>CM060415.1:29116596-32044929 GCA_030545235.1 Helianthus tuberosus | reverse complement strand
GGTCTGAGGAGGGTGAGATGTAGACAGCCTTACCTCTACCCCGTAGGAATAGAGAGGCTGCTTCCAATGAGACCCCCGGCTCGATTGTGGTGTTGCATCAAGCCTTGGACATAAGGCACATAACACTCAGCAATTGAGACAAACGCCGATAAATATAAATATATAAAAGTAAAATGTTGACGAATAGTGAAAAACTAATAGATGATCAAAATTATAAACGTGTTGTACAAGTTACACGTAATTGCATGCGTCTGAAAATTACAACTGTTGGAATTAATATATTTCAGTTGATATATTATTGAGTTTGTTTTTTTTATAAGAACTAGTATTGCGATCCGCCGTAATGCGGTGGAGATTCTTTAGTTATAACTAAGTCGATCTAGGACCCGTATGTTATGTTAAACCTGTCAAAAGGGGAAAAAATACACGATGTAAAAACGTTCACCCTCACCCACAAACGCACGTTGCGGCGTGTTAACTCGCAAAATTTAGAACGAAACGTAAAAACGTTAAACCAAAGACGCACGTTGCGATATGTTAAGTCACAAAATTTAGAACCAAACATAAAGCGAAAAATATGCGGAAAATGAAAACTATAAAGGACCAAAGTTGAAAGTAAAAAAAGTTATGAGGATAGATTGCAAAAGATAAAAAGTTTTGGGTTAAAAGTAAAAAAATAAATAGTTTTGGTTTAAAAGTAATTTATGAACTACCTTTGGTTGGAATGTTAAAAAAATCAATTTTTTTTTTGGAAAACCCCAAAGCCAAGGTTACAACAACCATATACATAACTATTTTTTTTTGAAAACCCCCCAAAGCACACCCCGCGTTGCGGCGGGGTGTAAAAACGGTGTCAAATAGTACTAATGTCACCAAACCATCATCGACCACCAACACTGACTCGACCTAGGATCTGCGTGTTGCGACGAACCTGTCAAACATGAAAAAATAGAGGTAAAAACGTTCAACCACACATGCACGTTGCGCCGTGTTAACTTGCAAAATTTGAAACAAAACATAAAAAAGTTGAACCACAGTCGTACGTTGCGTCGTACTAACTCGAAAAATTTAAAACTATACGTAAAACGAAAATTTGCGAAAGATGAAAACTATAAGTGGCAAAAGTTGTGAAGTTAAATTGCAAATAATGAAAAGTTTTGTGTTAAAGTTAAAAAAACAAATTATGTAGGGTTAAATTTGCAAAAGGTAAAAACTTTTGGATTAAAAGTAAAAAATCAAGTTTTTTTTTTGAAAAACTCATAAAGCACAATGTACAAGTTCTATTGCATGTTTTTGTTGCTTATTTATAGTAACTAGATGTAAGACCCGCCGCGTTGCGGCTAGGGTCTTACATATTACGACACAATGAATCAACTTTATATGGCTAGGTCCTTACAAATTACGGCGTAATGAATCTATTTTATACTTCTCTATCGACCCGCTCGTTGCGTTTTAAAACAACAAGCCTAAGGATTAACTATACACCTTTGTATCAAGTTATATATCCAAACGATCACATTGTGTTTCCAAATGTCTTGTGGACGGAGATACAAATACTTGATGTTGATTAGGGATGAGCACGGTACATGTTCAGTACTGAACCTGTACCGGTACCGAAAAACGGAAAAAGTGGGTACCGGTACCGAAAAACAGAAAAAGTGGGTACCGGTACCGAATATACCGGTTCGGTACCAGTACCGGTATTTTACCTGTAAATACCGGTACCGCTCCGATATTGGTACCAAAAAGCGGGGATAATGGGTACCCGCACAATTAAAGAGAGTTGGCCCAAAATAATAACCCACACCACGTAATTGTTTTGTAAAAAAAAAAAAACCAATGTCCAAAAATATATGCTTAAAGTTCAACTTCTAATGCACCATAATGTTAAAAATTAATAGTATATAAATATAAATAATTTAACAAATGTGTACAACCCCAACACATAAAGGTACAACAAAACTAAGCATGAAACACCATTAATGCAAAAGTTACAAACATTTAAAGCCTAAGTATATTACAAATTGATATTATATTATATAAATAACAAATTAATATATATAATTTGTCTTTAGTGATACAAGCCACTAAGCATCATGTTACACATAACAATGCCAACAATTGTTGCAAATTAATATATATATATATATATATATATATATATATATAGGAATAAGTTAAAATGAGAACCACCTCGAGTTGTAAGAACCAGCGAGAACCACCCCCGCGGGGGGCCGTTGACCACGAAATTTTTTTTACACCTAGATCCGTATATTTTAACACGGGGGTAAATTTTGGGTTCAAACGGCGCGCCCGAGGGGGTAGTTTTTTACGCCCAAAGTTTGGTAAAAAAAAAAGAAAAATTAAAAAAATTAAAAAAACCCAAACTTTGGGCGTAAAAAACTACCCCCTCGGGCGCGCCGTTTGAACCCAAAATTTACCCCCCGTATTAAAATATACGGATCTAGGTGTAAAAAAAATTTCGTGGTCAACGGCCCCCCGCGGGGGTGGTTCTCACTGGTTCTTACAACTCGAGGTGATTCTCATTTTAACCTTCCCCTATATATATATATATATTGGTTTAATAAAATAGGGGTTTGATATTTTTTTATATATTTTTTTGTTTTTAGCATACAAAGGTATTTTAGTATTTTAGAAAAAAAAAATTAACAAAAAAATTTGGATAAAGTTAATGAAATTTACTAAATTTCTAGTCGGGTCACCTCCACCTAAAACCCCACTAATCACCATAAACATTTTCTACATGAATAGACCACACCTAATAATTTCCTCCATCCCTATACATGAACATGTTTGGCTAAGCTTTTTGAAACAACTTATTGACTTATTGGCTTTTTAAAAAGTCACAAGCTCCAAAATGATATTTAGCAATAAGGGTGTATGTAAGAGGAAAAGTGACTTTTCCAAAAAGTCATTCCATACTGACTTTTTCAAAAAGTCAATAAGGAGTTTTATAAGCACTCCCAAACAGCCCTAAACAAACAGTCTCGATTAGAGGAGAGATGGTCGATGGTTTCAGTCGCAACATCAGGCTGCGGCGCGGTGTTGTTGGTGTGTACGGCGAATCGTTGTTTTGATAGTCAACATAATGTTTTTGACTGAAGATGGGAGATGATCCAAATCGCCGATGATGGTCTTGTTCCTTAACATATCTTGAAGCTTGGAGACTGATAGCGGGGGGTTTAACTCTTCATTCTGGTTGCACTATTTGGTTTGTGATTGAGGTTGCAGGTGTTGCTAGAAAAATGAAATTTGAAAACGAGGTAACCAAGTGGTAAAGATGAAGATGAAGTGATTATGTGATGGTGGTTTCTGGCGACAATCGTCTTTAGTGGTGGCCGACAGTGATGAAGAAAACTATTCAAATCAAGAGGTAGAGACTTTCTTAAATAGTGTGTTTTAGTTTTAGTATTTCATTAACATGGGTATTATCGGGTTTTTACACAAACTTAACAGAATAATGGGATGGAGTTAATGAACTAGGTTGTAATTAATATGAAAATCAAACTTTTGAATTAGAAAAATAAAAAAAGGAATATTTTGAACTAAAATGAATATTTGTGTATAATGGCTAAAATGCAAGTTTACTATAGTTAATTGTAACTAGATTTGTTGAATTCACGCATTGAAGCGAAATGAAGGAAATGATAAGGTAAAAGAAACGTTATTTGAAAAAGAAGCATTTTGTTTAGAAAGTTAAACCGTAGAATTGGTTCAGTTTATCATTGTATTGCTTATACGAGAATGTCGAGGGAAAAAATTAGCGAATTTAAGTTATTAAAAAATATCAAATTAACTAAAAAGGAAATATGATTTTAAAAAGAAAAAAAGAATTATTAAAAATAGAAAATAAATGAAAGAAGAAATATGGTATAAGAAAAGAATAAAAATTGACAACATGTTAAAAATAAATATAATAATTAAGTGAGTTAATTACATATAGGGCTGTCCAAACTGCTCGACGATCGCTCGAAAAATGCTTGAAAAATGATCGTTCGATTCCCGCTCAGTTTGTAAATGAGCCGATCGGATCGGTTCGATTCAAATTCAATCCGAGCATGAGCATACCTCCGTTCGCTCGTCGATCGCTCGGTTTCGCTCGAATTATTTTTATTAATAATTAATATATATATATATATATATATATATATTTATATTATAGATTTTATAGATTAAAAACCCAAAAAAACATAATAGCCCAAAAAAACTAAAAGCCCAAATAACATTCAACCCAACCCAACTTAATATTTAATATATAAATCTAGTATCTAACCCTAAATCTAAGAATTCCCTAATCAGTCGTATATTCAATCGCCGCTCTCTAATCTCCCTAATCAGTCTCCACTCTCCACAGTCACAGACTCACAGTCTCCGACAGTCCGACTCTCTAATCTCCGACACACATATCGCCGGCCGCTGTCTTTAGTCTCCGAGACTCCGACACATCGTCTGCAACATATCACCGCTCCCGAGTCCTGTGTTCATTCTGCAATAGTTCTTCGGAGTTCGGACTGTCTTCAATCTGCAACAAGTGAGTCTAATGACTAATCTGCTTCTGTTTTTTTAAACTTGTTTCAGTCGTATGTTAAATCGTTTTTTTAAACTTCTGTTTTTTTTCGTTTGGTATGTTTCTGTATTTGGATGAGCAAAACCTAAAATGTATGGATCCAAAGTTTGATGTGTTGAAGTGGTAGAGTCAACATTGTAGCAAGTTTCCGATTTTGAGTAAAATGGCGAAAGACATTTTTGGCATCCCGATCACTACCGTGGCTTCCGAATCAGCCTTTAGTGCTGGGGGGGCGTATATTGGATGACTACCGAAGCTCTCTTTCAAAGGATATGGTGGAACTTCTTGTTTGTGGAAGTGATTGGTTAAAGGCGAGCTCAAAAACAACCTTAAAAACATTGAAAGTAAGCTTTTATTACATTTATAATCTACTTATACTTTTGTAGTTTATGCATTAACATTTGTATTTTGTTTTTTTTAATGCGTAGTAAGCTGCAAGAGATGAAGAAAAATTGAAAATTGATGTGTTGACTCCAGATGGGTCTGATAATAAATGAAAGATATTTTTATAATTAACAAAACCTAAAAGTTGTTTTGTAATGTGTAGAGCTTAATGGTTTTGTTTAATGTTTGTGTTTATAGGTTATATGTTGATTTGAAGTTAAATTTTGTGGATGAAGATGAACAAGCTTAAAAAAGAAGTTTATTGCTTTTGAACTAAATGACAATTTGTTTTCGCACTTTATTTTGTGTTGCTTTTGTATTCGCACTTTATTTTGTGTTTCTTTTGTATTCGCACTTTACTTTGTGTTGCTTTTGTATTCGCACTTTAAGTTAGAATTTGTTTTTATTGAAAGAAGCCTTATTATTCAATCGAGCGAAACCGAGCGAAAATGATCCGCTCGATTTTTTTTAGGATTTAATAAAAACCGAGCGAAACCGAGCCGATCGATTCAAATTCAATCCGAGCATGAGCATCACTTTTGCGCTCGGTTTTACAAATTGATCCGCTCGGATCGGATCGGTTGTAATTCAATCCGAGCATGAGCAGACCCTCGATCGGATCAGATCGGCTCATGAACACCCCTAATTACATATTTAGTCCCTGTGGTTTGCACAAAATAACATACTTAGGTACTAATAGTTTAAAATCGCCTTCTAGGGTATTAACTTTTCATTTTGTAACATTTGGAGGTATTAACTTTAAGGGTATTAACATAGTTAGTCCCTGTGGTTTGCACAAAATAACATATTTAGGTACTAATAGAATGTGATTTTAAACCTACAAATAACGTTAATACATCCAAACGTTACAAAATGAAAAGTTAATATCCTATAATGTGATTTTAAACTATTAGTACATAAGTATGCTACTTTGTGTAAACCACATGGACTAACTATGTAATTAACTCTAATTAAGTATTACAATATTAAAACACTATATATTATATTATATATTTAAAATCACTATTCATGGTTTTTCGTCAACAATATATATATACATAGAATGTCGAGGAAAAAAATTAACGAATGTAAGTTATTAAAAATTATCAAATTAACTAAAAAAGAAAGTATGATTTTAATAAGGAAAAAAGAATTATTAAAACTAGAAAATAAATAATTGAAGAAATATGGTTTAAGAAAGAAAAAATGCAAATATGTTAAAAGTAAATATAATAGTTAAATATTACAATATTAAAATAATAAAATATTAGAAAAACCTTATATCATTATAAATTTAGAATCATAGTGGTTCTTCGTCAACGATATATATAATTTCATATATAGATTCGTTTTTTTAATTTAGAGTTAAATACCATTTTAGTCTCTATGATTTGGTCATTTTGCCGGTTTAATCCAAAGGTTTGAAACATTGCCATTTTAATCCAAATAGTTTCAAACATTGTCATTTTTGTCAACTAGGTTAACTTCATCAATTTTTCTGTAAACAAGAAGGGCAATTCAGTCATTTTATATAGCTGAATTGCCCTTTAGTTAACAAAGTTACATATAAAATGGTCGAATTGTCCTTCTCGTTAACAGAATAAATGAATGAAGTTAACCCAGTGGACTAAAATGACAACGTTTGAAACTATTTGGGCTAAAATAGTAACGTTTTAAACCTTTAGACTAAACTGGTAAAATGACCCAAACCAGATAGAACTCTTTAATTTATTTATGGTTACCATTTAAGGATGGATCATTTGTTGATACAAGTAGGTCAATGACAAGAATATCAAGTTTCTAAAAGTAAAAGGACTGATTAAGAGCTGATCAAAAGTAGAAGTCTAATACTATAATTACCAACCACAGCTGGAATCCGAGGGAACTATATACACACATGAACAATCAGTGGACCACTAAATCCTCTAACTCGTAAAATTCTTCATCTATACACTTTGAATCGAATTTGCTACACCAGTTGTTGTAGCAATCAACGAAAACAAACAAAAATTTGGATGATTCAGTTACACGAAGATCATCAACAGTTTGTGTTTATCTGCAAATGGCTGCTTTGAGTTCACCTCAAACGTTTGAGGCTTACAAGCAGGCTGCTGGAGTTGCTGGTTCGTATCTCTCCATCTCTTTTATTCAATTCACTCTGTGTTTGTTTGTTTGTGTGTCTGTTAAGTGTTCGATGAAATGTCATATAGAGGAGATGTTACGTGAAACTTGGTGAGTGATTGTGTCAGTTGTAGCAATGTGGGTTTAATTTCTCGTGTTTTTTTTGCTGTGTAAAATCTTTGACTGTTGATTAGACCATGTGTAGTGGGGCATTACAGGGCAAAAAAAAACGCCCCCTTCCCCATTACATAGGGCATTATAGGGCATTATTTTTGAAAAAAAATTGGTGGGGCATTATATAAAACGCCTAACATGGTTTGTGGAATGGTTGACTGGGTTTGACCCACCAATGAGAAAATAGTTTGCTTTTTTTTTTTAATGATTGGAAGGGGCATTATCAGACATTATTCCCACTACGCCACTTTTGCAATAACGCCCCATGCTGACTGGACTGCCACGTGTCGAATAATGCACTATGGTGGGGGCATTATTTTGTTTAACCACTACACATGGTCTTAGTGTTGTGATTTGTAAGACAACCTTGTGAGGAAGAAGATGGTGGTGGGCCCCTCTTTTAAATTTATTGGATTTAAATATTATTTTTAATTAATGGGAGAAAGTGTAAAATACAATAGAGCTTATCGCGATGCGTACGCAAGTAGAAGATTGCGCCGCATGTCACTCTCATAACGTGTGTGAGTATGTATATAACGTGCGTAAATCCGAAACACTTGAATACTCCGGAACTTGGGTAAGTCGGAACTCAAGTAAATCGGAACTTATGTGACATTTATGCAATAACGTGCGTGATTATGTATTGTAACGTGCGTAATTATGCAAATAACGTGCGTGATTATGTATATAGCGTGTGGATTTCGGAACTATATGGCGAAATCCAGAATACTTGAATACTCCGGAACTTGGGTATTTCGGAATACAAGTAATTCGGAACTTATGTGAAATTATGCAATAACATGCGTGATTATGTATATAACGTGCGGAATTCGGAACTATATGGTGAAATCCGGAATACTTGAATACTCCGGGACTTTGGGTAATTCGGAACTCAAGTAATTCGAAACTTATGTGCGGCTGTGATAGTCGCGTACGCACTGCACGATAAAAAACATTGTACGTTAACCAGCCTCTTTTTAGTGGTGTGTAGTGAAAATTTGTGAAATGATTATTAAAAGTGAAAAAAAGTGAGTGAGAGCTCATGACTACGTGACACTGATGTGACAGTAACTTTATGACGTGACAATAAAAAATTGTGAAACAGTAACACATAGCCTAAAGGGTTGAGGGTAAATAGCTTAGGATTGCATAATTACATTTAAATGGCTTGGGTTTAATGATCTATTTCTAAAGCTAGATCTTGACTCGTGTATAATTTTTCAAGCTCGAGCCTGAGCTCGTTTTTTTTTAATATTTTATATAGTTATATTATATATATTTATTTATAATTATAGTTTTATATGTAACATAATATAAATTATTTAATTATTTTTATCCTATATATGTATATATATAATCATATTTATTATGTAATTATATATTTATTATATTAATTAAAAATGATTATGTTAATTTAGCTTTATTATATGATCGTTTTCGTTTAACTTTGCAAGTGTAGTCAAGCTCGGTATATGAAGCTCGAGTTTGTTTATTAAATGAGCTAGGCTCTAGCTTGTTTATTGTGACCCGATCTGAGCTTTTAGCATGTCGATCTAAAGTAGCTCACCCCTAGTTCCGTCATACGAGCATCTCCATCTATCTTAAAAGTAACAATGGTTATGAGTTTCCATTTTATTTGTTTAATCCTAGCATTAACTGTTTAATACTCACATTAATCTGAAGTACATATCTAATCATGCAAATTCTTGTCAACTTTTGCAGGGAACATATTTGCTTTTGGGCTCTTTGTGTCACCAATGTAAGTATTAACAATTTACCAAATGTAGTAGGTCTATTCAGAATAAATTTTCTAAAAAAGTCCTTTTATAAAAACCTAACTCTTAAAAACATATTTATTTCGATTTCCAGACCAACCTTTCGAAGAATTATCAGAAACAAATCAACCGAACAATTCTCAGGAATCCCATACATCTACGCCCTATTGAACTGCTTAATATGTGCTTGGTACGGCTGCCCCTTCATATCATACGATAACTTGTTAGTTACGACAGTTAATTCAGTTGGTGCGGTTTTCCAACTGTCGTACATAATTATCTACATAACCCATGCTGAGAAAACCAAAAAGGTTAGAATCCTATATTTTCATAAACATATTAGAACATTATTTAAATCATCTAAACATGTGACCTCATATCTACAGTTCAAGATGTCGGCATTACTGCTAGCAGTATTCGGTTTATTTGCAGCCATTGCAATTGGGAGTTTGCTTGTTACTGATCTTGAACTTAGGCATTTGATTATCGGGTTTCTAAGCTGCGCGACGCTGATATCAATGTTTGCTTCACCACTGTCTGTAATGGTATGTTCTTCCCATGTTGAACGCGTATCATAATCTAATCACTTTGATTAATTTTATAACTTAAAATGAATCTTTTTTCTTCCAGAATGTAGTGATCCAGACTAGGAGTGTTGAATTCATGCCGTTTTACCTCTCACTCTCCACTTTCTTGATGAGCACCGCGTTTTTGTTATATGGATTATTCAATTACGACCCATTCATTTATGTAAGCTTCTTATTTTTTTTATTTATGTTTTGGATGATGATAATGATTATTATTACTATGTCTATTAGCAACTAACATCTCTGTTTTTTTTTGTTTTGTTTTTGTTTTGTCAATTTAAGGTTCCAAATGGCATAGGAACTGTTCTAGGAATTGGACAGTTGGCTTTGTATTTCTACTACAATGATAAATCAAAACAAGGAAACAGAGAACCGTTAATCGAATCGTTTGCGTAACAACTTCATGCTCATATCTTTCATAGGTAATCAATCAAACCCACATCAATAATTTGCTTATGTGAACTTGATTGGTTCTTGAGTTTGATCTCTGATTATCATTAAAGAATTGGTGAGGAATTGTCATGTTTGTGTCAATATGTGAATTTTGTAGTCCAGTTATGCATTTGTTTGTTTGTGAAGATGAAGTCTGTGGCATCTATGTTATATCTTTGTTTCCATTTTGTCTTGTATCCCAAAGTTGTGAATTTGTAAGTTTTGAAATTTAGTGCATTGATGATGAATTTAGGCAAGGGCCGAAGCTCGAGCATATGTCTCGGGATCGAGCTCAGCTTGTGAGTAATACTTTAAGCTCGGCTTCTGAGTAATTTTTCAAGCTCGAGTTTGACTCGGGTCAACTCATGTATTATTTATATTTATTACTTGTTTATATACATTTAGTTATTTTACATATATTTATTTATAGCTATAACTTAATCTATATTATCTGGATATATATTTTCATAATTAAATATAATAATATTCGGTAGGTAAATCTATGTTTATTATAATATATACAAATATATATACTATATAAATAATAGGCTCGTTTAGGGCCTTTAGGCTACTGTAGCTTGTATTTGAAGCTCAGGTCTGGGCACGTTGATTGAATTATTTCCAATTTCAACTCAAGCTTGTTGTTTAACCCCTACTCGATTTGAGTTTTTAACGGGCTGATCTTGAGTAGACTATAGAGTGATGATATATACAAATTTGCCAAAAGAAAAATCGTTATCGAGCTCTTGGTCTTACTTCATGAAGTTTTACAAGATTTAAAGAAAATATGCGACTAATTACATTCGTATTTTGATACCAACAAGAACGAAAAATGATAATGAACTACAGAAGATCTCTCAAAGTAGCTCTTACAGTGGGTTGTACTTGTTCCTGCAATCACACAAAAAGTGCAACATGTTCAAATGTGATGTAAACTTGTGATACATAGTATATGTGACACTTATAACTCATTCAGTTATACAGTTATATACGGGTCGATTTGTGTATACATTTCTACACTAATGCATACCTGGACATCAGGAGAGTTGCCCTGATCTAATGGCTTCCCTCTTTCATCATAAAGAATGAGCCCACTAAACCGCGGAAACTCGCATTTCTCCCCCATTAATATGGGCCGCTGCCACACCGGAGAAGCTGCATTATGGCTCGGCCACCCCACCTCACCGCCACCTCTAGCAAGCAACGGTGTGGGCTGCTCTTTCCGGCTTGCACTCAAATTCCCATCCCATTTACTACCTTTGCTCCATTGAACCGACCCGACCAACCCCTTCTTCACCCTAACCCATTGACCCGGTGACCCTTTTGGCTCAACCACACCGCCACGGTCTTGAACTTTTTTTGTATATCTCTTCTTATACGTCGTGGCGACACAAAGCCCGATAACCACTACGACTAGAAAAGCGGTCCCGGCAAAGAAGATTGTAGCTTCTTGTGTTGAAAGCTTCCACTTATCTTCTAAATTCCAAAGTGCTTCCATTGATGTGAGAATTGTGGGAAATAGACGTTGTATGTTTTAAGTTTGTAGAGGTTGGGGGTAACCGACAATTGGGCCTGTTTTGGGCCTGATTAGCATGAAGTTGGTGTCTGGTCTCTTTCATTTAATTAGCCGTTGGGAATTTAATTATCTCGTCACGAGGATGTCGGAAGCTACGGTGGATCATTAAAGAGGGTACAAAAACAAATGTTTTGAATTGCAAATTTGATCTTGTTGGTATCATGGTTTATAAGACTGAAGGGAGTGGGGCGTCTCCCCTACCCAAGCCGCCCCAAGCCGCCGCACACACCGCCCCCCATCGGCGTCCCCAAGGGCGTCCCCCTCCTTGGCGTCCTCTTCTCGTCGCCCGCTCCTCTCACACAAATCAATTTTTGGCACAAAATTTCAAGAATTCCCCCCTCCAAGACGCCTAAGGCCGCCCCGCACACCACTCCCCCTTTTTTGCTCAAAATCCTCTAATCTGACGTGGGGCCACGTGTCGCAAGACGCCCTCTCAAAAGGATGCCCACTCCCTTTAGTCTAAAAAAACATGCATTTAAGGGTATGTTTGACAAAAGTAGCTGGTGACTGTAGCTTTTTAGATATATTTGGTGTTTGGTAGAGTAGCTGGAGCTTTTAATTAAATGTATAAAATGACCAAAATGGACATAACTAAAAATTTAAAAAGTTTGTGTATTAAAAAGTTCATTATCTTTAGAGGTTAAAATAGACATTTTTTCCCTAAAACCTTACAGCTCCTTCTAAACGCTACTTTCCCTAAAAGTTTGTAACTCATTCTAAACCCTATTAGGGTATGTTTGGAAAAAGTAGCTGGTGGTTGGTGGTTGGAAGCTGTTGGCTGGTAGCTGTAGCTGGTAGCTAGTAGCTAAAGCGTTTTAGCTATATTTGGTGTTTGAAAGAGTAGCTAGAGCTTTTAATAAAATATATAAAATGACCAAAATTGACATAACTAAAAATTTAAAAAGTTTGTGCATTAAAAAATTCATTATCTTTAGAAGTTAAAATAGTCATTTTTCTCTAAAAGATTGTAGCTCCTTCTAAACGCTACTAGTAGGAGCGTTCAACCAAAAACTTCAAGCTCCTTCAAACAAATAAGACTTTTTATTGAGTAGGAGCTTTTTCCTAAAAGCTTAAAGTTAGAAGCTCCTAAAAGCTCCATGTCAAACATACCATGTTTGGCAAAAGTAGCTGATGACTGGTGGCTGCAAGCTCTTAGCTTTTTAAATATTTTTATAATGTTGATGTCACAATCTTGGTTTACTAGCTTTCTATTAATTAAAGCTATAATATATGTATCAGGTTGTTTATTTTTTAAACGTTTGAATTGTATTAAAACCGGATCTAGCAAGTTGCTAAAACCCCAACCACATACAATGATTACATATCTATTGCAGTTTAAACCAATGTTTTAAAAACCGATTTTTAAATTAAACCGGATTAGTCTAAAAAATGGTTCAACCGGTTGAACCAGGTTGTATCGAGCGGTTCAACCGGGTTGACTGGTTAACTCTATAATTTCATAAATTACAACATCAACTCAAAAGTTAATCCAAAAATGCATGATTACATATTAAAAGATAATATAAAAATAATTGAAAATCATTCAATTTTCCAACAAGCTCTTTTAAATGAAAGTGTGCAATATGTTTAAGTCATTTGAGTGTTAATACATCAAGTTCATGATCGCATAAAAGATAAAATTCACTATTATCGCTATCCTCATCAACTAGAGGATAACTATTTTTGTTTCATACAATATTAAATAGAAGTTTTAGTTACGAATAATTATAATATATAAAAAATACTTAAGATAAATAACATATATAATAAAATAAGTAACAACCTAAACTAAAATAACCTTGGGCCGGTACCGGTATTACGTTTCAAACCGGAATACTGGATTTTACCGCCGGTACAAACCTTATGCCGTTTCACTTATTTACCGTGGTGTTTCGTACCGGATTTACAACTGGAAACGGAAATACCGGTATAACCGGCCGGTATTTACCGGTTTTTAAAACATTGGTTCAAACACCCCAGCCACCCTATTGTTTAACCCACACCCCGCGTTGCCTTTGACCCGATTGAAACATCCAGCCACTGTTACCATTTTGCGGCTCTCTAAAGCGAACAAGCGAGGAAAAGCTGCTGCAAACGGCTCCTAGCCCACCCACCGATCCATCCAGGAAAGAATATTTTCCCTTGTACCCGCGACCCCCATAATTATCTTCCTTATATGTATGTTAACCTGCTTTAGGTCTTCATCTATTTTATAAATACCTTTCTAAGTGCCAGATATGGATGTTGATAACGGCATAGAGTCACTCGCCCCGCCATTGATAGTGACTTTGCCTTTTATCTTGAGAGCCTCGCTTAAAACACATCCACTACCTCTTGCGTAGGCACATAGAGATATCCCCTAGTCTAGAAAACTATTCTAGATCGTTAATCTTAGGGTTTTCAGTTTAGTTCTTATCATCAGAAATAATACAAATTTAACAACTATTAATATCAATAAGCTAAGGTGTGCATCGCTTCCTGATGGTTCGCGAGATAATTCGGGATTGCTAGGTTACTAGTTGGGCGGTGTTTGGTAATTTGGTGACCGATAGCTCAGATTCATCTATTTTTTTCACGTCTAGAATTTCCTAGGATTTCAGTTATCAGGGTTAAATCAGCTTCACAATTTGAGGATTTTGGCACCATAGTTGCCATATATCTGATAACGAGTTGGCGCCAATCCACGCGTTGCAGCGGAATGTTAATTATTATTGCTCCTTTGTACAAATACAGTTAAAGATACGGACAATTGCCGCTTTCCTAAAAACTGTAATTTGAATTTAGCGACCAAACATAAAGGCCTTTTGAGACTATAATTTCAATAGCTTATTTCCCTGTGATGTTTTTTTTTTGTTTTTTTTAATTCCTGTGTGGTTCTTAAATTAGTGGTATATGTTACTATAGCAAGTATCAGTATCCAAACAAACTCGACCAAACTGATACTAACTGAGTTACCGCAGCATAGTGCGAGGGAAAACCAACTAGTTGGGATTAACAATAAGCATTAAACAATAGTAACCAAATATGGGATAATTTGACGTCACCGAAATTAAAAGTTTAGATTTAGAATTTGTTGGGTTTCCGTGGTGATCGGTCAAAATTTTATTTATCAAAACCCGGTTCAATAAATAATAGTTAATTAATTAAACGAGCTAATTAATAAAACGCAGCGGAAATATAAACTAATGATCAACAGAAACGAAACCCAACAAGATCCGGTTACATACAAGTACAAGCACAGTGAAATTATATATTTAACTACCGATGAGAAAGATATACCTCGGTTAATGACTAACCGGTCGAGACACCGAGGTTCAACGAACAAGTGCCAGTAAACGAACCAACAAAACGCGACGAAGGAGGTGGCGGCAAGCGGCAACGGCAGCCGGCGGCAACAGCGGCGGCAGGTGGCAGCTGGCAGCAGCGGCGGTATGGCGAAGGTGGGGCGGAAACCGCGGCACGCGCCGTTGGCTTGGTGGCTGGTTGTGTATGTGGGTGTTGTTGAGAGCATTTTGTGTTCAAAAACTAACTAATTTTGTTCATCCAACAACCCTTTTAAAATGCAAGACCCACAACTTTAAAAGACATGAACCTTCTTGCATGCAAGCCAAATGGCACTCATGCAAAAAATGCATGTGTTGTAATTGGCCAAAGGTTTGGTGCGCGACAAGTGGCAATGGGTGAGTATACCCGTATCACTCGGTCCATGTACCAATCTTTCAGTTAATACCCGCTTATGATCATAAATATAATTATGATCTGTCTCGTATATTGTTCGTAATTACCAGTTAAACATGTTAAGTGGATTTTAGTTCGTTGCCCAAGGTGTAACTCTTACGGGTCAAGACCCGGTCGGCAGCGTTGACTTATCGAACCAGACATAATATCCAACAGCTCCCACTTAGATGGTCTCTGATAAAATCTCAACGCAGACAGCCAGCGGTGTTCTAGCTACACATAGCTGCCCCCGACAGGTCATGACACTTTAAAGTCATTAACCAAGGTATCTTCTTTTTAGCAACGGTTTGCTACTTGAAGACAGTAGACTTATGGCAATTCTCGTCATCTATCCTTTCTGTAAAAGACATCAATTGAACAAAGAGACATGGATCAGATTCAATCTCACATGGTGTTCTATCATTATCGTTCTCGTTCATAGAATCAAAGTGGTCCAATCAAACACACAGTAAGTTTGGGTAAGGCCTTACACTTCACCAGTTTGAATCAATGAGGGCGCCCCGATGTCTAAATGTTACATTATAATGTAAGAGTATAGAATCCCATCTTGACTACATACAACTACCACTGAACTTCAGAACCACTCCCAACCAATGCCTTTATGACTGGCAGTTACACGACAACGTTGGACACTGATCAAAGAATAGTCTTCAGTAAACGAAAGTTCTAGTATGTATCTCAGGTCAGAGGATACTAAATGAGTATACCTAAATCTAATACATCTTATGACCATGATCCATGAAGATGATTTGATGCGAGTTACATCCAACGTCATGCATAATGAGGTTTGTGAGTTTGGAAGTCAACTCCTTGAGTCCAAAGTCAGAATAGTCTTAATTCAGAGTCGTTCCCACGAGTCTAACCGACTACGAATAATTTAGAATATAAGATTCATGGATTAAACGTAACAAAATCGAACATAGTTGTAAGATTCAATCTTTGCATTTAGCCAGTAAATCAAATGTGAATTCAAAAGGTACAACTGTTTGAATGTTCGTACATCCAAATGCTAAATCAAAACAAATGGTTATCCAATATAAGACCGATAGCATTCCCATGCTTGTCCTGAGATATCGGTTTAGTGAACGGGTCTGCTAAGTTTTTGATTTGCGTCTATTTTGCTTATTAAGATGTCTTCTCGTTCCAGTATTTCCCGTATATAGTGGAACTTTCTTATAATGTGCTTAACCCTGTGATCTGGCTCCTTGGTTTGAGCAATGATTCCTGTGTTATCACATAACACCTAGATTGGTTTCTGAATACTTGAAACCACATCGAGGTCGTTGATGAATTATTTCATCCAAGTAGATTCTTCCGCAGCATCTGATGCAGCTATATATTCAGATTCGGTGGCTGAATCCGCCACTACACTCTGTTTGGAGCTTTTCCAATAGACCGCTCCTCCATAGATAGTGAATACGAATCCTAATTGTGAGCAAGAACCATCTCGGTCACTTTGGAAGCCAGCATCAGTGTAACACCTTACTGTGAGCTCCTCTTCCACTCCTCCATAACTCCAAGAAAATATCTTTAGTTCTTCTCAAGTACCTCAGAATGTTCTTTACTGTAGTCCAATGGGCAATGCCAGGACTATGCCGAAAACGACTGGTCATGCTTAAAGCATACGAGGCGTCAAGTCT
The DNA here is from genome assembly GCA_030545235.1 of Helianthus tuberosus. Lineage (NCBI taxonomy): Eukaryota > Viridiplantae > Streptophyta > Magnoliopsida > Asterales > Asteraceae > Helianthus > Helianthus tuberosus. The sequence goes on along the minus strand of CM060415.1, from coordinate 32,027,914 downwards.
TGTACATAGCATACATGATTGAACCAATCGCTGAAGCATATGGAACTACTTCCATTTGCTTAATTTCAATGTCCGTTGAAGGAGATTGCGATTTGTTCAACACGGTTCCTTTAGTCATAGGAACATCTCCTTTCTTGGAGTTTTCCATCTTGAAGTGTGTCATCGTTTTGTCTATGTACGTTATTTGACTTAGCCCTAGAAGCTGCTTAGATCTACCCTATAGATCTTCATTCCTAGAATGTAAGCAGCTTCTCCAAGATCTTTCATTGCGAAGCAAGATCCTAAAAAGTGTTTAACTTCGTTAAGCATAGGGATGTTATTTCCAATGATCAGTATATCATCCACATATAGGATGAGGAATGATATGGTGCTCCCACTAACCTTTCTGTAAACACAAGGCTCATCTTCATTCTTGACAAAACCAAACTCTTTGATCTTCTGGTCAAAATGAAGATTCCAGCTAATGGATTTATTGGGTTTGCACACCTTAGTTGGATATTTAGGATCAACGAAACCTTCAGGCCGAACCATATATACATCTTCAGAGAGATGTCTATTAAGAAAGGCGGTTTTGACATCCATTTGCCATATTTCGTAATCACAGTACGCAATTATGGCAAGCAATATCCTGATTGATTTAATCATAGCAACGGGCGAGAGGGTCTCATCATAGTCAATACTTTGAGTTTGAGTGAAACCCTTCGCAACTAGGTGTGTACATTTCCATGCATATCGGTTTTTTCTCTTGAAAATCCATTTGCTCCTTATTGCCCGAGATTCGGGGGGTATCTCAACCAAGTCCCATACTTGATTGTCATGCATAGATTGCATCTCGACGTTCATGGCTTCTTACCATTTCTCAGATTCCGAATTCTAAGATTGCAGATTTGTAGTTAGCAGGTTCGTCATTATACCCAGCTACTAATAAGACTTCGGGACCTTTTAGACGCCATAGACATCTATCAGATTCTTGCGAATTCTACTACTTCTGCAAACGCTTGTGTTTATGTCTGATTCATTGGCAACAACTCTTTGTTGATCAGACGGTCCGACTATATTAGTGGTTGTTTGTGGTTCTCGAATTTCTTCAAGATCAACCACACTAGTTCCAGTTCCTCGATTAAGAAGCTCTTCCTTGAGAAAGTGTCCCTTCCGTTTGATGGTAATCACATTTGCATCAGGATTGTAGAAATATTATCCGCTTCTTTTATAGTATCCGACAAAACAACCTTTTCGCCTCGAGGATCGAGCTTATCATCAGAATCGCTTGTGATGTATGCATCACATCCCCATACTCTAAGGTATTCCAAATCGGGTTTACGCCCATGCCATATATCATATGGAGGTTTTTGTTTCCCTTTTAGTCGGAGCTAAATTGACAATGCGGGCAGCGATCATAAGAGCATGATCCCAACAGGAGTGAGGCAAGTTAGTTCTACACATCATCGATCGAACCATATCAAGTAGAGTTCGATTTCACCTTTCACTCACGCCATTAAGTTGGGGTGTGCCAGGTGGAGAGGGTTGTGAAACTATTCCACACTCTTTCAGATGATTGAGAAAATCAAAGCTGAAATATTCACCACCTCGATCTGATCAAAGTAATTTTATCTTTCTATCAAGCTGGTTTTTAGTCATGGTTCTGAAAGGGCCATATACATCATGTGAATGAGTTCTAGAAAGCCATTGATCCGTTCACCAACATCGGTGAAGGGGTTCTTTGTGAGTTTACTAGCTAAACAAGATTCGCAATCATCAAAGGAGTCCTGTCTAGTGGATTCAAGAATCCCCTTGGACTGGAGCCATTTTATGCATGCCTTACTTATGTGGCCAAGTCTGCAATGCCATAAATATGTTTCATTTATGCCAGCTTTGTTACGCTTAGAAAGATGATATATGTTACTACTTGTTTGAACATCAATCTCATAAATACCATTTCGAGGCTTAGCCTCAAAATAAAAGACATCATTCAAGTAGGCTATAATAGAAGAACCATTTAAAACGTAGTTGAATTGAATCCTTGTTCAAACAGTGAAGAAACTAAAATAATGTTTCTGGTCAAACCAGATTCATATAAACAGTTATTTAAAGTAACTACAAGGCTAGGGGAACATGAAAAACAAAAATGTTCCAGTTGCAAGAACTGGAACTCTCTTTCTATTACCAACTATGAGTTTCCAGGTGGCCTTGTTTCAGTTTCTTTCACTTTTCAGGCTCTTGCAAGACATTAACGATGTGGTAACCACATCCGGTATCAAATACCCATGTGTTGCTAGAAACAGTGAAAAGTTCGATAACATAAATGAGAATATCGGAGGAAGTGCCAATGTTACTGGCCTTGTTCATATTCAGCTTGGCTAGATACTATGGGCAGTTTCCCTTCTAGTGCCCATTTGGTTGCATTCAAAGCACTGCCGCTCCTAGGAATGTGTGGTTTTGCAGCATGCTTGTTGTTAGTGGTATTTCTGGCAGCAACAACAACTTTTCTCTTGCCTTTGCTCTTATGTTTACTTTTCTTGTTATGGGGCTTCTTAACACCACCAGACTTGGCCATTAGAACTTGGTTGGTTTTGTGGAATAACCAAGTTTGTTCATTTGGTCAATGTATCCTTTCATCTTTAGCACATGAGTACTCATACATGATCCTTCCAGCATTTTACAGCTTATGAGCTGTTTCCTAGTGTCATATCATTCATGTCGGGCTTGTTTCTGGAACATGCCTTTCAGTTGCTGGATCATGTCATAAGCATCCATATCTTCCATGTTCTTCTGAAGATCAGGAAACATGGTGGCTTTCATAAGGCAGGCTACCTCAACGGCATCCTTGTTATGTTTCTCCAGTGCCTTGCGAGCAGTAGTAGAATTACTTTCAGGCTCGGTAGGGACTGGGCCATCTAAGATATACAACTTTTCTTCCATCTTGAGAACTATTCTCAGATTGCAGTGCCATTCGAGAAGGTTGGTGTTATTCAATTTTTTTTTATTTCTTTTCCTTTTCAAGTATAGACTTGAAAATGAAGGAGTTGTTTTCATTAGACATCTGTTATATAAGCAAGGTGATTTTAATTAGTATTTTCGATGTATATCTCCTTATTTCATGAGGTGAGACGATAAGGAATGAGAATCCGGTTAGAAGCTCTTTCCAAATGCGACTGGGGCACGCAACATTAGCAAGAGGTTCAAGCGGACTGACAACGATTGTCAATTGTGAGAAAAGCACAACTCCCGAGGTTTATGAGGCTGCGAGGATAACCTGTTGTCCTTGCATTGATACGTTTGGCCTCATCTATGCCACTTTTGTTCTCGAGACAGCTGGGGCACGTAAACACGAGAAGAAAAGTAATAGTCGTCCTAAAACGGTCACATGTGGAAGGGTCGGATGTGTCGACGAAGCCCTTGCACCTTGGAAGGATAAACTAGACACCAAGTGTCGTGCTGTGGCTCCAACAGTGATGGTTCGCATTATGCCCCAAGTGTTACTAGTAGTAGGATGGCATAGACTATTGATTTTAATTTTTATTTTTTTTACCAAATAGGGTCGTTATAGTCGGTTTTAATTTCGATATTAAATTTGCGACATAACAAAAAAACCCTTTCACCTCTCGGGACAATTAGTTTTAGATAACCTATAAAACTAAGTTTGTCGCGACTTGGAATAACCAATTTTAAGTTAATAGAAAACTATTAAGTTAATAGTTTTGGAAAATAAAAACTAGTTTAATTTGCAAAACTTAATTGGTTATTGTTTGTTTCAAAAACAACCTTTGTTTTATAACAAAAACTTTAACAAGTTGTAAAAACAATTTAAAACTTGTTTTAATGTGATTGTTTTTAATATTTTAAACCTCCTTTTAAAATCATGTTGGTATTTAGGTTGGTTACGTTATAACAATTTATAAGATACAAGCAACCACGATAGCAAGACAAATATGTAAATCCATATTGGCCAAATTTTTTTGATCTTGCTAGAGCCTAACAGCAAGATCAAACGGGTCACGGGGTCACAACACACAAACAACCACAAGGATGGACTTGAGTGCATCTTGTTATCTTGAGCAACTCCCACTAACTCCAAGACTCCTCTTGGCATTCGGTTTTGCTTCGGGCTTGCTTCATATCAACAATATTTAACAAGTAAATACAACAAAGACAAAAAGCCTATCTATTAAAACTTTAAACCACAAGACGGGCCAAAACCATAAACTAATCTATTACAACTTTGAACCATCTCGGTGGCCAAAAATAATAATTACAAAACTGAATAAAATATACAACTACAAAGATAAGGTCGGGTCGGATTTACATATCACACAACAATCACAAAATAAACCGGGCAATGTTTTTGGTCAAGCAAGACAAAATAAAATATTGACCAAAATAATAGTGCCCTTTAAAAATACTTAGATCATAAACTTTAATTAAATAAAGTTTGTGTTCTAATTCCGGTTAAAAGGACCGGAACCGACTCGTATGTTGTAACCAAGGCTCTTATACGACTGTTGGGTTTCCGTGGTGATCGGTCAAAATTTTATTTATCAAAACCCGGTTCAATAAATAATAGTTAATTAATTAAACGAGTTAATTAATAAAACGCAGCGGAAATATAAACTAATGATCAACAGAAACGAAACCAGACAGGATCCGGTTACATACAAGTACGAGCACAGTGAAATTATATATTTAACTACCGATGAGAAAGATATACCTCGGTTAATGACTAACCGATCGAGACACCGAGGTTCAATGAACAAGTGCCAGTAAACGAACCAACAAAACGCGACGAAGGAGGTGGCGGCAAGCGGCGGCGGCAGCCGGCGGCATGTGGCAGCGGCGGTATGGCGGAGGCGGGGCGGAGATGGCGGCCCACGCGGTTGGCTTGGTGGCCGGTTGTGTATGTGGGTGTTGTTGAGAGCATTTTGTGTTAAAAAAACTAACTAATTTTGTTCATCCAACAACCCTTTTAAAATGCAAGACCCACAACTTTGATAGACATGAACCTTCTTGCATGCAAGCCAAATGGCACTCATGCAAAACTGCATGTGTTGTAATTGGCCAAAGGTTTGGTTCGCGACAAGTGGCAATGGGTGAGTATACCCGTGTCACCCGGTCCATGTACCCGTATTTTAGTTAATACCCGCTTATGATCATAAATATAATTATGATCTGTCTCGAATGTTGTTCTTAATTACCAGTTAAACAGGTTAAGTGGATTTTAGTTCGTTGCCCAAGGTGTAACTCTTACGGGTCAAGACCCGGTCGGCAACGTTGACTTATCGAACCAGACATAATATCCAACTGAATTATGTTCAATGAATTCAAACTTTTCCATGGTCGGTTTTTTGCTTCTTGAATTTAGTTTATGTTTAAGCAATTGAATCTTTTCCATAGTTATAGTTTGTTTCATTCTTATATCGCAATTAACATGAATCAATTAAATTCAAAGATACCTAGAAATTCAAGTATGAAAACAACAATTAATTCAATTCAATTGAACGAATGTGAATACTGACTTGAAAATGGCAGTACGTAGTGAAGATTTTGGACGACGCTGGAACAACGTAAGTCTCCTGTAACGCGGTCCATCCGTTTTCTTGTCTCCTATTATGCCACGCCTATCGTCACTTTCTGTCTTATGGTTACGTGTGAAGGCCAAAAAGAGCATGTGGACGTTCAGGAGAACAAAATTGGGGGTGGTGATGGTTATATAGAGTGGTGAAAAGGTGGGGGTGGTGGCTGTTGGAGGAGACGTACGTGTTGTTTGAAAAGGTGACAAACGACGAGGTGGTGACATGAGACTCTTCTGTTTGTTCACGCCGTTTGTTGAATGTTTGTGTTGGCTTCATGATAACGATAGAGTTTGCGAATAAATATTGTTGTTGGATGGTGATGGCGGTTTTCTGGGTGGGGAGTGGGGGGCGGGGATATAGGGTACATGACCTTTACTTCAAAGGGGGTGAGTGGGTAAGAAGATATAAGTTGCATCCCTTCGAAACATCACGTGGATAAAGAGAAATACATTCAAACCGTCATGTGTTGCTTTTTATATGTATACGTAATTGTGGGATTTGTTATCTCTAGCGAGAGCCGGTTCAGTTTAGCACTTTAACACTTTGTCCCACTAACGAGCACACTTTAGCATGCTTAGCGGGAGGTTTATTGGGTTAGATCTGGGTCTTCATTCATTAGCTAGTATCAGGTTTCACTACATGTGTCTAGGGAGTCGATACCTTGGTAGCTTCTTCCCATCATATCTATCTTCGGTCTAGTTTCCAGTGAGGAGTTAGAAAATGAGATCCTCAGCCTTCTAACCCTCAGCCATCCCACCCTAGGAGGAGACAACTAGCCCTAGAGTATGTTCCTCATACTGAGAGTTCAACTGTAAATGCTGTAGAGTATCAGGAAGTTCATGATAAGCATGATTTTGATTATGCAACTGTTGATGATGATATACCTAGGAATGCAATAGAAGATGATAGGATAGGTATTCATGCAACAATTAATGTTGATATGAATAGGAATGGTAATGAATATGATAGATGGTCAAGCAACTGTTTGTGACACCCCGCGAAATGCTCAACACCACCAACTTCTTCGGTGACTGCATGCTAAATTTCGGGACGGAATTTCTTTCAACTTGGGGATGATGTGACAACCCGTACTTTCGAGGTTAGCGTCGTCTAATTTCGTAACCTTTAACTTCGTATCATTACTCTTCACGTTCCACACCGTGCTAGAAAGACGGGCATGAACCTTTGACCTTGACACCTGATCAATGATGATAGACATTGATATGGGGCACAACAACTACAACAGTCAAGTTTCGGTACCACACAATTTAGTAGCTTAACGATGGGGTAGCTCCCCATGACATGTTTTATAAACTAAGTATTTGAAACGAACTTGTTTTTGTAACAAAAAAAAAAGCCGAGAACTCGCCAACTTTATGTTGACACACTTGTGCATGCTTTGCAGGTCGTTAGGTACAACTCAAGAGCTTGCATTGCTGAAGTGTCGTGATTGCAATGAAATGTTTTGTTGGGTCTTTTTTATTAAACAATTATGGTTTTAACCACTATTTGGCCTTTTTAAACATTTCTCTTCCGCTGTTAACTTAGACTTTGTTTTTGAACATTTGAAAACTTAATCACTGATCGTGTTGATGTTGATGAATTTCGTTATATTAAATAATTGTTCAACATGATTAGTGGCATGATCCTGGTCAGTCGCACACCTCGCGGTAAAACTCCGCATGTGGATTTTGAGGGTGTGACACTGTTGAAGTAGAAAATGATAAGATATAGGATGTTGATAACATAACATGGTTGTAGAAATACTAGTCGACATGGATTCATTCAACTGCAATGTTGGTAAAGACCCTGAAATTGAGAAGGAAGTAGATGATGATTATGAATTGGACTTTGGTTTAGATGATTTTGAAAGTTGTAGTGAAGTTGAGGGTGAAAATTTCACAATTTAGTTGTTAAGAAGTACAGGAAAAGAAAGAAACAATGCAAGAGCAAGACTCTAAATGAGCAACCTTTTTTTTGTTGGTCAAACCTTTTCCAACAAAGAAGATATCAAGAATATGGTCAAGTTACATGCAATTAGAATTAAAAGACAATTACTTATTAAGAGGAATGAAAAGTACATGACTAGGGATAAATCCTGTGTTTGTATCAGGAGGGTCAAATGGTAATATTGTGAAACATGGAAGGGCAAACCAAAAAAGTGGAGAATATTTGGCTGGAAAAGTAGGTAGGAGTTCACAAGTGGGTGGGTCAACTTCTTTGAATAAAAATGATAAACCCACTTATCCTTGGGTACTACACATTTTAAGGAAGAAAGATGAACACACTTGTGAAGACATATACATGAACACAAATGTTAACAAACCAGGCAGGTGAGGCTATACACTGTAAGTTCTATTGCCAAAGAGATACAACCAACAATTGAATCAAATCCAAGTATACCTTAAAAGGTTCTACAAGATCTGATCGAAAAGAAGAACCGAGTTCAAATGTCTTTCCAGAAGTATTTAGGGCAAAGGTGATGCCTATTGAAAAAGTGCGAGGTGACTACACTGCTCAGTATCTACTTATAAGGGATTGCTGTGAAGAGTTGCTTAGAACTAACCCAGGAATAACACTCAAGCTTGAGGTAGAAAAGGAGCCCGATCCAGCTAGTGAAACAAGATAATTTAAAAGGATCTACATTTGCTTTGGAGCATTGAAACAAGATTTTAAACAAGGTGGTAAAGACATTTTAGGTTTGGATGGCTACTTTATGAAGGGCCCTTATTGTGACAAACGACAAATAATCGGTAATTCCGTACAATCTAATCACTATTTATTTTGTATAATCTCATGCATTAGACTTAATCTTTGCGTAATTGAATCTTACGAAGTCTAGCAAGTAAGAAATATAATGACAATTCATAACAAATCTTAGTGTCCGCCGCATCGCAAGACGATACAAACAAAGTCCTAAAATTTTGGTAGCAAAATGCTGAAAAACACTATTCATTCAAAACACACTATTCATGCCAACAAGTTCTGAAAACTGTCTGAAACGATCAACGGACGATATGAAAGAATATCGTCATAGAAATATTAATAAAAACCCTAATTAGGGGCACCAATTTGCTAATATACTTTAACTTTTCGGAAAATGCCTAAACTACTAAAGTGTCCGATCCGAATTATAATATAACAATTTGTAACACCCCAAATTCTCGTATGACATAAAATTATAATGAGTGGCCATGTTCTAATAAGTTAAAATGGAAAATATATAGAATTTTGTGTCAAAATAAAAGTTAGTAAAAGAAAGATGGCTAAGTTAGAATGTGAATTACTAAAGTGAATATGATTTAAAACATGAGGGACTAGATATGAAATTATGTTATAAAACTTGATTAAAAAAAAAGAGAAACCAGACTTTGAGTCTGGTATGCGATCGAGGAAGGGGCCAGGGGACTCCATTCCTCTCAAAACCCTAAGTCACTAAAATTCCATCAACTAAAGGTGAAATTAGCAAGGAATCGAATGCCCGAGCTAGGAATTTTGATGTACTAAGTGTTCTTAACCTCAAGTAAGTATAATTTCTTGATTTGGTGATGTTTGATTTTGTGGGTTTAGTAAAGTTCGCGAATGTAATGCATAAATTGGTATGAGTAATGGTTGCTATGATTGTTAAAACAACAAGAAATGCTAAATTTTGAATATGAACAAGGTTTAGGGCAAAAACCCATTTGCATGTCAAAAGATGGTTAAGAATTTATGAAATTCTACATGTTAGTTAGGTTGATGTTGGTGAAATTGTTAGGGATAATTGATTTAGAACTATGTGCTCATGATTTGAATGGTAGATTTCAAAATAGTAGGATGTTTATGTTAATCAATGAGAAGAACTATGGAAATTGTGCTTAGGATACTTGTACATTGTGCTAAACTAGTGATACGCACACAATGTGTTCGACGAAATGCCTAAGTGAGTTTAGTTATGGTTTTTACATGAATGCTTGTTAAGATTGGTGCAACTTCTTTATGATAATGATGTATGTGAATAGTAGACGCCATAACGTATTATAAGGATTTTGAAAGTATGGTTTATGAAAGCTAAAAGTATGAGATTATGATATATAGGCACGAAGAAGGAAGAAGGCGCAAGTCGCTCAAAGGCACAAGCATCGCAAGATCGCTGTAAATTTATATGAACTTTATGTACTCTATTTGTAGCTTTATGCATAAAAATATTTAATACTAAGAATTTGGTGTAAGTTTATATTATGATTCATAATTGACTAGATGTAATGAGTTTTATAATGAGGATTGTTTTTAAGGATAAAATGATGTGATAGTGAATATGTAAGTACCCGTCTAAAGGGGTTAAAAGGATAAGTAAAATGGTTGTTGGAATGTGTAGAAATTGACTTGTTTATAACGAGTTAATTGATGTAAGAATATTGAAAGATATGGTATGAAGCGATTCATTACAAATGAATCGGGAAGTGGTATGATGAATGTTTCCGAATGGAAGTGATAATGTTATTAAAGTAATATGTTATGTTAACGGGTCGAACAATGACATGGAATTAAAAGAATTCAAATGTTATGTACTATGAACTAACATGTGTTTTGTTGTTATGAATGACAGGTAAATCACATGATTAATTGCGGCGCGCTCGGACCGAATACACACAACGTTAACCTTTATACGCTTTCGGTTCAAGTTGTTTCTTTTGAATGGGTCGAAACGTCCTTTTGTGTAGTAAATGTTAAACTAGTTACTAGGATGATGGTAGTAGTTGAAGTTAAACTCTGTTTTGAATAGTTCGGGTTTAATGTTTTGGGTGAAAAGCGTAAGGTTTAAAATTTAACATCTTTTGTGAATATCGTTGAATGTATTTTGATTGATTTTGTATAAAAACAGGGAATCGTCTTCTTTACGAATGGGTCATGTCAAAATTTTGAAAAAAATGTAAGAGGTTTATGTTAATTTTTGATTATCGGAAAGTGGGCATTTCAAGTTGGTATCAGAGCCTAGGTTTGAGGGATTTAAGCATCGAGTGCTTAAACTCAAACTGAAAGCTCGTGAGAAGTGTGTGTTCGATCCGCGACGCAAGGCAAGTAAGTATTTTAAAAGTTGAGATTTTTGCATTACAAATAAATTAGTCTCAGAATGTTATGGAATGGTTACGGGATGTTATGGAAAGATATGGGACGAATCGGATCAGTTTGGGGGTTAGAACGGGTCAAAATGGGATAAAAACATGAAAAATCAGCATTTCACGCTGGGCGCCACCGTAAGCTATGGTGGCTACCGTAGCTTACGGTAGCACCTGGGAAGAAAAAGTCACCATAAGTCAGTAGCTAAGTACCGTAAAGAAAAAGGGGCCACCGTAAGCTACGGTAGCCACCGTAGCTTACGGTGGAGGCCATTTTCAGCCAGATTCAAATATAATGTTCTGTTTGATGTTTTTTATCGCACGAGGATTATTAAAAATGTTATAATAAGATATTAAAGAATAAGAAAAGTGATACCAAGGTAAATGGGATAATGAGTACTATGATGTTGGATGTCGGAAACGTTGAGTTTCCAAAGAAAGTTTAAGTATGATTTAGTCTCGAGTAATTTCTTCTACGTATTAGAAAGAATGAGAGCTACGTATTACTAACGTGGTTATATGATAGAAAGGATGAATGAATGTCTAAAATAAGGAATTATACGATACGATCGTCAATGACGATAAGGCATGAATTATGAATGATGAATGAAATGTATCATGACAAAATGATGTTAAATCATGATGATGGGAAGTATGAAATAAAATCTGATGAATGTAATGGATGTTCTATGTAGATGGCTAATGTGGTGAATGTAAACGCTGATGACGAGGCACGCCGAGATGAAATGAGATCAATGATTGTGGAAGAGGTAGAGAAAGCGATTGAAGCTAGCATTCCTCGGCTAGCTCAAGAGGTGGAAGGTCAAGTATTGGGGGTAGTCGATACTCTAGCGTCCAAGGTGGAAGAACTAAAGGAGATGATTAATGAACTACAAACAAAGAAAAGTACTCGAAGGTGCACGTACAAGGAATTCATGGCATGTAACCCCTTGCCATACAAGGGGGAAATTGACCCGATAGCTTGTCAAAGGTGGATTTCAAGCACCGAGGCGGTGTTTGTAAGAAGTAGATGTGAAGTGGAAGACCAAGTAATGTTTGCAACGGGTCTCCTACAACTCCAAGCAAAGGATTGGTGGGACGCACATTCGAAGGAATTGGGGGATGACAAAGTACAAACTTTAACATGGCAAGAGTTCAAGGAACCATTTCTGAAGTATCATAGCCCATAATCCGCACTTGATAAGATTCAAGAAGACTTCTTACGTCTTCGACAAAAGGATGAAACAATTGATGAAATAACAAATAAGTTCCTCGAGAAGGTGAAATTTTGTGGGGAGATAGCGGGGACTGAGAGGTTGAAAATCATACGTTACCATGCTATGTTAAAGGCTGAATATCGGGAGTTCGTAAATCCCTCCAAGTGTGCAACGTTGAACGAATTAATCGACTGGGCAAGAGATAGGGAGATTAAGATAAAAAGACAGGTTGAAAGGGGAGAGAAAAGGGTGGCGGAGAAGTCTACCAACACAAACCCATTGAAAAAGGCAAGATTTCAAGACCAAAACAGGAAAGGGAAAACGAGTAGTGGAGTTTCGACTTGCAAGACATGTGGAAAGCATCATTCGGGTGAATGCTTGTTGGGAAAGAAGGGATGATATAAATGTGGGCAAGAGGGACATCCGTATTATAGATGCCCCGAAAACTCTAAAGCGTGTTACAATTGTAACCAAACGGGGCACATTAAAGCGGAATGTACGAAACTCCAACAAGGGGCAAAGAAAGATGGAAAGAAGGATGAGTCTTCCAAGGCTCGTGGGAGGATGTTCCAGTTAACGTCGGATGAAGCTAAGACTAGCCCGGATGTGGTCTCAGGTATATTCTTGGTTAATTCTATGCCTATGAATGTATTATTTGATTCCGGGGCTAGTAGATCGTTTATTTCTAATGAATTGTTAGTTCATCCATCTTTTAAGCTTGAAAAGATGATAGTACCCCTAGAAGTGGAAGTTGCTGATAGTAAAAGCTATTTGTTACATGATATTTGTAGAAACTGTAAGATCTTAATCGAAGATGAGGAATTTAGTATAGATCTTGTCCCGATGTACATGGGGGAATTTAAAGTAGTTGTAGGAATGGATTGGCTTGCCCAAAACCACGCTGAAATTCAATGTGAAAAGAAAGTCATTCATGTAGTAACCTCGGGGGGAAACGGGTAAGTGTTCAAGGAGATATAGTCATCAAGTCGAAATTGTGTTATATAATCAAAGCTGTCAAACATGTGAGGAACGGGGGTAGAGCTTATCTATCTTATGTAATTGACACCAATCGAGGTGTCCCAAAGCTTGAAGATGTGAACGTGGTGAATGAATATCCGGATGTGTTCCCGGAAGACTTACCAGGGCTTCCGCCTGAACGAGAAGTAGAATTCAAAATAGAGCTTAACCCGGGTGCAAAACCGGTAGCTAAAGCTCCTTATCGGTTGGCCCCAACCGAAATGAAAGAATTGATGACGCAACTTCAAGAGTTGCTCGATAAGGGTTTTATTAAACCAAGTGTTTCACCATGGGGAGCACCCGTATTATTTGTGAAGAAGAAAGATGGTTCGATGCGAATGTGCATCGACTATCGAGAGTTGAACAAGTTAACGGTGAAGAATCGATACCCGTTGCCCAGAATTGATGACCTATTTGACCAGCTTCAAGGGGCAAGTTGGTTTTCAAAAATCGATCTGCGGTCAGGATATCATCAACTGCGTGTGCGAGAAGAAGATGTGCCGAAAACTGCATTTCGAACGCGGTACGGACATTACGAGTTTTTAGTAATGTCCTTTGGGCTAACGAACGCACCAGCTGCGTTTATGGATTTAATGAATCGGGTGTGCCGACCTATGCTTGATAAGTATGTAATCGTTTTTGTTGACGATATACTAATATACTCCCGAAGTGAAGCAGAGCATGCTTCCCATTTACGTGATGTATTGGAAACGCTTCGCAAGGAAAAGTTATATGCAAAGTTCTCAAAGTGTGCCTTTTGGCTTAGAGAGGTACAATTTTTGGGTCATGTGATCGATGCGGATGGTGTCCATGTGGATCCGTCCAAGGTAGATGCGGTAATGAATTGGGTACCCCCGAAGAATCCAAGCGAAATAAAAAGTTTTCTAGGCTTGGCTGGGTACTACAGGAGATTTATCCAAGATTTATCAAAGATAGCCTCGCCTATGACGAAGTTAACAAAGAAGAGTGAAAAGTTTATATGGGGCGAAGAACAAGAAAAAGCGTTTCAGACTTTAAAAGAAAAGCTCTCAAATTCTCCGGTGTTGACATTACCGGATGGAACGGATGATTTGGTAGTATATAATGACGCCTCCCACCAAGGTTTAGGTTGCGTATTAATGCAAAAGGGTAAAGTCGTTGCTTATGCCTCAAGACAACTCAAGCAGCATGAAAACAATTACCCAACTCATGATCTAGAATTGGCGGCAGTCGTGTTTGCCTTGAAGATATGGAGGCACTACCTATATGGGTGAAATGTACTATTTACTCGGATCATAAAAGCCTCAAATATTTCTTTGAGCAGGAAGATCTTAATATGAGGCAGCGAAGATGGTTGGAACTCATTAAGGATTATGATTGTGACATTCATTACCATCCCGGGAAGGCTAATGTAGTGGCGGACGCTCTAAGTCGAAAGGAGTACCCGCCCCCGATTCGGGTAAAATCTATGAAGATGGTAGTCACACCTAAACTCCTTGATGAAATTCGGGAAGCTCAAACAAAATCTTTAAATGCCGGCGACTCAAAGAAAGAAAGGATGAAAGGATTTATTCACGAATTGAAAGAGAATGCAACTGGTATGAAAACGAGGTATGGCCGAATCTGGATACCTCGGGAATGTGATGTGAAAGAATTACTATTAAATGAGGCTCACAAGTCTCGATACTCTGTTCATCCGGGAGCCACAAAGATGTATCGAGACTTGAGAATGAATTATTGGTGGCCGGGAATGAAAAGAGACATTGTCAAGTATGTTGCTAAATGTTTGACATGTTCTCAAGTGAAGGCCGAACACCAAAGACCGTATGCAAAGATCCAGCCGTTGGAGATACCGGAGTGGAAGTGGGAGCATGTAACGATGGATTTGGTGACTAAACTTCCTAAGACAAGGAAGGGGCACGATGCTATTTGGGTAGTCGTTGATCGACTAACCAAAAGTGCACATTTCTTACCCATTAGGGAGACTTATAATTCGGAAAAGATGGCGGAATTTTACACGAATGAGATTATATCTCGACATGGGGTTCCGGTGGCTATAGTGTCCGACCGGGATACCCGGTTCACATCTCGCTATTGGAGAAAATTTCACGAAGAATTGGGGACCCAGTTACATATAAGCACCGCCTACCATCCGCAAACCGATGGTCAGTCGGAACGAACTATCCAAACGTTGGTTGATATGTTAAGGGCATGTATTATGGATCTCGGAGGAAGCTGGGATGATCATCTACCTTTGGTAGAGTTTTCATATAATAATAGCTATCATAACAGCATAAAAATGGCCCCTTGTGAAATGCTCTATGGAAGGAAA
Source organism: Helianthus tuberosus (assembly GCA_030545235.1). NCBI lineage: Eukaryota > Viridiplantae > Streptophyta > Magnoliopsida > Asterales > Asteraceae > Helianthus > Helianthus tuberosus. The sequence continues at coordinate 32,012,703 of CM060415.1, read as the reverse complement.
TGTAGGAATCCGGTTTGTTGGGGGGAAGTGGGTCAACGCGAACTCGCGCCACAGGATGTCGTAGCCGAAACAAATGAGAAGATTGATATGATTTGATCAAGACTAAGGGCAGCGCAAGATAGACAAAAGTCTTATGCGGATCTGCGAAGGCGACCAATTGAGTTCCAAGTGGGAGATCGTGTGTTACTAAAGGTCTCTCCATGGAAATGGATAATTCGTTTTCGTAAACGCGGAAAGTTAGGTCCTCGATACATCGGACCATTCAAAATACTCGCTCGGGTCGGGGCGGTGGCGTATCAGTTAGAATTACCACCCGCGTTGGATGGAATTCATAACACCTTTAATGTGTCGCAACTGCGGAAGTGCCTCGCGGATGAGATGGCATATGTGCCTTTGGATGATATTGAAGTGGATGAAAAGTTAAATTATATTGAAAGGCCCGTCGCAATAAAAGATTTTAAAGTAAAGCAACTCCGCAACAAATCCGTTCGACAAGTGTTGGTCCAATGGCAACATCGAAAGGGATCGGATCTTACGTGGGAAGCGGAGGATGAAATGCAAAAGCACTACCCAGAATTATTTGGTATGTATTCAGGTTTCGGGGACGAAACCTTTCTTAAGGGGGGGTAGACTTGTAACACCCCAAATTCTCGTATGACATAAAATTATAATGAGTGGCCATGTTCTAATAAGTTAAAATGGAAAATATATAGAATTTTGTGTCAAAATAAAAGTTAGTAAAAGAAAGATGGCTAAGTTAGAATGTGAATTACTAAAGTGAATATGATTTAAAACATGAGGGACTAGATATGAAATTATGTTATAAAACTTGATAAAAAAAAGAGAAACCAGACTTTGAGTCTGGTATGCGATCGAGAAAGGGGCCAGGGGACTCCATTCCTCTCAAAACCCTAAGTCACTAAAATTCCATCAATTAAAGGTGAAATTAGCAAGGAATCGAATGTCTGAGCTAGGAATTTTGATGTACTAAGTGTTCTTAACCTCAAGTAAGTATAATTTTTGATTTGGTGATGTTTGATTTTGTGGGTTTAGTAAAGTTCGCGAATGTAATGCATAAATTGGTATGAGTAATGGTTGCTATGATTGTTAAAACATCAAGAAATGCTAAATTTTGAATATGAACAAGGTTTAGGGCAAAAACCCAATTGCATGTCAAAAGATGGTTAAGAATTTACGAAATTCTACATGTTAGTTAGGTTGATGTTGGTGAAATTGTTAGGGATAATTGATTTAGAACTATGTGCTCATGATTTGAATGGTAGATTTCAAAATAGTAGGATGTTTATGTTAATCAATGAGAAGAACTATGGAAATTGTGCTTAGGATACTTGTACATTGTGCTAAACTAGTGATACGCACACAATGTGTTCTACGAAATGCCTAAGTGAGTTAGTTATGGTTTTTACATGAATGCTTGTTAAGATTGGTGCAACTTCTTTATGATAATGATGTATGTGAATAGTAGACGCCATAACGTATTATAAGGATTTTGAAAGTATGGTTTATGAAAGCTAAAAGTATGAGATTATGATATATAGGCACGAAGAAGGAAGAAGGCGCAAGTCACTCGAAGGCACAAGCATCGCAAGATCGCTGTAAGTTCATATGAACTTTATGTACTCTATTTGTAGCTTTATGCATAAAAATATTTAGTACTAAGAATTTGGTGTATGTTTATATTATGATTCATAATTGACTAGATGTAATGAGTTTTATAATGAGGATTGTTTTTAAGGATAAAATGATGTGATAGTGAATATGTAAGTACCCGTCTAAAGGGGTTAAAAGGATAAGTAAAATGGTTGTTGGAATGTGTAGAAATTGACTTGTTTATAACGATTTAATTGATGTAAGAATATTGAAAGATATGGTATGAAGCGATTCATTACAAATGAATCGGGAAGTGGTATGATGAATGTTTCCGAATGGAAGTGATAATGTTATTAAAGTAATATGTTATGTTAACGGGTCGAACAATGACATGGAATTAAAAGAATTCAAATGTTATGTACTATGAACTAACATGTGTTTTGTTGTTATGAATGATAGGTAAATCACATGATTAATTGCGGCGCGCTTAGACCGAATACACACAACGTTAACCTTTATACGCTTCCGGTTCAAGTTGTTTCTTTTGAATGGGTCAAAACGTCCTTTTGTGTAGTAAATGTTCAACTAGTTACTAGGATGATGGTAGTAGTTGAAGTTAAACTCTGTTTTGAATAGTTCGGGTTTAATGTTTTGGGTGAAAAGCATAAGGTTTAAAATTTAACATCTTTTGTGAATATCGTTGAATGTATTTTGATTGATTTTGTATAAAAACAGGGAATCGTCTTCTTTACGAATGGGTCATGTCAAAATTTTGAAAAAATTGTAAGAGGTTTATGTTAATTTTTGATTATCGGAAAGTGGGCGTTTCACAATTATACTTTTTCCTAACTTAAAAATTAAGCATTTCCAATGACAGTAAAGCCTGTAAATAATGCTAAATAATATTTATTATATTGACAAACCGTGTCGTCCCGATCAGTCAAAAGCCCAATTAACCTAGGTAGTTAGGGTAAGTCGAGTATCGTATCCACGAAGAGCATGTGGTCAGTATTTCATGACTTGTTCGATTAATTAGACTATTTACAAAAATGTACAAAGTAATTATGAACCTTGCTAATTTTCTTTGTTTGTTTGATTTAAAAGGAGTCGGAGTGAACCGGAAAATTGCTATTATCTAAAACAATGGTTTATTAACTAAGATTGCAAAACTTACTAAGTGGTTGAAAACAATAATTTAGAAAAAAGTTCCACACCGGGTTCGATAATTGTAAGACCTAGGGTTCCTACATTTTTTAACTTGATTAAGTTGAATATATTGATTAACAAATTTAGTGTCACGTGGCTTAGGTGCCAAAAGCTATCAACGTCATAGACAACGGACCTCAATGCACTTCTTTACCAAGAACATGTAAATCCTAACCAAAGATAAGGCATAATTGCACATAACCATTTCGCAAAGTCAAATTTTATCATCACTCGACAATTTACGAATTTGAAACAAATGCAAGACAAGTATCAAAGGTTTCAAATACGAAACAACTTGTCACAAAATCAAATTAAACACAAATGTGTAAACCCTAGAATTCTTACAAAAATCTACACCGGGGTGAAACCGAGGAGACTAGCCGCTCATGATTGAAGGAACGTGATCACCGGATGACGAACACGAACACCGAGCCATGACCTTGAGTCTTGGAGGAAGGATGAAGGTTAAGGTTTAGGGTTGAATGGTGAGTGTGGATAGATGAGGATGATGGTAGAAAGGATGGTGATGATGGTGACGGTGGATTAGGGGTAGGAATTGTGTTTGATGATGGGTTAGAGGTTAGGGATGTTAGAGGTAGGCTAGGGGTGAAGAAGATGATGGATTATGGCTCCAAGATGTGTTTTTTTTAACTCCCCACTAATAACCCAAAAATTGGGTTTAAATTCGTTCAAAACATCAAACAAACGAGATTCAGCGTTAGCACTTTCTGGTGGGCGTCGCTGACAGCCAAACAGGACGTCGCCGACGACCTCTAGATTTTCCATTTTCTGCCGACGCCTTAATAAGCTATCTACGCGAGTTTCTGGCCGACACGAATAACCAAGGGGCGTCTCCGACGGCCCATTTGGGTTTCGGCGACGCTATGCCCAACTCTTGATTTCCGTTTTGACCGTTTCTCGCTCTCGGTTGACCCGTTTTCCATCCCGGTGCTCCGTATAGCTCTCGAATAGCACGTTAAACTCTGTTAGACCTGCAAAACACAATTCCAATCAAAAGTAGGCTATTCAAAACTAAATGTTATGTAAAAACATAAAATTAAACATACTAAGGTACCAGTTTTCGACTATGTATCACATCCCCACACTTGTCTTTTGCTTGCCCTCAAGCAAATCTGTTTGTCACTTTCACGTGGGTCGAACGAAAAACACACATCCCATTCTTGAGACATAAGTTAAGGTCTAATGTCATACCCGTTCATGATTTTTACAGTTTTCAAAACATTTAGCGGTAAAGTGATTAATCACATAATTATGGTTACCCAAGATTAACCCGCCCTTGAAACTAACAAATCATACACATCCCTCACAATGTTCTCTCCACTCGGTTCAAAATTCGGCTAATAGATAATGAATTAGCACTTCTTAAGTAATCACTCAAACCGATTAGAACAACGTACCCGCATAAGCTTGCAACTCAATCATTCTCCACCACTGATCGCAAATACCAAGCACAAGTCAAAAGGTCTTTTACAGGTTGTAACGGGGCTAGGCTAAGGGTATGGAATAGGATATTTTTAAAGTGGTTAAGGCGATGAAAATTCGATTTTTATTACAAAGCGATTACTCTAAACATAACTAACTATAAACATCAAACTAAGAGGCAACGGTTTTCGCCTTTTATTGACCAAACTATAAGAACATATTTTTGTACTTTTCTCAACGATTTTTGTTTCTTTTTCACAACTTTTCTGCATTTTTGATTTTTTTCACATATAAACCACAACTATACAAACAAATAAACCTAAAATCGAATTTTCATCACACGGGTTAAAAATAAAAGGTTTAATGGTCATAGGCTAAATGGGTTGGTCAAACGAAAGGTTTAGGCTCAAAGTTGGCGACTAAGAGACTTGTTTAGGTAAGGATAGATAACTGGTGTAAAGAGATAAGGTTTACCTAATGCCTTAATCATTCTTGCGCTCGTATTCGGTCTATGGTCTCAAACGTATCAAAAGTTGCAAGTTCTACAATACGCGACTAATGGCTCACTCAAACAAAGATATATATATATATATATATATATATATATATATATATATATATATTTATGATGTGTAAAAGTGGCTCAAAATCTCATGTATAAAGGATATGGTATGTGATATGCATAATGTATTAGTTTTTTAGGCGGATTATTCCCAAATAATCACCCGCTAAATACCCGTCATGTTACTAGCTTGAACTTGATCATGACAAAAGATCAAATGGGTTGTGTTATCCCTCATTGACTTAGTTACCTGTGCTTTTTAGATTTCTTCAAACAAAGACATTTTTGAAAAAAAATTGAAATTTTCCTTCCATCTCCACACTTGAGGTCAAAATTGTCCTCAATGTGTAGTGTGTAGTGTTTAAATTAGCCATGTTTGTTTTGTATCAAAGTGTTAAAGAGGTGGGTCAAATCATATATTATGTTTACTTCTTTTTAGGAGTATTTTATGTGCAACTTTTGCATGGGTCATTAGTATTTAGCTGATGTTTAGGGCTGTTATTTGATAAAGATTTTGTTATGTGATTTTGTTTTAATTAAAGGAAATTGTGGAGTAAGTTTACCCAAATTCTTGTTGTGTTTCTTTTTTTTTCTTTTCCGATTAAATGCATGAAATCCAAAAAACTAGTTAGCACATATAGATGGTTCTTCTTATATTTTGACACCCAAAATAACTCAAGGTGACAAGACTATCCCTAACCGTCTCTATACCTCATGGGTCTCGGCTGATTAGAAAGCCATTGTTGTACTACAAGCTTCACTTTCAGAGGAAGCTGAGGCTGAGATAATCGACATCTTCAATTGGCTTACAACAACTCCTTCACTGAATGCGTCCAAAATCCTCGAGATAGTCGATCTTGAACACTCCCAGTCAAATGGTGAAGGGTACAACCTCTGTTGGGAAATTTAGTCGGAAATTCAAAGGTATATACGACCAATTGTTTGCAATCGGTCAGCTGATAGATGTTATCCATGAATACGGTTGGATTTGGAAGTTGTCCGTTTTTGTTGGGACTTCGGGCAAAAGGTGTTAAGGGGTTCTATATATGTATGAGAGGACCCGTAGTTAAGTGGTAGCTTAGATCCGTAGCTTGTTGTGTGAATATTTGTAACTTGTGGTAGTTTATATCTTTAAATATATATATATATATATATATATATATATATATATATATATATATATTTTTGTAAAAAATCCCAAATGTTGTGGAGGACATTTGTAAAAGCATTGTAGAGCTATGGCGGTCTCACAATATTAGAGCTATTTGGGGACTTGCCTATGGTGAACTGCATGCATGCCCAACTTTAAGGGAGGGCTGGGTGAGCGACAGCCCAGTTCCTGATGGCCAAGATTTTTATTTATTAAAGAGTTTAACCCATTAACATTTTTTTTTAATTTTAAGTCCATTAAACACTAAAACTCATTCTAAATTAAACCCGTTACTCTTTTACTTATAATACCCATTAGTAAAGTTTAAATCTAGTTAACATTGGCCCAAAGGTCTAAAATTAAACGTATTTAAGGTTTAAACCCTTTTAAAAGTGACCCAATAAGGGCCGTATTTTCTATTCACCCCTGGCCAAAATGTTTTAAGGATTCTCGGGGACGGCCACGGATACTAGTATATATAATTGGCGATAGAGATGAATCCCAATATCTCAAGACAACTCTATGCGTCAAAGAAAGTGGATGGATGAACATGAAAATGCATATATATCTTAGAATTTCCGGGTACTTTTGCTTTATTACATTCATACACCATTTTCCATAATTACCCATAAGTCATATATTTTGTTAAATATTTTGATGGGACCTTACTTACAAATATTTAGTAAACATTTGCATAAACTGTGAAGGTCAAAGTGTCTGACTATCATATTTGAATAAAACAATATTTTTTAACATGTTAAAATACGATATTATATATCGACTTACCAAAATTGGTTTCAAAATGTTGCAAGTGAGTGGATATTCTTTTACTTAAAAACATGTCCAGATTAACCAAATTAACAATACCTTCAATCCTTCATATATAGATGGTTCATGATGTATACAATGATGAGAATTCATATATCATTACACAAAACCACTAAAGTTTATTTTGAACACATGAACCATTCATTTTTTGGTCAATGAAATGGTTAAGAAAAAGTGTCTTGTTTTCTTCTTTGAGAGATGGTCGGCCACGTGTTTCTCATACTTCTTAAATAACACATGAATGATGGAATTTCCGAAATGTGAAACTGATGAAACAATGGTTAACCGGGTAGGGTTAACTCACTGGTCTCGTCAAGAGGGTTAATCCCTTCTTTCCGAGGATCGTTGGCTGGATCGTCTGGTGGTGGGTTTCCTGCACAAGGAAACAAACCGTGACTCGTAACAAGGAGGATGGGGTGGGGGGTGCTCCTTGTTACCACTCTCCGGCGTGAGAATCAGTAATTTGCTTGGGAAGCAAAGTATGATAGTAGTAGTATTGAGAGAGTTAGAAAGTGATACCTCAAACCTGGTTTAGGGTGAGTATTTATAGCCGAGGAGTGAAGGAGGGTAGTTGAGTAGCTAGTCTGACATCGCACAGCTATTTGCAGGTGTGTCAGACCTGTCGGATGCTGTGGTGATGCCACGTCCGGCTGTGGTGTCAGACTGTTGTTCATACGTGGGCTAGTATGCGACTGTTCCCAGTGCCACTTGCACTGTGGTGTCAGACCCACTTGCTTTGTAGGCAGGATGCGGTGCCAAGCCGCATCGCTGCTTGCGGTCATTGATGTTGTTCCCGCATTGGTTGTTCCATCCATGATTTGCGAGGGATGCGGTGTTGTGCCGCATCGCCTGTTGAGTGACTGTTACTGTTGTCCAGATCCCTTGTCGTGACGAAAATGTTCATAGGATGCGGTGCGAGGCCGCATCGCTATGCCTAACATTAGTTTCCGTCCTTAAGGTAAGTCTTCTCATCAATGGACAGATTGGACCGCAGTGTTCGCGTGTGTCTACGCGGACACTGGATAGTTAATTGCTGTTTGGGGGTTTTTAATGAGGGTAATGGTCATTCGCGGTCGTGCTGACGCGATATTTGGGACCATACCCCTTCAAGTCCCCCCAGTCTAGTGTTCCTTCCGTATGCGAGTCGCGTGTGGGAGGGATACTGGACTATGTTGTCTAGAAGTTTAAGATTATGCCATGCAGATGACATCTTCTTTAAGTGGTAGGCCCTTTCTAGCGGATTGTTTCTTCCTTTGAGAAGGGTGTATGGTGAGCAAGTTCCGTCTGATGCGGAATTCTCAGCCAAAGATTTGACTGTTTCTACCTTTTGCTGATGTCATCAGCTACCTGCTGGTGTTTCGGACCAACCTTTGAGACGGTGACTGAAGGTATTAGCAGAATTCGAACCAACCTTTGAGATCGTGACTGAAGATGTCTTCTTCAGCGTAGTTGGAATCTCTGCGTTAGTTGGTGCAAAGTTGTAAGTACTTTGCTCAAGCTCTATGTTCAGCAACTGGACATGTAACGATGATCCCTGTTTTGTGGGGTGTTCACGTTCTCCAGTTAAGCTTTCTAGTAACCGCACGTCTTCTGCGGTTTATCTCTCAAGTAACCGCACATCCTCAGAGGTGTAGCTCTTTGGTAACCGTTCGTTCTTTGCGGTTACCTCGTTGCCGAACCTTGTTTGCCATGTTTCTTTGAGGATCGTGGGGTAGTTGCGTCATTGTTGGCCGTGTTTGGTCGAACAATGTGAATCTGGACTATGGGCAAATAAACATGATCATAGGCAGGGTTGTGCCCACCATTGTTTATTCTATGCGGTCCATAGGTGGGTAACTAGTCATAGGCAGACTTGTTACCGCTGTTCTGGAGCCACTTTCCTTCATGCTTTGGTGGAAAGTAGTTTCCCTGTAAGTAGCGTTGCCGGAAGAGACCGTTTTAGATACTTGGGAAGTTGGTTGAAACTCTTCCGCATTCGTTTTGTAGCCACTTTCCTTCACGTTTAGTTGGAAAGCAGTTTTTTCTTGAAATAGCTTTGCTTTTCCGCGTGGTGGCTTAGTTGTGGCTCTTCCGTAGCTACCGTTCGCATAGTTGCGGTTTGCAGTAAGTACGTAAGAATGGTTGCGGTTCGCAGCAAAGAACTCGCTTCTAGAAGTCTTGTAGCCTGGATGTGGCTCTTGAAGGTTCAGGGGACAGGGTTGCTGATGTGCGGTTGCTCAGCATACTTGTCCTGTTCCTTAAGGAGAAGCTGTTTGCGTTCCCTCTGTGGTTGTGAACCGGAAATGAGGGTTTTGAAGCTTGAAGAAGCTTTCATGGGGTGCGGTTTACCGCATTCTGAGAAGCGGTTTTCGCAGTCCAAAGAACCGTGCTGGTTCTGAGTATCTGACACACCTGTGTGGGTTGGTGTGCATCATCTCCGCATATTCCGCGTGTGCTCGTGGATATGTGCGGTTTATGACTTATACCCCTTTATATAATTTAAAGATATATATTTTTGCCTTTTTTGAGGGGTATGTAAAAAACGACATGCGGTATGGGTTATGGTGCGGTAACCAGAGAAACCGCATGCCGCTTGTGTTTGGATAGGGTTGTCGCTTTCTGTTGCTTATGTCACGATTGCACGTGTGGGTTGTTGAAGTTGGTAGGATTCTGACATGTGCTGATTTGAAATGACGTTTACACTGACCGAGGTCATAACTGCACTGTAGCAGGGAGTGAAAAAGTCTTCTTTGTCAGGCGCGTGGGCGGCCACGCGCGCGTGATAACCGTCAGCAGAAAGGTCGCTGGCCACGTGTCGCCTTGTAACTCGCCTATTTTGAACGTGTTGAGGCGGTTACTGTATCGCATTTATTGCGATGAGTATATAAAGGGGGAACCGTTTGGTTTCTCCTTACTGTTCAAAATTTTCGAAAAATTTCTGTTGAGAGAGAGAGCATTCCCTTCGTCTTCTCCGATCAATCTGTCATTTATTCCGGCAATCTTTTGAGTTTTTCTGAGTTTTTTCTTTAACTCGAAACTTCTGCTCTACATATTTCTGATGGCTGATCCATCTAACCCACATAATGTGGAGGGTGAAAACCCTGAAGCATCTTCTCCGGTGGCCAGAGAAGAAGAAGATGATGGTGGCAGTGTTCCTGGTGGTGGCCTACCACCATTGAAGTGGTCGAAAGGTTTATTCGACCAACTGATGACCAAGATTGAGATGCCTCACGAGTATGGGGCTAAATATCCCCAAACTGGTGATACTGGTGCCAGTGCTCCGGCCGGTTACATCACCATGTGGGCCGAGTGTTTTACTGATGGTAACCTTCGTTTACCATTAACAGTTTTTGTTGCTCAGGTCTTGGAATATTACAAGATCCATATCTCCCAGATGAGTCCTTTTGGGATGATACGTATTAGGCATTTTGAATCAACTTTTCGGGCTCTTGGTCTGCCGATTACTGTTGAAAACTTCCGGGGGTTTTACCAGTTGACGGTGAACACCGGTTTCTTTTCCTTTAGAGAACGGTATGGAAGCATCAAGTTGATGACCCCTCCGAAGGGTATTACGAAGTGGAAGTGTAAGTTCTTCTACGTTAAAGCTGCCGCAGTTGTTGTGGACATGAATATGCGGAACGTCAATGAGCCTATCCCTGCGGAGGATATTGCTATGCCTACCGCAGAGACTGCGGAGTGGTTCTCAAAGCTGAAACCTATTGAGCATAGGCAGCTGACCAACAATGAGTTGTGGGTGCTGCGGATGATGTTGACCCGGCCTAAGAGGAATTTCACGCCTGTGGTGCGGGAGAAAACTGGTGGTAAGTGTTACCACTCTTTTGCGGTTGTTTTATTCCCGTGTTTGTTATTAATTTGGATATGTATTATCAGAAATTGTGGAAGTGTGGAAGATATTTGATCCAACTTTTACTGGCAAAGTTGATCTTATTCCGACTGCGGATGGTAAAGGTTTTAACTTGACGATTGTCCCTCTCTTCCGCGTTGCTTCACGCGAGGTGATGACTGCACCCCTGCCGCAGGGCAAAGGTATTACTCATAACCTTTATTGCTTTACTAGGTTTGTTGCTGATATTCTATACGCAGGTACACTTGGGAACCTTGGTAAATTTGAATCAAAGGGTGCCCCCAAAAAACATGCGGAGAAAAAGCATGTGGATAAACCTGGGCGGGGTCGCGGTGTGAAGAAATCTGATGTATCTGTTGTTCCGCCCTTGGTGAAGCAAGCAGCAGGTATCTCTCGTTCTCATTTCCGCAGATATACCGATTACGTGGTAGTATCTGACACCCTAGAGGGCTTGGGTGTTCCAGGTGTTGGTGCGGCCACCGGTGGAACCACTGCGGGTTCGAAACCGGGTGATGAAAAGAAGAGAAAAGCCGAGGATGTTGGTGATGCTGGTCGGGGAAAGAAGCCGAAGATTCAGACCAGGCGCAAGCCTTTTGTCATACCAAGGAAACCTGCGGTTGTGTCTGGTATGTAACGCATGACTAACAAATATTTCGTGCTTATACTTGTTCTTTAAAGTATCTGTGTTGATTTCAGAGCCGCAAGATGAAGGTTTCTTTGACTTTGATGCTCCTCCGCCCCCTCCCCCGCACGACACTGCTGCGGGTACGGGGGTTCATAAGACTGTTACTCCTGAAGCCTCTGTGCGGGGGGTGGACACTGGAAAGGGTCCCGCGGCTCAAATCCATGATACGGTTGATTCGAGTGATAATGTTATCACCCCAGAGGATACCGTTGATATGGATTTGAAGTTTGGTTACACCGGAAAGCCAAAGTCTCCTGTTGCCGAGAAGGCTTCCGGTTCTGCTGGTGGTGCGGGTTTTGTAGAGACTCCAATTCAGCCTGAAGAGTCTGAATTGGAGTATTATTATCGCTCTTACACAGAAGACCGGGCCATGTCTTACCACCGCCCTCCATGGTCTGTGTTGCAAGGGGATGACATTTCCACTAATCCCTCTTTGTGTAGGGAGGTTTTGAGTGGTTTGGGCACTCCTTTTGAGGTAAACCGGGCCCGTTCTTTACCGACTGAGGTCCAGGTGAACCAGCTCTCCTCCCTGCTTGTGGGGAGTTCCATAATGGCAAATGCCGTTATAGAAAAGTGCAAGGTGCTGGGGCGCAAGGAGGAGGAGAATGCGCGTTTACGGGCCGAGGCCGAGGAGTTGGTGAAGGCTGCACGTGAGGGTGCAGAGCAGCTTGAGAGGGATAGAGAGCAGCTTGAGAGGGATAGAGCTGCGTTTGAGAAGCATAAGCAGACTGAAGAATGGGCTGCAACTGCTGAGCTTAAACAGGTTCGTACTCTTGCAAAATTGCTGTCTGATGAGCGTAAGCGTTGGAAAGAAACCCTTTCTGATGAGCGCAAAACGCTATCTGATGAACGCAAGACTTGGAAAGAATCTTGGGGTAAACAGAATGAAACTCTCTTTCATGTTCGTCAGGAGCTTACGAATGCCAAGGCAGCAATATCTGCGTTGGCTAAAGAGAAAGCTGAGGCTGTTGCGGCTGCCCAAGGGGCCAAGGAAGCAGAGGTTCGTCTTGCCAAGGTTCTGGAAGAAGCCAAGGAAGCGGAGGCTCGTGCTGCAAAAGCTCTTGAAGGGGCAAATGTTGACCGCACCAGGTTAAGCAAAACTATCTTGGACCTTCAGGTAAAAGTTTTTCCTAACTTTGAAATTGTGTCTCACAAGTTTGTTGATTCTTTTTGTATACTTCTGATTCCTTGTTTAAAAGGCTGAAGTGCGGACCCGAGGGGTCACTATTGAGGAAATCTCTGCCCGTGCTGCTGAAGCTGAAGTGCGGGCAAGAGAGGCTGAAGAGGCTAGAGATAGCCACGCTGCTTCACTTGAGTTGCTCAAGGCTGATCATCAATGGATGCGTATGTGCGGGATCGGGCATGTAAGTATCCGTTGCCTTGTTATTTTTGTTGTAAGTTTGACTTTGATAACCATTGTATTCATGTTTCGCAGATTGTTACCGCCATTCTTGATGCACCCGAGACCGTAGCAGGTATTAACGAGATCAGGGAGCGTGCCCGGGATGCTGGTTTCAAAGCTGGCTATAACCGCTGTATTAGTCATTTGAACGCTGTAGCGCGTGGCGAGCTTACTGATGAGCGGTCTGGGTTTCATGGCGTTGATACTGAAGCGCTTCTTGCAGCTGCGGTTCACGAGTTTAATGATACAACCCTCACAGGCCTTGAAGAACTTGAAAAGTGTCTTGAGGCGGAGGATTATGTGGACCGGTTGCGAGTCTTATACGCTGATGAAGACGACGAAGAAAAACCATTTGTTGAGGGCAAGGATGGTGCGGGCCCCAGTGGCACAAAGGAAGATTAGATTGGCCTGCGTGCCTCTTTTGTTTCCTTATGTAACCGTTACAAAACTTTATGTAAATTCCTTGTGCAGGAATTTTTTGAATATAAAGAATTGTTGTTTTAATTTTTACAAGTGTTTTTAGTACTTGCATGTTTGAATTTGTACGCGTTTAGTGTTACTGTGAGTAATACTAAATCTGTAATTGCCTTTTGCATATCTAGGTGATATGCAAGTATGAAGATTCGTCTCTGGTTAAACAAACAGTATTGCCATTGCTGGCCTATTACAATAATTGCGTGTGGTTACCATTCTGTGTGGGTATCACGAATGAAGATTTTGCTAATTTGTTTTTGTGTATACCTCAGAGTGGAACACGCATTTGTAATAGAAATAAATAAACAATATTGCATCGAATCGTCTATTTATTTATTTGCAAATGGCCTGCGGCCCGATAGATTACATGCAGAAAACATGGCTTACATATAACAGCGTCGAAGTTGCTGTGCGTTCCATGTGCGTGCGATAGTTTCACCTTCTAATGTTTGTAGTTTATACGCGCCTTTGCCAAGGACCTCTTGGATGAGGTACGGTCCTTCCCACTTGGGGGCAAGTTTCCCTGGGCGTTCTGCGTTGGATGCTTCGTTGTCACGAAGGACGTAGTCTCCAGGGTTGAAAGTACAAATGCGAACGCGTGTATTGTAGTATTTTTCCAACTTGGTTTTGTACTTGGCCTCGTTTATGGCAGCGTTTTCGCGCCTTTCTTCCAAGAGGTCCAAGTCAACCCTGCGTTCCTCATTGTTGTCCATTTTGTTGATGGCCAACATTCTAGGTGAGGGGAGGCCTACTTCCGCGGGGATCACCGCTTCAGTACCGTAGACTAAGCTGAAGGGGGTCTCGCCGTTGCTTGTTTTTGGGCTTGTCCTGTGAGCCCATAGAATACTTGGGAGTTCATCAACCCAGCCGCGTCTGGCTGCTCCCAACCGTGCTTTGATGCCTTCGACTAAGCTTTTATTGATACTCTCGACTTGGCCATTCCCTTGTGGATGCGCCACTGAGGAGAATATGTGTTCAATGTTGAGCTCTTTTAGCCATTTTTGAAAGTCGTCGGCAGCAAAGTTGGTACCGTTGTCGGTGACGATGCACATTGGTAGACCGAAATGGCAGATGATATGTTCCCACACGAATTTCCTTGTTATCATAGCGGTGGTTGATGCAAGTGGCTTTGCTTCTACCCATTTTGTAAAGTAATCAACAACTACTATGATAAATTTCACTGCTCCTGGTGCGTCTGGAAATGGTCCCACCACATCGATTGCCCATTTTTGGAATGGCCATGCGGTGGTGACGGGGATCAAGTTGTTCTTGGGACGCAAGGTCTTGGGAGCATGTCGCTGACAATTGAAACACTTGCGTAAGACTGTGACTGCGTCTAAGTGCATGCCCGGCCAATAGTAGCCGGCGTTCATGATTTTGGCCACCACCATGCGTGGTCCTGCGTGTATGCCACATGTCCCCTCGTGAATTTCTTTGATAAGGTATGTGGCATCTTGGGGGTTGACGCATCGTAGGAGTGGCCCCAGGTATGATTTACGGTATAAGATACCGTCTACCATTTGGTAATGACATGCTTTGTGTTGCAACTTGCGTTCCTCTGCTTTGTTTTCGGGAGTAACCCCGGATTGTAAGTATGCAATGAGTGGTGTCATCCAGGATGTTGTACCGTATTGGATGACATTGACTTGGCGCAGGGGTACCGAAGGATTTTGCAGGATTTCGATGCGTACCTCTTTTGCCAGGTGTTGGAAGCTGGTGGACGCAAGTTTTGATAGTGCGTCCGCGGGTTTATTTTCACTCCTGTTGATGTGGCGAATATTGAAGGAGGTAAACTTTGACTTCAGTTTCAGGGCTTGTTCGAGATAGAGGATCATGGTATCCCCCTTTGCGGTATAGTCACCGCGTATCTGCCCTGCAACTAGTAGTGAATCGACGTGTGCTTCCAAATGTTTGACGTCGAGTTTAATTGCTAAACGCAACCCTGCCAGTAGAGCCTCATACTCCGCTTCGTTATTCGTACTTTCGAAATCGAGGCGTATTGCGTAGGTTAGCTCTTGGCCATCAGGGCTGACAAGTCGCAAACCTGCGCCTGAACCATCTTCGTTGGATGCACCATCTGTGAATAGTGACCATGTTTCTGCGGAGGATGGTTGTGATACAGGGTTTTGTTCTTCTTCGCATTCTTGGATGCGGTTTGCTGGTATTTCAGCGACGAAGTCAGCCAAGACCTGGCCTTTGATTGCGGGGCGCGGCTTATAGTTCAGTGAAAGCGCGCCCAGCTCAATTGCCCATTTTGCTAACCTCCCAGAGATGTCGGGTTTTGATAGGATCGGGCCGATCCTATAGTTGGTTAACACTGTGATGACGTGGTTTGCAAAGTAACGTCGTAAACGTCTCGATGCGTGCACTAGTGCCAGTACCAATTTTTCCATGATGGAGTACCTTGTCTCTGGGTCGTTGAGCATTTTGCTGATGTAGTAGATGGGTGTTTGGACTCCTTCCCGCTCCACTATAAGTACCGCGCCTACCGCGTTGTCCGCGGCAGACAGGTATAAGATAAGTGGCTCATCTTTTCGTGGTGCGGTTAAAGTTGGGAGTTGGATCAAACACTCTTTCATTTCCCGGAAAGCTTTTTCGGCCTCTGCGGTCCATTGGAATTGTTCCTTTTTTAGACAGCTCCGCAGGGTCTTGATGAAAGGGTAAGACTTAGCTGCATGGTTGGCTAAGAATCTATTGAGTGCGGCTAGCCTACCGGCTAGTCGTTGCATTTCCTTCATCGTAGAAGGCGATGGCATGCGCTCGATCGCCTGAACTTTTTCCGGGTTCACCTTGAATCCATCTTTGGTTACGATGAATCCAAGGAATTTGCCTTCTTCCATTCCAAACGAGCATTTCCCTGGGTTGAGCTTCATGTTAACGCTTCGCAGAGTTTGGAATGTTCTGTCGATGTCGTCGAGCATGGTGTTTTCCTCCATGCTCATGACGACCAGGTCGTCCATATAGATTTCGACACTTTTGCTGATTTGACCGCGAAAGGTGTCGTTCATCAACTTTTGATAGGTTGCGCCCGCGTTGCGCAGCCCGAACGGCATTTTGGTGTAGCAGTAATTCCCGGTAGGAGTGCGGAATGCCGTTTTATCTTCATCGTCGATTGCCATTTGTACTTGGTGATAGCCTTTGTAACAATCGAGGAAGCACTTCCATCGAAATGGTGCGAGGTTATCGACCTTCTCGTCGATCTCTGGAAGCGCGTAACAATCCTTGGGGCAGGCCTTATTGAGGTCTTTGTAATCGACACACATGCGCCAGCCCCCGCTTGGTTTTTCTACCATGACTGGGTTGGACAGCCAAGTCTGGTATTTCACTTCCCGCAGGATGCCTGCGGAGAGCAGTTCCTGTACCTGCTCTTCCATCGCCGCGTTTTTTTGCTGATCCAAGGTGGCGTTGGCCTTGGATCACGGGCTTGATACCTGGCATGGTATTCAAGAAGTGTTGCGCAATTTCGCGTGGTACCCCTGTCATATCTGCGGGTTTCCACGCGAAAATATCTTGGTTTCTGAAGAGGAGTTGCTTCAGGCGCGCTCTGATGGTAGGTGTCAAGGCATGGCCCAACGTGACTGTTTGTTCTGGGTGTCTTGCATTAAGGACCCATTTTTCTGGTTGAGTGTTGGGGGTAGGCCTTGCTACCTTTGTCGGACGCAGTTCGTCCGTAGACATGACTTCTCTTTGGGCGTATATTATCGCGATCCCCGTTTCGGTTGGAAAACCGATGGCGGAGTGGGGGACAGATGTTATCATGTTGAATTCGCCTTGGGACTCCCTCCCGAGAATTACGTCATATTTTGAGGTGTGAGGTAAAACCATGAAGTTCACCTCCTCCGTCCTTGTGTGCCTTCCGTTGGTGAGGCGCACAGGGAAGGTAATTTGTCCCAGGGGGAACACGGTTTCCCCTGAAAATCCAGCCAACGGGTAGTCCGCTGGCTGCAGTCGATCTTTGTCTTCTTGATCGAACTGGTTGAAGCACTGCTCGTATATAATATCGGACGTACTGCCCGGGTCGATGAACAATCGCTCGGTGCAGTAGTGAGCTAGGTGCCCAGTGATAACCACGGCGCGCCTATCGCGCGGTCCGCCTCGGACTTTTGGAAAGATGACTTGCTCGTCCTTCCAGTCATTGTCCGGTCTTCTCGCCGCCTTACGCGGTCTTCCTTTTCCTCCATTGATCATGTGGGTAGAGGCCACGTACATGGCCCTTTTACCCGTGGAGGTGCCCTCGTTGTGGGGAGTGATGCGCTTGGTAGCTTTTTGTGCGCCTGTCAACAGGTGTTGTAGTTTCCCCTCTTTTAGGGCTCGCTCAATCTCCAGTCGGAGACTGATGCAGTTGTTCGTGGTGTGGCCCGAGTCCTTGTGATACTCGCAATAGAGTGCGGGATCTTGATTCTTTTTGGACTTCATTGGTTGGGCCGGTCTCAGGAATTGTGCATCCGTGAGGAGAACGTCGCTTGGTGACTGGTTGATCTCGGTCTAGCTGCGGTCCCGAGACTCTTTCTTTGACGCCCGGTTTTCTCGTTGGGCGTTGATTGTAGCCCTTGCGTCGGGCTGGTTGTTCCGAGGGACATATGGCTTGGGATCGCTGTCGCGATTCCATGTGTCCCTGTTGCGCTTATTACCGCGCTTGGGCTCTTGGCGGGAAGACTGGCCTTCCGCAAGGGGTTGTGCCTTTGACATGTGCGGTCTGAGAGACCGTTGTGTTTGGGCATATGTTTTGACCTTAGCCATGACATCTTCCCACTTTTTAGGCAAGCCGTTGCCGCCGGAAATATTCATAACCATTTGTTCGTCTTTGACTGCAACAATGAAATGGTTACGTGCCATCTGGTTGTCAACGCCGCCTATCTCTAGGATCTCTTTATTGTAACGGACAATTAATGCGTCAAGCGATTCGTTGTCTCTGCGCCAGATGTTCATGACGTCCATTGAATCACGTTCATGGCGTCGTTGCTGGCTAAAGTGCGCGAGGAACTTTTGTTGTAAGTCCTCGAATGAGGTCAGTGACCCTGGTGGGAGAGAATCGAACCATGCCCTGGCCAGACCTGTTAGGGTCTGTGGGAAAAAATGGCACCAGGTAGGTTCGTCCCACTTACCGTTGCATCCAGCGCCGACGAAGATGTTGTTGTGATCATCTGGGTCGGTCGAGCCGTTGTATTTCCCAATGTTTAATGGGAATTTTGTGGTGGTGACATCGGCGTTGGCGATCTCTGGGACAAATTTAGAGTTTTCGGCCGCAGATTTCGGCCTGTAAGGTTTGCCCTGGTTGCGCTTTGCAGCGCGGAGGTATGTGTTGCGGGGTTGACTGGGAGGAACATAGTTGCGTCCGCCCGGTCTACTGTTGGTGGAATGGGACTCCCCGCGGTATGTATTGTCATCTGGATCAGTATGGCCATACCCTTCATGGTGGGAGGGTGGTCCCAAACGACTATGAATGTTTGTGTTGCGGCGCATTGTAGACTGCCGCCTTCTTTCTTCTTGAGAGCCTAAACGGCTATGTACGGAGTCCCTGCGGCGGGACCCGTATGAGGAATCGTCCTCATTGATTGTGCGGACATCACAATAGGAGGAGCCGCGGTCCTCCTGCCTGCTTCTGGAGGCTGGATGTGTGGGGGTCCTGTCGTCGTATCGTAAAACACGACCGGCAGGTGTACGCGGTATCGGGGTAGGTCCGATACCTCCTTGTTCGTCTGCACAAGCTCTGTTGTACGTTGCAGCCAGAAGGGCCGCCTGTTGGTCAAACCAGGTGTGAGGGTTCATGCCTGGAGGTATGACAGTAGCGTATTGTGACAGATCATGTCCAAACGTAAGGGATACGCCCCCTTGCGCTGATGTGCCAATGTGTTCGGCGTTTGGGCCTAGGGGATTGATTCCCGCAGGGCCTTGGTTTGCGGGGTTTAGGTTATCCCCGGTAGTGTTGTTTTGACGATCAGACATCTTTGGAAAGAAAAGGATGATTGGAAAAAAGTGCTAAGAGTAGCGGTGGGCGCCAATGATGAAACAATGGTTAACCGGGTAGGGTTAACTCACTGGTCTCGTCAAGAGGGTTAATCCCTTCTTTCCGAGGATCGTTGGCTGGATCGTCTGGTGGTGGGTTTCCTGCACAAGGAAACAAACCATGACTCGTAACAAGGAGGATGGGGTGGGGGGTGCTCCTTGTTACCACTCTCCGGCGTGAGAATCAGTAATTTGCTTGGGAAGCAAAGTATGATAGTAGTAGTATTGAGAGAGTTAGAAAGTGATACCTCAAACCTGGTTTGGGGTGAGTATTTATAGCCGAGGAGTGAAGGAGGGTAGTTGAGTAGCTAGTCTGACATCGCACAACTATTTGCAGGTGTGTCAGACCTGTCGGATGCTGTGGTGATGCCACGTCCGGCTGTGGTGTCAGACTGTTGTTCATACGTGGGCTAGTAGGCGACTGTTCCCAGTGCCACTTGCACTGTGGTGTCAGACCCACTTGCTTTGTAGGCAGGATGCGGTGCCAAGCCGCATCGCTGCTTGCGGTCATTGATGTTGTTCCCGCATTGGTTGTTCCATCCATGATTTGCGAGGGATGCGGTGTTGTGCCGCATCGCCTGTTGAGTGACTGTTACTGTTGTCCAGATCCCTTGTCGTGACGAAAATGTTCATAGGATGCGGTGCGAGGCCGCATCGCTATGCCTAACATTAGTTTCCGTCCTTAAGGTAAGTCTTCTCATCAATGGACAGATTGGACCGCAGTGTTCGCGTGTGTCTACGCGGACACTGGATAGTTAATTGCTGTTTGGGGGTTTTTAATGAGGGTAATGGTCATTCGCGGTCGTGCTGACGCGATATTTGGGACCATACCCCTTCAGAAACCAACAATGGTTCAAGAGCCACTCTAAGCATTTTTGATGTGTTTTTCCCATGGACTTGGCTGAGCTCATTAGAATCATTCATGTTTGTGTAATCCGTGTCATGTGGATCCCAATTGACTTTAAAAACATTCAAGTTTTCAACCGAAAATGATCCCTCAGATTCAATAATGTTCCTAACCTCATCCTCACATGGAAAATACAATGGGATATTGAATGAGTTAATATCTGCTCCTTGAACCAATCCCTGTCTTGTCAGATAAGCTTAATTAGTTAGTCATGTAAGCAAAGCAGATTAACTAGAACTTTTGACCAAAATAATCTTCTATAGTTTGAGTTCGAAATTGGATACAAAAGAACCACATATATATACCTCTTTGACCATGTCGACAAGTGATTGCCCGAGTAGCTCAAAGAATGCACAACTATCATCAGAAGCTGGATCAACTAAACTTCGACTAAAGGTTGTTAAAACCATGCTTCCACCATGTACTACTTCCTCGGACCGCATTCGTAAAAATTTTGTGAAATCAGTGTGAAATTGTTTTCCATATGCTTGGTATACATTTGGAGGACTAGTTTTCGCCATGTATATATTTGATCCATTATTTTCTAGTCCTTGAGGCATCTATAACATGTTATATGGACTATAGTTTATATCTCAATATTTTAGTGCAAGCACTTTAAGGTATAATTATATCTCGTAAGAGAACGAAAGATCTAGTTGAATATTATATGTACCTGAGAAAGCCATTGATTACTACTAGCGCAGTGGACAAGGTGCAAGCTTTTGTTTGGGAATAGTCTGCCGTAGAAGGAACCTGGAACAGCCGAAACAAAACAAGGGCCAAAAGACGAAAGATCTAGTTGAATATTATATGTACCTGAGAAAGCCATTGATTACTACTAGCGCAGTGGACAAGGTGCAAGCTTTTGTTTGGGAATAGTCTGCCGTAGAAGGAACCTGGAACAGCCGAAACAAAACAAGGGCCAAAAGCTTCTCCTTTGTTCTTCTTAAGATTTGCATAAAAGTCAGGTAATGATTTGAAAATAGTATTAAAATCATTTCCAAAGAGGTCATTTAAACAAACTTGAAATTGTGGTACTTCACGGTTATTTTCTTCGCACACCTCATGCACTATATCAATGATATTAGACACAACCAACAACGTATTTGTGCCAGATGAGCATCCTAAATCTGCAACGGTGATACAATCTTTGAAGACACCAGAATTAGCTATACCCTTGATTGAATGCTTTAAAATTTGTACAGAATTCCGTATCCCGGTTTCCTGAAGAGAAAATAAGAACAAAGAAGACGAGACCCATTGTTAAATGTATGCAAACGTTGTGGTGTAACTCAAACCTGAAGCAAGGAGTTCTTGGCATAGCTTAATTCCCCATCTCCAGAATTCATATGTAATATGTTTACCAAGGCCATGCTTATTTTTTTTTTGAACGGCAAGGTGTCACAATTTTTTGGGTGCGAGACACCCCACACCCCCCCTCATTGGGGAGGCCCGTCGCCCCACTCCGGCCAGACGTGAGTGTCTTAACCGTGCCCCAGCTGGCATCAGAGTGTGACCGGCGTCCAAAGGAAAAACCCCACAGGTGCCTCGCCCATCGTAGGACTTGACGGGTTGAGAGCCGCCACAGAGGGGAATAAACCGCCTCAAGTGGGGATCGAACCCGGGCATCATGGGTAAAACCCTGGTGCCTCACCTTTGGAGGAGACGGGGATCGAACCGGAGCCTCGTAGGAGAACAACCGACCTACCAACCGCTCCACCAAGGGATCATTGACAAGGCCATGCTTATTATTCTTTGCCTTTTGTTACCCTTCTTGTGCGTGTTGCTTTACAATCTTGATCCTTAATCTTTTACACATTGCAAGATTAAAACCCTCCACCTCATGAATAGAGGGGAGAAAAATTACCACCACACAATGTCCTTTAGGGACTCTTGATACTTATCTATTATATTTTTAAGAGTAAATTGTCATTTTAGTTCCTGAGATTTGATCTAAATTGC
The DNA here is from genome assembly GCA_030545235.1 of Helianthus tuberosus. NCBI lineage: Eukaryota > Viridiplantae > Streptophyta > Magnoliopsida > Asterales > Asteraceae > Helianthus > Helianthus tuberosus. The sequence goes on along the minus strand of CM060415.1, from coordinate 31,990,623 downwards.
CTTTTTAGTCTAAATAGTTTTTTTTTTCTTCTCTGGGTCCTTGAATTTTCCATTTTCTTGCCATTTTGATCACATTGCCTAACTCAGTTTAAAAATTTGGTTATAACAGGGTTATTTTTGGTATAACTGTTGTGTGGTGATAACCAGGGGTAGTTTACAACATAATTTGAAAGCCTCATAATAATTTAATGCCAAAAATACCCCTGATTATAACCTGGTTTGTAGACTAAGTTAAACAATGTAATTAAAATGGCAAGAAAAAGGAAAAGTTAGGGACCCAGAGGAGGAAAAAAAACTATTTGGACTAAAATGACAATTTAGACAAAAACCTAGAGACTAAATGTTACGACCGCTCTTTCACATTTAATAAACAACGACTTTATCAATTTCAAGACCTTGTAATTAACATTGTTTATAGACTTTTTAACAAAATTTGGGCATGACCCGTTGGTAGAACGAGCATACCCCCTGTTCTTACACATAATAAACGTAATCCGTCTACGACCCTATTAACATTAAACTACCCAAAACAAAGACAACGAGTTTTTAAGTATAAGACTTCTAACAAGATGAAACAAAATGGCAAGACATAGACCCCAAAAGTATGTAATTAAACTAGCGGAAGCGTTTGATAAAACAAGGCGTAGACATGTGCTCGCTCCAAGCTCCGGATCGCCTAAAGTGAGGATTTACCTACATTCAACAACAAGATTTTACAAGTTAGTCATTATACTTGATAATCTATAACTCTTTCGTTTTAGTTCCATCCGTATATGAGCTTTCATCTTTCTTACGCATTCGACTACCCAAATACTTGGGTTTGGCATAAACACTCTCATTGAGAGTTAAGCATACACATTCGACCCGTTTAGTTGGGTTAGCATAAACACTCTCGTTGAGAGTTAAGCGTACATGTTTGACCCGTTTAATTGGGTTTAGCATAAAACACTCTCGTTGAGAGTTAAGCAAACATATTACTCTTCGTTCTATCCGCATAACGGAGTTTAACTTTCACATTCAATAAGGCGTTCGAAGCTACCCGTTAGAACGGATAGCGTTCACCTTTACTTGACCCGATTTCATTTCAATCAGTCAATATATATTACTTAACACAACTTTCGTTAACATACCCAAATCCACAAGGGATTTGTCGCTTACTTGCCACTTGTCACATTTGTTATACAAGGATAGTTCTACATCAAATTATATAAAAAAAAATATACCAAGGATTTGTATGCAACGAATCATACCTCGATCTTGCGCTCCTTCCGTTTTCTTGGTGCTTGTACCTTCTTCCTTTATGCCTACATTAGAACATTCATTCACTTCATTTAGTTTGTCATTTCGTTCTACTATTTCCACATACATTCTTCTTTTAGGCATTTCATCGAACACTTGGTAAGCATCATATTTAAGGTACAAGGTACAAGTTTATTAAGCATGTTCCTACTTGTTCATCACAACACAAGAATCACCTTCATTTGAATTCACATAGGTTTTCATCCTAAATCAGTTTATCTAGCATTCAAGCATCACAAACAAATTCACATAACAACTAACACATGATCATAATCATCATAAACTTCCTATTAGTAGCATAATCTTTACAAAGTGGGTTTTCACCACACCTTTCATACAACCTAAAATCGAGCATGATTCTTGTTCTAAAAAGGAATTCTAACTTACATTTATCATGATTGACACAAAATTTCGAGATTGGGTTTAACCCCTCTTTCTACAAATCATAAAAATCAGAAATTAAACTCACCACTTCACTAGTTAGGGTTAGATTTTCGTATAAGGGGCTCATGCATCGAATTTTCTTGAGATTTAGGCTCCAATTTCTTGGTATCTAGTAGTTAGGGTTCTTGGCTCCCCTTTCCTTTCTTCCCTGGCTCGCACGAACACACCCACTGTGTTTTTGTTTTTGTTTGATTTTTCTCTTAATTAGCCCCCTTAATTCACTAGTTACACATTTAGTCCTCCTACTTGAGGGAGTATTTAACCTAAGCCTTTTATTTAACTAGTTAGCATTAAATCAAAATTTTTCATTAACCAAGTTAATTTCTTTATTTGTCATTTACCATTTTTGGGGTGTTACAAGTCTACCCCCCTTAAAAGAGGTTTCGTCCCCGAAACCTGAGCATATAACAAATTTAATTATTGACATACCGAAAAGAAAAGGATAGTGTTTCCTCATTTCGTCTTCTGCTTCCCATGTAAGATCTGAACCTTCTGTAATATCCCGCAAGGCCTAGAAAGCTTCTTATTTTAGTCGGGTTCTTTGGAGGAACCATTTTATTACAGCATCGATCTTTGATGGATCTACTAAGACACCCTCCGAATTGATCACATGACCCAGAAACTGCACCTCTCTGAGCCAGAAGGCGCATTTTGAAAATTTTGCGTAAAGTTTCTCTTTACGGAGAACTTCGAGTACTTCACGCAAGTATCTTGCATGTTCGGCCTTGCTTCGCGAGTAGACTAGAATGTCATCTATGAACACGATCACAGATTTATCTAACATGGGTCGGCATACCCGGTTCATAAGATCCATAAACGCTGCTGGAGCGTTTGTTAACCTAAGGGACATAACTAAGAACTCGAAATATCCATATCGGGTTCTAAATGCGGTCTTTGCAATATCTTCTTCTCGTACCTTGACTTGATGATACTCCGAACGTAAGTCTATCTTTGAGAACCAACTTGCCCCTTGTAATTGATCAAAGAGATCGTCAATTCGAGGTAAAGGGTAGCGGTTCTTCACGGTCAGCTTATTTAATTCCCTGTAATCGATGCACATGCGCATCGACTCATCTTTCTTTTTAACAAATAAGACAGACGCTCCCCAAGGTGACACCCTCGGACGTAATAAGCCCTTGTCTAACAAGTCTTGTAATTGTGTCATTAGCTCCCGCATCTCGGTGGGAGCCAATCTATAAGGAGCCTTCGCAACCGGCTTCGCAACCGGGTTCAATTCGACGTAAAACTCTATTTCTCGTTCGGAAGGGAGTCCCGGCCATTCATCCGGAAATACATCCGGAAATTCGTTCACGACCTCAACATCTCCAAACCTCAGAAGGCCTTGTCGAGCGTCTACTACATAAGCTAAGTAAGCCCTACTTCCGTTAATTACATACTTGACCGCTTGGGCAATAGTACATAGTTTCGCTTCTACATTTCTTTCTCCTTGGATTTTTAATTAGTTTTCCACCCGGAGTTTGGACAGTTATGGTTTTATTTTCACAATTTATCTCCGAGTGGTTTTTGGGACATCCAATCCATACCCACTATTACTTTAAATTCCCCCAAAACCATAGGTATCGGGTCGATGTCAAATTCCTCAGCTTCTATAGTTATCTTACGATTTCTACAGATTTCGTGCAACATATAATTTTTACTATCGGCTATTTCTACTTCTAAGGCATTGGCATTCGTTCGATCTTAATGAAGGATGTTGTATGATTTTCATTTGGAATAAACGACATAGTGGCCCCAGTATCAAACAAAACATAAACCGGTATGGAGTTTAACAGAAAGATACCTGAAACCATATTCGGATGAGACTTAGCTTCTTCGGATGTAATTTGGAACATTCTTCCTTTCGCCCTAGGGCTATCCTCATTCTTTCTTTCTTTCCTCGCCCCTTGCTGAAGTTCAGGACATTCTGACTTAACATGCCCTTTTTGGAAGCAGTTGAAGCAAGTCTTCGGGTTGCTGGGGCACCTGTAGGAGGTATGCCCTTCTTCCCCGCATTTGTAGCACCCTTTCTTACCCAAAAGGCATTCCCCCGTATGAAGCTTCCCACATGTCTTGCAAGGAGTCATACTACCCTTCGATTTATCTTCCCTTCCTTGATCTTGGGACCTTGCCTTTTTAGATGGGCTCGCATTTGTCCCCTTTTCTAACGACCTCTTTTCACCACGTTCTTCTTGCCTCTTAATTTCAATTTCTCTATCACGTGCCAAATTGATAAGCTCATCTAGGGTTTCACATTTCGAAGGAGTAATGAACTCCCTAAATTCCGCCTTTAACACCCCATAAAAGCGGTTGATCTTCATCCGTTCAGTCTTCACAAAATCCCCACAGAACTTCATCTTATCCATGAAAGTATTTGATATTTCATTTATCGACTCGTTTTTCTGTCGGAGGCGCAAGAAGTCCTCCTGGATCTTATCAATAGCTGACTGTGGGCAATGATATCTCATGAAGGGCTCCTTAAACTCTTGCCAGGACATCACTTGGAGTCGATCCTCCCCTATTTCTTTACTGTGTGCATCCCACCAATCTTTTGCCTGAAGAGTGAGTTGGCCAGTAGCGAACATCACCTTATCTTCATTATCACAACGACTTCGAATAAATACTGCTTCTATATTTGAAATCCATCTTTGGCATGCAATCGGGTCAATTTTACCATCATACGTTGCGGGATTGCACGCCATAAAGTCTTTATACGTGCACCTTCGTTCTTTGCTTTTGTTTCTAGATCCCTCTAACGGTTCTTTCAATTCTTCAATCTTGCTAGTCATCATGGCATCCACAACTCCCAACACCCGGCTTTCTACTTCCTGAGCTAATCGTGGAAGATTAGCTTGCATAACCCCTTCTGCCACTTCAGTGACTTTATTGTACATTGCTTCTTGACGAGCAGTATCATCGTCATCATTATCATTTCTTGCATCAGCCATCTACACAATATCATGCTTCTCGTTTAATACAAATCACAAACTTTCCGTATTTCATTACTCATTAATCATCATTCACTTAATCCATTTCATGTCATTTGCTTCATTTCTTTTGATTCTTACGAATCCATTCCTGTTGTAATCGCTAATTGTGATTACATACACTTATTAATCCTTATATGGACACTACGTAGCCATAAAATAAGCTTTCGGATAACCCGGTAACACAAAACATGAAAAACAAAACAATTTCAGCGTTTTGATATTATGTAAGCCGTCGGCGACGGCTATGTTGCCCGTCGGCGACGGGCTCGTATAATGGCCGTCGGACAGTTTTCCCCATCGACAGTTAGTTTAGGCGTCGGACCAGGACAGGCCGTCGGCGACGGGGGACTAACCCGTCGGCGACGGGCCTTTGTTTAACAAAAACGCTGCAGGTTGTTTTTGGCTGTTCCGACTATTTTCTGAGTCCGTTTTCAGCTTCCCGGGTCTCGGGATTTCTCATTTAACCCATCTTAACGCTTCATAACATAATAAATCTTAATTCTTAATCCGTAGTGTACCATACATGTTCATATTAAACGAATGTTTAAAATTTTACCTCCTTGGCGATCTTGGAGCGAGCACTCTTTCGAACGAGCCATCGGGTTGAGTTCAAGCGTCGCGTTTAACGCTCGAATCCCTCAATCCTTGGCTCTGATACCAACTTGTTACGACCGCTCTTTCACATTTAATAAACAACGACTTTATCAATTTCAAGACCTTGTAATTAACATTGTTTATAGACTTTTTAACAAAATTTGGGCATGACCCGTTGGTAGAACGAGCATACCCCCTGTTCTTACACATAATAAACGTAATCCGTCTACGACCCTATTAACATTAAACTACCCAAAACAAAGACAACGAGTTTTTAAGTATAAGACTTCTAACAAGATGAAACAAAATGGCAAGACATAGACCCCAAAAGTATGTAATTAAACTAGCGGAAGCGTTTGATAAAACAAGGCGTAGACATGTGCTCGCTCCAAGCTCCGGATCGCCTAAAGTGAGGATTTACCTACATTCAACAACAAGATTTTACAAGTTAGTCATTATACTTGATAATCTATAACTCTTTCGTTTTAGTTCCATCCGTATATGAGCTTTCATCTTTCTTACGCATTCGACTACCCAAATACTTGGGTTTGGCATAAACACTCTCATTGAGAGTTAAGCATACACATTCGACCTGTTTAGTTGGGTTAGCATAAACACTCTCGTTGAGAGTTAAGCGTACATGTTTGACCCGTTTAATTGGGTTTAGCATAAAACACTCTCGTTGAGAGTTAAGCATACATATTACTCTTCGTTCTATCCGCATAACGGAGTTTAACTTTCACATTCAATAAGGCGTTCGAAGCTACCCGTTAGAACGGATAGCGTTCACCTTTACTTGACCCGATTTCATTTCAATCGGTCAATATATATTACTTAACACAACTTTCGTTAACATACCCAAATCCACAAGGGATTTGTCGCTTACTTGCCACTTGTCACATTTGTTATACAAGGATAGTTCTACATCAAATTATATAAAAAAAAATATACCAAGGATTTGTATGCAACGAATCATACCTCGATCTTGCGCTCCTTCCGTTTTCTTGGTGCTTGTACCTTCTTCCTTTATGCCTACATTAGAACATTCATTCACTTCATTTAGTTTGTCATTTCGTTCTACTATTTCCACATACATTCTTCTTTTAGGCATTTCATCGAACACTTGGTAAGCATCATATTTAAGGTACAAGGTACAAGTTTATTAAGCATGTTCCTACTTGTTCATCACAACACAAGAATCACCTTCATTTGAATTCACATAGGTTTTCATCCTAAATCAGTTTATCTAGCATTCAAGCATCACAAACAAATTCACATAACAACTAACACATGATCATAATCATCATAAACTTCCTATTAGTAGCATAATCTTTACAAAGTGGGTTTTCACCACACCTTTCATACAACCTAAAATCGAGCATGATTCTTGTTCTAAAAAGGAATTCTAACTTACATTTATCATGATTGACACAAAATTTCGAGATTGGGTTTAACCCCTCTTTCTACAAATCATAAAAATCAGAAATTAAACTCACCACTTCACTAGTTAGGGTTAGATTTTCGTATAAGGGGCTCATGCATCGAATTTTCTTGAGATTTAGGCTCCAATTTCTTGGTATCTAGTAGTTAGGGTTCTTGGCTCCCCTTTCCTTTCTTCCCTGGCTCGCACGAACACACCCACTGTGTTTTTGTTTTTGTTTGATTTTTCTCTTAATTAGCCCCCTTAATTCACTAGTTACACATTTAGTCCTCCTACTTGAGGGAGTATTTAACCTAAGCCTTTTATTTAACTAGTTAGCATTAAATCAAAATTTTTCATTAACCAAGTTAATTTCTTTATTTGTCATTTACCATTTTTGGGGTGTTACACTAAAGTGGCAATTTACTCTATTTTTTAACTAATTCTCACGGATTTCTTATTACCTAAGAAAAAATATCAGAATTTCTCAAAAATTCTGCTAATAAAATAGTTTTTTTAGTTTATTTTATTATTTTGTATATCACCATCATAAAGAAATTATGTCATAAATAATGTTTAGTTAAATAACACCATCGTAAAGAAATTATGTCATAAATAATGTTTAGTTAAATATCACCATCCTAAAGAAATTGTGTCATAAATAATGTTTAATTAAAATACATCAAATATGGATTGATAAAAAAATATCCAAACAAGTGCTAAGTTGTCCCCTTAGACCACCCGTAGTGGGGCGGTATTTTTGAAAAAAATTGAAAAAAAACGCCCCCCCACCATTACACTAGGCGTTTTGGGGCGGTATTTTTGAAAAAATATTGGTTTGGCGTTTTTAAAAACACGCCTAAAGGTGATTAATTTGTGTGGTTCAGTTAGGACTTGGCCAATGAGAAAATAGTTAGCTTTTTTTTTTGTTTAAAAAAACGCCTTAAAGGGATTATTGGGCATTATTCCCACTACGCCACTTTTCCAATAACGCCCAATGCTGACTGGACTGCCACATGTCGAATAATGCCCCATGATGGGGGCATTATTTTGTTTAACCACTACACATGGTCTTACAAACGGAAGGAGTTAGATTGATGTAATAACTAATAAACAGATGGTTTGTTCTTTAAATACGATAAACATAATCACGAATCACGAAATATCAAATGTAAAACACTTGAATTAATTAAATTAGAGCATATATAAAATGTTATATTATATATACAAAAAATTGACAATCTCTAAAAAATCTGACCGAAAAAGCCCAATGATCTTCTTTTACTAAATGAAATACATCATTTTATTATAAAAACCCAGCTTTTATATTAAAATAAAGTATCAATAGGAAAACATGATTACTTATAATTATTTTTTTTAATAGCAAACTATTATTTAATTATATAATAAAGTATCAACTAGAAAACGTGATTACTTAGAAAATTAATTAGCAAACTATTATTATATTATACATGGGTCATGCTAATTCCACACGGACAAAATTATTTTCACACCTCAAAGCGCCGCGCTTTGGCCATAGCGCGGCGCTTAGCTCGACAAAAGGTCACTTGATTGACGTTTGAGACATGAGTTACTGTTTGAGAGACATAAAGCTGATTATGAGGTTTGTCGTTAACCCTAAGCGCCGCGCTATGGCCAAAGCGCGGCGCTTCGACCCCAAATTTCACCCATTTTTTACCTTATAAAAGCAACCTCTGAGACAGTTTAATGTTCGATATATATTGCACTCAAAATAACTTGTGTTTCTTCAAAATAACTTGTGTTTCTTCAAAAATAACGCGCGGTTTTGCTGTATTAGTTACGTGTCTTGAAAAAACGATGTCGTGGTTAAGCAACTATCTTTTCGGTCCATATTCTTGACGAGTCAGTTGTTCCTGATTCTTACGAGGAGACCGCTATTTCTGACTCGTATGAGAAACCGGTCTCGTCCAACTTGAAGGAGGCAGAGGTTGTATCTGGCATTCGTTATCGTGATAACACGGTGACGCTGGATTTGAATACCCCTGTGGAGGACCCTTACGCACAACAAGGTTATTCGAATTTTGGTTACGGTGGCGAGCACAGCTTTGTACAGCAGGAGTGTTATCCAAACGACAGTTACGGTTGTCAACAGAGCTTACAAGGTTATTCGAATTTCGGTTACGGTGGCGAGCACAGCTTTGTACAGCCGGACCTCGGTGACGATGGTGAGCCGGGGGATGTGTCTGTTGATGAGGAAGGCTGTTACCTGATTACATTTTCGTTTGATACAACGCAGACCTTTTCGTCACGTAAAGAGTTGGTGCGTTGGGTACAAGACACGGCAAAAGACAACGGTTACCTCATTGTGACTAAGAGGTCGAATAAAAGAGGAGAAAATTACAAGATTTGGTTTCAATGTACTTTTGGTGGGGAGCATAAGAGTATAGCTACACAGAGGAAAACAGGTAGCAAGAAAATAGGCTGCCCGTTCGAGATGATCGGGTTTTCGGAATCATCCGGAAGTGTTTGGAGGATCGAGGTGACGAAGGCGAAGCATAACCACACTCCTATTGAACACTTAGGGTCTGTTTGGTATGGGGTAATGGAATGGACGAAGGAATGGAATGAACGAGGTAATGGAATGAACGAGGGAATGCAATGGATCATTACCATTCCATGTTTTGTTTGGTTACCATGTGAATGGAATGAATTATTATTGTGTATTGTTCGGTAGGCAAGAAAAACGGAGTAATAAAATTAGCGGTGAGTGGTGGTGGTGGTCGGTGGTAGTGATTAAGGGTGGTTATAGGTGGCGGTGGTGGGTGTCGGCGGCGGCGATGGGTGGTGGTGGTGGCGGCGAGTGGCGGTGCGGCTGTGACGACGAGTGGTGGTGGCGACAAGGTGGCCGTTGGTGGTGGGTGGCAGCAAAGGTGGTGGTTGGTGGCGGCGGCGGTGGTTGGTTGTGGCGGTGGTGGTGGCGTCGACGATGGTGCTGGGCGGCAGCGGCGAGTGGCGTAGGCGGCTGGTCGCAGCTGTGGGTGGTAACGGTGGCGAGTGGGTGGCGGCGGCGACGGTGGCTGTCGGGGTGAGGTGGTGGCGGCGGCGGTTGGTTGTGGCGGTGGTGGCGTCGACGATGGTGGTGGGCGGCGGCAGCGAGTGGCGTAGGCGGTTGGTCGCAGCTGTGGGTGATAATGGTGGCGAGTGGGTGGCGGCGGCGGCGACGGTGGCTGTCGGGGTGAGGTGGTGGCGGGTGGCGGCGATGGCGTCGGTGGTGGGTGGTGGTGGTGGGTTGTGGCGAAGGTTGTGGGTTGTGGTGTTGTTGAGGAATGGCGCAAGAGAGGGTGGAATGGAAAAAAAACATGGGAGGTGGAAGGAATGATTTTGAGGGAATGGAATGCCTTTTGGAATGAGTGATTCCATTCCATTGACCAACCAAACACTCTTTTCTTCATTCCCTCGTAATCATTCATACCATTCCACCTCTCATTCCTGTATACCAAACACTACCTTAGAGGGTCACGCGTATGCGAGAAGGCTTTCTTCGGAGGATAAAAAACTGGTTAAGGAGCTGGCAGAGCAAGACATTCCCAATCAAAGTATCTGGCGAACGCTGACAAAAAACAATCCGGCTAGAAAGCTTATTCCGAAAGATATACACAACGCTGTTCAGAAGATCAACGCCGAAAAAAATGTCGGTAAGTCTCTGATGCAAAAACTTGAAAACATTCTTCTCGAAAAAAATTACACTTATTACATGCGCACGAATGAGATATCGAACGAAGTTGAAGATGTCTTCTTTGTTCACGAAAGATCATTCACTATGTGGTGTGCTTTCCCGCATGTGCTAATGATTGACGCACCTACAAAACGAACATGTACAACCTGCCATTTGTTCAGGTCGTAGGCATGACGTCGATAAACAAATCGTTTACGGCTGCTTGTGCGGTAATTTCCGCTGAGAAGTCAGAGAACTACCTATGGGTGTTGCAGAGGATCAAGTCTATGCTGGTAGGATGTATGGAACCGCGTGTTATTTTAACAGACAGGGATTTTGCGCTAATGAACGCGTGTGAACAAGTTTTTCCAAAAGCGCATAAGTATCTTTGTCGGTTCCATATTCAACAAAATATTAATAAGAACAGCAAGAAGAAATTCTCTGACAAGGAGTGGAAAGAATTCGTACGTAGATTTTGGTTATTGTGCGAGTCTACGACCGAAGATATATACAGGTATAACTTGGAAAACCTTGAAGCACAGCTGAAAGAAGATGACCGTGAACGTGGGTAGTTCTTACATAATTATGTTCAAATTTTATATAATAACAAAAACTGACTATTTACGTTTTTTAATTTTAGAGGTTTTTGATTATTTGAAGAAATCCTGGTTGGATCCGTACCGTGAAAAGTTTGTATCTTGCTGGATTAACAACACTATCAACTTTCACCAAACTACAACCAACAGGGTTGAGGGCATGCATGCAACACTAAAAAGTCACTTTCCAAGTCATCGCAACACACTGGATAAACTTGTACTGTATGTTGATCATGTTGTTGATAGACAATACGCCGAGATTAGTAGTAGCTTTGAAACAAGCCTCCGAAAAGTGATGACGCACCACAAGAATCAGCCCATGCTTGCATATATTCTCAGAAAGGTTTCAATATATGCGATTGAGCTTTTGAGTAGGGAACTAAAACGTAAGGAAGACGGGTTGAGAGCCTACGGTGCAAGCTGTGGTTGCCAACTTTTTACCAGCTGTGGTTTGCCATGTGCCCGTCGTTTGGAAAAGTTGGAAACTAAAGGTAATTAATATCTTTGACCTTTCTCGTTATGATTTTGCCACCTAATTTGTTTTCATCCACAGGTCAGCAACTCCGGATCACACACATAGACGTGTTCTGGAAGAAGCTTGACTTCAAGCCTACAAAGAAAAACATAGAGGATATCGATGTAGACGCGGAATTTGAAAAATTGAAACAAAAGATCGATCCAACACCCCCTCAAGTGAAAAGGAGCTTCTTTGAAAAGTTTCAGCAAATCCTCAATCCAGGGAACAATAACAAAAAACCTCCTGCTGTTCTGAAGAAAACTCGTGGTCGCCCAACATTGAAAACGCTGGAAGAAAGAAAGGTTGAAGCCGCTAGAAAAAGCGCGTACATTCCGTCGGGAGAAACTTGGGTCGAGGCCTCAGACGATCTTCCCCGTCACAGCTCGTACATATCACCGTCACAGCCTCAGACGATCAACCTACACCCTGATTTCCCGATGATCAAGCTCGGTCCTAAGACGGATATAGCGATCCACAACTACGCATCTCAGATTCCCGAAGTGATCCATCCATACATCGTTAGAATAAAGGACGTGAAACCAGATGGTCATTGTGGGTTTCGATCGGTGGCTGTTGGGTTAGGAGTGAAACAAAATTCATATTTGATGATCCGGAAACAACTTATAAAGGAGTTACGTATGAACGAATCGCTTTGGAGGCAGTTTTTCGATCCGGAAAACATAGGACATTATGATGCGCTGCTTAGACGGATCGATTTCAAGGGGGTGGGACGAGCAGATATCGAAAATTACATGACGATGCCTGAGACGGGGTTTCTTATTGCCCAACGATACGGTGTGATTGTTCACACCTTCGACATGCGTGGGAGCGATACAATTTTCCCTCTGCTGGGCGGGCCAAACGAAGCTGAGCAACCTCACCTGGTGGTTGCGGTTGTGTTCGTCGACCATGGGCATTTCATACATGTAGAGCTTGGAGGTTGTTATCCAATGCCTCCCCCAAACCTACTCTAGACAGCGAACAGAATAGAGCGCGCAGCAGCCTGGCATACATTATACAGGGATCAGATCAACGCGTACGAAATGCTTACGTATCGTGCCCCTGACCTTAATGTAACCCCATATGTTCACGATGTATGTTAAATGTGTTTAATAATAATCACGTTTGTGTTTGTTCAATATATGTGTTACATCACGTTAAAAACCGAATGTCACCGACACGACCCAAAATGACAATATACATCATAATACTACAATTAATGACAATATACATCATAATACTACAATTAATGAAAAAATACGTCATGTCATGTACCGTAGGCGGCTGATACACATAACACCTCTCACATGAGTACTTGTGCTTTCAAACCAAAATGATACGATATAACGGAATAAGACATCACACGTAACCGATTTGATCCGGAACTTGCAGTATAGTCCATATATAATAAAAAATGATGTATAATGGAAAAATCGTAAATTTTAGACTATTATCGACGCGTTTGTGAATTAAAAACGATTTTAAAAAAATAAAAAAAGGCCCTAAACGCCCCGCTTTGACCTCAAAGCGCCGCGCTATGGCCATAGCGGGGCGCTTCGATCCCTCGTTTAAACCAAAGCGGGGCAGCTTCTCCCCCATTTCAAACCCCCGCCACACACACAAGGTGCGATTTACACACACTTGAGCCGGATCATCAACGTTTTTAAGCTTTCAACCGCTAAAAGGTACGATCGAACTTCATTTATTGTTTTGGTTCAAGTTATGTGTCTCAGTTTGTTTGCTTTTGATTTGATTTGGGCGTTTGGATCGATCTGCTGGGGCTGTTCTTCATAACGAAGAACCAAAGCGCCGCGCCGAGGCCAAAGCGCGGCGCTTTGGTTCATGTTTATTTTTTTTTAATTTTAATTATTTATTATTTGTTTAATATTATTTGTTTAATATTGTTTGTTTAATATTATTGTTTAAATTGTTTAGTAATATTATTTGTTTATTATTTTATATTTAATATTATTTGTTTATTATTTTATATTATTTGTTTATTATTTAATTTTAATATTATTTGTTTATTATTTAAATTGTTTAGTAATATTATTTGTTTATTATTTTATATATAATATTATTTGTTTATTATTTAAATTGTTTAATAATATTATTTGTTTATTATTTTATATATAATATTATTTGTTTATTATTTAAATTGTTTAATAATATTATTTCTTTATTATTTTATATTTTATATTATTTGTTTATTATTTAAATTGTTTAGTAATATTATTTGTTTATTATTTTATATTTAATATTATCTTTTCAACGTGCAGGGATGGATTCCTCCGATGACGAGATTGAGCATATGGAGGAGGTGGGAGATGTGGGAGAGGAGGGAGAGCCGGCATGTCCGTACCTGCAGTTTCCGCAGGGGTCACGGGCGAGGGGGAGATGCGCTAGGTTGCGCGCCATAGAGATTGGGGGGCATATAGGGATAGACTGGGGCCTGCTGGAGACCGTGGGAGAGGCCGCGCGGGCGCGTGATATAGTTGGACTAGATACTCCTTGGTCGCGCCTATTTGAGTTAGCGATGGAGGACTCGTACCCTGAGCTTACGGTCGAGTTTCTTTCCACGTTTACGTACGCCCCGCATCCGGCGGATTACGTGGAGGACCCGGCTTTTCCAGTCCATGAGGTTACATTCCGTCCGTCGGTCAGGAGTTTCAGATGAGTGTGCGGCAGTTTGCTGTCCATACAGGTTTGTACACTGAGCCCAAGCTTGATACTGATTTATATACGCAGGCAGTTACGGCGATGGACAGGCAGACGCTTATCAGTTTCTAGAGGGCCATTTCCAGGGTTCCCTTTGGGAAATCCTGGCAAAAGGCCACCACCATTAGAGACCCCTTGTACCGATACCTGCACCATGTTATCGCGGCAACTATCGTGCCGCGGGGTGCCAGCAGGGAGAAGGTCAACCTCAATGACCTTTTCTTTCTATACTGCCTACTGCGCCGCCAGCCCTGCGATCTAGCAGCCTGCCTGGCAGATTACTTTGCCACAGCATACCACCGGCAGCTCCGCGGGTACGTGCACACTGGCTCATACATCACCGCCATTGCACGCTCGCTAGGGATCGTGCCCGAGCATGATCCGGAGCTGTCCGACCCGGTCCCGTCTACCAGGTTGGGCCGCGCGTCAGTATCCGCCATGCAGATCACCCGTACCTTTGATGTTGGTCTGAGGTTTAGGGGCGGTGATGGGCTGATTTGGCATCCGGAGGTGATGTCGGAGGTCATCCCGGTTGTTATTGAGTTGAGGGCTGGAGTGTTAGCCCCTCCTGATGTTCAGGCGGCCGCTCAGCAGGCTCAGCTACAGGCTCTGGGACTCGATCAGTTCCCGGGCCAGCCTCAGGATGAGGCTCAGGCTCAGGCTCAGGCTCAGGCTCAGGCTCAGGCTCAGGCTCAGCCTGTATTAGAGGATCCGGCTCAGGAGGAGCATGTCGAGGAGATCCCGGTACCACCAGTTCAGCCAGCTCCTGAGCCGCCACAGTACCAGCAGCACGTTTACGCTGACCTGCCTCCGGTAGCGCGTGAGGTGGCTCGGGACTTCGACCGGCGCCTCAGACGCCAGGGCGCACGCATTGATTGGATCGTCGAGACGCTCGTTGCTCTACGAGAGGTCGCTGGGTTGCCTCCACTTCCCCTCCCACCGTCCCCACCGCACGAGGATTAGTACCTTAGTTTGTTTGTATAGTGATTTGTTATGTATTATGTACTCAGTTGTACCTTTTTGTTTTGTATGTACAAACTGATATATATTGCAGTTAATCTTCTATTTACATCACGTTTGTTTTGGATTGTTTACGTTTAATTCTTATGGCTTTCTGTACATTTTATTTAACGTGTTCGTTTAATTTAACAAAATAAACTAGGTTAACAGTTTATAAAGACGCACTTATATTATATACGTTCTATAAAAATAATGACGTAAAAAAACGTAATTATAAAACAACTATGAATTATATGTAACTAATATTTTATAATAATAATAAAACTCAAATACAATTTTTTCCTACAAAAAACACTACCAAACTAACCCACATCCCACCTATTTCAAAAAAAAAAAAAAAACAACACAAACTCCTGCCAACTCTTTTTGTCTTTTTGCACACTCAAAGCGCCCCGCTTTGGCCATAGCGGGGCGTTTTGACCAAGGTCAACAGACAAGGACTGACAAACTGACAAAGGTGACCTTGGTCAAAACGCTCCGCTATGGCCAAAGCGGGGCGCTTTGAGTGTGCAAAAAGACAAAGGCCGTGTGCGAATAGACCAGGCCTTATACATATGAATTCAACCTCTTCATAAACATTTAGGGATGACAAAAATACCCGAGCCCGACGTGTATACTCGAAACCCGACACAAATGGGACGGATATACCCGATACCCGACGGGTATTGGGCCGGGTATGGGATTCGTTTTTAAAATTTTCACGGGTATGGGTCGGGTATGGGATTAGGTGATACCCGACCCGATTACCCGAAACCACATACCCGTTTACCCGAACTATATACTCGATCATATACCCGAAGTTTTTAATTTATATTTTTATTTTCCATTAACCATTATCTGTTAGTGATTTATTTGAGTATGTTCATAATGTGAAAAAATAAAATTTCTTTTAACATATGTATTTGATGATAGTATTTATATTTTGTATGTTGTGAAGTATATACATATAAGTGTATAAATATTATAAAGTTATTATAAATTTATGATAAAACTTATATGTATGTAATGTATATTTTAATTTATAATAGTTGTTGCATAAATAAAATTATATAATAATTATAATAGTAAAAAATGTATTTGGAAATCCCAATGTATATCTTTTAACAAACTAATGGGTATACCCGATACCCACGGGTATACCCGGTACCCGACGGGTAATTACCCGACATATACTCGACGGGTATTGGGTCGGGTATGAGACACGATTTTACCACCGGTATGGGATTACCAATACCCGACCCGAACCCGACCCATTGCCATCCCTATAAACAATAACAAAAGTTTTGATTTTTTTATTACCATCACTAAAGATGACAATAGTTTATTCCATGTGAAATGGGTGATAGATATCTAATCAATAATGTGATTTTGGTTTCCAATCGTAAAGAACTATCGAAAAGATATATACATTCTCATTACTTAATTAGGTAACTAATATTTTTATTAATTATAATTATATTACTATTATTTTATTTTTATTTGTTATAATTATATTATTATTATTATTATCATTAATTTTCAATATATTTTGTTTTTTAATAACTGTTAAGATAAGATACGATGTTTTATAAATTAACGTTGTTTACCCATTTTTAGTTATTCTAATAATATAGTATAATGCCTTATAAAACTTTGAATATACGTTGCGACATTCTTATTTTATCAGCATTTCAATAAAAGCTTTGTTCAAAACTGAACGAGTCAATTATAATTTTTTTTTGTTCTTTACCATGAAAAACCAAATAGATATTTTTCCGAACACCTGTGTAGAGCACCTTTCATACCATAAGCTATAAGCGAGTGTCGATGATGAACAAAATTGATATCATCCTATCAACATTGGTACCATGTCAATTTTAACCGAACATCGGTACCGGTGTTTGTACTTTTGAAATCTTAATCGATATAAATTCTTATAGTTTTGTATCGACGCAAAACATATGTCGATTTCTCTAATAGGCACATCATGACTTTATTTTTTGGGGTTTATCTGTAACATTTCCAAATTTTTTATTGAGTAAATTACAAGTTTTGTCGTTTATGTTTGTCCCAAATTTCAGGCGCTGTCCTTTACCTTTAAAATTGATGACTTTTGTCCTTAATGTTTCCAAATCCTGCACGTTATGTCCTTTAGGCCAAACCCAGTTAGATTTTTTGGTTAAATTTGGTCATGTGCAAGGCACATGAGGGTAGAATGGTCATTTCACCTCCCACTTGTCTTCAACATCAATCATACACATAATAAAATTCAGATCTTGATTTCAAAGAACAATACACTTTACCTTTTCTCCCAATTTCAGCCATTAACGGCGTCGATCACAACCTCTAGCTCCACACTCATCCTCTTCACAACCACCGTCTCCCAACAACACCACCATCTTCCTCACCATTAACAACCATCTCTATCATTTGCCCCAATTCTTAGGGTTTCAACTGCTGTCAAAGTCTCAAGTGAAGATTTGTTCAAAGATTAGAAGTTCAAATGTTCATCAAGAAGATATCACTGTATTGTCAGCACCGAGAATTTGTAGGTCTCCTTGTCTGCTAAGTTTGGGCATGCCTGATCGATCTGTGATTTGCGTCTCCCTGTTAGCAACCCGTACGACTGTACCCGTGGATATCTTCTTGTACCAGATCCCTAGGTACCGATTCATGGATTTTCCCGGGCTAAAGAACCCAATTTCTAACATATTATCATCTGAAACTATTGTGTCTCCATCCCTGAATACTTGATTTGTAGAGATGGTGTCTACTGTTGCACAAGATGACAGAAGCAAGACTAAAACACATGAGAATAGTATTATCATGAAACCAAATTCCATTGATGTGAGTGTGGGTGTGAGATTTGAATGATGGTTTTGATATATAGCAAATTTGACTCATCTGCCGTTAATGGCATAAATTTGGAGAAAGGGGAAGTGTATTGTTCTTTGAAATCAAGATCTGAATTTTATTATGTGTATGATTGATGTTGAAGACAAGTGGGAGGTGAAATGACCATTCTACCCTCATGTGCCTTGCACATGACCAAATTTAACCAAAAAATCTAACTGGGTTTGGCCTAAAGGACATAACGTGCAGGATTTGGAAACATTAAGGACAAAAGTCATCAATTTTAAAGGTAAAGGACAGCGCCTGAAATTTGGGACAAACATAAAGGACAAAACTTGTAATTTACTCTTTTTTATTTGTAAGATTTAAAATATATAAAAACTTATAGTATTAAACGGGTAGAGTACGGGTAAGTTGACTGTTAGAATTATAAGGTACTTAGACAAACGTAGGAACCGTTTAATAATTATAATAATAAAAATACATTATAATTAACCTTACTTCGTTTTTAATAAAAATTAGGTCAAAATGTAGGTAAAAATATTCTCGTACTAATGGCATATTTATCATTTTATAAAACATCATATTTTAAAAGTCATAAGCGCCAAGAATGAAGCAGCTAAAATAATTATAATATATAATATAATAATAAAAAAAACTAACATATCAAAATGCATGCATGAGAATTTAGAACTATATAGGCTTACGTATTTGAAATGCATGGATAAGGATTGAAATGGAACTATATAGGCTTACGTAGGATGAATTCAATGATTTGTGTATACGTATCTTGACAAAACGTAACCTCCAAGTCTAATTTGCAGTATAAATAGAAGTAACAGTTGCTCATCTTTTTGTCTGTCCATCTTTCTTTTTCACGCCATATCTCTGATCAAATATATATACCCCCATTTTCTTTAGTTATTCACCCCTAAATCCTACAAAACCCTGCCCCGTTTTAAGTATTGTAACCCCTGGTCGCTAAGTCGATACGCTGTCCGATCGATTTAGGACCCACCAACGCATGTCAAGGCTCTAACCGACTAAGTATGTTGGGGTTCAGTCTCGGATGTATTGATAAAGTTGAATTAGGTCATCATACTTAACACGAGTGCATTATATATTTTATTTAATAGTATAACAACCCTCATAAAACACCCTAAACGCTCCTAACTACACCCGTATACACGTAAACAAACCCAAATAACCTTTTTATTAATAAAAATCAAATAAAAACAATAAAACATGGGTCTCGCGGGCCGTGGCCCGGTCACCCCATGTCTGTCGCGGGGCGTGACACAGTTGGATTGACAGACACTCCATTGCGCCACGTGTCCTTGAACGTGTGAAGGCTACCGAGTCAATTGACCAAGCTAGATCCTACCCTACTATAACACCCCAACTCGGAACGGGCTGACGTGTCACTTTTACAGGTCGGATCAAAAACACAATTCCATTAATACTTAAATGTATTACAAGGCTTTACAACTTAATGGAAATAGGATATCTAATCCAGTACATTTATTTCTACGGTCTTTTCCAACCACTCGAACATTCTTCCATATCCCGTCCCAGTAATCTTGATAACCTGACGTAAAGAAGGAAAACACGAAAACGCACGTCTGAGCAAAATTTAAAAGTTTTGCCCAGTGCGCATATAGATGGAAACAAAAAGGCTTATTTTATTTGAGAAAAAGGCTAAGTTCTTCAAAAATCATTTGTTTTTATCAAAAACGCTAAATTTTCATAATTCAAAATATATTAAATAAGTATAACCAATATTATCAGAATATGAAATACAGATTTACCCGAAGTCCAGAAGTTTCATTTTATTACAGAGGTTGATACAAGGTAGCTAGCCCATGTATCCAGACATGAATGGAGTGTGGGCAAATCACATCGACCATTCAGCAGATATCAGACTTTATTTACTTTTTCCTAGGATCGATCCATATGCCTTTGAACTGAAGTCCGTAGACTAAAACAGAAGAGACGCCGTGAACCCAACTCACCGTCACGGATGGTGCCACATCATTTTATGCCACAATGATGGGTCTGTGGTCATCCACACAGAAAAGGGACTGACTTGGGTAACATAATACATGTACATAACCTTAAACTTGTACATTTCTAAACACGTAAACTTTATAAACTCGTAACATTTTAATAATATAAACTTATTTCATAATTTAAAAATCAGGAATCAAATGCCCGAAGGCCAAATGACATGTATTGAATGAAGGGATTCTATCCATACCTTAAGCGATGATCACAATTTGAGACAACCAAATACGTGTAGACGATCACAGAATCCTGTAATATTATAATATTATTTAGTGGTGTTAAATTTTGATTGGTACTCTTTTGTTCATTTATTAAATTTTCAGTGACTTAAGACTTTAAAAATCTTGTTCATTTATGGATCTTCATTTAGTACATCTAAATTAATAAAATACTCATAAGTCAATAAGGTTTATGGAGACTTCTATTTATATGTCACAGTTACATAGTTATGTCATCAATGAGTGATAAACTTGATAATTTTTTTGTACAAACTGAGTTTATGAAGGTATAAAATTTAATATATATATTCTATATATGTATAAATAATAGATACATATATAAAGTTACACTCTAATAAAGAGGAATTTGCTTTGTAGTTATATATTTACTATTATATAATATAGGATACTTAATAAAAGATAAACTTTATTAATAAACGTATATATATAGGAAAATTTTAAAATCTGAAAGATAAATCATCAAATATTGTTTACATATTTCACTATTAAAAGCAACTTGTAGTATAAATATTCATATTCAATAGTTTAAAGCTAAATATGATCGAACATTATTCAATAGTTTAAAGTTAAATATGATCGAACAATATAAACATGTTATTATTTTTAAAATACTGCTAGTGAGAAAAATAATATTTTTATAATCTAAATCATGGCTCTTCTAGACCATATTGACAAACAAGATGAAAAGGGATGATAGAAAATCATTTTTTTAACAAAAGCAGTTGGGATAATTACTTGGTTCGATTGGTTCTATAGTAATATATTTTTGAATCATTAAACGAATGTAATAAGTAAGAAAAAAAATATATTTATACCTTATCTTGAGATGAAACGATGGATCAGATTGACGAAAATCTTGTCGGAAAATTAAACCAGGTGGCAGAAAACATGACTTTCAAGTAAAGATCAGAATGAATATTTTGGTGAAGAGTTATTTTGAGTTCACGGATGATGAATTTGATAGATATAATATGGGCTTTTATAGTTGAAATTCCTTGGTTAACAAGTTTAGAGTGATTAATGAAGGTATTGACGTGTTGGATGGAGGCTTTATACAAAAATGTTCAAATCCAATGTTGCTACATACATATGACTATTCAACTAAATAAAGAGTGGAATCCATTTGATATTATCTTTTAAATTCTCAATAAAATTATTTCAATTATTATCTTTTCTTTTGAACATCCGTTTACTTGTTTTATTTTGTTTCCTAATTCTTATATATTTGGATATAATGAAAATTGTATATATATGTTTTATAATTACTAACCAACAAATATAGCTTAAATAACATTACGTTTATGTATAGTTACAAAATATTTTAACATATCTTATTATTATTATTATTTTAGTTTTTTTTATCAGGGTATTACAAATCTACCCCTCTTAAAAAATTTTCGTCCTCGAAATTGATACATACATATAGTCATAAAATATTAAGAAAACAGCTGATTATTATTTCATATATGTTGCTGGTAACATGGTTTTATATTACATGTGTTTTTGGGAAACATAACTTAGCATGAACTTAAACCAGATTTTCTAACGATATATACATATGATTAGATGATATAGTTATTTCTATAGATAACAGATGTGTGGTTTTCTAGGATAGGATTATACTTGTTGCATTTTTCAAAAGTGGCGGAGTGAAAACTTCTCGTCTTCTCTCAAGGTTCTCGACCAATCAATTCATGATGCTTAAGACGTTTCTTTGCTAGCTCCGCTTCCGTTGATGCAATGCTGGGGGTTAAAGCGAACACCCTTCCGCCAGTTGTGCATGGTACAATGTTGGTGCATGCGTCTGTCGACTTCGTCTTGTATCGAGTCTTGTAATAAGAATGTTAGATCAGGGCACGTAGTTCGAGATTTAAGGTAATTTCGCTTAAAAGAGGTTATTTCGCTTGAAAGAAACATGTGCAGTTTCAAGCGAAATCAACATTGTCAATTTCGCTTGAACTGACACTCTGTCACTTTCAAGCGAAATCATGAGCCTATATATACCTTCCAAGCGAAATCATTTGTAACAATTCCGGTTTGTGCAACGAAGTGCTGCCGAAGTGTCGTCTCGCTATAATTTGCAATCTATTCAATAATACGACAGTTTTAAGTGTGAATCTTGCTGAATTGACCTTAGTACGCTTGTTTCCGCCTTTCGTACTGAGTAAAACTCTTCTGATCGACTCGTTTGGGTCTGAAAACGATCCTACAAGTGGTATCAGAGCTCAGGAGGAAGAGTTCATATCAATTCAGCTGCAAATTTCTGATTTCTACACCTTCTTTTTCAAAATCTACAAATTTTCACGGTCAAAATGTCCTGATTTTCACACATCATGTGCGCATTAGTGTTTTAACAAACCCTAGAAAGTTTCAGAACTAAAATCGGCTTAAAACCTGATAAAATTGGCAATTCTGTTTCAAAATCAGCGCGAGAATGATGACATCAGCAGCATTTCAAGCGAAATTAGTCCTTGATTTCGCTTGAAAATGATATTCCGCTAGAAATATCATTCTGATTTCGCTTGAAACCAGTATTACGCTTGAAATATCATTCTGTTTTCGCTTGGAAAGGTATTCCGCTCCAAAGAGATTCCGTTTGTAAGTGCTGATTTAGCTTGAAAGGAGATTTCGCTTGAACGTACTGATTCCGCTTGAACAGGGATTTCGTTTGAAAGGGAATATTTCGATTGAGATTGTGATTCCGCTTGAATAAACTGTTTGTGAAATTTTTGAAAATCCGAAAAATGGAAGAGGAATTTTATAACGCTTTTGCTACCCCAATCACTGTTACTCAGCAGACAATGTTGGAAAATGAAACGGGGACTATGCAGAAACCACCTAAGCTCATGAACATTGAGGAGTATAAAGGTTGGGAAGCTCGGTTTGAAAACTGGGTTCAAGCAAATTATTTAGATGCTTGGGAATGCGTAGAGACGAAATATGTTAGACCGATAAATGACGATGAAGAGATTATTGCTATTAAAGATCTAAGTGCTGAAAATAGAAAGAAATACAAAGATGAAAAAATGATGTTAAGTCTACTACAACAAGCTGTGAAAGAAGATATTTTGGTCTTATTGCAACACAATGGAACTTCTTATTCAATAGGGAAAGCTTTAAGATCAAAGTTTGTTGGAAGTCAAGAGATGATTAAAAACAAAAAGTCACTTTTGAAGAAAGAGTTTGATCTGTTTCGTGGATTGAAAAATGAAAGCACAAAGCAAATCATTGAAAGATACTGCAATTTGTTAGCCAACATGAAGAGATTGAGCATCGACAAAGATAATGAAGAGTTAATCGAAAAATTGGCCTATGCAT
Organism: Helianthus tuberosus; assembly: GCA_030545235.1. Classification (NCBI taxonomy): domain Eukaryota; kingdom Viridiplantae; phylum Streptophyta; class Magnoliopsida; order Asterales; family Asteraceae; genus Helianthus; species Helianthus tuberosus. Next base: position 31,966,878 of record CM060415.1, on the reverse strand, counting down.
TGCCACACGAGACTTGGGGCACATATCTCATGATGCTAAGGAACAAGAAAGGGTTTAGCAGTTTGACACTGAGCAAGTTTATTGAAAATATTGAGGCTCAGGAGATGGAACAGAGAAAGATTTCAAGAATGAAAGATTTCGATGGTGAACAAGACATTGAGCTTTATTACAAAGCAGGGTTGAATGATAAATCCACTAACATGTCACCAAAAGTTGAGACTGCATTCAATGCAAAGAGTTCATCAGGAAGTTCATCCAAAGGATCAAACAGCAACACAAGTTTTTCTTCATATCCATCATTTGATCCGAACATTTCAGCAACAAAGAATCGCAAGAAGTTACAATGTAACATTGTACTGAATTTGGAAAATGATCAGGATTATTCCGAAGAAGTTGCTAAGAGTCACATGTCTTTGTTGGGAATCGTGTTGGAATCATATGGAAGTTTTGTGGCAGGTCGGATCGGGAATCCAATGCTTACAAAAGAGGATTACGATCAGATTGATGCTGAGCAAATGGAATTGATGGACATAAAATGGTGTTTGGCTAGTGTGTCACACCCTCAAATTACCACCTAGGGAGTGTCCCTGTTAGGTGTGTGACCACTAGCAATGAGTCACCAATTACATTGAATCCATAAGTTTAAAATAAAGTTTCATCATTTAATAGTAATAAAATCCAAACATAAGTAATTCAAAAACCATCAAGTTCAGCGGAAGCGTTAACGTAACATAATGTAAATACTTTTCCAGACAACCATAGTAAATAAATGTTTGATAAATAAACCCATCAATGCAACCATGACCACTCACGCCCTCCAGCCAGCAAGTTCCTGTTCCCAAGTACCTAACGACCTGCGAGCATGTAACAAGTGTATCAGACAAAGCTGGCGAGTTCACAGTTTTAGAAAACGTTTGTTACCAGTTGTATGTAAAACAGTTCACTGACAAATTCAAGTAATATTGTTAATATCTCAATTCCGAACAAGACGACTCCTGAAATACATGACTGCCCTTCCCACGTACTCCTATCTAGTACTGGGCCCCGACTGGGTCATTAGTTCACATCCGTCCTATCTAGGAGCGGTGTGAGGGTGCCAAACCTAAGTAGCGCTACCAACTAATATCCGTTACCCTCCAGGTAACATAATAAGGGACTTACAAGAATGATAGGTGAGAATATTAACCAATATACCCGTTTTTACCCAAAAGACTTATCCCTCCACGGGATACCCACTAACTGTCCCCAACCACTGGGACGCATGCTCGAATGTAGTGAACTCACCTTTGATTTGCTCGGTAGAATTAATTACTCGTTTAACAAAAGTGGTCAACCAAGTCCTATGATAGTTGCACATAACAGTCAGTTTGCATACAAGCTCAGTACATATCATTCCACGTTCATTCAATAGAAAGTGCACACATAAATACAAGTAGTGGCATTCATCACCCCGTACACTAGTCTAATCAGTTAAGCATGTTGTATGACAATCCATAAACCATGTACGGTCCATAAACATAAAGTCCAATTAATTATGTGGCCCAACTATACGAACGGCCCAAGGGAAAATACGCGGCCCGGCTGTTTGTGTGATCCACACTGAAGTGTAAGTCCACTTATGAACTTGTGCCACTTAAATAATTCATGCAGCCCAATTGTAACATGCCCAACTAAAGAAAGTCCCGTGCAATCTTAACTGAAGCCCAGCTTTACAATATAACCGATCCATTAACATCTATACATACTTACTAACACGGTTATTTGAATCCACAAACACTGATGTTTCGGCCCACTAAACCCACACCTATGGGCAGCCCTTATCATTAAATCATATTTCCTTTTGAGTCAATTGCATGATTTCCTTCAAGAATCAAATTAATAGTTTATGTTATTATAATCACCAACCAAGTCGGATTCGACAATTATTCACCCATGAATCACACAAGATCAAATCATTTATAATGAACCCATGTGACCCTAATCATTACCCACCTATTAACATTATCCCTACTAGAATTATTAATTTACATATACACAATCACATGCTACTGACAATTTCCATGCAACATGAACAAGAATGGCCGACAATTTGAGATTAGGCAATTTCTTTTTATTGAACCACTAGATCTTATGGGCTGACATATCACATGGTATTTCAGCAATTTCACATGTAATGTATCATTAATTTAACATTGAATATAACGAGATTATTAACCATTAACAACATGCCATCTAGTAATATCATATATGCAAACCATCCATCACTGATTATCACAACAATTTCATCATCATCATGTGTAAAAACTTAGGCAATTTCTGGCAAGACATTAACAGAAATTTATCAAGCGATCATCTAAGCGCACACGGCTTATTCATGTGAAACCCTACTCTCTATACATATGCATGATCAGAACACTACCCAACCCAGATTCGGACGCATATTTTCATATCGCAACACCTTACAATATCTAGAACAATAACTCTTGGATCACAATTAACCATTCAGAAATCTATCATACAAAAAAACACACACACAATAAGGTTCCATTATGACTAACCTTACTACTCAAGAATTCCCCAAAACCGAAACCACAAGCACGAGGGGAATGAACCTCTTCCTTACTGCTGTCGACAAGAGAGAAAGGAGATAGAACTAGGGTTTACGTTTTATGTGTTATGATGTTACGTGATCTTCATGTGGGTGTACATAAGCTAATCCTAATAGCCGGCCCCAACACAAGGTTCACTTGGGCTCGAAGGGTTTTGGGCCAAGGACTTTTACCACACAATTTTTACCCAAACTCAAGCTCATGAATTCCTAAAAATCAAGTTTGACTCATTACGTCTAGCAAGCTTAGCATAACATACATTTACGCGTATCACATCGGTGAAATGTGAAACGAAATAATACGAAGTTAAAGGTCACGAGGTTAGATGGCACTAACCTTGAAAGTTCGGGTTGTCACATCATCCCCAACTTGAAAGAATTTTCGTCCCGAAAATTTGATAAGCCAACACAGAAAAATGAGGTAAACAATTAGGATGACTGTGGATTTTCCTCGGGTGCCACATCATCCCCAACTTGAAATGGAATTTCGTCCCGAAATTCACCAGTTGCACCCGAATTAGATTGGTTATGAGGAAAAAGTTGAGGATATTTGAACTTCATCTGATCCTCATGCTCCCACGTGAACTCCGGTCCATGTCTTGAGTTCCAACGAACTCTCACAAGCAGGATATGACTATGTTTACGCATCTTGACTTCCTGTTCCATGTGTTCGATAAATTCCTCCAGTAAAGGTATCGCACGTGTTTCATCAGACAACCACTGTCTTAGATCCGAAACATAAATGACATCGCGTACGTCACCCGATTCGTCGGGTAACTCGAGTTTGTAGGTTACGCTACCGATTCTTCCTAAACTGTTGAATGGTCCATCGTGACGTCGCCATGCTTCCCAAGCATTTCACACCCTCCCAGGGTGAGACTTTCAACATGTTACGATCGCCTACAGCGATCTTCCAGCGTTTCCCAAGTTTATCAGCTTTCCTGACGGTCACGCGTTCTCGCCAATCGACTCCCGATCCAAACAACCTTCCCAAGGGTTTCGAGTACCCGTCCGAGACCAGTAATTAAGTTGTCAACCATCTCAGTGTAACAAGAAGGTTACCAAGATGATAACTGCCACCGTAGTACTCAACCATAGATAAGAGTCCTTTAAATTGGCACCAAAGCCAGTCACACACATGCTTGCAGCATATCTTTGGCGATAAGCAATGCTCTGGTCCTGACGTGAGCCAAGGGTGTTGTGTATTGCCTGACATAAATCATGCATGGCTCAAAATCGAAGGTATCAGGAGTTGGCACCTCGTGCCTAAAAACCGCCTCTCTCAGAGGAATATTCACCAGATGTGAAGACTCGTCTGTTTCCTTGAGTGCAAGAAAGTGTGCTGGTTACATGAGACAATCAACGATCACCCAGGTGATATTGTTTCCGTTCTGAGTTTTTTTGTAAACTAGTGACAACCTCCATGGCCATCTTTTCCAATCCCTTAATGGGTGTTTCTGATTACTGACATGAAGCAGGAGGTTTCTGATGTTCCACCATGACCTTAGCACAAGTCAAATGTCGTTCACAGGCTTTGCTGTGTAGGCCTTCAAGCCCAGTTGCCAGTACAAGATCCTCCGATCCTAACATATTCTATCAAATCCAGATGACCAGCACATCGAGGCTGGTGTGCTTTGCTCAACACAAGTTCCCTACATTTGTCATATGATGAAATCCACATTCGTTCCGTGAGATAGAAATATCGTCCGTCTTACCAAAGGTTGCTTCTCCATGCCCTGCATGGTTTCAACATGGAAATCCTCTTCCTTCAGCTCTCCAGTTTGCACAGAGCGAGTTTGATCAAGTAAGTTAGAGTTGATAGTGAGTTGCATAGCTCGTGTACGTTCAGGTCTCACAGTCGCACTCATTCCAAAGTTCCATCCAGCGGTGTCATTGGTTGATTTAGCTCTTTCGATCATAGTCACACGGGAGGCCCTTGTGACCGGGTTAGGTAATGCATTGGGTACCGTCCAAGTAATGCCCCCAATTAAATCTAAAGCCACGGTTTCCACCCCAGGTTGCGACGCGTGTAAATCTTCTTGTAAATCCGCCGAGTAAGTTATTACTTTCTTCGTGTTGCTTCGGCGTGTAACTAGGACTCTGATTCGAACCGTCATGGTATACCACTAAGTCACCCGCACCCTCGGGTAAAGACGATGCTCAGTGCATTGTAGAGTTGAACTCCAAAAGCTAAAAGGACGTTCTCTTGTTTTCTCTTCCACGAACACAGCACCCTGCTGTTCTAAAGAGGTTTAAACTGCGCGACCCTTGAAAATCCGGTGATGAATCTACGATAGTATCCAGTGAAACCAAGAAATCGCTGCATCCCCGAAGGAAGCCTTAGTGTCGATCTGTTTCTAGCAAAATGGATCCCAGCAAGATCCACGCGTATTCTCACTTCGTTGGTTACGTGGTCAAATGCATCTCTCGAATCTAGATGTTAACTAGACAAGACTTCGCACGTAATGGCTCCTCCCCCAGGAGCCCTAAAATAAGATACAGATGCCGCCTATGATGTTCCTTTCTCCTGGAAGTGATTCAACACGTTGTCAATAAGCGTAGTCGATTCATGTGATCCATGCAGTTGCCGGTGTGATGATTAGCCCAGAGATTTTGGAATACAACGGCGCAATGGCCACCCTGCATCTGGTATGCCGTTGTAGGGACATTCTCCCCTCTGGACTCCCATCTGATGATAGTTCATTCGTTAGTTATTCCTCGAATGGAAGCTTAACCCTTGCGACTAGTCGACAGGTTGTCAATACCTGGTTGAAGCCACGGTTCTCAACTGTCGCCTTGATGAGTTCTCGACAATCAGTACACACACAAAAATACTTATCCTCACGGATATAACTGGGGTTTCCCAAAGCGAAAACTAGGTCCGACAAAACTCCTGTCCGACAGTTCTCGTAGTAGCTTATATTGTTCTTGCAATCCTCCTGGTGCAAGACGGTAAGAGTACGAGTATTCGGAGCTGCCTCTGGCGTGAGATCAACTGGGATCTGACTAACAGTTGTGGTAGTAAACCTGAAAGTTCCTCGAATAGCACACTGAAATGAGTCATAACAATTGGTGGATCCTCGATCCTATTTTCCTTTGCCTTATCATAGGAAACAGTTGCTAACACAGCGGGGTCATCCCTCCGTAGACACTTTTGGGCCCTCATAGCTGGAATGGCGCTAACCCTTGCATCCCTCTGACGCTTTAGAACAGACAACGGTTCTCCACACAAACTTTCTCCTCACTGGTATATCTGCGCGATCTTCGGATAACCAATCCACACTAATTGTTGTATTGTAGCCATCAAGGGTAGTAGAAGGAAGGTCGATGTCGGACGCTTGTCCCACAAGGTCGAGTTTGCATCCCAACAAACATATGAGGTTTCGTTTGTCTTGCCGTCAGCCGATTCCACAACAGGTTCGGTTTCAGGAAGCATCAGGGTTAAGTAGAACAGAGACGAAGCGATTCGTTACCAAAAACGTGTAGGCCACCATGTGGTTATGATCCTGGCGTCACCCACGCCAATCCTAAATGCCCTTCCAGGAGCATCATTTCCCGTGTTGCTATTATCGTTACGAGGATTTCCAGTACTTACGTCGTGTCTTTGATTGTTGTCGTCTTGGTCTAACCATGGCAAATCCATGTTGTTGGCACCTCCATTTCCATACCGTTAGTTACAATTTCGAGTATCCTGATGTTGCCGTGACTGTTACCTCTAACGTCATTGCCTGAAATGGAGTCCTACAATTCTTCACCGACAAGGTCCATCTTGTCACATTTCCATGCCACGTCCTAAGACGCTACTCATTGTGCTGGCCGCTTCACGTTCCATACCATGGTCAATTGTCATCGTTTATGTCCCGATTGGTTCGTAAAAATTGACTCCCATGAGTCGTTGGCTGGGGTTAAAGATTCATTTGGAGTCGAATCGCTGATGTTCATTGCCGGTAACTAGGGTCATCCAAATGCTGAAGTCGGTAAAGTACTACGTTTACCCTCTTGTCCATTGTTCTTGCAAGTTGACTGAGTAATACACGGTATGTTGTGAGAGTGTTACAGAAGTGATCGCACTTCGGGATTTTAAGACGTCAATACGTTAAGTTCCAGCAAACGAAGGAAGGTGAGAAAGGTATAGACCAATCATTGTCGTTGCAACGTCCAACTCGAGGATGTTCGTACAAGCTCCTAACATTCTACACAGTTCGCTAGGCGTTCAGATGGGTGTTCAGGTAATACTTGATAGCATCGAGATTCGAAAGGATTCAGTGAGAAGTGAAAAGATCGTGTTCGAGTAGGGAACAATCACTGCTACGACTCCTATAGACTGTTGTGTTTCACATCAACCAATTAATGGAACGGAACCCCTTTTTCACTAGTTAAGTATCACGGGGACTCGCATGCACCCCACATTATTATTATGTGTGCACCCACAATAATATTGTGATTTGCATGCTCATCTCAGCTCCTCCTAACTCATGTCAAATGATTCCTCAAACTCGAGTAGCAAACAAAGAGCATCACAAAACGTAAGTCACGAATGTTTAGGGAAATACCACCCTATCAGTCATATAACACATGCAAGTAATACGTGAATTCATACTGTTGTGCTAAACGCGCAATCACATGCAATAGCATATGTAAGTGTTCACTAGTTACGCAGTACAATGAGTACACGAGAGACGAACCTTGCAATCTGGAGCTGAGTGTCATGGTCGTTTTCAGAACTTGTTCGGTTATAGTCTGGTTTTATAAAAACGTTTTAAAACCAAGTTCACTATAACCAGTGGCTCTGATACCAAACTGTCACACCCTCAAATAACCACCTAGTGAGTGTCCCTGTTAGGCGTGTGACCACTAGCAATGAGCCACCAATTACATTGAATCCATAAGTTTAAAATAAAGTTTCATCATTTAATAGTAATAAAATCCAAACATAAGTAATTCAAAAACCATCAAGTTCAGCGGAAGCGTTAACGTAACATAATGTAAATACTTTTCTAGACAACCATAGTAAATAAATGTTTGATAAATAAACCCATCAATGCAACCATGACCACTCACGCCCTCCAGCCAGCAAGTTCCTGTTCCCAAGTACCTAACGACCTGCGAGCATGTAACAAGTGTATCAGACAAAGCTGGCGAGTTCACAGTTTTAGAAAACGTTTGTTACCAGTTGTATGTAAAACAGTTCACTGACAAATGCAAGTAATATTGTTAATATCTCAATTCCGAACAAGACGGCTCCTGAAATACATGACTGCCCTTCCCACGTACTCCTATCTAGTACTGGGCCCCGACTGGGTCATTAGTTCACATCCGTCCTATCTAGGAGCGGTGTGAGGGTGCCAAACCTAAGTAGCGCTACCAACTAATACCCGTTACCCTCCAGGTAACATAATAAGGGACTTACAAGAATGATAGGTGAGAATATTAACCAATATACCCGTTTTTACCCAAAAGACTTATCCCTCCACGGGATACCCACTGACTGTCCCCAACCACTGGGACGCATGCTCGAATGTAGTGAACTCACCTTTGATTTGCTCGGTAGAATTAATTACTCGTTTAACAAAAGTGGTCAACCAAGTCCTATGATAGTTGCACATAACAGTCAGTTTGCATACAAGCTCAGTACATATCATTCCACGTTCATTCAATAGAAAGTGCACACATAAATACAAGTAGTGGCATTCATCACCCCGTACACTAGTCTAATCAGTTAAGCATGTTGTATGACAATCCATAAACCATGTACGGCCCATAAACATAAAGTCCAATTAATTATGTGGCCCAACTATACGAACGGCCCAAGGGAAAATACGCGGCCCGGCTGTTTGTGTGATCCACACTGAAGTGTAAGTCCACTTATGAACTTGTGCCACTTAAATAATTCATGCAGCCCAATTGTAACAGGCCCAACTAAAGAAAGTCCCGTGCAATCTTAACTGAAGCCCAGCTTTACAATATAACCGATCCATTAACATCTATACATACTTACTAACACGGTTATTTGAATCCACAAACACTGATGTTTCGGCCCACTAAACCCACACCTATGGGCAGCCCTTATCATTAAATCATATTTCCTTTTGAGTCAATTGCATGATTTCCTTCAAGAATCAAATTAATAGTTTATGTTATTATAATCACCAACCAAGTCGGATTCGACAATTATTCACCCATGAATCACACAAGATCAAATCATTTATAATGAACCCATGTGACCCTAATCATTACCCACCTATTAACATTATCCCTACTAGAATTATTAATTTACATATACACAATCACATGCTACTGACAATTTCCATGCAACATGAACAAGAATGGCCGACAATTTGAGATTAGGCAATTTCTTTTTATTGAACCACTAGATCTTATGGGTTGACATATCACATGGTATTTCAGCAATTTCACATGTAATGTATCATTAATTTAACATTAAATATAACGAGATTATTAGCCATTAACAACATGCCATCTAGTAATATCATATATGCAATCCATCCATCACTGATTATCACAACAATTTCATCATCATCATGTGTAAAAACTTAGGCAATTTCTGGCAAGACATTAACAGAAATTTATCAAGCGATCATCTAAGCGCACAAGGCTTATTCATGTGAAACCCTACTCTCTATACATATGAATGATCAGAACACTACCCAACCCAGATTCGGACCCCTCCCCACTCGCATATTTTCATATCGCAACACCTTACAATATCTAGAACAATAACTCTTGGATCACAATTAACCATTCAGAAATCTATCATACAAAAAAACACACACACAATAAGGTTCCATTATGACTAACCTTACTACTCAAGAATTCCCCAAAACCGAAAGCACAAGCACGAGGGGAATGAACCTCTTCCTTACTGCCGTCGACAAGAGAGAAAGGAGATAGAACTAGGGTTTACGTTTTATGTGTTATGATGTTACGTGATCTTCATTTGGGTGTACATAAGCTAATCCTAATAGCCGACCCCAACACAAGGTTCACTTGGGCTCGAAGGGTTTTGGGCCAAGGACTTTTACCACATAATTTTTACCCAAACTCAAGCTCATGAATTCCTAAAAATCAAGTTTGACTCATTACGTCTAGCAAGCTTAGCATAACATACATTTACGCGTAACACATCGGTGAAACGTGAAACGAAATAATACGAAGTTAAAGGTCATGAGGTTAGATGGCATTAACCTTGAAAGTTCGGGTTGTCACATAGTGTGTTAAGAGGAGCTGAAAAATTCAAACAAATCACTTGAAGAGATGATTTCCGTGATGTATTTGTTTCTAATTTGGGTTTTGATAATTCTAAAGTTACTTGTTTTCGTTGCAGGTAAAAAGGACACTTCAAGAGGGAGTGCACTAATCGCGAAGCAAGTGGAACTCAAAATCCATTCAACAACAATGATTACTATCGAAAGTCCATTTATCATCAAGTTGCTCAACATATTCAAGAACCACAAGTGGCACATGGTAGAAAAATAACAGAGGAATCTTCAAAGAGAGCATGTTTGGTTAATCAAGATGATCAAAAAGCTTCAACAGGTTTCAATTGGGATAAATATATTCCAGTTGACGGTAAAGCTTGTTTGATTGATCAAGACGATGAAAAATTACCAGAAGGTTTTAATTGGGAAGGTTTCAGTTGGGATGATTATGATCCTAACAAAACTTCACATCACAAAGCTTTTAAAATGATGGAAGAGAGTGATAGTGAAGATGAAAAAGCTAAAAAGAAAAAGAAAAAGATCAAAATACCAGTCAGCAGTGATGATGAAGATGTACCAGTAATAAGGAAAAAGGTGAAAGAAGTTCCAGCTTTCAAGATTGATGAAGAAGCTGATGCAAAAGAGATTCCAGTGAATTGTGAGACTTGTAAGATCATAATGAAGAAAAACAGTGAGTTGATCAACAACATGAATAGGCTGAAAGAATCTTACGATGTTTTGAACAAAGCAATGAATCAATATAATCAATATAGCGAAGAACAAGCAACAGCAATGAAAACACTTCAAGGAGCTTTCATGATAAAGCAGAAAGTGGTGAACAATTATATTGAGAAGTGTGCTGTTTTGGAACAAAAACTAGAAACTCAAAGGATTGAAACTGAGAGAGTTAATCGTTTGTTAAAAAGTTACTCATGTACTTCTTATGTCATTGACAAGATTTATCCAACTGTTGAAGGCATGAAAGCATTTGAAGATGTTGAAGTAACTGAAGAACAGAAGGTATCTGAAGAAAAGACTTCTAAAAAGAAGAAAAATACTGAAGTGAAAGATTCTGGTAAGAAACACAGTGCCAATTACAACAAGTGTCCACCCCCGCTTGAAAATTGATATTCTCCAAGAAATCCAAATTCAGAAAGAGTCGAAAAAGCAACAAATTTACAGTGGGAGTCGGAGTCTTTAGTTAGCTTGCCAGAAAACATTGATGTTACGTTTACATCATCTGATACTGATCAACAATCTCAATTGATGAAGAAAGTCGTGGATCATGTGTTAGATAATGATGAAACTGAGGAGTCAAAGTTGGAGTCTATGTCAGAGTCAAAGTCTGAGTCCAGAACTCCGAGCCAAACCGACAAACAGGGAAAAAGAGTTTACAATAAAGAATTCATGTTATCAAAATCTAATTTGAATGATGAAACATTTAAAGTGGCTTATACTTTGAATGATTCTGACAAATTATATTTTGATGAGGAAATTCCAATTAGAGGTGTTAAACCGGAAATGATAAAAAAGGTTTTCAAACTTACAGAAATTAATATTTCTGAAATAAAAGATGTAAATCTTAATGATAAACCTAAAAAGTACACCTCAAGAGTTCAACAAAGAGAAAAAAAGAAAAAAGGTTACAGTTCTGGTTCTGGTTTTCAAAAGAAACCAAACCATAACAGTAATTTCAAAAAGAAAGGTCTTGGTTTCATTCCACTAGAAAATTATAAAAATGAAAAATATGTTAGAGATTTTAAATCAAAGATGGTATTTGTGGTAGGAACAAATGCAGAGGAAGAACAAAACAGTTCATTATGGAAGCAATCTAACAAAGAGTTCCTTGCGAATAAGCAAGAAGAGATGAAGAATGCTGATCAGATGAAAGAAACGAGAACCTGTTTTCAGTGCAAAACAAGTGGTCATATTGCCAAAAATTGTCCTCAAGTAATTCAATCAAAACAGGGAGTGTCTCGTAAACTGAAAGAGAAAATGTTTGAGTTTGAACCACCAATTGAGAGAATAAAACTTTTAAAAAATTCAAAATTTGAAATTGGTGAATGTTCAAACAGATTTTACAAGAGAAGAGCAAATCTTGACAACCAACAGTGGGTTGTTAAGAAGTTTAATAATGGTTCTAGCAATGATTCTGATTCATCAAAATCAGAGGAGCTATCTTCTCGCGATGAATCTGATTCCACAAAGTCAGAGGAGCCATGTGTTGAGTTAAAATTGGAAACATCAGTACCGCCAATGGATGATGTCAATTTTCCACCATTGAGGGCTGAAAATTTTAAGCAAAAAGTTGGTAAAGTTGAAATTTCAAATCAATTTTTCTCTGAAAAGAAAGAATTTGATGTTGAAAAGGCTTTTAATTCTAAAGTGAAACACATTTTTGGTAAAATGGTTGACAGGAAGGTCAAAGGTGTAAAGGAATTTTACGAGAAGAAATTGAATAAACCAGGTAAAGTTGTGTCATCCCTGGTTTGTGACTGGGATGGAACATACTATGAACAGTAAAAATCTGGACTTGCCGGAGCTCCCAGGTTGGTTAGCGAGGAGCATGTATCGGCATCTTTCTTGAGAAATTTACGAATGTGATTTCGTCTTACAAGATTAATCAGGGACATTAAGTTGTACTTGATTTATCTTTTTCTTACAAGTGGTTGTTTGTTGATAAAATTGTAAAATGTTAAATTCTTACAAGTGGTATTTTTGAAAAACAATGTGATGAACCCCTAACTTACAAGTGGTTATAAAATCAACAAAATTTTTCCGGAAAAACCATTTGATTAAAACAAACTTAAGTGTTTTGAAATCATAATGGGAAAATATTTTGTTGTGAGGGGGAGTTCTGATTGTTTATGCCAAATGAATGGCGAATTGAAGTGATTTGATATCGGTTGTCGATTTACTTGTACAGTTTGTTTTCAAATTTCTTTAAATGTGTTTGAATTTTAGGGGGAGTAAGAATTTTTAGAAAATCCAAAAACATTTGAAAATTTGAAAAAGTCAAAAACATGATAAAATTCAAAAAAGAGTTTTGTTGTCAAAAAGAGGAAATGATAGTACATCAGTAGACGATCACAGCATGCTAAAGATATGGAAAGTCAAAAGTGATAAACGGTCTCACTGATGATATGACAGTAGGTTTTTGCACATTTAGTAGATTGTGACGAGATATAAACCTAAATTTCAAACTTACTTATATCGTAGGGAACATCTCTCGGATATATGGGTAACCCTCGAAATCTTGTTTGAAAGGTCCCTCTTTCTGAGATACTAGGTCTTTATACTCAGTGATATCTGGGGTATTATCCCGGGACTTCTGATTTTGCGGAAGCAATGGCCTAGTCCCCGGAGAATACTTTCTGCTTGCTTGAAATATAGCATCACCCTCAGCATAAAAATTATGAAACATTGCAAATGCTAATCATGCTGTTGAAATAAAAGATCCTCTAAAGGGGACACACCAAAAGTCGAGCCGTCATCTCTCTGCTGAACGGAAGTTCTGACCTGAGCTCTCACGGTTTCGCATCTAACTCCTTACAAATATCATCTAGGTATACTCACCTGTAAGACTGAATATTGGGATCTGGATACGGGAGTATATTCAAGTGGTGGGACACGCGAATAAGTTTAAGTGTTTAAGACATTAATCTCGTATCTCGAAACAGTTGAACTTTGTGTGAAAATTTAAGTGGATCAATATACTGACAATCTAAGTGAATCGTTTAGAACTTAAAATGTTGCAAGCTTAACGGTGTTGGTGATTTGTCTCATAAACTGATATGATCTTCTTACACAAACTAACAAAAATAGTGTTTGTAAATATTTCTTTACTGAATTTCATTTATATTTCTAAAAAAAGGATTTTCAGTGTGTTTAGCATAAATTTTTTTAAAAAAGTTAAAAAGATTTTCGACAACTGGTGTTGGAGAGCTGATTTTCCAAATTCCAAGTGCTAGACATGATGAACAAATGGTTTGGAAAATTGTGTTTTGAAAAAGAAAAATGATAATTTTTGCAAGTGGTTCATCAAAGATTAACATTGTAAAAACATTGTTTGAATATCTTATCCACAAGTGTTCATCAGAGGGTGAGAATTGTTTTTACAAGTGGTCATCAGAAAATTTATTTTTAGATAGAGTTTGTGTGCAGTTAATGATAGAGCCAGCAACAGATCTTGGGATATTCAGATGAAAGCCAGGTTTCGATTCTGAGCAGAATTTGAGCCAAGTCACGATCTTGAATCTGTGAAAGCCAGACTACGATCCCAAGCATACTGAAAGGGGGAGTCTGAATGACAAAGAGTCAGTTTCTGATCTTGAAAGTCTGTTGGTGCTGATAAAGAGAAGAGAGAAGATTTGAGGATACTTACAGTGTCAGATACTTCAAAGAGTTCGAAAGGACCGATAAAGACTGAAGATGCGAAGACTCGACACTTAAGACTCGTCAACATTCGAGGGGGAGTCTGTTGGTGCATGCGTCTGTCGACTTTGTCTTGTATCGAGTCTTGTAATAAGAATGTTAGATCAGGGCACGTAGTTCGAGATTTAAGGTAATTTCGCTTAAAAGAGGTTATTTCGCTTGAAAGAAACATGTGCAGTTTCAAGCGAAATCAACATTATTAATTTCGCTTGAACTGACACTCTGTCACTTTCAAGCGAAATCATGAGCCTATATATACCTTCCAAGCGAAATCATTTGTAACAATTCCGGTTTGTGCAACGAAGTGCTGCCGAAGTGTCGTCTCGCTGTAATTTGCAATCTATTCAATAATACGACAGTTTTAAGTGTGAATCTTGCTGAATTGACCTTAGTACGTTTGTTTCCGCCTTTCGTACTGAGTAAAACTCTTCTGATCGACTTGTTTGGGTCTGAAAACGATCCTACATACAACACTGGCGGGCTCAGCATAATTTCCGATGACATATCCTTGTGGCTTAGGGCGGTTTTTAACCATGTGATCAGATTGTCCACACCTGAAGCAATTACCTGTGACCTTGAAACAAACACCTTTATGAAATTTCCCACAGGTGTTGCATAACGGACTAGAGTGGTTTTGGTTTGGAGACGTGCGATTGGTTTGATAAGGATGATTAGAAGTTTTAGGGTTCTGATGTGTTTGTTGCCAGTTTTGGTGTTGGGTGTTACTGTTTTGATTGAAAGGGGGCTTGTGATCTCTGATGGATGAGGTTTGGTTTTTCTTGTGAATCTCGTCATATTGTAGCCTCATGTCTTTGTTTGCTATTTCCAAATTCTGTACAGCATTTGCAACGTCCGTGATATTCTTAAATTCCTGATTTACAATTAACCACTTGATCTTTTCACATACAACCCATTTTAGTTTGTCGGCTTGCATCGTTGGGGTTCCGGCAGCGGGTCCCATGAAACTCGCCAATCTTGTGAATCGAGCCATAAACTCAACCATAGGCTCATCTTCCCTTTGTTTAATGGATGCGTACTCTCGCTCATATTCTCCTCTACGGGCAGATGGGAAATACTATTGATAAAACAAAGTTTTGAAATCATTCCATGAAAGTGTAATGACATTCAAATCTCCTCCTCTTGCATGCTTGATAGTACCCCCACCAAGTTTGGGCGTCATCTTCTAACTTATATGTAGCTAGCCTTGCTTTGAACTCATTACCGACCCCCATAACTTCGAAAATATTTTCGATATGGTTTATCCAGTTTTGTGCCTCTACTGGAACAGTCGCAGAACTGAATGAACGTGGTTTCTGCTTTTGGAATCTTGCGAGCCAAGTGTAGATGTCGACAGACGGGGACATAGTCGTATTATACGATACATCATTTTTGGGTGGTGGAGACAGTGGAGGTAACGGAGGAGGTAAGGGAGAACGTGGAGGCGGAGAAGGTGGAGGTGGTGGAGGCGTTACGTTATTCTCTCGATCATGAATATGTTGATCGAAAGTTTGTAGAATATTAGGAAGCATCTTTTCGAAAGCACGCTGAAATGCCTTGTCAAAGCTACGTCGTTTAGAAGACTTTGATTTCTGACGGGAGTGACTTGGATGAGACATCTGAGAGGAAAAGATACATAAGGATGACGAAAATGATTTAGCGGAAGATTAGATTTCCTAGCCCAACTTCTACCCATAATCTCACAGGTCTTAACTTATGTTTTAAGTTTTCTACAGGAAAGAGCATTTGCTCTGATACCATAACTGTAACACCCCAACTCGGAACGGGCTGACGTGTCACTTTTATAGGTCAGATAAAAAACACAATTCCATTAATACTTAAATGTATTACAAGGCTTTACAACTTAATGGAAACTAGGTGGACACTCGTCCGATGGACGCGGGTACATCGTAAACATTGAATGTAAGCCTACGTTTATATGTAAAATATGATGTGAAATTATTTAATGAATTCACATTCGCATTATACTTAAGAACATTAAACTTGTCGACTGATTAAGTTTAGACACAAGAGAAGCATAACGAACCCACAAAACATATTTAATTTCACTACATAGAAAACGCAGTAATTAAAAATCATATCTTGTGTTAGTTAACTTTTTATCTCTATGAGCATTTGTCCCGGGATACTAAGGTCCTCTACTATTAGCGGACAACTCATTGTTTGATTTCCGACCTCACATGCCCATGTCACACCGCTGTTGTTCAGATCATTTGAATGGTTATTCTGAATGACGCCATTATACAGAAAAAAAAAACATAATCTTCAGTTACAGCAAGATTTAAGAGTTTAAAATGAGCCTATGCATGCAAAGAGATGAACTATGAGTCTATTATCACTTTTGGCTCATCGAGTTGTTTGATTCTGTCAGCATGTTTCGTTACACTTTGCAAGAAAAGCATGTGTTTAATCGTTCGATCCAAAAAACAGTCAATGCCCATCTATAAAATCAAAAGGAATCAATTATTTAATTAGTTACTAAAGGGTCCAAATCAAATACTTGTCATATTACAGTATTTAGTGTTCTTTAAAAGTAAATACCTTTTCACCGTTCGGGTAAGTCAAACATGTCTTGAAGTGGTTCTTTAAAGGAAGTCAAACCCGAACCGATGTTTGGTTGTAAATCTGTAGTAGACTGGTTATTATCAAAAAACATGGATCCAAAATAGGAATCTTGTGATGGTGTCAAGGACGTAAACATTCCATTTGGTGAAGAAGATGAAATTGTTGATAAATTTCCGTTAACAATTTCGTTAAACATTGTTTTCATTTGATGTATGAAATCTGTGTTCTCCAGAATCTGACCACACAAGTAATTCATTAGATTTGTAAAAATTATGTTGACAATTTATATAAAAACTTAAAGCTACATATTTTTAAGGTTGGCTTACTAACCTTATTAGTAGACCCAAATTGTAACACCCCTTGTGGTTCCACAGGGATTGCTGCAATTGTCTGCAAGATAGAAGCGAAAATACGATCAAAACTGGATCGTTTACGAATTGAATAAAGATGGATGTCAAATAAATTCAATTTGAGTAAATTAATTACCTTTATACCAGAAGAAAGTTGCCCACAAAATTTGGAATCATTCTGCAAAATAAATATACAAAAACATGTTAATTACTGAACCTCATGTCCGTACACTATCTAAAACATCTATATTAATTACACGATTGCGTAAGAGTCTAAAGCATACCTCACCACTTACCTCATCCTTTCATAAGATTTCTATGAATTAATTTGAGGGTTCAGACTTCAGAGGTCTACAATTTTCACTCTTTTTACAATCCTCTTGAATCATCTGGGACGTATCGACGTAGTAGGTTCAAATTACAAACTTACCGGTTGCCATGTGATGATATCAAGTGATCATTTACCCAGCACTTCTTGATAACCTAATAATCAAAGAATCTAAAACTTACATGAAATTAAAACATAAACCTATTGATAACCTAATATCAAATAAAAAAATAATGCTAAATAAGGACATTGTTTTGAAAGACCATTTACCCTTTATACTGCAAATCGTCCATATTTCAACATCAACTTACAACTCAATATCAAAACCTAACAAATACTACTAAAATATACATCAAACTTGGACTTTTAAAGAGGTAAAACACCTGAACTCCAAGTGAGCCTTTGCATCCTCTTACCACATCAAAACCCTACACTCCTTGAAGCCCATATGCTAGTTTCTCATAAATCGGCCTATTGAGTCGAAGTTGGTACTTGTAGTGAATAATTGTACAAACCTGAAATACGAAGAGCTGCACGACATAATATTAACATATGCTAGTTTCTCATCATCACAAATAATATTAACACTTACCTCACATAGCCTTTGTAGGGTAAACGGTGGGGCATCAATGAAATACGAAGAGCTGCATGACATAATCAAACGAATGTAAGTTCTTCATTAGTCAAAAGAAAATTTTACAATCATGTCAAGTTTCTTTGCTATTATTTTTCTTCCCTATAAAACTTTATGTTCATGCACCAAGTTTCTTTGCTTCAGTCTGATAGCCATAAGGATTCTTGCTAGCCCAGTTCCACTGATCTCTGCACATCTCCTCTATTCCATACTTTGCCCTACAAATTACAATATAATGTCAACCAGTAAAGTTGGCAAATGGGTTTCGACCATGTTACCCGCAAAAACATTTTTTCCCATTTTAATTTTTTAAATATTACTATAGCATTAACAACATGCATCTGTTACTAAATTGTTTTTCGAGTTTGTATATGTTAAAAAGTAAAGGGTCTAAAAGACCCATATTTTTTTATAAATATTGTTAAAATCAATGTTACTACAATAACTAACAAACATTTGTTAATAAAATGATTTATATAAACGGGTTGAAATGGCCTGTTGAAAACTTACTTCCAGTTTAACTCGCGTTCTGCCTTTGTTGTTGACGCATATACAATCTTAGCATCACCAGGTCGTCGTGTAGTCTTTATTAATGGGATTTTCTGGAGAAACAATATCAAAGAGAATCAATACATCAGCTGTTTGACCTTTTGTCAACGATCTAAAGTGTCACACCCCCAAAATCCACCATGCGGAGTATCACCGCTTGGAGGCGTGACATGACCAGGATCGAGCCACCAATCATATTGAACAACGTAATCTTAGTAAGTAAAACCAATCACAATACAATTGGTGACCATAAGACAGCAACCAGTTTTAAGTTAACAGCGGAAGCATAAAACGTAAGTTCAAAACATAAGTTTATAGTTCATAAGTTTAATTAATAAGCATGGGACATAACAGTCCGCATCCCACAACAACCTCCTCCTCGTGCCAGGTCCATAAGCATCTAGCGACCTGTAAGGCATGTAACAACGAGTCAACAACAAAGTTGAGTGAGTTCACGGTTGGTTGTTTAGTTTTAAGTTGTTTCTGAAAAACGTGGTTTGACTTTCGTTGGCTTATATGCCGTGGGGGTTACCCCTTAGTTGAAAGTATGTTTAACCAGATTCTTTTTTTTTACCCAAATCATACCCATAATTAGTGGGGGGGGGGGGGTTTCCCCATGTAAACCACTAGACTGTCCTGATATCGACAACTGGCGAATAACGTGCCCTACATCAATGTTCTATCATCATTGACAGTTTGCCATAGTCCATTAGTACACGCCCGTTCGGACGACACGGTGTGAGGTTTGTTAAACCTAATAGCGCTATTAACTAACGACCCGCTCGCCATCGGCCTCGGCGATTAAGTCGATATAAATTTGAGGGCTTAGGTGATAGAGTTTTGTCTAGTAAGTTTTAAGGTTGTTGTCCTACCCAAGGAGGACGAACGTACGTATTCTACACAAGGAGAATTCGTAGGATTAATAATGGCATCCTACCTATGGAGGATGACCGTACATATCCTACCCAATGAGGATATGTAGATTTCATTTTAGTTTCTTAACCCATCCCCAAACCACCGGGAATCCCATGCCTTGTAGAAGTGTAAACTCACCTCGGTTGCTCGGTTTGACTCTCAAATATAGCTAACAGTCAAGGTCGGTCAATCACGTCCTAGTATGATTACCACTTAGTTTATTAGTGACTTCAAATAGAACACAAAGTTCCTACACGTATCTATCACATAACATGCATCACTTTAACGGTTCATGCCCATATAAACTTCTCATCTATTCCCCACTCATAGACAAACATACGACATTTCACATAACACTTTTATAGACATATAACATGTAATATCATTCTCGGATAACCTACCCGACATTTAGATACGCAAATCACTACTTATGTCGTTTCAGCTTTAATCTTCAAAACCGGGCTGTTTTCGGGGATTTTAATAAAATAGTTAACTTGTTCCAAAAATTCCCAACTTTTTAAAGAAGGTCTTAATCGATCCAAATATTATTGTGTAAAACTCTTGGGATCCAATTCATTACCAATATTTTATAAAAATTCATTTTCTGGACTGAAATCAGATTCATCTTTTTCTGACTGCAGTCCACGGAATAATTTATTTAAAATTCATCGAGAGTCCGATTTACAAAATTCCAGTGGGAGAATTACAAATACATCGGTGGTCATTTACAGTACAAATTTCATGATCTGACACTTCACAGAATACAAGTTATGACAGAAAACAAAATGCTTATTTTCAGCAGTAAAAATGCAGCTCTAGCTGCAGTTACAAAACGACACTTTAAAAATAGTAAACGAAGTCCAAAAATTATGATTCCAGTTCCATTAGAACCGTATTTCATAATACATAAATCTAGACTTCAGAAAATACATTTTTTGCTTTATTAGGGTCCGGTTACAGCTAACTGAAGTTGGCTGTAATCACCAAACACCCATCCTGTTTCAGCTTTTATCATTCTAAAGTGTGTTCGATTGATTCCGTTAACATGTTTAGTGAGCAACAACGACCTTTAACATCACTATTAGCAAGTAAATCATCAAGTAATCAACAACATGTTCACTACAACATCTCACTACATCACTTCATCATGTAAATCTTCATGTAACTTTTATGTTCATCTTCTTGTTTAAACCCTTTTAGTGTTCTTGTAGATTTAACATACTACATCTTTTTAACTACACCGAATAGACATGAATAAGGGTAAATCAAGACTTACTACTAGCTTATAGCTAGGGATGATTCTTAGTGAAGAAGATGATGAAGAAATGATGATGAAAAGCAAGAACAAAGCTCCTTGAATGCTCTTCAAGATGCAACCTCCATGAATCACCTTCAAGCTTTAAATGGAACTTGATATTTAAAGAAGATGATGATGTTAAGTGGTGGTGGTGGGTTCGGTTTTGGGGGAGCCGAAAATGAGAGAGAGAGAGGAGTGAAGTGAGGGGTGAAAGATATGGAATGATGATAATCTAAGTGTTCCATACTTATAAGATTACTTGTCATATTATGTCCACTTCAATAAGCAAGCAATCTCATAAAATATTAAGATTAAATCAAGGAAGTAAGGTGTGAAGATGTGGTGGGTCCACATAGGACCAAAAATTCGGTGTGGGGGGGGGGGGTGGTCTTGTTTGCAAAATTTCAACTAAATGGTAAATAGGTAGATAGATTGCAAGTAACTTGATCAAAGGTGTTAGTTATTGGGTTTTTAGTGGGTCTTATGGTACACGGGGACCACGACTAGTAAAAAATAATAAGACAGTGTACTTGGCAAAAATTTAGTGTCCCAGGTAATGTCCGGTTGTTCGGTCGGATACTGTTCCGTTAAATTGTTTAATCGTTCCGTAAGGCGTCTTATATATATATTTTTGTAACACAATTAATTCCTAATACATAGGAAAATATTCAGGACCATTTAGTCAAGTTTTCTGCACAAGCCTAGTACATTAACAAACACATGTAAGTATGACATAGTCACCAAGCACTTTAATTATCATTAAATAATCGTACGGATACATGAAATTACGAGGGTTGTCACATTCTCCCCCTGTTAAGAAAATTTCGTCCCGAAATTTAGTGCGTGGTTACTGAGGGAGCTAGTTAAGTTGCGGTGTTTACTAGTTTTCCTGGGGTGTCACATCATCCCCCCGTTGATTTGGAATTTCGTCCCGAAATTCTGCGGTAGCTTCAGCCTCAGTAGTGGTTGAACTTTTCTTAAACAACTGGGGATACTTGAGTTTCATTTGGTCTTCTCATTCCCAGGTACATTCTGGGTCACGACGGGAATTCCAACGAACTCGAACAAGAGGTATCCTGGTATATTTGAGAATCTTAACATCTCGATCAGTAATCTCCACTGGTTCCTCGACGAATCGCAGCTGGTCGTCGATAGTGAGCTCCTTGAGAGGAACTATGAGGGTCTCATCTGACAGACACTTCTTCAGATTCGACACATGGAAAACATTGTGAACTCCGCTGAGTTCTTCAGGTAGATTCAACCTGTAGGCGACCTTGCCAATTTTCTCAATGATTTCGAACGGTCCGACATAACACGGATTGAGCTTGCCTCGTTTGCCAAAACGAACTACACCTTTTCAAGGTGAGACTTTGAGTAGCACTCGATCCCCAACCTGGAACTCGAGTGGTTTCCTTTGCTGATCTGCATAGCTTTTCTGACGGTCACGAGCTGCCGCCATTCGTTGTCGTATCTGAGCAATTCTCTCGGTCGTATCTACTACAAGTTCTGGGCCAGCGATTTGGCTGTCACCAACTTCTGCCCAACAGATAGGTGATCGGCATTTACGTCCGTACAATGCCTCAAACGGAGCAGCCTGGATGCTTGTGTGGTAGTTGTTGTTATACGAAAACTCCACTAGCGGGAGGTGCTTTTCCCAGCCATTACCAAAATCGATTACACATGCCCTAAGCATGTCTTCAAGGGTCTGGATGGTGCGTTCAGATTGCCCATCCGTCTGTGGGTGATAAGCGGTGCTCATATCTAAACGTGAGCCAAAAGACTTGTGCATCGCTTGCCACAGTTCAGAAGTAAAACGCGCGTCACGATCAGAAATGATGGAGGTTGGCACTCCGTGCCTTGATGCTACTTCCTTTAGGTAGATATCTGCTAGAGTAGAAAACTTGTCGGTTTCCTTGATAGCCAAGAAGTGTGCAGACTTAGTCAGCCGATCCACGATCACCCAAATGGTATCATTTCCGCGCCGAGATCAAGGCAGGCTAGTAACGAAATCCATGGAAATTTTCTCCCATTTCCATTTAGGTATCTCTGGTTGTTGGAGTAGGCCTGATGGTTTCTGGTATTCAGTCTTGACTCTCGCACAAGTCAAACATTTACTGACGTAGGTTGCTATGTGGGCTTTCATACCAGGCCACCAATATGTCGTCTTGAGATCGTGGTACATCTTATCCGAACCATGATGTACCGAATAACGAGACTTGTGCGCTTCGTCCATCACAAGCTCGCGTAAGTTTCTTTAAAGCGGAACCCAGATGCGCCCTGTTACATAGTAAGCGCCGTCTTCCTTTTGTTCTAGCCGCTGCCTTGATCCTCGTAAGGACTCAGCCCTGATGTTTTCTGTTTTCAATGCTTCGACTTGAGCATCATGAATTTGAGCAGGAAGACTAGATGGGATGGTAAGTTGTAGCGCTCGCACATGTTTAGGTATAGTATCCTTTCGACTAAGGGCGTCGGCCACGACATTGGCTTTGCCCGGATGGTATTTGATAGCGCATTCATAATCATTCAAGAGTTCGACCCATCGGCGTTGTCGCATGTTTAACTCCTTTTGCTTGAAAATATGCTCGAGACTCCTGTGATTGGTGTAAATGGTGCACTTGGTACCGTACAGGTAATGTCTCCATATCTTAAGCGTGAAAACAACTGCCCCCAGCTCCAAGTCATGCGTAGTGTAGTTCCTTTCGTGAACTTTAAGTTGGCGTGATGCGTAGGCAATGACCTTGTCACGTTGTATCAACACGCAACCAAGGCCTTGGGTGGAAGCGTCGTAATAAACCACAAACTCATCTGTGCCTTCAGGCAATGAGAGGATAGGCGCGCTACAAAGTCTATCTTTTAAGTGCTGAAATGCGGACTCCTGTGCATCCCCCCAACGATAGGTGACACCCTTCTGAGTCAGTGAAGTGAGAGGTTGCGTAATCTTTGAGAAATCCTTTATAAATCTTCTGTAATATCCTGCCAAACCCAAGAATTGGCGGATTTCTGTTGGTGTACGTGGTGCAGGCCAGTTCTTGATCGAGTCAACCTTGGATGGATCAACATGAATCCCATTCTTGTTTACTACGTGGCCTAGAAAGTGGACTTCGCGAAGCCAGAAGTCACATTTCGAAAATTTAGCATACAGTTGCTCTGCTCGAAGAAGTTCCAGCATAAGTCGTAGATGCTGCTCGTGTTCTTCCTGACTCTTAGAATAGATCAGGATGTCGTCGATGAGCACTATGACAAACTTATCCAGGTAAGGCTTGCACACTCGGTTCATGAGATCCATGAAGACCGCAGGTGCATTTGTCAATCCGAAAGGCATGACCAGAAACTCGTAATGGCCGTAACGAGTTCTGAATGCTGTTTTGGAGACGTCCTCTTCTCGGACTCTTAGCTGATGGTATCCCGATCTTAAATCAGTCTTAGAGTAATAGCTCGACCCTTGCAACTGGTCGAACAAGTCGTCAATGCGTGGAAGAGGATAACGATTCTTCACGGTCACCTTGTTAAGTTCACGATAGTCAATACACATTCTGAAAGTACCATTTTTCTTTTTCACAAACAAGACTGGAGCTCCCCAGGGCGAAGAGCTAGGACGTATGAAACCCTTTTCCAAGAGTTCTTGTAGTTGTGTAGACAGTTCTTCAAGTTCTGATGGAGCAAGTCGATAAGGTGCACGAGCTATGGGCGCTGCTCTAGGAGCTAGCTCGATTTGAAACTCGACTTGTCGATGAGGCGGAAGACCAGGTAGTTCCTCAGGAAATACCTCAGGAAAAACGTGCACAATAGGAATATCTTCAATTCTCTTCCGCTGATGTGTCAGTAACGAGTGCTAGAATGGCAGTGTGGCCCTTTCGCAAACACTTCTGGTCCTTAAGGAAAGAGATAATGCCTACAACTGCACCACCCTTGTCGCCATGAATCATGAGAGGTTCTTCACCAGAACGAGGGATACGGAAAATCTTCTTGTTGCAAAGAATTTCCGCTTGGTGTTGAGATAACCAATCCGCCCCAATAACAACGTCGAAACTACCCAGGATGATAGGAATGAGGTCGATAGGGAAGGTCTGACCAGCTAAGACGAGGTTACAACCCTTAACTGTGCGTGCCCTTAAGACTTTCACCATTAGCTAGTTCTACAACATGTTTGGTGTTTTTAAGGGTAATGGGGTACGCTTAAGCACCTGACTAACCCTTAGGAACACATATCTAACATTGGTACCCGAATCATCTAAGATAGAAACAAAGAAATTGTCTGGTAGGAACTTACCCGCCACAACGTTGGGGTTGTTTCTTTCTTCCTCTTGTCCATTCAGGAACTCATGCTCACCAGTCCTATGGTTGTCCTTATTGTCTCTGCTATTGTTCCCGTTGCCCTGGTTGCTGCTCGGATTTTGATTCTGATTCAGCTGTGGACAGTGTCTCTTGAAATGACCTTCAGCACCGCATATTACCCTGCTGGTGTTGCTGTTGGTTCTGGGGAGCTTGTGGCTGCTGTTGTCGATTCTGATTCGCAGGATGTGAGCTCCTGCAATCTCTGGCTTTATGTCCAGGCTTGTTACATCTCTGACAACGACCCTTGTTGCACGGCCCGCTGTGGTGCAAACTACATCGATTGCACTTAGGGTGATTTCCCCTGTATCCACCCTAACCTTGATTTCCAGAAAACTGCTGACTGGGGCTCCTGTGTTCATCTATCTTTCGCCGCTGGGACTGGGACTGAACTGGAGTGGAACCCCTGCCCGAATTTCCATCCCACTTGCGCTTGTCATTGCTGGGAGCACCAATAGCAGTAGTGCTAACGCGCTTGGGTAGCTTGCCCTCTTCCACCGCCTGATCGGTCAGTTGGTGCGCCAAACGAATGACTTGCTGGATTGTGGAAAGGTTGGCCTCAATTACAGACCCTTGGATCTCCGGGACTAAGCCTCTAAGGTATAGCTTGATCCGTCTAGATATGGGTCATGACAAGTTAGGACATAAGTCAACCAAGTTGTTGGACCTCTTTGTGTACGCCTCAATTTTTGATCCTTCCATCTTCAAACCATAATACTCTGTTTCAAGCTCCAGAATGCCGTCCAGGTGGCAGAATTTTTCCTTAATCAAATCCTTGAAGTCGCTCCAGAGGGTGGCATTTGCGTCTGCCAATCCGAGCATCTGAACTTGTGCGTTCCACCAAGAATACGCTTTCCCTTGCAACATGACAGTAGCGTACTCTACTCGTTTGCTGGCAGGGCTTTCACTTTCTTCGAATGTATATTCGATTCTTCGGATCCAGTGCAGAAGGTCGATTGCTCCTCCAGTGCCGTCGAAAGTGGGAGGTTTGCATTCTAGGAACGCCTTGAAGGTGCCCATGCGTGTTTGAGGGTGCATGGGTTGACTCCCTGTTTGGGTTGCTAAGGCTTCAGCAATCTGTTCGTTAATCAAGGTCATCAGCTGACCCTGGGTCATGTCGAGACGTCCACTCATGATCTTCACATCGAAGGAACACACGTAAGAAAGGTGTCGCAAGGTGCGTAAGTGTGGGGTGACAGAAGAGAGCAAACACACAGGGTTTCAATTATCAGTTGTTATATGAACTAAGCATGCAACGTACTATGTAAACTAGTAGACATGCAATATAAGCATAAACCATTTCACCTATGGTGTTGAGTCTTGCACGTGGAGCGAAGCGTCGTTGTGGATCGTTGAGCACTGTACAGGTTACAGTCTGGTTTTATCAAAAAGCTTTTCCCCTTTTTAAAACCAAGTTCACTATAACCAATGGCTCTGATACCAATCTGTCACACCCCCAAAATCCACCATGCGGAGTATCACCGCTTGGAGGCGTGACATGACCAGGATCGAGCCACCAATCATATTGAACAACATAATCTTAGTAAGTAAAACCAATCACAATACAATTGGTGACCATAAGACAGCAACCAGTTTTAAGTTAACAACGGAAGCATAAAACGTAAGTTCAAAACATAAGTTTATAGTTCATAAGTTTAATTAATAAGCATGGGACATAACAGTCCGCATCCCACAACAACCTCCTCCTCGTGCAAGCTCCATAAGCATCTAGCGACCTGTAAGGCATGTAACAACGAGTCAACAACAAAGTTGAGTGAGTTCACGGTTGGTTGATTAGTTTTAAGTTGTTTATGAAAAATGTGGTTTGACTTTCGTTGGCTTATATGTCGTGGGGGTTACCCCTTAGTTGAAAGTATGTTTAACCAGATTCTTTTTATTACCCAAATCATACCCATAATTAGTGGGGGGGGGGGGGGTTTCCCCATGTAAACCACTAGACTGTCCTGATATCGACAACTGACGAATAACGTGCCCTACATCAATGTTCTATCATCATTGACAGTTTGCCATAGTCCATTAGTACACGCCCGTTCGGACGACACGGTGTGAGGTTTGTTAAACCTAATAGCGCTATTAACTAATGACTCGTTCGCCATCGGCCTCGGCGATTAAATCAATATAAATTTGAGGGCTTAGGTGATAGAGTTTTGTCTAGTAAGTTTTAAGGTTGTTGTCCTACCCAAGGAGGACGAACGTACGTATTCTGCACAAGGAGAATTCGTAGGATTAATAATGGCATCCTACCTATGGAGGGTGGCTGTCACACCCCAAATTTCCACGTGTCACCGGTGGGCCCGGTGGGGGAGTATCGTGACGTGGTTGGCAACATAATAGTCAAACAACACAATATAAATAATGCACAGCGGAAGCAAAAGATAAATATATTACATTCCGAATATAAGTAATGTCAAAGTATTACAATGGAAGGTAAAGGATCCACAGGCGGATCAATAAAAGAAAACTGTTCAACAGACTTTAGGCATCTAGAACTTGCAAGATTCCCTAGTGACGCCCTGAGCTCCCAGCCAATTACGCATAGTACCTGTCACTTAACCTTTTTGGAAAATACGTCAGTTTACACTGGTAAATACAATTAACTGACTCATTTTGTAAAAAGAGTTTGAAAAGTGATTCGAGTGCAAACGGCACAAAATATCTTGACACATTGATTAAAATGCACAGAGGCAAAATTAATCTTTTATACTTGGGACAATTCTATTAATAAAAATCTTGTATCCGATTTACATGGTTGTCCAACATTTAGGGCCGGTGATTATACAATACAAGCCGGACAAGATTAATCGACACACCACAAATATAATCTCACAAGAAGATACCCTTACGAGTGAGTATACGTTATACATATGCAACAGGAGGTGTTATGTCTACACCTTGTGCTTACGTCGTGGCCATTCACTTTTTAAAATGAGCCAAGGATATCCAGGACACGGTCATTAACCCCCAATGTTATTTGTTATCAATCAATACAGATTAAAACGGGATTATGCAATTTAATCATCTCCGATTAAAAGGATTCTACACCCGACCAAGCGGTATTTTTATAATACCGTATCCCAAGCCCGTATAAGGGAAAATAAGTTAAAAGTATTTACCTGAGCTAGCAATGCAATTTACACTCAGCCGTATATCTTAATCAGCAAGCACAAGTACTTCTACTGGGGCTCTTAATCTGGAAAGAAGGTTTTATTAACCTATTAAATTTCTAACGGGTCTTATTTAAGTCGTAACTTAGACCGGTTAGTTTTAAGGAAAGGTTTACGGTTCAAAACGCATGATTAAGCGAAGACCGGAGTAGAATGTGATTTAGACCCGACAAGTTTAGAGACTTGTATAATATGGGTAAACTAAACACATTCTGGATTTTTGAGATAAAAATGATAAGGTTTGACCCGTTTCGGCTATTTTATGTAAACTTGTTACATAACCGAACCGAACGCGTGATAAGCGTAACGGGTAACCGTAAGAGTCCTAAACAGGTTTCCTAAGTTAACATGCCTTAAATATGTTGTGATATCAGTAGGATACCTTCCGTTATGCCCAAAACGAGTTTAATCTCATAAAAAACCCCGTAGGGGTATTTTGGTCATTTTAAAGATTATAAAAGGGATTAATTACATTTCTGTGAACCGGGTCTGAAAACATCAGTAACTTAGTTTATTTTAACAGATTATAACATTTGGTTATAAGTCTTATATGTCAAAATAGTTTTAAACCCTAACTATGCGTATAATACGCGTATAAAGCCGTTTTAAGCGACGTACGGTTTAAAATAGTATTCTGAGTTTTCTGATTATTTAAACAAGTTTAAAACACTACATTTATTATTTAAAATCAGTAGCAATTGGATTGGCGTTAAAAGGATTTGTAAAACTCATTTTATGGCCTAAAAGGGTATATTCGGTATTTACCGAATTAAGGCGCTAATCCAAGCTTATGATCAGTCTAAAAATAATTAAAAATCTTTAAAAATCTTCGAATATTATTTAACATCAGTGGGTAAAAGATTTGGTGTCAAAACTGAGTTTAGATAGGTTTTACGCTAATGGCGCCGTTTAATTAATAAACATGTTTATAAATACGCCATTAAGCATAACTCCTAATCTAGACTTCCGATTGACGTGAAATTTTGCAGACATGTTCAATAGTCAGTATTAAAGACTTTTGCACTTTTACATTTTCTAAAATCTCGTTTTGCGGTCATAAGGGCATTATGGTCATTATTTAGGCATTTAACGGAAACGTCGGATAGTTACGGATTCGGGTAGTATAAACGCAGAGGATTGTACTAACATGTAACTAGGTCCTAATGGAACTTTAAGGCATGTCTAAACCTATATAAATCGGGTCAGAACTGAGGTCAAAGCAAAAGTCAAACTTTTGCGTCTCTCGGTTCCGAATCGGTTCAAAACATAAAGTTGTCGAATCAAACAAGCTTAGACAAGTTATTATACTTATTTTCAAGTTGTATGACTGATAAAACAGATTACACACCTTCCGTATCATTAAATATGCGATTAACATTTCTGTTGACTTTTCGGAAGAAGTTTGACTCGATCAAACGGCATAATTAAGATTGAAATCAGTAGGTGACCTTTTAGGGGTTTATTACCCATATAAATACCAACTTATTACCACTTTCGATTCGACAAATCTCTGGACCGATTGTGATTTATCACAAAGTCAAACCGTAGTTACGACGGTTTGATTTCTAGGCTTTTAACTAAGTATAACTCAAACAAGAAGGATCAAAGGCACTTACACACGACTAATGGATGATTTGGGATGCTTGTGGCCTGCTTGAATGCTTTGGAAATGCTCAGGAGTGATGAATGATCAATGTTGCATAATGTGGTCTTTATAATTACTTCAAACATGCATGGATGATCGACAACTAAGTCTAGGAGGAAACAATAACATCCACAAGTGTCCTACCAGCTAAAAACCATCTTAGGGCAGCCCAAGGTATGCCAAAAATCGATCAAAGTCGGTTAACAAACATGCAGGACATCTGTGCATGTTTTCTGTCCAGATAAGGCAGTCGCGTAGCGCTACTGCCAAGACCTTCAAGCTCGCGCTACGCGAGGGTGGTGATGACCTGATCAACAAGTTTCATTAATTGCAAATTCAGTCCCTGGTCCCCCGAAAGGTCGTTTTCACTTGTTTTTCTTGCATTTTGAGACTTTATATTTGACATGTGGGGATTTAAGACTTATACCATCTTTGTTAAGTCCTCGGGTAACTTTGTGATCACCCGAAAAGCCCTAAATTTCAATGTTGACGATTCTAACCCTCACACACGGATTTTATCATAACTTTCTCATACGGTAACGAATCTTCGTGAAATTTTTATGGTACATTCTAGTGAGCATATTTAATTGTTACAAAGCTTCAGGTTTGCTAAAAGGTCACTCAGAGGTATATCTTTAACATGTTGACACATTTAACCCCTGCAGTTTGAAATCTCTCACTTTCTTTCACAATTCTCTTTGTATGATCCATGATCCATTCGTTTAAGGTTATAAACATCATGTAGGGTTATTGTGAAGTATAATCATTCATTGTTGACACTTTGAACCCTTGTATTTACATAGTTTCATTGTTTGTCAACTTTAGTCCTTCAAGAACATTCTTTCACACGTTCAAAGGTTATGACACGTGTCAAGACCTTATGGAACGTAAATTTTCGGGGTGTTACATCCTCACCCCCTTAAAAGAAATCTCGACCCCGAGATTTACTGAAATAGATGAGGGTACTTGTCTTTCATCGTGGACTCAACCTCCCACGTATACTCGGGACCTCTACGGGCATCCCATTTGAACTTTACAATTGGTACTTGCTTCTTTCGAAGCTTCTTAACCTGTCGATCCTCAATTGACACAGGTTGCTTATCATATCATAAATCTGCATATCATTATGTGATAGTGCTTCTTGACTTATTGGCGGAACACATCCTCCAGTCACTATTATGCAATGTATTGCGAGCTCCGTCAAACTCCTTAAGTTGGTTTTAGCTTACAAGCTACTTGATCTTGATACATTCAATTTCCTTCGAATGCTTTCCATATATTCAGAGATTAACTAGCCTGATAATTTCACAATTTTGTTACACCCTTCCTGGGTGATATCTTTTGTTAAACCATGTTCCTTAACAAGAACTTAGGAAGTTTGCTATTTTCATAACTCCTCGATTTCTTGCCATATACTGGCAACCTACAATCGATTATGGATTTGTATAATCTTGTTTGTTGTTCCCCAGGCAACTTTCAGATCTTGATAATTGGACTTACCAATTCTCTATCTCACACCAGACATTTAACATTCCATCTATACAAGGTCTCCAAAGGAGTAGCCTTAATACTTACATATCCATTATTATAGAAAAGCTTTATTTTTAAGGTGAGATGGTTATTCCAACCACTGGTTAGCTAATGTGTAGGGGATAGCTAATCCTTGCCGTTAGTCGAACAGATCGACGATCCTGGGCAGTTGATGGCAAATTCTTAATCGTTACCTAATTAGGGTTGCGGCATTTAATACGTAAGTAATATGAACCGTCTTTCTTATTTAACAATATAAAACCCTCAGAGGATTGAGTCAGGCTATATGAATCTCCTATTTTAAAATTTACTTAATCAGGTTTTCGGTTATTCCATAATTAATATGGAGTTCTTACAACATTCTAACCCAAAGCGGGATGTTAATCATAACTCTACTTGCCTCTAGGGAGGTAAACAGGGTAAACTTAGGAGAAGATAGTCAAAGTACAAGGAGGTTACAGAGATTTCCATATCTCAGGCTCCAGTTCGCTCATCAACGCTTGTGTCTAATAAGTGACACGTTCATGTTATGATTCCCCATATTCCTTTACCGAGGAATATTTATTTGGATAGTTCTATTCCGGATATCTCCTTTGAATACTACTAGTCGACGGAAGTACAATACGATCATTGGGATATCTTAGGGGTTCCATGTATTAAACATCCATGCTGATCAGACATGGAAATAATCTATGGGACACACTAGGATACGCCAATCCTCATATGACACTTTTATCAAACATAGTTTGGCATTCGCAGGCGATAGAAAACAATGAGAAAAATAATTAAAATAACATATGTTGTCGTACTCTATTCAAAGAAAGAGTGCTCTTAGATTTTCGGAACGATTCCTTGCCGATTTATACGAATCGGTTACTATGGTCTCCTTGGTAGTTATACCTTGTGGATGATAATAAAAATCTTGCTAAGTTTATGGTTCATGAAGATTTATTATTGCCTGTATAAAAACAGGACACTTAGCAGAAATTATTATTGATAAATGATAAGGAAGTTTATTGTACAAGTGCTTATATTAAATTAGTATTTTCCATTATAATTTATCCTAGTTATAAAACATTAAGGATATTAAAGTGGCGCATAAGGCCTAGTCACAAGGACAGTTCTAAATTTTTATAAGCCATGATTTCTAAATCACTAGGCTAGATAAGAAAATTGGAAGAATCCAATATAAGGATGACTGTTGTGATTTTATCGAATCACATTTGTCAGGAGTGCTAACACGTTCTTAGGTGTTAACAAGGATCTGAATCCCTTGGGTAGGTTTCACCATCTTGGCCGCGTAGGCTAGATTTCACCTTTAAGATTCTTTTTAAAATGCCTACTGGCAGGGAAGGAAGGATATTTATTTTATTCAGGATTTTTATCAGAAATCCTAATTTATAATTTAATAATAGCACAAATGGCCTAGTCGCGTAGACAAGTTTAATTTATAAGCCAAGATTTCAGAGAATCAGGGCAATTTATGAATTTGTAATGGCACAAAAGGCCTAGTCACGTGGACAAGTTTAATTTATAAGCCATGATCATCTGGGATCGAGGCATTTAGTAATAGCACAAAAGGCTTAGTCACGTGGACAAGTTTAATTTATAAGCCATGATCGTCTGGGATCGAGGCATTTAGGTGTGAATCAAAGTTCATTACCTTTTCTTGACAGGGAGCTGTAGGCTACCACCGTCTTTAGTCTCAGATGACGTTAATTATAACCCGTAGGCACTTCCCTTCTAAGGGATGTTATTTTCCATTCATTTCATATTTCATGTTTAGAATGAAAACTTAATTTAATCAATCCATTATATGAAAATAGAAGTACAGAGTTGCCCTAAGCGGGACTTGAAAGGAATAGTGTTGTCCTCGAAGGAACTAAAAAGATAAATATATAAGGAATATTGAGGAAACGATTTTCAGCAAAGGAGTTTCTTCTTCATTCAATTCCTGAATGCTCTCCCCCTGGTTGTACGTCTCATCTTGGTCGCTGTACGAAGCTCAGCATTTCAAGGCTCCAGGTGTGGAGAATCCCTAGTTCAGCTTCCTCGCTTGGCGACGTATCCAATAATAATAATAAAATTGGAAGCAAAAATTTCCAGATTAGGATTGAGAATATTCCTATGTTAAGTCTAGACTCAGGAGTTTAGATTGTGCAATTGTGTAACTGAGTTTAAACACAAAAGGCTAGTGTTTAATTCACTCAGTGTTGGCTCTGATACCAACCTGTCACACCCCAAATTTCCACGTGTCACCGGTGGGCCCGGTGGGGGAGTATCGTGACGTGGTTGGCAACATAATAGTCAAACAACACAATATAAATAATGCACAGCGGAAGCAAAAGATAAATATATTACATTCCGAATATAAGTAATGTCAAAGTATTACAACGGAAGGTAAAGGATCCACAGGCGGATCAATAAAAGAAAACTGTTCAACAGACTTTAGGCATCTAGAACTTGCAAGATTCCCTAGTGACGCCCTGAGCTCCCAGCCAATTACGCATAGTACCTGTCACTTAACCTTTTTGGAAAATACGTCAGTTTACACTGGTAAATACAATTAACTGACTCATTTTGGAAAAAGAGTTTGAAAAGTGATTCGAGTGCAAACGGCACAAAATATCTTGACACATTGATTAAATTGCACAGAGGCAAAATTAATCTTTTATACTTGGGACAATTCTATTAATAAAAATCTTGTATCCGATTTACATGGTTGTCCAACATTTAGGGCCGATGATTATACAATACAAGCCGGACAAGATTAATCGACACACCACAAATATAATCTCACAAGAAGATACCCTTACGAGTGAGTATACGTTATACATATGCAACAGGAGGTGTTATGTCTACACCTTGTGCTTACGTCGTGGCCATTCACTTTTTAAAATGAGCCAAGGATATCCAGGACACGGTCATTAACCCCCAATGTTATTTGTTATCAATCAATACAGATTAAAACGGGATTATGCAATTTAATCATCTCCGATTAAAAGGTTTCTACACCCGACCAAGCGGTATTTTTATAATACCGTATCCCAAGCCCGTATAAGGGAAAATAAGTTAAAAGTATTTACCTGAGCTAGCAATGCAATTTACACTCAGCCGTATATCTTAATCAGCAAGCACAAGTACTTCTACTGGGGCTCTTAATCTGGAAAGAAGGTTTTATTAACCTATTAAATTTCTAACGGGTCTTATTTAAGTCGTAACTTAGACCGGTTAGTTTTAAGGAAAGGTTTACGGTTCAAAACGCATGATTAAGCGAAGACCGGAGTAGAATGTGATTTAGACCCGACAAGTTTAGAGACTTGTATAATATGGGTAAACTAAACACATTCTGGATTTTTGAGATAAAAATGATAAGGTTTGACCCGTTTCGGCTATTTTATGTAAACTTGTTACATAACCGAACCGAACGCGTGATAAGCGTAACGGGTAACCGTAAGAGTCCTAAACAGGTTTCCTAAGTTAACATGCCTTAAATATGTTGTGATATCAGTAGGATACCTTCCGTTATGCCCAAAACGAGTTTAATCTCATAAAAAACCCCGTAGGGGTATTTTGGTCATTTTAAAGATTATAAAAGGGATTAATTACATTTCTGTGAACCGGGTCTGAAAACATCAGTAACTTAGTTTATTTTAACAGATTATAACATTTGGTTATAAGTCTTATATGTCAAAATAGTTTTAAACCCTAACTATGCGTATAATACGCGTATAAAGCCGTTTTAAGCGACGTATGGTTTAAAATAGTATTCTGAGTTTTCTGATTATTTAAACAAGTTCAAAACACTACATTTATTATTTAAAATCAGTAGCAATTGGATTGGCGTTAAAAGGATTTGTAAAACTCATTTTATGGCCTAAAAGGGTATATTTGGTATTTACCGAATTAAGGCGCTAATCCAAGCTTATGATCAGTCTAAAAATAATTAAAAATCTTTAAAAATCTTAGAATATTATTTAACATCAGTGGGTAAAAGATTTGGTGTCAAAACTGAGTTTAGATAGGTTTTACGCTAATGGCGCCGTTTAATTAATAAACATGTTTATAAATACGCCATTAAGCATAACTCCTAATCTAGACTTCCGATTGACGTGAAATTTTGCAGACATGTTCAATAGTCAGTATTAAAGACTTTTGCACTTTTACATTTTCTAAAATCTCGTTTTGCGGTCATAAGGGCATTATGGTCATTATTTAGGCATTTAACGGAAACGTCGGATAGTTACGGATTCGGGTAGTATAAACGCAGAGGATTGTACTAACATGTAACTAGGTCCTAATGGAACTTTAAGGCATGTCTAAACCTATATAAATCGGGTCAGAACTGAGGTCAAAGCAAAAGTCAAACTTTTGCGTCTCTCGGTTCCGAATCGGTTCAAAACATAAAGTTGTCGAATCAAACAAGCTTAGACAAGTTATTATACTTATTTTCAAGTTGTATGACTGATTACACACCTTCCGTATCATTAAATATGCGATTAACATTTCTGTTGACTTTTCGGAAGAAGTTTGACTCGATCAAACGGCATAGTTAAGATTGAAATCAGTAGGTGACCTTTTAGGGGTTTATTACCCATATAAATACCAACTTATTACCACTTTCGATTCGACAAATCTCTGGACCGATTGTGATTTATCACAAAGTCAAACCGTAGTTACGACGGTTTGATTTCTAGGCTTTTAACTAAGTATAACTCAAACAAGAAGGATCAAAGGCACTTACACACGACTAATGGATGATTTGGGATGCTTGTGGCCTGCTTGAATGCTTTGGAAATGCTCAGGAGTGATGAATGATCAATGTTGCATAATGTGGTCTTTATAATTACTTCAAACATGCATGGATGATCGACAACTAAGTCTAGGAGGAAACAATAACATCCACAAGTGTCCTACCAGCTAAAAACCATCTTAGGGCAGCCCAAGGTATGCCAAAAATCGATCAAAGTCGGTTAACAAACATGCAGGACATCTGTGCATGTTTTCTGTCCAGATAAGGCAGTCGCGTAGCGCTACTGCCAAGACCTTCAAGCTCGCGCTACGCGAGGGTGGTGATGACCTGATCAACAAGTTTCATTAATTGCAAATTCAGTCCCTGGTCCCCCGAAAGGTCGTTTTCACTTGTTTTTCTTGCATTTTGAGACTTTATATTTGACATGTGGGGATTTAAGACTTATACCATCTTTGTTAAGTCCTCGGGTAACTTTGTGATCACCCGAAAAGCCCTAAATTTCAATGTTGACGATTCTAACCCTCACACACGGATTTTATCATAACTTTCTCATACGGTAACGAATCTTGGTGAAATTTTTATGGTACATTCTAGTGAGCATATTTAATTGTTACAAAGCTTCGGGTTTGCTAAAAGGTCACTCAGAGGTATATCTTTAACATGTTGACACATTTAACCCCTGCAGTTTGAAATCTCTCACTTTCTTTCACAATTCTCTTTGTATGATCCATGATCCATTCGTTTAAGGTTATAAACATCATGTAGGGTTATTGTGAAGTATAATCATTCATTGTTGACACTTTGAACCCTTGTATTTACATAGTTTCATTGTTTGTCAACTTTAGTCCTTCAAGAACATTCTTTCACACGTTCAAAGGTTATGACACGTGTCAAGACCTTATGGAACGTAAATTTTCGGGGTGTTACAGTGGCCGTACATATGCTACCCAAGGAGGATATGTAGATTTCATTTTAGTTTCTTAACCCATCCCCAAACCACCGGGAATCCCATGCCTTGTAGAAAGTGTGAACTCACCTCGGTTGCTCGGTTTGACTCTCAAATATAGCTAACAGTCAAGGTCGGTCAATCACGTCCTAGTATGATTACCACTTAGTTTATTAGTGACTTCAAATAGAACACAAAGTTCCTACACGTATCTATCACATAACATGCATCACTTTAACGGTTCATGCCCATATAAACTTCCCATCTATTCCCCACTCATAGACAAACATACGACATTGCACATAACACTTTTATAGACATATAACATGTAATATCATTCTCGGATAACCTACCCGACATTTAGACACGCAAATAACTACTTATGTCGTTTCAGCTTTAATCTTCAAAGCCGGGCTGTTTTCGGGGATTTTAATAAAATAGTTAACTTGTTCTAAAAATTCCTAACTTTTTACAGAAGGTCTTAATCGATCCAAATATTATTGTGTAAAAATATCGGGATCCAGTTCATTACCAATATTTTATAAAAATCATTTTCCGGACTGAAATCAGATTCATCTTTTTCTGACTGCAGTCCACGGAATAATTTATTTAAAATTCATCGAGAGTCCAATTTACAAAATTCCAGTGGGAGAATTACAAATACATTGGTGGTCATTTACAATACAAATTTCATGATCTGACTCTACACAGAATACAAGTTATGACAGAAAACAGAACGCTTATTTTCAGCAGTAAAAATGCAGCTCGAGCTGCTGTTACAAAACAACACTTTAAAAATAGTAAACGAAGTCCAAAAATTATGATTCCAGTGCCATTAGAACCGTATTTCATAATACATAAATCTAGACTTCGGAAAATACATTTTTAGCTTTATTAGGGTCCGGTTACAGCCAACTGAAGTTGGCTATAATCACCAAACAACCATCCTGTTTCAGCTTTTATCATTCTAAAGTGTGTTCGATTGATTCCATTAACATGTTTAGTGAGCAACAACGACCTTTAACATCACTATTAGCAAGTAAATCATCAAGTAATCAACAACACGTTCACTACAACATCTCAATACATCACTTCATCATGTAAATCTTCATGTAACTTTTATGTTCATCTTCTTGTTTAAACCCTTTTAGTGTTCTTATAGATTTAACATACTACATCTTTTTAACTACACCAAATAGACATGAATAAGGGTAAATCAAGACTTACTACTAGCTTATAGCTAGGGATGATTCTTAGTGAAGAAGATGATGAAGAAATGATGATGAAAAGCAAGAACAAAGCTCCTTGAATGCTCTTCAAGATGCAACCTCCATGGATCACCTTCAAGCTTTAAATGGAACTTGATATTTGAAGAAGATGATGATGTTAAGTGGTGGTGGTGGGTTCGGTTTTGGGGGAGACGAAAATGAGAGAGAGAGGAGTGAAGTGAGGGGTGAAAGATATGGAATGATGATAATCTAAGTGTTCCATATTTATAAGATTACTTGTCATATTATGTCCACTTCAATAAGCAAGCAATCTCATAAAATATTAAGATTAAATCAAGGAAGTAAGGTGTGAAGATGTGGTGGGTCCACATAGGACCGAAAATTCGGTGGGGGGGGGGGGGGGTCTTGTTTGCAAAATTTCAACTAAATGGTAAATAGGTAGTTAGATTGCAAGTAACTTGATCAAAGGTGTTAGTTATTGGGTTTTTAGTGGGTGTACACGGGGACCACGACTAGTAAAAAATAATAAGACAGTGTACTTGGCAAAAATTTAGTGTCCCAGGTAATGTCCGGTTGTTCGGTCGGATACTGTTCCGTTAAATTGTTTAATCGTTCCGTAAGGCGTCTTATATATATATATTTTTGTAACACAATTAATTCCGAATACATAGGAAAATATTCAGGACCATTTAGTCAAGTTTTCTGCACAAGCCTAGTACGTTAACAAACACATGTAAGCATGACACAGTCACCAAGCACTTTAATTATCATTAAATAATCGTATGGGTACATGAAATTACGAGGGTTGTCACATAAAGCACTCAACAAATATAACATAACTAAAGGAATCATAAAAATGCAGTACCTTTCCTGATGCCTTTTCAAAGGCTGATACCATCTCCAAAACAGATGTCCCTTTACCAGTCCCCAAGTTATAAACTTCACAACCTAAAATTATTAAAAAAAACTAGTAATTTAAAAAATAATAATTTATAACCAGAAAACATTATAAAAACAAATTTATAAACATTTTTATGAATCCACCATTCTTGCAATGTCACATGTTGACATGGATCATGTTTGGGTCAACGGGATATAAGCAAGTGTGCTAAAAAGAGGCCCAACTTAAAACAGGCATAACTTTCACTCCGTTTGGTGTTACGGGGGTCCACAAGTGGTTTGGCCCGACTCTTGGGGTCCAAATTCCTATTTTTCATTAACTTACAATTTTATTTATTTTTTTTATTTTATCCTTTTCCAGTCAATCTTGACAAAAATTTGGTACAACTTGACAAATTTAGATTTTCCGTATAAAAGAGGGTTTGATGTATTTGTTTAAGGATTCAGAAATATATCATTTTCCCTAAAAAAATCTCTTTTATTATTTATGCTTTAGCTCCACGACACATGTAACGTAAGCTTTGCTTATCGGCCATTAAAAATGGTAAAAGACCCACCTATTTTGGGATCAGAAAGTTTCGCCAACGCCGTAGTATGTCCGTCTGCTAAATCCACGACATGGATGTAATCGCGTACCTAATGATTTTCCTTCCCTATAAAACTTTATGTTCATGCACCAAGTTTCTTTGCTTCAGTCTGATAGCCATAAGGATTCTTGCTAGCCCATTTCCACTGATCTCTGCACATCTCCTCTATTCCATACTTTGCCCTACAAATTACAATATAATATCAACCAGTAAAGTTGGCAAATGGGTTTCGACCATGTCACCCGCAAAAACATTTTTTCCCATTTTAATTTTTTAAATATTACTATAACATTAACAACATGCATCTGTTACTAAATTGTTTTTCGAGTTTGTATATGTTAAAAAGTAAAGGGTCAAAAAGACCCATATTTTTTTTATAAATATTGTTAAAATCAATGTTACTACAATAACTAACAAACATTTGTTAATAAAATGATTTATATAAACGGGTTGAAATGGCCCGTTGAAAACTTACTTCCAGTTTAACTCGCATTCTGCCTTTGTTGTTCACACATATACAATCTCAGCATCACTAGGTCGCCGTGCAGTCCTTATTAATGGGATTTTCTGGAGAAACAATATCAAAGAGAATCAATACATCAATTGTTTGACCTTTTGTTAAGATTCAATCTCTTCAGATCTATAGATGATCTAAACGTGTTGCCTTCCATGAAGAAGTTTAGCGGGACATAAACTAAGATTTCAAATTTCACTAAAATTGAAGTGTAATCACTTGGGCCTCACCTTCATTGACAGTGCCATGATTTGTTTGTAAATTGTAATACACATTAGCAGTACCAGCAATGCCAAGACCAAAATCATACCATCTCCATTGTATGTGCCAATCTGAAAAAAAAAACAAATATAAAAGATCAAAAAAAATAAAAAAACAGCAAGTCCCATTTCATATCTTAAATTATATTGAACAGAAGTGAAGCCATCAAATAGCATCACTTGCCTTTAGTACATTCCTTCTATGATACTTGAATAGTTAAAGAATATGGTTTTAATTTCACCAAGGGAAGTATACCATTAATGTCCATACTCTCTATTTATATTATTACATCAAAGTTAAGAGAAACGATGGAAAATAAATACCGTTACTCCCGTTTTAACTGTTCTTCCTCGTCGTAGTTAGAAAACTGTTCTTGAACCGCATCATTAACTGGTGAAAGTCCTTGATTGTTTTATTCGAAACTCTTATGTTTTATCTTAAACGGGTCAAACCAAGATTAAATATACCTAAAGAGGAATGTGTCACAAGGGTTGAAAGTCGCCTATAGTGTATTTCAATGTATAAAACCAACTGTTTCATTTTATTCAAAAAACTGTGTACCTCTAAACGTCGATAATTCTCTATTAGTAAATTTGATGTGACGATACGCAATGTGCACATATCTTTAAGTTGCATATTCTTCTGAAACAGATGATGATGACTTATCGGTTACCATAGCAATATCGTGTTCATGTACAACATCATCTTCCATTTTCGTTGTTTGTAGTCTTTTGGAAGCGGGTTACAGTTGATTGTATACCAAACTGTTCTTTCTTCTTGGAACAACCTGAAAAGACATAATACACTTTACGTGTTACAACGTGAAAAAATGTAAAACAAAGAAATAACCGAATGAGATGGACACTTACGGGTGCTTTCAAAGTGTTGGGCATTGGATTGTGAGAGCGTATTTGCATGTTGATAATTTAGTTATAGAACTAATCATCGCTCTAGGTTCCGAAGAAACAAATCTTACCTGCAAATCACATAATTTTTTTAAGGTCAAGTGAAATTTATATGAGAAATGAGTGAACCGGTTGGAGGTCTCTTAAGTTAAACGAACAAAACTCGAGGTTAGATGAGCTCAGGCTCGGTTCAACTTATTTACATCTCAACCGAAAACTGAACATAGATATTTACTTATTATGGTCGATCCGGCTATCCATTACCACAAGTGAAAACTTTAAAATCCTCCAAAAGAAATGTAGCTCGCCCACCTATTGGCATAGGGTGTCGGTTCATAGTAGACGACAACCTGAACATGGACGGGTAGGTGTCTTTGCAGGACTTCCCCTGCATCATAATGAAAAAGTTTACATATAAATTATGGGGTTACATTAGTGTTTGTAGAGACCGACACAGGTAATCTGTATACTTTGTTGGTCCTTGTAAATAATTAATCCATTCATCACAATAACAAACACTATATGATTAAATGTATGTAGTTTTTTTTTGGATTAAACGACATAAATGTGAGCATTTTTAACCAGGTTAACCAATTTAGCCCCATTTGGCATGTTCCGTTTTTAGTTTATTTTTATGCTTTACCCGTTGACCCGTTTATCAATAAGCATTTTTAACTGGTTAACCCCTTAAGTGCTTGAAATGGGAAAAAAATACCTTATTGTCTCAACCTGAAAGCTACACCATATGACCACCCAAACATATCCAAAATATAGTCTTGACATTGACATATAATACTAAGTTGAGCTAATCTTTTGGCTTAGAACCAAACACATAAATGATATTTTAGGCCAATACATCAACTCATACATAACTTATTAAACTTAACACGCATATCATTGATCATACCATATTCCTCTTTAAAAATAGTTAATTACCATAACGCCCCTGCACAAACACCTTTTTATACAAAGTTTCATATCCAAATATTAGAAAACTAAAAAAAGGATCAGTGGGGTTTGTGTCATACCAGTTGTTGTTGCTTGAGCTAAGTGGTCTTGACAACTGCTTTAACTGAAGTTCTTTAATGGCACTTGAAAAATCCTACATTGCACAATGGTATTAAAACAATTATAATAGCCAAAGTCACTAAAACAAAGAAGCAGATACTAAGGCCTGGATTTTGAACAGATACTGCATCGGATCATACCTAATCGGAGTTTTTTGGTTCCGAATGGCATGGAAGCCCTGGATTTTGACTCGAACAAACCCAACCACCCTTTCCACCGCCGCCATTAAGTTTAGGGTTGATAGGAAGAAGATATTGCGTAGCAGATGTAAGATCCTTCTGAGTAGCTGCCGTATCACCAAGGTTGAAGGGTTGGACTAATTCCAGATGTAAGGCTTCAAATTAGGGTTTTGTACGGACGAGTACGTGAGCTTGAGTGCTTTGAGCTTCGAATCGAGATCATCTACGGCTTTGATCGGAACTATTTTGTGATCTTCCGATGCATCTTCGTAACATTGTAGAGGTTTGAATTTTCTGGATTAAAGCAGTGGTTTGAATTAGGTGTTCAAATATGGATGAATGAGCAGAGGTTTGAAGTTTGAATTTTGAAATAGGAAGGGAATAAAAGGTCTGGTGAAAGACATATTTGAGGGAGATATTTAAAACCCTTGTCTTTATTTTGAATTTTGAAATTCAAATAAAGAGGGTTAAACTATGTATTTTAAATAAATAAAGTAACATTTTTAATAAACAATTTATGACATCAGCAGAGATTAGCAGAGATTACGTGACAAATCTAGTTACTTGACACGTAGGCAAAATTACATCAGCATTACTTCTCCTTTTATATATAAGTAGATAGGATATCTAATCCAGTACATTTATTTCTATAGTCTTTTCCAACCACTCGAACATTCTTCCATATCCCGTCCCAGTAATCTTGATAACCTGACGTAAAGAAGGAAAACACGGAAACGTACGTCTGAGCAAAATTTGAAAGTTTTGCCCAGTGCGCGGATAGATGGAAACAAAAAGGCTTATTTTATTTAAGAAAAAGGTTAAGTTCTCAAAAATCATTTGTTTTAGCAAAAACGCTAAATTTTCATAATTCAAAATATATTAAATAAGTATAACTAATATTATCAGAAATGATATACAGATTTACCCGAAGTCTAGAAGGTTCATTTTATTACAGAGGTTGATACAGGGTAGCTAGCCCATGTATCCAGACATGAATGGAGTGTGGGCAAATCACACCGACCATTCACCAGATATCAGACTTTATTTACTTTTTCCTAGGATCGATCCATACGCCTCTGAACAGAAGTCCGTAGACTAAAACAGAAGAGACGCTGTGAACTCAACTCACCGTCACGGATGGTGCCACATCATTTTATGCCACAATGATGGGTCTGTGGTCATCCACACAGAAAAGGGACTGACTTGGGTAACATAATACATGTACATAACCTTAAACTTGTACATTTCTAAACACGTAAACTTTATAAACTCGTAACATTTTTATAATATAAACTTATTTCATAATTTAAAAATCAGGAATCAAATGCCCGAAGGCCAAATGACATGTATTGAATGAAGGGATTCTATCCGTACCTTAAGCGATGATCACAATTTGAGACAACCAAATACGTGTAGACGATCACAGAATCCTATAATATTATAATATTATTTGGAGGTGTT
The DNA here is from genome assembly GCA_030545235.1 of Helianthus tuberosus. NCBI lineage: Eukaryota > Viridiplantae > Streptophyta > Magnoliopsida > Asterales > Asteraceae > Helianthus > Helianthus tuberosus. Next base: position 31,922,465 of record CM060415.1, on the reverse strand, counting down.
AAATTTTGATTGGTACTCTTTTGTTCATTTATTAAATTTCCAGTGACTTAAGACTTTAAAAATCTTGTTCATTTATGGATCTTCATTTAGTACATCTAAATTAATAAAATACTCATAAGTCAATAAAGTTGATGGAGACTTCTATTTATATGTCACAGTTACATAGTTATGTCATCAATGAGTGATAAACTTGATAATTTTTTTTTTACAAACTGAGTTTATGAAGGTATAAAATTTAATATATATTCTATATATGTATAAATAATAGATACATATATAAAGTTACACTCTAATAAAGAGGAATTTGCTTTGTAGTTATATATTTACTATTATATAATATAGGATAGTTAATAAAAGATAAACTTTATTAATAAACGTATATATATAGGAAAATTTTAAAATCTGAAAGATAAATCATCAAATATTGTTTACATATTTCACTATTAAAAGCAACTAGTAGTATAAATATTCATATTCAATAGTTTAAACCTAAATCTGATGGAACAGTATTCAATAGTTTAAAGTTAAATATGATCTAACAATATAAACATGTTATTATTTTTAAAATACTGCTAGTGAGAAAAATAATATTTTTATAATCTAAATCATGGCTCTTCTAGACCATATTGACAAACCAAGATGAAAACGAATGATAGAAAATCAATTTTTTTTTAACAAAAGCCGTTGGGATAATTACTTGGTTCGATTGGTTCTATAGTAATATATTTTATAATCATTAAGCGAATGTAATAAGTAAGAAAAAAAATATATATTTATACCTTATCTTGAGATGAAACGATGGATTAGATTGACGAAAATCTTGTCGGAAAATTAAACCAGTTGGCAGAAAACATGACTGTCAAGTAAAGATCAGAATGAATATTTTGGTGAAGAGTTATTTTGAGTTCACAGATGATGAATTTGATAGATATAATATTTTGTTGAAATTCCTTGGTTAACAATTTTAGAGTGATTAATGAAGGTATTGACATGTTGGATGGAGGCTTCATACAAAAATGTTCAAATCCAATGTTGCCACATACATATGACTATTCAACTAAATAAAGAGTGGAATCCATTTGATATTATCTTTTAAATTCTCAATAAAATTATTTCAATTATTATCTTTTCTTTTGAACATCCATTTACTTGTTTTATTTTGTTTCCTAATTCTTATACATTTGGATATAATGAAAATTGTATATATATGTTTTATAATTACTAACCAACAAAGATAGCTTAAATAACATTACATTTATGTATAGTTATAAAATATTTTAACATATCTTATTATTATTATTATTATTATTATTATAGTTTTTTTTATCAGGGTATTACAAATCTACCCATCTTAAAAAAATTTCGTCCTCGAAATTGATACATATATATAGTCATAAAATATTAAGAAAACAACTGATTATTATTTCGTATATGTTGCTGGTAACATGGTTTTATATTACATGTGTTTTAGGGAAACATAACTTAGCATGAACTTAAACCAGATTTTCTAACGATATATACATATGATTAGATGATATAGTTATTTCTATAGATAACAGATGTGTAGTTTTCTAGGATAGGATTATACTTGTTGCATTTTTCAAAAGTGACGGTGTGAAAACTTCTCGTCTTCTCTCAAGGTTCTCGACCAATCAATTCATGATGCTTAAGACGTTTCTTTGCTAGCTCCGCTTCCGTTGATGCAATGCTGGTGGTTAAAGCGAACACCCTTCCGCCAGTTGTGCGTGGTACAACACTGGCGGGCTCAACATAATTTCCGATGACATATCCTTGCGGCTTAGGGCAGTTTTTAACCATGTGATCAGATTGTCCACACCAGAAGCAATTACTTGTGGCCTTGAAACAAATACCTTTATGAAATTTCCCACAGGTGTTGCATAACGGACTAGAGTGGTTTTGGTTTTGGTTTGGAGACTTGCGATTGGTTTGATAAGGATGATTAGAAGTTTTAGGGTCCTGATGTGTTTGTTGCCAGTTTTGGTGTTGGGTGTTACTGTTTTAATTGAAAGGGGGCTTGTGATCTCTGATGGATGAGGTTTGGTTTTTCTTGTGAATCTCGTCATATTGTAGCCTCATGTCTTTGTTTGCTATTTCCAAATTCTGTACAACATTTGCAACCTCTGTGATATCCTTAAATTCCTGATTTACAATTAACCACTTGATCTTTTCACATACAGCCCATTTTAGTTTGTCGGCTTGTATTGTTGGGGTTCCGGCAGCGGGTCCCATGAAACTAGCCAATCTTGTGAATCGAGCCATAAACTCAACCATAGGCTCGTCTTCCCTTTGTTTAATGGATGCGTACTCTCGCTCATATTCTCCTCAACAGGCAGAGGGGAAATACTGTTGATAAAACAAAGTTTTGAAATCATTCCATGAAAGTGTAATGACATACAAATCTCCTCCTCTTGCATGCTTGACAGTACCCCACCAACTTTGGGCGTCATCTTCTAACTTATATGTTGCTAGCCTTGCTTTGAACTCATCACCGACCCTCATAACTTCGAAAATCTTTTCGATATGGTTTATCCAGTTTTGTGCCTCTACTGGAACAGTCGCAGAACTGAATGAACGTGGTTTCTGCTTTTGGAATCTTGCGAGCCAAGTGTAGATGTCGACAGACGGGGACATAGTCGTATTATACGATACGTCATTTTTGGGTGGTGATATGTGAGGTGGAGACAGTGGAGGTAACGGAGGAGGTAAGGGAGAATGTGGAGGCGGAGAAGGTGGAGGTGGTGGAGGCGTTACGTTATTCTCTCGATCATGAATATGCTGATCAAAAGTTTGTAGAATATTAGGAAGCATCTTTTCGAAAGCACGCTGAAATGCCTTGTCAAAGCTACGTCGTTTAGAAGACTTTGATTTCCGACGGGAGTGACTTGGATGAGACATCTGAGAGGAAAAGATACATAATGATGACGAAAATGTTTTAGCGGAAGATTAGATTTCCTAGCCCAAATTCTACCCATAATCTCACAGGTCTTAACTTATGTTTTAAGTTTTCTACAGGAAAGAGCCTTTGCTCTGATACCATAACTGTAACACCCCAACTCGGAACGGGCTGACGTGTCACTTTTACAGGTCAGATCAAAAACACAATTCCATTAATACTTAAATGTATTACAAGGCTTTACAACTTAATGGAAATAGGATATCTAATCCAGTACATTTATTTCTACGGTCTTTTCCAACCACTCGAACATTCTTCCATATCCCGTCCCAGTAATCTTGATAACCTGACGTAAAGAAGGAAAACACGGAAACGTACGTCTCGGCAAAACAGTTTTGCCCAGTGCGCGGATAGATGGAAACAAAAAGGCTTATTTTATTTGAGAAAAAGGCTAAGTTCTTGAAAAATCATTTGTTTTAGAAAAAACGCTAAATTTTCATAATTCAAAATATATTAAATAAGTATAACCAATATTATCAGAATATGATATACAGATTTACCCGAAGTCCAGAAGGTTCATTTTATTACAGAGGTTGATACAGGGTATCTAGCCCATGTATCCAGACATGAATGGAGTGTGGGCAAATCACACCGACCATTCACCATATATCAGACTTTATTTACTTTTTCCTAGGATCGATCCATACGCCTCTGAACAGAAGTCCGTAGACTAAAACAGAAGAGACGCCGTGAACTCAACTCACCGTCACGGATGGTGCCACATCATTTTATGCCACAATGATGGGTCTGTGGTCATCCACACAGAAAAGGGACTGACTTGGGTAACATAATACATGTACATAACCTTAAACTTGTACATTTCTAAACACGTAAACTTTATAAACTCGTAACATTTTCATAATATAAACTTATTTCATAATTTAAAAATCAGGAATCAAATGCCTGAAGGCCAAATGACATGTATTGAATGAAGGGATTCTATCCGTACCTTAAGCGATGATCACAATTTGAGACAACCAAATACGTGTAGACGATCACAGAATCCTATAATATTATAATATTATTTAGAGGTGTTAAATTTTGATTGGTACTCTTTTGTTCATTTATTAAATTTCGAGTGACTTAGGACTTTAAAAATCTTGTTCATTTATGGATCTTCATTTAGTACATCTAAATTAATAAAATACTCATAAGTCAATAAAGTTTATGGAGACTTCTATTTATATGTCACAGTTACATAGTTATGTCATCAATGAGTGATAAACTTGATAATTTTTTTTTTACAAATTGAGTTTATGAAGGTATAAAATTTAATATATATTCTATATATGTATAAATAATAGATACATATATAAAGTTACACTCTAATAAAGAGGAATTTGCTTTGTAGTTATATATTTACTATTATATAATATAGGATAGTTAATAAAAGATAAACTTTATTAATAAACGTATATATATAGGAAAATTTTAAAATCTGAAAGATAAATCATCAAATATTGTTTACATATTTCACTATTAAAAGCAACTAGTAGTATAAATATTCATATTCAATAGTTTAAACCTAAATCTGATGGAACAGTATTCAATAGTTTAAAGTTAAATATGATCGAACAATATAAACATGTTATTATTTTTAAAATACTGCTAGTGAGAAAAATAATATTTTTATAATCTAAATCATGGCTCTTCTAGACCATATTGACAAACCAAGATGAAAACGAATGATAGAAAATCAATTTTTTTTAACAAAAGCCGTTGGGATAATTACTTGGTTCGATTGGTTCTTTAGTAATATATTTTAGAATCATTAAGCGAATGTAATAAGTAAGAAAAAAAATATATATTTATACCTTATCTTGAGATGAAACGATGGATCAGATTGACGAAAATCTTGTCGGAAAATTAAACCAGGTGGCAGAAAACATGACTTTCAAGTAAAGATCAGAATGAATATTTTGGTGAAGAGTTATTTTGAGTTCACAGATGATGAATTTGATAGATATAATATGGGCTTTTATAGTTGAAATTCCTTGGTTAACAAGTTTAGAGTGATTAATGAAGGTATTGACGTGTTGGATGGAGGCTTCATACAAAAATGTTCAAATCCAATGTTGCCACATACATACGACTATTCAACTAAATAAAGAGTGGAATCCATTTGATATTATCTTTTAAATTCTCAATAAAATTATTTCAATTATTATCTTTTCTTTTGAACATCCGTTTACTTGTTTTATTTTGTTGGGAAAAGATCAAATAGGAAGTTAATTTTGGCTAGGAAGGATAGGAAGCCATAGGATGATGACATGTGGCAAATTTTAAAATAAAGAGAAAGGGTATTTTAGTCAATCTCATCATTTCTTCTTCCTTCTTCTCCCCAGTTACTTCAAAACCCACCATCTCCAACCTTTTCTTCACTTACTATCTCAATAATCACTACATTATAGTGTGATTTTCGTCATCAATCAATGATTCAACCACCCGATCAACGTGTTCTTCAGCTTTTTTCGAAGAAAACCCAGTTTAATTTCATTCAAAATCTCGTTTTTTCTGGTGATTTTGAAGATAATCACTCGATTTGTTCGATTCAATCGCTGATAAGTGTTTCTATCATTTCAAATTTCGTCAATTGATGAAGAAACCGGCTTCGATCCATGTAAGAAATTCTTTAATTTCATTTTAACGATCTGGGTTTTTATTTAGTCATTGCGTTTTACGATCTTGGCGGGGGTCCGGGGGCGGCAGCCCCTGGCGGGGTCCAAGGGGCAGAGCCCCTGGCTGGGGTTGACAGACAATTCACAAACAGTTCAGAAACAGTTTTATGTGTCCATTGCGTTTTAGAAATAAGTGAGTTTTATGTGTTTTCTGGCTATTGCTTTTTTAGAAAAAAAACACATTTTTAAGTATCTTTAGTCATTGCGTTTTAGGTAAAACACATTTTTGAAGTGTTTTTAGTCATTGCGTTTTAGGTAAAACACATTTTTTGGTGTTTTCAGTCCATTGCGTTTTACAGAGAACACTTTCTTTTGTTTTTTTTAGGTCATTGCGTTTTAGAAATGAGACAGTTTTAAGTGTTTTCTGGCCATTGCGTTTTACAAATAAAACATTTCTTTGTGTTTTCTGGCCATTGTGTTTTACAAATAAGACATTTCTTTGTGTTTTTTGTGCATTGCGTTTTAGGTAAAACACTTTTTTATGTGTTTTCAGTCCATTGCGTTTTAGAAATAAGACATTTCTTTGTGTTTTCTGGCCATTGCATTTTACAAATAAGTCATTTCTTTGTGTTTTTGCTGCATTGCGTTTTAGAAAAATGTCATTTTTAGGTTTTTTTTCATTGCATTTTACGTAACTGGTGGTTTTTCTATTGCGTTTTACACAACTGGGTTAATTTTTTTTTAAATATAGCAATAGTATACTCGTTTTAAAGATAAAAAAACGCTCGTTTTTTTGGTGCAATTTTTATAAAAAAATAATGTCGTATGAAAGAGTTATCAACGTTTAAAAAATGGGGTGAATTGGAGGAGAGAGAAACTATTGGCTTGGATTGACTAGAATGCCCTTAAACAAACTCACGCGCCTCTTTTCTTCCTTTCAATTTCCCTGATTTAATCTTAGCCCTTGATTAACTTAATGGATGGTCAAGATCACTTCCTAGCCTTCCTAGCCAAATAAACTTCCTATTGTATCTCCACTCTTATTTTGTTTCCTAATTCTTATATATTTGGATATAATGAAAATTGTATATATATGTTTTATAATTACTAACCAACAAATATAGCTTAAATAACATTACGTTTATGTGTAGTTACAAAATATTTTAACATATCTTATTATTATTATTATTATTTTAGTTTTTTTATCAGGGTATTACACCTACTTCCCTCGCGGGCCGCGGAAGAAGCAGAAGTGGGCGACGCGGGCCACGAGCCGCCGAGACTATAAATATAGGCATTCGGCCTCATTTGCAAACCGTTCAATTTCTTTTCTTCGCTCTGAGATATAGTGGGCTATTATGCTCGGGAATTATACCCCTAAAAAAAGCGAAGATCTGCCTCTTTGTAAGTATTATAACCCCCGATCACGTATTCGTTACCCTACCCGATTGATCTAGGACTTCGTAACGCATGTCAAGGCTCTGCATGACTCAGTCGTTGGAGTTCGGTGTCCAGTTGTACGATTTATGTGATTTGGGTTATCTTACTAACACGTGTGCATTGTTTAACTTTAATAGATAATAACCAGGAGAATCACCAGGAAGCTACAATAGTATCACCTATGTTAACAATGTGAGTACATCTATTTTTGTAAACCTTTTTATACAAACCTCAATTATTTTAAATTATAATAACAGTGATTGAGTCTATGTTTTCTACAATTACTGTCTGTATGTTGGGGTTTTTATACATTACTTGTTACTATACTGTGAGTAGTAACATGACCACAAGTCAGGATTGACAGTACCGTGGGTGGTAATTGGGTAGATATAAACATTGTAATCGCTCTCAATACTGTAAAATTATAAAAGCTTGTTTTGATTAAACTGGGATGCACTCACCAGTATTTATTGCTGATAAAATATTTTTAAAACGCGTTTCAGGTAACTTAAAATAAAGATAATAGAAGCCAGCTGGAGAGCACAGAAGACTGAAAGAAGTGGCTATAAAAGTTACCTAAATAAAAAAGATCATATTTTCAATAATTAGGGTTTATCCCTATAAATGTATTATCAGAAAAACTTGGGTTTTATCCCATGTATTTATTATAAAATTTGGTGTTTTAAAACTCTGAAACTATTTCCTAACTATGGTCCTGATGAAAATTTCTGCTGCCAAATTAATAAACACCGATACTATCTGACTGGCTCGCGGCTCCCGCTCCAAGGATGGGGTCGGGGGTTGCGATAGAAGGTGATATCACAGCCACTAGTTTAAGTCATTTAGGTGTTCTTTTAATGCCTAAAACTTAAACATTATGTTAGGAAATTAATATAACAATTTATGTGTTATTCTTTGTAGATAAATCTTAATATTCATATTATAATTTTTATGTTTTGAGTTCACAATATAAGTGACCAATATGATTAAATGTACCCATAGGCTATCTAGGCAGATGTATTATATTTCTAGTAAAATCATGTACGTTATATTTTAACGAGGCAAACACTTCTGTATTTAGAATTACACTTTAAGATCTATAGTTTTATAGCATAGATTTATATTAACGTAAGTTTATATATTGTAAAACATAGCCCTATATTCATTCCATAGATTTCATAGGGTTAAACATTTAATATTTTATTATAATATAAATATACCACCTCCTAGACAAAAAAACAAAAAGAGAGACCAATTAAAAGATTTTTTCAATATATTTGAGTAGAACCAAGTTGAAAATTTTCCTATGCTCCTTCAAATTGTTAACTTAACACTTAATAATGTTATATTTAGGCCATGGGGTGTACTCTAACATCTAGAGTGTTAACAATGACATGACATGTTAACTAACATTGCAAACCACTCACTCCTTGTTTTAAAGTGCATTAAATGAGTTATGTGTTAACATGTTAACCCAATGTTAAGAGATTAAATTAATTATTATTTTCTTTTTTAGACAAAAACCCAATGTTAAAGTTCATTAAATGAGTTATGTGTTAACATGTTAAACCATTTCCTTAGAGTGACACAAAGTGAAATGAGGAAAAAAAGTTGATGTGTCACTTAGGTGGAGTTATTTTAGGTTAAAGTATACCCAAAGGCCTTAGTAAATTAAAATTGACTTCTATAATAAATTTAAAGTATACGTAATACATATTAATATAATACCACCTTATATAAATATTTACTATATAAAAGGATCATAGTAAAATATGAATTTTATTTTACAATAAAGTAAGATATATTTAAACACGTAAATATTTAATATATTATATTGGATGTGAATATTTATCTTTAATACTTAATTAATTATTTATATTCTATCAGATCCTTTTCACCTACCATTATATATATAAATTTGTTTAAGAACACGGAGTATTACTTGACCAAACAAAGAATGGTAGTACCATAAATAACATTCAAAACCAGGGCAATTATTTTACTATTAATAAGGTTCTACCCAATTTGTTGTGTATACTAATATATTTATAGTAAACTAGTCTTTACATAATCCTAATTATATTTTCTAAATTTTATGAAAATATATGAAATTAAATTTATACATATACTATATTAATTTATTCCGTTCAATATTATTACTAATATTTAAAAAAAAGAGAGATTTTAGTTATTACATACAAACTACTGAAACATATTAAATTAATATTATTAAACTTTTAGTATAAATTTATAATAATAACAATCATAAAATAATAATGATAGTTATTATTGTTATTATTATTATAATATTAAAATCATAAAAGTATTAAAATAACTATATATATGCTATTATAATAACTATTCATTGGCTTTCATTATTAATATAGAATTAGTATAAATTTATAATAATAACAATCATAAAATAATAATGATAGTTATTATTGTTATTATTATTATAATATTAAAATCATAAAAGTATTAAAATAACTATATATATGCTATTATAATAACTATTCATTGGCTTTCATTATTAATATAGAATAATAATAATAATATATATTACAATTCTCTTTTACTTGAAATATATATATATACAGTATAATACATTTAAATAATATTTATATGTTTATACGTGCATATAATTTAAACTAAAACTTATTTTATGTAGAATACATGTAAAATTTTATACATTTAAACGTATAACATAATTTAAAGAAAATGTATGTTCAAAAGGTTATTATATATGTATTAGTATAATCATATATAAATAGTCATATTTTCCCTATCATTTAAAATATTATAAAAGTAATAATTTTTATTTTATAATATATTATAAAAGAAGAGAAAAGATGAGGTCTGATGGTTTGCACAATCGATACATATAAAAGAAATTAGTTAATTAATTTTTAGAAGTAAAAGAAAAGATACTACAAAATTTAAACCACTTTTCTTACTCGACTTAAATTAATAATTTAGTACTCTATTTATTTACTTATATAATTATTTTACCTGGCACATTAAAATTTCCCTAAATGTCCTAGTTATTGTTTCATTTTCAAGCTAGAATTAAAATGGATACTCACCTAAAAATAATTGACTCAAAAGAATATTTAATACACTTGTCCTTTATATAATTTTATTTAAAGATCAATTACAATGTTAATATGATAATGTCTTTAAACAAATTACTATTATTATTGTTTGAGATATATATGCATATTCATGTATTTACTTAATTACCTAATATATTTAGAATCAGTTTTAGAAACATCAAACTTTGTATTACATATTATAATACTCATTTGAATAAATAATATAATATACAATAAATTGAGAGTTAAGTTTTAATATTTTAAACCAATATGGTTCAACCCACTAGTTAAAAATGAAACTGTTTCCATGAATCCAGAAAGTCTATATTTTGATTAATTTATTTCTTTAAACTTTTATTTATCCATCCTTTAAATTCCAAAATATTATATTTGATACATTTAACAGAAGTTTATTTCAATAAACTATTACTATTTCTATTATTATAAAAGGATGAATAAAGTTATGGGAATAAGCTTGGTGATTGGTGTCATCGGTTATATAGGTGGATTTTTATAAATTAAAGATATTACAAAATGAATTAGTATTATGTATGTGTGTGTGTATATATATTACGTAAGTTTTAATATAAACAAGAGATTTGAAATTTTATGTTTCTAAATAATAAACATATACATATATGCTTATACATAATAGAATTTCTTGATGGTATACATAATATAATAGTTAAATATCTTCTTTAAGATAAACATAAGAGAAAATATCACTGGTGATTCATATGAAAACATGAAATCATTATAAAAATAAACCATGAAATGTATTATGTTGTGAAAATACCATCTGCCCAGTAAAACATTCATTGCAACAGAATCTAATGTTATATAAACATGAATAGAGTTAGTTGTGAGCATATTCATCACATTGAACCGAGCCATAGGGTTAACGAAGACAATGATATTTTTTTCAAAACTCCACTTTCCAAACAAAAGAAAGACACAACCATAATAATATCTATGCTTAAACAAAAGAGTTAGGAGATTGATCTTTACTGGTAACAACCATGATAGTATTTAGACTTGAACCTAAGAAAAATGCCTTAGTATAAGCTTTGAAATAAGCTAATTATTTGTGTAAATAAAGTGTGATGGGTGTTAGTATGCCGTGAGGATAATGACTAGAACAGTGCAAGTATGGTAAATAAGCAATAACACCTGGCAAGTGTTATTTCTTGTTTATTAGTACTACTCGGTTCTAGAATATGATCCATCATGAGAATACTTATCTCCTTATTTCTTGATGCAAGCCATAATAAATGATGAACTTTTAGAATCATAATCTGAGAAAATTCTATTTATGGGAAATACCATGATAATTACCTCTCCGGCAAGACTGGGTATGGTGTTGTACACTCTCCAGCTTGTTCGGGTAAGATGGGGGTACCTCTCTGGGGAGACCGGGTAAGATGGGGTATATGTCATGTTAATGGAATTCCCTAAGTAGTACCATGACCTGACATTTGACCTGTTTTTGAAATATGAATCTGTTAAATACATTGACATTATGAATGGTGTGTATATTACAAGTATATGAAATATATGATTATATAGATATGTATATCTATAGGGAAATCCAAAGACCGTAATGATTGACAAGTAGGGACAAATCACGAACAGGTGTGTCAATGATAATTTTAGATTTATTTATCAGGAATCTCTCGTATACGTCTATAATTCCGATATCAAACACTATTTCATTTGATCATCCGTCTCGTAACTCGTGCGACAAGATGAACGACGGGAACCCTATAAGTTGGGATGCCATCGAAAGTATAAGAATTCCCCTTGAGATTATTAACACATTAGGAAACCTGTAACTAAAAGTTGTGCGAAAGCTTACGCTAACAGTAATTTTACCTTCATTAAGAACTCTTGAGAAGATAAGAATCTCAAAACATAGAGAATAGTTCTGGTTAAAGTAATGTGGAATTCAATGCAAGGACCAGAATATACTTAGAAACTTGAATCAATAACGAACTAAAAGTATTCCTCTGTATTTCAGTGAATCTCGAGGACGAGATTTAAAACAAGGTGGGGAGGATGTAACATTTCCAAAATTTTTATTTATAAGATTTAAAATATATGAAAACTTATAGTATTAAACGGGTAGAGTACGGGTAAGTTGACTGTTAGAAATATGAGGTACTTAGACAAACGTAGGAACCGTTTAATAATTATAATAATAAAAATACGTTATAATTAACCTTACTCTGTTTTTAATAAAACTTAGGCCAAAATGTAGGTAAAAATATTCTCGTTCTAATGGCATATTCATCATTTTATAAAACATCATATTTTAAAAGTTATAAGCGCCAAGAGTGAAGAAGCTAAAATAATTATAATATATAATATAATAATAAAAAAAACTAACATATCAAAATGCATGCATGAGAATTTAGAACTATATAGGCTTACGTATTTGAAATGCATGGATAAGGATTGAAATGGAACTATATAGGCTCACGTAGGATGAATTCAATGATTTGTGTATACGTGTCTTGACAAAACGTAACCCCCAAGTCTAATTTGCTATAAACAGAAGCAACAACTGCTCATCTTTTTGTCTGTGCATCTTTCTTTCTCACGCCATATCTCTGATCAAATATATATACCCCCATTTTCTTTAGTTATTCACCTCTAAATCCTACAAAACCCTGCCCCGTTTTAAGTATTGTAACCCCTGATTGCTCAGTCGATACACTGTCTGATCGATTTAGGACCCACCAACGCATGTCAAGGCTCTGCCCGACTAAGTATGTTGGGGTTCTGTCTCGGATGTCTTGATAAAGTTGAATTGGGTTATCATACTTAACACGAGTGCATTATATATTTTATTTAATAGTATAACAACCCTCATAAAACACCCTAAACGCTCCTAAATACACTCGTATACACGTAAACAAACCCAAATAACCTTTATATTAATAAAAATCAAATAAAAACAATAAAACATGGGTCTCGCGGGCCGTGACCCGGTAAACCCATGTCTGTCGCGGGGCACGTCGCAGTTGGATTGATGGGCACTCCAATGCGCCATGTGTCCTTGAACGTGTGAAGGCTACCGAGTGAATTGACCAAGCTAGATCCTACCCTACTTCCCTCACGGGTCGCGAAAGAAGCAGAAGTGGGCGTCGCGGGCCGCGAGCCGCCTTCGGTCAGACTATAAATAGAGGCCTTCGGCCTCATTTGCAAACCGTTTAATTCTTTTTCTTCGCTCTGAGATATAGTGGGCTATTATGCTCTGGAATTATACCCCTAAAAAAGCGAAGCTCTACGTTGTTGTAAGTATTATAACCCCCGATCACGTATTCGTTACCCTACCCGATTGATCTAGCACTCCGTAACGCATGTCAAGGCTCTGCCTGACTCAGTCGTTGGAGTTATGTCTTGAGTTGTACGATTAATGTGATTTGGGTTATCTTACTAACACGTGTGCATTGTTTAACTTTAATAGATAATAACCAGGAGAATCACCAGGAAGCTACAATAGTATCACCTAAGTTAACAATGTGAATACATCTATTTTTGTAAACCTTTTTATACAAACCTCAATTATTTTAAATTATGATAACAGTGATTGAGTCTATGTATTCTACAATTACTATCAGTATGTTGGGGTTTTGTATACATTACTTGTTACTGTACTGTGAGTAGTAACATGACCACAAGTCAGGATTAACAGTACAGTGGGTGGTAATTGGGTAGATATAAACATTGTAATCGCTCTTAATATTGTAAAATTATAAAAGCTTGTTTTGATTAAACTGGGATGCACTCGCCAGTATTTCTTGCTGATAAAATATTTTTAAAACGCGTTTCAGGTAACTTAAAATAAAGATAATAGAAGCCAGCTGGAGAGCACTTAAGGCTTAAAGAAGTGGCTATAAAAGTTACCTAAATAAAAAAAGGAGATCATATTTTTAATAACTAGGGTTTATCTAAATGTATTATCAGAAAAACTTAGGTTTTATCTCATGTATTTATTATAAAATCTTGGTGTTTTAAAACTCTGAAACTGTTTCCTAACTACGGTCCTGATGAAAATTTCTGGTGCCAAATTAATAAACACCGATACCATCTGACTGGCTCGCGACTCCTGCTTCCAGGATGGGGTCGGGGGTTGCGACATTATCTTCCGGTCGCTAAGTGCTGACCACGATATAAATGTTTTATCTAATAGAACCGATGATACCAACCGACTTTCCATCGCAACGCGTGGGGAAGTCCACTAGTTTTACATTAAAAAAAAGTATCTATTGGAAAACGTGATTACCTACAATATTATTTAGCAAACGAGTTTAGAAAACTTTATATTAAAATAAAGTATCAGTTGGAAAATCACTTCTGAAAAGGTTTGTTAAACACTCTAGAAACTCGGCTACCTAATGATTATTTCTTGACACATAACTCACGCACTATGTCGATAATATTAAACACCACCAATAGCGTATTTGTGCCAAACGACCATCCTAAGTCTACAACCGTGAAACAATCACTCAATACAACATAATTAGCTATACGCTTATGGATTATCATAATTAGCTATACCCTTAGGCCACCCGTAGTGAGGCTCCATATCATGGTAAAAGTCAACATAGCCCCCCATAGCGCCTCGCCACACTGCTACGGCCGGCGCTATGGGTGCTTGATTTCGAAAGCTCACGAAGAGCATAGCGGCGTGAGGGGGGGGGGGGGGGGGGAGATTTTCAAAAAAGCTGACCATTGCAAACAGTCATATACTTAAATAAAAAAATTTCCTAAACAATGTATATATACCATTTATCTTTAACATTCACCTCAACCAAACCTCAAAAAACTCTCATTCATCAAAATAACACTCCCACTTTCTTTTAAAAAATAATGGGCTCCACATTGGAAGATTCGTTCACCGATATTTACCGAAGATTTTTTTCACCCAAAGAAATCGCGGAGGAGGAAGAAACGGTTACGAGTGCATGTGCCATCACGATACAAACCATGCAACACGTTAGCCGTTCTTTTAAAAACACTATCTTCCACAGATCTCATCAACAAGAACAAGTTATAGGAGATATCAATGCAAGTGAGCTAACAAGAAGCCAAACACAAATGTCTGCGTATTTGCTGGTTTCCTATCTTTAATCCAACCTGCCAAATACCAAGAGGCATTAAAAAACTACAACTGGGTGGAAGCTGTGCAAAAAGAGCTTCTTCAGTTAAAAGACAACAAGTAAGGGAACTTGTACGATTACCTAAGGACCCATATCCAGTTGGTACAAAATGGGTCTTCAAAAATAAAATACATGAAAGAGGCACTGTTAACAAAAACAAAGTCAGGCTTGTGATTCAATGGTACAGACAAGAAGAAGGAATTGACTATGATGCAACCTTTTCTCACTTAGCAACGTTGGAAGAAATAAGACTCTTCTTGGCCTTTGCTGTCAACTACAAAATGAAGTTATATAAGATGGACATACATTGTGCTTTTCTCTGTGGAAAAATCCAATAAGAGGTCTATGTGTGTCAACCACCTGGATTTGAAGACACGCTCCATCCTGATTATGTCTACAAGCTAAACAAAGTTTTGTATGGACTAAAATAAGCACTAAGAGTCTAGCATGATACTATGTCCACTTTTCTCTTATCCAATGAATTCAAAAGAGGTAAAATTGATAAAACTCTATTTCTAAAATGGAAAGGGAAAGGTCTGTTAAATTAGTCACGTTTATTTTGTTTCAAAGTTTTAAAGAATTGGGTCAAAATCATAGGTTATGTTTATTTGTCTTTAGAAGCTTTTTGCATGCAACTTGTGAATGGGTCAGTTGTATTTAGTTGATGTATAGGGTTGTTATTTGATAGAGTTTTTGTCATACAACTTTGGTTTAATTAAACAAGGTCGTGTCGGCTTACTCAAATTCTTGTTGGGTTTCTTTGTTTTTCATTCCCGATCAAGGGCCTAAAATCCAACATTTGGTATTAGAGCTTAGGGCTCATATTGTGGTAAGCAGGTTTGAAGATCGGAGACAAACACTGTTGACGGGTATGTCGGTCGGCGGAGGGCATGCATGAAAAGGGGGATGGGGTCGCAATTGAGAGAGGAGTAACAATAGAAGTGGAGATGGTAAGGTGTTTGGGCCAATCGTTGTCGTGGGGAAATACCATTTGAGACGAAGACATATATAAGTGATGAATAATGGCAATCAATGGTTGTTATTAGTGATCAAAGGGGTGGAAAAGGGGTAGTTTCCACTGATTTAAGTCGTAACGGGAGGTTGTTACTACGCTCAAATCAGGTTATGGGTACAAAAATTAAAGGACTGTGGTCGTATTAATGGTGATTAGCCAGGATGAAAGAGACGGGGTCGACTTGTTCGGGTGATAATCGGAGTCTACTGGTACGCGAAAGAAATGAGCACCAATGATTCACAGTAAGTGGCTTTGGATTAGGTTGGTTTTGCGGGTGAAAGAAAATGGTAAAGGCTAGCAAGTAGGCTTGATTTCTGGATTGGTGGAAGAAGGGTCTTGGGATAAAGTTTAGTGACGACTTTAGACATAACCGAGTGGAGGTTGGGTGTCTGGGATTGGTCGAGTAGAGGGAAGACTTTGGACATGACCGAGGTGAAGGTTGGGTGTCCAGAAAGGGTCAGTATGGGTCAAGACGAAGGCATGTTTTGACGATAATGTTTCACTAAAGAATGACATTAACAAAAAACAATTACCAAGGTGATTGTTGGGTTAATTGAGTTGTTCACGGGTCACAGGTCATCGGTTTATAGGTTGTGTTTTGGAGATGGGTAATTTTTTAGCCCCAAACTTGTAGGAGAAGGAGTTTAAATTAGTCATGTTTGTTTTGTATCAAAGTGTTAAAGAGGTGGGTCAAAATCATAGGTTATGTTTACTTCTTTTTAGGAGTAGTTTATGTGCAACTTTTGCATGGGTCATTAGTATTTGGCTGATGTTTAGGGCTGTTATTTGATAAAGATTTTGTTATGTGGTTTTGTTTTAATCAAAGAAAATTTTGGAGTACATTTACTCAAATTCCTGTTGTGTTTTTTTTTTCTTTTCCGATAAAAGGCCTGAAATCCAAAAAACTAGTTAGCACATATCGATGGTTCTTCTTCTATTTTGACACCCAAAATAACTCAAGGTGACAAGACTATCCCTAACCCTCTCTATACCTCATGGGTCTCGGTTGATTAGAAAGCCGTTGTTATACTACAAGCTTCACTTTTAGAGGAAGCCGAGGCTGAGATAATTGATATCTTCAATTGGCTTACAACAACACCTTCATTGAATGCGTCCAAAATCCTCGAGTTAGTCGATCTTGAACACTCCTAGTCAAATAGTCAAGGGTACAACCTCTGTTGCGAAATTTGGTCAGAAATTCAAAGGTATATGCAACTAATTGTTTGCAATCGGTCATCTAATAGATGTTATCGATGAGATGAATACGGTGGGATTTGGAAGTTGTCCATTTTTATTGGGACTTCGGGCAAAAGGTGTTAAAGGGTTCTATATATGTGTGAGAGGACCCGTAGTTAAGTGGTTGCTTAGATTTGTAGCTTGTTGTGTGGTTATTTGTAACTTGTGGAAGTTTATATCTTTAAATATTTTTTGTAAAAAATCCAATATGTTGTGAAGGACATTTGTAGAAGCATTGTTGAGCTATGGCGGTCTCACAATAGAGCTACTTGGGTTTTGTGTTTTGTGTGTGATGCATGCGTGCCCGACTTTAAGGGAGGGCTGGGTGAGCGACAACCCAGGGTCTCCCCGATGGCCAAGATTTTTGATTTATTAAACACTTTAAGCCATTAAACATTAAAACTCATTCTAAATTAAGCTCGTTACTCTTTTACTTATTAATACTCGTTAGTAAAGTTTAAATCGAGTTAACATTGGCCCAATGGTCTAAAATTAAACCTATTTAAGGTTTAAACCCTTTTAAAATCGACCCAATAAGGGCCGTATTTTCTATTCGCCCCTGGCCAAAATGTTTTGCGGTTTTTGGGGACGGTCATGAATACATGTATATATAAATGGAGGTGGAGATGAACCCCGATATCTCAAGAAAACTATGCGTCAAAGAAAGTGGATGGATGAACATGAGGGGGAATGATCCACTAAAAAGTAGATTTTGCCTAAGTAGCCTAAAAAGGATTGTGATGATGTCATGTGACACTCCATATAAGTAGGAAGGAATGACATTTTGGTCCTTATAAATAGGAGTGTGAAAATGACATGTGACACCCCTTTTGTTTTTTTTAATACAACAAAAAAAATCCAGTACAAAAAAACTAGCATAATAAATCCAGTACAAAAAAATATAGCACAAAAAATGCAGTACAAAAAAAATATAGCACAAAAAAATCTAGTACAAACAAATATAGTACGAAAAATTTCAGCACAAAAAAAAATATAGTACAAAAAATCCAACACAAAAAATTGAAGACAAAAAAATTCAACAAAAAAAATATAGTACAATAATCTAGCACAAAAAAATGTTATACAACATAGAAATATAACACATTTTTTTTGTTTTTTATTCGTCATGTTTTATATAGCAATATGGTACTCAAATTAAAGATTAAAAACGCTCGATTTTATGGTGATTTTTTTATGAAAAAATATGTCATATAAAAAAGTTATGAACGTTTAATTTGATCTTACCCCTGAACATGAGAATGCATATATATCTTAGAATTACCAGGTACTTTTGAATATTTGCTTTATTACATTCATACACCATTTTGCATATGTAACACCTCATAAAATTGTGTCCAATGATGTGAAGACACATGTCCTAAACCCTAATTGTGTAAAAGTTGACTATAAAGGACTATAGTTGACAAACAGTGAAAAGATGTATGCGGAAGGACTAAAAGTGTCAACATGCTTAAACTATGCCTCTGAGTGACCTTACATAATGTCCGTATTCTCAAACGAGTCAAATAATTGGAAACAAGAAGCCGTTTGTGAAAACAATTGAAAGTTAGGGTATCAAAAGGGTTAAAAGTGTCAACATGATTAATTCTTACCTCTGGGTGACCTTTTAATGAACCCGGGGATTTATAAAGGACCAGGGACTGAAACTGTCAAAATGGAAAACTTGTTTACCTGATCGACGGTGAGTCACGGGCTGCGACCCAAACTGCCTTGTCTTTCGCGGGGCGCGAGGTAATGCCCAGTGTCGAAAAATGATTGCCAGGTGCATGTTTTCAGCCTTGTTCCCCAATCAAACCGCCACGCAACCCGATTTTCGAAACAAGGGACTTGTAAATGGTTTTTATAAACCTCTAGGACACTTGTGATGATCAGGGATGATCCATAACACTTGGCAAAATCTCAAAATCTCTTGTTCAACTATAAACAGGAGCCTTGGTTGCCATTTTTTCTTTGCTTATCTAAAAAATTCTTCTTATCTTCCTCTCTTGGAGATTTCTAATCAAAAGGAGACTCCCCTAAGTTCAATTTTTGAGCTAGGACCTGTTGTAAGTGTCCCTAGCCTCTGCTTTTTAGTTTTTAAGCTTTTAAAAGTCGAAAGTCAAAGTTTCCGCTAAAAGGCTTTGACTTTCGGTTTAGACCTTAACGGTCCAGCCATTGTTTGAGGCGAATATGGCTACGTGATCGTAATTAGGTAGGTGTTAATCCATCAAAAGGGCACCTCCTAATTACCATGTTTACTTAGTTAATTGTCGGGTGAAAGTTATTAAAATAAAAAGTCAAACGGGTCAGTTTTTTTAAAATAGTTCAAATATGATAATGTAGAAGTTATAAAATTTGTTTTTTCACTTTGATAACTTGGTGAATATTATTAGAACATGTATAAACATGTTCAACCCGACAATTCTGAGTTTAAGGTCGGTTCGCAACCGAAAGTCGCAAAAGCTTGACTTTTGCTTTGACTTTCAGTTCTGACCCGAATTAGCTTAATTTCTTTATGTTTTAAGGTTCCTTTGTGACCTTATTAGGTTGTAGTATAACCCTCTGAAGTTATATTACATGGTCACCTAGTAATCTGAGTTCGTTTACTTGATTCCATTATTGTGCTTAATCTTGACTAATATACCTTTTTTTTAAAAAAAATAAGGTTTTTAACATAAATGAGCACGCAAATGAATTAAGTACTGATTTGTAAAGATGTTTAGCACATTTTGACATTTACGTTCTGGTCATAAACTGAAGTTACATAATTAATCGAAAAACATGCTTTTATAAGGACTAAAATACCCTTTTTGCAAGCAAATCAAGTTTTAAACAAAATTTTAACATAAAACTCATTACCTACTGTTATGGTATCATATTTAGGATTAACTGGGATCTCGAGTCAGATTACTTACTGTAACACCTCGAAAATTCATGTCCAATATTATATCGACACGTGTCATGGACTTTAAACGTGTAAAGAATTAATTTAGAGGGACTAAAGTTGACAAACGAAGAATCTGCGTGTGTAAAAGGATTCAAAGTGTCAACGATGAATAAATATACTTTTCAATAAACTTACATGATGTTTATACCCTTAAACGAATGAATTAAGGATCATACGAAGCCAATTATGGAAGAAAGTAAGAGATTACAAACGACAGTGGTTAAATGTGTCAACATGTTTAATTTATACCTCTGAGTGACCTTTTAGCAAACCCGAAGCCTTGTAACGATTAATTATGCTCACTAGAATAAGTGATCAAAATTTCACAAGGTTTCGATAAAGTTGGAGAAAGTTATGATAACATTCGTATATGTGGGATTAAAAGCATCAACGTTGAAATTTGAGAGTTTTCGGTGATCATATGAATGACCGGGGACTTAACAAAGTTGGTTTATGATTTGGGGACCTTAAAAGTCAAATTAGAGGGTTAAAAGTGCAATAAACCATGTTAAAATCAAGTTTGGAAGGACCAGGGACCTAAAGTGCAAAAGCTGAAAAGTTTACAACCTGAAGCTGGGAGCCATACCGGCCGCGCAAGACTCCCATAGGTCTTACACGGGCCGCATGGGACTGCCAGCGACATAAAAACATCACAGGTGGCTGTTTCAGCCTGTTACACCGCCTCAATTTACCATTTCTTGATTCTAGGGGCATGTTTTGATGGTTTTACAAGCATAGGGACACCTGTGATCATCTGGTAGCAACAACAGGGACATTTGGAATGATCTTGTACAATCAAAGTTCCTATATAAGGTGTTCTTGTTGCTAGTTCATAGTTCACACACTCAAAAATCATTTTAACTTGGTTTCTGAAGACTCCTGGGGCTCAAGGTCATTCTCTAAGGAACACTAGTCGTGATTAGGACTTCAGTAAGTGTCCTTAACCTTTCTTAATTCAGTTTTACTTAGTTTAATGGTCTAAAGTCAAACCATCGTAATTAAGGTTTGACTTAGTGATTAATCACTAATGGTCCAGTCAATTCTAGAATTAATAATAGCTTTGAGTTGGTAATTATGTGGGTAATAAACCCTTAAAAGGGTATTCTCTGATTCCCACTCTAAGTAGGTCAATTGTCGGGTCAAACTTGATCTTAAAAAGTCAACAGAAAGCAATTTTTCAAATAAATGCATAATTAACAGTGTAGCAGCTATGCAACCTATTTTATCACTAATATAACTTGGTAATTAATGTAAGAACATGTCTAAACATGTTCAACCCGACAATTTTAAGTTTAGGCTCGGTTCGGAACTGAAAGTCGCATAATTTGACTTCTGCTTTGACTTTCAGTTCTGACCCATTGTAGCATGTTTAGAAATACCTTAGAGCTTTAATAGGACCAGGTTACATGTTAGTATAACCCTCTGTGATTATACAACTTGGTTCATTAGTTATCCGATTCATATGCATGATTCCGTTATATGCCTAAATGTTGACCATAATGCCCATTTGGTCTTAAAACAAGAATTTTGAAAATGTGAGAGGACAATAGTCTTTATTACTAATTTATAAACATGTCCCTAAATTTTCACATAAGTTGGAGGTCTAGATTAAGAGTTATGCTCAATAGCGTAATTAGAAAGCTTTTTATTAATTAAACGGCATAATTAGCATATAGCATATCTAAACCCAATTTTTGATACCAAACTTTTTACCCACTGATGTAATATAATATTTTGGGATTTTTTAATATTTTTATTTATTTTTAGGCTGAGCATAACATAGAGTTATACCTTTGATTCGGTAATTGTCGGTTTTACCCTTTTGGCCTATAAAAAGAGTTTTACATAATATTTTGATACAAAACCTTTTGCTACTGATTTTATATAATAAATAAAATATTTTGAGTCTTTTGGAATAATAAAAATATCAGCTTTTCTTACAAAACCTAGAAATCGCCTTTTTACGCGTTTTAAACGCATAGTATGTATTAAAACTATTTTAAATATATAAGACTTGACACCTACTGATATTTTTAGTAAATTTTTATATTCTAATAGTAAGCAAAAGTTTTAAACTCAGATTTCCAGTTTTGACCTTTTTTAGCTTATGTGAAATTACTAAAATGCCTATACGGTGCATAGTTTAGTTATAAAAAGGTAAATTTCACCTATATACCATACCCTACTGTTATGACTTATAAAAATAAGTATTTTTACTAAATATATCAGACCTGAAACTCAGATTTATATTTAAACTCTTTTATAAGCTTTAAAATGACCAAAATGCCCCTACGGGGCATAGTTTGAATTTAAATCCATTTTGGGCATAATGGAAGGTATCCTACTGATATCACAACATATTTAAGGCATATTAACTTAGGAAACCTGTTCATGAATCATTCGGTTACCCGTAACGCATTATTTGCGTTCGGTGCGGTTTATGTAACTAGTTTGCATAAATTAGCCGAAACGGGTTAAACCTTATCATTTCTATCTCAAAATCTAGAATGTGTTTAGTTTACCCATACTAAACAAGTATACAAGCTTGTCGGGTCTAAACCGCATTCTAATCCGGTCTTCGCATAATCATGCGTTTTGAACCGTATCTTCTTTTTAAAACTAACCGGTCTAAGTATAGGCTTAATTAAAGACCCGTTAGGAATCTAATAGCTTATTAAAAACCTTCGTTCCAGATTTAGGAGCCCAGTAAAAGCTATCTATACTTGCTGATTTGATATACAGCTGGGATTGAATTTATATTTAGCTCAGGTAAATACTTTTAACTTATTTTCCCTTATACGGGCTTGGGGTACGGTATATAAAATACCGCTTGGTCGGGCATTGAATTTTTAATCGTATGAAGGTTACTTTATTGAAATGACCCGTTTAAATTGTTTTGTTTGCTTAAAACCTTTGGGGGGTTAATGACCATGTCCCGGATATCCTTGGCATCATTTTAAGAAATGGCCACGACCTAAGCACGGGGTGTAGGCGTACACCCGACAGTGCATCTATAAATAATAAGGTATAACCGCCGGTATCGGGAATAACTCGCCGCGGGACTATATCATGTGGTGTGTCTATTAATCTTTAACCCGATGTCAATCCGGGCTACTGAACGTATAAGAAACATGTAATTCTTCTACAAGTTTATATACAAATAATTATCCCAAGTTATAAAATGTTCTGTGCCTTGTGCATTCAAATCAATTTTTCTAAACCTTTTTAAAATGAGTCAGTTAATTGTAGTTACCAGTGTAAACTGACGTATTTTCCCAAAAAGGCTAAGTGCAGGTACTAATCAAAATAGGCTGGCCTCTCCTTAGCATCAATAAGAGTCTCGCAAGCTTGGATGCATTTTAAATCTGATGAACTATGTTTCCTTTTTATTTGATCCGCCTGTGGATCCTTACAGTCCGTTTGTAATACTTGAATATTACTTTTATTCGGTTTGTAATATGATTCATCTTTTGCTTCCGCTGCGCATTTAAATTGTGTTGTTTAACTATGATGGTATCAACTTGTCACACCCCTTTCTGCGGCGGAAGCACGAGGTGTGATCATGAAAGGTTCTCATTGCATACGAAAGGTAAACATGCTACATGCTCGTAAACATAACTTCAAATACCATAATTTGAAAACACAAGTTTAGCGTTTACATCGCTAAGTCGCATAAAACATTGTCTTATAAGTTTACAACTTATTTAAAGATAAACATAAGCGACATCCAAGAGCATAAGCAAGAACGCGCGCACATCCATCCTAGTTACCTGAAATACATGTGAGTTTTGGAAAAACGTCAACATAATGTTGGTGTGAATTCATGCAGTTTTTGTATTTCACATTTGTATACTTTGTATGAAAACATAGTTTGTGTCATGTAAAATCAAGTTTTCATATATAAATCAAGTACTCCGGTGTACACCACGTACCCATGTATAATTCAAGTTTTTCTTGAGTTCCCCACGTACTCAAGTATAATTCATGTTTTCTTGAGTACCCCACGTACTCAAGTATAATTCAAGTTTTTCTTGAGTACCCCACGTACTTCAAGTATTATTCAAATATTTCTTGAGTACCCCACGTACTTCAAGTATTAATCAAGTTTTAGTATGGTATGAATTTTATGTAAATAAAGTATTCCTGTAAGTATCAGGATTGTTAATGGGTTGCAAGGCCATTAACATGTGACACGACATAGGAAGTCACCAAACCTTAGGCATTTAGTTGGCATATTCTGAGACACAAAAGCACTACTCGATTCTCGCCCTCACCGAGAGTGTGGCTGCCCGGCACCCGTTAGATCTAACCTTTTGTTCTGCGGTCTAGGTATATTGTTGATTAATGGTGCTCATGTACCCTATTCATGACATGATTTCTCGTATCATTTCTCATAACGCATCATACTTGGTACTCGTCCTCACCAAGTGCGCTTCTCGTATTCTTATATCTCATCACACTTGGTACTCGTCCTCACCAAGTGTGCTTCTTGTATTTTTATATCTCATCACACTTGGTACTCGTCCTCACCAAGTGTGCTTCTTGTATTTTTATATCTCATCACACTTGAGCACCTGCACATTCAGACTACTTGATTATTTGAACAATTTAGCCCAGGTCTGTTGGACCTTAGGCATTTCAACACAATATGCTTCGTTCAATTTTGGAAAATCTTTGTCATTTTGTACAAAGACTTTTTCATCTTTGACTTCAACTTTCTCATCTTTTACCGAAGTCACTTGTTTCTTAGCAGACCATGTTTGACCTTTTGGAGTACCTCGTTTGTAAAAATGTGAATCTTTTTGAACATTTTGATTTTGAACAACATTTGATTTCCAAAACTCGTTTGGTTTTGTTGTATCGACAGTTGTTTTGCAATTCTGTGTTGTTCTTAATCTGGGTATATGAGAATTCCAGGTCTGTCTTGAATCGAACCTATTCGGGTTTGATTTCCATGTTTGATTCGAAGCAAACTTATTTGTGTTATATCTCCAAGTTTGTTTTGAATCAAATCTGGTTGACCTTTGTTTCACATCCTCAGATTTTTGTTTCTGAACATTATCAGGCTCCTTTTGCTAACATCCACAGGTTTCAGATTTGGACACTTTCGTGCAATATGTCCAGTTTGATCACACTTAAAACATGTTCTCTTTGACACATCTTTGACCTGCGGTTGTTGCTTTTTCTTTTGAGCACAAAACTCTTCATTAGACTGTCGTATAACTTAGAGTTTTTCCTCTTCTTTTAAACTTATTCCTTGAACAAAATTCATTTTTGCCTGATAATTTGGCATTTCATTTTTCTTCCAACTTTGTTTCTTCTTATAACCCAACCCAGCCTTCATGTTTTTCTTTTTAAAACCAGGTTTATTATAAAAAAATTTGTGACTCTTACCAGCAAACTTTGAAATCTCAGATTTTTCAATCTCAACCATCTTGAAAACTTTGTCAGTCTTTTCTGAAATCACATTCTGAATCGGGAATATAACATCTAAGAATAATTTTTCCGATCCAATCATGGTATAAACCAATCCTTTTGAATCATCATTCAAATTTTTCTCGGATTTTGAGTTTTTCAGATATCCATCATGAAAATTACCTTCATTTTCATCTTGTGATTCAGATTTACCTGTATCAACCGACTCTTCTCTCAACACACTTTCAACGACCTTACCTACCACCTCTGAATCACTAGAATCATCAGATTTGGAATAGGTTACGTCAATGTTATCTGGCAATTGATCTACCATGTTGAAAGCTTTTTCGACCTTTTCATCATCATAAAATGCAAACTTTTCCGGTGGTGGAACTTGATGAAACTCTGAGCCAATACCTTTCTTGTTTTGCTCAGAATCTTTTCCATCCGGTTTTATGTTGAAAATTCTTTCAAGCACATATGACGACACGTGATAACTTTTTAACTTGTTGTTATCCTGTTCTAAATCAGCAATCTGACGCTTTAGCTTAGCAACATCCTCAATATAGGAATTAACAACACCTTGTTTTATTTCATACATTCGCTTAATAGGAATTAACAACATCCTCGCTAAGTGTGAAAGTGAGGCGATCCGACTTAAACTAGACAGTTATTCTAACTCTAGATATGTGCTGGATCACATTATTGGCACACAAAAAGAGAAAAAGGATGTCACGTGCATTGGATATAAGAAATGTCCACCACCTGTTAGACAAAATTATGATGCACTGCCTGATGAGGAGTATAAAACTCATTATGAAGAATCTGTTCCTTTAGACATTAAGGAATTTGCAACGGGACTTGGATACCAACAGGAAGTATCATCAGATTCGGATGTGTCAGCAGATACTTTTGTAACTGCTGAACAAAATCAGGATCCTCCAATCATTGTTGAGGATACTGATTCTTCAGATGATGAATCTAATAATACTGACACAGCACAGTCAGATGCGGTAATCAAAGAAGAGGACATACCTCTCGAGAATCATATTCTATGTGATCCTCCCGCAAAACCTGCTACGACTGTTCTGACCGAGTCCACGTCTACTTCCTCACAAGAGTCTGAGAGTATGAATTTGCTGTACACTCTTGTTGGTGATGATAAAATCTACACTGACAAAGATTTTCCTATTAAGAATGTTAATCAATCTTTAATTAGTAAAATTTTTGAAGATTTAACAAGTAAGTTCTTGGGAAAGACAGGATCACACGTTGTGGTAACACAGTGTCCTCCGATTCCAAGAGCTGAAATTCGCAAACAAAATGGCAATAAAAAATTACCAACTGAGAAAGTTCAGCAAAATCGCACCAAACCTAAAAGTAACTCACCGACTCAATGGCAAAAGAAACAGACCAAGAAAAAAGGACAAGAAAGTGAACTTTGTGAAATCGAAGGGAACAGATAAACTTGAAACATTTTCAAATAGATCTAACTTAGATCATGTCATTCAAGTTAATTCTTTGAAAAGAAACGAACCAAACCGTTCAAAACCTAGTACCTCGGGATCACAAAGTTCATCGACAAGACAATCACATGATACTACGGGGTTTGTAGAACGTAGATCATGTTTTTCATGTGGCACATTTGGACATATTATTCGAAATTGTCCATATCTTCATAAACAAAAAGCCAAAGTTGATGATCCCCGTGACCAAATTGACCGCAAGCGATCTGTTTCATCAAAACCAGATCCCCGTCTTGTAAAAGAAAGGGAAAAGAAACAGAAACGCCAACAGGTCAAGAAAATTGAAAAGGCGATTAAAACCGTTGTGGTTAACAAAGCATCTGTTTCTGTCAAACCAGACGATTCAAAAACTTCAGACAATCATGAAGTTAAGATTTTAAAGAATAACACTGGTAAAACAAAACAGACCTGGAAACCAAAAACGGTTATTGAATCAGGGGGAACATCACAATTTCCACAACATCGAGAAGTTCAAGTAACTTACGTTGATGAAAATGGAAGACCCAAGACCACAAAGGCTTGGGTCCCCATCTCCAACTAATCATGTGAGTACATGTGCAGGGTGTTCCAGGAGGAACTTTCAGCAGTCATTGGATTGTTGATAGTGGGGCATCCAGGCACATGACAGGCGACATGAAGCTTCTCTACGACGTTAAATCTATTAGAGGAGGTTATGTTGCTTTTGCTGGAGATAAAGGCGGATATATTACGGGAGAAGGAATGGTATCCAACGGGGTTGTAAGTTTTGACAAGATCAACTTTGTACAACAACTTGATCACAATCTTCTCAGCGTTTCACAAATCTGTGATAAACAGTTTTCAGTACACTTTGATGCAAATGGATGTTACGTGCTGAAACCCGGCTTCAAGATTCCAAAAGAATGGATTCTCTTATCTGCTCCAAGGATAAACGATTTGTATGTCCTTCATATGAGCCAAGCTATAACAACGACTGCACAAGCAACTTGTTTCATTACAAAAGCCACGGAAAAAGACTCAATCTCTTGGCACAGACGTATGGGTCACATTCACTTACGCAAAATGAATCATTTGGTGACGGATGAATTAGTGAATGGTGTTCTTCTTAAAAATTTCCATCTTCAAGACGTCTGTGTTTCATGCCAAAAAGGAAAGCAAACGAAGAAACGACATCTGACAAAGAAGATCAACACGGTGGCAGTTCCTCTTGAACGGTTGCACATGGATTTGTTCGGTCCTGTCAAGCACAAAAGCATCAGGAATGATCAATACTGCCTCGTGATAACTGATGATTATTCAAGATTTTCTTGGGTGGTGTTCATGGCTCACAAGAGTGAAACTTTCGGTATTATCAAAAACTTAATCATTCAGATTGAGAATTTGTATAAGTTGAAGGTTAGGCGGATACGCAGCGACAATGGTACAGAATTTAAAAATCAAGCCATGGCGGAGTTTTGCACATCAAAAGGTATTCTTCACGAATTTAGTGCGGCTTATACTCGTCAACAGAATGGTGTCGCTGAACGCAAGAGCCGTACATTGATCGAGACTGCTAGGACTATGTTGGTAGAGTCGCAGTTGCCCATTCCATTCTGGAGTGAAGCTGTGGCCTCCGCATGTTACACGATGAACCGAGTCCTTACAGTCAAAAGGCACAACAAGACCTGCTTTGGGCATCTTCACAAACGTAAACCAGATTTGTCATATCTTGAACCATTTGGAGCTCCTTGCACAATGATTGATCCTAATGGAAAGTTTGGGGCAAAAGCTATTGAAGGTCACTTTCTTGGTTATGCCACCCCGAACTTAAGAGTCTGGAATCTACAGACTAAAAGGGTTGAGGAATGGTCTGAAGTCAGAGTACAAAGGCACACTTTACCAGTCAAAAATCCAGGTCAACCATGGATGTTTGAGTACGATGACTTTTTCAATTCGATCAATGTTGAAGCAGTTGAAGAAAATGCTGCGGCAAGGATGTTTTTCGAGAGTGACAACGCAACAGATTCACCGTTGGTTCGTCCAATTATTGTCAATCAAGAACCATCTTCAGTGAACAATAATGCTCTCGACAATGAGGATTTTCATGATGCAACCGAACTGAACGAATCTTCAGAGGATGAAGAATTTCTAGATGCAGATCAAGAAGCTCCTACATCAGCTGTTCATGGTACTTCAGAGGCTACACCTCCAGTGGACGCCCCTATAACAGCTGAAGCTACTTGTTGTGGGCTAATTTCTGAGCTCATATCCTGAGAAATATCTTGGCTTATATCTTGATTAAATAATGTCTGTTCATGTCCGGGGTGCAGATTCAGGGTATTGGTAATATCCTGAATGGTATCCTCAGGATCACTAACGGATTATGTGCAGGTACGTGGGTTAGAAGCTAGCAACGTTCACAAAGACTTATTCTGCGGAAGACTCGGTCCAAACCGTTCAAAGAAAGACGTTGAAGCCTTATTACTCGGTCTATGACGTTCGTGATGGAATATTCGGAGCATCCCATGTTTATAGGGATATTTGTTTGTATTTCGTTACTATAAATAGGAGGAACACCGGATCGAATAGGACACAACAATTTCACTGCAATCACACTCACTACACACCAACACTTGCTCTTTCGCAAATTGTACTCTCACACGAATTCATTGTAACACTTAGCGATCTGGTTGATATCCTGCACTGTATCCTGAAGTTTAAAGCAATAAGAAGAACAAGGCAGCTGCGATTGTCAGCTCCCGAGGTTTTATGCCGGCGATCTAGATTGATCAAGGGCTTTCCTCGTACATCTCGTGTCGTTTCCTTTATTTTTTGCTTATTATTTACTCATTGTTTGATCGTAGATACAGCTCAATATCCTGAGCCGTATCCTGAATACTGATTTTCTAAATAACTCAACAAGCACATTTTTTATAAACTTTCTAGCACACTACCTCACATTACTAATTTGATCACTAAATTGCTTAGGTAATTTTTGACCAAAACAATTTGGCGCCCACCGTGGGGCAAGTGGTGCTCTCTTTACTAAAAATTTTTATCAAATCGCTACTCGGTTTTTTATTTTCAAAACTTTTTGCTACATTGTCCACAATGGCCTCACGATCAAACATGAGTTCCTCTACCATGTCTGCTACGACTTCTGCTACTACAGGTTCGGTGCTTCCACCACCTCCTCCAAGAATGCCAGCCTCTACACGACCTCAGGATATTATCCCTACCCGCAGTGTTCAGGAATCTGCCCCTGTTTAGCATCTAACGACGAAATTTTAACCTTGTTTGGAAGTGTGCAGGAACAAATGAGGCAGCAGCAGGAAACGAACCAAATGCTCTTAAGGGAAATACAACTCCTGAAGTCTGGCTCGAGCAGATCCGCTGAGGATATTGTCACTCCATTACAACCCAGAACTTTGAACTTCAGTTCAGCTGTGTATACTGAGGATAACCGGGGAAATATTGTGCCCAACCTTCCTCAGAATCATACCCCTGAAATACCCTCCTCGGTCAGGATATCGACCATAAGGAGCTCAGGATATGCTTCAGGATATGGGCAAAATCCTCCAACGGGTAACGTGTCAAATAATAATAATACTCATAATACTAACAATGGTGGATCCCTGCAGGATACAGGTGTGACATCAGCACTTACTAGGGAACTTCAGAAGTTGAAGGACATGATATCAAGTGTACCCGGGGTGGTCCAGCCGATCCCGGAAGTGTCTCAAGACAGTCATAAGATATCTCGCTTTGCATATCCTATCTGTGATGCTGAAATTCCAAAGAGGTTCCAAACCCCCAACATGAAGCTTTACGACGGAACGACGGATCCTGAGGAGCATATTGCTCAGTATAGGGAGAGGATGGAGATCAACCCTATCCCTCCGGATCTCAAAGAAGCATGCTTGTGCAAGGGTTTTGGTTCAACCTTGACAGGATCAGCTTTGAAGTGGCTCTTGAATGTTCCTCCACATTCAATTACATCTTTTGCTCATTTAGTAAATTTATTTAATAGTCAGTTTTCTTGTAGTAGGAGCTTTGAAAAATTAACAAGTGATCTCTATAGGATAACACAAGGGCCTCAGGAATCCCTTAGGGATTATGTGAACAAGTTTAGCCGGGAATCACTAGACATTCCTCATCTTGATGTTGCAACGGCTGTGCAAGCTTTCAAGATGGGGTTGCAAAAGGATTCTCAATTTTACCAAGACCTTGTAATGAACCCATACAGGAACCTGGATGAAGCTCGGAACAGGGCCCTAAGATACATTCGGTTGGAAGATGACAGAAAGATGCAAGAAAGGATGAACTCATCCAACACTTATGAGTCAACTAACAGGAAATCGGAATCCTCATTCAAGTCGTATCGGCCTAAGCCATATGGCAGAAATGAGAACAAGAGAGTGAATGCTGTCGAAGATGAGGATCCTGAAGAGTATCCTGAATTATCTGAATATTGCTTTTCTGTTAACATCCCTGAATTGATGTATGCCATGCAGGGTCTAGGGGACAAGGCAAGATGGCCTCGAAAGAATCAACAAAAGGCGGATTGGAAAGACAAATCAAAATGGTGTGCTTTCCACGAAGATTTCGGACATATGACCGAGGATTGCATTGCTTTGAGGAAAGAGATAAGCTATCTTCTAAGCAAGGGATATTTGAAAGATCTCTTAGGAAGGAAGAAGAATAAGGGTCAAGATACTGATAAGGATCCTGAGCGAGCAGCCTCACCTCCCGCGGATGCCAAGATAATCAACTTCATTTCGGGAGGATCCGACATTTGTGGGACTTCGTATTCGGCAGCAAAGAGACATGCAAAAGAAGCTAAGGCCGAAAGGGGAGACAAACCTGTCAGGATGACTACACTCACAACTGACAAAGTGATCACATTTGATGCTGATGACAGGGACACTGTCCAGGATCCTCACCATGATGCTCTGGTAATAACGTTATATGTGGCTAACCATTTTGTACGCAGGATATTGGTTGATAATGGCAGCTCCGTCAACATAATCCAACTAGAGACGCTTAAAAGAATGAATGTATCTCCAATGGATATCACTTCGAAGTCCACCGTGCTTGTTGGGTTCAGTGGAGAGGCCAGAAACACAGTGGGAGAGATAAAGTTGCCGGTGTATGTTGAAGGAGTCAACTCGATACAACGTTTCTGTGTAATGGACTCTTTATCCTGCTATAACATTATATTGGGAAGACCGTGGATTCACGATATGAAGGCCGTGCCATCAACATATCACCAATGCATCAAGATACCTACCCCTTGGGGAGTTGTTAAAGTTGATAGTGATCAGCAGGAGGCGAAAGAATGCTACTCATCCTCGATGAAATCCTCAACCAAACCTAGTGCAGCATAGCAATTAAAGACGCGGGCCCAGGATATCGTGGAGGATCCGGAGCAGGATGTGAAGAAAATTGTCCTGGACCAAGATAATCCCGATATTTCGGTGCTCGTGGGAACCAATATCCCTCAGGATATTGAAGAACAATTAATTAACTTTTTAAAATGCAGGATGTCAACGTTTGCATGGAAGCATGAGGATATGACAGGCATATCCAAAGATATTATCACTCACAAGCTTGGAATTGATAAATCATTCAAGCCAGTGCAACAAAAGAGAAGGAAGTTTGCTCCTGAACGCAATACAATTATTCAAGAAGAAGTTGAAAGATTGTTGAAGTCCAAAATGATTAGAGAAGTCAAATTCCCAAGGTGGCTAGCAAACGTGGTAGTGGTACAGAAGAAGAACGGAAAATGGAGAGTCTGTGTGGATTACACAGACTTGAATAAAGCTTGTCCTAAAGACCCATTTCCTCTTCCCCATATTGATGCGATGGTAGATGCCACTGCTGGGCATGAAATGCTGACTTTCATGGATGCATCCTCAGGATTTCAACAGATCCAAATGGAGCCTTCTGACCAGGAGGATACTGCCTTCATGACACCAACAGGTATTTATTGTTACACAGCTATGCCTTTTGGTTTGAAAAATGCAGGTGCAACATACCAAAGATTGGTAAATATGATGTTCAAAGACAAACTGGGGGACACCATGGAGGTGTACATTGACGATATGGTGGTAAAGTCAAAGAAAGCTCAGGATCACCTCCAGGATATTAAAGGAGCGTTTGATATCCTGGATCAGTATAATATGAAGCTGAATCCTGCCAAGTGCCATTTTGGAGTAGGAGTAGGAAAATTCCTAGGATATATGGTGACCAAAAGAGGAATAGAAGCAAGCCCGGAGCAGATTAAAGCCATCTTGGATATTAAATCACCCTCAAATATGAAAGATGTTCAACGATTAACGGGGCGAGTGGCAGCATTAAACAGATTTATCTCAAGATCCTCAGAGAAATGCAAAGATTTTTATGATATCCTGAAGAAGAACAAAAAATTCGAGTGGGGTGAGAAGCACGAAGCAGCCCTACAGGATTTGAAACGATATCTCTCAACCGCACCTCTACTGATGAAACCCGAAAATGGTGAACCACTATCCCTGTACCTTGCTGTATCAGGGAATGCTGTAAGTGCCGTTCTTATAAAAGACCATGAAGGTCAGCAATATCCTGTTTATTATGTTAGCAAAAGTTTGTTAGATGCTGAAACTAGGTATTCTCACTTAGAAAAATTAATACTAGCATTAGTCATGGCATCAACGAAACTTAGACATTACTTTGAGACACATAGGATTCATGTTAAAACAAATTATCCTGTCAAGAATGTGCTTAGAAAACCAGAGATGTCAGGCAGAATGGCTAAGTGGTCGGTAAAGTTAAGTGCCTATGATTTAGTATATGAACCTAGGAATGCCATAAAGTCTCAGGCTTTAGCTGACTTTGTGGCTGATTTTAGTAGTGACATTCAGGATGAGGTAGACCTAGAAGTTCAACAGTTAGGAGAATCCTCAGGATCCTGGACATTATATACTGATGGTGCATCTAACATAAGAGGAGTAGGATTGGGAATACTACTAAAATCGCCACAGGGGGACATATTACCCCAGGCTATTAGGTGTGAATTTCCTGCTACCAATAATGAGGCAGAATATGAAACTTTAATTGCAGGATTAGAATTGGCTAAGAGTATGAGTATAAAAAATTTACAAGCATATGTTGACTCTTTGTTAATTACTAACCATTTTAATGGATCATATGCAGTTAAGGGTGAGAAATTGACTGAATATCTTGATATTCTCAAAAAATTAGCAGGATATTTCGATGTTTTTACACTTGAACAGGTACCAAGAGAGGATAATGCTGAAGCGGATGCCTTAGCAAATCTGGGATCATCAATCAGGATACCGGAAGGGACCCAAGTACCAATAATACATGTCTTATATCCTGCAACTAATCCTCAGGGTAAAGAAGTAGCGGATATTCGGGATCCTGGAGTGGAATATCCTGAACAGGATCCTAAATCCTGGACAACTCCAATTCTGAAATATCTTAAAAATGGACACATCCCCGAAAATGAAAATCCTAAGGCATTTAGGATGAAGGTATCACGATTCACTATTATAAATAATATTCTATACAAGAAATCTCTTGCAGGACCATATTTAAGGTGCTTGGAGGATCATGAAGCCAAAGAAGTACTTCAGGATATACATGAAGGGGACTGTGGTAATCACACTGGGGGCAGATCGTTATTCTCGAAAGTATTGAGGACAGGATACTTTTGGCCAACAATGAGAAAAGATGCTGCAGAATATGCTCGAAGATGTGATGCATGTCAAAGGCATAGTAACATACTACATCAACCAGCTGAACCACTATATCCTGTAGTTTCCCCTTGGCCATTCATGAAGTGGGGGATGGATATAGTAGGGAAGTTACCAAAAGCTCCGGGAGGAAAAGTATTTATGTTAGCAATGACGGATTATTTCTCTAAATGGGTCGAGGCTGAAGCATTCGTTCAAGTAAGAGACCAAGAAGTAGTATCCTTCATAAAGAGGAATATCCTGACTAGGTTTGGGGTACCAGCTGAGATCATTTGTGATAATGGGTCCCAGTTTATAAGCAAAAGGACTACTGACTTTTGCAAGAGTTGGGGAATCAAAATGATCACATCTACTCCGGTACATCCTCAAGCGAATGGACAAGCCGAATCCTCGAACAAGATAATAGTCAATAACTTAAAGAAGAGACTGGGAACCAAAAAAGGAAGATGGGTGGAAGAGTTACCCTTTGTTTTGTGGGCTGATAGGACAACGGTGAAGAATGCAACTGGCCAAACCCCGTTTTCCTTGGTATTTGGAGCAGAGGCGATGATTCCAACAGAAATGACGATACCTACTGCAAGATCTATGCTACAGGATCCTGAACAGAATCCTGAAGTCTTATGTCAGGATTTGGACACTATAGATGAAAAAAAGAGATGCAGCAAGGCTAAGGATAGCAGCATATCAACAAAGAATATCCAGAGCATACAATAAGAACATAAGGACTAGGAGATTTCGAATTGGTGATTGGGTGCTGAGAAAGGCTTTTCAAAATACCACTAATCCTGCCGATGGCAAGCTAGCTCCAAAATGGGAAGGACCTTATGAAATCGAGTCAGAAGCAGGGAAAGGAGCATATCGACTCAGGAATGTGGAAGGGGATATGCTACCAAGATCCTGGAATGCAATACATTTGAAGCTCTATTTCAAGTAAGAGTAGAATTTATTTTCTATCTCGGAATGGTATGTGTTCTATCTCTTTAAAATATATTTGTTTATTATCTTGAACCCAATACTGACTTAAGCATCGGAGGGGTGTTAGCCAAGCTAACACCCACCTTAGTTTAGAACTGTTTTGCAGGATATGTTTCAGGATATAGCTCCAGGATATATACCCAGGATGAGTCGAAAGATTAGAGGATTGGCCCCCTCTCTCACGATTAAGGGATCCTGATCCCTTCAAAGGTTTAAAGGTATTCACCTTTCTTTCGAATTGGGTTTAAACACCTCGCCTGGAGCGCAAGTTATCTAGGTGTAGTTCAAGGTAGCGGGACCAGTTCATGTAAAAGTGGCTGACAATTTCGTTACTGTTGGCTATATCCTGGATCCTAAAGGTATATGAGGATTGATCACCCTCTCTCACGAAAGAGTATTTTCATACTCTCAAAGGTTTAAAGGTTTTCACCTTTCTAAGTCTAGGAGTTTATACACTCTCGCCTGTAGCGCATGAAATTCAGGGTTTATCCCCAGATACCAGGGTTTATCCCCAATATGCTAAGGATTCTCTTCGGGATATCAGGGGTTCTGCCCTTGGGCATTCGGAATTCGTTCGAGTCAAAAGGTAAATACATTTGTGTCTTTGTCAAACGCAGGGGACACACATTATTCTAATTCAAAGGATGGATCCAAGTTTATAAGTATGCACTGGGGACAAATTTATGATAAAGGATTGGGACTGATTCTCTAAGGCTCTCTGGTATGATCTCTCCTTTTTATTTGGATAATTTATAGGTTATATTTCAATATCCCTATTAAGATATCTTTCAGGATATCTCCCAGGATACATTTATGATATGTGTTCCTAAGAATGTTCAAACCAAACGGTTTTCACAAGTAAAATTTGTGTGACAATAACAATAAAGTCAAGAAAGTAGTTATATTATTAACATACCAAAAGATGTGCTCTTAGTTTCACCTCAAAACAAGGCCCATCCACTAAGAGCACTAGTAGTTCATAACCATATTTACCCAACAGTTGAGGGCTTCATCTCAAACCGAGACCCATCCACCTTCAACTGTTGTATTGTTCAAAAAGCATGCAGGAAATATAAATTGTTCAGGTACGGAAAAGTAAAATGCAGAAAAGTAAATTGTTTGTGGAACTGCAAACCAACATTCAAATTCAAAAAGGTGGGCTCTGGCCTTGGCACGTATATCCGTCATTGCCCACCTAGGTGCCCTTACATAGCGGCATCACCTTCAACCTTCTCAGACTTCTCCGCTCCAGCATCTTGACCAGCATCCTGCGCAGAATCCTGACCAATGTCCATTTCAGCATCACCTCCAGCGTCCTTCTTCTCTCCAGCTTGGACCACCACCTCCGTTGACTTGGAAGACTCGCCGGCTTCAGCAGGAAGTGGCACAGCTTTGCCTCCGAGCTCCTTCAATTTAGCCACCCAGGATTCGACTGGCCAAGATGGACAAACAAGGCCCGTCTCCTTGGCCTCATAGGCCATTTTGATGCGTGCTTGTAGCAGGGAGACGATAGCAGAAGCCTTGATTCCCTCTCGAAAGCTGATCAAGGCCTGATCATGGTCCATTTGAACGCTGGCAAGTTTGACCTCAGCATCTTGGGTGACCTTCTTCAGCAAGCTTTCATAGTGCCAGCTCTTTGCTTCGGCAATAGCACCTTGGTCAGCAACGGTGCTCTCGAGCTGCTTGATCCTGGCTTCATGAAGTGCCACAGTACCACAAGCGTCATTGTACAAGTGGAGCAAATGCTGGAGGCCCTGTACATTGATCACAGGTATGGGGTTAGAGTGTATGCTGACTAAGACATCCTACCAGGATATCCTGTTAGGATATACGTGCAGGATATATGTGCAGGATATACATGAAGGATATGCGTCAGGATATTACCTTGTTGAGGAAGGATGTCATTGGCTCTAAGGAGTCGGAGAAGCTGAGTTCATCATAGGAGAACCCTTCTGAGCCTGGAGTGCTGACCTCAAGGCCCTTTCTCTTTTTCGCTGCGGAAGCACGGGTTCTTGGATTGGCCTTGGGAGCCGGGAGTGGCTTGGAGCTGGTGGTAGCAGGAGTCTCCTTCTTAACTATGGCTGGAGTTGGATAGCTGTCAAGTTCATCCAGGTCAAGATAGACTGGGACTTTGCTGGAATCTGCACACAGGGAGTAAATTCTAAATCCCTCCTATAAATAACAGATAAGAAGCATATGTGTGCAGGATATCTTGCAGGATCCTTACCAGACATGTTGGCACTTGAAAGAGGACTTGGAGTTGGTGGAGAAGGGTTGAAACTTCTTTCTGCCTCTGGGAGAAGTCTAATGGCGTCTATTCTTTCTTGGGAATTAGCAAGAGGAGGAGCAATCTTCCTGAAATCAGCTGCACAATAGAGAAGATAAATTAGTTCAGGATATGGAACAGGATAAGCGACAGGATCATTCTTAAACCCTAAATCCTACCCTTTCTCAACCATTGTACCGGATATTCCGTCCCACCAGGGATTGAGTCCCTTTTTACAAAGAAAAACTTGGATTGCCAACCATCCTCGTTCCTGGTGGCACGAAGTATCAATGGGTCACCGGAAGTAGAATAAAACAGAAATCTACATGATCCGTGGCATCTAAGTTTGTAAGCCAGGGGGAGATCATGGATGGAAAGATCAGGAATGTGGTTTCTCTTGATCTGGTCAAGAACAGATAAAACACGCCAGAGCATTGGCATTGTTTGGCTAAAAGAGATTTTTGTGATCTTAAAGAATTCGGTGATGAAGTCCGGAAAGGGGAATCGTAGCCCTAGGGTAAAAGGGAAAGCACTAAAGCATATCCACTCGTTGGAGACCATATCTGACCGGATTTCACGGTCAAACGGTCTGAATACGGTTCCTTCCGGGAAGATACCGGAGGATTTTAAGGCTGACAGGTGGGCACTATCAAAGGTACATGCTTCCTTCTCCAGTTCTTGGAGAAGGTTTTGCTGGTAGAACGTAGGGGCCGAGTCACCTGAACTGGATCTTGTTTGGCGCGGCATTTGATCGACTGAATTTTTCGCCGGAGAGAAAAGATGAAGATAAGTATGAAAGATAGAGAGAAAATGTACCTTTTCCTTGTCGATTATGATTAAAAAAGAAGATGAGGATGAGAAGATATAGGGTATGATGAGTAGATATAGGCTGGGTAGTTGCAAACGATCACATCACAGGTCTTATCTCTTAAATGCCTCGGTTTGTGTAAAAAATGTAACCGTTAGTAATGAGGATACTAAACGGTAACATTTTTGGGGACAATTGTTGTGGGCTAATTTCTGAGCTCATATCCTAAGAAATATCTTGGCTTATATCTTGATTAAATAATGTCTGTTCATGTCCGGGGTGCAGATTCAGGGTATTGGTAATATCCTGAATGGTATCCTCAGGATCACTAACGGATTATGTGCAGGTACGTGGGTTAGAAGCTAGCAACGTTCACAAAGACTTATTCTGCGGAAGACTCGGTCCAAACCGTTCAAAGAAAGACGTTGAAGCCTTATTACTCGGTCTATGACGTTCGTGATGGAATATTCGGAGCATCCCATGTTTATAGGGATATTTGTTTGTATTTCGTTACTATAAATAGGAGGAACACCGGATCGAATAGGACACAACAATTTCACTGCAATCACACTCACTACACACCAACACTTGCTCTTTCGCAAATTGTACTCTCACACGAATTCATTGTAACACTTAGCGATCTGGTTGATATCCTGCACTGTATCCTGAAGTTTAAAGCAATAAGAAGAACAAGGCAGCTGCGATTGTCAGCTCCCGAGGTTTTATGCCGGCGATCTAGATTGATCAAGGGCTTTCCTCGTACATCTCGTGTCGTTTCCTTTATTTTTTGCTTATTATTTACTCATTGTTTGATCGCAGATACAGCTCAATATCCTGAGCCGTATCCTGAATACTGATTTTCTAAATAACTCAACAAGCACATTTTTTATAAACTTTCTAGCACACTACCTCACATTACTAATTTGATCACTAAATTGCTTAGGTAATTTTTGACCAAAACACTACTGCATCATCCTCTTCGTCAGTTCTGGGTATTGAATTGGTTGTTGATCTAAAACTCAACAATCTGGGTACAAACATTCAAGTTCCAGAAAACCCTGAATCAAGAATTCACAATACCCATCCTCATCAAAACATCATAGGCAATGTACAAAGTGGCATACAAACAAGAAACATGTTGCGCAACAACAACAACGCAGGCTTGTATGCGGCGATTAGAGAATCTGGTCAACAAAACGATTGGTCTTTCGCATGTTATGTCTCACAGGAAGAGCCAAGAACTTGGAAAGACGCTTTGAAAGATAACTCTTGGGTTGAAGCAATGCAGGAGG
The DNA here is from genome assembly GCA_030545235.1 of Helianthus tuberosus. Lineage (NCBI taxonomy): Eukaryota > Viridiplantae > Streptophyta > Magnoliopsida > Asterales > Asteraceae > Helianthus > Helianthus tuberosus. Next base: position 31,881,984 of record CM060415.1, on the reverse strand, counting down.
AACTGCAATAATTCCAGAAACTTGGTGTCTGGAAACTAGTAGAGAAAACTGCTGGTTATAAGAAGATTGGTACCCGTTGGGTGTATAAGTGCAAAAAGGACGACCGTGGAATCGTTATTCGCAGCAAAGCTAGATTGGTCATTCAAGGTTTTCATCAGATTGAAGGTATAGACTACAACGAAGTGTATGCCCCTGTTGCACGTCTGGAAGCAATTCGGATCTTTCTGGCTTATGCCTCATTCAAAGGATTCAAAGTTTACGAGATGGACGTCAAAAGTGCATTCTTACATGGTCTAGTGGAAGAAGAGGTGTATGTTGAACAGCCTCCAGGTTTTGAAGATCCTACCCATCCCGATCGGGTTTGGTTGCTGAACAAAGCTCTCTATGGTCTACATCAAGCACCGCGAGCTTGGTACGCCACCTTATCTAATTATCTGCTGGAGAATGGATTTCGCAGAGGTCTTATCGATTGCACTCTCTTCATAAAAGAACAAGATGGAGATCTTCTACTGGGTCAGGTATATGTGGATGATATTACTAACAATGTTATGTGTAGGGACTTCGAGCGTGTAATGCAGGATAAATTCGAGATGAGCGCTATGGGGGAGATGACTTTCTTTTTGGGCTTGCAAGTGCAACAAACAAAGTCTGGGATTTTCATCCACCAGACTAAGTATGTCCAAGACATCTTGAGCCCATTCCAGATGTCCGACACATTGCCCATTGGTACCCCACTGCAGTAAAATCACGGAATCAATCCAGACTTGAAGGGTGAAGTTGTTAGCTCTTCATATTATCGCGCGATGATTGGATCCCTTATGTACCCACAGCATCAATACCAGATATAATGTATCCAACATGCCTGCTAGCCAGATATCAAGTGAACCCGAAGGCCTCACATCTTGCAGCTGTAAAAAGGATTTTTCGTTATTTGAAGGGTTGCCCAGACACCGGTCTATGGTACCCTAACGATGATAACATTGAATTAGTCGCTTTCAGTGATTCAGATTTTGGCGGATGCAAAATCGACGACAAATCCACAACGGCTGGATGCCAGTTTTTAGGAACTCGCCTCGTAACATGGCAGTGCAAGAAGCAGACTTGTGTCGCTACATCAACTTGTGAAGCCGAATACATTGCTGCCTCAAGTTGTTGCTCCCAAGTCCTGTGGATACAACAACAAATGCGCGATTACGGTTTTGAATTCCTAACTACTCCTATTTTAGTCGATAATTCTGCTGCCTTATCTATCACTAGAAATCCTGTGCAGCATTCAAAGACCAAACACATCGAAATTAAGTATCACTTCATACGTGATTGCTTTGATAAAAGGCTAATCGATGTTGTTAAAGTCCACACTGATGACGAACGTGCCGACCTTTTTACCAAAGCATTTGATAAATCAAGATTTGACTTTTTATTATTGGTAAACGGCATTAAGGTTAAGAAAGAGTAATCCACATCGGAAAATCATTTTTGTAAATATTTTGTGTTTTAAAAATTATTGTAAGTTTTTTGATTTTAGGGGGAGTAATTCCAAATTTGAAAATTCAAAAACATCAAAAAATTTCAAAACCCAAAAACAATAGAAAAACAAAATTGAGTTTCATGGCGAGCAAAAGAGAAAATGATAGTACATCAATGGTCTGTTGAAACCTCTTTTAAACTGAAATGCAAAATGAAAAATGTTAATCAGCTCTATATAAGATGTATCGGTAGGCTCACAATCATCTTAAAGTGTGCAGGGTGATATAAACTTAAATCGACCGAAGACCAGGTGGGAACCACTCATTGGCATATGGTCTTAGTACCGAAATTTCGTTTGAGAGATTGCCGAGGTTCTGAGATATGTGGTCTTTATGCTGTTTATCATCTGGGTATCATGGTTGTTTCTTTTACTGAAACAAAACGGAGACGAAGTCTAGATCTTCCATGATACCATACATACGTGTACATATTGCATTCGACCTCAATAAGTGATCAACAATCACATGTCCACAAAAACAAGTGATAATATATCACATTTATCCGGGAGTCAAGTTCGTCTCTTTGCTATACGAAAGTACTGACCTGTTCACGGACTTGCTCCTGTGCCCTTCATGCATCTGAAAATCAAGTTCCTCATCAATAAGTGATTCTATCACATAAGGCTTGTTTTCAATCAAAATAAGTGAGTTTCTCACATTTTCATTTATGTCAAAACAGATGATGAATGGTATACTCACCAGTAAGATGAACCCTCGTGCATACCTTGATACGGGAATGTGTCGTGATGTGGATGAACACCGGTCGGTAAGTATAAATCATACCTTAACGTATCCCCTCGCCATGATTACATCTGATAAGTTGAGCTTATGTGGATAACAATACCAATAATCGTTATAGGATGTTTATCAACATGTTAACAATAAGAACAACAAGAGCGTTTTGGCATGACCGTACACTAATATGATTCTCTTACCCTCGAAACTCGCAAAAAGAATGTTTGTAGATATTTACTTTTCTTAGTATCTGCAACCCTGTATATATTTATTTACTGCTTTCAGTCTTTACATTTGAAATATTCAAAACGCCAAAAAGATTTTAGGTGTGTTTTAATTTAAACTTTTCTAAAAGTCAAAAAGATTTTATTTCTGCGTTAGTTTTGATTAACCGATGTTAGAACTCAAGTCTTCGTTACCTAAAATCTGAATGAAAACCAAAACGACTGAATCTTCATAAACGGTCAGAGGTTGCAAGTTTTGAAAGTTAATAATCTAAATTGAAAAATCTGTTAACTTTTCAAACTAACTGTTGGACGGCAGTTGAAAACATGGTCACATGTGTGTTATTTGTTTAATGTTAACTATATTCCAAGCAGTTGTTCTCATTACGCGTTTAGATTTCTTGCATGTGCAGATGCTAAAGGCAAGGAGAACATGTTCGATGACAAGCTGTGGAATGAAGACACGACGTGAAGGCACTCAAATGATAAAGATGACCGAGTTGCCGCTGTTCAATCACCAACACCACAAGGATCTAAAGCATTGAAGATCAAAAGTTCACGAGCATAATCAAAGGGGAGTTTATTGATACACTTCCTAAATGAAAAGGGGAGTTTGTTGATACACTTTCTACTTACAACATGTGAAGTCTTTAAAGATCCTTTCCGAAAATGAATGAACCATCAAGAGATGGAGAACGAGATTACGAACCTCACGAGCAGCATCCAAGGGGGAGTTTGTTGATACATATCGTGTGGATACGGCTTGGCTCGGTTCGACTAAGTTACGAAGTGAAGGCCGTAGTCAAGACATCCTCCTGTCTTGACTCGGTATGTTATCTACTTCGTAACGTTCGATGTTCATGCAACTGCGTGTGTGCAGTATGCATGATAGATTATAGTTTAGTGTTATTTGTTGTTTGGGCCAACTGTTTGAAGCCCAACATAAGAAGTAGTCCAACATGATGAAAGCCCAAGTCCAAGCCCAAAATGAATTGGACGAAATCCCAGGACATGTTTGGCGAAATCACCTTTGTGATGAAAACACTTTGTGGTGAAAACCCTTTTGGTGAAAACCAAATGGGACGAAAACACTATGGGACGAAATCACTGTGATTTCGTCCAGATCTTGGATTTCGTCAATGGGTTTTCGTCTGGGACTTGATTTCGTCATGTGTGTTACTATATAAACACAGACAATAGACATAACACAGTTACGAAGTCTGAATAGATTTCTTTGAGCGAAGACACTATAAACACATACACACTGAGAGTTTATGAGTTTATCTTGTAAACATTGATTTGTAACCATTTCATACGCATTAATACAATGGAGTGTTAATCGTTGAATCTTTGTGTTTGTGTTCGTAACTTGGTTTAACTTGTCCGTTTGGATTCCGCACTCTCGGATTTGTCGGAAAACAGGGAATAGAGGTTACTCGATCCTCCGGGTGGACCTACACTTTCAGAGGAAGCCGAGGCTGAGATAATCGACATCTTCAATTGGCTTACAACAACACCTTCACTGAATGCGTCCAAAATCCTCGAGATAGTCGATCTTGAACACTCCCAGTCAAATGGTCAAGGGTACAACCTCTGTTGCGAAATTTAGTCGGAAATTCAAAGGTATATACGACCAATTGTTTGCAATCGGTCAGCTGATAGATGTTATCCATGAATACGGTTGGATTTGGAAGTGGTCCGTTTTTGTTGGGACTTCGGGCAAAAGGTGTTAAGGGGTTCTATATATGTATGAGAGGACCCGTAGTTAAGTGGTAGCTTAGATCCGTAGCTTGTTGTGTGAATATTTGTAACTTGTGGTAGTTTATATCTTTAAATATATATATATATATATATATATATATATATATATATATATATATATATATATATATTTGTAAAAAATCCCAAATGTTGTGGAGGACATTTGTAAAAGCATTGTAGAGCTATGGCGGTCTCACAATATTAGAGCTATTTGGGGACTTGCCTATGGTGAACTGCATGCATGCCCAACTTTAAGGGAGGGTTGGGTGAGCGACAGCCCAGTTCCCGATGGCCAAGATTTTTATTTATTAAAGAGTTTAACCCATTAACATTTGTTTTTTAATTTTAAGTCCATTAAACACTAAAACTCATTCTAAATTAAACCCGTTACTCTTTCACTTATAATACCCATTAGTAAAGTTTAAATCTAGTTAACATTGGCCCAATGGTCTAAAATTAAACCTATTTAAGGTTTAAACCCTTTTAAAAGTGACCCAATAAGGGCCGTATTTTCTATTCACCCCATGCCAAAATGTTTTAAGGATTCTTGGGGACGGCCACAGATACTAGTATATATAATTGGCGATAGAGATGAATCCCAATATCTCAAGACAACTCTATGCGTCAAAGAAAGTGGATGGATGACCATGAGAATCTATACTATATAATAAAAGAAACCACTTTGAGGACACTTGTCATCATATTAGGTCATTTCTTATGGATAATTATTACTTTAGTTTAATCTCTTCTAATTAATTATAGATAATTCTCCTACCAAATATTATTTAGTTTAATTATTACTTTTATATTTATCTATTTACTTCAAATTCAAACTTAGTTATCTAATTTGATATTAGAGTAAATTACAATTTTGGTCCCTGTGGTTATATCACTTTTACCCTTTTAGCCCCAACATGAATTTTTTTAACATCTGATCCCTCAGCGTCTTTTTTTCTAACCTCTTTTGGACCCCAACGTCTTTTTTTCTAACCCTTTCGGTAGGGGCCAAAAGGGTTAGAAAAAAAGACGTTATGGGCTCAAATGTTAAAAGATTCGTTTTTTTGCTAAAAGGGTAAAAGTGATATCACCACAGGGGCCAAAATCGTAATTTAATCTTGATATTAACTATATATTTGAATGTTTCGTTTAGTTTGGTATCAAATATATAAAATTTATATTTATTCAACCCGTGCAATAAAAGAGGTTTTTAATTATATATTGTTTTATTATTTAGTATATAAAATTTATTTATTCGACCCGTGTAATACACGGGGTTATAACCTAATATATACTATATAATAAAAGAAACCAATAAACGGACACATGTCATTCATTGAAGCCATCAATTAAAAGATAATTATAAAATTAAATTTAATATAAATTTAAACAATTCGTATAGGAGATAATCTAATATTTTAAAATTGTTATCAGATTTAATAATAATAATAATAATAATAATAATAATAATTTCTCTAAATGAGTGGGTAATATTATAAAATAATTTAGTAAAATCAAAGATGTTATTTTGGAGATTAAAACGGAGCTATAGACAGAAAAAAGATGAATAAGTTGTTAGGGAAATATCATTAAGAATATAGAGATTAGAAATAACTTAGGTAAAATTAATTAATGTTAACACGTCAAAAAAATCCTAGGAGGCAAATCATGTGAAAAATGATTACGTACACCAAGAAAAGTAGTCACTAGATATATTTTTTTATTAAATTCATTTAACCTGTGTAATAAACGTGGTTTTTTAAAGATATAACATTTTTATTTTTTACCATACAAAATTACATTTATGCAACTCGTGTAATACACGGGATTTTTAAAAATATAACTTTTTTTAATTATGTAGTATATAAAATTAGATTTATTCAATCCATATAATACATAGAGTTTATAAAGATATAACTTTTTATTGTTCGATATATAAAATTGCATGTGCTCAACCCGTATAACACATGAGATTCTTAAAAATGTAACTTTTTTCATTATTTAATATATAAAATTAAATTTACTCAACCCGTACAATACACGGGGTTTCTAAAAATACAACATTTTTTTATTATTTAATATATAAAATTACATTTATTCAACCCATATAATAAACGAGATTTTTAATTATATATTGTTTTATTATTTGATAAATAAAATTATATTTATTTAAACCGTATAATAAACAAGATTTTTAAAGAGATATATATATATATATTTATATTATTTGTTATATAAAAATACATTTATTCAACCCGTGTAATACACGGGGTTCTAACCTAGTGCATATATATCTTAGAATTTCCGGGTTCTTCTGAATATTTGCTTTATTAAATTCATACACCATTTTGCGTAATTATCCATAAGTCATAAATTTTGTTAAATATTTTGATGGGACCTTACTTACAAATATTTAGTAAACATTTGCATAAACTGTGAAGGTCGAAGTGTCTGGCTATCAATAAAACAATATTTGTTAGCATGTTAAAATCCGATATTATATATCGACTTACCTAAATTGGTTTCAAAATGTTGCAAGTGAGTGGATATTCTTTTACTTAAGAAACATGTCCAGATTAACCAAATTAACAATACCTTCAATCCTTCATATATAGATGGTTCATGATGTATACAATGATGAGATATGATTCATATATCATTACACAAAACCACTAAAGTTTATTTTGAACACATGAACCATTCATTTTTTGGTCAATGAAATGGTTAAGAAAAAGTATCTATTTTTCTTCTTTGAGAGATGGTCGGCCACATGTTTCTCATACTTCTTAAATAACACATGAATGATGGAATTTCCGAAATGTGAAACCAACAATGGTTCAAGAGCCACTCTAAGCAAGTTTGATGTGTTTTTCCCATGGACTTGGCTGAGCTCATTAGAATCATTCATGTTTGTGTAATCCGTGTCATGTGGATCCCAATTGACTTTAAAAACATTCAAGTTTTCAACGGAAAATGATCCCTCAGATTCAATAATGTTCCTAACCTCATCCTCACAAGGAAAATACAATGGGATATTGAATGAGTTAAGATCTGCTCCTTGAACCAATCCCTGTCTTGTCAGATAAGCTTAATTAGTTAGTCATGTAAGCAAAGCAGATTAACTAGAACTTTTGACCAAAATAATCTTCTATAGTTTGAGTTCGAAATTGGATACCAAAGAACCACATATATATACCTCTTTGACCATGTCGACAAGTGATTGCCCGAGTAGCTCATAGAATGCACAACTATCATCAGAAGCTGGATCAGCTAAACTTCGACTAAAGATTGTTAAAACCATGCTTCCACCATGTACTACTTCCTCGGAACGCATTCGTAAAAATTTTGTGAAATCAGTGTGAAATTGTTTTCCATATGCTTGGTATACATTTGGAGGACTAGTTTTCGCCATGTATATATTTGATCCATTATTTTCTAGTCCTTGAGGCATCTATAACATGTTATATGGACTATAGTTTATATCTCAATATTTTAGTGCAAGCACTTTAAGGTATAATTATATATCGTAAGAGAACTAAAGATCTAGTTGAATATTATATGTACCTGAGAAAGCCAATGATTACTACTAGCGCAGTGGACAAGGTGCAAACTTTTGTTTGGGAATAGTCTGCCGTAGAAAGAACCTGGAACAGCTGAAACGAAACAAGGGCCAAAAGCTTCTCCTTTGTTCTTCTTAAGATTTGCATAAAAGTCAGGTAATGATTTGAAAATAGTATTAAAATCATTTCCAAAGAGGTCATTTAAACAAACTTGAAATTGTGGTACTTCACGGTTATTTTCTTCGCACACCTCATGCACTATATCAATGATATTAGACACAACCAACAACGTATTTGTGCCAGATGAGCATCCTAAATCTGCAACGGTGATACAATCTTTGAAGACACCAGAATTAGCTATACCCTTGATTGAATGCTTTAAAATTTGTACAGAATTCCGTATCCCGGTTTCCTGAAGAGAAAATAAGAACAAAGAAGATGAGACCCATTATTAAATGTATGCAAACGTTGTGGTGTAACTCAAACCTGAAGCAAGGAGTTCTTGGCATAGCTTAATTCCCCATCTCCAGAATTCATATGTAATATGTTTACCAAGGCCATGCTTATTATTCTTTGCCTTTTGTTACCCTTCTTGTGCGTGTTGCTTTAAATAGGCCTTCTTTCTGTTGCTTTACAATCTTGATCCTTAATCTTTTACACATTGCAAGATTAAAACCCTCCACCTCATGAATAGAGGGGAGAAATATTACCACCACATAATGTCCTTTAGGGACTCTTGATACTTATCTATTATATTTTTAAGAGTAAATTGTCATTTTAGTTCCTGAGATTTGATCTAAATTGTCTTTTAAGTCTAAATAGTTTTTTTTCTTCTCTGGGTCCTTCAATTTTCCATTTTCTTGCCATTTTGATCACATTGCCTAACTCAGTTTAAAAATTTGGTTATAACAGGGTTATTTTTGGTATAACTGTTGTGTGGTGATAACCAGGGGTAGTTTACAACATAATTTGAAAGCCTCATAATAATTTAATGCCAAAAATACCCCTGATTATAACCTGATTTGTAGACTAAGTTAAACAATGTAATTAAAATGGCAAGAAAAAGGAAAAGTTAGGGACCCAGAGGAGGAAAAAAAACTATTTGGACTAAAATGACAATTTAGACAAAAACCTAGATACTAAAGTGGCAATTTACTCTATTTTTAACTAATTCTCACGGATTTCTTATTACCTAAGAAAAAATATCAGAATTTCTCAAAAATTCTGCTAATAAAATAGTTTTTTTAGTTTATTTTATTATTTTGTATATCACCATCATAAAGAAATTATGTCATAAATAATGTTTAGTTAAATATCACCATCGTAAAGAAATTATGTCATAAATAATGTTTAGTTAAATATCACCATCGTAAAGAAATTATGTCATAAATAATGTTTAGTTAAATATCACCATCCTAAAGAAATTATGTCATAAATAATGTTTAATTAAAATACATCAAATATGGATTGATAAAAAAATATCCAAACAAGTGCTAAGTTGTCCCCTTAGACCACCCATAGTGGGGCGGTATTTTTGAAAAAAATTGAAAAAAAATGCCCCCCCCCCCCCCACCACCATTACACTAGGCGTTTTGGGGCGGTATTTTTGAAAAAATATTGGTTTGGCGTTTTTAAAAACACGCCTAAAGGTGATTAATTTGTGTGGTTCAGTTAGGACTTGGCCAATGAGAAAATAGTTAGCTTTTTTTTTTGTTTAAAAAAACGCCTAAAAGGGATTATTGGGCATTATTCCCACTACGCCACTTTTCCAATAACGCCCAATGCTCACTGGACTGCCACGTGTCGAATAATGCCCCATGGTGGGGGCATTATTTTGTTTAACCACTACACATGGTCTTACAAACGGAAGGAGTTAGATTGATGTAATAACTAATAAACAGATGGTTTGTTCTTTAAATACGATAAACATAATCACGAATCACGAAATATCAAATGTAAAACACTTGAATTAATTAAATTAGAGCTTTTCTTTTCAAGTGAGATAACTGGTATATATATAAAATGTTATATTATATATACAAAAAATTGACAATCTCTAAAAAATCTGACCGAAAAAGCCCAATGATCTTCTTTTACTAAATGAAATACATCATTTTATTATAAAAACCCAGCTTTTATATTAAAATAAAGTATCAATAGGAAAACATGATTACTTATAATTATTTTTTTTGAATAGCAAACTATTATTTAATTATATAATAAAGTATCAACTAGAAAACGTGATTACTTAGAAAATTAATTGGCAAACTATTATTATATTATACATATGAATTCAACCTCTTCATAAACAATTAGGGATGACAAAAATACCCGAGCCCGACGTGTATACCCGAAACCCGACACAAATGGGACGGGTATACCCGATACCCGACGGGTATTTGGCCGGGTATGGGATTCGTTTTTAAAATTTTCACGGGTATGGGTCGGGTATGGGATTAGGTGATACCCGACCCGATTACCCGAAACCACATACTCGTTTACCCGAACTATATACTCGATCATATACCCGAAGTTTTTAATTTATATTTTTATTTTCCATTAACCATTATCTGTTAGTGATTTATTTAAGTATGTTCATAATGTGAAAAAATAAATTTTCTTTTAACATATGTATTTGATGATAGTATTTATATTTTGTATGTTGTGAAGTATATACATATAAGTGTATAAATATTATAAAGTTATTATAAATTTATGATAAAACTTATATGTATGTAATGTATATTTTAATTTATAATAGTTGTTGCATAAATAAAATTATATAATAATTATAATAGTAAAAAATGTATTTGGAAATCCCAATGTATATCTTTTAACAAACTAATGGGTATACCCGATACCTACGGGTATACCCGGTACCCGACGGGTAATTACCCGACATATACCCGACGGGTATTGGGTCGGGTATGGGACACGATTTTACAACCGGGTATGGGATTATCAATACCCAACCCGAACCCGACCCATTGCCATCCCTATAAACAATAACAAAAGTTTTGATTTTTTTATTACCATCTCTAAAGATGACAATAGTTTATTCCATGTGAAATGGGTGATAGATATCTAATCAATAATGTGATTTTGGTTTCCAATCGTAAAGAACTATCGAAAAGATATATACATTCTCATTACTTAATTAGGTAACTAATATTTTTATTAATTATAATTATATTACTATTATTTTATTTTTATTTGTTATAATTATATTATTATTATTATTATTATCATTAATTTTCAATATATTTTGTTTTTTAATAACTTTTAAGATAAGATACGATGTTTTATAAATTAACGTTGTTTACCCATTTTTAGTTATTCTAATAATATAGTATAATGCCTTATAAAACTTTGAATATACGTTGCGACATTCTTATTTTATTAGCATTTCAATAAAAGCTTTGTTCAAAACTGAACGAGTCAATTATAATTTTTTTTTGTTCTTTACCATGAAAAACCAAATAGATATTTTTCCGAACACCTGTGTAGAGCACCTTTCATACCATAAGCTATAAGCGAGTGTCGATGATGAACAAAATTGATATCATCCTATCAACATTGGTACCATGTCAATTTTAACCGAACATCGGTACCGGTGTTTGTACTTTTGAAATCTTAATCGATATAAATTCTTATAGTTTTGTATCGACGCAAAACATATGTCGATTTCTCTAATAGGCACATCATGACTTTATTTTTTGGGGTTTATCTGTAACATTTCCAAATTTTTTATTTGTAAGATTTAAAATATATAAAAACTTGTAGTATTAAACGGGTAGAGTACGGGTAAGTTGTCTGTTAGAATTATAAGGTACTTAGACAAACGTAGGAAACGTTTAATAATTATAATAATAAAAATACGTTATAATTAACCTTACTTCGTTTTTAATAAAAATTAGGTCAAAATGTAGGTAAAAATATTCTCGTACTAATGGCATATTTATCATTTTATAAAACATCATATTTTAAAAGTCATAAGCGGCAAGAATGAAGCAGCTAAAATAATTATAATATATAATATAATAATAAAAAAAACTAACATATCAGAATGCATGCATGAGAATTTAGAACTATATAGGCTTACGTATTTGAAATGCATGGATAAGGATTGAAATGGAACTATATAGGCTTACGTAGGATGAATTCAATGATTTGTGTATACGTATCTTGACAAAACGTAACCTCCAAGTCTAATTTGCAGTATAAATAGAAGTAACAGTTGCTCATCTTTTTGTCTGTCCATCTTTCTTTTTCACGCCATATCTCTGATCAAATATATATACCCCCATTTTCTTTAGTTATTCACCCCTAAATCCTACAAAACCCTGCCCCGTTTTAAGTATTGTAACCCCTGGTCGCTAAGTCGATACGCTGTCCGATCGATTTAGGACCCACCAACGCATGTCAAGGCTCTAACCGACTAAGTATGTTGGGGTTTAGTCTCGGATGTTTTGATAAAGTTGAATTAGGTCATCATACTTAACACGAGTGCATTATATATTTTATTTAATAGTATAACAACCCTCATAAAACACCCTAAACGCTCCTAACTACACCCGTATACACGTAAACAAACCCAAATAACCTTTATATTAATAAAAATCAAATAAAAACAATAAAACATGGGTCTCGCGGGCCGCGGCCCGGTCACCCCATGTCTGTCGCGGGGCGTGACATAGTTGGATTGACAGACACTCCATTGCGCCACGTGTCCTTGAACGTGTGAAGGCTACCGAGTCAATTGACCAAGCTAGATCCTACCCTACTATAAGACCCCAACTCGGAACGGGCTGACGTGTCACTTTTACAGGTCAGATCAAAAACACAATTCCATTAATACTTAAATGTATTACAAGGCTTTACAACTTAATGGAAATAGGATATCTAATCCAGTACATTTATTTCTAAGGTCTTTTCCAACCACTCGAACAATCTTCCATATCCCGTCCCAGTAATCTTGATAACCTGACGTAAAGAAGGAAAACACGGAAACGCACGTCTGAGCAAAATTTAAAAGTTTTACCCAGTGCGCGGATAGATGGAAACAAAAAGGCTTATTTTATTTGAGAAAAAGGCTAAGTTCTTCAAAAATCATTTGTTTTTATCAAAAACGCTAAATTTTCATAATTCAAAATATATTAAATAAGTATAACCAATATTATCAGAATATGAAATACAGATTTACCCGAAGTCCAGAAGTTTCATTTTATTACAGAGGTTGATTGTTAGGATCTGAGGATCTACTGATTGTGCTTGTTTGTGAGATTTGAACAAATCAAATAGATATGAGTAGTTTTAAGTGCGGCGGAAATGAATAACAAACTTTGTAAACACAATCAAAGGAGAATATAGTTTGATAAACAATTGCTTTTCATAGAGTCGAAAGATTACATTAAAAGCAAAAGGTTACAATGCAAGCTTACAGACTAAACTCCCCCTCAGCCTGATACTTCAGGGTTGGTTGCACAAGATGAAAGGATTGGATTGAGGAGAAGAACTCACTCAAAACCATCAAATGTAACAGTACAGAGTACTGTCATATTTATAAGCAAACCAAACCACTGATGTACCTCAGCTGACGTCACCATGATAGTGACATCTAACAGCCTAACAACCTATAAGCACTGGTCTATACAAAACTACTGACGTCTAACAACTGATTGATAATAAAATACAAAACAAGTCTAACACTGTTCACGTTCCACTGTTGTAGCCTAAGCACTGATTGATTGAACATCAGTGCTTTCTTCAAAAGGTGATCAGTCTTTGAATGAGCAGTGCTTGGGTCTTCAGCAGTACTTAAGAGACAGCAGTAGATAGAGCTCAGTGTTTGCCTTTTAGCAGTCTTTAGTTGTTTCATCAGTGTTTGGTTCATCAGTTGTTCTTCTGAGCAGTACTTAGAGTGTATCAGCAGATAGGTAACCACTTTCAAGGGGAGAGCTTAGTGTAAACGTCTGCTTATTGTGAATCCACTGTTGTGAACCGGTTTTGGCTTTCATTATCTGTTCCTCTGGTAGGGTTTAATCCCAACAATCTCCCCCTGGAACAGATAATGCCAAAACCCTTCATTATTCTGGATTTTTATTCTTCATCAGAAGTTCCTTTGCTTTTCTTTTAAATTCTTCCTCAAACTCTTTGGAACTTGAATCAGCCTCATCCCTGCATAGTGTAAGCTCAAGGAGATCTTGTAGATCTTCAACACTCAGGCCTAGTGCTTGATTCCTTGATATATGCCTCACTTCTCCATTGATTCTGATCAGAGTCAATGTGTGGGTCTTTTGATCAGAGAGCCACTTTAGTATTTTTAAACCAAATGGGTTTCTTGGGAGAGGTTTATTGTCTGATGAACTTAAAGTGTTTGGCCTAGAGAAGAAGTGTAGAGCAGTATCATGAGCTTCAGAAACTCGTGTGAATGCTTTTTCAATAATCTCATTAGCTGCAGCTGTGTCTGCTTCAACTTCTTTGTCAGTCAGCTCACTGTTTGTGACATCTGCTGATGATTTTTGGCTTACTACTTTGACCCTTTTGGAAAGGTCTTGTAGTTTTGCTAATCTTTCTTTATCTGAAGCTATTTTCTTGATAGCTTCTTCAAACTGATCAGCTTCTTTATCCTTTTCTTCTCCAGCAGACATCATTTCCTTCCTTTCTTTTCTCAATTTTGTGACAAAGGCTTCTGCGGTGCTGATTTGTGTTTCAAAGGTCTTGACTTGCTCCTGTAGCTTTTTATAGTCAGACTTTTTAGAAATGTCGGAGACTTTCATCCTCTGTTTCTCAAGCCTTTCATAAGCTTCATCAGTTTGCTGCTTTGACCATTTTGCTATGGCATCCGCAGTATCCACCTTTCCATCCACCAACTCCTGCTTCTTTCTTTTATGCTCGGAAATAAGATCAGCTATGAATTTCTTGTATTTGTTCCAATTTGGAGCTGTCTTTTTCTTCCGTGGATCAAGTTTAATCTTTTCAATTCTGTTAGCCTCATGCTTTAGTGCAACTATTGGCCAGTCTTTGAATTCTGTCTCTTTAGCAGGATAGAACTTTTCTTTCATTATGTATGCAAGGTATTCTTTTCTCAATTCATTTCGTTGATCTGCTTCAGGGGATAGGCTTGACATTTCTTTGTTCAGATCACTTGCATATTCTTCTAATTGTTTGACTTTGTTGAGCAGGAATTCCCTTCTTTCCAAAATGGCTTCATCACCTTGATCCTTGCATTCAACTTTGGCTCTTATCCTTGCTTGTCTTGCTTTTATTTCGAGATATTCATCCATGTTTTCTGGAATTATGAAACCTATGAGAGAAGGAAATTTCCTTTTTGAAGGATCATCTTCAGTGTAAAATTGTTTCATCTCATTTTTCACAGCTTCTAATTCCAACGGATATTTAGCAGCAACAAGATCATACTTTTCATCAGTCGCCTGTGTTGTTTCTCTTTTTCTTTTGTGAGGCTTTGGAGGTTGTGGTGTAGGAATGATGAGATCAGTGGTGGATGTTTGACTAACAGTGGTTGAAACAACTGGTGTTTCAACCGCTGTTGTCATTACAACTGCTGATATGTCAGCAGATGTCTTCTGCTTTTGAGCAGGGGATGGCAGAGGTGAGGTAGTTTTTGATGGTGGTGATGGTGGTGGTGAATCATCAGATATGAGAATCCTTCTCCTTTTTATTGTAGGAGAGGCTGATGATGTAGTGAGTAGATCAGTGGTAGTGATATGAATGACAGTAGTTTGTGATTGTGATTGACTGACAGTGGTTGAAACAACTGGTGTCTCAATCACTGTTGTCATTACAGCAGATGTTATAACATCTGCTGTCTTCTGCTTTATGGCAGGAGGTAATGATGATAATGTGAGGGCAGTGGTTTTGGTGGTGTGTGATGGAGTAGTGTGTGTTGAAGAGATGGCAGCTGTTTGGCTACTGACAGCAGTTTTTGTAACTACTGGTGTATCAGCTGTTTGAATGGAAATATGAGATTTTGTGGTTTGAGATGGTTTGGATGGCTATTTTTCTAGTTCTGGTTCAATATACAGCCCATCTTCTATTCCTTTCTTCTCCAACTTGATTTTCTCCCCCTTTTTTGGCATTATCTGCAAGAGGTTTATCCGTGAAGAGGATTGTAGAAGGAACTTTTCCACCATGAGCAGTCTTTTGTATGCTGGCCTTTATAGCCTTGATATCTGCTTGGGTATCCTTGAATCTTGATTCCACCATGTTTGACAGCATTTGTACATGAATAGCATGCTTTTGATCAGCCATATGTTGTTGTTTTTCAAGCATGGGTTTAAAAATATTCCAAAGCTCATTTTCAGCAAATGCATGTTGTGCAGGTGCTTGAGCAGGAACAGCAGTGGCTTGTGCTTTTTGAGCTTTTAAAATCTCTTGCACCATATCTTTAATTTCAGCAACTGAGTCTTCAAGTTTTTCAACCCTGTTCGTCAATTCCTGATATTTTAAATCATCACCCAAATTAATGGGATCATCTGATTTCCCTCCTGAAGAGGTTATACCAATGTGTGACTTAGGAACAGTGTTCCAGAAATCATCCATTGATGCCCCTTGTTCTTGGTACTGGGGACTTCTTTCTTCAGGACTCGATAAACCTTTGATGTTACTGGTGGTCAAAATAGGCTCACTAGTGGTTATCGATGGTGTTATAGAAGAAATTGCCTTCAAGGGAGTCTTACTAATGAAACAACTGTCCAACTGAAGATCTGTTGATCCATCAGTTGTAGTTGCTGCTCCACTTGAACTACTGACAAGAGTTACATGTAAATCCTGCAGTGTAACCTCCTCAACTGTTGCTAGGATAGCAGAGATATAAGCATCAGACCCAGTCACTTGTGGGGGTATACTCTCAGTGATAGGTGATAGAGAGGAACTGGTTTGTGTCTGTGCAATATCAACTGCATGCAACAGGGGTATTATTGATTGTGGTAGTATGATTGGTGAGGGTATGGGAGTTGAAAGAGATATGTCCTTGGGATCAGGACTGTGGAAGATAGAGCCAAGTGGATCCAGAGCTTCATAATTTGGTGTCCCTGTGATTACAACCTGATCCTTTTGTGAGGATGCAGGAGGAGTTTTAGGCATAGGTTGAGATCTTTCTTCCAACTGCTGTGAATAAGTAGCAGCAGTGGTTTGTGGTGACTTTTGTGTTGTCACAGGCAGTTGCTCTGGGATCTCATCTTCCAGAGTTGCCTTTGCTTTGGGTTTAGTGGATTTTCTGGATGTTTTTCTTTTGGTCTTTTTGGTAATGTCAGGTGTGGGTTTCAAAGCAGTGGCAGTGCTGCTCTGATCACCTGGAGCAGTGGGCTCAGCAGAAGTTGCCTGAGGATTAGTGGCAGTTTCTAAAGTCTGCTCAGGCACCTTTGCTTTTAATTTTATTGGTGCCATCATTCTTGAAAATGTTTCAATTGTTAAACCTTTTATTTGAAAATGGACACCTTGTTTGGGCAAATTTTCATCCTCTTTTTCAAATTTTTGTTTAAAGTAATAGCTTAGAAATCTTGGAAAAAGAAGAAATGATTTGCTGGCAACATTCTTTATCATGTCATTGAAGATCTCCTGGGAGTAATTGTAATCTTTATTGTTTAAAATAGCATAGCCCAGTCATTGAATCTTCAATGGTATTTCATTAAACGCTGTTGTTTTATTAGAAACACAACTCAAAAGTGTGTGAAATAAAAATCTGGGTGCAGAAGGGAAATAACCTTTTTGTAAGGTATCTACCTTTGATTGTTCTGCATATCCCCTTTTTATGAAATCAGTTTTCATCACGGCTTTATCAAAAGATATTTTACCGTTTTGGTCATTCAGTTTGAAGACTTCTGAGATTGATTTTGGGGTTATTTTAATCGCTTTACCCTGTATCGAGGAGTTGATGGCAATGACTTTGTCGCCTTGTTTTTCAAGCGTCGCCTTCTTCCAGAACTCTCTCTGGGTTTGCAAGTAAATGGGAGCATCTGCTGTCAACAAAGTTTTGTACTTTGATGCAGATAATGTATCAATGATGGAGTCGAAGGTATGGTTATCGGTAGGTTTTGTGAGCAAACCCAGATAATTATGAGGAGATTTGTATTCTCGATGGATTCTTCAGCCGTTTGAGCGACCTCTTTTGAAGACGATGGTGATTTTGGTGTAGATTTTGATTTTGGTTTTGGTTTTGACTTTGTCATTTTGATGAAGAAGAATCGGAGAGTGATTTTGGAAAGAAAGGTTGGAAACTGCTTTGAGAAGAGAATTTTGGAATTCAATTCGACAGTGTAAAACCCTGTTTGGGGTTTTGATCAGGGTTTTATTTAGGAAAAAAAATGATCGCTGATTGTGGCAGCGGTTATTATGATCTGAAGGCCAAAAACTGACCACGTGTCAACCTTTGATGATATGGATGAAGAATGGAGAACAGTTGTTTTAAGAGCCACTGATGAATCAAGCATCAGTAGTTACAACGGTAATAATGAGAACAGTGGATGATTTTCACTATCAGTGAATAGCATATTAGTGGATAAGGCACTGATTTTGAACATCAGTGCTTGCCAAGCAAAATGAAGGATCAGTGGATGATTTCAGCAGTGGATGGTAATTAGAAAACAGATGTTTGAACAAAACAGTGATTAGGGTAAATGGTACAGATTTGAAGGACAAATATTTCAGCAACTGTTTTGAGAATTTTCATTTAAGGTTTTTGCCACATGTCAATTTTGAAGAACAGTGGTTTAGTACCCCAGATGATGAGAACTTTTTACTAAGGCACCTCATTTTCGCTTAATATCTAATTAAAACATGAGTGCCCCAGTAATTTAAGTACAGTTTGGCAATCAACCTTTGATAAATGTTTTAAAAACAAACCTGAGTAAGATATGATCTCGACATATGAACCATTTCCTTCTGACCCATTTATGAGGACAATAATACCAACAAAAATACGGTAATATATCCTGACAGGAACAGAAACTATTGCCAACAAAAACAAGCAAGAGTTCAAAATATATTATTCCAAAAAAATGAACAATATATCCTGGTTATCCGAGAAAATCCTTTAAATATATAAAAATTAAAGGATTTCTAAGAACAGCATCAAAAATGATCTGGTATATTTTCAAAAGAAAATGTAATCGTAACATTCTCAAGTTTATGAAAAATGGTCAGTGGTTTGCCAGCAGTTGGTAGAACATTCTGAATACATTTTGACCACTGTTTGGTACCATTTTCTTTGTCAGTTGATTGCAATCATGAGGACACATGGATAAATTTTTGAACATTTGTCTAGTCCTCTTTGGAGTTCATTCATGGGAATCAAAACCTTTTCCTGAACAGATGAATGCACATAGTTGCTTAATAACCATTATTACCCTAAACTTTGACTCATAAGTGTTTTATGTTTATACTCTTTTCTTTTGACTTCAAAAGTTTTGATATAAACACACTTCTGAGTTTTTGTGAATTTTCTAAATGTATTTTAACATAGTTGATTTTGTCCTTTTGAGGAACTCAACCTGTTTTCAACACATAAGATCTGAAAGACTAAAGTTTTAATTTCCCTCTTTTGTGTTATCAAAAACACTAATGTTTTATGAACATAGGTTTTTGTTAATCTGAGGTTCATACTTTAGCATTTTAATAAGGTGACATCACAATTTTCATAACAACAATTGAAATCAATTTTGAAAATATGAAATAATCCCACAGTTTAACATATATGTTTTCAGATCTGAAAACTATGAGTGACTTATGCATGATATCACTTGTTGTGTGAGATTTGTGTGTCATATAACATCTTGGTTGATTTACAGAGTTTCTGAATAACCATTTTGATCATGATTTACTCGTTACTCTGTTTTTCAACTGAATACAACCGTCCTTAGTATCAATGAATTTTGAGCCGAACTGTTATGTCAAATTGATTGTTAGATCGAATTTGACTGTCCAAGCTCTGATACCAATTGTTAGGATCTGAGGATCTACTGATTGTGCTTGTTTGTGAGATTTGAACAAATCAAATAGATATGAGTAGTTTTAAGTGCAGCGGAAATGAATAACAAACTTTGTAAACACAATCAAAGGAGAATATAGTTTGATAAACAATTGCTTTTCATAGAGTCGAAAGATTACATTAAAAGCAAAAGGTTACAATGCAAGCTTACAGACTAAACTCCCCCTCAGCCTGATACTTCAGGGTTGGTTGCACAAGATGAAAGGATTGGATTGAGGAGAAGAACTCACTCAAAACCATCAAATGTAACAGTACAGAGTACTGTCATATTTATAAGCAAACCAAACCACTGATGTACCTCAGCTGACGTCACCATGATAGTGACATCTAACAGCCTAACAACCTATAAACACTGGTCTATACAAAACTAATGACGTCTAACAACTGATTGATAATAAAATACAAAACAAGTCTAACACTGTTAACGTTCCACTGTTGTAGCCTAAGCACTGATTGATTGAATCAGTGCTTTCTTCAAAAGGTGATCAGGCTTTGAATGAGCAGTGCTTGGGTCTTCAGCAGTACTTAAGAGACAGCAGTAGATAGAGCTCAGTGTTTGCCTTTTAGCAGTCTTTAGTTGTTTCATCAGTGTTTGGTTCATCAGTTGTTCTTCTGAGCAGTACTTAGAGTGTATCAGCAGATAGGTAACCACTTTCAAGGGGAGAGCTTAGTGTAAACGTCTGCTTATTGTGAATCCACTGTTGTGAACCGGTTTTGGCTTTCATTATCTGTTCCTCTGGTAGGGTTTAATCCCCACATTGATACAGGGTAGCTAGCCCATGTATCCAGACATGAATGGAGTGTGGGCAAATCACACCGACCATTCACCAGATATCAGACTTTATTTACTATTTCCTAGGATCGATCCATATGCCTCTGAACAGAAGTCCGTAGACTAAAACAGAAGAGACGCCGTGAACCCAACTCACCGTCATGGATGGTGCCACATCATTTTAAGCCACAATGATGGGTCTGTGGTCATCCACACAGAAAAGGGACTGACTTGGGTAACATAATACATGTGCATAACCTTAAACTTGTACATTTCTGAACACGTAAACTTTATAAACTAGTAACATTTTTATAATATAAACTTATTTCATAATTTAAAAATCAGGAATCAAATGCCCGAAGGCCAAATGACATGTATTGAATGAAGGGATTCTATCCATACCTTAAGCGATGATCACAATTTGAGACAACCAAATACGTGTAGACGATCACAGAATCCTGTAATATTATAATATTATTTAGTGGTGTTAAATTTTGATTGGTACTCTTTTGTTCATTTATTAAATTTCCAGTGACTTAAGACTTTAAAAATCTTGTTCATTTATGGATCTTCATTTAGTACATCTAAATTAATAAAATACTCATAAGTCAATAAGGTTTATGGAGACTTCTATTTATATGTCACAGTTACATAGTTATGTCATCAATGAGTGATAAACTTGATAATTTTTTTTGTACAAACTGAGTTTATGAAGGTATAAAATTTAATATATATTCTATATATGTATAAATAATAGATACATATATAAAGTTACACTCTAATAAAGAGATATTTGCTTTGTAGTTATATATTTACTATTATATAATATAGGATACTTAATAAAAGATAAACTTTATTAATAAACGTATATATATAGGAAAATTTTAAAATCTGAAAGATAAATCATCAAATATTGTTTACATATTTCACTATTAATAGCAACTAGTAGTATAAATATTCATATTCAATAGTTTAAAGCTAAATATGATCGAACAGTATTCAATAGTTTAAAGTTAAATATGATCGAACAATATAAACATGTTATTATTTTTAAAATACTGCTAGTGAGAAAAATAATATTTTTATAATCTAAATCATGGCTCTTCTAGACCATATTGACAAACAAGATGAAAACGAATGATAGAAAATCATTTTTTTTAACAAAAGCCGTTGGGATAATTACTTGGTTCGATTGGTTCTATAGTAATATATTTTTGAATCATTAAACGAATGTAATAAGTAAGAAAAAAAATATATTTATACCTTATCTTGAGATGAAACGATGGATCAGATTGACGAAAATCTTGTCGAAAAATTAAACCAGGTGGCAGAAAACATGACTTTCAAGTAAAGATCAGAATGAATATTTTGGTGAAGAGTTATTTTGAGTTCACGGATGATGAATTTGATAGATATAATATGGGCTTTTATAGTTGAAATTCCTTGGTTAACAAGTTTAGAGTGATTAATGAAGGTATTGACGTGTTGGATGGAGGCTTTATACAAAAATGTTCCAATCCAATGTTGCTACATACATATGACTATTCAACTAAATAAAGAGTGGAATCCATTTGATATTATCTTTTAAATTCTCAATAAAATTATTTCAATTATTATCTTTTCTTTTGAACATCCGTTTACTTGTTTTATTTTGTTTCCTAATTCTTATATATTTGGATATAATGAAAATTGTATATATATGTTTTATAATTACTAACCAACAAATATAGCTTAAATAACATTACGTTTATGTATAGTTACAAAATATTTTAACATATCTTATTATTAATATTATTATTATTATTATTTTAGTTTTTTTATCAGGGTATTACAAATCTACCCCTCTTAAAAAAATTTCGTCCTCGAAATTGATACATACATATGGTAATAAAATATTAAGAAAACAGCTGATTATTATTTCATATATGTTGCTGGTAACATGGTTTTATATTACATGTGTTTTTGGGAAACATAACTTAGCATGAACTTAAACCAGATTTTCTAACGATATATACATATGATTAGATGATATAGTTATTTCTATAGATAACAGATGTGTAGTTTTCGAGGATAGGATTATACTTGTTGCATTTTTCAAAAGTGGCGGAGTGAAAACTTCTCGTCTTCTCTCAAGGTTCTCAACCAATCAATTCATGATGCTTAAGACGTTTCTTTGCTAGCTCCGCTTCCGTTGATGCAATGCTGGGGGTTAAAGCGAACACCCTTCCGCCAGTTGTGCATGGTACAATGTTGGGGCATGCGTCTGTTGACTTCGTCTTGTATCGAGTCTTGTAATAAGAATGTTAGATCAGGGCACGTAGTTCGAGATTTAAGGTAATTTCGCTTAAAAGAGTTTATTTCGCTTGAAAGAAACATGTGCAGTTTCAAGCGAAATCAACATTGTCAATTTCGCTTGAACTGACACTCTGTCACTTTCAAGCGAAATCATGAGCCTATATATACCTTCCAAGCGAAATCATTTGTAACAATTCCGGTTTGTGCAACGAAATGCTGCCGAAGTGTCGTCTCGCTGTAATTCGCAATCTATTCAATAATACGACAGTTTTAAGTGTGAATCTTGCTGAATTGACCTTAGTACGTTTGTTTCCGCCTTTCGTACTGAGTAAAACTCTTCTGATCGACTCGTTTGGGTCTGAAAACGATCCTACAAGTGGTATCAGAGCTCAGGAGGAAGAGTTCATATCAATTCAGCTGCAAATTTCTGATTTCTACACCTTCTTTTTCAAAATCTACAAATTTTCACAGTCAAAATGTCCTGATTTTCACACATCATGTGCGCATTAGTGTTTTAACAAACCCTAGAAAGTTTCAGAACTAAAATCGGCTTAAAACCTGATAAAATTGGTAATTCCGTTTCAAAATCAGCGCGAGAATGATGACATCAGCAGCATTTCAAGCGAAATTAGTCCTTGATTTCGCTTGAAACTGATATTCCGCTTGAAATATTAGTCTGATTTCGCTTGAAACTGATATTCCGCTTGAAATATCATTCTGATTTCGCTTGAAACCATTATTACGCTTGAAATATCATTCTGTTTTCGCTTGGAAAGGTATTCCGCTCCAAAGAGATTCCTTTTGTAAGTGTTGATTTAGCTTGAAAGGAGATTTCTCTTGAACGTACTGATTCTGCTTGAACAGGGATTTCGTTTGAAAGGGAATATTTCGATTGAGATTGTGATTCCGCTTGAATAAACTGTTTGTGAAATTTTTGAAAATCCGAAAAATGGAAGAGGAATTTTATAACGCTTTTGCTACCCCAATCACTGTTACTCAGCAGACAATGTTGCAAAATGAAACGGGGACTATGCAGAAACCACCTAAGCTCATGAACATTGAGGAGTATAAAGGTTGGGAAGCTCGGTTTGAAAACTGGGTTCAAGCAAATTATTTAGATGCTTGGGAATGCGTAGAGACAAAATATGTTAGACCGATAAATGACGATGAAGAGATTATTGCTATTAAAGATCTAGGTGCTGAAAATAGAAAGAAATACAAAGATGAAAAAATGATGTTAAGTCTACTACAACAAGCTGTGAAAGAAGATATTTTGGTCTTATTGCAACACAATGGAACTTCTTATTCAATATGGAAAGCTTTAAGAACAAAGTTTGTTGGAAGTCAAGAGATGATTAAAAACAAAAAGTCACTTTTGAAGAAAGAGTTTGATCTGTTTCGTGGATTGAAAAATGAAAGCACAAAGCAAATCATTGAAAGATACTTCAATTTGTTAGCCAACATGAAGAGATTGAGCATCGACAAAGATAATGAAGAGTTAATCGAAAAATTGGCCTATGCATTGCCACACGAGACTTGGGGCACATATCTCATGATGCTAAGGAACAAGAAAGGGTTTAGCAGTTTGACACTGAGCAAGTTTATTGAAAATATTGAGGCTCAGGAGATAGAACAGAGAAAGATTTCAAGAATGAAAGATTTCAATGGTGAACAAGACATTTGGCTTTATTACAAAGCAGGGTTGAATGATAAATCCACTAACATGTCACCAAAAGTTGAGACTGCATTCAATGCAAAGAGTTCATCAGGAAGTTCATCCAAAGGATCAAACAGCAACACAAGTTTTTCTTCATATCCATCATTTGATCCGAACATTTCAGCAACAAAGAATCGCAAGAAGTTACAATGTAACATTGTACTGAATTTGGAAAATGATCAGGATTATTCCGAAGAAGTTGCTAAGAGTCACATGTCTTTGTTGGGAATCGTGTTGGAGTCATATGGAAGTTTTGTGGCAGGTCGGATCGGGAATCCAATGCTTACAAAAGAGGATTACGATCAGATTGATGCTGAGGAAATGGAATTGATGGACATAAAATGGTGTTTGGCTAGTGTGTTAAGAGGAGCTGAAAAATTCAAACAAATCACTGGAAGAGATGATTTCCGTGATGCATTTGTTTCTGATTTGGGTTTTGATAATTCTAAAGTTACTTGTTTTCGTTGCAGGTAAAAAGGACACTTCAAGAGGGAGTGCACTAATCGCGAAGCAAGTGGAACTCAAAATCCATTCAACAACAATGATTACTATCGAAAGTCCATTTATCATCAAGTTGCTCAACATCTTCAAGAACCACAAGTGGCACATGGTAGAAAAATAATAGAGGAATCTTCAAAGAGAGCATGTTTGGTTAATCAAGATGATCAAAAAGCTTCAACAGGTTTCAATTGGGATAAATATATTCCAGTTGACGGTAAAGCTTGTTTGATTGATCAAGACGATGAAAAATTACCAGAAGGTTTTAATTGGGAAGGTTTCAGTTGGGATGATTATGATCCTAACAAAACTTCACATCACAAAGCTTTTGTCGCCCGAGTTGAAGAAGACAGTGATGATGATAAAGAGTATTATGCAAGAAGATTGGCTGCTCATTTTAAAATGATGGAAGAGAGTGATAGTGAAGATGAAAAAGCTAAAAAGAAAAAGAAAAAGATCAAAATACCAGTCAGCAGTGATGATGAAGATGTACCAGTAATAAGGAAAAAGGTGAAAGAAGTTCCAGCTTTCAAGATTGATGAAGAAGCTGATGCAAAAGAGATTCCAGTGAATTGTGAGACTTGTAAGATCATAATGAAGAAAAACAGTGAGTTGATCAACAACATGAATAGGCTGAAAGAATCTTACGATGTTTTGAACAAAGCAATGAATCAATATAATCAATATAGCGAAGAACAAGCAACAGCAATGAAAACACTTCAAGGAGCTTTCATGATAAAGAAGAAAGTGGTGAACAATTATATTGAGAAGTGTGCTGTTTTGGAACAAAAACTAGAAACTCAAAGGATTGAAACTGAGAGAGTTAATCGTTTGTTAAAAAGTTACTCATGTACTTCTTATGTCATTGACAGGATTTATCCAACTGTTGAAGGCATGAAAGCATTTGAAGATGTTGAAGTAACTGAAGAACAGAAGGTATCTGAAGAAAAGACTTCTAAAAAGAAGAAAGATACTGAAGTGAAAGATTCTGGTAAGAAACACAGTGCCAATTACAACAAGTGTCCACCCCCGCTTGAAAATGGATATTCTCCAAGAAATCCAAATTCAGAAAGAGTCGAAAAAGCAACAAATTTACAGTGGGAGTCGGAGTCTTTAGTTAGCTTGCCAGAAAACATTGATGTTACGTTTACATCATCTGATACTGATCAACAATCTCAATTGATGAAGAAAGTCGTGGATCATGTGTTAGATAATGATGAAACTGAGGAGTCAAAGTTGGAGTCTATGTCAGAGTCAAAGTCTGAGTCCAGAACTCCGAGCCAAACCGACAAACAGGGAAAAAGAGTTTACAATAAAGAATTCATGTTATCAAAATCTAATTTGAATGATGAAACATTTAAAGTGGCTTATACTTTGAATGATTCTGACAAATTATATTTTGATGAGGAAATTCCAATTAGAGGTGTTAAACCGGAAATGATAAAAAAGGTTTTCAAACTTACAGAAATTAATATTTCTGAAATAAAAGATGTAAATCTTAATGATAAACCTAAAATGTACACCTCAAGAGTTCAACAAAGAGAAAACAAGAAAAAAGGTTACAGTTCTGGTTCTGGTTTTCAAAAGAAACCAAACCATAACAGTAATTTCAAAAAGAAAGGTCTTGGTTTCATTCCACCAGAAAATTATAAAAATGAAAAATATGTTAGAGATTTTAAATCAAAGATGGTATTTGTTGTAGGAACAAATGCAGAGGAAGAACAAAACAGTTCATTATGGAAGCAATCTAACAAAGAGTTCCTTGCGAATAAGCAAGAAGAGATGAAGAATGCTGATCAGATGAAAGAAACGAGAACCTGTTTTCAGTGCAAAACAAGTGGTCATATTGCCAAAAATTGTCCTCAAGTAATTCAATCAAAACAGGGAGTGTCTCGTAAACTGAAAGAGAAAATGTTTGAGTTTGAACCACCAATTGAGAGAACAAAACTTTTCAAAAATTCAAAATTTGAAATTGGTGAATGTTCAAACAGATTTTACAAGAGAAGAGCAAATCTTGACAACCAACAGTGGGTTGTTAAGAACTTTAATAATGGTTCTAGCAATGATTCTGATTCATCAAAATCAGAGGAGCTATCTTCTCGCGATGAATCTGATTCCACAAAGTCAAAGGAGCCATGTGTTGAGTTAAAATTGGAAACATCAGTACCGCCAATGGATGATGTAAATTTTCCACCATTGAGGGCTGAAAATTTTAAGCAAAAAGTTGGTAAAGTTGAAATTTCAAATCAATTTTTCTCTGAAAAGAAAGAATTTGATGTTGAAAAGGCTTTTAATTCTAAAGTGAAACACATTTTTGGTAAAATGGTTGACAGGAAGGTCAAAGGTGTAAAGGAATTTTACGAGAAGAAATTGAATAAACCAGGTAAAGTTGTGTCATCCCAGGTTTTTGACTGGGACGGAACATACTATGAACAGTAAAAATCTGGACTTGCCGGAGCTCCCAGGTTGGTTAGCGAGGAGCAGGTATCGGCATCTTTCTTGAGAAATTTACGAATGTGATTTCGTCTTACAAGATTAATCAGGGACATTAAGTTGTACTTGATTTATCTTTTTCTTACAAGTGGTTGTTTGTTGATAAAATTGTAAAATGTTAAATTCTTACAAGTGGTATTTTTGAAAAACAATGTGATGAACCCCTAACTTACAAGTGGTTATAAAATCAACAAAATTTTTCCGGAAAAACCATTTGATTAAAACAAACTTAAGTGTTTTGAAATCATAATGGGAAAATATTTTGTTGTGAGGGGGAGTTCTGATTGTTTATGCCAAATGAATGGCGAATTGAAGTGATTTGATATCGGTTGTCAATTTACTTGTACAGTTTGTTTTGAAATTTCTTTAAATGTGTTTGAATTTTAGGGGGAGTAAGAATTTTTAGAAAATCCAAAAACATTTGAAAATTTGAAAAAGTCAAAAACATGATAAAATTCAAAAGAGAGTTTTGTTGTCAAAAAGAGGAAATGATAGTACATCAGTAGACGATCACAACATGCTAAAGATATGGAAAGTCAAAAGTGATAAATGGTCTCACTGATGATATGACAGTAGGTTTTTGCACATTTAGTAGATTGTGACGAGATATAAACCTAAATTTCAAACTTACTTATATCGTAGGGAACATCTTTCGGATATATGGGTAACCCCCGAAATCTTGTTTGAAAGGTCCCTCTTTCTGAGATACTAGGTCTTTATACTCAGTGATATCTGGGGTATTATCCCGGGACTTCTGATTTTGCGGAAGCAATGGCCTAGTCCCCGGAGAATACTTTCTGCTTGCTTGAAATATAGCATCACCCTCAGCATAAAAATTATGAAACATTGCAAAATGCTAATCATGTTGTTGAAATAAAAGATCCTCTAAAGGGGACACACCAAAAGTCGAGCCGTCATCTCTCTGCTGAACGGAAGTTCTGACCTGAGCTCTCACGGTTTCGCATCTAACTCCTTACAGATATCATCTAGGTATACTCACCTGTAAGACTGAATATTGGGATCTGGATACAGGAGCATATTCAAGTGGTGGGACACGCGAATAAGTTTAAGTGTTTAAGACATTAATCTCGTATCTCGAAACAGTTGAACTTTGTGTGAAAATTTAAGTGGATCAATATACTGACAATCTAAGTGAATCGTTTAGAACTTAAAATGTTGCAAGCTTAACGGTGTTGGTGATTTGTCTCATAAACTGATATGATCTTCTTACACAAACTAACAAAAATAGTGTTTGTAAATATTTCTTTACTGAATTTCATTTATATTTCTAAAAAAAAAAGGATTTTCAGTGTGTTTTAGCATAATTTTTTTTAAAAAAGTTAAAAAGATTTTCGACAACTGGTGTTGGAGTGCTGATTTTCCAAATTCCAAGTGCTAGACATGATGAACAAATGGTTTGGAAAATTGTGTTTTGAAAAAGAAAAATGATAATTTTTGCAAGTGGTTCATCAAAGATTAACATTGTAAAAACATTGTTTGAATATCTTATCCACAAGTGTTCATCAGAGGGTGAGAATTGTTTTTACAAGTGGTCATCAGAAAATTTATTTTTAGATAGAGTTTGTGTGCAGTTAATGATAGAGCCAGCAACAGATCTTGGGATATTCAGATGAAATCCAGGTTTCGATTCTGAGCAGAATTTGAGCCAAGTCACGATCTTGAATCTGTGAAAGCGAGACTACGATCCCAAGCATACTGAAAGGGGGAGTCTGAATGACAAAGAGTCAGTTTCTGATCTTGAAAGTCTGTTGGTGCTAATAAAGAGAAGAGAGAAGATTTGAGGATACTTACAGTGTCAGATACTTCAAAGAGTTCGAAAGGACTGATAAAGACTGAAGATGCGAAGACTTGACACTTAAGACTCGTCAACATTCGAGGGGGAGTCTGTTGGTGCATGCGTCTGTCGACTTCGTCTTGTATCGAGTCTTGTAATAGAATGTTAGATCAGGGCACGTAGTTCGAGATTTAAGGTAATTTCGCTTAAAAGAGGTTATTTCGCTTGAAAGAAACATGTGCAGTTTCAAGCGAAATCAACATTGTTAATTTCGCTTGAACTGATACTCTGTCACTTTCAAGCGAAATCATGAGCCTATATATACCTTCCAAGTGAAATCATTTGTAACAATTCCGGTTTGTGCAACGAAGTGCTGCTGAAGTGTCGTCTCGCTGTAATTTGCAATCTATTCAATAATACGACAGTTTTAAGTGTGAATCTTGCTGAATTGACCTTAGTACGTTTGTTTCCGCCTTTCGTACTGAGTAAAACTCTTCTGATCGACTTGTTTGGGTCTGAAAACGATCCTACATACAACACTGGCGGGCTCAACATAATTTCCGATGACATATCCTTGTAGCTTAGGGCGGTTTTTAACCATGTGATCAGATTGTCCACAGCTGAAGCAATTACCTGTGGCCTTGAAACAAACACCTTTATGAAATTTCCCACAGGTGTTGCATAACAGACTAGAGTGGTTTTGGTTTGGAGACGTGCGAATGGTTTGATAAGGATGATTAGAAGTTTTAGGGTTCTGATGTGTTTGTTGCCAGTTTTGGTGTTGGGTGTTACTGTTTTGATTGAAAGGGGGCTTGTGATCTCTGATGGATGAGGTTTGGTTTTTCTTGTGAATCTCGTCATATTGTAGCCTCATGTCTTTGTTTGCTATTTCCAAATTCTGTACAGCATTTGCAAAGTCTGTGATATTCTTAAATTCCTGATTTACAATTAACCACATGATCTTTTCACATACAACCCATTTTAGTTTGTCGGCTTGCATCGTTCGGGTTCCGGCAGCGGGTCCCATGAAACTAGCCAATCTTGTGAATCGAGCCATAAACTCAACCAATGGCTCGTCTTCCCTTTGTTTAATGGATGCGTACTCTCGCTCATATTCTCCTCTACGGGCAGAGGGGAAATACTGTTGATAAAACAAAGTTTTGAAATCATTCCATGAAAGTGTAATGACATACAAATCTCCTCCTCTTGCATGCTTGATAGTACCCCCACCAACTTTGGGCGTCATCTTCTAACTTATATGTAGCTAGCCTTGCTTTGAACTCATCACCGACCCCCATAACTTCGAAAATATTTTCGATATGGTTTATCCAGTTTTGTGCCTCTACTGGAACAGTCGCAGAACTGAATGAACGTGGTTTCTGCTTTTGGAATCTTGCGAGCCAAGTGTAGATGTCGACAGACGGGGACATAGTCGTATTATACGATACATCATTTTTGGGTGGTGGAGACAGTGGAGGTAACGGAGGAGGTAAGGGAGAACGTGGAGGCGGAGAAGGTGGAGGTGGTGGAGGCGTTACGTTATTCTCTCGATCATGAATATGTTGATCGAAAGTTTGTAGAATATTAGGAAGCATCTTTTCGAAAGCACGCTGAAATGCCTTATCAAAGCTACGTCGTTTAGAAGACTTTGATTTCTGACGGGAGTGACTTGGATGAGACATCTGAGAGGAAAAGATACATAAGGATGACGAAAATGATTTAGCGGAAGATTAGATTTCCTAGCCCAACTTCTACCCATAATCTCACAGGTCTTAACTTATGTTTTAAGTTTTCTACAGGAAAGAGCCTTTGCTCTGATACCATAACTGTAACACCCCAACTCGGAACGGGCTGACGTGTCACTTTTATAGGTCAGATAAAAAACACAATTCCATTAATACTTAAATGTATTACAAGGCTTTACAACTTAATGGAAACTAGGTGGACACTCGTCCGATGGACGCGGGTACATCGTAAACATTGAATGTAAGCCTACGTTTATATGTAAAATATGATGTGAAATTATTTAATGAATTCACATTCGCATTATACTTAAGAACATTAAACTTGTCGACTGATTAAGTTTAGACACAAGAGAAGCATAACGAACCCACAAAACATATTTAATTTCACTACATAGAAAACGCAGTAATTAAAAATCATATCTTGTGTTAGTTAACTTTTTTTTATCTCTATGAGCATTTGTCCCGGGATACTAAGGTCCTCTACTATTAGCGGACAACTCATTGTTTGATTTCCGACCTCACATGCCCATGTCACACCGCTGTTGTTCAGATCATTTGAATGGTTATTCTGAATGACGCCATTATACTGAAAAAAACATAATCTTCGGTTACAGCAAGATTTAAGAGTTTAAAATGAGCCTATGCATGCAAAGATGAACTATGAGTCTATGATCACTTTTGGCTCATCGAGTTGTTTGATTTTGTCAGCATGTTTCGTTACACTTTGCAAGAAAAGCATGTGTTTAATCGTTCGATCCAAAAAACAGTCAATGCCCATCTATAAAATCAAAAGGAATCAATTATTTAATTAGTTACTAAAGGGTCCAAATCAAATACTTGTCATATGACAGTATTTAGTGTTCTTTAAAAGTAAATACCTTTTCACCGTTCGGGTAAGTCAAACATGTCTTGAAGTGGTTCTTTAAAGGAAGTCAAACCCGAACCGATGTTTGGTTGTAAATCTGTAGTAGACTGGTTATTATCAACAAACATGGATCCAAAATAGGAATCTTGTGATGGTGTAAAGGACGTAAACATTCCATTTGGTGAAGAAGATGAAATTGTTGATAAATTTCCGTTAACAATTTCGTTAAACATTGTTTTCGTTTGATGTATGAAATCTGTGTTCTCCAGAATCTGACCACACAAGTAATTCATTAGATTTGTAAAAATTATGTTGACAATTTATATAAAAACTTAAAGCTACATATTTTTAAGGTTGGCTTACTAACCTTATTAGTAGACCCAAATTGTAACACCCCTTGTGGTTCCACAGGGATTGCTGCAATTGTCTGCAAGATAGAAGCGAAAATACGATCAAAACTGGATCGTTTACGAATTGAATAAAGATGGATGTCAAATAAATTCAATTTGAGTAAATTAATTACCTTTATACCAGAAGAAAGTTGCCCACAAAATTTGGAATCATTCTGCAAAATAAATATACAAAAACATGTTAATTACTGAACCTCATGTCCGTACATTATCTAAAACATCTATATTAATTACACGATTGCGTAAGAGTCTAAAGCATACCTCACCACTTACCTCATCCTTTCATCAGATTTCTATGAATTAATTTGAGGGTTCAGACTTCAGAGGTCTACAATTTTCACTCTTTTTACAATCCTCTTGAATCATCTGGGACGTATCGACGTAGTAGGTTCAAATTACAAACTTACCAGTTGCCATGTGATGATATCAAGTGACCATTTACCCAGCACTTCTTGATAACCTAATAATCAAAGAATCTAAAACTTACATGAAATTAAAACATAAACCTATTGATAACCTAATATCAAATAAAAAAATAATGCTAAATAAGGACATTGTTTTGAAAGACCATTTACCCAACACTTCTTTATACTGCAAATCATCCATATTTCAACATCAACTTACAACTCAATATCAAAACCTAACAAATACTACTAAAATATACATCAAACTTGGACTTTTAAAGAGGTAAAACACCTGAACTCCAACTGAGCCTTTGCATCCTCTTACCACATCAAAACCCTACACTCCTTGAAGCCCATATGCTAGTTTCTCATAAATCGACCTATTGAGTCGAAGTTGGTACTTGTAGTGAATAATTGTACAAACCTGAAATACGAAGAGCTGCACGACATAATATTAACATATGCTAGTTTCTCATCATCACAAATAATATTAACACTTACCTCACATAGCCTTTGTAGGGTAAACGGTGGGGCATCAATGAAATACGAAGAGCTGCACGACATAATCAAACGAATGTAAGTTCTTCATTAGTCAAAAGAAAATTTTACAATCATGTCAAGTTTCTTTGCTATTATTTTCCTTCCCTATAAAACTTTATGTTCATGCACCAAGTTTCTTTGCTTCAGTCTGATAGCCATAAGGATTCTTGCTAGCCCAGTTCCACTGATCTCTGCACATCTCCTCTATTCCATACTTTGCCCTACAAATTACAATATAATGTCAACCAGTAAAGTTGGCAATTGGGTTTCGACCATGTTACCCACAAAAACATTTTTTCCCATTTTAATTTTTTAAATATTACTATAGCATTAACAACATGCATCTATTACTAAATTGTTTTTCGAGTTTGTATATGTTAAAAAGTAAAGGGTCTAAAAGACCCATATTTTTTTTATAAATATTGTTAATATCAATGTTACTACAATAACTAACAAACATTTGTTAATAAAATGATTTATATAAACGGGTTGAAATGGCCTGTTGAAAACTTACTTCCAGTTTAACTCGCGTTCTGCCTTTGTTGTTGATGCATATACAATCTTAGCATCACCAGGTCGTCGTGCAGTCTTTATTAATGGGATTTTCTGGAGAAACAATATCAAAGAGAATCAATACATCAGTTGTTTGACCTTTTGTCAACGATCTAAAGTGTCACACCCCCAAAATCCACCATGCGGAGTATCACCGCTTGGAGGCGTGACATGACCAGGATCGAGCCACCAATCATATTGAACAACGTAATCTTTGTAAGTAAAACCAATCACAATACAATTGGTGACCATAAGAGAACAACCAATTTTAAGTTAACAGCGGAAGCATAAAACGTAAGTTCAAAACATAAGTTTATAGTTCATAAGTTTAATAAATAAGCATGGGACATAACAGTCCGCATCCCACAACAACCTCCTCCTCGTGCAAGCTCCATAAGCATCTAGCGACCTGTAAGGCATGTAACAACGAGTCAACAACAAAGTTGAGTGAGTTCATGGTTGGTTGTTTAGTTTTAAGTTGTTTCTGAAAAACGTGGTTTGACTTTCGTTGGCTTATATGCCGTGGGGGTTACCCCTTAGTTGAAAGTATGTTTAACCAGATTCTTTTTATTACCCAAATCATACCCATAATTAGTGGGGGGGGGGGGGTTTCCCCATGTAAACCACTAGACTGTCCTGATATCGACAACTGGCGAATAACGTGCCCTACATCAATGTTCTATCATCATTGACAGTTTGCCATAGTCCATTACTACACGCCCGTTCGGACGACACGGTGTGAGGTTTGTTAAACCTAATAGCGCTATTAACTAACGACCCGCTCGCCACCGGCCTCGGCGATTAAGTCGATATAAATTTGAGGGCTTAGGTGATAGAGTTTTGTCTAGTAAGTTTTATGGTTGTTGTCCTACCCAAGGAGGACGAACGTACGTATTCTGCACAAGGAGAATTCGTAGGATTAATAATGGCATCCTACCTATGGAGGATGACCATATATATCCTACCCAATGAGGATATGTAGATTTCATTTTAGTTTCTTAACCCATCCCCAAACCACCGGGAATCCCATGCCTTGTAGAAGTGTAAACTAACATCGGTTGCTCGGTTTGACTCTCAAATATAGCTAACAGTCAAGGTCGGTCAATCACGTCCTAGTATGATTACCACTTAGTTTATTAGTGACTTCAAATAGAACACAAAGTTCCTACACGTATCTATCACATAACATGCATCACTTTAACGGTTCATGCCCATATAAACTTCCCATCTATTCCCCACTCATAGACAAACATACGTCATTTCACATAACACTTTTATAGACATATAACATGTAATATCATTCTCGGATAACCTACCCGACATTTAGACACGCAAATCACTACTTATGTCGTTTCAGCTTTAATCTTCAAAACCGGGCTGTTTTCGGGGATTTTAATAAAATAGTTAACTTGTTCCAAAAATTCCAAACTTTTTACAGAAGGTCTTAATCGATCCAAATACTATTGTGTAAAACTCTTGGGATCCAGTTCATTACCAATATTTCATAACAATTCATTTTCCGGACTGAAATCAGATTCATCTTTTTCTGACTGCAGTCCACGGAATAATTTATTTAAAATTCATCGAGAGTCCGATTTACAAAATTCCAGTGGGAGAATTACAAATACATCGGTGGTCATTTACAGTACAAATTTCATGATCTGACACTTCACAGAATACAAGTTATGACAGAAAACAGAATGCTTATTTTCAGCAGTAAAAATGCAGCTCTAGCTGCTCTTACAAAATGACACTTTAAAAATAGTAAACGAAGTCCAAAAATTATGATTCCAGTGCCATTAGAACCGTATTTCATAATACATAAATCTAGACTTTAGAAAATACATTTTTTGCTTTATTAGGGTCTGGTTACAGCTAACTGAAGTTGGCTGTAATCACCAAACAGCCATCCTGTTTCAGCTTTTATCATTCTAAAGTGTGTTCGATTGATTCCGTTAACATGTTTAGTGAGCAACAACGACCTTTAACATCACTATTAGCAAGTAAATCATCAAGTAATCAACAACATGTTCACTACAACATCTCACTACATCACTTCATCATGTAAATCTTCATGTAACTTTTATGTTCATCTTCTTGTTTAAACCCTTTTAGTGTTCTTGTAGATTTAACATACTACACCTTTTTAACTACACCAAATAGACATGAATAAGGCTAAATCAAGACTTACTACTAGCTTATAGCTAGGGATGATTCTTAGTGAAGAAGATGATGAAGAAATGATGATGAAAAGCAAGAACAAAGCTCCTTGAATGCTCTTCAAGATGCAACCTCCATGGATCACCTTCAAGCTTTAAATGGAACTTGATATTTGAAGAAGATGATGATGTTAAGTGGTGGTGGTGGGTTCGGTTTTGGGGGAGCCGAAAATGAGAGAGAGAGAGGAGTGAAGTGAGGGGTGAAAGATATGGAATGATGATAATCTAAGTGTTCCATACTTATAAGATTACTTGTCATATTATGTCCACTTCAATAAGCAAGCAATCTCATAAAATATTAAGATTAAATCAAGGAAGTAAGGTGTGAAGATGTGGTGGGTCCACATAGGACCAAAAATTCGGTGTGGGGGGGGGGGGGTGGTCTTGTTTGGAAAATTTCAACTAAATGGTAAATAAGTAGTTAGATTGCAAGTAACTTGATCAAAGGTGTTAGTTATTGGGTTTTTAGTGGGTGTTATGGTACACGGGGACCACGACTAGTAAAAAATAATAAGACAGTGTACTTGACAAAAATTTAGTGTACCAGGTAATGTCCGGTTGTTCGGTCGGATACTGTTCCGTTAAATTGTTTAATCGTTCCGTTAGGCGTCTTATATATATATATATATATATATTTGTAACACAATTAATTCCTAATACATAGGAAAATATTCAGGACCATTTAGTCAAGTTTTCTGCACAAGCCTAGTACGTTAAGAAACACATGTAAGTATGACACAGTCACCAAGCACTTTAATTATCATTAAATAATCGTACGGATACATGAAATTACGAGGGTTGTCACATTCTCCCCCTGTTAAGAAAATTTCGTCCCGAAATTTAGTGCGTGGTTACTGAGGGAGCTAGTTAAGTTGCGGTGTTTACTGGTTTTCCTGGGGTGTCACATCATCCCCCCGTTGATTTGGAATTTCGTCCCGAAATTCCGCGGTAGCTTCAGCCTCAGTAGTGGTTGCACTTTTCTTAAACAACTGGGGATACTTGAGTTTCATTTGGTCTTCTCGTTCCCAGGTATATTCTGGGTCACGACGGGAATTCCAACGAACTCGAACAAGAGGTATCCTGGTATATTTGAGAATCTTAACATCTCGATCAGTAATCTCCATTGGTTCCTCGATGAATCGCAGCTGGTCGTCGATAGTGAGCTCCTTGAGAGGAACTATGAGGGTCTCATCTGACAGACACTTCTTCAGATTCGACACATGGAAAACATTGTGAACTCCGCTAAGTTCTTCGGGTAGATTCAACCTGTAGGCGACCTTGCCAATTTTCTCAATGATTTCGAACGGTCCGACATAACGCGGATTGAGCTTGCCTCGTTTGCCAAAACGAACTACACCTTTTCAAGGTGAGACTTTGAGTAGCACTCGATCCCCAACCTGGAACTCGAGTGGTTTCCTTTGCTGATCTGCATAGCTTTTCTGACGGTCACGAGCTGCCGCCATTCGTTGTTGTATCTGAGCAATTCTCTCGGTCGTATCTACTACAAGTTCTGGGCCAGTGATTTGGCTGTCACCAACTTCTGCCCAACAGATAGGTGATCGGCATTTACGTCCGTACAATGCCTCAAACGGAGCAGCCTGGATGCTTGTGTGGTAGTTGTTGTTATACGAAAACTCCACTAGCGGGAGGTGCTTTTCCCAGCCATTACCAAAATCGATTACACATGCCCTAAGCATGTTTTCAAGGGTCTGGATGGTGCGTTCAGATTGCCCATCCGTCTGTGGGTGATAAGCGGTGCTCATATCCAAACGTGAGCCAAAAGACTTGTGCATGGCTTGCCACAGTTCAGAAGTAAAACGCGCGTCACGATCAGAAATGATGGAGGTTGGCACTCCGTGCCTTGATACTACTTCCTTTAGGTAGATATCTGCTAGAGTAGAAAACTTGTCGGTTTCCTTGATAGCCAAGAAGTGTGCAGACTTAGTCAGTCGATCCACGATCACCCAAATGGTATCATTTCCGCGCCGAGATCAAGGCAGGCCAGTAACAAAATCCATGGAAATTTTCTCCCATTTCCATTTAGGTATCTCTGGTTGTTGGAGTAGGCCTGATGGTTTCTGGTATTCAGTCTTGACTCTCGCACAAGTCAAACATTTACTGACGTAGGTTGCTATGTGGGCTTTCATACCAGGCCACCAATATGTCGTCTTGAGATCGTGGTACATCTTATCCGAACCAGGATGTACCGAATAATGAGACTTGTGCGCTTCGTCCATCACAAGCTCGCGTAAGTTTCCGTAAAGCGGAACCCAGATGCGCCCTGTTACATAGTAAGCGTCGTCTTCCTTTTGTTCTAGCCACTGCCTTGATCCTCGTAAGGACCCAGCCCTGATGTTTTCTGTTTTCAATGCTTCGACTTGAGCATCATGAATTTGAGCAGGAAGACTAGATGGGATGGTAAGTTGTAGCGCTCGCACACGTTTAGGTATAGAATCCTTTCGACTAAGGGCGTTAGCCACGACATTGGCTTTGACCGGATGGTATTTGATAGCGCATTCATAATCATTCAAGAGTTCGACCCATCGGCGTTGTCGCATGTTTAACTCCTTTTGCTTGAAAATATGCTCGAGACTCCTGTGATCGGTGTAAATGGTGCACTTGGTACCGTACAGGTAATGTCTCCATATCTTAAGCGTGAAAACAACTGCCCCCAGCTCCAAGTCGTTCGTAGTGTAGTTCCGTTCGTGAACTTTAAGTTGGCGTGATGCGTAGGAAATGACCTTGTCACGTTGCATCAGCACGCAACCAAGTCCTTGGGTGGAAGCGTCGTAATAAACCACAAAATCATCTGTGCCTTCAGGCAATGAGAGGATAGGTGCGCTACAAAGTCTATCTTTTAAGTGCTTAAATGCGGACTCCTGTGCATCACCCCAACGATAGGTGACACCCTTCTGAGTCAGTGAAGTGAGAGGTTGCGCAATCTTTGAGAAATCCTTTATAAATCTTCTGTAATATCCTGCCAAACCCAAGAATTGGCGGATTTCTGTTGGTGTACGGGGTGCAGGCCAGTTCTTGATCGAGTCAACTTTGGATGGATCAACATGAATCCCATCCTTGTTTACTACGTGGCCTAGAAAGTGGACTTCGCGAAGCCAGAAGTCACATTTCGAAAATTTAGCATACAGTTGCTCTGCTCGAAGAAGTTCCAGCATAAGTCGTAGATGCTGCTCGTGTTCTTCTCGACTCTTAGAATAGATCAGGATGTCGTCGATGAGCACTATGACAAACTTATCCAGGTAAGGCTTGCACACTCGGTTCATGAGATCCATGAAGACCGCAGGTGCATTTGTCAATCCGAAAGGCATGACCAGAAACTCGTAATGGCCGTAACGAGTTCTGAATGCTGTTTTGGAGACGTCCTCCTCTCGGACTCTTAGCTGATGGTATCCCGATCTCAAATTAATCTTAGAGTAATAGCTCGACCCTTGCAACTGGTCGAACAAGTCGTCAATGCGTGGAAGAGGATAACGATTCTTAACGGTCACCTTGTTAAGTTCACGATAGTCAATACACATTCTGAAAGTACCGTCTTTCTTTTTCACAAACAAGACTGGAGCTCCCCAGGGCGAAGAGCTAGGACGTATGAAACCCTTTTCCAAGAGTTCTTGTAGTTGCGTAGACAGTTCTTCAAGTTCTGACGGAGCAAGTCGATAAGGTGCACGAGCTATGGGCGCTGCTCCAGGAGCTAGCTCGATTTGAAACTCGACTTGTCGATGAGGCGTAAGACCAGGTAGTTCCTCAGGAAATACCTCAGGAAAAACGTGCACAATAGGAATATCTTCAATTCTCTTCCGCTGATGTGTCAGTAACGAGTGCAAGAATGGCAGTGTGGCCCTTTCGCAAACACTTCTGGGCCTTATGGAAAGAGATAATGCCTACAACTGCACCACCCTTGTCGCCATGAATCATGAGAGGTTCTTCACCAGAACGAGGGATACGGAAAATCTTCTTGTTGCAAAGAATTTCCGCTTGGTGTTGAGATAACCAATCCGCCCCAATAACAACGTCGAAACTACCCAGAATGATAGGAATGAGGTCGATAGGGAAGGTCTGACCAGCTAAGACGAGGTTACAACCCTTAACTGTGCGTGCCCTTAAGACTTTCACCATTAGCTAGTTCTACAACATGTTTGGTGTTTTTAAGGGTAATGGGGTACGCTTAAGCACCTGACTAACCCTTAGGAACACATATCTAACATCGGTACCCGAATCATCTAAGATAGAAACAAAGAAATTGTCTGGTAGGAACTTACCCGCCACAACGTTGGGGTTGTTTCTTTCTTCCTCTTGTCCATTCAGGAACTCATGCTCACCAGTCCTGCGGTTGTCCTTATTGTCTCTGCTATTGTTCCCGTTGCCCTGGTTGCTGCTCGGATTTTGATTCTGATTCAGCTGTGGATAGTGTCTCTTGAAATGACCTTCAGCACCGCACTGGAAGCATCCCTTATTACCCTGCTGGTGTTGCTGTTGGTTCTGGGGAGCTTGTGGCTGCTGTTGTCGATTCTGATTCGCAGGACGTGAGCTCCTGCAATCTCTGGCTTTATGTCCAGGCTTGTTACATCTCTGACAACGACCCTTGTTGCACGGCCCGCTGTGGTGCAAACTACATCGATTGCACTTAGGGTGATTTCCCCTGTATCCACCCTGACCTTGATTTGCAGAAAACTGCTGACTGGGGCTCCTGTGTTCATCTATCTTTCGCCGCTGGGACTGGGACTGAACTGGAGTGGAACCCCTGCCCGAATTTCCATCCCACTTGCGCTTGTCATTGCTGGGAGCACCAACAGCAGCAGTGCTAACGCGCTTGGGTAGCTTGCCCTCTTCCACCGCCTGATCAGTCAGTTGGTGCACCAAACGAATGACTTGCTGGATTGTGGAAAGGTTGGCCTCAATTACAGACCTTTGGATCTCCGGGACTAAGCCTCTGAGGTATAGCTTGATCCATCTAGATATGGGTCGTGACAAGTTAGGACATAAGTCAGCCAAGTTGTTGGACCTCTTTGTGTACGCCTCAATTTCTGATCCTTCCATCTTCAAACCATAATACTCTGTTTCAAGCTCCAGAA
Organism: Helianthus tuberosus; assembly: GCA_030545235.1. Taxonomy (NCBI): domain Eukaryota; kingdom Viridiplantae; phylum Streptophyta; class Magnoliopsida; order Asterales; family Asteraceae; genus Helianthus; species Helianthus tuberosus. Next base: position 31,840,782 of record CM060415.1, on the reverse strand, counting down.
TGTCGTCCAGGTGGCAGAATTTTTCCTTAATCAAATCCTTGAAGTCGCTCCAGAGGGTGGCATTTGCGTCTGCCAATCCGAGCATCTGAACTTGTGCGTTCCACCAAGAATACGCTTTCCCTTGCAACATGACAGTAGCGTACTCTACTCGTTTGCTGGCAGGGCTTTCACTTTCTTCGAATCTATATTCGATTCTTCGGATCCAGTGCAGAAGGTCGATTGCTCCTCTAGTGCCGTCGAAAGTGGGAGGTTTGCATTCCAGGAACGCTTTAAGGTGCCCATGCGTGTTTGAGGGTGCATGGGTTGACTCCCTATTTGGGTTGCTAAGGCTTCAGCAATCCGTTCGTTAATCAAGGTCATCAGCTGACCCTGGGTCATGTCGAGACGTCCACTCATGATCTTCACATCGAAGGAACACACGTAAGAAAGGTGTCGCAAGGTGCGTAAGTGTGGGGTGACAGAAGAGAGCAAACACACAGGGTTTCAATTATCAGTTGTTATATTAACTAAGCATGCAATGTACTATGTAAACTAGTAGACATGCAATATAAGCATAAACCATTTCACCTATGGTGTTGAGTCTTGCACGTGGAGCGAAGTGTCGTTGTGGATCGTTAAGCATTGTACAGGTTACAGTCTGGTTTTATCAAAAAGCTTTTCCCCTTTTTAAAACCAAGTTCACTATAACCAATGGCTCTGATACCAATCTGTCACACCCCCAAAATCCACCATGCGGAGTATCACCGCTTGGAGGCGTGACATGACCAGGATCGAGCCACCAATCATATTGAACAACGTAATCTTAGTAAGTAAAACCAATCACAATACAATTGGTGACCATAAAACAGCAACCAGTTTTAAGTTAACAGCAGAAGCATAAAACGTAAGTTCAAAACATAAGTTTATAGTTCATAAGTTTAATTAATAAGCATGGGACATAACAGTCCGCATCCCACAACAACCCCCTCCTCGTGCAAGCTCCATAAACATCTAGCGACCTGTAAGGCATGTAACAACGAGTCAACAACAAAGTTGAGTGAGTTCACGGTTGCTTGATTAGTTTTAAGTTATTTCTGAAAAACGTGGTTTGACTTTCGTTGGCTTATATGCCGTGGGGGTTACCCCTTAGTTGAAAGTATGTTTAACCAGATTCTTTTTATTACCCAAATCATACCCATAATTAGTGGGGGGGGGGGGGTTCCCCATGTAAACCACTAGACTGTCCTGATATCGACAACTGACGAATAACGTGCCCTGCATCAATGTTCTATCATCATTGACAGTTTGCCATAGTCCATTAGTACACGCTCGTTCGGACGACACGGTGTGAGGTTTGTTAAACCTAATAGCACTATTAACTAACGACCCGTAAGGCATATGTCGGGTATGAGGTTTGTTAAACCTAATAGCGCTATTAACTAATGACTCGCTCGCCATCGGCCTCGGCGATTAAGTCGATATAAATTTGAGGGCTTAGGTGATAGAGTTTTGTCTAGTAAGTTTTAAGGTTATTGTCCTACCCAAGGAGGACGAATGTACGTATTCTGCACAAGGAGAATTCGTAGGATTAATAATGGCATCCTACCTATGGAGGATGGCCGTACATATCCTACCCAATGAGGATATGTAGATTTCATTTTAGTTTCTTAACCCATCCCCAAACCACCGGGAATCCCATGCCTTGTAGAAAGTGTGAACTCACCTCGGTTGCTCGGTTTGACTCTCAAATATAGCTAACAATCAAGGTCGGTCAATCACGTCCTAGTATGATTACCACTTAGTTTATTAGTGACTTCAAATAGAACACAAAGTTCCTACACGTATCTATCACTTAACATGCATCAGTTTAACGGTTCATGCCCATATAAACTTCCCACTCATAGACAAACATACGACATTGCACATAACACTTTTATAGACATATAACATGTAATATCATTCTCGGATAACCTACCCGACATTTAGAAACGCAAATCACTACTTATGTCGTTTCAGCTTTAATCTTCAAAACCGGGCTGTTTTCGGGGATTTTAATAAAATAGTTAACTTGTTCTAAAAATTCCTAACTTTTTACAGAAGGTCTTAATCGATCCAAATATTATTTTGTAAAAATCTCGGGATCCAGTTCATTACCAATATTTTATAAAAAATCATTTTCCGGACTGAAATCAGATTCATCTTTTTCTGACTGCAGTCCACGGAATAATTTATTTAAAATTCATCGAGAGTCCAATTTGCAAAATTCTAGTGGGAGAATTACAAATACATCGGTGGTTATTTATAGTACAAATTTCATGATCTGACTCTACACAGAATACAAGTTATGACAGAAAACAGAACGCTTATTTTCAGCAGTAAAAATGCAGCTCTAGCTGCTGTTACAAAACAACACTTTAAAAATAGTAAACGAAGTCCAAAAATTATGATTCCAGTGCCATTAGAACCGTATTTCATAATACATAAATCTAGACTTCAGAAAATACATTTTTCGCTTTATTAGGGTCCGGTTACAGCCAACTGAAGTTGGCTATAATCACCAAACAACCATCCTGTTTCAACTTTTATCATTCTAAAGTGTGTTCGATTGATTCCGTTAACATGTTTAGTGAGCAACAACGACCTTTAACATCACTATTAGCAAGTAAATCATCAAGTAATCAACAACATGTTCACTACAACATCTCACTACATCACTTCATCATGTAAATCTTCATGTAACTTTTATGTTCATCTTCTTGTTTAAACCCTTTTAGTGTTCTTGTAGATTTAACATACTACATCTTTTTAACTACACCAAATAGACATGAATAAGGGTAAATCAAGACTTACTACTAGCTTATAGCTAGGGATGATTCTTAGTGAAGAAGATGATGAAGAAATGATGATGAAAAGCAAGAACAAAGCTCCTTGAATGCTCTTCAAGATGCAACCTCCATGGATCACCTTCAAGCTTTAAATGGAACTTGATATTTGAAGAAGATGATGATGTTAAGTGGTGGTGGGTTCGGTTTTGGGGGAGACGAAAATGAGAGAGAGAGGAGTGAAGTGAGGGGTGAAAGATATGGAATGATGATAATCTAAGTGTTCCATACTTATAAGATTACTTGTCATATTATGTCCACTTCAATAAGCAAGCAATCTCATAAAATATTAAGATTAAATCAAGGAAGTAAGGTGTGAAGATGTGGTGGGTCCACATAGGACCGAAAATTCGGTGGGGGGGGGTCTTGTTTGCAAAATTTCAACTAAATGGTAAATAGGTAGTTAGATTGCAAGTAACTTGATCAAAGGTGTTAGTTATTGGGTTTTTAGTGGGTGTACACGGGGACCACGACTAGTAAAAAATAATAAGACAGTGTACTTGGCAAAAATTTAGTGTCCCAGGTAATGTCCGGTTGTTCGGTCGGATACTGTTCCGTTAAATTCTTTAATCGTTCCGTAAGGCGTCTTATATATATATTTTTGTAACACAATTAATTCCTAATACATAGGAAAATATTCAGGACCATTTAGTCAAGTTTTCTGCACAAGCCTAGTACGTTAACAAACACATGTAAGTATGACACAGTCACCAAGCACTTTAATTATCATTAAATAATCGTATGGGTACATGAAATTACGAGGGTTGTCACATAAAGCACTCAACAAATATAACATAACTAAAGGAATCATAAAAATGCAGTACCTTTCCTGATGCCTTTTCAAAGGCTGATACCATCTCCAAAACAGATGTCCCTTTACCAGTCCCCAAGTTATAAACTTCACAACCTAAAATTATTAAAGAAAAACTAGTAATTTAAAAAATAATAATTTATAACCAGAAAACATTATAAAAACAAATTTATAAACATTTTTATGAATCCACCATTCTTGCAATGTCACATGTTGACACGGATCATGTTTGGGTCAACGGGATATAAGCAAGTGTTCTAAAAAGAGGCCCAACTTAAAACAGGCATAACTTTCACTCCGTTTGGTGTTACGGGGGTCCACAAGTGGTTTGGCCCGACTCTTGGGGTCCAAATTCCTATTTTTCATTAACTTACAATTTTATTTATTTTTTTGATTTTATCTTTTTCCAGTCAATCTCGACAAAAATTTGGTACAACTTGACAAATTTAGATTTTCCGTATAAAAGAGGGTTTGATGTATTCGTTTAAGGATTCAGAAATACATCATTTTCCCTAAAAAAATCTCTTTTATTATTTGTGCTTTAGCTCCACGACACATGTAACGTAAGCTTTGCTTATCGGCCATTAAAAATGGTAAAAGACCCACCTATTTTGGGATCAGAAAGTTTCGCCAACGCCGCAGTATGTCCGTCTGCTAAATCCACGACATGGATGTAATCGCGTACCTAATGATTTTCCTTCCCTATAAAACTTTATGTTCATGCACCAAGTTTCTTTGCTTCAGTCTGATAGCCATAAGGATTCTTGCTAGCCCATTTCCACTGATCTCTGCACATCTCCTCTATTCCATACTTTGCCCTACAAATTACAATATAATATCAACCAGTAAAGTTGGCAAATGGGTTTCGACCATGTCACCCGCAGAAACATTTTTTCCCATTTTAATTTTTTAAATATTACTATAACATTAACAACATGCATCTGTTACTAAATTGTTTTTCGAGTTTGTATATGTTAAAAAGTAAAGGGTCAAAAAGACCCATATTTTTTTTTATAAATATTGTTAAAATCAATGTTACTACAATAACTAACAAACATTTGTTAATAAAATGATTTATATAAACGGGTTGAAATGGCCCGTTGAAAACTTACTTCCAGTTTAACTCGCATTCTGCCTTTGTTGTTGACGCATATACAATCTCAGCATCACCAGGTCGTCGTGCAGTCCTTATTAATGGGATTTTCTGGAGAAACAATATCAAAGAGAATCAATACATCAATTGTTTGACCTTTTGTTAAGATTCAATCTCTTCAGATCTATAGATGATCTAAACGTGTTGCCTTCCATGAAGAAGTTTAGCGGGACATAAACTAAGATTTCAAATTTCACTAAAATTGAAGTGTAATCACTTGGGCCTCACCTTCATTGACAGTGCCATGATTTATTTGTAAATTGTAATACACATTAGCAGTACCAGCAATGCCAGGACCAAAATCATACTATCTCCATTGTGTGTGCCAGTCTGAAAAAAAAAACAAATATAAAAGATCAAAAAAATAAAAAAACACCAAGTCCCATTTCATATCTTAAATTATATTGAACAGAAGTGAAGCCATCAAATAGCATCACTTGCCTTTAGTACATTCCTTCTATGATACTTGAATAGTTAAAGAATATGGTTTTAATTTCACCAAGGGAAGTATACTATTAATGTCCATACTCTCTATTTATATTATTACATCAAAGTTAAGAGAAACGATGGAAAATAAATACCGTTACTCCCGTTTTAACTGTTCTTCCTCGTCGTAGTTAGAAAATTGTTCTTGAACCGCATCATTAACTGGTGAAAGTCCTTGATTGTTTTATTCGAAAATTCTTATGTTTTATCTTAAACGGGTCAAACAAAGATTAAATATACCTAAAGAGGAATGTGTCACAAGGGTTGAAAGTCGCCTATAGTGTATTTCAATGTATAAAACCAACTGTTTCATTTTATTCAAAAAACTGTGTACCTCTAAACGTCGATAATTCTCTATTAGTAAATTTGAGGTGACGATACGCAATGTGCACATATCTTTAAGTTGCATATTCTTCTGAAACAGATGATGATGACTTATCGATTACCATAGCAATATCGTGTTCATATACAACATCATCTTCCATTTTTCGTTGTTTGTAGTCTTTTGGAAGCGGGTTACAGTTGATTGTATACCAAACTGTTCTTTCTTCTTGGAACAACCTGAACAGACATAATACACTTTACATGTTACAACGTGAAAAAGTGTAAAACAAAGAAATAACCGAATGAGATGGACACTTACATGTGCTTGCAAAGTGTTGGGCATTGGATTGTGAGAGCGTATTTACATGTTGATAATTTAGTTATAGAACTAATCATCGCTCTAGGTTCCGAAGAAACAAATCTTACCTGCAAATCACATAATTTTTTTTAAGGTCAAGTGAAATTTATATGATAAATGAGTGAACCGGTTGGAGCTCTCTTAAGTTAAACGAACAAAACTCGAGGTTAGATGAGCTCAGGCTCGGTTCAACTTATTTACATCTCAACCCAAAACTGAACATAGATATTTACTTATTATGGTCGATCCGGCTATCCATTACCACAAGTGACAACTTTAAAATCCTCCAAAAGAAATGTAGCTCGCCCACCTATTGGCATAGGGTGTCGGTTCATAGTAGACGGCAACCTGAACATGGACGGGCAGGTGTCTTTGCAGGACTTCCCCTGCATCATAATGAAAAAGTTTACATATAAATTATGGGGTTACATTAGTGTTTGTAGAGACCGACACAGGTAATCTGTATACTTTGTTGGTCCTTGTAAATAATTAATCCATTCATCACAATAACAAACACTATATGATTAAATGTATGTAGTTTTTTTTTTTTTTTGATTAAACGACATAAATGTGAGCATTTTTAACCAGGTTAACCAATTTAGCCCCATTTGGCATGTTCCGTTTTTAGCTTATTTTTATGCTTTACCCGTTGACTCGTTTATCAATAAGCATTTTTAACCTGGTTAACCCCTTAAGTGCTTGAAATGGGAAAAAATACCTTATTGTCTCAACCTGAAAGCTACACCATATGACCACCCAAACATATCCAAAATATAGTCTTGACATTGACATATAATACTAAGTTGAGCTAATCTTTTGGCTTAGAACCAAACACATAAATGATATTTTAGGCCAATACATCAACTCATACATAACTTATTAAACTTAACACGCATATCATTGATCATACCATATTCCTCTTTAAAAATAGTTAATTACCATAACGCCCCTGCACAAACACCTTTTTATACAAAGTTTCATATCCAAATATTAGAAAACTAAAAAAAGGATCAGTGGGGTTTGTGTAATACCAGTTATTGTTGCTTGAGCTAAGTGGTCTTGATAACTTCTTTAACTGAAGTTCTTTAATGGCACTTGAAAAATCCTACATTGCACAATGGTATTAAAACAATTATAATAGCCAAAGTCACTAAAACAAAGAAGCAGATACTAAGGCCTGGATTTTGAACAGATACTGCATCGGATCATACCTAATCGGAGTTTTTTGGTTCCGAATGGCATGGAAGCCCTGGATTTTGACTCGAACAAACCCGACCACCCTTTCCACCGCCGCCATTAAGTTTAGGGTTGATAGGAAGAAGATATTGCGTAGCAGATGTAAGATCCTTCTGAGTAGCTACCGTATCACCAAGGTTGAAGGGTTGGACTAATTCCAGATGTAAGGCTTCAAATTAGGGTTTTGTACGGACGAGTACGTGAGCTTGAGTGCTTTGAGCTTCGAATCGAGATCATCTACGGCTTTGATCGGAACTATTTTGTGATCTTCCGATGCATCTTCGTAACATTGTAGAGGTTTGAATTTTCTGGATTAAAGAAGTGGTTTGAATTAGGTGTTCAAATATGGATGAATGAGCAGAGGTTTGAAGTTTGAATTTTGAAATAGGAAGGGAATAAAAGGTCTGGTGAAAGACATATTTGAGGGAGATATTTAAAACCCTTGTCTTTATTTTGAATTTTGAAATTCAAATAAAGAGGGTTAAACTATGTATTTTAAATAAATAAAGTAACATTTTTAATAAACAATTTATGACATCAGCAGAGATTACGTGACATATCTAGTTACTTGACACGTAGGTAAAATTACATCAGCATTACTTCTCCTTTTATATATAAGTAGATAGGATATCTAATCCAGTACATTTATTTCTATAGTCTTTTCCAACCACTCGAACATTCTTCCATATCCCGTCCCAGTAATCTTGATAACCTGACGTAAAGAAGGAAAACACGGAAACGTACCGTGCGCGGATAGATGGAAACAAAAAGGCTTATTTTATTTGAGAAAAAGGCTAAGTTCTTCAAAAATCATTTGTTTTAGCAAAAAGGCTAAATTTTCATAATTCAAAATATATTAAATAAGTATAACTAATATTATCAGAATATGATATACAGATTTACCCGAAGTCTAGAAGGTTCATTTTATTACAGAGGTTGATACAGGGTGGCTAGCCCATGTATCCAGACATGAATGGAGTGTGGGCAAATCACACCGACCATTCACCAGATATCAGACTTTATTTACTTTTTCCTAGGATCGATCCATACGCCTCTGAACAGAAGTCCGTAGACTAAAACAGAAGAGACGCCGTGAACTCAACTCACTGTCACGGATGGTGCCACATCATTTTATGCCACAATGATGGGTCTGTGGTCATCCACACAGAAAAGGGACTGACTTGGGTAACATAATACATGTACATAACCTTAAACTTGTACATTTCTAAACACGTAAACTTTATAAACTCGTAACATTTTTATAATATAAACTTATTTCATAATTTAAAAATCAGGAATCAAATGCCCGAAGGCCAAATGACATGTATTGAATGAAGGGATTCTATCCGTACCTTAAGCGATGATCACATTTTGAGACAGCCAAATACGTGTAGACGATCACAGAATCCTATAATATTATAATATTATTTAGAGGTGTTAAATTTTGATTGGTACTCTTTTATTCATTTATTAAATTTCCAGTGAGTTAAGACTTTAAAAATCTTGTTCATTTATGGATCTTCATTTAGTACATCTAAATTAATAAAATACTCATAAGTCAATAAAGACTTCTATTTATATGTCAGAGTTACATAGTTATGTCATCAATGAGTGATAAACTTAATAATTTTTTTTTTTTACAAACTGAGTTTATGAAGGTATAAAATTTAATATATATTCTATATATGTATAAATAATAGATACATATATAAAGTTACACTCTAATAAAGAGGAATTTGCTTTGTAGTTATATATTTACTATTATATAATATAGGATAGTTAATAAAAGATAAACTTTATTAATAAACGTATATATATAGGAAAATTTTAAAATCTGAAAGATAAATCATCAAATATTGTTTACATATTTCACTATTAAAAGCAACTAGTAGTATAAATATTCATATTCAATAGTTTAAACCTAAATCTGATGGAACAGTATTCAATAGTTTAAAGTTAAATATGATCGAACAATATAAACATGTTATTATTTTTAAAATACTGCTAGTGAGAAAAATAATATTTTTATAATCTAAATCATGGCTCTTCTAGACCATATTGACAAACCAAGATGAAAACGAATGATAGAAAATCAATTTTTTTTAACAAAAGCCGTTGGGATAATTACTTGGTTCGATTGGTTCTATAGTAATATATTTTAGAATCATTAAGCGAATGTAATAAGTAAGAAAAAAAATATATATTTATACCTTATCTTGAGATGAAACGATGGATTAGATTGACGAAAATCTTGTCGGAAAATTAAACCAGTTGGCAGAAAACATGACTGTCAAGTAAAGATCAGAATGAATATTTTGGTGAAGAGTTATTTTGAGTTCACAGATGATGAATTTGATAGATATAATATTTTGTTGAAATTCCTTGGTTAACAATTTTAGAGTGATTAATGAAGGTATTGACATGTTGGATGGAGGCTTCATACAAAAATGTTCAAATCCAATGTTGCCACATACATATGACTATTCAACTAAATAAAGAGTGGAATCCATTTGATATTATCTTTTAAATTCTCAATAAAATTATTTCAATTATTATCTTTTCTTTTGAACATCCGTTTACTTGTTTTATTTTGTTTCCTAATTCTTAAACATTTGGATATAATGAAAATTGTATATATATGTTTTATAATTACTAACCAACAAAGATATCTTAAATAACATTACGTTTATGTATAGTTATAAAATATTTTAACATATCTTATTATTATTATTATTATTAGTATTATTATTATAGTTTTTTTTATCAGGGTATTACAAATCTACCCCTCTTAAAAAAATTTCGTCCTCGAAATTGATACATATATATAGTCACAAAATATTAAGAAAACAACTGATTATTATTTCGTATATGTTGCTGGTAACATGGTTTTATATTACATGTGTTTTAGGGAAACATAACTTAGCATGAACTTAAACCAGATTTTCTAACGATATATACATATGATTAGATGATATAGTTATTTCTATAGATAACAGATGTGTAGTTTTCTAGGATAGGATTATACTTGTTTCATTTTTCAAAAGTGACGGTGTGAAAACTTCTCGTCTTCTCTCAAGGTTCTCCACCAATCAATTCATGATGCTTAAGACGTTTCTTTGCTAGCTCCGCTTCCGTTGATGCAATGCTGGTGGTTAAAGCGAACACCCTTCTGCCAGTTGTGCATGGTACAACACTGGCGGGCTCAACATAATTTCCGATGACATATCCTTGCGGCTTAGGGCATTTTTTAACCATGTGATCAGATTGTCCACACCAGAAGCAATTACCTGTGGCCTTGAAACAAATACCTTTATGAAATTTCCCACAGGTGTTGCATAACGGACTAGAGTGGTTTTGGTTTTGGTTTGGAGACTTGCGATTGGTTTGATAAGGATGATTAGAAGTTTTAGGGTCCTGATGTGTTTGTTGCCAGTTTTGGTGTTGGGTGTTACTGTTTTAATTGAAAGGGGGCTTGTGATCTCTGTTGGATGAGGTTTGGTTTTTCTTGTGAATTTCGTCATATTGTAGCCTCATGTCTTTGTTTGCTATTTCCAAATTCTGTACAACATTTGCAACCTCTGTGATATCCTTAAATTCCTGATTTACAATTAACCACTTGATCTTTTCACATACAGCCCATTTTAGTTTGTCTGCTTGTATCGTTGGGGTTCCGGCAGCGGGTCCCATGAAACTAGCCAATCTTGTGAATCGAGCCATAAACTCAACCATAGGCTCGTCTTCCCTTTGTTTAATGGATGCGTACTCTCGCTCATATTCTCCTCAACAGGCAGAGGGGAAATACTGCTGATAAAACAAAGTTTTGAAATCATTCCATGAAAGTGTAATGACATACAAATCTCCTCCTCTTGCATGCTTGACAGTACCCCACCAACTTTGGGCGTCATCTTCTAACTTATATGTTGCTAGCCTTGCTTTGAACTCATCACCGACCCCCATAACTTCGAAAATCTTTTCGATATGGTTTATCCAGTTTTGTGCCTCTACTGGAACAGTCGCAGAACTGAATGAACGTGGTTTCTGCTTTTGGAATCTTGCGAGCCAAGTGTAGATGTCGACAGACGGGGACATAATCGTATTATACGATACATCATTTTTGGGTGGTGATATGTGAGGTGGATACAGTGGAGGTAACGGAGGAGGTAAGGGAGAATGTGGAGGCGGAGAAGGTGGAGGTGGTGGAGGCGTTACGTTATTCTCTTGATCATGAATATGCTGATCAAAAGTTTGTAGAATATTAGGAAGCATCTTTTCGAAAGCACGCTGAAATGCCTTGTCAAAGCTACGTCGTTTAGAAGACTTTGATTTCCGACGGGAGTGACTTGGATGAGACATCTGAGAGGAAAAGATACATAATGATGACGAAAATGATTTAGCGGAAGATTAGATTTCCTAGCCCAAATTCTACCCATAATCTCACAGGTCTTAACTTATGTTTTAAGTTTTCTACAGGAAAGAGCCTTTGCTCTGATACCATAACTGTAACACCCCAACTCGGAACGGGCTGACGTGTCACTTTTACAGGTCAGATCAAAAACACAATTCCATTAACACTTAAATGTATTACAAGGCTTTACAACTTAATGAAAATAGGATATCTAATCCAGTACATTTATTTCTACGGCCTTTTCCAACCACTCGAACATTCTTCCATATCCCGTCCCAGTAATCTTGATAACCTGACGTAAAGAAGGAAAACACGGAAACGTACGTCTGAGCAAAATTTGAAAGTTTTGCCCAGTGCGCGGATAGATGGAAACAAAAAGGCTTATTTTATTTGAGAAAAAGGCTAAGTTCTTGAAAAATCATTTGTTTTAGAAAAAAACGCTAAATTTTCATAATTCAAAATATATTAAATAAGTATAACCAATATTATCAGAATATGATATACAGATTTACCCGAAGTCCAGAAGGTTCATTTTATTACAGAGGTTGATACAGGGTAGCTAGCCCATGTATCCAGACATGAATGGAGTGTGGGCAAATCATACCGACCATTCACCATATATCAGACTTTATTTACTTTTTCCTAGGATCGATCCATACGCCTCTGAACAGAAGTCCGTAGACTAAAACAGAAGAGACGCCGTGAACTCAACTCACCGTCACGGATGGTGCCACATCATTTTATGCCACAATGATGGGTCTGTGGTCATCCACACAGAAAAGGGACTGACTTAGGTAACATAATACATGTACATAACCTTAAACTTGTACATTTCTAAACACGTAAACTTTATAAACTCGTAACATTTTTATAATATAAACTTATTTCATAATTTAAAAATCAGGAATCAAATGCCCGAAGGCCAAATGACATGTATTGAATGAAGGGATTCTATCCATACCTTAGGCGATGATCACAATTTGAGACAACCAAATACATGTAGACGATCACAGAATCCTATAATATTATATTATTATTTAGAGGTGTTAAATTTTGATTTGTACTCTTTTGTTCATTTATTAAATTTCGAGTGACTTAAGACTTTAAAAATCTTGTTCATTTATGGATCTTCATTTAGTATATCTAAATTAATAAAATACTCATAAGTCAATAAAGTTGATGGAGACTTCTATTTATATGTCACAGTTACATAGTTATGTCATCAATGAGTGATAAACTTGATAATTTTTTTTTTTACAAACTGAGTTTATGAAGGTATAAAATTTAATATATAATCTATATATGTATAAATAATAGATACATATATAAAGTTACACTCTAATAAAGAGGAATTTGCTTTGTAGTTATATATTTACTATTATGTGATATAGGATAGTTACTAAAAGATAAACTTTATTAATAAATGTATATATATAGGAAAATTTTAAAATCTGAAAGATAAATCATCAAATATTGTTTACATATTTCACTATTAAAAGCAACTAGTAGTATAAATATTCATATTCAATAGTTTAAAGCTAAATATGATCGAACATTATTCAATAGTTTAAAGTTAAATATGATCGAACAATATAAACATGATATTATTTTTAAAATACTGCTAGTGAGAAAAATAATATTTTTATAATCTAAATCATGGCTCTTCTATACCATATTGACAAACCAAGATGAAAACGAAAGATAGAAAATCAATTTCTTTTTTTTAACAAAAGTCGTTGGGATAATTACTTGGTTCGATTGGTTCTATAGTAATATATTTTAGAATCATTAAACGAATGTAATAAGTAAGAAAAAAATATATTTATACCTTATCTTGAGATGAAACGATGGATCAGATTGACGAAAACCTTGTCGGAAAATTAAACCAGGTGGCAGAAAACATGACTTTCAAGTAAAGATCAGAATGAATATTTTGGTGAAGAGTTATTTTGAGTTCACAGATGATGAATTTGATAGATATAATATGGGCTTTTATAGTTGAAATTCCTTGGTTAACAAGTTTAGAGTGATTAATAAAGGTATTGACGTTTTGGATGGAGGCTTCATACAAAAATGTTCAAATCCAATGTTGCCACATACATATGACTATTCAACTAAATAAAGAGTGGAATCCATTTGATATTATCTTTTAAATTCTCAATAAAATTATTTCAATTATTATCTTTTCTTTTGAACATCCGTTTACTTGTTTTATTTTGTTGGGAAAAGATCAAATAGGAAGTTAATTTTGGCTAGGAAGGATAGGAAGCCATAGGATTATGACATGTGGCAAATTTTAAAATAAAGAGAAAGGGTATTTTAGTCAATCTCATCATTTCTTCTTACTTCTTCTCTCCAGTTACTTCAAAACCCACCATTTTCAAAACCCACCATCTCCAACCTTTTCTTCACTTACTATCTCAATAATCACTACATTATAGTGCGATTTTCGTCATCAATCAATGATTCAACCACCCGATCAACGTGTTCTTCAGCTTTTTTCGAAGAAAACCCAGTTTAATTTCATTCAAAATCTCGTTTTTTCTGTTGATTTTGAAGATAATCACTCGATTTGTTCGATTCAATCGCTGATAAGTGTTTCTATCATTTCAAAATTCGTCAATTGATGAAGAAACCGGCTTCGATCCATGTAAGAAATTCTTTAATTTCATTTTCACGATCTGGGTTTTTATTTAGTCATTGCGTTTTACGATCTTGGCGGGGGTCGGGGGCGGCAGCCCCTGGTAGCGGGGTCCCAGGGGCGGCAGCCCCTGGCGGGGTCCAAGGGGCAGAGCCCCTGGTTGGGGTTGACAGACAATTCACAAACAGTTCAGAAACAGTTTTATGTGTCCATTGCGTTTTAGAAATAAGTGAGTTTTATGTGTTTTCTGGCTATTGCTTTTTAGAAAAAAACACATTTTTAAGTATCTTTAGTCATTGCGTTTTAGGTAAAACACATTTTTGAAGTGTTTTTAGTCATTGCGTTTTAGGTAAAACACATTTTTAGGTGTTTTCAGTCCATTGCGTTTTACAGAGAACACTTTCTTTTGTTTTTTTAGGTCATTGCGTTTTAGAAATGAGACATTTTTAAGTGTTTTCTGGCCATTGCGTTTTACAAATAAAACATTTCTTTGTGTTTTCTGGCCATTGCGTTTTACAAATAAGACATTTCTTTGTGTTTTTTGTGCATTGCGTTTTAGGTAAAACACTTTTTTATGTGTTTTCAGTCCATTGCGTTTTAGAAATAAGACATTTCTTTGTGTTTTCTGGCCATTGCATTTTACAAATAAGTCATTTCTTTGTGTTTTTGCTGCATTGCGTTTTAGAAAAATGTCATTTTTTAGGTTTTTTTTTTCATTGCATTTTACGTAACTGGTGGTTTTTCTATTGTGTTTTACACAACTGGGTTTAATTTTTTTTTTTAAATATAGAAATAGTATACTCGTTTTAAAGATAAAAAAACGCTCGTTTTTTTTGTGCAATTTTTATAAAAAAATAATGTCGTATGAAAGAGTTATTAACGTTTAAAAAATGGGGGGGGAATTGGAGGAGAGAGAAACTATTGGCTTGGATTGACTAGAATGCCCTTGAACAAACTCACGCGCCTCTTTTCTTCCTTTCAATTTCCCTGATTTAATCTTAGCCCTTGATTAACTTAATGGATGGTCAAGATCACTTCCTTGCCTTCCTAGCCAAATAAACTTCCTATTGTATCTCCACCCTTATTTTGTTTCCTAATTCTTATATATTTGGATATAATGAAAATTGTATATATATGTTTTATAATTACTAACCAACAAATATAGCTTAAATAACATTACGTTTATGTATAGTTACAAAATATTTTAACATATCTTATTATTATTATTATTTTAGTTTTTTTATCAGGGTATTACACCTACTTCCCTCGCGGGCCGCGAAAGAAGCAGAAGTGGGCGTCGCGGGCCACGAGCCGCCGAGACTATAAATATAGGCCTTCGGCCTCATTTGCAAACCATTCAATTTCTTTTCTTCGCTCTGAGATATAGTGGGATATTATGCTCGGGAATTATACCCCTAAAAAAAGCGAAGATCTGCCTCTTTGTAAGTATTATAACCCCCGATCACGTATTCGTTACCCTACCCGATTGATCTAGGACTTCGTAACGCATGTCAAGGCTCTGCATGACTCAGTCGTTGGAGTTCTGTCTCCAGTTGTACGATTTATGTGATTTGGGTTATCTTACTAACACGTGTGCATTGTTTAACTTTAATAGATAATAACCAGGAGAATCACCATGAAGCTACAATAGTATCACCTATGTTAACAATGTGAGTACATCTATTTTTGTAAACCTTTTTATACAAACCTCAATTATTTTAAATTATAATAACAGTGATTGAGTCTATGTATTCTACAATTACTGTCTGTATGTTCGGGTTTTTATACATTACTTGTTACTATACTGTGAGTAGTAACATAACCACAAGTCAGGATTGACAGTACCGTGGGTGGTAATTGGGTAGATATAAACATTGTAATCGCTCTCAATACTGTAAAATTATAAAAGCTTGTTTTGATTAAACTGGGATGCACTCACCAGTATTTATTGCTGATAAAATATTTTTAAAACGCGTTTCAGGTAACTTAAAATAAAGATAATAGAAGCCAACTGGAGAGCACAGAAGGCTGAAAGAAGTGGCTATAAAAGTTACCTAAATAAAAAAGATCATATTTTCAATAATTAGGGTTTATCCCTATAAATGTATTATCAGAAAAACTTGGGTTTTATCCCATGTATTTATTATAAAACTTGGTGTTTTAAAACTCTGAAACTATTTCCTAACTATGGTCCTGATGAAAATTTCTGCTGCCAAATTAATAAACACCGATACTATCTGACTGGCTCGCGGCTCCCGCTCCAAGGATGGGGTCGGGGGTTGCGATAGAAGGTGATATCACAGCCACTAGTTTAAGTCATTTAGGTGTTCTTTTAATGCCTAAAACTTAAACATTATGTTAGGAAATTAATATAACAATTTATGTGTTATTCTTTGTAGATAAATCTTAATATTCATATTATAATTTTTATGTTTTGAGTTCACAATATAAGTGACCAATATGATTAAATGTACCCATAGGCTATCTAGGCAGATGTATTATATTTCTAGTAAAATCACGTACGTTATATTTTAACGAGGCAAACACTTCTCTATTTAGAATTACACTTTATGATCTATAGTTTTATAGCATAGATTTATATTAACGTAAGTTTATATATTGTAAAACATAGCCCTATATTCATTCCATAGATTTCATAGGGTTAAACATTTAATATTTTATTATAATATAAATATACCACCTCCCAGACAAAAAAACAAAAAGAGAGACCAATTAAAAGATTTTTTCAATATATTTGAGTAGAACCAAGTTGAAAATTTTCCTATGCTCCTTCAAATTGTTAACTTAACACTTAATAATGCTATATTTAGGCCATGGGGTGTACTCTAACATCTAGAGTGTTAACAATGACATGACATGTTAACTAACATTGCAAACCACTCACTCCTTGTTTTAAAGTGCATTGAGTGAGTTATGTGTTAACATGTTAACCCAATGTTAAGAGATTAAATTAATTATTATTTTCTTTTTTAGACAAAAACCCAATGTTAAAGTGCATTAAATGAGTTATGTGTTAACATGTTAAACCATTTCCTTAGAGTGAGACAAAGTGAAATGAGGAAAAAAAGTTGATGTGTCACTTAGGTGGAGTTAAGTTAGGTTAAAGTATACCCAAAGGCCTTAGTAAATTAAAATTGACTTCTATAATAAATTTAAAGTATACGTAATACATATTAATATAATACCACCTTATATAAATATTTACTATATAAAAGGATCATAGTAAAATATGAATTTTATTTTACAATAAAGTAAGATATATTTAAACACGTAAATATTTAATATATTATATTGGATGTGAATATTTATCTTTAATATTTAATTAATTATTTATATTCTATCAGATCCTTTTCACCTACCATTATATATATAAATTTGTTTAAGAACACGGAGTATTACTTGACCAAACAAAGAATGGTAGTACCATAAATAACATTCAAAACCGGGGCAATTATTTTACTATTAATAAGGTTCTACCCAATTTGTTGTGTATACTAATATATTTATAGTAAACTAGTCTTTACATAATCCTAATTATATTTTCTAAATATATGAAAATATATGAAATTAAATTTATACATATACTATATTAATTTATTCCGTTCAATATTATTACTAATATTTAAAAAAAAAAGAGATTTTAGTTATTACATACAAACTACTGAAACATGTTAAATTAATATTATTAAACTTTTAGTATAAATTTATAATAATAACAATCATAAAATAATAATGATAGTTACTATTGTTATTATTATTATAATATTAAAATCATAAAAGTATTAAAATAACTATATATATATGCTATTATAATAACTATTCATTGACTTTCATTATTAATATAGAATAATAATATATATTACAATTCTCTTTTACTTGAAATATATATATAGAGTATAATACATTTAAATAATATTTATATGTTTATACGTGCATATAATTTAAACTAAAACTTATTTTACGTAGAATACATGTAAAATTTTATACATTTAAACGTATAACATAATTTAAAGAAAATGTATGTTCAAAAGGTTATTATATATGTATTAGTATAATCATATATAAATAGTCATATTTTCCCTATCATTTAAAATATTATAAAAGTAATAATTTTTATTTTATAATATATTATAAAAGAAGAGAAAAGACGAGGTCTGATGGTTTGCACAATCGATACATATAAAAGAAATTAGTTAATTAATTTTTAGAAGTAAAAGAAAAGATACTACAAAATTTAAACCACTTTTCTTACTCGACTTAAATTAATAATTTAGTATTCTATTTATTTACTTATATAATTATTTTACCTTGCACATTAAAATTTCCCTAAATGTCCTAGTTATTGTTTCATTTTCAAGCTAGAATTAAAATGGATACTCACCTAAAAATAATTGACTCAAATGAATATTTAATACACTTGTCCTTTATATAATTTTATTTAAAGATCAATTACAATGTTAATATTATAATGTCTTTAAACAAATTACTATTATTATTGTTTGAGATATATATGCATATTCATGTATTTACTTAATTACCTAATATATTTAGAATCAGTTTTAGAAACATCAAACTTTGTATTACATATTATAATACTCCTTTGAATAAATAATATAATATACAATAAATTGAGAGTTAAGTTTTAATATTTTAAACCAATATGGTTCAACCCACTAGTTAAAAATGAAACTGTTTCCATGAATCCAGAAAGTCTATATTTTGATTAATTTATTTCTTTAAACTTTTATTTATCCATCCTTTAAATTCCAAAATATTATATTTGATACATTTAACAGAAGTTTATTTCAATAAACTATTACTATTTCTATTATTATAAAAGGATGAATAAAGTTATGGGAATAAGCTTGGTGATTGGTGTCATCGGTTATATAGTTGGATTTTTATAAATTAAAGATATTACAAAATGAATTAGTATTATGTATGTGTGTGTGTATATATATTACGTAAGTTTTAATATAAACAAGAGATTTGAAATTTTATATTTCTAAATAATAAACATATACATATATGCTTATACATAATAGAATTTCTTGATGGTATACATAATATAATAATTAAATATCTTCTTTAAGATAAACATAAGAGAAAATATCACTGGTGATTCATATGAAAACATGAAATCATTATAAAAAGAAACCATGAAATGTATTATGTTGTGAAAATACCATCGGCCCAGTAAAACATTCATTGCAACAGAATATAATAATAAAAAAAACTAACATATCAAAATGCATGCATGAGAATTTAGAACTATATAGGCTTACGTATTTGAAATGCATGGATAAGGATTGAAATGGAACTATATAGGCTCACGTAGGATGAATTCAATGATTTGTGTATACGTGTCTTGACAAAACGTAACCCCCAAGTCTAATTTGCAGTATAAACAGAAGCAACAACTGCTCATCTTTTTGTCTATGCATCTTTCTTTCTCACGCCATATCTCTGATCAAATATATATACCCCCATTTTCTTTAGTTATTCACCTCTAAATCCTACAAAACCCTGCCCCGTTTTAAGTATTGTAACCCCTGATTGCTCAGTCGATACACTGTCTGATCGATTTAGGACCCACCAACGCATGTCAAGGCTCTGCCCGACTAAGTATGTTGGGGTTCTGTCTCGGATGTATTGATAAAGTTGAATTGGGTTATCATACTTAACACGAGTGCATTATATATTTTATTTAATAGTATAACAACCCTCATAAAACACCCTAAACGCTCCTAAATACACTCGTATACACGTAAACAAACCCCAATAACCTTTATATTAATAAAAATCAAATAAAAACAATAAAACATGGGTCTCGCGGGCCGCGACCCGGTCAACCCATGTCTGTCACGGGGCGCGTCGCAGTTGGATTGATGGGCACTCCAATGCGCCACGTGTCCTTGAACGTGTGAAGGCTACCGAGTGAATTGACCAAGCTAGATCCTACCATACTTCCCTCATGGGTCGCGAAAGAAGTAGAAGTGGGCGTCGGTCAGACTATAAATAGAGGCCTTCGGCCTCATTTGCAAACCGTTTAATTCTTTTTCTTCGCTCTGAGATATAGTGGGCTATTATGCTCTGGAATTATACCCCTAAAAAAGCGAAGCTCTACGTTGTTGTAAGTATTATAACCCCCGATCACGTATTCGTTACCCTACCCGATTGATCTAGCACTCCGTAACGCATGTCAAGGCTCTGCCTGACTCAGTCGTTGGAGTTAAGTATTAAGTTGTACGATTAATGTGATTTGGGTTATCTTACTAACACGTGTGCATTGTTTAACTTTAATAGATAATAACCAGGAGAATCACCAGCAAGCTACAATAGTATCACCTAAGTTAACAATGTGAATACATCTATTTTTGTAAACCTTTTTATACAAACCTCAATTATTTTAAATTATGATAACAGTGATTGAGTCTATGTATTCTACAATTACTATCAGTATGTTGGGGTTTTGTATACATTACTTGTTACTGTACTGTGAGTAGTAACATGACCACAAGTCAGGATTAACAGTACAGTGGGTGGTAATTGAGTAGATATAAACATTGTAATCGCTCTCAATACTGTAAAATTATAAAAGCTTGTTTTGATTAAACTTGGTTGCACTCGCCAGTATTTCTTGCTGATAAAATATTTTTAAAACGCGTTTCAGGTAACTTAAAATAAAGATAATAGAAGCCAGCTGGAGAGCACTGAAGGCTTAAAGAAGTGGCTATAAAAGTTACCTAAATAAAAAAAAGATCATATTTTTAATAACTAGGGTTTATCTAAATGTATTATCAGAAAAACTTAGGTTTTATCTCATGTATTTATTATAAAATCTTGGTGTTTTAAAACTCTGAAACTGTTTCCTAACTACGGTCCTGATGAAAATTTCTGCTGCCAAATTAATAAACACTGATACCATCTGACTGGCTCGCGACTCCTGCTTCCAGGATGGGGTCGGGGGTTGCGACATTATCTTCCGGTCGCTAAGTGCTGACCACGATATAAATGTTTTATCTAATAGAACCGATGATACCAACTGACTTTCCATTGCAACGCGTGGGGAAGTCCACTAGTTTTACATTAAAAAAAAGTATCTATTGGAAAACGTGATTACCTACAATATTATTTAGCAAACGAGTTTAGAAAACTTTATATTAAAATAAAGTATCAGTTGGAAAATCACTTCTGAAAAGGTGTGTTAAACACTCTAGAAACTCGGCTACCTAATGATTATTTCTTGACACATAACTCACGCACTATGTCGATAATATTAAACACCACCGATAGCGTATTTGTGCCAAACGACCATCCTAAGTCTACAACCGTGAAACAATCACTCAATACAACATAATTAGCTATACGCTTATGGATTATCATAATTAGCTATACCCTTAGGCCACCCGTAGTGGGGCTCCATATCATGGTAAAAGTCAACATAGCCCCCCATAGCGCCTCGCCACACTGCTACGGCCGGCGCTATGGGTGCTTGATTTCGAAAGCTCACGAAGAGCATAGCGGCGTGAGGGGGGGGGGGGGGGGAGATTTTCAAAAAACTGACCATTGCAAACGGTCATATACTTAAATAAAAAAATTTCCTAAACAATCTATATATACCATTTATCTTTAACATTCACCTCAACCAAACCTCAAAAAACTCTCATTCATCAAAATAACACTCCCACTTTCTTTTAAAAAATAACGGGCTCCACATTGGAAGATTCGTTCACCGATATTTACTGAAGATTTTTTTCACCCAAAGAAATCGCGGAGGAGGAAGAAACGGTTACGAGTGCATGTGCCATCGCGATACAAACCATGCAACACGTTAGCCGTTCTTTTAAAAACACTATCTTCCACAGATCTCATCAACAAGAACAAGTTATAGGAGATATCAATGCAAGTGAGCTAACAAGAAGCCAAACACAAATGTCTGCGTATTTGCTGGTTTCCTATCTTTAATCCAACCTGCCAAATACCAAGAGGCATTAAAAAACTACAACTGGGTGGAAGCTGTGCAAAAAGAGCTTCTTCAGTTAAAAGACAACAAGTAAGGGAACTTGTACGATTACCTAAGGACCCATATCCAGTTGGTACAAAATGGGTCTTCAAAAATAAAATACATGAAAGAGGCACTGTTAACAAAAACAAAGTCAGGCTTGTGATTCAATGGTACAGACAAGAAGAAGGAATTGACTATGATGCAACCTTTTCTCACTTAGCAACGTTGGAAGAAATAAGACTCTTCTTGGCCTTTGCTGTCAACTACAAAATGAAGTTATATAAGATGGACATACATTGTGCTTTTCTCTGTGGAAAAATCCAATAAGAGGTCTATATGTGTCAACCACCTGGATTTGAAGACACGCTCCATCCTGATTATGTCTACAAGCTAAACAAAGCTTTGTATGGACTAAAATAAGCACTAAGAGTCTAGCATGATACTATGTCCACTTTTCTCTTATCCAATGAATTCAAAAGAGGTAAAATTGATAAAACTCTATTTCTAAAATGGAAAGGGAAAGGTCTGTTAAATTAGTCACGTTTATTTTGTTTCAAAGTTTTAAAGAAGTGGGTCAAAATCATAGGTTATGTTTATTTGTCTTTAGAAGCTTTTTGCATGCAACTTGTGAATGGGTCAATTGTATTTAGTTGATGTATAGGGTTGTTATTTGATAGAGTTTTTGTCATACAGCTTTGGTTTAATTAAACAAGGTCGTGTCGGCTTACTCAAATTCTTGTTGGGTTTCTTTGTTTTTTCATTCCCGATCAAGGGCCTGAAATCCAACATTTGGTATTAGAGCTTAGGGCTCATATTGTGGTAAGAAGGTTTGAAGATCGGAGACAAACACTGTTGACGGGTATGTCGGTCGGCGGAGGCCATGGATGAAAAGGGGGATGGGGTCGCAATTGAGAGAGGAGTAACAATAGATGTGGACATGGTAAGGTGTTTGGGCCAATCGTTGTCGTGGGGAAATACCATTTGAGACGAAGATAGATATAAGTGATGAATAATGGCAATCAATGGTTGTTATTAGTGATCAAAGGGGTGGAAAAGGGGTAGTTTCCACTGATTTAAGTCGTAACGGGAGGTTGTTACTACGCTCAAATCAGGTTATGGGTACAAAAATTAAAGGACTGTGGTCGTATTAATGGTGATTAGCCAGGATGAAAGAGACAGGGTCGACTTGTTCGGGTGATAATCGGAGTCTACTGGTACGCGAAAGAAATGAGCACCAATGATTCACAGTAAGTGGCTTTGGATTAGGTTCGTTTTGCGGGTGAAAGAAAATGGTAAAGGCTAGCAAGTAGGCTTGATTTCTAGATTGGTGGAAGAAGGGTCTTGGG
Source organism: Helianthus tuberosus (assembly GCA_030545235.1). Lineage (NCBI taxonomy): Eukaryota > Viridiplantae > Streptophyta > Magnoliopsida > Asterales > Asteraceae > Helianthus > Helianthus tuberosus. The sequence goes on along the minus strand of CM060415.1, from coordinate 31,817,132 downwards.
ATAAAGTTTAGTGACGACTTTAGACATAACCGAGTGGAGGTTGGGTGTCTGGGATTGGTCGAGTAGAGGGAAGACTTTGGACATGACCGAGGTGAAGGTTGGGTGTCCGGAAAGGGTCAGTATGGGTCAAGACGAAGGCATGTTTTGACGATAATGTTTCACTAAAGAATGGCATTAACAAAAAACAATTACCAAGGTGATTGTTGGGTTAATTGAGTTGTTCACGGGTCACAGGTCATCGGTTCATAGGTTGTGTTTTGGAGATGGGTCATTTTTTAGCCCCAAACTTGTAGGAGAAGGAGTTTAAATTAGTCATGTTTGTTTTGTATCAAAGTGTTAAAGAGGTGGGTCAAAATCATAGGTTATGTTTACTTCTTTTTAGGAGTAGTTTATGTGCAACTTTTGCATGGGTCATTAGTATTTGGCTGATGTTTAGGGCTATTATTTGATAAAGATTTTGTTATGTGGTTTTGTTTTAATCAAAGAAAATTGTGGAGTACATTTACTCAAATTCCTGTTGTGTTTTTTTTTCTTTTCCGATAAAAGGCCTGAAATCCAAAAAACTAGTTAGCACATATCGATGGTTCTTCTTCTATTTTGACACCCAAAATAACTCAAGGTGACAAGACTATCCCTAACCCTCTCTATACCTCATGGGTCTCGGTTGATTAGAAAGCCGTTGTTATACTACAAGCTTCACTTTTAGAGGAAGCCGAGGCTGAGATAATTGATATCTTCAATTGGCTTACAACAACACCTTCATTGAATGCGTCCAAAATCCTCGAGTTAGTCGATCTTGAACACTCCTAGTCAAATAGTCAAGGGTACAACCTCTGTTGCGAAATTTAGTCAGAAATTCAAAGGTATATGCAACTAATTGTTTGCAATCGGTCATCTAATAGATGTTATCGATGAGATGAATACGGTGGGATTTGGAAGTTGTCCATTTTTATTGGGACTTCGGGCAAACGGTGTTAAAGGGTTCTATATATGTGTGAGAGGACCCGTAGTTAAGTGGTAGCTTAGATTTGTAGCTTGTTGTGTGGTTATTTGTAACTTGTGGAAGTTTATATCTTTAAATATTTTTTGTAAAAAATCCAATATGTTGTGAAGGACATTTGTAGAAGCATTGTTGAGCTATGTTGGTCTCACAATAGAGCTACTTGGGGACTTGCCTATGGTGAACTGCATGTTCTTCATTGTCCTACGATGCTAGTACGATAGAACGTTTTTGTGTTTTGTGTGTGATGCATGCGTGCCCGACTTTAAGGGAGGGCTGGGTGAGCGACAACCCAGGGTCTCCCCGATGGCCAAGATTTTTGATTTATTAAACACTTTAACCCATTAAACATTAAAACTCATTCTAAATTAAGCTCGTTACTCTTTTACTTATTAATACTCGTTAGTAAAGTTTAAATCGAGTTAACATTGGCCCAATGGTCTAAAATTAAACCTATTTAAGGTTTAAACCCTTTTAAAATTGACCCAATAAGGGCCGTATTTTCTATTCGCCCCTGGCCAAAATGTTTTGCGGTTTTTGGGGACGGTCATGAATACATGTATATATAAATGGAGGTGGAGGTGAACCCCGATATCTCAAGAAAACTATGCGTCAAAGAAAGTGGATGGATGAACATGAGGGGGAATGATCCACTAAAAAGTAGATTTTGCCTAAGTAGCCTAAAAAGGATTGTGATGATGTCATGTGACACTCCATATAAGTAGGAAGGAATGACATTTTGGTCCTTATAAATAGGAGTGTGAAAATGACATGTGACACCCCTTTTGTTTTTTTTAATACAACAAAAAAAATCCAGTACAAAAAAACTAGCATAATAAATCCAGTACAAAAAAATATAGCACAAAAAATGCAGTACAAAAAAAAATATAGCACAAAAAATCTAGTACAAAAAAATATAGTACGAAAAATTTCAGCACAAAAAAAAATATAGTACAAAAAATCCAGCACAAAAAATTGAAGACAAAAAAATTCAACAAAAAAAATATAGTACAATAATCTAGCACAAAAAAATGTTATACAACATAGAAATATAACACATTTTTTTTGTTTTTTATTGGTCATGTTTTATATAGCAATATGGTACTCAAATTAAAGATTAAAAACGCTCGATTTTATGGTGATTTTTTTATGAAAAAATATGTCATATAAAAAAGTTATGAACGTTTAATTTGATCTTACCCCTGAACATGAGAATGCATATATATCTTAGAATTACCAGGTACTTTTGAATATTTGCTTTATTACATTCATACACCATTTTGCATATGTAACACCTCATAAAATTGTGTCCAATGATGTGAACACACATGTCCTAAACCCTAATTGTGTAAAAGTTGACTATAAAGGACTATAGTTGACAAACAGTGAAAAGATGTATGCGGAAGGACTAAAAGTGTCAACATGCTTAAACTATGCCTCTGAGTGACCTTACATAATGTCCGTATTCTCAAACAAGTCAAATAATTGGAAACAAGAAGCCGTTTGTGAAAACAATTGAAAGTTAGGGTATCAAAAGGGTTAAAAGTGTCAACATGATTAATTCTTACCTCTGGGTGACCTTTTAACGAACCCGGGGATTTATAAAGGACCAGGGACTGAAACTGTCAAAATGGAAAACTTGTTTACCTGATCGACGGTGAGTCACGGGCAGCGACCCAGACTGCCTTGTCTTTCGCGGGGCGCGAGGTAATGCCCAGTGTCGAAAAATGATTGCCAGTTGCATGTTTTCAGCCTTGTTCCCCAATCAAACCGCCATGCAACCTGATTTTCGAAACAAGGGACTTGTAAATGGTTTTTATAAACCTCTAGGACACTTGTGATGATCAGGGATGATCCATAACACTTGGCACAATCTCAAAATCTCTTGTTCAACTATAAACAGGAGCCTTGGTTGCCATTTTTTCTTTGCTTATCTAAAAAATTCTTCTTATCTTCCTCTCTTGGAGATTTCTGATCAAAAGGAGACTCCCCTAAGTTCAATTTTTGAGCTAGGACCTGTTGTAAGTGTCCCTAGCCTCTGCTTTTTAGTTTTTAAGCTTTTAAAAGTCGAAAGTCAAAGTTTCCGCTAAAAGGCTTTGACTTTCGGTTTAGACCTTAACGGTCTAGCCATTGTTTGAGGCGAATATGGCTACGTGATCGTAATTAGGTAGGTGTTAATCCATCAAAAGGGCACCTCCTAATTACCATGTTTACTTAGTTAATTGTCGGGTGAAAGTTATTAAAATAAAAGGTCAAACGGGTCAGTTTTTTTAAAATAGTTCAAATATGATAATGTAGAAGTTATAAAATTTGTTTTTTCACTTTAATAACTTGGTGAATATTATTAGAACATGTATAAACATGTTCAACCCGACAATTCTGAGTTTAAGGTCGGTTCGCAACCGAAAGTCGCAAAAGCTTGACTTTTGCTTTGACTTTCAGTTCTGACCCGAATTAGCTTAATTTCTTTATGTTTTAAGGTTTCTTTGTGACCTTATTAGGTTGTAGTATAACCCTCTGAGGTTATATTACATGGTCACCTAGTAATCTGAGTTCGTTTACTTGATTCCATTATTGTGCTTAATCTTGACTAATATGCCTTTTTTTTAAAAAAAAATAAGGTTTTTAACATAAATGAGCACACAAATGAATTAAGTACTGATTTGTAAAGATGTTTAGCACATTTTGACATTTACATTCTGGTCATAAACTGAAGTTACATAATTAATCGAAAAACATGTTTTTATAAGGACTAAAATACCCTTTTTGCAAGCAAATCAAGTTTTAAACAAAATTTTAACATAAAACTCATTACCTACTGTTATGGTATCATATTTAGGATTAACTGGGATCTCGAGTCAGATTACTTACTGTAACACCTCGAAAATTCATGTCCAATATTATATCGACACGTGTCATGGACTTTAAACGTGTAAAGAATTAATTTAGAGGGACTAAAGTTGACAAACGAAGAATCTGCATGTGTAAAAGGATTCAAAGTGTCAATGATGAATAAATATACTTTTCAATAACCTTACATGATGTTTATACCCTTAAACGAATGAATTAAGGATCATACGAAGCCAATTATGGAAGAAAGTAAGAGATTACAAACTACATGGGTTAAATGTGTCAACATGTTTAATTTGTACCTCTGAGTGACCTTTTAGCAAACCCGAAGCCTTGTAACGATTAATTATGCTCACTAGAATAAGTGATCAAAATTTCACAAGGTTTTAATAAAGTAGGAAAAAGTTATGATAACATTCGTATATGTGGGATTAAAAGCGTCAACGTTGAAATTTGAGAGTTTTCGGTGATCATATGAATGACCGGGGACTTAACAAAGTTGGTTTATGACTTGGAGACCTTAAAAGTTAAATTAGAGGGTTAAAAGTGCAATAAACCATGTTAAAATCAAGTTTGGAAGGACCAGGGACCTAAAGTGCAAAAGCTGAAAAGTTTACAACCTGAAGCTGGGAGCTATACCGGCCGCGCAAGACTCCCATAGGTCTTACACGGGCCGCATGGGACTGCCAGCGAAAGAAAAACATCACAGGTGGCTGTTTCAGCCTGTTACACCGCCTCAATTTACAATTTCTTGATTCTAGGGGCATGTTTTGATGGTTTTACAAGCATAGGGACACCTGTGATCATCTGGTAGCAACAACAGGGACATTTGGAATGATATTGTACAATCAAAGTTCCTATATAAGGTGTTCTTGTTGCTAGTTCATAGTTCACACACTCAAAAATCATTTTAACTTGGTTTCTGAAGACTCCTGGAGCTCAAGGTCATTCTCTAAGGAACACTAGTCGTGATTAGGACTTCAGTAAGTGTCCTTAACCTTTCTTAATTCAGTTTTACTTAGTTTAATGGTCTAAAGTTAAACCTTCGTAATTAAGGTTTGACTTAGTGATTAATCACTAATGGTCCAGTCAATTCTAGAATTAATAATAGCTTTGAGTTAGTAATTATGTGGGTAATAAACCCTTAAAAGGGTATTCTCTGATTCCCACTCTAAGTAGGTCAATTGTCGGGTCAAACTTGATCTTAAAAAGTCAACAGAAAGCAATTTTACAAATAAATACATAATTAACAGTGTAGCAGCTATGCAACCTATTTTATCACTAATATAACTTGGTAATTAATGTAAGAACATGTCTAAACATGTTCAACCCGACAATTTTAAGTTTAGGCTCGGTTCGGAACCGAAAGTCGCATAATTTGACTTCTGCTTTGACTTTCAGTTCTGACCCATTGTAGCATGTTTAGAAATGCCTTAGAGCTTTAATAGGACCAGGTTACATGTTAGTATAACCCTCCGTGATTATACAACTTGGTTCATTAGTTATCCGATTCATATGCATGATTCCGTTATATGCCTAAATGTTGACCATAATGCCCATTTGGTCTTAAAACAAGAATTTTGAAAATGTGAGAGGACAATAGTCTTTATTACTAATTTATAAACATGTCCCTAAATTTTCACATAAGTTGGAGGTCTAGATTAAGAGTTATGCTCAATAGCGTAATTAGAAAGTTTTTTTATTAATTAAACGGCATAATTAGCATATAGCATATCTAAACCCAATTTTTGATACCAAACTATTTACCCACTGATGTAATAAAATATTTTGGGATTTTTGAATATTTTTATTTATTTTTAGGCTGAGCATAACATAGAGTTATACCTTTGATTCGGTAATTGTCGGTTTTACCCTTTTGGCCTATAAAAAGAGTCTTACATAATATTTTGATAGAAAACCTTTTGCTACTGATTTTATATAATAAATAAAATATTTTGAGTCTTCTGGAATAATAAAAATATCAGCTTTTCTTACAAAACCTGGAAATCGCCTTTTTACGCGTTTTAAACGCATAGTATGTATTAAAACTATTTTAAATATATAAGACTTGACACCTAGTGATATTTTTAGTAAATTTTTATATTCTAATAGTAAGCAAAAGTTTTAAACTCAGATTTCCAGTTTTGACCTTTTTTAGCTTATGTGAAATTACTAAAATGCCCATACGGTGCATAGTTTAGTTATAAAAAGGTAAATTTCACCTATATACCATACCCTACTGTTATGACTTATAAAAATAAGTATTTTTACTAAATATATCAGACCTGAAACTCAGATTTATATTTAAACTCTTTTATAAGCTTTAAAATGACCAAAATGCCCCTACGGGGCATAGTTTGAATTTAAATCCATTTTGGGCATAATGGAAGGTATCCTACTGATATCACAACATATTTAAGGCATATTAACTTAGGAAACCTGTTCATGAATCATCCGGTTACCCGTAACGCATTATTCGCGTTCGGTGCGGTTTATGTAACTAGTTTGCATAAATTAGCCGAAACGGGTCAAACCTTATCATTTCTATCTCAAAATCCAGAATGTGTTTAGTTTACCCATACTAAACAAGTAAACAAGCTTGTCGGGTCTAAACCGCATTCTAATCCGGTCTTCGCATAATCATGCGTTTTAAACCGTATCTTCTTTTTAAAACTAACCGGTCTAAGTATAGGCTTAATTAAAGACCCGTTAGGAATCTAATAGGTTATTAAAAACCTTCGTTCCAGATTTAGGAGCCCAGTAAAAGCTATCTATACTTGCTGATTTGATATACGGCTGGGATTGAATTTATATTTAGCTCAGGTAAATACTTTTAACTTATTTTCCCTTATACGGGCTTGAGGTACGGTATATAAAATACCGCTTGGTCGGGCATTGAATTTTTAATCGTATGAAGGTTACTTTATTGAAATGACCCGTTTAAATTGTTTTGTTTGCTTAAAACCTTTGGGGGTTAATGACCATGTCCCGGATATCCTTGGCATCATTTTAAGAAATGGCCACGACCTAAGCACGGGGTGTAGGCGTACACCCGACAGTGCATCTATAAATAATAAGGTATAACCGCGGGTATTGGGAATAACTCACCGCGGGACTATATCATGTGGTGTGTCTATTAATCTTTAACCCGATGTCAATCCGGGCTACTGAACGTATAAGAAACATGTAATTCTTCTACAAGTTTATATATAAATAATTATCCCAACTTATAAAATGTTCTGTGCCTTGTGCATTCAAATCAATTTTTCTAAACCTTTTTAAAATGAGACAGTTAATTGTAGTTACCAGTGTAAACTGACGTATTTTCCCAAAAAGGCTAAGTGCAGGTACTAATCGAAATAGGCTGGCCTCTCCTTAGCATCAATAAGAGTCTCGCAAGCTTGGATGCATTTTAAATCTGATGAACTATGTTTCCTTTTTATTTGATCCGCCTGTGGATCCTTACAGTCCGTTTGTAATACTTGAATATTACTTTTATTCGGTTTGTAATATGATTCATCTTTTGCTTCCGCTGCGCATTTAAATTGTGTTGTTTGACTATGATGGTATCAACTTGTCACACCCCTTTCTGCGGCGGAAGCACGATGTGTGATCATGAAAGGTTCTCATTGCATACGAAAGGTAAGCATGCTACATGCTCGTAAAAATAACTTCAAATACCATAATTTGAAAACACAAGTTTAGCGTTTACATCGCTAAGTCGCATAAAACATTGTCTTATAAGTTTACAACTTATTTAAAGATAAACATAAGCGACATCCAAGAGCATAAGCAAGACCGCGCGCACATCCATCCTAGTTACCTGAAATACATGTGAGTTTTGGAAAAACGTCAACATAATGTTGGTGTGAATTCATGCAGTTTTTGTATTTCACATTTGTATACTTTGTATGAAAACATAGTTTGTGTCATGTAAAATCAAGTTTTCATATATAAATCAAGTATTCCGGTGTACACCACTTACCCATGTATAATTCAAGTTTTTCTTGAGTACCCCACGTACTCAAGTATAATTCCCGTTTTCTTGAGTACCCCACGTACTCAAGTATAATTCAAGTTTTTCTTGAGTACCCCACGTACTTCAAGTATTATTCAAATATTTCTTGAGTACCCCATGTACTTCAAGTATTAATCAAGTTTTAGTATGGTATGAATTTTATGTAAATAAAGTATTCCTGTAAGTATCAGGATTGTTAATGGGTTGCAAGGCCATTAACATGTGACACGACATAGGAAGTCACCAAACCTTAGGCATTTAGTTGGCATATTCTGAGACACAAAAGCACTACTCGATTCTCGCCCTCACCGAGAGTGTGGCTGCCCGGCACCCGTTAGATCTAACCTTTTGTTCTGCGGTCTAGGTATATTGTTGATTAATGGTGCTTATGTACCCTATTCGTGACATGATTTCTCGTATCATTTCTCATAACGCATCATACTTGGTACTCGTCCTCACCAAGTGCGCTTCTCGTATTCTTATATCTCATCACACTTGGTACTCGTCCTCACCAAGTGTGCTTCTTGTATTTTTATATCTCATCACACTTGGTACTCGTCCTCACCAAGTGTGCTTCTTATTATCATACCATTTGTAAACATAGTAATATTTATACATGTATTTGACCCCCGAAGTTATAAAACTGAAAACAGTTAAAAGAAAAGGGGGAGCATGAACTCACAACTTTGCGTTCCTTGCGTCATAAACTTCACCGGATTTGCTTAATTAACGTCGTAACCTATACGCGTTTGTTAACGTTAGTCACTAGACTTGTGTCGCACAAGTATAGTCACTCTCTTTTGTATATATTCTTGTGTTAAAAATATTTTATATTTTTTAACTAAGTGTCTTACTTATATTATTTTCTCAAAAATTAATATAAGTATCTCGTGTTTTGCACTTTTGCACCCGAATTATGTATCTTGTATGTTGTATGTGTATTTTGTGTTTATACTTCTCATGAGTATTTAGTGTATTTTTAAGTCTTAATACACTAGCACGTATAACACATACTATATACACTTAGCACAAAAGTTGGTGATCGAATAATATATATTTTTCTCTAAAAAATATACATACTTAACATAATTTTTAATCTTGAAGAAATCATCATTTCTTATCACCAAAAATTAGGGAAACCTTGGTAATATTTTTAGATACATTTTTAGGGAATAAGTTTCTCAAAAACTTGTATTTTTCTAAGTGTCAAAATTTATAAAAATTTTGACAGAGTTTCCCCTAAAAATGGAGGTTTCCCATGTTTTCAAAACATGTGTTTATTTTCTTTTAAAATCATCAACAATATCAACAACACCATCTTTATTTTCCAAACTTGTCAAAACAAGCATATATCACACACTTATGAACTTGAAAGTTTGTAAAAATATGTAGTAAGTTACTAACATATTTAGTGGGTCTCGTTATCTTTAAAAATAAGTTTAGTTTCTTAAAAACTTTATTTTTAAAGATCTTGAAGTTTCACAACTTCTAGTCATGATTTACCAACCATATTTCTTGTTAAATTTTTCTTGTGACACAAATGTTTACACACTTGTTTATTCACTAAAATGCTTTTAGTTTATGTAAGGTCCGGGTTTTAACAAAACTAGCATTTTCCGCTTGGTTCTTCCAAAAAACCACTTGTAGATCTTTAGATCTACATGTTTAGAGTCTTATTTTACAAGAAAATTTACTTTTACTCAAGTTCATGTTTCATGAGTGGAAGGGTTCACCATCTTTTATAATTTTTACACTAACACACTACTAGTTCATGTTCTTGTACATGATCTAGTATGGTTAGATGATGATCCATCCCACTTTTAGTAACAAACAACATCAAATAATCATAACTAGACAAGTTTCACAAGATTTACACAACTAGTTTCTTTTTATCCAACATATTCATCTTACTTTCAAGACTTTAAGTTATGATCTTGTGTGTTCTTGAGTTTTAACCGTTAAATCACCTATTAACCACTTTAAACAAGAACAAGATGAAGATTTGAAGCACTTACTACTAGCACAAGGCTAGGGAAGTTCAAGAGTGCAAATGAGGTGGATAAAAGCAAATGGTGAAGGTCCTTCAAGTTCCGTTGCTACCACACTTCCTAACTTTGCTTCTTACACCTTAATATCACCTTGGAATGGATGGATGTGGATTGAAAATGAAAGTGTGTGTGTGTGTTGTTGAAGCCGTGAGGTGGAGAGGGAGAGAAGGAAGAGAATTGTTGAAGATGATGGATGGAGTGTGAAGTGAGAGAATGGAGATCTCTTGGTCATTTATATTAACTTTCCAACACAAGTTTGTCTAATGTGCATTATGTCTCAAAAAGGTTAGACAATATCTCTTAATTTAATCAAATAAATCATGGTGGAAACCACCTTATAACCGTATGGTTAAGGGGGGGGGGGGGGTCTTGGTTACATTTCAATTTCCAAGTTACTTTTCGTAGTTACATGTTAAGTGTTAATTTTAGTGTTAAGTGTGTTTAGTAATATTTAGTGTGTTAGGGTGTTCGGGGACCCCAACTAGCTTAGAAAAATATAAACAATGCTTCTAGCATTATTTTGGTGTTCCGGGTAATATCCGGTTGTTCGGTTAGATACCGATTCGTTAAAGTGCTAAATTACCCCTTTTAGTGTCTTTTAAGTACCTTTTTGTACCCTTTTCAGTTCCCGACACTTGGGGAAGTATTCTGGATAATAAAACGTCATTTCTGCATAATATTCATATGTCTAAAAGCCGTTTAGAGCTGAATTGTATAAAATTCTGCACTTAAAGTGCGTTTCGGGTGCTTTTTAGTGCTTATTTTTGCTTCCGTAAGGTATATATGTAAACCCTTGTATATACTCTTGGGTTTTAATGTATTCTTGTTGTTGGACCTACACCTAGGCTCCAATTTTATTGTCTGACTGCTTTCTGCAGTTCTGTTGACACAATGTGTCTTACCGGTGAGTTTACTAGTATTTTTGACGCAACGCTCTCGTTTATGCATAAAACAATATTTTGTAGTATACAACGTGCATGAATTCACTTGTTTAGTATGTGTTAAGCTATTCCTGACAATTAAGCACATAATTGCAGTCATTAACTAATAGTTAAAGTGTACGGAAATTACCGGTTTCGTGCCAGTTGTCACACAACTACGTCACGATACTCCCCACCGGTAATACGTGGAAATATTGGGGTGTGACAGGTTGGTATCAGAGCCAACATTGAGTGAATTAAACACTAGCCTTTTGTGTTTAATCTCAATGACACAATAGCACATTCCTTGGCCTTCTGAGTCTAGACTTAACATAGGAATGCTCTCGTCTCTATTCGGAGAATTATTGCTTTCAATTCTATATACTTTTAATATGTCTCCAAGCAAAGGAGCCGTAATGGAAATCCTCCCCATCCGAAGCCTAGGAATGCGGAGCTTTGTACTGCGACTAGGATAAACATGCAACCAAGGAGAAAACATTCAGAAATAAAATGAAGAAGAAACTCCTTTTGCTAAAATTTCGTTTCCTTAGTAAGTCCTTATAAGGGCATACTTATCTTTCAGTCCCTTCATGGACAACATCATTCTTTTAAGCCCCGTTTAGGGCAATTCTGTACCTCCTTTGGAATCATTTGAATGTTTTATCTAAATTTTATTTATATCATTATATATGAACATAATAATAACATTCCTTTTATGAGATCTGCCATTATAATAAAATGGCAAAATCTAAAAAGGGCAAGACCTAGCCCATGTGTCATTTTAAGACAGGGCCAAGATGGTAGTTCCTCAACGAGATTCAGATCCTTATTAACATCTTAATTTAGGATTGCTCTGCGTTAAATATTAAAAGAATCTTAAAGGGATAACCTAGCCTATATGTCATTTCAGACAAGGCCAAGATGGTAAAACCTATTCAAAAGATTCAAATCCTTGTTAACACCTGTAAACATGTTAACATTCCTAGCAAATGTGATTCAATCACATAAATCATCCATATACTGGATTCTCCCAAAATCCTTTCTTATTTGGTGAATTAAGCATCCATTAGGGATGTAATGCTTACGGGCCGTATTCATTGTCATATAAGACAAAAGACAGTCGTAGCCTACAACTTCCTGTCAAGAAAAGGCATGAACAACGTTCAAGCCTAAATACATTGATTCTACAAAATCATGGTTTATAATTTAAAGTTGCCCTTGTGACTTGGCCTTTTGTGCCATAGTTATATTTTAATTAAGTTTAGGATAATTATAATGAAAATCCTGAATAAAATATATGAAATAAATCAAAATATCATTCCTTTTCTACCAGTATACATATTAAAAAGAATCTTAAAAGGTATAACCTAGCTTGAATGTCATTAAAGACCTAGCTATGATGGTAGAACCTGTTTAAAAAGAGATTCAGATCCTTGTTAAACATCTGAAAACATGTTAACACTCCCGACAACAGTGATGCGATAAAATCACACTTGTCATCTTCATATTAGAATTTCCAAACCCCTTATTTAGCGTAAATGATCAAGAGGAATCATGGCTAATAAACGTCGAACATGATGAACACATCAAAACATCCATTGGGAAGAATACCTTCGGGCAAAGATGTATACATGAAAAATATAGTTTTATTTCATAACTTCTTGTCAAGACAATGAACTATGAAATTTTCCTATCCAAAGGAATCATCGATTATGTTTTAAAATTTCCCTAGTGATAAGGCATCTATGCCAAAAAAGTCTTTTGGAGCAAGCCCTTGTGCTATATATAAAATGTCAGTACGACATTGACAGTCGTAACTTATGTCCCCTGTCTAATAAATATGAAGGATTATATTCTGTTTAAACGCCAAAGATGGTTTATTTAAAAACCTAGGCAAAACATAATCAAATAAATTAAATACTATCTATTGGCCTATATGGTTTATTTGCACCATGGCTATTTAATCATCAAATTCGACAATTCACTATATAATTAAACAAATTATTACTACTTGGTTTGTAGCCTTCAAAGCTTCACCATGGCTGACTCATCTGAAGCTCACAATCATCCAGTCGATCAGAATGATAATGCAAGACTGAACTTAACGGGCACCGAGTTACAGGCTATGTTGGATACATCCGTAAACAAAGCTCTGGACCATGTATTAAAGGATCATAAGCGAAAGTGCGATAATACCCCAAATAAAGGTTACAAAAAGGGTAAGACCGGTTCAAACTATGACCAGTCTAAGCCAAAGGGGGTAAAACCCAAATGTAAAACCTGTGGGAAGAAGTACTTCGGAAAATGTTTCTATGAGCAGACCAGGGGATGTGTCATCTGTAAAGAGATGGATCACAAGACCCATGAATGCAAGGACTTGAAGGACGCCACATGCTATGGCTGTGGCAAGAAGGGGCACATAAAGACCCGCTGCCCAAAGAAGGCAACTAAAGGGAAATGCACTTTGGAGTCACAAGCTAGGCCTTGTGGGATTTGTAATAAGGAAGGGCAAAAGACCTTGGAGTGCCAAGACATAAAGGACACAACCTGCTATGGTTGCAATGAAATAGGGCACATCAAGACAAACTGCCCAAATAAAACCAAGAAGCCTGGGGAGGCTAAGGAGACCAAAGTTGGAAGCTCTCAAATGGATGCTCAAGAGGCTATTCAGGATGACAATGTCACAACAGGTACTTTCTTTATCAATAATTCTCATGCTAGAGTATTATTTGATTCAGTTTCAGATAATTCTTTCGTAGACAATAGATTTTGTAAATCATTAAATCTGCCTGTTAAAACTCTAAGCGTTAAGTATAAAGTAGAATTGGCCGATAGTACCTCAGAGACTGCTTCAACAATATTAGATGGATGTTTTATATCCATTATGAATCATTCTTTTCCGCTGTCCTTGTTTCCATTAAAATAAGAGGGACTCGATATAGTGATAGGAATGAATTGGTCGTCTTAAAAATCAAACCCATATTGTGTGTCATAAGAAGCAAGTAGTTATCAAGACTCGTTATGGTGAGCCTTTGACAATTCAAGGAGACACTGGGTTTGGATTGCCTAAGAACTTGTTGAATATGGTATTTAATACCAAAGATTCGAGTGTGGAAAACTCAGAAGAGACAAACAACAGTCGCGATGCTGGAGATGCGACAAATGTTAATGGTGCATCCAATGTGAACCTCAATGTTAATGGAGTTAATCTCCAAAGTGTAATTAACACAGCTATTAGAAAGGCTATGAGAAAAGTCATGAAAAGGTTCAAGAAGCCAGAGGCTGCTCGCTCTAAAACACATGTCTCTGCTCATGAGAAGAGCTTTATTCATACTTCAAATGAGAAGAATAACCCAAAAAAAATCATATGTGGCAAGGAGCCCATTCCTTTTAGGATATACTTAAAAGTATTTCGTCTCTTGGAAGTCAAGAGCCTTCAATAGTAAAAAGGGGCCATCGATTGCAGGAAATTGTTGAATGAAGTAGAAACCATTAGGTGTATCAGCGGTTATGCTGGAAAGGAAACGGTGAGGTATACATCTCAGTCATTCGATGGCAATACCCTTGATTAGTGAGGACATTAATGAAGTCCACAAGAAAGATCCTCTTATACATTATGGGATGGTCCAAGTTTTAAGGACCTTATTAGAAAAAAAACTATTATCCGATTCGCGAAATGGAAAAAGATGGAATAAGAATTTTATGACTCTCACCATAAAAGCTCTAGACTGTCGACAATATGTTACAAATTTTAGTTCATTGGCTGAGATAGTGCCCTATTCAGTTTACCCAAAATCTAAGCTTAATGCAATAATTATTGGTGGTTAGCAACGGTAATAAGAGGGCACATTAAAGTTTCAAAGCCTGCTTATGATAAATCCATTATAGATCTACCTCAGCTACTCACGTTATATAGATTATGAAACAACCAGTCAAAGCTGAGTCCGCCCTAAAATTTGCCAAAAATTTTGCAGCTAAGTTTAAAAGGATTAAGAATGAAGGCGTTTAACCCTCCTGATGAATGATTTAGAGGCAGTTCACGTTGATAATGACACCAGATAAATCCCTTATTGTGATTTTATTGCTAGGAATTATGGTTGGTTTCAGGTGCTACTGAGTCTCTCATAAGACCATAAGCTTAGCAAACGTTTAGAAAATTTTTCCGTAAGAACCCCAGAAATTAAGTGTAAGGTAAAACTTACAGGCGAAATCATAAGAACCCTTTCTTCTGTTCCTGTCAGAAACCTTCAGTCATAGAATTCTAGAAGCATCCTCTCTCTAGAAGAAGTGCGTCAGCATATGTAGTTGATATCTCTTTGATCTCTATCGATTGCGAATACCAGACGGTATGATAAAAATCGCCATATGAGGATCGGTGTATCTTAATATGTTCCATAGATTGCTTCCATCAGTATGGAGGTTTAATGCGTTGGACCACAAAGATATTCCAATGGTCATATGGTACTAAAGTCAGCTAATGGTATTCAAAGAAGATATCCAGAATATAATTGTCCAAGTAAATGTCTCCGATTAAGGAATTCGTGGACTCGTAAACATAAATGTGTCACTTATCTGACACAGACTATGATAGATGAACTGGAGCCTAAGATTTGGAAAATCTCTGTAACCTCCTTGTATCTTGATTATCTTCTACTAGGGCTACCCAGTTTACCTCCTGAAAGGCAAGTAGAGTTAAGATTTATATCCCATTTAGGGCTGTATTATTATGAAATCTCCAAGACGGCTAGTACCATCATTGGAAGAATCGAAACCCTGGTTAAGTGAGTTTTAAAATAGAGGTTCATGAAGCCTAATTCATTATTCTGGGGAGTTCGGTATTGTTAATAAGAAAGACGGTTCATCTTGCTTATTCATTGATTACCGCAACCCTACTTAAGCATCAATTAAGAATCGCCATCAACTGCCCAGGATCGTCGAATTGTTCGACTAGCTGTAAGGATTAACTATTCCTTAAAGTTAGTTTCAAGCAATGGTTGGAATAACCATCTCACCTTAAAATAAGCTTTTCTAAAATAGTCAATATATAAGTATCAAGGCTGCTCCTTGGGAAACCTTGTATAGATGGAATATTAAACATCTATTGTTAGAACAAAAGATTAGTAACTCCAATTATTAGGATCTGAAGGTTGCATTGGAAACAACGAATAAGATCAAACAAATCCATAATCGTCTGAAAGTTGCCAGTAATCGGCGGAAAATCAAGGATTAATGAAAGTAGCAACCCTCCTAAGTTCTTATTAAGGAATAAGATGCAACAAAAGATACCACCCTGGAAGGGTGTGCCGATTTGTTAATCATCAGGCTAAGTTAAGCTCTGAATATATAAGATCATTCGAGGGAATCGAATGTATCAAGATCAAATAGCTTATAAGCTAAAACCTATTTAAGGAGCTTGGCGGAACTCGCAATGCATTACACACTAATGATTTAAGGATGTGTTTCACCAATAAGTCGAGAAGCATTATCACATCATGATATGCAGATTTATGATATGATGAGAAACCTGTATCGATTGAGGATCGACAGGTTAAGAAGCTCCAAAAAGGATACATGTACCTATTATATAGGTCAACTTGGGAGCTTGGAAAGACTCCAAATATTCTATAGAAGTTAAGTCCATTATGCGACAAAAAGTACTACCAGCATTTTAGCAAATCTCGAGGTCGAGATTTCTTTTAAGGGGGTGAGGATGTAACACCTCGAAAATTCATGTCCAATATTATATCGACACGTGTCATGGACTTTTAACGTGTAAAGAATTAATTTAGAGGGACTAAAGTTGACAAACGAAGAATCTGCGTGTGTAAAAAGATTCAAAGTGTCAACGATGAATAAATATACTTTTCAATAACCCTACACGATGTTTATACCCTTAAACGAATGAATTAAGGATCATACGAAGCCAATTATGGAAGAAAGTAAGAGATTACAAACTACAGGGGTTAAATGTGTCAACATGTTTAATTTATACCTCTGAGTGACCTTTTAGCAAACCCGAAGCCTTGTAACGATTAATTATGCTCACTAGAATAAGTGATAAAAATTTCACAAGGTTTCGATAAAGTAGGAGAAAGTTATGATAACACTCGTATATGAGGGATTAAAAGCATCAACGTTGAAATTTGAGAGTTTTCGGTGATCATATGAATGACCGGGGACTTAACAAAGTTGGTTTATGACTTGGGGACCTTAAAAGTCAAATTAGAGGGTTAAAAGTGCAATAAACCATGTTAAAATCAAGTTTGCAAGGACCAGGGACCTAAAGTGCAAAAGCTGAATAGTTTATAACCTGAAGCTGGGAGCCATACCGGCCGCGTAAGACTCCCATAGGTCTTACGCGGGCCGCCTGGGACAGCCAGCGACATAAAAACATGACAGGTGGCTGTTTTAGCCTGTTACACCGCCTCAATTTACCATTTCTTGATTCTAGGGGCATGTTTTGATGGTTTTACAAGCATAGGGACACCTGTGATCATCTGGTAGCAACAATAGGGACATTTGGAATGATCTTGTACAATCAAAGTTCCTATATAAGGTGTTCTTGTTGCTAGTTCATAGTTCACATACTCAAAAATCATTTTAACTTGGTTTCTGAAGACTCCTGGAGCTCAAGGTCATTCTCTAAGGAACACTAGTCGTGCTTAGGACTTCAGTAAGTGTCCTTAACCTTTCTTAATTTAGTTTTACTTAGTTTAATGGTCTAAAGTCAAACCGTCGTAATTAAGGTTTGACTTAGTGATTAATCACTAATGGTCCAGTCAATTCTAGAATTAAGAATAGCTTTGAGTTGGTAATTATGTGGGTAATAAACCCTTAAAAGGGTATTCTCTGATTCCCACTCTAAGTAGGTCAATTGTCGGGTCAAAGTTGATCATAAAAAGTCAACAGAAAGCAATTTTTCAAATAAATGCATAATTAATAGTGTAGCAGCTATGCAACCTGTTTTATCACTAATATAACTTGGTAATTAATGTAAGAACATGTCTAAACATGTTCAACCCGACAATTTTAAGTTTAGGCTCGATTCGGAACCGAAAGTCGCATAATTTGACTTCTGCTTTGACTTTCAGTTCTGACCCATTGTAGCATGTTTAGAAATGCCTTAGAGCTTTAATAGGACCAGGTTACATGTTAGTATAACCCTCTGTGATTATACAACTTGGTTCATTAGTTATCCGATTCATATGTATGATTCCGTTATATGCCTAAATGTTGACCATAATGCCCATTTGGTCTTAAAACAAGAATTTTGAAAATGTGAGAGGACAATAATCTTTATTACTGATTTATAAACATGTCCCTAAATTTTCACATCAGTTGGAGGTCTAGATTAAGAGTTATGCCCAATAGCGTAATTAGAAAGCTTTTTATTAATTAAACGGCATAATTAGCATATAGCATATCTAAACCCAATTTTTGATACCAGACTTTTTACCCACTGATGTAATATAATATTTTGGGATTTTTGAAGATTTTTATTTATTTTTAGGCTGAGCATAACATAGAGTTATACCTTTGATTCGGTAATTGTCGGTTTTGCCCTTTTGGCCTATAAAAAGCGTTTTACATAATATTTTGATACAAAACCATTTGCTACTGATTTTATATAATAAATAAAATATTTTGAGTCTTCTGGAATAATAAAAATACCAGCTTTTCTTACAAAACCTGGAAATCGCCTTTTTACGCGTTTTAAACGCATAGTATGTATTAAAACTATTTTAAATATATAAGACTTGACACCTACTAATATTTTTAGTAAATTTTTATATTCTAACAGTAAGCAAAAGTTTTAAACTCATATTTCAAGTTTTGACCTTTTAAGCTTATGTGAAATTACTAAAATGCCCCAACGGTGCATAGTTTAGTTATAAAAAGGAAAATTTCACCTATATACCATACCCTACTGTTATGACTTATAAAAATAAGTATTTTTACTAAATATATCAGACCTGAAACTCAGATTTATATTTAAACTCTTTTATAAGCTTTAAAATGACCAAAATGACCCTACGGGGCATAGTTTGAATTTAAATCCATTTTGGGCATAATGGATGGTATCCTACTGATATCACAACATATTTAAGGCATATTAACTTAGGAAACCTGTTCATGAATCATTCAGTTACCCGTAACGCATTATTCGCGTTCGGTGCGGTTTATGTAACTAGTTTGCATAAATTAACCGTAACGGGTCAAACCTTATCATTTCTATCTCAAAATCCAGAATGTGTTTAGTTTACCCATACTAAACAAGTATACAAGCTTGTCGGGTCTAAACCACATTCTAATCCTGTAACACCTGTGCCTTCACGGCCATCAAACAAATACCGAACCAATGAAATATTATAATTCATACTTGGGATTTGTAAAAATATGTGTATCATTTGCACATATCAATTCTCGTACAATATCAAACTCTAAATCGCTTTCTGGAAGGTTATACGCGCACCGATGCGTAAATATAACCAGTTTAATGCAACGAACACTCCGGAATAGTGAAATAGGCTTAACATACCTTAAATAACCTTTACATAACTTAGATATAAGTTTTGGAAGGTTTGGTGGGGTGAAATCAAAGTTTAATCGCTTACAGGGACTAAAGTTGACAAACTGCGAAAGTATGCCAATTTGAACTGTAACAGACCTTCCGGAACATGACCATAAGTTAAACATACCATAAATATCCTTTACATAGCTTAGAAATAGGCTTTGAGGGGTTCGGTATGCTAAAACAAACTTTTGGGTCATTCAGGGACTAAAAGTGTCAAAAAGTGCACAAGTTTGCATTTTCGCGCATAACTTACGTTCTGAATACATCTGGACATCCAAAAATTTATGTAAGCATGACTATATTTTATTTTAGTGTTCGCCATAAGAAAAATCCTTTCGTCGCGTCATTTGGATCGTTTTTCGCGCTTATGCGCATTCCGTCGTAATTAAGCGAACATCGCGTTCGTACGACCAAACGAACCATCATCCGGCATATTTTTGAGTATGTTTTGAGTTCCCTATACTTTAACTTCATTTTAGAGCCTTGAAATGAGGTTAACGGGGTTCAAACGCATCGAAAAAGGCCTTAAACACGTGCAGGGACCATTGCTGCCAATTTTGAAACTTTCTGATTCAGGGGGGGTGCTAGCGTAGCGCGAGGCCTATGGGGCTACCCGTCGCGCTACGCGACTGCCTATTCTGGGCAGAAAACATGCAGAAACTCAGTTTTTCGCATTCGGGACCAGATTCGATGTATTAGCCGTTGTTTAATTCACAACCACACATTCTAAACTTGCTTAGTCAGCGGATAAGGATGGAACTTAGCCACCATAACCTTGCAACACATGTATGGATGGAATTTAAGCACCTAAGCACCATAACTTTGCAACACATGTATGGATGGAATTTAAGCACCTAAGCACCATAACTTTGCAACACATGTACGGATGGGATTAAGGCACGTTTTCTATGAAACGATCTTAACGGTTCGGGTATTCCTATAAATACCCCATACCCCCCATTGCTAAAATCACTAGAATTCTGATTTGAGAACCTCTAAGTTGAAACCATTGTTTCATACCTGAGATTCTTGAATCGGGATTAGCATTCGGGGACCCTTCGTAAGTATTCTTTCGTCCTTTTATTGCTTTTCGAGTCTGAAAGTCAAACTTTGTTTGACTTTCTACATTGACCAGTTATGGTCAATGCGAAGTTCATTTGAACTTTGCAACGTGAGTGTAATCACGTTGGTCATAGTCCCTTGGGACTATGCCCACTGATTACCACGTTGTCTAGGGTCGTAGGGTAGGCGATCTAATAAATCGCCTATACCCTCGAACCCGACCCAGTTTGGTCGATCATTAGGATCCGACCAAACACATTAGGTGACCATAGTAGGTAGGGAATAACCTTCCGAGGTTATACCCTATGGTCACATCGTTTAAGTAGTTGTATGATAAGTAGTTTATATGCCTTAGGTAAATTACCAGAATACCCTTTTCATGAATAATTGGTAATTAAGCATATGTAACCTAAACCTTTGTCACATAACTGATTATGTAACATGTTTAGGCATATAAAACTTGTCATAGGGCTAGTTAGGCGGTCCGAACGCGTTTCACGCGAACGACGCGTTAAAGTAGCATAAGCTACCTAAACGGGTCGTAATGGGTCGTAAACAATTAGGTTAAGTTTCATTTAGTATATAGGCTTTGTTAAACCAAATGAAACGAGTCTCTACACTCGTTTGGTTTACAAACCCTAATGCTACCCGATCTTCCGATTTAGGTCCGGTTTATTAATGTAGTTACCTATAGTAGGTGCCGTTTGATTTCCGTGATCTCTAGCTTTACTTGGTGGTTATCCTAGGACTTCTGAGCAATCTCAAGTGAGTACATAGACCCCTCTTTTACTGTTTTCCAAACTGTTTTGGGGTGAAACACATGTGCCTACTTGTTACTTTCGTGCTTTCCTGTTTTCACATCATATACTTGTTATGTTC
The DNA here is from genome assembly GCA_030545235.1 of Helianthus tuberosus. NCBI lineage: Eukaryota > Viridiplantae > Streptophyta > Magnoliopsida > Asterales > Asteraceae > Helianthus > Helianthus tuberosus. The sequence goes on along the minus strand of CM060415.1, from coordinate 31,795,780 downwards.
ATTAGTACACTATTAGTACATGATTTACATTACATTTCTGCTAGGTATGTTGACTGATAGCATGCTAGCACATTGATTTACATGACTTTTCTACTTTGTATGTTAACTTAGCATACTTAGTACATCATTTTACATTGCATCTCTGTTGCATATGTTCCAGTAACATATGGACACATTGTTTTACAGCTCTACCTTGTATGTTTACTCTAGCATACTAGGTACATTATCTTCATCACATGCTTACATTTTGGTATGACATTTGGTTTGTTTAAACTATACTATACATTCATTAACACCGATCATGCCGTTCGTTAGTAGGTAGTGGTACCATAGGACTTGACAAATCCCGTTCCGGACATCCCAGGGAAAGGGGATGAAAGGAATGACCGAATCCGAATACATATTCTCTTGATAACTCACTTTTACATAGTTATCCGTCTGTCTCAAGGCTTGGATGTATGAATTTTCACAATACCGCATAAATGTTCATATTCAGTATAGCATGCATATATCTTACAAAACATAACTTTGATTTAAACCAAGTTTTACTTCAATACTTTGTTTTGTACATTTTTACTTATGGTTTAAGTAGTCTAAATTTTACTTACCATACATATCATTTTGGTTATACATTACTTGACTACTTTTGGACTATAGACATTTGACATGGATATTTGACATAGACATTTGACATGGATATTTGACATAGACATTTGACATGGATATTTGACATAGACATTTGACATGGATAATTGACATAGACATTTTGACATGATTTACATCTTGACATGAACATTTTACATTGTTTGGTTTGGTTTGATTAAGTGATTAAGTAACGATGCGTGTGTAATATGATACAAGCATGGTGGATACGCCGCTGGTACTTCCTATATATAAGTGTTTTGTATGGTATTACATGTCGTAACGTTATTTGAATCATTTCAGTTTGAGACATAGAACATTTCATACAAATAACATACTTTTCACAAGACATTGATTCATAAACAACTTATCTTATGCAAACATATTTTACTTGGTTATTCATTTAACCTTACATTTATTTATACTTATCATCTGATCTTATCGTTTTTCAAATGATTTAAAAGATAAAGCAAATAACAAGGTTCATGACTAAACATTTTCTCAAACATAAGTCATGAATCTTATTTTCACAAAACCTATGTATCTCACAGGCATTTTTATGCTGACGTACCTATTTTCACATGTGTTTTTCAGGAGCTGTTGCATAAGATGATCAAGATACACATAGACAGACTTGGGCTTTAGTGACAATAAAAGATGCAAGACTAGTTAATTATGTTGTATTTCTTTGTTGTTAAGGCATTGTAACACTTTTAATCAATAAAATGAAACTTCAATTGCCATGGATTTGAAACAATTAATTCTGTTACAACACTCCCCGATATTTCCGCCACGTTTTGTATGTTCTACGTGGTCGGGGTGTGACAGAAAAGATGGTATCAGAGCCAATGGTTATAGGGAATTAGGTTATTAGTAATGCTTTGACCTAGTCTATAACCTTCTTAGGACCCTAACGCGAGTTTACTTGCGTTTAGTCATAAAACAATACCGTCGCTTATCCTTAGGCGACGACCACAACAAGAACATAAATTTCAAAACCGTTTTGAAAACTAATCATCTGTTCTAGGATGATTGATTACTAGGTTTTGAACTCTCTATTATATGGTTTTGAACCCCTTTGAGTTTTCAAAACTTCGTCAAGGTTTTGGGTTTTAAATAATGTGAACACGTGCAAACTGGAAGGGTGAATGCCTGTATTCTGGGTTTTCTGTCTAGGCAAGCACTTCGTATACATCTCATCAGACGCGAGACCAGTTGTGCTTACCTGGGAATTCTTGGGATGAGTGTTCACTTATAGGCGAGCATGTCTTCGCGATACATTATTTTTGACCCATTTACTTTGATTTGTCACCATCTCATTTGTTTGCCTTAGGTAACAAACAAATGATCACAATTTTCATTCGTTACCATTCGGTATTGATTTTCCAATAATCTTTCACTTGTTTCTTCCTATATCTTTCATTTTCTTCTAGAATGTCTATTCCTCTCACCACTGGTCAAATGCCCGAGCGAACAGCCAAATTTGTCCAGCAAATTGGCGAAGTGATTCAGAGGACTGTGGATTTAGGTATTCCCATGGCTCGTCTCAACAATGAAGCCTCTCGTCTCGACAATGAAGCCACTCAAGAGCCACTGAAGGAAGCAGAAGTCAAGACTGCACCAAAGTCAAGGAAGCGTAAGGCTTCAAGGAAACCCGCAGCGGTTACACCTAATCAAGCAGGACCTAGCCATGTGGCAAGGCCACCAGCTAGGAGGCCGTACTTAGGAACTGCTCCTAGGTGCGAGCGATGTAACGGTCATCATTCAAACCTCATACCCTGCTCCAAATGCACCTACTGTGGACGGTTGGGACATTTGATTATCACATGCCGCTTTGCTATCCAGAACAAAGCTGTTGCAAATCTTGCTGCTACCCAACTCCAAGTCAACCCTACTCAAGCTCGTTTCTCACGAGGGCCTTGCTACAACTGTGGCGAGATGGGCCATTTCCAAAGGGATTGCTCAAAGCTTGCTAATGCAAATCCAACCCTTGGATGAGCATTCAGCTGAACAAAGGATGTTGCTGTCTTATGCCTTTGTTTCTTTTGTTTTAGCGTATTGTGAAACAATATGTCTCGTTCATAAATAAAAGTTGTTGTTCACAATTCTGATATACAAGTATAATTACATGTGTGTATGACTTTTCCTATGATACCTACATCAAGGAACTATGTTCCTTACAAACTACTCTTGTGATTCTCTCTTTCAAATGATCGCTCATGATTCCTTCGAAAATTTTAAGTACTCGTTTCATTCTAAGATACGAAGTACAGAAAATAAAGTGAAATTATGAGTAATCATGCTTCTGCACATCAGTGCCTTTGAAATCCTTGGTTAAATAACTAAGGGTATTTTCAAATCTCATACCCATTACGTTTTGATTTTTTTCAACATACACAGTACAAGTATTTCAACACAATCTTCATGATCTCAAAACATTTCATATAGTTTGAAAACAATTTTTCTAGATACATTGTCTATGGTATTTCAAAAACATTGGCCATGTTATCAAAACCAACCTTTCTAAATTCAAAATATTTCATATAGTCTGAAGACAATATTAACACAATACATTTTCTTATCAAGTGCATGATTTCGAAAAGCATCATTCATGTCTTTCAAAAACCTTATACATAATTTCAAAAATTCATCTCGCATGATTTTAAAACATTTTTGTAAATATATCTATCTAATACACCTACTTTATGATTTCAAAAAGTATTATATATAAGGTTTCAAAAACGTTAAACACATTTTTCTTAAAAGAACCCCATGCATAGTTTTCAAAAATATTTTCCTCATACATTGACTTAACCTTCAAAATTCTGCTTCATATGTCGCCTTGACATATCAAGCATCTCAACTTCATAAGCATTTTACATCATGTTTTGACCTAAGCACATCCAGTGCAAGGTTTCAAAACATCTTCAACTTCTAAAATTCATATGGGATCTTTTTATCTTTACAATTAGATCCTTGTGGATGATTATCGTTCAAATCAGAGTCCTTAATTGGATTCCTTATGTACCTTAATTCGAACACTTCGGTTCCTAGTAATCGAAATCGAATTTTCTTTTTGAATCTTTCTATCTTTATAGTTAGATTCTTGATAATGTTTAAAGTTCCAAATGAAATCCACGAGATGGATTCCTAGTGTGCTTTAAATACATGTACTCTGTTAGCAGAACAAACTTCTAGTTAAACAATTTTGTGGTTATGTGACTATGTGTTTATTCATCTTATGTTTTCTTTTAAGCATTTTTGTGTTTTTAATACTCTGGATATTCGTTATCCAAATCCTCGCAGAATCTTTCATATCTTCATATGAGAGATTCGTAGCAGGATATTCAAAAGGTACTACCTTCAATCCTTAATGGGCTTCTATGTAATAGTTAAGACCCTTGGATTATATAAGTACCGCTCCATGTTTCATAAGAGATCCTTTTAGAGGTCTAGTCTAAAAGATTGATTCACAATTTGGTTAAAGAACGACATCTAGTGATGTAGCTGGACAGACTCCTTGATAATCTATTTAGATCATTTATTGATTTAATTAAAAGGACTCTATGGCGGTCTAGTCACACTCATCACAGGATTGTTCATTTGGTTTTCCCCTGCACATTATAAAATGGACTGAGTGAACTATGCAAGGAATTGTCTAATTATGGACGCGTACATAATTATGAAATTTAGTGCACAGAAACCCAGTAAGATTTGTTATGTGTAAGAACCGATAGTGACAACAATAACGAAATGAGAACGATGTAATGGAGGTACGGTGGACGCACCAATGACGCTTCATATATTTGTATATAAGTATTCCTCTTACATTGCAATCATGATGTTATTAAAGTTACTAGAAGTTCAGAACCCAAACCAATGTTGTTCGATTCTTTTCAACTTCATGCTTTCAAGCTCTCACAAGTTTCCTCTAAATAAATTTCGGGACGAAATTTCCTAAAGTAGGGGAGACTGTAACACCTGTGCCTTCACGGCCATCAAACAAATACCGAACCAATGAAATATTATAATTCATACTTGGGATTTGTAAAAATATGTGTATCATTTGCACATATCAATTCTCGTACAATTTCAAACTCTAAATCGCTTTCTGGAAGGTTATACGCGCACCGATGCGTAAATATAACCAGTTTAATGCAACGAACACTCCGGAATAGTGAAATAGGCTTAACATACCTTAAATAACCTTTACATAACTTAGATATAAGTTTTGGAAGGTTTGGTGGGGTGAAATCAAAGTTTAATCGCTTACAGGGACTAAAGTTGACAAACTGCGAAAGTATGCCAATTTGAACTGTAACAGACCTTCCGGAACATGACCATAAGTTAAACATACCATAAATATCCTTTACATAGCTTATAAATAGGCTTTGAGGGGTTCGGTATGCTAAAACAAACTTTTGGGTCATTCAGGGACTAAAAGTGTCAAAAAGTGCACAAGTTTGCATTTTCGCGCATAACTTACGTTCTGAATACATCTGGACATCCAAAAATTTATGTAAGCATGACTATATTTTATTTTAGTGTTCGCCATAAGAAAAATCCTTTCGTCGCGTCATTTGGATCGTTTTTCGCGCTTATGCGCATTCCGTCGTAATTAAGCGAACATCGCGTTCGTACGACCAAACGAACCATCATCCGGCATATTTTTGAGTATGTTTTGAGTTCCCTATACTTTAACTTCATTTTAGAGCCTTGAAATGAGGTTAACGGGGTTCAAACGCATCGAAAAAGGCCTTAAACACGTGCAGGGACCATTGCTGCCAATTTTGAAACTTTCTGATTCAGGGGGGGTGCTAGCGTAGCGCGAGGCCTATGGGGCTACCCGTCGCGCTACGCGACTGCCTATTCTGGGCAGAAAACATGCAGAAACTCAGTTTTTCGCATTCGGGACCAGATTCGATGTATTAGCCGTTGTTTAATTCACAACCACACATTCTAAACTTGCTTAGTCAGCGGATAAGGATGGAACTTAGCCACCATAACCTTGCAACACATGTATGGATGGAATTTAAGCACCTAAGCACCATAACTTTGCAACACATGTATGGATGGAATTTAAGCACCTAAGCACCATAACTTTGCAACACATGTACGGATGGGATTAAGGCACGTTTTCCATGAAACGATCTTAACGGTTCGGGTATTCCTATAAATACCCCATACCCCCCATTGCTAAAATCACTAGAATTCTGATTTGAGAACCTCTAAGTTGAAACCATTGTTTCATACCTGAGATTCTTGAATCGGGATTAGCATTCGGGGACCCTTCGTAAGTATTCTTTCGTTCTTTTATTGCTTTTCGAGTCTTTCGAGTCTGAAAGTCAAACTTTGTTTGACTTTCTACATTGACCAGTTATGGTCAATGCGAAGTTCGTTTGAACTTCGCAACGTGAGTGTAATCACGTTGGTCATAGTCCCTTGGGACTATGCCCACTGATTACCACGTTGTCTAGGGTCGTAGGGTAGGCGATCTAATAAATCGTCTATACCCTCGAACCCGACCCAGTTTGGTCGATCATTAGGATCCGACCAAACACATTAGGTGACCATAGTAGGTAGGGAATAACCTTCCGAGGTTATACCCTATGGTCACATCGTTTAAGTAGTTGTATGATAAGTAGTTTATATGCCTTAGGTAAATTACCAGAATACCCTTTTCATGAATAATTGGTAATTAAGCATATGTAACCTAAACCTTTGTCACGTAACTGATTATATAACATGTTTAGGCATATAAAACTTGTCATAGGGCTAGTTAGGCGGTCCGAACGCGTTTCACGCGAACGACGCGTTAAAGTAGCATAAGCTACCTAAACGGGTCGTAATGGGTCGTAAACAATTAGGTTAAGTTTCATTTAGTATATAGGCTTTGTTAAACCAAATGACACGAGTCTCTACACTCGTTTGGTTTACAAACCCTAATGCTACCCGATCTTCCGATTTAGGTCCGGTTTATTAATGTAGTTACCTATAGTAGGTGCCGTTTGATTTCCGTGATCTCTAGCTTTGCTTGGTGGTTATCCTAGGACTTCTGAGCAATCTCAAGTGAGTACATAGACCCCTCTTTTACTGTTTTCCAAACTGTTTTGGGGTGAAACACATGTGCCTACTTGTTACTTTCGTGCTTTCCTGTTTTCACATCATATACTTGTTATGTTCATTAGTACACTATTAGTACATGATTTACATTACATTTCTGCTAGGTATGTTGACTGATAGCATGCTAGCACATTGATTTACATGACTTTTCTACTTTGTATGTTAACTTAGCATACTTAGTACATCATTTTACATTGCATCTCTGTTGCATATGTTCCAGTAACATCTGGACACATTGTTTTACAGCTCTACCTTGTATGTTTACTCTAGCATACTAGGTACATTATCTTCATCACATGCTTACATTTTGGTATGACATTTGGTTTGTTTAAACTATACTATACATTCATTAACACCGATCATGCCGTTCGTTAGTAGGTAGTGGTACCATAGGACTTGACAAATCCCGTTCCGGACATCCCAGGGAAAGGGGATGAAAGGAATGACCGAATCCGAATACATATTCTCTTGATAACTCACTTTTACATAGTTATCCGTCTGTCTCAAGGCTTGGATGTATGAATTTTCACAATACCGCATAAATGTTCATATTCAGTATAGCATGCATATATCTTACAAAACATAACTTTGATTTAAACCAAGTTTTACTTCAATACTTTGTTTTGTACATTTTTACTTATGGTTTAAGTAGTCTAAATTTTACTTACCATACATATCATTTTGGTTATACATTACTTGACTACTTTTGGACTATAGACATTTGACATGGATATTTGACATAGACATTTGACATGGATATTTGACATAGACATTTGACATGGATATTTGACATAGACATTTGACATGGATATTTGACATAGACATTTGACATGGATAATTGACATAGACATTTTGACATGATTTACATCTTGACATGAACATTTTACATTGTTTGGTTTGGTTTGGTTTGGTTTGATTAAGTGATTAAGTAACGATGCGTGTGTAATATGATACAAGCATGGTGGATACGCCGCTGGTACTTCCTATATATAAGTGTTTTGTATGGTATTACATGTCGTAACGTTATTTGAATCATTTCAGTTTGAGACATAGAACATTTCATACAAATAACATACTTTTCACAAGACATTGATTCATAAACAACTTATCTTATGCAAACATATTTTACTTGGTTATTCATTTAACCTTACATTTATTTATACTTATCATCTGATCTTATCGTTTTTCAAATGATTTAAAAGACAAAGCAAATAACAAGGTTCATGACTAAACATTTTCTCAAACATAAGTCATGAATCTTATTTTCACAAAACCTATGTATCTCACAGGCATTTTTATGCTGACGTACCTATTTTCACATGTGTTTTTCAGGAGCTGTTGCATAAGATGATCAAGATACACATAGACAGACTTGGGCTTTAGTGACAATAAAAGATGCAAGACTAGTTAATTATGTTGTATTTCTTTGTTGTTATGGCATTGTAACACTTTTAATCAATAAAACGAAACTTCAATTGCCATGGATTTGAAACAATTAATTCTGTTACAACACTCCCCGATATTTCCGCCACGTTTTGTATGTTCTACGTGGTCGGGGTGTGACAAATCCGGTCTTCGCATAATCATGCGTTTTGAACCGTATCTTTTTTTTAAAACTAACCGGTCTAAGTTTAGGCTTAATTAAAGACCCGTTAGGAATCTAATAGGTTATTAAAAACCTTCGTTCCAGATTTAGGAGCCCAGTAAAAGCTATATGTCCTTGCTGATTTGATATACGGCTGGGATTGAATTTATATTTAGCTCAGGTAAATACTTTTAACTTATTTTCCCTTATACGGGCTTGGGGTACGGTATATAAAATACCGCTTGGTCGGGCATTGAATTTTTAATTGTATGAAGGTTACTTTATTGAAATGACCCGTTTAAATTGTTTTGTTTGCTTAAAACCTTTGGGGGGTTAATGACCATGTCCCGGATATCCTTGGCATCATTTTAAGAAATGGACACGACCTAAGCACAGGGTGTAGGCGTACACCCGACAGTGCATCTATAAATAATAAGGTATAACCGCCGGTATCGGGAATTACTTGCCGCGGGACTATATCATGTGGTGTGTCTATTAATCTTTAACCCGGTGTTAATCCGGGCTACTGAACGTATAAGAAACATGTAATTCTTCTACAAGTTTATATATAAATAATTATCCCAAGTTATAAAATGTTATGTGCCTTGTGCATTCAAATCAATTTTTCTAAACCTTTTTAAAATGAGTCAGTTAATTGTATTTACCAGTGTAAACTGACGTATTTTCCCAAAAAGGCTAAGTGCAGGTACTAATCGAAATAGGCTAGCCTCTCCTTAGCATCAATAAGAGTCTCGCAAGCTTGGATGCATTTTAAATCTGATGAACTATGTTTCCTTTTTATTTGATCCGTCTGTGGATCCTTTACAGTCCGTTTGTAATACTTGAATATTACTTTTATTCGGTTTGTAATATGATTCATCTTTTGCTTCCGCTGTGCATTTAAATTGTGTTGTTTGACTATGATGATATCAACTACGTCACGATACTCCCCACCGGGTCAACCGGTAATACGTGGAAATATCGGGGTGTGACACTTACTGAGTTTATGCATGTGTTTTCGTATTATGTTACTAAATGACGATAATGCCGTTTTTACTTATAAATTGGGTTTTAAACATAACATACATGCAAAACCTATTTGCTACTGATGTGTTATGACAAATAAAATATTTTGGCTATTCAAAGCTGGTCATAACTTTAGAATTTCTTAAACTTTGAAATTATCGTCATTTACCGACTTTTACGCTAATTAAGTGCATAGTATGGTTCTAAACCATACTTAGACCCAAAACTTATTACCTACTGATTTTGTATACCACTTTAATATTTTTACAGTAGGTATAAGTCATGAACTCAGAATCCCAAATAAGTCCCTAAAACTATGTGTGAAATGACCAAAATGCCACTACGGTGCATAGTTTGGCCATAAAGCATAAACACCACATATGTTTGATATCCTACTGATATAATATCATAAAGTAAATATTTTTACAGAATGTTTATGACCAAAACTTCAATTTACATGCAAGCTTTTAGGATCGTTGTGTGACCCGAATGAGTCGATCAGAAGAGTTTTAGATCCGGATCAAAGGCGGAATCAATGAAACGGACATGATAACAGCTTGATTCACTTATAATATGTCTCTATTAATGATTTGAAAGTCTTACAGCACCTGGACACAATTTGGCAGCACTTCGGTACCAAATCAGAAAAGATACAAATGATTTCGCTTGAACCCTATATATACTAATCCTAATTTCGCTTGAACACGACTGAAACGGAATCACCTTCATGCGGAACTTAATTCCGCTCGGAATTACCTCTAAGATACTTTCAAGCGAAATTACCTAAACACCTATTTTCTTGAACTCCGTGCACAGATCTAACACTCCTTTTACATGACATGATACAAGACGAAGTCAACAGACATAGTGCACTAACAGACTCCCCATTGGATGTTGACAAAGTCTTCAGTGTCTAGTCTTCAGCATGACACATCTTTAGTCTTGATCAATCTTCTTGCTCTTTCCAAATTGTGTAACACTGTAAGCATCCATCAATCTTTATCTTCCTCTATCAGCTTCAGGCTCCCCCTTTCATCAAGCTTCCGTGCTTTAGGGATCGACACCTTGCTTTCCGATTACAAACTCCCCCTTGCTTTGAGCTCGTCTTCAGACTCCCCCTTAGACTCAGCTACTGGGATCGTAGTCTGGTACAATATCTGCAACACTCATACATTTATAAGTACAATGTATTTCAAATCAAACTCTCTAAACCACTTCCCCTATTAGCAAACTTCATAGATTTGGCAGTTTCAGCAAACAGAATCAAAAACTGGCTCTATTCACTGATTTTAACAATATAAGCATCCAAATCCCTCATGGTTAATCATTCAAGTCCAACTTAATGACCTTGGAGATATCACAAACTGTTTTTGATTTTTGATTTTAAAAATTTCAAGTTTCAAATTAATGAACTTGATTTTTTTTTTTCCAGAAACACAATCAGCATACTAAGATTTTGAAACTCAGCATCTCAAACATCGGTTGTCGAAAATAAAATAGAAATCAAAATCTTTTTGTATTTTTCGGAAATATAAAGCAGTAAAGAAATATGTACAAACATATTTACAGACAATATTTTTGTTTGAGTTTGCGTCAGAGGATCATATCAGTTTTTGACAAGTCACAAGTACCGTTGAGCTTAGTTACACATTAAGAATTAAACAATTCACTTAGATTGTCGATATACTGATCCACTTAAATTTTCATACAAATTTCCACTGATTCAGGATACGAATTAGGTATATTAAGGACTTAAACTTATTCATGTGTCCCACCTCTTGAATATACTCCCGTATCCAGATCCCAATATTCAGTCTTACAGGTGAGTATACCTAAATGATATCTGTAAAGGGTTAAATACGAGACCGTGAGAGCTCAGGTCAGAACTTCCATTCAACAGAGAGATGACGGTTCGACTTTAGGTGTGTTCCCTTTAGAGAATATTTTCTTCAACAGCACATGATTAGCATTTTTCAATGTTTCATCATTTTTTGAACTGAGGGCAGTGCTATGTTTCAAGCAAGCAGAAAGTATTATACGAGGACTATGCCATTGCTTCCGCAAAATCAGAAGTCCCGGAATAATACCCCAGATATCACTGAGTATAAAGACCTAGTATATCAGAAAAATGGACCTTTCAAACAAGATTTCAGGGGTTACCTATATATCCAAGTAGTGTTCCCCACAAAATAAGTAAGTTTGAATTTATGTTTATATCCCGAAAAAGTTTACTAAATGTATAAAAACCTATCGGCATATCATCAGTGAGACCGTTTAACGCTATATAATCATTACATTTCTTTAGCATACTGTAACTGTCAACTGATGTACTATCATTTCCTCTTTTTACACAAAACCTCAATTTTTTAATTTTATCATGTCTTTAATTTTTCAAATTTTCAAATGTTTTTTGTATTTTCTGACAATAATACTCCCCCTAAATTGCAAAATCATTTAAAAAATTTGACAAACCGATACTGATAGCTTCATCTCGCCATCCATTTTCTGCTTCTCATGCACTGATTTGCAGAAAATCTAACATACCCCCATGATTTACAACACATTGATATTTTACAGTTTGAAAACCGTTTTCCAATCTTGTGAAATTAATCATGTTTGTTCAGCCGTGAGGGTTTCGGCGTATTCAAGTAACATATTTTTTTATGAATATTTGACAAATTTAAAAACAAACATATTTTTTATTTTATTTTTAATTTTTTCAATTTTTAGGATTTTTGAAATATTGTTTATTTATGTACATAAATCAAACAAACTCCCTGTTTTAACCAAACCAGGGTACAGCAGCCTCCTCTTCCCGTTGCTGTGCCAGTCTGCTCCGAATTCCATTCTCACAATCTTCAGTTTTCTTGAGCACCTGCACATTCAGACTACTTGATTATTTGAACAATTTAGCCCAGGTCTGTTGGACCTTAGGCATTTCAACACAATATGCTTCGTTCAATTTTGGAAAATCTTTGTCATTTTGTACAAAGACTTTTTCATCTTTGACTTCAACTTTCTCATCTTTTACCGAAGTCACTTGTTTCTTAGCAGACCATGTTTGACCTTTTGGAGTACCTCGTTTGTAAAAATGTGAATCTTTTTGAACATTTTGATTTTGAACAACATTTGATTTCCAAAACTCGTTTGGTTTTGTTGTATCGACAGTTGTTTTGCAATTCTGTGTTGTTCTTAATCTGGGTATATGAGAATTCCAGGTCTGTCTTGAATCGAACCTATTCGGGTTTGATTTCCAAGTTTGATTCGAAGCAAACTTATTTGTGTTATATCTCCACGTTTGTTTTGAATCAAATCTGGTTGACCTTTGTTTCACATCCTCAGATTTTTGTTTCTGAACATTATCAGGCTCCTTTTTGCTAACATCCACAGGTTTCAGATTTGGACACTTTCATGCAATATGTCCAGTTTGATCACACTTAAAACATGTTCTCTTTGACACATCTTTGACCTGCGGTTGTTGCTTTTTCTTTTGAGCACAAAACTCTTCATTAGACTGTCGTATAACTTGGAGTTTTTCCTCTTCTTTTAAACTTATTCCTTGAACAAAATTCATTTTTGCCTGATAATTTGGCATTTCATTTTTCTTCAAACTTTGTTTCTTCTTATAACCCAGCCTTCATGTTTTTCTTCTTAAAACCAGGTTTATTATAAAAAAAATTTGTGACTTTTACCAGCAAACTTTGAAATCTCAGATTTTTCAATCTCAACCATCTTGAAAACTTTGTCAATCTTTTCTGAAATCACATTCTGAATCGGGAATATAACATCTAAGAATAATTTGTCCGATCCAATCATGGTATAAACCAATACTTTTGAATCATCATTCAAATTTTTCTCGGATTTTGAGTTTTTCAGATATCCATCATGAAAATTACCTTCATTTTCATCTTGTGATTCAGATTTACCTGTATCAACCGACTCTTCTCTCAACACACTTTCAACGACCTTACCTACCACCTCTGAATCACTAGAATCATCAGATTTGGAATAGGTTACGTCAATGTTATCTGGCAATTGATCTACCATGTTGAAAGCTTTTTCGACCTTTTCATCATCATAAAATGCAAACTTTTCCGGTGGTGGATGAAACTCTGAGCCAATACCTTTCTTGTTTTGCTCAGAATCTTTTCCATCCGGTTTTATGTTGAAAATTCTTTCAAGCACATATGACGACACGTGATAACTTTTTAACTTGTTGTTATCCTGTTCTAAATCAGCAATCTGACGCTTTAGCTTAGCAACATACTCAATATAGGAATTAACAACACCTTGTTTTATTTCATACATTCGCTTAAGCTCTTTAGTTGTTTCAGAATAATAATTCATTCTTGATTGAGCAAATCTCATTTCATCCTTCACTTTTTCATATGATTCTTTTGTAATGTGATATGCCAATTTTATTGAATCATATTCTTTCTTCATTTCTTAGCAAACAATTTCTTTTTGATCACATTCTTCTGTCTTTTTCAAAACGTTTTCTTTTAAAATTTCATTTTCTTTTTCTAACTTTTTTACATTTTTCCAAAAGTTTTTCATCATTTTCTTTCAAAACTTTTTCGTTTTCTAACATTTCTTTGCATTTATTTTTGAAAACTTCTTCAATTTTATTGAATTCAAGATTTCTTATTTTGAATTGTTTGTCTTTTTCAGTACAAGCACTGCATGTTTCCATGCATTTCTTGCACTGTTCAACGATTTTAATTTGGGTTTCAAAATCAGAATTTACCTCAGTGATTGGCACCTCTGTGTTCTCTGCTGCATCTGTCTGATCAGCATCTTTCTGCTTTCCAGCATCATCACCAACATCACTAGCAACTAAAATCTCATTCTTCACTTCTTCTTCTGCTTTCTTCACATCTTCTCCAACCTGCTGTTCTTCAGTAACAACTTCTTTTACAACTTCTACATTCACCAAAACGTCTTCTTTCACTTCTTCAACAATCTTCACATCTTCCTCAACAACTTTCTTCAACTCTTCAACCATATTCTCAACATTCTTCTTCATTCTCTCTTCATCCCTCTTCCTCAAGCTTGAAGTCATGACATCTCTTATGATTTTCTAAGCTTTCTTTCATATGAGTTGTCTTTCAAAGCATTTGAATAATATTCTCCGACTCGAGGAATCACTAAAAGAACATCTTCATGACTTATGTCCTTCTTGGGAACAACCGGTTCACCATAATGGTTGACATAACACTCTTGCTTCTTATCCCATCTATTGTAGCTGACAGCCTCTTCATATTCTTCTTTCATTTCATTCATTCTGTTCCAAGCCATTCTTATTTCTCTGTCTATTTTCTCACTCAGAATTTCTTCTCTGGTTTTCTTTTTTACCTCAACAACAACATTTTCTTCTTTGTTTTCCTCTTTTATTTCTGCAAAAAAAACATAATGGTTGTTCTTTGATATAGTTTTGCCATGAGCTGTTTTTCGAATATCAACACGATCTTCTTCTGGACAAATTTGACTCCAATCATATCCTTCATCATCATGGATTACAGCACAAGCTCTTGACTTATCTCTGGGTTTATCTTCAATCATTTTTGGCTCTTCTTTGCTTCGGTGGTAGATTGCCTTTCGATAATAATCATCATTAAACGGATGTTCATTTCCACCAACTGCAGAATTGTTGCACTCTCTCTTGAAATGACCTTTTTGCTTACATTTGAAGCAGGCCACTATGGATTTATCAAATCCAAGTTTTGTTGAAGCACCACTGAGATTGTTTCCCAGTAATCTCCATGTATCTATGAGCTCTGCGGATGCAACTAGCTAAACACCAGCGGATGTCAATGAGTTCCATTTCTTCCGGATCAATCTGGTCGTAGTCTTCTTTGGTTAACTCTGAGTTTCCAATTTTGCCAGCAACAAGACCTTCATATGATTCCAGAACAGATGCAAGGAAGCTCATTTGCTGCTTAGCTGCATTGATGCTCATTGTTGGAGAATTCTTCAATTTGAGAGCAATATTTCACAATATCTCCTCTGATTCTTCAGAACTAGTTTTTGAAGCAGATGAATGATAACCCGGATTGTAGCTTGATGAGCTTGTATGAGGTTCTTTTGTTCTTTCACCACTAAATGTTGTCTTTGGTGATTCACCAGCTTTCACCGAAGGTAGATTACCTTTGTAATAGAGACCAACATTCTGTTGATGTGAAGAACTGCTCATCTTGCTTTGTTTCTGCAATTCAAGCTCATGACTTTCTATCTTTTCTATCAAGAAATCAAGAGAAATTGTATCATATAAAGCATCAGTTTTCAATATGAAAACAAACGTTTGCCACTGATCAGCTCGTGGTAACGCTTCTATTATCTTATCAATGATTTCTTCTCTAGTTTTAACAATCCCAAACCGATCAAGTTCAATTTTTAAATGACCAAATCTCTCTATCATTTGCCTAACTGATTCATCTTTCAAACTGTCAAACAAATCAAATTCTTTCTTTAATAAAGCAACTTTGTTTTTCTTGATTTGTTTACACCCCTCAGCTTTTACCCTCAAAGCTTCCCAAACCGATTTCGATGTTCCATCATGTTGCAATAAAGAAAACATGTCATTCCTGATAGAAGTTTGAATCAACGCAATCATTCTCTGTTCTACTGAGAATTCTGCTTTGTCATCTTTGTAGGATCGTTGTTTGACCCGACTGAGTCGTTCAGAAGAGTTTTACATCCAGTTTAAAGGCGGAATCAGTAAACCGGACACGAAAAACAGCTTGTACTCTTAATCTGTTGCTTGTATTGATAATAACAATGTTTACAACCTGAACAGAAATTGGCAGCACTTCGTTACCTGCACAATGACCTCAACCGTTCCGTTTGAAATATGCCTAACACTCTCCTATATATAGACATGACCCTTCCGTTTGAACATTAACATGATGTTTCAAACGGAACCCTTTATCTCAAACGACAAGGTTCAAACGGAACCCTCTAGTTTCAAACGGAACCCCCTATAAACTAACTGTTTTCAAACGGAACCCTTCTAAACATGTTCTAAATCACTAATTAAACTCTATGTTGACTCATATTGACCTAAGACTTAATGTAGACGAAGTCAACAGACATTCCGTGCACTAACAATCTTTAGGTAATTTCTTGAGTGGAATCTCTTCTCCTTTATCATCAGTCGGCCTTTTATAGCCAAACTCCAAACAGAACTAGCTCTCGTGTGCATATGCTTTTGCCCAGTTGAGAAACCGTTCTTTCCACCAAGTATAGTCTTCAATACTTTCAAGAGTTGGTGGTTTTGAATGTGTACCATAAAAATTGTCATGTTTAATATTCTCATTGATCGCTTTCGTAATGGTTTTTGGTGTGACAGTTGAGATTTCTGAAGACTCTGACGTATACGCGTTGTAGAACGTGTTGTAAAACTCGTCAGCCATTATGTGAATTTCTTGAATAACCTGAAGACAAAACAATCAAACAAACACAATCAGTTCAAACAATCTCAAACAACTTGAAATAAACTGACACTCGGTTGACGTGAAATGATCTTGACACGAAATGAGGTTTGGTGTGGAATCAGGTTTCAAGCGGAATTGCAGTTGCCAAACGGAATTAAGTCCCAAGCGAAATTACTTCCTCAAATGAAAATACTCAGTCAAACGAAATTACCCTAATTTCGTTTGAAGTAATACACTTTCAAGCGGAATTAAAACTTCACACGAGATCACTTTGGAGCGAAATTACCAGTCGAAGCGGAATTATCCTTTTGAACGAAATATCCAAGTGAAATTAACCTTTTGACATGGAATAACCAAGCAGAAATCCCCTTTCAAGCGGGATTAATAATTTCGTGCGAAATTACTCTAAATTTTCAAACGGAATTACAAGCTTCGTTCAAACGGAATTAACAATTTGGTCCATTTTTGTCACTTTTAAGTTGAATTTTGATCCGATTCTTTCAAGGCTTTGTTAAAACACTGTTTCGCATATGATGTGTGAAAATCAAACCATTTTGACCGTTAAAAGTTGTCCAATTTGAAAAAGAAGGTGTAGAAGTCAGAAATCAAGCTGAATTGGTATGAACTCTTCTTCCTGAGCTCTGATACCACTTGTAGGATCGTTGTGTGACCCGAATGAGTCGATCAGAAGAGTTTTAGATCCGGATCAAAGGCGGAATCAATGAAACGGACATGATAACAGCTTGATTCACTTATAATATGTCTCTATTAATGATTTGAAAGTCTTACAGCACCTGGACACAATTTGGCAGCACTTCGGTACCAAATCAGAAAAGATACAAATGATTTCGCTTGAACCCTATATATACTAATCCTAATTCCGCTTGAACACGACTGAAATAGAATCACCTTCATGCGGAACTTAATTCCGCTCGGAATTACCTCTAAGATACTTTCAAGCGAAATTACCTAAACACCTATTTTCTTGAACTTCTTGCACAGATCTAACACTCCTTTTACATGACATGATACAAGACGAAGTCAACAGACATAGTGCACTAACAAAGCTCCTTTTATAAATCTTAAAATGACCAAAATGCCCTTATGAGGCTTAATTCGGTTTCAAAACCTTTATGGACATATATGTGGATATCCTACAGATGTCATAACATATTTTAGGCATAAAAACATATGGAACTTGTATGTGACTCATCCGGTTACCCGTTAATGCCTATACGCCTTTGGTTCGGTTTATGTGACTAGTTTGCATAAATTAACCCAAACGGGTTTAACCTTATCATTTAAACTTCAAAATCCAGAATGTATTTAGTTTACCCATATTATACAAGTATACATACTTGTCAGGTCTAAATAACATTCCATTCCGGTAATCGCTTAATCTAGTGTTTCGTTCAATTAACCGTTCTTTAAGCTAACCGGTCTAAGTCTACGACTTAAATAAGGCCCGTTAATATTCTAATAGGTTAATATTACCTTCATTCCAGAATAGGAAGCCCCAGTAAAAGCTACCTTCGCAAGTCTAAGTAAATTATACGGTTGAGTAGATAACTCTTGCTTTAAAATCAAAGTTAAACCCTGGTAAATACTTATAACTTATTTTCCCTTATACGGGCTTGGGATACGGTAAATTATTACCGCTTGGTCGGGTATGGGATTATTTGGTCGGATTATGATTAATAAATCCACATAACCCGCTTTAATATGTATTGTTTGATAACATAAACATTGGGGGTTAAAGTGACCGTGACCTGGATATCCTTCGCTCATTTAATTGCAAATGGCCACGACCTATGCATGGGGTCTAGGCATACACCCGACAGATGCAAATGCTAAAATATAAAAACACCCACAAGTTGGGGATAACTCCTTTGTGGGTTCATAAAAGTGGTGTGTCGGTTAATCATGTCTCGGCTTCTATACCGGGCCCCAAATGTATGACAAACATATAAATCTTTATACAAGATTCCAAATATAATTATCCCAAGTTATAAAAGAATTTTCCATGCTTTGTGCACTTAAACCAATTTTCTTATACATTTTCAAATGAGTCAGTTAATTGTATTTATCAGTGTAAACTAACGTATTTTCAAAAGTCTAAGTGACAGGTACTACACGCAAATACACTGGGAGCTACTTGGTGTCTAATAGAGGATCTTGCAAGTCCTTAAGATGCCTTAAAGTCTGTTAAACGTTGAATTATATTTATTTAAGATCCGCCTGTGGATCCGTTCCTTCAACCATCTGTATGTTATTATTTTAAACTTTGAACATTCGGTTTGTAATAGTAATTTCCTTCCAAGACTTCCGCTGTGCTATAACTGTGTTTAATTGTCTATGATGATATCAACTACGTCACGATACTCCCCACTGGTCGGATTATGTGGAAATATCGGGCTGTGACAGGTTGGTATCAGAGCCAACATTGAGGGAATTAAACACTAGCCTTTTGTGTTTAATCTCAATGACACAGTAGCACATTCCTTAGACTTCTGAGTCCAGGAAAATGACCTAGGATTAATCCTAATCTTTTGTTGGTTTATATATAGGGTTTTTCTTGTTTTTGACAGGATAAGACGCAAGTATGCCTCCAAGAGTACGAGGGGAAAAGGAAAGAGTCCAATGAGAGGAGGACCATCAGGCCAGGCATCCGCTTCTTTCAGTTCCGTTCCTCACGAGGATTGGAGGCACTTACTAGAACCAGCAAGGCGGACCATCTCCTTGAGCACATCGCCATCGTATCACCAATCATTTGGGCCTCAGTAATCGCATGAGTCCTACCACTCACAGCATTTGCTGCATTCTCACCACTCTCACTACTCTCATTCTCAGGGTCACTTTGACCCAAACTGTCACGGTCCCCGCCACGGTTTTACCCGGTCCAGGAGCCGCGGGACAGAAACCCCGTGGTATTTATTTAATTCGGCAGCGGAATAATTAACAGGATCGTCTAAAACTTGAAAATACCAGATTATTTTATTTCATAATCCGGGACAAACCCCGTAATTTACAAGAAGGGAATTTCACTGGGAAACCCCTGTTTTACAAAAACATGTTTCTTTATTTTATTGAGCCACTTCTTCAAGCGTGTAGTGCTACGCGACACTTTTTCCTGGATCACAGCAGTTCACCCGAAACATGTTTTAAAAACGATTTTATCAGCGGGGAAATACTGGCGAGTCACTCAAGTTGCACAAAAGGACACATTGTTATAATGTACAGTATTAAGAGCGACTACAATGTTTATATATCAACCAATTACCCACGGTATTTGTCACTCGACCTGTTTCTGTGACTATGGTCATATCACCCATTGGCTAACTCGTTGTCCAATGGTGACGGTTATCAAGTAATGTATACAAAACCCCACATACCGGCTGTAATCGAAGACTACAAAGACTTAATCCTTGTAATTATAACTTTTGAAAATAAATAGGGTTTTGGAAACAATTTGAGAAAAAGAGAATGACTCACATTGCAGATTTAAACGGGCTGAGTTTAGCTTACTGATTAGCCTTGTTAACCTAATTCAAATAATAATGCACGCAAAAACTAGGTTAGTAACTTAATACAACTTTTACGATAACTCACGAGATTCAAAACCTTCACGACGAATGACAAAGTGAAATACTTAAACATCCATCGAATTCACGACGAATGACAAAGCATAACCCGAGTTTGGGCAACACTTAAACATCCACCGGATTGGTTTTTATCGATCGGACATTAAATCGTAGTAGTGATCGAGTTATTACCCTGTTATTGCGGCAGAGGTTCGGGATTATAACTACTTTTGAACGAAACAGTGTATAAGTGAGTGTACGTAACGAAATTTAACATCAAAACATGCAAACAAATCAAGTCCCAAGCCCCTGAATTTATAGCCTGATTTGGTACCTCCCGCGTGTCGCGACAGGATCACCTGCACCTGTCGCGTGTCGCGTGGGAACCCAAAGGAGGCTAGGCCTGCTTTGTCACCTGGTTAGCCCTGCTGAGTCGACAGTTTTTCAATTTAAGTGTTTTATAACCGTTTTCGAAGGATAAACATATTTAGGGAATACCCCCCCCCCCTTGAGTTTTAGGGGCCCTGATCCTGATTCCGATTGTTCTGAAACTTTTAGGGGTTATGCATGATTACTTGGGGGTCTCAATTAGGGTTTCCTATTGGGTAAAATAAGATAAGAATTAATACTTTTAATGAGAGTTGTTACATCCTCCCCACCTTAATTAAAATCTCGTCCTCAAGATTTACTAGAATAAATGAGGATATTTTCGCTTCATTTCTGATTCCAGCTCCCAAGTGTACCCAGGTCCTCTCTTTGAATCCCACTTGACTTTGACCAGCACTAGCCGCTTGTGCTTGAGAAACTTGACCTTTCTGTCTTCTATCTGTAGTGGCTTCTCAGCAAATTTTAACTTTTCATTTACCTTTACATCTTGAAGAGGTACTACCAGGGATTCGTCAGATAGACATTTCTTGAGGTTGGATACATGAAATACATCATGTACCCCGGCTAGCTCTTCTGGTAGTTGTAAGCGATAGGCAACTGGTCCTATATGCTGGATTATTGGGAATGGTCCTACGTACCTTGGACTTAGTTTCCCTTTCTTACTGAATCGAACCACTCCTTTCCAAGGAGAAACTTTCAAGAGTACCTTGTCTCCCACTTGAAATTCTAACGGCTTGCGTCTATTGTCTGCATAACTTTTCTGACGATCACGAGCCGTTTTCATTCTTTCATTGATTTGAGTGATCTTATCGGTGGTTTCTTGTACAATTTCGGGACCTGATAATTGGCTTTCTCCTATTTCTGCCCAACAAACTGGAGTTCTGCACTTTCGTCCATACAGTGCTTCGAACGGGGCAGCTTCGATGCTTGCATGATAACTATTATTATAGGAGAATTCAATTAAGGGTAGGTGGTCATCCCAGTTTCCACCAAAATATATTACACATGCCCTAAGCATGTCTTCTAGGGTTTGGATCGTCCTTTCACTTTGTCCGTCTGTTTGAGGATGATATGCAGTACTCAAGTTCAATTTAGTCCCCATATCTTCTTGAAAACTTGTCCAAAAATGCGAAGTGAAACGACTATCCCTATCCGATACAATGGAGAGTGGGACTCCATGAAAGGATACTACCTCGTCTACATATAACTTGGCTAACCTTTCCATGCTAAAGGTTTCCTTCATGGATAGAAAGTGAGCTGATTTGGTTAATCGGTCCACAATTACCCAAATCGCATCATTACCTTTCCTGGTTTTAGGCAACTTAGTAGCAAAATCCATTGTTATGAGCTCCTATTTCCAAACAGGCATTTCTAATTGTTGTAGTAGACCTAAGGGTTTCTGGTGTTCTGCCTTAACTTGTGAACAAGTAAGACACTTAGATACATATCTAGCTATATCCTTTTTCATTCTTATCCACCAGAAGTTGTTTCTTATATCTTGATACATCTTATTATTTCCCGGGTGCATGGTATATCTAGATTTATGGGCTTCCTCTAAAATGTCATTTCTTAAATCTCCTTGCCAAGGTACCCAAATCCTTCTTTTGTGGAATCTCCAAATTCCATCAGATCGTTGCTCTAATTCCTTTATTCGTCCTTTCATTCCTTCAACATCATCCTTGATTGCTGTTTCTTGGACATTCTTTATGTGTTCTATTAAATCTAACTGTAGATTTAATCTAAGAGCACGAGCTCGCTTTTGCTTTTCGTGATACTTACAACTTAAGGCATCTGCAACTACGTTTGCTTTTCCTTCGTGATATTGAATATCACAGTCGTAGTCACTTAGAATTTCCATCCATCTCCTTTGCCCCATGTTCATTTCTTTTTGCCCAAATATGTATCTTAAACTCTTATGATATGTATAGACTGTAAACTTACTGCCATACAGATAGTGTCTCCAAATCTTAAGGGCAAAAATTATGGCTCCTAATTCTAAGTCGTGTGTCGTAAATTTTCTTCGTGCTTTTTCAATTGCCTTGAAGCATACGCAATTACCTTCTTGCGTTGCATTAGCACACATCCTAATCCTAGTTTTGAAGCATCACAGTATACTTCAAAATCTTCTGTCCCTTCTGGTAAGGCAAGAATTAGGGTGTTGGTTAACCTTTGTTTTAAAATCCTAAAAGCCTTTTCTTGCCTAGGTCCCCATTCAAACTTAACTTCTTTACAGGTTAGCACTTCGAGATGAAGTGAATTCACACTTCGAGAATTTGGTGTAAAGCTTTTCCTTTCTTAACAAGGTTAAAAGTGCATGCAGGTGCTCACAATGTTCTTCTTGACTTTTGGAATAAATAAGTATATCGTCGATGAAGACAATTACAAATTTATCCAAGTACGGTTTACAGATCCTATTCATCATGTCCATAAATGTTGCAGGAGCATTTGTTAATCCAAAGGGCATAACTGTAAACTCGTAGTGACCATACCTAGTTCTGAAAGCGGTTTTAGGTATGTCTTCTTCTTGTACCTTCAATTGATGATATCCGGAGCGTAAGTCTATCTTAGAAAAATACCTAGCCCCTTGAAGTTGATCGAAAAGATCATCAATCCTAGGCAATGGGTATCGATTCTTAATTGTAACCTTGTTCAATTCCCTATAATCGAAACACATTCGCATCGATCCATCCTTTTTCTTTATGAACAACACTGGTGCTCACCAAGGGGATGAACTGGGTCGTATAAATCCTTTACTGAGCAATTCATCTAATTGCTTTTTCAGTTCTAACATTTCAATGGGTGCTAGACGATAAGGTGCTTTAGCTACGAGTGTATTACCACGAATCAAATGAATTCTAAATTCTACATCCCTATCTTGTGGTAGTCCAGGTAGTTCTTCTGGAAATACATCGGAGTATTCTGATACTACTGGAATTTCCTTAAGTTCCTTACCTTTAGTGCTAATGATTACCGAAATCATATATACTATTCCTTGCTTTCGTCCATAACTAGCAACTTTCATTACTGAAATGAATTTCATGGGTTTACGCGGCTTATCTCCTGTAATCACTACTACTTCTACTGTGGGTGTATGTATTTCTATGGAATTCCTATCACATAGGATTTGAGCATGGTTGGCTACTAACCAATCCATTCCTAACACGACATCGAATCCAGCTAAATTCATGGGTAATAGGTTTGCAGAAAATTTATGACCTGAAAGTTCTATGGTTTCTTTTTGCAAAACCGTATCTATGTTAACAGAGTTCCCGTTTGTCGTTTCTACTGTAAAAACTTGCCTAAGTTTTGTTAAGGGTAGCTTAAGAGCTTGACAAAATGAAGTATTTATAAAACTTTGGTTTGCACCAGAGTCGAATAATACTTTTGCATAGACATTGTGAACTAAGAACGTACCGGCTATTACGTCAGGAATTAGTTCAGCTTCCTGCGTAGTTAATTGGAAGGCTCTGACATTTTTCTTGGTAGTTCCGTCTGCAGGTTTAGCCTTATTATCCGCTGGTTTGACCAATTTAGGACATTCTGGTTTGAAATGCCCAGCTTCTCCATAGTTATAGCAGACCCTTGTTTTCTTTCTACAATCTTCTTCACGATGTCCTAAAGTTTTGCAGAAGTTGCAGGTTTCATTACATTTTCCAAAATGTTTCTTTCTACAGTTCCTGCAGAATGGTGGGGTAGAAGATTGCCCAGTTCCTCTCTTCTTGAAATTGCTATTATTACCCATACGAAATCCTTGGGAAATTTTCTGAGCCAATTCCTTCCTTTTATTTTCTTCTCGCGTACGTACCAGTCCGTCTGTCAAAGTGTTGGCTAATTCCACCGCATCATCGATCGTGCAGGGCCTTGTAGCTTTGACAATATAACGGATCTCGCTAATTAAACCCCAGATGTAGCGAGAGATAAGTACCGGTTCTGGCGAAGCCAGAGTAGGCACAATGCGAGCATATTCGAAAAATTTCGAAGTATATCCTCTACAATCAACATTCACCATTCGGTGGCTCAGGAATTTGTTTGCCATCTGCTCTTTTTCATATTCTGGGCATAATTTTCTTTTTACAAGACGCTTAAACCCTTCCCAACTCATAGCATAAGCCAGGTCGCTTCCCTTGGCTTGCAACACCGTATTCCACCATTCTAATGCTTCTTCCTTGAAAAGGTGAGAAGCATACATGACTTTATCCTCCTCGGCCATTTACTTATCTTAATTACTGCCTCGGTTTTCTCCAACCAACGTAGTGCAGCAGTTGCCCCCTCGTTGCCTGCAAATTCAGCCGGTTTACAGGCAAGGAACTCATTGTAAGTGCAACCAGGCGTTGCAGCTTTCATTCTTTTAAGAATTGGGGCTTGCACTACATCATTATCATTATTATTAATGTTACCGCCTCCATTTATGCTATTACTGAAGTTGTCTTCATGAGTACGTTTAATAGGAATAATCGGTTGAGGTTCAACTGGATTTCGAGCAGCAGCAATGATTGCAGGAATAGCATTGGCTATTCCTTGAGCTACGATATTCTCTATATCTTGTCTATTCAGAAATTGATCTTTATGGTTTTGATCGGATTGGTTACCCTCGTTAACTTGTTCATTACCAGCGTGTGCCATCTGGTAATTTTTTTATATATTAGCATAAAATGAATAACAACCAAGCATAATAAAACAATTGCACATAATTAAATAACACGTATAACCAAAATTGTCGATTTTTCGACTTCCATATTTTATATATTACTATGCGTCCGTACACACCAGTTATCTTACAAGAGTTTTATTTTTAGTTATTTCACATGGTTATATTTTATTATTATATTATTATTAAACACATATTCCTACAACCACACAGCCACAGTCACATCCTCCCGTCAGCTGGCATCTCAGAAACGACGTTCCCTATCGTCGTATTTCCAGGAGATATGTTCTCCCACCTCCCGGATTCTATTTCCTGCATCTATCAGCTCCTCCCCATAATGGCGGAGTTCAGCCAAATTCTCATTGCTCATCGGTGGGTTTGGGGCAGGCTCCGGGTCGAACTGAGGGAAAAAGGTATTAGGGTTATTTAAAAGATTTTGAAATTGCCAATCGGTGGTCCACCACTCTTCTAACTCTGCTGGTAAAGGTTGGGTATGGATAATAGGATCTGGGATCTCAGGCTCTAAGTTAATTGGAAGTTGTGCTTCCGCTGGGTAGTTAAAGAGGTTCTCACCGACATGTCCGATGAGGTCACTAAGTGCTAGTTTATGATCCAGCTCCTCCCAGGGTGGCATTTCCTGGTCTTGCCTGGAACTTTCCCCAATCTCTATTCCTTTGCCTTTATCTTTGGGATCCTTAGTCTTTATAATTTTTCGTGTCGTTGGTTTCCTCCTATGCACACGCCTCCAGCCCACGAATCTTCTTCTCTTCTTTGGCTTTTGTTTCTCCGGAGGTTGAGCTTGAAATTCCATAGGTTCCTCCTCAGTGTCGGCACAATAACCGATAAAGTCTCCGGAGACTTCCACATTCACAGAATAAAGATTGAGATTCTGAAGAGCTTTAGACAATTCATTCATGCTGTTTAGCATATACACAAAATTCTAGGTTAAATTTTTACAGGCTAATATTTAGTACAACCCTTCAAGTATCATTGTTCAAACAGAAAAATGGTAAATATTGCGACTTTTATATATACAAATTACAACTGAAATTCAATATATACTAGGGTTTGTGCATTCCAAATTTATTATGTTCCACATGCCTTTATATAAGGTTTATTCTATCTTCTCCTACTAAGTTGTTTATCGAAAGGGGCAAAGTTTCTTCAAAGTTTCTGGCTTATAGATGATATGGGTGCTAGTACTGGGTCAGGGTGTTGGCAGTTTAACTTAATTAAAAGTTAACATTTACTGCTGTAGTGGCTAACATATAGAGATTTGCCCATTGTTCATCTAATTCATTTCCCTGCGGTGGGTTATTGCCTATTTCCCGAGTTTCATTATTAATCATCACTTCTTTTGGTTGTGACTTCTTCATTTTCTCTTGACTTTTTCTAATAATCCAACTTCTTTTCTTAATGGTAAGTGGTTTTTCAAACTGTGCCTTACGAACAAATATTCCTTCCTCAGTATCTGCTGAGTATCTGGAGGAATTTGATTGAAATGGTGTTCCCTCATCTTTCGGTGAACTATCTAATTGATGATAGATGTCCGAAATTCTTTGCTTACCCATACTGTAAACTAACAAATAGTCAGATAACACAGAAACACATAATCACAGAATGGAAATTAGAAAAATTAAGTATGTCTAAATACTTAATTGGCTTAAATCAGTGGCTCTGATACCACCTTTTTCTGTCACGGCCCCCGCCCCGGTTTTACCCGGTCCAGGAGCCCCGAGACATAAAATCCATGGTATTTATTTAATTTGGCAGCGGAATAATTAATAGGATCGTTTAAAACTTTAAATTACCAGATTATTTTATTTCATAATCCGGGACAAACCCCGTAATTTACAATAAGGGTATTTCACTGGGAAACACCTGTTTTACAAAAACATGTTTCTTTATTTTATTGAGCCACTTCTTCAAGCTTGTAGTGCTACGCGACACTTTTCCCTGGATCATAGCAGATCACCTGAAACATCTTTTAAAAAGGTTTTATCAGCGGGGAAATACTGGTGAGTCACTCAAGTTGCACAAAACGACACATTGTTATAATGTACAGTATTAAGAGTGATTACAATGTTTATATATCAACCAATTACCCACGGTATTTGTCACTCGACCTGTTTCTGTGACTATGGTCATATCACCCATTGGCTAACTCATTGTCCAATGGTGACGGTTATCAAGTAATGTATACAAAACCCCACATATCGGCTGTAATCGAAGACTACAAAGTCTTAATCCCTGTAATTATAACTTTTGAAAATAAATAGGGTTTTGGAAACAATTTGAGAAAAAAAGAATGACTCACATTGCAGATTTAAACGGGCAGAGTTTAGCCTACTGATTAGCCTTGTTAACCTAATTCAAATAATAATGCACACAAAAACTAGGTTAGTAACTTAATACAACTTTTACGACAACTCACGAGATTCAAAACCTTCACGACGAATGACAAAGTGCGATACTTAAACATCCATCGAATTCACGACGAATGACAAAGCATAACCCGAGTTTGGGCAGCACTTAAACATCCAACGGATTGGTTTTTATTGATCGGACGTTAAATCATAGTAGTGATCGAGTTATTACCTTGTTATTGCGGCAGAGGTTCGGGATTATAACTACTTTTGAACGAAACAGTGTATAAGTGAGTGTACGTAACGAAATTTAACGTCAAAACATGCAAACAAATCAAGTCCCAAGCCCCTGAATTTATAGCCTGATTTGGTACCTCCCGCGTGTCGCGACAGGATCACCTGCACCTGTCGCGTGTCGCGTGGGAACCCAAAGGAGGCTAGGCCTGCTTTGTCACCTGGTTAGCCCTGCTGAGTCGACAGTTTTTCAATTTAAGTGTTTTATAACCGTTTTCGAAGGATAAACATATTTAGGGAATACCCCCCCCCCCCCTTGAGTTTTAGGGGCCCTGATCCTGATTCCAATTGTTTTGACACTTTTAGGGGTTATGCAGGATTACTTGGGGGTCTCAATTAGGGTTTCCTATTGGGTAAAATAAGATAACAATTAATACTTTTAATGAGAGTTGTTACACAAACAATTACATTAACTCACCAGCAGGTCATAACCTGTTGGGTCCCGAAGACCACTTTCCCGAAGACATGGATATGGATGAAGATCCAGATCCAGCTATGCCACCCTCAGCGATATATCTTCAATGGTTAATCTTTATTAATCAAAGAAGAAGGGGTCGATCCGAGAATAAACTCGAATCTAAATGTCACCCCTTAGGCCAAACCAGGGGGTAAACTCTCATGAAAACTCAATCTATAAATATTACAATACAAAAGCACACATAATTCCTACGAAGGAATTATGTATATATAGAGAATTTTCATATCCTATCTCAAATGTGATTGGTTGATGGAAGTTGGTATGTGTGCCCATCAGTGGCTTATCTTCTTTTTGTCACCAACTTGCTTCTTTCTTTTCTGATGAAGCTTATCCACATATTAATATATTCTTTTTCTTTTATGTGAAAGCTCTTTAAACATTGAGATATTCTTTTCTGATGAAATGCTTTTCAAAAGAAAAGACTCCTTTTGTTCTTTCTGATGATTTCTTTTCCAAAGGAAAAGATTCCTTTTCTTTTTTTTTTCTTGTTAAAGCATTTTCATAGAAAAATACTTAATGTGTTAATAAGATAAATTATCTTATTAACACAATTCTTGGACTTTGTATCTTGTAAACTCCATAATGTCCTGCTTACATTTTGAAGTCTTGAAACCTTGTCGTGATCTTTCATCAAAGAATTAGAAGCTTCAATATTTAGTGCTTCTAGGACGGTTCGTCGGTCGCTTCGTGTTGACGGAATTATTTCTAAGTAACTTAAACTATTTTTAACAACAAATACAATAAAGTTTCCTAACAGTCACCTCCTATTTGTTGTAAAAAATACAAACAATGCACTTATACTTAGAAATAATAAATAAACTTTCTGAAGATGTATCTTTCTTTTCCTCCTGGCACGTTATCATGTAGGCATCTTTTTAGTGATATTCGTTGACTGTATCTTCATTGGCATGAAAGTTTATTTGGCAAACGTCCGACTTTTTATGGATGATCATCTGATTATACTTCATTTGTCGTTATAATTCTTCACCTCGATTTATACTTCCACCTAAATGTAAGCATTATATCTTGTATCCCCAAGCTATAGATATAAGTGTCTTCTATTCAATATAGGATAAGTGTTTAGGTTGTCGATTGATGAGGCTTCAAAAAATAACCAATCATGCAAGCTATAAAAAATGATCTTGAACCGTCGATTTTTTATTTTTTTTTCAGATCAGAATTTCTGATAAATCTGATGAAATTTCTGATAAAACCGAAAAAGAATCGTTTTTTTTTTTAACAGAAATTCTGATATTTTCTGATCAATCTGATCACATTTCTGATAAAATAATCGGAAATTCTGATAATTTTTTTTTAAGGAAAAAAAATGATGACATCATCAGAACCTTCTGATGACATCATCAGAAATTCTGAGAAACTCAGCAGAAATCTGAGATTTTTACCAGAAAATCTAACGAATGCATCAGAAAATCTGATTTTTTTTTTGAGATGAGAGGGAATAAGTAGAGAAAATAAATATTAATTACACATATTTTTCTGGTGAAAGTCCAAGTACTTGTTCTTTTCTTCAAGGAATATTTTGTGAAAACTTTATAAAAGATAATAGTCATGAGAATGTTTTCTAAAGTTATACACATTTTTTTTTTCTTTTAAATCTCCTTTTTTTTATCATTCCTTTACTAACCAGAATTTGGAGTTATTTCAACAGATAAGATACGAATAAACTTTCTTTTATCAGAAACTTTCTTTTTAGATGTCAAAATTTTTCTTTCTGACGAACTAAAGTTCATTTATCTTTGTTTAACTCTTTTTTTTTTGTGTTATTATATCCTTTTTCTACACCTCTTTTTTTTTACTAGAAAAAAAATACTAATAGAGATAGTAATAATAATAATAGCAATAAAAGCAATAATAATGAAAATAACAGAAAAAAAATAACTCTACTACAAACTTTATTATTTTTGGATCTGCAAAAAAAATTCTTTTTACCTTTAACAGATCAAGAATATACGTCTCTCTTACAAGAGCAAGGGATCTTGGAAATAATTTATCCTCACTGCTCTGATACCACTTGGTGGTCCCCTTTGGCGCCCCTGTTAGAACGGTGCGGAAATCTTCTCTTGTTGAGACGGTGTTTGTGAAGTGTATAAATATATAAATAGTAAAAAATATAGACAAAGAGAGCGATATATCTTCAATGGTTAATCTTTATTAATCAAAGAAGAAGGGGTCGATCCGAGAATAAACTCGAATCTAAATGTCACCCCTTAGGCCAAACCAGGGGGTAAACTCTCATGAAAACTCAATCTATAAATATTACAATACAAAAGCACACATAATTCCTACGAAGGAATTATGTATATATAGAGAATTTTCATATCCTATCTCAAATGTGATTGGTTGATGGAAGTTGGTATGTGTGCCCATCAGTGGCTTATCTTCTTTTTGTCACCAACTTGCTTCTTTCTTTTCTGATGAAGCTTATCCACATATTAATATATTCTTTTTCTTTTATGTGAAAGCTCTTCAAACATTGAGATATATTCTTTTCTGATGAAATGCTTTTCAAAAGAAAAGATTCCTTTTGTTCTTTCTGATGATTTCTTTTCCAAAGAAAAAGATTCCTTTTTTTTTCTTGTTAAAGCATTTTCATAGAAAAATACTTAATGTGTTAATAAGATAAATTATCTTATTAACACAATTCTTTGACTTTGTATCTTGTAAACTCCATAATGTCCTGCTAACATTTTGAAGTCTTGAAACCTTGTCGTGATCTTTCATCAAAGAATTAGAAGCTTCAATATTTAGTGCTTCTAGGACGGTTCGTCGGTCGCTTCGTGATGACGGAATTATTTCTAAGTAACTTAAACTATTTTTAACAACAAATACAATAAAGTTTCCTAACAGTCACCCCCTATTTATTGTAAAAAATACAAACAATGCACTTATACTTAGAAATAATAAATAAACTTTCTGAAGATGTATCTTTCTTTTCCTCCTGGCACGTTATCATGTAGGCATCTTTTTAGTGATATTCGTTGACTGTATCTTCATTGGCATGAAAGTTTATTTGGCAAACGTCCGACTTTTTATGGATGATCATCTGATTATACTTCATTTGTCGTTATAATTCTTCACCTCGATTTATACTTCCACCTAAATGTAAGCATTATATCTTGTATCCCCAAGCTATAGATATAAGTGTCTTCTATTCAATATAGGATAAGTGTTTAGGTTGTCGATTGATGAGGCTTCAAAAAATAACCAATCATGCAAGCTATAAAAAATGATCTTGAACCGTCGATTTTTTATTTTTTTTTTTCAGATCAGAATTTCTGATAAATCTGATGAAATTTCTGATAAAACCGAAAAAGAATCGTTTTTTTTTTTAACAGAAATTCTGATATTTTCTGATCAATCTGATCACATTTCTGATAAAATAATCGGAAATTCTGATAATTTTTTTTTAAGGAAAAAAAATGATGACATCATCAGAACCTTCTGATGACATCATCAGAAATTCTGAGAAACTCAGCAGAAATCTGAGATTTTTACCAGAAAATCTAACGAATGCATCAGAAAATCTGATTTTTTTTTTTTGAGATGAGAGGGAATAAGTAGAGAAAATAAATATTAATTACACATATTTTTCTGGTGAAAGTCCAAGTACTTGTTCTTTTCTTCAAGGAATATTTTGTGAAAACTTTATAAAAGATAATAGTCATGAGAATGTTTTCTAAAGTTATACACATTTTTTTTTTCTTTTAAATCTCCTTTTTTATCATTCCTTTACTAACCAGAATTTGGAGTTATTTCAACAGATAAGATACGAATAAACTTTCTTTTATCAGAAACTTTCTTTTTAGATGTCAAAATTTTTCTTTCTGACGAACTAAAGTTCATTTATCTTTGTTTAACTCTTTTTTTTTTGTGTTATTATATCCTTTTTCTACACCTCTTTTTTTTTACTAGAAAAAAAATACTAATAGAGATAGTAATAATAATAATAATAATAGCAATAAAAGCAATAATAATGAAAATAACAGAAAAAAAATAACTCTACTACAAACTTTATTATTTTTGGATCTGCAAAAAAAATTCTTTTTACCTTTAACAGATCAAGAATATACGTCTCTCTTACAAGAGCAAGGGATCTTGGAAATAATTTATCCTCACTGCTCTGATACCACTTGGTGGTCCCCTTTGGCGCCCCTGTTAGAACGGTGCGGAAATCTTCTCTTGTTGAGACGGTGTTTGTGAAGTGTATAAATATATAAATAGTAAAAAATATAGACAAAGAGAGCGATATATCTTCAATGGTTAATCTTTATTAATCAAAGAAGAAGGGGTCGATCCGAGAATAAACTCGAATCTAAATGTCACCCCTTAGGCCAAACCAGGGGGTAAACTCTCATGAAAACTCAATCTATAAATATTACAATACAAAAGCACACATAATTCCTACGAAGGAATTATGTATATATAGAGAATTTTCATATCCTATCTCAAATGTGATTGGTTGATGGAAGTTGGTATGTGTGCCCATCAGTGGCTTATCTTCTTTTTGTCACCAACTTGCTTCTTTCTTTTCTGATGAAGCTTATCCACATATTAATATATTCTTTTTCTTTTATGTGAAAGCTCTTCAAACATTGAGATATATTCTTTTCTGATGAAATGCTTTTCAAAAGAAAAGATTCCTTTTGTTCTTTCTGATGATTTCTTTTCCAAAGAAAAAGATTCCTTTTTTTTTCTTGTTAAAGCATTTTCATAGAAAAATACTTAATGTGTTAATAAGATAAATTATCTTATTAACACAATTCTTTGACTTTGTATCTTGTAAACTCCATAATGTCCTGCTAACATTTTGAAGTCTTGAAACCTTGTCGTGATCTTTCATCAAAGAATTAGAAGCTTCAATATTTAGTGCTTCTAGGACGGTTCGTCGGTCGCTTCGTGATGACGGAATTATTTCTAAGTAACTTAAACTATTTTTAACAACAAATACAATAAAGTTTCCTAACAGTCACCCCCTATTTATTGTAAAAAATACAAACAATGCACTTATACTTAGAAATAATAAATAAACTTTCTGAAGATGTATCTTTCTTTTCCTCCTGGCACGTTATCATGTAGGCATCTTTTTAGTGATATTCGTTGAATGTATCTTCATTGGCATGAAAGTTTATTTGGCAAACGTCCGACTTTTTATGGATGATCATCTGATTATACTTCATTTGTCGTTATAATTCTTCACCTCGATTTATACTTCCACCTAAATGTAAGCATTATATCTTGTATCCCCAAGCTATAGGATATAAGTGTCTTCTATCCAATATAGGATAAGTGTTTAGGTTGTCGATTGATGAGGCTTCAAAAAATAACAAATCATGCAAGCTATAAAAAATGATCTTGAACCGTCGGTTTTTTATTTTTTTTTTTCGGATCAGAATTTCTGATAAATCTGATGAAATTTCTGATAAAACCGAAAAAAAATCGTTTTTTTAACAGAAATTCTGATATTTTCTGATCAATCTGATCACATTTCTGATAAAATAATCAGAAATTCTGATAATTTTTTTTTTTTTTTACAGAAAATCTGATGGAATCTGATAATTTCTCATGAAAAAATCAGGAAATATGATTTTTTTTAAGGAAAAAAAATCATGACATCATCAGAACCTTCTGATGACATCATCAGAAATTCTGAGAAACTCAGCAGAAATCTGAGATTTTTACCAGAAAATCAGACGAATGCATCAGAAAATCTGATTTTTTTTAAGATGAGAGGGAATAAGTAGAGAAAATAGATATTAATTACACATATTTTTCTGGTGAAAGTCCAAGTACTTGTTCTTTTCTTCAAGGAATATTTTGTGAAAACTTTATAAAAGATAATAGTCATGAGAATGTTTTCTAAAGTTATACACAGTTTTTTTCTTTTAAATCTCTTTTTTTATCATTCCTTTACTAACCAGAATTTGGAGTTATTTCAACAGATAAGATACGAATAAACTTTCTTTTATCAGAAACTTTCTTTTTAGATGTCAAAATTTTTCTTTCTAATAAACTAAAGTTCATTTATCTTTGTTTAACTCCTTTTTTTTGTGTTATTATATCCTTTTTCTACACCTATTTTTTTTACTAGAAAAAAAAATACTAATAGAGATAATAGTAATAATAATAATAATAATAATAATAGCAATAAAAACAATAATATTGTAAATAACAGAAAAAAAATAACTCTACTACAAACTTTATTATTTTTGGATCTGCAAAAACAATTCTTTTTACCTTTAACAGATCAAGAATATACGTCTCTCTTACAGTAGCAAGGGATCTTGGAAATAATTTATCCTCACTGCTCTGATACCACTTGTTGGTCCCCTTTGGCGCCCCTGTTAGAACGGTGCGGAAATCTTCTTTTGTTGAGACGGGTGTTTGTGAAGTGTATAAATATATAAAGAGTAAAAAATATAGACAAAGAGAGCGATATATCTTCAATGGTTAATCTTTATTAATCAAAGAAGAAGGGGTCGATCCGAGAATAAACTCGAATCTAAATGTCACCCCCTGGGCCAAACCAGGGGGTAAACTCTCATGAAAACTCTATCTATAAATATTACAATACAAAAGCACACATAATTCCTACGAAGGAATTATGTATATATAGAGAATTTTCATATCCTATCTCAAATGTGATTGGTTGATGGAAGTTGGTATGTGTGCCCATCAGTGGCTTATCTTCTTTTTGTCACCAACTTGCTTCTTTCTTTTCTGATGAAGCTTATCCACATATTAATATATTATTTTTCTTTTATGTGAAAGCTCTTCAAACATTGAGATATTATTTTCTGATGAAATGCTAAAGATTCCTTTTGTTCTATTTGATGATTTCTTTTCCAAAGGAAAAGATTCCTTTTTTTTTCTTGTTAAAGCATTTTGATAGAAAAATACTTAATGTGTTAATAAGATAAATTATCTTATTAACACAATTCTTTAACTTTGTATCTTGTAAACTCCATAATGTCCTGCTAACATTTTGAAGTCTTGAAACCTTGTCGTGATCTTTGATCAAAGAATTAGAAGCTTCAATATTTAGTGCTTCTAGGACGGTTCGTCGGTCGCTTCGTGTTGACGGAATTATTTCTAAGTAACTTAAACTATTTTTAACAACAAATACAATAAAGTTTCCTAACAGCATCAATACCCTCCACCTCAACCACAACCACAACCACAACCTCAACCTCAACCTCAACCTCCACCTCAACAACAACTACCACCCCAACAACTAGAAATTTTGCATAAGGTGGAAAATGTTGAACGTCGAGTTGATAAGGGTGAAAGGAGCAAGGGAAAGAAGGATGAAGATCATAGATCTTATTTTTATCTTGTATTCGTTATTTAAAATTAAGTCCCTACGTGGACATTTTTTCTTTATGTATTAGTCCCGGCGTGGACTTGTTTTCCTTTTTAGTCCCAACGTGGACAAATTATGAGACCCGTTTGGGGTGATTTTGTAACCATTAGCTTTATGAATGGAAATTTTATTTTGGAATTTATTTTGTTATTAAATATATGTGTATTCATTACATCATTGTGCAAACAATCATTTCAATTTTTATTGATCTGCTTAGAAATTCCACAAGATCTTCTCAATGGTATAACCTAGCCTATATGTCAATATGAATATGGCTATAATGGTAAAACCGTCTTAGGACAATAAATCCTTGTTAACGTCCCGAACATGTTAACACTCCTAGCAGTGTGACTTGAGAAACCACACCAGCCGTCAAAGTACTTAGATTTCTCCAAACCTTCATATAGCCTAAATGATCAATGTGAATCATGGCTGATATCATCGAATATGATGTTCGTATTAAAATATCCATTAGTGATGTTATTTGTTTTGCCTACGGGCCAAGTTATATCGTTTTTCATAACAAAGACAGTCATGGTCTATGACTCTCTGTTAAAAGCTGAAGAACTATGTTCAAACCTTATAGCCCCGATCTAATAAGATTGTGTCTTATATTTCAAATTGTCCAAGTGACAAGGCCTTTTGTGCCATATAAATAAACGTCCTTCGAGACGAGACTTCGTGCTATATAATGATGTCTATACGACAATGAAAACTGTGACATATGTTCCTCTGCCTAATATATAAAGGATTATATCCTATTTAAATGCCTTTGATGGTTCTTTTGTAACCTAGGCTAACTACAATAAAATAATTTCAAAAGAAACATTCTTTATAAATTTTAAAATTTTTAGCTTATGTGGTTTATTTATATCATGGCTAGTTAATCATCGGATATGATGATTCGATGTATAGAAACTAAACAAGTTATTGTTATTTGATATATAGCATTTAAAGCTTCATTATGGTTAATTCCGATGAAGCACACAGCCACACAGCTGAAGGGAATAATGCTACAAGACTTAATATAACTGGCGCTGACTTACTAACCATGATCGATACAGTCGTTACTAAAGCTGTAGATAGAGTGCTCAAGGAGTCGAGTGACGCTCGCTCCAACTCTCACTCTAAGTCCCACCCTAAACCACATACATTAAAGAAGGATGAATCTATTAATTCATCAAATCAAAAGAGTGAACCACCCAAGCAGATCGTGTTTGATCAAGCACCCCATTTCAACAAGGGTTGCACTTATAAGTACTTTGTCTCTTGTAAACCAAGAGACTTTACTGGAGAACAAGAAGCCATAGATTGTATGAAATGGCTCGATGAAATGGAAAAGGTAATGGATATAAGTGGATGTGTCAATGAGGATGTGGTTAAGTTTGTATCCCAATCTTTTAAAGGCGATGCCCTAACTTGGTGGAAGGCCCTGATTCAATCCACTGGAAAGGTTCCTCTCTACAACCTCACATGGGCTAAATTTGTAGAACTGGTGAAAGAAACGTATTGCCCTCAACATGAGGTGGAGAAGGTTGAAACTAATTTCTTGACTTTTGTCATGAAGAACCTAGATTGTAGAACATATGTTACTAGTTTCAACTCCATATCCAGGCTGGTTCTTTATTTGGTTGCTCCAGAACCAAAGCGCATCCCTTGCTTCATTGGTGGCTTGGCCCCCGAGAAAAAAGGAAACGTCAAGGCTTCAAAGCCTACCACCTATAGGTCAGCTGTGGATCTGTCTTTATCCCTTACACTTGATGTGGTTAGAAGTAGGTCTGGAAAGACCACTGATGATGGGAAAAGAAAGAGGGAAGATGATAATTCATGCCATTCAGACAAGAAAAAGAAAAGGAACTTTGGGTTCAAAACGAACCATAGTCAGTCGGGTGAAAAGCCCATGTGCAAGAATTGTAACATGAAGCACTATGGGCGGTGCACCATAGATCCGCAGGCCAAACCCTGTGGGATATGTAAGAAAAAGGGGGCACATGACTTTGGAGTGCAGGGACCTGAAGGATGCAACCTGTTATGGCTGCAACGAAAAATGGCATATCAAGACGAATTTCCCGAAGAACGTAAAGAAGCCTGAGGAGGCTAAGAAAACGAATACAAGGGTATTCCAAATGAATGCCAGGGAAGCAGTAAAAGACGACAATGTTATAAAAGGTACCTTCCTCATAAACAATATTTATGCTAGAGTTTTATTTGATTCAGGTGCAAATAAGTCTTTTGTAGACCTTAAGTTTAGTAAACTATTAAACCTGCGTATTAGAACTCTAGACATTAAATATGAGGTAGAACTTGCTGATGGTACCTTAGAAACTACTTCGACCATTCTTGATGGATGTTCTATATCCATTAAGAATCATTCTATTCTGTTATCTCTTCTGCCAATGAAATTGGCAGGTTTTGATGTAGTTCTGGGCATGGATTGGTTATCATGTAACCAAGCCCGAATCTCCTGCGATAAGAAGCTCATCGACATCAAAACCCCTTCTGGTGAAACGATGACCATTCAAGGAGATACGCACTATGGATTACCTGATCAAGTGTCTATCCTTAAGGCATCCAAGTGCTTAAAAAGCGTATGTGTCATCTACATGGCACAGGTGACAGTGGACGAGCCGAAGCCACAGATAGAAGAGATTCTAGTCGTTTCTAATTACCCAGATGTCTTTCCTGAGGAACAACATGGATTACCTATTGAGAGTCAAGTGGAGTTTAGGATCGACATTATGCCTGGGGCAGCACCGATTGCACGAGCTCCATACCGCTTAGCACCAACCGAGATGAAAGAGCTAAGTACCCAATTAGATGAACTTCTGGAAAAAGGTTTTATTCAACCCAGCTCATCACCTTGGGGGGGGGGGGGGCATCCATTATGTTTGTTAAAAAGAAGGATGGTTCAATGCATTTGTGCATTGATTACTGTGAGCTAAACAATGTAACAATCAAGAATCACTATCCATTGCCCAGGATCGATGATATGTTTGATCAACTTCAAGGGGCAAGCTTCTTTTCAAAGATTAATCTAAGGTCAGGGCATCATCAGCTCAAGGTTAGAACTGAAGATGTGCCTAAGACCGTGTTTTGAACAAGGTATGGCCACTACGAATTCTTAGTGATGCCTTTCGGGCTCACTAATGCACCTGCAGCATTCATGGACCTCATGAATCGAGTCTGCAAGCCATACCTGGATAAGTTTGTCATTGTCTTCATAGATGACATACTTATTTATTCTCGTAATCAAGCAGATCACGAGCAACACTCCAGTGTTAACATTGCATGAAGGCATTGAAGAATTTGTTGTCTATTGTGATGCTTCGCACACAGGCATGGGCTGTATGCTTATGCAAAGGGGCAAGGTGATTGCCTACGCATCACGACAACTAAAGGTGCATGAAAGAAATTACACCACCCACGATTTGGAGTTGGGTGCTGTTGTATTTGCACTAAAGCTATGGAGACACTATCTGTATGGAACTAGATCGGTGATATACACTGATCACAAGAGTCTCCAACACTTATTTAACCAGAAAGATCTCAACATGCGACAACGCCGATGGATGGAGACGTTAAATGATTATGATTGCGAGATTCGCTACCATCCTGGCAAAGCGAATGTGGTCGCTGATGCATTAAGGCAAAAAGAAAGAATCAAGCCCATACTGATTAATGCCAAAAGCATTGAGCTTAAGAACAGTTTAAATGAAAAGCTATTAACCGTACAAAAAGAAGCCGTACCGGAAGCTAACCTTCCAGGGGAAGGATTAGGTGGAACTGTTGATTAGTTGTCACCTGGGAATGATGGAATCCTCAGATTAAATGGTCGAATCTGTGTTCCTATTTATGGAGGACTTAGAGATGTAATCCTCCAGGAAGCTCATAATTCAGAATATTCAGTTCACCCTGGAAGCGACAAAATGTATCAGGATTTAAAGGCAAATTATTGGTGGATGAGTTTGAATAAATCCATAGCCACACACGTAGCTAAGTGTCTTACGTGCTCACAGGTTAAAGCCGAACATCAAAAGCCGTCGGGACTACTACAACAGTTAGAACTTCCCACATGGAAATGGGAAAAGATAACTATGGATTTTATTACCAAGTTACCTAAAACAAAAAATGGAAATTACACAATATGGGTCATAGTTGACAGACTGACTAAGTCAGCTCACTTCTTACCCATAAAGGAGACGCATAGCTCCGATAAACTAGTAAAGATATATGTGGACGAGATTGTGTCCCTTCATGGAGTGCCAGTATCTATTGTATCCGATAGAGATACTAGATATACTTCTCATTTTTGGAAAAGTTTCCAACAATCTTTAGGCACTCGTTTGAATTTCGGTACTGCTTACCATCCTCAGACGGATGGACAAAGTGAGCGTACGATTCAAACATTAGAGGACATGCTTCGTGCATGTGTCATTGACCTAGGAGGTAGTTGGGATGACCATCTCCCCTTAATTGAATTCTCCTACAATAATAGTTACCATACTAGCATTCAGGCTGCTCCTTCCGAGGCCTTATATGAGAGGAAATGCAGAACGCCCGTCTGTTGGGCAGAAGTTGGGGAGGTCCAACTATCAGGACCTGAAATAGTCCTGGAGACGACGGACAAGATTGTGTAGATCCGTGATCGTATGAAAGCCGCCAGAGATAGGCAGAAAAGCTACGGGGATAAAAGGCGCAAACCTCTAAAGTTCGAGGTAGGAGACAAAGTCTTACTAAAATCTACTGATATGTTATGATAAATAAAATATTTTGTCTATTCAAAGCTGGTCATAACCTCAGATTTCTTAAACTTCGAAATTATCGTCATTTACCGACTTTTACGCTAATTAAGTGCATAGTATGGTTCTAAACCATACTTAGAACCCAAGACTTATTACCTACTAATTTTATAAACCATTTTAAATATTTTTATAGTGGGTATAAGTGATGAACTCAGAATCCCAAATAAGTCCCTAAAACTATGTGTGAAATGACCAAAATGCCCATACGATGCATAGTTTGGCCATAAAACATAAACCCCACATATGTTTGATATCCTACCGATATAATATCATAAATTAAATATTTGTACAGAATGTTTAGGACCAAAACTTCAGTTTACATGCAAGCTCCTTTTATAAATCTTAAAATGACCAAAATGTCCTTTTGAGGCTTCATTCGGTTTCAAAATCTTTATGGGCATATATGTGGATATCCTACTGATCTCATAAAATATTTTAAGCATAGAAACATATGGAACTTGTATGTGAAATCAGTATGAAATTGTTTTCCATATGCTTGGTATACATTTGGGGGACTTGTTTTCGCTATGTATATGTTTATTCCATTATTTTCTAGTCCTTGAGGCATCTATCACATGTTATATGGACTATAGTTTTTAGTGCAAGCACTTTAAGGTATAATTATATCTCGTAGGAGAACTAAAGATCTAGTTGAATATTATATGTACCTGAGAAAGCCATTGATTACTAGTAGCACAGTGGACAAGGTGCAAACTTTTGTTTGGGAATAGTCTGCCATAGAAGGAACCTGGAACAGCGGAAACGAAACAAGGGCTAAAAGCTTCTCCTTTGTTCTTCTTAAGATTTGCATAAAAGTCAGGTAATGATTTGAAAATAGTATTAAAATCATTTCCAAAGAGGTCATTTAAACAAACTTGAAATTGAGGTACTTCATGGTTATTTTCTTGGCACACCTCATGCACTATATCAATGATATTAGACACAACCAACAACATATTTGTGCCAGATGAGCATCCTAAATCTGCAACGGTGATACAATCTTTGAAGACACTGATGACGGGGGTAGCCCAAGACCAAAATAATGGACTTCAATACCTGAATGCCCAAAAGGAAAAACGGTTCAAAGGTTAAAAACCTGGGGAAATGGAATAAAGTAGCATGGAACAGTATGTAGTCATGTCTCCTGATTACTTCACCAACTCACCAGCCGCAAAAACAATGCAGGTCCACAGAGCACACTCTATTATCCAGGGGTCAAAAGGCTTCAACCCCCGAAAGGGCAAGCCCCTCACTGCAAGCAAGGTCACTAGTCAAAGGCATTCCTCTTTGGGAGATGTCTTCTCCTATATATTTGACACTTCATTTACTGAAGTAAGGACATTCTTGGCCAGGCCTGTTTCCTTAAACTCTGGTCATTCATATCGAGTACTTGCTTCATGCGAGTTACTCACTTTCACATCCAACACACACATTCCGTTTGCTCCCATATCCGAATCTGAATATACTTCAGAGGAGGATCTTCAGCAAACAACAAAAATAAACTAGTGAACCTCTTTCCACGTCTTGCAAACGTGGGGGGACCCCACGACCTGCGTTAGGTAAAGTTGAACCCTTCAACCCTTTTGCCTAACCAGCCCAGCTACTATCCTTGGTCTCTTATTTGTTGCATCAATAAGTTGGCGCCCACCGTGGGGCTACGCCGCTATTTCTCCTCAAAAAGACCTAGTAGTGTAGCTCTTTTCTCTCGAAATCACCATGTCTGAAAGTGGATCCCCGGGTGAAGTAAATCAGATTCCAAATACTTCAACCCCGGGTAGCAGCCAAGCTCATGTGGCTATACCAACTTCTTTCTCAACTCCGGGAAGCACACCCGAGTTCCTTACCTTCAACACACCAACTCCGTCCAGATCCGGAGTTCCTTCTCCTAATGTTGGTGTCACTGACACCCCAGCGTGTGTTGAACTTACCCCTGAGGGGGTTGCCAACAATTTCCTTGAGTTGAGGTCTCTCCTCAACCAATACGTGAGTAGAGAGTGAGACAAGGGAGTAAGGATTCGTCTAGACTATGACGAGCCGAAACCAACGTTATCTCCCGGACCTCATGTTCCTCCTTTTACAACTAGGAATGGGGATGGTCCCAGTAATCCTCCAATTCCTAATCCATACCTGTCCACAATGACGAATCCTACAGTGCACCCCATCTTCTCTTCCCAACCAATTACAAGTGGTGTTCCTTTGGGGCATGAGCTAACCCTTGACCAGCTCCTACAGTCCCCAGTAACAAGCCTGCCAGCGTCTACAACAACTTCGTGGGAACAGGCCCTGTCCGTACTTCCCCTGGCACGAAGTGCTGTTATGAGTACCCCCTTGGAGTAAGCTGCTCAGTTGCACCCGGAAGCCTTCAAGGCTTCAACCTCATGCCCCCGACGATGGCCCAAATGATGGCCAACTTCCCGTGGCAGCACTTTATTAATCAGGTGCTAGCCACTCAGGGAAACAACAGCAATGGCAATAACACGGGTGTAAGAGCTGAAGAAGATCTGGCCAAACCTTACAAGCCGAGTAACCTCTCGTGTTTTTCACAGCA
Organism: Helianthus tuberosus; assembly: GCA_030545235.1. Taxonomy (NCBI): domain Eukaryota; kingdom Viridiplantae; phylum Streptophyta; class Magnoliopsida; order Asterales; family Asteraceae; genus Helianthus; species Helianthus tuberosus. Next base: position 31,752,486 of record CM060415.1, on the reverse strand, counting down.
GATAGCCGATTATGATTTCCAAACAAAGATCAAGATTCCATCCCATATTAGAACATATGATGGGACTGAAGATCCTGAGGATCATCTTCAGATCTTCACTGGCGCAGCAAGGATTGAGAAGTGGTCAAACGCTGAATGTTGCCTAATGTTCATGCAAACCCTTGTTGGAACAGCAAGGATCTGGTTCAACGACTTACCTGCTCGAAGCATTCGAAGCTTCGATGACCTCAGCAAGGGTTTTCTGGCCAACTTCTCCCAACAAAGGCGATATGTCAAAGATGCAACCGTGATCTTTCAAATAAAACAGCGTGACAATGAAAGTCTCTGCGAGTTCATTGAACGATACAAGAAGGAAGGTCTCACATATGTAGGGGCAGATGAGAAAATGAGGGTAGCCGGTTTCATGAACGCTATCACCTCAAAATATCTCACAAGAGATTTCAATAAATCCCTGCCCAAGACCTTGGAGGAAGCTCTAGTAAGGGCAGAAGCCCATATCCTGGGAGAGGAGGCAGTTGATATCAAAGAACAAAGGAAAAGAGGGTCCAGTTGGCGGGGCAACAGCCCAGCCAGAAAAAGAGGGAACTTTAACTCCTATGACAGACGTCAAAAGGGTTCAGACCATCGAAGGCCTGAAGGTCGGAACCCCCCAACCAGAGAGAAAGGCATGAGTTTCACACCCCTCACAAAAACTCCTCAAGAGATCCATGCAACAGAAGAAGTCAAGCAAAACTTTCGGCCTCCTAGGCCTCTCCCCAAAAGCAGAAAAAATGAGAACTCCACACAATATTGTGAGTTTCATGAAGAAAAAGGTCACCACACCAATGACTGCTTCCAGCTCAAGAAAAGAATTGAAGAAGCTGTTAAGTCCGGAGAACTCGCTCATTTGGTAAAGGGAGTCCGGGACAAAATGGCTGAAGGAAAAGGCAAGGAAGTCAATATGGTGGATTTTGATGGAAGGGTTCTTCATAAAAGACAGCGGTTGGAAGCTTGGGAGCTTCAGTGTGTCTGCTTCCCCCCAACGGAAAAAGACCCTCTCTCTAGCCCTCTTGTGGTAGAAGCTACTGTGGGAACGTTGCAAACACATAGGGTATACATAGACACTGGGGCCGCTACTGAAATCATGTTCGAGAAATTCTTCAACCGTTTGAGTAATGAAGAACGTTCAAGGCTTCAACCCTCTGGAACCTCCATAAAAGGCATTGCCGATATACCCCTCAAGCCTTTAGGGCAACTGACACTTAATGTTCGTTTCAGCGAAGGTCAGAAGGAAAGAATCCAACCACTCACCTTTGTGGTTATTAACATACCTTCAAACTATGATGTGATCATTGGAAAACCAGGGCAGTGTGCATTCTACATGGCCGTGTCTGTTGGACATGGCACAGTCAAATTTCCAACCGAGAGGGGGATAGCAACCCTTCAACCCTCTCAAGAAGCCTACCTGGTTGAGGGTGAAAGCTCTAGAAGTGAAGAAGACAAGCAAAGGCTAATCATAAATCCTAAGTACCCTGAACAGAGAATAAGGGTCAATCCAAGCCTTGCACAAGAAACCCTCTCATATCTAGAAAAGTTGCTAACACATTACAGCGATGTCTTCGCTTGGTGTCCAGAGGATATGACAGGGATCCCTCGGAACATTGCTGAGCATGAGTTAAGAATACCACCAGATGTCAAGCCTGTAGTCCAAAAGAAAAGAAGCTTAGCACCTGAAAGAAGCATGGCTGCTTGTCAAGAAGTTGAAAAGCTTGTGTCGGCAGGCATCCTCCGAGAAGGCAAGTACCAATCATGGGTTGCAAACCCGGTTATGGTCAAGAAACCTGATAACTCTTGGAGGATGTGCATAGATTTCAAGGATCTTAACAAGGCTTGTCCTAAGGATTGCTATCCACTACCGGAAATCGATCTCAAGGTTGACTCACTCACCGGTTACCCTTTCAAGTGCTTTCTTGATGCTTACAAATGGTATCATCAAATACTCATGAAAGAAGAAGACGAAGAAAAGACAGCGTTCCACGCGGATAAAGGAATCTTTTGTAACCAAAAGATGCCTTTTGGCCTCAAGAACGCCGGAGCAACCTATCAACGTCTAGTAGACAAAGCCTTTGCAAGCCAAATTAGTAAAAACATGGAGGCATACGTCGACGACTTGGTGATCAAAAGCAAGACGGAGTATCAAATGCTCGATGACATTCAAGAAACTTTCAAGAACCTCAGAAAAATAACATGAAGCTCAACCCTGAGAAATGTTCATTCGGGTTTGAGGAAGGAAAGTTCTTGGGTCACATTGTCGAGAAACAAAGCATCAAGGCTAACCCGAACAAGGTGAAAGCTGTCCTTGAAGCCAAGCCACCAAAAACTAAGAAGGAGGTTGAAAGCCTAAACGAGAAGCTTACAGCCTTGAAGCGTTTCACCTCCAAGCTGGCTGAAAGGTCTCTACCCTTCTACAAAATGCTCAAGAATTGCTCTGATAAGAAGGACTTCAAATGGACTGAGGAGGCTGAGGAAGCCTTCAACCAGATGAAACAGCATCTTGCTTCCTTACCAGACATCGCAGCTCCTGAAACGGGGGAATTAATTTCAGTCTATCTATCAATTGCTAAAGAGGCCATAAGTGCAGTCCTCACCATCGAATGGGACAAAGCTCAGGTACCCGTTTATTTCTTCAGCAAAACTCTAAAATTGGCTGAAACCAAATACCATCCTCTCGAAAAACTTGCCCTAGCCCTAGTTCAAACAGCTAGAAGGCTTCGAAGGTATTTTCAAGCACACCCTATACAAGTGGTCACCGACCAACCCATTAAGAGTGTTCTTGAAAAACCAAAGAACTCGGGAAGGTTGGCCAAATGGGCAGTGGAACTAGGTGAACATAACATCACCTACGTCCCACGAAAAGCTTTCAAAGCCCAAGTCTTGGCCGACTTCATTATAGAAGTCCCAAACCAAGAAATCATTGAAGTGAACACTACCACCACTGAACCCTCCAACCCTGAAGCCTGGAAGCTTTTTACCGACGGGGCTTCAAGCGTTGAAGGGTCAGGGGCTGGGCTAATCTTGATCAACCCAGAAGGGTTGGAATTTACATATGCTCTCCGTCTTGATTTTCAGACAACCAATAACGAGGCTGAATACGAGGCACTGATCGCTGGTTTAAGGCTGGCCAAAGAGATGAAAGTACAGAAGCTTGAAGTGTTCACAGATTCATTATTGGTCTCAAGCCAAGTGAACGATAGCTACGTTGCAAAGGAACCCAACATGAAAAAATATAAAGAGAAATCCAAGGAGCTGATGAGTAGCTTCCAAGAATGCAATATCAAGCAAATTCCCAGATCCCAAAACAAAAAGGCTGATGCCTTAAGTAAGCTAGCATCCCTCACTTTAGCCCACCTCACCAAGAAGGTGTTGGTAGAAGTATTGAAAACTCCATCGATTGATGAATTGGGAGTTCAAGACGTAGTCACCGAGGAAGATCCAAATTGGATGACTCCCATCAAAAAGTTCCTTAAAAATGGTGAACTACCCAATGATCAAGGAGAAGCTGAAAGGGTTAAAATCAAAGCAAGGCAGTACGTATTACAAGGAGAAACCCTTTACAAAAAGGGTTACCTTGCCCCCTTGCTAAGATGTGTTGGTCCTGAGCAAAGTAAGTATTTGATCAAAGAAATTCACGAAGGCATATGCGGAGCTCATTTTGGAGCTAGGTCGGTGGTTGCAAAACTCATGAACCTTGGATATTTCCGGCCCTCAATGCATCGTGATACAGTTGAAGAATTGAAGAAATGTGACGCTTTCCAGATTCATGCACCAATACCAAAAAATCCCAAGCATGACCTTGTCCCAATAACCTCGGCATGGCCATTCCATAAATGGGGAATGGACATTGTTGGCCCATTTCCCCCAAGCAAAGGAGGAGTAAAATTCTTGCTAGTGGCAATAGATTACTTCACCAAGTGGCCCGAGGTTAAACCACTTGCAAAGATCACGGGTAAACAGGTCATCGACTTCGTTTGGGAAAACATTATCTGCCGTTATGGATTGCCGGGAGTAATTGTCACTGACAATGGAAAGCAATTTGCTGAGAAGCATTTCAGCGTGTGGTGTAAAGAATACAGAATCAACCAGGTCTTTAGCTCAGTGGCTTACCCGCAATCAAACGGTCAGGTTGAAAGAACGAATCGGAGCATAGTGGAAGGTATCAAGACAAGATTGGGAAGATACGAAAGCAACTGGCTTGAAGAATTGCCTAGTGTCCTATGGGCAATTAGAACAACCGAAAAAACAAGCCATAAGAAAACACCCTATAGCTTGGTATTTGGATCCGAGGCTGTGATCCCCGTTGAGATAGGAGTTGTAACCCAGCGAATCGTCAACATGGATCCCAAAACAAACCAAAAAGAGACCATGTTGAATTTACAACTCTTAGAGGAAGCACGAGATCAAGCTGCAATCCAAGAAGCTAAATACAAGCAACAAATGGAAGCCTACTACAACAAGAAAGTCAAGAATGAACGATTCAAGCCAGGGGACCTGGTCCTCAGAAACAATGAAGCTAGCAAAAAGGAAAATCAAGGAAAGCTTGGCCCAAAATGGGAGGGTCCATATACCATCCTCGAAGCACACAAGGGTGGATCCTACAAGCTAGCAGATTCAGAAGGCAAGAGGCTTCTAAGGCATTGGAATGGCAAAACCCTAAAAAGGTTCCATGTTTAGACAGGAAAGTTTGGTTTGTATCAAAATGTATTTCGAACAACACTATGAATACCTTTTGTAAAAAGCAACTATTGCTTGAATGAATGAAGTTGTTTTATCAAACTTGTCTTTCTATCCTAAGATCAGGTTGAGAACCTAGCAAAAAACTCCATGGCAAGGGCCATGTAAGGGGATGAGCTCCCAGGCCACATCGCTCAATAGCTTCAAGGGTTGAATGAACCTATATAAGGGGTGAGTTCCTAAATCAATACAACTCCATGAGACTTATTAAGTTAAAACAAAATTGTCTCATAGACAAGTCTGAACAACCTACACCAAATGTTCCTTAAGCCTTAGAAATACAACCAACAAACAGGCTTATGTAGTCAAATAAAAAACAAAGAAATGATAAAAAGGATAGATGCTATGTCTTCTTGTTAAAAATACCAAGGCTAAGTGTCTGCAGCACTGAACCCTTTAAGGTATAAAAAACATAAAGGCAACACAAACTCGACAAGGACAAAGTTACAAGAAAACAAAAAATTATCTAAAGGATGATGCAAACGAAAAAATCACACAAAATGCAAACCAAGTCAAAAACTAAGAAGCCTTCAAGAACTCAAGCCACCTACGCGACAACTTGAAACCTCAAAGGCTTCAATCTACCTACGGATAGCCAAAAGGCTTGAAGGGTTAAAGCCAGCCAAATTGCCTTAACAAAATAGACATAAAGAAAATAGTTAAACACCACATCATATAAAAGAAAGCCATAAAAGACTTTCAAACACGAGTTAAGGCAAGTCCTAGTAACTTGCAAGTTTAGATACTGTTCAGGCGACCACGACCAACAGGAACCTTAAGGGTTCCCAAAAACCTAACATTGTTTAAAGGTTACAGACCACAAATTGTTTTAAGAGTGCTAAGAAAGCTACGAATTCATACATCAGTAGAAGGCTTAGAAGCCCCAGAACAGCTACCTTTGGCCTTCTTAGTCTTCTTAGCTTTTGAACCCAGATCATCAACAACCGAACCCTCCAAACTGGCATCCTTCGGAGCCTCAGACTCCCCAGGAAAAGTATCTTCACTATCCCCCGAGTAGGAACGTTTCCTTGAAAGTGAGCTAAGCATTGCAGCACATAAATTTTCATTCAAACCATCCGGCTTCAGTTCCTGCAAAACGGAGAGAGGCTTACCATAACAAGAAGTAACCTGACTCACATACGGGTACGAAAACCTCTCCATTTGCTCAACGGAACTCTTAAAAACATCGGAAGCCTCGGGACGGTACAGGGGAGATTTCTCTAAGGGATGGCCAGACTCGTGAAGCTTATAACCCGCAATAAGACCTCGGTGTTTTCCCAGATTGAGCAGTTTAGTGTAAACATCACCAAGAGCGGAGTTAAACTCTTTAGAATGCTAGAGATAGGTAACCACCTGGTGAAAACCCTGCTCAATGAGCCATTGATTATCCCCAGTGGCCTGGGCAACCAAAGTCTTCAAACCATCTTTCTCCTTATCAAAAGCCTTCTATTGCACAGCCAAGGCCTCCCGGTCAGCTTTCAGCTTCAATCGGCTAGCTTCAAAACTTTTCTTGAGATCACCCATCTCAATTCCGTGCCTCTTTGTTAACTCCTCCTCTTTCTTGGTCCAAGCCAACTCTTTCTCAGAAAAGATATCGATTTCCTTCTTCATTGCAACAATTGAAGCTTTCATTTTCTCCTTCTTTTTGGAAGCCTACTCATATTCCTGCATCCCTTTAGCAAAGCGAGTAACACCTTCAGCCAAAAAGGCAGAAAGGTTGCAGGAGCTGAGCATCATCCTAGAAATAAGATGATCAGCCTCCATCTCAGATATGGCACTTCGAACACCGGGAGGAGCAAAATGAGCCAAGGCTTCAGCACAGACAGCCGGGTCCTTAAAATTATCACCAACCTTAACCCCCCAGTTAGGCACATAAATATCCTAACCCTCTGAACCTTCGAAACTTTCAACACTTTTGGCTGATGAACCTTGAATAATAGGAGTGGTACCTTTCTTAATCAATTTCTTCTTCTTGCTTGAAACAATCAACTCCTTTTCCTTACCCTTGCCAACATCCACAGCCTGATCCCCTGAGGCCTCGATATCATCACTAACATCGATAGGCTCTGAACCAGAAGGCTGGTCAACACCTTTCAGATGACGTTGGGAACGACGGGTAGAACCTTTGGAAGCAGTAACCTTGGTAAAGCCTTTAACATTCGGAACATTCACGTAACCAGAACCCTCAAACCTGTAATCAGAACCCTTAACAACCGCATTCTCGCCAGGGGTAGCAGCAACATCATCAAAGACAACATCAGAGGTATCATCGCTTTTAATAAAATCAAGGGCAGACATAACTGCAACACAAATATAAAAAGCACATAAGCAAACAAAGAACAAGGAACAAAAAGCAAGAAAAGAATAAATGCATACCCTTCCCATCTCTAATAAGCACCGGGTCCTGGTTGACCTTTTCCCACACTTTACTTATACCCAACAACACCAAAAAATGCTTAGGGAAGGGACGAAGCCTCGAAGGGCACTCCCTAAGAATTTCTAAAAAAACGAGTGTTTATTTCGGAATCAGAAGGCTCCGGCTCGTTCAGAACAGCATCCGGGTGTCTCCAAACAATTTTGAAAGGAACAATTTCCTCCGACACCCAGAAAAACCGATCTTTCCAAACCCCAAGTGTAGAAACCATGGACGAAATTAAGCAAGTATCAACTTGAGCGGTTTCAAAGGTGAACCAATCACCATTCTTAGCAAGCCGGAAAAACCGACGGAATGCTAAAAGAGTGGGATCATACCCGCAAGCCCGACACAGAATCTCAAAATGTAAAACCCTAGCCATGCCAAGGGGATGAACTTGACCAAAAGAAACACGGTAATATTCCAAGACATTCAAAACAAAGTTCGAAAATGGATGACGAAGGTTTGAAAACTCAAAATGCCGGCAATACAATGCAATCGAACCAGGAGGACATTCATTGACAGATTTATCACAAGCCGGTGCAACCGGTTTAAACCTTGTCTCTATCCCCCATTCCATACAAAACAAATCCACTTCCTCTTGGGTCATTCGAGAAAAGGATTTAGCCATATCCTTACGAGCACCCATGATAGAAAAAATTAAAGAGAGAAAGCAAAGAAAATTGAGCTGATTTGAAAAAGGGGAAACTGGAGAGAAATAAGGAGCAAATATTGTTCTTCTAAATAAAATATGAACAAATAAATGAAATAAGGGATAATTATTAAGGGGCAGGAATTAAAACCGCCGCCTGACAAACTGCCACAAGTCTTGTCAAATTTCGAAATTCAAAAAACCCCAACCGTTACAAACCTTCAAACCTTCGAACCCTTGAAGCCTTTAGGCAGAAAAATACACGTATAAAAGTCAGAAGTCTTTGAGCTCATTTCCCAAAAACCTCTGACTTGGGGGGCTGATGACGGGGGTAGCCCAAGACCAAAATAATGGACTTCAATACCTGAATGCCCAAAAGGAAAAACGGTTCAAAGGTTAAAAACCTGGGGAAATGGAATAAAGTAGCATGGAACAGTATGTAGTCATGTCTCCTGATTACTTCACCAACTCACCAGCCGCAAAAGCAATGCAGGTCCACAGATCACACTCTATTATCCAAGGGTCAAAAGGCTTCAACCCCCGAAAGGGCAAGCCCCTCACTGCAAGCAAGGTCACTAGTCAAAGGCATTCCTCTTTGGGAGATGTCTTCTCCTATATATTTGACACTTCATTTACTGATGTAAGGACATTCTTGGCCAGGCCTGTTTCCTTAAACTCTGGTCATTCATATCGAGTACTTGCTTCATGCGAGTTACTCACTTTCACATCCAACACACACATTCCGTTTGCTCCCATATCCGAATCTGAATATACTTCAGAGGAGGATCTTCAGCAAACAACAAAAATAAACTAGTGAACCTCCTTCCACGTCTTGCAAACGTGGGGGGACCCCACGACCTGCGTTAGGCAAAGTTGAACCCTTCAACCCTTTTGCCTAACCAGCCCAGCTACTATCCTTTGTCTCTTATTTGTTGCATCAACAAACACCATAATTAGCTATACCCTTGATTGAATGCTTTAAAATTGGTATAGCATTCCGTATCCCGGTTTCCTGAAGAGAAAATAAGAACAAAGAAGATGAGACCCATTGTTAAATGTATGCAAACGTTGTGGTGTTACTCAAACCGAAGCAAGGAGTTCTTGGCATAGCTTAATTCTCCGTCTCCAGTATTCATATGTAATATGTTTACCAAGGCCATGCTTATTATTCTTTATTTTTTGGTAGTGGTTTTGGATGATGGATTAGAAATGGGTGACATGTCGCTGATATAGAGGGTCATGGTGACCATGAGGATCAATACCACACCCTATAACCTAAGTAGGGCTAATACAATCTCGATCCTTAATCTTTTTTTAATGGCAAACTAACATACTCCTAAATACTTCTATATTTACACACTGCAAGATTAAAACCCTCCACCTGATGGAAAGAGGGAAGAAATGTCACAAGGTGTGAATTATTCTCGAATGTCGGGAGGTTTAGCATACGTTGTCTTAACCGGGTCCGCGCTAGAGAGCCCCATCGCACAATAGATCCCCAATTTAAACACCTCAATGAGAAATCCCTATCACCCAAACTCAAACTTATCTTTCAAAAAAAAACCCCAAACTCGAACTTGAGACCTGGAGGGAAAAACTCACCTGGGCCCATCATAGGTGGAACTTAAATACCCGTGACCATCACTAGAGCACTAGTGATGGTTATCAAATATGGATTGATAAAAAATATCCAAACAACTTGCTAAGTTGTTCCCTTACAAACGGAAGGAGTTAGATTGATGTAAGGTCATCCGTAGTCATAAAATCCCTTTGCGGGCGTTATGCGACACGTGTCATGCCACGTCACACAGGGGCTTTATGAGATGTTATATCACTAGAGCCCGTAGTCATAAAGCCCCTACCCATCATTACCTAATTATTAATTTTTATTTTTATTAATTAATTAAAAAAACATTAACTATTTTTTGATCGGTCAAACTTTTGCAAACAACCCTCCATCATGCCGCGAAGGAGATGGCGCTCCCCCCCCCCCCCCCCATAACGCCCCATTGCCCCATAACGCCCTTTGTCGTGGTGTTCCAGGCACCATTGGACGCTGTGGGTGGCTTTTTAGGGCATATAGAGCCCCACTACAGGTAGTCTAATAATAACTAATGACAAATAGTTTGTTCTTTAAATACGATAAACATAAACACGAATCACGAAATAGAAAATGTAAAACACTTGAATTAATTAAAGTAGACCTTTTCTTTTCAAGTGAGATAACCGGTATATATATAAAATGTTATATTATACTAGGATTTTGCCCGCCGCGCGTTGCGGCGGCGCGCGACGGGTGGAAACATATAGTAAGACAAAACACGATTCGTAAAACCCAGTGCGCAAAAGACAATTACAAAAAAAAAGTGTAAATCACAAAGGTAGACACAAAGTGTACAAAACAATGCCAAAGACATTTCGAAATACACAATGCACTGTCATTTGCAAAAGTAGGAGTTGTAGTCTAGGGGTTACAATTGCAAATTTTTTAAAGTTTGGCAGGTGTAAAAATGGAGTAATAGTGCAAGGGGTAAAAACGCAAAGTCTAAAAAAGACAAACTGTACAAGTATAGGGGTACACTTAAATTTTAATATTCATAATGCAACCCGCGGGCGATGCGTCGTAGGCACGTTGCAAACAGATTAGTCCAAGCGCTATGTCATGCGCAAACCATATGAAAGCGCATGTCTTGACGTATTTAGTTCAACTCAATGTATGGTTGAATCCAAACATTTAGTTTTTTTAAAAAGAAATTTGCGAACGAAAATAATTAAAGAAAACAATAAGCTAAAAATGTATAGATATACGGTACAGCAATAAAGTTGAAACATTATAAACTTTTGAGATTAAACCTCAATGGTCTAATATTGCAATGTAATTAAAGTTTAACTTGGAAAGGAAATGGACTCAAAACACAATTTAAAAAAATTAAAAGCAAAGAGCCAAAATGTATTTTACTCAAGTATGGGTGAAAAATTGACGTTTAACTTGAAAAGGAAAAAAACTCAAAACGCAATTTAAGAAAACTAAAAGCAAGGGGTCAAAATGTATTTTACTCAAAGTATGGGTGAAAAGAAGAAATGTCGAAATGGACTTAAAACGCAATTTAACAAAACTAAAAGGAAGGAGCCTAAATGTAATTTACTCAAAGTTGTGTCTAAAAAAAGAAAACGCAGAGGCATGTCGGTGGCACATGCCACCAACTTTGTACTTTAAGGTTATAGGGAAATATACACATTGACAATCTCTAAAAAATTCTGATCGAAAAAGCCCAATGATCTTATAATATTGTTCTTTTACTATGTTTGACAACATCTTAATGGTTAAGTGCTAAACTAGTAAGATGCAAACTAGTAAGATGCCTGAACCACTAAATGTTGAACCAGTAAGAGGTTTGAACCATTAAGAGTCTGTATAATGCTTAACCGTTCAGAGGCAAATGTATGACCGATTCAGATTAGAGGTCTTAACCATTCCGACTTTGTATAATGTTTAACCATTCAGAGGCAAATGTCTGAACCATTCAGACATCTGCTCGTGAAACAAACAGTATGAACCATTAAGTGATAAACCAGTAATAGATGTGAGCCACTAAGAGACTCTTTAAAAGTAAACAAACAACCCCTAAATAAAATACATTATTTTATTATAAAAACCCAGCTTTTATATTAAAATAAAGTATCAACTGGAAAACGTGATTACTTATAACATTTTTTAGCAAACTATTATTATATTATATAATAAAGTACCACCCGGAAAACGTGATTACTTATAAAATTATTTATCAAACTATTATTATATTATATTATACATATGAATTCAACCTCTTTATTAACGGTAACAAAAAAATTGATTTTATTACCATCACTAAAGAAAGCAATAGTTTATTCCATAGGAAATAGATGACAGATATCTAATCGATAATGTGATTTTGGTTTCCGATCGTAAAGAACTATCAAAAAGATTATATACATTCTCATTACTTAATTAGGTAATTAATATTTTTATCAATTATAATTATATTATTATTATTTTATTTTATGGTTATAATCATATTATTATTATGATTAATTTTCAATATATTTATTTTTTAATAACTTTTAAGATAAGATACAATGTTTTATAAATTAACGTTGTTTACCATTTTTTCGTTATTCTAATAATATAGTATAATGCCTTATAAAACTTTGAATATACGTTGCGACATGCTTATTTTATATGCATTTCAATAAAAGCTTTGTTCAAACTGAACGAGTCAATTATAATTTTTTTGTTCTTTACCATGAAAAACCAAATCGATATTGTCCGAACACCTTAGTAGCGGTGTAGAGTACCATTCATATCATAAGCTATAAGCGAGTGTGGATGATGAACAAAATTGATATCATCCGATCAACATTAACTGAACATCGGTACCGGTGTTTGTACTTTTGAAACCTTAATCGATATTCATTCTTATAGTTTTTTTATCGACGTAAAATATGTCTCGATTTTCTAATGGGCACGTCATGACTTTATTTTTTGGGGTTTATCTTTCGGTCACTAAGTGCTGATCACGATATAAATGATTTATCTAATCGAACCGATGATACCAACCGACTTCCCACCGCAACGCGTGGGGGAAGTCCACTAGTTTTACATTAAAATAAAGTATCAATTGGAAAACGTGATTACTTACAATATTATCTAGCAAACAATCACTAAATACAACATAATTAGCTATACGCTTATGGATTATCATAATTAGCTATACCCTTATGGATTAGGATCAAATACAAAAGGTAAAATAAATAAAAATGGTAAGAATGATTTTATTCCATTGATCTTAAATTTGAAGGTTAAGATTAGTTCTATAGAAAAGAAACTAGTGGAAGGGCATAATAGGTAATCATATATTTATTAACTTTTTCTCTCTACAGACACATGTTAATTCTACAGTCAATTTAAAACCTACATGACGTTTTCATACGACATTAAAAAAAAACGAAGCATCACTATATTAATATATGGGGTAAATTACATGTGGAGTCCTTGTGTTTATGGGTTTTAACCACTTGAGACCAAAAACAAAAAGTTTAACGACGTGAGTCCCCATAAGCATTTTCTTTAACCATTTGAGTCCAAATTTCTAACACTGTCAGAATTTTTTGGTTAAGTATTATTAAATGACCAAAATACCCTTATATTTAAAAAATAAAAAACTCTCTTTCTTTCTTCACCCTTATCTCTCTGGCCTTTCTTTCTCTCACTTCCACTCCTTCTTCACAATCAAACCCACTTCCCACATCTCTCTGCCAATTGATCGATTCCCTCACTTCCCACATCTCCCTCTACAATCAAACTTAAATCCTGTGCGATTGAATCTCGTTACACAATTAGCAAATCCATAATTATTCATGACAAATTCATATAACTTTTAATAACCTAAACTGAAACTGAATTGGAATTAACGTGAAACTAAAACTGAATTGAAAATATCAACGTAATTGTGCAAGCTCTTAATGCCTTCTTCTTCAGTGCCATAGCAAAAATTCTGGAGGATTTTTTTGGCGGGAAACGGAGGACGGAGCGGCGGAGAGTTTGCGGGAGAGATACGACGACGGTCAACTGTCTTGAGAAAAGCAGTTGCAGTGGTAGTCGGAGCCGTCATTTTTTACTAGTTTTGCCGGAGGTTTTCTCTACGGCGGCCTCCGTTAAGGTCTTGTTTGCTCTCGGTGGTGGTGGGTGTTTGGAGGTGGCGGTAGTGCGATGGTGGTGGCAGTGTTGGGGATGATGGTGGGGCAGTGGTGGGGATGGTGGCTGTGTAGTGGTGTGTAGAGAGAGAGAGAGAAGAGACTTGTACTGCTATGCATATAAGACTTGTATTTTGTGTGTAAATGACCAAATTATCCTTATAGATAAAAGACTTGGTGGATGTAGTTAGAAATTTGGACTCAAATGGTTAAAGAAAATGCTTATGAGGACTCAGGTCGTTAAACTTTTTGCTTTTGGACTCAAGTGGTTAAAACCCATAAAACACATGGACTCAAAGTAATTTACCCTAATATATGTGTCTTATATGATTAAAATATTCAAGAATATTCAAAGTAACATTGTCTTATACTTAAACCGCGTCTGACACCGATTGCGCTGAGGCTGGTTGTCAATTGATTAGAGGTGGCTTGAACCACAACAATAAATCGTGAGCGGAGAGGGAAAATCAGTAAGTGAATTCGGAAGGCAGGGGAGTTTTATGAGTGAGAAGAAACTTAGGGAAGCCAAGAATTACGGGGAGTTACAGGAGTTCCAATTTCAATAGGGAATGCAAAGTGGAATATAAAGGGAGAGTAGGAGTAAAACGTGGGAGTGGAATTCCAAAGACGGTGAGAAAACCCGTTGCAAACCGCAAACAATCATGGCTAGATTTTAAGCAAATCAAGAGGGAGAATCTAAACCGCTAAGAACTGTCAATATTTTTGGTTATTTTTTGGAGTTTAGATTGTAAGGATTTGATCTTGAAAAGATCTGACGGTCATGATTACAGGAGGGTCAGGATATACTCTTATTTGAGTAGAAAGGCTCGGAAGTAATCTTGATCATCAATTGATTAATCAAGGTCTTGGATTAAATGAGTATAATTGATAAAAAAGAGGTGGCGTGTGTGATTTGTAGGGGTATTCTAGTCCATCAAAATCAATATTTTCTCCCTCCTTCAATTCTCTCGTATTTAAAACGTTGATAACTTTTTCATACGACATTTTTTTTTATAAAAATTGCACCATAAAAACGAGCGTTTTTTTATCTTTAATACGAGCACACTAATGCTATAGTTTTGAAAAAAAAGTTTTCGGTAACCCAGATGCATAAAATGCAATGGAAAAAAACACAAAAAATGATTTTTCTCTAAAACGCAATGGAAAAAAACACACAAAAATGTTTTTTTTTTCTAAAACGCAATGGACTAAAAACAAAAAAATGTCTTCTTTGTTTAAAACGTAATGTACTAAAACACAAAGAAATGTGTTTTTTTATAAAACGCAATTTACTAAAAACACAAAAAAAAGTTTTTATTTTAAAATGCAATGGACTAAAACACAAAAGCAATTGTTTTTTTTTTATAAAAAGCAATAGACTAAAAATACAAAAGAATGTGTTTTTTTCTAAAACGCAATGAACTAAATACATAAAAGAATGTGTTTCTTTTTTCTAAAACGCAATGAACTAAAAATACAAGAGAAAGTGTTTTCTTCTAAAACACAAAAGAAAGTGTTTTCTTCTAAAACACAATGTAAAAATACACAAAAAAATTGTCTTTTTTCTAAAACGCAATTGACCAAAAACATAAAAAATGTGTTTTTTTTAAAACACAATAGAACAAAAACATAAAATCAAAATGTTTTTTTCTAAAACGCAATAGACCAAAAACATAAAAAATAAGGGTTTTATAAAACACAATGAGTTAGTGTATTTAATAAAAGACAAAGAAAGCAATAAAGATGGAATCTTTAAAATATAATTTCATTTTACTTTTCAAAAACCCAAAACATAAAATACAGCAATAGATATAAAATGTAAAACGTAATGCTTTTCATTATATTCATGTGAGTTCCCAAAAGAAACCCAAATCATATTATATAATATTATATTCATTTGAGTTTTTAAAAAGAAGCCCCAATCACAAAACACAAATAAAATATGTAAAACGCAATAAAAATTCTTTATCTTATCATATTATCTCCTCTCCTTGTCCCTATCCAAATTCGCTCACCTGTCAAAAGAAGCCCAAATCACACAACACAAATAAAATATGTAAAACGCAATAAAAATTCTTATGTTATCATATTATATTCTCTCCTTGTCCCCATCCAAATTCGCTCACCTGTCAACAATTTTTTCATTCATAATTGAGTAAAATGCACAAATAGTCCTTGTGGTTTTGATTTGGTGAAATTTCATCTTTAGACCTCATTTTTTCAGAATTACACTCTTAGTCACTGTGGTTTGACAAGTTGTTACTCGGATAGTCCATAAAGTGGATGAAGGTTACTCGGATAGTCCCTGTGGTTTGACAAGTTGTTACTCGGATAGTCCTTGTCATTTCACACCCATTTAACCAGAAAAACTAACCTCCATCCGCTTTGGAGACTACCCGAGTAACAACTTGTCAAACCACAGGGATTAAGAGTGTAATTTTGAAAAGTTGAGAACTAAAGGTGAAATTTCACCAAACCACAGGGACTATCCGTGCATTTTACTCTTCATAATTTCATCTATCATTTACCTCCTTCACCATTCATGTCCTAAAACTATTCAAAATGCCAACTACCCATTCAAACTCCGGCGTGATTTGCGTCGATGATTCAGATTCAAACGATTTACACCAAGATTGAGGAGACGGCTTGACGGTCACCGACGACGGGGAGGAGATGAGAGTGGTGGTGTGGGTGGTGGCGGTGGAGTAGTGAAGTGGTGGGGAGATGGGTTTTAGATTAGGGAAAATATTGGTGTGTAGGAGAGAGGGTGCTAGGTGGTATTGTTAGAGGTTGGTCCAAAATACC
The DNA here is from genome assembly GCA_030545235.1 of Helianthus tuberosus. NCBI lineage: Eukaryota > Viridiplantae > Streptophyta > Magnoliopsida > Asterales > Asteraceae > Helianthus > Helianthus tuberosus. Next base: position 31,736,113 of record CM060415.1, on the reverse strand, counting down.
CTTCCCGCTTGTGTTTCTACTTTGCAACACGGATGTTTAAGATTACTTCCTATATTTCATACCAAGATTAAACTTTCTATTTATTTAATCCTGATAATATAAAACACTTGAATAGAATTATAAAATAATTGGACCGTTTCTCTGCCAAGTGACAGTAATGGTATATTTTATTCAATAAAGTGTTATATCTATTAGACAATTAATGAGGTTTTTAGTGATATTAGATCTTGGGGGTTCGTTTGTTACAATAATAGATCGAAAGATAAATGTATAGGGTGGAAGGATTGGTGTAGGTTTGTAAATTTGTAATTGTTGTGGGGTTAGCCGCTCGACTTCGAGTTGTTGGTTGTTTTTAATAAAGTTCTCTGTTCAAAAAAAAATTAGACAATTTCTCTGCCAAGTGACAGTAATTGTATATTTTATACAATAAAGTATTATATCTATTAGACAATAATTGTATCATAAAAATTAATTTAAATTTTTATTATTGTATTATCTTATATACAATACAATTTGATCGACACAATATCTCTAGAAAATCTGATTGAAAAAGACTAGTTATCTTATAAATCTATAATACACTTTCTTTACTCAAGGAAATGCGTCGCTGAATTACAAAAAAAAAATATTTTTTTTATCAAAATACAAAGTTACAATATTGTTTAACTAGGTTAGAACTCTGTGTATTACACGAGCTGAATAAATGTAATTTTATATACTAAATAATAAAACATTATATCTTTAAAATTCTCGTTTATTACACGCATTGAATAAATGTAATTTTATATATTAAATAATAAAAATTATATCTTTAAGAACCCCGTGTATTGTACGTGTTAAGCGAATGTTTTTTAAAAACCTTGTGTATTACACACACGGGTTGAGTAAATGTAATTTTGTATACTAAATAATAAAAATAAATATATATTTTTAAAAAACCTCGTGTATTGTATGGGTTGAATAAATCTAATTTTATATACAAATTTTTTTAAAAATTATAATTTTAAAAACTCCGTGTATTATACGGGTCGAATAAATGAAATTTTGTATAGTTAGTATATATAGTTCAGGAGCTATATACACGTAGCTCATCGATCTTCACATATTCTTTTATTTTCTTCAAATAATATGAATATATAAAGAGAATGAAAAAAAATTAAAAAGAAATATTTTTAAGAGTGGTTTTGTAAAAGCTTGTAAAAAATACTTTTACTCATAAGAAAACATGTGTTGAGCAAATGTTTTTTTTAAAACCTTGTGTATTACACACACGAGTTGAGTAAATGTAATTTTGTATACTAAATAATAAAAATAAATATATCTTTAAAAAACCTTGTGTATTGTATGGGTTGAATAAATCTGATTTTATATACAAAATAATAAAATATTATAATTTTAAAAACCCGTTGTATTATACGGATTGAATAAATGTAATTTTGTATAGTAAGTATGTATAGTTCATGAGCTATATACACGTAGCTCGTCAATATTCACATATTCTTTTTTTTTTTAATTTTCACAAATAATATAAATATATAAAGAGAATGAAAAAAAAATCTTTTTAAGAATGGTTTTGTAAAAGCTTGTAAAAAACACTTTTACTCATAAGAAAACATGAGGATGATTACTATTGACTTACTCTTTTGCATTAACCATTATGTATTATATAAATTAAAGACTACAGCTAAAAAGAAAAATAATTATTTAAAAGAAATAAAAAGTAATTCGTGTTCATGCATATGCTTCCAAAAATTTATTAACATAATTAATTAATTTAGTAATCACATCATATATATTTGCAATTACATGAATTTGAAACTTATGGATCTTACTTTGTTATCACTCTCAATGTCTATACAATTTTTAAACAGGGGATGACACAAAATAATTATAACAAAAGCTACAATTTCAACTTTCGAGATAATCATATTATTATCGATTATATCTTAATTCTTATCATTTATTAATCTACTATAAAAAAAGTTCTTTGATTACAAAAAAATAAAAATATTTATAATTAAAAAACATATAGCTTCAATGAATGATAAGTGTCCCTTAAATAGTTTCTTTTATTATATAGTATAGATAAGATAAACCAGCAATAAGACCCGTGCGCGTTGCGGCACGGGTATATCACAAACATCGAATTGATGAGTCCAAACGTTATATGATGTGTTAACTATATGAAAACGTGCATTTCGACGTATCATAGAAAACATAACGGGTATAACAGAAAAGCTGACATGTATAATCAAAAGAGATTAATTAGAACTTTAAAAAAAAAAAAAAGAAACCAGAATTTAACTCCACTTGGTTCGAAACAAAATTAACAAAACATTCATAAAATAAGCACGGAAACATATTATATTTGACCTCACTCATTTCCTAAAAAAGTTTATGTTGAAACATACACCATAGTTATGAATAGCTTCCATAGCGGACGCAATCGCAAATAACGTAGCGACCATATGCCGCTATAAGGTACTATGTGACCACATAGCGATCAAATAGCGACGTCCGGTGGCGAATTCCGACGCCGGTGCTGCAACTTCTGCCGGAAACGAGGAAGAAGGAAACCGTAGGCTCAAATCAAAGAAAGAAAGAAGGAAACACACGTTGCGGCGTGTTGACTCGCAAAATTTTGAACGAAACATAAACAAAAAACTTGCGAAAGATGAAAAGTATAGGGGATCAAAGTTGGAAATAAAAAAGTGTTGGGATTAAATTGCAAAACATGAAAGTTTTTGGATTAAAAGTAAAAAAAAATCTAAGAGGTTAAAATGAAAAGATAAAAACCTTAGGATGAAAAATGAAAATTCAATTTTTTTTTAAAGACTCCTCATACATATGGTACAACAATATAAAGCAACAAAATGTTGCTTATTTATACTATGAAAATTCCATAAAAAGCTGCAAATCACATTTATTTAACTTTAATTTCATTTTGTTCGGCCATATTCACTTAGGCTAGGCGGTGTGGGGCTTGGCCTGGCCGACGACGTCCCAAACACCGTTTCACCCCAGCGCCGTCTTCCCCGTCTGCCTATGGACGATTGGGACGGTCATATGAGGACAAAAAATTTTGAGCCTTTGTAGCGTTGGAAAAAAATTTAATTTAACTTACCTTTTCAAAAACTAACGGTAATTTTTCAAAAAAAAAAACCCAAAAAAAACACCAAAATTTTTTATAAATACAACCCAAATGCCCCATTTTTTACCCACTTCAACCCCATCTGTCTCTCAACTTTGTATAAAATCTTCTACTTTTTTATAAACATTCTTCAACTTTTTTACAATAGATTAATACAACCTGAACAACACGAACAACCCAAATCCAAACCCGAACGTTTTTTCGGTGCCCCGGCTACTATCCTACAATGGAACCGAATGCTTTCTCGCAATTTTCCGTCAACTCTTTTGCGGGTTTTCAACATTCTCCGAACGCTTTTTCGAATACGCAATAAATGCAAGCGTTTCAAAACTTAATGATGCGAAACCCGTTCAACATGCAACCCGTTCAATCTTCTTAACCACCACAACCCGTTCAATCTTCTCAACCACTACAACCCGATGAAGACGACATTGAAGTCATTCTAGAGACGCAACCGCAATCTTCTAAACCTAAAAAAGGAAAGCAAATGGTGGTTGACCAAAATCAACCTTCGAAACCGAAGCCAAAACCGTGGGTGTGGATCGAGGAGGAGGCCTTAGCGAAGGCGTATATTAGCACATTCACACACCCCGTTGTCAGTATGAAAAGTTAAATTTTAAATTTTTTTAATATAAACTTTTTAATAGAAATTTTAATTTTTTAATATATACTTTTGTTAAATATAGGTAACAACCAAACCGGTGAGGGGTTTTGGAAAGTGACATTATCAAAGTTCCTTGCGATAATGGAACAAGGACATTATCGCGATCTCAACTCAATGTCTTCGTAGTGGCGAAAGATGAATCCGATCATGAACCGGTTTGCGGAGATATATAATAATTTATATACAAGTCATCGCCGTAGTGGGATGAGCAACGGGGTTGTTTTCAAAGCGGCGATGGATAAATAGGCTCGGACGCAAGATATCAAATTAATATTAACGAGGCCCGAGTTTGACGAAGAAGAGTACGCCGTACTAGAAGAGGAACATCCCCGGGCGGGGACAAATCAAAAAAGGAGGCGGCTACAAAAAAAAAACAAGCCGCAAAGGGGGGTGATTCAAAGATGGAGGCGTTTATGACCCAATTCAAAGCATACACGGAGATCACGACCCAAAAGGCAAATGCGAAGGAACGCGTGGCGGAAGAAAAGGTTCGGGTGAACAAAAAGAAACGAACTAAAAGAATGAGACATAATGACGGTCGATATTGAAAATTATTCCGAAGAAAAACGAGCTACTTTAACAAAGATGCAAGAAAGAATAATGAAAAAAGTATGAAAGTTCTTAGGATTTTTATTTTTTTAGATTATGTTTTTTTTGAACTTATGTAATGTTTGGTTTTTTAATATTAATGAATTTATTTTTATATCTTATTTAATAAATGTTAAAAAAGTAGATGAAGTTAAAAAAAATAAATAAATAAAGTTGGTGGGGGTAGGCTCATCCTTCATTTTCGGTGTTTTTACCTTGGGGGTATCCTCCAAGGACTATGACGTGACACCTATGTGACGGATCATCCTCCAAGGGATGACCCTCTACCATACCGTCTAGCCTTAAACAATTGATACAGATCCAGACTTTGAAGTCGACATCATAGGCCTACCTCAAAATTGAGCCACTCGACAACCCAGATGTCAGGCCTAAACCCTACGTACGCATGCGTGGATACCTTTCAACTTTGAAGATAATCTTTTAGAGTTAATTACATAATTAGTCCCCGTGATTTGCACAAAATAACATACTTATGTACTACTAGTTTAAAATCACCTTCTAGACTATTAACTTTTCATTTTGTAACGTTTGGAGGTATTAACTTCTACGGTATTAACATAGTTAGTCCTTGTGGTTTGCACAAAATAACATATTTAGGTACTAATAGAATGTGATTTTAAACCTACAAATAACGTTAATACCTCCAAATGTTACAAAATGAAAAGTTAATACCCTAGAATGTGATTTTAAACTATTAGTACCTAAGTATGTTACTTTGTGCAAACCATAGGAACTAACTATGTAATTAACTCTATTCTTTTATTTTTAAATATTGTAATTAGATAATACCCTTTAGTGTCTCATTGAGATTTGATTTCTTTCTTTAGTTTGTGGTGAAATAACCATATTTAATTATGTTTTCTTTAATTGCATGAGAAACACTAGTACAAAAGCAATTTTTTGGTGCTGGAATTTATGCCTTTTTGAAAGAGCACCAACAAATATACCATCAAATAATCAAATAATGGGATTTGTTGGTGCTGCTCAATAAGAGCAAAATTAAATCTCTAAACACACACCACTATTAAATCTCTAAACACGTCACCAAAAAATCAATGATAGAAACCATAACTCTCTGTGAGTGCAGTTATGTCTATCGCTTCCGTCAATCCAGCTCGTAGCAGAATTAGTAGAAGACAAAGCCTTATAGTGTAATATTTAGAAAAAAGGGCAAGGTGACATTATTGTAAATAAGGAAACTTTCCTTATAAGCCTTTGTCTATAAATAGAGGAGTTAGGGCTTTAGTTTAGAACTTTTGCCATTTTGCAGATTTGAGGAGCTTTGGAGCTAGACAGAGAAAGGCAAAAGGTGATTCACGGTTCATTGTATAATTTCAGATTATTCAATCGAATCACAGATTGATTAAATACGCTCGTGTGTTCGGTCCATGCACTAGTACGGATTCCGCACGTCACACGTGTCATTCGCAATCGTTCGGGAGTCAAAACCGATCCTACACTCTCTAACACGTGTCAATATACATTTACCAACATTTAATCCACTACTAGAATATCAAAAAAAATTTACATGGCTTTGATTGGTTCACTTGGGTTATCTTTATATTTATAAAATAAAATATAAAAAGGTTATTGGCGATGGATTTTCTATGATGAACCGTTCCGTAAAAATATACATACATTCTATATCTAAGAATTTCAAAGAGCATGTACAGTAGCTCTCTTTTTTTTTTCTTTTTGACGTTTTCTTTTTTTTTTCTTTTTATTATTTTTCTTTAAACTTTTACCCTTTTAACTTTCAGTGTTAACAATTTCAACCTCTTAACTTTCTAAAAAATTTGTAATCAAGTTTTACATGTTTATTTTTGTGTATGCGTTTCTATAAATTTAAATTGATTTACGGTTAGACGAATTGATTTTACGTTTCTATTTACAATTAATTTAAAATCAATTCGTCCCGCTGTCCAATTTAAATTTATTATTATGGTTTTCGGTCGATGTAAAACATGTGTCAATATTCTTTTGAGCATAGTTCATTCGGTTGGTATACTGAACCAAAAGAGATATCGACCGAAACCCCGCAGCGTAGCGAGGGTATTCCTACTAGTTATTTGAACAAATGTTTTTTAGTTTTATTTTATTTATAAAACATCCAAGATCTAATACAAAGGCAAATAAATAAAAAAAAAACTATACAAACAAAAAATTTATAAAATCTACAAGCATAATAAAATAAAATTACATGTTCATGGGAAGCTACAAAGAATAAGATACAAACATGATTTCTATAAAGCCATTTTCTAAAATAACAATTTAAACACATACAATCAAACCAAATTAACATAGTGTATAATTGTACATCTTTGGCACTTCAAAGCATAAATGACGTCAATCGACATAATAGTTTTCCGGCAAGTATCTTCGGTGTATTTGATGGCATCACGCATAAAATCATAAAGAAAGATCTTCAACAATCTCATGTCTCTTCGTAGATAAGGCCATTGATATGATTTACGCCACATCGCCGGTTTCTTGATACCGTGAAAGCCATTCCGAAAAACCTTCCGGTGATGCTTTGCTCCTCCTTCACATTTTTATCTCTCTAAAAAAGATTTTGATTTTAACATTGTGTCTGTATATATGTGGGTATAAAGGTTGTTTTTTTGAGGCATGATTTGATCCATTGATTGAATAGGATGAGAGCAATTGAAAACTGTAGGATTATGATCCATGTGATTCCTAACAAAATGTTTTGATTGGTTCACTTTGTTGGTGCTATTAACAACTTCACTCTCAAAAAATCAATTTAATGGTGCTATTAACAACTTCACCCTCAAAAAATTAATTTAATGGTGATGTATAACTTCTAAGCTTTAATGGTGCTTTTGGGCTTTGTATTCTAAGACACCACCAAAAAAAATTGAATTTGACAACATCAAATAATGGTCTTGGATTAGTGAAAGGACCATATTTTCTTGATGATATTTTGATCATTACTGTTGGCTGTTTTCCATTCTCTCCTATTGTTTGTGTTCCCCTTTCTTTAAGATCCTCATCAAGTGGTTTCACATTTTAGGTCTGACGATCATGGTCGGCAGAGGACAACCTCCATGCAATGCCAACCGTCATGGTGGTGCGATGAGGACTGGTGGTCGAAAATGGGATCCACATGATGTTAAAGAAATCGAGCGTTTACAACAATGGATTCGAGACTTAGAACTACAACATGACAGCAATTGTCAAGAGGAAACCAAGCCGGATACCATCGTTTGGCACGAGGGTGACGACGGAAAGGAGAATCCTTTTGGCTGGCGTCCGCATCTTTAATTCCAACCACAAAATCGCAACGACCTCCTATGCACTTTTGGAGCGTGAGTTGAGATTCCGGGATTTGAAGGAAAAGCGCAACCATATGAGTCCATCGATTGATTAATCGATGGAGCACTGTCGAATGTGTTTTTGAACTCTGTGATATCCCGGTTCATCTTAAGGGGATAACAATAGCCATCAAATTGCACAAGTTTTCTTTCTTATTGTGGATCATTAATAAACCGACTTCAATAGTGTAAATCTCAAGTGGAAACGTCAGAAAAAAAATTAGAAACATCTCCGAGCCAAATTCTACCTGTTAATTATAGGCAAGATGTTTTTTTAATATAATAATTATAACTAAACGCAACATAACTCTTCTGTTGGAACAGCTTATAGCAGATTTTTATCATTTACGAATGCATTACGAGGTTAATGAAGATGAAGAACAGGTTATTGCTCAATTTTTGGGAGCTTATGCCCGGAAGTGGCTGATATCGTCCAATTACAACAATTTTTAACCCTTAGAGATGTGTGACACCTTGCTCTTAAGGTGGAGAAATAACTTAAAGGGAAAAGTCGTAGTACAACTACCCATGTCCCAACTATATCACGACCTCTTGTCACATCTAGTACTCGATCAGGGACCGTAGCTACACCCTAGTCCGAAGGATCTTCCATAAGGGAGGTGAACCACATCGGGGCACGATACCTCATTGTTATAAATGCCACGGAGTAGGCCATTATGCCCGTGAGTGTTTTAATAAACAACCTGTTGTTGATTATATCTTTAAACATGGGTTAAAATCATAAAACCCTAATCGTGTTTATTCAAGCAATAACATAAAGCGTGAATATAAAATTAGAGATACTTACTTGCTAGAATTATAATCTTATATGAGGATGATAAAGTCAAATCATGGTTGGTTAATAACTCTTGGTATTCTCTCTATTAAAGGCATCTAAAGGGAAATCGTAAAGTCCCTTTAACTTATAACAATTACTTCCATCAAGTAAATGTTAGGAACTTGTAGTTATGTCATATTGTTACTGAAATGATCCGTTAGGCCACATGAACGGGTTATTTCTAACATTCTCCCGCTTGGCCGAGTGATCATTTGTAATAAGCATAAGTAAGTTTGGCCAAGTTATAACATTAATTAATGTTTCAAATTGAAACTGTAATAAAATGTACAGTCATTGAGTTATTGTTAACTCAAGACCCCCATTAATCATGTTACAACCCCAAATCAAAACACACTTAAATTTAAGACCAAGATGACTGAGGTAAGCCCTTTATAATTAATGTATATAATTCATCTATACGACATGTTATTATGTATGACCTTTAGTAAAACCCGTCTTTATTATGAGCTCTTAAAAAGACTTTGAGTTTAGACCTTAGTTATCGGATCCACAAGTATATCATGAATGTAAATGTATTCGATACAAATATTTAGTTTCCTCTTCCTGTTCATAAACGAACAATGATTTCGTATCGAAGTTTAATGCAGCACCTCTCGAACTATTATTGTTCGAGGAAACAAGGTAGCTGACTTTTCACAGTAAATCTTCAATATAGTATTTATATGTAGTTAATAAGTTTATGAGTCTTCTGATAAAATTTCAACAACATTCAGTAACAATTGCGTTGTTAATTAACAACATATTATGTTATTATAATTTAAGTTGTTGTTAACAGTCTCTTATGACTCCTCCATGAGATTGATTTGTCCGCAGACATAAGGATTACCCCAAATTGACTTTTAGTTTCTTTTGAATACTACAAAATCAAGGTAAGAATAGTCAACCTCTTCTTATAGTATTTCTCGTTTCTTAAAGATATCGTAAGATGCTTCACAATAATCTAGAGTGGTCTAATGTTCATCAATGTGAGCAATATCTATACGAGTATAGACTTGAACCTTCGTAAGGCTTCTAATTAACGAAGTATAAGGAAGTAATCTCATTTATCATTTTATCCTCTAAAGGGGAGCAATATTGTTTGTTACACATGTAAGAGCCTGTTTTAGAGTAAAGCTTATGGGATGAAACTAATGTCCCGATGGATCTATCTCGGTATATTTTGATTAGGGCTGGCAAATTATGCCTTATCGGGTTTAATAGGTCTCTGACGACGCGTATAATAGAAGTATTAAATATGAATACAACTCGTTTAACTACTTGATATCTCATGTCTATAACAAAGTTTTATGTTTTATGTACCAAGAAAAAGAAATGATGGATCCTAACCTCATAATTTTATTTATTTTTAGAAAAGTAAAAAATCACATTGTGTACTATTTTAGTAAACAGGTCTAATCGTATCTTATACAGATATCTATTGCCAGCCCTAATTTTGATATCTCTCACGTAAGTGGTATCTCCGAGATTCATTATATCAAAATATGCGTGAGAAATTATTTGACTTGTGTAACATATATTTATCCAATGAGTGTCATCTATATAAGGACAAGTTTACATTAGTTGCTCCCACTCATCTTGAGGTAGGTACATAAACACACTTAACTCTTGATGAAAAGAATTGCATTAATATTTCATCATATTTTGATGCTTGCTTCAACCCTTACATGGAAGTTATTGACATACAAAGTAAGTGTTCTTGACCTTCAGTTTAGAACTTTCAGGTTGTTTTATGAACATGTAAGTCTTTTAAGGAAAGTTGTTTTAATGTTCATATAATGTAGGTCTAAATGATTATGAGCCACTAAAACAACAATGATCCTCAAATAAACATCTTGTAAGAAAGATAAGACGATTCTTTGATAAATAATTCTCTTCTAAGCATAACCTTTAACAATCAATCATCATACTTTTAGCGTCTTAATGTTTGCATTCAGATTTTGTTTAGTGATGAACACCCTTAGGTAATTCAACCAAATCCCTAACGTTATTCTAACAAATAAAATCAAATTTGCTAATAACAATTCTTATTACATTTAGAAAATTGATTAATGCTAATGGCTTAATTAGAGGAGGTAAGACTAGTAAACTTTCCAATATCCATTTCAACTTCAGTCAAGGAGGATACATAATCATCAAAGTTAGTAGGCTTTTAAACCTAGATGGCCTCCTTAGTTGATTATTAGGTTTATTAAGAGTTTTAGTTTTATGGATTAACTCTTGCCTAAGTTGCTATCACTTTCATAATTCTAAGTGTGTGCAAGAGGTGTAATCAGAGTAAAATCTATTAGGTCTCTTCCCCCGCCTTTTTCACTTCTGGCAAGTCCTGATAAGGACTTTTACTGCTCCCACTGACTTAGAAATCTTTAACAATTTAGCATGCTTATGGTCAACATTAGAAGATAAACAAATTCTAATAGAGAAATAAATTAATGAAGTTACTCATTGTAGTTTCTCTGCTTAAGGATTACAATTTTGGCAAGAAATCTGAGTGTGCCCACATTTAAGCAACAATGAAACTTTTGTTAGAGTAGCAGTATATTTTCAAAGAGAAAAGTTGTGAAGGAGCAGTGTCTTGTACAGGAGGTACAAATTGAGGTAACAACAAGTTTTCACTCCCCTACCTCTTGCAACTCTCGCAAATTAAGATTAAGACACTTAATGCTCCCACTAACCTTTTAGATCTCTAGGAATGCTACAAGATAAGTTTCAATGATGTACGTGTTGTGGGAACATGTCATATATGTTAGACTTGATTTCCTTAATGTCCTGATGTTATAAAAATTTTGAGGGACTTAGAAGGAATCATAGTATATATGAATTAATTTCTTTAATACCTTGATCCATAAGGGACATATTAGACACAAGTAATATTATGATAAATGAATAATGTCTGAATATTCCATTTTGGGATAAGTTCCAATGAAATATAATCTCTGATTGAACTTGATTTATTCTCTTAGCCATTTAATTATTAAGGCTTATGACACATGCTCATAAGTCACTAAGAATGAGATTTGATAATATTTCATCCTTCATTAACCTAGTCATGATTTCTCATGAGTTTCGATCTCAGTGGATGAAGTTTTTAGGTCTCATTTTTCTTTTGTCAATTTTTTTTTCATTTTCATGATAATAAAATGTTATTTAAAAATGTAGTAACATCTAGTTCTGTCTTATAGGTTTCTATCCAGATTGTGATGACATATAATATAAGAGTTTAAGGTAAGAGTGACTTTGTCTTGACCATGCAAACCTCATAACTGTCATAAAGCAGCTTTCATATTGATACTAAATTCTGAATAATCTACAGAATATATAAGGTATTATGAAGCCCAATTATAAAACATTTTATTATGGTTTTTATAGTAAAATTTTGCCACTTACTCTCATATTAATTATTTGTTGATTTCTAGTAAGTAAACATATAGAACTAGACTCAACCCATCATGTGTTAATTGGAATATTATCATTAGCAGACTTTAATACCATAAATATCTAACTACTTATCTTAGCCAGCTCTTCCATTGAATTATGGATAGTCTCGATGCTCATGCCTAGTTTAATGGCATAAATTTGCAGGGAGACTTTCATTTGAAGAAACTTATAGCTGGAAGTAGTACTTGTAGACTATCTCTAAATCTTAAAAGTGTCCTCCTTTTAGGTTTAGTGGTGGTGAGATGAACAACATCTAATTTTCCTATTTCATGCATTCGTTTTCCTATACATATGTAGCTAATCAACACACTCATTTTCCTTTGGTACTCTTAAGTGATATAGTTGATTCTTAAGGCAACTTATGGTATTGGTGGAAAAGTTATACGTAATGCATCGGAAAAGTGTACTGATTTCCATGTGTAAATCTTTAAGTAATGGGTCATGGCATTGTACATCATGATGTATTCACATATACCACTAACTTTATAGTAAGAAACTAGAGTAATTCATGCCTCTTAGGAGTTATTTTGATTCTTCCAAAGAAAACATATTAGTCTTGAGAAATTTAGAATCTATAATAGCTCCCATGATAGCAATAATGAAATGAGTTCTTGATTATCATAAAAGATATAATGGTTTACTTATCCCACTAGTCATGCTCTAGTTTTCTTTTGTAATACTTTTATTAGAAAAGAGCAATAGGATTATCATATCTTAAGAAATAATCAACAATCCAACAAGTGCAAATTTTGTAGAAACTCTTTAGTATGCAAAACATTTTAGGTTTTGAAATTAGAGTAGATGAAATAGATGAGATACAAACTTAAAAAGAAGCTTGGAGTGATTTACATTATGGGGTAATCAAGTAAGGCAGACACAAATTATTATATTAAAGATATAGTCTACTATAACACCAAAATAACAGACTAACTTAACGTTCTACCTGAATTTTGGCTTCGCTTTGGCTTCGACCAAAATTCAGACACTTTATGAACATACGTAAATAACAGATTGTCTTGATGTTCTACATAAATTTGGCTTTGCTTTGGGTTTAACCAAAATTTATGCATTATGAACATACATAATAGACAAACTTATTGTTCTACATGAACTTTGGCTTCGCTTTGGCTTTGACCAAATTCAGACATTATGAACGATATTAAATAATAAATCTCGGCTTAGTGTTCTACCTAAATTTTGGCTTCGCTTTGGCTTTGAACAAAATTTATACATCATGATCATAAATAATAAACCGACTTAATGTTCTACCTTAATTTTGGCTTCGCTTTGGCTTTGACCAAAATTCAGGCATTATGAACAATATAAATAATAGACCGTCTTTAGTGTTCTACATGAACTTTGGCTTCGCTTTGGCTTTGACCAAAATTCATATATTATGAACACATATAAATATAGACTGTTTCAATGTTTTACATGAACTTTGGATTCGCTTTAGCTTTGACCAAAATTCATGTATCGTAACGAATGAACATAAATAATAAGGTAAATCATATAAATATAACATAACACCCTTGGGCTAGAAATGCTACATTTATTTAAATTAGGCTAATAATTTATTATGTGCATCATCAACCAATTAGTTGTTGGACTTATTATCCAACAATAAACATAATCACATAAAATGGTATAAATTAAGCTTCAATACAAAGTGAATTTATATCTTATTGGTTTAGTCATTCAGTCTTTCATTAAAGTTGCCATTCCCACGTTAGGGCCATATAAAAGTTGGGCCATGCACCCGTTAAGACCATACGAAAGTTTGGGCCATGCATAAGTTATGAACGAAACCAAAAAAAAATTTATGTAAAAGTTAAAGTAAAACATACTTAAAATCACACTTAGAAGTAAAATCATCTTTAAATTTAGGCTACGAATTAATTATGGAAATGAGATTCACACTTGATAAAATAGCCAGAGATTTCATATATTTAGGTGATTAAAAAATTATTGATTTTATTTATTTATAGTCAATCTTCATTACCATGTCTCGTTAATCTCAAACAAGTATTTGAGAATAGACATATAGTTAGGATGAGAATAAACATAAAGAACATTTTAAGGTTTTCAAAAAAATGGATATATCAAACCGATTGCAGAAGAAACATTTATGGCACAAGCTAAAATTAACCAAACCACTTTCAACATAATAATTAATTTATGATTTGGAATAAAAAATGACTCTAAATCATTATGACTTATGAATTCCCTTCTAATTAATTTTGAACCACAAACAACATTTTACCAATTCCAAGACAGTAGCATAAAAATCTTGGATTTGATCAATATTAAAACTAAAATTTGATTCACAATTTTAACATAAAAGTAAGATAAATAGGATTGTATATATCCTTTGATTTTCTATATATTAGACATGAACGTCATGCAACTTTCATCAGTCAACTAATATACAATTTCTTGAAATCACAAATCAAATTTCATGATTAAATTGATATAATCAACACTGATCTGATACCACATATTGATTATATCTTTAAACATGGGTTATAATCATAGAACCCTCATCATGTTTATTCAAGCAATAACATAAAGTGTGAATATAAAATTAGAGATACTTGCTTGCTAGAATTATAATATTATATGACGATGATAAAGCCATAGCGATTCCCGTTATGATGCCTTAATCTTGATGGGATGATGAGAGAAAAGTGTATTTCTAGTGTTCTTAAAAGTGTTCTTTTTATAACTATTTATAAACTATGACTATCACTAATGATCCATAATTATGATTATAAATTATGGTTGGTTAATAACTCTTGGTATTCTCTCTATTAAAGCCATCTATAGAGAAATCGTAAAGTCCCTTTAACTTATAATAATTACTTCCATTAAGTAAATGTTAGGAACTTGTAGTTGTGTCATATTGGCAACGTTACTCAAATGATTAGTTAGGCAACATGAACGGATTATTTCTAACACCTGTTACTTTCCTAGACGAGACGATGTGTGAATATATAGGTGTAATTTCTGTAGTAAAGTTCTAATTTTTATGATGTAATCTTGACGGGATTTTGAAAATAGCTGGCATATGGTGTTGTTTATATGATAAACCAATGGGTGTATTGATGAAATACTGGTTAACACCGATGGTCAACTAGTTGTATTGTCTCTTCTGTGGGTTCAATCTCCTTCTCTACTCGCCGAATGACTAGGGTCCTGCAAAACAACAACACCGTTAGCTCGTTAAGAGGGGAATATCGGGGTTTCCCTCTTAACCGGGCTCCGGCGTGAGAATAAGTACCGCTCTGAGGAAGAAAACAGTGTGTGTTGAGAGTGAGAGTGTGGAGAATAGAATAGAATAACCTGAATGATGAAGGGTCCTATTTATAGCCGGAGGGTGAAAGAGGGAGGAGCAACCTTGCCAGCTGTTATCGGGCGCCAGCTGTCCGACCAAGGGGAATATCCTCTTGGTCTCCTCTGTCGCGTTTAGGATAGTGGTCCACGTGGCGCACCGATATTTGTCCCTGCTGGAGAAATCGTACTGTTGTTGTCGGTCTGCTCCCAGATTTGGTGCAGGTCTACATGGCGCTTGGTGACTGGTGACACGTGTTGTCCTTTCTGTCGGAAGGAGCATCTTTGGTGCCACCTTGACGTCTTCCAGAAGCTTCTAGAAGCTTCTGGATTTACATGCTGATGTAGGCGCCATGTTGGATGAAAAAGTGGTGTGGTCCCTGCCATGTAGGCAAGGAATTGGGACCATACCTCTTCAAGTCCCACCAGCCCAGTGTGCCTTCTAGTTGAGTTGATCGTCTAGGAGGGATTCTGGACTTATAAGGGTAGTGGTGGTTGTTGTTTTTTAACGCATGTTAGTTACTTTGCGTGGTTAAGCCAAGTGGATGCATGGCGCATGGTGAACAATAGTGACTGCAAAGTTGAGCCAAGTGGACGCATGGCGTACAATGGTGACTTTGCAAAGTTAAGCTAAGTGGACGCATGGCGCATGGCGTACGATGGTGACTCTGCAAAGTTGATCCAAGTGGACGCATGGCGTACAATGGTGACTCTGCAAAGTTGATCCAAGTGGACGCATGGCGCATGGCGTACAATGGTGACTCTGCAAAGTCGAGCCAAGTGGAGGCATGACGCATGGCGTACAATGGTTCCTTCTAAAGGAAGTTTTCTTTTCTTGGTTTGAAGACAACTGACATGACTGTCTGATGTCCCTGTCTTTATAGAGGTGAACAGTCGCCTTTTCAGTGGTGTCAGTTACTTTTTCGCCAGGGTGTCAGGTATGTGCCGCCCACGTTTCCGAAAAGCACGGTGGCGGTTTCTCTCTCCTCTGGCGTGTCTTTTCCCCATTGATCGACGATCTGTCTTCCTGATGGTCCACTACCCATCGCATTTAATGCGATGAGTATAAATAGATGGCGGTTCCTTCTTTTTCTTTCACTTTCAAAATTTGAACTCCATTTTCCTCTCATCTTTTCCTCTATTTCTCTTCCTTTTCCATCCATTTTATCCCAATCTCCCCCTTTCATCTTCCCACATCATGTCTACTGGAGCCAATCCTTCGACTAGGAAGAGAAAGTATAAACCTAGGAATCCTCGAGGTCCTGACCGGGCGGCGATAGGTTGGAAAGAAGAAGAATATCAAAATTTAGTTAGAGATATGGGTTTTCTTCCTGAGTGGGGTGCTTAGTTTCCGACCCCCAATTCCACTGCTTTGGACGCCCCCTTGTTATATAGTGTTGTATGTGGCCTTCTTGCGGGAAGGTAACTTCCGTCTCCCTATGACGAAGTTTACTGCTGAAGTTTTGACAAATTATGGGCTGCATATTTCTCAGATCAACGCCTTGGGGCTTCCTCGTCTTACACATTTCGAATTTATATGCAAGGCCAACCGTATTGAGCCAACCTTTGAGATATTTAACGTTTTTTACAACGTGAGTTACACCGGTGGTTTCTACTCCTTCAACTCCCGCCCTAGTGACGTTAGTCCTTGCAGTTCCAACCCACCGAAGAGTCTGCATGATTGGAAGTAGAAGTTTTTCTATATCCGTCGTGGAGTCATTCCAGTCGATATGCATTACCGGGCAGAGAGTGAAGGGATTCCCAAGATAGATGTCTCTATAGATTTTGTTGAGCAAGAATGGTATAAGACGTTGACTCGGAAAGCTACTCCTATTTCCCAACTTGAAGAGAGGGCGCTAGTGGGGGCTGGTATGAGCATGTTGTGGGTCCCGAAGAACCCTAGGGGTGTCCCTGTTTATGGTTATCAAGGAAGAGGTATTAATGTTGTTCATTTATCTTTGTGTTCCTCTTTGATTTTGTTATGCTCTTTATCATACTCTTGTTTTTTACAGTTGGGTATAGTTTGTTGAATGTTATCGATCCAAAGGCTGCTGGTGCCATGATTGAAGCAATAATTGCTGAGGGGAAACCCGTGTGGTTGGATTAGATCCAGGACCGTTTCTTGCACCCTACCAGCGATAGTTTTGCTGCTTATGCGAATACTGTCTTAGGTGAAGATGGTGGGAGTGATTTTGATGATACTACTGACCCTACTCGAGAGGAGGTTATTGTCCTCTCGAGTGAGGGTTCTGACAGATCCCGTGAAGGCATAATCTCTCGTTCCCCGCGTGCAGGTCCGGTGCAAGGGGCTGCGAATGAACCCGTGAATGAGCCTATTGGTGATGGTGCTGATCCTTTGGTTGAAACTGCTGAGCAGTTGGAAACCAGGAAGAAGAAGAAGAAGTTGGATAAGTCTGAGAAGAAGGGGAAGAAAGTTGAGGAAAATGTTGCTGGAGCTCCTCGTAAGCAAACTTCTAACCACCTTTTCTTGGACTATGTTGTCATTTCTGACACGCTCTCTGGTTTGGGCGCCGGAGAGAAGCGCTCTAAGCGTGATCCTGATGACGATGAGACTTTGACGGAAATCATGAAGAAGGGAAAGACTCTTGAAGACAAGAAGAAAGAGCTTGATGAACAAGCTGCTGCTGCGCTTGCCGCTAAACAGTCTAAGCTTCAGAAAGAAACTCCTCCTGCACCCTCAGAGTCAGAGATTGACTTGGGTGTCTTTAGCGCAAAGCGTGGTAATCTCTTGGAGAAAATATATGCTAATTCTGGTTCTCAAGGTAGAGGTTTTTTGTTTGTGTTTCTTGTTCTTTATCTTACATTGTTCCTTTTAATTATCATGCTTGTCTTGAAATTGGTGCAAAATCGGGTAAGGGTGTTCGCAAGATTAATATTTCAAAGATTACTCCTCCTACCTCTCCACCTTCTAGAACTTTCGGCCTGTCCCCTCCCCATGATGCTCTGGGTGAGAAGGAGAAAAAAGATAATGTGGAAGTTGAACAAGTTGGAGAAGGTGGTGCTGCAGGTGCTGGTGGTGATGCAAGTGGTGCTGGTGGTGATGGTCGAGGTAAAGGTGTTGATACCGAGGTGGAGTCAAGTGAGGCTACACCTCACCATACCGTTTATACCAAACGTCCACCGGGTTCTGGTGGCGGAGGTACTTCCGGGGTTGCTCGGAGTCCTGAGTATGAAAATGTTCAAGCTGGGTCTTGGGATACCCATAATCCGGCATGTGCTGACCTGCCACATGCTCCTCGATGGAACTTGACTCAGGGCTCCCGGATGAGTGAGCATAGCAACTGTCAAGAGTTCTTTTCCTTGTCCCTCCCCCCTGCTGAGAGGTTATTTCAAAAGAGGCGCAACCAGTTTGATCTCTTGGATGATCATATTCATGTCGGGGTCAACTTTTTTGCTACATCCCAGGAGATTGTTCGAGAGTGGCAGCTGATGGGGGAAGATACTCTTGAATTTGAAAATGCGAAGAGGGCATTTGCTGAAGAGAAAGAGAAATTCAATGCTGAGAAGAAAGGCTTATCCTGGAGGGTTGCTGATGCGGAGCAAAAGCTTGCGCAGGAAAAACAGTTCAACTCCAACAAGAAAAAAGAATGGGAGATCGCTTGTGAACGGGCTAACAAGGAGTTGCAAGCGCAGCGTGAAGCCATTATTAGGTTGTCTGGGGAGAAGGCTAAAATCAGTGATGAAGCTGAGCATGAGCGTGCTGCACACCAAAAAAGAGAGCAAGAGTATGTCGAGCGCATAGCCAAGTTGGAGAAGTTTGGTGAGGAAAAAATTGCTGAGATCAAAGCCTCTGAGATCCGGGTTGAAGAAGTCACTGTCGACTGCAAGTGGCTACTTGCTCGGGCAGTGCCTCTGGTAATTTTCATTATGTTTGTTTATTTTTTGTTATTCGTCGCCATTTCCCTCATATATGTATTATCTTCGCAGATTGCTGAACGTATCGCAGGATCTCAAGAGTTGGCTAAGTACATGTTTGAACTTGGTGAAGCTGTGTATGCCCATGGTCGTAGGGAGGGTTATGCTGAGGGGAGGGCAGCTGCTGAGGCAAAGGAACCGTTGACGAACTTTGAATTGTATAAGACTGACTGTGTCGCTCGCTATGCTGAGAAACGGCAAGAGTTCGAGTCTCTTGAATTTGCCGTTGTCAAAGCTACTGGAAAGTTATCCCAGAAACCTGACGGGGTCGCACTGTTGAAAAGGGCACTTGGTGAGGAAGATCGGGAAGCCGGAGGTGCCGGCACTAGCCACCAGGAATGAAGATTTGCGCCCTGCGTGCCGTGTGTGGTCTTGATAGCCTTGTAACCGTTAACAATTTCGTAAACAATTTACCTTAATCTTCGTGAACAACTTACTTTTGGGTGTTATGTCTGTTAACATTTTGTTACATACGGTTGTGTTTTTATGCTAACTGTAGATTTTTGCTTTTTATTCGCTGTGAAATTTATCGTCGTTACAATATGTGTATGTGTAATTACTTTGATTAGGTATCACGAATGAATGATGGCTATGACAGGTTATGCTTTGTTAGTTATCCTAGCTTCACGCCATATTGTGTTATGCTTTGGATAACTCTACAACGTTTATTCTATCGTTTTAAACGCATAGGTTGATTCGTGTATACGAAGTGATCGAGTTACAGGTTATTGTGTTGACCCGGCTGTGTTCAGCTTTGGGGGTCTTACAATGTTTATTTTACCATGCTTTCTATGCTTTCGTGTTTTTGTGGGCACGGAGTATTATTTGGCGTGATAGGCTTTAGTTGTGTTTTTGACACGGCTGTGCACTTAGTTGTGACGAGCCTTGGAGGTCTACAACGTTTCCTATTTTTGAGGCATTGATGTTTTCGTGTATGCCCGAAGTAATATATGCAGTTGTAACAAAAATTCGCATGAGATAAGATAGCTGACACTTCTTGTATTAGAGTAAAAATGTGTTGGCGTGCGACCATTACAAGTACAGATAAAAACTTCGACCGTCTACATGTAGCATTTTCTTTTGTTGGGCATTCCAGGTTCTTGGGACTTCTTTGTTCTCGAGTGTGCGTAGCTTGTACGTTCCCTTCCCAAGTACTTTATCTACGACATAAGGCCCCTCCCACTTGGGGGCTAATTTTCCCGGTTTCTCGGCGTTAGACGCCTCATTGTCCCTTAGGACGTAGTCACCGGGGTTGAACGTGCAAATTCGGACCTTACTGTTGTAGTATTTCTCCAACTTGGTCTTGTATTTTGCCTCGTTGATTGCCGCCATTTCCCTTTTCTCTTTTAAAAGGCCTAGATCCAACCTTCTTTCTTCTTCGTTGTTGATCATGTTCATGGAAAGCATTCTTGGAGATGGCAGGCCAATCTCTGCTGGTATCAAGGCTTCGGATCCATAGACTAGACTGAATGGTGTTTCTCCGTTGCTTGTCTTTGGCATCGTCCTATGGGCCCATAGTATGCTGGGTAGCTCGTCAACCCAACCTCTTCGTTGCGTCCCCAACCGTGCCTTGATACCGTCCACAATACTCTTGTTCACCGCTTCAACCTGACCATTTCCCTGCGGGTGCGCGACCGAGGAAAAGGTATGCTCTATATGCAGATCCTTGAACCAACTTTGGAGATCTTCTGCAGCAAAATTTGTTTCGTTGTTAGTGATGATTCTCAGAGGCAGCCTGAACCGGCAGATTATTTGCTCCCAGATGAACCTTCGCACTACGGTAGATGTTGTTGACGCCAGCACCTTTGCTTCTACCCATTTTGTGAAATAGTCTACCGCGACTATGATGAATTTCACTGCTCCCGGGGTTTCTGGAAAAGGACCAACCATATCTATCCCCCATTGTTGGAACGGCCACGCCGTTGTTACGGGGACTAGCTCATTTTTTGGGCGCATCGTTTTCGGGTCATGTCTCTGACAATCGCTGCATTTTCTCAAGACCTTTACCGCATCAAGATGCATTCCGGGCCAGTAATACCCGACGTTCATTACTTTGGCTACTACCATTCTTGGGCCGGCATGAATGCCGCAGATGCCCTCGTGTACTTCGCAAATCAGGTAGTTTGCATCTTCTGGATCGACATATCTCAATAACGGCCCGAGGTTCGATTTTCTGTACAATATCCCATCAACCATCTGGTAATGCTCGGACTTGTGCTGTATTTTCCTTGCTTCAGCTTTGTTTTCGGGTAGTATTCCAGACTGGAGATACATGATTATGGGAGTCATCCAAGACGTCGTTCCCAGCTGAATAACGCTCACTTGCCTTAGCGGTACCGATGAATAACGCTCATGTGCTGGAAACTGGTGGATGCGAGTTTACTTAGTGCATCTGCAGGTTTATTCTCGCTTCGGTTGATATGGTGCACCTTGTAGGAATTGAAGTTTTGTAGCAATGCTTTTGCTTGGTCTAGGTATAGCGCCATCACGTCTCCTTTGGCATCGTACTGGCCATTGATCTGCCCTGCTACTAACATGGAGTCCACATGCGCCTCGATGTGTTTGACTCCCATCTTGATCGCTAACCTTAGACCGGCAAGAAAGGCTTCGTATTCGGCTTCATTGTTCGTGCTCTTGAAGTCTAACCGGATGGCGTACGTGAATTCATGTTTTTCTGGACTTACCAGCCTAAGTCCTTCGCCTGCGCCATCTTCGTTGGATGCACCATCTGTATACACTAGCCATGGTTCTTCCGACTGTTGCCTTTCAGCTCTTTCCATTGCCTTGCATTCTCTGTCTTTATCATCAGGCACCTCAGTCATGAAATCAGCCAACACCTGGCCTTTAATTGCTGGCCTTGGTCTAAAAACCACGTTATGGCCTCCCAATTCTATAGCCCATTTCGCTAATCTTCCAGATATCTCAGGTCTTGCGAGGATGTTGCCAATGTTGTAATTTGTTAATACATGAATGACGTGATTGGCGAAGTACCTGCGCAATCGTCTCGATGCATGAATCAATGCCAGCACCAGTTTTTCCATTATGGCATACCTTGTTTCTAGATCATTCAAAGTGCGAGACATATAATAGACTGGTGTCTGTATGCCTTGTCGGTCTACGAGCAGAACTGCTCCGACTGCTTTCTCTGATGCTGACAGGTACATCACTAGAGGTTCTCCTACTGGTGCTGTCAGTGTTGGCAGTCTTATGAGGCAATCCTTCATTTCTCATAACGCATGTTCGGCTTCCGGAGTCCACTGGAACTAACTTTTCTTCATGCAGTTGCGGAGTGTTTTGATAAATGGAAAAGATTTACCTGCATGATTGGCAAGGAAACGGTTGAGTGCTGCTAACCGTCCCGCCAACTTCTGCATTTCCTTGATCGTCGACGGCCAAGGCATCCGATCGATCGCTTGCACCTTTTCAGGATTGACTTTAACCCCATCCTTTGTAACGATGAAACCCATGAACTTTCCTTCTTCCATGCCAAAGGAACATTTCACTGGGTTTAGCTTGATATTCACCCCGTGCACCGTGTCGAAAGTTTTTTGAATGTTTACCAGCATCATACTATCTTCTTTACTCATGATGACCAGGTCATCAATGTATTTGCCGATAGCATCGCTGAACGTTTCGTTCATCAGTCTCTGGTATGTTGCGCCTGCGTTCTTTAAACCAAAGGGCATTTTTGTATAACAGTACAGCCCTGTTGGCGTGCGAAATGCAGTTTTGTCCTCGTCTTGGATAGCCATCTGCACCTGATGGTATCCTTTATAACAGTCAAGGAAACATTTCCATCTAAATGTTGCTACCGAATCGATCTTCTCGTCAATATATGGTAAAGCATAACTGATGCGTGTGAAGTGTGTATATGAATTTAAGTATATTTTAAGCCCTTTTACACTTTCTTTAGACAAGTTTTAAATTTATAAAACACGATATTTACTAACACTAAACACACATATGGGCAAGTGCACCCATCGTGAGCGTAGTATAGTGTTGGTAAGATACCGAGGTCGTCCAAGGACACAAGAGCTTTTAGTACCGGTTTATCCTCAACGTCTAATCAAATCAAAAAGTTTAGAAAAATGTTTTAAGCTAAGAAAAATAAAAACTAATTAAAATGCTGAAAAATAAAAATAAAAATAAAAACAGATAGACAAGATGAATCAATTGGTTCCGACTCGTGTATAGTGTAACCTTTGATTATTTCCGCACTTTTGCACTTATTTAAGAGATTATCTTAGTTATTGTAGTAGGCCCCTCTTTTGAAGGTGTCGTTACCCTCAACCCAGTAGTTTGAGTCAGCAAGGATACAATCCTAAAAGGTCGGATTATTGAAAGATAATGAATTAAGTTATTAATGCAAATTATGGTAGGCCCCTCTTTTGGAGGTGACGTTACCCTCGACTAAGTAGTCTGAGTCAGCAGGGATACAGTCCTAAATAGCCGGGTTATAGTATTAATAGTAGTTTAACTTATGAGGGGATCAAAGAGTTTGGACCCCCGCCATCCAATACCGTTAAGTATTGAAGGAGGTCCTACTAAATTTGACCCAGGTCCATTGCAGGACCTCTAAACGCTGAACAATGGCAAGACTCTTACCAAACCGTTCCCTTAACCCCCGACCAGGTAGCCAACATACCTCCATATAGACCGTGGAGATACGAATGGTGAAAATCTTTTATTTTATATAGACAGTAAAATAATGTCAAGACACCACGGACAAACGATAAGGAAGAATCACCTTCAACATAAGAAACTAGTTATTAAAGTCATTAATACAAAACCAAGTAAAAAGTGCAAAAAGATTAGAAATAAAAAGTATTACACTAGACACTTGTCTTCACCAAGTGATGTAAGAGACTTAGGCAAACATGGCCTTGATTGTCAAGAACTCTTACGATCAATCTTGGATCCCGAGACGACTCACACACTCTATGATGGACAATGGATGATGGTGGTGGATGATGGTGTTATGGTGGTGGTGGGTGGTGGGTGAAGTGTGAGAGAGGTGGTGTGCCAAGGGATGGTTTGAACTTGAGCCAAGCACTCCTATTTATAGGCTGAACAGAAGCCTGGACACTGCCCCGTGTCCACCCTTTTCTCTTTCTTCATTAATTGCTCTTGTCCGCATTAGTTGACCACGCCCCCTTGTCCGCTGGGCACGGCCCCGTGTGCAGAAGCATATCTGTACTATCAGATTTGGCAAGATTCTGCGTATCTTTGCGTTGACCACGGCCCCGTGTCTACTGGGCACGGCCCCGTGGTGGGCAATAGAAGCTTCTACATGTTTGTCTTTTGTGCCAGGGCTGACCATCCTGGACACGGCCCCGTGCTCGATGAGCACAGCCCCGTGTTGAGCTGGACACGCCCCGTGTCCGCTGGACACGCCCCGTGCTCAGCTGGGCACCGCCCCGTGCTCAGCTGGGCACAACCCCATGCTCAGCTTTCTTCTTGTTTTTGCTTTGGGAGATGCTGTCGAGGGGTCGGGCATGCCACGTTTCTTCCCTTTTCTTGTATTATTGTTAGATTTAGCTGCATTTTTGCTTCTTTTGTTCATTTAAGCTCTTTTAATCCTGAAAATACAAAAGGAAGACAAAAACACACTTTTTCCAACATTAGTACTAAAAAAGGGTTAGTTTTATGCCACGTTTGATGTAATTTATATGTTGCATTTTGCGCACATCAATAACAGTCGTGCGGGCATGCTTTGTTTAGATCTTTGTAATCCACAAACATTCTCCAACTGCCGTTTCCCTTTTAGACCATTACTGGGCTCGCCACCCAAGTTTGATATCGGACTTCTCGGATGATGCCAGCATTTAACAACTCTGTGACTTGTTCTTGCATAGCATCGTGCTTTATGTCTCCCAGATGACGCTTGGCATGTACCACAGGTTTGGCACTCTCTGAGACATTTAGTATGTGCTCTGCTATGTGCCGTGGAACACCCACCATGTCAGCTGTTGTCCAGGCGAACACATCCATGTTTTCAAATAACAACTTTTTTAGCGCCGCGCGCGTGAGGTCAGACATCGCAGGGCCCAAAGTGACCGTTTGGTCTGGGTATTTGCTGTTTAGTACCCATTTTTCAGCTTCTGCGCGTGGTGCAGATTTGCTTGCTTTTACTGGCCTGATTTCGTCTGTTGCCAAGACTTCTTTGCTTGCATAAATTATTGCTATCCCTGTCTCTGTTGGGAACCCAACAGCTGAATGTGGTCCAGAGCAAATCATACTAAAATCTCCCTGGGATTCTGTCACACCCCCAAAATCCATACGCGGAGTATCTCCGATTGGAGGCGTGACATGACTAGGATCAAGCCACCAATCATATTGAACGAGCATGTAAGTAGTATATAAAAATCCATCACGATACAATTGGTGTCTAAACAAAACATAGTTTAAGTTGCAAGCGGAAGCATAAAGTTTAAAACCAAGTCATAAGTTTAAACGTTTCAAATGTTTAGCATGGCACACAGCTGTCCATGTCCCACAACGACTTTTCCCACTCCAATGCAAGCTCCCTGAGTACCTAACGACCTGCAAGGCATGTAACAACGAGTCAACAACAAAGTTGAGCGAGTTCACAGTTGGTTGTTTAGTTATAATGTTCATAAATCGTATGTTTATTTCGTAAACCATGTATCTTATTAATCTGTATCGCGGTTTCCCAAACATGTTTGTGATGATTAGTGGTCGTATCTCGGTTTCCCAAACATGTGTGCGATGACTAGTGGCCGTATCGCGGTTTCCCAAAGATGTGTGCGATGATTAGTGGGGGCTTCCTATGTGTAGACTAGTCGTATTCGTACGTGCCCTTCTTGATCCAAGGACCGTAGCAAGTGTGAGTGTACGTAGGTTTTACGTACGTGCCCTTTCCAACCCGAGGACAGTGAAAAGTAGTTTAATAGTAATGATAGTACGAGTGGTTATTCAACCCCATTCCCAACCCACCGGGAATCCCATGCCTTAGGAATGTGAACTCACCTCGGTTGCTCGGTTTGACTCTCAAAAATAGCTAACAGTCAAGGTTGGTCAATCACGTCCTAGTATAATTTACCAGTTAGTCATTTAGTGGTTTTCAAATAGAGCACAAAGTTCATACACGTATCTACCACATAACATGCATCACTTTAACGGTTTATGCCCATATAAGCTTCCCATCTATTCTCGTTCATAAGCAAACATACGACATTGCACATAACACTTTTATTGACATATAACATGTTAGATTATTCCCAGATAACCTACCCGACATTTAGACACGCAAATCACTACTTATGTCGTTTCAGCTTTAACCTTCAAAACTGGGCTGTTTTCGGGGATTTTAATAAAATAGTCAACTTATTCCAAAAATTCCCAAGTTTTTACAGAAAGTCTTAAATGATCCAGATATTATTGTGTAAAAATATAGGGATCCAATTCATCACCAATATTTTATAAAAATTCATTTTCCGGACTGAACTCAGATTTATCTTTTTCTGACTGCAGTCCACAGAATAATTTATTTAAAATTCATCAAGAGTCCGATTTACGAAATTCCAGTGGGGTAATTACAAAAACATCAGTTGTCATCTACTGTACAAATTTCATGAGTTGATTCATCATAGATTTCCAGTTATGACAAAAAACACATCACTCATTTACTGCAGCAAAAACTCAGCTTCAGCTGCTGTTTTTAAAAAGGGTCTTTAAAAATAGTAAACGAAGTCCAAAAATTATGATTCCAGTGCCATTAGAACCGTATTTCATAATACATAAACCTAGACTTCAGAAAATCCGTTTTTCGTAAAGTTACGGTCTGGTTACAGCCAACTGAAGTTGGCTGTTAACACCAACCAGCCCCTGTTTTCAGCTTTTTAATATTCTAACTCGAGTTATATTGGTTCCGTTAACATGTTCAGCGAATAACAACATTTCTAGTAATCAATATTAACAAGTAATCAGCAACATCTCAAGACAACTTCATACTAACATAAATACATCATGTTTCATCTTCTTGTTTAAGACCCTTTTTAGTTTTCTTGTAGATTTAGCATATTACATCTTTTAATCATGAAACAAGATGAACAAAGGTGACATAAGGAACTTACTACTAGCTTAAAGCTAGGGATGATTCTTAGTGAAGAAGATGGTGAAAAACAAGTGAAAGAAGCTCCTTAGAAAGCCCTTCAACTTGCAACCTCCATGGATCAACTTTGAAGCTTAAATGGAACTTGATGTTGGAGAAGATGAAGATGTTGAAGGGTGGTGGTGGGTTCGGTTATGGGGGTGATCGAAAGTGAGAGAGAGAGTTGAGGGAGGTGGAGTGGTGAAGTGTAGAAGATGATATGGAGTGATTCTTGTAGGATATGGTCCATACTTATAAGATTACTTGTCATATTATGTCCACTTCAATAAGTAAGCAATCTCATAAAATATTAAGATTAAATCAAGGAAGTAAGGTGTGAAGATGTGGTGGGTCCACATAGGACCGAACATTCGGTTGGGGGGGGGGGTCTGGTTGCAATTTTTCAACTAAATGGTAAGTGATAGTTAGAATGTAAGTAATATGATCATAGGTGTTAGTCATAAGGTTTTTAGTGGGTGTCATGGCAAACGGGGATCATGACTAGCCAAAAGTAATTAAATAATGTGTTTGACAAATATTTGGTGTCCCGGGTAATGTCCGGTTGTTCGGTCGGATATTGTTCCGTTAAATTGTTTAATTGTTCCGTAAGGCGTCTTATATATATATTTTTGTAACACAATTAATTCCTAACACATAGGGAAATATTCAGGACCATTTAGTCAAGTTTTCTGCACAAGCCTAGTACGTTAACAAACACATGTAAGTATGAAACAGTCACCAAGCACTTTAATTATCATTAAATAAATTGTATGGATACATGGAATTACGAGGGTTGTCACAGATTCTCTTCCCAAAAGGACATCATGTCTTGAATGTGCGGGTAGCACCATGAACGTGACTTCCTCTGTTCTTGAATTTCTTCCGTCCGAGAGCAGCACCAGGAACGATATCTGGCCGAGAGGGAAAACGGCTTCGTTGCAGAAACCAGTTAGTGGGTAATATACTGGTTCCAAGCACGCTTTGTCTTCTTGGTCAAATTAATTGAAGCATTGTTCCTAGATGATATCTGCGGTGCTCCCTAGATCAATGAAAATGTAATCGGTTTGGTAGTGACCGATTACGCCAGATATGACTATAGGCCTTCTCTCTCTTGGACCTCCTCTCACTATGGGGAAAACAACTTGTATTTCGCGCCAAGAGTCATCTTGTGTGCGCTTGTTATCATTCTTTCGCGGTCTTCATGGACCCCCTTGAACCATGTGAGTTTCTAATTTTCGAAGTTTTTTGTTGTCTGGCCCTTCTTCCCTTCTTTGAATTTGGCGGTTATCGCGCTTTCCGCCTTTCACCAGATGGGTGAGCCTTCCATCTCTCAGGGCTCTTTCTATCTCTTGCTTTAGGCTGAAGCAGTCGTCGGTCAGGTGACCTGTGTCTTTGTGGAATTCACAGAAAAGATTTGGGTCTTGACCTCTTTTGTTTCGCATCTGTAGAGGGGGTTTGAACTGGTGGTTTTCGGTCGACAGGACCTCGGAAGGGGTCTTTGTTAGGGGTGTCCACTGTTTTTCTCTATTCTCACTTTTGACCTCCTTGCGATGAGCAATCTGGTTGATTGTATTGCACGCATCTTCTCTTATTGGGCTTCTTTCTCTGTAACCAGATGTTTTCCATGGTTGACTTTTGCCTTTCTTGTTGAACCGATCGTTGTGGTTGTAACTGTATTGACGGTTGTCATCACCGGTCAATTGTTTGTCAGTGCGCGCAATTGTTTTTGCTGCTTCGATGAAGGTTTCCCAATCTTTGGGGCCTCCATCTCTTCCTTTCAATCGTTTGATAAGGTCGTCACACTTTATTGCCCTCATAAAGTGCGTGCGCATCATCTTCTCGCCTACATCTCCGATTTCCAGACATTCTTTGTTATATCTGGTGATGAAATCTTCTACGCTTTTGTGATCTTTCCTCCATATATTCAAACAATCAGTTGGATCTCTAGTATGCCTGCGCTGTTGGGAGAAGTGCGCGAGGAACTTGTCTCGAAAATCGATCCATGACTTAATTCTTCCTGCTGGCAAGCTATCAAACCAGACGCGCACCGCGCCGACAAAGGTTTGTGCAAAAAGATGACACCAAGTTGGTAATGTCCATCCACCTGTTGTTCCTGTGCCATTAAAGACTTGGAGGTGGTCGTCTGGATCTGTTAAGCCATTGTATTTGCCCACATTGTGTGGCAGTTTTGTTTTGTCGATATCGGCCATTGCGATCTCTTTGTTGAACTTGGAGTTTTCGGCTATGCCGTCTAGGCGATAGCTCAACGAGTAATCATGCTCTGCATTTGGGTTGTACCCCGCGCGCTTGTGGGGTTTATATGCTTCATGTTCTGGTGGCAATCTGTTAAACACCGTGCTTTCTTTCTTGTATGTCGGGTCGTCTTCTGCATTATAGCTATTCCATTCATCGTTTATGTTGCGCGGGCCTAAACGACGGTGCACTGGTTTTTTCTGCTGATGGGTATACTGCACATAATTGCTTTCTGTTTCACCGTACGTGTCTCGTGTATCGTGCACACTTTCTCTTCTGACGTTAGTTGCTTTCTCATGGTTTAAGTTCCACGCGTTGGTCTGTTGAAGCACGTGAGTGCTTGGGGGCCTTCGCGGTGGAGTAACAAAAGCGGACTGGTTAGCTTGAGCTTGGAGCACGGCTTGCTGTGCGTTGAGTTGCGCATAAACAAGGTTTAAAGACGACATTTTTCCGGCATACCAGGAAGCCAGAGTTTTTCCTTCGGGTAGCCCTAAAAGTGCCGAGAAGTTCAACTGTGTTTGGCCCGATGGAGCTGAGGGGCCAGCTCCATGGTTAGGTGTTGGAACTTCTGGGGGTGCTTGGTTAACTACCCCGGGTGGAGGTTGAAAAGTAGCTCCGTTTGTGGCCTGATTGACAACTCTGGAAGTGCTTCCAAAGATGTCGGGAAAATCATTGTTTCCTCGCCCTTCTCGGATGGTCTCGTTCCCTTGGACTCTTTGAACATGAGCATTGTTCGAAATCAGTTCAAAGGAAGAGACTTCTCCGTCCACTTGAGGGGAAGGGTGTGGTTCAGTCATTCTAGAGAGTTTTTTGAACAAAAAGGAAATGAGAGTGGTTTGCAAAAGATGCGGTGGGCGCCAATGATGAAACCTTGGTTAACACCGATGGTCAACTAGTTGGATTGTCTCTTCTGTGGGTTCAATCTCCTTCTCTACTCGCCGAATGACTAGGGTCCTTCAAAACAGCAATACCGTTAGCTCGTTAAGAGGGGAATATGGGGGTTTCCCTCTTAACCGGGCTCCGGCGTGAGAATAAGTACTACTCTGAGGAAGAAAACAGTGTGTGTTGAGAGTGAGAGTGTGGAGAATAGAATAGAATAACCTGAATGATGAAGGGTCCTATTTATAGCCGGAGGGTGAAAGAGGGAAGAACAACCTTGCCAGCTGTTATCGGGCGCCAGCTGTCCGACCAAGGGGAATATCCTCTTGGTCTCCTCTGCCGTGTTTAGGATAGTGGTCCACGTGGCGCGCCGATATTTGTCCCTGCTGGAGAAATCGTACTGCTGTTGTCGGTCTGCTCCCAGATTTGCTGCAGGTTTACATGGCGCTTGGTGACCGGTGACACGTGCTGTCCTTTCTGTCGGAAGGAGCATCTTTGGTGCCACCTTGACGTCTTCCAGAAGCTTCTTCTAGAAGCTTCTGGATTTACATGCTGATGTAGGCGCCATGTTGGATGAAAAAGTGGTGTAGTCCCTGCCATGTAGGCAAGGAATTAGGACCATACCTTTCATGTATAGAATCTTGTGTGTATTTACTGGTTTAAAGTGTGAATTCTCATGTAGACATGTAATTGTCAGGTTTGTACTCAATTTTGATGTTGTTTTTAGATAGAAGCGAACTAAGACCTTTGTTTCTAAATCATGAAAATGATATGAACCCATATAAATTGCTATGTTTACGGTAAAATAAATCAAGTATAGTATACTGAGCAATGATACTTTTAAACTCACAAACGAAACTGTGGAAATGTAGTTATATCCTTTGATTTGGTCAGAGTACTAAATTTGATGGGTTGTGCCGGTTAATGTGAGGGCCGTTCCAAGCTTTTTGGAGGCCCAAATCAAAATAGAAATTTTGAGGCCCTTTTTCTTCTTTGGTTATTATAAACGATACTTGTTTATCTGTATTTGGAATCAAACAAAAATCTAACACAACTATAACACATAGTGGTTTGGTTGTACTGTATAAGGAATTAAACAAATCATAAACAATAAGTTTGCACTAATATTAATAGTTAGTATATTAATTTTCTTTTAAATGGAGGCCCTACATTTTTTGGAGACCCTAGGCCCAAGCTTAGGTTAATTATACTATAGGTCCGGCCTGGTTAATGTTTTCTATAAATGGTAAATAGATGGGTTAGGCTAGTTGGAGAACGGTTTAGATAGGAAACTTTCTTATATCATTGTGTTTATGTATTGAACTAGTTAGATGCCCCGCCCGCGTTGCGGGGCGGTGGACGAATAATGAGCGAGTGTTAGGTAGCAGCTCATTGACACGAAAAACAACTAAATCGAGTCAACCAATAAAAAAAAAAACTTTTATATTTTTGAAAAAAAAACTAAAACAATGGCAACATTGTAATTTTTAACTGAGGGAAAGTTGTATTTTTTGACTGGAGTAAAATCGTAAATTGCCAAAAGCCAAAGTCATGGCAGTACTGTAAATTTGAAGGGGGGGGGGGGGGTAATTTGAAATTTTAATAGGGACAAATTCGTTATTTTGCACCTAGGGTAACAGCGTAATATAAATTTGAACTACGGGCACAATCGTAATTTTAAGCTGGAGGCAAAAGCACAATTTTATTTTGAACCGAGGGCAAAATCGTAATTTTGAGTTTGGGGCAAAAACATCATTTTATTTTGAAGGGGGGACAAACGTAATTTTCAACTGAGGGCGAAATCGTAATTTTTTTAACGGGGAAAAATAACATTTTTTAACAGAGGGCAAAATCGTATTTTTTAGCTGGGGGAAAAACATAATTTTATTTGGGACAAAAGCGTAATATTATTTTGAGATGGGGGGCAAAACCGTCATTTTAAAATGGATATAAAATAATAAACTGGTTGGTCCAATGGGAGAGTGGCAGACGAAATCGTAATTTTGACTTGAGGGCAAAATCGTAATTTTGAGATGGAGGCAAAAACGTAATTTTAGTTTGAGCTAGGGGCAAAACGAAAATAAAAAAAAAAAAATATTAAGGCAGCCGCCCATTTTGGCCAATGGAAGCAGGCTGCCGACATTGTAAAATGTAGTAGTATATAATTTGATGAGTTGTGCCGATTAATGTTGTTAGTGCTGGTATCATAGATTTAAAAAGAAAATCAATTATCTGGTATCAATGGTTCAATCAAAAAGATATTGATTGACTGTTCTCCAATGGCACCCACAGGTATGAATTTTATGCTTTTTATTAACTATATATGAAATGAAAGTGACCATGAATTGTGTTTTCTCTCTGGTTTAATGATAATATATTACAAATTTGGTTTTGGTTTTGGTTTTGGTTTTGGTTTTGGTTTTGAGAGACACTATGTTACTGGTGAGTAATTTCCAGGACATACCAACATGCTATACCTACGCACCTTGCAAATTATTCAGAAGTGAATTAAAAGCAATAGTGTCATGCTTTAAAAAGATTACAGACTATGAAGTCGGTAGTCCATTCCATATTACTATAAGTCTGAACGTAGTGGGGCGCCATATCCAGCCAAAAGCCAAACATAGCGCCGCATGGCGCCATGAACACCGGGACGGGGGGCGGTATGGGACGAAAAAGAGATGGCAGCGCCATACATATCGCGGTGTGATGGAGGAGATCTTTTTTTGTTTGACCAATCAAAAATTAGTCTGTGTTTTTTTAATCAATTAATAAAAATGAAAATTAATAATTAGGTATTGATGAGTAGGTGCTTTATGACTACGGGCTTAAATGCATAACGCCCCATAACGCCCACCCGCACACGTGGCGCGCCACGTGTCGCATAACGCCCACAAAGGGAGGTTATGACTACACATGGCCTAAAGATTATTTTATCTTATTTGTTTATAACAAGCCTTGATTGTATCACTTAGCATAATAAATTGAGCTATTTACGAAAATAGCCATTGACTCACACCAATTACGAAAATAGCCACTTAAAGCGTCTATATACAGACTACTCAAGTATTTGATG
Organism: Helianthus tuberosus; assembly: GCA_030545235.1. Classification (NCBI taxonomy): domain Eukaryota; kingdom Viridiplantae; phylum Streptophyta; class Magnoliopsida; order Asterales; family Asteraceae; genus Helianthus; species Helianthus tuberosus. The sequence continues at coordinate 31,702,473 of CM060415.1, read as the reverse complement.
CGTCTTTTTGCTTAGTGTCACTGAAACCCAATAAAAAAAGAACAAGTGACATTTTAATAATTAAGGCTTGCAGCCTTTTATTGTCTGTAGCTTTTTATAAAGGCAGCCATTAATACCCACAATCATTCCCAATTAAACCATGATAACCCCATCGGCTCTCACCCTCAAAACTCACCCCTCTTAAAACCCACCACTTCCTACCTCCACATCACCGTCCTCCGCACCACCACCCACTTAATCACCGACAAAGTTAGTCTCCACGTGTCTAATGAGAAGTAAAATACAGATTGTTATTTGTGAAAATGACTTTTGTTGCTCCGACCATGTCAACAACTAAACCTAACCTGTGTAAGCTCTTGCTTTAAAGTCAATATAACTTAAAAGATAACAAAATTTAAATTTAAAGGGTGGTAGCCTCAAACACAACAAATGCCAGAAAATAATAAATTAATAATATTCAGGAAAACTCGCCGGAAAAAATGGCAGAAACCTGCAACTCGCCGGAAAAAAATGGCGGAAACCTGCAACTCGCCGGAAAACATCGTCGGAACTTGCCCGACGCATCCCGTGCATGATGCCTCGCTCCAAGGACACATCCCGTGGCCACGTGTCCATTTTTTATTGGGTTTTGCTTGAAGGACGCATCCCGTGCTTGAAGGACGCATCTCGCTCCAAGACGCATCCCATCTTCATCTCAGACGCATCCCATCTTCATCTCAGACGCTTCAAGTTTTCAGACGCATCCTGTGCATTTGGATCCGTGATGCCCTGCCCCAATGACGCATGAGCTGACCATTTTGGTAAGTCAACCATTTTCGTGGCCATTTTCGTAATTTTCTCTAATAAATTAGTCAGCTTGCATTGGTGATGGAAATTAACTTGCACTTTTGGAGTAGTTTGCTTTCATACTTATACAAAGAAATATTTACAAGGTTTGTCACGAACTACTCTTATTAATATTTTGTATTATTTTACTTTTTTGATATATTATTAATATTGTGTTGATCAATATATTTGTTTTATTCCAGGTGTGATATTTGATGGTGTGATTCGATTAAAGATTGTAGGTCCACCCGGAGGATCGAGTATAACCTATTCCCTGTTTTCCGACGAACCCGAGAGTGCGGAAACCAAGTAAAGAACACGAATACAAGTACAAGATTCACAGTTAAAGCTTCCTTGTATAACTAACAGTAGAGTTTCAATACAATGTTTACACAATAACATTCTCTAAACTCAACTGCTGTGTGTGCTCTCTGTGTGTTCTCTCAGTGTCTAAAATTCTATTGTTTAGCAACCTGCTATATATAGCCGAAGCTAAACAACACATCCACGAACATTCAACAGGCCGACGAAGAATCAAGTCTTCGTCACATTGAATCTTCGCCGCGTATGGGACTGGACGAACCTTCATTCTTCGACACTACAAATTACTGGACGAACCTTGAGTCTTCGTCCAATATAGTCTTCATCACAATGGAGTTGGACGAACAATGGAGTCTTCGTGAAACATCATCATCACGAACCTTCAATCCTTCGTCACATGCAATCCTTTGTCTATAGTCGTTCTTCGTGATGTTTTCTCATGAGCACATGTAACTCCCATGCAAAGCTCATATAATATTCAAAGTCTAGTTTAGTTGGAAGTGACATCATCGTATGACACCATCATGATGATGTCATGATGGTGTCATCTCGTGGCTCTTCGTGCTGCGTGTGTCGATCTCTGGGGCGTACGACGGAGGAATGTCGCGACGTCGGTCTTGAGCCTAACCGAACCGAGTCGAACCGAATCGAGTCGCGTCCACAGAATATGTATCAACAAACTCCCCCTTGGACGCTGCTCGTGAGGGTTCATTCTTCACATTGTTGTCGGATCTTTTAGATGTCTTCACATGTCACAAATAGGGAGTGTATCAACAAACTCCCCCTTGAATGATGCCCGTGAAACATTGATCTTTGAATTTTAGATTCTTGCGGTGTTGAGAAGTGGTTAGCTGCAACTCGATCATCTTGATCCTTTGAATACTTCCATGTCGTGTCTTCATTCTGAAGCCTTTCATCTAACACGTTCTCTTTTCCTTTAGCTGGTCCTGATGCCACATCTGCACATACAAGAAAGCTAAACGCGTAATGAGAACAACCGCTTGGAATATAGTTAACATAAACAAACGACACACATGGCTTGGAGTCTTTTTCTCCAAAAGCGCTCGGGTTCGTCAAGCGGTACTTTTATGTTTTTGTCGGAGGTGGAGGTCATGCACCAAACTGTATCTCCTGTGAATTATACAGAATTGTGCGATTTTCTGCGAACAAAAACAATAAGAATGTCTGGTTAGAAGAATAGCACGGCCCCGTGCTAGTGTTAGCACGGCCCATGCTGTCTAGAAAAAGTTTCTGTTTTCAAGTTCCCAGATACTGGAAGTTTAATACAACCCCGTACTCCTGTAACACTGCCCTGTGTCTCTGTTCCAGTAAGAAGAAAACAACTCTTCCCAGATACAGTAGGTATGACACGGCCCGTGTTGATCAAACACGACCCCGTGTTATTCCTGCAGAAAGTAGAAAATTGAAAGAAAAAGAAGAAAAACTTGAAAAGAAAAGATAAAAATGATTAAGTCGTTAATTTTAAGCTTTCTCAAAATCCTTGTGTCCCCGGCAACTGCGCCAAAAACTTGACGTGGTGCGGTGTAGGTATATATTTTTAGATATATTTTAGCTCTTTTTACTCGTAAATTCAAGTTATAATTTTATAAAACACGATATAATAATATCACTCTACACACATGTTAGGGCAAGTGCACCCATCACAGACGTAGTATAGTGATGACAATATACCGAAGTCATCCAAGGACACAAAAGCTTTTAATACCGGCTTATCCTTAACGTCTAATCTAACCAAATTTTAATAAAAAGGTTTTTAAAAGTTATAAAAAGATAAACTAAAAAGCAAAAATAAAATGTAAGGAAAAAACAGATAGACAAGAAGTAATCACTTGGTTCCAACTTCTCTTTTATCTATCCTTTAATGATTTTCGCACTTTGGGCATTTTAAGAGATTATCTTTAAGTTATAGTAGTAGGCCCCCTTCTAGGCAGCTTTACCCTCAACCTATTGGTCTGAGTCAGCAGGGATACAGTCTCGCAAGGTCGGATTATTGAAAGATAATTAAGTCAGTTATTAATGCGAAAAGTGGTAGACCCCCTTCCAGGCAGCGTTACCCTCAACCCATTGTTCTAAGTCAGCAGGGGTCTGTCCTTGCAGGGTTGGTTTAAAGTATTAATAGTAGTTTATAGATAAGGGATTCAAGTGGTTCTTACTTCTCCCGAGGCAGATTGTACCGCTAACTCGTGAAGTCTTACTATGCTTGAACCAGGTTCTCGCAGGATCTATACACTAACGAGACATAGAATTACCCAACCACCCTTCTAACCCCCTTCCAAGTAGTTAACATGCTTTATATAGACCGTAAAGACATGAATGTGTGAATCAATGACACATGAAGAATGGTTAAATAAATTTGCCTTCAATATAAATAACTGGTTATTAAAGTCATTAATACATACCCAGATAAAAAGAAGCCAAAGATTGGAAATCAAAAAGTAATATATAAAAGATTTGTCTTCACCAAGTGATGTAAGAGTTTAGCCAAGCATGGCCTTTGTTTGACAAGAACTCTTACGATCGATCTTGGATCCTGAGACTACTACACACTCTAAATGATGGAAGATGGATGCTGGTGGTGGGTGTTGGTGTTGTAGTGGTGGTGGATTGGTGGCAAGTGTGAGAGAAGTGGTTTGCAAAGGGATGGATTGGAATGGAACCACGCACCCCTATTTATAGCTGAAGTCAAACGATCAACACGGCAAGTGCCCGCCTGGCACGGCCCCGTGGCCATCTTTCTCTCTCTTCCTCATTAATTACGGTGTTAGGTCTTGTACTAACATGGCCTCGTGTGTCAACGGCACAGCCTGTGGCCATTGTACTTGCTGTACTATTTCAGATTCTATGAATCTTAGAGTTGACCACGCCCCGGGTTGCCTTCGCACGGCCCCGTGTTGGCTGTCTGGTTTGTCCTTTGTTGTTGTCTTTTCTTTTGCAGAGAATCTTGCCTTGGGCACGGCCCATGCCTGGTGGGCACGTCCCTGTGTCAGAGCTTCTGATCTTGCTATTTTGTTGGTTTGGATGTGGACGGGGGCTTGGCGAGTTGTGTCAATCATCCTTTATTGTTTTTATGTTGGTTTTTGTTGTTATTTTGCTCCTTTTGTGCGTTTAAGCTCGTTTGACCCTGTAAATTAAAAAGAAACAAAGAAACAAGCTTTTTCCAACATTAGTACTAAAAGTGTTGATTTTACGCCGTATTTGATATAATTTATATGTTGTAGTTTACGCACATCAAAGGTTAACAACATAAATCATCATACAAACCCATTGAAGAATCCAAAACAATCCAATGTTTAAAATTGTTGCATATGGATTTGTTTGGCCTAGTAAAAATCTTGAGCTTGAGAAGAAGAAGATATTGCTTAGTGATAGTTGATGATTTTTTCTAGGTTTACATTGACTTATTTATTACACTCAAAAGATGAGACTGCAAGTATTTTAAAAGAGTTTATTACAAAAGTTGAAAAACAATATGATATATCTGTAAAGTCTCTCAGGAGTGACAATGGGACTGAGTTCAGAAATCAAGAACTGACTGAGTTCAGAAATTTATGTGTCAAAAGAAATAGTGAGACAATTCAGTATTGTAGTAACACCAAAACAAAATGGGGTTGTTGAAAGAAAAAAAAAAAATAGAACCCTTATTGAGGCTGTAAGAACTATGCTTGCAGATTCTGGTCTTCTATTGTCCTTTTAGGTAGAGGCTGTGAATACTGCATGCTATGTTCAAAACAGGGTCTTAATAAACCATTGGCTTCAAAAGACTGCCTATGAAATTCTTTTCAAAATAACACCATTAATATAATTCTTTAAAATATTTGGTTGTCCATGCTATATATTGAATCTCAAAAATTCTATTTCAAAATTTACAGCTAAAGTGGATTGTGGATATTTCTTGGGATATTCTTCTACAGGCATGGCCTATAAAGTGTTTAACACAAGGACCATGACTATAGAAGAAACTTTGAATGTAAAATTGAATTGTCATCCTTTAAAATCTCTAAAATTTAGTAGAACTTTTTGATCTTGATAAATTCAATTTTTAAGAAGTAACTGCAAAGGTTGAGTTTGATATAGGTAAATCAAATGCATTACAACAGGATTACAGAGTTAACATTGTAATGCCATTTCAATATAAAGTTTATTCTGATCCACAAAGTTCAACTGCACAAAACAACAGTTAGTCCACAATAGTTGGAACCACTGTTAACCAAAGTTAACCCCAAATCACTGATGTTGCATGTGGTCAAACCACTAATGTATCATCTACATCTAATTCCCCACTTGGGCCAATCCCACCACCACCATTTCAAACCTTTGTTGACCATACTACAATGGCAACAGAGGTTTCACTAGAAAATTCCCAACTTTACCATACACCACAAAATTCCATTATTCCATACACTGGAAACACTATCTTCCATAGATCTCATCCACAAGAACAAGTTATAGGAGATATCAATGACGGTGTGCTAACAAGAAGCCAAAACACAAATGTCTTCCTATTTGCTGGTTTCCTATATTAATCCAACCTGTCAAATGCTAAGAGGCATTAAAAGACAACAATTGGTTGGAAGCTGTGCAAGAAGAGCTTCTTCGTTTAAAAGACAACAAGTATGGGAACTTGTACAATTACTAAAGGACCCTTATCCAATTGGTACAAAATGGGTCTTCAAAAATAAAACAGATAAAAGAGGCACTGTTAACAAAAACAAAGCTATGTTGTGATTCAATGGTACAGACAAGAAGAAGGAATTGACTATGATGAAACCTTTGCTCATGTAGCAAGGTTGCAAGTAATAAGACTCTTCTTGGCCTTTGCTGTCAACCACAACATGAAGGTGCATAAGATGGATATAAAGTGTGCTTTTCTCTATGGAATAATCCAATAAGAGGTCTATGTGTGTCAACCACCTGGATTTGAAGATACGTTCCATCCTGATTATGTCTACAAGCTAAACAAAGCTTTGTATGGACTAAAACAAGCACCAAGAGTCTAGTATGATACTCTGTCCACTTTTCTCTTATCCAATGAATTCAAAAGAGGTAAAATTGAAAAAAAACTCTATTTCTAAAATGGAAAGGGAAAGTTCTGTTAAATTAGTCACTTTTATTTTGTTTCAAAGTCTTAAAGAAGAGGGTCAAAATCATAGGTTATGTTTATTTGTTTTTAGAAGCTTTTTGCATGCAACTTGTGCATGGGTCAATAGTATTTAGTTGATGTTTAGGTTTATTATTTGATGGAGTTTGTCTTACAGCTTTGGTTTAATTAAAGAAGTGTCGAGTCGGCTTACTCAAATTCTTGTTGTGTTTCTTTGTTTTTCATTCCCGATCAAAGGCCTGAAATCCAATATTTGGTATTAGAGCCTAGGGCTCATATTGTGGTAAGCAGGTTTGAAGATCGGAGACAGACACTGTCGGTGGGTATGTCGATCAGCGGGGGATGGAGTCGCAATTGAGAGATGAGTAACAATAGAAGATGAAGATGGTAAGGTGTTTTGGGCCAACCATTGTCATGGGGAAATACCATTTGAGATGAAGATGGTGATAAGTGATGAATATCGGCAATCAGTGATTGTTATTAGTGATCAAAGGGGAGGAAAAGGGGTAGTTTCCACTGATTTAAGTCGTAACGAGAGGTTGTTACTACGCGCAAATCAGGTTATGGGTACATAAATTAAAGGATTGTGGTTGTATTAATCCAATAGCGGTGATTAGCCAGGATGAAAAAGAAGGGGTCGACTTGTTCGGGTGATAATCGGAGTCTACTGGTATGCGGAAAAAAAAACAAGCACAAATGATTCACAGCAAGCAGCTTTGGATTAGGTTCGTTTGGCGGGTGAAAGAAAATGGTAAAGGCTAGTAAGTAGCCTTGATTTTTGGATTGTTAGAAGAAGGTTCTCGGAATAAAGTTTAGTGACGACTTTAGACATGACCGAGTGGAGGTTGGGTGTCTTGGATAGGTCGAGGAGAGGGAATACTTTGGACGTGACCGAGGTGAAGGCTGTGTGACTAGAAAGGTCAGTATGGGTCAAGACGAAGACATGTTTTGACGAGAACGTTGCACTAAAGAATGACATTAACAAACAACAATTACAAGGGTGATTGTTGGGTTAATTGAGTTGTTCACGGGTCACAAGTCATGGGTTCATAGGTTGTGTTTTGGATACGGGTCATTTTGGCCCGAAACTTATAGGAGAAGGAGTTTAAATTAGTCATGTTTGTTTTGTATCAAAGTGTTAAAGAGGTGGGTCAAAATCATAGATTATGTTTACTTCTTTTTAGGAGTATTTTATGTGCAACTTTTGCATGGGTCATTAGTATTTGGCTGATGTTTAGGTGATAAAAATTTTGTTATGTGGTTTTGTTTTAATTAAAGGAAATTGTAGAGTACGTTTACTCAAATTCCTGTTGTGATTCTTTTTTTTTTCTTTTCCGATTAAAGGCCTGAAATCCAAAAAACTAGTTAGCACATATCGATAGTTCTTCTTCTATTTTGACATCCAAAATAACTCAAGGTGACAAGACTATCCCTAACCCTCTCTATACCTCATGGGTCTCGACTGATTAGAAAGCCATTGTTACACTACAAGCTTCACTTTCAGAGGAAGCCGAGGCTAAGATAATCGACATATTCAATTGGCTTACAACAACACCTTCACTGAATGCGTCCAAAATCCTCGAGATTGTCGATCTTGAACACTCCTAGTCAAATGGTCAAAGGTACAGCCTCTGTTGCGAAATTTGGTCGGAAATTCAAAGGTATATGCGACCAATTGTTTGCAATCGGTCAGCTGGTAGATGTTATCCATGAATACGGTGGGATTTGGAAGTTGTCAATTTTTATTGGGACTTCAGGCAAAAGGTGTTAAGGGGTTCTATATATGTATGAGAGGACCCTTAGTTAAGTGGTAGCTTACATCCGTAGCTTGATGTGTGATTATTTGTAACTTGTGGTAGTTTATATCTATAATTTTTTATTTATTTATTTTTTTTTTTGTAAAAAATCCCAAATGTTGTGGAGGACATTTGTAGAAGCATTGTAGAGCTATGGCGGTCTCACAATAGATCTACTTGGGGACTTGCCTAGGTAAACTGCATGTTCTTCATTGCCCTAAGATGCTAGTACGATAGAACGTTTTTTGTGTTTTGTGTGTGATGCATGCATGCCCAACTCTAAGGGAGGGCTGGGTGAGCGACAGCCCAGGTTCCCGTTGGCCAAGATTTTTATTTATTAAACACTTTAACCCATTAACATTTTTTTTTTATTTTAAGTCCATTATATATATATATATATATATATATATATATATATATATATATATATATATTAGTGGTGAAGGGCCATGAATAGTAACATGGCCCTTCATTTTTTAATAATTGTTTTTTTCTCAAATGTATTTTTTCTATTTTAAAATCACATTTTCTTTATAATAATTCTTTTTTCCTTTATTAAATCATATATTTTCCTTATTGTTTAATTTTATATTTTTAGTGCCTTATTTTTGTAAACATTTTTAATATTTTTTTATTTTAAAATCATGTTTCCTTTTCTTAGTAACATGGCCCTTTATTTTTTAGTAATTGTTTTTTTCTCAAATATTATTTTTTATTTTTTTTAAATCATTATTTCTTTTTAATAATTCTTTTTTCCTTTATTAAATCATATTTTCTTTATTGTTTAATTTTATAGTTTTTTAATACCTTACTTTCGTAAACTTCTTTTAATTTTTTAATATTTTTTATTTTAAAATCGTATTTTCTTTTCTTAAATCATAGTTCCTTTATAACAATTATTTTTTTTTTAAATCATCTTTTTTCCTTTTTTCAAATCATATGTCTTTTATTATTTAATTTGATATTTCTTAAATAAATTGCATTCGTTAACTTTTTCTAAAAACCTAAATATGTAGTTTTTTTTTTTGTTTTTTCGACATTCAAGTATAAATATTGTCAAAAATGAATTTATATTCAAATTAGAGTATATATTTGGTATCATAAAATGGTACGATGATAAATTGAACAGATTATGACGGTTTGGCTATCTAAACAACAAACTTCCTTCTAAAATAACTTTTGTTTTATATTATCATTTACTATGTTTCGCCGCAACGCGCGACTTTTTTAAAACCAGTTAAACATTAAAACTCATTCTAAATTAAGCCCGTTACTCTTTTACTTGTCGATACCCATTAGTAAAGTTTAAATCTAGTTAACATTGGCCCAATGGTCTAAATTAAACCTATTTAAGGTTTAAACCCTTTTAAAAGTGACCCAATAAGGGCCGTATTTTCTATTCGCCCCAGGCCAAAATGTTTTGAGGATTCTTGGGGACGGTCACGGATACCAGTATATATAATTGGCGATGGAGATGAATCCCAATATCTCAAGACAACTCTATGCGTCAAAGAAAGTGGATGGATGAACATGAGAATGCATATATATCTTAGAATTTCCGGGTACATTTGCTTTATAGCATTCATACACCATTTTCCATAATTACCCGTAAGTCATAAATTTTGTTAAATATTTTGATGGGACCTTACTTACAAATAGTTAGTAAACATTTGCATAAACTGTGAAGGTCAAAGTGTCTGACTATCATATTTGAATAAAACAATATTATATATCGACTTACCAAAATTGGTTTCAAAATGTTGCAAGTGAGTGGATATTCTTTTACTTAAGAAACATGTCCAGATTAACCAAATTAACAATACCTTCAATCCCTTCATATATAGATGGTTCATGATGTATACAATGATGAGAATTCATATATCATTACAAAAAACCACTAAAGTTTATTTTGAACACATGAACCATTTATTTTTTTGGTCAATGAAATGGTTAAGAAAAAGTGTCTTGTTTTCTTCTTTGAGAGATGGTCGGCCACATGTTTCTCATACTTCTTAAATAACACATGAATGATGGAATTTCCGAAATGTGAAACCAACAATGGTTCAAGAGCCACTCTAACCACTTTTGATGTGTTTTTCGCATGGATTTGGCTGAGCTCATTAGAATCATTCATGTTTGTGTAATCCGTGTCATGTGGATCCCAATTGACTTTAAAAACATTCAAGTTTTCAACGGAAAATGATCCCTCAGATTCAATAATGTTCCTAACCTCATCCTCACAAGGAAAATACAATGGGATATTGAATGAGTTAATATCTGCTCCTTGAACCAATCCCTGTCTTGTCAGATAAGCTTAATTAGTTAGTCATCTAAGCAAAGCAGATTAACTAGAACTTTTGACCAAAATAATCTTCTATAGTTTGAGTTCGAAATTGGATACAAAAGAACAACATATATACCTCTTTGACCATGTCGACAAGTGATTGCCCGAGTAGCTCAAAGAATGCACAACTATCATCAGAAGCTGGATCAACTAAACTTCGACTAAAGGTTGTTAAAACCATGCTTCCACCATGTACTACTTCCTCGGACCGCATTCGTAAAAATTTTGTGAAATCAGTGTGAAATTGTTTTCCATATGCTTGGTATACATTTGGAGGACTAGTTTTCGCCATGTATATATTTGATCCATTATTTTCTAGTCCTTGAGGCATCTATAACATGTTATATGGACTATAGTTTATATCTCAATATTTTAGTGCAAGCACTTTAAGGTATAATTATATCTCGTAAGAGAACGAAAGATCTAGTTGAATATTATATGTACCTGAGAAAGCCATTGATTACTACTAGCGCAGTGGACAAGGTGCAAGCTTTTGTTTGGGAATAGTCTGCCGTAGAAGGAACCTGGAACAGCCGAAACAAAACAAGGGCCAAAAGACGAAAGATCTAGTTGAATATTATATGTACCTGAGAAAGCCATTGATTACTACTAGCGCAGTGGACAAGGTGCAAGCTTTTGTTTGGGAATAGTCTGCCGTAGAAGGAACCTGGAACAGCCGAAACAAAACAAGGGCCAAAAGCTTCTCCTTTGTTCTTCTTAAGATTTGCATAAAAGTCAGGTAATGATTTGAAAATAGTATTAAAATCATTTCCAAAGAGGTCATTTAAACAAACTTGAAATTGTGGTACTTCACGGTTATTTTCTTCGCACACCTCATGCACTATATCAATGATATTAGACACAACCAACAACGTATTTGTGCCAGATGAGCATCCTAAATCTGCAACGGTGATACAATCTTTGAAGACACCATAATTAGCTATACCCTTGATTGAATGCTTTAAAATTGGTACAGAATTCCGTATCCCGGTTTCCTGAAGAGAAAATAAGAACAAAGAAGATGAGACCCATTGTTAAATGTATGCAAACGTTGTGGTGTAACTCAAACCTGAAGCAAGGAGTTCTTGGCATAGCTTAATTCCCCATCTCCAGAATTCATATGTAATATGTTTACCAAGGCCATGCTTATTATTCTTTGCCTCTGGTTACCCTTCTTTGTGTTGCTTTAAATAGGCCTTCTTTTGTTGCTTTAAGGAAGTTAAAGGGTGTGGGGGTGTGGGATGAGTCATCAATTGTCACTTAGGACCATTAGTAGATTGCTACAACACTCCCTTGTCTCATCCATCATGGTTTGCATGGATTAAACCATGACAACCATGTGCCTCATTTCCTTTTTTAATATTTCTTTTTCACAAAAATGAATTAAAATAAGAGAATAGTGGTTTGAGTAATGACCACACCCTTAAGGTAGTGGTTTTAGATGATGGATTAGAAATGGGTGACATGTCGCTAATATAGAGGGTCATGGTGACCATGAGGATCAATACCACACCCTATAACCTAAGTAGGGCTAATACAATCTCGATCCTTAATCTTTTTTTAATGGCAAACTAACATACTCCTAAATACTTCTATATTTACACACTGCAAGATTAAAACCCTCCACCTGATGGACAGAGGGGAGAAATGTCACAAGGTGTGAATTATTCGCGAATGTCGGGAGGTTTAGCATACGTTGTCTTAACCGGGTCCGCGCTAGAGAGCCCCATCGCACAATAGATCCCCAATTTAAACACCTCAATGAGAAATCCCTATCACCCAAACTCGAACTTATCTTTCAAAAAAAAAAAACCCCAAACTCGAACTTGAGACCTGGAGGAAAAAACTCACCTGGGCCTATCATAGGTGGAACTTAAATACACGTGACCATCACTAGAGCACTAGTGATGGTTATCAAATATGGATTGATAAAAAATATCCAAACAACTTGCTAAGTTGTTCCCTTACAAACGGAAGGAGTTAGATTGATGTAAGGTCATCCGTAGTCATAAAACCCCTTTGCGGGCGTTATGCGACACGTGTCATACCACGTCACACAGGGGCTTTATGAGATGTTATATCACTAGAGCCCGTAGTCATAAAGCCCTTACCCATCATTGCCTAATTATTAATTTTTATTAATTAATTTAAAAAACATTAACTATTTTTTGATCGGTCAAACTTTTGAAAACAACCCTCCATCATGCCGCAAAGGAGATGGCGCCCCCCCCCCCCCCCCCATAACGCCCCATTGCCCCATAACGCCCTTTGTCGTGGTGTTCCAGGCACCATTGGACGCTGTGGGTGGCTTTTTAGGGCATATAGAGCCCCACTACAGGTAGTCTAATAATAACTAATGAGAGATAGTTTGTTCTTTAAATACGATAAACATAAACACGAAATAGAAAATGTAAAACACTTGAATTAATTAAATTAGACCTTTTCTTTTCAAGTGAGATAACTGGTATATATATAAAATGTTATATTATATATACACATTGACAATCTCTAAAAAATTCTGATCGAAAAAGCCCAATGATCTTATAATATTCTTCTTTTACTATGTTTGACAACATCTGAATGGTTAAGTGCTAAACTAGTAAGATGCCTGAACCACTAAATGTTGAACCAGTAAGAGTTTTGAACCATTAAGAGTCTGTATAATGCTTAACCATTCAGAGGCAAATGTCTGACCGATTCAGATTAGAGGTCTTAACCATTCCGACTTTGTATAATGTTTAACCATTCAGAGGCAAATGTCTGAACCATTCAGACATCAAACAGTATGAACCATTAAGTGATAAACCACTAACAGATGTGAGCCATTAAGAGACTCTTTAAAATTAAACAAACAGCCCCTAAATAAAATACATTTTTTTATTATAAAAACCCAGCTTTTATATTAAAATAAAGTATCAACTGGAAAACGTGATTACTTATAACATTTTTTAGCAAACTATTATTATATTATATAATAAAGTACCACCCGGAAAACGTGATTACTTATAAAATTATTTATCAAACTATTATTATATTATATTATACATATGAATTCAACCTCTTTATTAACAGTAACAAAAAATTTGATTTTATTACCATCACTAAAGAAAGCAATAGCTTATTCCATGGGAAATAGGTGACAGATACCTAATCGATAATGTGATTTTGGTTTCCGATCGTAAAGAACTATCAAAAAGATTATATACATTCTCATTACTTAATTAGGTAATTAATATTTTTATCAATTATAATTATATTATTATTATTTTATTTTATGGTTGTAATTATATTATTATTATAAACTATAAATAAGTAACATGTATGTGCATATGGTAGTTGTACTATTGGTTTTGGGAGTTTTACAAAAGAAAATTGTAATTTTCTTTTCTAACCTTGAAGTTTCAATTTTTGAAACTTTAAGTATAAAGTTTCATTCTTTGGTAATTTAAATCCTTTGTTCAAACGGTAATGTTCAATAAATGTTTGGACTTAGATTAATGTCTAGGGTATTTTAGGACTATAGGCAATTAGGGATTCTAGGTTTAATTTGGGGATAACTAGGGTTCTTTATTAAAAGATTAAAAAATAATAATAACAAATTGACGATGGTAATATGCTTAGAACTGTGAATATGATATACGAGTTAATTAATTTACAAATTATATAAGAATCAAGTGTGGCGTAAAATTCAAGCGATTGGCTAGTTACGATTAAGAGTAAATTGACATTTTAGTCCCTGAGTTTTGTCCAAATTTACCATTTTGATCCAAATAGTTTTTTTTTTGCATCTGGGTCCCTGACTTTTGCTTTTTGTTGCCATTTTAATCACTTTGCCTAACTCCATCCAAAAACTCCATCTTTAACTAGGGGTATTTTGGGGATTTTAATTTTAAATGTTTTCAATTGCCATTTTGATCCAATTCAAAAAAATAAAAAAAAATCCAAAAAATAAAAAAAATTCCAAAAACTTCTAAAAAATAATAAAAATTCTAAAAAATCATAAAAATTCTAAAACATCCAAAAAATTCTAAAAAATCCAAAAAATCCGTTTCGGCGCGAACCGTTTCGAACCCGAACCGTTTCGAGCTAAACCGTTTCGACGCGAACCGTTTCGACCCGTACCGTTTTGACCCGAACGGTTTCGAGCTGAACCGTTTCGACGCGAACCGTTTCGACCCGTACCGTTTCGAACCGAACCGTGCCGTTTCGACCAGTACCGTTTCGAACCGAACCGAACCGTTTCGACCCGTCGGTACGGGTCGAAACGGCACGGTTCGATACGGCTCGGTTAGGTTCGAAACGGCTCGGTTCGATACGGCACGGTTCGGTTCGAAACGGTACGGGTCGAAACGGTTCGGCTTGAAACGGTTCGGCTTCGAAACGGTACGGGTCGAAACGGTTCGGGTCGAAACGGTACGGGTCGAAACGGTACGGGTCGAAACAGTTCGGCTTCGAACGGTACGGGTCGAAACGGTTCGCGTCGAAACGGTTCAGCTCAAAACGGTTCGGGTTCGAAACGGTTCAGCTCGAAATGGTCGGTTCGATACGGTACGGGTCGAAACGGTTCGGCTTGAAACGGTTCGGCTTGAAACGGTACGGGTCGAAACGGTTCGCGCCGAAATGGATTTTTTGGATTTTTTAGAATTTTTTGGATTTTTTAGAATTTTTATGATTTTTTAGAATTTTTATTATTTTTTAGAATTTTTTGGAATTTTTTTGATTTTATGGAATTTTTTTGATTTTTTGGAATTGGATCAAAATGGCAATTGAAAACATTTAAAATGAAAATCCCCAAAATACCCCTGGTTAAAGATGGAGTTTTTGGATGGAGTTAGGCAAAGTGATCAAAATGGCAACAAAAGGGAAAAGTCAGGGACCCAGATGCAAAAAAAAAACTATTTGGATCAAAATGGCAAATTTGGACAAAACTCAGGGACTAAAATGACAATTTACTCTATGATTAATTTTCAATATATTTATTTTTTAATAACTTTTAAGATAAGATACAATGTTTTATAAATTAACGTTGTTTACCCTTTTTCGTTATTCTAATAATATAGTATAATGCCTTATAAAACTTTGAATATACGTTGCGACATGCTTATTTTATATGCATTTCAATAAAAGCTTTGTTCAAAACTGAACGAGTCAATTATAATTTTTTTGTTCTTTACCATGAAAAACCAAATCGATATTGTCCGAACACCTTAGTAAAGGTGTAGAGTACCATTCATATCATAAGCTATAAGCGAGTGTGGATGATGAACAAAATTGATATCATCCGATCAACATTAACCGAACATCGGTACCGATGTTTGTACTTTTGAAACCTTAATCGATATTCATTCTTATAGTTTTTTTATCGACGTAAAATATGTCTCGATTTTCTAATGGGCACGTCATGACTTTATTTTTTGGGGTTTATCTTTCGGTCACTAAGTGCTGCTGATCACGATATAAATGATTTATCTAATCGAACCGATGATACCAACCGACTTCCCACCGCAACGCGTGGGGGAAGTCCACTAGTTTTACATTAAAATAAAGTATCAATTGGAAAACGTGATTACTTACAATATTATCTAGCAAACAATCACTGAATACAACATAATTAGCTATACGCTTATGGATTATCATAATTAGCTATACCCTTATGGATTAGGATCAAATACAAAAGGTAAAATAAAATAAAATTGTAAGAATGATTTTATTCTATTGATCTTAAATTTGAAGGTTAAGATAGAGAAAAGAAACTAGTGGAAGGGCATAATAGGTAATCATATATTTATGAATTTTTTCTCTCTACATGCAAGACACATGTCAATTCTACAGTCAATTTAAAACCTACACAACGTTTTCATACGACATTAAAAAAAAAACGAAGCATTACTATATTAATATATGGGGTAAATTACATGTTGAGTCCCTGTGTTTATGGGTTTTAACCATTTGAGTCCAAAAACAAAAAGTTTAACGACCTGAGTTCCCATAAACATTTTCTTTAACCATTTGAGTCCAAATTTCTAACAATGTTAGAATTTTTTGGTTAAGTATTGTTAAATGACCAAAATACCCTTATATTTAAAAAATAAAAAAACTCTCTTTCTTTCTTCACCTTTATCTCTCTGGCCTTTCTTTCTCTCACTTCCACTTCTTCTTCACAATCAAACCCACTTCCCACATCTCTCTGCCAATTGATCGATTCCCTCACTTCCCACATCTCCCTCTACAATCAAACTTAAATCCTGTGCGATTGGATCTCGTTACACAATTAGCAAATCCATAGTTATTCATGACAAATTCATATAACTTTCAATAACCTAAACTGAAACTGAATTGGAATTAACGTGAAACTAAAACTGAATTGAAAATATCAACGTAATTGTGCAAGCTCTTAATACCTTCTTCTTCGGTGCCATAGCAAAAATTCTGGAGGATTTTTTTTGGCGGGAAACGGAGGACGGAGCGGCGGAGAGTTTGCGGGAGAGATACGACGACGGTCAACTGTCTTGAGAAAAGCAGTTGCAGTGGTAGTCGGAGCCGCCATTTTTTACTAGTTTTGCCGGAGGTTTTCTCTACGGCGGCCTCCGTTAAGGTCTTGTTTGCTCTCGGTGGTGGTGGGTGTTTGGAGGTGGCGGTAGTGCGATGGTGGTGGCAGTGGTGGGGATGATGGTGGGGCAGTGGTGGGGATGGTGGCTGTGCAGTGGAGTGTAGAGAGAGAGAGGAGACTTGTATAAGACTTGTATTTTGTGTGTAAATGACCAAATTACCCTTATAGATAAAAGACTTGGTGGATGGAGTTAGAAATTTGGACTCAAATGGTTAAAGAAAATGCTTATGGGGACTCAGGTCGTTAAACTTTTTGCTTTTGGACTCAAGTGGTTAAAACCCATAAAACACAGGGACTAAAAGTAATTTACCCTAATATATGTGTCTTATATGATTAAAATATTCAAGAATATTCAAAGTAACATTGTCTTATACTTAAACCACGTCTGACACCGATTGCGCTGAGGCTGGTTGTCGATTGATTAGAGGTGGCTTGAACCACAACAATAAATTGTGAGCGGAGAGGGAAAATCAGTAAGTGAATTCGGAAGGCAGGGGAGTTTTATGAGCGAGAAGAAATTGAGGGAAGCCAAGAATTACGGGGAGTTACAAGAGTTCCAATTCCAATAGGGAATGCAAAGTGGAATATAAAGGGAGAGTAGGAGTAAAACGTGGGAGTGGAATTCCAAAGACGGTGAGAAAACCCGTTGCAAACCGCAAACAATCATGGCTAGATTTTAAGCAAATCAAGAGAGAGAATCTAAACCGCTAAGAACTGTTAATATTTTTGGTTATTTTTTGGAGTTTATATTGTAAGGATTTGATCTTGAAAAGATCTGACGGTCATGATTACAGGAGGGTCAGGATATACTCTTATTTGAGTAGAAAGGCTCGGAAGTAATCTTGATCATCAATTGATTAATCAAGGTCTTGGATTAAATGAGTATAATTGATAAAAAAGAGGTGGCGTGTGTGATTTGTAGGGGTATTCTAGTCCATCAAAATCAATATTTTCTCCCTCCTCCGATTTCTCTCGTTTTTAAAACGTTGATAACTTTTTCATACAACATTATTTTTTTTTATAAAAATTGCACCATAAAAACGAGCGTTTTTTATCTTTAATACGAGCACACAAATGCTATAGTTTTGAAAAAAAAAAGTTTTCGGTAACCCAGATGCATAAAATGCAATGGAAAAAAACAAAAAAAAAATGATTTTTCTCTAAAACGCAATGGAAAAAAACACACAAAAAATGTTTTTTTTTTCTAAAACGCAATGGACTAAAAACAAAAAAATGTCTTCTTTGTTTAAAACGTAATGTACTAAAACACAAAGAAATGTGTTCTTTTTATAAAACACAATTTACTAAAAACACAAAAAAAGTTTTTATTTTAAAATGCAATGGACTAAAAACACAAAAGCAATTGTTTTTTTTTATAAAAAGCAATAGACTAAAAATACAAAAGAATGTGTTTTTTTAAAACGCAATGAACTAAATACATAAAAGAATGTGTTTCTTTTTTCTAAAACGCAATGAACTAAAACTACAAGAGAAAGTGTTTTCTTCTAAAACACAAAAGAAAGTGTTTTCTTCTAAAACACAATGTAAAAAAACACAAAAAATTGTCTTTTTTCTAAAACGCAATTGACCAAAAACATAAAAAAATGTGTTTTTTTTTTAAAACGCAATAGAACAAAAACACAAAATCAAAATGTTTTTTCTAAAACGTAATAGACAAAAAACATAAAAAAATAAGGGTTTTATAAAACGCAATGAGTTAGTGTATTTAATAAAAGACAAAGAAAGCAATAAAGATGGAATCTTTAAAATATAATTTCATTTTACTTTTCAAAAACCCAAAACATAAAATACAGCAATAGATATAAAATGTAAAACGCAATGCTTTTACTATATTCATGTGAGTTCCCAAAAGAAACCCAAATCATATTATATAATATTATATTCATTTGAGTTTTTAAAAAGAAGCCCAAATCACAAAACACAAATAAAATATGTAAAACGCAATAAAAATTCTTATGTTATCATATTATATTCTCTCCTTGTCCCCATCCAAATTCGCTCACCTGTCAACAATTTCTTCATTCATAATTGAGTAAAATGCACGGATAGTCCTTGTGATTTTGGTTTGGTGAAATTTCATCTTTAGACCATATTTTTCAGAATTACACTCTTAGTCCTTGTGGTTTGACAAGTTGTTACTCGGATAGTCCATAAAGTGGATGAAGGTTACTCGGATAGTCCCTGTGGTTTGACAAGTTGTTACTCGGATAGTTCTTGTCATTTCACACCCATTTAACAAGAAAAACTAACCTCCATCCGCTTTGGAGACTATCCGAGTAACAACTTGTCAAACCACAGGGATTAAGAGTGTAATTTTGAAAAGTTGAGAACTAAAGGTGAAATTTCACCAAACCACGGGGACTATCCGTGTATTTTACTCTTCATAATTTCATCTATCATTTACCTCCTTCACTATTCATGTCCTAAAACTATTCAAAATGCCAACTACCCATTCAAACTTCGGCGTGATTTGCGTCGATGATTCAGATTCAGACGATTTACACAAAGATTGAGGAGACGGCTTGAAGGTCACCGAAGACGGGGAGGAGATGAGAGTGGCGGTGTGGGTGGTGGCGGTGGAGTAGTGAAGTGGTGGGGAGATGGGTTTTAGATTAGGGAAAATATTGGTGTGTAGGAGAGAGGGTGTTAGGTGGTATTGTTAGAGGTTGGTCCAAAATACACTTCCCGCTTGTGTTTCTACTTTGCAACATGGTTGTTTAAGATTACTTCCTATATTTCATACCAAGATTAAACTTTCTATTTATTTAATCCTGATAATATAAAACACTTGAATAGAATTATAAAATAATTGGACCGTTTCTCTGCCAAGTGACACTAATGGTATATTTTTTTCAATAAAGTGTTATATCTATTAGACAATTAATGAGGTTTTTAGTGATATTAGATCTTGGGGGTTCGTTTGTTACAATAATAGATCGAAAGATAAATGTATAGGGTGGAAGGATTGGTGTAGGTTTCTAAATTTGTAACTGTTGTGGGATTGGCCGCTCGGCTTCGAGTGGTTGGTTGTTTTTAATAAAGTTCTCTGTTAAAAAAAAAATTAGACAATTTCTCTGCCAAGTGACAGTAATTGTATATTTTATACAATAAAGTATTATATCTATTAGACAATAATTGTTTCATAAAAATTAATTTAATTTTTTATTATTGTATTATCTTATATACAATACAATTAAAAATAAATATATCTTTAAAAAACCTCGTGTATTGTATGGGTTGAATAAATCTAATTTTATATACAAATTTTTAAAAAATTATAATTTTAAAAACTCCGTGTATTATACGGGTCGAATAAATGAAATTTTTTATAGTAAGTATATATAGTTCAGGAGCTATATACACGTAGCTCATCGATCTTCACATATTCTTTTATTTTCTTCAAATAATATGAATATATAAAGAGAATGAAAAAAATTTAAAAAGAAAAATATTTTTAAGAGTGGTTTTGTAAAAGCTTGTAAAAAATACTTTTACTCATAAGAAAACATGTGTTGAGCAAATGTTTTTTTTAAACCTTGTGTATTACACACACGGGTTGAGTAAATGTAATTTTGTATACTAAATAATAAAAATGAATATATCTTTAAAAAACCTTGTGTATTGTATGGGTTGAATAAATTTGATTTTATATACAAAATAATAAAATATTATAATTTAAAAAACCCGTTGTATTATACGGATTGAATAAATGTAATTTTGTATAGTAAGTATGTATAGTTCATGAGCTATATACACGTAGCTCGTCAATATTCACATATTCTTTTATTTTTTTTAATTTTCACAAATAATATAAATATATAAAGAGAATGAAAAAAAAAATCTTTTTAAGAGTGGTTTTGTAAAAGCTTGTAAAAAACACTTTTACTCATAAGAAAACATGAGGATGATTACTATTGACTTACTCTTTTGCATTAACCATTATGTATTATATAATTATATAAATTAAAGACTACAACTAAAAAGAAAAATAATTATTTAAAAGAAATAAAAAGTAATTCGTGTTCATGCATATGCTTCCAAAAATTTATTAACATAATTAATTAATTTAGTAATCACATCATATATATTTGCAATTACATGAATTTGAAACTTATGGATCTCACTTTGTTATCACTTTCAATGTCTATACGATTTTTAAACAGGGGATGCACAAAATAATTATAACAAAAGCTACAATTTCAACTTTCGAGATAATCATATTATTATCGATTATATCTTAATTCTTATCATTTATTAATCTACTATAAAAAAAAGTTCTTTGATTACAAAAAAATAAAAATATTTATAATTAAAAAACATATTGCTTCAATGAATGACAAGTGTCCCTTAAATAGTTTCTTTTATTATATAGTATAGATAAGATAAACCAGCAATAAGACCCGTGCGCGTTGCGGCACGGGTATATCACAAACATCGAATTGATGAGTCCAAACGTTATATGATGTGTTAACTATATGAAAACGTGCATTTCGACGTATCATAGAAAACGTAACGGGTATAACAGAAAAGCTGACATGTATAATCAAAAGAGATTAATTAGAACTTAAAAAAAAAGAAACCAGAATTTAACTCCACTTGGTTCGAAACAAAATTAACAAAACATTCATAAAATAAGCACAGAAACATATTATATTTGACCTCACTCATTTCCTAAAAAAGTTTATGTTGAAACATACACCATAGTTATCAATAGCTTCCATAGCGGACGCAATCGCAAATAACGTAGCGACCATATGCCGCTATAAGGTACTATGTGACCACATAGCGACGTCCGGCGGCGAATTCCGGCGCCGGTGCTGCAACTTCTGCCGGAAACGAGGAAGAAGGAAACCGTAGGCTCAAATCAAAGAAAGAAAGAAGGAAACACACGTTGCGGCGTGTTGACTCGCAAAATTTTGAACGAAACATAAACGAAAAACTTGCGAAAGATGAAAAGTATAGGGGATCAAAGTTGGAAATAAAAAAGTGTTGGGGTTAAATTGCAAAACATGAAAGTATTTGGGTTAAAAGTAAAAAAAA
This sequence comes from Helianthus tuberosus, assembly GCA_030545235.1. Classification (NCBI taxonomy): domain Eukaryota; kingdom Viridiplantae; phylum Streptophyta; class Magnoliopsida; order Asterales; family Asteraceae; genus Helianthus; species Helianthus tuberosus. Next base: position 31,680,397 of record CM060415.1, on the reverse strand, counting down.
TCTACAAGGTTAAAATGAAAAGATAAAAACCTTAGGATGAAAAATGAAAATTCAATTTTTTTTAAAGACTCCCCATACATATGGTACAACAACATAAAGCAACAAAATGTTGCTTATTTATAGTATGAAAATTCCATAAAAAGCTGCAAATCACATTTATTTAACTTTAATTTCATTTTGTTCGGCCATATTCACTTAGGCTAGGCGGTGTGGGGCTTGGCCTGGCCGACGACGTCCCAAACACCGTTTCACCCCAGCGTCGTCTTCCCCGTCTGCCTATGGACGATTGGGACGGTCATATGAGGACAAAAATTTTTGAGCCTTTGTAGCGTTGGAAAAAAATTAATTTAACTTACCTTTTAAAAAACTAAGGGTAATTTTTCAAAAAAACCCAAAAAAAACATCAAAATTTTTTATAAATACAACCCAAATGCCCCATTTTTTACCCACTTTAACCCCATCTGTCTCTCACCTTTGTATAAAGTCTTCTACTTTTTTATAAACATTCTTCTACTTTTTTACAATGGATTAATACAACCTCAACAACCCAAATCCAAACCCGAACGTTTTTTCGGTGCCCCGGCTACTATCCTACAATGGAACCGAATGCTTTCTCACAATTTTCCGTCAACTCTTTTGCGGGTTTTCAACATTCTCCGAACGCTTTTTCGAATAGGCAATAAATGCAAGCGTTTCAAAACTTGATGATGCGAAACCCGTTCAACATGCAACCCGTTCAATCTTCTTAACCACCACAACCCGTTCAATCTTCTCAACCACTACAACCCGATGAAGACGACATTGAAGTCGTTCTAGAGACGCAACCGCAATCTTCTAAACCTAAAAAAGGAAAGCAAATGGCGGTTGACCAAAATCAACCTTCAAAACCGAAGCCAAAACCGTTGATGAGGATCGAGGAGGAGGCCTTAGCGAAGGCGTATATTAGCACATTCACACACCCCGTTGTCGGTATGAAAAGTTAAATTTAAAATTTTTTAATATATACTTTTTAATAGAAATTTTAATTTTTTAATATATACTTTTGTTAAATATAGGTAACAACCAAACCGGCGAGGGGTTTTGGAAAGTGACATTATCAAAGTTCCTTGCGATAATGGAACAAGGACATGAACAAGGACATTATCGTGATCTCAACTCAATATCTTCGAAGTGGCGAAAGATGAATCCGATCGTGAACCGGTTTGCGGAGATATATAATAATTTATATACAAGTCATCGCCGTAGTGGGATGAGCGACGAGGTTGTTTTCAAAGCGGCGATGGATAAATACCAATCGTCGCATAAATCCGCTTTCCCGCACATTTGGGCTTGGGAAGTTTTACGAACGTCCAACAAGTGGGCGCCAGTTCCAAATGAGGTTGAGATGGCTAAACGACAAAAAACCTCGGAGACCGATAGTTTTAGTACCGGGGGCTCGGACGCAAGATGTCAAATTAATATTAACGAGGCCCGAGTTTGATGAAGAAGAGTACGCCGTACGAGAAGAGGAACATCCCCGGGCTGGGACAAATCAAAAAAGGAGGCGGATACAAAAAAAAAACAAGCCGCAAAGGGGGGCGATTCAAAGATGGAGGCGTTTATGACCCAATTCAAAGCATACACGGAGATCACGACCCAAAAGGCAAATGCGAAGGAACGCATGGCGGAAGAAAAGGTTCGGGTGAACAAAAAGAAACGAACTAAAAGAATGAGACATAATGACGGCCGATATTGAAAATTATCCGGAAGAAAAACGAGCTACTTTAACAAAGATGCAAGAAAGAATAATGAAAAAAGTATGAAAGTTCTTAGGATTTTTATTTTTTTAGATTATGTTTTTTTTTGAACTTATGTAATGTTTGGTTTTTTAATATTAATGAATTTATTTTTATATCTTATTTAATAAATGTTAAAAAAGTAGATGAAGTTAAAAAAATAAATAAATAAAGTTGGTGGGGGTAGGCTCATCCTTCATTTTCGGTGTTTTTACCTTAGGGGTATCCTCCAAGGACTATGACGTGACACCTATGTGACGGATCATCCTCCAAGGGATGACCCTCTACCATACCGTTTAGCCTTAAACAATTGATACAGATCCAGACTTTGAAGTCGACATCATAGGCCTACCTCAAAATTGAGCCACTCGACAACCCAGATGTCAGGCCTAAACCCTACGTACGCATGCGTGGATACCTTTCAACTTTGAAGATAATATTTTAGAGTTAATTACATCATTAGTCCCCGTGATTTGCACAAAATAACATACTTATGTATTAATAGTTTAAAATCACCTTCTAGAGTATTAACTTTTCATTTTGTAACGTTTGGAGGTATTAACTTCTAGGGTATTAACATAGTTAGCCCTTGTGGTTTGCACAAAATAACATATTTTGGTACTAATAGAATGTGATTTTAAACCTACAAATAACGTTAATACCTCCAAATGTTACAAAATGAAAAGTTAATACCCTAGAATGTGATTTTAAACTATTAGTACCTAAGTATGTTACTTTGTGCAAACCATAGGAACTAACTATGTAATTAACTCTAATCTTTTATTTTTAAATATAGTAATTAGATAATACCCTTTAGTGTCTCATTGAGATTTGATTTCTTTCTTTAGTTTGTGGTGAAATAACCATATTTAATTATGTTTTCTTTAATTGCATGAGAAACAAATAATGGGATTTGTTGGTGCTGCTCAATAAGAGCACAATTAAATCTCTAAACAAACACCACTATTAAATCTCTAAACACATCACCAAAAAATCAATGATAGAAACCATAACTCTCTGTGAGTGCAGTTATGTCTATCGCCTCCGTCAATCCAACTCGTAGCAGAATTAGTAGAAGACAAAGCCTTATATTGTAATATTTAGGAAAAAGGGTAAGGTGGCATTATTGTAAATAAGGAAACTTTCCTTATAGGCCTTTGTCTATAAATAGAGGAGTTAGGGCTTTAGTTTAGAACTTTTGCCACTTTGCACATTTGAGGAGCTTTGGAGCTAGAGAGAGAAAGGCAAAAGGTGATTCACGGTTCATTGTATAATTTCAGATTAGATTATTCAATCGAATCACAGATTGATTATATACGCTCGTGTGTTCGGTGCACGCACGAGTACGGATTCCGCACGTCACACGTGTCATTCGCAATCGTTCGGGAGTTAAAACCGATCCTACACTCTCTAACACGTGTCAATATACATTTACCAACATTTAATCCATTACTAGAATATCAAAAATTTTTGACATTGCTTTGATTGGTTCACTTGGGTTATCTTTATATTTATAAAATAAAATATAAAAAGGTTATTGGCGATGGATTTTCTATGATGAACCGATCCGTAAAAATATACATTCTATATCTAACAATTTCAAAGAGCATGTACAGTAGCTCTCTTTTTTTTTCTTTTTGACTTTTTCTTTTTTTTTGTTTTTATTATTTTTCTTTAAACTTTTACCCTTTTAACTTTCAGTGTTAACAATTTCAACCTCTTAACTTTCTAAAAAATTTGTAATCAAGTTTTACATGTTTATTTTTATTTATGCGTTTCTATAAATTTAAATTGATTTACGGTTAGACGAATTGATTTTACGTTTCTATTTACAATTAATTTAAAATCAATTCGTCCCGCTGTCCAATTTAAATTTATTATTATGGTTTTCGGTCGATGTAAAACATGTGTCGATATTCTTTTGAGCATAGTTCATTCGGTTGGTATACTGAACCAAAAGATATATCGACCGAAACCCCGCAGCGTAGCGAGGGTATTCCTACTAGTTATTTGAACAAATGTTTTTTAGTTTTATTTTATTTATAAAACATCCAAGATCTAATACAAAGGCAAATAAAAAAAAAACTATACAAACAAAAAATTTATAAAATCTACAAGCATAATAAAATAAAATTACACGTTCATGGGAAGCTACAAAGAATAAGATACAAACATGATTTCTATAAAGCCATTTTCTAAAATAACAATTTAAACACATACAATCAAACCAAATTAACATAGTGTATAATTGTACGTCTTTGGCACTTCAAAGCATAAATGACGTCAATCGCCGTAATAGTTTTCCGGCAAGTATCTTCGGTGTATTTGATGGCATCACGCATAAAATCATAAAGAAAGATCTTCAACAATCTCATGTCTCTTCGTAGATAAGGCCATTGATATGCTTTACGCCACATCGCCGGTTTCTTGATACCGTGAAAGCCATTCCGAAAAACCTTCCGGTGATGCTTTGCTCCTCCTTCACATTTTTATCTCTCTAAAAAAGATTTTGATTTTAACATTGTGTCTGTATATATGTGGGTATAAAGGTTGTTTTTTTGAGGCATGATTTGATCCATTGATTGAATAGGATGAGAGCAATTGAAAACTGTAGGATTATGATCCATGTGATTCCTAACAAAATGTTTTGATTGGTTCACTTTGTTGGTGCTATTAACAACTTCACTCTCAAAAAATCAATTTAATGGTGCTATTAACAACTTCACCCTCAAAAAATCAATTTAATAGTGATGTATAACTTCTAAGCTTTAATGGTGTTTTGTGCTTTGTATTCTAAGACATCACAAAAAAAATTGAATTTGACAACATCAAATAATGGTCTTGGATTAGTGAAAGGACCATATTTACTTGATGATATTTTGATCATTACTGTTGGTTGTTTTCCATTCTCTCCTATTGTTTGTGTTCCCCTTCTTTAAGATCCTCATCAAGTGGTTTCACATTTTAGGTCTGATGATCATGGTCGGCAAAGGACAACCTCCATGCAATGCCAACCGTCATGGTGGTGCGATGAGGACTGGTGGTCAAAAACGGGATCCACATGATGTTAAAGAAATCGAGCGTTTACAACAATGGATTCGAGACTTAGAACTACAACATGACAGCAATTGTCAAGAGGAAACCAAGCCGGATACCATCGTTTGGCACGAGGGTGACGACGGAAAGGAGAATCCTTTTGGCTGGCGTCTGCATCTTCAATTCCAACCACAAAATCGCAACGACCTCCTATGCACTTTTGGAGCGTGAGTTGATATTCCGGGATTTGAAGGAAAAGCGCAACCATATGAGTTCATCGATTGATTAATCGATGGAGCACTGTCGAATGTGTTTTTGAACTCTGTGATATCCTGGTTCATCTTAAGGTGATAACAATAGCCATCAAATTGAACAAGTTTTCTTTCTTATTGTGGATCATTAATAAACCGACTTCAATAGTGTAAATCTCAAGTGGAAACGTCAGAAAAAAATTTAGAAACATATCCGAGCCAAATTCTACTTGTTAATTATAGGCAAGATGTTCTTTTAATATAATAATTATAACTAAACGCAACATAACTCTTCTGTTGGAACAGGTTATAGCAGATTTTTATCATTTACGAATGCATTACGAGGTTAATGAAGATGAAGAACAGGTTATTGCTCAATTTTTGGGAGCTTATGCCCGGAAGTGGCTGATATCGTCCAATTACAACAATTTTTAACCCTTAGAGATGTGTGACACCTTGCTCTTAAGGTGGAGAAATAACTTAAAGGGGAAAGTCGTAGTACAACTACCCGTGTCCCAACTATATCACGACCTTTTGTCGCATCTAGTACTCGATCAGGGACCGTAGCTACACCCTAGTCCGAAGGATCTTCCACAAGGGAGGTGAACCACACCGGGGCACGATACCTCATTGTTATAAATGCCACGGAGTAGGCCATTATGCCTATGAGTGTTTAAATAAACAACCTGTTGTTGATTATATCTTTAAACATGGGTTAAAATCATAAAACCCTAATCGTGTTTATTCAAGCAATAACATAAAGTGTGAATATAAAATTAGAGATACTTACTTGCTAGAATTATAATCTTATATGAGGATGATAAAGTCAAATCATGGTTGGTTAATAACTCTTGGTATTCTCTCTATTAAAGGCATCTAAAGGGAAATCGTAAAGTCCCTTTAACTTATAACAATTACTTCCATCAAGTAAATGTTAGGAACTTGTAGTTATGCCATATTGTTACTGAAATGATCCGTTAGGCCACATGAACGGGTTATTTCTAACATTCTCCCACTTGGCCGAGTGATCATTTGTGATAAGCATAAGTAAGTTTGGCCAAGTTATAACATTAATTAATGTTTCAAATTGAAACTGTAACAAAATGTACAGTCATTGAGTTATTGTTAACTCAAGACCCCCATTAATCATGTTACAACCCCAAATCAAAACACACTTAAATTTAAGACCAAAATGACTAAGGTAAGCCCTTTATAATTAATGTATATAATTCATCTATACGACATGTTATTATGTATGACCTTTAGTAAAACCCGTCTTTATTATGAGCTCTTAAAAAGACTTTGAGTTTAGACCTTAGTTATCGGATCCGCAAGTATATCATGAATGTAAATGTATTCGATACAAATATTTAGTTTCCTCTTCCTGTTCATAAACGAACAATGATTTCGTATCGAAGTTTAATGCAGCACCTCTCGAACTATTATTGTTCGAGGAAACAAGGTAGTTGACTTTTCACAGTAAATCTTCAATATAGTATTTATATGGAGTTAATAAGTTTATGAGTCTTCTGATAAAATTTCAACAACATTTAGTGACAATTGCGTTGTTAATTAACAACATATTATGTTATTATAATTTAAGTTGTTGTTAACAGTCTCTTATGACTCCTCCATGAGATAGATTTGTCCTCAGACATAAGGATTACCCCAAATTGACTTTTACTTTCTTTTGAATACTACAAAATCAAGGTAAGAATAGTCAACCTCTTCTTATAGTATTTCTCGTTTCTTAAAGATATCGTAAGATGCTTCACAATAATCTAGAGTGGTCTAATGTTCATCAATGTGAGCAATATCTATACGAGTATAGACTTGAACCTTCGTAAGGCTTCTAATTAATGAGGTATAAGGAAGTAATCTCATTTATCATTTTATCCTCTAAAGGAGAGCAATATTGTTTGTTACACATGTAAGAGCCTGTTTTAGAGTAAAGCTTATGGGATGAAACTAATGTCCCGTGGATCTATCTCGGTATATTTTGATTAGGGCTGGCAAATTGTGCCTTATCGGGTTTAATAGGTCTTTGACGACGCGTATAATAGAAGTATTAAATATGAATACAACTCGTTTAACTACTTGATATCTCATGTCTATAACAAAGTTTTATGATTTATGTACCAAGAAAAAGAAATGATGGATCCTAACCTCATAATTTTATTTATTTTTAGAAAAGTAAAAAATCACATTGTGTACTTTTTTAGTAAACAGGTCTAATCGTATCTTATACAGATATCTATTGCCAGCCCTAATTTTGATATCTCCCACGTAAGTGGTATCTCCGAGATTCATTATATCAAAATATGCGTGAGAAATTATTTGACTTGTGTAACATATACTTATCCAAAGAGTGTCATCTATATAAGGACAAGTTTACATTAGTTACTCCCACTCATCTTGAGGTAGGTACATAAATACACTTAACTCTTGATGAAAAGAATTGCATTAATATTTCATCATATTTTGATGCTTGCTTCAACCCCTACATGGAAGTTATTGACATACAAAGTAAGTGTTCTTGACCTTCAGTTTAGAACTTTCAGGTTGTTTTATGAACATGTAAGTCTTTTAAGGAAAGTTGTTTTAATGTTCATATAATGTAGGTCTAAATGATTATGAGCCACTAAAACAACAATGATCCTCAAATAAACATCTTGTAAGAAAGATAAGACGATTCTTTGATAAATAATTCTCTTCTAAGCATAACCTTTAACAATCAATCATCATACTTTTAGCGTCTTAATGTTTGCATTCAGATTTTGTTTAGTGATGAACACCCTTAGGTAATTCAACCAAATCCCTAACGTTATTCTAACAAATAAAATCAAATTTGATAATAACAATTCTTATTACATTTAGAAAATTGATTAATGCTAATGGCTTAATTAGAGGAGGTAAGACTAGTAAACTTTCCAATATCCATTTCAAGTTCAGTCAAGGAGGATACATAATCATCAAAGTTAGTAGGCTTTTAAACCTAGATGGCCTCCTTAGTTGATTATTAGGTTTATTAAGAGTTTTAGTTTTATGGATTAACTCTTGCCTAAGTTGCTATCACTTTCATAATTCTAAGTGTGTGCAAGAGGTGTAATCAGAGTAAAATCTAATAGGTCTCTTCCCCCGCCTCTTGCACTTCTGGCAAGTCCTGATAAGGACTTTTACTGCTCCCACTGACTTAGAAATCTTTAACAATTTAGCATGCTTATGGTCAACATTAGAAGACAAACAAATTCTAATAGAGAAATAAATTAATGAAGTTACTCATTGTAGTTTCTCTGCTTAAGGATTACAATTTTGGCAAGAAATCTGAGTGTGCCCACGTTTAAGCAACAATGAAACTTTTGTTAGAGTAGCATTATATTTTCAAAGAGAAAAGTTATGAAGGAGCAGTGTCTTGTACAGGAGGTACAGATTGAGGTAACAACAAGTTTTCACTCCCCTACCTCTTGCAACTCTCGCAAATTAAGATTAAGACACTTAATGCTCACACTAACCTTTTAGATCTCTAGGAATGCTACAAGATAAGTTTCAATGATGTACGTGCTGTGGGAATATGTCATATATGTTAGACTTGATTTCCTTAATGTCCTGATGTTATAAAAATTTTGAGGGACTTAGAAGGAATCATAGTATATATGAATTAATTTCTTTAATACCTTGATCCATAAGGGACATATTAGACACAAGTAATATTATGATAAATGAATAATGTCTGAATATTCTATTTTGGGATAAGTTCCAATGAAATATAATATCTGATTGAACTTGATTTATTCTCTTAGCCATTTAATTATTAAGGCTTATGACACATGCTCATAAGTCACTAAGAATGAAATTTGATAATATTTCATCCTTCATTAACCTAGTCATGATTTCTCATGAGTTTCGATCTCAGTGGATGAAGTTTTTAGGTCTCATTTTTCTTTTGTCAATTTTTTTCATTTTCATGATAATAAAAGCTTATTTAAAAATGTAGTAACATCTAGTTCTGTCTTATAGGTTTCTATCCAGATTGTGATGACAGATAATATAAGAGTTTAAGGTAAGAGTGACTTTGTCTTGACCATGCAAACCTCATAACTGTCATAAAGCAGCTTTCATATTGATACTAAATTCTGAATAATCTACAGAATATATAAGGTATTATGAAGCCCAATTATAAAACAGTTTATTATGGTTTTTATAGTAAAATTTTGCCACTAACTCTCATATTAATTATTTGTTGATTTCTAGTAAGTAAACATATAGAACTAGACTCAACCCATCATGTGTTAATTGGAATATTATCATTAGCAGACTTTAATATCATAAATATCTAACTACTTATCTTAACCAACTGTTCCATTGAATTATGGATAGTCTCGATGCTCATGCCTAGTTTAATGGCATAAATTTGCAGTGAGACTTTCATTTGAAGAAACTTATAGCTGGAAGTAGTACTTGTAGACTATCTCTAAATCTTAAAAGTGTCCTCTTTTTAGGTTTAGTGGTGGTGAGATGAACAACATTTAATTTTCCAGTTTCATGCATTCGTTTTCCTGTACATATGTTGCTAATCAACACACTCATTTTCCTTTGGTACTCTTAAGTGATATAGTTGATTCTTAAGGCAATTTATGGTATTGGTGGAAAAGTTATACGTAATGCATCAGAAAAGTGTACTGATTTCCATGTGTAAACCTTTAAGTAATGGGTCATGGCATTGTACATCATGATGTATTCACATATACCACTAACTTTATAGTAAGAAACTAGAGTAATTCATGCCTCTTAGGAGTTATTTTGATTCTTCCAAAGAAAACAGATTAGTCTTGGGAAATTTAGAATCTATAATAGCCCCCATGATAGCAATAATGAAATGAGTTCTTGATTATCATAAAAGATATAATGGTTTACTTATCCCACTAGTCATGCTCTAGTTTTCTTTTGTAATACTTTTATTAGAAAAGAGCAGTAGGATTATCATATCTTAAGAAATAATCAACAATCCAACAAGTGCAAATTTTGTAGAAACTCTTTAGTAAGCAAAACATTTTAGGTTTTGAAATTAGAGTAGATGAAATAGATGAGATACAAACTTAAAAAGAAGCTTGGAGTGATTTACGTTATGGGGTAATCAAATAAGGCAGACACAAATTATTATATTAAAGATATAGTCTACTATAACACCAAAATAACAGACTAACTTAAGGTTCTACCTGAATTTTGGCTTCGCTTTGGCTTTGACCAAAATTCAGACACTTTATGAACATACGTAAATAACAGATTGTCTTGATGTTCTACATAAGTTGGCTTTGCTTTGGGTTTAACCAAAATTTATGCATTATGAACATACATAATAGACAAACTTATTGTTCTACATAAACTTTGGCTTCGCTTTGACCAAATTCAGACATTATGAACGATATAAAATAATAAATCTCGGCTTAGTGTTCTATCTAAATTTTGGCTTCGCTTTGGCTTTGAACAAAATTTATACATCATGATCATAAATAATAAACCGACTTAATGTTCTACCTTAATTTTGGCTTCGGTTTGGCTTTGACCAAAATTCAGGCATTATGAACAATATAAATAATAGACCGTCTTTAGTGTTCTACATGAACTTTGGCTTCGCTTTGGCTTTGACCAAAATTCATATATTATGAACACATATAAATATAGACTGTCTCAATGTTTTACATGAACTTTGGATTCGCTTTAGCTTTGACCAAAATTCATGTATCGTGACGAATGAACATAAATAATAAGGTAAATCATATAAATATAACATAACACCCTTGGGCTAGAAATGCTACATTTATTTAAATTAGGCTAATAATTTATTATGTGCATCATCAACCAATTAGTTGTTGGACTCATTATCCAACATAAACATAATCACGTAAAATGGTATAAATTAAGCTTCAATACAAAGTGAATTTATATCTTATTGGTTCAGTCATTCAGTCTTTCATTAAAGTTGCCATTCCCACGTTAGGGCCATATAAAAGTTGGGCCATGCACCCGTTAAGACCATACGAAAGTTTGGGCCATGCATAAGTTATGAATGAAACCAAATAAAAATTTATGTAAAAGTTAAAGTAAAACATACTTAAAATCACACTTAGAAGTAAAATCATCTTTAAATTTAGGCTACGAATTAATTATGGAAATGAGATTCACACTTGATAAAATAGCCAGAGATTTCATATATTTAGGTGATTAAAAAATTATTGATTTTATTTATTTATAGTTAATCTTCATTACCATGTCTCGTTAATCTCAAACAAGTATTTGAGAATAGACATATAGTTAGGATGAGAATAAACATAAAGAACATTTTAAGGTTTTCAAAAAAATGGATATATCAAACCGATTGCAGAAGAAACATTTATGGCACAAGCTAAAATTAACCAAACCACTTTCAACATAATAATTAATTTATGATTTGGAATAAAAAAGGACTCTAAATCGTTATGACTTATGAATTCCCTTTTAATTAATTTTGAACCACAAACAACATTTTAGCAATTCCAAGACAGCAGCATAAAAATCTTGGATTTGATAAATATTAAAACTAAAATTTGATTCACAATTTTAACATAAAAGTAAGATAAATAGGATTGTATATATCCTTTGATTTTCTATATATTAGACATGAACGTCATGCAACTTTCATCAGTCAACTAATATACAATTTCTTGAAATCACAAATCAAATTTCATGATTAAATTGATATAATCAACACTGCTCTGATACCACATGTTGATTATATCTTTAAACATTGGTTAAAATCATAGAACCCTAATCATGTTTATTCAAGCAATAACATAAAGTGTGAATATAAAATTAGAGATACTTGCTTGCTGGAATTATAATCTTATATGACGATGATAAAGCCATAGCGATTCCCGTTTTGATGCCTTAATCTTGATGGGATGATGAGAGAAAAGTGTATTTCTGGTGTTCTTAAAAGTGTTCTTTTTATAACTATTTATAAACTATGACTATCACTAATGATCCATAATTATGATCATAAATTATGGTTGGTTAATAACTCTTGGTATTCTCTCTATTAAAGCCATCTATAGAGAAATCGTAAAGTCCCTTTAACTTATAATAATTACTTACATCAAGTAAATGTTAGGAACTTCTAGTTGTGTCATATTGGCAACGCTACTCAAATGATCCGTTAGGCCACATGAACGGATTATTTCTAACACCTGTTACTTTCCTAGACGAGACGATGTGTGAATATATAGGTGTAATTTTTGTAGTAAAGTTCTAATTTTTATGATGTAATCTTGACGGGATTTTGAAAATAGCTGGCATATGCCGTTGTTTATATGATAAACCAATGGGTGTATTGATGAAATATTGGTTAATACCGATGGTCAACTAGTTGTATTGTCTCTTCTGTGGGTTTAATCTCCTTCTCTACTCGCCGAATGACTAGGGTCCTGCAAAACAGCAACACCGTTAGCTCGTTAAGAGGGGAATATCGGGGTTTCCCTCTTAACCGGGCTCTGGCGTGAGAATAAGTACTGCTCTGAGGAAGAAAACAGTGTGTGTTGAGAGTGAGAGTGTGGAGAATAGAATAAAATAACCTGAATGATGAAGGGTCCTATTTATAACCGGAGGGTGAAAGAGGGAGGACCAACCTTGCCAGCTGTTATCGGGCGCCAGCTGTCTGACCAAGGGGAATATCCTCTTGGTCTCCTCTGTCGCGTTTAGGATAGTGGTCCACGTGGCGCACCGATATTTGTCCCTGCTGGAGAAATCGTACTGATGTTGTCGGTATGCTCCCAGATTTCCTGCAGGTCTACATGACGCTTGGTGACTGGTGATACGTGTTGCCCTTTCTGTCAGAAGGAGCATCTTTGGTGCCACCTTGACGTCTTCCAGAAGCTTCTAGAAGCTTCTGGATTTACATGCTGATGTAGGCGCCATGTTGGATGAAAAAGTGGTGTGGTCCCTGCCATGTAGGCAAGGAATTGGGACCATACCTCTTCAAGTCCCCCCAGTCCAGTGTGCCTTCTAGTTGATTTGATCGTCTAGGAGGGATTCTGGACTTATAAGGGTAGTGGTTGTTGTTGTTTTTTAACGCATGTTAGTTACTTTGCGCGGTTAAGCCAAGTGGATGCATGGCGCATGGTGAACAATAGTGACTGCAAAGTTGAGCCAAGTGGACGCATGGCGCATGGCGTACAATGGTGACTTTGCAAAGTTGAGCTAAGTGGACGCATGGCGCATGGCGTACGATGGTGACTCTGCAAAGTTGAGCCAAGTGGACGCATGGCGTACAATGGTGACTCTGCAAAGTTGAGCCAAGTGGACGAATGGCGCATGGCGTACAATGGTGACTCTGCAAAGTCGAGCCAAGTGGAGGCATGGCGCATGGCGTACAATGGTTCCTTCTAAAGGAAGTTTTCTTTTCTTGGTTTGAAGACAACTGACATGACTGTCTGATGTCCCTGTCTTTTCAGAGGTGAACAGTCGCCTTTTCAGTGGTGTCAGTTACTTTTTCGCCAGGGTGTCAGGTATGTGCCGCCCACGTTTTCGAAAAGCAAGGTGGCAGTTTCTCTCTCCTCTGACGTGTCTTTTCCCCATTGATCGACGATCTGTCTTCCTGACGGTCCACTACCTATCGCATTTAATGCGATGGGTATAAATAGATGGCGGTTCCTTCTTTTTCTTTCACTTTCGAAATTTGAACTCCATTTTCCTCTCATCTTTTCCTCTATTTCTCTTCCTTTTCCATCCATTTTATCCCAATCTCCCCCTTTCATCTTCCCACATTATGTCTACTGGAGCCAATCCTTCGACTAGGAAGAGAAAGTATAAACCTAGGAATCCTCGAGGTCCTGACCGGGCGGCGATAGGTTGGAAAGAAGAAGAATATCAAAATTTAGTTAGAGATATGGGTTTTCTTCCTGAGTGGGGTGCTTAGTTTCCGACCCCCAATTCCACTGCTTTGGACGCCCCCTTGTTATATAGTGTTGTATGCGGCCTTCTTCCGGGAAGGTAACTTCCGTCTCCCTATGACGAAGTTTACTGCTGAAGTTTTGACAAATTATGGGCTGCATATTTCTCAGATCAACGCCTTGGGGCTTCCTCGTCTTACACATTTCGAATTTATATGCAAGGCCAACCGTATTGAGCCAACCTTTGAGATATTTAACGTTTTTTACAACGTGAGTTACACCGGTGGTTTTTACTCCTTCAACTCCCGCCCTAGTGACGTTAGTCCTTGCAGTTCCAACCCACCGAACAGTCTGCATGATTGGAAGTAGAAGTTTTTCTATATTCGTCGTGGAGTCATTCCAGTCGATATGTATTACCGGGCAGAGAGTGAAGGGATTCCCAAGATAGATGTCTCTATAGATTTTGTTGAGCAAGAATGGTATAAGACATTGACTCGGAAAGCTACTCCTATTTCCCAACTTGAAGAAAGGGCGCTAGTGGGGCTGGTATGAGCATGTTGCGGGTCCCGAAGAACCCTAGGGGTGTCCCTGTTTATGGTTATCAAGGAAGAGGTATTAATGTTGTTCATTTATGTTTGTGTTCCTCTTTGATTTTGTTATGCTCTTTATCATATTCTTGTTTTTTACAGTTGGGTATAGTTTGTTGAATGTTATCGATCCAAAGGCTGCTGGTGCCATGATTGAAGCAATAATTGCTGAGGGGAAACCCGTGTGGTTGGATCAGATCCGGGACCGTTTCTTGCACCCTACCAGCGATAGTTTTGCTGCTTATGCGAATACTGTCTTAGGTGAAGATGGTGGGAGTGATTTTGATGATACTACTGACCCTACTCGAGAGGAGGTTATTGTCCTCTCGAGTGAGGGTTCTGACAGATCCCGTGAAGGCATAATCCCTCGTTCCCCGCGTGCAGGTCTGGCGCAAGGGGCTGCGAATGAACCCATGAATGAGCCTGTTGGTGATGGTGCTGATCCTCCGGTTGAAACTGCTGAGCAGTTGGAAACCAGGAAGAAGAAGAAGTTGGATAAGTCTGAGAAGAAGGGGAAGAAAGTTGAGGAAAATGTTGCTGGAGCTCCTCGTAAGCAAACTTCTAACCACCTTTTCTTGGACTATGTTGTCGTTTCTGACATGCTCTCTGGTTTAGGCGCCGGAGAGAAGCGCTCTGAGCGTGATCCTGATGACGATGAGACTTTGACGGAAATCATGAAGAAGGGAAAGACTCTTGAAGACAAGAAGAAAGAGCTTGATGAACAAGCTGCTGCTGCGCTTGCCGCTAAACTCCTCCTGCTTCAGAAAGAAACTCCTCCTGCACCCTCAGAGTCAGAGATTGACTTGGGTGTTTTTAGCGCAAAGCGTGGTAATCTCTTGGAGAAAATATATGCTGATTCTGGTTCTCAAGGTAGAGGTTTTTTGTTTGTGTTTCTTGTTCTTTATCTTACATTGTTCCTTTTAACTATCATGCTTGTCTTGAAAAAGGTGCAAAATCGGGTAAGGGTGTTCGCAAGATTGATATTTCAAAGATTACTCCTCCTACCTCTCCACCTTCTAGAACTTTCGCCCTGTCCCCTCCCCATGATGCTCTGGGTGAGAAGGAGAAAAAAGATAATGTGGAAGTTGAACAAGTTGGAGAAGGTGGTGCTGCAGGTGCTGGTGGTGATGCCAGTGGTGATGGTCGAGGTAAAGGTGTTGATACCGAGGTGGAGTCAAGTGAGGCTACACCTCGCCATACCATTTATACCAAACGTCCACCGGGTTCTGGTGGTGGAGGTACTTCCGGGGTTGCTCGGAGTCCTGAGTATGAAAATGTTCAAGCTGGGTCTTGGGATACCCATAATCCGGCATGTGCTGACCTGCCGCATGCTCCTCGATGGAACTTGACTCAGGGCTCCCGGATGAGTGAGCATAGCAACTGTCAAGAGTTCTTTTCCTTGTCCCTCCCCCCTGCTGAGAGGTTATTTCAAAAGAGGCGCAACCGGTTTGATCTCTTGGATGATCATATTCATGCCGGGGTCAACTTTTTTGCTACCTCCCAGGAGATTGTTCGAGAGTGTCCGCTGATGGGGGAAGATACTCTTGAATTTGAAAATACGAAGTGGGCATTTGCTGAAGAGAAAGAGAAATTCAATGCTGAGAAGAAAGGCTTATCCTGGAGGGTTGCTGATGCGGAGCAAAAGCTTGCGCAGGAAAAACGGTTCAACTCCAACAAGCAAAAAGAATGGGAGATCGCTTGTGAACGGGCTAACAAGGAGTTGCAAGCGCAGCGTGAAGCCATTGTTAGGTTGTCTGGGGAGAAGGCTAAAATCAGTGATGAAGCTGAGCATGAGCGTGCTGCACACCAAAAAAGAGAGCAAGAGTATGTCGAGCGCATAGCCAAGTTGGAGAAGTTTGGTGAGGAAAAAATTGATGAGATCAAAGCCTCTGAGATCCTGGTTGAAGAAGTCACTGTCGACTGCAAGTGGCTACTTGCTCGCACAGTGCCTCTGGTAAATTTCATTATGTTTGTTTGTTTTTTGTTATTCGTCGCCATTTCCCTCATATATGTATTATCTTCGCAGATTGCTGAACGTATCGCAGGATCTCAAGAGTTGGCTAAGTACATGTTTGAACTTGGTGAAGCTGTGTATGCCCATGGTCGTAAGGAGGGTTATGCTGAGGGGAGGGTAACTGCTGAGGCAAAGGAACCGTTGAAGAACTTTGAATTGTATAAGACTGACTGTGTCGCTCGCTATGCTGAGAAACGGCAAGAGTTCGAGTCTCTTGAATTTGCCGTTGTAAAAGCTACTGGAAAGTTATCCCGGAAACCTGACGGGGTCGCACTGTTGAAAAGGGCACTTGGTGAGGAAGATCGGGAAGCCGGAGGTGCCGGTACTAGCCACCAGGAATGAAGATTTGCGCCCTGCGTGCCGTGTGTGGTCTTGATAGCCTTGTAACCGTTAACAATTTCGTAAACAATTTACCTTAATCTTCGTGAACAACTTACTTTTGGGTGTTATGTCTGTTAACATTTTGTTACATACGGTTGTGTTTTTATGCTAACTGCAGATTTTTGCTTTTTATTCGCTGTGAATTTTATCATCGTTACAATATGTGTATGTGTAATTACTTTGATTAGGTATCACGAATGAATGATGGCTATGACAGGTTATGCTTTGTTAGTTATCCTAGCGTCACGCCGTATTGTGTTATGCTTTGGATAACTCTACAACGTTTATTCTATCATTTTAAGCGCATAGGTTGATTCGTGTATACGAAGTGATCGAGTTACAGGTTATTGTGTTGACCCGGCTGTGTTCAGCTTTGGGGGTCTTACAATGTTTATTTTACCATGCTTTCGATGCTTTCGTGTTTATGTGGGCACGAAGTATTATTTGGCGTGATAGGCTTTAGTTGTGTTTTTGACCCGACTGTGCACTTAGTTGTGAGGAGCCTTGGAGGTCTACAACGTTTCCTATTTTTGAGGCATTGATGTTTTCCTGTATGCCCGAAGTAATATATGCAGTTGTAACAAAAATTCGCATGAGATAAGATAGCCGACACTTCTTGTATTAGAGTAAAAATGTGTTGGCGCGCGACCATTACAAGTACAGATAAAAACTTCGACCGTCTACATGTAGCATTTTCTTAGTTGTTGGGCATTCCAGGTTCTTGGGACTTCTTTGTTCTCGAGTGTGCGTAGCTTGTACGTTCCCTTCCCAAGAACTTCATCTACGACATAAGGCCCCTCCCACTTGGGGGCTAATTTTCCTGGTTTCTCGGCGTTAGACCCCTCATTGTTCCTTAGGACGTAGTCACCGGGGTTGAACGTGCAAATTCGGACCTTACTGTTGTAGTATTTCTCCAACTTGGTCTTGTATTTTGCCTAATTGATTGCCACCATTTCCCTTCTCTCTTTTAGAAGGTCTAGATCCAACCTTCCTTCTTCTTCGTTGTTGATCATGTTCATGGAAAGCATTCTTGGAGATGGCAGTCCAATCTCTGCTGGTATCACGGCTTCGGATCCATAGACTAGACTGAATGGTGTTTCTCCGTTTCTTGTCTTTGGCATCGTCCTATGGGCCCATAGTATGCTGGGTAGCTCGTCAACCCAACCTCTTCGTTGCGTCCCCAACCGTGCCTTGATACCGTCCACAATACTCTTGTTCACCGCTTCAACCTGACCATTTCCCTGCGGGTGCGCGACCGAGGAAAAGGTATGCTCTATATGCAGATCCTTGAACCAACTTTGGAGATCTTCTGCAGAAAAATTTGTTTCGTTGTCAGTGATGATTCTCAGAGGCAGCCCGAACTGGCAGATTATTTGCTCCCAGATGAACCTTCGCACTACGGTAGATGTTGTTGACGCCAGCGCCTTTGCTTCCACCCATTTTGTGAAATAGTCTACCGCAACTATGATGAATTTCACTGCTCCCAGGGTTTCTGGAAAAGGACCAACCATATCTATCCCCCATTGCTGGAACGGCCACGCCGTTGTTACGGGTACTAGCTCATTTTTTGGGCGCATCGTTTTCGGGGCATGTCTCTGACAATCGCTGCATTTTCTCAAGACCTTTACCACATCAAGATGCATTCCGGGCCAGTAATACCCGGCGTTCATTACTTTGGCTACTACCATTCTTGGGCCGACATGAATGCCGCAGATGCCCTCGTGTACTTCGCAAATCAGGTAGTTTGCATCTTCTGGATCGACACATCTCAATAACGGCCTGAGGTTCGATTTTCTGTACAATATCCCATCAACCATCTGGTAATGCTCGGACTTGTACTGTATTTTCCTTGCTTCAGCTTTGTTTTCGAGTAGTATTCCAGACTGGAGATGCATGATTATGGGAGTCATCCAAGACGTCGTTCCCAGCTGAATAACGCTCACTTGCCTTAGCGGTACCGATGGATTGCTTAGAACTTCAAAGCGCACATCTTTGGCCAGGTGCTAGAAACTGGTGGATGCGAGTTTACTTAGTGCATCTGCTGGTTTATTCTCGCTTCGGTTGATATGGTGCACCTTGTAGGAATTGAAGTTCTGTAGCAATGCTTTTGCTTGGTCTAGGTATAGCGCCATCACGTCTCCTTTGGCATCGTACTGGCCATTGATCTGCCCTGCTACTAACATGGAGTCCACATGCGCCTCGATGTGTTTGACTCCCATCTTGATCGCTAACCTCAGACCGGCAAGAAAGGCTTCATATCCGGCTTCATTGTTCGTGCTCTTGAAGTCTAACCGGATGGCGTACGTGAATTCATGTTTTTCTGGACTTACCAGCCTAAGTCCTGCGCCTGCGCCATCTTCGTTGGACGTGCCATCTGTATACACTAGCCATGGTTCTTCCGACTGTTGCCTTTCAGCTCTTTCCATTGCCTTGCATTCTCTGTCTTTATCATCAGGCACCTCAGTCATGAAATCAGCCAACACCTGGCCTTTAATTGCTGGCCTTGGTCTAAAAACCACGTTATGGCCTCCCAATTCTATAGCCCATTTCGCTAATCTTCCAGATATCTCAGGTCTTGCGAGGATGTTGCCAATGTTTTAATTTGTTAATACATGAATGACGTGATTGGCGAAGTACCTGCGCAATTGTCTCGATGCATGAATCAACACCAGCACCAGTTTTTCCATTATGGCATACCTTGTTTCTGGATCATTCAAAGTGCGAGACACATAATAGACTGGTGTCTGTATGCCTTGTCGGTCTATGAGCAGAACTGCTCCGACTGCTTTCTCTAATGCTGACAGGTACATCACTAGAGGTTCTCCTTTCACTGGTGCTGTCAGTGTTGGCAGTCTTATGAGGCAATCCTTCATTTCTCATAACGCATGTTCAGCTTCCGGAGTCCACTGGAACTAACTTTTCTTCATGCAGTTGCGGAGTGTTTTGATAAATGGAAAAGATTTAACTGCATGATTGGCAAGGAAACGGTTGAGTGCTGCTAACCGTCCCGCCAACTTCTGCATTTCCTTGATCGTCGACGGCGAAGGCATCCGCTCGATCGCTTGCACCTTTTCGGGATTGACTTTAACCCCATCCTTTGTAACGATGAAACCCAGGAACTTTCCTTCTTCCATACCAAAGGAACATTTTACAGGGTTTAGCTTGATATTCACCTCGTGCAACGTGTCGAAAGTTTTTTGAATGTTTACCAGCATCATACTATCTTCTTTACTCATGATGACCAGGTCATCAATGTATACTTCAATGTATTTGCCGATAGCATCGCTGAACGTTTCGTTCATCAGTCTCTGGTATGTTGCGCCTGCGTTCTTTAAACCAAAGGGCATTTTTGTATAACAGTACAGCCCTGTTGGCGTGCGAAATGCAGTTTTGTCCAGGTCTTGGATAGCCATCTACACCTGATGGTATCCTTTATAACAGTCAAGGAAACATTTCCATCTGAATGTTGATACCGAATCGATCTTCTCGTCAATATCTGGTAAAGCATAACAGTCGTGTGGGCATGCTTTGTTTAGATCTTTTTAATCCACACACATTCTGCAACTGTCGTTTCCCTTTTGGACCATTACTGGGCTCGCCACCCAAGTTTGATATCGGACTTCTCGGATGATGCCAGCATTTAACAACTCTGTGACTTGTTCTTGCATAGCATCGTACTTTATGTCTCCCAGATGACGCTTGGCATGTACCACAGGTTTGGCACTCTCTGAGACATTTAGTCTGTGCTCTGCTATGTGCCGTGGAACACCCACCAGGTCAGCTGGTGTCCAGGCGAACACATCCATGTTTTCAAATAACAACTTTTTAGCGCCGCGCGCGTGAGGTCAGACATCGCAGGGCCCAAAGTGTAACACCCCGTGTTTTCACAAGTCAAAGTCAAGGTCTAAGTCAACGACCGATTTCGCGTAACTCGACTCGTAGAAACTTCTTGTTTTTAATTATATTATGTGGAGTAAGTGTTGTTAATGACAATAATCGACGTGTGTTAAACGATATGCAATCGAACAACGACTGTTAACTATAGGCAGTAACAATGCGATAAAGTTAATCAAGTAACAATCAAGCTATGTTAATCAAATCGGCATCGAACCGCAACTCGAATCATGTATTTTACTTATTGATTATACGTGTGTGTGTACCCTACGTGTTACCTGTGCATGTTTAATTATGTTGTGATGAGATAATCAAGCGAACTCAAGCGAACTCGAAATCTAACTCGAATGTAATCGAACTCGAACTCAATCCACGATCGAACTAGGATAGATAGTGGAAAATAGACTACGCAAATTACGAAGTAGTTGGGACTGACAGTAATTTGACTAGGAAACCCTATCAAATCAAACCGCTCGGAATCTGAATCGAAACACCGAAACTCGTCGCATCAAAATCTTGAACCAAGCGCCATCAGTCCGGATTGCCACTCGACCGGATTACCATCTGAACGAATAGCAATCTGACCAGATAGCCACTTGAGGAAGGATGACAGGTGCAATCCGAACGAATCGCCATTCGACCGAACAGTCACCAGGCGATATGCCATTCAACCGAACAGCCCTTTCCTCTTTTGGCATCCTATAAATACCCCTGTCATTGTCATTCTTTCCACTTTTGGAAATCCCTGTTCGACCAGCACGCTTAACTCAACCTTTTCTCAGATTTCTCTCAATCCAGGTAAGATCTCGCCCTAAATCTTGTAGTTTCTTGATCTACACGCACTCCTACACCTTTCTACCTTTTAAATCTTAATTTTTAACCGTGAAATCACTAGATGTCAGGTGTTCTAGGGTGACGTCATCATGTGTTCTTCAAGAACTTCATGTTTGACCTCAATCCACTGAGAACAACTTAGATCTAACCGATTTCCACTAAGATCTTGTAAGGATCTCGACACAAGTGTGGTGAAAAAGGAACGAGAGATGGTTTTAACTTTCTTTCGACACTTTTTACACTTAAAACACTCAAAACCGGTAGAATCAGGTTCTGACCTAGCCTCCTACTCTCCCTTAGTGTTGTGCCGACTCAGATCTAGATTCCACTCACGAGACTACCGATTCCGGGCTAGTCAAGAACAACCGTCTCGAACCGGTAACCGACAGGACTAGGGTGATTCCTGGTCAGGTTGGTCAACTGGGTCGAGCGAAGGGTTCTGTTGGCTAACACGTTGCCAAAGTGACTTGACATAACGACAAACCTTCAAAACGACCAAGTGTCGAACGAACAGGACAATCGGGACGGATTGCCATTCAACCGGATTACCATTCGACCGGATTGGCGACCCGAACGAATTGCCACTCGAACGGATTACACTTGGGTCCCACTTTTAAAACAATCTTAATTAAAGTTTGGGTATTGAACGAATTGCAATCCGATCGAACGACCCTCTGAGAGGATTACCCTTCGGATCATGAGATACTAAGACTTTAAAAAAAAAACTTAACAATTTTTCAACATGTTCATAGCACGAATTGACATTCGATCGAATTGCTATTCGGTCGAATGACACGTATGTAATGAACTTGTTTTCAATGAGTGACCTCATCCTCAAGTTACCAATCGACCGGATGACCATTCGAACGAATTACCATTCGAACGAATTACCATAAGCACGGTGGGTCATCCGATCGATAGACTTGAAAGATAGAGATACTTAATTGTTCTCAAAATGCTACAACGAAAACTTCAAAGGACAAGCCATCATACACAAACACATCCTTAGCATAGGAAGAAACAATCCACTCGAATCGTCATCCGAACGGATTGCCATCCGCACGAATGACCACCCGAACGGATTACCAACCGCACGGATTACCATCCGCACGGATTACTGTCCGATCGGATTACCATCCGATCGAACTACCATTCGACCCACTTTCACTCATTTTCGTTTCCTTATCGTTATACTATCGAATCTATTCAGGCTAACCGTACTCGCTAAGCGCTCCCTTCAATCCATAATCACTGTGAGTATACTCGATCCCTTTTTGCTTTAAGCACTTTTGGGTGTTACATACGTTACGAATATTCAAAATTACAAATATCACACAACTCAAACCATTTGAACGCTAACCGTTAATGCATGTTATACGTGGCTCATGAATGCCTGTTTGTTATGTTTACACATGGAATGTTGTCTACCTGCCTTAGCAACGATAGTACTATAGTTTGGACTCAGCACCCGTTCACACGGGGGTTGTTAAGGATCTTTTACTTGCATGGATTACAGTGGTAATCATGTATTGCGAACTGCCTCGGGCAGTCAACCCGCAGTCATTGGTATTGACGGATCTATGTCGATAACTAACGTGCTTCATTTCACTATATGTACGTGCTGGTTATGCGTAAACGAATTCGAACTCTATATGCTATTATCAAACTTGTATGCTCACCTTTACATTTTATGTATTGACTTTATTTTAACGTATGTGACAGGTGCATAGGTTGCTTGTATGCTCTTTGTGCTGTGATGAAATCGAAGCTAGGAATTGGAGTCCTAGAAACCAACAAAAAAATTCGTTATGTTTAAATCTGAGTTGTCGGAACAGAATATTTGTCCTGACGTTTGCCTGTAATGACTATTTAACTGTTTGAGATACGGTATGGGACGTATTATTTAAATTGAATGGTAATGATAGTTGTTATGGAAACTTCTGGACAATCTGTTTCGCTCAGTGCCATGCCCCGATGATTCCGCCATCGGTTAGGGTGTGACAGATTGGTATCAGAGCCATAACTATAGGGAATTAGACAAGACTCGACCTAGTCCGGGTCGGAGTCTTAAATACCTAGACTATAGTTAAGAACCAACAAGACCGACTTGAGTACGTTCAATAGGAATTTCGTACGTACTTATTCTTCACTACCTTTGCTTATACTGCACTATTCCTGCACTCGAATTTTCAACTATGAGTAGGCAACAAGGTTGAGAATAGGTGTGAAAACCGCAAACTCTCGACTAAAATTGCTTACTCAACTCGCATTTTAACTACAAGCGAGGAAATTATGCCAAACTAGGGGTGAAACCCATATTTTGATGAATAATCTCCTCTATTTTACCAAAATAGGGACGAAGTTGTTAAGCCAGGGGTGAAACCCTAACCTTGACGACTTGTTCTGAGCATTTTACGAAACTCTCACCTAAGATTCGACGGACTCCAACGATCTGAAGACACGATGGAACCAACGGGATGTGTGCCAATGCCCAAGAATCGAGGCAAGGGCATACTCCTGGAGGTCAAACGTGCACAGCGGATCCTTGTGAATAGTCGAATTACTTTGGATAGTCGAAGTCTACTAGCCACAGACAATCTATCTCTCCCTCGATTTTATGTGCTTCAATTCCAAGCCGTTATTGCTGACTACGATAATTTGTTGATTTTATGTGATTTTATGTGCTTCTACCTGTTTATGTGCTAAATTTTGAAGAATTAGTCGATTTGTGCATCAGCTTCAAGCGACACACACGACTCGCGCTGCTATTCTACCTCAAATCGCGAACAAATCGCTCACACTATACTATATTCGAACACTCGCGAGCTTCGAATGATAGGTTTCTGTATTCTGACTGCTTCTTGTGTGAAAACACTTCTTTGCTCTACGTGCCTAAGAATTTTGTGACTATGTGCCCTATGTGCTTATGTGATTACTAGCCGTTTACCCGCGCGATGCGGCGGGAAACATATCCCTTAGGTTGGTGACTTTAGGGCTATGTACGGGGAGGTTCGGCTTTGAGTCATAACCAAAACCAAATTTGCGATACAATGGAAAACACAACACTTGTTAGTAATTCTAAGGGTGTGCATGAGAGGTTCGGCTTTGAGTCATAACCTTAATGATGCCTTTCATCTTCTCAGGTTTAAACTGAAAAATAAAAGCAGAAGAAAGAAACAGTGACAAAAGTGAAATAACCTTGACCAAACTATCTTAATGTGATGAGATACGTGAATAGTTTATCCAATAATGTCGTAGATGGATCTACTAATCATGTAACATAGATCCTGTAATCATTCAGATCATGTAACTTAACACATTTGAGTTCCTGTGTTCAAGCTATCATTACACTATCAAATACAGGTAAACCGTTATTCAGCAGAGCAAAAATGGTGACATGAATCTCGATTTTAGATCTTGTGATTTGTAGTAGGGGTGGCAAATGTAGTCTGATGTCTATAAAAATACAAGAATACTAAGATCATAATCTACCCAACTACTTCCGTCGATAGAAAAACCTAGGAAACCGCGAACCTAGAAAACCCGAAGCTCACACAGATCCTTGCATTTTAACGCCACTGCTTGAGCCTCGAAGCCCTTCATCACTGCTTGAGCCTCGAAGCCCATCAGATGAGACTTTTATTTTTTGTGATCCGCTGAGGATTTATTAGATTCAACACAACTCCTCTACACCCAAGCTCTTGCAGCGAATCTTCTCTTCCTTTTGTGTAAACAATTGCACCACTCTGGGAAGCTTCCCCATTTGTTTAGTCTGCACCAAAACTAAAAAAAGGAAGCAATAGCAAAAGCATTAATCAATGACTCTCCATGCCAAACATAGTATTATTTAATTTAAAACTGATCTTGCTAACAAACCACAAAAAAAAAAAAAAAAAAAAAAACGTTGGAATGACATTCTCAACTCAAGTAAAAATCTTACCGACTAATACATGAATAGAATCAAATAGTAGTGTCAAGAGTTTTGTTTTAAAAATCAACAGCATTCTCCCATCCTTTTCCATGATCTCTATCCATCTTGATCGTTGATTCTAGAAAATGCACCTCCCGTGATGTGTCACCGCCTACTTGATGCTTTTTCACCAGCCTTGGTTGCCTCACTCATGTGTCACTATTTGTAAATCAGCAATCCATTTTGAAAGACTGGTCATAAAAACCAAAAGTTAATTACATCAATAACTTAATAAAACGCAATCATTAAAGCCTCACTCATGGGTCAGTATTTGTAAGTCAGCAATCCATTTGACCATTGAAGTCAACTAAAGTTAATATTAAACTCAAATAGATATAAAATAAAAATAAAAACTTTATTAAATATACTATATATGTAATTATATGTTTATTAAATATTAAACAAAAAACTTACTTTTAAATAAATAATAGGGTCGTCTAGACTCGTGAACCTAACCAATCTCAGTTAAAACCACCACCATTGCATCCGCCGACATCCACCAGCTTAGCTGCCCCGACCACCAGCACGATTATCAGGCCAATAATCACCAGCATAACCACCACCATTGCCTCCAAAGACGTTTCCACATTAGGTTAATTATTCGTAATCTGATGGCTTGATGCTACTACACATCGTTAGAAAAACATAATAAAGAGATAAAATATTTGCCAGGAGAGTTTGAGGTTGATTACCTTATGAGGAATCAAAGGTCACCAAAACTTACCGCATTAGTCGTAATTAACCCAGCAACCTCCGAGTAACATCATCATCCACCACCACGGCTCACCATTGTCCGAAGAAGGTATCCCCCGCGCACGGTTGGTTTGGTCACAGCTTCTAAAATTGTCCAACCTTCTGTGTTGTGTTCAGCTTGTACACCCGGAGTCTGTCAAGTTGTCCAACGTTCATTCGTGTCCACCTTCCAGCCAATGGTGCAGCTTTGAAGGGGCCGGGGGGCGCCCAACCCCTGAACTTTTCGCTAAGTAGTGTTATATATGTAGTTTTCTTATAGAAAATTTTGAGTATATATGTTTTCGACCACCGGTTCTATAGAATTTTTTTGGTATATACGCCCCCCCCGGTCGAAAACGTCAAGCTTCGCCACTGCTTCCAGCTCGTTTATGAAATGGATTTAATAACAACTTCAGATTCCTCTGAAAGCTCTATAACAGTATTTTAAGGATTGTGACGTGTCTGCAAAGATATTATCAAGGATAAATTCATGAAATGGTTTAATATATATAAACATAAACTTTCAGAAACAATAGTGCATTGAGAACCAGGATTGTTTTCAAAAGCGAGAAGCGCACTGAGGCGACATGATCTAAAGCCGCATCACAAAAGTGTTTGGACATAAAAAAAACTTCGGGTCAACTTAATCCATTTTGACCCGTTACTCTACCTACCCTATCTCCCTATTTTTCCACCTCCAAAAGAGACATAAGAGCATGATTCGAGGGCATGCGCCACCTTGATATAAATCCCATGTTGCACCATACAAGATTTATTACAATAAAGACACCAACCCGAATAATCTGGAGTTACAAGGTACAAACCTTCAAATTTAAAGGCATGTGTGTTCTTTATGGCATCCAAAGAAGTTTCTGGAAGTGTTCTTAAGCCACCAGCTACCAGGTTATCTAAAGATGTATGAATCTTATTGCAATCAGTACAACAAAATCATTCTCCTTTCAGCAATGCCTGTAATTAATACCATAAATATATAAACGCATGATGTATATAAAAAATATAGAGCACGCGTATGGATAAAATAATGTTTGTCACGCCTTAAAGTTCTCCATTTGGTACTCCTTGAAACAGCCAATACGATACCCTTTCTCACACTGAAATCAATAGAAAATAAATAAAAAAGGGTTATAATACAATAGGCATTAAATGTAGCCTATTACTTAAACTATCACATAGGCACGACCTATTACATAAAGCACCTGATCACATATAATACATGAAAATGCTTAGATTTTCATGTATTCTATTCGTTTTTGCTGCAAGGTAGATGATTTCAGCAAGTCTGGTTTCGGCCCGAAAACATGAGTAAACTCTACTCAGCAATGACCCACTGAAAAAACAAGGGCAATGAGCCTACCTGTGTACATGTTTGGTCTGGTGAACCCCGCCCGCCACTCTGTAAATTTAACAAATACATAAAGTTGGATTAAATCACACAAATTGGGGATGATTACTTGAAATACCAGCCGAACATTTGATAACCAACTACCTTGGTAAAGATGATGTCCAGAAGCTCAGGTCCATCTTTTGATTCATAACCTTCCGATTGATGACTGTAAAGAGAGAGAAACTAACGTGAATTTATATTTTATAGATCTCAGATTTGCTGAAATTTGGGCGAAGTGAGTAGCAAAACTTACCAGATCTACCATCTGAGAGGACTAACAGGGGGTACTAAAAATTTTGCGGCGTCTAGGTTTTAGACAAACCATAGGCACACCATTATTGAAGGATACAAAAACTGAAACAGAGCTCCTCATCTCTTCAAGAGACTCACTCTTAGACATACATATTCGGTGCAGTAGCCCCAAAACTATTCATGCTGAAAAAAGAATTTCTAATCCAATATTATTCAATCAGCACAACACAGCTTCAAAAATTTTGAAAAAAATATCTTAATTTTTTAAAGGCACCCTTACTAAATCTGTACCTTAAAATTCTAGATACCAAAATGAAAATGTTCACATAGCCATAAATATTAATAAGAACTTCTATTCATTCACGAACTCATATAACATGAAAAATATCTTAACAACAGTTTTCAAATAACATTAGAAACATTCAAAGACAAACAATTTATGCATAATCGGATAAAACCCTAATTATGAAAAGTAATTTATGAATATTACAAACCGTTTCGAGTTTAGGGTTTATTCAAATACCTACATCAGATCTGAAACTCGGTTGGGAACCCTAACTCGAAATTAAAATAGAACCCAAATCTTCAATGCAAAACTCATATTAGATGTCGAAGTCTTCAAGCCGCTTTTGATGAAACCACCAAGATCTCCAAAAAGGGTGCTGAAATCACCAAAGCTGCTTAATGTAGGCATGAATTAGATGAGGACAAGTTTCAATCAGGGGGGATTGGTGGATTCGAAGAAGCCATTCTTTCCTCCCATTTCAAGACATTACTTCAACAATTCTGCATGAACAACCTGAACCGACAAACACCATTTATATCATTTTCATTTCTAAACAATCTGTAACAGTTTTCGTTAACAAGAGACAGAAATACAAATCTTGAGAATCCCCTGCAAAGGTTTTGCCCCTTTACCATCTCTAATATTCACAAATCTTGAGAATCCCCTGAAACCAACAATTCAATTCACAATATTTAAGCACTGATCCTAAACAGAAAGTATCATAATTCATAAGTGCTTGAAATTAAAATAAAGTTCATAGATCAAAGAAACACACAAAGAAGCTGCAACATGAGAGGTCCGGACCGCGAAAAGAATGGTTTCGAGACAATCAGAATGACCATAATAAGCAGCATAGTGCAAGCATGTTCTTCCATTTGGTGAATCAAACATCAAAATCTAACAAATTGCACATAATATTAATATTTAATAGTAATTCCACATAATCAAGAAACTATGCAAGGGTAAAAGTGAAAAATGAAAGAACTTGACATACATTAGCATTAGCTTCAATGAGCTTTTTAACACAATCAATCTTCCCATGCATTGCAGCCAGCATCAATGGAGTCTACCAAATTTGACCCAATTGTCAAAGTAAATCCAATTAGTCAAACCACCAAAAGGGGGAAAGTGAAGACATTAACTTCAATCAAGACACAATCACACCTGTTTATGACGATTCAAAGAATCAGGATTCACAGATCGGTCTTCCAATAGCATAGAAACAATCTGACAAAACCCACATGTAAAATGTCAGGAAATCCATCAGATTACACAAAAAGCTTAACACTTTATAAAAATCTTGAATCTTGAATTCAAGAATACTTGAATCTTGAAATACCCACATGAAAAATGTCAAGAAATCCATCAAATTTCACAAAAAGCTTAATAATTTACAAAAAAACATGAAATACACACATGAAGAATGTCAAGAAACCCATCAAATTACCCATAAAGCTTAAAAGTTAACCTGAGGGGTGATATGAGGTCTACGAACATACAGGATACCGGATCTGAAAAATACAAAAACATCATTTTACGGATCTGAAAAATACAAAAAAACCCTAGATCTACAAAAATACCAAATACATACAGGGGTGATATGAGGTCTACGAACATACAGGATACCGGATCTGCTTGTTCTTCACTCCCAAAAATGAAAAGAGTGTCACTGAAACCGGATTTGGTGATATGAGCTGTACAAAAACGAAATCAGTTCAACAAAAACGAAATCAGTTCAACAAAAACGAAAAGATAGAAAAGGGTAAGAACACAATACCAGCCTACACGGCTCGGACTATTTGGTTCCATGGAAGTATCAAACCGCCGGCGAGGTCACAGTGAGCCAGTGGCTCGGGTCCGCCTAGAGAAACCCTAGATCTTCTTTGAGAGAGAAGCAGGGAGATGGATGAAATGGCAAACCCTAAAATTGATTGTACAGCACCCCGTGGTTCAGCGTTGTTGATGAATTTGAGAGAGAGAGAGAAAAGGAGGTTACCTTCATCGATCTGGTGAAATCCTCACAGATCTGGTGAGAGATCTGGCGAGATCCGAGAGAGAGGCCTGATGAAGTCGCCCAATCACCATAGATAGAGAGAGCAGAGGATGAGCGGCGGACCAAATATGAGAGATGAGAGAAACCCTAGTTTGTGTTTGTGTTTGTGTGTCCGCGTGTTTAGTTTGAGGAAAGGGTATAATTGGAAACTGAAGTTCAATGGAGCTTAAATGACTTGTACAGCATGCTTTAGGGGTGTTTTAAGTGAATTTTTATGGACTTTAAGAAGTCCTTCCTATATGCTTTATAAAGTAGTATAGATATAGATGTGATTTCATGTTAAGTATTTCTGTAATTATACGTGTTCCTGCGCTTTAGTAAGTAGTAGACGTGTGAGGTGAGATTCGAATACAATGTGTTGAGTTCCGTGGCGATGTCTTTTGCAGACAATGTCGTCTGGATCCCGTCATATGCTCTCTCGTCAGGAAAAGAGGGACAAACGCCTTGCTTCCATCATCGCAAAAAGCGTAGCAAAGGCCGTGAATGATGTTTATGAGAATGCCAGCAAATCATCCGAGGAATCGAGAATCGAAGCTCCTAAGACCGCCGCAAGGCCCTTCAGTTTCAAACAATTCAAGTCGTGTGGGCCAAAAGAATTCACTGGCGAAGGAGGTCCCACTGCACTATTTCACTGGTTTGACTCGATCGAGGTCACTCTGTGACAGAGTGGTTGCCCTGATGACCTTCGAACTCTAAATGCTACCGGCGTCTTTCAGTCCCGTGCTCTAGACTGGTGGACGGCCGAGATGAACAAGCGAGGGAACGATGCAGCCTACGGTCTGTCGTGGGAGGAGCTCAAGGAAGTTATGCTAGAGGAATTATGCCCTCCTCACGAACGTCAAAAGCTGGAAGATGAATTTTGGCACATACAACAGAAGGATGGTGACAATGCTGGTCTCACTGCTCGTTTCAAGCAGCTCAGCATTATCTGTCCCGATCAAGTCAAGACTCCCGACATGACCATCAAGAAGTATATCCGAGCTTTGCCCGACTGCGTTGCTGATTTCGTGCAAACGGCTAAGACTAAAATGATCAAGGAAACTTATCTGTTGGCCGCTGAGATCAACGACAAACGGGTTAAGGCTGGGGTATGGGATAAGACTTCCAAGCATCTACATCAAGCTACCGCTACCGCACCAACTGCTGAACCCACCTCATCAAGCAACAAGAGAAAGAACAAGAGAAAGAACAGCTCCACCAACAAGAACTGTGCGATTACTGCTGCACCGATTCAAGCTGCACCTTCCCAACAGCGTCAAGTAGCGGCGCCTGTGGCCAATGCACCGCCTGCAAAGCGTGCGTACACTGGGCCACACCCGCTCTGCCCTACTTGCACCTACCACCACCCGACTACTATTCAATGCCGCTTCTGTGCTCATTGCAATGTGTACGGCCACTTTACTGCCAATTGCCGTATTCGTCAAGCTCCTGTCAATCAAGCTCTACTCACTGCCCCACAGGGTCAGCAAGCACCTCCGGCACCCGCAGTCAAAGCCAGAGCCTGCTTCTCATGAGGCGACCCGAACCATTTCGCCAACATATGCCCAAACAGGGTTGTGAAACAAGAGCCTCAGCAACAGCAGCCACAACAGCAACAACAACAGCAGCAGCAACAACAGGCCGCACGCGCCAGAACTTTCAATCTCAACGTGCGTTAAGCCCAGGCCGACAACAACGTGGTCAATGGTACGTTCCTTGTGAATGGTATTTATGCTTCATGTTTGTTTGATACTGGAGCCGATTACTGCTTTGTGTCGCTCGAATTTGAGAAACTCCTTAGTCGTAAACGTTCCCAACTCTCCTCGGCATTCGATGTTGAAGTCGCTACCGGAAGAACCGTTGCTGTCAATTCCGTTATCCGTGATTGCACTCTTGAGCTCAACAATCACATCTTCCCAATCGACCTTATTCCGATGCAACTCGGAAGTTTCGACGTCATAGTAGGCATGGATTTTCTCCGAGAAAACCATGCTGAAGTTGTGTGCTTCGACAAAATGATTCGTTTCTCGCTCGCGAATGGTGACTTATTATGTGTATACGGTGATACTACTTCAAAGGGGCTTAAGCTCATGTCATGCCTGCAAGCTAGCAAGTATCTCCGCAAGGAATACAGGGCTTTCTTGGCTAACGTTGTAGCAGCGGAGAAGGAAAAGAAAGAGAAGAAAGAAGTGAAAGACGTTCCTGTGGTTCGAGAATTCCCTCAAGTTTTTCCAGAGGACCTTCCCGGACTACCGCCAAGTCATGATATCGACTTTCGCATTGACCTCATTCCTGGAGCTAATCCTACTGCCAAAGCTCCTTATCGACTCGCGCCGTCCGAAATGCGCGAACTCTCAACCAAACTCCAGGAATTACTTGAAAACAGCTTCATTCGCCCGGGCACCTCTCCTTGGGGCGCACCAGTCCTTTTCCTCAAAAAGAAGGATGGGTCGTTCTGGATGTGCATCGATTACCGGGAATTGAATAAGTTAACTAACAAGAACCGCTACCCTCTGCCTCGTATCGACGATTTATTTGATCAACTACAAGGCGCTACGTGTTTCTCGAAGATCGATCTATGTTCAGGTTACCATCAGCTACGTATTCAAGAGGAGGATATACCCAAAACCGCGTTTCGCACTCGATACGGCCATTACGAATTCGTTGTCATGCCTTTTGGCCTAACCAACGCACCAGCAGTTTTCATGGATCTGATGAATAGCGTGTGTAAACCATATCTCGACCGTTTCGTCATCGTATTCATCGACGATGTCTTGATCTATTCCAAATCGAGAGCCGAACACGCGCAACATCTACGTTTGGTTCTCGAGTTACTCCAGGGGAACCAACTCTACGCCAAATTCTCCAAGTGTGAATTTTGGTTGGGGGAGGTTCAGTTTCTGGGGCACATTGTTAATAGTCAGGGCATTCACGTCGATCCTGCAAAGATTGAAGCTGTCAAGAGTTGGATTACGCCTAAGAACCCATCCGAAGTCCGTTCTTTTCTCGGACTAGCGGGCTATTATCGACGATTTATTGAGGGATACTCAAAGATCGCTGTACCGCTTACCTCTTTTACGCATAAGGATCAGCCTTTTGTCTGGGGAACCAAACAAGAGTCTGCCTTTCGAACCCTCAAACACATGCTTTGTAATGCTCCTGTTCTCACGTTGCCAGACGGAAACGATGATTTCATTGTCCACTGTGATGCTTCCAACCTTGGTCTTGGTTGCGTTCTCATGCAGTGGGACAAGGTCATAGCTTACGCTTCTCGTCAGCTCAAAATCAACGAGAAGAACTATACAACCCATGATCTCGAGCTAGGCGCGGTTGTTTTTGCATTAAAGATTTAGCGACACTACCTGTATGGTACTAAGTGTACGATCTTCACCGATCATAGGAGCCTACAGCATATCTTTAATCAGAAGGAACTTAATATGCGTCAACGCAGATGGGTAGAACTTCTCAACGATTACGACTGTGAGATTCGTTATCACCCAGGCAAGGCAAATGTTGTTGCCGACGCACTTAGCAGACAGAGCTACCTGCTTAGCACTCGTAATGTTCAAGCCCAGCACAACCTCGAAACTCTCATCCGCGACGCTCAGCATGCATGTTTCAACGAACGCACTTTGAAGAAAGAAAGAATCTACCACGATGGAGCCCAGCTTGTGAGCAAATCAAATGGGATATTCCACTTTTTAGACCGAATTTGGATTCCCAAACGAACCAATTTGCGACAGATTATCATGGACGAAGCCCATAAATCCCGCTATTCTATTCATCCCGGTGCTGACAAAATGTACCAGGATCTCCGCTATAAGTACTGGTGGCCGGGTATGAAACAGGATATCGCTCTCTACGTCAGAAAATGCCTAACTTGTGCTAGGATCAAGGCTGAACATCAAAGACCCTCTGGCCTACTCGAACAACCACCAATTCCCATGTGGAAGTGGGAGAGTATAGCTATGGATTTCGTAACCAAGCTTCCAACCACGTCATCAGGTCACGACAGCATTTGGGTTATAGTCGACCGATTGACTAAAACAGCTTACTTTCTGCCCATACGAGAAGACTACAAGGTAGAACGATTAGCCCGAATCTACACCGACGAGATCATTTGTAACTATGGGACGCCTCGTGACATCATCTCTGATCGTGATGCTCGGTTTACTTCACGATTGTGGGAAACGTTTCAAACGGCACTCGGTACGACGCTTAATCTAAGTACCGCTTTCCACCCACAAACCGACGGTCAGACTAAAAGAACGATTCGCACTCTTGAAGACATGCTCCGTTCGTGTGTTCTAGACTTCGGTGGTAATTGGGATAAACACCTGCCGTTGGTCGAATTCTCGTATAACAACAACTACCAGGCTAGCATCCAGATGGCACCTTTCGAGGCATTGTACGGAAGAAGATGTCGATCGCCTATTGTGTGGCACGAGATAGGTCACTCGCAACTAACCGGTCCGGAGTTGCTACAAGAAACGACAGACAAAATTTTCCAAATTCGAGACAATTTAGTGAAAGCTCGGGATCGACAGAAAGTTTACGTCGATAAAAAGCGCAAGCCCCGTGAATTTGGCATTGGTGACTACGTACTCCTAAAGGTATCGCCTTAGAAGGGTGTAGTCCGATTCGACAAGAAAGGGAAACTTGCGCCTCGATATGTTGGACCTTTTAAGATTCTGGAAAGGATCGGAAAAGTCGCCTACAGACTCGAATTGCCGGAAGAACTTAGTAACGTCCACCCGACTTTCCACGTGTCAAATCTCCGAAAGTGCATCGCCGACCACGATTTACATGTCTCTCTGGATGGTCTACAAGTGAACGAAACATTACACTTCGTGGAAAAGCCTGTCGAAATCATGGATCGCCAAACCAAGCAGCTCAGGCGCTCGCGCATTCCTATTGTAAAAGTCCGAAGGGAAGGCAAACGAGGCACAGAGTTCACTTGGGAACTCGAAAGCGATATGAAGGCTAAGTACCCGCAGTTGTTCTAGGAGAAAGCCTAGATAGAGAAAGTTGTAATGTGTGACTCTCGTACTTGTACGATTCTTATTAATCTATAGAACCACCGATTATAGTACGAATCTGTGCGTTTGACCTTCGCAACCGAGAACCAGCTCAGATACCACTTGTAGGTCCCGGTTTTCAACTCCGTCACGATTGCGTATGACACATTACACGTTCGGTTCGCAATCGTTCCAGAGTCAAAATCGGTCCAAACAACAAGTTCTCAAACGTGATTCACGGCTTTGTAACAGCTTTCAGCTTAATTTCGGGACGAAATTCCCTAAACAAGGGGAGGCTGTAACACCCCGTGTTTTCACAAGTCAAAGTCAAAGTCAAGGTCTAAGTCAATGACCGATTTCGCGTAACTCGACTCGTAGAAACTTCTGGTTTTTAATTATATTATGTGGAGTAAGTGTTGTTAATGACAATAATCGACGTGTGTTAAACGATATTCAATCGAACTACGACTGTGAACTATAGGCAGTAACAATGCGATAAAGTTAATCAAGTAACAATCAAGCTATGTTAATCAAATCGGCATCGAACCGCAACTCGAATCATGTATTTTACTTATTGATTATACGTGTGTGTGTGTACCCTACGTGTTACCTGTGCATGTTTAATTATGTTGTGATGAGATAATCAAGCGAACTCGAAATCTAACTCGAATGTAATCGAACTCGAACTCAATCCACGATCGAACTAGGATAGATAGTGGAAAATAGACTACGCAAATTACGAAGTAGTTGGGACTGAAAGTAATTTGACTAGGAAACCCTATCAAATCAAACCGCTCGCAATCTGAATCGAAACACCGAAACTCGTCGCATCAAAATCTTGAACCAAGCGCCATCCGTCCGGATTGCCACTCGACCGGATTACCATCCGAACGAATAGCAATCCGACCGGATAGCCACTTGAGGAAGGATGACAGGTGCAATCCGAACGAATCGCCATTCGACCGGACAGTCACCAGGCGATATGCCATTCGACCGAACAGCCCTTTCCTCTTTTGGCATCCTATAAATACCCCTGTCATTGTCATTCTTTCCACTTTTGGAAATCCCTGTTCGACCAGCACGCTTAGCTCAACCTTTTCTCAGATTTCTCTCAATCCAGGTAAGATCTCGCCCTAAATCTTGTACTTTCTTAATCTACACGCACTCCTACACCTTTCTACCTTTTAAATCTTAATTTTTAACCGTGAAATCACTAGATTTCGGGTGTTCTAGGGTGACGTCATCATGTGTTCTTCAAGAACTTCATGTTTGACCTCAATCCACTGAGAACAACTTAGATCTAACCGATTTCCACTAAGATCTTGTAAGGATTTCGACACTTTTTACACTTAAAACACTCAAAACCGGTAGAATCAGGTTCTGACCTAGCCTCCTACTCTCCCTTAGTGTTGTGCCGACTCAGATCTAGATTCCACTCACGAGACTACCGATTCCGGGCTAGTCAAGAACAACCGTCTCGAACCGGTAACCGGCAGGACTAGGGTGATTCCTGGTCAGGTTGGTCAACTGGGTCGAGCGAAGGGTTCTGTTGGCTAACACGTTGTCAAAGTGACTCGACATAACGACAAACCTTCAAAACGACCAAGTGTAGAACGAACAGGACAATCGGAACGGATTGCCATTCGACCGGATTACCATTCGACCGGATTGGCGACCCGAACGAATTGCCACTCGAACGGATTATACTTGGGTCCCACTTTTAAAACAATCTTAATTAAAGTTTGGGTATTGAACGAATTGCAATCCGATCGAACGACCCTTTGAAAGGATTACCCTTCGGATCATGAGATACTAAGACTTTAAAAAAAAAAAAACTTAACAATTTTTCAACATGTTCATAGCACGAATTGACATTCGATCGAATTGCTATTCGATCGAATGACACGTTTGTAATGAACTTGTTTTCAATGAGTGACCTCATCCTCAAGTTACCAATCGACCGGATGACCATTCGAACGAATTGCCATAAGCACGGTGGGTCGTCCGATCGATCGACTTGAAAGATAGAGATACTTAATTGTTCTCAAAATGCTACAATGAAAACTTCAAAGGACAAGCCATCATACACAAACACATCCTTAGCATAGGAAGAAACAATCCACTCGAATCGTCATCCGAACGGATTGCCATCCGCACGAATGACCACCCGAACGGATGACCACCCGAACGGATTACCATCCGCACGGATTACCATCCGATCGAACTACCATTCGACCCACTTTCACTCGTTTTCGTTTCCTTATCGTTATACTATCGAATCTATTCAGGCTAACCGTACTCGCTAAGCGCTCACTTCAATCCATAATAACTGTGAGTATACTCGATCCCTTTTTGCTTTAAGCACTTTTGGGTGTTACATACGTTACGAATATTCAAAATTACAAATATCACACTACTCAAACCATTTGAACGCTAACCGTTAATGCATGTTATACGTGGCTCATGAATGCATGTTTGTTATGTTTACATATGGAATACTGTCTACCTGCCTTAGCAACGATAGTACTATAGTTTGGACTCAGCACCCGTTCACACGGGGGTTGTTAAGGATCTTTTACTTGCATGGATTACAGTGGTAATCATGTATTGCGAACTGCCTCGGGCAGTCAACCCGCAGTCATTGGTATCGACGGATCTATGTCGATAACTAACGTGCTTCATTTCACTATATGTACGTGCTGGTTATGCGTAAACGAATTCGAACTCTATATGCTATTATCAAACTTGTATGCTCACCTTTACATTTTATGTATTGACTTTATTTTAACGTATGTGACAGGTGCATAGGTTGCTTGTATGCTCTTTGTGCTGTGATGAAATCGAAGCTAGGAATTGGAGTCCTAGAAACCAACAAATAAATTCGTTATGTTTAAATATGAGTTGTCGGAACAGAATAGTTGTCTTGACGTTTGCCTGTAATGACTATTTAACTGTTTGGGATACGGTATGGGACGTATTATTTAAATTGAATGGTAATGATAGTTGTTATGGAAACTTCTGGACAATCTGTTTCGCTCAGTGTTATGCCCCGATGATTCCGCCATCGGTTGGGGTGTGACACAAAGTGACCATTTGGTCTGGGTATTTGCTGTTTAGTGCCCATTTTTTAGCTTCTGCGCGTGGTGCAGATTTGCTTGCTTTTACTGGCCTGATTTCGTCTGTTGCCAAGACTTCTTTGCTTGCATAAATTATTGCTATCCCTGTCTCTGTTGGGAACCCAACAGCTGAATGTGGTCCAAAGCAAATCATACTAAAATCTCCATGGGATTCTCTTCCCAAAAGGATATCAAGTCTTTAATGTACGGGTAGCACCATGAACGTGACTTCCTCTCTTCTTGAATTTCTTCCGTCCGAGAGCAGCACCGGGAACGATATCTGGTCGAGAGGGAAAACGTCTTCGTTGCAGAAACCAGTTAGTGGGTAATATACTGGTTCCAAGCGCGCTTTGTCTTCTTGGTCAAATTAATTGAAGCATTGTTCCTAGATGATATCTGCGGTGCTCCCTGGATCAATGAAAATGTAATCGGTTTGGTAGTGACCGATTACGCCAGATATGACTATAGGCCTTCTCTCTCTTGGACCTCCTCTCACTATGGGGAAAACAACTTGTCTTTCGCGCCAAGAGTCATCTTGTGTGCGCTTGTTATAATTCTTTCGCGGTCTTCGTGGACCCCCTTGAACCATGTGAGTTTCTAATTTTCGAAGTTTTTTGTTGTCTGGCCCTTCTTCCCTTCTTTGAATTTGGCGGTTATCGCGCTTTCCGCCTTTCACCAGATGGGTGAGCCTTCCGTCTCTCAGGGCTCTTTTTATCTCTTGCTTTAGGCTGAAGCAGTCATCGGTCAGGTGACCTGTGTCTTTGTGGAATTCACAGAAAAGATTTGGGTCTTGACCTCTTTTGTTTCGCATTTGTAGAAGGGGTTTGAACTGGTGGTTTTCGGTCGACAGGACCTCGGAAGGGGTCTTTGTTAGGGGTGTCCACTGTTTTTCTCTATTCTCTCTTTTGACCTCCTTGCGATGAGCAATCTAGTTGATTGTATTGCGCGCATCTTCTCTTATTGGGCTTCTTTCTCTGTAACCAGATGTTTTCCATGGTTGACTTTTGCCTTTCTTGTTGCGCCGATCGTTGTGGTTGTAACTGTATTGACGGTTGTCGTCACCGGTCAATTGTTTGTCAGTGCGCGCAATTGTTTTTGCTGCTTCGATGAAGGTTTCCCAATCTTTGGGGCCTCCATCTCTTCCTTTCAATCGTTTGATCAGGTCGTCACACTTTATTGCCCTCATAAAGTGCGCGCGCATCATCTTCTCGCCTACATCTCCGATTTCCAGACATTCTTTGTTATATCTGGTGATGAAATCTTCTACGCTTTCGTGATCTTTCCTCCATATATTCAAACAATCAGTTGGACCTCTAGTATGCCTGCGCTGTTGGGAGAAGTGCGCGAGGAACTTGTCTCGAAAATCGATCCATGACTTAATTCTTCCTGCTGGCAAGCTATCAAACCAGACGCGCGCCGCGCCGACAAAGGTTTGTGCAAAAAGATGACACCAAGTTGGTAATGTCCATCCACCTGTTGTTCCTGTGCCATTAAAGACTTGGAGGTGGTCGTCTGGATCTGTTAAGCCATTGTATTTGCCCACGTTGTGTGGCAGTTTTGTTTTGTCGATATCGGCCATTGCGATCTCTTTGATGAACTTGGAGTTTTCGGCTATGCCATCTAGGCGATAGCTCAACGAGTAATCATGCTCTGCATTTGGGTTGTACCCCGCACGCTTGTGGGGTTTATATGCTTCATGTTCTGGTGGCAATCTGCTAAACAACGTGCTTTTTTTCTTGTATGTCGGGTCGTCTTCTTCATTATAGCTATTCCATTCATCGTTTATGTTGCGCGGGCCTAAACGACGGTGCACTGGTTTTTTCTGCTGATGGGTATACTGCACATAATTGCTTTCTGTTTCACCGTACGTGTCTCGTGTATCGTGCACACTTTGTCTTCTGACGTTAGTTGCTTTCTCATGGTTTAAGTTCCACGCATTGGTCTGTTGAAGCACGTGAGTGCTTGGGGGCCTTTGCGGTGGAGTAACAAAAGTGGACTGGTTAGCTTGAGCTTGGAGCACGTCTTGCTGTGCGTTGAGTTGCCCAATAACAAGGTTTAAAGACGCCATTTTTCCGGCATACCAGGAAGCCATAGTTTTTCCTTCGGGTAGCCCTAAAAGTGCCGAGAAGTTCAACTGTGTTTGGCCCGATGGAGCTGAGGGGCCAGCTCCATGGTTAGGTGTTGGAACTTCTGCGGGTGCTTGGTTAACTACCCCGGGTGGAGGTTGAAAAGTAGCTCCGTTTGTGGTCTGATTGACAACTCTGGAAGTGCTTCTAAAGATGTAGGGAAAATCGTTGTTTCCTCGCCCTTCTCGAATGGTCTCGTTCCCTTGGACTCTTTGAACGTGAGCGTTGTTCGAAATCAGATCAAAGGAAGAGACTTCTCCGTCCACTTGAGGGGAAGGGTGTGGTTCAGTCATTCTAGAGAGTTTTTTGAACAAAAAGGAGATAAGAGTGGTTTACAAAAGATGTGGTGGGCGCCAATGATGAAACACTGGTTAACACCGATGGTCAACTAGTTGGATTGTCTCTTCTGTGGGTTCAATCTCCTTCTCTACTCGCCGAATGACTAGGGTCCTGCAAAACAGCAACACCGTTAGCTCGTTAAGAGGGGAATATGGGGGTTTCCCTCTTAACCAGGCTCCGGCGTGAGAATAAGTACTACTCTGAGGAAGAAAACAGTGTGTGTTGAGAGTGAGAGTGTGGAGAATATAATAGAATAACCTGAATGATGAAGAGTCCTATTTATAGCCGGAGGGTGAAAGAGGGAGGAACAACCTTGCCAGCTGTTATCGGGCGCCAGCTGTCCGACCAAGGGGAATATCCTCTTGGTCTCCTCTGCCGTGTTTAGGATAGTGGTCCACGTGGCGCGCCGATATTTGTCCCGGCTGGAGAAATCGTACTGCTGTTGTCGGTCTGCTCCCAGATTTGCTGCAGGTTTACATGGCGCTTGGTGACTGGTGACACGTGCTGTCCTTTCTGTCGGAAGGAGCATCTTTGGTGCCACATTGACGTCTTCCAGAAGCTTCTGGATTTACATGCTGACGTAGGCGCCATGTTGGATGAAAAAGTGGTGTAGTCTCTGCCATGTAGGCAAGGAATTGGGACCATAGCTTTCATGTATAGAATCTTGTGTGTATTTATTGGTTTAAAGTGTGAATTCTCATGTAGACATGTAATTGTCAGGTTTGTACTCAATTTTGATGTTTTTAGATAGAAGCGAACTAAGAACTTTGTTTCTAAATCATGAAAATGATATGAACCCATATAAATTGCTATGTTTACGGTAAAATAAATCAAGTATAGTATAATGAGCAATGATACTTTTAAACTCACAAACTAAACTGTGGAAATGTAGTTATATCCTTTGATTTGGTCAGAGTACTAAATTTGATGGGTTGTGCCGGTTAATGTCAGGGCCGTTCCAAGCTTTTTGGAGGCCCAAATCAAAATAGAAATTTTGAGGCCCTTTTTCTTCTTTGGTTATTATAAACGATACTTGTTTATCCGTATTTGGAATCAAACAAAAATCTAACACAACTATAACACATAGTGGTTTGCTTGTACTGTATAAGGAATTAAACAAATCATAAACAATAAGTTTGCACTAATATTAATAGTTAGTATATTAATTTTCTTTTAAATGGTGGCCCTACATTTTTTGGAGACCCTAGGCCCAAGGTTAGGTTAATTATACTATAGGTCCGGCCTGGTTAATGTTTTCTATAAATGGTAAATAGATGGGTTAGGCTAGTTGGAGAACGGTTTAGATAGGAAACTTTCTTATATCATTGTGTTTATGTATTGAATTTGATGAGTTGTGCCGATTAATGTTTTTAGTGCTGGTATCATAGATTTAAAAAGAAAATCAATTATCTGGTATCAGTGGTTCAATCAAAAAGATATTGATTGACTGTTCTCCAATGGCACCCACAGGTATGAATTTTATGCTTTTTATTAACTATATATGAAATGAAAGTGACCATGAATTGTGTTTTCTCTCTGGTTTAATGATAATATATTACAAATTTGGTTTTGATTTTGAGAGACACTATGTTGCTGGTGAGTAATTTCCAGGACATACCAACATGCTATACCTACGCATCTTGCAAATTATTCAGAAGTGAATTAAAAGCAATGGTGTCATGCTTTTAAAAAGATTACAGACTATGAAGTCGGTAGTCCATTCCATATTACTATAAAGATTATTTTATCTTATTTGTTTATAACGAGCCTTGATTGTATCACTTAGCATAATAAATTGAGCTATTTACGAAAATAGCCATTGACTCACACAAATTACGAAAATAGCCACTTGAAGCGTTTATGTACAGACTCCTCAAGTATTTGATACGTCTTTTTGCATAGTGTCACTGAAACCCAATAAAAAATGAACAAGTGGCATTTTAATAATTAAGGCTTGCAGCCTTTTCTTGTCTATAGCTTTTTATAAAGGCAGCCATTAATACCCACAATCATTCCCAATAAAACCATGATAACCCCATCGGCTCTCACCCTCAAAACTCACCCCTCTTAAAACCCACCACTTCCTACCTCCACATCACCGTCCTCCGCACCACCACCCACTTAATCACCGACAAAGTTTTGAAAAAGTCTCAACGTGTCTAATGAGAAGTAAAATACAGATTGTTATTTGTGAAAATGAATTTTGTTGCTCCGACTATGTCAACAACTAAACCTGTATAAGCTCTTGCTTTAAAGTCAATATTAGTTAAAAGATAACAAAATTTAAATTTAAAGGGTGTTAGCCTCCAACACAACAAATGCCAGAAAATAATAAATAAATAAATAATATTCAGGAAAACTCGCGGGAAAAAATGGCGGAAACCTGCAACTCGCCGGAAAACATCGTCGGAACTTGCCCGACGCATCCCGTGCATGATGTCTCGCTCTAAGGACGCATCCCGTGGCCACGTGTCCATTTTTATTGGGTTTTGCTCCAAAGACGCATCCCGTGCTTGAAGGACACATCCCGCTCCAAGACACATCCCATCTTTCAGACGCATCCCATCTTCATCTCAGACGCTTCAAGTTTTCAAACGCATCACGTGCATTTGGATCCGTGATGCCCTGCTCCAAAGACGCATGAGCTGGCCATTTTGGTAAGTCAACCATTTTCCTGGCCATTTTCGTAATTTTCTCTAATAAATTAGTCAGCTTGCATTGGTGATGCAAATTAACTTGCACTTTTGGATTACTTTGCTTTCATACTTGTACAAAGAAATATTTACAAGGTTTGTCACGAAGTACTCTTATTAATATTTTGTATTATTTTACTTTTTTGATATATTATTAATATTGTGTTGATCAATATATTTGTTTTATACCAGGTGTGATATTTGATGGTGTGATTCGATTAAAGATTGTAGGTCCACCCGGAGGATCGAGTATAACCTATTCCCTGTTTTCCGATGAACCCGAGAGTGCGGAAACCAAGTAAAGAACACGAATACAAGTACAAGATTCACAATTAAAGCTTCCTTGTATAACTAACAGTAGAGTTTCAATACAATGTTTACACAATAACATTCTCTAAACTCAACTGCTGTGTGTGCTCTCTGTGTGTTCTGTCACCTGTAGTATTCGTCCAATATAGTCTTCATCACAATGGAGTTGGACGAACAATGGAGTCTTCATGAAACATCATCATCACGAACCTTCAATCCTTCGTCACATGCAATCCTTTGTCTATAGTCATTCTTCGTGATGTTTTCTCATGAGCACATGTAACTCCCATGCAAAGCTCATATAATATTCAAAGTCTAGTTTAGTTGGAAGTGACATCATCATATGACACCATCATGATGATGTCATGATGGTGTCATCTCGC
The DNA here is from genome assembly GCA_030545235.1 of Helianthus tuberosus. NCBI lineage: Eukaryota > Viridiplantae > Streptophyta > Magnoliopsida > Asterales > Asteraceae > Helianthus > Helianthus tuberosus. Next base: position 31,636,040 of record CM060415.1, on the reverse strand, counting down.
AGCTCTTCGTGCTGCGTGTGTCGATCTCTGGGGCGCACGACGGAGGAATGTCGCGACTTCGGTCTTGAGCCTAACCGAACCGAGTCGAACCGAATCGAACCGAATCGAGTCGCGTCCACAGAATATGTATCAACAAACTCTCCCTTGGACGCTGCTCGTGAGGGTTCATTCTTCACATTGTTGTCGGATCTTTTAGATGTCTTCACATGTCAGAAATACGGAGTGTATCAACAAACTCCCCCTTGAATGATGCACGTGAAACATTGATCTTCGAATTTTAGATTCTTCCAGTGTTGAGAAGTGGTCAGCTGCAACTCGATCATCTTGATCCTTTGAATACTTCCATGTCGTGTCTTCATTCTGAAGCCTTTCATCTAACACGTTCTCTTTTCCTTTAGCTGGTCCTGATGCCGCATCTGCACATACAAGAAAGCTAAACGCGTAATGAGAACAACCGCTTGGAATATAGTTAACATAAACAAACGACATACATGGCTTGGAGTCTTTTTCTCCAAAAGCGATCGGGTTCATCAAGCGGTACTTTTATGTTTTTGTCGGAGGTGGAGGTCATGCACCAAACTGTATCTCCTGTGAATTATACAGAATTGTTCGATTTCTGTGAACAAAAACAAAAAGAATGTCTGGTTAGAAGAATAGCACGGCCCATGCTGTCTAGAAAACGTTTTTGTTTTCAAGTTCCCAGATACCGGAAGTTTAATACAACCCCGTGCTCCTGTAACACGGCCCCGTGTCTCTGTTCCAATAAGAAGAAAACAACTCTTCCCAGATACAGTAGGTTTGACACGGCCCGTGTTGATCAAACACGACCCCGTGTTATTCCTGCAGAAAGTAGAAAATTGAAAGAAAAAGAAGAAAAAAACTTGAAAAGAAAAGATAAAAATGATTAGGCCGTTAATTTTAAGCTTTCTCAAAATCCTTGTGTCCCCGGCAACGGCGCCAAAAACTTGACGTGGTGCGGTGTAGGTATATATTTTTAGATATATTTTAGCTCTTTTTACTCGCAAAATCAAGTTATAAATTTATAAAACACGATATAATAATGTCACTCTACACACATGTTAGGGCAAGTGCACCCATCGCAGACGTAGTATAGTGATGGCAATATACCGAAGTCATCCAAGGACACAAGTGCTTTTAATACCGGCTTATCCTTAACGTCTAATCTAACCAAATTTTAATAAAAAGGTTTTTAAAAGTTATAAAAAGATAAACTAAAAAGCAAAAATAAAATGTAAGGAAAAAAACAGATAGACAAGAAGTAATCACTTGGTTCCAACTCCTCTTTTATCTATCCTTTAATGATTTTCGCACTTTGGGCAGTTTAAGAGATTATCTTTAAGTTATAGTAGTAGGGCCCCTTCTAGACAGCTTTACCCTCGACCTATTGGTCTGAGTCAGCAGGGATACAGTCCCGCAAGGTCGGATTATTAAAAGATAATTAAGTCAGTTATTAATGCGAAAAGTGGTAGACCCCCTTCCAGGCAGCGTTACCCTCAACCCTTTGTTCTAAGTCAGCAGGGGACTGTCCTTGCAGGGTTGGTTTAAAGTATTAATAGTAGTTTATAGATAAGGGATTCAAGCGGTTCTTACTTCTCCCGAGGCAGATTGTACCTCCAACTCGTGAAGTCTTACTAAGCTTGAACCAGGTTCTCGCAGGATCTATACACTGAACGAGACATAGAATTACCCAACCACCCTTCTAACCCCCTTCCAAGTAGTTAACATGCTTTATATAGACCGTAAAGACATGAATGTGTGAATCAACGACACATGAAGAATGGTTAAATAATTTTGCCTTCAATATAAATAACTTGTTATTAAAGTCATTAATACATACCCAGATAAAAAGAAGCCAAAGATTGGAAATAAAAAAGTAATATATAAAAGATTTCTCTTCACCAAGTGATGTAAGAGTTTAGCCAAGCATGGCCTTTGTTTGACAAGAACTTTTACGACCGATCTTGGATCCTGAGACTACTACACGCTCTAAATGATGGAAGATGGATGCTGGTGGTGGGTGTTGGTGTTGTAGTGGTGGTGGATTGGTGGCAAGTGTGAGAGAAGTGGTTTGCAAAGGGATGGATTGGAATGGAACCACGCACCCCTATTTATAGCTGAAGTCAAACGATCAACACGGCACGTGCCCGCCTGGCATGGCCCCGTGGCCATCTTTCTCTCTCTTCCTCATTAACTGTAGTGTTAGGTCTTGTACTAACATGGCCCTGTGTGTCAACGGCACGGCCCATGACCATTGTACTTGCTGTACTATTTCAGATTCTACGAATCTTAGAGTTGACCACGCCCCGGGTTGCCTTCGTACGGCCCCATGTTGGCTGTCTGGTTTGTCCTTTGTTGTTGTCTTTTCTTCTGCAGAGAATCTTGCCTTGGGCACGGCCCATGCCTGGTGGGCACGTCCCTGTGTCAGAGCTTCTGATCTTGCTATTTTGTTGGTTTGGATGTGGACAGGGGCTTGGCGAGTTGTGTCAATCATCCTTTATTGTTTTTATGTTGGTTTTTGTTGTTATTTTGCTCCTTTTGTGCGTTTAAGCTCGTTTGACCCTGTAAATTAAAAAGGAACAAAGAAACAAGCTTTTTCCAACATTAGTACTAAAAGGGTTGATTTTACGCCGTATTTGATATAATTTATATGTTGTAGTTTACGCACATCAAAGGTTAACAACATAAATCATCATACAAACCCATTGAAGAATCCAAAACAATCCAATGTTTACAATTGTTACATATGGATTTGTTTGGCCTAGTAAAAATCTTGAGCTTGAGAAAAAGGAGATATTGCTTAGTGATAGTTGATGATTGTTTCTAGGTTTACATTGACTTATTTATTACACTCAAAATATGAGACTGAAAGTATTTTAAAAGAGTTTATTACAAAAGTTGAAAAACAATATGATATATCTGTAAAGTCTCTCAGGAGTGACAATGGTACTGAGTTCAGAAATCAAGAACTGACTGAGTTCAGAAATTTATGTGTCAAAAGAAATAGTGAGACAATTCAGTGTTCGAGTAACACCAAAACAAAATGGGGTTGTTGAAAGAAAAAAAATAGAACCCTTATTGAGGCTGTAAGAACTATGCTTGCATATTCTAGTCTTCTATTGTCCTTTTAGGTAGAGGCCGTGAATACCGCATGCTATGTTCAAAACAGGGTCTTAATAAACCCTTGGCTTCAAAAGACTGCCTATGAAATTCTTTTCAAAATAACACCATTAATATAATTCTTTAAAATATTTGGTTGTCTATGCTATATATTGAATCTCAAAAATTCTATTTCAAAATTTACAGCTAAAGTAGATTGTGGATATTTCTTGGGATATTCTTCTACAGGCATGGCGTATAAAGTGTTTAACACAAGGACCATGACTATAGAAGAAACGTTGAATGTAAAATTGAATTGTCATCCTTTAAAAACTCTAAAATTTAGTAGAGCTTTTTGATCTTGATAAATTCAATTTTTAAGAAGTAACTGCAAAGGTTGAGTTTGATATAGGTAAATCAAATGCATTACAACAGGATTACAGAATTAACATTGAAATGCCATTTCAATATAAAGTTTATTCTGATCCACAAAGTTCAACTGTACAAAACAATAGTCAGTCCACAATAGTTGGAACCACTGTTAACGAAAGTTAACCCCAAATCACTCATTGATGTTGCATGTGGTCAAACCACTAATGTATCATCTACATCTAATTCCCCACTTGGGCCAATCCCACCACCACCATTTCAAACCTTTGTTGACCATACTACAATGGCAACAGAGGTTTCACTAGAAAATTCCCAACTTTGCCCTACACCACAAAATTCCATTATTCCATACACTTGGAACACTATCTTCCATAGATCTCATCCACAAGAACAACTTATAGGAGATATCAATGACGGTGTGCTAACAAGAAGCCAAACACAAATGTCTTCCTATTTGCTGCTTTCCTATATTAATCCAACCTGTCAAATGCTAAGAGGCATTAAAAGACAACAATTGGTTGGAAGCTGTGCAAGAAGAGCTTCTTCAGTTAAAAGATAACAAGTATGGGAACTTGTACGATTACCAAAGGACCCATATCCAATTGGTACAAAATGGGTCTTCAAAAATAAAACAGATAAAAGAGGCACTGTTAACAAAAACAAAGCTAGGTTGTGATTCAATGGTACAGACAAGAAGAAGGAATCGACTATGATGAAACCTTTGCTCATGTAGCAAGGTTGCAAGTAATATGACTCTTCTTGGCCTTTGCTGTCAACCACAACATGAAGGTGCATAAGGACATAAAGTGTGCTTTTCTCTATGGAAAAATACAATAAGAGGTCTATGTGTGTCAACCACCTGGATTTGAAGATACGTTCCATCCTGATTATGTCTACAAGCTAAACAAAGCTTTGTATGGACTAAAACAAGCACCAAGAGTCTAGTATGATACTATGTCCACTTTTCTCTTATCTAATGAATTCAAAAGAGGTAAAATTGAAAAAACTCTATTTCTAAAATGGAAAGGGAAAGGTCTGTTAAATTAGTCACTTTTATTTTGTTTCAAAGTCTTAAAGAAGTCGGTCAAAATCATAGGTTATGTTTATTTGTTTTTAGAAGCTTTTTGCATGCAACTTGTGCATGGGTCAATAGTATTTAGTTGATGTTTAGGTTTATTATTTGATGGAGTTTGTCTTACAGCTTTGGTTTAATTAAAGAAGTGTCGAGTTGGCTTACTCAAATTCTTGTTGTGTTTCTTTGTTTTTCATTCCCGATCAAAGGCCTGAAATCCAATATTTGGTATTAGAGCCTAGGACTCATATTGTGGAAAGCAGGTTTGAAGATCGGAGACAGACACTGTCGGTGGGTATGTCGATCAGCGGGGGATGGAGTCGTAATTGAGAGATGAGTAACAATAGAAGATGAAGACGGTAAGGTGTTTTGGGCCAACCATTGTCATGGGGAAATACCATTTGAGATGAAGATGGTGATAAGTGATGAATATCGGCGATCAATGATTGTTATTAGTGATCAAAGGGGAGGAAAAGGGGTCCACTGATTTAAGTCGTAACGAGAGGTTGTTACTACGCACAAATCAGGTTATGGGTACAGAAATTAAAGGATTGTGGTTGTATTAATCCAATAGCGGTGATTAGCCAGGATGAAAAAGAAGGGGTCGACTTGTTCGGGTGATAATCGGAGTCTACTAGTATGCGGAAAAAAAAACAAGCACAAATGATTCACAGCAAGCGGCTTTGGATTAGGTTCGTTTGGCGGGTGAAAGAAAATGGTAAAGGCTAGTAAGTAGCCTTGATTTCTGGATTGTTAGAAGAAGGTTCTCGGAATAAAGTTTAGTGAGGACTTTAGACTAACCGAGTGGAGGTTGGGTGTCTTGGATAGGTCGAGGAGAGGGAAGACTTTGGACGTGACCGAGGTGAAGGTTGTGTGACTAGAAAGGTCAGTATGGGTCAAGACGAAAACATTTTTTGACGAGAACGTTGCACTAAAGAATGACATTAACAAACAACAATTACACGGGTGATTGTTGGATTAATTGAGTTGTTCACGGTGTTGTCTGGTATAGAGAATAAACACTGTGATTGGGTTCTGAATTGTATTGAAATTATGTTGAAGTTCATCATCTAGGGTTACAAAGAAATGGTGCTTATATAGAACACCAAGTTACATATTAGCCCCCTATACTATTTATTTTCTTCTTTCCGACACTCCCCCTCAAGTTGAGTAGTGGGGTTACCAATGCTCAACTTGCTCAAACAGCTATTAAACGTGTTTCCGTTGACTGCCTTTGTGAGGATATCTGCAAGTTGATCTTTTGATGCTACATACGGGAGCTCTATGATTCCTCCTTCCAACTTTTCTTTGATGAAATGTCGATCTACCTCCACGTGTTTTGTTCGATCATGTTGAACTGGGTTTTCTGATATATGTATTGCAGCGGTATTGTCACACATAACTTTACTAGGAGCCTTTTGTGAAAAACCAATGTCTTCTAGCAGCTTCCTGATCCAAAGAACTTCGCTTAACCCTCGAGCTATACCCCTGAACTCTGCTTCTGCACTTGACAGAGCAACCACCTTCTGTTTCTTACTTCTCCAGGTAACTAGGTTTCCGCCAACCAAGGAGAAGTACCCTGATGTAGACCTTCGGTTTCCCTTATCTCCTGCCCAGTCTGCGTCAGTGTAGAGCTCAACAGTTAAATGCCCATTTGTTTTGAACAACACACCATGGCCTGCGGTTCCCTTGAGATACCTTAGAATTCTCTGAGCAGCTTCCATGTGGGCAACTTGTGGTTGGTGCATAAACTGACTTACCACTCCAACGACGTAAGCTATATCAGGGCGAGTATGGGAAAGATAAATTAACTTGCCCACTAGCCGTTGGTATCTTTCTTTGTCTGCGAGCTTTCCATCGAGTTCCATGTGAAGATTGTGGTTCACCACCATTGGCGTATCAGCTGGTTTACAATCAATCAACCCAGTTTCTGCCAGGAGATCAAGAACATACTTCTTTTGGCAGATGAAAATCCCCCGTTTAGATCTGAGAACTTCAATTCCAAGGAAATACTTGAGATTCCCAAGGTCTTTCATTTCAAACTTTGAAAACAAATTCCTTTTCAGTTGTGCTATTTCTTCTACATCATCTCCGGTGATAATCATGTCGTCCACATATATGATCAAGCAAGTTACGAGGCCGTTCCTCCTTTTGAGGAATAAGGTATGATCAGCGTTACTTTGGCGGTACCCGTATTCTTTCATGGGCAAGGTGAACTTTCCAAACCATGCCCGAGGAGACTGTTTTAGCCCGTATAGAGATTTCTTCAACCTACAAACTTTCCCATCTTTAAAACCCCCTGAAAAACCTGGAGGTGCTTCCATGTAAACTTCTTCAGTTAGGTCTCCATGAAGAAATGCATTTGTAACATCAAATTGATGAAGGGGCCAATCCTTATTAGCTGCAACGGAAAAGAGGACTCTAATGGTATCCATTTTTGCAACCGGAGAAAATGTCTCAGAGTAATCGATCCCATACGTCTGAGTGTACCCTTTGGCTACAAGCCGGGCTTTGTATCTTCCAATGGAACCATCTGGTTTATATTTAATCGAATACACCCACCGGCATCCAACAGTTTTCTTTCCTTTAGGAAGAATACACTTCTCCCATGTATTGTTTTTCATAAGAGCATGCATCTCCACTTCCATTGATTCTTCCCAGTTCTTCTTACCTTGAGCTTCCTTTAAGGAATTAGGTATCTGTTCAGTGTATAGCGAAACAACAAATGCTTTTGCACTGTTAGATAAGTTCCCGTTGACCATATTAGCTACAGGATATCTTGAATTTCTGGTTTCCCTCTCTGGAGAGTACCGTTTTGGAGGAACTCCTCTATTGGCTCTAGGTGGAAGAGAGTATCTTCCGGTTGTCTCTACTGCACCTGGTTCAACATGTTCAACCACTGGATCAACCTGTTCAACAACTGGATCAACATGTTCAATAACTGGATCAACATGTTCAACAACTGGATCAACATGTTCTGTAGTTGTCGGTTCTATATGTTCCCCTGTTGTCCCATAGTTAAAAGACGTAGAACATTCAGGGTTCTCAGTATTTCTTACCTCAGACATCACGTTGGATGGACTTTCTTCAGTGGTACTGTGCTCCGCATATTGTGTGTCTGAGTTTGAAGGACTCGCAGTACTGTGAGGAAGTTCTATTGTTACTTCTTCATACGAGGGAAGTTGGGTTAGCCAACTCAGAGGGTCTATACATTCATTCTCCCCCTGACCGCTGAGTTGGGTGTTATAAAAGTATTTTGTTTCAAGAAAATCAACATTCATTGTGGTGAACATTTGACGAGTTGTTGGATTATAACACCGGTAACCTATTTGATCGATCCCATAGCCGACAAATACACATTTCTCAGCACATGGGCCAAGTTTGTTTCGGTTGGTTTTGGGTATATGGACAAAGGCGGTACACCCAAAGATTCAAGGTTCAAGTGTAAGAGGATGGGGAATACTAGCAGATTTAGACAGACAATCTAGGGGAGTCTTGAATTTAAGAGTTTTTGTGGGAAGCCGATTCAGCAGATACACGGAGGTTGCAACTGCCTCCGGCCAGAAAGATTTAGGGACTTGAGATTCAATCAAAAGGGCTCGAGTCATTTCAAGGATAATACAGTTTTTCTGTTCGGAAACACCATTTTGTTCTGGGGTATGGGCACAAGAGGTTTGATGAATTAATCCTTTGGTTGTAAAGAATTGTTTCATAGATGTATTGACAAATTCCCCCCATTGTCAGATCGAAGGATTTGGATTTGAGTTTGAAATTGAGTTTGAATCATAGCATAAAACATAACAATTTTTTCGTAAACTTCGGCTTTATTTTTTAAAAAATATACCCATGTCATGCGAGTGCAATCATCCACGAATAATATAAAGTACCGAAGACCCTGCCCCCCCCATCACAGGAGCAGGACCCCACACATCAGAATGGATTAATGAGAAAGGTGAAGCAACTTTCGTATTGCTAGGTTTGAACGGGTGTCGATGGCTTTTGGCGCGAAGACAGGTTTCACAATCTATTCTCCCATTTGAAGGGAAGAGTTTTGGAAACAAAAGGTGCGAATAACCATGGGATGGATGTCCCAAACGTCGATGCCATAGCCAGGCTTCCCGGTTATCAGTTCCATTAGCCAACATCACAGTACCCTGGTGAGCCACTTCATCCACATAGTACAATCCTTGGCGCTCAGTACCACGTCCAATAATCACACCCGTCCTGATATCCTGTAGGAGACAGAAAGTAGGGTGCATTAGTGCCGTGCAATTTAATTCTTTGGTAATATGACTGATTGACAGTAATTTGTGTGATAAGGACGGAACATAGAGGCAATTTGACAATTTCATAGTTGGTGAAATTTCAATTACTCCTCCTCCTTTCACTTGCATCGTTCCGTTGTTTGCTGTATGTATTTGAGATTTTTGAGGTTGGGTCATTGACCGTATGTCTAATGGTTCAAACGTCATGGTGTCAGTGGCACCAGAATCAAAAATCCAAGCACTGTTCTTACTATGATTGATTTCCATTTTTTTTTGACAATAAACAACTTAGCGAATTTAATACACAATCAAATACGCCGGACACTCGGAATAACTCCGCTAGGTGGCGAAGTTATCTCACACGGCGAACTTATCAAAAAATTCACCGGCGACTTGAACTCGCGTTCAAGATTTGAATTGAAACTGCGGACTTATGCAGCGGAGCTACCGAGCGGAATAATGCAGCGGAAATCAACTTCCCCAACTAATTCGCTCAAACAAAAAAACTAACAAACCACCCGGTCTGTGTAGCGAAAAAACTGGAAAAATTAGGGTTTTGGTTTTTTTGTGTGGCGGCTGAACAAGTTTGATTCCCAGAGCTTCAAGAACACGACACAACAGGAAGATAATAATCGGGTTTGGCTGAGCGGGGTTCAAACTGTGCCGGAACACTTTTATTGAGATCGATTGGAGATAGGTTCTGATGTTGTTGAGAGCTTCGCCGTCTGTTTAGAGCTTCGCCGGAACTGAGTGAAGATCTGAACTGAACGGATTGAATAACTGATTCGCCGGAGTTTTAGGGTTTTGTGCGGCGGCGGCGCTACTGATTTGCTGTCGCCGGAACTGTTGTTGTTTGATTTGATTTTTGGTTTGGGTTTGTTGGTTTGAGATTGGATTGATGAGTAACGTGTTCAAGAATCAAAACTGCTCTGATACCATGTTGTCTGGTATAGAGAATAAACACTGTGATTGGGTTCTGAATTGTATTGAAATTATGTTGAAGTTCATCATCTAGGGTTACAAAGAAATGGTGCTTATATAGAACACCAAGTTACATATTAGCCCCTATACTATTTATTTTCTTCTTTCCGACACACGGGTCACAAGTCATGGGTTCATAGGTTGTGTTTTGGATACGGGTCATTTTTTGGCCGGAAACTTATAGGAGAAGGAGTTTAAATTAGTCATGTTTGTTTTGTATCAAAGTGTTAAAAAGGTGGGTCAAAATCATAGATTATGTTTACTTCTTTTTAGGAGTATTTTATGTGCAACTTTTGCATGGGTCATTAGTATTTGGCTCATGTTTATGTGATAAATATTTTGTTATGTGGTTTTGTTTTAATTAAAGGAAATTGTAGAGTACGTTTACTCAAATTCCTGTTGTGTTTCTTTTTTTTTCTTTTCCGATTAAAGGCCTGAAATCCAAAAAACTAGTTAGCACATATCGATAGTTCTTCTTCTATTTTGACATCCAAAATAACTCAAGGTGACAAGACTATCCCTAACCCTCTCTATACCTCATGGGTCTCGGCTGATTAGAAAGCCATTGTTACACTACAAGCTTCACTTTCAGAGGAAGCCGAGGCTAAGATAATCGACATATTCAACAACACCTTCACTGAATGCGTCCAAAATCCTCGAGATAGCCGATCTTGAACACTCCTAGTCAAATGGTTAAAGGTACAACCTCTGTTGCGAAATTTGGTCGGAAATTAAAAGGTATATGCGACCAATTGTTTGCAATCGGTCAGCTGGTAGATGTTATCCATGAATACGGTGGGATTTGGAAGTTGTCCATTTTTATTGGGACTTCAGGCAAAAGGTGTTAAGGGGTTCTATATATGTATGAGAGGACCCGTAGTTAAGTGGTAGCTTACATCCGTAGCTTGTTGTGTGATTATTTGTAACTTCTGGTAGTTTATATCTATAATTTTATTTTATGTTTTTATTTTATTTTATTTTATTTTATTTTATTTTTATTTTTTTTTGTTGTAAAAAATCCCAAATGTTGTGGAGGACATTTGTAGAAGCATTGTAGAGCTATGGCGGTCTCACAATAGTTGGGGACTTGCCTAGGTAAACTGCATGTTCTTCATTGCCCTAAGATGCTAGTACGATAGAACGTTTTTGTGTTTTGTGTGTGATGCATGCATGCCCAACTCTAAGGGAGGGCTGGGTGAGCGACAGCCCAGGTTCTCGTTGGCCAAGATTTTTATTTATTAAACACTTTAACCCATTAACATTTTTTTTATTTTAAGTCCATTAAACATTAAAACTCATTCTAAATTAAGCCCGTTACTCTTTTACTTGTCGATACCCATTAGTAAAGTTTAAATCTAGTTAACATTGGCCCAATGGTCTAAATTAAACCTATTTAAGGTTTAAACCCTTTTAAAAGTGACCCAATAAGGGCTGTATTTTCTATTCGCCAAAATGTTTTGAGGATTCTTGGGGACGGCTACGGATACCAGTATATATAATTGGCGATGGAGATGAATCCCAATATCTCAAGACAACTTTATGCGTCAAAGAAAGTGGATGGATGAACATGAGAATGCATATATATCTTAGAATTTCCGGGTACTTTTGCTTTATTACATTCATACACCATTTTCCATAATTACCCGTAAGTCATAAATTTTGTTAAATATTTTGATGGGACCTTACTTACAAATATTTAGTAAACATTTGCATAAACTGTGAAGGTCAAAGTGTCTGACTATCATATTTGAATAAAACAATATTTTTTAGCATGTTAAAATACGATATTATATATCGTCTTACCAAAATTGGTTTCAAAATGTTGCAAGTGAGTGGATATTCTTTTACTTAAGAAACATGTCCAGATTAACCAAATTAACAATACCTTCAATCCTTCATATATAGATGGTTCATGATGTATACAATAACGAGAATCATATATCATTACAAAAAACCACTAAAGTTTATTTTGAACACATGAACCATTCATTTTTTGGTCAATGAAATGGTTAAGAAAAAGTGTCTTGTTTTCTTCTTTGAGAGATGGTCAGCCACATGTTTCTCATACTTCTTAAATAACACATGAATGATGGAATTTCCGAAATGTGAAACCAACAATGGTTCAAGAGCCACTCTAAGCACGTTTGATGTGTTTTTCCCATGGACTTGGCTGAGCTCATTAGAATCATTCATGTTTGTGTAATCCGTGTCATGTGGATCCCAATTGACTTTAAAAACATTCAAGTTTTCAACGGAAAATGATCCCTCAGATTCAATAATGTTCCTAACCTCATCCTCACAAGGAAAATACAATGGGATATTGAATGAGTTAATATCTGCTCCTTGAACCAATCCCTGTCTTGTCAGATAAGCTTAATTAGTTAGTCATGTAAGCAAAGCAGATTAACTAGAATTTTGACCAATATAATCTTCTATAGTTTGAGTTCGAAATTGGTTACAAAAGAACCACATATATATACCTCTTTGACCATGTCGACAAGTGATTGCCCGATTAGCTCAAAGAATGCACAACTATTATCAGAAACTGGATCAACTAAACTTCGACTAGGGATTGTTAAAACCATGCTTCCACCATGTACTACTTCCTCGGAGCGCATTCGTAAAAATTTTGTGAAATCAGTATGAAATTGTTTTCCATATGCTTGGTATACATTTGGAGGACTTGTTTTCGCTATGTATATGTTTGATCCATTATTTTCTAGTCCTTGAGGCATCTATCACATGTTATATGGACTATTGTTTATATCTCAATATTTTAGTGCAAGCACTTTAAGTGCAATTATATCTCGTAAGAAAACTAAAGATCTAGTTCAATATTATATTTACCTGAGAAAGCCATTGATTACTAGTAGCGCAGTGGACAAGGTGCAAACTTTTGTTTGGGAATAGTCTGCCATAGAAGGAACCTGGAACAGCGGAAACGAAACAAGGGCTAAAAGCTTCTCCTTTGTTCTTCTTAAGATTTGCATAAAAGTCAGGTAATGATTTGAAAATAGTATTAAAATCATTTCCAAAGAGGTCATTTAAACAAACTTGAAATTGAGGTACTTCACGGTTATTTTCTTGGCACACCTCATGCACTATATCAATGATATTAGACACAACCAACAACGTATTTGTGCCAGATGAGCATCCTAAATCTGCAACGGTGATACAATCTTTGAAGACACCATAATTAGCTATACCCTTGATTGAATGCTTTAAAATTGGTACAGAATTCCGTATCCCGGTTTCCTAAAGAGAAAATAAGAATAAAGAAGATGAGACCCATTGTTAAATGTATGCAAACGTTGTGGTGTAACTCAAACCTGAAGCAAGGAGTTTTTGGCATAGCTTAATTCCCCATCTCCAGTATTCATATGTAATATGTTTACCAAGGCCATGCTTATTATTCTTTGCCTTTTGTTACCCTTCTTTGTGCGTGTTGCTTTAAATAGGCCTTCTTTTTGTTCCTTTAAGTAGGGCTAATACAATCTTGATCCTTAGGTAGTGTTTGGTATGCAGGAATGAGAGGTTGAATGGAATGAGTGATTACGAGGGGATGAAGAAAAGAGTGTTTGGTTGGTCAATGGAATGAAATCACCCATTCCAAAAGGCATTCCATTCCCTCAAAATCATTCCTTCCACCCCCCATGTTTTTTTCCCATTCCATCTCCTCTTGCACCATTCATTAACAACACCATAACCCATGACCTTCGCCACAACCCACCACCACCACCACCCACCACCGACGCCATTGCCGCCACCCGCCACTCCCTCACCCCGATAGCCACCGCCGCCGCCGCCACCCACTCGCCAATGTTATCACCCACAGCTGCGACCAACCGCCAACGCCCTCGCCGCCCACCACCATCTTCGACGCCACCACCACCACCACCAAGTGCCGCCGCCACCACCAGCCGCCACCACCAACCGCCACCTTTGCTGCTACCCACCACCAACGGCCACCTTGTCGTCACCACCACTCGTCGTCACCGCCGCACCGCCACTCACCACCACCACCACCACCCATCGCCGTCGCCGACACCCACCACCGCCACCTATAACCACCCACAATCACTACCACCGACCACCACCACCACTCACCGCTAATTTTATTACTCCGTTTTTCTTGTCTACTGAACAATACACAATAATAATTCATTCCATTCACATGGTAACCAAACAAGACATGGAATGGTAATGATCCATTGCATTCTCTTGTCCATTCCATTACCTCGTCCATTCCATTCCTTCGTCCATTCCATTACCCTATACCAAACAGACCCTTAATCTTTTTCTAAATGGCAAACTAACCTACTCCTAAATACTTTTAAATTGCAAGATTAAAACCCTCCACCTTATGGACAAAAGGGAGAAATGTTACCACCACACAAAGTGCTTTAGGGACTCTTGATACTTATTTATTATATTTTTAACTAATTCTTACGGATTTCTTATTACCTCAGAAAAAATATCAGAATTTCTCAAAGATTCTGCAAATAAAATAGTTTTTTTTAGTTTATTTTATTTTTTTTATATCACCATCGTAAAGAAATTATGTCATAAATAATGTTTAATTGAAATACATCAAATATGGATTTGATAAAAGATATCCAAACAACTTGCTAAGTTGTTCCCTTACAAACGGAAGGATTTAGATTGATGTAATAACTAATAACAGAGTTTGTTCTTTAAATACGATAAACATAAACACGAATCACGAAATAGAAAATGTAAAACACTTGAATTAACTAAATTAGACCTTTTCTTTTCAAGTGAGATAACTGGTATATATATAAAATGTAATATCATATACATACTGACAATCTCTAAAAAATCTGACCGAAAAAGACCAATGATCTTATAATACTCTTCTTTTACTAAATGAAATACATCTTTTTATTATAAAAACCGAGCTTTTATATTAAAATAAAGTATCAACTGGAAAACGTGATTACTGCTAAAATTATTTAGCAAACTATTTTTCATTGAAATAAATTATTAATTGAAAAACGTGATTACTTACAATATTATTTAGCAAACGATTTAGAAAACTTTATATCAAAATAAAGTATCAGTTGGAAAATCACTTCTCAAAAGGTTAGTTAAACACTCTATATCGATAATATTAAACACCACCGATAGCATATTTGTGCCAAACGACCATCCTAAGTCTACAACCGTGAAACAATCACTGAATACAACATAATTAGCTACACGCTTATGGATTATCATAATTAGCTATACCCTTATGGATAGGATCAAACACAAAAGGTAAAATAAATGAAAATGGTAGAGTAAATTACAAGTTTTAATTATTCGAAGTAGTAGATTGTCTTCTTGTATTTTTCTCAAAATATTAACCACGGGTTACTAAATTTTATTTTACCTAACCATAGGGTATTTGGGAATGTTTATATAACTCTAAAAGTGTTTTTTAAGTGCTTAATGACTTATGGTTTTTGTAAAAAGAGAATTTAAAATGTTTGGGTTAGCTTTTATGATGGCAAAATATGTTATCAAAAGGATGGGGCAAATTTTTATGTGCGGTTACTATTTTAAAAGGTGAGGTTGGATTGTTAATTTTATTTTTAAAAACCCAAAAGCCAAAGTCTTTAAAAAACCAGATTTTTATGACTTTTGAAAAACAAATTATTACTCATATTCAAAAAGGTAAAAACAAAAACATTTTCTCAATGCAAACACTTTTTTTTTTTGACTTATTAGACTAATGGGTATGGGGGTCGGCTAGCCCCGGCTTGGTCCGGCGCCGAGCCCCCACACCATCCCCCTCAGCTTCGTCTCGGCCCAAACGGCCCACCACCGCCGATTGAGACGGACCACCTTTCTTCTCTCTCTCTATCTTTGTCTCTTCTCTCTCTCTATCTCTCTCTAAAATTTTATATTTTTTTATTGTTGTGGGGCCTCATCCTCCATCCCTCTCCACCCCTCTAGGTTCATCCCATCCAAGCCACTCCTACGTGGCGCCTACGTGGCGGCTCAACCCATCCGAGCCCATCCTCTCCATACCCTTTAGTCTTAGTTTTTTAAACTAATAAGCCAATAAAACATTTCCAAACTTAATTCAAACACCAAGCGGTGGAGTGGTTGGGATATTAAAAGTTAAACAGAAGCCAATGAGGTAGTGGTGGAGTGGTTGGAGAAACACTTGGTGTTCCTTGTAACCCAGGTTCGACTCTCACTCTCCTCATTATTTTCTGCGGCATCCAAGTGAAGGGCGAATACGGGTGGTGCCGTTTCGTCTTAGATGGGAGGCCAAGTTTTACCGATTATTGTACTGTCGTGCCTTCGGACGGATGGAGGTCGGGTTTCCGCGCATCGGGAAAGCCAAGGAGCTGGCGACGACCGAGTATAAATAGATTATACACGTTTAAAAATCATGGAAGAAAGAAAAAAGGAAAACGTTACACAGCCTTTTTAGCTCGAAGGAAAAGGCTTAGTCAATTCCCTTGTCTATATTAGTTTTTTTCTTAAGTCGTATATATTGGTGATTTTCACATAAATAATTATTAATGGTTACATTTTATAAGTGTTTTTCAAATCATTTTGTTTTGTTACTTCTTTGTTATATTATTACAGAAGATAAACAAATGGGTAACATAGCAGTTTGTGACTGAACAAGATTGGTATTGATGCTCTCGGAAACATTATTGATATTCGTTTTTTTTTTGTTTTCGATTGATGTAAAGTTCATGTTGACATCATTTTGGGTATTATGTTTCAGTACTACCGTAACAAAATAAACCGATACGATCAATTAATAGCCGCATAGCATGAGGTATTTAACAATGGTGTATGCCTTCAGCTGCTAAATTTTTCTTATTTTCTCTCTAGGAAACAGGGATACGGAAAGCTGTGCCATTTCAAAAGCTTTTGATCAAGGGTTTAGCTACTCATAATGTCTTTAACGACTGTTTCACGGTTGCCGATTTAGGATGCTCGTCTGGCAAAAATACGCTACTAGTTGCATCTAATATTATTGATATAGTGCACGAAGTGTGTCAAGAAAATGATCGTAAAGTACCACAATTTCAAGTGTGTTTAAATGACCTATTTGGAAATGATTTCAATAATATTTTCAAACTGTTACCCGAGTTTAACACAAAGCTTAAGAAGGACAAGGGAGAAGGTTTTGGCCCATGTTTTGTTTCAGCTGTTCCAGGTTCCTTCTGTGGTAGACTTTTTCCCAACCAAAGTTTGCACTTTGTTAACACTGCTAATTGTAACAATTGGCTTTCTCAGGTATGCATAATATCAAATTATTCTCCAATACTCTTATGTGACATAACTAAGACTAAAATTGGTCACAAGAAATCATTTTCCATTATAAACTATACTCTATGTCAATATGTTAAACATGATAGGTGCCTAGAGGCCTTGAAAGTAATAGATCAAATATTTGCATGGCGCGGGCAAGTCCCCCAAATGTATACCAAGCATATCGAAACCAATTTCATAATGATTTCACGAAGTTTTTACAAATGCGCTCTGAGAAAGTAGTACATGGTGGAAGCATGATTTTAACATTTCTTGCTCGGGAGGTAGCTGATCCAACTATTGACGATTGTTGGGCACATTTAGAGCTACTCGGGCAATCACTTGTCGACATGAGCAAAGAGGTATGTATTGTTGTTTCATAACCAAATTTGAACTCAAATAAAAGAAGAACATTTTACTTTCAGGTTCTAATTATTCGGTGTGACACTACTAAAACAATTACAAGTGACCAAAACTTGCTACCGAGGATAAAAAGATTGAAATATTAGTTACTAATGAAAACAGTTACAAAAGACAAAATGAAAGAGGTGAACATCAAAATGCATAATTCATTTCCCCTAACAAAAAAATCCCAACGCGTGAATCATATATTTTTAATACAAAATTATAGAAGACGTCGTTTATCTTTATAGAAAATTAAATGTTTTATGCTTTATAATTAAAAGTTACACTTAACATCCTTTATATTAACTTTTTGTAATAGATCCTTTGCACTAACTTACATTATTGATAATGACAATGGTACCCGTCTTGCTAAAGAGCAAAATTTGTAATTTTCATAATTGTTTTCTTTGTCTTTTCTTTTAATTTCTTTCTTTCTTTACTTCTTTTCACTTATTATTTTCATCACTTATTATTTTCATCACTTTTATTTTATAAATGACATTAAAACAATATAATTAGTTAATCGATTTTTTTCAATAATATGTTAATTTTTAGTATATTTTATTAATTTATTGTATATTTATTTTGTTTGGTTATTTATGTTACTTACTTTTCTTATTTTCTTTATACTGAACGCAAACTAAATATTTATTTTTTGGTGTTAATGGGCTGAGTCGAGCTTGAGGTTGCCTAACTTCGTCTTAGTCATTTACTTTATTCTAACATATCTTTTACTACATAATATGCTTTATTTATATATAACTGTTTATATGTATATATGTAAGGGTGGAGATATTTGGACACCTCAAGACGCCTCGTATAGACCTATACGTGCAGAGCTGGTCGGAAAAGCAACCCTATACGCCTCATATATGTAAATATTGGATCGTATATAAATTTTAGTTAAATACTTAATTTGGTTATTATGATAAATAGTAAAAAAATAAGAAAATATGTCCTAAGAGTTTAGAACCGTAACATGCAATTAGTTAGAATAACATGAACCGTAATTAGGCGAGCTTGGGTTCAACTCGATCCATTTACACCTCTAAATTAGGTGTTTAATTTATTATAGAAAACTATTAAAAAAGTAAATAATTAAACTAAACTAACAGAAATAAATATATAATAAAATAAAAAAATACTGAAAATTATATTTTCTATAAAAAATAAACGGTTTAACCAATTACTTGGCTCTTGAATAACTTATAAAATAAAAGTGATGAAAATAATAAAAGAAGGAAAAAGAAATGTAAAAGAAAAAAATAAATGAAAGAAAATTAAAACAATTATGAAAATTACAAATTTGGCTCTTTAGGGTAAGGATAATATTGTTATTTAAAAAAAAAAAGGAAACTGAAATTATTAACGAATGTTAGTGTAAATGACCTAATCTGTTACAAAAAGATAACATAATGTATGTTAAGTGTGACTTTTAAAGATAACTAATGAAGCCTGAAAATTTATATAAACGTAAATGATGGTTTTTTTTTTTTTTTTTTTTTTGTAATTTTGTGTTCTTTTAAACATTGTCAATTCAAACACCGGTTAACGAAAGGATGTTGGAATATTTTGCTCGAATTTGGTTTTGTATGGTTGGATATTTTAAATTATCTCTACAATTTTGTGAGTTATAAAATTATTTAACTATGAGATATTTAAATTTAAATAGTAAAAGTAGGAACATCAAAAAAAAAGTCAAACTTCAGCTTAACTTTTTGTGACAAAATGATGGTCACAAAGTCAGTCACTAGCTTGGAACAAAACTTGGCAGCTAAGATGGTAGTCAAATAGTGGTCGACAAAGTCAGTCGCTAGCTTGGAACAAAATATATTGCTAATGATTTTGGTGGCAATTTACGTCCGAAAACAATCCAATCGCAAATTTGGTCACTAACAAATATTAGCAAAATGGTTTAGGGCTGTTTGTTTACCTCTTAATATGTCTCTTAATGGTTCAGACCTCTTGCTGGTTCAGCACTTAGTGGTTCAGACTGTTTGTTTCACGAGCAGATGTCTGAATGGTTCAGACATTTGCCTCTGAATGGTTAAGATTTATACAGAGTCTGAATGGTTAAGACATCTAATCTGAATTTGTCAGACATTTGTCTCTGAACGGTTAGCATTATATAGGGTCTTAATGGTTCAGACCTCTTACTGGTTCAGCATTTAATGGTTCAGACCTCTTACTGGCTCATCACTTAACCATTCAGATGTTGCCAAACAGCCCCTTAATCTTAATCGTTGTGAGTTAGGTCGTAGTTGTGACCACAAAGAGTTTGTTCGCAAATTAAGACTCTAATTTTGTGACAAAAATCAGGTCAGAAACTATTTCAGTCAAATGGTTAAGAAAGACACTTGCCACAACGACAATCAAGTGACTGCCAAATCAGTCACAAACCCGTATTTGCGTTGCTTACGTGACTAACCAATTACGCTTAATTGATACTACAGGGGTTGGTTCGTGAATCAGATATTAACTCATTCAATGTCCCACTATATGCTCCATGTGAGGAGGAAGTTAGGAACATCATTGAATATGAGAGATCATTTTCTCTTGAAAACATGAATGTTTATCAACTAAATTCGGATCCCTACGACAAGGATTACATAAACATGACTGATTCTGGTGAGCTTAGCCAAATTCACTTGAAAAACATATCAAAAGTAACCCAAGCAGTTTTTGAACCGTTGTTGATATCTCATTTTGGGAATTCTATAATTGACATGCTATTTAAGAAGTTTGAGAAGCATGTGGCTGAAGATCTCTTAAAACAGAAGCCAAAGTGGTTATTCATGACCATTTCATTGACCAAGAAATGAACAATTCATGAGTTTGATTAAATTGGTATGTTGGTTATTATGTTCCAGTATTTATATATGTATTGTTGTCAATGCATACAACATGAACCCTTTATTTTCCTAGGTCTGTTCCAGTATTTATATATGTATTGTTGTCAATGCATACAACATGAACCCTTGTGTTTTATTTTCCTATATTGATATATGTATTTGTGACAATTCTTATAAACCAAGTATTTTTTTTTTTTTCGAACGGCAAATTTCTTTACTTCTGTGACCTGTAGAACTTGAACCCAAGACTTTCCCTCTCTCAAAGTGTTTAAACGGATTTTCGTTGCCAAGTATTAATTGTCTAATTTGGTTCTACTTACAGATTTATTGTTGGATTGGCTTCATGCTTTTTGACTTGTACGTCTTGCTTTCCTGTGGTTCTTTGTTTTGTGAGCCACGTGGTGTTTTGTGTTACACCTTTCTTTGTTATATTGTATAGGGAAAATTACCAATCTAGCCGCTTGACCATGTGGTTTACAAGAATAGCCATTTGACCAGGCATAAAAATGCCCTTTCACGCTTCCCCAGCCAAGTGAACTCCCATTTTTATGCACCTTCAACCAGCCACTAACAAGCGGACACGTGTCCCGCTTAGCTGAACAGGCTTTATGCCTCTACACAAGCTAGCCGAGCCGCTTCAGACCCTAGCCGAGCCGCTTCGCGCCCCTGCCCCACAAGCTAGCCAAGCCTCTACAAGTAGAAGCCATGACCTTTCAAGGTGAAGCCGAGCCGCGTCGCCCCCTTTCCCACAAGCTAGCCAAATTGGTTTTTGAAGTATAGGTGGGACAAATTTTTTCAATGTTGTATTTTTTAAGAATCTCTCGTTTTTATGCCAATTTTTTCATCGGGTGGGTTACCTCTCGGTATTATTACGTTTTTCTTAGCTTTAAAATCTCAAACTCAAAATTACTTATCTTTTTCTTAATTTGCAGGTATCATTATTGGAGTTTATATCGGCAAGGAGATGGAAAACATGCGATAAATATATATATTTATGTCAATTTCTTATCAGGCGTGTTATGTATTGGCTTTCATGACGTTTTTCTTATCTTTAAAATCCGGAGCTCACTTTCATTTAATGATGCCGTAATTTGTAAAATTAAATTTTAATTTTCCCGTTAATATATGATAAATTTTATATTTTATGTACATTGCAGTATACACTAAATAAGACAAGACTTTATTTATTAATATACAATAGCAAACAAACGGACAAGCATTTATATAAACGTACGATTAAACTAAAAATCTGAAAATAAAAATAGATTATTCCTAAGGCCAATCACCCAAGAAGAATGGGGGCGGCGAGACCGAACGATCACTGTCACAACCGTCAGATCTTGGCGAGTACCAACATGTACGACGTGGGCTCTCCGGTGTCGGGCATCGAGTGTCCTCCTCCCCCCACCATTGTACATATTCCTCTCCCGGGTCCGTTTCATAGCCTTCCGGTCTTCCTTGCTCCAACATCTGGTTAGGTTGATGAGTGTTTGGGGATGCAATTTGAAGTGTGCTCGTTGCTGAATCGTATGCCAAGTTCAAATCTTGAACTGTTAAATCGTCTGGATGTTCTTGCTGGTAATATTCATAAACAATGGTTTCGGCTTGGGGGCAGGTGGCCTGCTGAAACGGCTTACTTCCAGGGTGTAGCGGCACGGGATCGGGACGAAGGGGCTCGGCTAGGCCATGAAGCGGCTTGGGGGTAAGTAGCATGTGAAGCGGCTTAGTGCCAGGGTGTAGCGGCTCGGGATCGGGGCGAACGGGCTCGGCTTGCCATGAAGCGGCTTGGGGGTAAGTAGCATGTGAAGCGGCTCAGTGCCAGGGTGTAGCGGCTCGGGATAGAGGCGAACGGGCTCGGCTTGCCATGAAGCGGCTTGGCTTGGCAGTACCACAAAGCGGCATAAAATCAGAGATTCGGCGAAGCGGCTTAGTTCCAGGGCGAAGCGGCTCGGCTTGGGTCTGAAACGGCTCGGCTAGCTTGTGTAGCGGCATGGGCATGAAACGGCTCGGCTAGACACGTGTCCGCTTGTTAGTGGCTGGTTGAAGGTGCATAAAAATGGGAGTTCACTTGGCTGGGGAAGCGTGAAAGGGCATTTTTATGCCTGGTCAAATGGCTATTCTTGTAAACCACATGGTCAAGCGGCTAGATTGGTAATTTTCCCTATTGTATATACTCTTAAAATTAAAGATCAGTAGATGTCACATCACAACCACCGCCTCCTTCTATATACAATACACTAGTGCTAATACATGTGAACTTTAAGAGGCAGAATAAATAATACCTTGTGAAATGATCAAAATAAGTTTATCCTTGTGCGAAATACCATAACTGACAACTTTTAATGGCAAATTGGATTTAAATAATCTCAACTCACTGTTATTGGCCAATAATAATCCCAACTCATTTAATCACCAATAATAATCCGAACTATTCACTTTTGTTTGTAAAATACTCTCAGTTAAAAAAACACTAACTAGGTTAAAAAATTGCTGATGTGGCATCTGATGTGGCCCTTTTAGCTGATGTGTCATATGACGTGGCAGTTGATGTGGCATTTTTTATGACATGGCAGCTGATGTGGCAGTCTATGTGGCATTTTTCGATGACGTGGCAGCTGATTTGGCAGTCTACGTGGCATTTTCGATTACGTGGCAGTTGATGTGGCAGGTGACGTGGCAAGCCACATCAGCAATTTTTTAACCTAGTTAGTGTTTTTTTAACTGGGAGTATTTTACAAACAAAAGTGAATAGTTCGGATTATTATTGGTGATTAAATGAGTTGGGATTATTATTGGCCAATAACAGTGAGTTGGGATTATTTAAATCCAATTTGCCACTTTTAATCAACCACTTCAGGTTTTTGAACCTTTGGAACAAATAATTTAGCACTTTTTTTGTTGACCGCTTGAAGAAAACATTAATCACATATTGAAATAGGGTAATGTTCATTTGAGAAGAAAATTAAATTAAGAAGAAAAAGAACAAATGGTAGAAATGTAAAACATTAAATATTTTTTCTCTCAACTCATTTAATATTATCTTTGACTAATTAATTAGTCATAAACAATATCATCCTCCACACTTAAATTTTTGTTTACACACATCAAAATTTATCCTACACGTTTTGAAATTTATCATACACAGCTCGTAATTCATCCTACACACCTCGTAATTTATGCTACACTTTAAATTATATATTTTTTCTTTTTTGGAAAAAACATGTTTTTTTTAAATAAGTTACAAATTTAATTTAGTTAGTTATTAAATGGGAAGACTACCAATTAATGATCCATTTAAGTTTACCAATATACCCTTACACTAATATTAAATACAAAAATTAAATGAAATAAAATGAAGCATTCTTATTGGTTGAAATTTCTTCTTTTTTATTCTTACAAAAAATTTCTTCTCATTTGAACTCTCCACTATTGAAATATCCTCATCTTTAATCAAATCACACCATCAAATATGGGTGGCAATGGAAGAGACCTCCGGAGGTTGGGCAGGAAATAGACGAACTGATTGGTTTATGTGATGTTCTTCTGAGCTTGGAGCTAAAGGAGTCGGAAGATCGGTGGAGCTGGCTGGGTTCTGCGGATAAACAATTCACTGTGGGATCGGTCAAACAAGCGTTGGTCCGCAATATCGTGAAGCCGGTGGATTATGTTCCGAGTCGTTGTAAATGGATTCCACGGAAGTGCAATGTGTTTATTTGGAGGCTAGGTCTGAACAACCTGGCTTCTATGGAGGCTCTTAAGAAAAGAAATATCGACAGGGGTGATTGCACGTGTGTGCTTTGCGGAGATCAAGAAGAGACAGTGGATCATTTGTTTACTTCATGTGGGTTTGCTTCGATGGTTTGGTCGATAGTTAGCTCGTGGTGCAAAATTCCTGTTATTCTTCCGTTCTCGGTCAAGGAGCTTCTGGAATCTCATGAGAATTGCGGTCTAAAAGGTAGAAAAAAAGATTTGGTTCAAGGTGTGATCAGGATTGGATGTTGGTGTATTTGGAAGGCGCGAAACGAGATAAAATTCAACAATAAAGAAGTTAAAATGGAAGGAATTATTCGTGAGATCAAGTCGGTTGGTTTTTTCTGGTATAAAACTAGATCGAAAGATAGTGAAATTAGTTGGGTAGAGTGGTGTAATTTTGTAAATATGTAATTTGGTGTTGTTTGTTTTGTTCTTGCCGCCTCGGCTTGAGACTGGTGGTTCGTTTTTAATGAAATTCTCCTTTCAAAAAAAAAAAAAAAATCACACCATCAAATAACACACCTGGTATAAAACAAATATATTCAACAAAATATTAATAATATATCAAAAAAGTAAAATAATACAAAATACTAATAAGAGTAGTTCGTGACAAACCTTGTAAATATTTCTTTGTATAATTATGAAAGCAAACTACTCCATAAGTGCAAGTTAATTTCCATCACCAATGCAAGCTGACTAATTTATTATGCTAATTGATACAATCAAGGCTCGTTATAAACAAATAACATATAATAATCTGGTTACTCCATTGGGTAAATATAATAATCTGGTAGTTCATTCCATATTACTATAAAGATTATTATATGTTATTTGATGGGTGCCATTGGAGAACATTCGGTCAATATCTTTTTGATTGAACCATTGATACATATACATTAACCGGCACAACCCATCAAATTTAGTACTCTGACCAAATCAAAGGATATAACTACATGATTTAGAAACAAAGTTCTTAGTTAGCTTCTATCTAAAAACAACATCAAAATTGAGCACAAACCTGACAATTACATGTCTACATGAGAATTCACACTTTAAACCAAGAAATACACACAAGATCCTTCGGACTAGGGTGTAGCTATGGTCCTGATCGAGTACTAGATGCGACAAGAGGTCGTGATAGAGGTGGGATACGGGTAGTTGTACTACGACTTTTCCCTTTAAGTTATTTCTCCACCTTAAGAGCAAGGTGTCACACATCTCTAAGGGTTAAAAATTGTTGTAATTGTACCATATCTGCCACTTCGGGCATAAGCTCCCAAAAATCGAGCAATAACCTGTTCTTCATCTTCATTAACCTCGCAATGCATTCGTAAATAATGAAAATCTGCTGTAAGTTGTTCCAACAGAAGAGTTATTGTGAGAATTCAAACCCCTTGCCTTCTCATTAATCATAAACGAATATATAGTTACAATCAAATCTCCACATATTTTGGGAGAGATATACATCAAAATAATCACATATAATTTCCTATTATATACAAATGTCTATTACACCCCCGCAGTCGAAGCTAGAGGAGGCCGGATGCTGAGACTGGATCGAAAATCGTCAAATAATACTTTAGGTAACCCTTTCGTGAATATGTCAGCAACTTGAAAACGCGTGGGGATGTGTAAAATCCGAACCGAACCACGTTGGACCAGGTCACGAACAAAATGAATATCCAGTTCTATGTGTTTCGTATGTTGATGTTGAACAGGGTTCCCGGAGAGATAAATGGCGCTGATATTGTCACAATATACCAGACTAGCAGTGGTTAACGGCCGGTGTAATTCCAGCAAAAGATTGCAAAGCCAACAAATTTCCGCAACTACATTAGCGACCCCCCGATATTCTGCCTCCGCGCTGGACCGAGAAATAACTGATTGTCGTTTAGACGACCATGAGAAAATGTTAGGGCCTAAGTAGACGCAATAACCGGAGGTAGACCGCCTTGTATCCGGACACCCCGCCCAGTCGGCGTCAGTGTAAGCACGTAACGAGAAATCAGTAGATGGACCGATAGTTAGGCCGTGAGAGGAGGTACCTTGAAGATAGCGAATTATTCGTTTAAGAGCATTCCTATGATCCACTTTCGGTGCATGCATGTACATACACACCTGTTGAACTGCATAGCAAATATCGGGTCGCGTGAATGTTAGATATTGAAGAGCTCCTGCAAGACTCCGATACAGCGTCGGGTCTTCGTAGTCGGGACCCGGGGTCAAACCGAGTTTAGGGTTGGTATCAACTGGTGTGTCAGCAGGTTTGCATGATGACATGCCAGCTCTGTCTATGATTTCTTTCGTGTATGCCTGTTGAGAAAGAAAAAGCGTGTTACCTTGTCGGGTCACGTGAAGGCCCAAAAAATGACTTAAAGGCCCGAGATCCTTCATTGCAAATTCAGCTGCCAGACGAGACAATAAAAATATTATTGTCGGAAATGGTCAAACCATTCCCGTGCATGGACAAGGCAACTTTATCCTACCCTCTCCCCTCCCACCATTCAAATTAAACCATGTCCTTTACGTCCCATCTCTAATTAAAACTTTACTTTCCGTCCGTCCGTCGTTTTACTACCGATAATAAATTATCCATTGAATTTGACCCGTATGGTTTTTTGTGAAGGATCTGAAGACTCGGACCCCTATCCTACGATGCAATAGCTCGGAAGGACTCTACACTTTTGATCCATCGCAAGTCACCAAGATCATCTCTCCCACTGCTCTCAATGCTATCTCTCAAGACACATGGCATCAACGTCTCGGTCATCCGGGATCTTCTTTATTGCATTCACTTAAAAATTCTAGTTTTACTTCTTGTGGAACTTTGAAAAATACTGTTTGTCAATCTTGTGTTTTTGGTAAACATGTTCGATTACCTTTCTTTGATTCTAATAATACTACAAATATGCCATTTGATATCATACACAGTGATCTATGGACTTCCCCAGTACTTAGTACGGGGGGTCATCGCTACTACATACTATTTCTAGATGATTTTTCTAATTTTCTATGGACTTACCCTCTCACCACTAAATCGAGCGTTTTCTCTGTGTTCACTACTTTTTACAACATGATCAATACTCAATTTGAACGGAAAATCAAACAATTTCAATGTGATAATGGAACGGAATACAATAATAATGCGTTTCACCAATTTTGCAACTTACATGGCATGCAATTTCGTTTCTCCTACCCATACACCTCCTCAAAAAACGGGAAAGCCGAACGCAAAATTCGCTCAATTAATAATATTATCCGTACTCTTCTCGCTCATTCTTCTTTACCTAACACATATTGGCATCATGCCCTGGATGTGGCAACTTACCTACACAACATTTTACCTAGCAAAATTCTTTCTCATATTTCTCCCACTCAGAAACTATACAAACACATACCCTCATATTCACACCTACGTGTTTTTGGTTGCCTATGCTACCCCTTGCCTTCTCATTAATCATAAACGAATATATAGTTACAATCAAATCTCCACATATTTTGGGAGAGATATACATCAGAATAATCACATATAATTTCCTATTATATACAAATGTCTATTAGTTATGCTGCGTTGAATTATTATTATATAAAAAAAAAATCTTGCCTGTAATTGACAGGTAGAATTTGGCTCGCAGATGTTTCTAAATTTTTTCCGACGTTTCCACTTGAAATTTACACTATTTAAGTCGGTTTTTTAATGATCCACCATAAGAACGAAAACTTGTGCAATTTGATGGCTATTGTTTTCACCTTAAGATTACCCGGGATATCACCGAGTTCAAAAACACGTTCGACAGTGCTCAATCAATCAATCAATGAACTCGTTTGGGTGCGCTTTCCCTTCAAATTCAGGAATCTCAACTCGCGCTCCTAAAGTACATAGGAGGTCGTTGCGATTTTGTGGTTGGAATTTAAGATGCGGACGCCAGCCAAAAGGATTCTCCTCTCCGTCATCACCCTCGTGTCAAACGATGGTATCCGACTTGGTTTCCTCTTGATAGTTGTTATATTTCTAAGTCTCGAATCTGTTGTTGTAAACGCTCGATTTCTTTAACATCATGTGGATCCTGTTTTGGACCACCAGTCCTCGTCGCACCACCATGACGGTAAATACCGTCCTTTCTCACGCAATTAAATTATTTCACCACAAACTAAAGAAAGAAACTAAATCTCAATGAGACACTAAAGGGTATTATCTAAATTACTATACTTAAAAATAAAAGATTATCTTCAAACTTGAAAGGTATCCATGCAAGCGTACGTGGGGTTTAGGCTTTACATCTGGGTTGTCGAGTGGGTAAATTTTGAGGTAGGCCCATGATGTCGAACAAAATGAAACTAAAGTTAAATAAATGTAATTTACAGCTTTTTATGGAATTTATCTTATTAAACAACTAGGTTATAACCCCGTGTATTACACGGGGTTGAATAAATAAATTTTATATACTAAATAATAAAACAATATATCTTTAAAAACCTCATTTATTGTACGGGTTGAATAAATATAATTTTATATATTAAATAATATAAAGTTATATCTATAAGAACCATATTGTATGGGTTGAATAAATGTAATTTTATATACCAAATAAAAAAGTTATATCTTTAAAATCACGTGTATTACACGAGTTGAATAAATGTAATATTGTTTACCAAATAATAAAATAATACATCTTTAAAAAACCTCATTTATAAAACGGGTTGAATAAATGTGATTTTATATACCAAATAATAAAAAAATACATCTTTAAAACTATGCGCATTACACGGTTTGAATAAATGCAATTTTCTGTACTAATTAATAAAAAATATATATGCTTAAAAACCCCATGTATTGTACGAATTGAATAAATCTAATTTTATATATCAAATAATACAAAGTTATATCTTAAAAAACCTCATGTATTACATGGGTCGAGTAAATGTAATTTTGTATAGTGAAAATAAAAATATTTAATACATTAATACAAAGTTTGGTTTTCGTGGTAAAAATAGATTATTATGTTTTTGCAAAATTTGTTAACGAAGTCTCAATAAATTTAACCTTTTATTTAAAACTCTGTAAGTGTATAAATGATAAATAATATTAGTTAATTTTATTTTAAGTTTCGTAAAATCCATTTGATACCAAACTAAACAAAACGTTCAAATATAATTAATTCAAATAAATAATATTATAAATGAGAAGGAGATTAAACTAAATAATAATTATACATAAGATATTAAACTAATAATATTTAGTATGAGGATTATCTATAATTAATTAGAAGAGATTAAACTAAAATTATAATTATCTATAAGAGATGGCCTAATATGATTAATATGATGACAAGTGTCCCGAAAATGATTTATTTTATTATATAGTATAGATATTGTAACTTTGTATTTTAATAAAAAATAAATTTGCTTAGTAATTCAACGATGCATTTCATTGAGTAAAGAAAGTGTATTATAAATTTATAAGATAACTAGTCTTTTTCAGTCAGATTTTCAAGAGATATTGTGTCAATCAAATTGTATTGTATATAAGATAATATAATAATAGAAATTAAATTATTTTTATGTTACAATTATTGTCTAATAGC
The DNA here is from genome assembly GCA_030545235.1 of Helianthus tuberosus. NCBI lineage: Eukaryota > Viridiplantae > Streptophyta > Magnoliopsida > Asterales > Asteraceae > Helianthus > Helianthus tuberosus. Next base: position 31,606,339 of record CM060415.1, on the reverse strand, counting down.
TAGATATAATACTTTATTGTATAAAATATATCATTACGGTCACTTGGCAGAGAAACGGTCAAATTATTTTATAATTCTATTCAAGTGTTTTATATTATCCAATTTCATAATTCTTGTTTAAAGGAAGGACATGTAGCACAACAACAGTACGCAGAACAAAGTAAAAATAAAAATAAAAAGGGTGTGCATATTGGCATACCATGTTGCCTATCCGCATACTAAGGGCATGTTTGGCTAAGCATTTTGAAACAACTTATTGAATTATTGGTTTTTCGGAAAATTCAGTATGGAGTGAATTTTTGAAAAAGTTATTTTTCCTCTCACATACAAGCTCATTGCCAAACATCATTTAGAGCTTATGACTTTTTCAAAAAACTAATAAGTCAATAAGTTGTTTTAAAAAGCTTAGGCAAACATGCCCTAAACCCTAACAAACCCTACCTTTACCTACGCTGCATATAGACCTATATGCAACGTATAGGGTTACCTCTATACGATGCGTATAGAGCTATTCGCAACGTATATAAACAATGGATTTCAGAGCCTTATCAGCATTGCACAGAAAACAAAGGTTTATATACGCTGCGTATAGCTCTATACGCAGCGTATATAAATTACCATATTTTTTTAGGTCATTTTGGTAAGTTTGAGGTATCAGTTTTTCACAAAGTTTATATACGCTGCGTATAAAGCTATACACAACATATATAACCTTTCAGAATTTTGTTTGGTCATTTGGTGTATTTGTGGTATAAATTCTCACCCGGTTCCACCACCACCACCAACAACAACAACAACTAGTAATTATAATATTAACGGTAACAATATAGTTTTAACAATAATAATAATTAATATAATATTAACGGTAACAATATAGTTTTAACAATAATAATAATTAAAATTTTAACAATAATAGTAATAATATTGACAATAGTTATATAACAATAATAATAATTATAATAATTTTAACAATAATAATAATAATAATAATAATAATAATAATATTGACATAGTTATATAATTTTAACAATAATAATAATTATAATAATAATAACAATAATAATAATAATAATAATAATAATAATAATATTAACAGTAACAATATAATTTTAACAACAACAACAACAACAATAATAATATTATTAGCAATAACAATATAATTTTAACAATAATAATAATAATTATTATAATATTGACAATAGTTATAACAACAACAACAATAATATCTACATTAGTTATATAAATTTAACAATAATAATAATTATAATAATTTGAACAACAATAAAAATTATTATAATATTAAGAATTATAACAACAATATAAATATGAATAATAACAATAACAATATAATTTTAACAATAATATTAATAATAACAATAACAATAACAATATAATTTTAACAATAATAATAATTATTTTAAGAATAATACAAATATTAATGTGATACCTCCTGAATTTGAAATGGATTGCTCGGGGGTAGATGGTTGATAATCATCATACAGTAGTGTGTTACGAGCCTCATAACCGTATCTACCATATCCTCCGTATATATCCGAACTATCTTGTTGCACGTAAGAAACTTCACCCCCGTATCCATATCCGTAATCCGGGTACGATTGCTGCGTCGGATAATATGGTTCATCAACAGGGGCATTCTCAGCACCGTATCCTACGTATCCATCCAAATTACCTTGTTGCACGTACGGAGATTCATACCCGTATCCGTAATCCGGATACAATTGATGCGCTGGGTAATATTGTTCATCAACAGGTGGAGTCGGAGTCTCGTTCAATTATGGCAACTGTATTTTTTAATCAACAGGGACGCTAGACACAACCTCCTCCTCATTAGCATCATTTACTCCCCATGCGTCGTTAGAATAGTGATTAAAGAAATAATTCCCGTCCCAAAATGATGACATTTTATCTCCACCGATGAAGTAAATGTATACAAAGGAAGTGAAGAAAGCATATGATATGGTGTTTGAATTCGTAGGTAGAGATGGATGTCTAAATACACTTTTGAATTCACAATTATCAGCCTCGTATAGCTCTATACTCTGCGTATAGCTTTATTCACGTGCCTAGACAACATCGTATCAATGTCAAATCTGTCTGAGATACACTGCGTATAGATATATGCAGCATATACCTTTCTACACATATGCCTCGTATAGATCTATGCGATGCGTATGTCAGAGAGATTTGACATTGTACTAGGTTGACTGTCTGGTCGTGTACCTACCCCTTACCTACGATGCGTATAGGTCTATACGCAGCGTAGGTAAACCCTAAGTATGCAGATAGGCAACCAAGGTGTACCAATAGTTTCAGCCAAAAAAAAAACATGTCCTTAGTGAACATCCTACATATGACTATTGGTGATGGAGAATTAAGCTATGCCAACAACTCCTGGGTTCAAGTTTGAGTAATTATAACATAAACTTTTGCATATATGTTTAACAATGGTGTACGTCTTTAACTGCTATTTCTTTTTTCTTATTTTCTTTCCAGGAAAACGGGATACAGCAAGTTGTGCCATTTTTAAAGCATATGATTAAGGGTCTAACTAATTATGATGTCTTCAGCGATCATTTCACGTTTGCAGTTTTAGGATGCTCGTCTGGCAAAAATACGCTATTGGTCGTGTCTAATATTATAGATATAGTACATGAGGTGTGTAACGAAAATGCCCATAAAGTACCACAGTTTCAAGTTTGTTTAAACGACCTATTTGGAAATGATTTCAATACTCTTTTCAAACTGTTACCCGACTTTTATGCAAAGCTTAAAAGGACAAAGGAGAAAGTTTTGGACCTTGTTTTGTTTGGGCTGTTCCAGGTTCTTTCTAAGGGAGACTTTTTCCTGACCAAAGTTTGCACCTTGTTCACTTCGCTAATAGTAACCATTGGCTTTCTCAGGTATAAATAACACTTGATTATGTAGTTCTCTTATCTGATGATTATAACTATTATTGGTTGTAAGAAAATAATTTGTATGATAAACCATAGTCATGGTAAGTCTAACAAGTGACAAGTGCTGCAAGGCTTTGAAAGTAATGGATTAAATATATTCATCGCGAAAACTAGTCCCCCAAATGTAAGTCAACAATATGAGAACCAATTTCATATTGATTTCTGTAACACCCCGAAAATGGGTTTGGTAATTAACCCATGTTAATACTAAAAGACGGGTAAAATACCGTTGGTGGTAAAAGTAACCCGGTAAATATTAGGATTTAAATAGTTAATCCTAATAATAAATAAAAAGTGGATAAAAGCTTTTAAGAAATAAAAGCTTAGAAGGCCCGAGTTAACGGGACCTAAAATAAACTTAGTCATAAATATTCCCGAATCCGCTAAATTAACTAGGAATATTTAACCTAGTTAATAAGTAGGAAAATTGTTAAAAGAAATAAGTAGGTTGTGGCCTACTTAATAACGAACCAAACACGAGGGGTTAAAGCTGGATAACTAGAAAAGTTATTTAATAAAAACAAACACAAACACACACACACAGTGTGTGTTCTGGGGCGACATCAGGGAGCTCCCCATGGAGCCAAACCCTAACAAGCACAAATCTCAGAAATTGGAGGTTCAATTCAGTCCCAAATCAAGTTCTAAACACGAATTAATGATCACCTCACTGAAGGGATCATAAGGTATGCGAAATTCTAGTATTTTGATTCATCTCAAGTTCTAGGTTAATTGTGAAAAACTGAAATTGAGCTTGATTGTGTCATGCATGAGTGAATCTTGAAGTAATATGATGTCTAGGAGTAAACCCTAGTCAAATAACATGTTAGATTGTTGGATAATCTATGAGATTCATGATGATCCATTGATAAGCTAAGTGGGTTTTATGTTGATATGATGAACACTCATGTTAGAATGTAAGATTTATGAATATTGAGTTGATGATATAAGTTCTTGATATAGTTCATGAACACTAGACTTAGAAGTTTAAATGTGTTGATGTAAATCTTGGTAAAGATAACTAGTTATGAACTAGTTAGTAAATAAGTAATATTATGCACACTAGGTGTTTGTTAAAATGCTCGAATGAATGTTGACATAACGAAAGTATGAAAGAAACGCGTAATTGGCTAACTCGACTAACTACGTGTAATACGGAATAATAGGGGTTCGAAACGTGATGTTGATTGAGCTTATTGTGTGTATAATGTGATTGAAGTTAGTTGACCATTGAAAGTCAAACTGACCTATAATCCGATAAATGGTAGTTTTGATATGAAATTTGTAAGGTGGAATAATCGTATTAAATTATGATTAAACTAACCACCTTGAAAACGATGATGATAGTTTGATGATTAACAAGCTAGATGAGAGCTTGGGAACAAAGCGGGTCAAACGAAGCAAGAATGACGGAAAAGCATAATTCGGATGCAAGGTAAGTATAGCTTACACTAGTCTTATATGTTAGAATACTCCCTTACCGTATTAGTTACGTATTAGACAAATACATAATTGAGGTATGATGTTCCGACGTGTAAACGGAACAAGGTAGTCTAGCACGACAAGAAACCATGTTGATGGTTAAAAAGGAATTAAATCGGTAATTCGATCATTTTATGACAAATGGAAAATGAGCCTTTGAATGGTTACCTTATAGGGTAAACCAAAACAAACAATATGGGTAAAAAGGTAAATTGGTCATGCGTTGACCATAACTATTGGTTTTGAAAGACACTGTAAGGCGTAAGCCATAACAGGCTAAAAAGCGTTAAGAAAATCAATTAATAAGTGAAATGGCCACACGGTGTAAACCGAAGCGAGTCGTATAGATGAGACGGTAATAAATATCATCTCGCCAACATAGTCGGTCACTTAGACCAAATGGGTCAAAAGGTGAAGATATCACCCTTTGACAATAACGACTAATGATTATTGTCGAGCTATATTATTTCAGGTGTAAATGTCAAATTGGTGTTAGCAACGCTATGAATTTGCAGTTATAAAAGCAAGGTATTAAAAACGGGTCAATATATTGATCTGCGCCAGGTATGTGAAATAAGGTAACACTCATTTAGAACATATGGTTCAAGAGTGTTAAAAGAGGTCAAAACGGACATTTGGTTACTTGTTAGGTAAACCAATGTTTTATGTAATGAACATGGCGTTTGGAAAGCTTAATGACTTTTCAAACATAATTATAGGTTAAAAGAGGGATTATGGGTCCAATATACTTTCAAAAAGTCCTTCATTGTTAATAAAGGACTAAAATGGACTAAAACGCCCTTGGTGGCTAAATTGACCAAACAACCTTTAAAAGTTGTTCGGAAATGAGTTTTATGATTAAATGAATACTTAGATTAATTATAGAAGCAATTGAAAGCGATTTTAGGCTCGATAGTGCTTAAGAACCCTTAACGGGTCAAAATAAGCATACGAGTGAAAACGGGTTTAAATTGTGTAATAAACCTATGAATAGAACCTAAAATGGTAAGTAATATTAAATTAAAGAGTTGTATGTGATATAGGAATCAAACAAATACGTTTGTTTGATAAAACCGCGAATGGGTCAAAAATTGGTAAAAAGGGAAATAAGCCGAAGACTTAAAAGTCTTAAATCTTGTTAAGTCGGATGTCGGATTTTTAACTCCAAATGATGGGGAATCAAATTACAAACATGTAGGAAGAAACGGTAGGACAAACGGATAAGCGGTTTGAAAGATACGGAAGTTCTCGTATCAGAAACGGTAAAATTGGAAAGCTGGAATGCAGGGACCACCGTAATTTACGGTCCCACCGTAAATTACGGTGGACATGAAAAATGCTACGGTGGAATCCCCCTGATTTACGGTGGGGAACTAACATCCAGGTGCCACCGTAAATTACGGTGCCACCGTAATTTACGGTGGTGGTCAGGTTTAAACTTTTGTTTTGTGTTATCGATTGTTCTTGGACTCGTTTAGATGCGTTTTAAACACCGTATGACTAAAGCATTTCATGTTTATGAAATGTAGGTACTTTCTGGGATGCCGGAAGACGATCAAGCTCAGCGAAGAACCGAACACCATAAAGACACACGCTTCCGCACTTTGACACATTGTAAATTTTAAACAACGAATTCAACCACGTTATGTGGAATAACCTATGATTTGCAAAAGTTTTAATAAACCCGTATTACCGATCTATATGATAGTGATTAATTACATGATTATCTTTCAAAATATACGTTAAACCTTGGTTTACAAGAACGGGTGTTACAAGTTGGTATCAGAGCCTTGGTTTAAGAGATTCGAGTATGGTGGGGAGGAACCATGCTTGGACTTAAACCTTATGCTCTTGACAAAGAATAGTGTTCGGTTCGAGGCTTGATCGCAAATCCGGTAAGTACACGTATGCTAATAGTTTAGTATGCTAATTGTTGTAAATAACACATAGGGCTATCGTGTAACACACGTTACCCCAATTAAACGATTGATGTAGTTGACGAAAATACGCGCGTTGACGTGTATAGTAGAAAATGCCTTGTATTATAATACGGGCGAATATTGAAGTTGACTTTACTAACTTTTGTGAATGTTTTAAATGAAGGACACTCGCGTTTGAAGATGACGAGAGTCAAACGAATTATGGATATGATGATGAAACGGTCCGAGGTACGACAGGAAGAGCATACTCATTAAGGACCAAAATCGCGTAACGGTCGCGAACAAGACTAATGACGAGAGAAGCCCGTTAGGGCAAGCATCACCAGGTGCACGCTTTTAAATTTAATCGCACGAGTCGTTATGTGCAACAAACACGTAAGTAATAACGGTTGCATACACATATGACAGAACTTGGAAAACCTGATTTCCAAGAGAAATTTAATAGGAAATGTGTTATTCACAATGATGAATAACAAATGAATAACAAGACTTGTTTATATAGAAACTTGGACGAGAGTGATCATCCAAGCAAGTATTCTCAATACAAATCCTATTGAGAAAATTTATGATCACATCAATGAATGCGAATAAATGTTCATAAAAAGGGACATTGTACATGTTCAAGGATAAACGATTAAAACTAATAATTGTTAACTAACAATTAAATAGAGTTTTACCAAATGAAACCATAAACATGGAGACAACTTGAGGAGTTACTTACATGGGACATGAGGTGGTAATTATAATAAGGTCATGCGTACCACGTGTTGATCGCTTACTCTGGCCAAGTAAGTAGTGAACACATGATAGCATGAGCTTCTTATAATGAGCGCAGTTATGTCCGATGTAGTAATGGCGGGGTGAATGGGACTAATTAAAAAGTACCCAAATGAAGCAGATAAGCAAGATATTTGAAAATAATGTAAACGCACAACCGAGTGACGGGAGCGTGTTACATTAGGATAATGAGCCCGAGTGAAGGGACAAACAAGCATGTAAAATGATTTAGACAAGTATTGGGAGGGAGTGTACTTACACTCGAACCCAGAAAACGCAAGCGTGATTAAACAAGTATTGGGAGGGAGTGTACTTACACTCGAACCCAGAAAACGCAAGCATGATTAAACAAGTATTGGGAGGGAGTGTACTTACACTCGAACCCAGAAAACGCAAGCATGATTAAACAAGTATTGGGAGGGAGTGTACTTACACTCGAACCCAGAAAACGCAAGCGTGATTAAACAAGTATTGGGAGGGCGTGTACTTACACTCGAACCCAGAAAACGCAAGCATGATTAGACAAGTATTGGGAGGGAGTGTACTTACACTCGAAACCGGAAATTGCAAATGAGTCCCTTAACGGGTCGTTTTTGTAAAACGTCCAACTTAAAGGCAAAGTCGGAATATACAAACGAAGCGAGGTCTTAATGCATACCGGAAGGGTTGCAATAATAACGACTTCGGTAAAACACCCGGTTGATGGGTAAGAATTTAAACACATGCGTAAACCGAGAGACGAGAACGTGAATTTAAAGTCAAAAGACTCGGATTATGAGTTATGACTAAAAGACCATAAAATTTCGTAAACAGAAATTTTGATAATTATATTCAACCATTTTGAGGTTGAACGGGTTGAATAAAGTATAAATGCTTAATGGCATAAGTAAGCGCAAGCCAGATAACGGTAAGCTTGAGACAAACTGACGCGTAAATAACGTCAGAAGTCATAAAGTCGGAGGATTAGCCCGGAAGTAAACAAATGAAGCCTTAGACTACGGTCAAGGTCAAATGAAGTTCAAGGGTAAAAACAAATGATTTTCAAACATAAAAAGAGTGCTTTGACACCATATATATATTTCAATATAGACATGCGTAAAGAATGATCTACGGGATCAATATAACCCTTGAGATTATAAACAATGGAAAAGTCTACGAGACTAATATGACCTACGGGTCACGACTAGAAAGAAATAGACTACAAGGACCTAGCCTTAAAGAGGTGAAAGTCTAATAAAATAGCCTATAGAGCAAAACGATAAAACTTACGGGGGTTAATTAGACAAAGCAACGGATAAATTGAGAATCCCCGCATAAAACAAAGGCTGTAAAAGAATAAATTACGGACTGTCAATGTCCCAGTATGGATGATTGACACAAGCTAAAGAAAAGATCCTAAAAAACTAAAACTTCAGTTTTAGTAAGAAGTAATGTTTTTACAAACATAAATTCTGATAGGAATTTAAATAGTAAGCATGAAAGATACAAGTCTTGACGCTGATAGGCGCAAGACGATATATTCGAAAAGTGATAGTTTCAAAAATGAAATTTTGATATAAACTAAACATGATGTAACACAATCACGGTCAAGAAATGTAATGTGAAGTAGAATCACATTATAACAAAGCAAGCGGTAAAAAAAAAAAAAAAAAGAACTGGACAAATAAGTCTAGTTAGTGAAACCGACCAAAGTCAGCAATTCAAGTTAAGAAATTTGGTTCGCTTGTAAACGGTAAACTCGATATAACTAAACCGAATGAATAAATTTGAAAATAAAGGAAATTGTTGCTAGAGGTGAAAGATTTCACTAGAGACCTTTAAACGGGTCAAAGTTACGGATTCATAAAGAATTCGATAGTATACGAAAGTGATGAATATCGCTAAGTTAATTAAACTAGTGGAAATAACGAGATTGTGTTATTTCAAGTTACATTATGTCATACGAGATAAGTAGAGGTTTTGTAACCAAAAAGACATTACCATAATTTTTCTGGTAATGCTAACAATTGGTTAAAGTATGAGTAATGCTTAAGAGATTACTCAAGTCAAACGCATTGAGTTAGAAACTCAATGAACTATGTAAGCAAGGTTTCGAGGACGAAACCTCTTTAAGGGGGGTAGACTTGTAACACCCCGAAAATGGGTTTGGTAATTAACCCATGTTAATACTAAAAGACGGGTAAAATACCGTTGGTGGTAAAAGTAACCCGGTAAATATTAGGATTTAAATAGTTAATCCTAATAATAAATAAAAAGTGGATAAAAGCTTTTAAGAAATAAAAGCTTAGAAGGCCCGAGTTAACGGGACCTAAAATAAACTTAGTCATAAATATTCCCGAATCCGCTAAATTAACTAGGAATATTTAACCTAGTTAATAAGTAGGAAAATTGTTAAAAGAAATAAGTAGGTTGTGGCCTACTTAATAACGAACCAAACACGAGGGGTTAAAGCTGGATAACTAGAAAAGTTATTTAATAAAAACAAACACAAACACACACACACAGTGTGTGTTCTGGGGCGACATCAGGGAGCTCCCCATGGAGCCAAACCCTAACAAGCACAAATCTCAGAAATTGGAGGTTCAATTCAGTCCCAAATCAAGTTCTAAACACGAATTAATGATCACCTCACTGAAGGGATCATAAGGTATGCGAAATTCTAGTATTTTGATTCATCTCAAGTTCTAGGTTAATTGTGAAAAACTGAAATTGAGCTTGATTGTGTCATGCATGAGTGAATCTTGAAGTAATATGATGTCTAGGAGTAAACCCTAGTCAAATAACATGTTAGATTGTTGGATAATCTATGAGATTCATGATGATCCATTGATAAGCTAAGTGGGTTTTATGTTGATATGATGAACACTCATGTTAGAATGTAAGATTTATGAATATTGAGTTGATGATATAAGTTCTTGATATAGTTCATGAACACTAGACTTAGAAGTTTAAATGTGTTGATGTAAATCTTGGTAAAGATAACTAGTTATGAACTAGTTAGTAAATAAGTAATATTATGCACACTAGGTGTTTGTTAAAATGCTCGAATGAATGTTGACATAACGAAAGTATGAAAGAAACGCGTAATTGGCTAACTCGACTAACTACGTGTAATACGGAATAATAGGGGTTCGAAACGTGATGTTGATTGAGCTTATTGTGTGTATAATGTGATTGAAGTTAGTTGACCATTGAAAGTCAAACTGACCTATAATCCGATAAATGGTAGTTTTGATATGAAATTTGTAAGGTGGAATAATCGTATTAAATTATGATTAAACTAACCACCTTGAAAACGATGATGATAGTTTGATGATTAACAAGCTAGATGAGAGCTTGGGAACAAAGCGGGTCAAACGAAGCAAGAATGACGGAAAAGCATAATTCGGATGCAAGGTAAGTATAGCTTACACTAGTCTTATATGTTAGAATACTCCCTTACCGTATTAGTTACGTATTAGACAAATACATAATTGAGGTATGATGTTCCGACGTGTAAACGGAACAAGGTAGTCTAGCACGACAAGAAACCATGTTGATGGTTAAAAAGGAATTAAATCGGTAATTCGATCATTTTATGACAAATGGAAAATGAGCCTTTGAATGGTTACCTTATAGGGTAAACCAAAACAAACAATATGGGTAAAAAGGTAAATTGGTCATGCGTTGACCATAACTATTGGTTTTGAAAGACACTGTAAGGCGTAAGCCATAACAGGCTAAAAAGCGTTAAGAAAATCAATTAATAAGTGAAATGGCCACACGGTGTAAACCGAAGCGAGTCGTATAGATGAGACGGTAATAAATATCATCTCGCCAACATAGTCGGTCACTTAGACCAAATGGGTCAAAAGGTGAAGATATCACCCTTTGACAATAACGACTAATGATTATTGTCGAGCTATATTATTTCAGGTGTAAATGTCAAATTGGTGTTAGCAACGCTATGAATTTGCAGTTATAAAAGCAAGGTATTAAAAACGGGTCAATATATTGATCTGCGCCAGGTATGTGAAATAAGGTAACACTCATTTAGAACATATGGTTCAAGAGTGTTAAAAGAGGTCAAAACGGACATTTGGTTACTTGTTAGGTAAACCAATGTTTTATGTAATGAACATGGCGTTTGAAAAGCTTAATGACTTTTCAAACATAATTATAGGTTAAAAGAGGGATTATGGGTCCAATATACTTTCAAAAAGTCCTTCATTGTTAATAAAGGACTAAAATGGACTAAAACGCCCTTGGTGGCTAAATTGACCAAACAACCTTTAAAAGTTGTTCGGAAATGAGTTTTATGATTAAATGAATACTTAGATTAATTATAGAAGCAATTGAAAGCGATTTTAGGCTCGATAGTGCTTAAGAACCCTTAACGGGTCAAAATAAGCATACGAGTGAAAACGGGTTTAAATTGTGTAATAAACCTATGAATAGAACCTAAAATGGTAAGTAATATTAAATTAAAGAGTTGTATGTGATATAGGAATCAAACAAATACGTTTGTTTGATAAAACCGTGAATGGGTCAAAAATTGGTAAAAAGGGAAATAAGCCGAAGACTTAAAAGTCTTAAATCTTGTTAAGTCGGATGTCGGATTTTTAACTCCAAATGATGGGGAATCAAATTACAAACATGTAGGAAGAAACGGTAGGACAAACGGATAAGCGGTTTGAAAGATACGGAAGTTCTCGTATCAGAAACGGTAAAATTGGAAAGCTGGAATGCAGGGACCACCGTAATTTACGGTCCCACCGTAAATTACGGTGGACATGAAAAATGCTACGGTGGAATCCCCCTGATTTACGGTGGGGAACTAACATCCAGGTGCCACCGTAAATTACGGTGCCACCGTAATTTACGGTGGTGGTCAGGTTTAAACTTTTGTTTTGTGTTATCGATTGTTCTTGGACTCGTTTAGATGCGTTTTAAACACCGTATGACTAAAGCATTTCATGTTTATGAAATGTAGGTACTTTCTGGGATGCCGGAAGACGATCAAGCTCAGCGAAGAACCGAACACCATAAAGACACACGCTTCCGCACTTTGACACATTGTAAATTTTAAACAACGAATTCAACCACGTTATGTGGAATAACCTATGATTTGCAAAAGTTTTAATAAACCCGTATTACCGATCTATATGATAGTGATTAATTACATGATTATCTTTCAAAATATACGTTAAACCTTGGTTTACAAGAACGGGTGTTACAATTTCACGAAGTTTTTACAAATGCGCTCTGAGGAAGTAGTACGTGGTGGAAGCATGATTTTTGTTGGATAATCTTGACGGGGTTGATTCGGGTCATGGATACGGGTCTGAAACGTGCCAGCAGTTGGTGTGTTTAGTCACATGTTTTATATGTTTATTTGATGGTAAAGTAGTGGGCTAGGTCATGGCTTATGTTTTGTTGATTGAGTCAAGTAGTTGGTTAGTATTTTTCCTTTATTTACGTAGCATGAGTTTGTATATACATATAAAAGTTTGAGGATAAATAAAGTGTGGGATTTCAAGCAGTAAAATTATTCTCTATTCGTTCATGAGATTATTGTTTGTGTTTAGAAGCTTGAAACCCAACGGATTTTAACATTTCCTGCTCGGGGTGCAGTTGATCCAACTGCCGATGATTGTTGTGAACTTTTGGAGCTACTTGCGCAATCACTTCTAGACATAATGACTTATACTATAGGGGTCACTTACAAATATTGTTTCTAATGCACGTAAGTCCAATACTTTGAGTCTTTGACCTTCATGACTTATATAACATTTACAAAATACGTAAAACTGAGGTCCCATTATAAAAATTTGCCAAAACTAGTACAAGTACCCACCGCGTTACGGCAGGGTACACATTGGCATATAGCTTGTACCTGTATGAAACCGGTATGGGACTGGTTTAAGCGCAATCTCCCATCTACACTTTGGTTTGATCATATTTAATTGCTCAATTGGTTACCAAGTCAACATATAATAGAAAATTTGAACTTAAAAAATAATCGCATATTCTAAACTGTTCGAGACAATAATAGATATGAATACAAAGGAAACAATGTACATAAGAAATAAAATAATACATATATCAAGTGTAAGGTTATTGTAAAAAAAGGTTAAAAGTGTGAGAAGTGTGAGAAATATTGTGGAGGTGACATGTATCCTAAATCTAAATTAATTCAAAAGGGTAAACAAGTAATTTTATCATTGATTTAATTAATTGATAACCTTCCATAACCGCCACCCTTATTTATAGGAACAATATTCTTTTAAAGATCTCTATGAAAACACTATGAATAACACCACAACCACCATTTAGCACATATATAACACCATTTAATAATTATATAATACCATTCAATAAGTATATAACACCATTTTAAAGATCTCTATAAAAACACTACCAATAACACTACAACCACCATTCAGCATATATATAACAACATTCAATAATTATATAACACCATTCAATAAGTGTATAACACCATTCTGTACCCAAAAAAAATGTATAACACAATTCAATAAGTATATAACACCATTCAATAAGTATATAACACTATTAAAGACACTACAAAACATCATTCAATAGTTCATAACACTGTAATAAGTACATTACACTACAAAACCAGATATAACACTACAAATCACTATAAAACACTATGAATAACACTACCACCCCGTCGTACCACTGCCAGCACCACCACTGCCGCCCGCCGTCGTGGGGAGGTGGCCGGTGCCGCCTCTCTACAGTCTCTCTTCTCTTTCTCTCGCTCGAACCCAACCACCCAACACCACCTTGCCGGATAACTTTCCCTCACTCGAACCCAACCACTAGACACCCACCTGAGAGAGACGAACCTGAAGTGTTGGTCGATGTCGGAGATTCCTGGTGCAACGATGTTAGAGAAGAAGATGATACGGAAATGTAATGATTCTAGAGAAGAAGATGATGTCTGGAGAAGAAGATCGAGTTCTGGATCTGGATCTTTAATGTTTTTTACTGATTCGCGAAATTGTAGGGATTTAATTTACAGTTTCCTATTTCAAATGAATAAAAAGACTCTATTACCCCTATAATTTTTAAATTAGTCCAAAATTATAAAACACAATTTACAATTTGGTCCCTATTGATCTCAACCATTAGATCAAATATCTAATGGTGTAGATTCTTTCTTACCCTTCTCACAAAAAAACCTTTTTTTTATACGAACCTCTACCTATATATGAATATATGATAGTGGCTAATGCCAAGTGCTACACACAACTCTTGAAAACCTAGGACCATCATTAATTATATATTCTATAGACAACGTGAAACCCAACCACCCCAAGAATTAATCATGATCGTCAGATCTTTTCAAGATCAAATCCTATCATATAAACTCCAAAAAATGGCAGTTTTTGGCGGTTTAGAAACTCTCTCCTGATTTGCTAAAAATCCGGCCATGATTGTTTGCGGTTTGGAGCGGTTTTTTCTCACCCACTTCCGAATTCCACTCCCACGTTCTACTCCTATTCTCCCTTTATATTCCACTTTGCATTCCCTATTGAAATTGGAATTCCTGTAACTCCCCGTAATTCTTGGCTTCTCTCAGTTTCTTCTCACTCATAAAACTCCCATGCCTTCCGAAATCACTTACTGATTTTCCCTATCCGCTCACGATTTGTTGTTGTGGTTCAAGCCACCTCTAATCAATCAACAATCAGCCTCAGCACAATCGGTATAAGACGTGGTTTAAGTATAAGACAAGGTTACTTTGAATATTTTAATCATATAAGACACATATATTAATATAATGATGTTTTGTTTTTTTTAAATGTCGAATGAAAAAGTTGTGTACGTTTAAATTGACGGTAGAATTGACATGTGTCTTGCATGTAGAGAAAGAAAGTCAATAAATATAGGTACATTTTATGTCCTTCCACTAGTTTATTATCCATAGAACTAATCTTAACCTTCAAATTTAAAATCAATGGAATAAAATCATTCTTACCATTTTGAGTAAATTACAAGTTTTGTCCTTTATGTTTACACCCTTTTGCATGCGGTGTCCTTTGGCGCAAAAGTTGACGAGTTATGTCGTTAATGTCTCAAAATGTTACATCGTATACCCTTTAAGCCTAACCCAATTAATTTTTCTGTTAAATCAGGGTATTTTTGTAATTTTAGTAAGTAGATGGGGTACATTTGTAATTTTATGCATTTAATGAAAATACATGCTATTTAACAAAACAACAAAAAGAGTAAATTGCTAAAATCGTCCCTGAGGTTTGGACATGTTTGTCAGTTTCATCCAAAACAACTTTTTTGTACCATGTTATCCTTCACTTTTGAGATTTTTTGCCATTTTCATCCAAATATCTAACTTTTTTTGTCATTATCGTCTCTGAGATTTGGGAATTTTTGTCATTTTCATCCAAAAGTTGGACAGAGAAAAATAAAGAAAATTAGACGTTTGGATGAAAATGGCAAAAAATTCCCAAAAGTGAATGACTATTTGGTACAAAAAAGTTGATCTGGATGAAACTGACAAACATGCCCAAACCTCAGGGACAATTTTGACAATTTTCTCAAAAAAAATATTTTAAAACATATAGACTTAAAACCCTCTCTCCCTTCAGAATCTTTCTATCTCTCTTTCTATCTTCTTTCTCTCTTCTTTCTCTCTTTATCTATCTATGTCTCTCGGTCATCATCCACCATAGACCACCACCACTAACCCGCCACCACCACCACCTCCGACGACCCACCCACTTCTCCCTTTTTGCCACCACCACCATCAGCCTCAACTGCCACCACCTACTACCTTCCACCACCACCTTAGAAACCCATCCCCTCATCTCCTCATATGGGTGTTCATAAGCTACGACGACCCTAGAGTTTAACCCCAAGGCTCGCCTGCAACGGTAAAAGAGATGGTAAGCGGTGGTTGATGACGGCTAGCAATAACCCCTAAAACCTCACTCTGCTACACCTCTCACACTTTTCTCCAACAACAAAAATAATAATAACAATACTAGCAATAACAATGTAATTTTAACAATAATAGTAATAGTTATAATTTTAACAACAATAATAATAATAATAATAATTATAAAATTGACAATAGTTATAACAACAACAACAATAGATCAAATATCTAATGTTGTAGATTCTTTCTTACCCTTCTCACAAAAAAATCTTTTTTATATGAACCTTTACCTATATATGAATATATGACAGTAGCTAATGCCAAGTGCTACACATAACTCTTGAAAACCTAGGACCATCATTAATTATATATTCTATAGACAACGTGAAACCCAACCACCCCAAGAATTAATCATGATCGTCAGATCTTTTCAAGATCAAATCCTGTCATATAAACTCCAAAAAATGACAGTTTTTGGCGGTTTAGAATCTCTCTCCTGATTTGCTAAAAATCCGGCCATGATTGTTTGCGGTTTGGAGCGGTTTTTCTCACCCTCTTCCGAATTCCACTCCCACGTTCTACTCCTATTCTCCCTTTATATTCCACTTTGCATTCCCTATTGAAATTTGAACTCTTGTAACTCCCTGTAGTTCTTGGCTTCTCTTGGTTTCTTCTCACTCATAAAACTCCCCTGCCTTCCGAATTCACATACTGATTTTCCTTATCCGCTCACAATTTGTTGTTGTGGTTGAAGCCACCTCTAATCAATCGACAATCAGCCTCAGCACAATCGGTATAAGATGCGGTTTAAGTATAAGACAAGGTTACTTTGAATATTCTTGAATATTTTAATCATATAAGACACATATATTAATATAATGATGTTTTGTTTTTTTAAATGTCGTATGAAAAAGTTGTGTACGTTTAAATTGACGGTAGAATTGACATGTTTGCATGTAGAGAAAGAAAGTCAATATAAATAGGTACCTTTTATGTCCTTCCACTAGTTTCTTATCCATAGAACTAATATTAACCTTCAAATTTAAGATCAATGGAATAAAATTATTCTTACCATTTTGAGTAAATTACAAGTTTTGCCCTTTATGTTTACACCCTTTTGCATGTGGTGTCCTTTTACGCAAAAGTTGACGAGTTATGTCGGTAATGTCTCAAAATGTTACATCGTATACCCTTTAAGCCTAACTCAATTAATTTTTCTGTTAAATCAGGGTATTTTTGTAATTTTAGTTAAGTAGATGGGGTACATTTGTAATTTTATCCCTTTAATTAAAATATATGCAAATTAACAAAACAACAAAAAGAGTAAATTCCTAAAATCGTCCCTGAGGTTTGGACATGTTTGTCAGTTTCATTCAAAACAACTTTTTTGTACCATGTTGTCCTTTACTTTTGAGATTATTTGCCATTTTCATCCAAATATCTAACTTTTTTGTCAAAATCGTCTCTGAGATTTGGGAATTTTTGTCATTTTCATCCAAATGTCGGACAGAGAAAAATAAAGAAAATTAGATGTTTGGATGAAAATGGTAAAAAATTCCCAAAAGTGAATGACTATTTTGTACAAAAAAGTTGATTTGGATGAAACTGACAAAAATGTCCAAACCTTAGGGACAATTTTGGCAATTTTCTCAAACAAAATATTTAAAACATACAAACTTAAAACCCTCTCTCCCTTCAGAATCTCTCTATCTCTCTCTCTCTCTTCTTTCTCTCTTTATCTCTCTATGTCTCTCAATCATCATCCACCATAGACCACCACCACCAACCCGCCACCACCACCACCTCTGACGACCCACCCATTTCTCCCTTTTTGCCACCACCACCACCATCAGCCTCCACTGCCACCACCTACTACCTTCCACCACCACCTTAGAAACCCATCCCCTCATCTCCTCATATGAGTGTTCATAAGCTACGGCGACCCTAAAGTTTAACACCAAGGCTCGCCTGCGACGGTAAAAGAGATGGTGAGCGGTGGTTGATGACGGCTAGCAATAACCCCTAAAACCTCACTCTGCTCCACCTCTCACACTTTTCTCCAACAACAACAATAATAATAATAACAATAATATTAGCAATAACAATATAATTTTAACAATAATAATAATAGTTATAATTTTAACAACAATAATAATAATAATAATTATAATATTGACAATAGTTATAACAACAACAACAATATTAGATCAAATATCTATTGGTGTAGATTCTTTCTTACCCTTCTCACAAAAAATCTTTTTTTTATAGAAACCTCTACCCATATATGAATATATGACAGTGGCTAATGCCAAGTGCTACACACAACATTTAAAAACCTAGGACCATCATTAATTATATATTCTATAGACAACGTGAAACCCAACCACCCCAAGAATTAATCATGATCCTCAGATCTTTTCAAGATCAAATCCTATCATATAAACTCCAAAAAAATTGCAGTTTTTGGCGGTTTAGAATCTCTCTCCTGATTTGCTAAAAATCCGACCATGATTGTTTGCGGTTTGGAGCGGTTTTTCTCACCCTCTTCTAAATTCCACTCCCACGTTCTACTCCCATTCTCCCTTTATATTCCACTTTGCATTGCCTATTGAAATTGGAACTCCTGTAACTCCCCGTAATTCTTGGCTTCTCTCGGTTTCTTCTCACTCATAAAACTCCCCTGCCTTCCGAATTCACTTACTGATTTTCCCTATCCGCTCACGATTTGTTGTTGTGGTTCAAGCCACCTCTAATCAATTGACAATTAGCCTCAGCACAATCGGTATAAGACGCGGTTTAAGTATAAGATAAGGTTACTTTGAATATTCTTGAATATTTTAATCATATAAGACACATATATTAATATAATGATGTTTTGTTTTTTTAAATGTCGTATGAAAAAGTTGTGTACGCTTAAATTGACGGTAGAATTGACATGTGTCTTGCATGTAGAGAAAGAAAGTCAATAAATATAGGTACCTTTTATGTCCTTCCACTAGTTTCTTACCCATAGAACTAATATTAACCTTCAAATTTAAGATCAATGGAATAAAATCATTCTTACCATTTTGAGTAAATTACAAGTTTTGTACTTTATGTTTACACCCTTTTGCATGCGGTGTTCTTTGGCGCAAAAGTTGACGAGTTATGTCGTTAATGTCTCAAAATGTTACATCGTATACCCTTTAAGCCTAACCCATTTAATTTTTTTGTTAAATCAGGGTATTTTTGTAATTCTAGTAAATAGATGGGGTACATTTGTAATTTTATCCCTTTAATAAAAAATAGATGCTAATTAACAAAACAGCAAAAAGAGTAAATTGCTTAAATCGTCCCTGAGGTTTGGACATGTTTGTCAGTTTCATCCAAAACAACTTTTTTGTACCATGTTATCCTTCACTTTTGAGATTTTTTGCCATTTTCATCTAGATATCTAACTTTTTTGTCAAAACCGTCTCTAAGATTTGGGAATTTTTGTCATTTTCATCCAAATGTTGGACAGAGAAAAATAAAGAAAATTAGACGTTTGGATGAAAATAGCAAAAAATTCCCAAAAGTGAATGACTATTTGGTACCAAAAAGTTGATTTGGATGAAACTGACAAACATGCCCAAACCTTAGGGACAATTTTGGCAATTTTCTCAAACAAAATATTTAAAACATATAAACTTAAAACCATCTCTCCCTTCAAAATCTCTCTATCTCTCTCTCTTTTTATCTCTCTATGTCTCTCAATCATCATCCACCATAGACCACCACCACCAACCCGCCACCACCACCACCACCTTTGACAACCCACCCACTTCTCCCTTTTTGCCACCACCACCATCAGCCAACACTGCCACCACCTACTACCTTTGACCACCACCTTAGAAACCCATCCCCTCATCTCCTCATATGGGTGTTCATAAGCTACGACGACCCTAGAGTTTAACCCCAAGGCTCGCCTGCGACGGTAAAAGAGATGGTGAGCGATGGTTGATGACGGCTAGCAATAACCCCTAAAACCTCACTCTGCTCCACCTCTCACAATTTTCTCCAACAACAACAAAAACAATAATAATAATAATAATAATAATGTTAATAATAATAATAATAATAATAATAGCAATAACAATATAATTTTAACAATAATAATAATAGTTGTAATTTTAACAACAACAACAACAATAATAATAATAATAATAATAATAATAATAATAATATTGACAATAGTTATAACAACAACAACAACAATATTAGATCAAATATCTAATGGTGTAGATTCTTTCTTACTCTTCTTACAAAAAATCTTTTTTTATAGGAACCTCTACCCATATATGAATATATGACAGTGGCTAATGCCAAGTGCTACACACAACTCTTGAAAACCTAGGACCATCATTAATTATATATTCTATAGACAACGTGAAACCCAACCACCCCAAGAATTAATCATGATCGTCAGATCTTTTCAAGATCAAATCCTATCATATAAACTCCAAAAAATGGCAGTTTTTGGCGGTTTAGAATCTCTCTCCTGATTTGCTAAAAATCCGGCCATGATTGTTTGCGGTTTGGAGCGGTTTTTCTCACCCTATTCCGAATTCCACTCCCACGTTCTACTCCTATTCTCCCTTTATATTCCACTTTGCATTCCCTATTGAAATTGGAACTCCTGTAACTCCCCGTAATTCTTGGCTTCTCTCGGTTTCTTCTCGGTCATAAAACTCCCCTGCCTTCCGAATTCACTTACTGATTTTCCCTATCCGCTCACGATTTGTTGTTGTGGTTCAAGCCACCTCTAATCAATCGACAATCAGCCTCAGCACAATCAGTATAAGACGCGGTTTAAGTATAAGACAAGGTTACTTTGAATATTCTTGAATATTTTAATCATATAAGACACATATATTAATATAATGATGTTTTGTTTTTTTTAAATGTCGTATGAAAAAGTTGTGTACGTTTAAATTGACGGTAGAATTGACATGTGTTTTGCATGTAGAGAAAGAAAGTCAATAAATATAGGTACCTTTTATGTCCTTCCACTAGTTTCTTTCCCATAGAACTAATCTTAACCTTCAAATTTAAGATCAATTGAATAAAATCATTCTTACCATTTTGAGTAAATTACAAGTCTTGTTCTTTATGTTTACACCCTTTTGCATGCGGTGTCATTTGGCGCAAAAGTTGACGAGTTATGTCGTTAATGTCTCAAAATGTTACATCGTATACCCTTTAAGCCTAACCCAATTAATTTTTCTGTTAAATCAGGGTATTTTTGTAATTTTAGTAAGTAGATGGGGTACATTTGTAATTTTATTTCTTTAATGAAAATACATGCTATTTAACAAAACAACAAAAAGAGTAAATTGCTAAAATCGTCCCTGAGGTTTGGACATGTTTGTCAGTTTCATCCAAAACAACTTTATTGTACCATGTTATCCTTCACTTTTGAGATTTTTTGCCATTTTCATCCAAATCTCTAACTTTTTTGTCAAAATCGTCTCCGAGATTTGGGAATTTTTGTCATTTTCATCCAAATGTTGGACAAAGAAAAATAAAGAAAACTAGACGTTTGGATGAAAATGGCAAAAAATTCCCAAAAGTGAATGACTATTTGGTACAAAAAAGTTGATTTTGATGAAACCGACAAACATGCCAAAACCTCAGGGACAATTTTGGCAATTTTCTCAAACAAAATATTTTAAAACATATAAACTTAAAACCCTCTCTCCCTTCAGAATCTCTCTATCTCTCTTTCTCTCTTCTTTTTCTCTTCTTTCTCTCTTTATCTCTCTATGTCTCTCAGTCATCATCCACCATAGACCACCACCACTAACCCGCCACCACCACCACCTCCGACGACCCACCCACTTCTCCCTTTTTGCCACCACCACCATCAGCCTCAACTGCCACCACCTACTACCTTCCACCACCACCTTAGAAACCCATCCCCTCATCTCCTCATATGGGTGTTAAGCTACGGCGACCCTAGAGTTTAACCCCAAGGCTCGCCTGCGACGGTAAAAGAGATGGTGAGCGGTGGTTGATGACGGCTAGCAATAAGCCAATAACCCCTAAAACCTCACTCTGCTCCACCTCTCACACTTTTCTCCGGCGACCGCATCGTCAACTCGCCGGCTGTTCATCACTCCAACTACTTCTCCTAATTCAGGTTTGTTTACATCTACTCATCGATATAATTTACCCTTTTTCTGCTTTCAGGTCTACTTATCGATTGTTTCTCCTAATTCATCTACTCTTCGATCTACTCATAGATCTATGTTACCTCAATCAAATTATAATTATATGAATGATTCTTTGAGGTGATACATTATATGAATGACTCTTGGAACTTGATGGCTTCTACTATGATGTTACAAGACTAGTAGATCTTAATAAGTATTGGGTTTGGTTGTGCGTTAATGGATTTAAGGGATTGAGTTATACGACTGGTAGGTGATGGTGGTCACAGGAGGTGGTGGTGGCGGCATCAGTGTTTGGGTGATATAATGGGTGGAATTAAAAAGGGTGGGTAGGGGGGGGGGACTAAAACACCCTCATGTGCCTTGCACATGACTTAACTTAACGTTAGAAATTAACAGGGTTAGGCTCAAAGGGTATACAGTACAAGATTTTGAGACATTAATAAGAGAACTTGTCAACTTTTGCGTCAAAGGACACTGCCTGCCAAAAGGTATAAACATAAATTTACATCCAGTAATGACACCAGCGCCCAAGATCCAAGTTGTTTCCCGAAATACATGTAATTTTGAAAACATCAACAAAAGTTGAGCGAGTTCATGCGTTTTGTATGAGTACTGATAAGCTTGTAAACATTTGAGAGACTCCTTTGAAAACAGGTATGAAAAGCGTCTATGAACAGATCAATTAATGTTTTGCAAGGACATTAATGTATGTGAAGACATAGGGAGTACTCATTATGAGTAGATTTTTGTCTTTATCGAATCCCCTCGACTGTGTCGAATTCCCCTTGACTGTGTCAAATTCACCTTGACTGTGTCAAATTCCCTTGACTGTATCAAATCACCTTGATTGTGTCAAATCCCCTTAACCGTTGCCGAATCACCTCGACTGGGACACTAAAGCACTCTAAGTGGTCACATAAGGACCATGAGTGGGGCTCGGTCGTACCCGTTAGATCTAACCTTTGTCCATGATTCTTATGAGAGTTATTGGCATTTCAGTTTCAGCCTATGCTCACATGAGCTAATAGTTCATTTCATAGCCAAATCATACCATTGTAACATATGTAACATGTATTCCACCCCCGAGAGTTATAAATCCGAAAACAATTAAGAGAAAAGGGGGACATGAACTCACAAGTTTGCGTCCTGCTATCTCGTATGCTCAAGGTCCTTCTATGAGTCGTACAACTACCTACACATGTGCCATGTTTTATTAGACGCTTAGGTCGTGTAACGACTCTTTGTCTTAGTTGTTCATTAAGACTTATTTTGGAAGTCGTGGTATACTTTGAGTTACATATTTGATGTACATTATATAATTTCAAAGTATATCATTATTAGTTAAAATTATAATATTTTAACTTAAATTATATTCATCCATTTATTTGAAATATTGCCATAATAATATATGTTTACCTTGGTTCGTTTTGTAATTCTTTTCATGGATATTTCCCAAGTATGAGCATAATTATACTTGTGTATTTTGCCAAGTATTTGTGGTGTATCCCGGTGTGTATTTGTACGTACGAGAATACGTATATTTGTTGTATTTATTAAGTATTCTTATACTTAATTTTTGTATTTAAATTTTCCGAAATATTATTTTTAACCAATAAAAATTCACCAACATATAATCTTAAAATATACGTATTTTAAGAAAACTTTTATAGAAAATCATCCATATTTCTTCCTTGGCAAAAATAATTATATTCTCATATAAACCTCAAAAATAATATATTTTTAAGATTATCTTAGAAAATGTTTATAAATCCATTTTCGCCCAAAAATAATATATTTTTGGTCTGTTTAAGAAAATATTCATTTTCTTCAAAATAATATATTTTCTAATAATTCAAGAAAATATATATATATATATATATATATTTTTTATTAAAAAATAATGTATTTTCTACTTGACAAAAATATGATATATTTTTTTGTAACACTTGTAAAAATTATATTTTTGGTTTCTTTGATTTCCAAAATACCGCTTAACTTATTTGTCAAAATATATATGAACTTAATTTCGGAATATATATATATATGTAATCCATATTCCTTGTTCGGTTTGTCAACTCTTTGGGTATAACTTATATATTTGTTTTCTTGGAAATTTGGTAATATTTTGTGTTATAATTATTGGTATTTTGGTAAGTTATATTATTTCAAGTCCTAAAATAATATAACTAATACACATAATATACAAGTAATCACACAAAATGTGACATCTAAATATATATTTTCCTAAATATATACTTAGTCACTTTTATTTATCAAAAACCAACCTCCAATATTTGTAATTTTTCTAACAAAATTATGGCAAATTTTTCATAAAAAAAAACCAATGTTAAAATGTACTTATAAACACTTGTTTAAAAATATTTTTCTAAGTGTTTAAATTCTGCAAAAATTTTGCCATAGTTTCCCCTTAAAAATAAAGGTTTCCATGCTTTCAAAGCTTATCATTTTCTTTTAAAAATCATCATGAATCATCAACAAATCATTCAAGACTTACCATGTGCCAAAAATATGCAATTTACACTATGACATGAACTTGAAACTTTGTAAAAATTTGTAGTAACTTAGCATTTTGTTTAGTAGGTTTAGTTACCCTTAAAATGTGGTTATTTGTTTGTAAATCACATTCTTGCAAAATTTGGTCTTTTACAACTTGTAGGATGATTTTTCTAAAAATAAATTTTTTTTTGTATTTTTCTTGTTACAAACATGATTCTAGCTTTGATTTAAAACTAAAATGTGATTAGTTTCTCTAAAAATCATGTTTATGTAAATCTTGTAAATAAACTTGGTTTCTTGAGAAAACTATCTTTGAAATCATCCATTTATAAGACTTTTAACATGTATCAATCATCATCATATTCTAAAACAACTTCATTTTCAAGTTCACGATTCACATAAAGGATGATCATTATGATTTCTTCAACACCCATCCTTATACTTGCTAGATCTTGTGTTTAATCATCATCTAGCAAGGTTATTATGATGATCAACATCATAAACATAAGAAATCCACAAACAAGTTTCATACATACACTTAATCAACTTAGATTTCATGTTATTTAGCTTTATGTTAGTGATCATCTTCATATTTCTTTGTGATTTTTGAGTTTAACCACTTACATAACACTTTAACCATTATTATTAGAAGTAAAAACAAGATCAAGAAGCTTACTACTAGCTCTAATGGCTAGGGAAGTGGCACAAGAAGATTGATGATGAATATGGAAGAGAATGAGTGGTTAAAGGCTCCACAAAGAGGTCCTTCAAGTTTCAATGCTTCCAAGCTTCATAACTTTGCTTCTTACACCTTAGGATCTTCTTAGAATGGTTGATAAAGAAATGAAAATGAATGTGTTATGTGTGTGAGGTGAGGCTGAGAACATGAAGAAGAAGGAATGAGAAGAAGGTGAATTGTGAAGGTGTTGAATGATTTAGAAGTGTGATCTTGTGGTTATAAGTGTTATCTTTCCAACAACAAATCTCCTTTAGGAAATTATGTCACAATCTTGCCAACATATCAACTAAAATAATGCAAGAAAATCCCAAGTGGGACCCACATCCTAACCGTCCACTAACGGGGGGGGGGGGTGTTGGTTTGTTTTCAAGTCTTAGTTACTTCCATCTAGTTAGGTTTTAAGTGTTAAATTTAGGGATTTAAGTGTTTAGTGTTTATATGATGTCTTATGATGTTCGGTGACCATAACTAGCTTCGAAACACTAAAACAATGCTTCTTGTTAAAATCTGGGGTTTCGGGTAGTGTCCCGTTGTTCGGTTGGTTACCGGTTCGTTAAAATGATAAATTGCGCAGTTTAGTGTGCTTTATGTCGTCTTTTATGGATAGTTTTGATTCCCGACACCTAGGAAGGTATTCTAGACCATTAAACCACTTTTCTGCATTATATTTAGTTGTAGGGGTGAGCAAATTAACCACCATAACCGATAACCGAACCATAACCGACATAACCGAACCATTAATAACCGATAACCAATATAACCAATGGTTATGGTTATGAAACTTTGTATAACAGCTCAATCGGTTATGGTTATGGTTATGAAGCTTTGGTTAACCGATATAACCGGAACCGAACCTGAACTTGTGATGTTATCTTTACATAATGGATTTGTGTTTTACAAAACCATATAGGGGGTTTTTACTAAGATAAAAGTATGTTAGTAACAAAATAATCTTGATGTAGATGCCATTTATTTTGATAAAGAACTAAGGTGTTATGGCCATAATTGTTTTTGTTTGAGAATTACCTTATTAAAAAGAATCCTAAATCGGTAGTTTAACCAAAAAGTTTAGTCTCCGTTATCTTATAAAACAGGCTCAAGCTAAGTTCAAGTCGTGCATAACCCTATTTATTTCAAACCTTGCTTGGTTACTTAACCGAAATTAACCAAAACCGAACCATAACCGACTTCATAACCGATTAACCGTAACCGAAGTTTGGTTATGGTTATGGTTACCAAAACTCCATAACCGAACTAGTATGGTTATGGTTAATAGTAAAAACCGAACCAAACCGACCTATGCACACCCCTATTTAGTTGTTAAAATGCTGAAAATTGCTGAATTCGGTTATTTTCTGCAGAATTCTGCAGTTTTAGTGTGTTTCTGACACTTTTTGGCACCTAAATCATCACTAGAAAGGCAGTTTTGTAATCCCTACTTCCCTACACACTATTCTAGTGTAACACTTGGTTCCGGGGCTCATTCTGTGTCTTAATATCATGTCTGTCTGAGTACTGAACTCCCGTCAGTACTTCTAGTTTGTCTGATAACTGTGCTAACTTTGTTCTGTGCATTATGCAAACCACACTGTGTTGCATGTAATAAAGATAAACAATCTTGCAACATGAAATGCCTTTGTATGCATATGACAGAAATCGGGAAATCATGCGTCTTGTTAATTTTAATCATGCACAGTCATTAAAGCACATATTACTGTTCATTATTGTACGGAATACATGGAAAAGTGCCAGTTGTCACATTCTTCCCCTGTTAAAAGAATTTCGTCCCGAAATTCAAGCGGTGTTATTGGTTGTAGGGGAGTTGTGAAACAGATATGAATACTTAGACTTGATTTGGTTTTCATGTTCCCAGGTAAATTCTGGGCTATGACGTGAATTCCAACGAATCTTAACAACTTAATACGACTTCTCCGTGTTTTGTGGACTTCTAGTCCGCAACCTTAACCGGTTCTTTAGTAAAGTGGAGTTTGTCGTTGATGTGAATCTAGTTTGCGGGAAATACGACTGTTTCTTGAGTCAGACTCTTCTTAAGATTAGACACGTGAAACGCGTCATGAATACTGCAAATTTTATGGGAGTTTCGGCTTGTAAGAAATGGTTCTGATCCTTTCTAGGATCTCGAAAGGTCTAATATACCGTTGGTTCAACTTCCCATGCTTTTCTAAATCGTACCACGCCTTTCCAAGGCGAGATTTTCAATATAACCATATCTCCAAACACAAATTCCAACAGTTTCCGCCGCTTGTTGGCGTAGCTTCTCTATATACCACATGCTTGACTTGATACGATCACGTATCTGAACGATCATGTCTGTAGTTTCCTGAACCAACTCGGGGCCAGTAAATCGTTTATCTCCGGTCTCCATCCAACACAAAAAGGGACCGATACTTACATTCATATAAAGCTTCACACGAGGCGGCCTAAACGGCGGCGTGATAAATATTATTGTAGGAAAACTCCACTAAGGGAAAGTGACCATTCCAAGTTTTTATCAAGGTTCATCACACAAGCACGTCGCATGTCTTCCAAAGTCTGTATCGTCTGATCACTTGGACCGTTCGTTTGAGGGTGAGAGGCAGTACTAAGGTTCAACTGTGACCCCAAACGCCTTCTGAAACGTCTACCATATCCTTGGCACAACACGACCATCTCGGTCGGACAAGATAGAAACAGGCACTCCATAACGTGCCACAATCTCTCTAAGATAAATCTCTGCTAATTTCCTCGTGCTGTCTTCCTCACTGATCGGTAGGAAATGTGCAGACTTGGTGAGTTGATCAATAATCACCCAAATCATAACATGCCCTCCTTAGGTTCTCGGTAGCTTTGTAACGAAATCCATTGAGATTCGTTCCCACTTCCATACGGGAATCTCAGGTTGTTGCAGCAGCCCTGATGGTTTCTGGCATTCTGTCTTAACTTCGGCACAAGTAAGACAGTTACCCACATAGGTAGCTATATCAGCTTCCGACTTGGGCCACCCGTACTAATCCTTCAAGTCTTGGTACATCTTGTTGGATCCAGGATGGATCGAGTACCTTAACCTATGAGCCTTGTCCCAAAATAAGCGTACGCAAATTGGCGCGAAACGGAACCTAAAGTCGTTCCATGAAGTATAATGTTCCGTTTACCTTAGGCAATAATCGCACTCCCATTCCACGTAATGCTTTAGCTCGTAAGTTCTCTGGTTTGAGTGCCTCTTGGTCAGCTTCACGAATCTGAGTAGCGGGATTCATCTGTATGGTCATCTCAAGGCTCGCACCCTTAGAGGCCTTGCGCGATCCTTGCGGCTCCAGGCGTCTGTTACAACGCTTGCCTTGTCCAGGCGATACTTAATCTCACAATCATCTTCGTTATCTCATGTTTAAGTCCTTCTGATCAAAGATGTGCTACAAACCCTTGTGATCAGTAAAGATCGTGCAGCGTTTTCCATACAAGTAATGACGCTAAATCTTTAACGCGCAAGTACTGCACCTAGTTCAAGGTCTCTTTTCACGATCCTTTAATCAACGCGACGCGTACGCGATGGCTTGGTCTCGTTGCATCAACACGCAATCGAGACCTTGTCGAGAAGCGTCACAAGAACCGCAATTCTAATGGAACTATTAGGTGAAGACAAGATAGGTATCGTCTGGGTTAGGGTTGTTAGCGGTTGAGCAATCCTTGAAAAGTTTTCTAGGAGTCGTCTGATACAGCCTACAATCCCCAAAGATTCTTAGTTGTGTCTTTGGGACTCGTTAGTTCTTGATTGCAGGGTCGACATGAATCCCGTTCTTATTCACCACGTGACCTAAGAATCTTGCCTCGCGAATCCAAGGTTCGCACTTCGACATCCTAGCACATAACTGTTCTTTCTCTAAGAGTCCCAAGATAAATTGCAGATGTTGCTCGTGACCTTCCTTGGTCTTTGAGCATATAAGAATGTAGTCAATAAATATAATCACGATCTTATCCAAGTACGGCTTACATACATGATTCATGAGGTCCATGAATACTGCCGGTGCATTTGTTAAGCCAAACGGCATGACAAGGAACTCGTAATGCTCAAAGCGAGTCCTAAAGTTCGTTTTAGGGATACTTTCTTCTCGTGTCCTCAACTAGTGATATCCTGTCCTTAAGTCCATCTTGGAATAGTAGCTGGGATCTTGTAGTTGGTTGACAAGTCATCAATTCTCGGTAAGGGGTACCGATTCTTGATGGTTAGTTGTCTATCTCCCTGTAACCTATGCGTAATACTTTTTCCACATTAACTCTTCTGAGTTCCTCTCAGATTAGGCTATGTACATGTATAAAAACTCTCGTCCTTCTTCCTAATGAATAACACTGGGGCTTCCCTAGGTGAGAAGCTCGGCCTGGTAGATTTCCTCTGCCTAGTAGCTCTTGCAGTTGCATCAGAGGCTCCTGTATCTCGGACGAATCTAGTCGGTAAGGCGCCATCCGTCACTGGTGCCGCTCCTGGCACTAGGTTTATCCTAAACTCCACTTGTCGTTGTGGGGGTAACTTAGGCAAGTCTTTGGGGAAGGCTTCTGGAAATTCGTTCACAACAGGGATGTTTTCTGGCTTTGGCTTCTTGGTCTCTTTATCGACAACATGAGCAAGGAAGGCTATGCAGCCTATTCGGAGGTGCTTCTGTGTCTCTATGACCAATGTGAGACGTCGCAAATCCACCGCCTTATGGGGCCTAGTGCCCTCGCATCTATTGCAAGAAGGTTGTGTACTACAAGTGTCTCATCATTCATAAGAGGGATGCGAATGATTTTCCTTATAACGAACAACTTCAGCTCTATCCTTGGATTTCCAATCCATGTTGACTACAATATTATGACTTCCCAAGTCAATGGTAACTAGGCCAAGTAGGTTCTTAATTCCTAAGGATACGGGGCGTACAATCTTTAATCACCTCATCTGCTTTAACTAGCCTTCTATTTGCCAATTCTAAAGAATACGGGGCGTCTATCCTACTTGAAACTAGGCCACGTAGGTTCTTAATTCCTAAGGATACAAGGTTAAAGTCGGCGCCGGTATCAATCAAAATGGATGCATAATGTTGGTTGGGTAAATTACACTTTTCGTCCTTTATGTTTGTACTAGATTGCAATGGATGACCTTTAACTTCAATAATTACAGTTACAGTCCTTTTTTCGTAAATCTCATTACACTTTATGTCCTTTAGCACTAACTAAGTTAAAATTTTCAGTTAAATCTATTCCTTTAAGGGTATTCTTGTCATTTCATGACTTTATTTAAAAAAAAAATTAATAAATAAAACCAAAAAATTTATATATACACAACATCATTTTTTCCCAATCCTCCAACCCTAAAACACCATCATCCTACCACCATGAACCACCACCCCCACCACCATCCCACCACCAATTCCTAAATTCCAGTAGCAGCTGTTAACTTATTTCTTTCACCACTAACCATTCCTTTCTACCCAACTCAACCACAACCAACCATCACCAAATTAGGTAAGATATCCCCAAATCAGAGATCTCAAAAGCCACCGTCAACCATAGCCGCACCAAAGCCCAGATCTACGGCCGGAACCACCATATTCGGCCAGCAAGAACAAGCCCAATACATCGCCGGTCAACCTTTCTTCTAGGACAACTCACCCCACACCAAAACGATTCTGCCGGTCAACCTTTCATCCGTCGTGTCATCTACCAAAAACTTCACAGTTCACAATTTCATAGTTACATATACCACTAGAAAACAGAGGAATAAATAGGAGAATCTTGTGCAAAAAGCCAAAAGGTATACTCCAAAAGCAATTATCCAGAAAACAACTTGATGTTAGATGCAACAATTGGCCGTACAAATGGCATAAGTTTTGTAGGAAAACAACTTAAAGAAAGTTATCAAGATTCATGTGCGGTAGGAAGATCTAGTTTTAAAGGGTTTAGTGGATAAAAGACTAGATTTTGAACTTATCATAACTGCTTATGTAATTTTTTTTAACAGAGAAGGAAAATGGTGGGTTTAGATAGTTAAGAGGTGGTGTCGGTGGTGACAACGGTGACGGTGACCATGGCAGTGGTGATTGTGGTGGCGGCTGGGAGAGATGGGTGAGAAAGGGAGATAGCTATTATTATATATAATATTGTATTTTAAATTTATAATTATAATGGATAAGGGTATATTGGTCATTTCATAAGTAGGTGACTAGATTTAATTGAAAATTTTAACCTAGTTAGTGTTAAAGGACATAGGGTGTAATGAGTTTTAAAAAAAAGGACTGTGATTGTAATTATTAAAGTTAAAGGTTATCCATTGCAATCTGGTACAAACATAAAGGACGAAAAGTGTAATTTATCCATGTTGGTTAATAGGGGACGTACCTGTAATCGCATCTAGATCCTGGCGTGCTTCACGAGCTCCGTTTGTGAAGACTCTTCCTTGCTTGGTTCTTCCTAGGGCAATCTTTCCTAAAGTGCCCCACGTCCCCACATTTGAAGCAACCTGGAACTCTACCATTATCGTTTCCGTCTTGGTTGCTGTCATCATTTCCTCCTTGTTTGGGATACTTCGCCCAACTGGCATCCTTGATGTGTCCTTCTTTCCCACACCTATCACACTTAGGCCTCAGACATCGACCTTCATGGTGAAACTTGCATTCCTCGCATCTCGGCTTAGTCCCCAAATAAACTTTACCACCGACCTTATTAGTGGCTCCATAAGCTTTCATGCCACGAGGCGGGTTCACTTCCCTTCTTTTGTTTACATTAGAGTTGTCATAACTGGCTTGGGTGCCTACCTTCACGTTTGAAAACTTTCTTTTATTATTGCTCGAAGACTCCACGTGAGTCTCCTTCTTGTTTGCATCGGATTCCGAAAATTTTCCCATTCGAAGAGCTTCTTTAGTAAGCGTAACACTCAAATCGATAGCCTCCGAGATGGTTGGAGGCTTTGCGGTAGTAACCATGCTTAGGATTTGAGGCGCAAGTCCCCAAATGAACCGCTCGATTCTCTTGAATTCCGGCTCGACAAGATAGGGGACGACCCTTGATAAATCATGGAAGCGTTGGATATACTCGGCTATTCTCGGACCATCCATCTTTAAGTTCCAGAATTCCGTTTCCAATTTCTGAATCTCTGCTCGAGAACAATACTTTTTGCGCATTAACTCCTTCAGTTCATCCCACGTTAAAGCATATGCCGCAGCTTCACCCAATGTCTACACCTGGAGGTTCCACCAGGAGAGGGCTCCGTCAAGAAACAGCCCAGAAATATACATAACTCTTTGTTCCGGAGCACATTTGCTCATTCTCAATATGGAGTCCGTTTTCTCTACCCAGTGTACAAAGGCCACAATACCCCCAGTGCCATCGAAATTTAGGGGCTTGCAGTCCAAAAATTGTTTATAGGTACACCCGATTGGGAGGGTATTCCCAGAGGTACCACCGCTATGCTCGGAGCGGAGGGCCTCGTGCTGAGCGATGGCTTGTGAGATGCGCTCTTGTAGTTCAGCTTCTGTCCTTGGTAACGTATTAGTATCTATGTTACGTCTGGGCGGCATTTTCTTCTGGCAAAAGGTATGGTGTAGGTTAGACAACATTTAATAATTGTCTATGAGGTATATCACCACAAGCGAACATGTAATCACCTAATCATCACATGCATATAAAATCAACAATTTATAAGTAAGAAAACAACCACTGAGCTTTCATATATGGTTGACAACTTGACTTATTGTTTTTAACATGGGAAACAAAATGAACTGGAGGTTACATCACCTCGGTCATACACGTTCCATAATATGAAAGTAGTAGTTATTTTCCTTCTATATTGGTTTTCTTAGGTCTTTAGCTTTACAAAGACGGGTATACTTCCCTAGAGATGGGGTTGTGCATTTCTACCACATATAGGGGTGATAGAGAGTGTAAAGTTGCTGAATCTTTCCCAAGTGTTAGCCATCCTCACTTGCTTAGATATCGGTTCCCAAACGTCTCGTATACGGGTAGAAGTGTCAGACACGAAGTAGGCAAAGACAAATTTCCTAACTATCCAGGTATTGTTCTATTAGATGAAAGTGTGAACACTTAGAAATTTTTGGATGGGTAGTGATCATTAGCTTAACCCGCAGAGTCCACCAGAATTTCCATGCACAACAAGTCGTTATTACGTGGGCCCCCGTAATAATAAATTGTCTTGCATGGTCACCCCAATTTTCCCTCGTTCAAAGTAGATGATCAACCAAAGAGGTGGCACTACTGTCCTTATACCTTTGACATGGAAAGGACCATTGCGGTGGTCCACGCGCTATCATTCGTTATCGTCACGCACGAATAGGCACGATGCTTAGACGTAATAGGAATAAGGGGAATTCCTAGTAGTTGGAGGGGCACCATCAAGATGAGTACTTCATCTTCCTTGACTGGACAAGAGTGTCGTCAATCTTGTTTCACAAAAGCCACAGGGACATCGTCCTGCTGATAAGGTTGTTATCCAAGGTTGCCTCCTCCGCCTCGCCGTCATTACCGTAGTCAGGCACCTTCACATTCGAGAGGGAAGAACAACCATCTTCTACGTAAACCAGCTCAGGATCTCGTTTGATAATCACTCCAGCCATGAGCTTCGCAATAAACGCGAGGTTGACAATCTCATCGTGCGAGTCAAGAACAATTGTAGGATTCGGAGTCGGAGGTATCTCATTCACGTTAATAATTATTTCGTGCACTTATACGCATATATATTAATGAATAAATATGTTACTTATAAACATGCAAATAGATTCATCATGTCACATATAACTCTCGTTTGTCCTTTCGGGGGGGGGTCATTTCGTCTTTGGCATGTCTATCTCACGTAGACTATACCTCATTTGGCACTTTAATTGGGGTATTCTCCTCCCTACTAATGTCCTTCCTTTGAAAAATGTTTGACTAATGGAACTTGGCGCTTTCGTAAATGCAATGAAAAACCTTTTTGTAAAAATGTTTTCGTGAGAGAGTCCTAGTGATTATAGTCTAGACTAGAGAAGGAATCCTAGTTCACTACTATCGAAGCTCTGATACCAAACTGTCACACCCTGACTTTTGCTGAAGCGTATGCGTGTGACTTGATTGGTTCTCATTGCATTCGATTATAATAAACAACTATATGATCAAAATGATGTTCATCCATTCATAAAGTTCAAAACATTACAAACACCAGTCATTTAAGTTTCAAACAACACAACCTTTGATTAAGTTACAAACCAACAAAAGTGGATGACATCTTAACTTGAAATTTACATCCAGTAACGACACCAGCGCCCAAGATCTAACTTGTTTCCTGAAATACATATAATTTTGAAAACATCAACAAAAGTTGAGCGAGTTCATGCGTTTTGTATGAGTACTGATAAGCTTGTAAACATTTGAGAGACTCCTTTGAAAACAGGTATGAAAAGCGTCTATGAACAAATCAATTAATGTTTTGCAAGGACAGTAATGTATGTGAAGACATAAGGAGTACTCATTATGAGTAGATTTTTGTCTTTTTCGAATCCCCTCGACTGTGTCGAATTCCCCTCGACTGTGTCAAATTCACCTTGACTGTGTCAAATTCCCTTGACTGTATCAAATCACCTTGATTGTGTCAAATCCCCTTGACCGTTGTCGAATCACCTCGACTGGGACAGTAAAGCACTCTAAGTGGTCACATAAGGACCATGAGTGGGGCTCGGACGTACCCGTTAGATCTAACCTTTGTCCATGATTCTTATGAGAGTTATTGGCATTTCAGTTTCAGCCTATGCTCACAAGATCTAATAGTTCATTTCATAGCCAAATCATATCATTGTAACATATGTAACATGTATTCCACCCCCGAGAGTTATAAATCCTAAAACAGCTAAGAGAAAAGGGGGACATGAACTCACAAGTTTGCGTCCTCCTATCTCGTATGATCAAGGTCCTTCTATGAGTCGTACAACTACCTACACATGTGCCATGTTTTATTAGAGGCTTAGGTCGTGTAACGACTCTTTGTCTTAGTTGTTCATTAAGACTTATTTTGGAAGTCGTGGTATACTTTGAGTT
The DNA here is from genome assembly GCA_030545235.1 of Helianthus tuberosus. Lineage (NCBI taxonomy): Eukaryota > Viridiplantae > Streptophyta > Magnoliopsida > Asterales > Asteraceae > Helianthus > Helianthus tuberosus. The sequence continues at coordinate 31,570,757 of CM060415.1, read as the reverse complement.
ACATATTTGATGTACATTATATAATTTCAAAGTATATCATTATTAGTTAAAATTATAATATTTTAACTTAAACGATATTCATCCATTTATTTGGAATACTGCCAGAATAATATATGTTTGCCTTGGTTCGTTTTGTAATTCTTTTCATGGATATTTCCCAAGTATGAGCATAATTATACTTGTGTATTTTGCCAAGTATTTGTGGTGTATCCCGACGTGTATTTGTACGTACGAGAATACATATATTTGTTGTATTTATTAAGTATTCTTATACTTAATTTTTGTATTTAAATTTTCCGGAATATTATTTTTAACCAATAAAAATTCACCAACATATAATCTTAAAATATACGTATTTTAAGAAAACTTTTATAGAAAATCATCCATATTTCTTCCTTGGCAAAAATAATTATATTCTCATATAAACCTCAAAAATAATACATTTTCAAGATTTTCTTAGAAAATGTTTATAAATCCATTTTTCACCCAAAAATAATATATTTTTGGTTTGTTTAAGAAAATATTCATTTTCTTCAAAATAATATATTTTCTAGTAATTCAAGAAAATATATATATTTTTTATTAAAAAAATTATGTATTTTCTACTTGACAAAAATATGATATATTTTTTTGTAACACTTGTAAAAATTATAATTTTCGTTTCTTTGATTTCCAAAATACCGCTTAACTTATTTGTCAAAATATATATGAACTTAATTCCGGAATATATATATATATGTAATCCATATTCCTTGTTCAGTTTGTCAACTCTTTGGGTATAACTTATATATTTATTTTCTTGGAAATTTGGTAATATTTTGTGTTATAATTCTTGGTATTTTGGTAAGTTATATTATTTCAAGTCCTAAAATAATATAACTAATACACATAATATACAAGTAATCACACAAATTGTGACATCTAAATATATATTTTCCTAAATATATACTTAGTCACTTTTATTTATAAAAAACCAACCTCCAATATTTGTAATTTTTCTAACAAAATTATGGTAAATTTTTCATAAAAAAAACCCAGGTTAAAATTTACTTATAAACACTTGTTTAAAAATATTTTTCTAAGTGTTTAAATTCTACAAAAATTTTGCCATAGTTTCCCCTTAAAAATGAAGGTTTCCATGCTTTCAAAACATATCATTTTCTTTTAAAAATCATCATCAATCATCAACAAATCATTCAAGACTTACCATGTGCCAAAAATATGCAATTTACACTATGACAAGAACTTGAAACTCTGTAAAAATGTCACACCCCGATATTTCCACATATCACCGGTGGGCCCGGTGGGGAGTATCGTGACGTAGTTGATATCATCATGGTCAAACATACACAGAATAGCACAGCGGAAGTCTTGGAATAAAAATATTATTACAAACTCAATGTCTGAAAATAACAAAGTATTTATTATAAATGAGTCTGTAATATCAAATCCACAGGTGGATCACTACAGAATGTACAAAATGAAGCTAAGCAGACTTTATGGCATCTTTAAGGATTTGCAAGATCCTCTTTTTCGACACCGAGCAACTCCCAGCCTATTACGAGTAGTACCTGCCACTTAATCTTTGGAAAATACGTCAGTTTTCACTGGTAAATACAATTAACCGACTCATTTGAAAAGAGTTTATGAAAATTGATTTAAGTGCACAAGGCACAAACCATTTATAACTTGGGACAATCTTTAATAAAATCTTGTATACTGTTTCACATGTTTGTCATACATATGGGGCCGGTTTGGAAGCAGGTCATGATTAACCGACTCACCACTTATAAAACCCACGAAGGAGTTATCCCCAACATGTGGGTTATTTATTTTTTAGCATTTGCATCTGTCGGGTGTATGCCTACACCCCGTGCATTGGTCGTGGCCATTTTTTAACTTTAATGAGCCGAGGATAACCAGGACACGGTCGTTAACCCCCAATGCTTATGTTATCAAACAAGACAGATTAAAACAGGTTATGCAATTTATTAATCACAATCCGATTAAATGATTTAATACCCGACCAAGTGGTATTATTATAATACCATATCCCAAGCCCGTATAGGGAAAATAAGTTAAAGGTATTTACCTGAGCTAATACTTGATTCACAGCATAATAACTCAGTCGTATCCAATCTATCTAAATGCAGGAAGCTTTTACCAGGTGGCTCTAGTCTGGAGTGATGGTAATATATAACCAATTCAGAATGCTAATGGTCTTATTTAAGTCGTTGACTTAGACCGACTAGCTTAATGTATCTAAAGCGGTACGATACGCTAGATTAAGCGTTGACCGGAATCGAATGTGATTTAGACCCGACAAGTTTGGATACTTGTATAATATGGGTAAACTAAACACATTCTGGATTTTGAGGATTTAATGATAAGGTTAAACCCGTTTCGGCTATTATATGTAAACTAGTCACATAAACCGATCCGAACGCATAAATGCGTAACGGGTAACCAAATGAACTATATACAAGTCTTAATTGTTATTATGCTTAAAATATGTTAATACATCAGTAGGATGTTAACATATATGCCCAAAAAGTATTTAAAACCATTTTAAGTCCCATAAGGGCATTTTGGTAATTTTAATACTTATAAAAGAGATTTTATAACAAACTGAAATTCTGGTCCTTTCTGATTAGTAAAAATATTTAATTTATCTCATTACATCAGTAAGATATCATACATATGTGAGGTTTACCGTTAATTCACTCAATGTTGACTCTGATACCAACCTGTTACACCCCGATATTTCCACATATCACCGGTGGGCCCGGTGGGGAGTATCATGATGTAGCTGATATCATCATGGTCAAACATACACTGAATAGCACATCGGAAGTCTTGGAATAAAAATATTATTACAAACTCAATGTCTGAAAATAACAAAGTATTTATTATAGACGAGTCTGTAATATCAAATCAACAGGTGGATCACTACAGAATGTATAAAATGAAGCTAAGCAGACTTTATGGCATCTTTAAGGATTTGCAAGATCCTCTTTTTCGACACCGATCAACTCCCAGCCTATTACGAGTAGTACCTGCCACTTAATCTTTGGAAAATACGTCAGTTTTCACTGGTAAATACAATTAACCGACTCATTTGAAAAGAGTTTATGAAAATTGATTTAAGTGCACAAGGCACAAACCATTTATAACTTGGGAAATCTTTAATAAAATCTTGTATACTGTTTTACATGTTTGTCATACATATGGGGCCGGTTTGGAAGCCGGTTATGATTAACCGACTCACCACTTATAAAACCCACGAAGGAGTTATCCCCAACATGTGGGTTATTTATATTTTAGCATTTGCATCTGTCGGGTGTATGCCTACACCCCGTGCATAGGTCGTGGCCATTTTTTAACTTTAATGAGCCGAGGATATCCAGGACACGGTCGTTAACCCCCAATGCTTATGTTATCAAACAAGACAGATTAAAACGGGTTATGAAATTTATTAATCACAATCCGATTAAATGATTTCATACCCGACCAAGTGGTATTATTATAATACCATATCCCAAGCCCGTATAGGGAAAATAAGTTAAAGGTATTTACCTGAGCTAATACTTGATTCACAACATAATAACTCAGTCGTATCCAATCTATCTAAATGCAGGTAGCTTTTACCGGGTGGCTCTAGTCTGGAGTGATGGTAATATATAACCAATTCAGAATGCTAATGGTCTTATTTAAGTCGTAGACTTAGACCGACTAGCTTAAAGTATCTAAAGCGGTACGATACGCTAGATTAAGCGTTGACCGGAATCGAATGTGATTTAGACCCGACAAGTTTGGATACTTGTATAATATGGGTAAACTAAACACATTCTGGATTTTGAGGATTTAATGATAAGGTTAAACCCGTTCCGGCTATTATATGTAAACTAGTCACATAAACCGATCCGAACGCATAAATGCGTAATGGGTAACCAAATGAACTATATACAAGTCTTAATTGTTATTATGCTTAAAATATGTTAATACATCAGTAGGATGTTAACATATATGCCCAAAAAGTATTTAAAACCATTTTAAGTCCCGTAAGGGCATTTTGGTAATTTTAATACTTATAAAAGAGATTTTATAACAAACTGAAATTCTGGTCCTTTCTGATTAGTAAAAATATTTAATTTATCTCATTACATCAGTAAGATATCATACATATGTGAGGTTTACCGTTTATGGCCAAACTATGCCCCGAAAGGGTATTTTGGTCATTTCACATATGCTTTTACGAACATTTTTGGAAGTCTGAGTTCACGACTTATACCTACTGTAATAATATCGAAATTTGTTTAGAAATTCAGTAGGTAACAAGACTTAGGTGTTAATTATGGTTTAAAACCATACTATGCACCTAAATAGCGTAAAAGTCGCTAATTGACGATAATTAAGGGGTTTTATGGAATTCTGAGATTTTGATTAGTTTTGAATGTTCAAAATAATTTATTTAATATATGAAATCGGTAGGAAAAGGTTTGGCATTCAAATCCTTTGTAAATCTCATTTTATGCATGAAAAGGGTATTATCGTCATTTACCGAATAATACAAGAACTCTATGATATGATCAGTTTATAATCTGATCCTAAATTCCAAAAATCTCTAAAATTAATATCTTAACAGTAGGTAATGATTTTTGGTTCAAAATCCAAGTTTAAACATGCATTATGCAAGATATCGCAAATTAACTAATAAAAAGCTTCTAATTACGATATCGAGCATAACTCCTATTTGGGACCAAGAACTGATGTCAAATTTTTCGGGACAAGTCTAAATATCAGTAGCAAAGGTTTTTGTCCTCCCATATTTCTAAAAATCTCATTTGTATGTCAAAAGGGCATTTACGGCCTTTATAAGCATATTAACAAACAAGAGCATATAATTCAAACCACAAAGAACCATGCAATATAACTCCAGAGGGTTATACTACTGAATAATATGGTCCTAATGGAAGCTTAAAACATGGAAGAATTAAGCTTGAACGGGTCAGAACTAAAAGTCAAAGCAAAAGTCCAGCTTTTGCGACTTTCGGTTATAAACTGACCTTAGACCGATAATTGTCGGGTTAGACCTGGTCAAACATGTTCTAATACTAATTACCAAGTCATCAGAATGTTAAAATATAATTTAGGACCCCTGGTTTATTAGTTTTAATTAATATTCACAAATCTGCCAAATTTGACTTTTTACCTAAACGGTTTGACCCGACAATTAACTAAGCAAACGAAGGAATTAGGAGGTAGGGGTTAATCACCTACCTAACTATGGTCTTATACCCACTTTTAATTTGGTTAGTGGCTGAACCACGAGAGTTTAATTCGAAAGTCAAAGTTTATATACGATACTTGACTTTTCGGTTTATAAAACTATGAAACTGAACTATAAGGTGGGCTAAGGTACTTACAAAGGGTCCATGCTAACTTTTCTACTAAAATACAAGTTCCATTCAGTTCATGAAGCTCCAGATTGAGAGATGAGGAGGAATGAATGAAAATGAACAATGAACTAGTTGGGTTTTCATCCTATTTATAGTTTTAGGTTATAAATCTGATCAAGACATGTGTTTGGAGAGTTAATCAGATCCTTACACCTGTTATAACAGCTGTCCTAATTGGTTTGGAGCCCAAGGAATCGACTAGGATTGGTTTAGAAGGGTTTTGAGTGGTTTCCAAGCAAAAACAAATAATAAAAAAAATAAAATGCTGCAGATCAGGCCCAGGCGGCCCGCGTAGGCAAGCCTACTGGGCTTACGCGGCCCGTGTCACTCCTCAGTCCAGCAACAAACTTTGGTAGATTGACAGATTTGGTCCCTGATCTTGATAAATGATATTTCTGACTTATTTGAGGCCCGTTACCCTCATTTCAAGGCTTCACTATGATGCCTAAACATAGGGGACATGAGATATGCTCAAAAACATGTCGGGTTTGTTAAAAGGTCACTTAGAGGCCTAGTTTAGGCATGTTGACACTTTCAGTCCTTCTATAATCAAGGTTTTCGATTTTTGACGAAATTAGTCCCTCGTAGACAACGTTTGACTTTATTAGGGTTCATTACACGTGTCACCACATCATTGGACACGATTTTACGAGGTGTTACATCCTCACCCCCTTAAAAGAAATCTCGACCCCGAGATTTGCTCAAAAAGATGGAAGTACTTTCTGTCGTGTAATGGACTTAACTCCCACAGTAATTTAGTGTCCTTTACGAGTACCCCAGTTGACCTAATCAATAGGTACATGCTTCTCTTCGGAGTTTCTTAACCTGTCGATCCTTGGTCGATATAGGTCTTTTAATAAACCTCAGGCTTTTATTAATCTATATGTCTTTATAAGACATTGCTAGCGATTTATCAGCTAGACATATCTTTAAGTTAGAGATGTGGAACACATTGTGAATTCCACTAAGTTCCTCAGGCAAGTTTAGCTTGTAAGCTATATTGCCGACACATTCGATGACCTCGAATGGTCCTAAATATCCAGGGCTCGACTTGCCCTTGTATCATACCCTTCATGTTGGTATTTCTAATAGAATCTTGTTCCCTACTTGGAACTTTAAGAGATCTGCGTCTCTCTTTCATATTGCTCTTCTGCCGATTACTGGAAGCCTTCAGACGATTTCAGATTTGTATTATCTTATCCGTCGTCTTTAAGAAAATCTTAGATTCTGATATTTGGGTTTTCTCAACTCCTACCCATCAAACGGGCATTTGTCACTTTCTCCCATACAAGGTCTCCAAGGGAGCAGCCTTGATGCTTATATAATGCCATTGGTTATAGGAGAACTTAATTAGGGTGAGATAGTCATTCCAACTACTATCCGAATCAATCTTAAGGAATTGACTACCCTTATAGTTAGTCGAACAAATCGACGATCCTGGGCAGCTAATAACGATTCTTAATCGTTTCCTAGTTAGGTTGCAATAACCAATGCACAAGCGTATTGCATCGTGCTTTCCTTTATCAACAATAATAGTCGGAGCTCCTAAGACAATGAGCTAGGCTGTACAAGCCTTTCTTTATAACTCAGCTGGTTAGCCCTCAGTTCTTCCCTTTCTGTTGATGCTAACCGATATGGAGCTTCTGTAACAGATACAGCTCCTAATAGGATGTCGATCCTAACTTCACTTTGTCCCTCAGGAGTAAAACAGGGTAGTTCTACTGAGAAGAAATCAAGTTATCCAAATGTGATAGAGGTAGCTCAATCTTTGACCTTGGTCCGCTTGCCGTCGCTTGTGCCATGTAAATGACACATCTGTTTTATGAGTGCACGGATGCCTAAAGTAGAGACGCCTACTTAGACATTTCTATTATGGATATCTTCTTTGAATACCACTAGCTGACTTTAGTACAATATGACCATTGGTATATCTTTGTGGTTCCATGCATTAAACTTCCATACTGATCAGGCATGGACATAATCTATGGGACGCACTGGGATACGCAAATCCTCATATGGCGCTTTTGTCAATCATAGTTGGCACTCGCAGTTGATAAAATCAATGAGAAAGAAAATAATTAAAATAACATATATGGCCGTACTCTATTCAAAGAAAGAGTACTCTTAGATTTTACAGAAGGGTCATTGCCGATAATAGAAGAATCGGTCTCTCAGGGTTCATTGGTAAGTTCTACCTGATTTAGAATCTGGAGTTCTTATGAATATCATCAAGGTTTTGCTAAGCTTATGGTCTATGAAACACTTATTATTGCCTGTATTAAAACAGGACACTTAGCAGAATTTATCATTGGTAAATGATAAGGAATGTACTTGATGACATCATGTATTGCCTCTTGGCATTCATCAGGTGAGTTCAGGCATTTCCTTTCTTAGCCTTTCCAGACTTAGCTGCACTTTCTTTGGCAGCTTTATGGCATCCAGTTCTGATGTGGCCTTACTCACCACAGCCGTAACAGACTGCATTTCTTATGTCCCTACATTTATGGGACTGATGACCAATTCCTTTGCAGATGCCACTCTGCTTTGATCTTTGATCTATTCGACACTGTCCCCAGTGTCTTTTATAGCAATTCTTACATACAGGCTTCTTACTGAACTTATGATGGTTCTTATTAAGCCCGTAATTTGCTCTTTTTCTTTGATTTCTGGGAGTTATCCTCCTCCCTTGGTTTATCCTTCACATTTGAAGTGTGAACAAAGTTCTTTTCATGAGTAATTGAATGTGGTTTTGAATGAAATTTAGAGCAAGAAGTTTTCGGCTTTGTGAACTGCTTCATGACCTTTTCCATGGCCTTTCAAACTGTTGCGTCACTCACAGCTTGGAGATTAACTCCATTAATATTGCGGTTTACGTCTGTAGCATTATTAGCTTTTGTCGCCTTAATAATATCGCGACTGCTATTTACCTCATTCGAGTTTGCCATACTTGGAACTTGGTACTAACCACCACCTTAAGCAATTGTTAGTCATCATCCTGATGACCTGTCATAGATCAGCCACTGCATCCTTAAACCGTACAGGCTATTATTTTCCAAACATTCCTAATGAATGTTATTTAGATGTATATCCATTACATTTAGCCTAGGTCACAAAAGGACCGTTAATGGCACTTTGGAGCGAGTCTATTACCTATTTGACAGAGGATCATAATGTCACTACTGTCATTGTCACAAGGACCATTATGAATAGCTCGAAGGCTAGCCTTACATGACTTTTATTATATATATATATATATATATATACATATATGGTGTAAAAGCCCGTCGCGGGGGACGTAGAAAGATATGGCATAAAGCCTAGTCATGAAGGACATAAATGATTATACGACACGAAGGCCTCGTCTCAAAGGACATATAAGATATGGCTCAAAGTGGCCTCGTCACAATGACGTTATAAGATATGGCACTAAGGCCTGTCACGGAGGGTATTTATCAATGTTGGCACAAAAAGGCCTGTGACTAGGAATGTTAACACTTACTATGTTAACTTGTCACGAATGACAAACTATAGCACATTAGCTTGTCATGAATGACTTTAAGACATAACTCATTGTTTTGTCACCAAGGACATTAGTTTATAAGCCGCAATCTTATTGGATTAGAGGCTTCCAGGTTTGAACATAGTTCTTCACCTTTGGACAGGGAGTCATAAACCACAATTGTCCTTGTCTCTAAAGACGACTCATTTGGCACAAAGGTAACCCAATTGACATCACTAATGGATGTTCATATATCATCATTGCATTTGATGATATTAGTCATGATCATACTGATCATATAGACTGTTTGGGTTGGGTATAACCCACCACTTTGTACAGGGGATCATAAAGACCACCACTAACTTTCTCTTATTGACAATAGAGTAAAGTGTGGCCCGTAGGCATTCCATCACAAGGGATGTTAATATTATGATTATCATATTGATGATACTAGTCAGGATCGCAATGATCATACAGACTATGGGATTCGAGCATGGCTCACCCCCTTGGGCAAAGAATCATAAAAGATCACATTTGCCTGGTCTCAGATGGACAATATAATATAGCCCTTAGGCCAAACATCATTAAGGATGTCAGATTTAATCATCGTACTGATGATTTTAGTCATGATCGCATTGATCAGGTAGACTATTAGGCTTGAGCATAGCTCATTACCTTGGACAGGGGATCATAAAGATCACAATGTCAATGTCATAGAGATGTCCTCATATAGCACAAGGCTTGCTTCAAAGGACAGTTAGATGGCACAAAAGGCCTTGTCACAAGGACAATTAAAATATAACCAATGATCTCTTGGATCAGTGACCTTTAAGGGTCGAACATAGCTCATCGTCCCTTTTGACAAGAAGTTTATGCAATAAAACTATCATTGTCATGAATACACCTTCGCCCAAAGGTATACATCTCAATTGGATGTTTTGATGTATAGATCATACTGTTGTTTAATAGCCGTGATTCGCATTGATCATATAGGCTATTAAGGTGGCTTGGAAAAATCCAAGTACTTTTGGAAGCTAGTGTGGTCTCTCAAGTTACACAGCCAGGAATGTTAACATGTTCTCAGATGTTAACAAAGATTATTTATCTTAAGAGGGTTTTACCATCATAGCCATGTTCATAGACATATAGGCTAGGTTATACCATTAAGAGGATCTTTTGAATTTTCAGCTCATCAATAAAGTTCGAGAAAAATTTCAGAACTATCGATGGATAAAGGTTGAAATGAATACCTACATAAAATTTTCATAACTTTCCTAGATTATTAGGAATTTACAATAGTGCCTTATTCAGGACTTTTAGTAATATATTTGTCCACAGAGGACTAAAAGGAAAAATATAAGTCCGTATAAGGACTATAAATATTATAAATCCGTATAAGGGTTACAATGAAATATCATGTCCTTAAAGGGACTATTTCAAAATAGCGTATCCCCAAAGGGATTCTAATGAAATAACATGTCCATAAAAGGACTATATTGGTACAGCGTGCACACAAAAGGGCTTTGCTGTACAAGTGTCCTCACAGGGATTTTAAATAACTCTAGTCCACGCAGGGACTAAAAGGAAATATAAGTCCGAAAAGGGACTATAAAATATGTCCGCATTAGGACTTTTATGATATAGCATGTCCATGAAGGGATGTTGATAAACAATTGTCCTCGTAGGGACTTTATTGGAATACAATGTCCACAATGGACTATATTGAAATATAATGTCCATGAAAGGACCAAGTAGCAAATGCCCATATAGGGACTTAAGTCAAAAAGTGTGTCCACACAGGGACTAAATAGAAGAGATAGGTCCTTATAAGGACTTAAATTACAAAGAATATTATGAAAGAAGGATTTTCTAACGCCTTCCTTGCTCCATTTTGATTGTTTCTCTTCTTTGTTTACCATATACAGTAGGGAAACTGAAGACTTTAGTGAATAAGATAAATATTCCAATCAGGATCCGTTATAGAAAGCTGAATTCAAGGGTTCAAAGGTTAAGGAATGATATGGATCACGGATTGGGTTTTGACTGATATAATCCAAGTCTGGGATTCCAAAACTCGGAGGTAAGAAATAAGGATCATCAGCATTTACTAGCATTATTTTCAAAACGGGAGCCTCAGGGACCACCTGGTATGGACTCCGCTAGCACAGACTTTTAAAATTTGAGCCTCAAGGTCCTCCGGTATGGACTCTAAAGTCTGATTGCAATTCAATAGATTTGGTTTTAGGAATGAGTCCATAAAGATCTTTCTTCCACACCAGTCGCACGCTTATTCTAGCCGTATTGTGAAGCTTGGCATTTCTTGGCTTCGGATTGAAGAGAATCTCTATCAACGGCCTCCTTGCTTGGCGACTTATTCAAAATACATAAAATCGAAAACAATGTTTAGTTAATAGGGATGAGAACATTCCTAAGTTAAATCTAGACTCAAAATGTCTAAGGAATATGCTACTGTGTCATTGAGATTAAACACAAAAGACTAGTGTTTAATTCACTCAATGTTGGCTTTGATACCAAGCTGTCACACCCCGATATTTCCACATATCACCGGTGGGCCCGGTGGGGAGTATCGTGACGTAGTTGATATCAACATGGTCAAACATACACTGAATAGCACAGCGGAAGTCTTGGAATAAAAATATTATTACAAACTCAATGTTTGAAAATAACAAAGTATTTATTATAGACGAGTCTGTAATATCAAATCCACAGGTGGATCACTACAGAATGTATAAAATGAAGCTAAGCAGACTTTATGGCATCTTTAAGGATTTGCAAGATCCTCTTTTTCGACACCGAGCAACTCCCAGCCTATTACGAGTAGTACCTGCCACTTAATCTTTAGAAAATACGTCAGTTTTCACTGGTAAATACAATTAACCGACTCATTTGAAAAGAGTTTATGAAAATTGATTTAAGTGCACAAGGCACAAACCATTTATAACTTGGGACAATCTTTAATAAAATCTTGTATACTGTTTTACATGTTTGTCATACATATGGGGCCGGTTTGGAAGCCGGTCATGATTAACCGACTCACCACTTATAAAACCCACGAAGGAGTTATCCCCAACATGTGGGTTATTTATATTTTAGCATTTGCATCTGTCGGGTGTATGCCTACACCCCGTGCATAGGTCGTGGCCATTTTTTAACTTTAATGAGCCGAGGATATCCAGGACACGGTCGTTAACCCCCAATGCTTATGTTATCAAACAAGACAGATTAAAACGGGTTATGCAATTTATTAATCACAATCCGATTAAATGATTTCGTACCCGACCAAGTGGTATTATTATAATACCATATCCCAAGCCCGTATAGGGAAAATAAGTTAAAGGTATTTACCTGTGCTAATACTAGATTCACAACATAATAACTCAGTCGTATCCAATCTATATAAATGCAGGTAGCTTTTACCGGGTGTCTCTAGTCTGGAGTGATGGTAATATATAACCAATTCAGAATGCTAATGGTCTTATTTAAGTCGTAGACCGACTAGCTTAAAGTATCAAAAGCGGTACGATACGCTAGATTAAGCGTTGACCCGAATCGAATGTGATTTAGACCCGACAAGTTTGGATACTTGTATAATATGGGTAAACTAAACACATTCTGGATTTTGAGGATTTAATGATAAGGTTAAACCCGTTCCGGCTATTATATGTAAACTAGTCACATAAACCGATCCGAACGCATAAATGCGTAACGGGTAACCAAATGAACTATATACAAGTCTTAATTGTTATTATGCTTAAAATATGTTAATACATCAGTAGGATGTTAACATATATGCCCAAAAAGTATTTAAAACCATTTTAAGTCCCGTAAGGGCATTTTGGTAATTTTAATACTTATAAAAGAGATTTTATAACAAACTGAAATTCTGGTCCTTTCTGATTAGTAAAATATTTAATTTATCTCATTACATCAGTAAGATATCATACATTTGTGAGGTTTACCGTTTATGGCCAAACTATGCCCCGAAAGGGTATTTTGGTCATTTCACATATGCTTTTACGAACATTTTTGGAAGTCTGAGTTCACGACTTATACCTACTGTAATAATATCGAAATTTGTTTAGAAATTCAGTAGGTAACAAGACTTAGGTGTTAATTATGGTTTAAAACCATACTATGCACCTAAATAGCGTAAAAATCGCTAATTGACGATGATTAAGGGGTTTTATGGAAATCTGAGATTTTGATTAGTTTTGAGTGTTCAAAATAATTTATTTAATATATGAAATCGGTAGGAAAAGGTTTGGCATTCAAATCCTTTGTAAATCTCATTTTATGCATGAAAAGGGTATTATCGTCATTTACCGAATAATACAAGAACTCTATGATATGATCAGTTTATAATCTGATCCTAAATTCCAAAAATCTCTAAAATTAATATCTTAACAGTAGGTAATGAGTTTTGGTTCAAAATCCAAGTTTAAACATGCATTATGCAAGATATCGCAAATTAACTAATAAAAAGCTTCTAATTACGATATCGAGCATAACTCCTATTTGGGACCAAGAACTGATGTCAAATTTTTCGGGACAAGTCTAAATATCAGTAGCAAAGGTTTTTGTCCTCCCACATTTCTAAAAATCTCATTTGTATGTCAAAAGGGCATTTACGGCCTTTATAAGCATATTAACAAACAAGAGCATATAATTCAAACCACAAAGAACCATGCAATATAACTCCAGAGGGTTATACTACTGAATAATATGGTCCTAATGGAAGCTTAAAACATGGAAGAATTGAGCTTGAACGGGCCAGAACTGAAAGTCAAAGCAAAAGTCAAGCTTTTGCGACTTTCGGTTATAAACTGACCTTAGACCGATAATTGTCGGGTTAGACCTGGTCAAACATGTTCTAATACTAATTACCAAGTCATTAGAATGTTAAAATATAATTTAGGACCCCTGGTTTATTAGTTTTAATTAATATTCACAAATCTGCCAAGTTTGACTTTTTACCTAAACGGTTTGACCCGACAATTAACTAAGCAAACGAAGGAATTAGGAGGTGCCCTTTCAGGGGTTAATCACCTACCTAACTATGGTCTTATACCCACTTTTAATTTGGTTAGTGGCTGAACCACAAGAGTTTAATTCGAAAGTCAAAGTTTATATACGATACTTGACTTTTCGGTTTATAAAACTATGAAACTGAACTATAAGGTGGGCTAAGGTACTTACAAAGGGTCCATGCTAACTTTTCTACTAAAATACAAGTTCCATTCAGTTCATGAAGCTCCAGATTGAGAGATGAGGAGGAATGAATGAAAATGAACAATGAACTAGTTGGGTTTTCATCCTATTTATAGTTTTAGGTTATAAATCTGATCAAGACATGTGTTTGGAGAGTTAATCAGATCCTTACACCTGTTATAACAGCTGTCCTAATTGGTTTGGAGCCCAAGGAATCGACTAGGATTGGTTTAGAAGGGTTTTGAGTGGTTTCCAAGCAAAAACAAATAATAAAAAAATAAAATGCTGCAGATCAGGCCCAGGCGGCCCGCGTAGGCAAGCCTACTGGGCTTACGCGGCCCGTGTCACTCCTCAGTCCAGCAACAAACTTTGGTAGATTGACATATTTGGTCCCTGATCTTGATAAATGATATTTCTGACTTATTTGAGGCCCGTTACCCTCATTTCAAGGATTCACTATGATGCCTAAACATAGGGGACATGAGATATGCTCAAAAGCATGTCGAGTGTTGGTTCGTTTGGTCGTACGGTCACGTTGTTCCTCTAATTACGACGAAACACGAACGGACGCGAAATACGATCCAAATCACGCGACGAGTGGAATTTTATCATGCCAAACACTAAAATAAAATATTTTAGTGCTTACATAAATTTTTGGGTGCCCGGGTATATTCAGAATGTTAGATATGCGCGAAAGTGCAAACTTGTGCAGTTTTTGACACTTTTAGTCCCTGCTTGTCATAAAAGTTTATTTTTGCGCACCGAACACCTCTAAGCCCATATCTAAGCTATACAAAGGATATTTAGGGCATGTTTAACTTTTGGTCATATTCCGGAAGGTCCGTTACCATACGAATCGACCTACTTTTGCAGTTTGACGCAATTAGTCCTTTAATCACACAAAGTGGCGCGAAATGTCGTTTACTGACATCCAAGCCTTCCATGGCCCATAATGGGCATTCCCAAGCATGTACTTAAATATTACTACACTCCAGTTCACTTAAATGGTCACCGAAAGGCGTAGATTCAAAAGTTGACGCTTTAGGTCCCTTAAATGCGTAAACTTGCGCATATCGTCATTGAATAGCATCAAAGCATTATGTAGCTCATGTTAGGCATTCTTGAGAGTATTATAATACATCACGATGCTTCGGGTTCGTTAAAAGGTCATTCAGAGGTGTAATTAAACATGTTGACGCTTTTAACCCCTCTAACTTACAAACTTGCGCGTAACTTCACTTATTGGCATAAAAGCCTTGCATAGCCAATATTAGGCGTTCCCGAGAATATGATAAAACATAATAAAGCTCTCGGTTTGTTAAAAGGTCACTCAGAGGCCTAGTTTAGGCATGTTGACACTTTCAGTCCTTCTATAATCAAGGTTTTCGATTTTTAACGAAATTAGTCCCTCATAGCCAACGTTTGACTTTATTAGGGTTCATTACACGTGTCACCACATCATTGGAAACGATTTTACGAGGTGTTACAAAAAATTTGTAGTAACTTAGCATTTTATTTAGTAGGTTTAGTTACCCTTAAAAATGTGGTTATTTGTTTGTAAATCACATTCTTGCAAAATTTGGTCTTTTACAGCTTGTAGGATGATTTTTCTAAAAATAATTCTTTTTGTATTTTTCTTGTTACAAACATGATTCTAGCTTTGATTTAACACTAAAAATGTGATTAGTTTCTCTAAAAATCATGTTTATGTAAATCTTGTAAATAAACTTGGTTTCTTGAGAAAACTATCTTTGAAATCATCCATTTATAAGACTTTTAACATGTATCAATCATCATCATACTCTAAAACAACTTCATTTTCAAGTTCATGATTCACATAAAGGATGATCATTATGATTTCTTCAGCACCCATCCTTATACTTGCTAGATCATGTGTTTAATCATCATCTAGCAAGGTTATTATGATGATCAACATCATAAACATAAGAAATCCACAAACAAGTTTCATACATACACTTAATTAACTTAGATTTCATGTTATTTAGCTTTATGTTAGTGATCATCTTCATATTTCTTTGTGATTTTTGAGTTTAACCACTTACATAACACTTTAACCATTATGATTAGAAGTAAAAACAAGATCAAGAAGCTTACTACTAGCTCTAATGGCTAGGGAAGTGGCACAAGAAGATTGATGATGAATATGGAAGAGAATGAGTGGTTAAAGGCTCCACAGAGAGGTCCTTCAAGTTTCAATGCTTCCAAGCTTCCTAACTTTGCTTCTTACACCTTAGGATCTTCTTAGAATGGTTGATAAAGAAATGAAAATGAACGTGTTATGTGTGTGAGGTGAGGCTAAGAACATGAAGAAGAAGGAAGGAGAAGAAGGTGAATTGTGAAGGTGTTGAATGATTTAGAAGTGTGATCTTGTGGTTAGAAATATTATCTTTCCAACAAAAAATCTCCTTTAGGAAATTATGTCTCAATCTTGCCAACATATCAACTAAAATAATGCAAGAAAATCCCAAGTGGGACCCACATCCTAACCGTCCACTAACGGGGGGGGGGGGGGTGTTGGTTTGTTTTCAAGTCTTAGTTACTTCCATCTAGTTAGGTTTTAAGTGTTAAATTTAGGGATTTAAGTGTTTAGTGTTTATATGATGTCTTATGATGTTCGATGACCATAACTAGCTTCGAAACACCTAAACAATGCTTCTTGTGAAAATCTGGTGTTTCAGGTAGTGTCCAGTTGTTCGGTTGGTTACCGGTTCGTTAAAATGCTAAATTGCGCAGTTTAGTGTGATTTATGTCGTCTTTTATGGACAGTTTTGATTCCCGACACCTAGGAAGGTATTTTGGAGCATTAAACCACTTTTCTGCATTATATTTAGTTGTTAAAATGCTGAAAATTACTGAATTCGGTTATTTTCTGCAGAATTCTGCAGTTTTAGTGTGTTTCTGGCACTTTTCAGCACCTAAATAATCACTAGGGAGGCAGTTTTGTAATCCCTACTTCCCTACACACTGTTCTAGTGTAACACTTGGTTCCGGGGCTCATTCTGTGTCTTAATATCATGTCTGTCTGAGTACTGAACTCCCGTCAGTACTTCTAGTTTGTCTGATAACTGTGCTAACTTTGTTCTATGCATTATGCGAACCACACAGTGTTGCATGTAATAAAGATAAACAATCTTGCAACATGAAATGCTTTGTATGCATATGACAGAAATCAGGAAATCATTCGTCTTGTTAATTTTAATCATGCACAGTTATTAAAGCACAGATTACTGTTCATTATTGTACGGGATACATGGAAAAGTGCCTGTTGTCACACCGTTCCCATAGTAAAAAACGGTTGCGGTTTGCACATTCAATCTCCATTGCTTCGTTAAAATTAACAAGGCGGTCTTGGTTGCATATTTTAGAGAGACCTTTAAGTACGGATCCTACAGCTGCATTTGGAACAAGAACTCCAACAATCCATTCATTATCTGTTGTTTAAACAATATGAATGCACGTAACGAATTTGACAAGTGTGACAGCTTATTAAAAGTATAAATCACCTCCAATCCTTTCCTGGTCAAATCACACACTATAAAGTTTAAACTTATCGTGTGTTGTAGTTTGGAAAGATAACCGAATAGAGATCTGAATAACAAACTGTGGAGAACTTGTTTGCGTTATCCTTCAACCTAAGCTAAAATACTCTTAAATACGCTAAAATACGTTAAAATATGCTAAAATACGTTAAAAATGATAAAATACGTTAAATACGCAACAATATGTTAGAATACGTCAAAATACGCAAAAATACGTCAAAATACGCGACTAACGATATTTCCACACACGTATACATATAACACGACACTATGGAGTACAAGTGGATTTCAAACAAAACTGTACGTAATCATAGAATACGATATTCGCACGCAACCGAACGGCACCGAAATGACTTATGTTGAAGGTATACGTCATAAAACGACAAAATATGCGAAAGTTCGGCAAAAAACGACACGTATACGCTTCAAACCAAGGGAAACACGATAAAACTAAATTTGAAATAATGCCATATACGATCGTTTAGGCCTATGTCTTATCGTATATCGGCATAATACGAATCGTATAGGCCTATACGATGCGTATTAAACTATAAATTTTCTCAAAAATACCCCTGAATTTATCAGAAAACAGGGGTATTTCAGTTAAGTAATCGATTAATACGCATCGTATAGGCCTATACGATGCGTATTAAACTATAAATTTCTCAAAAATGTGTTTCAAATCAAGGGTTCCATCATTACAACCACTTGTTTTCAACGGGGATGTAATGCAATGATTCCTCTCAATTGAATAGACAGACACTTGCTTCATAGGAGTCACTTGAATCATCTCGGAAGTACTGAACAACAGAAATAACAGCTTCAGTTTCATCAGCTGCATCGTTTACCGTGGAATGCATCCTTATTTTTTGTAAATCGCACAAACCAGCATTAACGAGTCTAGAACACTCGTAATCCTCAACCGGCTTTGAAACCGGATGGAATCTATTAAGAAACTATTCGATTTCATGGTGAGTGGAGAAATTAGCGACAGAGAAACTGTTCGACACAGACATGCATCAGGAAAGAAGTATATAATGATTCCTCTCAATTGAATAGACAGACACTTGCTTCATAGGACTCACTTGAATCATCTCAGAAGTACTGAACAACCGAAATAACAACTTCGGTTTCATCAGCTACATAGTTTACCGTGGAATGCATCCTTATTTTTGTAAATCGCACAAACAAGATAAGAAGGATGAGATATCGACAGTTAGCTTGAAGAAGTTTCTCTCGATCAAGTGTTCCAATAGATTCTCCCTTTTAACAATGTCCTGTTAATTGTTTTATTTTTTTCTACTTTTAGAAAGGTTTGACCACCTCACGACTATAATAAAACGGAACATAATCCCAAATTGTCTAGAGAAGCGCTTTTATCATGTGTCATATGTTGGACGGAATATATGGATGGAAAAGGAGAAAATACGAAACGACAAGGGTGCTAGTCTTTTCTCCCACCTGTGATCCAGAGGTCGGTCTCGGGTGGGCATAAGATCCGTGGGCCCTATTGTCGGATCTGTGACTCCATGGAAGATGTGATTAAGGTAAGCGTGACATATCATGTGTCATAAAAAGGAACATAATCCCAGATTGTCTAAAGAAGCGCTTTTATCATGTGTCATATTAGAGTAGTATGAGTCTGAGTCCATTGTGGTTCGTGTTGGGTTTGTATTTCCCATAGCCACCGTTTCTGTAGTAAAAAACGGTTGTGGTTTGCACATTCAATCTTCATTGCTTCATTATAATTAATAATGCGGTCTCGATTGAAGATGTAATTGCAAGACTGTTTGTCGGGCTTCCAATGCTCACACAGGTTGATAAACAACGCTGATATTGAGCGGATTATTGAACCAACTACTCGAAATCCCTTTCGTTTCTCGAAATTGAACGGGTTATTTAACCAAGAATATGAAGATCAATAAAGATGAGTTGGTATTGAACCAAGAATATGAAGATCACGGTGCAGACACGTGGGAAGAAAGTCATTGGACTGCCGTAGATGAAGTCAAATGTGATCCAGAGGTCGGTCTCGGGTGGGCATAAGATCCGTGGGCCCTATTTTCGGATCTGTGACTCCATGGAAGACGTGATTAAGGTAAGGGTGCCGGATCATGTGTCAAAAAAGTGAACATAATCCCAGATTGTCTAAAGAAGCGCTTTTATCATGTGTCATATTAGAGAAACATAATTTTACAGACGATTTAGAGAAACAGAGAATACGTTACGAGATTCTTCGAGAATTAGAAAAGGAGAAAATACGGAACGACAAGGGTGTTGGTCTTTTCTCCCACGTATTTTATCAAATGAACTGTCACGTGTGATTATTTTATCTAATATGACACATGATAAAAGCGCTTCTTTAGACAATCTGGGATTATGTTTCGCAAATTGGGAACCACATATTCGTGTGTAAACGCTCGGAAAGATGACCGAATAGAGATCTGAATATATCCTTGGTATTTGTTTACCACATGTGTGATCCAGAGGTCGGTCTCGAGTTAGTTGTGGTTGATTTATAGGATGAGGTTATGAAACGGATATATGTTTATACGAATTTAAAGGACAATACTGACAGGGGTGCTGGTCTTTTCTCCCACTGTGCAAACTTGAAAAATCTCACCATAACACATTATAGACTGGTGGGCTTGAATGGTTTTAATATATTTCATCTTGGACTATCTAATCTAATACTTGAAAATGGATATGATCGTGTCAAGATCTTTATCTATCATATCATCAACCAACTGCTCGAAATCCCTTTCGTTTCTCGGGTTCGCATTCGACACAACACATCAAAAAATAAACTTCAAAAAATCAGTGCATTGATACGCATCGTGTAGGCCCGCCGCCAGACATAACCTACACCTGTCAGTCTGCCATGTCTTTTACTTTATTTCAATACGAATCGTATAGACCTGTACGACGCGTATTGAATTGAAAAAGTGTGCGGATAGACAGGGGGTGTGCCATTAAAAGGTTTGGGGTTTTCTTTGTTCCATGAGTATATAATGATCATTTGGTGAAATGTTTGACACTTCACTTTTGTAAATTTGTAATAAGAAAATAGTAAGGGCAGGCGGGGTGGAATAATTTTTGCATGTGATGGACAATTATAACGAGTGAGGGATCACAAAACACCACCGCCACCCATCCTTTTCAACGCGTGGAATGTATCATGCGTGAAGAATGGAAGATTGTGAGGGAATGTGAGGGTTTATTGTTGGGTGTTGTGAGTGATGGGCATTTCCACTAAAAAATGTCGTGAGTGATGGAATAATGGTTGATGACATGACGGAACTTGATTGGATGTTGTGAGTAATGAGTGATCACCACCTCACCCCCCTAAAAATATAACATATTGTTGAAAGTAAGTTTGTTTGCTATTTTTTTCTAATGTAGAATACGTGCTATATCTAACATGCTATCTACTAAAGTCGTGTACTCTAACGGTATCAAGATTTGTAATAAAAGTGTTTTTATCTCAAAGTATTTAAGAAATCTAGTCTCGTGGTAGGTACAAATTGGTGTAGACTTAGGGTAAGTTTAAAGTGTATGTGATTAGCGGTTGTAAAAAATAAATTTAAATAAATTTAACATACTACCTCAATGATATGTGAACAAAGATTTTTGTTAAATATGCTTTGAAAGTTAACGTCGAAAAGTTATAACACTTTAGATGAATCTCATGTCAATAAAAAAAATATGTAACTTAAACAGACAAAATCTTTTTACCGAGCATGATACATTTTGGGGCCTCAAGAAGCGAAAACACAAATATAGGTGATATATTATTAAATAAGAAAACTTATACATCAAACTCCTTTCTATATGGGAATTTTAGCATGTATATCGAAATCTTGATCTTTAAAGTCTACATATGAGGAATGAAAACAATTGCCTAAAGAAACTCATAAGAATCTCAAACCAAAGACCCGATGTGTTTTATAACCAAATGAAATAGATTAAAACTTCTAAAATTGGGGAAAACCATCGATTTCGAAAGGGAGCTCCACATGGTGAAATTATGACCGAGGGTTTGGGCAAACCGCTCATTGCCCTGTTTAGATGTGTAGTCCATTACTTACCTCGCAATTTCCAAACGTAGCGAAAGTTATGTCCTTATTAATTTGGTTCGCCTTCGAGCCCATTCGCTAGGTTTTGTTAGCATATTTAAAGTGTGATAACAAACTTCGAGAAACCACAACACTTTAGGCGAATCTCATATCAATCATGGACAAGACGTGTTAGGTTAAAGTGTTGAATATAGCAAACCATTTTACCAAGCATGACACGTTTGGGAGACACAAACACAACATACCAAATTTTTAAAAATATGGTTAAGAGTGCTCAAACGATAGTAGTATTAAGATGTGTGACATATTAAGAGTAAGCTCTTGTGTGGTGACCAAGAACAAAAGTCTGCGTCAATGTGACAAGAGCAAACAATATGATCTTAGTCGAGGTTTTACATTATGGTATCAAAGCGATTGGCGTGTCATTCTAGATGGTGCCATGGTGGAAAAAAAACCTCCTTATGGACAATGGATAGGGGTGTTTGAAAGACATTAGATGGATCTGGATGAGCCAGAATAGGTGAGATGATGAGTTGAACAAAGTGCATTTTCTTACCAACTTACCATATATGCCACGTTTAGGGTTACACGCATAGCAAATCCCATAATATGGTTCACCTTTTGAGAGGTTATTGTCAGAGTATATATTGTCAGAGTTTATTAATGAATTATTGGTTATTACCATAATTAAAAAATACGATTTGATATACGTTAAGATTTTCTATAAATTTATTCGTATAATCACATTGTATCCTCTCTATATATATACCCGGGGAAAGATGTAGCTTGAGAATAGGAGTAGCCCCCGCTACCCCTTGACGCTCCGGTGGTAATGTAACTTTTAAAAAGTTTAATGTTTTTTCGATTTCGCTGTTTTGGAACGTTGCCTCTTGACGTTTTCTCTAGATCCGTCACTATGTGTGCCGTGAGAGTTTTCCATCATTCTACAATAAGATGACAATGGCATGTCATGTGATCTTATTACACAAAAAACTACATGTGTCGTTGCACTTATAACTTAAATGATTTATCATCAAAAACTGACATGTGTGAATTATTAGTATGTGACATTTTTATATATAGTTTTGTCACGGTATCATTTTGGAATATATTATAATATTCATTTGGAATCATTTGGTTTTTTTTTTTTTTTTTTTTTGAACGGCTAAATGTTAAATGTTAGAAACCACCAAAGCAGGGATCGAACCCCTGACCTCCATGTTAGAATATTATATACCCATGTTAGCACCACCACACCACAAGGGGTGGGGCGGAATCATTTGGTTTTGGATGTATTATTTGGTTGGTTAAGTGTCCTTTTATTAGTAGGTCTGAAGTTGCACACAATCTGGTCCCCTTGATCATCAATACATAAAAAATATAGACCTCACATAATTGACCAAGGTGACGTCGTTTGCAACGTGCACCGACCATCTTTTTCACCTTTCGACCACTTCTTAGTTCTTACCTAACGTTAAAACTATAATAAAATGCACGTGGTAAATTTATTTCCAAATCTTTGTTTTTTTATTTTATTTAATAACTTTTTTTTTTTTTTCGTAAATATATAAATATACATACCCTATAAACAGAAATTACAAACTAATGGCAGGTAGACGAGCAACAAGCTGCGCCGCTACCCCCTTCTGAATGGCAAACCCTACCCTGCTAAACACAAAATTCTGCCCCTTAACATGTGTGGTGTTACTGCTTACCACCTGTTGAACTCGCTTTAGGAATCGCACCGCGTCAGGGGCGAGAGCGCCAAATGGTAAAATGCTAAAATGGTCCTTGAGATTATGTTACTTTTGGCACATGAGTTTAAAAATGAAACATTTTGTATCTGGGTTTCTAAGGTTTCTTTTTTGTTGTCATTTTCATTCAATTGGCAAACTGAGTTAGAATTTTTTATTAAATATTAAAAATTAAAATATTAAATGATGATTATACCCTTTATTTAAATGAGGAAAACGACAAAAGGGGGATAAGTTAACAGAAAATTGTAACTCGGTTTGTCAATAGGATGAAAATGACAATAAAAATGAAACCTCGTGACCCATATACAAGAAGTTTCATTTTTGGACTGAAGTGGTAAAAATGGCTTAAACTCAGAGACCATTTTGGCATTTTACTCTTTAAAGTAAGTTAGCATTTTTGGAAACTTATAAACAATTTGTTTTTGTAACACCCCCAAACCCGAATGTTTATAATTATCGTATGTCCTATATGACTTAGCATGAAATAAATGACTAGGCTATTTAACCTAGTTAAGTGTGTGGTTAGAAGTATTAAAAGACAAGAGTTTTGCCAATATTATTTAGTGGCAAACTTGAGGGACTAAAGTGGGGTAAATGAAAGTTGTATTTATAAAAAAAAAATATATACACATACACACACGATGGTGTGTTCGAGAAGGAGCCAGGAGCTCCATGAAGCTCACAAACCCTAACCATGAAGATCACCAAATTGAAGGGTTAATGGTAGCTCAAATTCAAGAAGAAACATGGATTAATGATCACCTTCACAAGGGGATCGCAAGGTATGTCTTAAAAGTTAGATTGGTGATTATGCACGAAGTGGGTTTTGATGTAAACCGTGAATTTGTATGAAATTGAGAATGGGTGTGTGTTAGAATCATCATATAGAACATGTATTATGCATGGTTTAGGTTAATTTGATGTTTAAGGGTGAAACCCGTTTGTTATGGTGAAGATGATGACATGGGTAAATCATCTATGTCTAAATTCTTGCTTAATATTGATGTATTTTGATTTGTATGATGGATTCTTGTTAGAGGAATTGAAAGAAATGTGATACTAGTATGTTTGATGTTTATGCATGTATGATTCATGTTGATTAGAAGGAAGAAATTGATGAATTATGTATGAGATTAGAAGGATATGCATGAACTAGTTGTACGTTATGCTTAAAAGGTGGTACGCACACCAATCGTATGATAAAATGTATATATTGTCGTCCGTATAGTCGATTATGATGTTACGGGTATATAATGATAAGTCGAAAGTTAAATTAAATGAACCGTTGACTTCTAAAAGTCAACTGGGTATAAGAAGAATGGTTAGACGTGTTGTCATAATTGTAAGATTAGAGTAAGTTATACGGTGCGTGTTAGACTTATGTGTGTTTAATGCGATGACATGATGAATTATATGAGTGCAAACGGATATGGGTATGGCTATATGAGTTACGTTTGTTAGAAATGACTAATGATATGACCGTTAACGTGTACAAATGAGTATGCTAATAAGAGCGTGATTTCGATGAAATGGAAGCATAGGAATCACGTCGAGACGAGCTCAAGCACGAGGTGTTAACGGGCCAAGAGGAGGCAAGAGATCGGATACGAGCACAGACACATAAGGTAAGTGATTTCGTAATCACTTCTTAGTTGCTTATGTAAAGTTATATGCAACTTAATTAAATATGATAATTGAGGTCAAATAGGAATGAATTGTATGATATCGATGAAGTATTAAACGAATCTTAGTTTTGATCCGAGCAAGGTATGTGTGATTAAGAATTGTAGCTAAGTAGTATGATTGGTTACTTATGCAAGGAATTCCTTTGTTGATTAAGGATAGAGCGAAATTGACAAAAACGCCCTTGATAGGTATATCGGGCAAACGACCTTAAATGTCTATTACAAACAAGTTATTTGATTAAATGAATGTTTTGAAAAAGTAAGAAAGCAAGAAGTATGATTTTCGTAAGCTAAGGACCTTAAAATACGCAAATACCCTTAACGGGTCAAAATAAGCTCTTGAGCGAAAATGGGTCAAAAGGATGCAAGACATCTGAGAACTTAATCTTTTATGATAGAAAATGTTGAAATTATAGGGTTCATGAGGAATTTAGGTCAAACAATCAAGTTATGTTGATGAATGCATGAACGGGTCAAAATTTGGTAAGAGGGTAATAAGCCGAAGAGTTAAAAGTCTGAAATTTTATTATGTCGGATGTTGGATTTTAACTCCATTAGATGGATAATTAAATTACGGACGTATAGGAAAAAGAATCGGGTAAAACGGATTAAAAACGAGAGAGTTATGCTCGTTTCCGTGAAATCGGGTTATGCTGGGAATCTGCAGCACCAGCAAACAACATTCTGTCGAAAACAGGTGCTAGCGTAGCGCGAGCATGTGCTAGCGCTACGCGAGCATGTGTCAGTTTCGCGAAAATCGTTTATTTTAACCGTTGATGCATTGCGAACCCGTCCGGACCGTTTTTAAACGCGTATAAGCTAAGATTGACTAATTTATTCCTTGTTTTAGGAAGTGTAGATACGTATGAAGGTATGTATGTATGTATGAATATAGGTTGTATGTATGAATGAAAGTATGTTTAGATGTATGCAAGTAGGGATATATATGAGCGTATGCACGTTTGTAGGCATACGTGAAGATATGAATGTATGTATGTAGGTGTGTATGTAGGTAGTACGTATATGTACGCAAGTGAGTATGTACGAATGTATGCACGTATGCAGGTTTGTGTGAAGGCATGTAATAAGTATGTATGTATGTATGAATGTATGTATTTAGGTATGCATGTATGTAGGTACGTACGTATGTATGTAGGTACGTATGTATGTAAGTTGTTATGTGTGATCGTAGGCATATGTACAAGTTTGTATGAAAGTATGTACGCATGCATTCAATGAAATTGAGTACTAACGATAATAATAGCGTGCCTGGTGAATGAAGTGTAACGCAAGAATATCAAAGAAGTCTCACCGCGGATTGTATGATCAGACGGAAAGCCGGAATGTAAAGAGTTAACGGAATGAAAAATAAACGTAAATAAATCTTATATGTTTATGATACGTACTAATGTTATGAATTTTATGTGGTGAGCGCAGGTAGTACGAGCCATGGGGATCATCAAGGAATAGAGATCGAGGATCGAGTCACTAGAGAGATTGTACGGGAACTTTGATGTATATAATGTAGTAAACATAAGCTATGTTTTTACTTAGTAAATAAGTCGATTGATGGATTTATGTGAAAGAGTTATGTTAAAGTTAAATTCTAAATAAGTTAAGGTATTTATAATGAAAGAAATTTTAGACATGAACTTTCGCTGCGACTTTTGGTCAAACGTGAATTTGGGTCTTACAGTTTTGAACGGCAAAGAATTTCACGTGTAAATATACTATTCAAAAACCAACATTTTCTTCCATAAACGGCATGGGAATTGATGGTTGATAATATATGTATATATACTTATCACATGGGAATGAATTGATGATTCACAAACTGCATGGTATTATTAAAAGAAAATAAACATAAAGAAACGAAAAAAGAAGCAATATACGAACCAGTGTGATTGTTGCATATGACGCTTTAAATTTGCGATGATATACATGTGCATGTGTTCAATAGTTCATGCCAAGTCGCAACGTTTTATAAATTACAAAGCTATGACATACAATGAACCGATATATCACTTCAATTAATTAATCTATGCCACATTTACAATACACATATATACTTTTTTTGCAAACAATTGTGTCTTGATAAAGTTATAAGTGAAAGATCGTAACTTTTTGCTAACCAGTGTGTGTCTTAAGTTATAATTGAAAGGTCATGACTTTTAGCAAATAAAATGAAAGGGTGTAACTAAATTGAACTAAAGGGTGTGATTTTAAACAAATGAAACATAACACAAGTTGCTAATTGTATAAGGGTATAATGTCTTGATAAAGTTATAAGTGAAAGATCGTAACTTTTTGCAAACAATTGTGTCTTAAATTATAATTGAAAGGTCATGACTTTTAGCAAATAAAATGAATAAAATGAAAGGGTGTAATGGGTTGTTTGCCAACTTCTGAATGGTTAAGTGTTGAACCAGTAAGAAATCTGAATCATTAAGTGTTAAACCAGTAAGAGGTCTGAACCATTAAGAGCCAGTATAATGCTTAACCGTTCAGAGGCAAAAGTCTGACCAATTCAGATTAGAGGTCTTAACCATTCAGACTTTGTATAATACTTAACCATTCAGAGGCAAATGTCTAAACCATTCAGACATTTGCTCGCGAAACAAACAGTCTGAACCATTAAGTGCTGAACCAGTAAGAAGTCTGAATCATTAATAGCCCCATTAAGAGGTAAACAAACAGCCACTAAGTAAATTGAACTGAAGGATGTGACTTTTAAACAAATGAGACATAACCCAAGTTACTAATTGTACAAGGGTATAATATAACACACCAACGCCAATTTCACTAACGCAATTTACACCGGTGGTAATTGTTGTCTAGAATTTTTACCAATCCCATTTTCAAATAATCATAGCCAATCTACTTACAAATGTGACATTTTTTGCATGGGTCAAAACTTGTCCAACTAAAAAATATTCCGGCAATGTTGGGCCTTTCTTCAAAACACTTTATGTCCTAAGTAAAATACTTTAGTTTGGTATTTTAGGCCGAAAATAAAGCAAAAAAAATAAAAAAATAAGAGTTTTGCATCAATTTAAGAATTTTTGCAATCTCATATAATCATACTAAAAAAAATATTAACATCCTGGTAGAGCGTATGGATCGGCGTCAACTCGTAAATATGACATACATTACAATATAAGAAATTATCCATGTCTATTTTTATATATTTAATATGTATTCGTTAATCTTTTGACCTTTATAGAATTATAGTCATAGAATAGGTGAAAATATATTGTGACTCCACCGTTTTTTTATTAAATCGTACTCGAAAAAACAATTCACATACTCGAAAACAAAGTAAAAATAAAAGGGTTAGGCTTTCGAAGAATAATCTGACCAATCATGATAATCATGTTAAACGAAATTGGTTCATGTGTTTGATAGTTTATACATATAAAACTTGTCTAACGTTAATATTGTCCTATAATAAATAATTTTGACAAAAAAATCTTCACCATTAAAATACTCAACTCAATGGTAGTTTTTCAGTCTTATGTAAACTTTTTTTATACAATTTTAAAGAATTTTACAATTTTTTAATAGTAATTTTCTTTCAATTCATGTCGTCTGTTGTACTTGAACACAAGACCTCTCATTCCCAAAGATGTTTAAAGATTTTGTTTTTGCCAATGAACCACTACCCTATCGGTAAGAATTTTACAATTAGGTAGTGTTTGGTATGCAGGAATTAGAGGTGGAATGGAATGGATGATTACGAGGGAATGAAGAAAAGGGTGTTTGGTTGGTCAATAGAATGGAATCACCCATTCCAAAATGCATTCCATTCCCTCAAAATCATTCCTTCCACCCCCCATGTTTTTTTTCCATTCCATCCCCTCTTGCACCATTCATCAACAACACCGCAACCCACCACCTTCGCCACAACCCACCACCACCACCACCACCACCCACCACCGACGCCATCGCCGCCACCCGCCACCACCTCACCCTGACAGCCACCGCCGCCGCCGCCACCCACTTGCCACCGTTATCACCCACAGCTGCGACCAACCGCTAACGACACTTGCTGCCGCCGCCCACCACCATCGTCGACGCCACCAACACCGACACCACCAACCACCGCCACCAACCGCCACCTCTGCTGCCACCCACCACCACCACTCGTCGGCGCCGCCGCACCGCTACTCGCCGCCGCCACCACCACCCATTGCAGCCGCCGACACCCACCACCGCCACCTATAACCAACCACAATCACTACCACCGACCACCACCACCACTCATCGCTGATTTTATTACTCCGTTTTTCTTGCCTACCGAACAATACACAATAATAACTCATTCTATTCACACATGGTAACCAAACAAGACATAGAATGGTAATGATCTATTGCATTCCCTCGTCCATTCCATTACCTCGTCCATTCCATTCCTTCATCTATTCCATTACCCTATACCAAACAGACCCTTAAGTCAATCAAATGAAACATAACCGAATCTTAGTTATTATTTTATAAGGACTTTTAATTTTAATAGACAAATATATATGTTTCAATTATTTTTTGGAAACTTTTAGTTCCGTACAATAAGAGTAAATTGCCATTTAGTCCCTGAGGTTTTTTTTTTCTTAAATTGTCACTTTAGTCCAAATAGTTTTTTTCTCCTTTGGCTCCCTGAGTTTTTTATTTTTTAACCATTTTGGTCCAAAACACTAATTTCGTTAAAAAATGTTAGTTAACTCACACTACATAGTTTGGTACTTGTCATTTTCATCCAAAAACCATTTTTTTCTTTTATTCAGTTATATCTATATAAAAAAACTTTAATTAAAAAACCCATAAACTAAAAATAAAAATAAAAATAAAAATACATATTAATATATAAAAACCTTTAATTTTTTAAAAACGAAATATTAATTAATATATATTAAAAAACCCTTTAATACATGCGAGGTGGGCGGTGATGGGTGGTGGAGGTGTGTGGCGGAGGTGGGTGGTGATGGGTGACGGAGGAGGTGGAGGTGGGGGTTGTGGACCTGTGGAGAGAGAGAGTGTGTGTGTGTAACACCTCGGGAAATATTATCGATCTATATGTCAACACGTGCCCAATCAACTCTCGATCATGCCAAGTTATTTAGACGAGAGGGACTAAATGTGTATAATAGTAGAAGATTGGATGTGGAAGGACTAAACAGGTCAACATGCCAAAGTTTTGGCCTCTGAGTGACCAATACGGACCGCAAGGCCTAAAGCTTTACGGACCGTAAGGCAAATAAAACACTGTATCTAGCAATCAGTTACAGACCGTAAAAATTAATACCTTACGGACCGTAAGCATTTGAAAACCATGGGTGCCAAGGGTCCTTACGGACCGTAAGCTGCCAGCCCATACGGTTCGTAAGGGGTTACAGCTGGCAAAAGTGGTAGTCTGCCATGGCAGCCTGCATGTTAAGCCAAGTATACGCGAATTACTACTCTAAATCCGGTTCTAACACCTCACATAATACTTGTACACATCTGAGAATCCCTCATAACACTTGGCATGATCCTACATCTCTTGTTCAAGTATAAATAGCACCCTTATTCATCCATTTTCTTTGCTCATTCACTTCTTCTCTTCTCTATCACTCTTTGAGTTGTTTCCTAATCAAAGGAAGCCACCCACTGAGTTCATATTTCTCCTAGAACACTTGTAAGTGTGCTTTCATAGCTCTTTTCTTTTCTAGGCCAAGTAATTAGCCAAAAGTTAAGCAAATTGACTTTTGCTTTGACTTTCAGTTATGACCATTATTGGCTAGCCAATGTTCGAATTGAACATGTCTACGTGATTGTAATATGGTAGGTGATAATCCCCTATGAGGGCACCTCCTGAAGATTACATTAAGTTAGTCAAATGACGGGTCAAAGTTATGTTAAAATGAAAGTCAAAACACAGTTTTTTCAGAAAATGTATAAAACGAACTTATAAATATCTAAACACCAATTTTTGACATTATATCAGTTACTATAACATATTAGAACATGTTAAAGCATGTCCAACCCGTCATTTCCAGTTTATAGTTCGATTTGTAACCGAAAGTCAAGCAGTTTGACTTCTGCTTTGACTTTCGATTCTGAACCGATTTAGCTAAGTTAGCTACTGATTTGAAGTTGCATTATGATCATATTAATGTATAGAATAACCCTTTGAGGTTATACCATTTGATCATAATCAGTTGTCGGGTTTTATGCAAGTTCTTATATTATGCCATAAAAATGTCGATTTTGCCCTTTTGTGCATAGATTGGATTTAAATCATAATGAACATAAAAATTGTAATACCTACTGATGTGGTAACTTAATAATGTTTTGGCATAATGAACTTGGCATTGACTCAGCCGATCACCTGATACCGCCTATGCGCGTACGGTTGACTTATATAACGTAGTTTATATAAGATAGCCGAATTAGGTCAAATTCCTTCAAATTCACTTCTAATCAGAATGTATTATTTTTTTGCCCTATATTATACAAGTCTTAGTACTTGTGAGGGTTGAAACTATACTCTATCCGGTCACTGCTTAATCTAGCGAACCAAATTACCCTTCTAGTTAACAGAATTACATATAAAATGACCGAATTGCCCTTCTTGTTAACGGAAAAAATGGATGAAGTTAATACAGTGGACTAAAATGGCAACGGTGAAACCTTTTTGAACCTAAAGGTAAAAAATAAAACCTTTCGACTAAAGTGACAAAATGGCCTAAACCACAGGGACTAAAATGCCATTTAACTCTATTAATTAATATTTGTTTTTAAAAAATTAAATGTTTTTTTTATATATTAATATGTATGTTTATTTTTTTAGTTTAAGGGTTTATTTTTATTAAAGTTATATATATATATATGTGTGTGTGTGTGTGTGTGTGGTAGGGATATCTTCTAATATAATTAGGGTTGTAAACGAACCGAACGTTCAGCGAACAGTTCGTGAACCGTTCGGCGGGAAGTTCGTTTATGTTCGTTCGTTTAATAAACGAACGAACATGAACAAGAAATTTCGTTCGATTAGTTAAATGAACGAACATGAACAGAGGTCTCGTTCGTTCGATTGTGTTCGTGAACGTTCGATAAGGTGTTCGTGAACATTCGTTGACGTGGGTTTATTTATGTTTGTATGTTTGTGTTTTAATTGAAGATCTTTGTACTTTCTTATATTTTATTTGTACTTTTTATATTATTAAACTTTTATTTATTTTTTTACCCTAACAATTAAAGTAGGAAACTCACTTTCACCTTGTTATGCATCATTTCCCTTTCATTTCTCATTATTTACATTGGGGAATACGACCGACCTCCGTTCCACAATAAGGGATTCAAGTTCGAGTGCTACTCTGTGGGTCATCTAGCTTTATCCTTCGTCGCGTTCGCCAAATTTATTTGTGTTCGTTTGTGTTCGTGAACCGTTCGCGAACACGCTCATTTCCTTAATGAACGAACACGAACATAAAATCTAGTTCGGTAAGTGTTCATGAACCGTTCGTGAACATATTTATTTCCTTAACGAACGAACACGAACAAAGCCTTGTTCGTGTTCGTTCGGTTCGTTTACAGCCCTAAATATAATAAAGCAAATGTTTGCTATCCTAGGTGTCAACATTTGAAGGCACTCCTCATATCTCTCTCCTATGTGGCACCATTTCAAGCCCCTCCTCTTAATATAATCCTAAGTGTAATTTTTCTAGATTTTTTAATTTTTATAAGTTTAGACTGCGGGGTATGGTGGGGCTTGGGTTGGGCGTGAGTTGGGGCGGGTGATGACACGTGGAATGGGAGCCCCCCCCCCCACTGCCTGGTACGTGTCCGCGGGGTATGGTGGGGCGTGGGTTGGGCTTGGGTTGGGTGCACCGCGTGGCAGGGTAGTTTTATAAAAAAAAAAATATACAAAATTTAAAAAAATCACACAAACATTTATAAAAAAAAAAACATACAACTTCATTAATATTTATAAAATTACATAAACCTAAAAATTACAAAATAAGAAACCTAAAGCGTTAAATAAATTTCAAAAAGGTCGATCTTGTCGAACGCTTTTTTTTCCTTGCCGCGAAACTCTATGTTCGCCACCGCCACCCGGTCCTCGTGGCTTAACTCGCCCCCGGGAACGGCTTCGTAGTACGCCTTGAAACGCTCGAGCTTGGGACGTAGCTTGCGCCATTTATGTTGGCACACGTTCATGTTGTGGCGGTCGTTACCGACGTTTAGTCGGTAGGCCGCGAAAGCTTCCGGCCAATATTTGGTTTGGTCCGGTGGCCGCCCCTTCATAGCGTCAACGACGCTTGTGACTAGGGCAAGTTCTTCGTCGTGGGTCCAGGATGCCATAGCGGGTTCGTGGGATGTTGGGTTTGTGGTGACCGGCTGGGGCAGCGGGTGGGTTTTGTCGAATTTTTGGGACCACGGTGGGGGTTGGGATGGACCACCCGGTTGGGGTTTGGGGGTATTTATAGAGGATGTTGGGGTTTGGGTGACCGGTTGGGGTGACCGCTTGGCCAAGCCAACGGTTTGAATTTAAAAATTCAAAACTTTTGGGATGGCCCGCTATGACGTGGCGGGTGAGCCAATGATATTCAGCCAACTAGGATGGCCAAACCGCCCCACGCCCGGCTTGAAACCCATGCCCCAAGGGCCACGCCGAAACCCATGCCCACCCGGGGTGGTGGCTTGG
This sequence comes from Helianthus tuberosus, assembly GCA_030545235.1. Taxonomy (NCBI): domain Eukaryota; kingdom Viridiplantae; phylum Streptophyta; class Magnoliopsida; order Asterales; family Asteraceae; genus Helianthus; species Helianthus tuberosus. Next base: position 31,536,809 of record CM060415.1, on the reverse strand, counting down.
GCGTTTTCCCCCTACCCACGCCCAAACTCCCGCCCCATACCCCGCAGTCTTACATCCCTTGGAATCTGAACATCCATGTTCTGCTGCAACACCAAAAAGGCATTCTGCAAATCACTGAATCAAAAAGTAGCCTGCAATTCACAACTCCTTCAGCTCATTCCCAGAATTCAAAATTCAAAAGCTAAAACTCTCTCTCTCTCTATATATTCACCATGAACACATGTATACACAAATGCATGACTTTTCATCTTCATTTTAGAGTGAAACTAAACCAGAGACTCCATTGGTGATCTCCGGTTGGATGTTCTTCAAGAACTATGTCTCATCTACGTTTAGATCTACATCTATGGTAGGTATTTTCGGTAAAGATGGAAATCCAGCACTGATCGGGATTACAGTGCCTGATTTGGTGGGGTTAAACCCTCCGTTCCAATAAGAAAGAAGCCCTAGCTAGGGCTAGAAAGAAATATTGAAAGATGGAAAACTTGTCGAGTAGAAGAGATAAAGAAGAAGAACAACAAGAGCAGTCGAAGAAGAAGAAGCAGAAAGTAGTAGGAGTTGAACTAGGTTTTGATAACGCCCTGCTTCCACTTGCAACATACGAAGAAGAAGACGAAGAAGAGGAAGAGGCAGAGAACCGACAAGAAGAAGACGGCGAGGAAGAAGAAGAAGAAGAAGAAGAGGAGGAGGAGAATGGATTTGGTGGTCAAGGGGGGAGGCGTAATAGGACTTTTGAAGTCCGTAGAGACTGTCCTTACCTTGATACAGTTAATCGCCAGGTATCCTCCTACAAACATATCTCCTCCTCTATTTGCACTGTTTATCCCACAACTTAGTGTGTGTTTGGGATTCCTTATTTCCCATCAACTTCTACTTATTTACTTGATAAAAAGTCCTTTTCTCAAAAATAGTGTTTGGCAAAAACAAAAGGACTTCCAAAATGACTTATAAATTGCACTTGTTAAAAGGAACTTTGAGAAGTAAGAAATTGTTACTTCTGAAAACCTAAAAGTCCTTTTGGGGGAGAATTTCCCATTCAACCCCTCAACCCCTGCTGCCATCTCCATTTATCGCCCAGCTTCATAGTTCATTTTTTTGATTATAACTGCTGTTCATTTTTTCGATTATAGCTAGGGTTTAATATGTATCGGTTGATCGTATAATTTCAGTTCGTGTTGTTTATCCGATTAACTACTGTTCATTTTTTTGTTATTTGGATTCTAGATTAAGGTGCTTGATATTTTTTCGATTAAGGTGCCTGTTATTTTGTTTATCCGATGCTGTTCATTTTTTCGATTATAACTGTCAGTGATGCTTGTTTATCCGATGCTGTTCATTTTTGTCATCTACAAGTTATGAATCCTTGGTTATTCTGATTCGCATTTAGAGTATTGTTAGCTATTTGACTATTTTACAGTTTTCGCATTCAGAAAATGGATGAAAACCATCCAAATGTTGTTTGTTGTGAAACACCACCTAACAAGGTTAGATCAAAATTTAAGTGGGATGATATTACGTTCAAGGAGTTTATCAATGCATGCGTGCTTGAAGCTGAAAGAGGGAATAAACCCACTACGTCCTTTAGTAAGGCTGGGTGGGCGAATATACTACAAACTATGAACGAAAAAACAGGTAAAACCCTTGATAAAAAACAAATGACAAACAAATGGGATAGCATGAAAAAAGAATGGAAGATTTATGACCGCCTGATGAGACTTGAAACTGGGATTGGTGGGACGAGAAGCTTCGTCGACGCATCGCCCGAGTGGTGGGATGAGAAAATAAAGGTAAGTTATAATAAACTTATAATCAAAGACATAATGCAAGGCTACTCTAAGTTATATTTTGTGTTTTTGTTGTAGGAAGATAAAGACTTTGCCAAATTTAGGGGTGCAGATTTGAGCATCTTTGAGTCGGATTATGCTACTTTGTTTCGGGATTCGGTTGCCACCGGAGAAAACGCTATGACTCCGTTACAATTTCAAAACGATAGCAATGTGAGCGGTGTTCGAAGTGAAGAAAATATTGAGGGCAAAGGAGATAGTGATGAAATAAGTTTAGGTGATGATGATACTTTGTTTCCTAGTTTCGTCGAAGGTAGTTCGAGTAAAAGGAAGAAATCTAAGAATGTTACTCACAAACGTTCAACCAAGAGCAAAACTTCATCTTTCGAGGACAAGCTTGATGTAGTATTAGATGCCTTATCAACAAAAAGCACACAAACTTTTCCACCAAATGATGCCTCCCCAACAATTGCAGATTGCATGAACATTGTCATCACTTTTCCCGGTTTCGAAGAAGATTCACAAGATTATACACGTGCATTGCGTGTTTTAATCAAAAAGCCAAACCGTGAAGCGTTTATGTATCCAACAACTCATGCAGCAAAGATGAAGCTCCTTAAGTCTCTTATGGAAGAATGATTTATCCTTTTATGTTTTGTGTTATCGTTTGACATTATGTGTTATCGTTTGACATTATGTGTTATCGTTTGACATTGTGGTTTATTTCTACTTTTTATATAATGTATTATTGTTTACTTTTTATATAATGTATTATTGTTTACATTTTTGTATTAATAGGATGGACAGTGATGACTCCGATTCGTATGACGGTGATGAAGTAAATTTTGTGGATGAGGATATAGAATTCAAAAGGTTATGTGGAATAGTTGTCCAAGGGATAATAATAGCTCGTAACTTGCATAATACAAGAAGGCCATGTCACACGTCGGGTCGAACAGGCCACATGTATGTTAATGAAATATTAACTGGCCATCCTAGACGGTGTTATGAAATATTTAGGCTGCACGTGCCAGTTTTTAGACAGTTATGCAAAGATCTTGTTACGAATTACGGATTGAAACAAACCCGTAATGTGTCTGTCGAGGAGTCGGTCGGAATCTTTTTGATGACTTTGGCTCATGGGTGTACAAATAGGTTTGTCCAAGAATCTTTTAATCATTCTGGAGAAACCATTCATAGACATTTCCATAAAGTTATGGCGGCCGTGCTAAAGATGAGTGCTAACATCATCAAGCCATCCGCAAACTATAATGATGATGTACCTGCTCATATATTAAATAATCCTCGGTATTATCCAATATTCAAGGATTGCATTGGGGCTATTGATGGGACTCACGTGAGGGCATCGGTTCGATCGAAGGACCAACCGAAATACATTGGTCGAAAAGGATATGCGACACAAAATATAATGGTTGTTTGTGATTTTAACATGTGCTTTACATTCGTATGGGCTGGATGGGAGGGTAGTGCACATGACACCCGAATCTTCAATCAAGCCTTACGGAGTCCGGAGCTTAATTTCCCACATCCAATGGGTGGTTAGTATAATGCAATTTTTATGTTTTTAATACTTGTTTGAAATGACAAACAACTGTTTTTTTTTATATTTGTAGACAAATATTACGTTGTTGATGCCGGATACCCAAATACTAAAGGGTATCTTGCTCCATACAAAGGTCAAAGCATTCGTTATCATATTCCGGATTTTCGACGTGGACAGAGTAGTGCTATGCGTGCTCCTCGCGGACCAAAAGAGACATTTAACTATCGCCACTCGTCATTGCGGAATATCATTGAGCGGACCTTTGGAGTGTGGAAAGCTAGGTGGGCGTTATTGAGAGATATGCATGTTAATTACACATACGAGCACCAAGTGAGTATTGTGATAGCATCGATGGCGGTCCATAACTTTATTAGAAAGACCAGTAGGTTTGATGAAGCATTTAACACGGCCCAACAAGAATTTTACATTCCTCGTGGTACTAGTAATGCACTTCATGAAGAAGTTCCGTCTACAAATCGTACGGATGATGTTTGTTTGTATATGCAAGCGAGAAGAGATTGTATTGCGCTAGATATAATGGAATCACGGACATGAGCATAGTATGATATTAGTGTCATTTATGTGGATTTTTATGTTTTTTTAGGAATCGGAATGTAATATTATTATGGTCTAATCAGGAAATTATAAAATATGTAAACGAATTTTATGTTACATGTTTCGTAAAATGTTTTTCAATAACCTAGAGCGTTAAAAAAAAATTAAATAAGCTAAACCAAACAATTTTTAAAGGGATGCCCTTTTTGGTCATTTTACATGAATAAGCTAAACCAAACACTTTTTAAAAAAACTACTTATTAACTTATTGGCTTACAAGCTAACCCAAACACTTTTTTAGAAATTCTTTTTAACAAAAGTCCTTTTCTCCAAAATAAGCTAACCCAAACACACCCTTACTTACTACTTACTTGACTTGTTGGAAGACAATACACTAGAAGAAGAAATATCAATAATAAAACACTCACTGTCCATGAACACAGGATAGGACTAGCAGGGGAATTTTTTTTTCTTTTATTGTTATCGATATGTGGAAATCCCATGAATTTTTTTGAACTCGTGCCAGATCGTCTAATATATACTTGATTTTAGGTCGACAGTACAACTATTAGAAAGGCTGCAAAGTTCCTAACAAGCCTAAGAGACTTGCAAGTGCATTTTTTTTCAAGTAATTAGCTCAGCTGTTTCTTCCATTTGTTTGCAGTTTACTATTTTGTTTGTACACTCATCTGTTTTTATTTTTCTATATTGAATGAAGGGAGAAATTTAGGAAGAAAATCAATCCTAACAACTAATCTGTAGTTGTTGTTGTTGTGAGTATTTTTCTTATATGTGCTTAAATAGAAACAATATTTAATTTGTTTATTCTAGCTGTAAAAAACAATCAACAGGATGGCAACTATTTTTGGTGTCCTTCCTTAAGAATCTTTTTTTGTTCTTTATTTTGAATGTCACTCACTGCAATTGATTTGTTTTGAATGTCTTCCATGTTTCAGTTTGGACGACTGTGTGATGTTTTTTTTCTGTTAGTTGTTAAATCATATTTGTTATTTGATGGTTTATGTTTAATAATCATATTATTTTAATAATCATATAAACGAATATGATCAAGTTTGTTTTCTTTGTCTTATATTTGATAAGTACTTTTAAGTTTGAAAACATTGTTAACGTTTAATTAATACACCTTATTCATCATGCATTATTCATATTTTAAAATATATATAAAGTTGTCTTTAATAAAATTTAAATATCCGAACCCGTGGGTACCATGGGTGATAATGGAGAAGTGTCGTGTGAATGGAGAAGTGTCGTGTGAATGTTAACGGAGAAGCTGAGATCTAGATGATTTGAGGTTAGGTTTGAAAGGTAAAAGGAAAGTCAGTGATGAAGAAGACCAATAATGGAGTTGGTGTGTTTATTTTATAGGAAGATATCCATCAGTGAAAGTTGGATGATCCGAAAAAAAAAAAAAAGATCCACATTCACTCGGATCCCTACAGTGAAATGCATTCAATATATGGTACATTTTTTTTGTTGGTAATGTTTGCCAAACATGAATGGTTATCCATTTATAAGAAATCTATAAAAATTTAACACAACCCATAACCCGTGAATCTCACGGGTATATAACCTAGTGGTAATATATAAACGGAATAAAAGAAAAAAAATGGTGTTTGGATAAAAATGACAACTACCAAACTATTTAGTGTAAGTTAACTGACATTTTTTAATGAAGTTAGTAAGTTGGATAAAAATGACAAAAAAATGGAAAATTCTAAGACCTAAAGGAGAAAAAAATTATTTGGACTAAATTGACAATTTGATACAAACTTTAGGGACTAAAATGACATTTTACTCGTATAATAATTAGAAAGCTAATCTTGTTTCAGAAAAAGAAAAGAAAAAAAGAATTTAGTTTAAGAAATAATTGGGGGTTGAGTGTGTAATTCACTCACTGAGCTATAAGATATTATTATCGCAAATCTGCGAGTAAACCCAATCATTCCACAATGTAAACAAGTAATTTTTTATAATTATTAAGGAATCCATTATTTCTTCATGGGCCATGGTATCCATATGATTGAACTTTTGTTAGTAACATTTTAAACTACTGCCGATTTTTTATTTTGGATTTGGTTGGCAAGATTTGATACTAATATCTATATTTGCATAATAAATATGCAATTTTAATCATGAAGTTTATTGATGTGAAATATATCTTATTTGTGATATTTAAGAGAAAAGCGTTTGAAATGTAATCGGTAGAAAACGCGCAAAAGAATAAAAATCTTAATAAATGTTGTGTGATGAGATGATATGTAATAAATGTTGTGTGATGAGATGATATGACATTTAAGCGTTATTTTAGTCTTTGTTTTACCCAACGAAATTTAATAATATCAGTTTTATATTTATATAACATCATCAACATGATTGTGCATCTATTGTACTCTTTGCATTATTGTTTTATTAGGCTTTGAAGAGTTGTAAGGTGTATTTTTGTGTTTGTTTAAGTGGTTTACTTGAGTGGGCTCTTGGCTCCCTACACATGTTTATGCGGTGTCTTTGTTTTTGACACTCATTTTGCTTCCCGTCTTTTTCATATATCATTATCATCGCACTATGTCTCTCTCTGTACATTTAGCTCTCTGTCTAGAAGCTGTACTTTTGTGGTCAGCTGTCGATTGTGTGATTTACAATCTTGTTAAGGTGATTTTCATAGCCGTGTTATTTGGTCGATTATTAGGCTATGATCCTGTTTCTTGGGGTTTCTTTTGAACCCTAGATTTTTTGTTGTTCATTTGGTGTTTGAATCTGATGTATTTTTTAAGATGTACATGCGATGAGCCATTGGTGATTCTTATCTCGGTGTTGTTTTTTTCGATTGTTTGGCCATTGGGTACTTACGTTTATGTTTGAATCTGAAAGATTTTTGAAGATGTATATGCGATGATCGATTGGTGAGCCTTAGTATTCTTTAAGTGAGTGTTTCGCTCTGTGATTGTTGTTCGCTTATGATTTGGATTGCTTGGTCTGCCCTTTTTTGTTGTTATTTTGACGTCTGAATCTCATTTATTTTTCAATATGCAAAGATGATAAGTCACTGGTGATTCTTGTATGTGGTATGTTAAAATTTGAGCTTTGTATGTCATATGTATAGGCGACGACACATTGTTGAGCCCAATGTTGTAGAAGGCGCTAGGCGCTAGTCGGGCGGTGAGGTACCGCCTAGGGATTAATCGGGATTAATCGGAATGAGATTTTTATATGTATTTTTTCAAAATTATGTATATATACCCAATGTTGTAGAAGGCGCTAGTCGGGCGGTGAGGTACCGCCTAGGAATTAATCGGGATTAATCGGAATGGGATTTTTATATGTATTTTTTCAAAATTATGTATATATACCCAATAATATAAAAATAATACTTCAAAATTCACATAAATACTTCAAGTTTCAGATAGTATGGTTCGATTTTGACCGATTTTGACCGATTCTGACCGATTTTGACCGACTAGGACCGATTTTGACCGCCTAGGACCGATTTTGACCGATTAATATAGTCCGATTAATCCGATTTTTGACCGCCTAGGACCGATTTTGACCGACTTTGACCATGGCTGATTAATTGACCGACTAGCTCAAAATTAGGCAGTGAATGGCCGCCTAGCGCCTAGGCGCCGATTAATCGGCCGCCTAGGCCGATTTTTGCAACACTGCATATACCCAATAATATAAAAATAATACTTCAAAATTCACATAAATACTTCAAGTTTCAGATAGTATGGTCAGTGTTGTAGAAGGCGCTAGGCGCTAGTCGGGCGGTGAGGTACCGCCTAGGGATTAATCGGATTGGGATTTTTATATGTATTTTTTCAAAATTATATATATATACCCAATAATATAAAAATAATAATTCAAAATTCACATAAATACTTCAAGTTTCAGATAGTATGGTTCGATTTTGACCGATTTTGACTGATTCTGACCAATTTTGACCGCCTAGGACCGCCTGGGACCGCCTGGGACCGATTTTGACCGATTTTAACCGATTAATATAGGCCGATTAATCCGATTTTTGACCGCCTAGGACCGATTTTGACCGACTTTGACCGACTCCGATTAATTGGCCGACTAGCTCAAAATTAGTCAGTAAGTAGCCGCCTAGCGCCTAGGCGCCGATTAATCGGCCGCCTAGGCCGATTTTTGCAACACTGAGTATGGTTCGATTTTGACCGATTCTGACCGCCAAGGACCGATTTTGACCGATTAATATAGTCCGATTAATCCGATTTTTGTCCGCCTAGGACCGATTTTGACCGAATTTGACCATGGCCGATTAATTGACCGACTAGCTCAAAATTAGGCAGTGAATGGCCGCCTAGCGCCTAGGCGCCGATTAATCGGCCGCCTAGGCCGATTTTTGCAACACTGATTGAGCCTTAAGATGTTTTGGATGGGTGTTTGGATATGTCCTTGTTGTTCCTTTATAGCTCAGGTTGTTTGATTTGGACTTTTTACGTTGATGTTTCGATGGTTGAGTCGAGGCGATGAGCCTTTGGTGAGCCTGGTATGTTATATGTTGGAAAAAATTCTTAATATGGGTGATTTTGTGATTGTTTTCTGTTTATAGGTGACGTTTTTTTGTTATTGTCTATGATGGAGCGTTTGGATATGTTAATGTCGTGTCTGTTTACCACACTGGATTTGTGATTGTTGTATGTTTACAGTTGGAATGGTGAGCCATATATATGATATGTTTAACAAGATGCTTTAATAGAGTGTTTGGATATGTGAGTGTTGTACGTTGTTTAGTCAACTCTATTGTTTTTTTTGTTAATGGGGCTATGATATTTGTAAGAGCCTAAATGTGTCATCAATAATGTATGTGTAACATTGATTTCATTTAATGTGTTTGTAAGTTAGGCAATGAAACTTTGTTAAGCCTTTGTGTTTTGTATAACTAAATCCAGGCGATGATGATAACCGTTTAAGGTAGAAGGCTGAGATGGTTTTTTAAAAACAACCATGCCTCCTTCCGTCTGAGACTACAATTATGATTGTACACGAATGTTGATAATTGATATTATATTAATAATATTCAACCTTTGTGTGCATTCGTTGTTTCAACAGTATGCATTGTCCGTTGCTTTAATTGTTGTATATGGTATCAATTATCAACATTATTGTGCATCATGTTGTTGTACTCTTTGCATTATTGTTTTATTAGGCTTTACTATGTTGTAAGTGGTTTATTTGTGTAGGCTCTTGACCCGTCCTACACATGTGATTAACACGCGTTTACCTTTCCAACTTCTTAAGATTTGGTTATATCCTTGCCACATGTCCACGACTTTATATGTAGACTTGGTTATTGGAACATGTATACCTGTTGTAAAGGGTTTCAAGGCAATGATGATGAAAGATGTTTGGTCGTTATTGTTATGACATGGCGAATGTCTTTCATTCACTGCCACAATAACGTACCTTTTTCTGAGCCTAATGGTAATATGAAATCAAGCTATAACTCGCACTGTCTTCACCTAGCATGGCACTCAGTTCAGCTATGGAAGAGATTTGTTTAAGGCTACTGGTAGCATTTCAGATTCATTTCACATAGGCTAACTTACAAGCCGGTTATGCTTCAGGAAAATAAGAAATTATATTCATTTCACTTTTAGATTTTTTTTTGTGATTTTGTGTATAGTCTACGACATGGCAACTGGAAACCAGACCGAACTTCTAGCACGCCTACAGAAGTTGTTCGACGATGTTCTTGCTTATGATCAAGAAAATAAGTTAAAGATTGGTGGATCTTACTAATAGGGTCCCAAATCTATGTAACAGGAAATCGGAGCTAAAGTCTAAAATTATTGCACTATATAAAGATGCAAAGGAAACACAACAAGTAGATTGGGGTTTTTTAGCTTTATGTTATTATGTATGTTATGTATGTTGTTTGGTTGGGTTTTTGATTGTATTAAAAATTGTATTGTACAAGAAATAGGGTTACACAAAGATGGTGTTTATATAGACCACCATATTACATACTAGCCCCTATACTATTTGTTTCCTTCTTTCCGACACTCCCCCTCAAGTTGAGTAGTGGGGTCTCCAATACTTAACTTGCTCAAACAGCTACTAAAAGCGTTTCCGTTTACTGCTTTTGTAAGAATATATGCGAGTTGATCTTTTGATGATATATACGGGAGCTCTATAATCTTTTCTTCCAGTTTTTCCTTGATGAAATGTCGATCTACCTCCACGTGTTTTGTTCAATCATGCTGAACTGGATTTTCTGAGATTTGTATTGCAGCTGTATTGTCGCACATAATTTTACTGGGTGCTACTCTTTGGGAGAAACCAATGTCTTCTAGAAGTTTCCTGATCCAAAGAACTTCGCTTAACCCTCGAGCTATGCCTCTGAACTCTGCTTCTGCACTCGATAGAGTGACCACCTTTTGTTTCTTACTTCTCCACGTAACAAGGTTTCCACCAACTAAGGAGAAGTACCCTGATGTTGACCTTCGATTTCCCTTATCTCCTGCCCAGTCGGCGTCAGTGTAGAGCTCAACATTTAAATGTCCATTTGCTTTGAACAACACTCCATGGCCTGAAGTCCCCTTTAGATACATTAGAATTCTTTGAGCAGCTTCCATGTGGGCAACTTGTGGTTGGTGCATAAACTGACTTACCACTCCAACAGCATAAGCTATGTCAGGACGAGTGTGAGAGAGATAAATTAACTTGCCCACGAGCCGTTGATACCTTTCTTTGTCTGCAAGCTCTCCAATAAGTTCCATGTGAAGATTGTGGTTCACCACCATTGGCGCATCTGCTGGTTTACAATCAATCAAACCAGTTTCAACCAAGAGATCAAGGACATACTTCTTTTGGCAGATGAAAATTCCCCGTTTAGACCTGAGAACTTCTATTCCGAGGAAATACTTGAGATTCCCAAGGTCTTTCATTTCAAACTTTGAAAACAAGTTCTTTTTTAGCCGTGCTATTTCTTCTACATCATTTCTGGTAATAATCATGTCGTCTACATATATGATCAAGCAAGCTACGAGGCCGTTTCTTCTCTTGAGGAACAGAGTATGATCAGCGTTACTTTGGTGATACCCGTATTCCTTCATGGCCAAGGTGAACTTTCCAAACCATGCCCGAGGAGACTGTTTTAGTCCGTACAGAGATTTTTTTCAACCGACAAACTTCCCCATCTTTAAAATCTTCTGAAAAACCTGGAGGTGCTTCCATGTAGACTTCTTCCGTCAGGTCTCCATGAAGAAATGCGTTTGTAACATCAAACTGATGAAGAGGCCAATCCTTATTGGCTGCCACAGAGAAGAGGACTCTGATGGTGTCCATTTTTGCAACCGGAGAAAACGTCTCAGAGTAATCAATCCCATACGTCTGAGTGTAACCTTTGGCTACAAGCCGAGCTTTGTATCTTCCAATGGAACCATCCGGTTTATATTTAATTGAATACACCCACCGACAACCAACTGTTTTCTTTCCTTTAGGAAGAATGCACTTCTCCCATGTATTGTTTTTCATAAGAGCACACATCTCCGTTTCCATTGCTTCTTTCCAGTTCTTCTTACCTTGCGCTTCCTTTACAGAATCAGGTATTTGTTGGAGTATAGTGAGGTGACAAATGCTTTCGCACTGTTAGATAAGTTCCCATTAACCATATTAGCTACATGATACCTTGAATTTCTGGTTTCCCTCTCTGGGGAATACCGTTTTGGAGGGACCCCTCTGTTGGCTCTAGGAGGGAGAGGGTATCTTCCGGTTGCCTCTGCTGCACCTGGTTCCACATGTTCAACAACTGGTTCGACGACTGGTTCAACCTCTTCTAAATCTGGTTCAACCTGTTCCACATCTGGTTCAACATGTCTTGTAGGTTCCGTTGTTGTTGGTTCTATGTGTTCCCCTGTTGTCTCATGGTTATAAAACGCAGGATATTCAGGGTTCTCAATATTTCTTACCTCTGGTATCACGTTGGATGGACTTTCTTCAGTGGTACTGTGCTCCGCAGATTGTGTGGCTGTGTTTGAAGGACTCGAAGTACTGTGATGGTTTTCTATTGTTACTTCTTCAGATGAGGGAAATTGAGTTAGCCAACTCAGAGTGTCTATACTTTCATTCTCCCCCTGACCACTGAGTTGGGTGTCATAAAAGTATTTCGTTTCAAGGAAGTCAACATTCATTGTGGTGAACATTTGATGAGTTTTTGGATTATAACACTGATAACCTATTTGATCGATCCCATAGCCGACAAATACACATTTCTCAGCACATGGGCCAAGCTTGTTTCGGTTGGTTTTGGGTATGTGGACAAATGTTGTACACCCGAAGATTTGAGGTTCAAGTGTAAGAGGATGGGGAATACTGACAGACTTAGACAGACAATCTAAGGGAGTCTTAAATTTAAGAGCTTTTGTGGGAAGCCGATTTAAGAGATACACGGAGGTTGCAACTGCCTCCGGCCTGAAAGATTTAGGTACATGAGATTTAATTAAGAGGGCTCGAGTCATTTCAAGAATAATACGGTTTTTCCGTTCGGAAACACCGTTTTGTTCGGGGGTATGAGAACACGAGGTTTGATGAATTAATCCTTTGGTTTTAAAGAATTGTTTCATGGATGTATTGACAAATTCCCCCCATTGTCAGATCGGAGGATTTGGATTTGAGTTTGGAACTGAGTTTGAATCATAGCATAAAACGTGATAAATTTCTCGTAAACCTCGGCTTTGTTTTTAAAAAAATATACCCATGTCATGCGAGTGCAATCATCCACGAATAGTATAAAGTACCGAAGACCCTGCCCCCCATCACAGGAGCAGGACCCCACACATCAGAATGGATTAGTGAAAAAGGGTGAAGCAACTTTCGTATTGCTAGGTTTAAATGGTTGTCGATGGCTTTTAGCACGAAAACAGGTTTCACAATCTGTTTTTCCATTTGACGGGAAAAGTTTTGGAAACAAAAGATGCGAATAACCACTGGATGGGTGTCCCAAGCGTATATGCCATAGCCAGGCTTCTCGGTTTTCGGTTCCATGTGCCAACATCACAGTACCTTGTTGAGCCACTTCATCCACGTAGTACAATCCGTGGCGCTCAATACCACGTCCAATAATCACACCCGTCCTGATATCCTGTAGGAGGCAAAAAGTAGGGTGCATTAGTACCGTGCAATTTAATTCTTTGGTAATATGACTAATTGAGAGCAATTTGTGTGATAATGACGGAACATAGAGGCAATTTGATAATTTCATAGTTGGAGAGATTTCAATTGTTCCTCCTCCTCTCACTTGCATTGTTCCGTTGTTTGCGGTATGGATTTGGGTTTTTTGAGGATTGGTCATTGACCGTATGTCCAACGGTTCAAATGTCATGGTGTCGGTGGCACCAGAATCGAATATCCAAGAACTGTTTTTTTCATGATTGATTTCCATTTTTTTTTGCTAATCCGGCGTATTTGATAAATACGCTCGATACTTGATCTCACGTTCAAGATTAGAAAAACTGCCCAATTTCGCTGGAAGCCAGTAAACACGCCGTCAAAGTAACGTTATTAAACGAATAACTAACCCAGCGTATTTATCAAATACACTGGACACTTGAACTCGCGTTCAAGATTTTCGTTCGGAATACCGTCGCTAGGTAGCGAAGTTATCTTACCGGCGTATTTATTAAATACACCGACAACTTGAACTCGTGTTCAAGATTTAAAAATCGTCCAGAACCTTTAACAAATCCGCCAAGGGTTTGGGCGTATTTATCAGTGGCGTATTTATCACTGTTGAACAATGACAACAGCGTATATACTTCAAGTCTTCTTCTTAGTAAATAAGCCAACTGAATCCTTCTTTCTTCTACTGTGAAACAAAGTTGAACCCTAAAATTTTAACCTCAGCCGCACCATAGATTGTTCTTCTTCTTCTTCGTTTATTCGAGCAACAACAAAAACAACAAACCTTCTGTTTGACACAACTTCGATAGATCTGAATCAGCGTCAATCGTTTCTCAGATCCAAAGACACAACCTCAACCAACAACCATACTGAAATCGTTCAGATCTAAACTCGATCTCAGAGTCTGATCTGAAATTCGAGACGGATTTGCTGAACAAAGTGGCGGCTGGATTTAGGGTTGTAGGGTTTTTCTGATCGAAGATGGGACTTAGGGTGGCGGCTGGATTTAGGGTTTTGCTAATTGAATGACTGCTACGCTGCTGAAGATGATGGATCTGCTACGCACAGGTTCGGAGTTGATTTTGATTTTTTTTTGTTTTGATTATCGAGTTTTGTTCTGGTTTGAGGTTGTATTGGCTTGGGATAGATTGTAGACGATGAGCAAAGGAATCAGAAACACTGCTCTGATACCATGTTGTTTGGTTGGGTTTTTGATTGTATTAAAAATTGTATTGTACAAGAAATAGGGTTACACAAAGATGGTGTTTATATAGACCACCATATTACATACTAGTCCCTATACTATTTGTTTCCTTCTTTCCGACAATGTACTTATGTAAAGGTGCAAAGGAAACACAACAAGTAGATTGGGGTTTTTTTAGCTTTATGTTATTACATATGTTATGTAACTATAAGTGATTGTAAGTTTTGTTATCCAATCCACTATCATACACTCAACTGAAATTGAGTCTTTAAGAAAATAACGATCGTCTTTACTCTCTCAAACTATCTTCTCTCATTGTCGTTACCACCATCGGACGCCATATCTCTACCATTGTTAGCCCGCTATTGTATATAGAATTTTACGATTCCTCCACCCCCTCTGGTCCAACTATCCCTTTTCCTAATCTTTCTGTTCCTTCTTTTTTCTTCTTTTGAAGGATTTTTTTTTCTTAGTTATAGGTTTGCTACATTTGGGTTTTTTTTAATATATTATTCTGGGTTTATAATTACGGTTTAATAAACTAAATTATCAAATGTTTATTCATTAAGGTGCATTGTCTTGACCCCTTTTCACTCAAACCACATGTGTAAAGCTCGCCCACAGAACCTTTATGGCTTTATGTCTTAAAGTGAACCTTTTCTAAGAAATCGTGATTCGTGTGCAATTTCTTAAGAGCCGAGTGTGTCGTCTCAAAAAGAAAAAACCACACATGTTATCGTTTTATTTGTTGATTTAATTATTACATGTTAATACTTTAGTTTTAGAAAAACAAATGATTGTTTTTATTTTTTTTTATTTTTTATGATTCTTCATGGAACTCACCCCCTCTCTCTTTGCGGGTCGGTGTATGTACACATGTTTGTGTATATATACATACACATATATAAAAGGGAGAATCAAAATAAAAGTTTATTTCTACAAGAATTGTAAGAAAAAATATTTGGGCTGCCACATGTCCTTCCTCTTTTTGTGTCTTCGAGCCTTCAAAGCAAAACAGGCAGCACACTAGCACAACTTTTGCTCTTTCTTATAAATCACTAACTCTAATTTTGGACGTATTGTTGTGTACATCTTTTTTTTTAATGAAAAATTTGTATCAATGATAGATCACTGGGGTATCATCGTGTCACTAGCGGAGTCACCCGATCATATCCATCTCTACTAGGCAATAATGCATATACACCAATTCAGGAGGAAACCCAGTAAATCTGGGAAAACCCCCCTTAGGGGGAGCGGGTGGTTATCACTTGCAAAAATTCTATCACTCACAACATCCAATCAAGTTCCGCCATGTCATCAACCATTATTCCATCACTCACAACCTTTTTTAGTGGCAATGGTCATCACTCACAACACCCAACAATAAACCCTCACACCTCCTCACATCCAATTATCACAGAATAGCCCATAACGCGTGAAATATATCACGGAAAAATCCCATCACTCGTTAAAGTTGTAGGTGGCGGTGGTATGTTGCCAAGTTCCACGCGTGGAAGAAATACATCACGGGAACTTTTGTTCCCACCCCGCCTCTCCTTATAGAAATCGAACCCAGAACTTAATGGTCTCTAAGTCTTATCACACCCTAAAGGTGCCGCTATATGCCATAGGCTTGTGTACATATTCTAAATGACGACTTGACCAATGTATTTATTTAGACGATTTTATAGTATTGGTTTACATGCAAAGTTGGTTCTAATGATGTATTGTTATTTAGTAAATAAGTACGTGAAAGATATTTAACCTTTTCTTAGTTACCATTTAGTAAACACGTCAATCTAAATCATTCATTTTTAAAAGTCAACTAGTAATAAGGTCCGTGCGTGTTGCGGCGCAAGTACATCGCAAACATCGAATGGATTTATTCAAGTGTTAGGTGATGTATTAACCATACGAAAACGCGTGTTTCGACATATCTGATTGAACTCAATGTAACCTATATAAGTATTGCGATTGGATCCTAACGTAAAGTAAGTTGAATCTATCTCGTACAATCATAACTTATTCTATAGGATTAATTAAAGATTTGAGAAAAGAAAGAAAAAAAAAAAGAAACCGCAATTTGACTCCACTCTGTTCGGAACAGCATTTATGAAAACGTACATAAAATAAGTAAGAAAACGTATTATATTAAAAAAAATATATTCAAATGTAGACCAACTCGACTTGATACATACGCATACATAAAAATATGTATGTAAAAATGGTTTTTTAAACGAAAACGTGTTATATTTGACCTAAGTCGTTTCCAGAAAAAGTTTACGTCGAAACGCAAACACCCTTAAATTTATACGGATACGTACATAAAAATAAGCACGGAAAAATAGTTTTTTAAGTAAAAAAATGATATGGGTAAACAAAAGAAATTAACGAACGAATGTTGTCGAAGGAAATTTAAATTAGTAAAAAGCTAGGGGCTAAAAATGTCAATTGTTAAAATAGAAGAATAGTAAATTTAGATAAAAGTCTAAAATTGATTATTCCAAAATTGGAGGGGACGTAGCAAAGCTGAAGGGTTTGAAATGCAATATTTTAAAAGTTTACGGGGTAAGGCAAAGCCGGTGGGAAACCCCACTGACTTTGTCTTTTAAGATAGTATTGAATAGCCAGACAGTGGCGGAGCCACACTTTGAACAACGGTGTTGTCCGACACCATTGAATTTTGTGTAGCAAATACAACGTATAATAGAAAAATTCGAGCGATACCATTGTTTTTTTTACAAACGACACCATTGTTTTGTTTTCTTCTAAAAGAATTACATAATAAACAAATTTATATTTAAAAATTAAGCCCAGCTACTTGAATTTAATTAGTATACTTTAAATCATTAAAGGTCCATGCTTAATTTTTATTTTTCTAATCGAGTAAACATTATAGTTCCATGTCTAATTGGTTTTGTTTCAATTGTTTAACCTAACAGGATGTTTGATGATCATTTGAATGATATGTGCATTTGTTTGTTATAATGAAAAAAGAGGTTTTTTTTCAAGTTGCCATTGAAAACATTATGAATAATTTTCAAAACATAAAAATGCGTACAGAGCAACTATTAAATGCATTTTTTTATATATTTCAAATGACTTTGTAATTTTATCATATGTTTTTATTCAATGACATTGTACTTTTACTGTGATATTTGCTATTATTTTGTGATTTAACCCGACTAGATCCTAACCGATCCAAAAAGTTCAACTCCGGGTTACTATAAACCGGAATATCCCTAAAAAATGACACCATAAGAAAAAATTTCTGATTCCGCCACCAGATTTTGTTTTTATGCTTCCTAAAATCCTAATTTATACGATATAACTTACGTGTGTGTATACATGTATGTTTATATATAGATACATAAAGTTTAGAAGTAATGAAAGATGAAGTGTCTAAATTTAACAAGAATTCTAATCACCTAAAAAATCAAGTCAAATATCTTTTTGCGAGATGATGTAGACTAAAATAAATAATTTAATTAGTTTTGTTATCAAGTGACATGATAGGTAGCATATCACATTCATCCATCGAGCATTTGTGATTAAGCTTTTTTCTAGTGACAACGATGCCAATTAAGCACCGGGACAAAGACAGTCGTCTCATTGTCCTCCCTTTTCAATTATAGAATTCGTAATTTAATAACTTTCCTTGTTTATATCAATATAGATATATTTTAACTTTTTCGATACATCCAAGCAAACTATTATATGTTTTTTTTTCTACTTTTTTACATCACATATTCACATTGAAATGAAATATACAAAGGAATTAAATGTTCATGTCTCATTTGGTTATCATGTAGGAATAAAATGAATCATTACTTAGTGTTGTTTGGTAGGCAAGAAAAAACGAAAGAATAAAATTGGTGGTTAGTGGCTGTGGCGGCTAGTGGGTAGTGGCGGCGAAGGTAGGGGTGGGTGGCGCCAATTGTGATATTGGGTGGCGGCGGTGGCTGGTGGCGGCGGTGATGGGCTGTGATGTTAGTGATGGGTGAAATAAGGATGAAATGAAAAAATCCAGAATGGATAGATGAAATAATTTTGAGGCGAATGTAATGTTTTGTGTAATGAGTGATTCCATTCAATTGACCAACCAAACACTACATTAATGATCCATGTCACATTCATATTTAAGGACTTGATTTTCAGATAGTAGGAAGGGAAAAACCTAGAATCTGATGGGATTTACCTGAAATCCTACGTATTCGAGAAGGATATTTAGGTATGAGACTAATATCTTGTTCTCAGGTACATCATACATGTATGGTATTAGATGATATATGGCCCGCTTACTCAAAACCACATATTCATTTACCCGAAGCATATACATGAATGATATACTATTTATTGGGTTAACCTATAGTAAATCTTTTTCTTCCAAGTAGTTTCTCGTGTGAGAAATGAAATTTTCTTTTAAGACATGTATTTAATGATATTCTTTTATTTTATATGCTTGAAGTATGAACTTATATTTTGAGAATTATATATCATGATATTACACGGTTTTGCAATCGGGTATGTCGGTATGGGATAATACTCATCCTAAACTTTGTCATATCTTAATGGATGGTGGCCTCTCAGAGCTTTGGCCACGATCTTCTTTTGATGTTTGTATCATGATCTAGCGCTTACGGTAACAAGGACTGATGACACACATAACTAATCCTAGAGTTAATTAGTTTGGTTTATGTCTCTATCATAGAGGTTAATCTTCTTTGGGCTTTCTGAGCTTCGTAATGATCCGTTAATCCTGCAAAACAGAACACCGTTACTCGTTAAGAGGGGAATATGGGGGTTTCCCTCTTAACCGGGCTCTGGCGTGAGAATAAGCGACTATTTTGAGGAGATAAGTATGTATTAAGAGTGAGAGTAGAGGGAGTAGAATGTTTAACCTGTGAACTGAGGTCTCTATTTATAGCCGGAGAGGTGTAAGAGGATGTGGGCTGATGGGCCTTGGGCCGGAAGGCGATAACATCGAGGATATGCTCCTTGTCTCACTGGTGTCGACCGTTAGTGACTCCTGGGAGTCCTTCGGTGCTGGCGCACCGTGATTGGAGCCACGTGTCACAGTTGTCGGCCTGGCCCTCCTTCTGCCATCAGCAGGTAAGTGGAGATCGTGGGGCAGGTGTCTCTGCCTTGTGATTGGTGCCACGTAGGCGTCCTTAAGTACTTTCTGTCTCCTGCACGTCAGACGATCGTGGAGCACGATTGAGCAGAACCTGGAGGACACAGATTGGCCATTTTCTTCTGCCACTTGTACTTTATGTGCCTTCTGAGGTAACCCTGCGCCATATCCCTACGCGACTCTTGCTGAGCATGTAATTAGCCCGCGCAGGGTATGGCTGGTTGCAGGCTCCTATTCAGAATGTTAAGGGCTGAATGTGGTGTTTCCTCTTGTTGAGACGTCGCGCTAGATCAATACATGATGATGTAGCGCGCGCGAGGTTGGCAGTAAACAAGCTGATGAATAAGGAGTATGGTCCTGCGCGCGACGTGAATGAGGTCTGTGCGACCTTTTTGGGACCATACCCCTTCAAGTCTCCCCAGTCCAGTGCTGCACCATACGCGAGGCAAGTGGTTGGAGCTCTGGACTTAGAAAAAGAAAAGTGCTGAAAATGCTTGCTTTGTGTTGGGTTGACGCGCGCGTGTAAAATATTTGACAGTTGCTACGGCGCGACTACTATGCCTGGCTGTTGGTGATTCTTTGCTTCTCATTGTAAGCGCACAGATTCGTTGGGTAACCATGAATACTACGCGGCCTGAGTGGCTTCTGCCTGAAGCTTTTGGAAATTTTGGGCGGCAAAATCCTCGAATTTTGAAATCTGACAAGTTGGTAAGAAACGTCGTCGATGGCGACGTTTGAGTTGACCGCTGACACTACCGTCATCAAGTTGTCTCTGACGGTTTGGTTTTCCGTCAGGAGAGTGAGGTCCACGCGCGCATGGTAACCGTCGCTCCGGGATTTGCGATTGACGTGGCAGTCGCTGATTGGGTACGATCGCGGTGAACCCGGCACGTCTACTCATCGCATTAAATGCGATGAGTATATATATCCGTAAAGATGAGAGGAGATATCATTCCTTCTTCCACTGTTACTATCTTCTCTCTATCTCTTCTTCAGACCTTCAAATCTTCAAGTGATCTGTAGCAGATCTTCAAGATTCTTCATCACATCTTCAAGCTTTTTCCAGAATATTCAAAGTTTATACTCAGTATCCATGGCTGAAGAACATCCGGAAGAGAATCCCGGTGAAGAAGGCCCCGTTCCCAACCTTAAGTGGGACCTAGGGTTATTCGAGCAGATTACACGAAGTTTTCGGTTTCCACCGGAATGGGATGCTCGGTACCTCGGCCAAAATCAGACGGCCGCCGATGCACCGCCGGGGTACATCACCCATTTTGAAGACTTCTTCATTCAGGGCAACTTCCGGTTGCCGGCGAAGGAATTCTTGGCCCACATACTTCAGTTCTATGGGTTCCATATTTCGCAAATGAGTCCACCTGGAATGGTTAGAGTTCGACACTTCGAATTTCTCTGTCGATCCCATGATGTTGAGCCGACTGTGGAAAGGTTTAGAGCCTTCTATCAACTGATCAGAAACATGGGCTTCTACTCATTTGCCAGTCGAGGGGCGGCGAAGAAGATACTCCTGAACCCTCCTAAGAGTTTTCATGACTGGAAACAGAAGTTCTTTTTCATTCGCGAGGAGGTGATACCGGTTGCCATGATCTTCCGCCCATGGTCCGAACCGATCGAGAAGGAGGAATTGGCGATTCCTAAGAAGGAAGATTGGTATCTGAAGCTTACTGCCACTCCAAACCGAGTGTTTGGTGAAAATGTTCTGGTTGAGGCGCAGGTGAGTGACCAGGGGCCGCATGATAGCGAAGAGGTGCCAGTATTGAAGTTTGAGGATAGAGGTTAGTTGTTTCCTTAGTTTTCTGTTTATTCTCCCCTCATTTAACTGTTTGAATTTTGAATGTAGAAGCACACCTTTATCAAGCTGCTTTCCCCACGTTTGGTGGATCCATGGGGGTTCGGCCGTTGGAGTCGGGGGGCAGTATTGGTATGATAGAATCAAGCCGCGCTTCCTGTACCCTGTTGCTAGGGCCTTCGCCAATCCTCCTACCGCAACTGAAGGTGCGCATATTCCCAATCCCCGACCCTTGCGAGCTGTGACCTCCGCTGGGAAAGAGATTCTTTATCTTTCCAGCGAGGAGTCTGTAGGGTCTTCGAATGGGGAGCTAAGTTCGTGGTCTAACATCTTTGCAGGTGTGTTGCGCGACTTGGGGATTGACCCATAAGAAAAGAAGAAAAAACCCACTAAGCGAAAGAAGGTGATTACCTTAGACGCCGAGGTGACCAGCAAGAAGCGCGGGAGTAGCCGCGCAACTGCTGCTGTTGCTGACAAAGGTACTCTCCGACCTTCGCCAGAGTAATTTGGAAGATTACGTTATTATCAGTGACTCACTTGAGGGTTTGTCGCGTATAGGTGAGAAGAAGACAGGAGCTGCTGGTTCAAAGACCTCAGGTAGCGCGGGTTCTCGCAACCCAGATGCTGGAGCCACCCCGTCTTCTATCGCGCTCGATGAAGAGGAGGAAGAAGAAGAGGAAGAACTTGCTGCCAAGTTGATCAGCAGAAAAATAAGTAGGGACGAGACCACAGCTGGTGTGTCTGTCGCGCCGAAGGCTGGAGAGGTTCCGTTGATCGGGAAGCAGAGCAACTTGCGCTCTCAATATAAATTTTCTCCTGGTTAGTTTCTTGATTATCTTGTTTTCCTTGCTGTTTTATTTCTATTTAACACTCCGTTTTTGCAGAGGCCAAAAAGAAGACCCCTGGAAATAAGGGTGCTGTCATCAAAGATCCCCCAGAGCCGGCGCAGAAGAGGCCCAAGGTTACCATCAAACCCTTCAAGGCTGCTGGGGTAGAGGCCGAGAAGGAGAAGAAGAAAGCTGCTGAGAAGGAGAAAGAGAAGAAGACTGTTGAGAAGCCTATTGGCAAGGCTGCTGAAAAGGAGAAGGAAAAAACTTCTGGAAAGCCTGCCGGTGATGCTCCTAAGGAGACCGGGACCGCTGCTGCCACTGCTCGTGAAAAGGCGCAGGGTCCGGAGGTTGTTCACATTACGGGGCTTGACCATCCCCATCATGAGAAAAGGAAGGAACCTGAGGTTGAGAAACCCACCAGAGCTGCGCAACCTGATGCCCCCTCCAATCCGTTAAAGTAACTTCTACTACTAGGGGATCAGGTTTTCCGATTCATAAGGAAAAATCTCATGCTGCAGGTGGTGCGAGTTCCGGTGGCGCTGGAGGATATATGCCACAGATAATAGGCCCAAAGGATACCCTCGGTGACATTTACTACAAAACTTATACCGAGGAGGCGCGCGGTAATGCTCCTCACCAAGCTCCCTGGGGTTTGAAACAGAAGGATACCTTTCAGGAGTTTGGCTTGTGCCGTGATTGGTTTTTGAACTCCTTCCCTCCCGGTGAGGTTAACCGGCAGAGGGCGTGGACTCACGATGGGCTGTATCAAGCCTATGTTGTCGCAACCCCCGATCCCTTATCTGTCCCGGGAACGGGCGGACGCGAACTCAGAGTTTCGGTGGTATCAGTTGGTTAATTTGGCAGCGGAAATTACATCAAGACCGTAGTTAGGAAATATTTATCAGAGTAAAACCACCATATTTGATATTAATAATCACATGGGAAAAACCCAAGTTTCTTATTACAATATGTTTATAGGGATAAACCCTATTTTATTGAATTTAAAATATCGTCTTTCAGGTAACTTTTATAGCCACATTTTTCCCAAGCCTTCAGTGCTCTCCAGCTGGCTTTTTACTAATTGGCTGTCACATTGTGTTATCTGAAACGCGTTTTAAAAACATTTGTCAGTGGGAAATACTGGTGAGTGAATCCCAGTTTAATCAAGAAACATTTTATCAATTAAAACAGTATTGAGAGCGATCAAATTGTTTATTTCTACACAATTACTCATTCAGTACTGTCAATCTTGACTGATGGGTCATATTACATATTGGCTAACTCGTTGTCCAATGGTAACGTATTATCGTCCCGACTTACTACTCACAGTGTAGTAAATTTTGTATACAAAACCCCAACAAACCGGCAGTAATTGAAGAACTACAAAGACTCAAACTCCGCTTAATCACATTGTAAAACATTTAAGGTTTTGTAAAATATTACAGGTTTAACAAAAATTGGATAAACTCACAAAAAGGTTTACATAAAAATAAGGATTACTCACATTGCTATCTTAGACTTCGCGTAAGGGTTTCCTGGGATTAAGCTATAATTTACAAAAATGTACATAGGTTAGTATAATAACCCTTTGATAATATTAATGATACCCTCCCCGAGACGGTATTCCAACAACTACGTCGGGCAGAACCACTACAGTTGTTACGGAACCCTAAATCAATCGGACAGCGTATCTAATACGAAACTGGGGTTATAATACTTACAACGGAGCAGAACCTCGCTAATTAGGGGGTATAATACTTGAAAATTATGCCTATAATGTGAGAATTTGAGATTGAGAAATGAATTTTGAACGATTTCTGGTTGAACCCGATGGCTCCTTTATATAGTGCTGAAATCTGGTTCTCACGCGGCCCGCGTAAGAGTAGACGAAGGTCTACGCGGCCCGCGTCAAAGCTAGTCAATGGACTAGCTTGTCCGGCTCATCAGGTAGGTCCGCCACGATGTCGACACGTGTCGGCCTAGGGTGTCTCTGCGTTCTTGATCTCACGCGGCCCGCGTAAGTGTTAAGGTTAGCTTACGCGGCCCGCCTTAACTTATAATTCACCGAAATCAGGTTTTAACCTTGATACCGCTCGCGTGAGGGTTGGGGTGGGTCTACGCGGCCCGCCTCAACTTAATAATCAAATTTTAAATTTTATTTTTAATGCTATTATGTATTTCGGGCTCGGTTTTCACATACGGGGTGTAATTAAAGACATATTGAGACATTTTAAAATATACTAGGATGTCGGAATTTATTATGAGGGTGTCGGTTTATTGAGGATTGTTACATCCTCCCCACCTTGTTTTAGAGCTCGTCCTCGAGATCTACTGGAATAAGTGCGGATATTTCCTTTGCATTTCAGATTCAAGCTCCCATGTGTACTCAGGTCCTCTTTTGGAGTCCCACTTTACTTTGACCAGAACTAATCTCTTGTTCTTGAGATTCTTGACTTTCCTGTCTTCAATTTGTAGAGGTCTTTCTACAAACTTAAGTTGTTCATTTACCTCTATATCCTTAAGAGGTATTACTAGTGATTCATCAGCTAAACACTTTTTGAGATTAGATATATGAAATACATCATGTATTCCTGCCATTTCCTCTGGCAGTTGTAGCTGATAGGCTACAAGTCCTATTCTTCTAATAATCTCAAAAGGTCCAACATATCTGGGACTTAGCTTTCCCCTTTTGATGAATCTTACCACTCCTTTCCAAGGAGAGACCTTCAAAAATACTTTATCTCCTACTTGAAATTCCAATGGCTTGCGTCGGTTATCAGCATAGCTCTTCTGTCGATCACGTGCTGCTTTCAGTCGTTCCTTGACTTGAATAATCTTGTCGGTTGTTTCTTGCACTATCTCAGGTCCAGATAGTTGCTTTTCCCCAATTTCTGCCCAACAGACTGGGGTTCGGCACTTTCGTCCATAAAGTGCTTCGAATGGTGCAACATTGATACTTGTGTGAAAACTATTATTATATGAGAATTCTATTAGAGGTAAGTGATCATCCCAATTTCCTCCGAAATCAATTACACAAGCTCTAAGCATGTCTTCCATCGTCTGAATTGTTCTTTCACTTTATCCATCCGTTTGAGGGTGATAAGCTGTGCTTAGATTCAACTTGGTTCCCATTGCCTTTTGGAAACTTGACCAAAAATGAGAGGTAAAGCGACTATCCCTATCAGAAACAATTGATAAAGGAATTCCATGTAATGAAACTATTTCATTTACATATAGATTAGCTAGTTGTTCCATGCTGAAAGTTTCTTTCATTGGTATTGTATCATTGCCTTTCTTTGTTTTGGGTAACTTAGTAACAAAATCCATTGTTATTAATTCCCATTTCCATACTGGCATTTCTAATTGTTGTAGAAATCCTGAGGGGTCCTGGTGTTCAGCTTTAACTTGTGAACAAGTTAAACATTTAGAAACATAAGCTGCTATGTCCTTTTTCATTCCTATCCACCAGAAATTTTTCCTTAAATCTTGATACATTTTATCACTTCCTGGATGCATCGTATACTTAGACTTATGGGCTTCTTCTAATATACGATGACGTAGGTTTCCTAATTTAGGTATCTATATTCTCTTTTCATGGAATCTCCAAATTCCATATGTTCCTTGTTTTAATTCCTTAATCATACCTTTCAATTTTTCAGTATCATCCTTGATTACTGATTCTTGTGCTTCTCTAATTTGCTCATTTAAATCTACTTGCAGATTTAATTTAAGAGAACGTACCCTTTTTGGCTTTTCATGATACTTTCGACTTAAAGCATCTGCCACTACATTTGCTTTTCCTTCATGATACTGGATATCACAATCATAGTCACTAAGCATCTCCATCCAACGTCTTTGTCTAATATTCAACTTCTTTTGCTTGAAAACATACCTTAAACTCTTATGATCGGTGAATACAGTAAACTTATTACCGTAAAGGTAATGCCTCCAAATCTTAAGAGCAAAAATTATAGCTCCTAATTCTAAATCATGGGTTGAATAATTCTCTTCATGATTCTTAAGTTGTCTAGATGCGTAAGCTATAACCTTTTGGCATTGCATCAATACACATCCATAACCTAATTTAGAAGCGTCGCAATAGACTACAAAGTCTTCAGTTCCTTCTGGTAATGCTAGTATGGGTGTATGGGTTAATTTATGCTTAAGAATTCTAAATGCTTCTTCTTGTTTTAATCCCCATTCAAACTTAACAGATTTACAGGTTAGCTTAGTTAAGGGAATGACTATTCTAGAGAAATCTTGAATAAACCTTCTATAATAACCGGCCAATCCTAAGAAACTTCTAACCTTGGTTAGTGATTCAGGGGTTTTCCATTTAGTAATCGCCTCGATCTTTGTGGGATCCACATGAATTCCTTGTAGATTGACTAGGTGTCCGAGAAATTGTACTTGTTCTAGCCAAAACTCGCACTTTGAAAACTTAGCATAAAGCTTTTCCTTTCTTAATAAACTTAAAAGTGCGTGCAAATGCCTTGCATGATCTTCCTTATATTTAGAATAAATGAGAATATCATCTATGAAGACGATTATGAATTTATCCAAATATGGCTTACATATTTGATTCATCATGTCCATAAATGCGGCTGGGGCATTGGTTAAACCAAATGGCATGACAATAAATTCATAATGGCCATACCTTGTTATGAATGCGGTCTTAGGAATATCCTCTTCCTGTACCTTTAATTGATGATATCCTGATCTTAAATCGATTTTAGAGAAAAATCGAGCTCCTTGCAGTTGATCAAACAGATCATCGATTCTCGGTAATGGGTACCGATTCTTAATCGTAACCTTGTTTAATTCACGGTAGTCAATGCACATACGCATTGATTCGTCCTTCTTTTTAACGAATAAGATTGGTGCTCCCCACGGCGATGAACTTGGCTGTATGAATCCTTTCTCCAACAATTCGTCTAATTGTTTCTTCAGTTCATGCATTTCTGCGGGTGCCAAACGGTAAGGTGCTTTGGCAATCGGTGCTGTTCCTGGTATTAAACGGATTCTGAATTCAACTTCTCTATCTGGAGGTTGCCCTGGCAATTCTTCTGGAAATACATCTGAAAACTGGGATACTACTGGAATATCCTTTAATTCTTTTCTTTAGTGTTAGTGATTATAGAAATCAAATACACTAATGATCCTTTTCTTATATAACTTGCAGTTTTCATCACAGAGATGAATTTTGTGGATCTAGATGGTTTATCTCCTTTAATTGTGATCGTTTTACCTTTTGGTGAATTTACTTGAATTGACTTTTGATCACATAAAATACTGGCTTTATTGGCTATTAACCAATCCATTCCTAAAACAACATCGAATCCTGCCAGATTCATGGGATAAAGATTTGCAATAAATTTCTGATTTAAAATTCTTATGCTTGCTCCCTGCAAGATTTCAGAAATCCTAATGGTTTCTCCATTAGTTGTCTCTACTAGACATTTTTGTGGTAGTTTAGTTAATGACTGATTAAGAAATTTGCAAAATGAAGTATTAATAAAACTTTGGTTCGCACCAGAGTCAAATAATACTTTAGCAAAAATATCATTAACTAAAAACGTACCAGCTATGACATCTGGAATCATCTTGGCTTCATCTGCAGTTAGAACAAATGCTCTAGCATTTTTAGTATTCTTGTTGTTTGTAGCTGGAGCTAATTTCGGGCAATTAGGCTTGATATGACCTTGTTCTCCGCAGTTGTAACATATCCTGTTGTTAGCTTTCTTCCTGCAATCTTCTTCCTTGTGTCCCAATATTTTGCAAAAGTTACAGTATATGGAGCATCTTCCTGAATGCTTTCTTTTGCAATTCTTACAGTAAGGTGTAGAGGTAGAACCTATATTTTTCCCACGATTAAAATTTCCAGAACAAAATTCTTGTGTGAGCTTCTGGGTTAGGTTCCTCCTTTGATCCTCTTCTCGGGTACGGACTAATTCATCTGTCAAGGTATTTGCTAGTTCTACAGCTTCTTCTATGGTTTAAGGTCTAGCTGCCTTGACTACATGTCTTATCTCCCCAATTAATCCCCAGATATAACGAGAGATCAATACTGGTTCTGGTGAAGCAAGAGTTGGCACTATTCTAGCATATTCGAAGAATAATTTAGTGTATCCCTTACTATCCACACCCGTTATCCTAAGGTTTAGGAATTTGTTTGCTATCTGTTCCTTTTCATTGGGTGGGCAGAATTTCCTTTCTACCTTGTCCTTAAATTCTTCCCATTCCATATTGTAGGTTCTATCACTTCTTCTTGATTGGAGGATAGTGTTCCACCATTCTAGTGCTGAATTCTTAAACAGATTAGAAGCAAACATTATCTTATCTTCTTCAGCACACTTGCTTATTCTTAAGACTGCCTCAGTTTTCTCTATCCAGCGTAGGGTTGCAATGGCCCCTTCATTGCCCGAGAATTCAATTGGTTTACAAGACCAGAATTCTTTATAAGAACAACCGTAAGACACGGTTCTTCTTCTTTTGAGAATAGGCATTTGAAGTACAGGTCCATTGTTCACGCTGTTTTCTGGTTTGATTGGTCGCTTACTGCTATGCTTACTTTTATTATTCGCTTCTTGAATCGTTTGAATAATAAATGGCATTGCATCTATGATTCCTTGTGCCACTATATGTTGAACGACACTATTATCCATTTGGTTTCCATTGTTATTGATGCTCGGATTCTCATTAACCACGTTAATGTTACTCTGGTTATCATTATTCAGATTTCCTTGATTTCCTTCGTCGGCCATCTGAATTTTAAACATTTACCAATCATTAATAGAATAATTAAATAGTTTAAGTAACAACCACATAATACACATATTGGTCAAAAACGTCGTGCATTGCGACTTTACTCTTTTTACTATAGTATGCGTCAAATACACACTAAAATAGAAATTAAAAATTACAATATTAATATGCCTCGTTAACCACAGAGTGGTCTATACTATGATAGATTTATTAGTATTACACATATTTTATTTATTATTATTACCAACTTTACCATCTTCTTCATGGATATGGATTTCCCCCGAAATCCATCTGGCGCTCATCGTATTTCCATACGAGTTGCTCTCCTACATATCTCATCCTCTCGCTACTTTCTATGATTTCCTCTCCAAAATTTCGGAGTTCTTGCAAATTCTCTGCACTCATTGGGGGTGCAGGTACTAGTATTGGCTCTGGGTACTGAGGTACTGGATTCTCCTGAGGGTATGGATTCTCCAAAATCTCCCTAATGTATTCATCGTTGTCAAAATAGGGATCTAGAGGATCCAAACCTGGATATGCTGCTAAGTTCGGCAAGGTTTCTTCATTTAAATGATAGCGTGGCACATAATCCCTAAGATCATCAAACCATGGATCATAATTTGGATCTAGAGGATTAGGGGCTGGTATCCTAGGTATCTCCTTAGGGTTAAAATCATGCATTTCTACCTCCATCGGTTGAGTGGGAATTAAAGGTAAGGGTTGTGGGGCTACTAGTTGTTCCAGACTTGGGTCAGCAGCAGTTGTAGCTAGGATATGGAAATTGGCTAGGCTTCTATTAAGCATATCCTGTGTATGGGCATCTGACTTTCGCTTAACGGCTGCTAGGGCTCTTTGCTGTTGCAACTTTCGCATTCTTTTCCTACGTGCAAATGCTTCCTTACTGAACCATCCTCTTTTCTTATGAGGGAATGGCTCTTCTGACTGAGCTTTAAAGGCAAACATCCCTTCTTCCTGATCAGCAGAATACCCAGAAAGGGCAGGCTGTGAAGAGGTACCTTCACTCCTAGGTGAATTAGACAACTGACGACACATGTCTGAGGGTCCTTGATCACTCATACTGTAAACTAACAAATAGTCAAATAACACATAACAAATAAATACAGTTATGCACGTATTTTCGTAGTTTATTTCCTAACAGAAAATTTTAAAATTTAAGTGTTAGAAGAACACTTCTTTGGCTTAGACCAGTGGCTAGGCTCTGATACTACCTACTGTCGCAACCCCCGATCCCTTATCTGTCCCGGGAACGGGCGGACGTGAACTCAGAGTTTCGGTGGTATCAGTTGGTTAATTTGGCAGCGGAAATTACATCAGGACCGTAGTTAGGAAATGTTTATCAGAGTAAAACCACCATATTTGATATTAATAATCACATGGGAAAAACACATGTTTCTTATTACAATATGTTTATAGGGATAAACCCTATTTTATTGAATTTAAAACAACTTCTTTTAGGTAACTTTTATAGCCACATTTTCCCAAGCCTTCAGTGCTCTCCAGCTGGCATTTTACTAATTGGCTGTCACATTATGTTACCTGAAACGCGTTTTAAAAACCTTTGTCAGTGGGAAATACTGGTGAGTGAATCCCAGTTTAATCAAGAAACATTTTATCAATTAAAACAGTATTGAGAGCGATCACATTGTTTATTTCTACACAATTACTCATTCAGTACTGTCAATCCTGACTGGTGGGTCATATTACACATTGGCTAACTCGTTGTCCAATGGTAACGTATTGTCGTCCCGACTTACTACTCACAGTGTAGTAAATTTTGTATACAAACCCCAACATACCGGCAGTAATTGAAGAGCTACAAAGACTCAATCACCGCTTAATCACATTGTAAAACATTTAAGGTTCTGTAAAATATTACAAAAAGTTTAACAAAAATTGGATAAACTCACAAAAAGGTTTACACAAAACTAAGGATTACTCACATTGGTATCTTAGACTTAGCGTAAGGGTTTCCTGGGATTAAGCTATAATTTACACAAATGTACATAGGTTAGTATAATAACCCTTTGATAATATTAATGATACCCTCCCCGAGACGGTATTCCAACAACTACGTCGGGCAGAACCACGACAGTTGTTACGGAACCCTAAATCAATCGGGCAACGTATCTAATACGAAACTGGGGTTATAATACTTACAACGGAGCAGAAACTCGCTAATTAGGGGGTATAATACTTGAAAATTATGCCTATAATGTGAGAATTCGAGATTGAGAAATGAATTTTGAATGATTTCTGGTTGAACCCGATGGCTCCTTTATATAGTGCTGAAATCTGGTTCTCACGCGGCCCACGTAAGAGTAGACGAAGGTCTACGCGGCCCGCGTCAAAGCTAGTCAACGGACTAGCTTGTCCGGCTCATCAGGTAGGTCCGCCATGATGTCGACACGTGTCGGCCTAGGGTGTCTCTGTGTTCTTGATCTCACGCGGCCCGCGTAAGTGTTAAGGTTAGCTTACGCGGCCCGCCTTAACTTATAATTCACCGAAATCAGGTTTTAACCTTGATACCGCCCGCGTGAGGGTTGGGGTGGGTCTACGCGGCCCGCCTCAACTTATTAATCAAATTTTAAATTTTATTTTTAATGCTATAACGTATTTCGGGCTCGGTTTTCACATACGGGGTGTAATTAGAGACATATTGAGACATTTTAAAATATACTAGGATGTCGAAATTTATTATGAGGGTGTCGGTTTATTGAGGATTGTTACATATGTGGTTGGAGGGGCTAATACTCGCGCCGCCAATCACCAAATTGTACGTGAGTGGCGCACAATGGTTAAGGAGCGAGCTAACTGGGAGAAATATCGTGAGCGCCTTGTGAGGCAGGTGAAGGAGTTTGAGAAGGCGAACACTAAATTTGAGGAGGAGAAGGCCAAGTTTGAGGCTGATAGGAAATCAGAGGAGTGGGGCCGTGAGGGCCTTAGGGGCAAGCTTCGTGCTGCTGAAGACCTCATGGCGAAGGAGCATGCTGAGTGGAAGAATATTTGCGCGAAAGACAACGATCGCATGTATGCGGCTCGTGCCAAGATTACCGAGCTCGAGGGTAAAGTTGTTGAGCTGACCGGGAAGGTCGAAGATGTGCAGGCTGCTAAGGAGCATGCTGAGGTTCGAAAGTGTCGACTTTTTCTGTCCTTGTGCTTTTTGTTTGTAGAATGTAACAACCCTCATTAAAATTACCATTTCTTATCTTATTTTACCCAATAGGAAACCCTAATTAAGACACCCAAGTGATATTGCATGACCCCTAAAATTTTCAGAACAGTTGAAATCAGGATCAGGGCCCCTAAACCTCAAGGGGGTATTCCCTAATTATGTTTGTCCACTCAAAACGATTCTAAAACACGTAATTTCGAATTTCGTCGACTCAGCAGGGCTAAGTAGGTGACAAAGCAGGCCTAGCCTACTTAGGGTTTCCCCGCGACACGCGACAGGTGCAGGAGATCCTATCACAACACGCGGGAGGTCCAAATTTGGGCTATAAATCCAGGGGCTTGGGACTTGATCTGTTTGCATGTTTCGATGAAAAATTTCTTTACGCACGTTAAGTTGTACGCTGTTTCATTCAAAAACACACACTGTCCTAAACCTCTGCTGCGACAACAGGGTAATAACTCGATCGCTGCTACGATTCAATGTCCGATCGATTGAAACTATCCAATGGATGTTTAAGTGCTGCCCACATTAGGGCCAAACTTTGTCATTCGTCGTGACTACGATGGATGTTTAAGTATTGCACTTTGTCATTCGTTGTGAGGGTTTTAATCTCGTGAGTTATCGTAAATGCTGTATTAGTTACTAACCTAGTTCGTGTGAATTGTTATTTAAATTAGGTTACAAGGCTAATCAGTAGGCTAAATTCTGCCCATTTAAATCTGCAATGTGAGTCATTCTCTTTTATCAAAAGTATTTTACAATACTCCAACTATTTCCAAAGGTTATAATTACAGGGATTAAGTCGTGGTTATCTTGAATCACTAGCTAGTGGGGTATTGTGCACATTACTAATTTCTCACGGTTAGGCTAATAAATCCTAACAGTGATAATCACCACTACTTGGGGAATTAGACCCAATAGTGGTATGACTATCGTCACCAGGAGGTGACACGGCGCCATATAAAAATAAGATAAAAGCCATTGTAATCGCTCTTATGCTGTAATTTATAACTATGTGTCATTTTATCAAATTTGAGTGACTCGCCAGTATTTCCCCGCTGATAAAATATTTTCAAAACATGTTTCAGGTGACTACTGTGAACCAAGGAAAAGTGCTACGGAGCAATAACAAAGCTTGAAGTAGTGGCTCAATTAAATAAATAAACATGTTTTGTAAACCAGGGAATTTCCTAATAAAATTCCTCTATTGTAAATTACGGGGTTTATCCCGAATTATGAAATAAAATAATCGGGCATTTCAAGTTTTAAAAGATCATGTTAAAATCTTCCGCTGTCAACTCAATTAATGATTACCACGGGTTTCTGTCCCGCGGCTCCTGGACCGGGTAACACCGGGACGGGGGCCGTGACAGGAAAAAGTGGTATCAGAGC
This sequence comes from Helianthus tuberosus, assembly GCA_030545235.1. NCBI lineage: Eukaryota > Viridiplantae > Streptophyta > Magnoliopsida > Asterales > Asteraceae > Helianthus > Helianthus tuberosus. The sequence goes on along the minus strand of CM060415.1, from coordinate 31,503,416 downwards.
CACTGATTTAAGCCAATTAAGTATTTAGAAATACTTAATTTTTCTGATTACCATCTTGTGATTATGTGTTTTGTTAACTGACTACTTGTTAGTTACAGTATGGGTAAACAAAGAATTTCGGACATCTATCGTCAATTAGATAGTTCACCGAAAGATAAGGGAACCTCATCCCAATCAAATTCCTCAAGATACTCAGCAGATACTGAGGAAGGAATATTTGTTCGTAAGGCACAGTTTGAGAAACCACTTACCCCAAATAAAAGAAGTTGGATTATTAGAAAAAGTCAAGAGAAAATAAAGAAGTCACAATCAAAAGGAGTGATGAGTAATAAGGAAACTCAGGAAATAGGCAATAACCCACCATGGGAAGATGAGTTAGATGAACAATGGGCAGATCTCTACATGTTCGCCACTGTAGCAGTAAATGCTAACTTTTGATTAAACCATCAAACCAGTACCAGTACCAGTACCCATATCATCTATAAGCCAGAAACTTTGACCATTAAATAAACAACTTAGTAAGAAAAGATATACTAAAATAAATTTTCCCTAGTATATTGCAGTTGTAATTTGTAATAGATATATTAAATTCGCAATATTTTATTTTAATTTATCCGTTTGTATAACTACTTAATTTTCCTGATTGCCTTTCTGTGATTATGTGAAAATTCAATTTTAACCTAGAATTTTGTGTGTTTCTTCATATCTTCTAAACAGTATGAATGAGTTGTCTGAAGCTCTTCAGAATCTCAATCTCTATTCAGTTAATGTGGAAGTTTCCAAAGACTTTACTGGTTATTGTGCTGACGTTGAGGAACCTATGGAATTTCAAGCCCAGTCACCGGAAAAACCCAAGCCAAAGAAGAGGAGAAGAATTGTGGGCTGGAGGCGTGTGCGCAGGAGAAAACCAGTAACTCAGAAAGTTGCCAAGACGGAGGATCCAATAGATAAAGGAAAAGGAATAGAGGTTTGAGAAAGCTCCAAGCAAGCCGATGAAATGCCGTTGCAGGAAGAGCTAGATTGCATATTGGCAAGTTGTGATATCCTTAAGCCGGTTAATGAAAACCTTTTCACTTATCCTGCCGAAACCCAGCTTCCAGTAAACTTGGAACCAGCTATCCCAGATCCCCTTGTCAATACCCGACCTCTAGGAGAAATGGAAGAATGGTGGACCAACGACTGGCAGTTTCAGAACCTCCTCAATAACCCTTCTACCTTTTTCCCTCAGTTCGACCCAGAGTCTGCACCAAACCCACCAATGAGCAATGAGAATTTGGCTGAACTCCGCCATTTTGGCAAGGAGCTGATGGATGCAGGGAATAGAATCCGGGAGGTGGGAGAACAGATCTCTTGGAAGTACGACGAGAGGGAACGTCACTTCTAAGATGACAGCTGACGGGGGTGGTGTGACGGCATGTTTGTGATTGTATAATAATAATAATAGTAAAATATAATCCTGCAAAATAACCTAAAAATAAAACTTTTGTAAGATAACAAGTGTGTACGGATGCATATTATAATATATAAAACTATCGAACGTTGAAAAATTAACAATTTTGGCTATACTTGTTTACGTAATTATGTGCAATTATTTTATTATGTTTGGATATTAATTATTTTATGCTAATCACTTATATATAATAATTACCATATGGAACACGCTGGTAATGAACAAGTTAACGAGGGTAACCAATCTGGGCAAAACAATGAAGATCAATTTCTGAATAGGCAAGATATCGAGAATATCGTTGCTCAAGGAATAGCTAATGCTATTCCAGCAGTACTTGTTGCTGCCCGAAATCCAATTGAACCTCAACAAATTATTCCTAGCAAACGTACACACGGTGACAATTTCAGTAATAGTGTAAACGGAGGCGGCAACCATACTAATAACAACAACGATGGGATGCAAGCTCCACTCCTTAAGAAAATGAAAGCTGCAACGCCTGGTTGCGCTTATAAGGAGTTTCTTGCCTGTAAACCGGTTGAATTTGCAGGCAACGAAGGGGCGACTGCTGCACTGCGTTGTTTAGAGAAAACCGAGGCAGTAATTAAAATAAGTAAATGTGCAGAAGAAGACAATGTCATGTACGCGTCGCATCTTTTTAAAGAAGGGGCGCTAGAATGGTGGAATACAGTACTTCAAGCCAAGGGAAGCGATGTGGCCTATGCCATAAGTTGGGAAGAATTAAACCGACTGGTGGAGAGAAAATTCTACCCTGAATATGAAAAGGAACAAATGGCGAATAAGTTCCTGAACCACCGGATGGTGGATGTAGACTGTCGAGGGTATAATTCGACATTCTTCGAGTATGCAAGAGTGGCACCAACCCTGGCTTCGCCAGAACCGGTACTTATTTCCCGCTATACATGGGGATTGATTGGTGAAATCTGTGATATCGTTAAAGCTGCGAGACCTCGCACAATTGACGATGCTGTGGAATTAGCCAACACTTTGATTGACGGACTCGTGCATACGCGAGAAGAAAATAGAAAGAAGGAAGTGGCCCAAAAGATTACCCAGGGATTCCGTGTGGGTAACCATAATAATTTCAAGAGAAAGGGAACCGGGCAATCTTCCAATGTTCCATTTTGCAATGCCTGTAAACGAAAGCATTTTGGAAGATGCAAAGGGTATTGCAATTTCTGTAAAATTCCGGGGCACCAAGAAGAAGATTGCAGGAAGAAGAAAGCAACAATCTACTACAACTGCGGAAAAGCTAGACATTTTAGGCCAGACTGCCCTAAATTGGCCAAACCAGCTGATAACAAAGCCAAACCTGCAGAAGGAGCTACCAAGAAAAACGTAAGAGCCATTCAGTAGACTACTCAGGAAGCAGAGCTAATCCCTGACGTGATAGCTGGTACGTTCCTAGTTCACAACGTCTATGCAAAAGTATTATTTGACTCTGGTGCAAACCAAAGTTTTATAAATACTTCATTCTGCCAAGCTCTTAACTTACCCTTAACCAACCATAGGCAAATTTTTACAGTCGAAACGACAGATGGGAATTCTGTTAACATAGATAAGGTTTTGCAAGATGTAAAGATAGAACTCTTAGGTCATAAATTCTCTGCAAACCTGTTACCTATGAATTTAGCTGGATTTGATGTCGTATTAGGAATGGATTGGTTAGTAGCCAACCATGCTCGAATTCTCTGTGATAAAAACTCCATATAAATTCATACACCCACAGGAGAATTAGTGGTGATTACAGGAGATAAGCCACGTAAGCCACTGAAATTCATTTCAGTAATGAAGTTGGCCAGTTATTCTAGAAAACAAGAAGTAGTGTATATGATTTCAGTAATCAGTAACACGAAAGGTAAGGAACTTAAAGAAATTCAGGTAGTATCAGAATACCCGGATGTCTTTCCGGAAGAACTACCTGGATTACCACCCAATAGGGAAGTCGAATTTAGAATTCATCTAATTCCTGGAACTACACCGATAGCCAAGGCACCTTATCGGTTGGCATCCACCGAAATGCTAGAATTGAAAAAACAATTAGATGAATTATTAAGCAAAGGATTCATACAACCTAGTTCATCCCCGTGGGGAGCTCCAATGTTGTTTGTGAAAAAGAAAGATGGGTCAATGAGAATGTGTATCGATTATAGGGAATTAAATAAGGTTACAATTAAGAATCGATACCCATTACCTAGGATCGATGATCTTTTCGATCAACTTCAGGGAGCTAGATACTTTTCTAAGATATATTTACGCTCCGGATACCATCAATTGAAGGTACAAGAAGAAGACATACCTAAAACTGCTTTCAGAACTAGGTATGGTCATTACGAGTTTACAGTCATGCCCTTTGGGTTAACAAATGCTCATGCAGCATTTATGGACATGATGAATAGGATCTGTAAACCGTACCTGGATAAATTCGTAATTGTCTTCATCGACGATATACTTATTTATTCCAAAAGCCAGGAGGAGCATTGTGAGCACCTGCATGCACTCTTAACTTTGTTAAGAAAGGAAAAACTTTACGCCAAATTCTCGAAGTGTGAATTTTGGCTGCAAGAAGTGCAGTTTTTAGGACACATGGTGAATCACGAAGGCATTCACGTAGATCCCTCTAAAATAGAAGCAATCAACAAATGGAAAGTCCCGCAATCAGCCATGGAAATTAGAAGTTTTCTAGGGTTAGCTGGATATTATAGACGATTCCTTAAGGATTTTTCCAAGATAGTTGTACCCTTAACTAAACTAACCTGTAAGGCAGTTAAGTTTGAATGGGAACCAAGGCAAAAAGAAGCCTTTAGAATTTTAAAACAAAAGTTAACAAACGCTCCAATTCTAGCTTTGCCAGAAGGAACAGAGGATTTTGAAGTTTAATGTGATGCTTCTAAGCTAGGATTAGGATGTGTGCTAATGCAACACAAGAAGGTAATTGCGTATGCCTCCAGACAATTGAAAAAGCACGAGGAAAACTATACGACTCATGACTTAGAATTAGGAGCCATAATTTTTGCCCTTAAGATTTGGAGACACTATCTGTATGGAAGTAAGTTTACTGTCTATACAGATCATAAGAGTTTAAGATATATATTTGAGCAAAAAGAATTAAACATGAGGCAAAGAAGATGGATGGAGATCCTAAGTGACTACGACTGTGATATTCAATATCACGAAGGAAAAGCAAACGTAGTTGCTGATGCTCTAAGCCGTAAGTATCATGAAAATCAAAAGCGAGTTCGTGCTCTTAGATTAAATCTACAGTTAGATTTAATGGAACAATTGAAAAACATTCAAGAAACAACAATCAAGGATGATGCTGAAGGAATGAAAGGTAGAATAAAGGAATTAGAACAAGGAGCTGATGGAACTTGGAGATTCCACAAGAAAAGAATTTGGGTACCTAAGCAGGGAGAATTAAGAAATAAGATTTTAGAGGAAGCCCATAAATCTAGGTATACCATGCATCCTGGTAACAATAAAATGTACCAAGATTTAAGAAATAATTTCTGGTGGATAGGGATGAAAAAGGACATAGCTAGATATGTTTCTAAATTTCTTACTTGTTCACAAGTTAAGGCAGAACACCAGAAACCTTCAGGTCTACTACAACAGTTAGAAATGCATGTATGGAAATGGGAACTTATAACTATGGACTTTGTTACGAAGTTGCCCAAAACCAGAAAAGGTAATGACGCGATTTGGGTAATTGTGGATCGATTAACCAAATCAGCTCATTTTCTACCCATGAAGGAAACCTTCAGCATGGAAAGATTAGCCAAGTTGTATGTAGATGAAGTAGTATCCTTACATGGAATTCCACTCTCCATTGTATCGGATAGAGATAGTCGTTTCACTTCGCATTTCTGGACAAGTTTCCAAGAAGCCATGGGGACAAGACTAAACTTGAGCACTGCATATCATCCTCAAACACACGGACAAAGTGAAAGGATGATTCAAACCCTGGAGGACATGCTTAGGGCAAGTGTGATAGATTTTGGGGGAAACTGGGATGACCACCTACCTTTAATTGAATTCTCCTATAACAATAGCTATCATACAAGTATTGAAGCTGCTCCATTTGAAGCTCTGTATGGACGCAAGTGTAGAACTCCAATTTGTTGGGCAGAAATAGGAGAAAGCCAATTATCAGGTCCCGAAATTGTACAAGAAACTACCGACAAGATCACTCAAATCAAGGAAAGACTAAAGACGGCTCGAGATCGCCAGAAGAGTTACGCCGACAACCGACGCAAACCACTGGAATTTCAAGTCGGAGATAAGGTACTCTTGAAAATTTCTCCTTGGAAAGGAGTAGTTCGATTTGGGAAGAAGGGAAAGCTGAGTCCAAGGTACGTAGGACCATTCCCAGTCATCCAACGAATAGGACCAGTTGCTTATCGCTTACAGCTACCAGAGGAGTTAGCTGGAGTACATGACGTGTTTCATATATCCAATCTCAAGAAATGTCTATCGGACGAATCTCTGATAGTACCTCTTCAAGATGTAGAGGTAAATGAAAAACTAAAGTTTGTTGAGAAGCCACTGCAAATAGAAGACAGAAAGATCAAGTTTCTCAAGCACAAGCGACTAGTGCTAGTCAAAGTCAAATGGGATTCGAAGAGAGGACTTGAGTACACTTAGGAACTGGAATCGGAGATGAATCGAAAGTACCCTCACTTATTCCAGTAAATCTCGAGGAGGAGATTTTTATTAAGGTAGGGAGGATGTAATAACTCTCATTAAAATTACCATTTCTTATCTTATTTTACCCAATAGGAAACCCTAATTAAGACACCCAAGTGATATTGCATAACCCCTAAAATTTTCAGAACAGTTGAAATCAGGATCAGGGCCCCTAAAACTCAAGGGGGGTATTCCCAAATTATGTTTATCCGCTCAAAACGATTCTAAAACACGTAATTTCGAATTTCGTCGACTCAACAGGGCTAAGTAGGTGACAAAGCAGGCCTAGCCTACTTAGGGTTTCCCCGCGACACGCGACAGGTGCAGGAGATCCTTTCGCGACACGCGGGAGGTCCAAATTTGGGCTATAAATCCAGGGGCTTGGGACTTGATCTGTTTGCATGTTTCGACGAAAAATTTCTTTACGCAGGTTAAGTTATACGCTGTTTCATTCAAAAACACACACTGTCCTAAACCTTTGCTGCGACAATAGGGTAATAACTCGATCGCTGCTACGATTCAATGTCTGATCGATTGAAACTATCCAATGGATGTTTAAGTGTTGCCCACATTAGGGCCATACTTTGTCATTCGTCGTGACTACGATGGATGTTTAAGTATTGCACTTTGTCATTCATTGTGAGGGTTTTAATGTCGTGAGTTATCGTAAATGTTGTATTAGTTACTAACCTAGTTCGTGTGAATTGTTATTTAAATTAGGTTACAAGGCTAATCAGTAGGCTAAATTCTGCCCGTTTAAATCTGCAATGTGAGTCATTCTCTTTTATCAAAAGTATTTTACAATACTCCAATTATTTCCAAAGGTTATAATTACAGGGATTAAGTCGTGGTTATCTTGAATCACTGGCTAGTGGGGTATTGTGCACATTACTAATTTCTCACGGTTAGGCTAATAAATCCTAATAGTGATAATCATCAATACTTGGGGAATTAGACCCAACAGTGGTATGACCATCGTCACCAGGAGGTGACACGACGCCAGATAAAAATAAGATAAAAGCCATTGTAATCGCTCTTATGCTGTAATTTATAACTATGTGTCATTTTATCAAATTTGAGTGACTTGCCAGTATTTCCCCGCTGATAAAATATTTTCAAAACATGTTTCAGGTGACTACTGTGAACCAAGGAAAAGTGCTACGGAGCACTAACAAAGCTTGAAGTAGTGGCTCAATTAAATAAATAAACATGTTTTGTAAACCAGGGAATTTCCTAATAAAATTCCTCTATTGTAAATTACGGGGTTTATCCCGAATTATGAAATAAAATAATCGGGCATTTCAAGTTTTAAAAGATCCTGTTAAAATCTTCCGCTGTCAACTCAATTAATGATTACCACGGGTTTCTGTCCCGCGGCTCCTGGACCGGGTAACACCGGGGCGGGGCCGTGACATAGAATTATCTAAGTCTTTTATCCTTTGCAGGCTGAGCTGAAAGCGTAGTTATCTGGTAAGGACAAGGACTTGGCGGCCAAGGACGTCGAGATTGCAGAGTTAAAACGTCGCCTGCAAGAGCAGGTTGACAAAAGTGAGTCCTTGGAGATCGACCTCGAAGCTGAGAAGGGAAAGACTGCCACTGCTGAGGAGGCCAGACAGAAGGCTGAAGAGGCGCGAGATGTCAGCACAGCGGCCCTTAACATAGCGCAAACTAATTACTCCGAGTTTCAAGGCATCGTTGATACTCTTACTGCTGAGGCTGAGTGGATGCGCGGCAGGGGAGTAGTTCTGGTATGTTTCTTTTCTCTACTTAGGATTTTATTTGTTAAGGCCTATTTCTTATTCCTTGCCTTTGCTGTAGATGGTCAACTCTATCCTAAATGCTGGAGAACTGGATGGAGTTGTGCTGCTCTTATAGATGCCTCACGCGCGGTTGGTCACCGTGGACGTTATCTAGAGTGTGCGGAGCATGTGGAAGAGGTGTTTGGACAAGCGTTCGATACTAGTCATTGCTCAGTGACTGATCAGGCTGATTCTGAGCTAGCTCGCACTGAAAAGTCTTATCAACATCTATCATTACCTGTGATGGATTTGGTTGCGGAGGCGCTGAAGCACGATGATTGGTGTCAACGGCTAAAGACCATCCTTGATCCACCAGAGACTGTCGAGCTATCTGATGGAGAAGAGCCAGCTGGTGATGACGATGGTGGAGACGATGGTGATGGTGATAAGCATGACGATGATGATGATGGTGGTGACGGTTATGAGTAGGTAGCATTGACAGGCTTTGTGCCTTGCAATTTTCATTTGTAGATGTCAAATGTAACCTGTTGCGCGGTCGCGCTTGTCTTGGATTAAATAGAAGATTGTTTGTTTCTATATAACTATTGCGCCATTGCGCTTGTTAAATATGATGTTTATGTTTGCTTACTCTTTGTCCTAGTTACAATTATTGCATTGTTGTTAGAAAATTTGGTTAAGTTAGCGCGAATAAATGTAAGTGTGGCTCTTGTGTGAGTGTAACTGCCCGGTCTTGCGCTATGTTCGTGGAGGACGTTGGAGGCATAACTCGAGAGCTCGTAATTTGCTGAAGTATTTTCGTGCTAATCAAAAGTTTAACATGCATTTGTAACATAGAAGTCATCACGATAAAAGAAAACATAGGGCATATGCTTTCGTTGATTAAGAAACAGGCGCTTAGGCCAATATACAACGCATTTAAGTAACATAAAGGGCGTTTAGCCAACATAGAAAATTAAAAAGGCGCGTGGCCAACATGAGTGAGTAAAGGCGCAAGGCCGAGAGTAGTTACATATAGCACTTGTGCAGTTGTTGCGCGTTCCACGTGCCCGGGATGATGTATCCATCCAGGGTGCGCAACTTGTATGCCCCTTTCCCTAGCACCTCGTGTATTATGTATGGGCCTTCCCATTTGGGTGCTAGCTTTCCTGGGCGTTCAGCGTTTGAAGCTTCATTGTCTCTGAAGACATACTCTCCTGGAATGCAGGTACAAATGCGCACTCTTGCATTGTAATACCTTTCCAGTTGTGTCTTGTACTTGGCTTCTTTAATTCGAGCAATTTCGCGCTTTTCTTCTAGTAAATCCAAGTCAAGACGACGCTCTGCCTCGTTATCGATTGTGTTGACTGCTGTCAAGCGCGGTGAGGGTAGGCCAATTTCGGCTGGGATAATCGCCTCTGAGCCATAGACTAGGCTGAAAGGGGTTTGGCCAGTGCTCGTTTTCGGCATGGTTTGATGAGCCCACAGGATGCTTGGGAGCTCATCTACCCAGCCTCTTCTCTTAGTGCCCAGGCAGGCTTTTATCCCTTCAACGATACTCTTGTTCACACTTTCGAGTTGTCCGTTGCCCTGAGGATGCGCAACAGATGAGAAAGTGTGTTCGATATTCATCTCTTTCATCCACTTTTGAAGGTCTTCAGAAGCAAAGTTGGTGCCGTTATCAGTTACAATTTTGAGTGGGAGGCCAAACCTGCAAATGATGTGTTCCCAGATGAACTTGCGCACCATCATTGCAGTTGTTGAGGCGAGTGCTTTGGCCTCCACCCACTTGGTGAAATAATCCACGGCAACGATTATGAACTTCACAGCTCCTGGAGCTTCAGGGAAAGGTCCCACCATATCAATTCCCCACTGCTGGAAAGGCCATGCAGTGGACATAGGGATGATATCATTCTTCGGGCGCAGGGTTTTCGGGGCGTGCCTTTGACAGGAGTCGCATTTGCGCAACTCTTTTAGAGCGTCAACGTGCATCCTTGGCCAATAATAACCAGCGTTCATTATTTTCGTGACAACCATGCGTGGGCCTGCATGGATGCCACAAATTCCTTCGTGAATCTCCCTGATCAAGTAGTTTGCGTCTTGGGGATCCACACAACGCAGAAGTGGCCCCAAGAAGGATCTTCGATATAAGATACCGCCATTCATCTCAAAATGCAGGCCTTGTTCTGTACTTTCCTTGCCTCTGCTTTGTTGTCAGGGAGTATTCCCTCTTGCAAAAATTGGATTATAGGGGTCATCTAGGATGGCTGCCCTATCTCAATCATGTTTACTTGACGTAGCAAAACCGACGGGTTTTTTAGTACTTCGATTCGTACATCTTTGGCGAGGTGTTGGAAAGAAGTTGAAGCGAGCTTGCTCAAGGCGTCCGCTGGTTTGTTCTCTGAGCGATTGATGTGCACTACCTTGTATGACTTGAATTTTTGGAGCAACTCTTTCTCTTGGTCTAAATACAAAGCCATAACTTCTCCCTTTGCATCATAAATTCCGTTGATTTGACTGGCGATTAAGAGTAAGTCGACATGCGCTTGTACGTTTTGAGCACCCATCTTGATGGCGAGGCGCAGGCCTGCCAAAAATGCTTCATATTCTGCCTCACTGTTGGTATTCTTAAAATCCAACTTGATGGCGTATGTAAATTCATGTTTTTCAGGGCTAACCAGGCGCAATCCAGCTCCTGCGCCATCTTCGTTTGAGGCCCCATCAGTGTACAGCAACCATAACTCATTGGACGTGTCTTTTACGGGAGTCTCAACAATCTCACAATCCTTGATTTTATCCACTGGGACTTCTGTGACGATGTCCGCTAGAACTTGACCCTTGATGGCTGGGCGCGGCCTGTACACGATGTTGTGGCCCCCCAGCTCGATCACCCACTTTGCTAACCGCCCAGACGTCTCTGGTTTTTGCAATATTGTGCCGATGTGAAAGTTGGTGAGTACTGTGATCACGTGCCCTGTAAAGTATCTGTGCAGCCTTCTAGAGGCGTGTAGCAGCGCAAGTACCAACTTTTCCATTGTTGAATATCTCGTTTCTGGATCGGTAAGCACCCTACTCTCTCCACCAATAATACCGACCCAACTGCCTTGTCCGAAGAGGACAAGTACAGGATGAGTGGTTCTTTTTCAAACGGCACGGTCCGAGTAGGGAGCTTTATCAAACATTCTTTCATCTGCTAAAATGCGGTTTCTGCCTCTGGCGTCCATTTGAATTCTTGCTTTTTTACGCAGTTGCGCAGAGTGCTGATAAAAGGGTATGACTTTGCCGCATGGTTTGATAGAAATCGATTAAGCGCGGCTAGACGGCCGGCCAATCGTTGCATTTCTTTGATTGTTCGAGGTGACGGCATTCGCTCTATGGCTTGAACTTTTTCTGGGTTAACTTTAAAGCGCCATTTGTGACCACGAAGCCCAAGAATTTGCCTTCTTCCATACCAAAGGAAAATTTGGCTGGGTTCAGTTTCATATTCACGCTTCTCAATGAGTTGAATGTTTTCTCAATATCCTTTAACATTTGGTCCTCTTCGGGACTTTTAATCACCAGATCATCGATGTACAACTCGATATGTTTCCCAATATCTTCGGCAAAGATTTTGTCCATCAGACAATGGTATGTTGCGCCAGCGTTTTTGAGACCGAACGGCATCTTTGTGTAACAGAAAATTCCGAGGTCGGTTCGAAAAGCTGTCTTGTCTTCATCCTCTAGCTTCATCTGGACTTGATGATAACCTTTGTAGCAGTCCAGAAAACATTTCCATCTGTATGGTGCAAGAGAGTCTATCTTTTTGTCGATCTCAGGCAAAGAGTAGCAGTCTTTAGGGCATGCCTTGTTAAGATCGGTATAATCGACGCACATTCTCCATCCTCCGTTCGACTTCTCTACCATCACGGGATTTGCAACCCAACTCTGATAGCGCACCTCTCTTAAGATCCTTGCTTTTAACATCTCACAGACTTGCTCATTCATTGCCTTGGTCTTATCCACCCCTAAGCTGTGCCTTCTTTGTACTTTTGGTTCAACAGAGGGATAAGTGTCTGCCGGAGTCCAGGCGAAAATATCCATGTTCCTGAACAGAAGTTGTTTGAGGTGCGTTCTGATGTTTGGTGAGATTGCGTGGCCTATCGTCACCGTTTGCTCTGGGTACTTTCGGTTTAAAACCCACTTCTCTGGTTCGGTTGTTGAAACTTTAGCCGCCTTTGCTGGTCGCGCCTCTTCTGTTGACATTACTTCTTTCTTCGCATAGATGATTGCCACCCCCGTCTCAGTTGGGAACCCGATGGCTGAGTGGGGTGTGGAAGTTACCATGTTCAGTTCACCTTGGGTTTCTCTCCCAATCAAAACATCATGCCTTGATTTGACAGGCATTACCATGAAGTTTACATTTGTGGTTCTTTAATGCTTCCCGTCAAAAAACGTGACGGGGAAGCTGATTTGGCCTAACGGGAAAACCATTTCATTGCAGAATCCTGACAAAGGGTAATCGACTGGCTCGAGTCTCGCTTTATCTTCGTCGTCAAACTGATTAAAGCATTGCTCATAGATGATGTCGGCTATACTTCCTGGGTCAATGAAGACGTATTCCGTTTCGTAGTGACCGATGATACTGGTAATGATAATGGGGCGCGTGGCGCGAGGGCCCCGCGCACTATCGGGAAAATGACTTGCTGCCGATGTGTGTAAAATGCAACATATAAATTACATCAAACGAGGCATAAAACTAACCCTTTTTAAGTACTAATGTTGGAAAAAGAGTGTTTTTGTCTTCCTTTTGTATTTTCAGGATTAAATGAGCTCAAATTCACAAAAGAAGCAAAAAGACAGCTAAATCTAACATAAATACAAGAAAAGGAACATAAGTGGACTGCCCGACCCCTCAACGGCATCTTCCCAAGCAAAATAGAGAAGGCAGAAGACTGAACACGCCCCGTGCTCAGCCAGCACGGGGCCGTGCCCAAGAAGCAGCAGAAAAGACAAACCTATAGAAGCTTCTATTGCCCACCACGGGGCCGTGTCCAGTGAACACGGGGGCGTGGCAAAAGTACAGCAGGCGCATTAATTGTAATTGCGAATTACAATTAATGAAGAGAGAGAGTGTCAGACAGGCACGGGGGCGTGTCCAGCGGACACGGGGCCGTGCCCAGCCTTCTGTTCATCCTATAAATAGGAGTGCTTGGTTTCATTTCAACTCATCCCTTGGCACACCACCTCTCTCACACTTCATCCACCACCCACCACCATCACAACACCATCATCCATTGTCCATCGTAGAGTGTGTGAGTCGTCTCGGGATCCAAGATTGATCGTAAGAGTTCTTGACAATCAAGGCCATGTTTGCCTAAGTCTCTTACATCACTTAGAAAATACCGATTCTTTTTCTATAACCGAAGTGACCGATAGGATATTAGAACACATTAGAGTTATCGATCGATGTATAAAAGAAGCTCGCGCAAGGGAAGAGGAGTCCCGCGCAAGAGAAGAGTTAAAAAAGGAAGAGATAACCGAAAGTGTAAAAATGGAAGAACAAATAAGTGAAAAACCGACACATGAGTTAAACATCGAAAAAGGTGAGTCCGACAAAGGTAAAATTCAAGAAGAGTGTAATTTTGAAGAAATTAATCTCTTGTCACCTTCTTTTGAAAATCATTGTTTAGTACCCACTCATGCTAAGTTTTTAAAAGAGTTAAACACTAACACTAAAATTGACGAAACGGTACGCGTTAAGTTAACTAATGATCAAACTTCGCTAATAAAAGAAGACCCATTTGAAATTAACATTACACCGGTTCCATGTTTCTTTCAAAATTCGTTTATTAGTAATGTCACAATCGATAAAGATCTTTGTGTTAACATAATGCCTAACTACATTTTTGAAAAATTAAGTATTAGTGATTTTTCTCCACTTCAAATACCCATTTTTCTATCCAATCGGAAAGTAATAAAATCAATCGGTATAGTTGAAGATGTATTGGTTCAAACAAATCAAATGGTAATCCCGACCGACTTTGTCATCCTCGATGACGCTCCTCTAATGTTGGGACGACCATTTGTAAAAACTCACGAAGCTTTGAAAAACCGGAAGTTCAACAATCTACCTCTTCAATTAGGGGCATTTAAAAGAAGTGTCGATCTCGAACGGTCAATGAAATATCCAATAGGCAATGACGACCCCCTAATTGAAGATGAGCCAGAACCACCCGATAAGGTGGGTCTAGCCAAGGACCCTTATAAACGTGGCGCACCACGGAGGCATTCCGCGGAACTATCCTTAGTTTAATTTAGATTAATTTTTATGTTTTCTAGTTAGTTTTAATTTTCAGGAATAAAACACACTCATGGTAGTAAGGGATGAAAAGGGGAATGAGAAAAATGACCCCATGCACAAGAACAAGGCAACCCTGCATCAATCTATCCATTACAGAAGGTTCAACACGGGCCGTGTCCAACCAACATGGCCCCGTGCTGAACCCCCTGCAGAAAAATGCCCAGTTCAGGTAACTGGACACGGGTCGTGTTCACCAGACACACCCCCGTGTCCAGGCTTCTGTTTCTTTTCTTTAATTTTTGTTACTGGCACCTGAACACGGGGCCGTGTCCGGTCCCCACGGGGCCGTGTCCAGACTGCCAGTAACATAAATCTTTGCTTTTAACACCATTTTACACATCTAATCAACCTAAAAATTTATTTTTGGGACACATTGAGGACAATGTGTAATTTAAGTGTGGGGGGGATGCTAAAACCTTGAAATTTTGCAAGTCCTAATAACAAGCCTTACACAAAACTCTATTGGAACCGCTAAACACCCCAAATTGTTTTCAAAAAATTTCATTTTTTACTTGTCTAAAGTTTAAGTTAGGAATCATAAGATTAATAAGGTTATATTTTTACAAATTTACAACCGAGAGCGTCGTGATAGCAAGAACCAACATAAGAAAATTATGAAACGGCATGACAAGCTTAGTTAAAATTTGATTATATATACTTGATCACATAGAAAAACCCGTTCCCACAAAAAGTGAGTTTTTGAGCCTTTATTGAGCATACAAATTTACATCTTTAGACTAAATACTCATTTTTCGTTTCTTGTGTGAATAGCCACTTGGTTCTTACGACTCTAGAACTTGCCACGACGATTCATTCCCGGTCCTTACCAACTTAAACCCAAGTAAGTAAATGATGGAGGCATTAGGACTAACCTTTTTATTTCTACACCATTATTTTTCTTTTTTTTACCACCTACCCAAAATCCCCCTAGTTAGCCCCTTTGAGCCTAAACCTTTTCATTTCATAACCCAAACCAAACACCCTTTTACCCACCAAAACCTTTTTCATTTTTAACCCTTTGTTTTAGTAACAAGTTCGGTTTTTCGTATGATCGTTCAAAAAAAAATGTGTTGATGATGAAGCAAAAGAAAATAAACAAACAAGTTCATCAAAAATAACTTTGTTTGAATAATAGCTTCATCAAAATAAAAGTTACAAAAATAGAAAGTCCTACGAAACCCGACACTTGTTACGCTTTTTCACCCTTTTTCTACTAACCACTAACCACTAACCCAACCACCTACCTTTAACCCAAGCCTAACCCTTCACCCACAAAGTCCTCTTGATATTTACAAAGGTATAAAAGTTAAAAAGGAGGAGGATTGATTGCTTGGCAAGCTTATGGTAGGAATAACTTCGATGCCGCTCTCGAGTGATTCACTAAAAATACACCTTCGGCTGAGTGTGAGTGATTTCTCCCGTGAGGTATGTGAACTTGTATATAAATGGAATTTTAAAAAGGCATGTTATGCCCAAATAAGTAATTTCTCCTATGAAACGTTCTAAACAAATCATAACGAATAGGATTGTAAATAGATAAAAATAAAACCCAAAAAGATCTTGGATTCCCAACACTCTATGACAAGCCAAAACCTTCTCTTCTACCCATTCCATTTGGGAGTGTAAGCCACATATTAAAGAGTTTTGCTAGAGGACAAGCAAAAGTTCAAGTGTGGGGGTATTTGATGTGTGTAAAATGCAACATATAAATTACATCAAATGAGGCATAAAACTAACCCTTTTTAAGTACTAATGTTGGAAAAAGAGTGTTTTTGTCTTCCTTTTGTATTTTCAGGATTAAATGAGCTCAAATTCACAAAAGAAGCAAAAAGACAGCTAAATCTAACATAAATACAAGAAAAGGAACATAAGTGGACTGCCCGACCCCTCAACGGCATCTTCCCAAGCAAAATAGAGAAGGCAGAAGACTGAACACGCCCCGTGCTCAGCCAGCACGGGGCCGTGCCCAAGAAGCAGCAGAAAAGACAAACCTATAGAAGCTTCTATTGCCCACCACGGGGCCGTGTCCAGTGAACACGGGGGCGTGGAGAAAGTACAGCAGGCGCATTAATTGTAATTGCGAATTACAATTAATGAAGAGAGAGAGTGTCAGACAGGCACGGGGGCGTGTCCAGCGGACACGGGGCCGTGCCCAGCCTTCTGTTCAGCCTATAAATAGGAGTGCTTGGTTTCATTTCAACTCATCCCTTGGCACACCACCTCTCTCACACTTCATCCACCACCCACCACCATCACAACACCATCATCCATTGTCCATCGTAGAGTGTGTGAGTCGTCTCGGGATCCAAGATTGATCGTAAGAGTTCTTGACAATCAAGGCCATGTTTGCCTAAGTCTCTTACATCACTTGGTGAAGACAAAGTGTGTAGTATAATACTTTTTATTTCTAATCTTTTGCACTTTTTATTTGGTTTTGTATTAATGACTTTAATAACTAGTTACTTATGTTGAAGGTGATCTTTCCTTATCGTTTGTCCGTGGTGTCTTGGCATTATTTTACTGTCTATATAAAATAAAAGATTTTCACCATTCATATCTCCACGGTCTATATGGAGGTATGTTTGCTACCTGGTCGGGGGTTAAGGGAACGGTTTGGTAAAGGTCTTGCCATTGTTCAGCGTTTAGAGGTCCTGCAATGGACCTGGGTCAAATTTAGTAGGACCTCCTTCAGTGCTTCACGGTATTGGAAGGCGGGGGTCCAAACTCTTTGATCCCCTCATAAGTTAACTACTATTAATACTATAACCCGGCTATTTAGGACTTTATCCCTGCTGACTCAGACTACTTAGCCGAGGGTAACGTCACCGCCAAAAGCGGGGCCTACCATAATTTGCATTAATAACTTAATTAATTATCTTCCAATAATCCACCCTTTTAGGATTGTATCCTTGCTGACTCAAACTACTGGGGTGAGGGTAACGTCACCTTCAAAAGAGGGGTGATGTGTGTAAAATGCAACATATAAATTACATCAATTAAGGCATAAAACTAACCCTTTTTAAGTACTAATATTGGAAAAAGAGTGTTTTTGTCTTCCTTTTGTATTTTCAGGATTAAATGAGCTCAAAAACATAAAAGAAGCAAAAAGACAGCTAATTCCAACATAAATACAAGGAAAGGAACACTAGTGGACTGCCCGACCCCTCAACGGCATCTTCCCAAGCAAAATAGAGAAGACAGAAGGCTGAACACGCCCCGTGCTCAGCCAGCACGGGGCCATGCCCAAGAAGCAGCAGAAAAGACAAACCTATAGAAGCTTCTATTGCCCACCACGGGCCGTGTCCAGCGGACACGGGGGCGTGTCGAAAGTACAGCAGGCGCATTAATTGTAATTGCGAATTACAATTAATGAGGAGAGAGAGTGTCAGACAGGCACGGGGCCGTGCCCAGCTCCCTGTTCAGCCTATAAATAGGAGTGCTTGGATTCATTTCAACTCATCCCTTGGCACACCACCTCTCTCACACTTCATCCACCACCCACCACCACCATAACACCATCATCCACCACCATCATCCATTGTCCATCGTAGAGTGTGTGAGTCGTCTCAGGATCCAAGATTGATCGTAAGAGCTCTTGACAATCAAGGCCATGTTTGCCTAAGTCTCTTACATCACTTGGTGAAGACAAAGTGTCTAGTATAATACTTTTTATTTCTAATCTTTTGCACTTTTTATTTGGTTTTGTATTAATGACTTTAATAACTAGTTACTTATGTTGAAGGTGATCTTTCCTTATCGTTTGTCCGTGGTGTCTTGGCATTATTTTACTGTCTATATAAAATAAAGGATTTTCACCATTCATATCTCCACGGTCTATATGGAGGTATGTTGGCTACCTGGTCAGGGGTTAAGGGAACGGTTTGGTAAAGGTCTTGCCATTGTTCAGCGTTTAGAGGTCCTGCAATGGACCTGGGTCAAATTTAGTAGGACCTCCTTCAATGCTTCACGGTATTGGATGGCGGGGGTCCAAACTCTTTGACCCCCTCATAAGTTAACTACTATTAATACTATAACCCGGCTATTTAGGACTGTATCCCTGCTGACTCAGACTACTTAGCCGAGGGTAACGTCACCGCCAAAAGCGGGGCCTACCACAATACTGCATTAATAACTTAATTCATTATCTTCCAATAATCCACCCTTTTAGGATTGTATCCTTGCTGACTCAAACTACTGGGGTGAGGGTAACGTCACCTTCAAAAGAGGGGCCTACTACAATAACTAAGATAATCTCTTAATTATGTGCAAAAGTGTGGAAATAATCAAAGGTTATACTAGATACGAGTCGGAACCAAGTGATTCATCTTGTCTATCTGTTTTTATTTTTATTTTCAGCATTTTAGTTAGTTTTTACTTTTCTTATTTTAAAACATTTTTCTAAAACTTTTTATTTTGATTAGACGTTGAGGATAAACCGGTACTAAAAGCTCTTGTGTCCTTGGACGACCTCG
Organism: Helianthus tuberosus; assembly: GCA_030545235.1. Classification (NCBI taxonomy): domain Eukaryota; kingdom Viridiplantae; phylum Streptophyta; class Magnoliopsida; order Asterales; family Asteraceae; genus Helianthus; species Helianthus tuberosus. The sequence goes on along the minus strand of CM060415.1, from coordinate 31,484,714 downwards.
GTATCTTACCAACGCTATACTACGCTCACGATGGGTGCACTTGCCCATATGTGTGTTTAGTGTTAGTAAAATATCGTGTTTTATAAATTTAAAACTTGGCTAAAATAAGTGTTAAAAGGGCTTAAAATATACACCTAATATATACGACACTTCACACGCATCAAGTTTTTGGTGCCGTTGCCTGGGACACAAGGATTTTAAGAAAGTTAGGAATCAACGGCCTAATCATTTTTCCTTTTTCTTTTTAATTTTTTAGGATTTTTCTTAGTTTTTTAGCTTCTGCAGAGCTCAGCACGGGCCGTGCCTGGTCAGACACGGGCCGTGCCCAGCATCATAACTGGCAGTTTTTATTTTCTGAGTTACAGAGAGCTGAGCACGGGGCCGTGTCGGTGCAGCACGGGGTCGTGTCCAACTCCCAGTAACTGGGATACATGAAACAATTACTGTACCTCTGACCACGGGCCGTGTTCACCGAGCACGGGGCCGTGGTGAACATTCTGACCAGCGTTCTTTTCTGTTTTTGTTGCAGGACTTGGAACCCAGGTGCCACATTTGAACCTCCTACGTAGTGCATGAGCTCCAGTTCCAGTAGAGACATAAAAGAACCCCTAGAAGAACCCGAACGCTTTCTCAGAAAAAGACTTAAAGCTAAAAATCAAGAGAAAGCTTCGGGGGACCCATTTCCAATGGCGGACCAACGTACCCTCATGGATTACCTACGGCCCACCGTAGGCAATCTCGGCGCCGCTATCAATGCACCAAATGTCGAGGCCAACAACTTCGAGCTTCGGCCGCATTTGATACAAATGCTCCAAAACTCCGCAACCTTTCATGGGCTTGCGGACGAGGATCCTCATCTACATATTACTAATTTCTTGGAAATATGTTATACTTTTCGGATCAATGGAGCATCAAATGACGCCATCCGCCTTCGAATGTTTCCATTTTCACTAAAAGACCGAGCTAAGGCTTGGCTTAACACCCTCCCAGTTGGATCGGTAAACACCTGGGATGAACTAGCCCAAAAGTTTCTATATAAGTATTTCCCTCCTGCTAAAACGGCTAAATTAATGACTGAAATTAATACATACTCACAAGAGGATGGGGAATCCTTATATGAAACTTGGGAAAGGTTCAAGGAGCTTCTAAGAAAGTGTCCTCACCACGGTCTAGCGCTATGGCAACAAGTATCCACTTTCTATAATGGGTTGTTGCCACACACTAGACAAACGCTTGATTCAAGCTCCGGGGGACTTTTAGGTAATCGTCGCCCAAATGAAATATATAATCAAATTGAGGAAATTGCTCAAACCAATTTTCAATGGCACACTCCCCGAGGTAATAAATCTATTGCCCCGGGCGCCCATAAGGTTGATGAAAGCACCTCTTTACAAGCCCAAATCGAGGCCCTCTCTTCAAAAATCAAAAAGCTAGAAATGACAAAAACGGCCTCGGTTATGGCTTGTGAAGGGTGTGGTGGGTCACATGAAAATTGGAGTTGTATGAAAGAATTAGATGAACAAGCGGAAACGGTAAACTACATTGATAATAGACCTAGGCCGTCGGGTCCTCCAACTGGTACCTACAACCAAGGATGGCGTAACCACCCAAATCTTGGTTGGAGAGATCCCGGCAATAGTAGTAACCGACAAAACCAACGAACTAATTTTCAACAACCACAAAATTTCTCTCAACAACAAGGTGGAAGAGAAAGGCTTGAAGATACTGTATCTCGCCTCATCTCTGACACTGAAAAGAAAAACTCGGATCGATTTCAACAATTGGAATCGAATTTTCGAAATCAACAAGCTAGCATTCAAAACGTTGAAAAACAATTAAATCAACTAGCTCAAAATTTCTCCGAGAGACCACAAGGCGCGTTACCTAGTAATACCGAAACCAACCCGAAGGCACAAGTACACCTCATCACATTAAGAAATCGAACCGTGGGTCCCGAGGATGCTCCATTGCCGCCAAATGAAAGAAGCCATTCTAGCCAGCCTGTGACTCCTCCTGCGCCAGAAAAGGCTTCTCTACCAACTCAAGAGCCCACCAAGACTCCTCCAATTCCGTACCCCGGTAGGTTAAATCGTCAAAAGACCGATGAGCAATTCGCTAAATTTGAAAATTTACTAAAACAATTGCATGTTAATATTCCTTTTATCGAGGTCCTAACCCAAATGCCTAAATACACAAAATTTATGAGGGATTTCCTCACAAACAAAAGGAAAATTGAATCATTGCAATTAGTTAACTTAGGCGAAGAGTGCTCCGCCTTAGTGCTCAACAAACTTCCACAAAAGAAAATCGATCCCGGAAGCTTCACAATTCCTTGCTCGATTGGGGAATCTCTCGTTCGTAATGCATTAGCCGATCTTGGGGCTAGCATTAACCTCATGCCCACATCAATGTTCAAACGACTCGGCCTAGGAACAACAAGCCCTACAAAGATGAGCATACAACTTGCCGACAGATCCGTCAAATTTCCGTAAGGTGTCGCTGAGAATTTGTTGGCAAAAGTTGACAACTTCGTTTTCCCAACCGACTTTGTCATCCTAGACATGGAAGAAGACACCGATGTCCCTCTCATCCTCGGGAGGCCATTTCTAGCCACCGCCCAAGAGGTGGTGGACATGAATAACGGAACGTTAACATTGAAGTTTGGAGATGAGGAGGTGAAATTTGAATGTGGAAAAAGAATTGAGGACGAAGACCCGGTCAACTACATGCAGATCATAGACTCAAGCTTGGATGATGCTCTCCGACGGTGTAACATGGGATGCAATACATCCCACTTGGGTGACATATGACCGCCTTTGGGTCTAGCCAAGGACCCTTATAAACGTGGCGCACCACGGAGGCATTCCGCGGAACTATCCTTAGTTTAATTTAGATTAATTTTTATGTTTTGTAGTTAGTTTTAATTTTCAGGAATAAAACACACTCATGGTGGTAAGGGATGAAAAGGGGAACGAGAAAAATGACTTCATGCACAAGAACAAGGCAACCCGACAATCCTCTCCAATTCAGAAGGTTCAACACGGGCCGTGCCCAACCAACACGGCCCCGTGCTGAACCACCTGCAGAAAAACGCCCAGTTCAGGTAACTGGACACGGGCCGTGTTCACCCGGCACGCCCCCGTGTCCAGACTTCTGTTTCTCTTATTTTAATTTTGTTACTGGCACTTGAACACGGGGCCGTGCCCGGATAACACGGGGCCGTGTTCAGCGCCCAGTAACAGAAAATTTTTGCTTTTTAACACTATTTTACACATCTAATCAACCTAAAAATTTATTTTTGGGACACATTGAGGACAATGTGTAATTTAAGTGTGGGGGGGATGCTAAAACCTTGAATTTTTTGCAAGTCCTAAACACAAGCCTTACACAAAACTCTATTGGAACCGCTAATCACCCCAAATTTTTTCAAAAATTTCATTTTTCTTACTTGTCTAGGTTCAATTCGGGAAATTCAAGTTCTTAAAAAGGTTATATTTTTACAAATTTACAACCGATAGCGTAGTGATAAAAAGAACCAATATAAGAAAATTATGAAAATGCATGACAAACTTAGTTAAAATTTGATTATATATACTTGATCACATAAAAACCCATTCCCACAAAAGTGAGTTTTGAGCCTTTATTGAGCATACAATTACATATCATTAGACTAAATGCTCATTTTTCGTTTCTTGTGTGAATAGCCGCTTGGTTCTTACGACTCTAGAACTTGCCATGACGATACATTCCCGGTCCTTATCAACTTAAACCCGAGTAAGTAAGTGATGGAGGCATTAGGACTAACCCTTTTTATTTCTACACCATTATTTTTCTTTTTCTTTTACCACCTACCAAAAAATCCCCCTAGTTAACCCCTTTGAGCCTAAACCTTTTCATTTCTTAACCCAACAACCTTTTACCCACCAAAACCCTTTTTCATTTTAACCCTTTGTTTTAGTAACAAGTTCGGTTTTTCGTAAGGTGATCCAAAAAAAAAAAAAAAAAAATCTGTTGAGGATGAAGCAAAAATAAACAAACAAGTTCATCAAAAATAACTTTGATTGAATAAAAGCTTCATCAAAATAAAGAATTACAAAAATAGAAAATCTTACGAAAACCAACACTTGTTACGCTTTTCGTTTTTTTTTTCTACTAACCACTAACCACTACCCCAACCACCTACCTTTAACCCAAGCCTAACCCTTAACCTACAAAGTCCTCTTGATATTTACAAAGGTATAAAAGTTAAAAAGGAGGAGGATTGATTGCTTGGCAAGCTTATGGTAGGAATAAGTTCCATGCTGCTCTCGAGTGATTCACTAAAAATACACCTTCGGCCGAGTGTGAGTGATTTCTCCCGTGAGGTATGTGAACTTGTATATAAATGAAATTTTAAAAAGGCATGTTATGCCCAAATAAGTAATTTCTCCTATGAAACGTTCTAAATAAATCATTGCGAATAGGATTGTAAATAAATAAAAGTAAAACCCAAAAAGATCTTGGATATCCCGACACTCTACGACAAGCCCAAAAACCTTCTCTTCTACCTATTCCATTTGGGAGTGTAAGCCACATATTAAAGAGTTTTGCTTGAGGACAAGCAAAAGTTCAAGTGTGGGGGTATTTGATGTGTGTAAAATGCAACATATAAATTACATCAATTAAGGCATAAAACTAACCCTTTTTAAGTACTAATATTGGAAAAAGAGTGTTTTTGTCTTCCTTTTGTATTTTCAGGATTAAATGAGCTCAAAAACACAAAAGAAGCAAAAAGACAGCTAATTCCAACATAAATACAAGGAAAGGAACACTAGTGGACTGCCCGACCCCTCAACGGCATCTTCCCAAGCAAAATAGAGAAGACAGAAGGCTGAACACGCCCCGTGCTCAGCCAGCACGGGGCCGTGCCCAAGAAGCAGCAGAAAAGACAAACCTATAGAAGCTTCTATTGCCCACCACGGGCCGTGTCCAGCGAACACGGGGGCGTGTCGAAAGTACAGCAGGCGCATTAATTGTAATTGCGAATTACAATTAATGAGGAGAGAGAGTGTCAGACAGGCACGGGGCCGTGCCCAGCGGACACGGGGCCGTGCCCAGCTCTCTGTTCAGCCTATAAATAGGAGTGCTTGGATTCATTTCAACTCATCCCTTGGCACACCACCTCTCTCACACTTCATCCACCACCCACCACCACCATAACACCATCATCCACCACCATCATCCATTGTCCATCGTAGAGTGTGTGAGTCGTCTCGGGATCCAAGATTGATCGTAAGAGCTCTTGACAATCAAGGCCATGTTTGCCTAAGTCTCTTACATCACTTGGTGAAGACAAAGTGTCTAGTATAATACTTTTTATTTCTAATCTTTTGCACTTTTTATTTGGTTTTGTATTAATGACTTTAATAACTAGTTACTTATGTTGAAGGTGATCTTTCCTTATCGTTTGTCCGTGGTGTCTTGGCATTATTTTACTGTCTATATAAAATAAAGGATTTTCACCATTCATATCTCCACGGTCTATATGGAGGTATGTTGGCTACCTGGTCGGGGGTTAAGGGAACGGTTTGGTAAAGGTCTTGCCATTGTTCAGCGTTTAGAGGTCCTGCAATGGACCTGGGTCAAATTTAGTAGGACCTCCTTCAATGCTTCACGGTATTGGATGGCGGGGGTCCAAACTCTTTGACCCCCTCATAAGTTAACTACTATTAATACTATAACCCGGCTATTTAGGACTGTATCCCTGCTGACTCAGACTACTTAGCCGAGGGTAACGTCACCGCCAAAAGCGGGGCCTACCACAATACTGCATTAATAACTTAATTCATTATCTTCCAATAATCCGCCCTTTTAGGATTGTATCCTTGCTGACTCAAACTACTGGGGTGAGGGTAACGTCACCTTCAAAAGAGGGGCCTACTACAATAACTAAGATAATCTTTTAATTATGTGCAAAAGTGCGGAAATAATCAAAGGTTATACTAGATACGAGTCGGAACCAAGTGATTCATCTTGTCTATCTGTTTTTATTTTATTTTTATTTTCAGCATTTTAGTTAGTTTTTACTTTTCTTATTTTAAAACATTTTTCTAAAACTTTTTATTTTGATTAGACGTTGAGGATAAACCGGTACTAAAAGCTCTTGTGTCTTTGGACGACCTCGGTATATTACCAACGCTATACTACGCCCACGATGGGTGCACTTGCCCATATGTGTGTTTAGTGTTAGTAAAATATCGTGTTTTATAAATTTAAAACTTGGCTAAAATAAGTGTTAAAAGGGCTTAAAATATACACCTAATATATACGACACTTCACACGCATCAGGGGCCTACTACAATAACTAAGATAATTTCTTAAATATGTGCAAAAGTGCGGAAATAATCAAAGGTTACACTAGATACGAGTCGGAACCAAGTGATTCATCTTGTCTATCGGTTTTTTCTTTTATTTTTATTTTCAGCATTTTAGTTAGTTTTTATTTTTAGTTTAAAACCTTTTCTAACTTTTTATTTTGATTAGACGTTGAGGATAAACCGGTACTAAAAGCTCTTGTGTCCTTGGACGACCTCGGTATCTTACCAACGCTATACTACGCTCACGATGGGTGCACTTGCCCATATGTGTGTTTAGTGTTAGTAAAATATCGTGTTTTATAAATTTAAAACTTGGCTAAAAATAAGTGTTAAAGGGGCTTAAAATATACACCTAATATATATAACACTTCACACGCATCACTGCTCTTGCCATGAAGGTTCGTAAGGGCGTTTGCCTTTCTCTCTAGCGCTGTATCTTGGTCCGTTGACCATATGAGTTTCCAGACGCCGAACTTTCTTGTGGTTCCGATCATTGTGGCGCTGAATCTGGCGTGTTTCTTTGCGAACGTTTTTCACCAGGTGACTTAACTTCCCGCTTTTTAGTGCTTTTTCGATCTCTTGACGCAAGCTGATACAGTCGTCTGTCAGATGACCTGTATCCTTGTGGAAATCGCAGTACAGGTTCGGGTCTTGCCTCTTTTTGTTCGTCATAGGCCTTGGAGCCTTGAAGTCGTGGTTCTTCGTCATTAGCACCTCTTTTGGTGTTTTTATGAGCGGAGTCCAGTGCTTTTCTCGGTTATCATCCCTGACTGCTCTCCGATACCCAATTCTGTCAATTGTTTCTCGCGCATCTTCCCTATAGCGCGGTCTTTCCTCATGACCCCTTGGTCTTCCGGATTTCCAATCTTGACCTTTGCCCTTGTTGCGCTTATCATAGTCGCGCGAGTTCTTCTTGGAAAAGCGATCGTCAGTGTATGAGCTCTTGGCTCCAGCTAGCGACTCTTCAGTCTGCGCTACTATTTTTGCGGCCTCCATTACCTTATCCCATTCTTTGGGCATGCCATCTTTGCCAGTGATAGTTTTGATAAGACTATCACAACGAATTGCTTTCTTGAAGTGAGCGCGCATGAGTTGTTCGCCTACACCACCAATTTCCAGACATTCTTTGTTAAAACGTGTAATGAAGTCCTCCAGACCTTCATTTTCCCTGCGCCAGATATCAGTCACTTCAGACGTATCTCGCTGATACCGTCTCTGCTGACTGAAGTAGTTTACGAATTGCGTTCTGAAATCAACCCATGAACTGATTTTTCTAGGCGGGAGGCTTCGAACCAAGTGCGAGCAGCCCCAATAAGCGTCTGGATAAACAAATGACACCACATAGGCATATTCCATCCTCCCATACAACCGACACTTGTGAATACTCTGACATGATCGTCAGGATCGGTTAAACCATTGAATTTTCCCACTGTTGGGGGTAGCTTCTCTCTTGAAAGTGGTGCCAGGGAAATCTTCGGGATAAACTTTGAGTGTTCTGCAGCTTCAGCTGGTCTGTAGGCGAGACTGAAGTCTCGTTCTGCTTCTTCGCTATATGCAATGCGCTGCCTTGGCTTGTAATTTTCGTGATTCCGCTGCAAGCGGTTGAAAACTGAGGATCCTTCATCGTCTTGCCATGTTGGGTCCTTGGGGTCTGTGTCGTCCCACTCGTTATTCATATTGTGTGGCCCAAGCCGGCTATGAATTGGACCCCTTTGAACGTTTGACGGATGGTCATAATAGCTTTCTGTCTCTCCCCGTGTGTCGCGTGTGTCATACACACTTGGTCTTCTTAGGGGAGGAGGCCTGTTAACTCTTCCTTAAAGGTTTTGCTGTGGGGGTATCTGGCGCGCCCCCTGACTAGGACCCTGAGGAGTAACGAAAGATGGTTCTGCTTGTAAGACTGCTTGCTGTGCGCTCAAAGAGTGATACTCGCCATTTATCGTAGCAATTTGTTTGGCATACCAAGAGGCTGGGGTTTCGCCTTCTGGCAGCCCTAATAGCGCCGAAATATTATGAGGTGGAGCTGGATTCGAAGGACCAGCGACATGATTTACTGGGGTTACCGTTTGAGTGATGCGGGTGGCACTCGCGCGGGGTCCCCTAGTATTAGTTACTTCGATTTCACCGATTTCTTCAACATGTTGGACTTGGACGTTTTGATTGTTCTCCCCCAACACTGCATTAGAGTTTGTTCTAAAACCAAAATCGGGGATGATTCCTTGACCAGCCATGATCGAAGGAAAAAAACTTAGAAAACTCAGAAAAAGAAGATGAAAGTGATTTGTAAAAGACCGGTGGGCGCCAATGAAGAAACACAGAACTAATCCTAGAGTTAATTAGTTTAGTTTATGTCTCTATCATAGAGGTTAATCTTCTTTGGGCTTTCTGAGCTTCGTAATGATCCGTTAATCCTGCAAAACAGAACACCGTTACTCGTTAAGAGGGGAATATGGAGGTTTCCCTCTTAACCGGGCTCCGGCGTGAGAATAAGCGACTGTTTTGAGGAGATAAGTATGTATTAAGAGTGAGAGTAGAGGGAGTAGAATGTTTAACCTGTGAACTGAGGTCTCTATTTATAGCCGGAGAGGTGTAAGAGGATGTGGGCTGATGGGCCTTGGGCTGGAAGGCGACAACATCGAGGATATGCTCCTTGTCTCACTGGTGTCGACCATTAGTGGCTCCTGGGAGTCCTTCGGTGCTGGCGCACCGTGATTGGAGCCACGTGTCACAGTTGTCGGCCTGGCCGTCCTTCTGCCATCAGCAGGTAAGTGGAGATCGTGGGGCAGGTGTCTCTGCCTTGTGAGTGGTGCCGCGTAGGCGTCCTTAAGTACTTTCTGTCTCCTACACGTCAGACGATCATGGAGCACGATTGAGCAGAACCTGGAGGACGCGGATTGGCCCTTTTCTTCTGCCACTTGTACTTTATGTGCCTTCTGAGGTAACCCTGCGCCATATCCCTGCGCGACTCTTGCTGAGCATGTAATTAGCCCGCGCAGGGTATGGCTGGTTGCAGGCTCCTATTCAGAATGTTAAGGGCTGAATGTGGTGTTTCCTCTTGTTGAGACGTCACGCTAGATCAATACATGATGATGTAGCGCGCGCGAGGTTGGCGGTAAACAAGCTGATGAATAAGGAGTATGGTCCTGCGCGCGACGTGAATGAGGTCTGCGCGGCCTTTTTGGGACCATACCCCTTCAAGGACCTAACCGGCTGTCAAAACATACAGAAGAGGTCCAATGCTATAACAAGGAAAGTGAGGAAACACAAGTCTTATCCAAGGGGATTAGACCAAATGCTCAACCGGGTGTGGGTTTATTTGATCTTCACAAGCTCTAATCCGATAATGAATCTTCAAAACTAACAACACCGTGAGCTCATTATGAGAAGGGGAGGGGGGGGGGGGGGTGTTCTTCTTGTAGTTACCCTCCGATGGGAGAATAAGTATTGTTCTTTCTAAAGAGAAAAAATGTAAGTTACAGTGAGAGCAGAAAATGAAAGATCCATTTCACCTTGGAGAAGTGCGGTATTTATAGCTAAGAGGTTGGAGAAGGATTGGGCAAGACATCATTGTCAAGGAATATCCTTTTGGTCCCCTCTGTCATGACACTTAGTGTCCGCATGCTCTCATTGGCCACATGTCGCTTTCTGGATGTACTTGCTGTCTCACATGTTGTCAACAATTAGTGGAGGTCTAAGGATGTGTGGATTGGCATCGCGTGATTGGCTAACCGTCGTTGTCACATGTACCTCATGTCCCCTGCACGATGGTGTTTAGTGGAGATCACCTGGTACAGTGTCTGGCGGACGGTGTTGCACGTCACTTTCACCTTGTACTATTTGTCTCATCCATACTGTCATGGTACCACGCCACGGGGGGCGCCCGCGGATGGTTTGTTATGTCCAGCTAGGTTGTTTTTTGTTAGAGATGAGCTTAGTCTTGGCACGCGTGGGTTTCGTCCAGACCCGCTAGGGGTCCGAGACCATATCTCTAGTAACGCTCAAAATAACTATAAATCTACCTAAGGCTTTAAAGTTTAAACCAACACATTTCAAACTTCATTTTCTTTTAATGTGTTTGAAATACGATGAAAACATATACCAAACAATTATGAATTCTATTAAATGCTCAAATTATAACACACCCAAGACCCATGGCCATGAATTATACCAAAAAATTAGCACATACATTTTATCAAACTGCTTTCATGCATACTCAACATGCAACAAATTTTGAACTTTTTTACATGATACATGAATATCACAAACTAATTCAAACTATGTTCTTTCAAAGATTCTGTTGACCAAATGTAAAGGTAATGTGGAAAGAAAAAAAATGGTTTCTCCAACCAAGACTTTTGAGTGAAAGTTGATTATTTTCTTTTCTTATATGCATAAACTGTATAATAATAGATAAAAAAAAGAATTATCATCATCATCATACTTAGTAAATCTCATCAATAGCAAAACTAAGATAGAGTCTGAGGAGGGTAAGATGTAGACAACCTTACCTCTACCCTGTACGAATAGAGAGGCTGCTTCCAGTGAGACCCCCGACTCGAAAAAAGAATTATACACCAATCAATCAAACCATGAAGGTGGCCTGACCCAGTGACTCAAGCCACTTTGTTAAGCTAACCGGTTAGAAGCGGCGGACTCAAGCCACTTTCTTGAGCTAACCGGTCTCAAGCTCTTTGTTTGCAAGTTTGCAACAACCGCAAAAGACTAAAAACCATGTAATTACTTGCTCAAAAGCATAATGAACACAACCGAAGCAACACAACACCCACATTGATTATCAAAAAACAAGAATGAAGATGTTGAAAAATACTAAAAATATGTTCATTTTATTACCAATCTAAGAAAAAAAAAGAGTCGAAACAGAAAATCAAGGTGCGGTTTCTAAGTTCATATCCGGGACCTCTTCTCTATAGGAATTACTGATGGGATTCGGTCCCGAATGTACCTCATGCAACTCCAACCTCTTGCCATTGTTATACTCCATGAACAACTAAATCAAATAAACAAAAGATGTAGAGCAATAGTAATTAGCATCAAGAATCAAGAAAATGACCAAAAACAAGAAGATTACGAATAGTCAAATACGAAAATATGATTGTTATTTTTTTACGCTTTTACCTTTTTATTCAATTTTACGGCGCTGAATTTGCCAAGCTCAGCGTCTGGTAACAAACCAACTTAAATAAGTTAGTAAACATGCATACATTATCGATACGATAGATAAAAAGGGATTAGAGATTCGATTTTTAACCGTCAAGATTTTGTATGGGCAAGGATGAATGTAGAGATAAATGAGTTAGCAGAAGCATGAGTAGAAATATAAAACATAAAGCCATTTATGAATCTTGAAGAAGTGTGGTGAGTAACCAACTTTGTGTTTGTGATGTTTTGAAAGAGAATTATCTATGTTAGTGAAAGTAATATGGTACATTACTAATGGTCTTTAAAGGGGACATTTATAAAAGTTAAAGAGAGGAAAAGGCCCAAATAGAGTCTACTTTTTCTCAATTTTTTTTATTCTTTTATTTCTATCAAAAGAATTCCAAACATCGTGTAGGCCCGTATGCATGTTAAATGGGCACAGAATAAGACACAAGGACGATTAGTTGATATTTTACATAGTAACACACTTGTTTCATAGTTAATTTTAATAAAATTTACACATAACACGTCCCTATAGTAGAGACAGTGACGGATCCAAGAATTTTTTTCAGTGGGTTCATTGTTTTTATATACTCTAATATCATGGGACCAGATGCAAAAAAATTCGGGTCGGTGTTCATCACATAATAAAAATATGATACAATAGTAATAAAAAAAACATGTGACACGTGACCAAGGAAGATTAGAGATTTGGGGATCTATTTTCGTAGTTTGCTCGTTTCAGCAATGGTGTCATGGGGGCGCTCGTTAATGGGTTCATCACAGATATCTTTTATGGGTTCATCCCAAATTTTCTATTAACATTTCTACTAAAAATTTGAGATCGAGTGGGATCGTGTGGACCTGTAATCCGCCCCTGGGATAAAATGAATGAGTTTTGATGTAAATTTTTTATAAATTATTTAATAAAAGTAGTTGGATTTTTATTTACATATCAAAAGTTATAGCTCCCTTCATTTGAACACAAAGAGAAGCTGCTGCAGCTGCAAATCATTAAAACAAGTAACATTAACCACAAAATTAATATATACAAAAAAAATAATAATAATAAGAAAGAAAAGAAAAAGAAACAGGCATATGCTCACCTGCAAATCTCAAGCATTCAACTTTAGGTTTTCCTCCAACAAAAGCAACAGGATAAAATGTAGTAACTGTATCCCCTGCTCCAGTTGTATTAACCACTTTTTCAGCCTTCATGATACTTTGTTTTATCAGTTTTTTTCCTTCAGTGAATAAAGCCGATCCTCGACCACCAAGTTTCGAATGGACTTCCTTAACACTTTGTTAACAAACTAATAATATGGTCACAAAAGAAGTGAACTCTACAAGGGGATTAAAATGAGCCCCATGGTTTTAAAAAGCGTGTGGGCTCTAATTTGTTTTGATCCTGAAAGAAAGGAATACTCTCTATATTTTATTCACAATATTACAACCCAATATATAATACAATTGGTTAAGGATAAGTATAGAAACAACATTAATACAAATATCTACAATAGAAATAAGAGTCTGTTTGGTATGGGGTAATGGAATGGACGAAGGAATGGAATGAACGAGGTAATGGAATGGACGAGGGAATGCAATGGATCATTACCATTGCATGTCTTGTTTGGTTACCATGTGTGAATGGAATGAATTATTATTGTATATTGTTCGGTAGGCAAGAAAAACAGAGTAATAAAATCAGCGGTGAGTGGTGGTGGTGGTCGGTGGTAGTGATTGATAGGTGGCGGTGGTGGGTGTCGGTGACGACGATGGGTGGTGGTGGCAGCGGCGAGTGGCGGTGCGGCGGTGACGGGAAGGTGGCCGTTGGTGGTGGGTGGCAGCAGAGGTGGCGGTGGGCGGCGGCGGCGGTTGGTGGCGGCGGTAGTAGTGGCTGTGGTGGTGGCGTCGATGATGGTGGTGGGCGGCGGCAGCTAGTGGCATTGGCGGTTGGTCGCGGCTGTGCTGATAACGGTGGCGAGTGGGTGGCGGAGGCGACGGTGACTGTCGGGGTGAGGTGGTGGCGGGTGGCGGGTGGCGGCGATGGCGTCGGTGGTGGGTGGTGGTGGTGGTGGTGGGTTGTGGCAAAGGTGATGGGTTTTGGTGTTGGTGTTGTTGATGAATGATGCAAAAGGGGATGGAATGGAAAAAAAACATGGGAGGTGGAAGGAATGATTTTGAGGGAATGGAATGCCTTTTGGAATGGGTGATTCCATTCCATTGACCAACCAAACACACTTTTCTTCATTCCCTCGTAATCATCCATTCCATTCCACCTCTCATTCCTTCATACCAAACACTACCTAAGAGTCTTGATTGTCGGCTAGCAGTGATTGATGGTTGACTTTTGATTATGTTGATTTGGTTGAATATTACGGTTGTCACCCCCCGGCAAGCGAAACGGCGGTGGATGGACTCGAAGCAAATCTCGAAAATGTTCAAAGAGAGGTCGAGGCAAGCTTTTCGTGAAAATATCCGCAAGTTGAAGCTTGGTAGGAACAAATTTAGTGTGTAACTTTCCTGACATAACCAGTTCCCGAACAAAGTGATAATCCAAGTCGATGTGCTTAGCACGCTAGTGAGAAACGGGATTTTGACTCAGGAACAAGGCACTTTTGTTGTCGCAAAGGAGAGTCGGCCGAGACTGAGGAAGAGCGTGTAGTTCCTGTAACAAATGAGTAATCCAAACCAGTGTTGTAAAAGTCGCTAGGCGGTCTCTAGTCGGCCGACTGGGGAGTTGGGAGTAATCGGAGTACTCGGAGAGTACTCGGGGAGTACGCGGACATGGTAACTATAAAGAAAATTAATTGTTATGTATTATACATATGTTAAAATAAGCATAATTCATGTCAACTGAGTATAATTTAAAATGAAACATGTTTAAAGTTCAAATATTCTGAATACAAGTCCGAGTAGTCCGAGTACAAGGCCGAGTAGTCCGAGTACAAGGCCGAGTAGGCCGATTTTGGCCGATTTTGACTAATTAAAAGTCAACAAACCACGTTGACCGCCTAGACCGACTCTTTCCGACTAGGCGCCGACTAGGCGCCGAGTTTGACCGAGACCGACTAATTGAGTCCGCCTAGGAGGAAGTCGCCTCGGAGGGGTTCCGAGGACCGAGTACTCGGCCTTGGAATCCGACTTTTACAACACTGATCCAAACAATTTCAGCTGCAGCGTTTGCCATTGCCCGATATTCTGATTCACAACTTGATCGTAACACTGTCGGTTGTTTCTTGGCACTCCAGGAGACCAAGTTACCACCTAAGAAAATCGAATAACCATACGTTGACCTTCTTGTTTCAATACATCTAGCCCAATCCGCATCCGAGTAACCTAAAATTGAAGCACTTGTCGCCCTTATGAAGACTAATCCATGAGAGATAGTTCCTTTGACATAACGGAGAATACGTTTAACTAATTGAAAATGGTGCTCGGTTGGAGAGTGAAAGTATTGACATGCTTGATTAACAGCGTAGGAGAGATCGGGACGAGTGATGGTTAGGTACTGAAGAGCACCAACGAGAGAGCGATAAAGGGTAGGATCGGAAAAAGGAGTGCCATTTTTGGTGAAGGTATCGGTTGAGGAGAGTGGGGTGGGTGCAGTTTTGGCTTCGGTCAGACCGGCTCTTGTGAGAATGTCGTTGGCGTATTTGGTTTGAGTGAGAAAAATACCTTTGCTGTCATGAACCACTTCAAGACCAAGAAAGTAGCTTAGCGAGCCTAGGTCTTTGATGGCGAATTCTTGATGTAGACGGGTTGTGAACGAGGTGATTAATGAAGTTTTGTTGCCCGTGAGAATAAGATCGTCTACATAAACAAGAAGATACATGATGGAATCTCCCCGACAATAGATGAAGAGAGATGGATCGGCACGGCTACACGTGAAGCCATAAGATATAAGAAACGAGCTGAGCCTTTGGAACCAAGCTCGAGGAGCTTGTTTTAAACCATAGAGAGCTTTATTGAGCTTGCAAACATGATTCGGAAGCTTGTGTCTATAAACCCGGGAGGTTGCTCCATGTAAACGGTTTCCGAGAGGTGACCGTTTAGGAACACATTGTTATCTAGTTGGTGAAGAGACCAAAGATTAATGACGGCAAATGAAAGAACAATGCGAATGGTGGATGCTTTCACGGCCGGACTAAACGTGTGATTGAAATCGAGGCCCGGGATTTGAGTGAAGCCTTGAGCGACGAGTCGCGCTTTGTGCCGATCAGGTGACCCATCCGCATGGTATTTGGTGCGGAATACCCATTTTGATCCTACGATATTTGTAGAGGATGGTCGAGGAACAAGTGACCATGTACAGTTACGATGAAGAGCGGAAAGTTCATCTTGCATGGCACTCATCCAATGAGATGTTTTGATGCACTTTTGAAGCCTTTAGGAATAGTGTTTGTGAGAAGCGCCGCATGAAGGCAAGAGTGCATAACTGTAGCAAGATAGGACGTGTGTTTTGGATTGGGTTTGAAGGTGCCAACTTTAGAACGAGTGATCATACGGTGTGATGATGCAATAGGAGAGGGAGGTTGAGGCGGTGATTGGGGAGGGGACGTGGAGGCTGCAGGAGAGGGTGGTGGTGGCGGTGATTGGGTGGTGGACGATGGAGGCGTTGATGATGATAAGGTAGTTGAGAAAAGTGGAGGTTGTGGGTCACACAGAGAACAAGATAGAGAGTGACTAATGGAAGGAGGTTGTTGGTTTGGTGGAGATGAGGCCGAAAGTTGAGAAGTAGGTGTGGGCTCATGAGAGGTAGATTGGGCTGAAAGGTGAGAGGGAGGTATTGGATCATTAGAGGGTGGTTGGGCCGTAGATTGAGAAAGAGAAATGGGCTTATCAGAAGTTGATTTAGCCACATGTTGAGTAGTGGGTGTGTACTCGTCAAAGGTGGAAAGGAAGAGTGATGCAATATTAGATTGAGAGGAGTTTGCCACATATGGAAATGAGTTTTCATCAAATCGAGCATGCCGGGTCACATACGTACGTGAGGATTTTGGATCGAAGCATTTGTACCCTTTGTATTGAGGAGCGTATCCTAGAAAAATACAAGGTATACTTCGGGGTGCAAGCTTATGAGGTGTATGGTCACGTAAGTATGGATAGACATGACACCCAAATACACGAAAGTTGGCATAATTTGGAGTCGTAGAGAATAGAATTTCAAATGGCGATTTGTCGTTTAAAATTTTTGTTGGCAAATGATTGATTATGTATGTGGCGGAGCTAAAAGTATCAACCCAATGTGTGATGGGAACACTCGCATGGAAAAGCATAGCGAGACCGGTTTCGAGTATGTGTCGATGCTTCCTTTCGGCACGACCGTTTTGAGGAGTTGTATAAGGACATGAAAAATGATGAAATGTGTGACAACTCGTATCTCGAACCAATCTTTGTACTTAGTGTAACATGTTTTGAACGCTACGTGATTATATGATGCATTGATTTGATGGAATGTTATGTTATATGTTATGTTTGATATGTGTTTATAAACGGACCAATCGCACAACACAACCCGATCGCACAAGCCCTGTTGGGCCACACAACTTGTACTCGAATCAAAAGGGTAGCCCAAGTTTGGGTTCGGCCCACTCTTCCATACACATACACATATCCTTAGGGAGTTTTGTTTCTCATTGGTTACAAAACAAGAAAACACACCAAACCCTAATATATATATCTCTCTCTCCCTCACGAACTCGACGGCAGCCACATCCCTTCTCCATCGAAGACTTTCTATTCGGATCAATCCTCGTTCCATTCTTTACACGGTTAGTGTTATGTTATTATTTGATTTCGTCTTGGTTGATGTTGTTATATGATCGAATATATGTTATTCGGGATTTGATGGGATGAACAAACTGTCTGATCACTATAAGGTTTGATATATGCTTGATGTTGATTTAGATGGGTAGGAACCAAATAGAAATAATGTTCATGAAATCGGCACATGTTTAGTATTCACGGATCAAAATAAGGGTTGATGATGTTATGTCGATTAAGGATATTCGGCTGTGATGTGTCATGTTCGAATGATTGATGAGTTGTGGTCAAGAACATGAACTATGTTAATATGTTTAAGTGTGATGATTATTGTTCATGTGTTATTCATAATTAGGGTTCATGAGAAATCGGTTAGAGTATGCTTGTTTGATCGATGATTTGCATGATCTAAAACTGTTAATTGTGTTGATTGATTGTGTGTAAAGAAGGAAACTGTTGAATGATATAACTACATAGCACAAGTTTCGGATATTTAAACTAATCGCACAAGCTTGTCGGTCGCACAAGATCAGATCATACAAGTTCTGATCTGATCGCACAAGAGCTGATCGCACAAGCTAGGTACAACAAAACAAGGCACATAGTACTGCTAGGTTATGCATGATCGCACAAGATTTGTGGATCGCACAAGACCGTGTCGATCGCACAAGTCTTGGGGCCTTACACAATGTTTGGGCTTAACATAATATTGGACCGAATGGCCCAAAACCCCGTTACACAAGATGTTCCGAATCACACAAGTCGTCCGGATCGCACAAGACATCCGGACCGCACAAGATCAACGTATATTATTGTTGGGCCGTGTATATATGTTTGGGCTGGGCTTATGTTGGATCGCACAACATGCTGTGGATCGCACAAGGTTGTGCTGATCGCACAACATGTTGGGCCGCATATGTTTGGGCTTCATGTGGATGCTAAACAGTTATCGTTTCAAATGTTCTATATGTATGCCATGTATGCCACGATCGTTACGTGTTCCTGATTTGTTAGATCTATGTAAATATACGTGCCTTACTTGAACCTAGACCTGACTTATATGGTAACCATGTTAGGACGTGGTTGACCACTTATATCTCAAGTAACCTTTTCGTGTATCTGCCGAGCTAATCTAAGGTGAGTTCACACTTTCTACAAAGCATGGTAATTCCTGGTGGGTTGGGAATGGGTTAAGGAATATGGATTCCTCGTCCTCCTTGGGTAGGACAGTACGGGTTAAGGAATGTAATTCCTCGTCCTCTTGGACAGTTTAAATTTCACTAGACCAAAACTCTATCACGAAGTCCCTCCTTTTTATATCGACTTAATCGCCGGGCCAATGGCGAGCGGGTCATTAGTTAGATAGCGCTATTTAGGCCTGACAAGCCTCACACCGTGCCGCAGAGGACGGGCGTGAACTAATGGATCTCGGCACGTCAATGATGATAGACATTGACGCTAAGGGCACATAAACATGACTAAAGTCAGTGGTCGGTATGGTAACGAGTCTAGTAGTATAAACATGGGGTAGCCCCCACGGCTGGATTGCCAGGGTAAACGGGATTAAACAAAACACGTTTTCAACTATGGGGTAACCCCCATGGCAAGGATGCCAGTTAAAGGAAACTATGTTTTTGGAATAACTTAAACCAACACCCAACTGTGAACTCGCTCAACTTTGTTGTTG
The DNA here is from genome assembly GCA_030545235.1 of Helianthus tuberosus. NCBI lineage: Eukaryota > Viridiplantae > Streptophyta > Magnoliopsida > Asterales > Asteraceae > Helianthus > Helianthus tuberosus. The sequence continues at coordinate 31,465,745 of CM060415.1, read as the reverse complement.
ACTCGTTACTACATGCTTTGCAGGTCACTAGGTTTAGCAGGAGCTTGCATGGGGAAGAGTCGTTGTGGAGCATGGACATTGAGTGTTCATGATGAACTTAAACATTATTAACTTATGCTTTGGTTTTTGAGATTATGCTTCCGCTTGCAACTTAAACTATGTTTTGATTTGGACACCAATTATATTGTGTTGGGTTTTATGTTTACTTACATGCTTGTTCAATATGATTGGTGGCTTGATCCTGGTCAGTTACGCCTCCAAGCGGTGATACTCCGCATGTGGATTTTGGGGGTGTGACAGATTGGTATCAGAGCCATTGGTTATAGGGAACTTGGTTTTAATAAAGGGAAAAAGTTTTTGTTAAAACCCGACTATAACCTGTACAGTGCTCAACGATCCACAACGACGCTTCACTCCACGTGCAAGGCTCGACATTCTAGGTGATATGATTTATGTTTACATTGTCTACTTGCTAGATTACATAGAACTTTGCTTATGGCATGTTTAGATAAATGTAACCACTATTGTTTGGAAACACGTGTGTGCTTACTCCCTTCTGTCATTGCACTTTCGCGAACCCCTCTCACTCATGTTTCCCTTGATATGAAGATCATGGCTGGACGCGTTAACATGACTCAAGTCCAGTTGACGGCTCTGATTAACCAACAAGTTGCTACGGCACTTGCAGCCGCTCAGGCAGGAGGTATACCCTGCCATCTCAACTCACTCTAGGATCCCTAGATCCTACTCTCGTGAACCAACCTTTGTGTTAAACTTTGTCCTTTCTTACTCTCATGACAGGTCAACCTGCACAGCCTCCTGTGTGCACTTTCAAGACCTTTATGGACTGTCGACCTAGTACCTTCAGTGGTACCGAAGGAGCTGTAGGTGTCCTCCACTAGTTTGAGAAACTCGAATCTGTCTTCGAGATGTGTGAATGCCCTGAGGCTCGCAGGGTGAAATATGCTACTGGTACTCTTGAGGGTATAGCACTCACGTGGTGGAACGCTCAAGTCCAAATGCTAGGGTTGGTTGCTGCTAATGCCACCCCATGGAACAACTTCAAGGAACTGATCAAAGATGAGTATTTCAATCGTGATGACATTCACAAGCTGGAGGTAGAGTTCTTCAACTTAAAAATGACGGGGTCAGAAATTGAAGCATACACGAAGAGATCGAACGAGCTGGCTATCTTGTGTCCTACCATGGTGGATCCTCCCATCAAACGTATCGAACTGTACCTTAAGGGTTTAGTGCCAGAGATTCAAAGTCATGTGACTTCAGCTAACCTCGCCACCATTCAGCAAGTTATTCAATTGGCTCATCGTCTCACTGATCAGGCGGTGGAGCAGAACAGGTTACCAAAGCGTATTAGTGCTACAGCTACTTCAGATGCTCCTAGTGACAACAAGCGAAAATGGGATGGAGCTTCAAGCAAAGGTTCAACTTCTGTTCAATCTCAGTCTCAGCAGAGAAGGACTGACGACTACAAGATCCCTAGTCAGCAATCATCTGGTAGTTAAAGTCAAGGAGGGTACAGGGGAGTTCACCCCAAATGCAATCGCTGTAACCTACACCACAGCGGGCCATGTACCAGGAGTAACTGTCATCGGTGCAACAAGCCAGGCCACGCTGCAAAGGATTGCAGGAGTTTACGCCCCGTGAATCAGAATCGTCAGCAACAACAAGCCCCACAAAATCAACGCCAGCAGCAGCAGCAACAAGGTATCAACAGAGGGTGCTATCAGTGTGGAAGCTGAAGGCCACTTCAAGAGAGATTGTACCCAACTGAATCAGAACCAGAACAACAACAACAATAATAATAACCAGGGGAATGGAAACAACGGGGGTAACAACGGCAATGGTGCAAGGGGTCGTGTATTCGTTATTGGCCAGGGTGAAGCGAGGAATGATCCAATGTGGTGACGGGTAAGTTCCTACTGGACAACTTTTATGTTACTATTTTATTTGATTCGGGTGCCGATACTAGCTACGTGTCCTTAAAAGTTAGTCAAATGCTTAAGCGTACCCCAACACTTTTGAACACCAAGCAGACTGTAGAGCTAGCTAATGGTAAGAGTTTAGAGGCCACACACGTAGTCAAGGGTTGTAACCTTGTTCTTGCTAATCAGACATTCTCTATCGATCTCATTCCTATCGTTCTGGGTAGTTTCGACGTTGTCATTGGGATGGATTGGTTATCCCAACACCGAGCAAAGATTCTTTGCAACGAGAAGATTGTCCATATTCCTCGTTCAGGTGATGAACCTCTCATGATTCGTGGCAACAAGAGGGGGGCTGTTGAGAGCATCATCTCTTTCCTTAAGGCCCAGAAGTGTTTGCGAACGGGCCACACTGCTATTTTGGCTCTCGTTACTGACACCTCGAAGAAAGAGAAGAAGATAGAAGATTTTCTGATTGTACGCGACTATCCTGAGGTATTTCCTGAGGAACTACCTGGTGTTCCTATAACACCTCGAAAATTCACGTCCTATCATGTATTGACACGTGTCATAAGCTTGAACGTGTGAAAGAATACCCTAGAGGGACTAAAGTTGACAAACTTGAAAAGTATATGAAAATACGAGTTCTAAATGTCAACAGTGAATAAATATATTGTACATTAACCCTACATAATGTTTATATCATCAAACGAATAAATCATGGATCATACGAAGCTAAAAGTGAGAGATTACAAACTACAGGGGTTAAATGTGTCAACATGTTTAAGTTATACCTCTGAGTGACCTTTTGACAAACCCGAAGCTTTGTAACTGTTAAGTATGCTCACTAGAATGCACGATATAAATTTCATAAAGTTTCGTCATCGTATGAGAAAGTTATGATCAAATTCGTAAGCGAGGGGTTAAAGCGTTAACGTTGAAAGTTATGACTTTTCGGGTTAACATGAAGTGACCAAGGACTTGGAAAATGTAGTATAAGTCTTGAGGCCCTTATGTGTCAACATAGAGGGCTCAAAATGCAAGAAATTAAGCTTGGTTGACCTTTCGAAGGGCCAAAGAGGTGAGATGCAACATCTTAAAAATGTTTTTGCCTGATCAGAAGGCCCATGCGGGCCGCGTGACATATATCAACATCTTACGCGGGCCGCCTGGCCCGCCCAGATGCAGAAAAACGTTTTTGTTGCCTGTTCAGCCTTCTAAACGTCATTTTTTGCCCTCAAACACTTCCAAGAGAACCCTAAACAACCCCTAGACACTTAGGGACACATGTTGATGACTTATGGTCAGTGATAGACTTGCTTGTCAACTTCTTGTGGTGTTTAAATCACTATATAAAGACCATAAGTTGCAACATTGTTCCTCACACCTTCATTTGCATTCCTGATCAATTCTAGAGCTCCCAAGCAGCCTCAAGTGATCACATTTCGTGCATAGGACCTTGGTAAGTTTGCTAAACCTTTCTTGATTAAGTTTTAGCTTCAAAGTCAAACCGTCATAAATAACGGTTGACTTTAAGATTAATCACTAATGGTCCAGTGATTAGTCGAATCAAAAGTATTTATAAGTTGGTAATTATGTGGGTAATAAACCCTCAAAAGGGTTCCCCCTGATTCCCACTCTAACTAGGTCAAATGTCGCGTCAAACTTATTAAGAAAAAGTCAACAGGATACTTAAATTGCAAATTATACATAATTAGCAATATAGAACATATACAACCTGTTTGATCATTATTATAACTTGGTAATTAGTGTAAGAACATGTCTAAACATGTTCAACCCGACAATTCTCTGTAAAGACCCGGTTCGGAACCGAAAGTCGCATAGTTTGACTTTCACTTTGACTTTCAGTTCTGACCCGTTCAAACATGTTTTAGAAATGCCTCAAAGATTTATTTGGACCAGGTTACATGCTAGTATAACCCTCTGTGATTATACTCCTCGGATCATTAGTTATCCAATTAATACGCATGATTCTGTTAATTGCCCATATGTTGACCATTATGCCCTTTTCACCTTAAAATGTGATTTCTAAAAATGTAAAAGAGTAGAAACCTTAATTACTGATATATAAACTTGTATGCAAAGTTTGACATCAGTTTGAGGTGTAGATTGAGAGTTATGCTCATTAGCGTAAATTGAAGGCTTTATGTTAATTAAACGGCGTAATTAGCATATAGCCTAGTTAAGCCTACTTTTTGATATCAAACTTATTACCCACTGATGTAATATATTATTTTAGGATTTTTAAAGATTTTTAATTAATTTTAGGCTGAGCATAACTAATAGTCGTAGGCTTAATCCGGTAATTGTCGGTTTTGCCCTTACGGGCCATAAAATGAGTTTTACATATCTAAACGACTCCAAACCTTTTGCTACTGATTAGAAATGATAAATAAATTATTTTAAACCTTCTGGAAGTATAAAAATATCATCTTTATGTATCGAACCCGTAAACGGCTCTTAATCGCCTTATTTAGCGTTTTTAACGCATAGTATGTATTAAAACTATATTAAACATACCCGGGTTGATACCTACTGATATTTTAGGAAAATTAGAATGTTTTAACAGTAAGAAAAGGTTGATTAACTCAGACTTCGGTTTTGAGCTTTTCGGCTTATGTGAAATTACCAAAATGCCCCTACGGTGCATAGTTTGGTTATAATTGATAAATTTCACATATATACCTTAACCTACTGATATAACTTAGCAAATTGAGTATATTTGCTGATTAAATCAGACCTGTAACTCAGGTTAACACTAAACTCTTTTACAACCTTTAAAAAATGACCAAACTACCCCTACGGGGCTTAGTTTGTGTTTAAATTCGTTTCGGGCATAATGAAAGACATCTTACTGATGTCACAACATATTTGAGGCATAATTAACTTAGGAAACCTGTATATGACTCTCATGAATACCCGTTACGCTTATTACGCGTACGGTTCGGTTTATGTAACAAGTTTTCATAAATTAGCCGAAACGGGTCAAACCCTATTGGTTTTATCTCAAAATCCAGAATGTGTATGAAATACCCATATAAGACAAGTCTATGAACATGTCGGGTTTAATTCACATTCTATTCCGGTCTTCGCTTAATTGTGCGTACGAACCGTATCTTCCCGTAAGACTAACCGGTCTAAGCTTAGGGTTAATTAAAGACCCTTTAGCATTCTAATTAGTTATTTATACCATCATTCCAGACTAGAGCCTTCCGGTAAATGGTACCTACGCTTACTTAAGTGAATACGGCTGAGTTATTAAATTCTTGCTATTTAAGACAGGAGCTAGCTCAGGTAAATACTCTTAACTTATTTTCCCTATTACGGGCTTGGGATACGGTAATATAAATACCGCATGGTCAGGTATGGGATTCAAAGACCAATAAGTCGGGAAATCCAAATAACCTGTTTTAATTCGTATTGCTTGACTGAAACATTGGGGATTAATGCGACCGTGTCCTGGATATCCTTGACTCATTAAATGCAATGGCCACGACTTAAGCACGGGGTGTAGGCATACACCTGACAGATGCTATATGCTAATTAATTAATTATACCCAATAAGGGATTCCCAATAAGGGAATTGTGGTGTGTCGGTTAATCATGAACCGGCATAGAACCGGGCCCCGTATGTAGAGCAAGTTATGTAAAACTGATAACATGAGATATAGTTTACCCCAAGTATAAAAGATTTATTTTGCCTCTGTGCATCTAAATCAAGTTATAAAAGATTAATTTTGCCTCTGTGCATTTTAATCAAATTATAAAGGATATTTTGTGCCACGTGCATTCAAACCAATTTTCTTAAACTATTTTCAAATGAGTCGGTTGAGTGTATTTACCAGTGAAAACTGACGTATTTTCCAAAAAGGTTAAGTGACAGGTACTGAACGTAATTGGCTGGAAGCTCAGGGCGCTAATAAGGAATCTTGCAAGTTCTAGGCGTCTAAAGTCTGTTGAACAAATGATATGTTTTAAGATCCGCCTGTGGATCCTTTACTTTCCGTTGTAATACTGGATATTACTTTATATTCGGAATGTAATATAATTTATCTTTTGCTTCCGCTGTGCATTTATATATTGTGTTGTTTGACTATGATAATATCAACTACGTCACGATACTCCCCACCGGGCGCACCGGTGACACGTGGAAAGTCGGGGTGTGACAGGTTGGTATCAGAGCCAACATTGAGTGAATTGAACACTAGTCCTTCGTGTTTAATCTCAATGACACAGTAGCGCATTCCTTGACCTTCTGAGTCTAGACTTAACTTAGGAATATTCTCAATCCTAATATGGAAATTTTGCTTCCAATTTTTTTAATTGGATACGTCGCCAAGCGAAGAAGCTGTAATAAAAATTCTCCACGTCTGGAGCCTTGAAATGCTGAGCTTCGTACCGCGACCAGGATGAGACGTGCAACCAAGGAGAAAGCATTCAGGAATTGAATGAAGAAGAAACTCCTTTGCTGAAAATCGTTTCCTCAATAGTCCTTATAAGGACATATTTATCTTTTCAGTCCCTTCGAGGACAACACTATTCCTTTCAAGTCCCGCTTAGGGCAACTTTATACTTTTATTTTTATATAGTGGAATGATTAAGTTTAAACTTTCATTCTAAACATGAAATATGAAATAAATGAAAAATAACATTCTTTTTATAAGATCTACCATTATAATAAAATGGCAAAATCTAAAAAGGACAAGACCTAGCCTCGGGTCATATTAAGACCGGCCAAGATGGCAGTTCCTCAATTTAGATTCAGATCCTTATTAACATTCCTTTTTGCAAGATCTACCATTATAATAAAATGGAAAAATCTAAAAGGACAAGACCTAGCCTCGGGTCATATTAAGACCGGCCAAGATGGCAGTTCCTCAATTTAGATTCAGATCCTTATTAACATTTCATTTTAGAAATTGTTCTGCATTATTTATTAAACAGAATCTTAAAGGTAAAACCTAGCCTAAATGTCAATGCTGACATGGCCAAGATGGTAAAACCTAGCCTAAATGTCAATGCAGACGTGGCCAAGATGGTAAAACATAGCCTAAATGTCATTGCAGACATGGCCAAGACGGTAAAACCTATTCAAAGGATTCCTAACCCAATATAATGATCTCTGAATCATGGGTTTACATCATCACTTGAGATGATCATATTTTGACCATACGTGGTAATATAGCGCCTACGGGCCCTGCTCATTTCTATATGAGCCAAAAGACAGTGGTAGCGATGACTCCCTGTCAAATAAAGGTAATGAACTAGGTTCAAACCTTCATGCTTTGATTCCCTGGAATCATAGCTTATAATTTAAAACTGTCCTTGTGACTAGGCCCTTTGCGCCACCTTAATATCCTTAATGTTTTATAACTAGGATAAATTACAATGAAAATGCTAATTAAATATAACTAACAAATTAATCAATGTGGTTTATATTACCATGGTTAATGAATTACCCTAAGGGGCGATTCCATAATAAACATCCCTTAGAAGGGAAGTGCCTACGGGCTATAGTTAATGTCCTCTGAGACTCAAGACAGTGGTAGCCTACAACTCCCTGTCAAGAAAAGGTAATGAACTTTGATTCAAACCTTAATGCCTCGATTCTCCGAAATCATGGCTTATAAATTAAACTTGTCTACGCGACTAGGCCATTTGTGCTATTATTAACTTGTAAATTAGGATTTATGATAAAAAATCCTAAATAAAATAAATATCTTTCCTTCCCTGCCAGTATGCATTTTAAAAAGAATCTTAAAGGTGAAACCTAGCCTACGTGGCCAAGATGGTGAAACCTACTAAAGGGATTCAGATCCTTGTTAACACCTAAGAACGTGTTAGCCCTCCTGACAAATGTGATTCGATAAAATCACAATAGTCATCCCTATATTGGAAAATTTTAAATTCCTAATTGGCCTTATGATCTAGAAATCGTGGCTTATATCATCTTGCGAGATGATCATATTATAAACATCCGTGAGTGATGAAGTGCCTACGGGCTAAACTTGTTGTCCGATAAGACAACGACAGTGGTGGTCTTTGACCTCCTGCCTAAAAATGTTGGACTATGTCCAAACATAATAGTCTATATGATCAATGCGATCATGACTAATATCATCTAATACGATGATCATATTATTTAACATCCTTTAGTGATGTTTTGCCTACGAGCTATATTATATTGTCCATTTGTGACACAAACATTTCCATCTCTATGATCCCCTGTTTAAGGTAGTGAGCTGCACTCAAGCCTAATAGTCTATATGATCATTGCGATCCTGACTAGTATCATCAGTATGATGATCATAAATTCATAATATTGACATCCCTAGTGATGAATTGCCTACGGGCTATACTTTATTCTACTGTCGATAAGACAAAATAGTGGTGATCTTTATGATCCCCTATTCAAAATGGTGGGATTATACCCAAACCTAATAGTCAATGTGATCGATGTGATCATGACTAATATCATTAGATACGAAAATTATAGATAGAAATCCATTAGTGATGTTAATTGGTTTACCTTTCTGTCAAGAGAATCACCTTTCAAGACGATGACAGTTGTAGTCTATGACTCCCTGTCCAAGGGTGAAGAACTATGTTCGAGCCTTAAAACTCTTGATCTAATAAGAATGCAGTCTATCATGGCTGTGGTGAGTAAGGCCGCATCAGAACTAGATTCCATAAAGCTGCCAAGGAAGGTGCAGCTAAGCCTAGAAAGGCTAAAGGAAGAAATGCCTGAACTCACCTGATGAATGCCAAGAGGCAGTTCACGAAGTCATCAAGTACAATCCTTGTCATTTACCAATGATAATTTCTGCTAAGTGTCCTGATTGAGTACAGGCAATAATAAATCTTCATAAACCATAAGCTTAGCAAACTTTTATATTATCCACAAGGTATAACTTACCAAGGAAACCATAGTAACCGATTCTTCTAGTATCGGCAAGGAATCCTTCCGAAAAATCTAAAGAGTACTCTTTCTTCACATAGAGTACGACAACATATGTTATTTTAATTATTTTCTCATTGTTTTTATATCGCCTGCGAATGCCAAACTATGTTTGATAAGAGTGCCATATGAGGATTAGTGTATCCTAGTGTGTCCCATAGATTGCTTCCATGCCTGATCAGTATGGAGGTTTAATGCATGGAACCCCTGAGATATCCCGATGGTCATATTGTACTAAAGTCGACTAGTAGTATACAAAGAAGATATCCAATATAGAAATGTCCTTATAAGTATCTCTACTTAGGACATCCTTACATTTGTAAAGAGAATGTGTCATTATCTGACACCGACATCGATAGATGAACCAAAACCTTAGTATACAGACATCTCTAACATCTCTGTGAGTGTCATGATTATCTTCTTTATAAGAATTTCCATGTCTACCTTCAGAGAGGCAAGTGGATGTTAGGGCGAAGATCCCGCTTAAGGCTACAATTATTGTAAAAGCCTTATATCTGTTAGTATCAACGGAATAGGAAGAACTAAGAGCCAAATCGATAAGCTTTTAGAGAAGATTTCATAAAGCCAAAATTCGAAGTCCTAAGAACTCCGATTTATATAAATAAGAAAGACAGATCATCTTACTTATGCATTGATTACCGCAACCCTATTTAGGCAACAATTAAGAATCGCTATTACCTACCCAGGATCGTCGATTGGTTCGACTAACTGTAAGGATTAGCTATTCTTTGAGATTAGTTAAGCAGTGGTTGGAATAACCATCTCACCATAAAATAAGTTTTTCTATAACAATTATTATGTAAGTATCAAGGCAACTCCTTTGGAGACCTTGTATGGATGGAATGTTAAACATCTATTGTTAAATAGAGAATTGGTAAGTCCAATTATCAGGATCTGGAAGTTGTATTGGAAACAACGAATAAGATCATTCAAACCCCTAGTTATCTATAAGTTGCCATTATTTCGATAGAAAAGCAAGGATTAATGAAGTTAGCAAACCTCCTAAATTCTTGATTAAAGAATAAGGTTCAACAAAAGAAATCACCCAGGAAGGGTGTGCCAAATCTGTTAAATTATCAGGCTAGTTAAGCTCTGAGTATACAGAATCATTCGAAGGAATTCGAATGTATCAAGAATAAAAAGCTTACGAGCTAAGACCTAATTAAGGGGCTTGGTGGAACGCACAATGTGACCCACACTAATGATTTAGCGACGTGTCACCAATAAGTCGAAAAGCGCTATCACATAATGATATGCAGGACTATGATAGTATGAGCAACCTGTTTCGATTGAGGATCGACAGGATTAGAAGCTCCAAAAAGATACATATGCCTATTATAAAGGTCAATTGTAGTGCCTTAGAGGCTCAAAGGTACTGGGGGAAGATTAAGCCCAATTTAAGGCAGAAAATACTTCCTTTACTTTAACAAATCTCGAGGTTGAGATTTATTTTAAGGGGGTGAGGATGTAACACCTCGAAAATTCACGTCCTATCATGTATTGACACGTGTCATAAGCTTGAACGTGTGAAAGAATACCCTAGAGGGACTAAAGTTGACAAACTTGAAAAGTATATGAAAATACGAGTTCTAAATGTTAACAGTGAATAAATATATTGTACATTAACCCTACATAATGTGTATACCATCAAACGAATAAATCATGGATCATACGAAGCTAAAAGTGAGAGATTACAAACTACAGGGGTTAAATGTGTCAACATGTTTAAGTTATACCTCTGAGTGAACTTTTGACAAACCCGAAGCTTTATAACTATTAAGTATGCTCACTAGAATGCACGATATAAATTTCATAAAGTTTCGTCATCGTATGAGAAAGTTATGATCAAATTCGTAAGTGAGGGGCTAAAGCGTTAACGTTGAAAGTTATGACTTTTCGGGTTAACATGAAGTGACCAAGGACTTAGAAAATGTAGTATAAGTCTTAAGGCCCTTATGTGTCAATATAGAGGGCTCAAAATGCAAGAAATTAAGCTTGGTTGACCTTTCGAAGGGCCAAGAGGTGAGATGCAACATCTTAAAAATGTTTTTGCCTGATCAGAAGGCCCATGCGGGCCGCGTGACATATATCAACATCTTACGCGGGCCGCCTGGCCCGCCCAGATGCAGAAAAACGTTTTTGTCACCTGTTCAGCCTTCTAAAAGTCATTTGTTGCCCTCAAACACTTCCAAGAGAACCCTAAACAACCCCTAGACACTTAGGGACACATGTTGATGACTTATGGTCAGTGATAGACTTGCTTGTCAACTTTTTGTGGTGTTTAAATCACTATATAAAGACCATAAGTTGCAACATTGTTCCTCACACCTTCATTTGCATTCCTGATCAATTCTGGAGCTCCCAAGCAGCCTCAAGTGATCACATTTCGTGCATAGGACCTTGGTAAGTTTGCTAAACCTTTCTTGATTAAGTTTTAGCTTAGTTTCAGCTTCAAAGTCAAACCGTCGTAAATAACGGTTGACTTTAAGATTAATCACTAATGGTCCAGTGATTAGTCGAATCAAAAGTATTTATAAGTTGGTAATTATGTGGGTAATAAACCCTCAAAAGGGTTCCCCCTGATTCCCACTCTAACTAGGTCAAATGTCGGGTCAAACTTATTAAGAAAAAGTCAACATGATACTTAAATTGCAAATTATACATAATTAGCAATATAGAACATATACAACCTGTTTGATCATTATTATAACTTGGTAATTAGTGTAAGAACATGTCTAAACATGTTAAACCCGACAATTCTCTGTAAAGACCCGGTTCGGAACCGAAAGTCGCATAGTTTGACTTTCACTTTGACTTTCAGTTCTGACCCGTTCAAACATGTTTTAGAAATGCCTCAAAGCTTTATTTGGACCAGGTTACATGCTAGTATAACCCTCTGTGATTATACTCCTCGGATCATTAGTTATCCAATTAATACGCATGATTCCGTTAATTGCCCATATGTTGACCATTATGCCCTTTTCACCTTAAAATGTGATTTCTGAAAATGTAAAAGAGTAGAAACCTTAATTACTGATATATAAACTTGTATGCAAAGTTTGACATCAGTTTGAGGTGTAGATTGAGAGTTATGCTCATTAGCGTAAATTGAAGGCTTTATGTTAATTAAACGGCGTAATTAGCATATAGCCTAGTTAAGCCTACTTTTTGATATCAAACTTATTACCCACTGATGTAATATATTATTTTAGGATTTTTAAAGATTTTTAATTAATTTTAGGCTGAGCATAACTAATAGTCGTAGGCTTAATCCGGTAATTGTCGGTTTTGCCCTTACGGGCCATAAAATGAATTTTACATATCTAAACGACTCCAAACCTTTTGCTACTGATTAGAAATGATAAATAAATTATTTTAAACCTTCTGGAAGTATAAAAATATCAGCTTTATGTATCGAACCCGTAAACGGCTCTTAATCGCCTTATTAAGCGTTTTTAACGCATAGTATGTATTAAAACTATATTAAACATACCTGGGTTGATACCTACTGATATTTTAGGCAAATTAGAATGTTTTAATAGTAAGAAAAGGTTGATTAACTCAGACTTCGGTTTTGAGCTTTTCGGCTTATGTGAAATTACCAAAATGCCCCTACGGTGCATAGTTTGGTTATAATTGATAAATTTCACATATATACCTACTCTTTTACAACCTTTAAAAAATGACCAAACTACCCCTACGGGGCTTAGTTTGTGTTTAAATTCGTTTCGGGCATAATGAAAGACATCTTACTGATGTCACAACATATTTGAGGGATAATTAACTTAGGAAACCTGTATATGACTCTCATGAATACCCGTCACGCTTATTACGCGTACGGTTCGGTTTATGTAACAAGTTTACATAAATTAGCCAAAACGGGTCAAACCCTATTGGTTTTATCTCAAAATCCAGAATGTGTATGAAATACCCATATAAGACAAGTCTATGAACATGTCGGGTTTAATTCACATTCTATTCCGGTCTTTGCTTAATTGTGCGTACGAACCGTATATTCCCGTAAGACTAACCGGTCTAAGCTTAGGCTTAATTAAAGACCCGTTAGCATTCTAATTAGTTATTTATACTATCATTCCAGACTAGAGCCTTCCGGTAAATGGTACCTACGCTTACTTAAGTGAATACGGCTGAGTTATTAAATTCTTGCTATTTAAGACAGGAGCTAGCTCAGGTAAATACTCTTAACTTATTTTCCCTATTACGGGCTTGGGATACGGTAATATAAATACCGCATGGTCAGGTATGGGATTCAAAGACCAATAAGTCGGGAAATCCAAATAACCTGTTTTAATTCGTATTGCTTGCCTGAAACATTGGGGATTAATGCGACCATGTCCTGGATATCCTTGACTCATTAAATGCAATGGCCACGACTTAAGCACGGGGTGTAGGCATACACCTGACAGATGCTATATGCTAATTAATTAATTATACCCAATAAGGGATTCCCAATAAGGGAATAGTGGTGTGTCGGTTAATCATGAACCGGCATAGAACCGGGCCCCGTATGTAGAGCAAGTTATGTAAAGCTGATAACATGAGATATAGTTTACCCCAAGTATAAAAGATTTATTTTGCCTCTGTGCATCTAAATCAAGTTATAAAAGATTAATTTTGCCTCTGTGCATTTTAATCAAATTATATAGGATATTTTGTGCCACATACATTCAAATCAATTTTCTTAAACTCTTTTCAAATGAGTCGGTTGAGTGTATTTACCAGTGAAAACTGACGTATTTTCCAAAAAGGTTAAGTGACAGGTACTGAACGTAATTGGCTGGAAGCTCAGGGCGCTAATAAGGAATCTTGCAAGTTCTAGGCGTCTAAAGTCTGTTGAACAAATGATATGTTTTAAGATCCGCCTGTGGATCCTTTACTTTCCGTTGTAATACTGGATATTACTTTATATTCAGAATGTAATATAATTTATCTTTTGCTTCCGCTGTGCATTTATATATTGTGTTGTTTGACTATGATAATATCAACTACGTCACGATACTCCCCACCGGGCCCACCGGTGTCACGTGGAAAGTCGGGGTGTGACAGTTCCGCCTTATCGCCAGGTCGAATTTCAAATCGAGCTAGCTCCTGGAGCAGCGCCTATAGCTCGAGCACCTTATCGTTTAGCCCCATCAGAACTAGAAGAGCTGTCTAAAAAACTACAAGAACTCTTGGATAAAGGTTTCATTCGTCCTAGCTTTTCGCCCTGGGGAGCTCCAGTGTTGTTTGTGAAGAAGAAAGACGATACCTTCCGTATGTGCATAGATTACCGTGAACTCAACAAGGTGACCGTGAAGAATCGCTATCCTCTTCCACGCATTGATGACTTGTTCGACCAGTTGCAAGGGTCGAGCTTCTATTCAAAGATTGATATGAGATCGGGTTATCACCAGCTGAGAGTCCGAGAAGAGGACGTCTCCAAAATAGCCTTTAGAACTTGTTATGGACACTACGAGTTTTTGGTCATGCGGCACCTGCGGTCTTCATGGACCTTATGAATAGAGTGTGCAAGCCTTACCTGGACAAGTTTGTTATTGTCTTCATTGACGACATCCTGATCTATTCTAAGAGTCAGGAGGAACACGAGCAACATCTACGACTTATTTTGGAACTCCTTCGAGCAGAACAGCTGTACGCCAAGTTTTCAAAATGCAACTTTTGGCTTCGTGAAGTCCACTTTCTAGGCCACGTGGTAAAGAAGGATGGGATTCATGTTGATCCATCTAAGGTAGACTCGATTAAGAACTGGTCTGCACCTCGCACAGCAACGGAGATTCGCCAATTCTTGGGTTTGGCAGGTTACTACAGGAGGTTCATCAAAGATTTCTCCAAGATCGCACAACCTCTCACTTCGCTAACTCAGAAGGGCGTCACCTATCGTTGGGGTGATGCACAGGAAACGGCGTTTCAGCACTTAAAGTATAGACTTTATAGCGCACCTATCCTCTCATTGCCTGAAGGCACAGACGATTTTGTGGTTTATTGCGACGCATCCATTCAAGGACTTGGATGTGTGCTGATGCAACGTGACAAGGTCATTGCTTATGCATCACGTCAACTTAAGATTCACGAAAGGAACTACACTACACACGATTTGGAGCTGGGAGCTGTTGTTTTCGCACTCAAGATATGGAGACATTACCTGTACGGTACCAGGTGCACCATTTACACCGATCACAGGAGTCTCGAGCATATCTTCAAACAAAATGAGTTAAACATGCATCAACGCCGATGGGTTGAGCTTTTGAATGATTACGAATGCGCAATCAAGTACCATCCGGGCAAAGCCAATGTTGTGGCTGACGCCCTTAGTCGAAAAGATACCACACCTAGGCGTGTGCGAGCACTACAACTCACCATTCAGTCTAGTCTTCCTGCACAGATACGAGATGCTCAGGTAGAAGCATTGAAACCAGAAAACGTCAGGGCTGAATCCCTACGCGGCTCAAGGCAACAGTTAGAACAAAAGGAAGACGGCGCCTACTACGTGGCATTTGGGTCCCACTTTATGGAAACTTACGCGAACTTGTGATGGATGAGGCACACAAGTCTCGCTACTCAGTACATCCTGGTTCGGATAAGATGTACCACGATCTCAGAACTACGTATTGGTGGCCTAGCATGAAAGCTCACATAGCAACTTACGTTAGCAAGTGCTTGACTTGTGCGAGAGTCAAGACTGAATATCAGAAACCATCAGGCCTACTCCAACAACCAGAGATACCACAATGGAAATGGGAGCAAATTTCCATGGATTTTGTTACTGGCCTGCCTAGATCTCAACGTGGGAATGATACTATTTGGATGATCATGGATTGACTCACAAAGTCTGCACACTTCTTGGCTATCAAAGAAACAGACAAGTTCTCTACTCTAGCAGACGTCTATCTTAAGGAAGTTGTCTCGAGGCATGGGGTGCCAACCTCCATTATCTCTGATCGTGATGCACGTTTTACTTCTGAACTATGGCAAGCAATGCACAAGTCCTTTGGCTCACGTTTAGACATGAGCACAGCTTATCATCCACAGACGGAGGGGCAGTCTGAATGCACCATCCAAACCCTTGAAGACATGCTTAGGGCATGTGTGATTGATTTTGGCAACGGCTGGGAAAAGCATCTGCCATTAGTGGAATTTTCGTACAATAACAGCTACCACACCAGCATCCAAGCCGCTCCGTTTGAGGCATTGTACGGGCGTAAATGCCGATCACCTCTTTGTTGGGAAGAGGTTGGCGACAGACAGATAACTGGCCCAGAACTTGTGGTAGACACAACAGAAAGGATTGCTCAGATACGGCAATGAATGGCGGCAGCTCGCGACTGTCAGAAAGCCTACGCAGATGAGCGCAGGAAACCACTCGAGTTTCAGGTTGGGGATCGAGTGCTACTCAAAGTCTCACCCTGGAAGGGTGTTGTTCGTTTTGGCAAACGAGGCAAACTTAACCCACGATACGTTTTCCACGTGTTAAATCTGAAGAAGTGTCTGTCAGATGAGACCCTCATAGTTCCTCTAAAGGAGCTCACTATCGACGATCAGCTGCGATTCGTCGAGGAATCAGTTGAAATCACGGACCGAGATGTTAAGGTCCTCAAGCACACCAGAATACCTCTTGTTCGAGTTCGTTGGAACTCCCGTCGTGGCCCAGAGTTCACCTGGGAACGCGAAGACCAAATGAAACAAAAGTATCCCCAATTGTTCGAGAACAGTACCACCACTACTAAGGCTGAAGCTACTGCGGAATTTCGGGACGAAATTCCAAATCAACGGGGGAAGGATGTGACACCCCAGGAAAACCTTGCAACTTAACTAGCTTCCTCAGTTAGTACGTACCAAATTTCGGGACGAAATTTCTTTCAACTTGGGGATAATGTGACAACTCGTATCTCGAACCTATCTTTGTACTTAGTGTAACATGTTTTGAACGCTACGTGATTATGTGATGCATTGATTTGATGGAATGTTATGTTATATGTTATGTTTGATATGTGTTTATAAACGGACCAATCGCACAACACAACCCGATCGCACAAGCCCTGTTGGGCTACACAACTTGTACTCGAATCAAAAGGGTAGCCCAAGTTTGGGTTCGGCCCACTCTTCCATACGCATACACATATCCTTAGGGAGTTTTGTTTCTCATTGGTTACAAAACAAGAAAACACACCAAACCCTAATATATATATCTCTCTCTCCCTCACGAACTCGACGGCAGCCACATCCCTTCTCCATCGAAGACTTTCTATTCGGATCAATCCTCGTTCCATTCTTTACACGGTTAGTGTTATGTTATTATTTGATTTCGTCTTGGTTGATGTTGTTATATGATCGAATATATGTTATTCGGGATTTGATGGGATGAACAAACTGTCTGATCACTATAAGGTTTGATATATGCTTGATGTTGATTTAGATGGGTAGGAACCGAATAGAAATAATGTTCATGAAATCGGCACATGTGTAGTATTCATGGATCAAAATAAGGGTTGATGATGTTATGTCGATTAAGGATATTCGGCTGTGATATGTCATGTTCGAATGATTGATGAGTTGTGGTCAAGAACATGAACTATGTTAATATGTTTAAGTGTGATCATTATTGTTCATCTGTTATTCATAATTAGGGTTCATGAGAAATCGGTTAGAGTATGCTTGTTTGATCGATGATTTGCATGATCTAAAACTCTTAATTGTGTTGATTGATTGTGTGTAAAGAAGGAAACTGTTGAATGATATAACTAAATAGCACAAGTTTTGGATATTTAAACTAATCGCACAAGCTTGTCGGTCGCACAAGATCAGATCATACAAGTTCTGATCTGATCGCACAAGAGCTGATCGCACAAGCTAGGTACAACAAAACAAGGCACATGGTACTGCTAGGTTATGCATGATCGCACAAGATTTGTGGATCGAACAAGACCGTGTCGATCGCACAAGTCTTGGGGCCTTACACAATGTTTGGGCTTAACATATTATTGGACCGAATGGCCCAAAACCCTGTCACACAAGATGTTCCGGATCGCACAAGTCGTCCGGATCGCACAAGACATCCGGACCGCACATGATCAACGTATATTATTGTTGGGCCGTGTATATATGTTTGGGCTGGGCTTATGTTGGATCGCACAACATGCTGTGGATCGCACAAGGTTGTGCTGATCGCACAACATGTTGGGCCGCGTATGTTTGGGCTTCATGTGGATGCTAAACAGTTATCGTTTCAAATGTTCTATATGTATGCCATGTATGCCACGATCGTTACGTGTTCCTGATTTGTTAGATCTGTGTAAATATACGTGCCTTACTTGAACCTAGACCTGACTTGTATGGTAACCATGTTAGGACGTGGTTGACCACTTATAGCTCAAGTAACCTTTTCGTGTATCTGCCGAGCTAATCTAAGGTGAGTTCACACTTTCTACAAAGCATGGTAATTCCCGGTGGGTTGGGAATGGGTTAAGGAATATGGATTCCTCGTCCTCCTTGGGTAGGACAGTACGGGTTAAGGAATGTAATTCCTCGTCCTCTTGGACAGTTTAAATTTCACTAGACCAAAACTCTATCACGAAGTCCCTCCTTTTTATATCGACTTAATCGTCGGGCCAATGGCGAGCGGGTCATTAGTTAGATAGCGCTATTTAGGTCTGACAAGCCTCACACCGTGCCGCAGAGGACGGGCGTGAACTAATGGATCTGGGCACGTCAATGATGATAGACATTGACGCTAAGGGCACATAAACATGACTAAAGTCAGTGGTCGATATGGTAACGAGTCTAGTAGTATAAACATGGGGTAGCCCCCACGGCTGGATTGCCAGGGTAAACGGGATTAAACAAAACACGTTTTCAACTATGGGGTAACCCCCACGGCAAGGATGCCAGTTAAAGGAAACTATGTTTTTGGAATAACTTAAACCAACACCCAACTGTGAACTCGCTCAACTTTGTTGTTGACTCGTTACTACATGCTTTGCAGGTCACTAGGTTTAGCAGGAGCTTGCATGGGGAAGAGTCATTGTGGAGCATGGACATTGAGTGTTCATGATGAACTTAAACATTATTAACTTATGCTTTGGTTTTTGACATTATGCTTCCGCTTGCAACTTAAACTATGTTTTGATTTGGACACCAATTATATTGTGTTGGGTTTTATGTTTACTTACATGCTTGTTCAATATGATTGGTGGCTTGATCCTGGTCAGTCACGCCTCCAAGCGGTGATACTCCGCATGTGGATTTTGGGGGTGTGACAAAATGTGCCATTTTCATCAAAGATTTTTCGCACGTATTGGTTGACAAATTCCGTGCCACAATCACTTTGGAAAACCTTTACTTTGCGTGACAATTGAGTTTGAACAAGACGCAAGAAGGTTTGAAGAACCGAATAAAAATCGGTTTTGTGCTTAAGAGGATACAACCAAGAGAATCTAGAGAAGTCATCCACAAACACAACATAGTATTTATAACCATCGTTACTAGTTATTGGTGATGGTCCCCATAGGTCACAATGGACGAGATCTAGAAGGAAAGAGGCACGTTTTTCATTTGTAGTAAATGGTAATTTATGTGATTTAGCAAGTTGACATGATGAACATAAAGTAGGCTTAGGTAAAATAGATGTGAAAGACAAACAACCAAGTCTGTTTAATACATGAATAGTTTCAAAGGCAACATGACCCAAACGATTATGGCACAATTCAAATGAGGCTTTATCAGATGAAACAGAAGTAAGAAAAGCAAAAGACTTGTCCCGAAGCACATAAAGGCCGTTTTCACACCGACCTTTAGCGAGTGGTTGGCTTGTTTTTCGGTCCTGAATCACAAAAAAAGAATTAGAAAAAAGAACATCAATGGGAAAATCATTTGTCAACTTGCTAACGGAAAGAAGATTTCGAGTTAACGATGGGACAACTAAAACATCGTTTAATTTAACGTGTTTGGTTAAAGAGACATGGCCTTTGTGAGTAATGGGCAATGACTGACCATTACCAAAGGTGACCGAAGTCCTTCCTTTGTAAGGAGAAAAAGATGTTAGATTACCAGTGTCGTCGGTCATGTGACGGTCGGCTCCAGTGTCGGCGGCCCAATCAGGAGCATCCTCGTTTGAAACATGACACTGAGCGTGAAAAGCACGAGCAAGATCTTCATTCCCAGAAGCCGAGGCCACAAAAGATGAGAGTTTTGGGCACTTGTTTGCAAAGTGTCCATTGGTTCGACATAGTTGGCAATGAGGTGGCCTCGGTTTCCATTGGAAGAAGAGCTAGAGGAGCCGGAATTTTGACCGCGGTTGTAGGAGCCGGATGACTGACCACGCCGCTGGCCACGGTTAGCGGAGGAACCAGTGGATCGGTTCTAATTGGTTTGAGAAACAAAAGCCACAGGAGGGGTGGTTAGAGGGTTAATAGCAAGGAGGAACTGTTCTTGACTTTCTGCTTTAGTGAGTAAGTCACGAAACGGAAGCGGTTCGCGGGTGGTACGGATCGCAATGGACCAACTCTCAAAAGTAGAACCAAGACCACAGAGAAACCAATGAGTTTTTTCTGTGTCTTTAACGGGATGGCCGATAGCAGAGAGTTGATCACAGATGGCCTTGAATCGTCGACCGTAATCCGCTATGGTTGAGGATCCTTTGGTTAAACGGCGAAGATTGTCGCGGAGCAGATGCATCCGTTCAAGAGACGTGTTGCTGTAGGCCGCTTCAAGGGCGGTCCAGATTTGGTAAGCGGGGAATTAAGAATAAGAATGGCCTACTGATCGGAGATCGACCAGGCCGTGAATGTTGGGTTCGGCTTCTCAACGGAGTCAACAATAATGGATTTCGAGGGAGGTGAGATAGAACCGTCGACATGGCCGAGTAGTTCTTGATTAGCGAGAAGAGGAAGAAGTTGATTTTGCCAATAGAGATAGTTAGTGGAAGAGAGTTTGATTGTAAGCATGTGGAGGATAGTAGCCATGGGAAGCTTGGTTTCGATGGTGGTGGAGGAGGAGGAGCTAGCATTGGTAGACATGATTTATGGTGGGAGGCAGGGAAGAAGGTTGCAGGAATTAGGATCGAGAAGGTGATACCATGAAAGAAAGGAATACTCTCTATATTTTATTCACAATATTACCACCCAATATATAATACAATTGGTTAAGGATAAGTATAGAAACAACATTAATACAAATATCTACAATAGAAATAAGAGCCTTGATTGTCGGCTAGCAGTGATTGATGGTTGACTTTTGATTATGTTGATTTGGTTGAATATTACGGTTGTCAGATCCTAAAAGCCAATGCGCGAAGCACACATATCACGTATGCAGGGTGTTCATATTAAAAAAAATGCAACCAAAAGGCTTGTAGCCTAGTGGTATCAATGTGTGTGGTAAATTGAGGTCTAGTAAGTTAGCCACACTAAAAAGATTTTAAAATGTAAAAAAAATATTATAGATAATATTTTAACTTGTAGCTTTTAAACACTAGAATATAATATATTCTTATCATCTCCGGCCTCATTTGTTCAATCACCGGTCTAATCTGTTCAAATACTCAAACTCATTCAACTGGCCTCTATCGATGATCAGATTTGATCAATCAAATTTAAAAAACTTAGTCATGTTGGCAATTGACGGTCAACTTTGTTCATATTCCAGTCAACTACATAAGGTGCAACATCAAACCAAATGACGCATAAGAAGGCATCAGTCGCATTACATGCGCATCATGGAACCACATCGCGTGATGCGATCTCATCACCGAATCATGTGATAAGCCTCTTTTAAATTAAGCCGACCCCTATGTGTTTTGAACTTTTACCTATTTATATTTTAAAACTCACCAATTTGTGACATTTAGCTATAGCAAGGCTTATTTGTTCAAAGGTTGCGGTTTGCATTCGTGTTAAACGAGCAAGTTCACTATTGTTTGGACTTGGAATGGAATATCAACATGATTCAATAGTTCTACAGGAACTGGAACATCCATTTCAGTATCATGGATCACTGAAGCACCTGCACTTCATGCAGCCTGTGATCATAAATAATGACATAATAGAATCATAATTTGCAAATCGCAAATGTGATGATAAAAATACCACTTCGCGACGATATATTCAAAAGTCACAGAAAATTATGTTATTTTATACGAAAGCCAAGTTATTCGAACAAAATTTATATCAAAACGTATATAAAGATAAACACGACGGCCTAGCATTACAGCGGGTCGGTTTAGATGTAGGTAAAAGAAACACGTTTTAATGGTGTATTTAGTGATGGGCATCGGTCGGTTTAAAATCAACGTTACCAAAATTCACGTTGAAATGTAGATAAAAATAACTCATATGAAGCATTGATGTAAAAAACAAAACCCATAAAAAAAACCTAACAGAAAGTTCATTAAAGTACAGGGGTTGTAGTGTGAATCTGTTAAAGATATGGATGAGATTGGTACAGTACTTGTACCCATACACATACCGATACCGAATTCGAAAGTCATTTTTACTGAATATTCAATTATATATATATATATATATATATATATATATATATATATATATATATTTTGAAATTTTGAAATTTGAAATATGTTTATTTATGGCAGATTTCTAAATCAATTTCAATCATTTTTTATTTTGTAACTGTCATTTATTAACTTTTTAATTTAAGAACCTTAGGGTGTCCGGAGTGGGGGCGGCAAACCCACCCGGCACCGATCTGCAATCAATCGGCAACCAATGCCAGCCATTTTGCCGCATGAGTGTTTAACGAAATGGGGTGACATTCGGTGAAGGATAACCGATTCGGCGAAGGGATGGAAGGGGAGAGAGAGGGGGTGTGTGGTGGGGTCCATGCCATCTCAACCAATCACAACTTTTTTCTTTTTTTTTATTTAAAAAGTTTACCACTTCACCAAATGTCTAACAATTGCCAACACTTTTCAGCATAGTTTAAACACTTTTCACTGATTGACGTGCCACACTCTGATTGATTGATTTTTTAGTTTGCCACTCTCAAGTGTCTAACCACTCCTTATACCCTTATAACGAAGACTTATTTTACTTGTTTATTGTCGAATATAAAAGATTTAATTATGCTTGTAATATAATTAAGGAGCAAATTAAGACCATTTAAATTATTATTTTACTAACTTTTAATTTTAAAGCATAGATGTTATTGTAAGATTAAATATATTATGTTTAATATTTAATCTATAGCCATTATAATCATTTACATAATATAGATCAAAATATATAATAACCTATTAAATAATTAGTTGGTAATTGTTGATGGACCATATTACCCTTATTAACTAATTAGGTTTCCTCCTGGGTGTCTATATAAAGGAGTCTTATGTGGAGGTTGAGGGGTTACACAATTTAGACACAAAACCCATAAGCATAACATCATCACCATCAACCTCCTCTCCTATACCGATTCCCTTATCGGTTTTCTTAGTCCCCATCATCAGTTAGAACCCTAAGGAGGAACCGGATCACACTGACAATTATGTCGAACTCGATGTCATCTTCTCTGACTAGATTCTCTACCGCATTGAATGCTGTAACAGGTATGCTTTAATGTTTTCCTTCATGTTTAATCAGAACCAAACCAACATGTGGTATCAGAGCATATGTTGATTAGTCGGTTCTGTTTTATATCCGAAAATCTGGAAACAAAATTGAAAAAATCATCACAGATTACGTTTTTGCCATCCGAAATCCTCATTACGGATGATTTCGGATCATCACGGATCTAAGTTTCATCATTTCGAATGCATCTCGGATCATCACGGATCATTACGGATGATTTTGGATCTGGAGTTTCATCATTACGGATCACCTCTGATCATTACGGATGATTTCGGATCTGGAGTTTCATCATTACGGATCACCTCTGATCATTACGGATGATTTCGGATCTGGAGTTTCATCATTACGGATCATCTCTGATCATTACGGATGATTTCGGATCATTACCGATGAATTTCGGATGAATGTTTGAATTTTTCGCCCATTACGGATCAACAACTGACCATTTCGGATGAATCTCGGACTAAGTATTACCATCCGAAATCGTCCGAAATGATTCGACTTACGCGTCTTGGACACATCCGAAATCATTCGAAATCATGCATTTCGGATAATCCGAAATGATTCGAAATTAGTCATTTCGGATGAATCCAAGACATGATTCATCCGAAATCATGAGTGTCCATAAATTTTTTTTTACAAAACCAAGACATGATTCATCCAAAATCATGATTCGACTTACGCGTCTTGGACACATCCGAAATTAGTCAGTTCGATCCGCGCTAACGGGTGGTTTGCTATTAAATAATTTGGTTTTGTAATTACTTAGTTAATTAATCAGAATCAGATAATGTTTTACAAAACCAAAATAGCTTAACTTGAATGAGCTTTTGATGTATCATTTCTGGCCAAAGCTGACTTGATACATCTACCTATCGTTCAAGTATTACGAAAGCTATGTTGTGTGTGCATCATAAGCATGAATGTCTTAATTTCTGGCCAAAGCTGATTTAATTCATTCATAGATGGCATACTCAACAAGTGCATAACTAAAGTGATTGTCTCAATTTCTGGCCAAAGCTGATTTGTTACAACCGCTTTGCACATATGCTTAAATGATTACATTTCTGGCCAAAGCTGTTTTGTCTTCGTTTAAGTAGAATTTTTAACTAAGTCTATTATTTTGATGTTAGTAATAGACAATATCACAGCTTCATAATGTAAAAATGGTCATTATTTATGCCTGCCTTAGTTTAACGTGCCCTTAGATCACGTTAGGACTTCTTCCTTAGTATCATAACTTGCTCATCTTATTTCCACTATCAGCACCCAATTGTGGGATTCCACCTTTGACTGGTGATAACTTTGCTGCATGGAAGGATGCTCTCATGCTTACTCTTGGGCTGCTGGACTTTGATTACGCTCTAAGAGAGAATAAGCCAGCGGATCTTACCACTCAAAGTACTGCTGCTGAGCAGTTGACTCATGATAAGTGGACTAGGTGTAACCGCATAGCTCTCATGTTTATGAAGCAGTCCATCAGCAATGCAATCAGAGGAGCTATTCCTGATTCTGAAGATGCTAAAACCTACTTGGAACATGTGGAGGCGCAATTCAAAGGGACGTCTAAAGCACACGCTAGTACTCTTATTCTCAAGCTGGTGACAACTAAGTATGATGGGAGGAGCGGCATTCGCGAGCACATCATGATGATGAATGACATGGCCAATAAGCTAAAGGGGCTGAAAATGGAAATCAGTGATGGTTTCCTCGTTCATTTTATCATCACTTCGCTTCCTTCGTCCTTTGAAGCATTCAAGATCAATTACAACACTCAGAAGGACAAATGGACGATGAGTGAGCTGGTCGCTATGTGCGTACAGGAGGAAGAGCGTATGAGGATGGATCGCACTACTGATGTTGCAAACTTCACTACCTCCAATCCTAAGAAGAGGAAGAACAATTATCAGAGGAAGGATGCTTCAAAAGTCCAAAGGCCTAATCCTAATCCTAATACAAGTGCAGCCTCCAGCTCTAAGAACTCCTTAGGCAGTATCCGCTGCAAGTTCTGTAAAAAAACAAGACACATGCAGAAGGAATGCCCTGACTTTAAGGAGTGGCTGGCTAAGAAAGGTAACGATTATTTTATGATACTTGAGTCCTATAATTTAAGTGTTCCTGCTAATTCTTGGTGGTTTGATTCTGGTTCTATGGTTCATGTTACCAATTCAACTCAGGGATTCCTTACAATCCGGAAGCTGGAAAGAAACCAAAGAACGCTTAAGGTTGGGGATGATCGAGAATTAGAAGTGAAGGCCATTGGAACATTACAATTAGTTATGAAAACTGGTTTATGTATTAAACTTTATGATACCTTATATGTTCCTGAGGTAACTCGGAACCTTGTATCAGGACCAAAGTTAGACATGGACGGTTTTATTGTTTCCCATGGTCATCGCAAACTCTCTATCCTCTATGATTCTGTTCTTTATGGTACTGGTATTCTGGATGGTGGTCTCTATAGATTAGAACTAGAAGATGACTTTTCCAAATCTTTGTTGTCATATAACATTAATGAATCACTCACAAAGATGGAAGAGAAACGAGACTTAGAAACTTCATCCATGTTGTGGCATCAGCGTTTAGGCCACATTTCAAAAGAACGATTAAATCGTCTGGTAAAGGATGAAGTCTTACCTCCTCTCGATTTCTCTGATTTTGGAACATGTGTCAAATGTCTTAAAGGTAAAATGACATTAGCGAATAAGAAAGGTGCCACTAGGAGCTCTAATTTATTAGAACTCATTCACACTGACATTAGTGGTCCCTACCAAATCGCTGGCATAACAGGACATACTTCATTTATCACTTTTATTGATGATTTTTCTCGTTACATTTACTTGTATCTTATTAAGGAGAAGTCTGAATCTCTTACAACTTTTAAAGATTATAAGGCTGAAGTTGAAAAGCAATTAGATCGTCAGATTAAAGTTGTGAGATCAGATAGAGGCGGTGAATATTATAGAAGACATACTGATGTGGGTCAAGCTCCTGGTCCATTTTATGAGTTTTGTAAGGGCCAGGGGATTGTGAACCAATAAACCATGCCTGGTACACCTCAGCAGAATGGTGTCGCTGAAAGAAGAAACCGTACCCTTATGAACATGGTGCGCAGTATGTTAGCCAACACTAATTTACCATTATTCCTCTGGACTGAAGCGTTAAAAGTAGCTGTTCATATAGTCAATAGAGTTCCTTCTAAGTCTGTCCCTAAAACTCCTTATGAACTTTGGACAGGAAGGAAACCGAGTCTTAAATATATGAAAGTATGGGGCTGCATTGCTGAAGCAAAACTTTACAATCCTTTCCTAAGGAAACTTGACCCTAAAACAGTTACCTATTTCTTTATCGGGTATCCTGAGAATTCAAAGGGTTATCGTTTCTATTGTCCTTCCCATGTCACCCGTATTGTTGAAACCAAGCGTGCCGCGTTCCTGGAGGATTTCAAGGTCAGTGGGAGCAGTACCAACCCTTACGAAGAATTGCAAGAAGTACAAGACGCGGGGGGGGGAGAGATTCGTCGCTTACCATTACTCCGATTACTCCTCTTGTACCCAATGCAATTAGTGTACCTGAAGCTACTACACCAACTGCAAATTCACCTCTACAATCAGAACCCATTATACCTCATGATGAAGGCACCTCAAACGCTCAACACCAAGACAACGTTGAACCCGATAATCCACTCAGGAGGTCATCTAGGCAAAGAAGGCCTACTAATTGGGATGATTATGTTACCTACCTGACTGAAATGGATCCCGGAAAGCTCAATGATCCTATCTCTTACAATGAAGCCATTAGCAGTGATCAGTCTTCTGAATGGAATAAAGCAATGATTGAAGAGCTTGAATCCATGAAGAAAAATGACGTTTGGGATTTGGTAGAATTACCCAACGGAGCCAAACCCGTAGGATGTAAATGGGTATTCAAAACAAAACTGGATCCGAATGGGAACGTTGAACGCTACAAAGCGAGATTGGTTGCAAAGGGCTACACTCAGAAAGAGGGAATTGATTATCAAGAGACGTTTTCACCTGTCTCTCGTAAAGATTCATTAAGGATCGTCATGGCCCTAGTAGCTCATTTCAATTTAGAGCTGCATCAGATGGACGTTAAAACCGCTTTCCTTAACGGAGATTTGGACGAAGATGTTTACATGAAACAACCTGAAGGTGAGGAGCATCTAGTCTGTAAGCTGAAGAAATCCATTTACGGGTTAAAACAAGCATCACGTCAATGGTACCTCAAGTTTGATGAAGTCATGAAGAAACAAGGTTTTATGAAGAATCAAGTGGATTAATGCACCTACCTCAAGATGAGTGGGAGCAACTTTACTATTCTTGTCCTTTACGTAGATGATATTCTATTGGCAAGTAATAGTTTTGTCACACCCCCAAAATCCACCTGCGGAGTACTACCGCTTGGAGGCGTGACTGACCAGGATCCAGCCACCAATCATATTGAACAGCATATAAGTAGTTATAAAAATCCAACCAATACAATTGGTGTTCAAACAAAACATAGTTAAGTTGCAAGCGGAAGCATAAGTCTTAAATCAAAATCATAAGTTTAATTGTTTCAAAGTTCAACATGGCACACAGTCGTCCATGTCCCACAACGATCCTCCTCCATGCAAGCTCCAGCTAAGAACCTAAGGACCTGCAAAGCATGTAGTAACGAGTCAACAACAAGTTGAGTGAGTTCACGGTTGGGTGTTCGTTTTAAGTTGTTTCGAAAACAGTTTCCTTTAGCTGGCATCCTGCCGTGGGGGTTACCCCATAGTTAAAAACGTGACTTGTTTATTCCCGGTTGCTCTGGCAATCCAGCCGTGGGGGCTACCCCATGTTAGTTATCTGGCATTTCGGCCGTGGGGGCTACCCCATGTATACACTAGACTCGTTACCATATCGACTGCTGACTGTAGTCATGTTTATGTGCCCTGAAACTGTCAATGTCTATCATCATTGACGTGCCCCAGATCCATTAGTTCACGCCCGTCCTCTGCGGCACGGTGTGAGGTTTGTCAGACCTAAATAGCGCTATCTAACTAATGACCCGCTCGCCATTGGCCCGGCGATTAAGTCGATATAAAAATGAGGGACTTCGTGATAGAGTTTTGGTCTAGTACGAGTTATCTGTCCGTGAGGACGAGGAATTACATTCCTGAACCATTGCTATCCCACCCAAGGAGGACGAGGAATCCACATTCCTTAACCCCATTCCCAACCCAGGGAATCCCATGCTTTGTAGAGGGTGTGAACTCACCGTGGTTTGCTCGGTAGATACACAGAAAAGTCAAACAAGCAATATTGTGGTCAACCGCATCCTAACATAGTTGTATCATACAAGTCAGGTTCGTATCCAAGTTGTGCACGTATGTTCTCCACGTATTGTACTCAAGTAATAATCATGGCATACATGTATAAACATGGCAGTTTGCAAATAATGCCTACGGGTTGAACAGTAGTATATAAATAAACAAAGCCCAAGGTCCGGCCCATCAACTAAGCCCGTAATACAGTAAGTCTGATTCGGTGTATGTGTACGGGGTCCCGAGTCGAGACTAGAGATCTCGAGTCGAGACTGTGCGGTTTCGAGTCATGCATGCATTAGTCGAGACAGGCGGTCTCGAGTCGCAACCGGACTCGCAATCATGGTCTCGGTTCATGCTGTTTTGGTCTCGAGTCGCAACCGGACTCGTAACTGAGATTTCGAGTTGTGCTGTTTTGGTTTTGGTCTCGAGTCGCAACCAGGCGTTTGCGACTCGCAACCTGGGTCGCAATCGGGGATTTCGACTCATCATGCGGTGGTCTCGAGTCGCAACCGAAGGTCTCGACTGGACATAAGCTGATTCTGCACAGTGTACTATCCAATTGGATTTTGATTTCATGCAACATTATGTACTACCCTCATAAACATGTTTATTTGTCTAACCCTAACCAAAAACGGATCAAACACATAAATTTCAAATATTCATATCATGTTCATATCACATTCATCATATATTCATCTAGTTCATCTTTAGAGTTTTTCATCTAGCACACTCGGTTAACCCAAACAAGCATAACTCGAAATGGTTACATAACTTAGTCTTTCTCATTGGTTTCTAACTCTAACATATCCGATCAATACATGCATCTATCTAAAGATTTATCATCAACATTCCACCATTTTTATGCTATCTAGTACACCTCCCACATATCAAACATGAACATGTGCACTCGAAATGAAACAAACATCTTTATCATGGATAATCTTAATACCGATTTCTCAAGAAGGATATATTCATCCTATGTATAACTTAACAAGTAAACATATTATCACATAATCTTCATCATACATCATTATTAAACCAAAACACACATTTAACATGAATCACTAACCGGTTAGAGAGATGGAGGTGAAGAATGAAGCTTCCGAATGGGTGTGTGTGTGCCGATCCGAGAGCTCCTTGTAGTAGCCGATTGAATCCGAGAAGAAGGAGAGGAGAGGTGATGTTGAGACTTAGGGTTTAATGGTTTCTAGAGAGAGAGTAGGGGAGTGTGTGTGTTGTCCAAGAAAATGGCAAAGATGGCTAGGTGCATAACATATATACTAGCTTCAAGTGGTGCACCCTAATGGGTTTTCGAAATAGGCTAAGTGTATGTGTGTGGCCCAACCGGCCCATATGTTACTGTTCACTCGAGACCACATGGTCTCGAGTCGGGTTCTTGTTGTCTCGGTTCATATACATACTCGCATACATACAATCACAAACATAATCATATAAGTTCACATATATCATTCATTAAATCATCAAATTAGTTAGTCACTTAGCGTTCAAGCGTACAACGAAAGGTTCTAAATCTCGAGTTGTCACATCATCCCCAAGTTGAAAGAAATTTCGTCCTGAAATTTGTAGGCACTCACTAAGGAAGCTAGTTAAGTTGTATGGTTTTCCTGGTTTTCCTGGGGTGTCACATCCACCCCCCGTTGATCTGGAATTTCGTCCCGAAATTCCGTAGCTTCAGCCTCAGTAGTGGGTGTACTGTTTGCGAACAGTTGGGGATACTTTTGTTTCATCTGATCTTCGCGCTCCCAGGTGAACTCCGGGCCGCGACGTGAGTTCCAACGAACTCGAACGACAGGTATTCTAGTGCTCTTGAGGACCTTAACATCCCGGTCCGTGATTTCGACTGGTTCCTCGACGAATCGTAACTGTTCGTCGATAGTGAGTTCCTTCAGAGGAACTACGTGGGTCTCATCTGACGGACACTTCTTCAGATTCGACACGTGAAAAACGTTGTGAACTGCACCGAGTTCCGCTGGTAAGTTTAGTCTGTAGGCCACCCTGCCTATTTTCTCAATGACTTCGAAAGGTCCAACGTATCGTGGGTTAAGTTTGCCGCGTTTACCAAAACGAACCACACCCTTCCAGGGTGAAACTTTGAGTAGTACCCGCTCCCCAACCTGGAGCTCAAGTGGTTTCCTGCCCATGTCGGCGTAAACTTTCTGACGTTCGCGAGCTGCCGTCATGCGTTTTCGTATTTGAGCAATTTGTTCGGTCGTGTCTACCACATATTCTGGACCAGTGATCTGACTATCTCCCACCTCTGCCCAGCAAAGAGGTGACCGGCATTTACGTCCGTACAATGCCTCAAATGGAGCAGCCTTAATGCTGGTGTGGTAGCTGTTATTGTACGAGAATTCCACAAGTGGCAGATGCTTTTCCCAGCGGTTGCCAAAGTCGATTACACACGCACGAAGCATGTCTTCTAAGGTTTGAATAGTGCGCTCGGACTGCCCGTCCGTCTGAGGGTGGTACGCTGTGCTCATGTCTAATCGTGAGCCGAAGGATTTGTGCATTGCTTGCCACAGCTCCGAAGTAAAACGTGCATCTCGATCTGAGATGATGGAGGTGGGCACCCCGTGCCTCGAAACGACTTCCTTAAGGTATATTTCTGCAAGAGTGGAGAATTTATCCGTTTCCTTGATGGCCAGGAAGTGTGCAGACTTTGTGAGTCGATCCACGATCACCCAAATAGTATCGTTCCCGCGCTGGGATCTAGGTAGGCCAGTAACAAAATCCATGGAAATCTGCTCCCATTTCCATTGTGGTATCTCTGGTTGTTGGAGTAGGCCTGAGGGTTTCTGGTATTCAGACTTGACTCTTGCACAAGTCAAACACTTGCTGACGTAAGTTGCTATGTGGGCCTTCATGCTAGGCCACCAGTACGTAGCCTTGATATCGTGGTACATTTTATCCGAACCAGGATGCACCGAGTAGCGAGACTTGTGTGCTTCGTCCATCACAAGCTCTCGTAGGTTGCCATAGAGTGGGACCCAAATGCGTCCCGTTACGTAGTAAGCACCGTCTTCCTTCTGTTCTAATCGTTGCCTTGATCCGCGTAGGGCTTCAGTCCTGACGTTTTCTGGTTTCAGTGCTTCTATCTGAGCAGCTCGTATCTGGGAAGGGAGACTAGAGTGGATTGTGAGTTGTAAAGCTCGCACGCGCTTAGGCGCAGTGTCCTTCCGACTGAGGGCGTCAGCCACAACATTGGCCTTGCCCGGGTGATACCTGATTGAGCACTCGTAGTCATTCAGTAGTTCGACCCATCGTCGTTGCCGCATATTCAGTTCCTTCTGCTTGAAGATATGCTCGAGGCTCCTGTGGTCAGTGTAGATGGCGCACTGGGTACCGTACAGGTAATGCCGCCATAACTTAAGTGCAAAAACAACAGCTCCCAGCTCTAAATCGTGCGTAGTGTAGTTCTTTTCATGAACTTTGAGTTGGCGTGAAGCGTAGGCTATAACTTTGTCTCGTTGCATCAACACGCAACCAAGACCTTGAATTGATGCGTCGCAGTAAACCACAAAGTCGTCTGTGCCTTCTGGCAAGGAAAGGATAGGTGTGCTGCAAAGCCTATCCTTTAGATGCTGAAATGCTAATTCCTGTGCGTTTCCCCAGCGATAAACAATGCCCTTCTGCGTTAGTGAGGTGAGAGGCTGTGCAATCTTAGAAAAATCCTTTATGAATCTCCGGTAGTATCCTGCCAAACCCAAGAATTGGCGAATTTCCTTTGGTGTGCGAGGTGCAGGCCAGTTCTTAATCGAGTCTATCTTGGATGGATCAACATGAATCCCATCCTTGTTTACCACGTGGCCTAGGAAATGGACTTCTCGAAGCCAGAAGTCGCATTTCGAGAACTTTGCATAAAGCTGTTCTGTTCGAAGGAGTTCCAGAATAAGTCGTAGATGCTGCTCGTGTTCCTCCTGACTCTTAGAATAGATCAGGATGTCGTCGATGAAGACTATAACGAACTTGTCCAGGTAAGGCTTGCACACTCGGTTCATCAAGTCCATGAAAACCGCAGGTGCGTTTGTCATCCCAAAAGGCATGACCAAAAACTCATAGTGCCCGTATCGAGTTCTGAAAGCTGTTTTGGAGACGTCCTCTTCCCGGACTCTCAGCTGGTGATAACCCGATCTCAAATCGATCTTCGAATAGTAGCTCGACCCTTGCAGTTGGTCGAACAAGTCGTCGATACGCGGTAGAGGATAGCGATTCTTCACCGTCACCTTGTTGAGTTCCCGGTAGTCGATGCACATTCTGAAAGTACCGTCCTTCTTCTTTACAAATAATACTGGAGCTCCCCAGGGCGATGAGCTTGGACGAATAAAACCCTTATCCAGGAGCTCTTGTAGTTGCGTGGAGAGTTCTTTCAACTCTGATGGGGCTAAACGATAAGGAGCACGGGCTATAGGCGCAGCTCCAGGAGCTAGTTCGATCTGAAACTCGACTTGGCGATGAGGCGGAAGACCAGGTAATTCCTCAGGAAATACCTCTGGATAATCGCGTACAACTGGGAAATCTTCTATCTTCTTCCCTTTTTCTGAGGTGTCAGTAACGAGAGCCAAAATGGCAGTGTGGCCCTTTCGCAAGCACTTTTGGGCCTTAAGGAGAGAAATGACGTTCTCAACAGCACTCCTCTTGTCGCCAAGAATCATGAGAGGTTCACCACCGGGACCTGGAATACGGACAACCTTCTCGTTGCAAAGAATCTCTGCTCGGCGTTGGGATAACCAATCCATCCCAATGACAACGTCGAAACTACCCAAGACAATAGGAATGAGGTCGATAGAGAAGGTCTGGTCAGCGAGAATAAGTTTACAACCCTTGACTACGTGTGTGGCTTCTAAACTCTTACCATTTGCTAGCTCTACGGTGTGCTTGTTGTTCAAAGGGGTTGGAATACGCTTAAGCATTCGACTAACTTCTAGTGACATGTAGCTAGTATCGGCACCCGAATCAAATAATACTGAAACATAAAAGTCGTCGAGAAGGAACTTACCCGCCACAACATTGGGGTCATTCCTTGCTTCACCTTGGCCAATCACAAACACCCGCCCCCTGGCGCCATTATTGTTGTTGTTCCCATTGTTACCATTCCCCTGATTGTTGTTATTGTTGTTGTTGTTGTTGTTCTGGTTCCTGTTCAGTTGGGGACAATCTCTCTTGAAGTGGCCCTCAGCTCCACACTGAAAGCACCCTTTGTTATCACCTTGCTGTTGCTGCTGGCGTTGATTCTGTTGAGCTTGATGACGATTCTGATTGGCGGGGTATAAGCTCCTGCAATCCTTTGCAGCGTGACCAGACTAGTTGCACCGATGACAGTTGCCCCTGGTGCATGGCCCGCTGTGGTGCAGGCTGCAGCGATTGCATTTGGGGTGATTTCCTTTGTACCCACCATGACTTTGACCACCAGACGATTGCTGATTGGGGCTCTTGTAGTCATCAGTCTTTCTCTGCTGAGACTGGGACTGGACAGAAGTCGAACCCTTACTTGAAGTTCCGTCCCATTTCCGTTTGTTGTCACTAGAGGTACCAGAAGTAGTTGCAGCACCTATGCGTTTTGGTAACTTGTTCTGCTCCACCGCCTGATCCGTGAGACGGTGAGCCAACTGAACAGCTTGCTGGTAGGTGGCGAGGTTCGCTGAAGTCACATGACTTTGGATTTCTGGCACTAAGCCCTGAAGAAATAGTTCGATGCGTTTGATGGGAGGATCCACCATAGTAGGGCACAGAATTGCCAGTTCGTTCGACCTTTTCACATAAGCTTCAATTTCGGACCCCGTCATCTTGAGGTTGAAGAACTCCACTTCTAGTTTGTGAATCTCATCACGACTGCAGTATTCCTCCTTGATCATCTCTTTAAAATTTTCCCATGGGGTGGCGTTGGCAGCAACCAACCCCAGCATCTGAACCTGAGCGTTCCACCATGTGAGGGCTAAACCCTCGAGAGTACCAGTAGCATACTTCACCCTGCGCGCCTCAGGGCATTCGGACATTTCGAACACAGATTCTAGCTTCTCAAACCAGTGTAGGAGACCTACTGCTCCTTCAGTGCCGCTAAAAGTAGTTGGTCGGCAGTCCATGAAAGTCTTAAAAGTGCACACGGGTGGCTGAACATGATGACCTATCGTGGGTGAAAGAAAAGACAGAGTTTAACACAAAGGTTGGTTCACGAGAGTAGGATCCTTAAAGATCCTAGAATGAGTTCGGACTGCAGGATATACCTCCTGCGTGTGCAGCTGCAAGTGCTGCGGCAACTCGTTCGTTGATCAGAGCCGTCAACTGGGCTTGTGTCAGGTTAACGCGTCCAGACATGATCTTCATATCAAGAAGAACGTGAGTGAGAGGGGTTCGCGAAAGTACGACGATAAAATAGAGCAAGCACGCACGTGTTCAAGCAACAGTAGTTATACTAACCAAGCATACCATAAGAAATGTACTATGTAACTAACAAGTAGGCAATATATACACAGATCATATCACCTAGAATGTCGAGCCTTGCATGTGGAGTGAAGCATCGTTGTGGACCGTTGAGCACTGTACAGGTTATAGTCTGGTTTTAACAAAAACGTTTTTCCCTTTATTAAAACCAAGTTCTCTATAACCAATGGCTCTGATACCAATCTGTCACACCCCCAAAATCCACCTGCGGAGTACTACCGCTTGGAGGCGTGACTGACCAGGATCCAGCCACCAGTCATATTGAACATCATATAAGTAGTTATAAAAATCCAACCAATACAATTGGTGTTCAAACAAAACATAGTTAAGTTGCAAGCGGAAGCATAAGTCTTAAATCAAAATCATAAGTTTAATTGTTTCAAAGTTCAACATGGCACACAGTCGTCCATGTCCCACAACGATCCTCCTCCATGCAAGCTCCAGCTAAGAACCTAAGGACCTGCAAAGCATGTAGTAACGAGTCAACAACAAGTTGAGTGAGTTCACGGTTGGGTGTTCGTTTTAAGTTGTTTCGAAAACAGTTTCCTTTAGCTGGCATCCTGCCGTGGGGGTTACCCCATAGTTAAAAACGTGACTTGTTTATTCCCGGTTGCTCTGGCAATCCAGCCGTGGGGGCTACCCCATGTTAGTTATCTGGCATTTCGGCCGTGGGGGCTACCCCATGTATACACTAGACTCGTTACCATATCGATTGCTGACTGTAGTCATGTTTATGTGCCCTGAAACTGTCAATGTCTATCATCATTGACGTGCCCCAGATCCATTAGTTCACGCCCGTCCTCTGCGGCACGGTGTGAGGTTTGTCAGACCTAAATAGCGCTATCTAACTAATGACCCGCTCGCCATTGGCCCGGCGATTAAGTCGATATAAAAATGAGGGACTTCGTGATAGAGTTTTGGTCTAGTACGAGTTATCTGTCCGTGAGGACGAGGAATTACATTCCTGAACCATTGCTGTCCCACCCAAGGAGGACGAGGAATCCACATTCCTTAACCCCATTCCCAACCCAGGGAATCCCATGCTTTGTAGAGGGTGTGAACTCACCGTGGTTTGCTCGGTAGATACACAGAAAAGTCAAACAAGCAATATTGTGGTCAACCGCATCCTAACATAGTTGTATCATACAAGTCAGGTTCGTATCCAAGTTGTGCACATATGTTCTCCACGTATTGTACTCAAGTAATAATCATGGCATACATGTATAAACATGGCAGTTTGCAAATAATGCCTACGGGTTGAACAGTAGTATATAAATAAACAAAGCCCAAGGTCCGGCCCATCAACTAAGCCCGTAATACAGTAAGTCTGATTCGGTGTATGTGTACGGGGTCCCGAGTCGAGACTAGAGATCTCGAGTCGAGACTGTGCGGTTTCGAGTCATGCATGCATTAGTCGAGACAGGCGGTCTCGAGTCGCAACCGGACTCGCAATCATGGTCTCGGTTCATGCTGTTTTGGTCTCGAGTCGCAACCGGACTCGTAACTGAGATTTCGAGTTGTGCTGTTTTGGTTTTGGTCTCGAGTCGCAACCAGGCGTTTGCGACTCGCAACCTGGGTCGCAATCGGGGATTTCGACTCATCATGCGGTGGTCTCGAGTCGCAACCGAAGGTCTCGACTGGACATAAGCTGATTCTGCACAGTGTACTATCCAATTGGATTTTGATTTCATGCAACATTATGTACTACCCTCATAAACATGTTTATTTGTCTAACCCTAACCAAAAACGGATCAAACACATAAATTTCAAATATTCATATCATGTTCATATCACATTCATCATATATTCATCTAGTTCATCTTTAGAGTTTTTCATCTAGCACACTCGGTTAACCCAAACAAGCATAACTCGAAATGGTTACATAACTTAGTCTTTCTCATTGGTTTCTAACTCTAACATATCCGATCAATACATGCATCTATCTAAAGATTTATCATCAACATTCCACCATTTTTATGCTATCTAGTACACCTCCCACATATCAAACATGAACATGTGCACTCGAAATCAAACAAACATCTTTATCATGGATAATCTTAATACCGATTTCTCAAGAAGGATATATTCATCCTATGTATAACTTAACAAGTAAACATATTATCACATAATCTTCATCATACATCATCATTAAACCAAAACACACATTTAACATGAATCACTAACCGGTTAGAGAGATGGAGGTGAAGAATGAAGCTTCCGAATGGGTGTGTGTGTGCCGATCCGAGAGCTCCTTGTAGTAGCCGATTGAATCCGAGAAGAAGGAGAGGTGATGTTGAGACTTAGGGTTTAATGGTTTCTAGAGAGAGAGTAGGGGAGTGTGTGTGTTGTCCAAGAAAATGGCAAAGATGGCTAGGTGCATAACATATATACTAGCTTCAAGTGGTGCACCCTAATGGGTTTTCGAAATAGGCTAAGTGTGTGTGTGTGGCCCAACCGGCCCATATGTTACTGTTCACTCGAGACCACATGGTCTCGAGTCGGGTTCTTGTTGTCTCGGTTCATATACATACTCGCATACATACAATCACAAACATAATCATATAAGTTCACATATATCATTCATTAAATCATCAAATTAGTTAGTCACTTAGCGTTCAAGCGTACAACGAAAGGTTCTAAATCTCGAGTTGTCACAAGTTTAGACATGTTGCATGAGTCGAAGCGGTTACTCTCGCATAACTTCGACATGAAGGATCTTGGAGATGCTTCTTACGTCATTGGCATCGAAATTCACCGAGATAGACACAAAGGGATCTTAGGATTGTCCCAGAAGGCTTACATAGATCGTGTCCTTACACGTTACAACATGCAACAGTGCAAACCCTCAGTCGCTCTAGTAGTTAAGGGAGATGTTTTCGGTTCATTCCAGTGTCCGACAACAGAGGTTGAGAAGGAGCAAATGAGCCAGATACCTTATGCGTCAGTAGTCGGGAGCCTGATGTATGCTCAAGTCTGTACTCGCCCAGATATCGCTTATATTGCTGGAATAGGCCGTCATCAGACTAATCCTGGCCTAGATCACTGGAAAGCAACTAAGAAGGTACTTCGATATCTGCAAGGGACGAAAGACTATAAACTGACTTATAGAAGAAGTGATCGTTTAGAAGTGGTGGGCTATTCTGATTCTGACTTTGCAAAGTGCAAAGATGACAAGAAATCCACTTCGGGCTATATCTTTATGTTAGCAGGCGGCCCTATTTCATGGAATAGTCATAAACAACAGTTGACCACAACTTCCACAATGATGGCAGAGTACATTGCTGTTTATAACGCAACCTGTCATGGAATGTTGCTTAGAAATCTGGTCGCTGGACTCAAAATCGTTAATTCCATTTCTAGACCATTGAAGCTTTACTGTGATAATTCAGCTGCCGTTAGTTTCTCGAACAGTAACAGTTCGACTGGAGCTGGTTTATATCTCGATACAAAATATCTGTTCGTACGAGAACGAGTTGAGGAAAATAATCTTTGTATCGAGTATATTAGTACTAAAGATATGCTTGCGGATCCGATGACTAAAGGTCTCCCTCCTAAGGTTTATGAAGAACATGTTCGGAATATGGGATTTAGTAAAAACCTTATTCGAGCATATTGTACTAGCTTATGTTTTATGATTAATGAAATTTCCTCAGTTTGATTTTGTATGTCTCTTAGAATATGTTCAACTGGTATAATGGCATATAGACAAATAAAGTTACAAGTCAAACAAAGGGCTTACGCGTATTTTGATCATGACGATTAGGTTTTAAATTAAGGCTATAGTATGATTAATGGGGGTCCTGAGTCGCATAATGATTCAACGGTTGTATTTCTCTGCTATAGTACTTGTTTAAGTCTAAAATGAGTGTTAACTCCTGATCAGGCTTATCTAATACTCATGGTAAATGATTACTCGGCTAAGTGGGAGAATGTAAGATTAAAGATATTATGTTTAATATTTAATCTATAGCCATTATAATCATTTACATAATATAGATCAAAATATATAATAACCTATTAAATAATTAGTTGGTAATTGTTGATGGACCATATTACCCTTATTAACTAATTAGGTTTCTTCCTGGGTGTCTATATAAAGGAGTCTTATGTGGAGGTTGAGGGGTTACACAATTTAGACACAAAACCCATAAGCATAACATCATCACCATCGACCTCCTCTCCTATACCGATTCCCTTGTCGGTTTTCTTAGTCCCCATCATCAGTTAGAACCCTAAGGAGGAACCGGATCACACTGACAATTATGTCGAACTCGATGTCATCTTCTCTGACTGGATTCTCTACCGCATTGAATGCTGTAACAGGTATGCTTTAATGTTTTCCTTCATGTTTAATCAGAACCGAACCAACAGTTATATTAGATGAAACTCATTTTTATTGATTAATTTTCAACAAAACACTGGATTGGAGATGAAAAAGATGAAGTCGAGGCTGATGGACCGGGCAAACTTTTGATTCCAAATATGGAGAAGTGGTGTGTTTCGTTATATTTCATTTTTGATAAAGTGTTTTTAAGACATGTTGGTGTTATTTGTTTCACATTGTGGTGCACTTGAATTTTTTCGTTAATTTGTTATATTTTTTAACACAATAAAATGTTTG
This sequence comes from Helianthus tuberosus, assembly GCA_030545235.1. NCBI lineage: Eukaryota > Viridiplantae > Streptophyta > Magnoliopsida > Asterales > Asteraceae > Helianthus > Helianthus tuberosus. The sequence continues at coordinate 31,425,814 of CM060415.1, read as the reverse complement.
TTATAATTCGGGTTATGCGTTTATTGGTGATATTTACTTTTAACATTATTTATACAAATATGTAAATAGACTTATGTAAATAATCAAACCTAACATTAATAATGTGTCGTATTTATAGTAAATAGTTATGACTTAATTTTAAGTATTTTTTAGGGAGTCGTTTATTATGTCAATAAACATTGTTTAATACGTGTTTTTTTTTACAAATTTTGTCAATTAAGTTAAAATTTATCTTAACTACAACTATTAAAACAAAACAATTGTAAAACAATATAACGTTTGAAAACATGTCTTTTTATTTTATTTAACGACATAATTAGATTAATAAAAATTAATTTTTGTTGCCCGGGAAGTTCAGGTAGTCTTTTTATTTTACATTTGTTGTATACATAATTTAAATAGTCCAATCCCGTGAAGTTCATGGGAAATAACCTAGTCTCCAATGTATATGATGCAATATCTCTTATACTATAGCAAAGATATACACAACAAATATAAACAATATCTCCTAATAATGTATACAAATTCGGTGCTATATAAAGGTTACTAAATAGGTAAAATTGATATGAGTATCAACATAGTATGAGTACCAAATAGGTAAAGTTGGTACGAGTACCAATACGATACGGGTACTATATACGTAAAATCAATGGGAGTATTATAAATACCATAATACGAAATGAAACATAATATAAAAAAACCTTTTAAAGGTCTATATAAAATTTGGTATGAGTACCTGTTTTTACTCGTATCCATACCAATACCGAAAGTACCGAATACCAAAATCAATAAAACCGGGTACCGATATATGTATCGAATACCTAAAATTGATACAGATACAATACTGGTAATTAGGAAAAAAAATCTAATCCCTAGTTACAGAAAAAGGAAAAAAAAAATCAACCAAAGAAACTAAATTTATCAAATTTGAGGGGCCCTATGAACATATATTAAAGATTATGAGGTGTATTAGAAAATGAAACAAAACAAGACAACCTAAAAAACTACTCTATCTAAAGCTTCAACAATGAGTTTATATATAATAACTAGTTTTTGCCCCACCACGTATTGTGAGACATTTAGCTGAATATTTCTCTCCCATATAATGTACGTTAGTGTTTCGGTTACTTTTACACATTACTCATAACACGATCTCAAAAAAATTACATCAAGTCAACCAATTAAAACAAAACACTACATCAAGTCAACCAATTAAAACAAAACACTACGATACTTTTGCTAAAAAAACTAAAACGATGGAAAAACAACCGCTTGGCACGAATGAAAATTAAATCGAGCCAACCAATTAAAATAAAACACTACCCTAGTTTTGTCAAAAAAAAAAAACATTAAAACGACTTTTATAATGTGGGCAAAGTCGTAATTTGATAGGGGAAAAACAATGGGAAAACTATAAATTTGAGTTGAGGGCAAAATCATAATTTGGCTAGGAGAAGAAAAAAAAACAAAACCAATGGCAAAACTATAAATTTAAATGGGGCTAAATTATAATTTGGCTGGATGGGAAAGTGCCAGGCAGCTAGCTGCCTTTTATGCCCTGCCCGCGTTGTCGGGCACTAGGCCGAATATTTCTCAACCAACTAAAACAAAACACTATCATAGTTTTGCTACAAAAAAAACCTAAAACGATGGCAAGATAATAATTTTAAGCTGGTAAAGTTGTTATTTGTCAGGACCAATGAGCGAGTGGTAGACAGCTGTTTCGCACGAATATAAATTACACGGAAACAACCAATTAAAACTAACTCAACCATAATAATGGCAAATTTTAATTTTGAACTGGGGTAAAATCATGATTTTAAACTGGGAGTAAATTCGTAATTTGACAAAAGCCAAAACGTTGGCAAGATTGTAATTTTGAGCTGATGACAAAATCTAACAAAGGGCAAAATCGTATTTTTTAACAGAGGGCGAAGTCGTAATTTTGAATTAGGGTAAAATCGTAATTTTTCTGGACCAGTGGAGTAGTGTCATGCATATATATAAAATGTGCTACCGAGTCCTTTTTTTTAACTAGAAAGGTGAAAGGAAAGTGAAAACTATTTGTTTTTACAAGTCTCAAATTGGAGAGATTTTGGAGGGGGGGAGGGAAAAGTAATCAAAGTTTAACTCTTTCAAATTCCCTAATTACCCTTCACATATTAATAAATAAATAATCTTAAAGAACATAATTGTAAAACTGTAACTTTCTTTTCTTTTTCTTTTAGATCGGAAACACATAAAATCTTTAATTTCATTCTATTTTTTTCGAACACAGAATTACATTATACATTTATTGTAAAACTGTAACTTTCTTTTCTTTTTCTTTTAGATCGGAAACACATAAAATCTTTAATTTCATTCTATTTTTTTCGAATACAGAATTACATTATACATTTCTCATGTCTCTCTTTCTTTTCTCATTAATTCTCTTTTCCTTCCATTCTTTTAGTTTATTTAACTTGGGAACACATCATTTCCATTATAAATTATTTTAAACATACATAAAATGACTATTTTATCATTTTATATGAAAAATAGACATAAAAATAAGAGAAACCCACTCCTCTACTCGTTAACTACTTGAGATCGCCTTGTTAAAAACTCAAATCAAGCTGAACTTAAACAAGCTCGAGCCCTCTTAAGTTAATGAGCTCTGACTCGGTTCGACACTTTTGCACCCCTTATCAAAACCTTCCTTTTCTCTGAACACATAGTCCGATTCAGCACAATATAATTTATTTAAAGAATTGGAAATTGCTACTAGTTAAAGGAATCTGAAATTATTCAATCTCATTCTAAGTGCACACTGAACAGTAAAAGGAACTTGCTACAGAATTTGGGTGGTGCAGCCGTGCAGGTGATTTTTGACTGGTCTATATTGGTGTGGGCCGGCCCAATAGAACCGCACATATTTTCATGTGAAATGACATTTCATTTGACATATGTATTATTAAAAAAAGTTGCTGACTAAACAAATTGAGCCCAACTAGGAATCCAATATGACTACAACATCAAGAAAAAGTGGGTTGTCAAACAAACCAAATGTTTAGTGAGCCATTGGAACTTTAAATCCATTGACTTAATTAATAACCAAATAAACAGAATTTAATTCATTAAGGTCACTTGAATTATTTTTTAATATGAAATATATTTGTGTATGTGTCTTTAGCTTATTAACAAATGAATATATACAAAACAAAACACAAACAAACTTGATTTAACTATCAAATAAGCACAAGTATATTTGTTTTTTGTTGACATCAAGATAACACATTTTTATTTAACAGCTGAATATTTAAGACAATTATTCTATAACAAACAACAATGAAATAAAAACACTAGCAATGATAAAAAAAACTCTTTAATCAACTAATAAGTAAGCTGAAATATGTAAATTGTTATCAAAACATGATCTAAAACACTTTAAAAACACAAAACTAAAAAAAAACTTCTACCCTTAACTACCAAAAATAAAATATCAAATCTTTGTGTGTTCACATGTTGACAAGTCAAAACCACAAATCTTGTCAATCCTCATTTCTGGCTACAATCTTGAATTTCCCTGTTCCTTGTTGCTGCAAACAAATCAAAATCCATTAAAACATTTATATAAAAAAGACAACAAAAATATTCTTGATTCATTACCTTCATCCACAAATCAGTATGTGTTTTACAAAATCCAGCAACAATAGCCCCTTTATTCCTCCCTTCTTTATACTCAATACACAAATCCTCTTTCAACCCACAAGTCACATGAAACCTCAAACAACACTTCTCTTCAGAACAATCAATAACACACCCATCCAACTTCTTACAAACATAACACTTTCCACCCCATCTTCTAGCAACAACCTTAGAACAATCAACCCCTTCTCTCCCTTCCGGGTCACCGAAAAACACTTCCGGAATAAACAACGCACACACAATATGCGCCCAACGACCGTCAACCGTCGGTTTCAACGCCCCACCAGTAACAGGACACAAACAACATGATAAAGACCCCACTTTGCTTTTACCACTACTCTTGCATCTAGAACAAAACCAATCACCTTCAAGCACACCATTGGTGAGTGGTGCACCATAACAAGTGGTGTGAACCATTAGATCACACCCATCACAAAACACAATTGGGTCTTTTGCATCACCATCTGTGCTTTGACATACTGCACACAAAATCCCATCTTCTTCTTCTTCTTCATTTTCCACTTCATCCACAGACCCATTTTCTTGAACATTTTCTTGATTTTTTTCTTGATCATGATCTGATCTGGGGTCATACTCAAGATTCAGGTCAAATGATGAAAAGGGTTTGTCCAAGAAAAGATTTGGGTGCAGGGCGCATATTCTTTTTTTGGCGGGTAAGCAGACGGCGGCGCCGGCGGTGGTGGGGGGTTCAAGATTGGCCGGAATCGGAGATGGGTCACGGGTTTCTTTTCTCTTTTTTGCCGGTAAACGTGAAGAAGCAGGAAGGATGAAGTCTTGGGGATGAATGGTGGGTTTTTGTTGGTGTATAAGATTGAATCTTTTGTGAGGGGGTAAGCCATGAAGCTTGTTCTCCATTGTTGTTGCAGAGAGAAAGAGATGGGTGAGGGTTTTGGGGATGGGGATTGATTGTGATTATTTGGGTTTTTTAAATGTGGGATTGGGGAAAAAGAACCGGGAAGAAGAAAAGATGAATTGATTTGGGTGAAATTTTTTGATTAATTTGGAATTCAAGTTTGAAGTTTGAAAGTTTTAATTTTTTTTTTCACCTGAAAAATGCGGTTTCTTCCCACCAAAATTTTAAACCGGCGGCAATGGGATCCACTTCAAATGCAATAATAAAATTAAATTAAAAAATGCGGTTTCTTCCCACCAAAATTTCACCTATTAATATTAATATTTTGAGTAAATTACTTTTTGAGTCATTATGTTTTAATAGTTTTAACTAGTTGAGTCTAAAATTAAAAAGTTTAACGCCCTGAGTCCCTAGCCATTTATTTTATAACGTTTTGAATCCAATTTTGTTCATTTTATAACGATTTGAGTCCAAAAAATTGGACTCAAAAGGTTAAAATTTGGACTCAAAATGACTCAAATGGTTAATGAAAATGCTTATAGAGACTCAGGTCGTTAAACTTTTGCTTTTGAACTCAACTAGTTAAAACCATTAAAACACAGAGACTTAAAAAGTAATTTACCCTAATATTTTGTTGGATACTATTCTAAACTTGGTGGCAATGAGAAATTGAGATCCACTTTAAATGCAAAGATTTTTTTTAATTATCTTTCGTTTATTGTTTAACTAGTTTTTTGTTTCGCAACTTGTGTTCATAAACTTTTTGTAAAAAATTTAGGGGTAAATTACTTTTTGAGTCCCTGTGTTTTATGGGTTTTAACTAGTTGAGTTCAAAAGCAAAAAGTTTAACTACCTGAGTCCCTATAAGCATTTTCCTTAACCATTTGAGTCCAAATTTCTAACACCATCCATATTTTCTGTTAGTTTTCTATTAAAAGACTAAAATGCCCCTGTATCTTCTTCTTTACCCTTATAAAAACCTAAAAGTTCAACATCTATCCCAAACTTACAGCCGCACATAAACCCACTCTCTGTTTTCTCTCGAGTACACACCAGAGATCGGAGCTCCGGCTATCTTCTCCGACAAGCGCCACCCTTACAACCCGTTCACCTAAACCCCATCTTTCTCTGTTGTAACTCAGGCGACCGGAGTCGCACCTATGGCGATCTCCGGCGTCTTCTCGTTCACCGGCGACAACCACCCACACACCCCAGCTGCCCTTCTTCTTCTTCTCCGGTGAGCCACACTCCACACGCACCCCTGTAAACCCCTAACACCTCCCTGTTACCCTCGGTTAGACGGCCAACCACCACCAACCGGTGGTGGCGTGCGGCGGCAGTTAAGCGCAGGAGATAGAGATACGGGGTTAGAGAGAGAGATCGGAGGAGGAAGGAGAGGGGCTGAGCAATTTTACGGCAACTGTAGCAGCGGCTATTGATGCGTTTGTAAGTTTTGAGATTGGGAGGGTTTTGATTTCTATGAATCATTACTGATTGGAGGTTGCAGTTTGTGGTACGGAAGAAGATTAGGGTTTTTACTTTTTAGTGTTTAATGTTTGATCTGAGTGTTTGGTGTGTCAAAACTTAAATATGTGTTTCTTTCTGGATGTTTTTTGTTTGAATTTGGTAGATGTGGTGGTGACGGTGGTGGTGGGGATGCAGGGGGTGTAGAGAGAGATGAGAATGTTTAGAGAGAGAAAGAGATGGTGGTCTGGAGGTTTGTGGTTGAGGTGGTGGTTGGAGACGGAGGTGGTTGTGGCTGTGGTGGTGACGGTGGTGGTGTTGATGGTGGTCTATAGAGAGAAAGAAAGATGAGAGGGAGAGATGAGGGTAAGAATTTAGAGAGAGAAAGAGACAAGAGGATATAAGAGATACAGAGAAATATTTTTTTAATTTTTTAATTATAAGGGTATTTTGGTGATTTAACAATACTTAACCAAAAAATTCTAACAGTGTTAGAAATTTGGACTCAAATAGTTAAGGAAAATGCTTATAGGGATTCAAGTTGTTAAACTTTTTTCTTTTGGACTCAACTAGTTAAACCCAATAAAACACATGGACTCAAAAAGTAATTTACCCAAAATTTAGTAATGATATTTTTTTTATTTTCTTACATTCCAATATAAAGTTTACTGGAATGGATTGGATTTACATTAAATATTTTAGAGTAAATTACAAGTTTTGTCCTTTATGTTTGTCCCAAATTTCAGGCGCTGTCTTTTACCTTTAAAATTGATGAGTTTTGTCATTAATGTTTACAAATCCTGCACGTTATGTCCTTTAGGCCAAACCCAGTTAATTTTTTTTGTTAAAACTGATCATCCAAGGGTATTTTTGTCTTTTTATCTATATATTTAATATTAATATTAAAAAATATTATTATTATTACTATTATTTACATATATATATATGAAATCATTAATCATAATCTTCCCCAACTCTCTCTCTTTGCAGTTCATCTCTCTCTCTCTCTAAACTCAATCCGCCATCACCCAGAACTGAATCAAACACCCACCACCACCACCACCATTATCGTCACCAAAGGGTTTCGATTCCACCATTAGCCACCACCTAATGAACCTGAAACTTTCCACCGTCACACGTCATCGCCACCGGAACTACTGTGCTCAACCACCACCACCACCACCATCATCATCATCGAGTCCTCCCCAAAAACCCTAGCGCCGCCGTGAAACGCCTACCGTTATCTCGGAAACCATCATCATCAACGGAATTAAGCATCGTCGTCATCGTTCTTCACCATTGGTTCCTTTTATCATCGAAACCATCATCATCAATCACCACCTCCCCACCTGCGATGATCCACCATCACCGTTTACATCTTCAAAAGATAGGGTTTTTGGGGGTTTTTGATTTTGTGGGTTTTAAGGTTTTTCATTTTGTGGATTTTGGGGGTTTTTGATTTTGTGGGTTTTAAGGGTTGTGGTGGTGTCGACGGTTGTTCTTTATTTGGTTGTGGATGTGGAGGGTGGTGGTGAAGACCGGTGCAGGGGAGGCAGTGGGTGGATGGTAATGGTGGTGGTGGGAGGTGGCAGCAGGTGAGAGAGAGAGAGGGAGAGAAGAGAGAGAGAGAGAGAGAGTGGGAATTTAGAGACAAAGAGAATGCAGTGGCGGTGTGTGTGGTGACGGTGTGCTCTTCCGTCAATCGGAGACCTTACCACAGTCGATCGACTATCACAATGGTGGTTTGCAGGTTCTTGGGGTTAGGGTTCCAGTGGGGGTGGTGGGTTTAATGGTGTTGGTTGCTAATTTGGATTGTTGCAGGTTGGGGTTAGGGTTCCGGTGGGGGTGGGGATGGGGATGGTGGAGACAGTGGTGGTGGTAGTCTGGTAATCGATGGTGGTGGTGGGTATTTATTTTAAGTTAATTGCATAAATTTCTCTAAAAAATGAAATTACAAAAATGCCCTCATGTGCCTTGCACATGATCAGTTTTAACAAAAAAAATTAAGTGGGTTTGGCCTAAAGGACATAACGTGAAGGATTTGTAAACATTAAGGACAAAACTCATCAATTTTAAAGGTAAAGGACAGCGCCTGAAATTTGGGACAAACATAAAGGACAAAACTTGTAATTTACTCAATATTTTATGTATTGTAATTATACTTGGTATGACTATTGTATCGATATTATAATAAATTGAATTGATAGTGATTGAACAACAACGGTATTGGTATTTGTTTTTGTATTTTTCAGTCGATTTAAAACGCGTGTTAATATTCATTTTGAAAATGTTATAACTTTATTTTTTGGTTTAAATGACATAACTTTTATGTATAAATCAATGTTGTAAAACAAGGTCTAAGAGGCTGAGTAATCGCTACAAGCCTACAAGGTATGCTGGCTAGACAATTTCTTAAACCCTGTCTAATTACTCGTAATCGATCAAAAGTGGTCAACATTGGCCAAAACCAGATCTAGTAAGTCAACTTGGACTGAATTTGACTTAAAAAAAACAAAATTTCTATAACTACTATGCTAAATAATAAATATCATTTTTCAAGGAAATATTATCACTTTTTGAAATACTTTACTATTTGAACATGTATTTAAATTTTTTTATGTTATCTTCATTTGTTTTCATGGTTGTAAAAAGTGCTACGCGCTAGTCAGCCGGTGGGGTAGTGACTAACGATTAATCAGGATTAGTCGGGATTAATCGAATTGTGATTTTTATATGTAACTTTGTTTTATACACATATACACACACATTTTTATATGTAATTTTTTTAAGTAGACATGTTTTAACTCCCCCTCTACCCAAGTCGCCGAATTTATAGGTTTTGGTTAGAATCTGGTCGAAATCTCACTGGAATCGCCATTTTCTGGCTGACTAGAGCCGATTTCCAGCTGACTAGGACAAATTTCCGGTCGAATAGGCCGATTAGGGGCGACTAGTGATTAATTCACATATTACCTAAAAATTAATTAGTGACCGGCCGACTAATTGCCGATTAATCCCCAATTTTTACAACACTGCTTATTTTGTTATAACTATTAGTAAACTTTTGATGTTTGACATATATATAATTTCCCGAAAACAAATTTCTTCATAATTTATTATGTCCGAGTACTTCTCGTGCACTCTTCGCCTAAGCCGAGTACCGACCTAGGAGCGGCACCTAGGAGCGGCTAGCGACTTCTGCAACCATGGTATAAAACAGATGTACATAACCTTTTCATTTTGTAATACGCATATTTTTTTCCGAATCGATATCGCTCGAACAATGTTAGTACTGGTACCTTCATTCTTTTTTATGTTTTTTTTTTGTTTCGATACGAGTTGGTTTTCGATTTTTTCACTACCAGTATCGAATTGGTACTGTATCACAACGTAAAGTCTAATACTGTGATAAACAATATTTTATGTTTTGTACATACACCGAATTTTTCGCAACATCGTGTGGATGAATTCTACTAGTTATAACTATAACACTTATGAATTCTTGCCTACGGTAGCTAAAGGTGTTCACAGTTCGGTTTAAAAACCGTGACACCGTCTAAACCGGTCATTGGTTTGGATTCAGGGTCGGGTTTCTTTCTCAACTTTCAATTGGTTGGTTTTAAAATTTCCAAACTGTAACGAATGGTTTGATTTACGTTTAATACAGAATAGCTGTTGTATAAAACCGGACCCTAAGGCTATGGAGTGTGGATGGAGCCCCATGGGGCTTTATAGGTGCCACATAGGATCCACGTGTGCCATGGAGCCCCCCTTTAATTTGGAGGGTGTGGATGGAGCCCCTATTAAACAAAATAAAAAAAAAATAAAAAATTCATTGGTTAAAAATGGAGAAGATGGCGCTACCGGGTGTTACCACGATGGAGCCCCATCAATGGCGCCCCTGGTGGGTGTGGTGATGGGCGCTATAGGTGCTTATGTGGCGAAGGATGGCGCCCCATGGAGCCTCACACCCCATAGCTTAAGATTAATAATATATATTAAAATTTTTAAATAATTCTTATTGTGTATGAGCCTTAAAATCATGAGCTAAATAAGTTATATGGATCTCTGTTTTTATGTATATGTATCTGCTTCTCATGCTCTTTTTTTTTTATTATTTGCTTCACATGTTTTTGTTTTTATATGTATTTTCAATTTTATAACTTTGATTTAAATCTGAATATTTCAATTTTATATGTATCACGAGCCTTAATTTGGATAGCATTTGAAGTGTATACAACACTATCATTTTAGGTATAAACCAAAACCTTTGTATTTAGGCTTTTCGTAAGGATGTTGGTTGCTTTGTTTTAAGCTATTTTTTATGTATTTCAAATCTTGAAACCAAACCATTAGTACATTTTAAGTGAAATTTGAGGGTGGTTGCAGAGACCCAACGTAGAGTGGAAGTTGAGGGTGGATGAAAACAGTGGCGAAGCTTGAAAATTTCCATCGAGGGGTCGGAAGTCACCGGACCTAAAAGTGTATACCTAAAAAAATTATATTTTATAAAACCGGGGGGGGGCGAAAACGTATATACCTAAAAAAGTATATACAAAACGTACATGCATAACACTACTGAGCGAAAAGTTCGGGGGGTCGAGCGCCCCCTCCAGCCCCTTCATAGCTGCGCCACTGGCTGCAAAGGCCCAACGTAGGTAGGAGGCACGGTGAAACCAAGTGTCGTTTCAACGTTTTAAAGACCCTAAGCAAACTACAAACTGGAGGTCGTTTTGAAAAATTATCATTTTCAATATGTTAATTATACCCTTATACAATTAGCAATTTGGGTTATGTCCCATTTGTTTAAAGGTCACACCCTTTGATTCATTTTACTCACACCCTTTCATTATATTATATTGGATTAGGATCAAATACAAAGGATCCTAATTGTAAGAAGTGTAAGAAGGATTTATAGAGTGACAATGTCCAATAACCTAAAAAAACCCACTACACAAAAAAACCCCACTACAAAAAAAAAAACCTTAAACATCCACCACCACCAAAAACCTAACCCCCCCACCCCACCCCACATCACCCACCCAAAAAAAAAAAAAAAAATTATTGCCGAGGGGGTGGGGGTGGGGGTGAGGGTTTAGGTTTTTGGGTGGTGGTGGGTGTTCAGGTTTTTTTAGATTTTTTTTTTTAGGTATTTGGGGGGTGGGGGTGGGAGGGGGGGTTTAGGTTTGTTTTTTTTTTTTTGTTTTTTATTGCCCGGGTGAGGGTAGGGTTTTTTTAGGTTTTTGGGGGTTGGGTTTTTTGGGGGTTTTTTTGGTGAGGTATAGTTTTTTTTTTGCCCCGGGGGGGGGGGGGGGGGTTGGGTGGTGGTGGAGTGGGGTGGGGGTGGGGGTGGGTGTTTAGGTTTTTGGTGGTGATGTAGTGAGTTTAGTTTTAGGTTATTGGACACTTGTTATTCTATAAATCCTTCTTACACTTCTTACAATTAGAAGCCTTTGTAGAATAACTTAAACATATTATATTATATAACAGTACTAAAAGTAACCAACCCGTTTACTTAATTCCCTACCGTCATGTCTACATATAATTTAAGTTCAACCAATCAAGCGGTGCATTGCATATAAGTTGGCCATGTGGCAATATCAAGCGGTGCATGAAAATCAAGTGGTATGAGTCATGAAAAATCAAACGGTGTATGCTATTTGTGAACCAACATGACCCCTCTTGCGACCAAACATATTTAAGGTCTCAACATGACCCCTCATGCTTTTTGTTAACTCAAACGGTTTCTACTTCTCACATCTCAAACACATATGATTTTAATATGATCATAGTCTCATACTTTTGTTTTTTTACAAGGATCACTTTTCTTCTTATTTTCCTTGATTGCTGAAAATTTCTTTTTTTTTTTTTAATTTTGAAAGTCATTAAACTAAATTTATTCTAATGTGGTGTGCGTTAATTAGGTTTTATTTCACATCTGATCTTAATATGTTCATACTTCGTCACTAATAGACGTGTCTAACGATTTTAGGTGTTTGAGTGCGAATTATGTTGATTTTCTGTGAGATTATGCATGCGTTTTACTTTACGGCCGTTGTGACAATAGTGTGTGATGTGGGCATATTATCTAAATCGGTATGTGTTGAGAAAAGTAACATTTCAGTTGTAACTACTGATGAGTATGAATAAATAAGCAAACCACTGTTTGAAACTAAACAAGATAAACTGCTGATGGTATTCTAAGCACTGCTTGTGTTCAAACACTGATGGTGGTTAACAGCTGATAGCAACAACTGATGACAGTAAACAGCTGCTGCTGTCATAAGCAGTATATAGTGAATCAGTGGTTTTACAAGCTGTTGTGTATTGAGTCAGTGGTTGAGGTGATGAAGAGCAGTTGCTTAGATATAAGGTCTGATACTTACATTCTTGTAAGTTCAGGGGGTGTTTGTGAAAATTCTTACAACGGATAGTTGTAACTGAATTTTGAGTGTTTAGTATAAATAGGGGTTTGTAGTAGATTGTAAATAGTTAATTACTTTCAATTTCTTTGTAATTTCTTTTCTTGTAATTCGAGATCAAATTCAATAAGATTCAATCGTTAATCGTTGATTCTCTGGGTCAATTTCTGGGTTGTTTTTCCTAACAAGTGGTATCAGAGCCATTGGTGGCTCGATTAGAAGAAATTGACATTCAATTCCGCAATCAGAGATCAAATATGGTGTCAACGAAGTTTGAATTGGAGAAGTTTGATGGGAAAAATGATTTTAGTATATGGCGTGTGAAGATGAGGGCTCTTCTGGTTCATAATGGTGTGGTAGATGCGCTGAAAGGAGAAGATAAACTTCCTGAAGGCTTAACTGATAAAGAGAAGAAGGATATGCTCGAGAAGGCTCATAGTGCAATCATATTGAGTCTTGGTGATCGGGTTCTTCGTGAAGTATCAAAGGAGACGTCTGCTGCAGGGATTTGGGCAAAGTTGGAGTCATTGTATATGACTAAATCCTTGGCAAATCGGTTGTATTTGAAGAAGAGGTTGTATACGTTTCACATGTCATCTGGAAAGAGTCTTGAAGATCATACAGATGAATTCAATAAGTTGATCTTGGATCTTGAAAATATAGAGGTGGCATTGGATGATGAAGATCAGGCCATAATATTTCTCACCTCTTTACCATCATCATATGAACACTTTGTGGATACATTGATGTATGGTAGGGATTCTCTATCTATGGAAGATGTATTGTCTGCCTTGAATTCAAAAGAATTGAAGAAGAGGTCAGATTCTAAAGAAGAAGGTGGAGATGGCTTGTATGTGAGAGGAAGGTCGGATCAAAGGAATTATAGCAGTGGCAGCAGGAATTCCAGGTCAAAATCCAAGTCAAGATTCAAGAGGAGATGTTTCGTTTGTAATTCAGAGAAACACTTCAAGAAAGACTGTCCAAAATTCAAGAAAAGAAAAGGTGAAGGCAGTTATTCAAGAGGGCAAAGTAGTAATTACTCAAAGGGGCAGAGTAGTCATGTAGATTCTGATGATCAGTCAGAAGGTGGCTATGACAGTGCTGATGTGCTTGTGGTCACAAGTGAATGTAATCAAGAAAAATGGGTAATGGATTCAGGGTGTTCATTCCATATGACACCACTGAAAGAAGCCTTCAAAGAATTGAAAATGATAGACATGGGGTCTGTAAAGCTTGGTGATGACAGGCCTTGTCAGATTCTTGGCATTGGTACAGTCACAATGAAGACAGAATCTGGTATTACCTTTGATCTCAAAGATGTGAGGTACATCCCTGATCTTAAGAGAAGTTTATTATCTCTTGGTACTTTAGAGAAGATGGGATATCATGTTAGTCTTAGAGACGGAAAGGCCAGGGTTATAAAAGGGTCTATGGTGGTGCTCATTGGTACTAGAATCAAGAACAACATTTACATGTTGGATTGCAAAGTTGTTGATGGAGTGGCTGCTGTGGCAAGAGAAGAAGGTGATGATGAAGCCCTGAAGTGGCATAAAAGACTTGGTCATATAAGTCAACAAGGCCTAATTGAGTTGTCCAAACAACAAGTTCTTGGTGATCTAAAGAACTGTGATATAAGCTTTTGTGAAAGTTGTGTGTTGGGCAAACAGAAGAGAGTAAAGTTCAGCAAAGGAAAACATAGTTCTAAGGGAGTCTTAGACTATGTTCACTCTGATCTGTGGGGGCCTGCAAGAACAGAAACCTTGGGAGGTGGTAGATACTTCTTGTCCATCATAGATGATTACTCAAGAAGAGTGTGGGTTTATGTGCTTAAACATAAGAGTGATACTTTCAAGAAGTTTCAAGAATGGAAAGTATTGGTGGAGAATCAAACTGAGAAGAAAGTGAAGAAACTCAGAACAGATAATGGGTTGGAGTTTTGTAATCATGAGTTTGATAAATTTTGCAAAGAAAATGGTATTGCCAGACACTTAACCATTCCTGGTACTCCACAACAGAATGGTTTGGCTGAAAGAATGAACAGAACTTTGTTAGAAAGAGTGAGGTGTATGTTGGCAACCTCAGGTATGCCAAAGAAGTTCTGGGGTGAAGCTGTATCCACTGCAGCTTATTTGATCAATAGATGTCCTTCATCAGCAATTCAGATGAAGACACCTATGGAGATGTGGTCTGGTACCAAACCTGAGTATGAAGATTTAAAAGTTTTTGGGTCTTTGGTGTATTCTCATGTGAGTGATGATAAGTTGGATCCAAGATCTCAAAAGTGTGTAATGCTGGGATATACTGAAGGTGTAAAGGGATACAGGCTTTGGAGGTTGCAAAATCCAAAGGTGATAGTGAGCAGAAATGTTCAGTGCAGGGAGAATGTCCTGTACAAAGATGTTATGGAGTCAATAAACAGAAGTGTATTCAAGAAATATGATCTTCAGTTTGAGGTGGAGCCAGTGTTAAGCAGACTAAAGGTGAATGTTGAAAGGTCTGGTGCAACTCAGGGTGGAACAAGTCAAAGTGGAAGTCCTGCTTCAAGTCAGGATGAGACAAGTCAAAGTGTACCAAATTTGGAGGATTACATTTTGGTGAGAGACAGGTCAAAAAGGAAAGCTGTGAAACCACTGAGATACAGAGATCAAGAAGATATTTCTGCAGTCGCTTTTGTAGCAGCAGAGAATGAAAGCATCTATGAACCACTAACTTTTGAAGAAGCTGTTAATTCAGAAGATAATCAAAAGTGGTATAAAGCAATGGATGAAGAGATGGATTCTCTGTCCAAGAATGGTACGTGGGAGTTGGTAAACAAGCCAAAAGACTAGAAGTTGGTATCTTGCAAATGGATCTACAAGATTAAAGAAGGTGTTAAACCAGGAGAAGATCCGAGATATAAAGCAAGATTGGTGGCAAAAGGATTTACTCAAAAGGCAGGTATTGATTACAATGAGTTCTTTTCTCCTGTAGTCAAACATGTCTCAATTAGAGTTATCTTGTCGTTGGTTGCATCATTAGATCTGGAGTTGGAACAAATGGATGTGAAAACTGCATTTTTGCATGGTAATTTGGAGGAGAAGATCTATATGGCACAGCCAAAGGGATATGAAGTTAAAGGCCAAGAAGATAAGGCATGTTTACTGAAGAGGTCCTTGTATGGATTGAAGCAGTCTCCCAGACAGTGGTACAAAAGATTTGATGAATATATAGTGAGTAGTGGTTTCATCAGAAGTCCTTATGACAGTTGTGTGTATCATAGGGAGTATGACAGGGGTAAATTTGTCTATTTACTCTTGTATGTTGATGATATGCTGATAGCTTGTGAAAGCAAAAGCCAAATAGAAGAAACTAAACAACTGTTGATGAGAGAGTTTGAAATGAAGGATTTGGGGAAAGCCAGGAAGATACTTGGTATGGAAATCCACAGGAACAGGGTAGAAAAGGTGTTAACACTGTCTCAATCTTCTTATATTGAGAAAGTGTTGAAGAATTATGGAATGGGAGAATGTAAGCCTGTTACAACTCCTTTTGCAGCTCATTTTAATTTGTCAAAGAAAGATTGTCCTCAAACGGATGAAGAGGAAGAATACATGAGCAAAGTTCCATATGCAAACACTGTTGGGAGTCTGATGTATCTCATGGTCTGTACAAGACCTGATATTGCATATGCTGTTAGTGTGGTGAGCAGATATATGGCTAATCCTGGTAAAAATCATTGGGCAGCAGTGAAGTGGATTCTCAGGTATTTGGCTGGTACAAAGAAACTTGGTTTAAAGTTTGAGAATCATGCTGAGAAGGAGAACATGGTCAGTGGTTATGTTGATTCAGATTATGCAAAAGACAAAGATAATGGCAGATCAATAACTGGTTATGTATTCTCAGTCATGGGGAATGTGGTGAGCCGGAAGTCTCAGTTGCAGCATGTCGTGGCACTATCCACAACTGAGGCTGAATTCATATCTTTAACTGAAGGGGTAAAAGAGTCTTTATGGTTAAAGGGTATGGTTGCTGATCTGGGAATCAGGTTGGATGGTGTGGAGGTGAATTGTGATAATGAAGGTGCTGTTCAGTTGTCAAAGAACAGTGTTTTTCATGAAAGAACCAAACACATCAATGTGAAAATGTTTTGGATTAGAGATGTGGTGGCTTCTAAGGAAGTGGTGGTCAAGTGGGTTGGAACAGATGTTAACCCAGCTGATGTGATGACCAAGGCTTTGCCAGGTGCAAAGTTTACATTTTGCTTTAACTCATTAAGTTTAGGTTAAACTGAATTGTTACTTAGGTGGAGATTGTTGAGAAAAGTAACATTTCAGTTGTAACTACTGATGAGTATGAATAAATAAGCAAACCACTGTTTGAGACTAAACAAGATAAACTGCTGATGGTATTCTAAGCACTGCTTGTGTTCAAACACTGATGGTGGTTAACTGCTAATAGCAACAACTGATGACAGTAAACAGCTGCTGCTGTCATAAGCAGTATATAGTGAATCAGTGGTTTTACAAGCTGTTGTGTATTGAGTCAGTGGTTGAGGTGATGAAGAGCAGTTGCTTAGATATAAGGTCTGATACTTACATTCTTGTAAGTTCAGGGGGTGTTTGTGAAAATTCTTACAACGGATAGTTGTAACTGAATTTTGAGTGTTTAGTATAAATAGTAGATTGTAAATAGTTAATTACTTTCAATTTCTTTGTAATTTCTTTTCTTGTAATTCGAGATCAAATTCAATAAGATTCAATCGTTAATCGTTGATTCTCTGGGTCAATTTCTGGGTTGTTTTTCCTAACAGTATGCTTTTACAATTTCGTCTCTGAAATTTAAGTTAATCACATTCTTGAATCGGCAGTTTGTTTAATAATGCCCTTTGTGGTTATAAGTTTGAAATTGGCCTTTAAATTTGGCCCCATCATCAACCATTAAATTTGCTTGCTGTTGTATTTGTTTAGTCAAATCCCGGCTTCTGCCACCAATGATACAATTCTGATTCTTTTGAACCCATTTTTTTGTATTTTTTGTTGGTTTATCTATTTGGGGCCTCTAACGGGCTGAAGAAACAAGAAGAAAAA
This sequence comes from Helianthus tuberosus, assembly GCA_030545235.1. Taxonomy (NCBI): domain Eukaryota; kingdom Viridiplantae; phylum Streptophyta; class Magnoliopsida; order Asterales; family Asteraceae; genus Helianthus; species Helianthus tuberosus. The sequence goes on along the minus strand of CM060415.1, from coordinate 31,408,301 downwards.
AAATCTGGACGAGAAAACAAAAATTAGTGATGTCTTTAAAAAATCGATCAACTAATTAGATGCCCTTTGCGTTGAGTTGCGAATGGAATTAATTCATTCCTTCAAATGGAGATGGAAATAAAGTTCATCAGTTGCGTTGGTGTTCATGGGATAATAAGGTTTCTTTAAAAGGGTAGAGATGTAAATTAGCTATTTTATATTTCAGTTTCTTCTTGGAATTTCCTAACCAAACAAGTTGTGAATATTCAATGAAATCAATTTAAATTTCTTTAAAAACAATTCCATTATAACTTTTCAATGCCTTCATAGACATTAGGGTATTTTTGTCATTTTACGTTATTTACTTAAATAAATAAACATAAAATTAATATTTTAAAAAACTTAATAAATATCTCTCTCTTAAACACACACACACATACTATCCCTATCAACCTCTACGATCACCAACCTCTTTCAACATCCACCATCAGCCACAATGACTACCACAACCCCCACTAATTATACATCTTTTCTAACTCCTTTTGATTCAAATATGTTGATAAACACCATTCCAAAACTCAATTTTAAAAATCCTTTAAAAACACAACATTTTAGCAAAACAGAATACAAACAAACGAGCATCAAACTGAACCAAAATGACTCGGATCAACAAAAACATGTAGATCAATATGTACACTCAAAAATCTAAACAATTTTAACAAACAACAAAAATAAGAAATGGAGAAATCAGATCTGGAACAACCCGACTCCTCATCTTCTTCACAAAACTTGTCGGTGGTTACATAACAGCAGCGAACGGCGATTGTAATGGACATAAGTGAAAGACGGCGAACGGGGAGCAACAGTGAACGACAAAGATTATGTTGGTAAAGATCCTCAACTTCTTCACAAAATTCAGATCTGTAAAAAAAACCAGAACTATCCCGAAACCCTAACTTCATCGACGGCGACCTGCGGTAGCGACGGAAGGAAGCAACTACGGTGGAGTGCAAGGTGGTGGAGGGGGAGGCTTGATCGCCGACCAAAAGCCTGGAAGTGATCTGGCGGTGGTGCCGCCACCTGCAACTGTTGCCTCCACTCCTTCCGTCGTTAGGATGAAGAACGCCTGAATCTGAAGTTAATAGTGGGTATGGAGGTTAATGAAGGCGTGCGATGAAGATGGTGGTCTATGGTGGTGGTCAACTGAATCTCCACAGGGACTGAAATAGTGATTTTTGACAAACCACAGGGACGAAAATAGTAATTAACTCTATATATATATTTAATATTTATATAAAATTATCAAGTATTTAAATAACCAGTCCCTGCATTGGTGAATTGACAAAAAAACCCTTATGTGCAAGGCACATGACTAGATTTAACAGAAAAAATTAACTGGGTTAGGCCCAAAGGACAAAACGTGTAAGATTTTTAAACATAAAGGACAAAACTCGTCAATTTTAAACATAAAGGACACCGCCTGCAAAGAGGCATAAAGATAAAGGACAATTCTTGCAATTCACTCTATTTTAAATAAACAAGTAAAGCTACCAAAATACCCTTATGTTGGGTCTATTTAGTCAGAGTTAACCATAAAAATCAACTGAGTTAGGCTTAAAGGACGTAACGTACAAGGGTTTGCAAACATCGAGTACGTTTTTTATACTTATTGAAGATAAATGACATTTTTTGCAAGCTGGTGTCAACATAAATGACGATTTTTGTAATTTACTCTATAGATAAAGTTAATTAATGTTTGTCAAAAATTTAAATATTATGTGTTTACATGTTTAGTAGAGTTGCATACAATTATTTAAGATCTCAAAACAAATTAATGATTAGAAAGCATTTGAATATTTAAAGAATATGTTGTAAAAAAACTATTTTTAACACTTTAACCAACTTTAATTAAACGCATTTTTAATTAAAACATCTTTCTTCTTCTTATTATTTATACTAGCAGTAAGACTCGTGTGCAAACACGGGTCGTTTCTTATAAAACCATGCATAACACATATAAATGATAAATATGGTTATATTTATAGACTTATAAATAGATAAGTCAGTCGGTAAATACTTAAAGTTTAGAGTATGAAAAATACAAAAATATACAACTTATAATTCATTCTGTAAATAAAATAACATTTGCATTCAAGCATGTTCCTTCTCCAAAAAACAATATTTTAAATCAATAATCGTTTCAATCCCCTCCAACCTCCACAAAACACTATTTTAATCCAACAGTGGTTTTAAACCACCGTTTTAACCCAACAGCAGTTTCAACAACAGTTTTCTCCACAACACTCTACTTTAACCCAACAGTGGTTTCAAACATCTGTTTCCATCTGTTGACTGGTCAACAGATGTATCAACCACTGTTTTATTTTCAAACATCTGTCCACAACAAAACACTACTTTAACCCAACAGTGGTTTTAAACCACCATTTTAACCCAACAGAGGTTTCAACAACAATTTTCTCCGGAACACTCTGCTTTAACCCAACAGTGATTTCAAACATCTGTTTTCATCCATCTGTTGTCAACAGATGTATCAACCACTGTTTTATTTTCAAACATCTGTCCACAATAACAGAACTTTCATCATTTAAACAGACCTTTGCAAATATTACAAGCTTTTAAACTCTCAAACTTGAATATTCAGGTAATTAATTTAAATAACAAACATGCTTAATAATTTTAACACAACTAATTATTATATAAAATATGAAAGTGTCAAACAGAGGTAACTATATCATAAACAAAGTTCAAAACAGCAAACACCATTCACTAAAATACAGCATAATAATTTCTAATCAATGAGCGAAACAGTAGTCTCGATAAATAAAGCCCCTTTCAGACCATTGTAGTTGTCAACATGTTGGAGATATTTCAAAACTTGATTGCTCAGATCAACTTCAACCATATCCCCCCAACTTCAACTTCAACCTTAAATACTTAAAGTTTAGAGTATGAAAAATACAAAAATATTCAACTTATAATTCATTCTGTAAACAAAATAACATTTGCATTCAAGCATGTTCCTTCTCCAAAAAAACAATATTTTAACTCATCAGTCGTTTCAATCCCCCTCAACCTCCACAAAACACTATTTTAACCCAACAGTGGTTTTAAACCACCATTTTAACCCAACAGCAGTTTCAACCACAGTTTTCACCACAACACTCTGCTTTAACCCAACAGTGGTTTCAAACATCTGTTTTCATCCATCTGTTGACCATAGTCAACAGATGTATCAACCACTGTTTTATTTTCAAACATGTGTTCATAACAACAAACCTTTCATCATTTAAACAAACATTTGAAAATATTACAAGCTTTTAAACTCTCAAACCTAAATATTCATTTAATTAATTTAAATAACAAACATAGTTAATAATTTTAACACAACTAATTATATAAAAACTACAAGTATCAAACAGACGTAACTATATAATAAACAAAGTTCAAAACAGCAAACAACATTCAGTAAAATACATCATAATAATTTCTAATCTATGGGCGAAACAGTAGTCTCGATAAATAAAGCTCCTTTCGGACCATTGTAGTTGTCAACATGTTGGAGGTATTTCAAAACTTCGTTGTTCAGATGTAACACCTCGTAAAATCATGACCAATATTATAAAGACACGTGTCATGGACTTTAAACGTGTAAGGAATTATTTCTGAAGGACTGAAGTTGTCAAACAATGTAAATATGTGAATAAAGGGATCCAAAGTGTCAACATGCCATTCTTGTGCCTCTGATTGACCTCACACGACATTCGTATTCTTTAATGAATAATTTATCGAACTTGAAAAGTCGATAGTGCTCAAAATAAGGATCTTATGAAACATAAGGGTTAAAAGTGTCAACATGTTGAAAGTAACCTCTGAGTGACCTTTTAACGATCCCAAGAACATTGTAATAATTGTACTTTTCGCTTCCAAGAATGTTGGGTATTAATTTTGTGGAGTTTAGAAGTAAACAAGACTTTTCGGGTGATCGTACGACTAACCGGAAGCTTAACGGAGTTAGTTTATGACCCAAGGTCCTTAAAAGTTAACTATGGGGGTCCTAAGTGCAATAAATGAAAGTAAAACAAAGTTAAAATGGACCAGGGGCTGAAAGTACAAAGTTTAAGACTTTTTTCTGGTTTTGAAGGTTGACGCGGGCCGCGTAAGACTTCTCTATGTCTTACGCGGGCCGCGTAGATGTGCCAGTAACAGCCAAGTGTGGACAGGTGCGGGTTTGGCCTGTTCCTCCGCCTTAGAAAGCTGGTTTTCGAATTCAGGGACTGAACCAATGGTATTTCATGCATAGGGGACACCTGGGATGATCAGGAAACATTTGTAGGCTTGTGTGGAATGATCTTGTTATGTTTAAAGTCCTATATAAGAACTTCATGTTTGCTAGTTCACTTGTGCATTTCAAAATCATTTTAAAACTCACTCTCTGGAGCTCTCTAAACTTCAAGCAAGTTTTCTCAAGTTCCTAATTCGTGCTAAGAGCCTTTGTAAGCATTCTTAGCCTTCCTAGTTCAAGTTTTATTAGTCTAATGACCAAAAGTCAACGCCGTCATAATTAAGCTTTGACTTAGTGATTAATCATTAATGGTCCTGTCATTTTTTGAATTGAAAGTGGCTATGAGTTGGTAATTATGTGGGTATTAAACCCTTAAAAGGGCACCCTCTAATTTCCACTCTTACTTGGTTAATTGTCGGGTCAAACTTAATATTAAAAGGTCAACAGAAAGCTATTTTGCAAATAAACTCAGAACTAGCAACGCGGAGGTTATGGCACCTGTTTTAACACTAATATAACTTGGTAATTAATGTAAGAACATGTCTAGGCATGTTCAACCCGACAATTCTGAGTTTAGGCTCGGTTCGGAACCGAAAGTCGTAAAAGAAGACTTTTGCTTTGACTTTCAGTTCTGACCCAATTTAGCATAGTTTAGATATGACTTAGGGTTCCATTAGGACCATATTACATGTAAGTATAACCCTCTGAGATTATACACTGTGGTTCCTTTGTAATCCGATTCATTTGCATGTTTCCGTTAATTGCGTAAATGTTGACCATAATGCCCTTTTGATATTAAAACGAGATTTTTGAAAATGTGAGAGGACAAAAACCTTTATTACTGATTTATAAACATGTCCTAGAAATTTGACATCAGTTTGAGGTCTAAATTAGGAGTTATGCTCAATATCGTAATTTGAAAGCTTTTTATTAATTAAACGGCATTATTAACATAAAGCCTATTTAAACCCAAATTTTGACACCAAACCTTTTACCCACTGATGTAATATAATATTTTGGGATTTTTGAAGATTTTTATTTATTTTTAAACTGATCATAATGTAGGGTTCTTGCTTTGATTCGGTAATTGACAATTATACCCTTTTTGCTAATAAAATGAGTTTTACGTAACATTTTGATACCAAATCTTTTGCTACTGATTTTATATGATATATAAAATATTTTGAACTTTCTAAACTGATCAAAAACTCAGATTTCCTTATATAACCTGAAAATCGCCTAAAACCGACTTTTTACGCGTTTTAAACGCATAGTATGGGTTAAAACTATTTTTGACACATAAGACTTAATACCTACTGATGTTTTAAGTAAATTTTTATACTTTAACAGTAAGTAAAAGTTTTGAACTCAGATTTCCAAATTTGACCTTTAAAGCTTATGTGAAATGACCAAAATACCCCTACGACGCATAGTTTGGTTATGAATAATAAATTTCACATATATGCAATACCCTACTGATATGACTTGCAAAAATAATTATTTTTACTGATCATTTTAGACCAGAACCTTAGATTAATATTTCACCTCTTTTATAACCTTTAAAATGACCAAAATACCCCTACGGGGCTTAATTTGATTTTAAATTCGTTTTGGGCATAATGGAAGGTATCCTACTGATATCACAACATATTTAAGGCATATTAACTTGTGAAACCTGTATATGACTCTTTTGGTTACCCGTTACGCACTTTTCGCGTTCGGTACGGTTTATGTGACTAGTTTGCATAAATTGACCGAAACGGGTCAAACCTTATCATTTTTACCTCAAAATTCAGAATGTGTTTAGTTTACCCATATTATACAAGTCTTCATACTTGTCGGGTCTAAATCACATTCTAATCCGGTCTTCGCTTAATCTTGCATTTTGAACCATAAACCTTTCTTTAAAACTAACCGGTCTAAATTTAAACTTAAGTAAGACCCGTTAGGAATCTAATAGGTTATTAAAACCTTCGTTCCAGATTTAGGAGCCCAGTAAAAGATATTTGCACTTGCTGATTGTATACGGCTGAGATAAATTTGTATATTTTGCTCAGGTAAATACTTTTAACTTATTTTCCCATATACGGGCTTGGGGTACGGTATATAAAATACCGCTAGGTCGGGTATTGAATCTTTAATTGTATGAAGGTTAATTCATTGAGATAACCCGTTTAATCTGTTTTGTTTGTTAAAGCCTTTGGGGGGGGGGGGTTAATGACCATGTCCTGGATATCCTCGGCTCATTCATTGAAATGGCCACGACTTAAGCACAGGGTGTAGGCATACAACTGCTGGTGCGTATGGAAAATGATTTACCTGCCTGTTCGAGAATAACTCGCCGTAGGTTATATCATGTGGTGTGTCTATTAATCTTTAACCCGGTATTCAACCCGGGCTACTGAACGTATGATAAACATATAATTTTTTTACAAGATTATTTTTAATATAATTATCCCAAGTTATAAAAGATTATTTGTGCCTTGTGCATTTAAATCAATTTTCTTAAACAACTTTTCAAAAAGTGTCGGTTAATTGTATTTACCAGTGTAAACTGACGTATTTTCCAAAAGGTTAAGTGCAAGTACTATGCGAAATAGGCTGGCTACTCCTGAGTGAATAAATAAAGAAGTCTTGCAAGCTTTGTCACTTAAAAATCTGTTGAACAATATTTCCTATGTTTTGATCTGCCTGTGGATCCTTTTACATTCCGTTTGTAATACTCATGATACTTTCATTCGGTTTGTAATATTATTAGTTTTAGACTTCCGCTGTGCACCGGTAATACGTGGAAATATCAACTACGTCACGATAGTCCCCACCGGGCCCACCGGTAATACGTGGAAATATTGGGGTGTGACATCAGATCAACTTCAACCATATCCCCCCAAATGCTTGTTATCAGCCACTTGTTTTCAATTATATTAGTCCTTCGGCGCCTATCTGCATAATCAACTACACGAGGATTATTGAAAGCAAACACCTTGATCCAGCCTTCTTTTTCATATCTAAGCAAATAAGCAGTCAGCTCAGCAGACTTTCCAATAACAATCAAATGCAACCTCTTTGCGATGGTCAAAAAATGCCCTTGGCAAGGATTGACTACAATAATATCTGGAAAAAGAAGCATTCTGAAAGTCTCAGAAAGAACATCGAAAGCAACGATGTTCCTCTAACCTAGTGGATACCAATAATTTGAAACCATGAAATATATGGTTTTATCAGCATAAATTCCTGGAGACCATGAATAACCGCTTGAACCATAATTATTTATGCTACCAAAATTTATTGTTCTCCATGACTCACGACGTCGAGAGTAAACACGAGCAGTAACCACATTACGGTAACATCTGATGTTCAGCACTTTCAGATCAATGAATTGATCAAAAAAATATTTCCACCAGTATCAGAATTTCGATCATGAATACAATTTAAGTAGTCGTCAGACAAAACCTTATAGCGCCTGGTAGTTGAATTCCAAAGGATCAGGTCATAGCAAATCCCTTCATTATAAACTAACCACAATCGATTAAATGACGATAGAATTCGTAAGAAGGTAGGGTGCACATTGTTAGCAAAAATTAAGGTTTTGCTTCTAACGACATCCAAATTACCAGCAACCACGTCGACAACGACAATTGACGTGTCTTTAAAGGAGAGTAGTTTCTTTTGTAGTGAATCTCCACTTCGGAGAGCATGCATCATCTCAAATGCATGACTTGATAGTTCCCTATAAAAATTATTGGAAAGACATTTAAAACGACCAATATCTTCTACACAGAGCCTTGTGAAAATTTCGTCAACAATCACTTGAAACCCAGTGTTTTCCATTTTGAAGTGAACAAATGCGTGTTTGAAAGCCAAAGAAATTGTAATGATATTGATAAATAAAAAAAACTTTTGAAGATGACTGAGTAGATGGATGAAAGCGGTAATGATGAAAACCTCTGCCCAATGTATTTTATATACCCAATGAAGGCGGTTATGACTAAATACATCGTCAGACTAACTTACTGTTAAAGAATATGATGCGACATTGGTTAAGCATTTAATGCAAAACATTTCAAAAGTGCGTTTCCATGGGAAAAATATAAAATTAAACACGTTATCATAATTACAATTAACCTCTTCATTTACCATAAGACGCCTTTACCATAAGACAGAAGTGAGTGAGTGACATGCATTAATTGCAAAGTACATATCCCCAGGCATTTTGAATTTGAAATTACGGGCAATTTCAAAACATCTGCCAAGGTATACGTTTGCCAAAGGAAACATCTGCTAATTTATACTTTCTTGGAGATGTGTAGTGGTTTGCCCTTTTGAATGTGGGCCAGAGCTTTTACATTTGAATATAGAGCAGTGGTTTGAAATTAAATGTATTTTAACTCAGATAAAAAATCTCAGATAAAAAAACGCTTCATTTGCAATCATCATTTAGTCATAACTCAGATAAAAAATCTATTCATTTAAAGACCAACAATACTCTACATAGTAAACAAATGCTTATACAACTCCAGCAGACAAAGATATTGCGAACATCTGTTCGAGCAGATGATGAGCAGATGTTAGATCAGCATATGATGATTTCGAGCATATGTTCTCTTTTGGCAAACTTTAACTTTGACAGATCTATACACTAACAGAAATTGATTCAACATCAACATAATCTAATTAAACTCAGAGACAATTTCACTTCTACATCAAAAGTACCGATCTGCAATAATCGGATGATATTAAAAATTATATAATAATACTTATGCACCTTAAAATTAGTAAAAATAAAATGCTCCACAAACATTAATAGGATTAAACTTTCCTCTTTCAACATCCACCATCAGCCACCATGACCACCCCAACCCCCACTAATTATACATCTTTTCTAACTCCTTTTGATTCAAATATGTTGATAAACGCCATTCCAAAACTCAATTTTAAAAATCCTCTAAAAACACAACATTTTAGCAAAACAAAATACAAACAAACGAGCTTCAAACTGAACCAAAATGACTCGGATCAACAAAAACATGTAGATCAATCTGTACACTCAAAAACCCTAACAATTTCAACAAACAACAAAAATAAGAAATGGAGAAATCAGATCTGGAACAACCCGACTCTTCATCTTCTTCACAAAACTTGTTGGTGGTTACATAACAGCAGTGAACAACGATTGTAATGGACATAAGTGAAAGACGGCGAACGTGGATCAACAGTGAACGACAAAGATTATGTTGGTAAAGGTCCTCATCATCTTCACAAAATTCAGATATGTAAAAAAAACCCAGAACTATCCCGAAACCCTAACTTCATCAATGGCAACCTGCGGTAGCGACGGAAGGAAGCAACTACGGTGGAGTGCAAGGTGGTGGAGGGGGAGGCTTGATCGCCGACCAAAAGCCCGGAAGTGATATGGCGGTGGTGCCGCCACCTGCAACTTTTGCCTCCACTCCTTCCGCCGTTGGGATGAAGAACGCCTGAATATGAAGTTAATAGTGGGTATGGAGGTCAATGAAGGCGTGCGATGAAGATGGTGGTCTATGGTGGTGGTTAACTGAATCTCCAGTTAGAGAGAGAAAAAGGGAGGGAGAGAGTGAGAGAAAGGGTCATTTATTTTTATATGTAATTTTTTATTTGTTTTAGATTCTTTTTATCTTATTTGATATATATTTTAAATAAACAAGTAAAGCTACCAAAATACCCTTATGTTGGGTCTATTTAGTCAGAGTTAACCATAAAAATTAACTGAGTTAGGGTTAAAGGACATAACGTACAAGGGTTTGCAAACATCGAGCATGTGAGACTTTGATGGTGTGCGGGGAGGACCTCCGCACAAGGCCCACGATTTCGAGGGGCATGCGATTTAAAAGAAATCCGATACGTATATGTTATTTTTTTTAACCAGTAAACATATACCACTTCCAATATAGGCTCATTTACATATCATTTTTTATGGTTTAGAATTTAGCCCACTTAAATTTAGGTTTATTGAGCCCAATGCTAATTTGATTTTTTTTAAATAATAACAAAACATAACGGAAGGACACATTTTTTCAATCTCGAACAAGGTACATGAATTTTCAGAGATGCCTCTGACATCGAGTACGTTTTTTGTACTTATTGAAGATAAATGACATTTTTTGCAAGCTGGTGTCAACATAAATGACGATTTTTGTAATTTACTCTATAGATAAAGTTAAGTAATGTTTGTCAAAAATCTAAATATTATGTGTTTACATGTTTAGTAGAGTTGCATACAATTATTTAAGATCTCAAAACGGATTAATGATTAGAAAGCATTTGAATATTTAAAGAATATGTTATAAAAAAAAAAAATATTTTTAACACTTTAACCAACTTTAATTAAACGCATTTTTAATTAAAACATCTTTCTTCTTCTTCTTCTTCTTCTTCTTATTATTATTATTTATATAAGTTTTGAGAACTAATGACTTTGTAGTTAGTTGTATTAACTTCTGGTTTTATTTAATCACGTAGATATTTCATGTTTTGGTAAAAAATAATGCAACCAAATCTTGTTTTGTGAGGTGTGATGCTTGACTTGAATAGCAAATGTATGAACAAACTTCGAATGAAATTAACAAGTGACACAAGGATTTATACGAGGAAAAAGCCCTTGATCAAGAGTTGATCTCCGACATAAAAAACCTCGGGTGATGGAAACTACCGATCACCAACTATATTAATTACGTAAATGTTACAAATCGGGATGATAACAAGCTTGTTACAAGGATCACTAGTGTGCAATGTGTGTGTAATTGCCAATAAGTTGCAGAGAGCTTTTTTGAGTGTGTGTTTGCTAATCGTTCTTACTATCAAGACTTGTTATCCCCTTTTAAAAATATTAATAAGCTAAGTAACAAACAACCCGCAAATTGTGCAAGCTACCCACGACTTCCATAACGGTTATTCTAGCTATGCACATGCAGAATATTAAAGCATATTCCCCAGGAATATCGGCAAGACCAAGTCTCACTCGTTCATTCATGCAAAACAAGTTTAAATATAATGGAAACAACCGTTAGTGTTAGGATAACAATGAGGATCCTGGATCCTTAAATCCACAACGTCTTCTGAGGATCCTTAACTCAAACAGAATTGAGGATCCGTGATCCTAGCTGCACTTGTGGATCCGTGATCCTTAGGTATTGAAAATCTATCCCTAACAATTGCCCCCAAAATATGTGGAATAAAATATAACTTAATGAGTCATATTTTTGTGCCTTATCTGCAACGAACCAATTATCATAAATATAGCCGTTAAAATAGAACTAGCCGTTGCAGATCATACGTCAGCGACATGACAACATGCAAAATCATCATTATAAATTCGAAATTAGAGATAAGGATCAAGAGGCATTTAAATTCGTGCGTTACTTCCCTTTAAATCCTCATCCGGAGACCGATCAGGTATCTCTGTTCTCTTTCTCTCTTCATTTGCTTATTCTGATTTCTTTTCTCCTAACATCCATGGCGAAAATGGTTCTTCGATCCTCACCGGCTAAGGATCCAAAGAAGGATAGTCCCTTAAAAAGCCAAGGGATTATAAAAAATCCTTCATCGGAACTCTGCCGCTTTACCGACCCAGAAATTGACCGGATTCGCCATTGCTTCTCGGCGGATACCGTCTTCAAACCTTTCGACCCTTCTGCGAAAAGTGATTCTGTCTCCGAAACCTGGATTGCTTTTCCGGCCACCCCATTCTTGATAGGATTCTCCTATCCTTTCCCTGCCTTCACTCAATCTTTCTTTGCACTCACCGGCATGTGCTATATCCAGGCCATGCCGATGATGTGGAGGGTCCTGTACAACATAGAGAATATCATCGAGCAAGAGGGCATAGAGATAGGAATGTCTGAGTTGGCCGAGTTGTATAATCTTGTCAGCCATGGTTCACACCGTTTCTTGTTTAAGCACAAACCTGGTGATCCTCACCCAATCCTCAAGACCACAAAAAATGATACCCACTGGAAAAACCGATTCTTCTTTGTTAGGAGGGATTCTATCCCAGACGGGAAAGATCTCCCCAAAAATTGGGCCACCCACGGTAGGATATAGGATCCTTATAGAAGGATCATAGGACGACTCTGTTTCCATTCAGGATAATTGATCCTTATATGTTTCTGTTGTTCAGCTATTTCAGTTTCTCATCTCACTGAGTCCCCTGCAACAAAGGAAAGAATCGCTGCCTTTTGGAACCTTGATCCTGCTGTTAGAACATTCCAGGCCAAAACAAAAGATTCACAAGAAGCATCCTCTGGTTCAGTCACCATGTCAAGTAAGTATTCACATTTATGTTTGATTAAATATTTAAATTGATGTAGAATAAGGATACTTATCTGTTGTCTGTCATTTGTAGGTGCTGGAAAATCTTCAAAATTAGCTACTCGGTTTTGCGTTAGTGACCTTGATGCATAAGTTCCCCCCAAGTCTGCCAAGAAACAAGCTGCTTCTAGTCCCAGCATCCCAAATCCTAGGGGTGCCAGCACAAAGGGCAAGGGTGGAAAGAAAAGGAAGACTGCTGAAACTCTTGAAGGTCTGCCTCTCATTCAGCACCAGTTCGAAGAATACGTCTCTGAGGTAAGGATCCCGGATCCTTAGGTCTGATTTGCCCATACTGAGGATAATGGATCCTGACACGTCTTATTCTTTTGCAGAAATTTGCTGAGATCCATATGCTTATGGATTCCTATGCTGAAGAGGCTGAACAAAAGCAGTTGGACTTCAAGAAGCTGTACCTGGCAAAGGATCAAAAGATCACCTCCCTCGAGAATGAAGTCAACCTGGTGAAGAGGGAACTGGTCTTGGCCCACATCACAGCTGATCAGGAGAAGGCTGGAGTGATGGAGGGTGCTAAGATTTTTGCCACAATTGCCATGCTCAAGATTAAACTGCAGATGGCAAAGGAAGCTGAGGATCCTAACTTTGACAGGACTGCCTGGGACCAAGAGGGCTGGAAGAAGCGGCTTGAAGAGCTGGATGATGAGGAGGAGACTGAAGAGGTCCTGATGATTGAAGCCAGTGGCAGCGGGGTGAAGGATCAAGCTGATGATGCAGCGGCTGGTGGTGATGCAGCGAAGGTGTAGGCTGCAACAATGGGCGATGATGAAAATTTCTAGACGTGGCCGGAGCCCATTTTTTATGGTTTGGTAGTTTTTTGGTTGTTGATGTTTTTAGAACAATGGTTGGTTTGTAATGGTGAACAATAGTATCTAGGTTTAAGGACCACTGATCCTTCGAACAATAGGGGGGGTAACAAAGGTGGATGTATCCTACTGTTTGTGGAGGATGAAGCCTTTGGGGCCCCTTGCTTTCATTTCCTGCACTTATTAAACACTTAGTATGGACACCCTTTGCCAACCCAAGTGGACGGGCCACGTTTTGCTGGTAGAAACCTGGGTTGACAATTTTGACAACCTTAAAGGGTTTAACTTTTGATAAAGAAATAAAACCTTAATCTTTTGGCTATCTCATGTTGTATATGTTATGTCTTTTTTAGTTGTTATTGTTTATTTCTTTGAATTTACAAGTTTAGGACAAAAGTATATTAGATTTCGTTAAAAAAACTTAGGATATGATCAAGGATTAAATATCCTTTAATCGAAAAATTCAAAAATTGATGTATATTGAGGATCATATATCCTGTTGTCAAAGAATAAGGGTAACTCAAATAAATTAAGAATAAAATAAAGGTAAATAAGGATCATACCTGAGAATCCAAGTTAGGATCCTGAACTTTTAATACTACAATCAGGATAACCAAAAGACAAACCTTAGTAAAAGGTTAGGATCAAGGATCCTTGGTTGTTAAGCTTCAGAAACCTGAAATGGAACATAACTTGGGACTAAGCCAATATAAGAGAAGAGTTAGTAACTGGGGACAAGCCCAACAATCCTGGGGACAAGCCCAATAAACTGGGGACAAGCCCAAAAAAAACTGGGGACAAGCCCAAAAAACTGGGGACAATCCCAAAGGATCTTGTGTAAACTGGAGTATGGCCCTCATTGGCGACTATCCAAACTTAGTGACATGAATATGCCAAAACCTTAGCTAACGTGAAAACGTTAGAAACCTTAGGAACAGATGTATGGTACGTCTACCATTATACGTAGGATCCTAAATACAGCCAGTACAATGAAATTGTCAGCCCCTAAAGCGGGTACCGGTCCCATTGCCTTGAACTGCATCAGGATCATCATGCGCTACTGGCGAAACTAGGGACAGGCCCAAATAACTGGGGATAAACCCAAAAAACTGGGGACAAGCCCAAGAACTTAGGAGACCTCTGTGGATACTTGATCCATTGTCAAGGATATATCAATCTTCTGCAAAACTCAGAATTAAGTGAAAGGAGGATAAAGGATCCAGGATCCTTTTCCTTGTAAATAAGTTAATTAAAGAAGTGGATAAATTGAGGTTAGATCATTACCAGAGTGAGGATCATCTATCCTCTAAGGATTCTTCATGGACATCTGGCACGTAAATAGACAAGGATTCTGGATCCTTATTACATGAAGTATCTCTTTAAGTGGACAGCATTCCAAGCTCTTGGTAGTAAACCACCTTCCATTGTTAGTAATCGATATGCCCCCTTTCCTGCTTCTGCTTCAATAAGATAGGGGCCTTCCCACTTTGGTGGCAACTTTCTGTTAGGGGAGGATTTTCTAACAATTAGTGATCCTTATTCGTTATCCTAATTAATGATCCTTACTTCTGTGACAGATAGTGATCCTCAGAAGAGCTTCAGGATCAGGATCATGGATCACTTTAAGGATCCTCGTACTGACGATTGTTTATTTGTGTTTTGTGTTACTTTGCAGGAGTAACAAGCTTGACTTAGTCTTGGCGACATTCCTGGAGAATATTCCCAGACTATCCCGCACGTGCTTGGCCAAAAATGGACGTTGTGGAGAACGTGGGAGCTTGGCACAAAAGTCGGATAGTTAGTTTTAGTAGTTAATTTCTATTTTAAAAGGGGTAACGAGCTAGTAGAAAAACACTTAGTCATTTTTTCAGCTACACACTCTCATATACTCGCACACTTGAAGCTCTCGACGAACATTCATTCATTTTCACTCACCTTTACACATTTTACGATAGTGATCCTTGTACCTAGCTCGTTACTATCCGAAGTTGTAAACATTTATTCATTTATTTGAGCTTGGTGATCGGTAGTTTCCATCACCCGGGGTTTTTTGTGCCGGAGATCAACTCTTGATCAAGGGCTTTTTCCCCGTATAAATCCTTGTGTCATTTGTGCAATTTACATTGAAGTGATCCTTGTTATTGTTCTACATTATTAGCATCATACCCCATAACAGAGAGTTTGGTTGCAATATCCTCAACAGATTTTTTGACCAAAACAGTTTGGCGCCCACTGTGGGGTAATTGGTGCTTCGTCCTTAGAAAAATACGCGTTTCTGTGCTCATTTCGGTTCACTACAACCAAGTAAATGGCTTCCTCAGCGAAGAATGCTTCAAATTTGATGCCCTCATTCACTTCTTCACAAGGCGTTCCCCCTTTGCCTCCACCACCTTCTGGATCCCAGAAGAATGCTGAGAATGCTGCGAAGAAACCAACTCCCATTTTCTCAAAACCTCCAACTTCTTCTGCTTCTTACACTCCTACTACTAGTGACATGTTTACTTTGATTTTGCAGATGAAGGATCAGATACGGCAACAGGATAAGACCAATGAGAGGATTCTCAAAGAAATCGGAGATCTCAAGAAACAAAAGACAACGGCAGAGGATCATTCCCCACTGGTGCCGAAATCCTTGAATTTTGATACTCCGGTGATTACTTCTCAGCCATCAGTGGCTCCAGACGTTCAATATGTGGGTGGACCGAAAGGAGTGCACTACGGAACAACAACAGTGACCCAGGCATCAGGTTCATATTTCCAGCCAGCGGGATCCTATCCTCAGCATATGGGATCCCTCACGAATTCAGGAGGATATTCAGGAATGCAGCAGATTCAAGGATCCTCCTTTGTTCCAGGATAATCCCAGGGTCAAGGATCCTCCTTTGTTCCAGGATCATCCCAGGTTCAAGGATCCTCCTTTGTTCCAGGATCATCCCAGGTTCAAGGATCCTCCTTTGTTCCAGGATCATCCCAGGTTCAAGGATCCTCCTTTGTTCCAGGTGTTTTGGTCAAAAATTACCGAAGCAATTTAGTGATCAAATTAGTAATGTGAGGTAGTGTGCTAGAAAGTGTATAGAAAATATGTTTGTCGAGTTATTTAGAAAATCAGTATTCAGGATACGGCTCAGGATATTGAGCTGTATCTACGATCAAACAATGAGCAAACAATAAGCAAAAAGTAAAGGAAATGACACGAGATGTACGAGGAAAGCCCTTGATCAATCTAGATCGCCGGCATAAAACCTCGGGAGCTGACAATCGCAGCTGCCTTGTTCTTCTTATTACTTTCAACTTCAGGATACAGTGCAGGATATAGACCAGATCGCTAAGTGTTACAATGATTTTGTATGAAAGTAAGAATTGCTCGAGAGCAAGTGTTAGAGTGTAGCGAGTGTGATTGTGATGTCCTAGTTGATCTGATATACCCACCTATTTATAGTAATGAATTACAAACAATAATCCCTACAAATATGGGCTACTCCGAATATTCCATTATGAACGTTATGGACCGAGTAATACGGCTTCAACGTCTTCATTTGAACGACTTGGACCGAGTCTTCAGCGGAATAAGTCTTGTGAACGTTGCTAGCTTCTAACCCACGTACCTGCACATAATCCATTAGTAATCCCGAGGATACCATTCAGGATGTTACCAATATCCTGAACCAGCATCCCGGATGTAAACAGATACTACATAAACAAGATATAGATCAAGATATTTTCCAGGATATGGGCTCAGAATTTCACCCATAACAATTGTCCCCAAAAATGTTACCGTTTGATATCCTGTACTAACGGTTACATTTTTTCACGGTGGCCGAGGCAATTAAGGGATAAGACTATTGATGTGACAGCTTTCAACCACCCGGCCTATATTTACTCATCATGCCCTATATCTTCTCATCCTCATCTTCTTTTTTAACCACAATCGACAAGAAAAAGGTAATATTCTCTCCCTCATCTTCATCTTCATCTTTTAACTTTCTCCGGCGAGAATTCAGGCGACCAAATGCCTAGGCAAACGAGGTCCAGTTCAGGCGACTCGGCTCCCACATTCATCCAACAGAATCTTCTCCAAGAACCGGAGAATGAAACATGCACCTTTGATAGTGCTCATCTTTCGGCTTTGAAATCCTCCGGTATCTTTCCGGATGGAACCATATTCCGACCCTTTGATAGAGAAATCCGGTCAGATATGGTTTCCAACGAGTGGATTTGTTTTAATGCTTTCCCCTTTACCTTAGGGCTACGATTCCCCTTTCCGGATTTCATCACCGAGTTTTTTAACATCACCAAAATTTCTTTCAGTCAAACCATGCCAATGCTCTGGCGCGTTTTATCTGTTCTTGACCAAATCAAGAGAAACCACATACCTGACCTTTCTCTCCATGATCTCCCTTTAGCCTACAAGCTTAGGTGCAATGGCTCATCTAGATTCCTATTTTATTCTACTTCCGGTGATCCATTGATACTTCGTGCCACCAAGAACGAGGATGGTTGGCAATCCAAGTTTTTCTTCGTAAAAAGGGATTCAATCCCTGGTGGAACGGATTATCCGATGAGATGGTTAAGAAAGGGTAGGACTTAGGGTATAAGAATGATCCTGTCTCTTATCCTGTCTCATATCCTGAACTAACAAATTTTCATTTTTGTGCAGCTGATTTCAGGAAGATTGCACCTCCTCTTGCTAATTCTCAAGAAAGAATAGACGCCATCAGACTCCTTCCAGAGGCAGAGAGAAGTTTCAATCCTTCTCCACCAACTCCAAGCCCTCTTTCAAGTGCCAACATGTCTGGTAAGGATCCTGCAAGATATCCTGCACACATATGTTTTTTATCTGTTATTCATAGGAGGGATTTAGAATTTACTCCCTGTGTGCAGATTCCAGCAAAGTCCCAGTCTATCTAGACCTTGATGAACTTGACAGCTATCTAACTCCAGCCACAGTCAAGAAGGAGACTCCTGCTGCTACTAGCTCCAAGCCACTCCCGGCTCCCAAGGCCAATCCAAGAACCCGTGCTACCACAGCGAAAAAGAGAAAGGGTCTTGAAGTCAGTGCTCCAGGCTCAGAAGGGTTCTCCTATGACGAACTCAGCTTCTCTGACTCCTTAGAGCCAATGACATCCTTCCTCAACAAGGTAATATCCTGACGCATATCCTTCATGTATATCCTGCACATATATCCTAACAGGATATCCTGGTAGGATATCTTGGTCAACATACATTCTAACTTTATACTTGTAATTGATGTGCAGGGCCTCCAGCATTTGCTCCACTTGTATAATGACGCTTGTGGTACTGTGGCACTTCATGAAGCCAGGATCAAACAGCTCGAGAGCACCGTTGCTGACCAAGGTGCCATTGCTGAAGCGAAGAGCCGGCACTACGAAAGCTTGCTGAAGAAGGTCACCCAAGACGCTGAGGTCAAACTTGCCACCGTTCAAATGGATCATGATCAGGCCTTAATCAACTTCCGAGAAGGAATCAAGGCTTCTGCTATCGTCTCCCTGCTACAAGCACGCATCAAGATGGCCTACGAGGCCAAGGAGACGGGCCTTGTTTGTCCATCTTGGCCAGTTGAATCCTGGGTGGCCAAGTTAAAGGAGCTCGGAGGCAAAGCTGTGCCATTTCCTGCTGAAGCCGGTGAGTCTTCAGCAGAGGTGGTGGTCCAAGCTGGAGACAAGAAGGATGCTGGAGCTGATGCTGGGATGGACATAGGTCAGGATGCTGCGCAGGATGCTGGTCAGGATGCTGGAGCGGAGAAGTCTGAGAAGGTTGGAGGAGATGCCGCTGTGTGAGGGCATTTAGGTGGGCGATGACGGATATACGTGCCAAGGCCAGAGCCCACTTTTTGAATTTGAATGTTGGTTTGTAGTCCCATAGACAATTTACTTTTCTGCACTTTACTTTTCCGCACCTGAACAATTTACATTTCCTGCATGCTTTTTGAACAATACAACAGTTGAAGGTGGATGGGTCTCGGTTTGAGATGAAGCCTTCAACTGTTGGGTAAATATGGTAGTGAACTATTAGTGCTCTTAGTGGATGGGCCTTGTTTTGAGGTGAAACTAAGAGCACATCTTTTGGTATGTTAATAATATAACTTCTCTTTTGACCTTATCATTGTTGTCATTGCTATGAAAATTGTAGTTGTAAAAATTATTTGGTTTGTACACTTTTAGGAATATATATTATAGATGTATCCTGAAAGGTATCCTGAAAGATATCTTGATAAGGATATTAAAATATAACCTACAAATTGTCCAAATAAAAAGGAGAGATCATACCAGAGATTCTTACAGAACCAATTCTAATCCTCCATTATAAGTTTTGTCCCCAGTGCATACTTGTGAACTTGGATCCATTCTTTGAACAGTATAATGTATGTCCCCTGTGTTTGACACAGAAACGCAAATGCATTCATACCTTGTCTTAAGTAAATTCCGCATACCCTGGGGCAAAACCCCTGATATCCTGAAATGAATCTTTAGCATACTTGGGATAAACCCTTAATACCCTGGGGATAAACCCTGATATCTGGGGATAAACCCTAAATTTCATGCGCTACAGGCGAGAGTGTATAAACTCCAATCCTTAGAAAGGTGAAAACCTTTAAACCTTTGAGAGTATGAAAATACTTTTTCGTGAGAGAGGGTGATCAATCCCATATACCTTTAGGATCCAGGATATAGCCAACAGTAACGAAATTGTCAGCCACTTTTACATGAACTGGTCCCGCTACCTTGAACTATACCTAGATAACTTGCGCTCCAGGCGAGGTGTTTAAACCCAATTCGAAAGAAAGGTGAATACCTTTAAACCTTTGAAGGGACCAGGATCCCTTAAACGTGAGAGAGGGGGCCAATCCTCTAATCTTTCGACTTATCCTGAGTGTATATCCTGGAGCTATATCCTGAAACATATCCTGCAAAACAATTGTAAACTAAGGTGGGTGTTAGCTTGGCTAACACCCCTCCGATGCTTAAGTCAGTATTGAGTTTCAAAGAATAAATTAAACCAAAACATATTTAAAAAAGATAGAATTCATACCATTCTGAGTTAGAAATTGAATTCTAAACTCACTTGAAATAGAGCTTAAGGTGTATAGCGTTCCAAGATCTCGGTAGCATATCCCCTTCCACATTCCTGAGTCGATATGCTCCTTTCCCTGCTTCTGACTCGACTTCATAAGGTCCCTCCCATTTCGGAGCTAGCTTGCCATCGGCAGGATTAGTGGTATTTTGAAAAGCCTTTCTTAGCACCCAATCACCAACTCGAAATCTTCTAGTCCTTATGTTTTTATTATATGCTCTGGATATTCTTTGTTGATATGCTGCTATCCTTAGCCTTGCTACATCTCTTTTTTCGTCTATAGTATCCAAATCCTGACATAAGACTTCAGGATTCTGTTCAGGATCCTGCAACATAGATCTTGCAGTGGGTATCGTCATTTCTGTTGGAAGCATCGCCTCCGCTCCAAATACCAAGGAAAACGGGGTTTGGCCGGTTGCATTCTTTACCGTTGTCCTATCAGCCCACAAAACAAAGGGTAACTCTTCCGCCCATCTTCCTTTTTTGGCCCCAAGTCTCTTCTTTAAGTTATTGACTATTATCTTGTTTGAAGATTCGGCTTGTCCATTCGCTTGAGGATGTGCTGGAGTAGATGTGATCATTTTGATTCCCCAACTTTTGCAAAAGTCAGTAGTCCTTTTGCTTATAAACTGGGACCCATTATCACAAATGATCTCAGCTGGTACTCCAAACCTAGTCAGGATATTCCTCTTTATGAAGGATACTACTTCTTGGTCTCTAACTTGGACAAATGCTTCAGCCTCAACCCACTTGGAGAAATAATCTGTCATAGCTAACATAAAAACTTTTCCTCCCAGAGCTTTTGGTAACTTCCCTACTATATCCATCCCCCACTTCATGAATGGCCAAGGGGAAACTACAGGATATAATGGTTCAGCTGGTTGATGTAGTATGTTACCATGTCTTTGACATGCATCACATCTTCGAGCATATTCTGCAGCATCTTTCCTCATCGTTGGCCAATAATATCCTGTCCTTAATACTTTCGAGAACAATGATCTGCCCCCGGTGTGATTACCACAATCCCCTTCATGTATATCCTGGAGTACTTCTTTGGCTTCAGGATCCTCCAAGCACCTCAAATACGGTCCTGCAAGAGATTTCTTGTATAAAACATTATTTATAATAGTGAATCGTGATTCCTTCATCCTAAATGCCTTAGGATTTTCATTTCCGGGGATGTGTCCTTCTTTGAGATATCTCCTAATTGGAGCCATCCACGATTTAGGATCCTGTTCAGGATATTCCACTTCAGGATCCCGAATACCCGCTACTTCTTTATCCTGAGGATTCGTTGCAGGTTATAAGACATGTAATATTGGTATTTGGGCCCCTTCAGGTATCCTGATTGATGATCCCAAATTTGCTAAGGCATCCGCTTCAGCATTATCCTCCCTTGGTACCTGTTCAAGTGTAAAAACATCGAAATATCCTGCTAATTTTTTGAGAATATCAAGATATTCTATTAATTTCTCACCCTTAACTGCATAGGATCCATTAAAATGGTTAGTAATTAACAAAGAATCAACATATACTTGTAAATTTTTGATACTCATGCTCTTAGCCAATTCTAATCCTGCGATTAAAGCCTCATATTCTGCTTCATTATTGGTAGCAGGAAATTCACACCTAATAGCCTGGGGTAATATGTCCCCCTGTGGCGATTTTAGTAGTATTCCTAATCCTACTCCTCTTATATTAGATGCACCATCAGTATATAATGTCCAGGATCCTGAGGATTCTCCTAGCTGTTGAACTTCTAGGTCTACCTCATCCTGAATGTCACTACTAAAATCAGCCACAAAGTCAGCTAAAGCCTGAGACTTTATGGCATTCCTAGGTTCATATACTAAATCATAGGTACTTAACTTTACTGACCATTTAGCCATTCTACCCGACATTTCTGGTTTCCTAAGTACGTTTTTGACAGGATAATTTGTTTTTTACGTGTATCCTATGTGTCTCAAAGTAGTGTCTAAGTTTTGTTGATGCCATAACTAATGCTAGTATTAATTTTTCTAAATGAGAGTACCTAGTTTCAGCATCTAATAAACTTTTACTAACATAATAAACAGGATATTGCTGACCTTCATGGTCTTTTATGAGAACGGCACTTACAGCATTCCCTGATACAGCAAGGTACAGGGATAGTGGTTCACCATTTTCAGGTTTCATCAACAGAGGTGCAGTTGAGAGATATCGTTTCAGATCCTGTAGGGCTGCTTCATGCTTCTCACCCCACTCGAATCTTTTGTTCTTCTTCAGGATATCATAAAAATCTTTGCATTTTTCTGAAGATCTTGAGATAAATCTATTCAATGCTGCCACTCGCCCTGTTAATCGTTGAACATCCTTCATATTTGAGGGTGATTTAATATCCAAGATGGCTTTAATCTGCTCCGGGCTTGCTTCTATTCCTCTTTTGGTCACCATATATCCTAGGAATTTTCCTGCTCCTACTCCAAAATGGCACTTAGCAGGATTCAGCTTCATGTTATACTGATCCAGGATAGCAAACGCTCCTTTAATATCCTGGAGGTGATCCTGAGCTTTCTTTGACTTTACTACCATATCGTCGATATACACCTCCATGGTGTCCCCCAGTTTGTCTTTGAACATCATGTTTACCAGTCTTTGGTATGTTGCACCTGCATTTTTCAAACCAAAAGGCATAGCTGTATAACAATAAATACCTGTTGGTGTCATGAAGGCAATATCTTCCTGATCAGAAGGCTCCATTTGGATCTGTTGAAATCCTGAGGATGCATCCATGAAAGTCAGCATTTCATGCCCGGCAGTGGCATCTACCATCGCATCAATGTGGGGAAGAGGAAATGGGTCTTTAGGACAGGCTTTGTTCAAGTCTGTGTAATCTACACAGACTCTCCATTTCCCGTTTTTCTTCTGTACCACAACCACGTTTGCTAGCCACCTTGGGAACTTGACTTCTCTAATCATTTTGGACTTCAACAATCTTTCAACTTCCTCTTGAATAATCGTATTCCGTTCAGGAGCAAACTTCCTTCTTTTTTGTTGCACAGGCTTGAATGATTTATCAATTCCAAGCTTATGAGTGATAATATTTTTGGATATGCCTGTCATATCCTCATGCTTCCATGCAAACGTTGACATCCTGCGTTTTAAAAAGTTAATTAATTGTTCTTCAATATCCTGAGGGATATTGGTTCCCACGAGCACCGAAATATCGGGATTATCCTGGTCCAGGATAATTTTCTTCACATCCTGCTCCGGATCCTCCACGATATCCTGGGCCCGCGTCTTTAATTACTATGCTGCACTAGGTTTGGTTGAGGATTTCATCGAGGATGAGTAACATTCTTTCGCCTCCTGCTGATCACTATCAAGTTTAACAACTCCCCAAGGGGTAGGTATCTTGATGCATTGGTGATATGTTGATGGCACGGCCTTCATATCGTGAATCCACGGTCTTCCCAGTATAATGTTATAGCAGGATAGAGAGTCCATCACACAGAAACGTTGTATCGAGTTGACTCCTTCAACGTACACCGGCAACTTTATCTCTCCCACTGTGTTTCTAGCCTCTCCACTGAACCCAACAAGCACGGTAGACTTTGAAGTGATATCCATTGGAGATACATTCATTCTTTTAAGCGTCTCTAGTTGGATTATGTTGACGGAGCTGCCATTATCAACCAATATCCTGCGTACAAAATGGTTAGCCACATATAACGTTATTACCAGAGCATCATGGTGAGGATCCTGGACAGTATCCCTGTCATCAGCATCAAATGTGATCACTTTGTCAGTTGTGAGTGTAGTCATGCTGACAGGTTTATCTCCCCTTTCGGCCTTAGCTTCTTTTGCATGCCTCTTTGCTGCCGAATACGAAGTCCCACAAATGTCAGATCCTCTCGAAATGAAATTGATTATCTTGGCATCGGCGGGAGGTGATGCTGCTCGCTCAGGATCCTTCTCAGAATCCTGACCCTTATTCTTCTTTCTTCCTAAGAGATCTTTCAAATATCCCTTGCTTAGAAGATAGCTTATTTCTTTCCTTAGAGCGATGCAATCCTCAGTCATATGTCCAAAATCTTCATGGAAAGCACACCATTTTGATTTGTCTTTCCAATCGGCTTTTTGCTGGTTCTTTCGAGGCCATCTAGCCTTGTCCCCTAGACCCTGCATGGCATACATCAATTCAGGAATGTTAACAGAAAAGCAATATTCAGATAATTCAGGATACTCTTCAGGATCCTCATCTTCGACAGCATTCACTCTCTTGTTCTCATTTCTGCCATATGGCTTAGGACGATATGACTTGAATGAGGATTCTGACTTCCTGTTAGTTGACTCATAAGTGTTGGACGAGTTCATCCTTTCTTGCATCTTTTTGTCATCCTCCAACCGAATATATCTTAGGGCCCTGTTCCGAGCTTCATCCAAGTTCCTGCATGGGTTCATTACAAGATCTTGATAAAATTGAGAATCTTTTTGCAGCCCCATCTTGTAAGCTTGCACAGCTGTTGCAACATCAAGACGAGGAATGTCTAGTGATTCCCGGTTGAACTTGTTCACATAATCCCTAAGGGATTCCTGAGGCCCCTGTGTTATCCTGTAGAGATCACTTGTTAATTTTTCAAAGCTTCTACTACAAGAAAACTGACTATTAAATAAATTTACTAAGTGAGCAAAAGATGTAATCGAATGTGGAGGAACATTCAAGAGCCATTTCAGGGCTGATCCTGTCAAGGTTGAACCAAAACCCTTGCACACGCAAGCTTCCTTGAGATCCGGAGGGATAGGGTTAATCTCCATCCTTTCCCTATACTGAGCAATATGCTCCTCAGGATCCGTTGTTCCGTCGTAAAGCTTCATGTTGGGGGTTTGGAACCTCTTTGGGATCTCAGCATCACAGATAGGATATGCAAAGCGAGATATCTTGTGGCTGTCTTGAGACACTTCCGGGATTGGCTGGACCACCCCGGGTACACTTGATATCATGTCCTTCAACTTCTGAAGTTCCCTAGTAAGTGCTGATGTCACACCTGTATCCTGCAAAGATCCATTATTGTTAGTAGCATGAGTATTATTGTTATTTGACATGTTACCCGTTGGAGGATTTTGCCCATATCCTGAAGCATATCCTGAGCTCCTTATGGTCGACATCGTGACCGAGGAGGGTATTTCAGGGGTATGATTCTGAGGAAGGCTGGGCACAATATTCCCCCTGTTATCCTCAGTATACACAGCTGAACTGAAGTTCAAAGTTCTGGGTTGTAATGGAGTGACAATATCCTCAGCAGATCTGCTCGAGCCAGACTTCAGGAGTTGTATTTCCCTTAAAAGCATTTGGTTTGTTTCCTGTTGCTGCCTCATTTGTTCCTGCACACTTCCAAATAAGGTTAAAATTTCGTTGTTAGAAGCTAAAACAGGGGCAGATTCCTGAACACTGCGGGTAGGGATAATATCCTGAGGTCGTGTAGAGGCTGGCATCCTTGGAGGAGGTGGTGGAAGCACCGAACCAGTAGTAGCAGAAGTCATAGCAGACACAGTAGAGGAACTCATGTTTGATCTTGAGGCCATTATGGACAATGTGGCAAAAAGTTTTGAAAATAGAAAACCGATTAGCGATTTAACAAAAAATTTTAATAAAGAGAGCACCACTTGCCCCACGGTGGGCGCCAAATTGTTTTGGTAAAAAATTACCGAAGCAATTTAGTGATTAAATTAGTAATGTGAGGTAGTGTGCTAGAAAGTGTATAGAAAATATGTTTGTCGAGTTATTTAGAAAATCAGTATTCAGGATACGGCTCAGGATATTGAGCTGTATCTACGATCAAACAATGAGCAAACAATAAGCAAAAAGTAAAGGAAATGACACGAGATGTACGAGGAAAGCCCTTGATCAATCTAGATCGCCGGCATAAAACCTCGGGAGCTGACAATCGCAGCTGCCTTGTTCTTCTTATTGCTTTCAACTTCAGGATACAGTGCAGGATATAGACCAGATCGCTAAGTGTTACAATGATTTTGTATGAAAGTAAGAATTGCTCGAGAGCAAGTGTTAGAGTGTAGCGAGTGTGATTGTGATGTCCTAGTTGATCTGATATACCCACCTATTTATAGTAATGAATTACAAACAATAATCCCTACAAATATGGGCTACTCCGAATATTCCATTATGAACGTTATGGACCGAGTAATACAGCTTCAACGTCTTCATTTGAACGACTTGGACCGAGTCTTCAGCGGAATAAGTCTTGTGAACGTTGCTAGCTTCTAACCCACGTACCTGCACATAATCCATTAGTAATCCCGAGGATACCATTCAGGATGATACCAATATCCTGAACCAGCATCCCGGATGTAAACAGATACTACATAAACAAGATATAGATCAAGATATTTTCCAGGATATGGGCTCAGAATTTCACCCATAACACCAGGATCATCCCAGGTTCAAGGATCCTCCTTTGTTCCAGGATCATCCCAGGTTCAAGGATCCTCCTTTGTTCCAGGATCATCCCAGGTTCAAGGATCCTCCTTTGTTCCAGGATCGTCCCAGTTTCAGGGATCCTTCCAGATGCCAGGATCCTTGAGGAGTTTGCAAACAGGAAGTTCAGATGTCCATCAGGGAGATTTTATTCCAATGCAGACCAATGCTTCTACTGGTCCCTCGATCATTCCAGAGCCTCAACAATATGGATTAACACCCAATCTTCCTAATCTGAATCCAATGGGAGGTAACACTTTTAATAATTCTTATACTACTAACCATGGTCTTATGCAGGATCCAGGTATCAATCATGCCATGGCCAGAGAATTGCAAAAGCTAAAGGATATGATATCAAGTGTTCCAGGAGTGGTCAAACCTATCCCAGAGATTGCAGATGGGAGCCACAAGATATCTCGTTTTGCACCACCAATCTGTGATGCTGAGATACCCAAGAGGTTCCATGTGCCAACAATGAAACTGTATGATGGTTCGACAGATCCTGAGGAACACATAGCACAATACAGGGAGAGGATGGAGATCAATCCAATTCCAGAAAGGTTAAAGGAAGCATGCCTGTGCAAGGGATTCGGATCCACTCTTACTGGATCAGCTCTCAAATGGCTGCTAAGTCTTCCTCCCTATTCTATTACCTCATTTGCTAACCTAGTTAACTTGTTTAATAATCAGTTTTCTTGTAGTAGAAAATTTGAACGATTAACTAGTGATCTATATAGGATAACCCAGGGTCATAATGAATCATTAAGGGATTACATTACCAAATTCAGTAAAGAATCCTTAGACATTCCCAACTTAGATATAGCCACGGCTGTTGAGGCCTTTAAAATGGGATTGCTTAGGGATTCGTCTTTCTATGATGATCTTGTTATGACACCATGCAGGAACTTAGATGAGGTAAGAACCCGAGCACTTAGGTTCATTCGGCTAGAGGATGACAAGAGGATCCAGGAGAGGTTAGCAGGATCCTCAAAGCAGGATAAGCAAGGATCCTCATTCAGGAACAACAAGTTCAGATCCTACAACAGATCTGATAACCAGAACGTGCATTCTATTGATCAAGAAGAGGATGATGAGGATTATCCTCCAATTTCTGAATATTGTTTTTGTGTTGATAACAATGAACTAATCCTTGCAATGCAGAACCTAGGTGATAAAGCCAGATGGCCGAGAAAAAATGATAGGCCAGTTGCAACTAAGGATAAATCAAAGTGGTGTGCATACCATGAAGACTTTGGGTATCTCACAGAAGAGTGCATTGCACTGAGAAAGGAAATTGGATACTTGTTGAGCAAGGGGCATCTAAAGGAATTATTGGGAAGAAAAAAGTCAAAGATTCAGGATCCTGAAAGGATCCCTGAGAAGGCTCCAGCCCCTCCAGCAGATGCACAAGTAATAAACTTTATTTCTGGAGGCTTAGACATTTGCGGCACATCCTTCTCAGCAGCTAAAAGGCATGCAAAGGAAACTAAAATGGATAATGGAGAAAGACCAGTTTGAACATCAAGTGTCTCCGAAGGAAAAGTCATAACCTTTGATGAGGATGATCATGTTGATATCCAGGATCCTCATCACGATGGTTTAGTTATTACTCTTTTCATTTCTAACCATTTTGTCCGCAGGATCCTTATAGACGGAGGAAGTTCAGTGAACATTATCCAGCTCGATGTTCTAAAGAAGATGGGTATCCCTGAATCAGATATCATACCAAGATCCTCCGTGCTCGTGGGATTTAGTGGCAAAACTAAGAATACCCTAGGGGACATTAAACTCCCAATCTACATTGAAGGCCTACACTCTTATAAAAAATTTTGTGTTATTGACTGTTTATCTTGTTGTAATGTTATCCTTGGCAGGCCTTAGATACACGATATGAAAGCAGTCCCATCTACCTACCATCAATGTGTGAAGCTCCCTAGTCCTTGGGGAATAGTGAAGATTGATAGTGATCAGCAGGAGGCTAAGAATTGCTACACTTCATCGATGAAACCAGCCTCGAAGTCAAGGGAGCAATAGCAATCAAGGTATCCTCCAAGGGACGTCTTGGAGGCAAGAGAGCAGGATGTGGTAGAAATCCTCATGGATCCCGATGATCCTGAATCCAAAATCTATATCGGATCAGGGATCCTTGGCGAAATGAAAGAAGACCTCGTATCCTTCCTCAAAAGGAGAAAGACTACCTTTGCATGGAAACACGAAGACATGACTGGTATATCCAAAGATGTAATCACTCACAAACTCGGGATTGACAGATCCTTCAAACCAATCCATCAAAGGAGAAGAAAGTTTGCACCGGAAAGGAATGCCATTATCCAGGAAGAGGTAGAGAAATTGCTCCGGGCAGGTATGATTAGGGAGGTCAAATATCCAAGATGGTTGGCCAATGTGGTTGTTGTTCAAAAGAAAAACAGAAAGTGGAGGGTATGTGTCGATTTTACCGATTTAAATAAGGCATGTCCCAAGGATCCTTTCCCATTACCCCACATTGACTCCATGGTGGATGCAACTGCGGGTCATGAACTGTTAACTTTTATGGATGCTTCATCTGGATTTCAACAAATCCAAATGGAACCATCCGACCAAGAGAATACAGCCTTCATGACTCCAACTGGTATATACTGCTATATTGCTATGCCGTTCGGATTAAGAAATGCAGGTGCAACATATCAAAGGCTGGTGAATATGATGTTTAAGGATCAGATCGGACAAACTATGGAGTTAGATGATATGGTGGTAAAATCCTTAAAAGCCGAGGATCACCTAAGAGACTTGGAGGAAGCGTTCGATATCCTTGACAAATATAACATGAAACTTAATCCTTCAAAATGTCACTTTGGTGTTAAAGCAGGTAAATTCTTAGGATATATGGTGACGAAGAGAGGCATTGAAGCTAGCCCGGAACAAATCAAAGCAATAGTGAACATCAAATCTCCGGCCAATGCTAAGGATGTTCAAAGGCTAACAGGCAGGATAGCAGCTTTGAACAGATTTATATCCAAATCCTCAGAGAAGTGCAAAGAATTCTATGATATCCTAAGGAAGAACAAGAAGTTTGAGTGGACTGAGAAGCATGAAAATGCTTTAAGAGCCCTCAAAGATTACCTATCCTCAGCCCCGACTTTGATGAAACCAGAAAAAAGGCGATGTGCTATCCTTGTATCTTGCAGTATCCTCTAAAGCAGTAAGTGCGGTCCTTGTTAAGGATCATGAAGGTACACAACATCCTGTCTATTATGTAAGCAAAAGTTTACTTGATGCCGAATCCAG
Organism: Helianthus tuberosus; assembly: GCA_030545235.1. NCBI lineage: Eukaryota > Viridiplantae > Streptophyta > Magnoliopsida > Asterales > Asteraceae > Helianthus > Helianthus tuberosus. The sequence goes on along the minus strand of CM060415.1, from coordinate 31,378,000 downwards.
GTATTCACACCTTGAAAAGCTTATTCTTGCACTAATTATGGCATCTACTAAGTTAAGACATTATTTTGAAACTCATGTTATCATTGTTAAACTAATTTTCCAATTAAGAATGTCCTCAAGAAACCAGAGATGTCAGGAAGGATGGCTAAGTGGGCGGTGAAGCTAAGTGCATATGATATAAGATATGAGCCTAGGACAGCCATCAAATCCCAAGCATTAGCTGACTTTGTGGCTGATTTTAGTAGTGATTTACAAAAAGAAGCTGAGTTAGAAGTCCAGCAGCTAGAAGAGACCAAGGATCCTTGGATACTCTGTACTGACAGATCCTCAAATGTCAAAGGCACAGGGCTTGGAATACTACTAAAATCGCCACAGGGGGACATAATACCCCACTCTATAGCTTGTGAGTTCCAAACCACTAACAATGAGGCTGAATATGAAGCCTTAATTGCTGGTTTGCAAATTGCAAAGCATATGGGGATCAGGTATCTTGAGGTACATGTAGATTCATTGTTAATTACAAACCACTTTAATGGATCCTACGCTGTTAAAGGTGAAAAGCTAACCAAATATTTAGAGATAGTCAAAAGTTTGGCACTCTCTTTTGTTTCCTTTAGTTTGACGCAGGTACCAAGGGAAGAAAATACAGAAGCTGATGCATTGGCTAACTTAGGATCATCCTTGAAGATCCCGGAGGATATCAAGATCCCTATTATCCATATCCTGGCCCCGGCTATCGAGGATCATGCGGCTATGGAGATAGGAAATGATTCTGCAATTATCCCTTGTGAGGATACTCAATCCCATTCAGGATCAAGATCATGGATCTCACCAATTATGAGATACTTACAACATGGAGAGATTCCTACAGGAGAAAACCCTAAGGCTTTCAAATCTAAGGTATCTCAATTCACAATTTTAAATAATATGTTGTATAGACGATCTCTTGCAGGACCATACTTGAGATGCATTGAGGATCCTGAAATCCAAGAAGTTTTAAAAGACTTCCATGAAGGAGATTGTGGAAACCACACTGGGGGCAGGGCATTATTCTCAAGGATCTTGAGGACAGGATACTACTGGCCAACCATGAAGAGAGATGCTGTGGAGTATGCTAAAAGATGTGATCCTTGTCAGAGACACAGCAATATCCTTCATCAACCAGCTGAATTATTGCATCCTATATCCTCCTCTTGGCCATTTATAAGATGGGGTATGGATATAGTTGGTAAGCTCCCTAAGGCACCTGGTGGAAAAGTATTCATGCTAGCTATGACTGATTACTTCTCCAAGTGGATAGAGGCTGAAGCTTTTGCCCAAGTCAGAGAAAAGGAAGTTATATCCTTCATTAAAAGAAATATTATAACTAGATTTGGAATTCCTTCTGAGATTATATGTGATAATGGTTCCCAATTTATTGGGGGCAGAACCACTAACTTTTGTGACAGCTGGGGGATTAAGATGATAACATCAACACCAGTCCACCCACAAGCTAATGGTCAAGCAGAATCATCCAACAAGATCATCATCAACAATTTGAAGAAGAAGCTGGGATCCAAGAAAGGGAAATGGGCAGAAGAACTACCCTATGTGCTTTGGGCTGATAGGACAACCCCTAAGAATGCTACTGGTCAGACGCCATTCTCTTTGGTATTTGGGGCAGAATCAGTGATCCCAACAGAAATGGAGGTTCCAACTGCAAGAACAAGTACCCATGATCCTGAGGAGAATGATGAGAACTTGGCTCAAGACCTGGATACTATTGAAGAAATCAGGGATATTGCTAGGATAAGGATGGCCAGTTATCAACAAAGAATGGCTGGTGCTTACAACAAAAATGTCAGGATCAGGAGATTTCAAGTTGGAGATATGGTATTAAGGAAAGCATTTCAGAATACCACCAATCCTGCTGATGGGAAATTGGCTCCAAAATGGGAAGGCCCTTATTTGATTGAAGCCGAAGCAGGAAAGGGGGAATATAGATTGCTAACCATGGAAGGTGATTTGCTACCAAGAGCTTGGAATGCTGTCCACTTGAAGAAATATTTCATGTGAGCAGGATCCTCATGGCGCAGATGATCCTCACGATAGGGATATCCTTAAAGGATCCTCAAAGTATCGGTGATCCTTACTTAGGTAATATCCTAAACTTGAACTATCTCATTTCTTTATTTTCTCATATAAGGATAAGGATCATGTGTCCTTTATCCATCTCTCACGTGAGTTTAAGTTTTGAAAGTTCAGGTATCCTTAGCACAACATTGGTTATCCGCTGAAGCAATCCGTTCCTTGGGTTTAACCCCAGTTATTTGGGCTTGACCCCAGTTCCGCCTGTAGCGCATGATGATCCTGGTATAGTTCAAGGCAGTGGGACCAGTACTCGTTTTAGGGGCTGATAATTCCATTGTACTGGCTATGCTTAGGATCCTACGTATAATGGTAGACGTACCATACATCCGTTCCTAAGGTTTCTAACGTTTTCACGTTAGCTAAGGTTTCTAACGTTTTCACGTTAGCTAAGGTTTTGGCATTTTCATGTCACTAAGTTTGGATAGTCGCCAGTTAGGGCCATACTCCAGTTTACATACGATCCTTGGGCTTGTCCCCAGTTATCCTTGGGCTTGTCCCCAGTTATCCTTGGGCTTGTCCCCAGTTGCTAACTCTTATCTTATATTGGCATAGTCCCAAGTTATGATCTATTTCAGGTCCTTGAAGATAAGCAACTAGGGATCCTTGATCCTTACTTCATTCTAAGGTTTATCTTACAGTTATCCTTATTATGGTTAGGATCCTAACTTGGATCCTCAGGTATGATCCTTGACTATTTTTAATTCTATTCATTATTTATTTGAATAACCCTTAAAACTTGACAACTAGACTTGTGATCCTTAAAACATATTGCTTTTTGGGATTCTTTAACTATAGGAAATATGATCATGGATCATATCCTAAACATTTTTAATCTGACTTGTTCAATATTGTTTATTCAATAAATGTGCATCAAAACAAAGGAGAGAAATAAAAGGAAAACAATACAAGATAAGCGACAAAAGGTTAATATTTTATTTATTAACAAAGTAGTAACCCTTAAAAGGTTGTCAAAATTACCTACCCCAAGCATCTACCAGCAAAACGTGGCCCGTCCGCTGGGGTAGGTAAAGGGTGTCCATGATAACAAGTTCGAAAGTAGTGCAGGAATATAAAGGCGGCAGGATCACAATGGCTTCATCCCCAAAACAGAGGATCCCTCCACCAATTGCAATCCTGCCTATTGTCCAAAGGATCATACATGATCCTTAATCCTAAAACCTATTGTTTAAGTACAACCCATCATTGTTCAACAAAAAACACCATAACCAAAACAAACTATCAAACTTAAAAAATGGGCTCCGGCTACGTCTAGAAATGTCCTTCATCGCCCATTCATGCAGCCTATGCCTTCGCTGCATCCTCTTCCCCTCCAGCTGCGGTATCCTTTATCAGATCCTTCCCACTGCCACTTGCCTCAATCGCCAAGACCTCAGTAGCCTCCTCCTCATCATCCTCAAGATCAGCCAACCTTGCCTTCCAGCCCTCAACATCCCAGCTGCTTTTGTCAAAATTAGGATCTTGAGCTTCCTGGGCCATCTTCAATTTTGTCTGATACATCGTGATGGCAGCAGAGACCTTAGCATTTTCTATGAGATCATGCTTCTCATAGTCTAGGTCAATCAGAAGCTTAGCCGTCTTGGTCTTGGCATCTTGGAGTTCCTTCTGAAGATCAGCAATTGCAAGGTCCTTGAGCACGGCAACCTGTTTGAGGTCAACAATCTTCTTGTCCTGCTCCTCAACATTCCCCACGTAGTCTTCAATCTCAGCAAATTTCTGCAAAGAAAAGGATAAAGCAGTTCAAGATCAGGTGATCCTCATACGAGTAGGATACCTAGACAGAATTAAGGATCCTTACATCATTGAAGTATTCAAGGAACTGGTGGCGGATCAGTGGTAGTCCTTGAAGGTCCTCAGTGTCAGAAGTTTTCCTCTTCTTGCCACCCTTTCCTTTAGTGGGTGCTTTGGGAATGGAGATGCTAGGACTGGTAGTGGACCTTTTCTTCCTGGATCGAACAAGATCAAGATCAGCTGTGTTGAACTAGGATACAGGCTTGGCAGATTTTCCAGCGCCTACACTTTCAAAGCAAGATGAGTATCCTTATCCTATTTCAATTTATTTATTTATTTTAATATTCAAACTATGTAAAAGGCAGGATACTTACTTGACATGGTAATGGAACCTGAGGATACTTCTTGTGAATCTTGGGTGTCTATCTTGAATGTCCTTGTTTCAGGATCAAGCTTCCAAAAAGCAGCAAGCCTATCCTTGGTTTCAGGTGATGTGATGATGTGTGAGACAGAAATAGCTGCATAATACAAGACAAAAAGGGGGTCAGTAATCCTTATACAAAAACAAGACTACCTGGTGATCCTTCTCAGGATCCTCCGGCCTACCATGGGTGGACCATGTTCTTGGTAAATGCTTTCCGTTGGGAATGGTATCCCTCCTGACAAAGAAGAAGCGACGTTTCCAATTTGTGTCATTCTTGGTAACTTTAAGAAGAGGGTGTTCTCCGCCGGGTTTTCGTTTGAACAAATAACGATGGGATCCAAAGGTGGTAAGATCATACAATTGTGTCAGCTCTGACATACCTAAATCAATGCCCTCCTGCTCGATGATCCTCTCCAGGGTATACAAAACCCTCCAAATCATCGGCATGGCTTGGATGTAAGAGATGCCGGTAAGGGAAAAGAAGGATTGTGTAAATTCTGGAAAAGGATAGGTGTATCCTATGGCAAATGGAGTAACTGGAAAGGCAACCCATGTTTCTGAAACATAGTCGCTCAGAATAGTAGGATCAAAGGGTTTGAAAAAAGCACTCGCCGGAAAGCAATGACGAATCTTGTCTATCTGAGCATCATTAAAGTAACACCTTTCATTTGTGGAGTCTTTGATGATCTTTTGACTCTTCAAGGGACTATCCTTCTGGTGATCCTTGGCGGGGGAGGACCGGAGCATCATTCTCAAAGTGATGGTGATGAAGAAAGAAAAACAGAGTAAGAGAGGGAGAAAGAGGAGAAAGAGATACCTGATTGATCTTCAACTGAGAATATAAAGGGAGTTTCTTTCGGATTTAAATGCATTTGATCCTATCTCTATCTCCTATTTATAATCATGATCGTGCAGGGTTGTCATTTCTGTGACGTCATGGTTGCAACGGCTAGTTCGATATCAACGGCTATATATCCGTTAGTTAGTTGCGGATAAGATTAAGAAAATATAACTCGCTCATTTTACAAATTACTCCTTATATTTTGGGGGCAATTGTTAGGGGAGGATTTTCTAACAATTAGTGATCCTTATTCGTTATCCTAATTAATGATCCTTACTTCTGTGACAGATAGTGATCCTCAGAAGAGCTTCAGGATCAGGATCATGGATCACTTTAAGGATCCTCGTACTGACGATTGTTTATTTGTGTTTTGTGTTACTTTGCAGGAGTAACAAGCTTGACTTAGTCTTGGCGACATTCCTGGAGAATATTCCCAGACTATCCCGCACGTGCTTGGCCAAAAATGGACGTTGTGGAGAACGTGGGAGCTTGGCACAAAAGTCGGATAGTTAGTTTTAGTAGTTAATTTCTATTTTAAAAGGGGTAACGAGCTAGTAGAAAAACACTTAGTCATTTTTTCAGCTACACACTCTCATATACTCGCACACTTGAAGCTCTCGACGAACATTCATTCATTTTCACTCACCTTTACACATTTCACGATAGTGATCCTTGTACCTAGCTCGTTACTATCCGAAGTTGTAAACATTTATTCATTTATTTGAGCTTGGTGATCGGTAGTTTCCATCACCCGGGGTTTTTTGTGCCGGAGATCAACTCTTGATCAAGGGCTTTTTCCCCGTATAAATCCTTGTGTCATTTATGCAATTTACATTGAAGTGATCCTTGTTATTGTTCTACATTATTAGCATCATACCCCATAACAGAGAGTTTGGTTGCAATATCCTCAACATATTTTTTGACCAAAACACTTTCCATCAGCAGGATTTGTGGTATTCTGAAATGCTTTCCTTAATACCATATCACCAACTTGGAACTTTCTGATCCTGACATTCTTATTGTAGGCTCCAGCCATCCTTTGTTGATAACTAGCCATTCTTATCTTTGCAAAATCCCTGAGTTCTTCTATGGTATCCAAGTCTTGAACCAAGTTTTCAGCATTTCCCTCAGGATCACGGATGCTTGTTCTTGCAGTAGGAACCACCATCTCTGTAGGGATCACTGATTCTGCTCCAAACACTAAAGAAAATGGATATTGCTATGTCTCTGACAAGCATCACATCTCTTGGCATAATCCACAACATCCTTCTTCATGGTAGGCTAATAATATCCTGTCCTAAGGACCCTTGAGAACAGTGCTCTGCCCCCCCGTATGGTTTCCACAATCTCCTTCATGAAAATCCTTTAGGACTTCTTGAACTTCAGGATCCTCAATGCATCTTTGATATGGACCTGCAAGAGAACGTTTATATAGCATGTTATTTAATATTGTGAATTGAGATACCTTGATTTTGAAAGCTCTAGGATTTTTTCCTGTTGGGATCTCTCCATGTTGTATATATCTCATGATTGGAAGGATCCATGATCCTGAATGAGATTGTGTATCATCACTAGGGATGATTGCAGAATCCTCTCCTATCTCCATAGCTATATGATCCTCGATAGCAGGGGTTAGGATATGAATAATGGGAATTTTAATATTCTCTGGAATCTTCAAGGATGATCCAAGGTTGGCCAATGCATCAGCTTCTGCATTTTCTTCTCTGGGTACCTGTGTTAAACTAAAAGAAACAAAAGAGAGTGCCAATTCTTTGACTATCTCTAAATATTTAATTAGCCTTTTGTTTTGGTCAAAAATCAAGCTAAGATAATGCAACCAAACTTTCTGTTGTGAGGTGTGATGCTTGAATCAATGAACAATGCTAAGGATCACTCAGAAATGAAATGAACAAGTGACACAAAGATTTATACGAGGAAAAAACCCTTGATCAAGAGTTGATCTCCGGCATAAAAAACCTCGGGTGATGGAAACTACCGATCACCAACTCAAATTAAACTAACAAGTTATTACAACTTTGGATGATAGCGAGCTAGTTACAAAGATCACTATAGTGTAATGTGCAAAAAGTGTGTAATCGCCAAGTGAATTGTCAAGAGCTGATGAGAGCAGTTACGAGTGTGTGTGTTAAGCTAAAAATAGCCAAGTGTTATAATCTTGCTCGCTAAATATGGAATATGCTCCAGGAATATCGCCAAGACCAAGTCCAAGCTTGTACTCCTGCAAAACAACATCATATTCAAAGCAGACAATCGTTAGTGTAAGGATCACTATGATGATCCATGATCCTGATCCTATAATACCCTCTGAGGATCACTAATTCAAACAGAAGTTAGGATCCCTCAGCTTGACAGTAATTGAGGATCACTGATCTTTGGAAAATCCTCCCCTAACAATTGCCCCCAAAATATAAGGAGTGAAATGTAAATAAACGAGTTGTATTTTCTCGTTCTTATCCGTAACAAACCAACGGATATATAGCCGCTAAATTCTGACTAGCCGTTGCCATCCTGACGTCACTGAAGTGACTATCCTGCAAGATCATCATTATAAATTGAAGTTAGAGATAAGGGTTAGAGAGTATTTAAATTCGTGCGTTTCCTCCTTTAAATCCTCATTCGAAGATTTGATCAGGTATTTCTCTTTCCTTTCTCTCTTCATCTTCTCAATTCTGTTTCTTGTTTTCCACCATCTTCATGACCAAAATGATGCTGAGGTCTTCACCAGTTAAGGATCATAAAAAGGACAGTCCCTTGAAGACCCAAGGGATCATCAAAGACTCTGCGAAAGAAAGATGCTGCTTTACCGATCCACAGATAGACAGAATCCGTCATTGTTTCCCGGCGAACACCGTTTTCAAAACTTTTGATTCCACCGTCCTGAGCGACTATGTTTCTGAAACCTGGGTAGCTTTTCCGGTCACCCCATTTACAATAGGATACTCGTATCCTTTTCCTGATTTCACACAATCTTTCTTCTCTCTCACCGGCATCTCCTACATCCAAGCAATGCCAATGATCTGGAGGGTCTTGTATACCCTTGAAAGAATCATTGAACGTGAAGGAATTAATCTGGGAATGTCGGAGTTAGCAGAGATGTACGACCTTGTTAGCCATGGATCCCACCGATATCTATTCAAACATAAACCTGGTGAAGAACACCCCATCTTCAAAGCCACTAAGAATGACACCAACTGGAAACGGCGATTCTTCTTTGTCAGAAGGGATTCTATCCCTGATGGAAAGGATCTGCCTAGGAAATGGACCACCCATGGTAGGATAGAGGATCCTGAGAAGGATCACATGATGACCTTGTTTCTGCTGAGGATCACTAACATCCTTTTGTTTCTATTTTGCAGCTATTACTGTCGCACACCTTATCACAACACCTGCAACGAAGGAAATGCTTGCTGCTTTTCGGAGGCTTGATCCTGAAATAAGATAATTTAAAGCAAATACCCAGGATTCTCAAGAGGTATCCTGAGGTTCTGTCACAATGTCAAGTAAGTATCCCATTTTGTGCATAATTAAATGTTTAAATTAAAATGAAATGAGGATACTTATCTGTTTTGGGCGTGTAGGTGCTGGAAAATCATCGAAGTCTGCTACCCGTTTCAGTGTCACCGATCTCACCACTGTTGGTCCAAGGTCTGGGAAGAAAAAGACTGCTGCTAGCCCAAGTACTGCCATCCCCAAGGCTACTGCTTCCAAGGGAAAGAAGAGGAAAGCCTCAGAGGCTAACAATCTAGAAGGCCTGCCTCTAATCCGCCACCAGTTCCTTGAGTACTTCGCTGATGTAAGGATCACTGACTTAGCTTAGTTATCCTGCCCACTTGAGGATCTTGTGATCCTAAACTTCACATTGTCTTTTTGCAGAAATTTGATGAAATTGAGGACTACGTAGGCAGTGTTGAAGAGGTTGAGCAAAAGTGTTTGGACCTCCAGAAGATCATGCTAGCCAAGGATCAGAAGATTGCCTCCCTCGAAAATGATGTCAATATGGTAAAGAAGGAACTCGTCCTGGCTCACATCACTGCTGACCAAGAGAAGGCTGAAATCACCAATGATGCCAAAGTCTCCGCTGCCATTGCTATGTACAAAACCCAGTTGCAGATGGCCCAAGAAGCTCTGGATCCTGTCTTTGACAAGAGCAGCTGGGACGTAGAGGGCTGGAAGGCTAGATTGGCTGAGCTGGACGATGAAGAAGAGGTCTTAGCAATTGAGGCGAGTGGAAGTGGAAAGGATCATGCTGATGCTGATGATGCTGGTGGTGATGCAGCAAAGGTGTAGGCTGCAGGAATGGGCGATGAAGGACATTTCTAGACGTAGCCGGAGCCCATTTTTTATAATTTGGTAGTTTTATTTTGGTTATGGTGTTTTGAAACAATCTTGGGTTGTAATAACTTTAGACAATAGTTTCTAGGGTGAAGGATCATGGATCCATGGACAATAGGCAGGATAATGGGTGGTGGATGGATCCTCTGTTTGGGGGATGAAGCCACTCGTTATCCTTCCGTCTTTTATTTCCTGCACTACAAAGACCCGTAAACAATGGACATCCTTTGCCAACCCATGTGGACGGGCCACGTTTTGCTGGTAGGAACGTGGGTTGGCAATTTTGACAACCTTAAAGGGTTTAACGTTTTGTTAATAAATAAAACCTTAACTTTTTGGCTATCTTCCGTGTTGTTATCCTTGTGAATACTTTACCTTTCAATTGTTGTGATATAAACAAAATGATTAGATATAAACAAGATCCATCATCTATCAAGATCCTGCAAACAAAATGATTAGATATAAACAAAGTAATAACAAGACCATCATGATGAGGATCCTGGACATCAACACGATCATCCTCATCAAAAGTTATAATTTTTTCCTGTGTAACAGTATAGGTTCGGATGGGTCTATCCCCATTATACATCTTGGTCTCCTTGGCATGCCTCTTGGCTGCTGAAAAGGAAGTGCCACATATATCTGATCCACCGGATATGAAGTTAATAATTTGTGCATCAGCAGGAGGAGCAGGAGCTCTTTCTGGAACTTTTTCAGGATCCTGGATCCTTGACTTTTTTCTTCCCAACAGCTCCTTCAAGTGTCCTTTGCTTCATAGGTAACCAATCTCTTTTCTGAGTGCAATACATTCTTCACTGAGATGACCGAAATCTTCATGGTATGCACACCATTTGGATTTGTCTTTCGTTGCAGCCGGCTTATCACTTTTTCTGGGCCATCTCGCTTTCTCACCTAAATTCTGCATTGCAAGGATTAGTTCATTGTTATCAACAGAAAAACAATATTCAGAAATTGGAGGATAATCCTCATCATCCTCTTCCTGTTCCACTGCATGCACATTATGGTTATCAGACTTATTATAAGACTTTGACTTGTTGTTCCTGAAGTAGGATCCTTGCTTTTCCTGTTTCGAGGATCCTGCCAGTCTTTCTTGGATCCTTTTATCATCCTCTAAACGGATGAATCTAAGGGCCCTGGTTCTTACTTCATTAAGATTCCTGCAAGGGGTCATGACAAGATCATCATAGAACAATGAATCCCTAAGTAAACCCATTTTAAAGGCTTCTACAGCCGTAGCTATATCTAGATTAGGGATATCTAAGGATTCTTTACTAAATTTAGTGATATAATCTCTAAGTGATTCATTTTGACCTTGTGTTACCCTATATAGATCACTAGTTAAACGTTCAAATTTTCTGCTACATGAGAATTGACTATTAAACAGATTAACTAGATTAGCAAATGAAGTAATAGAGTAAGGGGGAAGACTTAGCAGCCATTTGAGAGCTGATCCAGTTAATGTGGATCCAAAACCTTTACATAAACATGCTTCTTTTAACCTCTCTTGGATGGGATTGATTTCCATCCTTTCTCTGTACTGAGCTACATGTTCCTCTGGATCTGTTGAACCATCATATAGCTTCATGGTTGGTATTTGAAACCTTTTCGGTATTTCAGCATCACAAATAGGTGGTGCAAAACGAGATATCCCGTGGCTTCCATCTGTAATTTCAGGAATGGGTTTAACCACTCCTGGAACGCTGGATATCATATCCTTCAGTTTCTGTAATTCCCTAGCCATAGCTTGATTGATACCTGTATCCTGCACAAAGCTATGGTTAGCATTATGAGAATTATTCATAGTGTTACCTCCTGAAGGATTTAAGTTTGGAATTCCGGATGTGAATCCATATTGACGGGATTCTGGTACAATTGAGGGGCCAGATGAAGCAATAGTTTGCATAGGAATGAAGTCTCCTAGATGAACATCTGAACTTCCGGGTTGCACACTCCTTAAGAATCCTTGATCCTGAAAGATGTTGGATCCTTGATGTGCTGTGACTGGGGGTCTTGGAGGATAATCCATGGATCCGTAAACCTGAGATGAGGATCCTTGAACCTGAGAGGAGGATCCTTGAACATGAGAGGATCCTTGATCCCAGACCCTGGGAGGATCCTTGACCCTGGAAGGGTCCCAGACCCTGGAAGGGTCCCAGACCCTGGGAGGATCCTTGACCCTGAGATGAGGATCCTTGAACCGTCTGTACTCCCACATATCCTCCGGAATTGAAGAAGGATCCCTGATACTGAGACGATGATGCTAAAGGCTAAAAGCAGGATCCTTGAGCTTGCGTTATTGCTGATGATCAAAAACGCATTCCCAATGATCATCCACCTTGAAACTGGACATCAGCTGGAGCAGAGTGTTGGGTAGTTATGACTGGAGTGTGGAAATTCAGTGATCTAGGCATCAATGGAGAGTGATCCTCCACTGATCTCTTCAATTTTTTGATGTCATCAATCTCTCGAAGGATCCTGTCATTAGTTTTGTCCTGCTGCTGCATGTAATCCCTTATCTGCAAAATCAAAGAATAAAGATCACTGTTAGAAGGACTAGAAGAAACAACAGAAGTTGGTGCTTTTGGGAAAATGGGGCTTTGTTTCTTCGCAGCATTTTCAGCACTCTTCTGGGATCCAAAGGGTGGTGGAGGCAAAGGTGGAATGCCCTGCGAAGAAGTGACTGCCGGCATAGAGCTTGAAGTGTTCTTCGCTGAGGAAGCCATGTGGTTGAAGGTGATGAACCGGAATGACCGAAATGAATAAAATTTGTCAAAAATGAAGCACCAATTGCCCCACGGTGGGTGCCAAACTGTTTTGGTCAAAAATCAAGCTAGGATAATGCAACCAAATCTTGTTTTGTGAGGTGTGATGCTTGACTTGAATAGCAAATGTATGAACAAACTTCGAATGAAATTAACAAGTGACACAAGGATTTATACGAGGAAAAAACCCTTGATCAAGAGTTGATCTCCGGCATAAAAAACCTCGGGTGATGGAAACTACCGATCACCAACTATATTAATTAAGTAAAGGTTACAAATCGGGATGATAACAAGCTTCTTACAAGGATCACTAGTGTGCAATGTGTGTGTAATCGCCAAAAATTTGCAGAGAGCTTTTTTGAGTGTGTGTTTGCTAATCGTTCTTACTATCAAGACTTGTTATCCCCTTTTAAAAATAGAAATAAGCTAAGTAACAAACAACCCGCAAATTGTGCAAGCTACCCACGACTTCCATAACGGTCATTCTAGCTATGCACGTGCAGAATATTAAAGCATATTCCCCAGGAATATCGGCAAGACCAAGTCCAACTCGTTCATTCCTGCAAAACAAGTTTAAATATAATGGAAACAACCGTTAGTGTTAGGATAACAATGAGGATCCTGGATCCTTAAATCCGCAACGTCTTCTGAGGATCCTTAACTCAAACAGAATTGAGGATCCGTGATCCTGGCTGCACTTGTGGATTCGTGATCCTTAGGTATTGAAAATCTATCCCTAACATTTCATATTCAATAACAACCATTTTACTTACAAAATCATATCTGGTAGCTGCTTTCTATACGGTTGTTTTTTTAACAGCAAACACAGATCTTTTTACATATGAGTAAAATCCACCTACTGTTCATTTTAAGACACTTGAGTTCGCATCACTTTAGTAAGAATAAACACCTGATGCCACTAGACCAAGAAGACATGTACGTCCCTACATTTGTTATCAGCGAGTTACCGTAGTCCTTCACATGGACAGGACCACATCAGTGTAGATATTTTCATATTCAATAACAACCATTTGAACTACAAATGGATACATACATGCTAATCATTAATGCCATACTGGTGTTTTTAAATAGCGAACACACATCCTTCTAAAACATACTCCTAAAATTCACCTATTGTTCACTTTAAAAGACTTGAACTCGCACAACTTTAGTAAGAATAAACACCTGATGTCACTAGAACAAGAAAACATACCTACATTTGTTATCATGTGAGTTACCGTACGTCCTTCACATGGACAGGACCACATCGGTGTAGATATTTTCATATTCAATAACAATCATTTGAATTACAAATGGATATATATATTTATATATATATATGCTAATAACGCATGTTAGCTGTTGTCCATACGATTGTTTTTTAACAACGGACACACATCCTTCTAGCATAAACTCCTAAAACCCACCTATTATTCACTTTGAGAGACTTGAACTCACACCACTTTAGTAAGAATAAATACCTGATGCCACTGCTAGGCCAAGATGACATGTACGTCCCTATATTTGTTATCATGTGAGTTCCGTACGTCCTTCACATGGACACAACCACATCGTTGTAGATATTTTCACATTGAACAACAACCATTTGAATCACAAACGGATACGTATATGCTAATCACTAATGAATGTTAGCCGCTCTCTCCGCGGATATTTTTTTAACAACGAACACACACCCTATTTATTGTTTCCATTGACAGGACCACATCGGTGTAGATTAGCTGTTAGCCGCAATGCATGCATCCCCACCTAGACAAGAGCTCATGCCCACTTCATTTCCACTCACCCACCATACATGCCTCTTGGTGAATCCAACAATGGTGGGAAACGAATCCCATTTAGCTAGATAATCAATAGTGCTTTTTTATTTATTAATCATAAGACTTAACATACACAAGACACAATTTTAAATAACATACAGAATCAAACGTTACTCAATACATTTATTCTTTATTACACTTAATTCCCATCATGTCTATACATACACACACCTATTTGTTTGGTGTTTTAATGTACGCCAGATTCGTCGAGTTCCCAACCCTCGTCAATGTTTTCAAATCATAAGCAATCCAACACCTCGATCGATCAGTGTGATAGAAATAACCCACACACTTACAATCACTCGTGCATTTGCTCTCGCACTGGCTTTGTTTCGTCTCATCCCCCCTCGTGTACTTGATCATAAAATGATCAACCCCTTCAAGCTTGTAATAGTAAAAGTCACTAGCCTTACAAGATGTCACCTTTTTCGCCTCGCAATCTTTGCTCCACCCACTTAGCCCATTCGGCGTGGGGCACGCCACACATTGGTTATCCTCACACAGCCCAAACTTCCCACATCGTTCCGGCAATTGGCACTCGCTTACCCTCGAATCGCGGTCAAGCAACGCGTAGAATGGGTCCCACGCATAGTTTTGCACGTTCGGACTGTAGGTGAAGTATCTAAGGTTTCCATCTATCCCGAGTCTAACATACGACAAAGTATTATTGTGCCTTGTGAAGACCGTGTTGCTATTTGAGGGAGAGAACAACGGGTTCGAATTCCTGAAATGGTAACGAAAGAACAAGTAATAAATCGAAAGATCATCAGGATACCGTGGTTCTGAAATAAGAGTTAAGTTCGTAAAAGTGTTGGTATCACTGTCTATCCCTGGGTATTCTGCCCAATAAAGCATTGTCTTGTAATACAAAGCTATCCTTCTGGACTCCAACACTAAGCTGTACGGCCCATCAATGTTGTTCTCAACCGAAGCTCGACTCACAAGCTTACTCACACCATTGACCATTAGAGACTGACCCACCAAGAGAGTGTCGGTTGGGTAATCAAAGCTTTGCCATATGTAACTACCCTTGGCATCAACAAGAACCATGTTACCGTTCGGAAGCAACTCGAAACCGACCACACCCTTGTTCGCGGTATTCGTTTGCCACACGACTTGCCCATCGGCTTCTGCCAGGACAAGGTTTCCGTTTGTACCGAATGAGAATGTGGCGTTTTCGCGAACTGGCTTACCGCGGTTAGCTTCCCAAACCCAACGCATAATATTTTCGGATCGAACTAAACCCATACGGAGAGCTAGAGTGTATGCATTAGGGGTGGTGTTGTAGAAACAAAGCTGGAATGGGCTGCGGAAAGGCTCGAGAACACGATAAGTCGCGTCGTACTCCACAATATAGAGTCCGAATTCGCCTTGATTGACATAAGTGAATGTCTCTGATGCAGGAACAAGAGCTTGAGAGATCGAGAATAGGAAATGAAAGCATAGGGAGATGGCTGAAATGGAGTGAAAAGAAGCCATTTTTGGTTGTGTTTCAAGACAACTAAAGAACTCCTTTATATAAGCGAGCACATTTAGTTTCTACCATTTGTTGGAAAAAAAACATTATTGGATAAGGCGGCTAAAATATCAAAAAGTACAAATATTAAATGAAAGAGTTAAATTCCATTTTAGTCTCCGTGTTTTGAGTCATTTTACCAGTTTAATTCAAAGGTTTTATTATTCGCTTGTAAGTTCAAAAATGTTTCACCGTTGTCATTTTAGTCCACTGAGTTAACTTCATTCATTTTTTCTGTTAACGGGATGGGCAATTCAGTCATTTTATATGGCTGAATTGCCTCTAGTTTAACAGAAATAACAAAAATGGAATGAGATGAAGCCATTTTTGGTTGTGTTTCAAGACCATGAAACAACTTCTTTTGTAATACAACTCATTTGCTCTTCTTAAATATCCGGGGGATGTGTGGATAACCAAAGCATTCAGAAATTATCCATATACAAATTACTAAATGCCTTATTTATTACATGCCAAATGCCTTATTTATTACATGCCCCACAATACTTTTGGAAACTTATCCATATACCAATGTCAGTATTTAAATTTTTTTTTTTGTAAGAAACAATATGCATCTCCTACCATATATAGTCCAAGCACAAAAAACTTGCAATAATGGCAGCTTCTTCTTGTAGCACTGATTTATCCCTGTAAACATCATCTTGTGAATAAGATGTGAGAAAGATTCAAAGAATGCAAGATTTCAGTTTAAAGAAATACACAAATAAAATCATCCATGTTGTATCACAGATAAAATCATCCATGTTGTATCACCTACTACTGTTTTCGGTTATGTTTTCAGTTCTAAATCATTTTTACTTCTGAAACTTGCAATGACATTGTTTTAGAATTTCATTGTCACAATAGGACATACCCATATTCAATCTGGTTCAGTCCAGTGTGGGACCAAACCGATACTAGACCAGAACCTAAATTGTCACCAGACATTTGAATTGGTAAAGTTAACATTCAGTTATATATTTTAATTTCCATCTCTAGAATTATTTTTATTTTTCAAATATACTCAATATATTTCAATAATATGAAAATAAAAATGGATTAATTTTAAAATAAAATTGAGTATTAAAATGTATAAATTGGTGATGATTTAGAAATGTAAGTATTAATTAGTAAGTATGTTTGTAGGGTTTGAGAAAAAATTGGTGTTTTTGATGCATATGTAGAAATGGCAGTTGACTGGATTCTATTAATAAGTGCATTTAGCACATTGCATTGGTAATGGTCTAATACATTGTCACAACAAGAAAAGAACTTAAAAAGATGTGTTTATCAGATGTTGTATAGACAGGTAACTTCAGTATCAACGAAGACTGTTTGTACAAGGATGAAAGTATAAGTGATGATAAAACGAACAGCGTTCCTGCCCTCTCCTTCACTAGATTATGAGACCGCACCTGCTAAAAAGGAAAATGCAAAGATCAATTCAAAGGTGGATAAAAACCGTATGTTATGAAATTTCTATCCATATACATATGAATTGGTCAAATGTTGCAGTTTCTATGGGACAAAAGACGAGTGCCCTACTGATATTCAGTCCAATACTTAGGGGAGGGGGGAGGGTCACTAGTGATAGAATTCTATCACTCACAAGCACCAATCAAGTTCCGCCATGTCATCAACTTTTTTTCCATCACTCACAACCTTTTTTTAGTGGGGGTGGTCATCACTCACCACCACACCCAACAATTTCCCCCCAACCAACAACTACCCTCACAAAATAATATCATCACGGCGTTGAAAATATCACGGAATCGAGAAACCGTGATACAATAACGCCTTATACTTTGATCGGCAGTGGAAAGACAAAACCCATCACTCGTTATATTGGGCTATCACGGAACCGCCCGGTGTCCTTTTTTTATTGGTCTAATTGGGTTATGTAATATCCTAAACAGGTTAAATAAAAAAAATTACTGTCGAAATTCGAAAAATTAATCACCCAAGGTGTATTATTTTATAAGCATTTAACCATGTAAATAGCTATCTATTTATTGTAATAATATAGTGTGTGCCTCCATATGTGGTGCTTTAATTCATTTAGTAAAGAATAAAAGTGTTACTGGTTAACCCAACATAACCATGCCTTATAAAATCATTGATTTCAATTCAAACATGTTTTGACCCGTTATCCACGTCGGGCATTTTGCCACCTCTATTTTAATAAATAACTGTGAGGAAAACAGAATCCATGATGTTGTATATCGGGTCACCGTTGTCGTGTCGGTTCGATCACTAAATCCACACCATAAGTTGAAGTTGGTTAATTGGGTGAATCGTTCGATGATAGCCGAGCCATAGTTGATTCAAGTGGATCCCATGCAAACTTGAAGATCACATCCATCTAGCCACGTTCTACAAATATTTATTTCTAGCTGTGTTGATATGTATATATATTTTTTTCTACCACTACGTATTATTTTTATTTATTTCACTTTTAGTTGGTTTTAACGCACTTTCCTAAATACAAGCAATGTGGGTTGTTTCTGTTGGCTTCAGGCCCCCAAACAAATTATCCAAATACTCTTCAATTCGTATGTGTATGGCAGAAAAGAAAAATAATATAGTAGAGTGAATGTTGTAGAAAGAAGACGATAAAAGCTGTATTTTACTCAACTAGTAGGGTGTCCGTGTGATGTAGCGGGGGCGACACTTTGCATTGTGGTACTCGTTTCTGATAGTTTTTCTTATTTGTATAATACTAGGTTATCACCCGCGAACTTCGCGGGTCGGAAAATTTAATATACATTATCACAAAGTGTTCAAATAATATAAATACAAACAAAGTGACATATTTATTACATAAATTACTTATTGATAAAGTGAAAATACAATTAAAATGCACAGAAGTATAAAATATTATACTTTTTTTTACTTTTATTAAGGATTAAGGTGTCCCCCGACAAACAACCTTTACTGTTTCTCTAGGCCATCTAGAACTTCTGACTACGGCCATCACTATAGATCTGCAAAATAAAAGACAAACATTAAATAACATCACAAAGTAACTAACCTCCAAATGAAAGATATGTTGGTAATCCAATCTAAAACTTAAACCTAAAAAATACAAAAGTTTAAAGATACTAAGACTAAGCGGTATGGGGGCCGGCTTAGGCCCGGCGCCGGTCCCCCACACCACCCCCCTCATCCTGTCCCGGCGTAACCGGCTCCTCACAGACGAAGTCGATGGGCCATTCTCCTCTCTCCTTCTCTCACATATACCTATACATACATATATATATAAAGAGGTTCATCCCCCACCCCTAGGTCCATCACCCTCAAGCCCTTCCTACGTGGCGGCCCATCCTCTTGAGGATGGGGCTCTCCATACCCTCTAGTCTAACAACATTTAGTTAGTTGACTACACAACTCCCTACACCACATAAGTCAAAGTTATTTACTGACAATATTAGACAAATATTTGAAAAAAAAATAGTATTTCTTTAAAGTTTACAAAATACAAACACTTGGCGTGCAGGTAATCCTCTTGACTTGCAGACTTGACAATCTTCTTTTATTGCCAACTATGTCTAAAGTCTTTAGCTTGCACACCCACCTAAATTGATTCACTCCAACATCTCATTTAATCCATTAACCATGTTCACATACTAATTTTATTACTAAAAAATATATCTATTTTATGTTTAGTAGGTATATTTATTGGCAAGACATGTTTATATATTCATAATTGCAAAATTTCTAACAAATGTTCACAAATCCACTTTAAATTCATTGAAACAGAAACTTTTACATCCAAGATGGTAACCGGAAACATTTTCATGCCCGTGATTGTCACAGGATCGCGAGGTGATTGTCACACTTACCGCGATCACAATAAGCTTTTGATATTTTAGAGAAATAATCTAAATGTACATTGATCTAGCAACAAAACAATAGCAAACTAATTCAACGACACTTGGCAGAGTTGTATCGACATCATATTATATATTCATAAATGTGTGTATAATTAACTCAATGTATAAATAATAAACAATACAAATTTACCTGCATCAATAATTCGACGTGGTTTTCATTATCAAATATCAACAATGGAAAATGTCACATTTCCAAGCACACTACTGCTGCTAGCATTGCAAAGCATTATCCTGGATTGTCTTGCTAACATGAACAACATCCAGTGCTTCCTAAAAGTAATAAAAACTTTATAATGAATATCAATCTAAGATACATAAAGATAAGCAAAGAACAATCCATACATAAAGAAAAAAAAACAATAGAGATGACTAACAATCCCCAACGAAACCATACACCAAACATTCTCCCCCCTAATGACTTGAAATTGCAGCAACAGTATTAGAGGTTGTCTAAATGGCTATGGCTCTTTGTTTCTTCAATGCTCACTTGTAACAAACACATAGTTGGATAAAAAAGTATCTCATTTTTAAAACAACAATTCAAAAATATCCTCTGAATGCCTTGGAATTGTAACTACATCCCATGAGAAATGATGACTATCCAAGGCCCCTTTGCGAGGAGAATACAAACACAAATCTAACCCAAACACTTTCTCCACTAATGACTTAACAAAAGCAAGATTGTCCTTTATCTTTTGAAAATTTTAATTCAAAAAATAATAGAACATGTTGAAACCATGAAAGAAAAATGTAATAATAGGAGCTCTACCTGATGAACATTAACTTTCGTCATGTAAAAATTACAAAAGATTAGTAATGTACAAAAGATGAAACCTTTCTACAGTTTTACAATTTACATCAACACTCTCATCTTAAACTAAAGCAGTCCTCATCTTAAACTAAAGCAGCAGATCCATATTACAAATATCCACTACGCAAAATTCATCAAACCTTGACCATATAAAGGTTAAACCTTTAAAAAACTACATATAAAGGTTTGAAAAAACACAAAACTAACCCATGATCTAATCGAACACAAAATATATTAGGGATATTTGTTGATATGTCTTTGAAGTTAACCATTCGTAATCTTGATGGAGTTGATACCGTTATTTCTTTCCGAGCTGAGAAGCATGGTCGTGGGTTCAGATATGTTGCAAATGAATGGCGAAAGAAGTTCATCAATACGAATGGTTTAAAGGCACCTAAAAAATGCACCTTTGTTTACTGTCTGGATATCGACAAGTTGATTTTGAAAAAAGTCTCCAAGTAGTTTGTGGTGTGATTTTAGGTCCAAACTCTTTTAGTATTTCGCATTAAGCTAATCGTTTGTGTTTCTAAACAATATTATATGTGTTTTTTTTGTTTATGGTGTATCTAAACACTATTAAGCTTATCTTTTGTAAACATATTTAATAGATTTTGGTTGATATGTTGGACATATAAAGGTTGATAATTGGTATGCATTTCAATCATGTCGCTTTTTCCTTTGGGTTTAATCCATTACATTGCCTTTGAATTGTAATGATTTGTATTGTATATTTAAGTTTTACGTTATTTATAAATACTTCAATATTGTAATATTTTTTTAAATTTCAAATTTCAAATTTCAAAACACACACGAATTTTCTTTATAATGGTGAGTATATTTAATTTAATTAAATTTATGATTCAACATAAAAACATTGAATCATTGATATTACACAATAGTTTCCATGTTTTGCTTTTTCTTCTAATTTAGTGTTCATCTTAATTCTAATTTGAAATTTAAAATAACAGATTGTTTTTTTTGTAGTTAATTAGTAATCAATACTTTCCATATTATATCTTATTTGAATTTCAAATTTCAGATTTATACTTTATTTTATAACCTTATAACCATTCTTCAATCATGTCCTTTTTTTGTGTTAAATAACCATTCTTCAATTATGTGCTTTTTTTATTTGTGTTAATTATAATGACTTGGATTGAATATTATAAATTTACATTATATAAAAAATAATTCAATTTTAATTTGAATTATAATCATTTTCTTATCGATTGTTTCAATACTATATAACTTTTTCTTTTAAATTTCAAAATACTCCAAAAGCTCAAAATAAACACAAATTTTATTACAACATAGAGAATATTTGATTTAATTAGTTTTGGATCAATAAAAACCGTAAATAATTGATAATTATAGTAAATATATAGCTGATTGGTAGGTAATTAATAGACAATAATTTCCATAACATAAAGTCTTTTCTAATTTATTTTTGGTTTCAATTTGAATTTGAAATTCAAAATTTCATTTATACAACCGGGATTTACATATAAAGCAGTTACTCGTCTAATATTTAACAGAGAAAAAAACACAAATTACTAAAGATTAAAACAACAAACATAATAACAATTATGCGCTCCTGGTCGAACGAAACAAATGATAAAGCGACACACCTTTTTTGAAGGAAAGCAAGATTAAAATTGACATCATGACTCATAGTCCAAAAACAAAATATTTCCTACAAGAGTCCGCCAAAAGAGTTAATTACATAGTTAGTCCCTGTGGTTTTATAACACCCTAACACATTTAACCTTAACACAACGCAGCGGAAATTCGAGTTTTAAAATTTCTTTCATGACATACATCTTGACATTCTAAAAATTCATTTTATAGTATAAGAACATAACTTATCAACACTAAATTACATATTTAAACATTCCCGTACAATCTGTCTTTTGACTCGATCCTCGATCTCCAATCCTTGGGTATCCTCATGACTGGTACTACCTGCGCTCACCACATAAAATTCATACATTAGTACGCATTATAAACATACAAGGTTTGTTCACGTTTACTTCTTGTTTCATTTACTCTTCACATTCCAGCTTTTCCATCCTGTCATACCATCCGTGGTGAGACTTCTTTGCCATTCCTGCATTTCACTTTTAACTCCATGTACACGAATAAACAACGTAACACTTGATCGTACCAAAAGACTTACATACATACCTAACTTCATACATACTACCTCCATACATACATACGCACACACATACATGTCAACCTACATACAAACTTACATACAATTACATATCAATCATTCTATACGTATCTACATATATGCATACCTACATAGTCACGTACGATCATGTCATCCCACCTATATACATTCTCACATACATACATACGTACATACATACATACACCTTATTACATGCCTTCACACGAACCTACATACGTGCATACATTCGTACATACTCACTTTCGTACATATACATACTTCCTACATACACTCATACATACATACACTTAGGTTTATAAAACATATATACGTACATGCCTACATACTTACTTACATGTATGTTTATAATCACTTGTTTTAACATACCTCACTCATACTTACCTATTCATATACATCTTCATATATCCTTACGTACTTGCTTACACGCTATAATCACACATACCTTCACGCATACTCGTTTACATACATTTATACATACGTGTATTTCCCACATCATTGCATACATACATACCCTCGTACATATCTTTACACATACATACATTCACATCTACATGCATACAAACCTTTCCCACATCATTGCATACATACCAATGAGAATTAAATTAATAATTATTACCTGGGGTACGGGATCCCGCTTTAAGGTGGGATTCTTGCCTGAGGTATGGGATCCCGCTTTAAGGTTCCTAAATGGAACCTAAGGTGGGATTCTTGCCTGGGGTATGGGATCCCGCTTTAAGGTTCCTAAATGGAACCTAAGGTGGGATTCTTGCCTGGGGTATGGGATCCCGCTTTAAGGTTCCTAAATGGAACCTAAGGTGGGATTCTTGCCTGGGTATGGGATCCCGCTTTAAGGTTCCTAAATGGAACCTAAGGTGGGATTCTTGCCTGGGGTATGGGATCCCGCTTTAAGGTTCCTAAATGGAACCTAAGGTGGGATTCTTGCCTGGGTATGGGATCCCGCTTTAAGGTTCCTAAATGGAACCTAAGGTGGGATTCTTGCCTGCAGATCCGCTTTAACGTCCGAACGCGCTAAAACTTGCATAACTTTCAACCCGTATACCCGTTTAACCTCCCGTCTCTTCCCACATACTTGTAAATTCACAATTTATCATATGAACTTAAAATCCCACATCCGGATTAATGAAATTCTTATCTTACGCCCTATCGGCTTATCATCATTTTCTAAATATTTGACCCGTTATGGGTATTTTGCGCATTAAACGGTTTATGACAACAAAACCATACTTCCCATTTCCATACTTGTCCAAAACATTACTCTAATCGAATAACTTACTTCAAAGCTACTTTTAAGTGCGTTTACCCCAAAATACCCATCAAGGGCATTTTGGTCAAACTTAAACCCATCATTTACGACGAAAGACTTTAACACATATTTGACCTCAAACATCATGTTTAATTCATTACAACACTTTATTACTTACTTGTACTAAGAAGTGATTACGGAAATCACTTACCTTATGCCTCCGCTTTCCTATCCGCTTCCTTGTTTTCTCTTGACCCGTTAGCCATTCACGCTTGAGTCCACCTTGATATGATTCCTATACTTTCATATCACCAACATCGCATTCTCGTTAGCTTACATCATTGTACATATTAACGACCATATCAATCACATGTTTCACCCTTAACTTTCATTAGCCATTTCTAACATACATAACTCATATGATTATATCCATATCCGTTTAAACTCATGTAATTCATCATATAATCACAAACAACTCATATTGACATAACATGTACCATACGAATTCCTATAATCCTGCCTTTACGACCACGTGTCAATTTCATGTTTCTTATGCTTAGTTGACTTTTGAAAGTCAACTATATACCATATTTAACCATCGACTTATCATCATATACCCGTAACATCATATTCGATTATACGGATGACACTATATACATTTCATCATACACTTGATGCGGGTACTACATTTAAAGCATAACGTACAACTATTTCATGCATGAATCTTCTAAACTCATACATAACTCATCAAATCCTTCTACTAATCATCATATATCATTCCAAATGAACATTAAACATAACATCATCATATTCCTATACTTTCATCTTAACAATAATTCATCCTACCCACATAATACATCAATCATTCAACAAGACTCGAACATGTGAGGTGATTCTAGTCATCATCTTCATCCTAACTAACGGGTTTCACCTCTAATCATCAAATTAACGCAAACCCTACATAACCCATGTTCTAAACGAGGATTCTAACCCTTGTACATCATCAATTTCATATTAATTCACGGATTAGAACATAACCCACTTCACCCATGATCACCAATCTTGGATTTAAGACATACCTTATGATCCCCTCGTGTTGGTGATCATTAATCCATGCTCGGTTATGGATTTAAGCTTCATCTTGCCTTCCGATTTGAGCATAAAGATGGTGTTAGGGTTTGAGGCTCCATAGGAGCCTCCTGCTCCTTCTCGAACACACACGTATGTGTGTGTGTTGTGTGTGATAAGTTATTTAATAACTTAACTTTCATCTTTCCCACTTTAGCCCATCGGGTTTACCTTTAAAACATAACTGACATCACCTTCCTCTTTTAATTCTTTTGACCATACCCTTAACTAGGTTAATTAGCCTAGTTATTTATTTCCTGACGTGTCACATAATAACATACAACAAACATTAACATTCAGATTTTGGGGCGTTACAAGTCTACCACCCTTAAACAAGGTTTCGTCCCCGAAACCTTTCTCACTTTCATCAAACACACATTATCTTTTCTTCTAGTCCATCCATACGACTACTAGCCCATACTTTCCTGATCATTCTTTCTTATATCATTTTCATTTACTTGACCTGTCAATAACTGGTCAATACACATACTCTTCCGTACTTTAATATGATCCTTTCTTAATGGATCTAATATCTCCATCTCACCTTTAAAATTTACATTCTCTACATACTCTGTATAACATTTAACTTTTGTTTTGTTATCACAACAAAACTATTATTACATAATCACGCCTACGTGCATAATTCTAACGTTAACCTCATTCTACATTTTCTACAGTTACGTATACCTTGCATACCTTTATTTTATCTTTAAATCATTTCGTTCATTTCACATTACTATTGCTTTCACTTCATGCATTACTTAATTCACGTGTATAAATAGTTCATATCTCTCCAATCATGAGTTAAACATTTTACTAACCTCTTTTTCATTTCCCAAACCATGATCCGCAACCCAGATCGATCATCTTCTCCTCGAGTACTAACCGTATAGGCCAGCTTTCATTCCTTCGTGTAATGAGCTTCCGCTCGTGCACGTCCTTTCACCAATACGATTGGTTTCATTACATCAATAGTTCTAACATTATCATCAACAACATCAGCGGTTAGCATATATCATTCAAACATTCATTACACTAGGTGATTACCCACCTATAACTCTTCACCATTTCCTACGTGCCTGCTATAACGTACCACACATTCTATTTCTTACATACAATCCTTTCATTTAATTAATCATTTGCCAACTGAAGTACACGCTCGTACTTCCTTCCATTCATGCTTACTTGCGAAAACCTTATTACATCATCTCAGTATTTCTTACCAAACTTACCATTCCCGCCCCTACTTAAATTATTGTTCGGGTCACAGCCCGTCATCATTCCGACTTCTAAGAGTCAATTACCCTCATATCTCACACGTAACTTATACAAAACTTTGTCTATTATACTATCACTTTTTACTTTATACTTATTCTCTATGACCCGTTCGACTCAATCATGGTCAAACTATCGACATCTTCTTAGGCGGATTAATTTCATCTTTTTATATTTTTGAATCCGTCTCACGGATTCAGACGCATCATTCTTGCTTTTTCATTTATTGAATCCGCCTTACGGATTCAAACATTACATTCATGCCTTTTATCCTTGAACCCGCCTCGCGGATTCAAACATTACATTCATACCTTCCCTCCTTGAATCCGTCTCACGGATTCAATCATTACATTCATACCTTTCCTCCTTGAATCCGTCTCGCGGATTCAAACATTCATTCTTACCTTTCATCCTTGAATCCGTCCCGCGGATTCAAACATTTCATTCATACCTTTCATCCTTGAATCCGTCTCGCGGATTCAAACATTTCATTCATACCTTTCATCCTTGAATCCGTCTCGCGGATTCAAACATTTCATTCATACCTTTCATCCTTGAATCCGTCTCACGGATTCAAACATTGCATTCTTATCTTGTCGATCCGTACTTAATCACGGATTCAAACAGTGTAGGCTTAAAAAAATCCAAGGAAACCCTAGATATGATAAAACACACCGTAATTATTAATAAACAACAAACAAATCGATATCTTCAGATCTGGAAGCATGAAACAAATCATATCTACATGAAGTCCATGAAAGCATCGGAACACCAGAATCCTTACTTGAGGCTTTGTCCTCCTTTCCTGTACTCTCATCTGAATAAATAACATACCTGCAATTTTTTATGTTCGGATCTGAAAGAAAATAATCGTAGATGAAGTTAATAACAAAATAATTAGTATCGAATAAAAGAAAGATTCGGAAACATCTAAATAACATATAAAAACACAGTTGCAACCTTGGATCTCTATCGAATGCTTCAAAGAATCAAGAACACCATTAGGTTAAAGTGATAGAAGATGATTGTCGGTAGGTGAGATTTTGTGGAACTGATGGAGGATCTTGGCGGTGGCGATAGGAGGGAGAGAGAGCTGCAACTATGTTTTTTTAGGGTTTGTGGATGAGTAGTGTGAAAGAAGAATGAGAAAAAAAGAAATATAAAGGATCCATTAATCCGACCCATTTTCTTTCGGATCCCGTGTCCAAAATAGAGAATGGAACATTGAGATTGCTTCCCACCTAAATCTTTCACCATAACATGCCACATCAGCAAATTGTTCCACCATCACATGCCACATGGCCCAAATCCTTTTCATTTATTAATATATATAGATTTATGGTAGCATTATTGTGGTGGATATATGTCAAAAGTATTACACATGCATAGTAATTATTAAATTTAGAATTTAAATTATCAAATACTTCAAGAAACCATGGATGCAATAAAGTAACACACGAATAAGAAAAAATAAGTTTTAAACATAAATAAAAGTTATATAAAGTAGCACATGAATAAGGAAATATAAGTATTAAATATAAAAATTGAAAACTAAAAGCTCAAGTATCAAGTACTTTGCATCATGACGAGATCAATTTAATAATTATACGGCTTAAACATCTCAAGGATGTCGTCTATATTGTCATACCATCATTTGTCATCATCGATATCAGCGTCCTCCGGAATTTCTTGTATCTCTTCCTGTTTGATTGTTATATTCTTTGGAAAATGATTTTCTTCTCTGTTCTCCTCTTTAACTAATACATCACTAGTAGTAGTAGCTAGAGCAGTTTGGGGAACTGAAAAAATATTAAGTATTTTAGTTACATATTTTTATCATGTTACCGTTATATATAATGTAGGATAAAAAATGACGTTCACAGTTAAACATAATATAAAAACAAACAAACAAACAATATATCATGTTTTAGAAACATACGTACTTGTGTAAAGATCTCAAATGATGAATTTTGAAGCTCCAAAACTACTGAATAATAAATAAGATGAATGTTAAGTGTGAGTATAGAAGAATAAATCAAAGTTATACACAAAAGAAAATTTAAGTACCTGTAAACCAACAATTCTAAAGAACAAGAAACCTTTTGAAGTGAAAAAAAACTAATGAATTATACTATATATAGAACCTATAAACCAACGAATTGAATAACTTGTAACTTTTTTCAACTAACTAATATTATCCATAAGATTATTTTTGAACTTATAATCCCTAAAAATGCAACACAATCTTGTATCAGTTTTTGAAGATGTATTAAGTTTAGAATATGAAGTTTTTTTCTAAAAGTTTGTTGGTGGAAAACTTATTTACCAAATTTCTAAAAAAATGTTTTTTTATAAAAAAAGTTTTATGAAAATGAAAATGCTTCTAAAAACTTTTTTATAATTTTTTTTATGAAAAGTAAAATTCCATTTTGTTGAATACGGTATTAGATAAAGGTTTTAAATATAACCAATTATATAAACCAAGTGAGCTTGTTTGATGTCAATTTATTACCTGCTAACACATGTAAGTTTGTACACCTAATGACGTAAATACACAATCAAACATAACACAAACAAAGATCATATCAAACCCATATGTACAAGGTTTCGAAATTTAATCTAGTCATCGGAACAAATTGGTGAACAATCTAATCAAACGAAAATCGGAGTGAAAAGGGTTGGAATATTATTAAATTGATAATAATGACAACAACGTAGAGAGTCTTGAACATTTGAAATGTGATAGGACATATTGCTTTAATCACTTGTACATTAATGCATCATCTACTTATACATTTTAATCCGCACAACAATACAGACCAAGACAACTATCGAAACGTCGACAAAAAAGACTAGGTCATCACGATACCTTTTGATTTTTTTTTAAATATTATAGTTTATAAGATACGATAAAATACGTAAAATAATTATAAGTTTGTTGTGGAAGGGGATAAGTGTAACTAGTTAGCTATATTATTGTTAAAATAAAAGGATTTAAGAGTAATAATATAAAAGACTAAAATATAATTAGTGTTTAAAAGACTAAGTTACCCTTATTTTAGAGGTGTTGTTATAAATAAAGAGGGAAGAAATTCTTAATTTTTTGGTATTTTAAAATAACACTCTCTCATGCATTATAATATAGTATAGATAAACTCATAGAGCTATATATACGTAGTCTTGAAACAATCAACAAAAAATAACAAATTATACCCTAGTTTCTCCTAAAAGCTAGCCAGTATCTAACGTTAATTTTCATCCTTAATAATCGGTCAAACTATGACTAATCCTACCATTTATTTGACAACCAAAATACTAATCAATAAAACAAATAATAAAACTAGCTAGTAACCAAGTCAAGATTAAATATTTCATATCGTTTCTTTGAAATTTCCTTATGTATTGTTTTCAGATGTTTGAGGAATGCAGAATGAGTTTTAGAATGAAAAAAATGTGTGTTGGTTTATCTCATGGATTCATGTTTTCCATTGCTAGCAAAAGTTTGGCTTGTTTATGTGGTGTTCTTGGAGCTTAGATTAGAGTCAAGTGGTGTATTTGTATCTTGATTCTCGTTTAGTATTACCCTACGAGTAGATTGAGTAGTGAATCTGTATGTCAATCCTACCGTTGCTATCCGTTTTGTATTTGAATTCCTGATTTTGTATTTAGATATTATGTCATAGTATGAGGGTGTGTTGTCACAATAACCAAAATATATAACTTACTCAACAAGTGATGCGGCACATCCAGAAGATCATAGTTATTATCAGTTTTAAATTAAATTGTATCATAACTGCCTTTAATTTTTATCAAAAAAAATATGACGACATTTTTAGAAAAATAATTTTCTAAGGCATTTTCTATAAAGCTCGAGCCCAGCCAGGGGCTCTACCCCTTGGACCCTGCCAGAGGCTGCCTCCCCTTAGACCCTGCTTCCAGGGGCGTTGTCCCCTTAGAACCCCCATTCGGGGCTCTGCCCGAATACTTGGAATTATAACAACTCGAACAAGCGTGCACTTACGCACCTCGTAACTTGTTTGATGTATATTATAATTCCTAGGATCGAAGTAGTATATGAACCGACATCTATATTGTGATTACCTATGTGTGCATAACTATCAGGTGAGTTTTACTACCCCGTTTTCAAATTGTTTTACTGTTTTGCATGGGGTGAATTGCATATTACATAAGCACAAATTAGCACTTGAATACATGACCTGATGTGAATTATCCGAGTGCACACTAGTACATGGAAAGTTCCCACAGACCCAAGTGATTAACTATAGGCCAGTGAATGTGTACATAGTACTATTAGTTCAACAAAATCTATTGCGATGGCCAGGAATGCCATGAGATATGCCACAAATGTACATGTTCAAGCATAGGCTAAGGGGTACTAGCCATAGTTACACGGGGCAGTGACGTGGTGGGTATAGACCATGGTCTTGAGTTGATACATTCGAGGCTTCACTTGTAGGCATAGTATAATTACATCAAATGTGCAAAACAATTCTGTTCAAACTTATTTTGGAACAAACAAAAAACACTGAAACTCACCAATTATATGTAGTTAACCATTCAAACCTAACATGCCTTTCAGGTAAACAGGTTAACGAATGGGAAATGTACATGGATGTTTCAAGTTTTGATATGCAGATACTATGTGAATAGATGTCTACCTGCTATATGGATGTGCTGCTTAACGTACTTGTGTGAATTACGTTAGCATGTAAACATAAATATAGTGTGTAATATGGTTTTAATTATTAATACAATATTTTTTTAGTAATGTGTTTGTACCATGTGTCTGTTGCACCCCGCGTGCGCTTCTGCTGGGAGTCGAGGTGTGACACTAGATCACGAGTACACATGTTTACTATATTTCAGAAGATCTCGAGTTTGGGAGTTTACCACGTTTGAGGTTCTCGAGTTTCCCGATTCTCACGTTTTCGGGAGTTTACGAGCTTAAGGAGTTTACTACTTTTAGGAGACTTTGGGTTCTCAACATTCTGGAAGTTTACATGATCATGACTTCAAGAGAACTCAAAATTATGGGAGTTCTCGAGTTCACAAGATTGCAAGATTTTGGGAGTTCTCAAGGTTTGAGAGACTACTACTTTAGGAGTTCTCAAGAACCTGGGAGTTCTCTACATTAGGAGTTCTCTAGGTTTCAAGAGATTACAAGTTTTGGGAGACTACAATCTTTATGCTGGTGCATATTCGGTGACAATAGCTTAATAGTTTAAGAGTTTAGTCTTTGGATATTTTGTAATGGGCTTAGCTTTATGGTTAGCTAGTTTAGAAGTGAAATGGGCTTAGATATGGTCCTAGCCCAACCATATGTATTAGAGTATATAATCCTTTGTTCATGTGGAATTAGGTTAGCCCTTGATTCATTCTAGTATTCCTAGAGAGAAAGAAAGAATTGGAGAAAGAGAGAGTATGTTTGGGAGGTATTGAATTGATTGTAAACCTAGTGTTGGATAATCAATAGAATACAGGTTTGTGATTTTGTTTTTGCAAGTTTTGCAGTTTCTATGTTTTACAGATTTAGAGGATACTGCACTTTTAATCTATTCATTAATCTTATCAAGATCGATGTGAAGGCACCTACATGGTTTGCTATTCAATTGTTGTATGTAAGTTTGTTGTTGGTTTTGATAGGTGATTTTGGCATCATCGGTGTTCAAGTCCCAATCGAATAATCAAACACAAGAACAAGAATGAATGGAATAACTCTCCAAGAACTTTT
The DNA here is from genome assembly GCA_030545235.1 of Helianthus tuberosus. Taxonomy (NCBI): domain Eukaryota; kingdom Viridiplantae; phylum Streptophyta; class Magnoliopsida; order Asterales; family Asteraceae; genus Helianthus; species Helianthus tuberosus. The sequence goes on along the minus strand of CM060415.1, from coordinate 31,346,049 downwards.
ATTATAACTAAGAAAATATAACTCAAAAAACTTGATTACAATAACGCATAAACCATAACTCGGTTTATCTTCTCTTGACTCTTAATAATGTCTAACCCTACCTTGGTTTATATAGGCTAACCCTAACTTGGTGACCAAGACATTACCAAATATAATTATAATGTAATTAGGAAACCAACCAATTATGACCAACTTGTCAACATTGATCTCTCAAGTTCACCGACTTGTGACTTGATCTCCTTTGTCACCCTTTTCCCATCACCGACTTGTGATGAGTCGGGAATTATCGCCAACAATCACCCCCTTAATTTCCGACTTGAAATAGGTAGATCTAACATGTCTTCTTAGTCTTGATTCTCATAGAACTCATCTTGATCTCTAGCTGTGTTTTTCGGCTCCTTCCTAGCTCGAACATTCTTGCGACCTTGTACTCGACTAGTCCTTTCTCCATGACTCGTCCTTTGGTCATAAGAACTCGCACCACCATTGACTCGGTTGCGATCTTGAGCAAACACTAACTTTCTTGGATCATTTAATGTACCTCCTTGGTTTTGAATCCCTTGCTTGATCCTTTCTTTGAATTCTTGAACATTTGTCTTTGGATTTTGAATTTTGGGTTTCTTCATTAAACTTGGATCTTTGAGAAGATTATGACTCGTACTTGGCGTATCATCTTTTAGTTCAACTCTTTGTAGATCCCTACCCACAAAATTCTTTATTCCAGTCGTGTTATCTTGTGTACCGGGACTTGCTATCTTGAGGTTGATCTTGTACAAACGGTTCTCGGTCCTTGTCACCTTCATCATAAGCTTACCTTGATTTTCTTCTAAAGACTCGATACCCCTAATCCTGTCTTCGAACGTCTTCAGTCTACTGATTGCTTCCTGAAATGTCATGGCCTTCAAATCTATGAATTGTTCAATTGAAGCTACAATTGGAACATACTTTGCTGGACAGAGCCTAATAACTTTCTGGTAAGCTTTTTGTTTTCGTAGGTGGTTCCCAAACTGGCTGCTTTGGTCACCAACTGACTTATCCTACCTGCGAAAGAATCAATCGTCTCTGTTTCTTTCATCTTAAAAGATTCGAACTCATTTTCCAGTGGCTCAATCTTTGCCTCTCGAACCCTTTCAACCCCAACATACCGTGTCTTCAACGCTTCCCAGATTTCCTTTGCAGACTAAAACTGAGCTACTTGAAACACGAGCTCTTCGGATATTGCCTGAAGCAGAAGTGCAACTGCCATGTCATCCTTTTTGGTAGGGATGAGATTTTTTACCGAAATACCGGTAACGTACCGGTACCGTACATACACCGTATCGTACCGATCATAAACAGTACCAGTATCGGTAATAGATTTTTTGAAATTCGGTATCGGTAAAAAACGGTATCGGTACCGGTATTTTTCGGTAAATACCGGTATTAATACCGAATTTAATAATGACTTCATGTATTTTGCTATTATCTTAGATCCCACTATGAAGTTATATTTTCTTGAATATTGTTTTACAAAAATCAATATCAAATTTCTTTTGTTTGGTTATTTTTAATCAATTATGATGATTTTTTAGACATGTTGGAATTTGGATGTTAAAAGTTGAACCCATGGATGTTTACCTTTTGATTTTTTTGACTACTTAATATGTTTACCCTTTGTTTACATTCCTCTATGTATTACTCTAGTTCAGTTAATAATAGATGGATGGGTTGCACATGAAGTTTTTTTAGGTAAAACATTGGATGACACCAAAGCGGTACCAATGTGGTAAAGTACCGAAATACCGGTACCGATACCGGTACCGTACCGGTACCGAATCTATAAATACGGTACGGTAATCGGTATCCACATTTCCTCAATTTCGGTAACGGTATTTACGGTATCGGTACCGGTACAGTACCGGTATTGTACCGATCTCATCCCTACTTTTTGGCTTCTACCTCTTCTTCACCTGGTTCTAAAGCTTTTTGTATTTCATAAACCTTGAACATCGCTTTGATACGAATCACCCAGATGTTGTAATTTGTTTCGGTTAACATTGGACACTGTAAAGTTGTGGTACTCTGGTCCTTAACCACAACCAGTGGTCGTCTGTCTTCGTCCGCCATCGATTCCTGAACAACTTTTCAAAACCGAACCGTCTACACGAAAGACTAATCACGAATCCCTCTCGCAAACCTTGGTCAACAACCCAACTCGTTTAACCGAGTAATAACAATACCTGAATTGAACCCGCTTGTCCAACCCAAATTATAATCGACGTTTAACAGTTCAACCAACTTGTTGAACCAACAAATATATAATCCAACTTGTTTATGTTGTTTCAGTAAGAGAAAAAAACAATACTTCTTTGATTTTTTGTTTAATAAAAACAAAAACTTTGGTATTATTTTTCCTTGAATACTTCTTTTGCCTTTTTAATTCCTCGTCAGAAGTCAGAACCAAAGAAAATAGAATTGAATATCCTTTTGACTTCTGTTCTTTCATTTTTTAACCACAAATCACAAAAAACCAAGTGATTGTCTTTTACCAAATCCCGATAACATAAAACGGAAAAACAACATTTTTTTTTACTTAACGATATCATTCCACACGAAAAAAGGCAATTACAAAGCAATGGCAGGTAGTCAGGCAACAAGTTGTGCCGCCACCCCCTTTTGAATAGAAAAACCAATTCTACTAAATACAAAGTTTGAAACCTTTAGCGACGTAGAATTACTATTAACGACTTTTTGAACCCGATTCAAGAGTCGCACAGCTTCAGGAGCGAGACCACCAAAGGTATCAAACGCAAACGGGACAAACACATGTTGATTCTCCCGGCAGGCTTTCTCATGTTTTGCCACTTTGCTCGCCTCTGCCTTGAGCACCGCTTGCCCTACGACAAAACCCTTTTCCTTGAGCCCGACAAGGGGGGAGACTCCAGTTAGATCTACACAAGCGTGTTTCCCCCCTTCCCATCCAAACACAAGGATGTCCGCCGGGCGTAAAGTGGACCTCCCCTCTAAGGGGTCAGTTAGGAAATTCTAATCACCTGGAACTGCCTCCTTCCCGTTTTAATTACCGCCTTTGTTGATTCCGATCTTCGGTGCCGCGCCGCCGTACAAGCTTTGCGGCTGCTAATCCTCCTGATTGGCGATGTCGACGAGCCTGTCTCATCCGGTTAAGACTTCATTACTCGAGTTGATATCGACGATTGAACTTGGCTCTGATACCAATTCAAGTCCCAATCAAATAATCAAACACAAAAACAAGAATGAATGAAATAACTCTCTAAGAACTTTTATTATAACCAAGAAAATATAATTCAAAAAAACTTGATTACAATAACTCATAAACCATAACTCGATTTATCTTCTCTTGACTCTTAATAATATCTAACCCTACCTTGGTTTATATAGGTTAAACCCTAACCCTACCTTGGTTTATATAGGCTAAACCCTAACTTGGTGACCAAGACATTACCAAATATAATTATAATGTAATTAGCAAACTTAACCAATTATGACCAACTTGTCAACATTGATCCCTTAAGTTCACTGACTTATGACTTGATCTCCTTTGTCACCCTTTTCCCATCACCGACTTCTGATGAGTCAAGAATTACCGCCAACAGGTGTAACTTGTTTTCAGAATAAACAACATAAGAAACTGGTAAGGGCTTTTTGATAATGCTTCGACATTCCAATGGAATGTTTGTGAAGGAATGTAAAAATCCTTTGATTAGGAGAATTGGGTGGAAAAAAATTCTAATTCAAATTCAAATTCAGTTAATAGCCAACTAAATACAATATTTTCCAATTCAAATTCCAATTTGTCTGTCTCTATGAACCAAATAGCTCCTTATTGCCAAGTCACTCTAACCTGGAAAAAAAATAAGGGCTTTTCACTTATTTTTTTTTGAGTTAAATGCCATTTTAGTCCCTGTAGTTTGGGCCATTTTGCCAGTTTAGTCCAAAGGTTTCATTTTTAACCTATGGGTCCAAAAAGGTTTCACAGTTGCCATTTTAGTCCACTGGGTTAACTTCATCCATTTTTTCTGTTAACGAGAAGGCCAATTCGGTCATTTTATATGGCTGAATTGTCCTTTTAGTTAACAGAATTACATACAAAATGACCAAATTGGTCTTCTCGTTAACAGAAAAAATGAATGAAGTTAACCAAGTGAACTAAAATGGCAACTGTGAAACCTTTTTGGACCCACAGGTTAAAAATGAAACCTTTGGACTAAACTGGCAAAATGGCCCAAACCACAGGAACTAAAATGGCATTTAACTCTTTTTTTTTTCTCTCAAAGTGTGTAATACTTTCATTAAACCACAACAATTATACTATATCATTAGCTAATCAATATTCTACATTTATTTGATATATTATTTTCATTAAAATACTAATAGTAATTTTAAATAAGACAAAAAATACAATTATAAATGATAAAAGTTACAATTATAAATACCAAAAAAAATATATATATATATTCGTCATGTGAGTGATTTCTCCAAAAAGATGCTCTACAAAGCTCGCACAAAGATTTATGTGTTTTTGTATTGCGTATTGCATTGTGAATTGCTCTTTTTCTTTGGCATTTAGTAGTAGATACCTCGGCTAGATGTAATCTTCATGGCAAATCGCTTTACCCGAGTTATCCATATCATATTATGTAAAATCAAACAATCAAACATGACATCCCCTATCTTTTTTGTGGTCCAAATTCGTCTTAGGTTGGTAATGAGACCAAAGGGTATGGGCCTCGTCTCCGGCCCGTCCCCTCGTCGTGGATCGTCCCACACCGCCCCATGGGGCCCGTCGCGGCGCCATCGTCCTCTACGAGACGTTGGAGACGGAGCGAATCGTTTGAAAAAGTGCCCCCCCCCCCTAACGGTAACATCCCTTTTAAAAAAAAAAAAAAATCACCCCCACCACTATATATTCAACCTTTTCACCCCATTTTTTTACCAAAAACTTCAACTTTTCACTCCATTTTTATAAAAAATTCTCTCACAACCTTAAAAAAAATTATGGATCCCTACAACCCAAATAATCCCAACTCAAGTTCACTCCCGTTTTCGTCACCCAGCTATACACCCGTCATGGAAAACTCTTTTGCGGGTTACCAACAAATGCCCAACACTTTCAATCAACGAAACCAATACCCTATGCAACAACCCAAGATTCCGTTCAACCAAATGCAAATGCAACAACCCAACATTTCGTTCAACCAAATGCCATATCAATTGCAGCAGCTAATGCAAAACCCGCTAAATATGCCATATGCCATATCAATTGCAGCAGCTAATGCAAAACCCGCTAAATATGCCATATCAACCACCGCCACAAGCACGTCCAACACAAATCGAGGAAGAAGATGATGACGTAGAGGTTGAGCCAGAAACGCAACCTGAACCTTCAAAAAAGAAAAATACAAAGGGAAAGAGTAAAAAAGAAGACGCAGCCGCCAAACAACAACAACGGCCATGGTCAAAAATTGAGGAAGAGGCGTTGGCAAAGGCATATATTGGCTCGTCAACTTCTCCTATAATCGGTAAAAATTAATTTTTTTGTACATTATATTATTATTGTTATTAAATAATATTTGTAGATTATATTTTTGTTGGAAAATATTATTATTGTTACGAACATTTATTTGTACACTATATTTTTCTAACAAAATATTATTATTGTTACTAACTTGTAGGTAACAATCAAGCAAGCGACGTGTTTTGGCAAGAAACCCTTGATATATTCCACGCGATTATGGAACAAGGCGAATACAGAACCGTTGATTCTATCGGCTCTAAGTGGCGCAAGATGAATACGTTGATCCAACGCTTTTGTGGGTTTTATAACACAACGCTCGCCAACAAACCGAGTGGGTGGAACAACGAAAATGTTTTCAATGAAGCGTTGCGTTTATACGAAAATGAAAATAAAACTTCTTTCCTACATGTCCGTGCTTGGAAAATTGTAAAGGATCATCCAAAATGGAAGGCAACTCCAAATGAGGTTGCAAGCGCGAAACGAGCAACCAAACGGTCTAAAACTTCCGAGTCAGGAAGTTATAGCGTTGGAGGCTCAACCGGTCGTTGCCAAATAAATATCAACGACGAGCCCGAGTATGACGAGGAGCCGATTGGAGAGGAAGAACGTCCCACCAGGAATGGACAAAAGTAAAAAGATAGTGGTTGAAAAAAGGAAACAAGCCGCATCGGGAAGAAGCGGTGGTTCGAAGTTGGAAGGTATTATGGCCGAGTTGAAAGCATTCAACCAAACCTTTACCGAGACACAAATCGAGAAGGTAAAGGTGAAGAAACGACAAGCCGAGGAGAAGCAAAGGAGGCAAGAAGAAGCGCATCAGTTGAAGGAATGAAAAATAATGACCACCGACCTTAGCGAATATCCCGAGGAAGACTGTCACATCTTACAAATGATGAAGGAAAAAATTAGAAAAAATGGAGTGGTGAGTGTAGTTTTTTTTTTAAATGTAACTTTAGGTTTTTTTTTAAGTGTGTTTTTTTTAGTTTCTATTTAAATGTGACTTTAGGTTTTTTTAAGTGTGTTGTTTTTTTAGGTTTTATTTAAATGTAACTTTAGGTTTTTATTTAAATGTAAGTTTTTTATATTTATTTACTTTGTTTTAATTAATTAATTAAATAAAAAAAATAATAATAAAAAATACGAGAGGACCATCCACCACACCCTTGGGTAGTCCCCAAGGGGATGGTCCTCCACCTTTGCTTAGTTGGCGCATACGTGACGGATGGTCCCTTTGAGGACTATCTCACCATACCCTTTGGTTTGATAGCCCATCTTGTTTTCTTTTCAAACATATGGATGACTATTAAACATCTTTCCTTGTCGATTTTTGTATTTTTTTTAAATATACATAGAACCCCGTGTATTACACGTGTTGAATAACGTAATTTTTTTTGTTAAATAATAAAAAGTTATATCTTTAAGAACCCATGTTTATTTGTGTATTATAAGGGTTGAATAAATGTAATTTTTTTATATCCCAAATAATAATAAAAAGTTATATCAATAAAAACCTTGTGTATTTCACGAATTGAATAAATGTAATTTCATATACGAAATATTAATAAAGTTATATTTTTAAAAAAACTTCATGTGTTGCACGTGTTGAATACATCTAATTTTAAATATCAAATAATAATGAAATTTGAATTTTTTTTTTTTAAAATATTGTATATTACACGAGTGGAATAAATGTACTTTTGTATAGTAAATAATAAAAAAGGGTAAATTACTTTTTGAGTCCCTGTGTTTTATGCGTTTTAACTAGTTGAGTCCAAAATCAAAAAGTTTAACGACCTGAGTCCCTATAAGCATTTTCTTTAACTATTTGAGTCCAAATTTCTAACACTATTAGATTTTTTTGGTTAAGTATTGTTAAATGACCAAAATACCCTTATATTTAAAAAATAAAAAAAATTCTCTGTCTCTATTATATATATCTCTATGTCTGTATATTCCCACCATCTCTCCCTCTCATCTTTCTTTCTCTCTCTAAAGACCACCATCAACACCACCACCGTCACCACCACAGCCACAACCACCTCCGTCTCCAACCACCACCTCCGCACACCCACCATCCCCATCACTCAAAACAATAACCAAAAAAGCAGCTCAACTCTTCAACACAAATTTCACCTGATCTGCATCATTGATAAACACCTGATCTGCATCGCATCGATAAACACCACCATCAGTCCATCATCTTCTTCATCTTTCTCAACCATCAATGGCGGAAAGTTCGAAGCTTTAATCCCAAAGACTCATCCATGGCTAAATCCCACCTCAAATCTCGCACAATCCTCGAACCCTTTGCAGAATTCAACCCATCTTCAGCCTCAATTCGTTCTTTAGCTCTGTTTTCCCCCCAATTCTTCAGAAACCCTAATTTACGTCGGCACTGTTTCTGGTAAACTCCTTTTACTTAATCTTCAACATCCCAGTTCTGATTGTAGTAGTAGTGATAATGGGAATGTTGGTGATGAGGGTAGTCATCAAAATCTTAAATTTGTGAGGCATATTGTGGTTAGTGATTTTGTAGTAAAATCTATACATGTGTTTGGTGAAATTGAGAAAGTGTTGGTGGTGTCAGATGGCGGCCTGAACATTTTGTTGATTTAGGGTTAGTAAAGCCTGTGAAAAAAGATTGGTGCTTTGAGAGGTGTTAGTGTGGTTGCTAGGAGGTTAAGGAGTAATGTAGATGCGTCTTTTTCGAAGTTAACTGTGTGAGGTGGTGGTGATGCGATTGGGGGTTCGAGTTTCTTGCAGAGGTTAGGTGGCGGCGGTAGGGTAAACGATGGTGGCGGAGCGAATGATTTGTCGATTGATGATAACAGAGGTTATGTATTATTAACAAACTGTCTAATGCATAAACGGTGGTGGTGTAGTGGTGGTGCGGTGGTGGTAAGGGTCTAGATGAGAGAGAGAGAGAGAGAGAAGGGATGACAGGTCTGATTTGTGTGTGTGCAGAGGTCTGTATAACGTTATATATAATTTATTTTATATAATATTAAAAGTTTATGCATTAGACAGTTGTTCCTATACTCTTGTGCGTATAAGACATGTACTTTGTGTGTAAATGACCAAATTACCCTTATAGTTAACAGACTTGGTGGATGGAGTTAGAAATTTGGACTCAAATGGTTAAAGAAAATGCTTATAGGGACTCAGGTCGTTAAACTTTTTGATTTTGGACTCAACTAGTTAAAACGCATAAAACACAGGGACTCAAAAAGTAATTTACCCAATAAAAAAAGTTATAACTTTAAAAACCCCGTGTACTACACAGGTTAAATAAATATAAATTTGTATAGTAAATAATATAAAATATATATTTATATAATTCGAATTTGAATATGTTATTGGATTCAGTTCAAAAATCATAATTTTGTTTCAATTTAATTCGAATTGATTACAACCCCAATTTGAACAATAAAAAAAATTAAATTTTTCGCTTCCATTCCTAATTAGTGTTTTTTTAAACTTGGGTCTAATGTCTGATAATTATTTTGTGTATTTTATTTCTACTTTTAATTTTTGATATTAACGTATTATTGTTTTTTTAAGTTTAAGATTATTGTTTTGTGTTATTATTTAAACATATCTTAATTTAACAATCTAAATTTGAAAATAATATTTTAGTAGAAGAATAGAATGATTCTATCCGATTAGATAATATTTAATATTAATTTATTTTTTATTTAATTAATATAAGATAATTACGGAAAAAAAGGGAAAATAAAAAATTAGGGACCTTCAATAAATGACACATGTCACATATTGCTTTCTTTTATTATATAGTATAGATTATTTTCATTTTTCTGATGAGGGCATGCTAATGCTTTGAGAATTTTAGAGTACTCCAGATAATACCATTGGGAACATCATACGAGATCATACCCATACTGGTACTCAACACCATTGAGTCGGGTCCAAGTGTCTCTATCACGTTGAAGGTAATAAGCCATTGCTAAAAAAAACTAGGGGTACGAATTTCTAACACGACTCGAAACTAACACAAAATTTGCGGGTTGGAGTTTCGTCTAAATGGGTTCAGGACAGTTTTAGATTGAACTTGCGAACCCATTTAGCTAAAGGGATCGGGTTCGTGTCAATCCGGGCGAGTTGACAGGTTGACCCATGTAACCCATCTGTATTATATTTTATCTTTTATTTTTACAATATGTCTTATGTCATAATTTCAATTGAGGAGGTACTTTATGCCATAATTATAACTTAAAATGAAAAATTGATATAAGATTCTATAATTAAAATGTAATTTTATTATATAGGTTTGTATTTTTTTAGTAAAGTTTAAAAATAATATACTAATTTTCAAAAAGAAAAAATAAAAAAAAACATAAAAATCGGGTTAAACGGGGGGCCGTATTCAAATTCATATGACACAATTTTTAGGTTCGGGTTCATCTAAAATTTTCGAATTCAGGTCAGATTAGACATGCCAACTCACAAACACGACCTGTTTAACACCCCTATAAAACATAAATATCATTATTTGCTCTGGATAAAAAAACATGCCAAATTATAACATCATAAAAATTTATATAAGAATTGAGTTTTTATTTTGTTGGCTTATTTACGAGATTATCCTAAAGACTTAAAGGACAAAGTCGGTGCCACCGACATGCATATGTCATTTCCATACTTTACTCGATAGAGTCCACAGGCCCATTAACAATGCTGCAAATAAGGCCCAAAGCTTTCTCTTATACACAAGCACTAGGATCCGTTACACATGCAGTAGTCAATATTTTAGTTCATACAATTTGCTTATCAAGTCATGAGCTATTATACATATTATATTATTATAAACTTACTTAGTGGACAAAGTATGCATGTGTCATTTCCATTTTTCATACAATACTTTGAGTAAAATACATTTAGGCCCCTTGCTTTTAGTTTTGTTAAATTACGTTTTGAGTCCATTTCGACATTTCCTCTTTTCACCCATACTTTGAGTAAAATACATTTTGACCCCTTGCTTTTAGTTTTGTTAAATTGCGTTTTGAGTCTCTTTCCTTTCCAAGTTAAACTTCATTTTTTCACCCATACTTTGAGTAAAATACATTTTGGCCCTTTGCTTTTAGTTTTGTTAAATTGTGTTTTGAGTCCATTTCCTTTCCAAGTTAAACTTCAATTACATTGCAATATTAGACCATTGAGGTTTAATCTCAAAAGTTTATAATGTTTCAACTTTATCGTTGTAACGTATATCTATACATTTTTACCTTATTGCTTTCTTTAATTATTTTCGTTCGCTAATTTCATTTTTAAAAAACTAAACGTTTGGATTCAACCATACATTGAGTTGAACTGAATACGTGAAGACATGCGCTTTCATATGGCTTGCGCATGACATAGCGTTTGGACTAATTTGTTTGCAACGTGCCTACGACGCATAGCACGCGGGTTGTATTATGAATATTAAAAGTTATGTGTCGGTATAAATTCGTGTTGGTATACGTTTCGATGTAAACTTTTTTGGGGAACAAGTCAGGTCAAATATATATTTTTTTATTGTTTTATGTACGTTTCCAATTCTACGTTTTGACCCTACCGCAACACGCTAAGGGTATAATTTTTTCCGTTGATATGAATATCACTTTTGATTACACGTGTTGGTTTTCCCTTGATACACATTTTATGCTTTTTTGTACGTTTCCTATGTATGAGTCGGGTCACATATAAATACGATATACTTTACATTTTTATCCAGCTACAAAGATATTGAGTTAAATTGGATACGTCAAAATGTTCGTTTTCATATGTTTAACGCATTATATAACGCTTCGACTAATCTATTCGATGTTTGCAATATATTTGCGCCGCAACGCGCACGGGTTTCCCACCGGCTTTGCCTTCCTGCCCCCGTACTTTAACGATGTTGCAATTTTAGCCCCTTCACTTTGGCATATTCAAAGTTTCATAAAATGACAAATTTAGTCCCTAAACCTTCTACTTTGGATTTCCAAAACCACAACCTCATCTTTCAAATTTTGCCAGCACCAACCCTCTACTTTGGTTTTCCACCATCACCCCCTTAGCTCTTACATAGTTACGCCACCAACCCTCTTCTTTTACATTTCCATCAACACCCCCTCATCTTTTACACATTTCCGCCACCACCCCTATACTTTTACACTTTGTCTTTTTTAGTCTTTCCTTTTTACCCTTTGCACTATTACTCCATTTTTACACCCGCCAAACTTTAAAAAAATTGCAATTGTAACCTCTAGACTACAACTCCTACTTTTGCAAATGCCAATGCATTATGTTTTTCGAAATGTCTTTGGCATTGTTTTGTACACTTTGTGTCTACCTTTGTGATTTACACTTTTTTTAATTGTCTTTTACGCGCTGCGTGTTACGAAGCGTGTTTTGTCTTACTATATGTTTCCACCCGTCGCGCGCCGCCGCAACGCGCGGCGGGAAAAATCCTAGTTATGACTTAAAGCCCAACTAATAATAGGAAAGGATGGACAAGTCCATAAAGGGCACAATAAGGTAATTTTACTACATACCCAAAATGGAATGGGGTGCATGTATAGTCTCTATGTTCATTTTAGAGAGATAATGTTCTAGAGAGAGAGAGCACACTCGGCTTAAGAGTATTCATAATTCGTACGTAAATTCTGTGAGGAAACTTTTTATATTATGAAAAGTGATTGTATGTGGTTGAAAGTGGTTGTGAGTAGAGAAGAGAGAAAATGTTATTGTTCATTTGTAAATCCGAGTGAACATTATTCACCCTCTATAACCTTTTAATATATTTTGGAAGTGGTTGTGAGTGGAGGAGAGAGAAAATGTAATGATAAAAGTATAAAAAAAATATTATTTAACTGAAAGAAGAGAGAAAATGTAGTTTTTTAGTGAAATTATGGGGTAAAAAAGATGGAAGGGATGTGAATGCTCTAAGTGTTGTTTTGAGCCGAAGTTAAACAGACATATTTGATAAATGATTTGACTTTTATGTTTTAAATTGGAACAATAAATTATTTAATGGAATTATGTTTGTGATCTGATTATTGCTATATTGACACGTAAGCCCTAGTATGGGCGGGTGTTACAGTGGCAGTGCATTTGTTGCTTGCCGGTGATTGTACAACTACCAGTAGTATTTGAATGATGTTATGTGTTATGAATGATATTAATATGATGTGTGACAAGAAGATGTATCATAAAGTTATTTGATGTAATTAAACTCCTAGTGATGTACTTAAAATTCTATATGTGTTTAATGCTTGTCAAAGTTTGTAGTTACCTTATTTAAACCAAAACTTCCTCAATGTAGTTGCTGACCTTTAGTTTGCAAATCAGGTTAATAGGCAAAGCGAAGATTGACGTGCAATAGAGACTCCCTGCAGCTGGCATCCCATTTACTATTTCCCATTTACTATTTTGCTGCTTTAAGACAATGCTTTAATGTATTTGGAATATACTGACTACTTATTTCCCTCTACTCTTTTAATGGAAAGTTTTATTTAAACTACGTGTCGAAGAGTATATCCAATAGTTGAGACACCTAGGTTTAGGGCATTTTAAGTTGGTATCTGTTTTGGTCAAAAATTACCGAAGCAATTAAGTGATCAAATTAGTTAAGTGAGGTAGTGTGCTAAAAATATGTGTGAAAAATATGTTAACCAAGTTAATTGTAAAAACAGTTTCAGGATACGGCTCAGGATATGGAGCTGTATCTATGATCAAACAATGAGCAAAAAAGTAAAGGTTGACACGTGATGTACGAGGAAAGCCCTTGATCAATCTAGATCGCCGGCACAAAACCTCGGGAGCTGACAATCGCAGCTGCCTTGTTCTTCTATTACTTCAAATATCAGGATACAGTGCAGGATGTGATGCGGATCAACTATGTGTTACAATGTAATTCGAATACAAGTGTTTGTGTATAGTGTTTGCAGTGAGCTAGAGAGCAAAAGTGTACGAAAGTGTGTGTGTAAGTTGCGTGCCTTAATCTGATCCGCCCCCATCTATTTATAGTAAAAGAAATGCAACAAACTATCCTAATAAACCGGGATCCGGCGAATATTCCCCACTCGAACGTTGTAGACCTGGTCTTTCGGGTTCAACGTCTCTCACATAACAGATACGCCCGAGTCTTGAGGAGAAGAAGTCCATCTGACCGTTAGTAACCCACAGCCTCTAACCTGCACGTGGTTAATTTAGTTAACACCAGGATATCGCCCAGGATGTTAGCAATATCCCAATCTAGTATCCTGATCACAAGTAAACAACCAAAAGCAGGATATTAGTCAGGATATATATACTCAGAAAATGACCCATAACAATTGTCCCCAAATATATCTGTTGGTATACCAATCCAACGGATATATTTTAAAAATTCTATCTCGTAAATCAAGGCAATTAAATCGAGACGACGATCAAGATCATATCATAACTTCCAACGCGCTTTTAACTCGATGGAGATCTACAATGCTCCTATATATTCTCTTTTCTTGTTTGAAAAGCAGATATCTCCAACGGAGTCTCCAGGTAATTCCTTATTTCTCATTCATTTTTTGTCAATCTTTCTTCCTTTATTCGCAATGGCTGCCAGAACTTATTCCCAAACCGGTGAATCATCCGAAACCTTCATTCAGCAGAATCTTCTCAAAAATCCCGAGAAGGAGGTCTGTGCTTTTGATAACGCAGACATTGCGGCTTTGAGAGCTTCCGGTGCTTTCCCCGATAACACGGTATTTAGACCATTCGATCGGTCAATTCGATCAGACGTTTCTTCTACTGATTGGGTTTGCTTCCCAGCATACCCTTTCTCGCTAGGTCTTCGATACCCTTTTCCCGAATTTATGATGCAATTCTTCCGGACCACCAATATCTCCTTCGCTCAGACCATGCCCATGGTCTGGAGGGTATTAATCGTACTCAACCAAATTAAAAATCTTCACTGTCCCGACCTTTGTATCGAAGATCTGCCAATCGCTTACCGCCTCCGATCCCACGGTTCTAGCCGGTTTTTGCTTTTTTCGACTTCCAACAAACCCCTTATTCTTAAAGCCACCAAAAACGAAGACGGATGGCAACGCAAGTTCTTCTTTGTCAAACGAGACTCCATTGATGAGGGTGCTAGCCTTCCGGTGGAGTGGTTAACCACCGGTAGGATCATGAATGTTCCCATGTACCTTTAGACTTTTATCTTTTGCTAATATCCTCCTTTTTGATCCCTTTGCAGTAAATTTCAAGGAAGTAGCTCCCCCTACTGCGGAATCAGAGAAAAGAATCAAAACCGTTTGCCAATTACCTGCAAGCGACATGAGTTTTGCCACACATATCCCGAGTTCCAGTCAATATTCATCATCTGAAATGTCTGGTAAGGATTACTTTGTGAAATAATTAATCAACACAATACAATATAATGAAAGGTAATAAAGATGTAAGACTTTTTTCCCTTTACGCAGCACCGGCCAATATCCCTGAAGTCTTTGACCTCGACGAGCTGGACAGTTATTCCGATCAGGTTCAGATCAAGAAGGAACCTAGTCCCATGGCCACGGCCTCATCCAAACCCAACAGTTCCAAGGCCATCGTTATTCCCAAACCTTCGCCAGCTACCAGGCCCCGGAGTTCAAGCTCCCGTAAAAGGAAAGAACCCGATTCTCCCGTCATCTCTGATACATTTCCTTATGAGAATCACGAGTTTGTTGAGGCAAACGGGTTTATGACTTCTTTTCTCAACCAGGTTAATATCCTCGAGTAATTTCCTGCATCTTATACTACTTATAAGTATTTAACAAAACCAATACCTTTCCTTTTAATTTGTAGGGTCTCGAACGTCTGGTCCACTTATATCAGGAATCCTGTGGGCTCAACAAGACGCTTGAATCCAAGTTAAAGAAAGCTGAGGTCACCATCTCTGATCAGGGTATGATTGCAGCCGCCAAATCTCGGCATTATGAGGACAAGTTCAAGGTTATGATCCAACAACACCAGGCCGCTCTCAGCAAAGCTGCTTGATGTGTGTAAAATGCAACATATAAATTACATCAAATGAGGCATAAAACTAACCCTTTTTTTAGTACTAATATTGGAAAAAGAGTGTTTTTGTCTTCCTTTTGTATTTTCAGGATTAAATGAGCTCAAAAACGCAAAAGAAGCAAAAAGACAGCTAAATCCAACATAAATACAAGAAAAGGAACATTAGTGGATTGCCCGAACCCTCAACGGCACCTTCCAAAGCAAAATAGAGAAAACAGAAGGCTGAACACGCCCCGTGCTCAGCCAGCACGGGGCCGTGCCCAAGAAGCAGCAGAAAAGACAAACCTATAGAAGCTTCTATTGCCCACCACGGGCCGTGCTCAGCGGACACGGGGGCGTGCCGAAAGTACTGCAGGCGCATTAATTGTAATTGCGAATTACAATTAATGAAGAGAGAGAGTGTCAGACGGGCACGGGGCCGTGCCCAGCGAACACGGGGCCGTGCCCAGGCCTCTGTTCAGCCTATAAATAGGAGTGCTTGGTTTCATTGCAACTCATCCCTTGGCACACCACCTCTCTCACACTTCATCCACCACCCACCACCATCACAACACCATCATCCACCACCATCATCCATTGTCCATCATAGAGTGTGTGAGTCGTCTCGGGATCCAAGATTGATCGTAAGAGTTCTTGACAATCAAGGCCATGTTTGCCTAAGTCTCTTACATCACTTGGTGAAGACAAAGTGTCTAGTATAATACTTTTTATTTCTAATCTTTTGCACTTTTTATTTGGTTTTGTATTAATGACTTTAATAACTAGTTACTTATGTTGAAGGTGATCTTTCCTTATCGTTTGTCCGTGGTGTCTTGGCATTATTTTACTGTCTATATAAAATAAAGGATTTTCACCATTCATATCTCCACGGTCTATATGGAGGTATGTTGGCTACCTGGTAGGGGGTTAAGGGAACGGTTTGGTAAAGGTCTTGCCATTGTTCAGCGTTTAGAGGTCCTGCAATGGACCTGGGTCAAATTTAGTAGGACCTCCTTCAATACTTCACGGTATTGGATGGCGGGGGTCCAAACTCTTTGATCCCCTCATAAGTTAACTACTATTAATACTATAACCCGGCTATTTAGGACTGTATCCCTGCTGACTCAGACTACTTAGTCGAGGGTAACGTCACCGCCAAAAGCGGGGCCTACCACAATACTGCATTAATAACTTAATTCATTATCTTCCAATAATCCACACCTTTAGGATTGTATCCCTGCTGACTCAAACTACTGGGGTGAGGGTAACGTCACCTTCAAAAGAGGGGCCTACTACAATAACTAAGATAATCTCTTAATTATGTGCAAAAGTGCGGAAATAATCAAAGGTTATACTAGATACGAGTCGGAACCAAGTGATTCATCTTGTCTATCTGTTTTTATTTTATTTTTATTTTCAGCATTTTAGTTAGTTTTTATTTTTCTTAGTTTAAAACATTTTTCTAAACTTTTATTTTGGTTAGACGTTGAGGATAAACCGGTATTAAAAGCTCTTGTGTCCTTGGACGACCTCGGTATCTTACCAACGCTATACTACACTCAACGATGGGTGCACTTGCCCATATGTGTGTTTAGTGTTAGTGAAATATCGTGTTTTATAAATTTAAAACTTGGCTAAAATAAGTGTTAAAAAAGGGCTTAAAATATACACCTAAAATATACGACACTTTATCGCACATCAAGTTTTTGGCGCCGTTGCCGGGGACACAAGGATTTTAAGAAAGTTAGGAATCAACGGCCTAATCATCTTTTATTTTTTTTATTTTTTTTAGGATTTTCTTAGTTTTTCAGCTTCTGCAGAGCTCAGCACGGGCCGTGCCCGGTCAGACACGGGCCGTGCCCAGCATCATCACTGGCAGTTTTTATTTTCTGAGTTACAGAGAGCTGAACACGGGGCCGTGTCGGTGCAACACGGGGTCGTGTCCAACTCCCAGTAACTGGGAATCCAGAAAACAATTACTGTATCTCTCAACACGGGCCGTGTTATCTGAGCACGGGGCCGTGGTGAACATTCTGACCAGCGTTCTTTTCTGTTTTTATTGCAGGACTCGGAACCCAGGCGCCACATTTGAACCTCCTACGTAGTGCATGAGCTCCAGTTCTAGTAGGGACATAAAAGAACCCCTAGAAGAACCCGAGCGCTTTCTCAGAAAAAGACTAAAAGCTAAAAATCAAGAGAAAGCTTCGGGGGACCCACTTCCAATGGCGGACCAACGTACCCTCATGGATTACCTACGGCCTACCGTAGGCAATCTTGGCGCTGCTATCAATGCACCGAATGTCGAGGCCAACAACTTCTAACTTCGGCCGCATTTGATACAAATGCTCCAAAACTCCGCAACCTTCCACGGGCTTGCGGACGAGGATCCCCATCTACATATTACTAACTTTTTAGAAATATGTGATACCTTTCGGATCAATGGAGCATCAAATGACGCCATCCGCCTTCGAATGTTTCCTTTCTCACTAAAAGACCGAGCCAAAGCTTGGCTTAACACCCTCCTAGTTGGATCGGTAAATACCTGGGATGAACTCGCCCAAAAGTTTTTGTATAAGTATTTCCCTCCTGCTAAAACGGCTAAATTAATGACTGAAATTAATACATACTCACAAGAGGATGGGGAATCCTTATATGAAACTTGGGAAAGGTTCAAGGAGCTTCTAAGAAAGTGTCCTCACCATGGTCTAGCGGTATGGCAACAAGTATCCACTTTCTACAATGGATTGTTGCCACACACAAGACAAACACTTGATTCAAGCTCCGGGGGACTCTTAGGTAATCGTCGCCCAAATGAAATATATAACCAAATTGAGGAAATTGCTCAAACCAATTTTCAATGGCACACTCCCCGAGGTAATAAATCTATTGCCCCGGGCGCCCATAAGGTTGATGAAAGCACCTCTTTACAAGCCCAAATCGAGGCCCTCTCTTCAAAAACCAAAAGGCTAGAAATGACAAAAACAGCCTCGGTTATGGCTTGTGAAGGGTGTGGTGGGTCACATGAAAATTGGAGTTGTATGAAAGAATTAGATGAACAAACTGAAACGGTAAACTACATGGATAATAGACCTAGGCCGTCGGGTCCTCCAACGGGTACCTACAACCAAGGATGGCGTAACCACCCAAATCTTGGTTGGAGAGATCCCGGCAATAGTAGTAACCAACAAAATCAACGAACTAATTTTCAACAACCGCAAAATTTTCCTCAACAACAAGGTGGAAGAGAAAGGCTTGAAGATACTGTATCTCGCCTCATCTCTGACACTGAAAAGAAAAACTCGGATCGATTTCAACAATTGGAATCGAATTTCAGAAATCAACAAGCTAGTATTCAAAACGTTGAAAAACAATTAAATCAACTAGCTCAAAATTTCTCCGAGAGACCACAAGGCGCATTACCCAGTAATACCGAACCAAACCCAAAGGCACAAGTCCATCTCATCACATTACGAAATCGAACCGTGGGAAGTCATTCTGGCCAACCTGTAACTCCTCCTGCGCCAGAAAAGGCTTCTACACCGAATCAAGAGCCCACCAAGAATCCTCCAATCCCGTACCCCGGTAGGTTAATTCGTCAAAAGACCGATGAGCAATTCGCAAAGTTCGAAAGTTTACTAAAACAATTGCATGTTAATATTCCTTTTATTGAGGTCCTAACCCAAATGCCTAAATATGCAAAATTCATGAGGGATTTCCTCACTCACAAAAAGAAAATTGAATCGTTGCAATTAGTTAACCTAGGCGAAGAATGCTCAGCTCTAGTACTCAACAAACTTCCACAAAAGAAAATCGACCCCGGGAGCTTCACAATCCCTTGTTCGATTGGGAAGTCCCCCGTCCGAAAGGCTTTAGCCGATCTTGGGGCTAGCATCAACCTCATGCCCACCTCAATGTTCAAGCGACTCGGCCTAGGAGCAACAAGCCCTACAAAGATGAGCATACAACTCGCCGACAGGTCCGTCAAGTTCCCACATGGGGTCGTCGAAAATTTGCTAGTCAAGGTCGACAAATTCGTTTTTCCAACCGACTTTGTTATCCTAGACATGGAGGAAGACACCGAGGTCCCCCTCATCCTCGGGAGACCATTCTTAGCCACCGCTCAAGCAGTGGTGGATATGAATGACGGAACTCTAACATTGAAGTTTGGGGATGAGGAAGTGAAATTTGAATGTGGAAAGAGAGTAGAGGAAGAAGATCCGGTCAACTACATGAAGGTCATAGACTCAAGCTTGGATGACGCTCTCCGACGGTGTAACATGGGATGCAACACATCCCACTTGGGTAACATATGACCAGGCATTGGGTCTAGCCAAGGACCCTTATAAACGTGGCGCACCATGGAGGCATTCCACGGAACTATCCTTAGTTTAATTTAGATTAGTTTTTATGTTTTCTAGTTAGTTTAATTTTCAGGAATAAAACACACTCATGGTGGTAAAGGATGAAAAGGGGAACGAGAAAAATGATCCCATGCACAAGAACGAGGCAACCCGACAATTTTCTCCCTTTCAGAAGGTTCAACACGGGCCGTGCCCAACCAACACGGCCCCGTGTCGGACCACCTGCAGAAAACGCCCAGTACAGGTAACTGGACACGGGCCGTGTTCACCCAACACGCCCCCGTGTCCAGACTTCTGTTCCTCTTATTTCAATTTTGTTACTGGCACTTGAACACGGGGCCGTGCCTGGATAACACGGGGCCGTGTTCAGTGCCCAGTAACACAAATTTTCGCTTTTTAAACACTATTTTACACATCTAATCAACCTAAAAATTTATTTTTGGGACACATTGAGGACAATGTGTAATTTAAGTGTGGGGGGGATGCTAAAACCTTGAATTTTGCAAGTCCTAAATACAAGCCTTACACAAAACTCTATTGGAACTGCTAATCACCCCAAATTTTTTCAAAAATTTCAATTTTATTTTTTTTACTTGTCTAGGTTTAACTCGGGAAATTCAAGCTCTCAAAAAGGTTATATTTTTACAAATTTACAACCGATAGCGTAGTGATAAAAAGAACCAACATAAGAAAATTATGAAAAGGCATGACAAACTTATTTAAAATTTGATTATATATACTTGATCACATAAAAACCCATTCCCACAAAAGTGAGTTTTGAGCCTTTATTGAGCACACAATTTCATATCATTTGACTAAATGCTCATTTTTCGTTTCTTGTGTGAATAGCCGCTTGGTTCTTACGACTCTAGAACTTGCCATGACAATACATTCCCGGTCCTTATCAACTTAAACCCGAGTAAGTAAATGATAGAGGCATTAGGACTAACCCTTTTTCATTTCTACACCATTATTTTTCTTTTTCTTTTACCACCTACCCAAAAAAATCCCCCTAGTTAGCCCCTTTGAGCCTAAACCTTTTCGTTTCATCACCCAAAACAAAAACCCTTTCACCCACCAAAACCTTTTTCATTTTTAACCCTTTATTTTAGTAACAAGTTCGGTTCTTCGTAAAAAAAAAAAAAAAAAAAAATGAAGCAAAAAGAAAATAAACAAACAAAGTAATCAAAAATAACTTTGTTTGAATAAAAGCTTCATCAAAAATAAATAAAAAAAAAAAGTTGCAAAAATACGAAAACCGACACTTGTTACGCTTTTTAGCCCTTTTTCTACTAACCACTAACCCAACCACCTACCTTTAACCCTAGCCAACCCTTAACCCACAAAGTCCTCTTGATATCTACAAAGGTATAAAAGTTAAAAAGGAGGAGGATTGATTTCTTGGCAAGCCTATGGTAGGAATAAGTTCCATGCCGCTCTCGAGTGATTCACTAAAAATACACCTTCGGCCGAGTGTGAGTGATTTCCCCGCGAGGTATGTGAACTTGTATATAAACATAATTTTAAAAAGGCATGTTATGCCCAAATAAGTAATTTCTTTTATGAACAGTTCTAAATAAATCATTACGAATAGGAGTGTAAATAAATAAAAATAAAACCCAAAAAGATCTTGGAAATCCCGACACTCTATGACAAGCCCAAAAACCTTCTCTTCTACCTATTCCATTTGGGAGTGTAAGCCAAATGTTAAAGAGTTTTGCTTGAGGACAAGCAAAAGTTCAAGTGTGGGGGTATTTGATGTGTGTAAAATGCAACATATAAATTACATCAAATGAGGCATAAAACTAACCCTTTTTTTAGTACTAATATTGGAAAAAGAGTGTTTTTGTCTTCCTTTTGTATTTTCAGGATTAAATGAGCTCAAAAACGCAAAAGAAGCAAAAAGACAGCTAAATCCAACATAAATACAAGAAAAGGAACATTAGTGGATTGCCCGAACCCTCAACGGCACCTTCCAAAGCAAAATAGAGAAAACAGAAGGCTGAACACGCCCCGTGCTCAGCCAGCACGGGGCCGTGCCCAAGAAGCAGCAGAAAAGACAAACCTATAGAAGCTTCTATTGCCCACCACGGGCCGTGCTCAGCGGACACGGGGGCGTGCCGAAAGTACTGCAGGCGCATTAATTGTAATTGCGAATTACAATTAATGAAGAGAGAGAGTGTCAGACGGGCACGGGGCCGTGCCCAGCGAACACGGGGCCGTGCCCAGGCCTCTGTTCAGCCTATAAATAGGAGTGCTTGGTTTCATTGCAACTCATCCCTTGGCACACCACCTCTCTCACACTTCATCCACCACCCACCACCATCACAACACCATCATCCACCACCATCATCCATTGTCCATCATAGAGTGTGTGAGTCGTCTCGGGATCCAAGATTGATCGTAAGAGTTCTTGACAATCAAGGCCATGTTTGCCTAAGTCTCTTACATCACTTGGTGAAGACAAAGTGTCTAGTATAATACTTTTTATTTCTAATCTTTTGCACTTTTTATTTGGTTTTGTATTAATGACTTTAATAACTAGTTACTTATGTTGAAGGTGATCTTTCCTTATCGTTTGTCCGTGGTGTCTTGGCATTATTTTACTGTCTATATAAAATAAAGGATTTTCACCATTCATATCTCCACGGTCTATATGGAGGTATGTTGGCTACCTGGTAGGGGGTTAAGGGAACGGTTTGGTAAAGGTCTTGCCATTGTTCAGCGTTTAGAGGTCCTGCAATGGACCTGGGTCAAATTTAGTAGGACCTCCTTCAATACTTCACGGTATTGGATGGCGGGGGTCCAAACTCTTTGATCCCCTCATAAGTTAACTACTATTAATACTATAACCCGGCTATTTAGGACTGTATCCCTGCTGACTCAGACTACTTAGTCGAGGGTAACGTCACCGCCAAAAGCGGGGCCTACCACAATACTGCATTAATAACTTAATTCATTATCTTCCAATAATCCACCCCTTTAGGATTGTATCCCTGCTGACTCAAACTACTGGGGTGAGGGTAACGTCACCTTCAAAAGAGGGGCCTACTACAATAACTAAGATAATCTCTTAATTATGTGCAAAAGTGCGGAAATAATCAAAGGTTATACTAGATACGAGTCGGAACCAAGTGATTCATCTTGTCTATCTGTTTTTATTTTATTTTTATTTTCAGCATTTTAGTTAGTTTTTATTTTTCTTAGTTTAAAACATTTTTCTAAACTTTTATTTTGGTTAGACGTTGAGGATAAACCGGTATTAAAAGCTCTTGTGTCCTTGGACGACCTCGGTATCTTACCAACGCTATACTACACTCAACGATGGGTGCACTTGCCCATATGTGTGTTTAGTGTTAGTGAAATATCGTGTTTTATAAATTTAAAACTTGGCTAAAATAAGTGTTAAAAAAGGGCTTAAAATATACACCTAAAATATACGACACTTTATCGCACATCATTGCTCTTCAAGCTCAGAGCGATCTTGATGCTGCCCATGCTCAACATGAACAAGATATGATCAACTATCGGGAAAGTCTTAAAAGCTCTGTCATCACTTCCCTTCTCCAGGCCAGGCTAAAGATGGCCCATGAAGCCAAAGCACTAGGCTTCGAATGCCCTTCTTGGGACGTCAGTGCCTGGGAAACAAAGCTAAAGAGCCTTGGCGGCACTTCTGCCAAACCTGCTACTGAAGGATTTTCAAAAGCAGTTGAAAAACCAACCGGTGCTGAGAGGGATGCTGAGGCGGATCCCGAGACAGATGCTGCTGAAATTACCATGAATAAAGAAGGCGCTGCCTCCTAAAACTTATTTTCTTTAAATTTGAGAGTTATGCTTTTGTTTGAACAATTTTATTTCTTATCCTATGAACAGTTTCTATTTCGGTATTAAGACAACTTGATAGCCGAAGGTGGATGGGTCCTAGGTTTTAGGATGAAACCTTCGGTTATCAATTGGTATTGCTTTATTCGTCTTTCAATTGACTTGTTATTGTTTTCTGTATTTCTCAGTATAGATTTTCGCTTTGCAAAATTTTGTACAACTATCTTTTGAAAATATCCTGATCAATATACTCAGTGATATATTATGAAAACTTTTATTAAGTAGAATTTCTAAAAATTCAATCAATTTTAGAGAAAACTTCTAAAGAATAAAAGATAGTCCACTTTCTAAAGCCTGTTTTGACAATACTTGTTTGACCAAAGTTTTAATTTCAATCTAGTATCACTTCCAAATATTTCAATCAAATATCCTGAAACATATTCCAAAAACTGGTTCCGAAGACATATCCTAAAGATATATCCTTAATCAGAGTTAAAAATTCGTTTAAGGTTCACAAAGGAAAGATCATACCAGGAATTGAGTGTAGCCTTAGTATTAAACTTCAACCCTTTTTGTGGTTTCTCCTGCCAAGATGTCCCCAGTTCGATACACTTAGCTCAACTTTGATTCTTTATGCTTCATACAATTACTTTAGATGGAATGTCCCCTGTGCATGAAGTCCTTAAACACTTAGAAATAGTTCCAATTGTATAGACAATTTTTGTGTTACAGGGGTAAAACCCAAAATATACCGGAGATAAATCCTTCGTATCCTCCTGGGGGAAATCCCAAATTTTCGCGCGCTACAGGCGGGAGTGTATAAACTCCAAGACTTAGAAAGGTGAAAACCTTTAAACCTTAGAGAGTATGAAAATACCCTTTCGTGAGAGAGGGTGATCAATCCTCATATACCTTTAGGATTCAGGATATAGCCAATAGTAACGAAATTGTCAGCCACTTTTACATGGACTGGTCCCGCCACCTTGAACTATTCCCGTATAATAAGCGCTCCAGGCGGGGTGTTTAAACCCAATTCGGAAGAAAGGTGAATACCTTTAAACCTGTGAAGGGATCAGGATCTCTTATACGTGAGAGAGGGGGCCAATCCTCTAATCTTCCGAAGTATCCTGAGTGTGTATCCTGGTGCTACATCCCGAAGTATATTCTGCAAAACCACAATAAGATAAGGTGGGTGTTAGCCTGGCTAACACCCCTCCAATGCTTAAGTCAGTAATAGGTTTAAAATAATAAATAATATAAAAATTTGAGAGAGACAGAATTCATACCATCCTGAGTATGGATTCCATACTCACTTGAAATAGAGTTTTAAATGTATAGCATTCCAAGATCTCGGTAGCATACCCCCTTCTATATTCTTGAGTCGGTATGCTCCTTTTCCTGATTCTGATTCCACCTCGTATGGTCCTTCCCATTTCGGAGCCAACTTTCCATTAGCAGGATTAGTAGTACTCTGAAAAGCTTTTCTTAACACCCAATCTCCAACTTTGAATCTTCTAGTCCTTATATTCTTGTTGTATGCTCTGGATATCCTTTGTTGATATGCTGCCATCCTTAGCCTTGCTGCATCTCTTGTCTCATCAATAGTATCCAGTTCCTGGCATAGGACTTCAGGATTCTGCTCAGGATCCCTGAGGTTGGATCTTGCTGTAGGTATCACCATTTCCGTCGGGATCACCGCTTCTGCTCCAAACACTAAGGAAAACGGGGTTTGGCCAGTTGCATTCTTCACCGTTGTCCTATCAGCCCACAAAACAAAGGGTAATTCTTCTGCCCATCTTCCTTTCTTAGCCCCTAGTCTCTTTTTCAAGTTGTTGACAATTATCTTGTTCGATGATTCTGCTTGTCCATTTGCTTGAGGATGTACCGGAGTAGACGTAATCATTTTGATTCCCCAACTCTTGCAGAAGTCAGTAGTCCTTTTACTTATAAATTGAGATCCGTTGTCACAAATTATCTCACCTGGTACTCCAACCTAGTCAGGATATTTCTTTTTATGAAGGATACTGTTTTGGTCAAAAATTACCGAAGCAATTAAGTGATCAAATTAGTAAAGTGAGGTAGTGTGCTAAAATGGGTGTTGAAAATATGCTGGTTAAGTTGTTTATGAAAACAGTTTTCAGGATACGGCTCAGGATATTGAGCTGTATCTACGATCAAACAATGAGCAAATAATGAGCAAAAAGTAAAGTAAACGACACGAGATGTACGAGGAAAGCCCTTGATCAATCTAGATCGCCGGCATAAAACCTCGGGAGCTGACAATCGCAGCTGCCTTGTTCTTCTTATTGCTTAAACTTCAGGATACAGTGCAGGATATAGACCAAATCGCTATGTGTTACAACGTTTTTGTGTGAGAGTGAAAGCTTGCTGGAGAGCGAGTGTCAGAGTGTAATGAGTGCGAAAAGTGATGTCCTATTTGATCTGGTATACCCACCTATTTATAGTAATGAATTACAAACAATAATCCCTACAAATATGGGGTACTCCGAATATTCCATTGTGAACGTTATTGACCGAGTAATACGGCTTCAATGTCTTCATTTGAACGACTTGGACCGAGTCTTCCGCGGAATGAGTCTTCGTGAACGTTGATAGCTTCTAATCCACGTACCTGCACGTAATCCGTTAGTAATCCTGAGGATACCATTCAGGATGTTACCAATATCCTGAATCAGCATCCCGGACGTAAACAGATACTATATAATCAAGATATAAACCAATATATTTTCCAGGATATGGGCTCAGAATTTCACCCATAACAATTGTCCCCAAAAATGTTACCGTTTGATATCTTGCACTAACGGTTACATTTTTCACGGTGGCCGAGGTAATTAAGAGATAAGACCATTGATGTGACAACTTTCAACCACCCGGCCTATATTTACTCATCATGCCCTATATCTTCTCATCCTCATCTCCTTTTTTAACCATAATCGACAAGGAAAAGGTAATATTCTCTCCCTCATCTTCATATTCTTCTTTTATCTTTCTCCGGCAAAAATTCAGGCGACCAAATGCCTAGGCAAACAAGATCCAGTTCAGGAGACTCGGCTCCCACATTCATCCAACAGAACCTTCTCCAAGAACCGGAGAAGGAGATATGTACTTTTGACAGCGCCCACTTGTCGGCCTTGAAATCCTCCGGTATCTTCCCGGAAGGAACCGTATTTCGACCTTTTGACCGAGAAATCCGGTCAGATATGGTCTCCAGCGAGTGGATATGCTTTAGTGCTTTCCCTTTTACCTTAGGGCTACAATTTCCCTTTCCGGACTTCATCACCGAGTTCTTTAATATCACCAAAATTTCTTTCAGCCAAACCATGCCAATGCTCTGGCGTGTTTTGTCTGTTCTTGACCAAATCAAGAGAAACCATATACCTGACCTTTCCGTCCATGATCTCCCTTTAGCCTACAAGCTTAGATGCCATGGCTCATCTAGATTCCTATTTTATTCCACTTCCGGCGACCCATTGATACTTCGTGCCACCAAGAACGAGGATGGTTGGCAATCCAAGTTTTTCTTTGTAAAAAGGGATTCAATCCCTGGTGGAACGGATTATCCGATGAGATGGTTGAGAAAGGGTAGGATTTAGGGTTTAAAGATGATCATGCCTCTTATCCTGCCTTATATCCTGAACTGATCAATTTTATTTTCTCTGTTGTGTATGCAGCTGATTTCAGGAAGATCGCACCTCCCCTTGCTGATTCCCAAAAAAGAATAGACGCCATCAGACTCCTTTCAGAGACAGAGAGAAGCTTTAATCCATTCCCACCAACTCCAAGCCCTCTTTCAAGTGCAAACATGTCTGGTAAGAATCCTGCAAGATATCATGTACACACATGTTTTTATTTGATATCCTTAGGAGAGATTTAGAATTTTACTCCCTGTGTGCAGATTCCAGCAAAGTTCCAGTCTATCTAGACCTTGATGAACTCGACAGCTATCCAACTCCAGCCACAGTCAAGAAGGAGACTCCTGCTGCTACTAGCTCCAAGCCACTCCCGGCTCCCAAGGCCAATCCAAGAACCCGTGCTTCCACAGCGAAAAAGAGGAAGGGTCTTGAAGTCAGTGCCCCAGGTTCAGAAGGTTTCTCCTATGACGAACTCAGCTTCTCTGATTCCTTAGAGCCAATGACATCCTTCCTTAACAAGGTAATATCCTGACGCATATCCTTCATGTATATCCTGCACATATATCCTGCACGTATATCCTAGCAGGATATCCTGGTAGGATATCTTGGTCAACATATATTCTAACTTTATACCTGTAATTGATGTGCAGGGCCTCCAGCATTTTCTCCACTTGTATAATGATGCTTGTGGTACTGTGGCACTACATGAAGCCAGGATCAAACAGCTCGAAAGCACCGTTGCTGACCAAGGTGCCATAGCTGAAGAGAAGACCCGGCACTACGAAAGCCTGCTGAAGAAGGTCACCCAAGACGCTGAGGTCAAACTTGCCACCATTCAAATGGATCATGATCAAGCCTTGGTCATTTCCGGGAGGGAATCAAGGCTTCTGCTATCGTCTCCCTGTTACAAGCATGCATCAAGATGGCCTACGAGGCTAAGGAGATGGGCCTTCTTTGTCCGTCTTGGCCAGTTGAATCCTGGGTGGCCAAGTTAAAGGAGCTCGGAGGCAAAGTTGTGCCCCTTCCTGCTGAAGCTGGTGAGTCTTCTAAGTCAGCAGAGGTGGTGGTCCAGGCTGGAGACAAGAAGGATGTTGGAGCTGATGCTGGGATGGACATTGGCGAGGATGCTGCGCAGGATGCTGGTCAGGATGCTGGTGCTGAGAAGCCTGAGAAGGTTGGAGGTGATGCCGCTGTGTGAGGGCATTTAGGTGGGCGATGACGGATATACGTGCCAAGGCCAGAGCCCACCTTTTTGAATTTGAATGTTGGTTTATAGTCCCAAAAAACAATTTACTTTTCCGCACTTTACTTTCCTGCACCTGAACAATTTACATTTCCTGCATGCTTTTTGAACAATACAACAGTTGAAGGTGGATGGGTCTCGGTTTGAGATGAATCCTTCAACTGTTGGGTAAATATGGTAATGAACTATAGTGCTCTTAGTGGATGGGCCTTGTTTTGAGGTGAAACTAAGAGCACACCTTTTGGCATGTTAATAATATAACTACCCTTTTGACTTTATTATTGTTGTCATTAACATACAAATTTTACTTGTGAAAATTGTTTGGTTTGAACATTCTTAGGAACATATATCATAAATGTGTCCTGGGAGATATCCTGAAAGATATCTTGAAAAGGATATTGAAATATAACCCATAAATTGTCCAAACAAAAAGGAGATATCATACCAGAGATTCTTAGAGAATCAGTTCCAATCATAAGTTTGTCCCTAGTGCATACTTATAAACTTGGATCCATCCTTTATAACGTATGTCCCCTGTGTTTGCCAAAAACACCAATGTATTTATATTTTGACTCAAATGAATACCGAATACCCCAGGGCAAAACCCGTGATATCCTGAAATGAATCCTTAGCATATTTGGGATAAACCCTTAATATCCTGGGGATAAACCCTGATATCTGGGGATAAACCCTAAATTTCATGCGCTACAGGCGAGAGTGTATAAACTCCAATTCTTAGAAAGGTGAAAACCTTTAAACCTTAGAGAGTATGAAAATACTCTTTCGTGAGAGAGGGTGAGCAATCCTCATATACCTTCAGGATCCAGGATATAGCCAACAGTAACGAAATTGTCAGCCACTTTTACATGAACTGGTCCCGCTACCTTGAACTATACCTAGATAAGTTGCGCTCGAGGCGAGGTGTTTAAACCCAATTCGTAAGAAAGGTGAATACCTTTAAACCTTTGAAGGGACCAGGATCCCTTAAACGTGAGAGAGGGGGCCAATCCTCTAATCTTTCGACTTATCCTGAGCATATATCCTGGAGCTATATCCTGAAGCATATCCTACAAAACAATTATAAACTAGCTAACACCCCTCCGATGCTTAAGTCAGTATTGGGTTGAAGATAATAAACAAACATACTTAAAATAGGATACATACCATTCCGAGATAGAAAATAAATTCTGCTCTTACTTGAAATAGAGTTTTAAATGTATTGCATTCCAGGATCTTGGTAGCATATCCCCTTCCATATTCTTGAGTCGATATGCTCCTTTACCTGCTTCTGACTCGACTTCATATGGTCCTTCCCATTTAGGAGCTAGCTTGCCATCGGCAGGATTAGTGGTATTTTGAAAAGCCTTTCTTAGCACCCAATCACCAACTCGAAATCTTCTAGTCCTTATGTTCTTATTATATGCTCTAGATATTCTTTGTTGATATGCTGCTATCCTTAGCCTTGCTGCATATCTTTTTTCGTCTATAGTATCCAAATCTTGAAATAAGGCTTCAGGATTCTGCAGAATTGATCTTGCAGTAGGTATCATCATTTCTGTTGGAATCACTGCCTCCGCTCCAAATACCAAGGAAAACGGGGTTTGGCTAGTTGCATTCTTCACCGTTGTCCTATCAGCCCATAAAACAAAGGGTAATTCTTCCGCCCATCTTCCTTTTTTGGCTCCAAGTCTCTTCTTTAAGTTATTGACTATTATCTTGTTCGAGGATTCGGCTTGTCCATTCGCTTGAGTATGTACCGGAGTAGATGTGATCATTTTGATTCCCCAACTCTTGCAAAAGTCAGTAGTCCTTTTGCTTATAAACTGGGACCCATTATCACAAATGATCTCAGCTGGTACTCCAAACCTAGTCAGGATATTCCTCTTTATGAAGGATACTACTTCTTGGTCTCTAATTTGAACAAATGCTTCAGCCTCAACCCACTTAGAGAAATAATCCGTCATTGCTAACATGAATACTTTTCCTCCCGGAGCTTTGGGCAACTTTCCTACTATATCCATCCCCTGTTTCATGAATGGCCAAGGGGAAACTACAGGATATAGTGGTTCAGCTGGTTGATGTAGTATGTTACTATGCCTTTGACATGCATCACATCTTCGAGCATATTCTGCAGCATCTTTTCTCATTGTTGGCCAAAAGTATCATGTCCTTAATACTTTCGAGAACAATGATCTGCCCCCAGTATGATTACCACAGTCCCCTTCATGTATATCCTGAAGTACTTTCTTGGCTTCATGATCCTCCAAGCACCTTAAATATGGTCCTGCAAGAGATTTCTTGTATAAAATATTATTTAAAATAGTGAATCGTGATACCTTCATCCTAAACGCCTTAGGATTTTCATTTTCGGGAATGTGTCCATCTTTAAGATATTTCAGAATTGGAGCTGTCCAGGATTTAGGATCCTTTTCAGGATATCCCACTCCAGGGTCCCAAATATCCGCTACTTCTTTATCCTGAGGATTCGTTGCAGGATATAAGACGTGTAGTACTGGTATTTGGGTCCCTTCCGGTATCCTGATTGATGATCCCAAATTTGCTAAGGCATCCGCTTCGGCATTATCCTCCCTTGGTACCTGTTCAAGTGTAAAAACATCGAAATATCCTGCTAATTTTTTGAGAATATCAAGATATTCAATCAATTTCTCACCCTTAACTGCATAGGATCCCTTAAAATGGTTAGTAATTAACAAAGAGTCAACATATACTTGTAAATTTTTGATACTCATACTCTTAGCCAATTCTAATCCTGCAATTAAAGCCTCATATTCCGCTTCATTATTGGTAGCAGGAAATTCACACCTAATAGCCTGGGGTAATATGTCCCCCTGTGGCGATTTTAGTAGTATTCCTAATCCTACTCCTCTTATATTAGATGCACCATCAGTATATAATGTCCAGGATCCTGAGGATTCTACTAACTGTTGAACTTCTAGGTCTACCTCATCCTGAATGTCACTACTAAAATCAGCCACAAAGTCAGCTAAAGCCTGGGACTTTATGGCATTCCTAGGTTCATATACTAAATCATAAGCACTCAACTTTACTGACCACTTAGCCATTCTGCCTGACATCTCTGGTTTCCTAAGCACATTTTTAACAGGATAATTTGTTTTTACATGAATCCTATGTGTCTCGAAGTAATGTCTAAGTTTCGTTGATGCCATGACCAATGCTAGTATCAATTTTTCTAAGTGAGAGTACCTAGTTTCAGCATCTAACAAACTTTTACTAACATAATAAACAGGATATTGCTGACCTTCATGGTCTTTTATAAGAACGGCACTTACAGCATCCCCTGATACAGCAAGATATAGGGATAGTGGTTCATCGTTTTCGGGCTTCATCAATAAAGGTGCGGTTGAGAGATATCATTTCAAATCCTGCAAGGCTGCTTCATGCTTCTCCCCCCATTCGAATCTTTTGTTCTTCTTCAGGATATCATAAAAATCTTTACACTTTTCTGAGGATCTCGAGATAAATCTATTTAATGCCGCCACTCGCCCCGTTAATCGTTGAACATCCTTCATATTTGAGGGCGATTTAATATCTAAGATGGCCTTAATCTGCTCCGGGCTTGCTTCTATTCCTCTTTTGGTCACCATATATCCTAGGAATTTTCCTGCTCCCACTCCGAAATGGCACTTAGCAGGATTCAGCCTCATGTTATACTGATCCAGGATATCAAATGCTCCTTTAATATCCTGGAGATGATCCTGAGCTTTCTTTGATTTCACCACCATATCATCAATATACACCTCCATGGTGTCCCCCAGTTTGTCTTTGAACATCATGTTTACCAATCTTTGATATGTTGCACCTGCATTTTTCAAACCAAAAGGCATGGCTGTATAACAATAAATACCTGTTGGCGTCATGAAGGCGGTATCCTCCTGGTCAGAAGGTTCCATTTAGATTTGTTGAAATCCTGAGGATGCATCCATGAAGGTCAGCATTTCATGCCCGGCAGTGGCATCTACCATTGCATCAATGTGGGGAAGAGGAAATGGGTCTTTAGGACAAGCTTTGTTCAAGTCTGTGTAGTCTACACAAACTCTCCATTTCCCATTTTTCTTCTGCACTACGACCACGTTTGCTAGCCACCTTGGGAACTTGACCTCTCTAATCATCCTGGACTTCAATAATCTCTCAACTTCCTCCTGGATAATTGTGTTCCGCTCAGGAGCAAACTTCCTTCTTTTTTGCTGCACAGGCTTGAATGATTTATCAATTCCAAGCTTGTGGGTGATAATATCTTTGGATATGCCTGTCATATCCTCATGCTTCCATGCAAACGTCGACATCCTGCATTTCAAAAAGTTAATTAATTGTTCTTCAATATCCTGAGGGATATTGGTCCCTACGAGCACCGAAATATCAGGATTATCCTGGTCCAGGATAATTTTCTTCACATCCTGCTCCGGATCCTCCACGATATCCTGGGCCCGCGTCTTTAATTGCTATGATGCACTAGGCTTGGTGGAGGATTTCATCGAGGATGAGTAGCATTCTTTCGCCTCCTGCTGATCACTATCAACTTTTGTAGGATCGTGAAACGACCTAACGAGTCAATCAGAAGAGTGCTTAGACAGAATCAGAGGCGGAATTCATTGATTATGTCTTTGTTTAGCTTGTAACACACCAGAAATACTATTTACTGTCTCTTGTATTGATCTATGAAAGATTACAGCCTTCGAGACACCTCGACAGCACTTCTGTGTCGGAAACTAACAACTGAACTGAACTCTAGAACTGATTATGCTTCAGGGTATTTATAGGCATGAAGGTTTCGCTTGAGCACTGTTCAAGCGAAATCATGTTATGTGGATTTCGCTTGAACTTGCTTGAAGCGAAATCTTCTCTAAATGACCCTTGAAGTGAAATCAACCTCTAAACACACTAAATCATGATATTTTCTCATATTACAAGCCCTAATCTATCAGTTCCAATCTAAGACTCGAATGAAGATGAAGTCGACAGACAACTGCACCAACAGACTCCCCCGTGAATGTTGACGGAATCTTCAGTGAGAGTCTTCATAGTGACGACTCTTCAATCTTGATCGATCTTCTTTAGGACTTTCTCCTGGAATCATGTACCCGGATCTTTTCTCTAGCTCTAACTTCGTCAGACTCCCCCTTTCATCAAGCTGGGATTTTCAGTCTGGAATTAGCTATTGCCTTTGAAATTGAATCATGACTTTTTCTCAAATTAAGCTCTCCACAGGTTCTGATGCATCTCCTGGCTTTTCGTAGCAACAGGATCAGAAACCTTCATTTCTCCTACACACATCTCTCTACCAAAACATAAGTTTTCACTTAAACCAATAAGAAAAACTTACAAATAATAGTTACATCAAGTTCAAATTAATGACCTTGATTAACTAATCTCAATTTCTTTCTCAAAACAAATTTTTCAATTTTAGCACACATACTCCCAAACCAGTTCATCTTGTTTAGCACTTGGAATTTTGAAAATCAGCTCTTCAACATCAGTTGTCGAAAATCTTTTTGGACTTTTCAAAATAATGAAACATGAATGCAATAACAGAAATAAGATATGTACAAACATATTTTTGTGAGTTCGTGTAAGAGGATCATATCAGTTTATGAGACAAATCACCAACACCGTTAAGCTTGATTTCATTTTAAGCTCTAAACGATTCACGTTGATTGACGATATTGTTGTCCACTTAAGCTCAATCTAAAAACTTTCGAAATGCTTACCAATAATTTAAGGTATATTTAGATAGCACTAAATTCTTATGGACCCCACGATCTCAGCATATCCCCTCATCATGCAATACACTAACTCAAGTAATGCCTTTAAAATTTTATCAACTGTGATTTGTGCAAAAACAAAGCAGAATGTTTAAACATTAACAATCAGGTCGATACTTCCGTATACGCAGAGAAAGTCCAATGTTTAAACAAAATAAGAAAATAAAACAAGTTGAAGTTGTTTAGGCTTTAACCACCTGGTCGATACTCCCGTATACGCAGAGGTGATCCAAAGCTTAAACGAAACACCAAAGAAAATAAAGCAGAACGTTTAGGCAACAACATCCAGGTCGATACTCACGTATACGCAGAGGATGTCCGATGCTTAAACAAAATAAAGAAATAAAACAAGTTTAAGTCTTTGCAAAATAAAATGCACAATCACAGCGACTTTTTAGCAAAGATGTGAAAGTTCACAAACTTAACCAGTTTTATGTCTTTCGACAATCAGTGATTACCGAGTAGGCACACAGTCAAGAAGGACAAAACCAAGTACTACACTTTCAACCGTGTTTCCCACTAGAACTAGGCTTTTTGCTTTAGGTTTGTATCGTTTTCGCAAATCTACTAGTCTAGCTGAGCCTATCGTCACATCTTTAGTGAGACCGTTTATCACTTTTAGGCTTTACATATCTTTAGCATGCTGTGATAGTCCAACTGATCTACTATCATTTCCTCTTTTTCACAACAAAACTCATTTTTCATTTTTCAATGTTTTGACATTTTCAAATTTTTAATTTTTTTAAAATTTTTACTCCCCCTAAAATCAAAATATGTCTCAATTTTGATTTTCTAGGAAAATTTGAAACACAAACTGTACAAGAACTGTGACAACATGATGAGAATCACTTCAATTCTCCATTCACTTGGCATAAACAATCAGAACTCCCCCTCACAACAAACTATTTTCCCATAGTGATTTCAAAACACTTAAGTTTGTTTTAATCAAAATGGTTTTTCCGGAAAATAAGTTTTGTGTGTCTTTTCACAAATACGGGGATCTTTCATCACTTTGTTTTCCTTCAATCATTTGTAAAAACTAACATTTTTAAGATCAATCCTCAACCATCACTTGTAGAAAATCAAGTACAACTTAATGTCCCTGATTTATCACTTGTAAGTTCGAAATATCACTTTCGTGAATTTCTCAAGAAATGTGTCGATTCCTACTCCACACTTACCAACCTGGGAGTTCCGGCAAGTCAGGTTTTTCATTTAAACAGATCCACCCAAGCCTGACTGTTCTTGGGTGATTTTGAATTCTTGTTCAACAATGGTGGAAAATTTGCCTCATCCATTGTTAGACTAGAACTCTCAGTTTTTACCTCAACAACTGGCTCTTCTGGCTTTACCACACCAGATTCATTGCCTGAATGTGGCTTGTCTGACTTTGATGAGCCAGATTCATTGCCGACATGTGGCTCCTTTGTTTTCAGATAAACAAATTCATCACCACCAACTTTCTCTTTCTTTACTCTCTTTTCTGTCCTCAGATTTGTATCTGATGAATGCGTTTTGCTTGATTTGTCATTCTTTGGCGAGCAAGACGATTTATCAGAACTTTTATCTGTTTTACCAGTTGTATCCGAGGACAAAATCCTTTCCAGATACTGCCTGGCCTTCTTTCTCTTCTTCCTCAGTCTGTCTTTTTGCCCCTGAGAAAGCTTTACTTTCGATTCTTGAACTTTCGGTTCTTGAACTTTACGTTCTTGAACTTTCTGTTCTTTGGGCTTGACAGAGACTGGAATCTTTACCAATTTCTGAGATTTAACCCTCGATCTGTCATTTGATCTCCTTGGGCAATCTCTGGCAATGTGACCTTTGATATGGCAGTTATAACATCTTCTCGTCTCATATCTCCAACTCTGGCAGTTAACAGCAATGTGTCCTTGATAACCGCATCGGTAACACACTCTGTTATCGTACCAATCACCATTTTCAGCCCAAACATTTAGATCAAAGCACTGTTTGGCTTGGTGATAATCCTTACTCCTCCTGTAAACTTGATTTGGCCGTGAAGCACTGTGGTCCGACCTGCACCACTTTTCACCAACTATTTTTGAATTTTCATTTCTTACTTTTTGTGGTTTTTGATTGGGATTGGATGATCGATCTGATGAACTTTTATTCTCTTTTTTAACATTTTTCACATTTTTAATTTTTTGTTTCTGTTCCACTTTCTTCTTCAAAGGTTTTTGCTTAGAGCATTCTCCCTTTTCGGTTGATTGTGGAACAGTTTCTTGAAATTTTTCTTTTAACTTCAAAAATAAATTCTTTTTGTCAATTTTTTGTTTTTCATCATCAGATTTTTCATCGCAATCTTCAACTTTGACATTGTCAAAGTTTGTGACATTGTCACTTATTGGAACGGAATTGATTGGTTTTGGACAGGGGAACTCAGATGAAGTCACAAAACCTTTCAATTTCTTTTCAAGTTCATCAATCTTGTTTCTCGAATTCTCAGCTTCATTTTCAAGCTGAGAGATTCTATCAAGATGAGACTTGATTGAGTTCTCATTCTCGTTTTTCATGTTTTCAAGAACAGACTTTTCATTTTCCAAAACTTTTATCTGTTCTTGAAGTTTTGTTTCATTTGCTTTCAGATTTTTGTTCTCCAGCTTGATCCAGAAATCTTCATCTTCTGAAGATTTCTGTTTGCTTTTAAACTCTTTTTCTTTTTCTTTCAAAACTTTGTTTTCTGATGTCAAACTGTTCAAATTACCCAACAATTTGTCATTTTCAGTTTTCAACTTCTCACAATTTTCCTTCAGAATAAGAATCTGCTTATCATCAGCTTGCTTCTCATTTCTCAACTTCTCGACTTCCAGTGTCAAACTTTCCGCATTCTTCAAGAGTTTGTCATTGTCAATCTTAAAGTTGTCACATTTTGAGCATACTGATGCAAAACTTGAAGATCCAAGCTTCACAGATTCTTCATTCTTTTGAACTTGTTCTGTCTCCATCTTGTATGTTCCTGCACAAAAGAGTTTAACGAAATCAAAAGGATTCATATTTTCATCAATATAATATTTCCTTTTAATATCATATTTCAAAATATTCTTTGTTGCAAGACACACACGAATTCTTCTATCTATTTCAGCAATTACATCCAATTCCAATTTTAATAAATTCTTTTCCATTTCATT
Source organism: Helianthus tuberosus (assembly GCA_030545235.1). NCBI lineage: Eukaryota > Viridiplantae > Streptophyta > Magnoliopsida > Asterales > Asteraceae > Helianthus > Helianthus tuberosus. The sequence goes on along the minus strand of CM060415.1, from coordinate 31,308,488 downwards.
CAAAAACTCCCTTTTTTTCTTTTCTTCCTTACGACACTCTGCATTAACCTCATTAAAGAACTGATGTGGATTAAGCTCTTGGAAAAAATCTTTTCTTTTTAGCTCAACCATGAATTCATCCCATTTAGCAGGTAATGCAGTTGTTAATTTTAATATTTGTTCATCAGTTGACATTCTAATACCCTTTCTCCACAAATTGTCCGTTAGAACTTTAAATCGTTTTTCCAACTCATCTAAAGTTTCATTTTTTAGACACAAGAAATATTCATAACTTTTTACCCAAACATCCACATCTACATTCCTGTAATTGGTATCCACAGTTCTAATATACCAATTATTAAAACTTTCAAGATCATTGTTTTCCTTCTCATCAAAAATCATTGTCATTTTTCTAAAACAATATGCACTCAAACAATCTTCAAGTGAAATACCTGCAAACAACCTTCAAGCGAGATCAAAAGATTAACTACAATATAAGTTCAAGCGAAATACTTCACCTGAAGCGAAATCAATTATTTGATTTCAAGCGAAATCAAATGTCTAATCAACTCAAGCGAAATCACTATTTCGCTTCAACCACTCAATAACCTCTCAAGCTAAATCAGACTTTCAAGCGAAATACTTGATTTCGCTTCAAAACACTTCAAGCGAACCTCAACCTGAAACTCCTGAAGTGAAATCTGATCAATCTGGTCAATTTCTCAAGCGACACCTAGATTTCAAGCGAAATCAACCTCTCAATTTCGCTTGAATCATGCTGACATCATCAAGTCGATCTGATTTTTGCAAAATTGATCAAGTTCTAGGTCGAATTTAGGTCTGAATCTTTCAAGGATTTGTTAATTCAATGTTTCGCACACTATATACGAAAATCAGTCCATTTTAACCATGAAAACTTGATTAATTTTGAAAAGAAGGTGTAGAAGTCAGAATTTTCCAGCGAAAACGAGCTAAACAGTAAGAACTCTTCCTCCTGAGCTCTGATACCACATATAGGATCGTGAAACGACCTAACGAGTCGATCAGAAGAGTGCTTAGACAGAATCAGAGGCGGAATTCATTGATTATGTCTTTGTTTAGCTTGTAACACACCAGAAATACTATTTACTGTCTCTTGTATTGATCTATGAAAGATTACAGCCTTCGAGACACCTCGACAGCACTTCTGTGTCGGAAACTAACAACTGAACTGAACTCTAGAACTGATTACGCTTCAGGGTATTTATAGGCATGAAGGTTTCGCTTGAGCACTGTTCAAGCGAAATCATGTTATGTGGATTTCGCTTGAACTTGCTTGAAGCGAAATCTTCTCTAAATGACCCTTGAAGTGAAATCAACCTCTAAACACACTAAATCTTGATATTTTCTCATATTACAAGCCCTAATCTATCAGTTCCAATCTAAGACTCGAACGAAGATGAAGTCGACAGACAACTGCACCAACAACTTTGACAACTCCCCAAGCAGGGGCGGACCTAGCATAGAAGAAGGGGCAACCCCCGTTGCCCCTTGACGCTCCGACGGTAGTGTAAAATTAGTGTAAATTTGACGTTTTTCCGATTTCGCTGCCCCTTTTTATAGAAACGTTGCCCCTTTAGGTTTTTTCTAGATCCGCCACTGTCCCCAAGGGGTAGGTATCTTGATGCATTGGTGATATGTTGACGGCACAGCCTTCATATCGTGAATCCACGGTCTTCCTAGTATGATGTTATAGCAAGATAGAGAATCCATCACACAGAAACGTTGTATTGAGTTGACTCCTTCAACGTATACTGGCAACTTTATCTCTCCCACCGTGTTTCTAGCCTCTCCACTGAACCCAACAAGCATGGTAGACTTTAAAGTGATATCCATTGGAGATACATTCATTCTTTTCAGCGTCTCTAGTTGGATTATGTTGACGGAGCTGCCATTATCAACCAATATCCTGCGTACGAAATGGTTAGCCACATATAATGTTATTACCAGAGCATCATGGTGAGGATCCTGGACAGTATCCCTGTCATCAGCATCAAATGTGATCACTTTTTCAGTTGTGAGGGTAGTCATCCTGACAGGTTTATCTCCCCTTTCGGCCTTAGCTTCTTTTGGATGTCTCTTTGCTGCCGAATACGAAGTCCCACAAATGTCGGATCCTCCCGAAATGAAGTTGATTATCTTGGCATCCGCGGGAGGTGATGCTGCTCGCTCAGGATCCTTCTCAGTATCCTGACCCTTATTCTTCTTTCTTCCTAAGAGATCTTTCAGATATCCCTTGCTTAGAAGATAGCTTATTTCTTTCCTTAGAGCAATGCAATCCTCAGTCATATGTCCGAAATCTTCGTGGAAAGCACACCATTTTGATTTGTCTTTCCAATCGGCTTTTTGTTGATTCTTTCGAGGCCACCTAGCCTTGTCTCCTAGACCCTGCATGGCATACATCAATTCAGGAATGTTAACAGAAAGCAATATTCAGATAATTCAGGATACTCTTCAGGATCCTCGTCTTCGACAGCATTCACTCTCTTGTTTTCACTTCTACCATATGGCTTAGGTCGATATGATTTGAATGAGGATTCTGACTTCCTGTTAGTTGACTCATAAGTGTTAGATGAGTTCATCCTTTCTTGCATCTTTCTGTCATCCTCCAATTGAATATATCTTAGGGCCCTGTTCCGAGCTTCATCCAAGTTCCTGCATGGGTTCATGACAAGGTCTGTCTTGATAAAATTGAGAATCTTTTTGCAGCCCCATCTTGAAAGCTTGCACAGCTGTCGCCACATCAAGATGCGGAATGTCTAGGGATTCCCGACTGAATTTGTTCACATAATCCCTAAGGGATTCCTGAGGCCCTTGTGTTATCCTGTAGAGGTCACTTGTTAGTTTCTCAAAGCTTCTACTACAAGAAAACTGACTATTAAATAAATTTACTAAGTGAGCAAAAGATGTAATCGAATGTGGAGGAACATTCAATAGCCATTTCAAGGCTGATCCTGTTAAGGTGGAACCAAAACCCTTGCACAAGCATGCTTCCTTGAGATCCGGAGGAATAGGGTTAATCTCCATTCTTTCCCTATACTGGGCAATATGCTCCTCAGGATTCGTAGTTCCATCATAAAGCTTCATGTTGGGGGTTTGAAATCTCTTCGGGATCTCAGCATCACAAATAGGATATGCGAAGCGAGATATCTTGTGGCTGTCTTGGGACACTTCCGGAATCGGCTGGACCACTCCAGGTACACTAGATATCATGTCCTTCAGCTTCTGAAGTTCCCTAGTAAGTGCTGATGTTACACCTGTATCCTGCAAAGATCCAGTATTGTTAGTAGCACGAGTATTATTATTATTTGACACGTTACCCGTTGGAGGATTTTGCCCATATCCTGAAGCATATCCTGAGCTCCTCATGGTTGACATCCTGACCGAGGAGGGTATTTCAGGAGTATGATTCTGAGGAAGGCTGGGCACAATATTCCCCCTGTTATCCTCAGTATACACAGCTGAACTGAAGTTCAACGTTCTGGGATGTAACGGAGTGACAATATCTTCAGCAGATCTGCTCGAGCCAGACTTCAGGAGTTGTATTTCCCTTAAAAGCATTTGGTTTGTTTCCTGTTGCTGCCTCATTTGTTCCTGCACACTTCCAAATAAGGTTAGAATTTCATCATTAGAAGCCAAAACAGGAGCAGATTCCTGAACACTGCGAGTAGGGATGATATCCTGAGGTCTTGATGAAGCTGTCATCCTTGGAGGAGGTGGTGGAAGCACCGAACCGGTAGTAGCAAAAGTCGTAGCAGACACAGTGGAGGAATTCATGTTTGATCTTGAGGCCATTGTAAATAATATGGCAAAAAGTTTTGAAAATAGAAAACCGATTAGCAATTTCACAAAAAAATTTAGTAAAGAGAGCACCACTTGCCCCACGGTGGGCGCCAAATTATTTTGGTCAAAAATTACCGAAGCAATTAAGTGATCAAATTAGTAAAGTGAGGTAGTGTGCTAAAATGGGTGTTGAAAATATGCTGGTTAAGTTGTTTATGAAAACAGTTTTCAGGATACGGCTCAGGATATTGAGCTGTATCTACGATCAAACAATGAGCAAATAATGAGCAAAAAGTAAAGTAAACGACACGAGATATACGAGGAAAGCCCTTGATCAATCTAGATCGCCGGCATAAAACCTCGGGAGCTGACAATCGCAGCTGCCTTGTTCTTCTTATTGCTTAAACTTCAGGATACAGTGCAGGATATAGACCAGATCGCTATGTGTTACAACGTTTTTGTGTGAGAGTGAAAGCTTGCTGGAGAGCGAATGTCAGAGTGTAATGAGTGCGAAAAGTGATGTCCTATTTGATCTGGTATACCCACCTATTTATAGTAATGAATTACAAACAATAATCCCTACAAATATGGGGTACTCCGAATATTCCATTGTGAACGTTATTGACCGAGTAATACGGCTTCAACGTCTTCATTTGAACGACTTGGACCGATTCTTCCGCGGAATGAGTCTTCGTGAACGTTGATAGCTTCTAATCCACGTACCTGCACGTAATCCGTTAGTAATCCTGAGGATACCATTCAGGATGTTACCAATATCCTGAATCAGCATCCCGGACGTAAACATATACTATATAATCAAGATATAAACCAAGATATTTTCCAGGATATGGGCTCAGAATTTCACCCATAACAGATACCACTTCTTGATCTCTAACTTGAACAAATGCTTCTGCTTCAACCCACTTGGAGAAATAATCCGTCATTGCCAACATGAAAACCTTTCCTCCTGGTATATCCATACCCCATTTCATGAACGGCCAAGGGGAAACAATAGGATACAGCGGTTCAGCAGGCTGATGCAATATGTTACTATGTCTTTGACATGCGTCACATCTTCGAGCATATTCTGTGGCATCTTTCCTCATCGTCGGCCAATAATATCCTGTCCTTAACACTTTTGAGAATAAGGACCTGCCCCCAGTATGGTTACCACAATCCCCTTCATGTATATCCTGAAGTACTTCTTTTGTTTCGGGATCCTCCAAGCACCTCAGATATGGTCCTGCAAGAGATTTCTTATACAAAACATCATTTATAATAGTGAATCGTGATACCTTCATTCTAAAGGCTTTAGGATTCTCATTCTTTGAGATGTGTTGTTCCTTGAGATATCTCATGATTGGAGCCGTCCAGGAGTTAGGATCCTCCTCAGGATACTCATCATCCGGATCCTGAATACTTATTACTTCCTTATCCTGAGGATTCGTCGCAGGATATAGGATATGCAATATTGGAATTCGGGTTCCTTTCGGTATCCTGACCGATGACCCCAGATTAGCCAAGGCATCAGCTTCAGAATTATCCTCTCTTGGTACCTGTTCAAGTGTAAAAATATCGAAATATCCTGCTAATTTTTTGAGAATTTCGAGAAACTCGATTAACTTTTCTCCCTTAACTGCATAGGTTCCATTAAAGTGATTAGTGATTAACAAAGAATCAACATACACTTGCAAATTCTTGATACTCATATTCTTAGCCAACTCTAATCCTGCAATTAAAGCCTCATATTCTGCCTCATTATTAGTAGCAGGAAATTCAGACCTAATAGCTTGGGGTAATATGTCCCCCTGTGACGACTTTAGTAGTATACCTAAACCTACACCTCTTACGTTAGATGCACCATCAGTATACAATGTCCAACATTCTAAGTTTTCTCCTAGCTGCTGTACTTCTAAATCTACTTCATTTTGAATGTCACTACTGAAATCAGCCACAAAGTCAGCTAAAGCCTGAGACTTTATGGCATTTCTAGGCTCATATACTAAGTCATAAGCACTTAATTTTACTGACCACTTAGCCAACCTACCTGACATTTCGGGTTTCCTAAGCACGTTTTTAACAGGATAATTGGTTTTAACATGAATCCTATGTGTCTCAAAATAATGTCTAAGTTTTGTTGATGTCATAACTAGGGCTAATATCAATTTCTCTAGATGAGAATATCTAGTTTCAGTATCTAGTAAACTTTTACTAACATAATAGACACGGTATTGCTGACCTTCATGGTCCTTTATAAGAACGACACTTACAACATTCCCTGATACAGCGAGGTATAGGGATAGTGGTTCACCATTTTCAGGCTTCATCAATAGAGGTGCAGTTGAGAGATATCGCTTCAAATCCTGCAAGGCTGCTTCATGCTTTGCTCCCCACTCGAACTTCTTATTCTTCTTGAGGATATCATAAAATTCCTTGCATTTTTTTGAGGATCTTGAAATAAATCTGTTCAATGCTGCTACTCGGCCTGTTAACCTTTGCACATCCTTCATATTCGAAGGTGATTTTATATCCAGGATAGCTCTAATCTGCTCTGGGCTCGCCTCTATGCCTCTTTTGGTCACCATATATCCTAGAAACTTCCCTGCCCCCACTCCGAAATGGCACTTAGCAGGATTCAGTTTCATGTTATACTGATCCAGGATATCAAATGCTCCCTTGATATCCTGGAGGTGATCCTCAGCCTTTTTAGATTTCACCACCATATCGTCTCCATGGTGTCCCCCAGCTTGTCTTTAAACATCATGTTTACCAACCTCTGGTATGTTGCACCTGCATTTTTTAAACCAAAGGGCATAGCAGTATAACAATAAATACCTGTTGGTGTCATGAAGGCAGTATCCTCCTGGTCCGAAGGCTCCATTTGAATCTGCTGAAATCCTGATGATGCATCCATGAACGTTAACATCTCATGCCCGGCAGTAGCATCCACCATTGCATCAATATGGGGAAGAGGAAATGGGTCTTTAGGACAAGCCTTGTTCAAGTCCGTGTAATCTACACAGACTCTCCATTTCCCATTTTTCTTCTGTACCACGACTACATTTGCCAGCCATCTTGGAAACTTGACTTCTCTGATCATTCTAGACTTCAGCAATCTTTCAACTTCCTCTTGTATGATTGTATTTCGTTCAGGAGCAAACTTCCTTCTTTTTTGCTGAACAGGCTTGAATGACCTATCAATTCCAAGCTTGTGAGTGATAATGTCTTTGGATATACCTGTCATATCCTCATGCTTTCATGCAAATGTTGACATCCTGCACTTCAAAAAGTTAGTTAATTGTTCTTTAATATCCTGAGGGATATTGGTTCCTACTAGCACCAAGATATCAGGATTATCCTGATCCAGGATAACTTTCTTCATATCCTTCTCTGAAGCCTCCACGATATCCTGGGCCCGCATCTTTAATTGCTATGCTGGATTAGGCTTGGTTGAGGATTTCATTGAGGATGAGTAGCATTCCTTCGCCTCCTGCTGATCACTATCAACTTTGACTTCCCCCCAAGGGGTAGGGATCTTGATGCATTGGTGATAAGTCGACGACACAGCCTTCATGTCATGGATCCACGGCCTGCCTAGTATGATGTTATAGCAGGAAAGGGAGTTCATCACACAGAAGCATTGTATTGAGTTGACCCCTTAAACATATACTGGTAACTTTATCTCTCCTACGGTATTCCTAGCTTCTCCACTGAAACTAATGAGCACAGTGGACTTCGAAGTAATTGTTTTGGTCAAAAATTACCGAAGCAATTTAGTGATCAAATTAGTAATGTGAGGTAGTGTGCTAGAAAGTTTATAGAAAATATGCTTGTTGAGTTATTTAGGAAATCAGTATTCAGGATACGGCTCAGGATATTGAGTTGTATCTGCGATCAAACAGTGAGCAAATAATAAGCAAAAAGTAAAGGGAACGACACGAGATGTACGAGGAAAGCCCTTGATCAATCTAGATCGCCGGCATAAAACCTCGGGAGCTGACAATCGCAGCTGCCTTGTTCTTCTTATTGCTTTAAACTTCAGGATACAGTGCAGGATATCAACCAGATCGCTAAGTGTTACAATGAATTCGTGTGAGAGTACAATTTGCGAGAGAACAAGTGTTGGTGTGTAGTGAGTGTGATTGCAGTGAAATTGTCATGTCCTATTCGATCTGGTGTTCCTCCTATTTATAGTAACGAAATACAAACAAATATCCCTATAAATATGGGATGCTCCGAATATTCCATCACGAACGTTGTAGACCGAGTAATAAGGCTTCAACGTCTTTCTTTGAACGGTTTGGACCGAGTCTTCCGCGGAATAAGTCTTTGTGAACGTTGCTAGCTTCCAGCCCACGTACCTGCACATAATCCGTTAGTGATCCTGAGGATACCATTCAGGATGTTACCAATACCCTGAATCTGCACCCCGGATATGAACAGATATTATTTAATCAAGATATAAGCCAAGATATTTCTCAGGATATGGGCTCAGAAATTAGCCCACAACAATTGTCCCCAAAAATGTTACCGTTTAGTATCCTCATTACTAACGGTTACATTTTTTACGCAAACCGAGGCAATTAAGAGATAAGACTTGTGATGTGACCGTTTGCAACTACCCAGCCTATATCTACTCATCATACCCTATATCTTCTCATCCTCATCCCTTTTTTAATCATAATCGACAAGGAAAAGGTACATTTTCTCTCTATCTTTCATACTTATCTTCATCTTTTCTCTCCGGCGAAAAATTCAGACGATCAAATGCCACGCCACACAAGATCTAGTTCAGGTGACTCGGCCCCTACGTTCTTCCAACAAAACCTTCTCCAAGAACCGGAGAAGGAAGCGTGTACCTTTGATAGTGCCCACCTGTCAGCCTTAAAATCCTCCGGTATCTTCCCGGAAGGAACCGTATTCAGACCGTTTGACCGTGAAATCTGGTCAGATATGGTCTCCAACGAGTGGATATGCTTTAGTGCTTTCCCTTTCACTCTAGGGCTACGATTCCCCTTCCCGGACTTCATCACCGAATTCTTTAAAATCACAAAAATCTCTTTTAGCCAGACAATGCCAATGCTCTGGCGTGTTTTATCTGTTCTTGACCAGATCAAGAGAAACCACATTCCTGATCTTTCCATCCATGATCTCCCCCTGGCTTACAAGCTTAGATGCCACGGATCATGTAGATTTCTGTTTTATTCTACTTCCGGTGACCCATTGATACTTCGTGCCACCAGGAACGAGGATGGTTGGCAATCCAAGTTTTTCTTTGTAAAAAGGGACTCAATCCCTGGTGGGACGGAATATCCGGTACAATGGTTGAAAAAGGGTAGGATTTAGGGTTTAAGAATGATCCTGTCGCTTATCCTGTTCCATATCCTGAACTAATTTATCTTCTTTATTGTGCAGCTGATTTCAGGAAGATTGCTCCTCCTCTTGCTAACTCCCAAGAAAGAATAGACGCCATTAGACTTCTCCCAGAGGCAGAAAGAAGTTTCAACCCTTCTCCACCAACTCCAAGTCCTCTTTCAAGTGCCACCATGTCTGGTAAGGATCCTGCAAGATATCCTGCACATATGCTTCTTATCTGTTATTTATAGGAGGGATTTATAATTTACTCCTTGTGTGCAGATTCCAGCAAAGTCCCAGTCTATCTAGACCTGGATGAACTTGACAGCTATCCAACTCCAGCCGTAGTCAAGAAGGAGACTCCTGCTACCACCAGCTCCAAGCCACTCCCGGCTCCCAAGGCCAATCCAAGAACCCGTGCTTCCGCAGCGAAAAAGAGAAAGGGCCTTGAGGTCAGTACTCTAGGCTCTGAAGGGTTCTCCTATGATGAACTCAGCTTCTCCGACTCCTTAGAGCCAATGACATCCTTCCTAAACAAGGTAATACCCTGCCGCATATCCTTCATGTATATCCTGCACATATATCCTGCACGTATATCCTAACAGGATATCCTGGTAGGATGTCTTAGTCAGCATATATTCTAATCCCATACCTGTGATCAATGTACAGGGCCTCCAGCATTTGCTCCACTTGTACAATGACGCTTGTGGTACTGTGGCACTTCATGAAGCCAGGATCAAGCAGCTCGAGAGCACCGTTGCTGACCAAGGTGCTATTGCCGAAGCAAAGAGCCGGCACTATGAAAGCTTGCTAAAGAAGGTCACCCAAGATGCTGAGGTCAAACTTGCCAGCGTTCAAATGGACCATGATCAGGCCTTGATCAGCTTTCGAGAGGGAATCAAGGCTTCTGCTATCGTCTCCCTGCTACAAGCACGCATCAAGATGGCCTATGAGGCAAAGGAGACGGGCCTTGTTTGTCCGTCTTGGCCAGTTGAATCCTGGGTGGCTAAATTGAAGGAGCTCGGAGGCAAAGCTGTGCCACTTCCTGCTGAAGCCGGTGAGTCTTCCAAGTCAACAGAGGTGGTGGTCCAAGCTGGAGAGAAGAAGGATGCTGGAGGTGATGCTGAGATGGACATTGGTCAGGATGCTGCGCAGGATGCTGGTCAAGATGCTGGAGCGGAGAAGTCTGAGAAGGTTGGAGGTGATGCCGCTGTGTGAGGGCATTTAGGTGGGCGATGACGGATATACGTGCCAAGGCCAGAGCCCACCTTTTTGAATTTGAATGTTGGTTTGCAGTTCCACAAACAATTTACTTTTCTGCATTTTACTTTTCCGTACCTGAACAATTTACATTTCCTGCATGCTTTTTGAACAATACAACAGTTGAAGGTGGATGGGTCTCGGTTTGAGATGAAGCCCTCAACTGTTGGGTAAATATGGTTATGAACTACTAGTGCTCTTAGTGAATGGGCCTTGTTTTGAGGTGAAACTAAGAGCACATCTTTTGGTATGTTAATAATATAACTACTCTTTTGACTTTATTATTATTGTCACACAAATTTTACTTTGTGAAAATTGTTTGGTTTGAACATTCTTAGGAACACATATTATAAATGTATCCTGGGAGATATCCTGAAAGATATCTTAAAAGGAATATTGAAATATAACCTATAAATTATCCAAATAAAAAGGAGAGATCATACCAGAGATTCTTTGAGAATCAGTTCCAATCCTTTATCATAAATTTGTCCCCAGTGCATACTTATAAACTTGGATCCATTCTTTGAATTAGAATAATGTGTGTCCCCTGCGTTTGACAAAGACACAAATGTATTTACCTTTTGACTCGAATGAATTCCGAATGCCCAAGGGCAGAACCCCTGATATCCTGAAAAGAATCCTTAGCATATTGGGGATAAACCCTGAATTTCATGCGCTACAGGCGAGAGTGTATAAACTCCTAGACTTAGAAAGGTGAAAACCTTTAAACCTTTGAGAGTATGAAATACTCTTTCGTGAGAGAGGGTGATCAATCCTCATATACCTTTAGGATCCAGGATATAGCCAACAGTAACGAAATTGTCAGCCACTTTTACATGAACTGGTCCCGCTACCTTGAACTACACCTAGATAACTTGCGCTTCAGGCGAGGTGTTTAAACCCAATTCGAAAGAAAGGTGAATACCTTTAAACCTTTGAAGGGATCAGGATCCCTTAAACGTGAGAGAGGGGGCCAATCCTCTAATCTTTCGACTTATCCTGAGTATATATCCTGGAGCTATATCCTGAAACTTATCCTGCAAAACTATTCTAAACTAAGGTGGGTGTTAGCTTGGCTAACACCCCTCCGATGCTTAAGTCAGTATTGGGTTCAAGATAATAAACAAATATATTTTAAAGAGATAGAACACATACCATTCCGAGATAGAAAATAAATTCTACTCTTACTTGAAATAGAGCTTCAAATGTATTGGATTCCAGGATCTTGGTAGCATATCCCCTTCCACATTCCTAAGTCGATATGCTCCTTTCCCTGCTTCTGACTCGACTTCATAAGGTCCTTCCCATTTCGGAGCTAGCTTGCCATCGGCAGGATTAGTGGTATTTTGAAAATCCTTTCTCAGCACCCAATCACCAACTCGAAATCTCCTAGTCCTTATGTTCTTATTGTATGCTCTGGATATTCTTTGTTGATATGCTGCTATCCTTAGCCTTGCTGCATCTCTTTTTTCATCTATAGTGTCCAAATCCTGACATAAGACTTCAGGATTCTGTTCAGGATCCTGTAGCATAGATCTTGCAGTAGGTATCGTCATTTCTGTTGGAATCGTCGCCTCTGCTCCAAATACCAAGGAAAACGGGGTTTGGCCAGTTGCATTCTTCACCGTTGTCCTATCAGCCCACAAAACAAAGGGTAACTCTTCCGCCCATCTTCCTTTTTTGGCTCCCAGTCTCTTCTTTAAGTTATTGACTATTATCTTGTTCGAGGATTCGGCTTGTCCATTCGCTTGAGGATGTACCGGAGTAGATGTGATCATTTTGATTCCCCAACTCTTGCAAAAGTCAGTAGTCCTTTTGCTTATAAACTGAGACCCATTATCATAAATGATCTCAGCTGGTACTCCAAACCTAGTCAGGATATTCCTCTTTATGAAGGATACTACTTCTTGGTCTCTTACTTGAACGAATGCTTCAGCCTCGACCCACTTAGAGAAATAATCCGTCATTTCTAACATAAATACTTTTCCTCCCGGAGCTTTTGGTAACTTCCCTACTATATCCATCCCCCATTTCATGAATGGCCAAGGGGAAACTACAGGATATAGTGGTTCAGCTGGTTGATGTAGTATGTTACTATGCCTTTGACATGCATCACATCTTCGAGCATATTCTGCAGCATCTTTTCTCATTGTTGGCCAAAAATATCCTGTCCTCAATACTTTCGAGAATAATGATCTGCCCCCAGTGTGATTACCACAGTCCCCTTCATGTATATCCTGAAGTACTTCTTTGGCTTCATGATCCTCCAAGCACCTTAAATATGGTCCTCCAAGAGATTTCTTGTATAGAATATTATTTATAATAGTGAATCGTGATACCTTCATCCTAAATGCCTTAGGATTTTCATTTTCGGGGATGTGTCCATCTTTAAGATATTTCAGAATTGGAGTTGTCCAGGATTTAGGATCCTGTTCAGGATATTCCACTCCAGGATCCCGAATATCCGCTACTTCTTTACCCTGAGGATTAGTTGCAGGATATAAGACATGTATTATTGGTATTTGGGTCCCTTCCGGTATCCTGATTGATGATCCCAGATTTGCTAAGGCATCCGCTTCAGCATTATCCTCTCTTGGTACCTTTTCAAGTGTAAAAACATCGAAATATCCTGCTAATTTTTTGAGAATATCAAGATATTCAATCAATTTCTCACCCTTAACTGCATATGATCCATTAAAATGGTTAGTAATTAACAAAGAATCAACATATGCTTGTAAATTTTTTATACTCATATTCTTAGCCAATTTTAATCCTGCAATTAAAGCTTCATATTCTGCCTCATTATTGGTAGCAGGAAATTCACACCTAATAGCCTGGGGTAATATGTCCCCCTGTGGCGATTTTAGTAGTATTCCCAATCCTACTCCTCTTATATTAGATGCACCATCAGTATATAATGTCCAGGATCCTGAGGATTCTCCTAATTGTTGAACTTCTAGGTCTACCTCATCCTGGATGTCACTACTAAAATCAGCCACAAAGTCAGCTAAAGCCTGAGATTTTATGGCATTCCTAGGTTCATATATTAAATCATAAGCACTCAACTTTACTGACCACTTAGCCATCCTGCCTGACATCTCTGGTTTCCTAAGCACATTCTTGACAGGATAATTTGTTTTAACATGAATCCTATGAGTCTCAAAATAATGTCTAAGTTTTGTTGATGCCATGACTAATGCTAGTATTAATTTTTCTAAGTGAGAATACCTAGTTTCAGCATCTAACAAACTTTTGCTAACATAATAAACAGGATATTGCTGACCTTCATGGTCCTTTACAAGGACGGCACTTACAGCGTTCCCTGATACCGCGAGGTATAGGGATAATGGTTCACCATTCTCAGGCTTCATCAGTAGAGGTGCGGTTGAAAGATATTGCTTTAACTCCTGTAGGGCCGCTTCATGCTTCTCACCCCACTCGAATTTTTTGTTCTTCTTCAGGATATCATAAAAATCTTTGCATTTCTCTGAGGATCTTGAGATAAATCTGTTTAATGCTGCCACTCGTCCCGTTAATCGTTGAACATCTTTCATATTTGAGGGTGATTTAGTATCCAAGATGGCTTTAATCTGCTCCGGGCTTGCTTCTATTCCTCTTTTGGTCACCATATATCCTAGAAATTTTCCTGCTCCCACTCCAAAATGGCACTTAGCAGGATTCAGCTTCATATTATACTGATCCAGGATATCAAACGCTCCTTTAATATCCTGGAGGTGATCCTGAGCTTTCTTTGACTTTACTACCATATCGTCAATGTACACTTCCATGGTGTCCCCCGGTTTGTCTTTGAACATCATGTTTACCAATCTTTGGTATGTTGCACCTGCATTTTTCAAACCAAAAGGCATAGCTGTATAACAATAAATACCTGTTGGTGTCATGAAGGCAGTATCCTCCTGGTCAGAAGGCTCCATTTGGATCTGTTGAAATCCTGAGGATGCATCCATGAAAGTCAGCATTTCATGCCCAGCAGTGGCATCTACCATTGCATCAATGTGGGGGAGAGGAAATGGATCTTTAGGACAAGCTTTGTTCAAGTCTGTGTAATCTACACAGACTCTCCATTTCCCATTTTTCTTCTGTACCACAACCACGTTTGCTAGCCACCTTGGGAATTTGACTTCTCTAATCATTTTGGACTTCAACAATCTTTCAACTTCTTCTTGAATAATTGTATTGCGTTCAGGAGCAAACTTCCTTCTTTTTTGTTGCACTGGCTTGAATGATTTATCAATTCCAAGCTTGTGAGTGATAATATCTTTGGATATGCCTGTCATATCCTCATGCTTCCATGCAAACGTTGACATCCTGCATCTTAAAAAGTTAATTAATTGCTCTTCAATATCCTGAGGGATATTGGTTCCCACGAGCACCGAAATATCAGGATTATCCTGGTCCAGGACAATTTTCTTCACATCCTGCTCCGGATCCTCCACGATATCCTGGGCCCGCGTCTTTAATTGCTATGCTGCACTAGGCTTGGTTGAGGATTTCATTGAGGATGAGTAGCATTCTTTCGCCTCCTGCTGATCGCTATCAACTTTGACAACTCCCCAGGGGGTAGGTATCTTGATGCATTGGTGATATGTTGATGGCACGGCCTTCATATCGTGAATCCACGGTCTTCCCAGTATAATGTTATAGCAGGATAGAGAGTCCATTACACAGAAACGTTGTATCGAGTTGACTCCTTCAACGTACACCGGCAACTTTATCTCTCCCACTGTGTTTCTGGCCTCTCCACTGAATCCAACAAGCACGGTGGACTTCGAAGTGATTTCCATTGGAGATACATTCATTCTTTTAAGCGTCTCTAGTTGGATTATGTTGACGGAGCTTCCATTATCAACCAATATCCTGCGTACAAAATGGTTAGCCACATATAACGTTATTACCAGAGCATCATGGTGAGGATCCTGGACAGTATCCCTGTCATCAGCATCAAATGTGATCATTTTGTCAGTTGTGAGTGTAGTCATCCTGACAGGTTTGTCTCCCCTTTCGGCCTTAGCTTCTTTTGCATGTCTCTTTGCTGCCGAATACGAAGTCCCACAAATGTCGGATCCTCCCGAAATGAAGTTGATTATCTTGGCATCCGCGGGAGGTGAGGCTGCTCGCTCAGGATCCTTCTCAGTATCCTGACCCTTATTCTTCTTTCTTCCTAAGAGATCTTTCAAATATCCCTTGCTTAGAAGATAGCTTATCTCTTTCCTCAAAGCAATGCAATCCTCGGTCATATGTCCGAAATCTTTGTGGAAAGCACACCATTTTGATTTGTCTTTCCAATCCGCTTTTTGTTGATTCTTTCGAGGCTATCTTGCCTTGTCCCCTAGACCCTGCATGGCATACATCAATTCGGGAATGTTAACAGAAAAGCAATATTCAGATAATTCAGGATACTCTTCAGGATCCTCATCTTCGACAGCATTCACTCTCTTGTTCTCATTTCTGCCATATGGCTTAGGCCGATACGACTTGAATGAAGATTCCGACTTCCTGTTAGTTGACTCATAAGTGTTGGATGAGTTCATCCTTTCTTGCATCTTTCTGTCATCTTCCAACCGAATGTATCTTAGGGCCCTGTTCCGAGCTTCATCCAGATTCCTGCATGGGTTCATTACAAGGTCTTGGTAAAATTGAGAATCTTTTTGCAATCCCATCTTGAAAGCTTGCACAGCTGTTGCAACATCAAGATGAGGAATGTCTAATGATTCCCGGCTGAACTTGTTCACATAATCCCTAAGGGATTCCTGAGGCCCTTGTGTTATCCTGTAGAGATCACTTGTTAATTTTTCAAAGCTCCAACTACAAGAAAACTGACTATTAAATAAATTTACTAAATGAGCAAAAGATGTAATTGAATGTGGAGGAACATTCAAGAGCCACTTCAAAGCTGATCCTGTCAAGGTTGAACCAAAACCCTTGCACAAGCATGCTTCCTTGAGATCCGAAGGGATAGGGTTGATCTCCATCCTCTCCCTATACTGAGCAATATGCTCCTCAGGATCCGTCGTTCCGTCGTAAAGCTTCATGTTGGGGGTTTGGAACCTCTTTGGAATCTCAGCATCACAGATAGGATATGCAAAGCGAGATATCTTATGGCTGTCTTGAGACACTTCCGGGATTGGCTGGACCACCCCGGGTACACTTGATATCATGTCCTTCAACTTTTGAAGTTCCCTGGTAAGTGCTGACGTCACACCTGTATCCTGCAAGGATCCACTATTGTTAGTTGTATGAGTATTATTATTATTTAATACGTTACTCGTTGGAGGATTCTGCCCATATCCTGAAGCATATCCTGAGCTCCTTATGGTCGATATCCTGACCGAGGAGGGTATTTCAGGGGTATGATTCTGAGGAAGGCTGGGCACAATATTCCCCCTGTTATCCTCTGTATACACGGCTGAACTGAAGTTCAAAGCTCTGGGTTGTAATGGAGTGACAATATCCTCAGCGGATCTGCTCGAGCCAGACTTCAGGAGTTGTATTTCCCTTAAGAGCATTTGGTTCGTTTCCTGCTGCTGCCTCATTTGTTCCTGCACACTTCCAAACAAGGTTAAAATTTCGTCATTAGATGCTAAAACAGGGGCAGATTCCTGAACACTGCGGGTAGGGATAATATCCTGAGGTCGTGTAGAGGTTGGCATTCTTGGAGGAGGTGGTGGAAGCACCGAACCTGTAGTAGCAGAAGTCGTAGCAGACATAGTAGAGGAACTCATGTTTGATCGTGAGGCCATTGTGGACAATGTAGCAAAAGTTTTGAAAATAAAAAACCGATTAGCGATTTAACAAAAATTTTTAGTAAAGAGAGCACCACTTGCCCCACGGTGGGCGTCAAATTGTTTTGGTCAAAAATTACCGAAGCAATTTAGTGATCAAATTAGTAATGTGAGGTAGTGTGCTAGAAAGTTTATAGAAAATATGCTTGTTGAGTTATTTAGGAAATCAGTATTCAGGATACGGCTCAGGATATTGAGTTGTATCTGCGATCAAACAGTGAGCAAATAATAAGCAAAAAGTAAAGGGAACGACACGAGATGTACGAGGAAAGCCCTTGATCAATCTAGATCGCCGGCATAAAACCTCGGGAGCTGAGAATCGCAGCTGCCTTGTTCTTCTTATTGCTTTAAACTTCAGGATACAGTGCAGGATATCAACCAGATCGCTAAGTGTTACAACGAATTCGTGTGAGAGTACAATTTGCGAGAGAACAAGTGTTGGTGTGTAGTGAGTGTGATTGCAGTGAAATTGTCGTGTCCTATTCGATATGGTGTTCCTCCTATTTATAGTAACGAAATACAAACAAATATCCCTATAAATACGGGATGCTCCGAATATTCCATCACGAACGTTGTAGACCGAGTAATAAGGCTTCAACGTCTTTCTTTGAACGGTTTGGACCGAGTCTTCCGCGGAATAAGTCTTTGTGAACGTTGCTAGCTTCCAGCCCACGTACCTGCACATAATCCGTTAGTGATCCTGAGGATACCATTCAGGATGTTACCAATACCCTGAATCTGCACCCCGGATATGAACAGATATTATTTAATCAAGATATAAGCCAAGATATTTCTCAGGATATGGGCTCAGAAATTAGCCCACAACAGTAATGTCCATCGGAGATACATTCATCCTTTTCAATGTTTCGAACTGAATTATGTTAACGGAGCTACCATTGTCCACCAATATCCTCCGTACAAAATGGTTAGCAACATATAATGTTATTACGAGAGCATCATGGTGAGGATCCTGGACAGTATCCCTGTCATCACTATCGAAAGTGATCACTTTATCGGTTGTAAGGGTAGTCATCCTAGCCGGTTTGTCTCCCCTTTCAGTCTTAGCTTCCTTTGCATGTCTCTTGGCCGCAGAGTACGAAGTCCCACAAATGTCGGATCCTCCTGAAATAAAGTTAATTATTTTGGCATCTGCTGGGGGTGATGCCGCTCGTTCAGGATCCTTCTCAGGATACTGCCCTTTATTCTTCTTTCTTCCCAGCAGATCCTTCAGATACCCCTTGCTTAATAGGTAGCTTATTTCTTTCCTTAGAGCAATGCAATCCTCGGTCACATGCCCGAAATCTTCATGGAAGGCACACCATTTGGATTTATCCTTCCAATCAGCTTTCTGCTGATTCTTTCGAGGCCACCTAGCTTTGTCTCCTAAACCCTGCATAGCATACATTAACTCAGGTATATTAACAGAAAAGCAGTATTCAGATAATTCAGGATATTCTTCAGGATCCTCATCTTCAACAGCATTCACTTTCTTGTTGTAATTTCTGCCATATGGCTTAGAGCGATATGGTTTATGGGAGGATTCTGATTTCCTGTTGGTTGATTCGTAGGTTAAGGTAGAATTCATCCTTTCTTGCATCTTTTTGTCATCTACCAAGCGGATATATCTCAAAGCCCTGTTACGAGCTTCGTCGAGATTCCTGCAGGGATTCATTACAAGATCGTGATAAAACTGAGAATCCTTTTGTAACCCCATCTTAAAAGCCTGCACAGCTGTTGCAACATCAAGATGTGGGATATCCAAGGATTCCCGACTAAACTTGTTCATATAATCCCTCAAGGATTCCTGAGGTCCTTGAGTTAACCTGTAAAGATCACTGGTTAGTTTCTCAAAACTCCGGCTGCAAGAAAACTGACTATTAAATAAATTAACCAAATGAGCAAATGAAGTAATTGAGTGAGGAGGAACATTTAACAGCCATTTTAAGGCTGATCCTGTCAAGGTAGAACCGAAACCCTTGCACAAGCATGCTTCCTTGAGCTCCGGAGGGATAGGGTTAATTTCCATTCTTTCTCCATACTGGGCAATATGCTCTTCAGGATCCGTAGTCCCATCATACAGTTTCATATTGGGGGTCTGAAATCTTTTTGGGATTTCAGCAGCACAGATAGGATATGCAAAGCGGGATATCCTGTGGCTGTCTTGGGATACTTTCGGAATTGGCTGGACCACTCCAGGCACACTGGATATCATGTCCTTCAATTTTTGAAGCTCCCTAGTAAATGTTGACGTCATACCTGCATCCTGCAAAGACCCATTATTGTTAGTAGCAAGAGTATTATTATTAGACATGTTACCGGTCTGAGCTCCTCACAGTTGACATCCCGACCGAGGATGGTATCTCAGGAGTATGATTCTGAGAACGGCTTGGCACGATGTTCCCCCGGTTATCCTCAGTGTAAACTACAGAACTGAAGTTCAAAGCCCTAGGCTGTAAAGGAGTGACAGTTTCTTCAGCAGGTCTACTTGGGCCGGATTTCAAGAGTTGTATCTCTCTCATCAGCATCCGATTAGTTTCCTGCTGCTGCCTCATCTGTTCCTATACACTACCAAACAAATTCAGAATTTCATCATTAGAAGCTAAAACAGGACCAGATCCCAGGGTACTGGGAGCAGGGATAACATCTCGAGCCACATGACTTTCAGTTCCGTGTGAAGAAGCTTGCATTCTTGGAGGAGGAGGTGGAATCACCGAACCGATTGTTGCAGAGGTTGTAGCAGACATGGTGGAAGAGCTCATGTTTGATCTCGAGGCCATTGAAAACAATGTAGCAAAAAGTTTTGACAATAGAAAGCCGAGTAAGGATTTTACTAAAGTTTTTACCAAAAATAGCACCACTTGCCCCACGGTGGGCGCCAAATTGTTTTGGTCAAAAATTACCGAAGCAATTAAGTGATCAAATTAGTTAAGTGAGGTAGTGTGCTAAAAATATGTGTGAAAAATATGTTAACCAAATTAATTGTAAAAACAGTTTCAGGATACGGCTCAGGATATGGAGCTGTATCTATGATCAAACAATGAGCAAAAAAGTAAAGGTTGACACGTGATGTACGAGGAAAGCCCTTGATCAATCTAGATCGCCGACACAAAACCTCGGGAGCTGACAATCGCAGCTGCCTTGTTCTTCTATTACTTCAAATATCAGGATACAGTTCAGGATGTGATGCGGATCAACTATGTGTTACAATGTAATTCGAATACAAGTGTTTGTGTATAGTGTTTGCAGTGAGCTAGAGAGCAAAAGTGTATGAAAGTGTGTGTGTAAGTTGTGTGCCTTAATCTGATCTGCCCACATCTATTTATAGTAAAAGAAATGCAACAAACTATCCTAATAAACCGGGATCCGGCGAATATTCCCCACTCGAACGTTGTAGACCTGGTCTTTCGGGTTCAACGTCTCTCACATAACAGATACGCCCGAGTCTTGAGGAGAAGAAGTCCATCTGACCGTTAGTAACCCACAACCTCTAACCTGCACGTGGTTAATTTAGTTAACACCAGGATATCGCCCAGGATGTTAGCAATATCCCAATCCAGTATCCTGATCACAAGTAAACAACCAAAAGCAGGATATTAGTCAGGATATATATACTCAGAAAATGACCCATAACAGTATCAGAGCAGTAGTTTTAAAGATTCGGGCATTCCAAGACGTCTGAACTCAAACTGTGAATGAGATAAAGCAAAGATGTCAATAGATTGGTATGTATAAATGTATAATTCTCTTTCTTTCTCTCTCTCTGCATATATATAGGGTAAAGATCCGTTAGGAACCACTCTTTATTGCGAGAACCACGAGAACTATTGTGAACAACCAAAACTACTTAAAAAAGCTTAAAAAACACACAATTTTTTAAGTTTTGGTTAAAAATCACAGCTTTTTTTTATAATAATTTTTTATATATTTTTGTTGTTAAAGTCGCGATTTAACTAAAAAAACTTTTTTAGCATTTAGTTGTGGGGTTTAGCTTTTGGATTTAGTTTTTAACATTTAGCTGGGGTTTTAGTTTTTTTAAGGTTTTTGTGTGTGTGTGGGGCGCGGGGGGGGGGGGGGGGTAGGTTTTTGGGTGGTGGTGGGGTGAGTTTATTTTGTTGTATTTACATTGGTTCTCGTGGTTCTCACAATAATGATGGTTATCGCATGAACCCTACTTTATATATATATATATATATATATATATATATATATATATATATATATATATATATATATATATATAGTGTGTGTGTGTGTGTGTGTATACACACACAATAAATTGGAAAATTAATTCGATCCAACCACATACCTTAACCCATGTTTGGCTCGTTTACAAATCGGACCGAGTCAGCTGCCTTGTTTTCAACCAAGTAGAAACTGCATGTGCGTAATTCTGAGTATTTTTCAATCGAGTGTCAAACGAGTTTTGAATATCAATCAATTTGTACATCACTAGCCGTAGGGCCGTCTTCGAAAATCACAAAAAAAGGATCTATGCGAGATAAAATATTTGGGCCTTATTCATTAATCCATTATGTTTGTTTATTGATTTGGGCCAAGTCATTAATCCATTACACACTAACACAGTTGGGTTTTGAATTTGATTGACAAAAACAATTGAACGTTAACATTTTTGGTTCATAAATCCAGGCCCTGTAAATTTTTTTCTTTATAAACATACAAAACTATTTTAAATATATATCTATACTACTTTAATAAGCATATAGGAAGGGCAAGAATGGTCATTTGCCATTGTACAACCATTTAATGCCCATTGTACAACCATTTAAGCACAAAGTGTTGAAAATGCCATTTAACATACGGCCATTAAAAGTTTATTCAACCTCAGTTTTGGGCGGCCAATCCTTTTTTGCTTTGAAATTTTTGAATCCCCGCTCATCCCCACTTCCCAATACTCTTCCTGTCTTTTCAAAATCAAATCTCAGAGCCATTCTCTCTCAAGAAACCCTACAAACTTTACGGTACCAAGAAGACCACAAGGTGAAAAACGATGATCCAAGTTGATTTGAGATCATGAAACGATTTTAGATCTCAATTGATCCTCTCTTATTTTCATCTCATCTCAGGTCTAGATCTCTCATTTTCATCTCCCTTTTCTGTTTCATCATCCATCCAAGATCTAGATCTTAGTGGAGTACAAGTATTTTCTCTCTCATACGACTCATTATCTTTAAACCCTCTAATGGTTTATGCTCTTCAGTTTCTATGTATTTTTTTTTCCAATTTCATGTATATAGATTCGTTTTTGGTTCAATTTCATTTTCACAAGCTAATAATAAAGGTACATCGGAGAAATCGACGTATCGGGAACCTTCACAACCGCCCGTTGTGGAGAATTTCAAAGACTTGAGCTCGGCGACTGCCATGGATCCGCCGGAATACGCGTCTCGAAGTTGTAATCGGAAAGAAAGCGAGGTGTTTGTGCTGTAAAGGCGGAGTCATTCCAGCTGCTGCTCACATACTGTTTATATGAATAAAAAGTTAGGGTAAGTTCTTAGTGGAGTCACATTGTTGCGTGATATTGTTTTGGTCAAAAAATCTGTTGAGGATATTGCAACCAAACTCTCTGTTACGGGGTATGATGCTTGAAATGTAGAACAATGACAAGGATCACTTTAATGTAAATTGCACAAACGACACAAGGATTTATACGGGGAAAAAGCCCTTGATCAAGAGTTGATCTCCGGCACAAAAAACCCCGGGTGATGGAAACTACCGATCACCAAGCTCAAATAAATGAATAAATGTTTACAACTTCGGATAGTAACGAGCTAGGTACAAGGATCACTATCGTGTAATGTGTAAAAATGAATGAAAATGAATGAATGTTCGTCGAGAGCTTCAAGTGTGCGAGTATGAGAGTGTGTGTAGCCTAAAAAATGACTAAGTGTTCTAATTCTAGCTCGTTACCCCTTTTAAAATAGAAGTTAACTACACTAACTAACTATCCGAATTTCGTGCCAAGCTCCCACGTTCTCCACAACGTCCATTTCCAGTCAAACGTGTGCGATATACCCGCGGAATATTCCTTGTTACCGTTGCCAAGACCAGGTCACGTCTATTACTCTTGCGAAGTAATACAAAAATCAAGTAAACAATCGTCAGTATGAGGATCCTTAAAGTGATCCATGATCCTGATCCTGAAGCTCTTCTGAGGATCACCACCTGTCACATAAGTAAGGATCATTAATTAGGATAACGAATAAGGATCACTAATTGTTAGAAAATCATCCCCTAACAATTGCCCCCAAAATATAAGGAGTAATTTGTAAAATAATCGAGTTATATTTTCTTGATCTTATCCGCAACTAACTAACGGATATATAGCCGTTGATATCGAACTATCCGTTGCAACCATGATGTCACAGAAGTGACAACCTGCACGATCATGATTATAAATAGGAGATAGAGATAGGATCAAATGCATTTAAATTTTCAGAGAGACTCCCTTTATAACTGCATTCCGAAGACGATCAAGTACTCTCTCTCTATCTTCTTCCCTCTCTTGCTCTGTTTTCGTCTCTTTCCATCGAAGATGTTGCTCCGAAATTCCCCAGCCAAGGATCACCCAAAGAACAGCCCTCCAAAAAGCCAGGGGATCATTGAAGACTCCATTAAAAACGCTGCTGTTTCAATGATGCTCAGATCGATAGGATCCGCCACTGCTTCCCGGCGAACACCGAATTTAGGCCTTTTGACCCCAATGCTCTGAGCGATCATATCTCCGACAAGTGGGTTGCTTTCCCCGTCACTCCGTTCACCATAGGCTATACATATCCTTTTCCAACCTTCACCCAATCTTTCTTTTCCCTAACCGGCATCTCTTATATTCAAGCCATGCCGATGATTTGGAGGGTTCTGTACACCCTTGAAAGGATCATTGAGCAGGAAGGTATAGACCTAGGAATGTCAGAGCTAGGAGAGCTGTATGATCTTACTACCTTTGGTTCTCATCGCTATTTGTTTAAACGTAAACCCGGTGAGGAACACCCGATCTTCAAAGCCACCAAGAACGATGCTAATTGGAAGCGGCGTTTCTTTTTTATCAAGAGAGATTCTATTGAGGATGGAAAGGATCTACCCAAGAAATGGGCTACCCATGGTAGGGTGGAGGATCCTGAGAAGGATCACCAGAAACTTTCTTTTGATGTAAGGATCACTTATATTTTTGCTTTCTTGTTATGCAGCTATCACCGTCTCACACCTCAGATTGTCCTCTGCTGCTAAGGAGAGACTCCTTGCTTTCAAGAAACTTGATCCTGAAACAAGAACTTTCAAGACAACAACCCAAGATTCACAGGAGGTATCCTCAGGCTCTGTCACAATGTCAAGTAAGTATCCTTGTTTTAAATTTAAATAAATAGTGAAATGTAAATTAAGAAAAGATACTTATCTTGTTTTGGTTGTGTAGGTGCTGGAAAATCCACCAAGTCTGCTTCCAAGTTCAATGTTGCTGATCTCACCACTGTCAGATCCTCCAAGAGAAAAGCTCCTACCAGTCCGACAGCTTCGGTCCCTGTCACACCCCAATTTTCCACGTGTCACCGGTGGGCCCGGTGGGGAGTATCGTAACGTAGTTGGTATCATCATAGACAAACAACACAATATATAATGCACAGCGGAAGCAAAGATAGATTCATTTCAACTTTAACAAAGTGTAATATTTAAATATCACTAATTGTTGAAACGGATCCACAGGCGGATCAAAAATAGAAAGATGACACTGTTCAACAGACTTTAACATCTAAAGCTTGCGAGACTTGATTATTGATGCCTGGAGTAGCCAGCCTATTACGAGTAGTACCTGCACTTAACCTTTTGGAAAATACGTCAGTTTACACTGGTAAATACAATTTAACTGACTCATTTTGAAAATGGTTGAAAATTGATTTGAATGCACGTGGCACAAAACATTTTATAACTTGGGATAATTATTTGAGTATAATACTTGTAAACGAATTACATGTTCCTTATGCGTTCAGTAGCCCGGTTCGTGCCGGGTTAAAGATTAATAGACACACCACAGGTATAGTGCCCACAAGGCTGATTCCTTTAGGTGGGATACCAGTTTTTACATATGCAGCTGTCAGGTGTACGCCTACACCCCGTGCTTAGGTCATGGCCATTTCATGAATGATGCCAAGGATATCCGGGACATGGTCATCAACCCCCCAAAGGCGTTAAGCAAACAAAACAAATTTTTAAACGGGTCATCTCGATAATACTTAACCACCAATCGATTAAGGTCGAATGCCCGACCAAGCGGTATTTTATATACCGTACCCCAAGCCCGTATAAGGGAAAATAAGTTAAAAGTATTTACCTGAGCTAAATATAAATTCAATCCCAGCCGTATATCAATCAGTAAGTCCAGATAGCTTTTACTGGGCTCCTAAATCTGGAACGAAGGTTTATAATAACCTATTAGATTTCTAACGGGTCTTTATTTAAGCTTAAGCTTAGCCCGGTTAGTTTAAAAAAAGACGATACGGTTCAAACGCACGATTAAGCGAAGACCGGATAGAATGTGATTTAGACCCGACAAGTTTGAATACTTGTATAATATGGGTATACTAAATACATTCTGGATTCTGAGACAAAAATGATAATGTTTGACCCGTCTCGGTCAATTTATGCAAACTAGTTACATAAACCGAACCGAACGCGAAAAGAGCGTTACGGTAACCGTAAGAGTCATATGCAAGTTCCCTGTGATAATATGCTTTAAATATGTTATAATATCAGTAAGTTATTTTCTATTATGCTCAAAACGGATTTAAACACAAATTAGGCCTCATAAGGGCATTTTGGTCATTTAAAAGATTTTTAAAAGAGTTTATTTGTAAATCTGAGTTACGGGTCTGATTTATACAGTAAGTATACTTAATTTAACATGTTATAACAGTAGGGTATGACCCATGTGTGAAACTTATCATTTAAAACCAAACTATGCACCTTAGGGGTACTTTGGTAATTTCATAAGGGCTAAAAATGTCAAAATTGGAAACCTGAGTTTATAAACTTGTACTTACTTTTATTTTATAAAAATATTCTAAGAACATCAGTAGGTATCAACCTTATATGTTTAATATGGTTATAGTACATACTAGGCGTTAAAAACGCTTAAAAAGGCGATTTAGAGCCGTTCCCGGGTTTTTTTAAAAAGAAAGCTGATATTTTTATATTTCCAGAATGCTCAAATTATTTTATTTAACAAATAAAATCAGTAGAAAAAGGTTTGGGGTCAAAAGGATTTGTAAAACTCATTTTATGGCTTAAAAGGGTAAATTCGGTATTTACCGAATTAAACTTAGAGACCTATGATACGATCAGCCAAAAATTAAATAAAAATCTTTAAAAATCCCAAAATATTATATAACATCAGGGGGTAAAAAGTTTGGTATCAAAGAGTGGGTTTAAATAGGCTATTTGCTAATTACGCCGTTTATGTAACATAAGGCTTTCAAATTACGATAATGAGCATATCTCTTAATATGGACCTCAAACTGATATCAAATTTTTGGTGCAAGTTTATAAATCAGTAAAAAATGTTTCTATTCTTTCACTTTTTCTAAAATCGCGTTTTATAGTCAAAAGGGCAAAATAGTCATATTTAAGCATAAACCGGTAACTTGCATATGAAGCGGACAAGTGTTGAACCAAGTTGCAAAATCTCAGAGAGTTAAACTTATATGAAAGTTGGTCCAAAATAAGCTCTAATTCAGATCTCAAACATGCATGCACGGATCAGAACTGATAGTCAAAGGAAAAGTCAATTTATGTGACTTTCGGTTCCGATTCGGGTTTAAACTGAAATTTGTCGAATTGATTATGTTAAAACATGTTCTTTCATTGATTATAAAGTTATTTTGATGATCAAACAGGTTGCATGTAGCCTACATTGTTAATCATGCTTAGATTTGCAAAAACCCATTCTGTTGACTTTTTAAGAAAAGCTTTGACTCGACAATTAACATGCTTAGAGTGTGAATCTGAAAATACCCTTTTAGGGGTTTGTTATACTCATAAATACCAACATGTTGGTACTTTCAATTTGAGAAATGACAGAGCCAATCTCGTTTAATTTCAAAGTCAAGCCAAATTTACGATGGATTGACTTTCGGTTGAATAACTAAGCTAGAACGAATTTGGAAAGGTTATAAACACTTACAAGAGTCCTAACAAAGCTTATAGATCACTAGGAAGTGGTTTTGATGTCCAGAGAGCTCCAGAAATGTTCTTGTGAATTGTTGAACATGCAAGTGTTCAAAGTGTGCAACAAGAATGATCTTTAGAGCAAGTTTTGATCTGATTATAGGCTGTTACAGAGGTTTGGGGGTGTTATAAGAAGTGTCCAAGGGTCCCCAATTGCATGTAATATCATTGGTGAGCTCCATGGATTGATAACAGCTGGAAACAACTCGGATCAGACCCAAACTGGCAGCTGTTCGCAATGTTCTGCGCTGGCAAGGGGCTCGCGTGGCGCGAGACCCCCCTCGCGTGGCGCGAGGGTGCGGTGACCTGGTTTACAAGTTTCCCACTTTTACAAAACAGTCCCTGAACTTTGTAACGTGTTTTAGGCTATTTATTTGCACTCTAAACCCTTGAAATCTGATT
This sequence comes from Helianthus tuberosus, assembly GCA_030545235.1. Taxonomy (NCBI): domain Eukaryota; kingdom Viridiplantae; phylum Streptophyta; class Magnoliopsida; order Asterales; family Asteraceae; genus Helianthus; species Helianthus tuberosus. The sequence continues at coordinate 31,280,634 of CM060415.1, read as the reverse complement.
TTTATGAACCTTGGGACTTTTATAAACATGGCAAAGTCCTCGGTTCACTTTGCGCTTACCTGAAAAGTCACGAAACTTACGATAACGCAATTAACCTTTCTTGTACGGTTTTGGCCATAACTTTCTCATACGTTCACGAAACTTCATGAAATTTTTATCACATATCCTTGTGAGTATATTTTATCATTACAAAGCTTCGGGTTTGCCAAAAGGTCACTCAGAGGTATACTTTCAACATGTTGACACTTTTAGCCCCTGTAGTTTGAAATTCTTCACTTTCTTACATCTTTCGCTTCGTATGATCCATGATTTATCCGTTTAAGGTTATAAACACCATGTAGGGTTATTTTAGGGCTATTTATCAATTGTTGACACTTTGGACCCTTATATTCACATAGTTTCACTGTTTGTCAATTTTAGTCCCTCTAAAGTATGTTTTCATATATTCAGAGTCCATGACACGTGTCAATACATTATTGGACGTAAATTTTCGAGGTGTTACATCGTCACCCCCTTAAAAGAAATCTCGACCTCGAGATTTGCTTAAAATAAAGGGAGTACTTTTTGTCGCATAATGGACCTAACTCCTATAACATATCTGGAGTCCTTCCAAGCTCCCACAGTTGACCTCTATAATAGGCACATGTATCCTTTTGGAGCTTCTTAACCTGTCGATCTTCAATCGATACAGGATGCTCATCACATCATGAATCTGCATATCCTTACGTGATAATGCTTCTCTACATATTGGAGAAACATATCCTTAAATCATTAGTGTGAAATATATTGCGAGCTCCATCCATCTCCTTAAAAGGTTCTAGCTTTAAGCTATCTGATCTTGATACATTCGATTCCTTCGAATGATTTTATACATTCAAAGCTTAACTAGTCTAATGATTAACAAATTGGTACACCCTTCCAGGGTGATATCTTTGTTGAACCTTATTCCTTCACAAGAACTCAAGAGGGTTGCTACTTTCATAAATCCTTGATTTTCTGCCGAATACTGGCAACTTTCAGACGATTATGGATTTGTTTGATCTTATTCGTTGTTTCCAATGCAACTTTCAGACCCTGAAAATTGGACTTACCAACCTTTTGTCTTAATAGATTTTTAACATTCCATCTATACAAGGTCTCCAGAGGAGCAGCCTTGATGCTTATATGACAATTATTATAAAAACTTATCTTAAGGTGAGATGGTTATTTCGACCACTGCCTAGGACTAATCTCAAGGAATAGTTAATCCTTGCGTTAGTCGATCAAATCGACGATCCTGGGCAGCTGATGGAAAATTCTTAATTGTTGCTTAATTAGGGTTGCGGTAATCAATGCATAAGCAAAATGAACCGTCTTTCTTAATTAACTATAACGAATTCTCAGAATATTGAGTTGGGCTTTATGAATCCTTTATTCACTTAATCAGGGTTTCCATTCTTCCAATGATGGTATTAGCTGTCTTGGAGATTTCATAATATTACAACCCTAAATGAGATATAAATCTTAATTCTACTGGCCTCTCATGAGGTAAACAGGGTAATCTTAAGAGGAGATAATCAAGATACCAGGAAGTTACAGAGATTTTTGGAATCTCAGGCTCCAATTCATCTATCATTGTTTGTGTCAGATAGGTGACACATTTATGTTACGAATCCATGAATTCTTTAATTGAAGACATTCACTTGGACAATTCCATTCTGGATATCTTCTTTGAATACCATTAGTTGACTTTAGTACCATATGACCATCGGAATATCTTTGAGGTCCCATGCATTAAACTTCCATACTGATCAGGCATGGAAGCAATCTATGGAACTTATTAAGATACATCAATCCTCATATGGCGCTTCTATCATACCGTCTGGTTTTCGCAATCGATAAAGATTGAAGAGATATCAACTATATATATATGCTGACGCATTTCCTCTAAAGAGAGGATACTTCTAGAATTCTATGATTAGAGATTTCTAACTGGAACAGAAAAAATGATTCTTATGATTTCGCCTGTAAGTTTTACCTTGCTTAATATCTGGGGTTCTTATGGGAAAATTTCTAAAGGTTTGCTAAGCTCACGGTCTTATGAGAGCCTTAGCGGTATCTGAACCCAAACATAACTCTTAGCAATAATATTACAATAAAGGATTTTATCTAGTGTCATTATTAATGTGAATTGCCTCTAGTCATTCATCAGGAGGGCTAAACGTCCTCATTCTTAAACTGTTTAAACTTAGCTATAAGATCTGTGACAAATTGTAGGGTATTTTCGACCTTGACTGGTTATTTCTTAATCTATAAAATGTGAGTAGCTGAGGTGGATCCATAATGGATTCTTAGTAAGCAGGTTTTGAAGCCTTAATGTGCCCTCTTATTGCTGATGCTAGATCATAATATATATATATATATATATATATGTATATATTGCATTATGCTTAAATTCTAGGTTGACCGAATAAGAGCACTATTTCAACCAATGAACCAGGGTTGCAACCTACTGTCGATAGTTTATAGCTCTTATGGGGGAGTCGGAAAAATTCTTATTCCATCTTTTTCCATTTCGTGAAGCGGCTACTAGGTTTCCTATTAAGGTCCTCGAAACTTGGACCATCCCATAATGTATAAGAGAATCTTTCTTGTGGACTCCATTAGTGTCCTCATTAATCAAGGGTATTACCATCGAATGATTATGGCGCACACCTTACCGCGTGCTTTTCAGCATAACCACTAATATACCTAATGGTTTCTACTACATTTAACAATTTCCTGCAATCGATGGTCCCTTTTTACTATTGAAGTCTCTCAACTTCTAAGAGGCGAAGTACTTGTAAGTACGTCTTAAAAGAAATGGGCCCCTTGCCGTATATGATTTTGTCTGGTTTAATCTTCGTAATTGAAGTATGAATAAAGCTCTTTTCATGAGCAGTGTCATGTGTTTTAGAGCGAGAAACGTTTGGCTCTTCATGGCTTTTCTCATAGCCCTTCTCTGCGGTGATAATTATAGTTTTGGAGATTAATTCTGTTAACATTGAGGTTCACACTTGATGCACTATTATCATTTGTCGCATCTCTTAGCATCGCGACTGTTGTTTGTCTTTCTGAGTTTTCCATACTCAAATCTTTTGGTATTAAATAGCAATTTAACAATTAATTGAGTGCATTTCCCAGCTAGTCATCATCCTGTCGATTTATTGTACATCGATCATGGTATTATTAAACCATGTGAACATTCCTAAGGAGTGTTATTTGATTGTACATGTGCTTATATTTAATCAAAATGGAGATTTCACAAACTAGGTGTAACGACTCTCATCAAAAGTCATAATTATTAAAATAATTTGACCAATAGGAAACTCTAATTGAGACACCCAAGTGATTCTGTGCAAACCCTAAGATTTTCATAATTTTCAGAATCAGGATTAGGGCCCCTAAAACTCAGGAGGGGTAAACCCTAGTTGATGATTATCTACAAAAATTGCTGTCAACATATGAGAATTCGAGTTTGTCAAGTCATCAGGCCTAGTCCCACACGTGGCTACTCTATAACCGACTTTCAACCTCTTACGCATCGTATCAAAGTATGGCCTACGATGCGCAGGCTAGTTAAAACCCATACGATGCGTAGAGGAATATGGCATACGGTGCGTATGCTTAGCATACGATGCGTAGGGGATGTTAGGCCTACGATGCGTATGGGTGATCAAAATTCAGCTATAAATAGCAGACATTGGCATTCGTTTTCTGAACATATTACGTCGAAAGAATTCTCGATTATACATCGAATTAGCTGCTGTACACTTCAATTAACACACACAGGTCTTTAATTGAAGCTGCAATCAGGGTATTAGCACAATCGCTGCTACGATTCATTGTCCGATTGATTCAAATATCCAATGAATGTTTAAGTGCCGCCCACATTAGGGTTATACTTTATCGTTCGTCATTAATTTGACGGATTGTCGTTAATTCGATAGGTAAAGTATTATACTTTATCGTTCGTTGTTAATTCAACGGATCATCGTTAATTCGATGGGTAAAGTATTATACCTTGTCGTTCATTGTTAATTCAATGGATCATCGTTAATTCGATGGACAAAGTATTGCATTTTGACATTCATTGTGAGAATTTGATCTCGTGAGTTATCGTAAATGCTGGATTGATTACTAATTCCAAAATTGTGTGCTTGTTATTGAAATTAGGATAAAAGACTAATCAGTAGGCTAGGCTCTGCCCGTATAAATCTGCAAAGTGAGTCATTCTCTCTTTTTATCAAATCTATTTACAAAATCATGTTTATTTCAAAGTTATAATTACGGGGATTAAGTCTTTGTAATCACCAAGTTACAGCCGGTATGTGGGGTTTTGTATACATTACTTGATAATCGTCACCATTGGGGCAGCCAATGGGGGATATGACCATAGCCACAGACACCATTGGACGAATGGGCCAATGGGTCGAGTGACAAGTACCGTGGGTAGTTGGATTGATATCAGAAACATTGTAATCGCTCTTAATACTGTAAATTATAACAAATGGGTCATTTTAGTAAATAGAATGATTCACTCAGTATTTCCCGCTGACAAAACCTTTTTCAAACATGTTTCAGGTGATCTGTTGTAATTCAGGAAAAGTGATGGGAAGCATTTCAAGCTTAAGATAGTGGCTCAATATAAAATAAATAAATGCTTTTGTAATATCACGTTTTTATAGTAAAAACATAATATTGTAAATTATCGGGCTTTTATCCCGAATTATGAAATAAATAAAAGGGAAAAATTTTAGCTTTAAGCGATCCTGTTTCCGCTGTTAAACTCAATTAAATAAATACCGCAGTATTTTCTGCCGCGGCTCTTGAAACGGGTCAAACCGGGTCTTGGGCCGTGACAGAAAAAGGTGGTATCAGAGCCACTGGGTTAAGCTGATTAAGTATTTAGAAATACTCAACATTTTTCCTGATTACAGCCACTGGGTTAAGCTAATTGAGTATTTAGAATACTTAATTTTTCCTGATTACTATTATGTGATTATGTGTTTTATTAACTAGCTATTTGTTAATTTTAATATGGGCAGATTTTTATATATATTGTAATATTTGTTGCTCTATCATTGTTAATCGAAAAATATTATAAATTTATTTGATTAATATATGGAATTACCTAATATAGTATTACTATATTGTGGTAAAGAAATTATATTTTTATGTATAAAGTATACTCTGATTTAAAAATATTGTCTAGTTATTTATTATTATTAATTTTATTATTAATAATAAATAATAGTTGTATTAAGATTATTTTAAATACTAGGATTATTATCAAAGGCAGATATTGGATAACCTAGCCTTAGTTATGCATGGACTGATCACCTATGCTTAAACAAGGCAGCACTAACCAATATCCACCATGATAATGACTAGTTAATATATATAAAATAAGTCATCATACTTATTTAGTATATAGATTTTTATATATTAACTACTGTAATAGTAAATATAAATCTTTAAATATTCTGATTTAAAGTTTAGTATTTTTATTATCTACAGTCAAGAAAATTTATAAATAAATTACAAATAAAACCTAGTATGTTTTAATTTGTATTTGTTTTGGTATTATGAAATACTATTTAAAAAGTTGTTCTATAAAATTTTATTATGACTTAGTAATTGTGTGTATTTTATTAATCAGCATGAGTGATTTGCCGGAAGCCCTTCAGAATTTAAATCTCTATCCAGTAAGAATCGAAGTTTCCAGAGATTTCAATAGGTATATACCAGACATAGAAGAACCTATAGAATTTAATGCTTTACCTTTCGAGAAACCTAAGCCTAAGAAAATGGAAATTGGGGAAAGTTCTAGGCAAATGGAGGAATTACCATCTCAAGAAGAATTAGATTTTATAATGGCAACCGATGATACTATTGAGCCTGTTAATGAAAATAATTTTATGAACTTAGAACCATCTATTCCAAACTCTTCTAATCACTGGAATATAGACGAATGGTTGGATAATGAAATACTGTTACAAAACCATCCCTATAGGCTTTTTCCTAAATACAATCCAGAACCTTTATCAAATTTACCAATAAGTAATGAGAATAGGACTGAACTCCATCATTTTGACAACATGGATGCTGGGAATAGGATCCAAGAAACTTTGGGACAAATCTCCTGGAAATACGATGAGAAGAAACGCCGCTACTAGAACATCATCTTACAAAGGATAGGGGAATAATGAAACTGTGGTTGTGTAATAGTAACAGTAAAATCAGTATATGTAAAATAGATAATAAAACGGGTGTATATAGAAACATGATATAAGGAAATATTAGAAAAGTTACAATTTTATTTGTATATTCGTTTATGTGATTATGTGCAACTAAAATTGTAACATTAGATTATTTCCTTTATACTAATTATATATCTATAAAATAGTTATCAGATGGAAAACGCTAATAATGAACCAGTTAATGAGGGTAATCAATCTGAGCAACAATCGGGGAACCAATATGTGACTAGGCAAGATATAGAAAATATCATTGCTCAAAAGATAGCCAACACTATTCCAGGAATAGTTGCTCAAGGGATAGCCAATGCTATTCCAGCAATCATTGCTGCTGTTAAAAAATCCAATCGAACCACAACATGTTGTTCCTAGTAAACGCATTTCTGAAGATAATTTCAGTAATAGCGTAAGTGGAGGCAGTAATCATGTTAACCATGATAAACCATGGCAAGCTCCGCTCCCTAAGAAAAGGAAAGTTGCAACGCCTGGTTGCACTTACAAAGAATTTCTTGCTTGTAAACCCACTAAGTTTGCAGGCAATGAAGGAGCGACTGCAGTACTGCGTTGGTTAGAGAAAACCGAGGCAGTAATTGCCATAAGTAAATGTGCTCAAGATGATCAGGTTATGTATGTATCAAATCTTTTCAAACAAGTGGCGCTAGAATGGTGGAATACGATGTTACAAGTAAAAGGAAGAAGGATGGCGTATGCTATGAACTGGGAAGAATTTAAGAATCTTGTAGAAAGAAAATTATGTCCTGAGTACGAAAAAGATCAAATGGCAAATAAGTTTCTAACCCATCGGATGATAGATATAGATTGTCGAGGGTATACTACGACATTCTTCGAATATGCTCGAGTGGTACCAATCCTGGCTTCGCCAGAACCGGTACTTATTTCTCGTTATATTTGGGGATTGATTTCCGAGATCCGTAATATCGTTAAAGCTGCGAAACCTCGCACGATTGATGATGCGGTGGAATTAGCCAATATTATAACTGACGAGCTAATACGGACAAGAGAAGAAAATAAAAGAAAGGAAGTAGCCCAAAAGATTACCCAAGAATTCAGTTCGGGTAACCATAACCATTTCAAGAAAAGAGGGAATGGGCAATCTTCTACTAGTTCATTTTGCAAATTTTGCAAAAGGAAGCATTTTGGAAGATGCAAAGGATATTGCAATTTTTGCAAGATTCCAGGGCATCAAGAAGAAGATTGTAGGAGGAAGAAATTTTCAGTTTGCTACAACTGTAAAGAAACTGGACATCTTAGGCCAGATTGTCCAAAAACTGAATAAACCATTAGACAATCAAGCCAAACCAGCAGAAGGGGCAAAAAGGAATGAGAGAGAGATTTTCAGCTAACTACTCATGAGGACGAGATGATTCCAGATGTGATAGCCGGTATGTTCTTAGTTTACAACATTTACCTAAAAGTATTATTTGACTCTGGTGCCAACCAAAGTTTTATAAATACTTTACTCTACCCAATTCTTGACTTACCATTTACCAACATTACATAGATTTCTATATTAGAAACGGCAGACGAGAATTCAGTAAGAATAAATAAGGTTATGCAGAACATAGAAATAAGTTATAGGTTTTCTGCAACCCTATTACCTATGAAATTAGTTGAATTCAATGTTGTGATCATTATCTGTGATCAGAATTTCTTAGAAATTCAACCAACCATCAGAAAAGTAATTAGGATTACAGGAGATAAACCAGGTAAGTTTATGAAGTTCATATCAGTAATGGAAATTGCTAAATATGAACGAAAGCAAAGGAATAGTATATATGATTTTGGTAATCATTAATACTAAAGATACAGAATTTAAGGAAAACTCTGTAAAATCCGAATACCCAGATGTATTTCCAGAAAATTTACCTGGATTACCATCAGATATAAAGATAGAATTTAGGATTTATCAATTCCAGGAATTTTACCGATAAGCCAAGGAACCTTATCGGTTAGCACAATATTGGTTATTTAAGAAAAAGAAAATTTTGATAAGAATGTGTATTGATTATAGGAAATTGAATAAGGTTATAATTAAGAATCAATACTCATTACTTAGAATTAATGATCTATTCGATCAATTCCAGGAAAATAGATATTTTTCTAAGATCAACTTATGATCCAGATATTATTAATTAAAAGTATCAGAGGAAGATATACCTAAGACTGTTTTCAGAACTAGCAATAGTCATTACTAGTTTACAGTCATGCCCTTCGGATTAAAGAATGCAACCGTAGCATTTAGGGACATGATAAATAGGATCTGTAAACCCTATTTGGATAAATTGGTAAATATCTTCAAATGACGATATACTTATTTATTCCAAAAACGTATTCTTAACTTTGTTAAGAAAAGAAAAGCTTTACGCCAAATTTTCGAAGTATGAATTTCGGCTATCAGAAGTGCAAATTTTAGGTCATATGGTGAATCATGAAGGTATTCACTTAGATCTTGCTAAGATAGCAGTAATTACCAAATGGAAGATTTTTGAAGTATAAGGTAATACTTCAAAGCTATGATTTGGATATATGTTAATATAACGCAAAAAGGTAATTGCGTAGGCCTCAAGCCAATTGAAAAAGTCCGAAGAAAACTATATCAACTCATGAGTTAAAATTAAGAACCATAATTTTTGCCTTAAGATTTGAAGATATTATCTGTATGGAAGTAAGGATACTATCTATACAGATTATAAGAAGTTAAGATAAATATTTATGGGTAAAAAGAATTTGAGGCAAAGAAGATGAATGAAAATCCTAAGTGACTACGACTGTGATATTTAGTATCACAAAGGAAAATCTGAAAACGGCAAGAGATAGTCATAAAGATTATACAGATAATAAATAAAAGCCGTTGGAGTTCGAGTTAGAATACTATTAAAAATATCTCCTTGGAAAGGAGTTGTTAAGAGAAGAAAACTAAGTCCAAAAATATGTAGGATTATTTCCAGTAAATTCAACATATTGGATTAGTTGCTTATAAGTTTACAACTACCAGGAAGGTTAGTTGGAATACATGATATATTTTATATATCTAATCTCAAGAAATGTCTATCAGACGAATCTCTGGTAGTACCTTTCTAAGATATAAAGGTAAACTAAGAATGTTAAGTAGTAGGATTCAAAGACAGGATCCTAATATACTTGGGAACTGGAATCCAAAAGAAAGAAAAAGTATTCTCAATTATTCCAGTAAATCTCGAGGACGAGATTTTTATTAAGTTGGGGAGAATGTAACGACTCTCATCAAAAGTCATAATTATTAAAATAATTTGACCAATAGGAAACTCTAATTGAGACACCCAAGTGATTCTGTGCAAACCCTAAGATTTTCATAATTTTCAGAATCAGGATTAGGGCCCCTAAAACTCAGGAGGGGTAAACCCTAGTTGATGATTATCTACAAAAATTGCTGTCAACATATGAGAATTCGAGTTTGTCAAGTCATCAGGCCTAGTCCCACACGTGGCTACTCTATAACCGACTTTCAACCTCTTACGCATCGTATCAAAGTATGGCCTACGATGCGCAGGCTAGTTAAAACCCATACGATGCGTAGAGGAATATGGCATACGGTGCGTATGCTTAGCATACGATGCGTAGGGGATGTTAGGCCTACGATGCGTATGGGTGATCAAAATTCAGCTATAAATAGCAGACATTGGCATTCGTTTTCTGAACATATTACGTCGAAAGAATTCTCGATTATACATCGAATTAGCTGCTGTACACTTCAATTAACACACACAGGTCTTTAATTGAAGCTGCAATCAGGGTATTAGCACAATCGCTGCTACGATTCATTGTCCGATTGATTCAAATATCCAATGAATGTTTAAGTGCCGCCCACATTAGGGTTATACTTTATCGTTCGTCATTAATTTGACGGATTGTCGTTAATTCGATAGGTAAAGTATTATACTTTATCGTTCGGTGTTAATTCAACGGATCATCGTTAATTCGATGTGTAAAGTATTATACCTTGTCGTTCATTGTTAATTCAATGGATCATCGTTAATTCGATGGACAAAGTATTGCATTTTGACATTCATTGTGAGAATTTGATCTCGTGAGTTATCGTAAATGCTGGATTGATTACTAATTCCAAAATTGTGTGCTTGTTATTGAAATTAGGATAAAAGACTAATCAGTAGGCTAGGCTCTGCCCGTATAAATCTGCAAAGTGAGTCATTCTCTCTTTTTATCAAATCTATTTACAAAATCATGTTTATTTCAAAGTTATAATTACGGGGATTAAGTCTTTGTAATCACCAAGTTACAGCCGGTATGTGGGGTTTTGTATACATTACTTGATAATCGTCACCATTGGGGCAGCCAATGGGGGATATGACCATAGCCACAGACACCATTGGACGAATGGGCCAATGGGTCGAGTGACAAGTACCGTGGGTAGTTGGATTGATATCAGAAACATTGTAATCGCTCTTAATACTGTAAATTATAACAAATGGGTCATTTTAGTAAATAGAATGATTCACTCAGTATTTCCCGCTGACAAAACCTTTTTCAAACATGTTTCAGGTGATCTGTTGTAATTCAGGAAAAGTGATGGGAAGCATTTCAAGCTTAAGATAGTGGCTCAATATAAAATAAATAAATGCTTTTGTAATATCACGTTTTTATAGTAAAAACATAATATTGTAAATTATCGGGCTTTTATCCCGAATTATGAAATAAATAAAAGGGAAAAATTTTAGCTTTAAGCGATCCTGTTTCCGCTGTTAAACTCAATTAAATAAATACCGCAGTATTTTCTGCCGCGGCTCTTGAAACGGGTCAAACCGGGTCTTGGGCCGTGACACTAGGCACCTAGCTCGGTTGGCTAGGCGCGTGAAAGGGTGCGGCCTAGACCCAGGTTCGATTCCGGGGACGGCCAATTCCACCATTTTTTTATGTTTAATATTTATTAATCGCACGGATACGTGTAGTTATGAGGGTTGTCTCGTAAGGAGTCTTGATAATTAATTGCTTCTTATTACCCATAATATGGGCTTGATTTTTCAAGACAACCAATCGGTTTTTTAACGCTATATTGAGTCCTTATATTTTAACTGAACTAGGACATCGGAAAATTTCCTAATGGATATAAAACATACATCTAATATTGCTGAAGTAGCCTCTGAGGTACTATCGACCAATTTTACCTTATACTTAACGCTTAGAGTTTTAACAGGTAGATTTAATGATTTACACAATCTATTGTCTACGAAAGACTTATCTGAACCTGAATCAATAATACTCTAACATGAGTGTTATTGGTAAAGAAGGTACCTGTTGTGACATCGTCATTCTGAATAATCTCTTGAGCGTCCAATTGAGAGCTCCCAGCTTTTGTCTCCTCAGCCTCCCCAGGCTTCTTGGTTTTATTTGGGCAATTTGTCTTGATATGCCCTATTTCATTGCAACCATAACAGGTTGCGTCCTTTATGTTTTGGCACTCCAAGGTCTTGTGCCCTTTCTTGTTACAAATCCCACAAGGTCTCTTGTGAGACTGGGATTTCGACTCCAATCGACACTTCCCAAAATGGTTCTTCTTACAAGTTTTACATTTGGGTTTTGCCTCCTTTGGTTTGGACTGGTTATAGTTCGAACCGGACTTACCCTTTTTACAACATTTACTTGGGGTATCATCGCACTTTCGCTTCTGATCCTTCAGCGCACGGTCCACAGCGTTGTTTACGGCTGTATCAATCATAGCCTGTAACTCGGTGCTTGTTAAATTCAGTCTTACATCATCTTTCTGATCAACCGGATGATTGTGAGCTTCAGTGGAGTCAGCCATGGTGAAACTTTGAAGGCTACAATCCAAATAGAATAATTGGTTTAATTAGATAGCGAATTGTCGAACTTGATAATTAAGTAGCCATGGTGCGAATAAACCATATGGGCCAACAGATAGTATTTAATTTATTTGATTATGTTTTTGCCTAAGTTTTTATATAAACCATCCTTGGTGTTTAAACGGAATATAATCCTTCATATCTATTAGACAGGGACCATAAGTCACGACTGTCAATGTCTTACTGACATCTTATATAGCACAACGGCTTGTTCCAAAGGACTTTTCGACGACACAGATGCCTTGTCACTAGGGAAATTTTAAAGACATAATCAATGATTCCTTTTGATCGGAAAATTTCATAATTCCTTGTTTTGACAAGAAGTTATGAAATAAAACTATCTTTTTCGTGTATGCATCTTTGCCCGTAGGTATACATCCCAGGTGGATGTTTAGATGTGTACCTCATGTTCGACGTTTATTAGCCATGATTCCTATTGATCATTTAGGCTAAATAAGGAGTTTGGAAAAATTTCCTAATATAAAGATGACAAGCGTGATTTTATCGCATCACTGTTGCCAGGAGTGTTAATATATTTACAATGTCACAAGGATTTGAATCCTTTGAATAGGTTCTACCATCTTGGTCTCGTCCGGGATGACATATAGGCTAGGTTGTACCTTTAATACTGGTAGGAAAGGAATGATATTTATTTTATTCAGGATTTTCATTATAATTATCCTAAATAAAAATATAATTATGGCACAAAAGTTCAAGTCACAGGGACATCTTTATATTATCAACCTTGATTTTGTAGAATTAAGGTATTTAGGCTTGAACGTGTTCCCGCCTTTTCTTGACAGGGAGTTGTAGGCTACGACTGTCTTTTGTCTTATATGACAATGAGTATAGCCCGTAGGCAGTATATCCCTAGTTATAATTTAATAATATCTCAACAGCCTAGTCACATGGACAGATTTAATTTATAAACCAGGATGTTACAAAATCGAGGTATTAAGGCTTGAATCAAAGTTCATTACCTTTTCTTGACAGGGAGTTGTAGGCTACCACTGTCTTTATTAAAATTTCTGGCCCGTGGGCCTATCAATTAACATCTCGTAAGATGTTAAGACATATAGTCATTGCACTGATGATACGTTCAACGGTCACAGTAATGACATGAAGACATGATCAGTGCCATTAATTTAATCAACTGTTGTCCAGTGGTCATAATAATGACATGACGGCAGGATTAGCACTTTTAATTTAAATCAACTGTCATTCAGCGGTCATAATAATGACATAACGACAGGATTAGTACTTTAATTTAGATCAATTGTCGTTCAGCGGTCATAATAATGACATGACGACCAGATTATCGTCTAGAGGACTTTGAGCCCCCTTAGGACGGGGAATCTCAAAAGATCACAACTGTCGATGCCACAATCGGACATTGTATTATAGCCCGTGGCACTTCATCCTGAAGGGATGATTTTTACATGATCATCTTATAGGATGATATAAGCCATGATTTCTAGATCATAATGCAAATTAGAGAAATTTAAAAATTTTCAGTATAGGGATGACTATTGTGACTTTCTCGAATCACATTTGCCAAGAGTGCTAACACGTTATTAGGTGTTAACAAGGATTTGAATCTTTTAAATAGGTCCTACCATCTTGGCCTTGTCATATAGGCTAGGTTTACCTTTAAGATTCCTTTTTAATAATTAACGCAGAACAATCAAATCTCGGGACGTTAATAAGGATCTGAATCTAAATTGAGGAACTGCCATCTTGGCCGGTCTTAATAATGACACTTGGCTAGGTCTTGTCCTTTTTAGATTTTGCCATTTTATTAATATGGTAGATCTTATAAAAGGAATGTTATTTTAATTTATTTCATATATTATATTCATATATATTGAATAAATGAGATTTTGATAAAGCATTCTAATGATAAATAAATAAAATAAAATACAGATTTGCCCTAAAAGGGACTTAAAAGAAATGATGTTGTCCATGAAGGGACTGAAAATAAGTATGCACTTATAAGGACTTACTAAGGAAACGAACTTTAGTAGAAGGAGTTTCTTCTTCATTTTACTTCTGAATGTCTTCTCCTTGATTGTACGTTAATCCTAGTCGCAACACGAAGCTCGGCCTTTCCTAGGCTTCAATGGGGAGAATTTCCACTACGGCTTCTTTGCTTGGCGACATATTAAAATATATAATTGAAAGTAAAAATCCTCCGAATAGGGACGAGAGTATTCCTATGTTAAGTCTAGACTCAGAATCGAGGAACGTGCAATTGTGTAACTGAGATTAAACACAACAGACTAGTGTTTAATTCACTCAGAGTTGGCTCTGATACCAACCTGTCACACCCCAATTTTCCACGTGTCACCGGTGGGCCCGGTGGGGAGTATCGTAACGTAGTTGGTATCATCATAGACAAACAACACAATATATAATGCACAGCGGAAGCAAAGATAGATTCATTTCAACTTTAATAAAGTGTAATATTTAAATATCACTAATTGTTGAAACGGATCCACAGGCGGATCAAAAATAGAAAGATGACACTGTTCAACAGACTTTAACATCTAAAGCTTGCGAGACTTGATTATTGATGCCTGGAGTAGCCAGCCTATTACGAGTAGTACCTGCACTTAACCTTTTGGAAAATACGTCAGTTTACACTGGTAAATCCAATTTAACTGACTCATTTTGAAAATGGTTGAAAATTGATTTGAATGCACGTTGCACAAAACATTTTATAACTTGGGATAATTATTTGAGTATAATACTCGTAAACGAATTACATGTTCCTTATGCGTTCAGTAGCCCGGTTCGTGCCGGGTTAAAGATTAATAGACACACCACAGGTATAGTGCCCACAAGGCTGATTCCTTTAGGTGGGATACCAGTTTTTACATATGCAGCTGTCAGGTGTACGCCTACACCCCGTGCTTAGGTCGTGGCCATTTCATGAATGATGCCAAGGATATCCGGGACATGGTCATCAACCCCCCAAAGGCGTTAAGCAAACAAAACAAATTTTTAAACGGGTCATCTCGATAATACTTAACCACCAATCGATTAAGGTCGAATGCCCGACCAAGCGGTATTTTATATACCGTACCCCAAGCCCGTATAAGGGAAAATAAGTTAAAAGTATTTACCTGAGCTAAATATAAATTCAATCCCAGCCGTATATCAATCAGTAAGTACAGATAGCTTTTACTGGGCTCCTAAATCTGGAACGAAGGTTTATAATAACCTATTAGATTTCCAACGGGTCTTTATTTAAGCTTAAGCTTAGCCCGGTTAGTTTAAAAAAAGACGATACGGTTCAAACGCACGATTAAGCGAAGACCGGATAGAATGTGATTTAGACCCGACAAGTTTGAATACTTGTATAATATGGGTATACTAAATACATTCTGGATTCTGAGACAAAAATGATAATGTTTGACCCGTCTCGGTCAATTTATGCAAACTAGTTACATAAACCGAACCGAACGCGAAAAGAGCGTTACGGTAACCGTAAGAGTCATATGCAAGTTACCTGAGATAATATGCTTTAAATATGTTATAATATCAGTAAGTTATTTTCTATTATGCTCAAAACGGATTTAAACACAAATTAGGCCTCATAAGGGCATTTTGGTCATTTAAAAGATTTATAAAAGAGTTTATTTGTAAATCTGAGTTACGGGTCTAATTTATACAGTAAGTATACTTAATTTAACATGTTATAACAGTAGGGTATGACCCATGTGTGAAACTTATCATTTAAAACCAAACTATGCACCTTAGGGGTACTTTGGTAATTTCATAAGGGCTAAAAATGTCAAAATTGGAAACCTGAGTTTATAAACTTGTACTTACTTTTATTTTATAAAAATATGCTAAGAACATCAGTAGGTATCAACCTTATATATTTAATATGGTTATAGTACATACTAGGCGTTAAAAACGCTTAAAAAGGCGATTTAGAGCCGTTCCCGGGTTTTTTTAAAAAGAAAGCTGATATTTTTATATTTCCAGAATGCTCAAATTATTTTATTTAACAAATAAAATCAGTAGAAAAAGGTTTGGGGTCAAAAGGATTTGTAAAACTCATTTTATGGCTTAAAAGGGTAAATTCGGTATTTACCGAATTAAACTTAGAGACCTATGATACGATCAGCCAAAAATTAAATAAAAATCTTTAAAAATCCCAAAATATTATATAACATCAGTGGGTAAAAAGTTTGGTATCAAAGAGTGGGTTTAAATAGGCTATTTGCTAATTACACCGTTTATGTAACATAAGGCTTTCAAATTACGATAATGAGCATATCTCTTAATATGGACCTCAAACTGATATCAAATTTTTGGTGCAAGTTTATAAATCAGTAACAAATGTTTCTACTCTTTCACTTTTTCAAAAATCGCGTTTTATAGTCAAAAGGGCAAAATAGTCATATTTAAGCATAAACCGGTAACTTGCATATGAAGCGGACAAGTGTTGAACCAAGTTGCAAAATCTCAGAGAGTTAAACTTATATGAAAGTTGGTCCAAAATAAGCTCTAATTCAGATCTCAAACATGCATGCACGGATCAGAACTGATAGTCAAAGGAAAAGTCAATTTATGTGACTTTCGGTTCCGATTCGGGTTTAAACTGAAATTTGTCGAATTGATTATGTTAAAACATGTTCTTTCATTGATTATAAAGTTATTTTGATGATCAAACAGGTTGCATGTAGCCTACATTGTTAATCATGCTTAGATTTGCAAAAACCCATTCTGTTGACTTTTTAAGAAAAGCTTTGACTCGACAATTAACATGCTTAGAGTGTGAATCTGAAAATACCCTTTTAGGGGTTTGTTATACTCATAAATACCAACATGTTGGTACTTTCAATTTGAGAAATGACAGAGCCAATCTCGTTTAATTTCAAAGTCAAGCCAAATTTACGATGGATTGACTTTCGGTTGAATAACTAAGCTAGAACGAATTTAGAAAGGTTATAAACACTTACAAGAGTCCTAACAAAGCTTATAGATCACTAGGAAGTGGTTTTGATGTCCAGAGAGCTCCAGAAATGTTCTTGTGAATTGTTGAACATGCAAGTGTTCAAAGTGTGCAACAAGAATGATCTTTAGAGCAAGTTTTGATCTGATTATAGGCTGTTACAGAGGTTTGGGGGTGTTATAAGAAGTGTCCAAGGGTCCCCAATTGCATGTAATATCATTGGTGAGCTCCATGGATTGATAACAGCTGGAAACAACTCGGATCAGACCCAAACTGGCAGCTGTTCGAAATGTTCTGCGCTGGCAAGGGGCTCGCGTGGCGCGAGACCCCCCTCGCGTGGCGCGAGGGTGCGGTGACCTGGTTTACAAGTTTCCCACTTTTACAAAACAATCCCTGAACTTTGTAACGTGTTTTAGGCTATTTATTTGCACTCTAAAACCTTGAAATCTGATTTTTATGAACCTTGGGACTTTTATAAACATGGCAAAGTCCTCGGTTCACTTTGCGCTTACCCGAAAAGTCACGAAACTTACGATAATGCAATTAACCTTTCTTGTACGGTTTTGGCCATAACTTTCTCATACGTTCACGAAACTTCATGAAATTTTTATCACGTATCCTTGTGAGTATATTTTATCATTACAAAGCTTCAGGTTTTCCAAAAGGTCACTCAGAGGTATACTTTCAACATGTTGACACTTTTAGCCCCTGTAGTTTGAAATTCTTCACTTTCTTACATCTTTCGCTTCGTATGATCCATGATTTATCCGTTTAAGGTTATAAACACCATGTAGGGTTATTTTAGGGCTATTTATCAATTGTTGACACTTTGGACCCTTATATTCACATAGTTTCACTGTTTGTCAATTTTAGTCCCTCTAAAGTATGTTTTCATATATTCAGAGTCCATGACACGTGTCAATACATTATTGGACGTAAATTTTCGAGGTGTTACAGTCCCCAAGGCACCCCTCAAAGGAAAGGCAATCAAGAAGAGAAAAGCCTCTGAAGCTGAGGATCTGCAGGGTCTACCTCTGATCCGCCACCAATTCCTCGAGTACTTTAATGAGGTAAGGATCACTGTCTCTGCTCGTATATCCTGTTGACATATCCTGCTGATATATCCTGCTAATTTGAGGATCACTTAATCCTGACCTTATCCATTATCCTTTTTGCAGAAATTCTCTGAGATCGAGGATTATGTTGGCCACGTTGAGGATCAGGATAAGAAAATTGCCGACCTCCAGCAGGTCGCAGTGCTTAAAGACCTTGCAATTGCTGATCTTCAGAAGGAAGTCCGGGACGCCAAACAGGAGACGGCCAAGGTGCTGATCAATGTTGACTATGAGAAACGTGAGATCACCGAAGACGCTAAAGTCTCTGCCGCCATAACAATGTACAAGACCAAGCTGCAAATGGCCTTGGAAGCTCAGGATCCTGCTTTTGACAAGAGCACCTGGGATGTTGAAGGCTGGAAGGCTAGGCTGGCTGAACTGGACGATGAAGAGGCTGAGGAGGTTGAAGAGATCCTGACAATTGAAGCTGGAGGCAAAGGTGAAGGTGGTGAAACAAGTGGAGCTGGAGGTGATAATGCAGCGAAGGTTTAGGCTGCATGATTGGGCGATGATGGACATTCTTAGACGCAGCCGGAGCCCAATTTTTAAATTTGGTAGTAACTTTTTGTGGTTGTGATGTTGAACAATTTAATGGTTGGTACTTGAACAATAGGTTTTAGGATTAAGGATCATGTATGATCCTTTGGACAATAGGCAGGATTGCAACTGGTGGAGGGATCCTCTGTTTGGGGGATGAAGCCATTGTGATCCTGCCGCCTTTATATTCCTGCACTATCTTTGAACATATTATCATGGACACCCTTTACCTACCCCAGCGGACGGGCCACGTTTTGCTGGTAGATGCTCGGGTAGGTAATTTTGACAACCTTTTAAGGGTTAGTCTTTTGTTAATAAATAAAATCTTAACCTTTTGTCGCTTATCTTGTATTGTTATCCCTTTATTTCTCAAATTCTCCTTTGTTTTGATGCACATTTATTGAATAAACAATATTGAACAAGTCAGATTAAAAATGTTTAGAGCATGACCCACGATCAAATATCCTATAGTTAACGAATCCCAAAAAGCAATGTATTTTAAGGATCACAAGTCTAGTTGTCAAACTTTAAGGGTTATTCAAATAAATAATGAATAGAATAAAAAATAGTTAAGGATCATACCTGAGGATCCAAGTTAGGATCCTAATCATAATAAGGATAACTGTAAGATAAACCTTAGAAAGAAGTAAGGATCAAGGATCCCTAGTTGCTTATCTTCAAGGACCTGAAACAGATCATAACTTGGGACTAAGCCAATATAAGATAAGAGTTAGCAACTGGGGACAAGCCCAAGGATAACTGGGGACAAGCCCAAGGATAACTGGGGACAAGCCCAAGGATCGTATGTAAACTGGAGTATGGCCCTAACTGGCGACTATCCAAACTTAGTGACATGAAAATGCCAAAACCTTAGCTAACGTGAAAACGTTAGAAACCTTAGCTAACGTGAAAATGTTAGAAACCTTAGGAACGGATGTATGGTACGTCTACCATTATACGTAGGATCCTAGGCATAGCCAGTACAATGGAATTATCAGCCCCTAAAATGAGTACTAGTCCCACTGCCTTGAACTATACCAGGATCATCGTGCGCTACAGGCGGAACTGGGGTCAAGCCCAAATAACTGGGGTTAAACCCAAGGAACGGATTGCTTCTGCGGATAACCAATGTTATGCTAAGGATACCTGAACTTTCAAAACTCAAATTCACGTGAGAGATGGATAAAGGATACATGATCCTTATCCTTATATGAGGAAATAAAAAATGAAATAGTTCAAGTTTAGGATATTACCTAAGTAAGGATAACCGAGACTTTGAGGATCCTTTAAGGATATCCCTATCGGGAGGATCATCTGTGCCATGAGGATCCTGCTCACATGAAATATTTCTTCAAGTGGACAGCATTCCAAGCTCTTGGTAGCAAATCACCTTCCATGGTTAGTGTTTTGGTCAAAAAATTTGATGAGGATATTGCAA
This sequence comes from Helianthus tuberosus, assembly GCA_030545235.1. Classification (NCBI taxonomy): domain Eukaryota; kingdom Viridiplantae; phylum Streptophyta; class Magnoliopsida; order Asterales; family Asteraceae; genus Helianthus; species Helianthus tuberosus. The sequence goes on along the minus strand of CM060415.1, from coordinate 31,260,421 downwards.
CCAAACTCTTTGTTTAGGGGGATGATGCTTTAAATATGTGACAGCGATGAGGATCACTTCAATGTAAAGTGCACAAACAACACAAGGATTTATACGGGGAAAAAGCCCTTGATCAAGAGTTGATCTCCGGCACAAAAAACCCCGGGTGATGGAAACTACCGATCACCAAGCTGAAATAAATGGTTAAATGTTTACAACTTCGGATAGTAACGAGCTAGGTACAAGGATCACTACGGTGGAATGTGTAAAAAGTGTATGAAATTGCTAAGTGTTTGAACGAGAGCTTGTATGAGAGCTTGTACGAGTGTGTGTAACTGCAAAAAATGACTAAGTCCGTTCTACTAGCTCGTTACTCCCTTTTTAAAATAGAAATAACCACCTAAACTAAATTTCCGACTTTCGTGCCAAGCCTCCACGTTCTCCACAACGTCTATTTTTGGTCAAGCACGTGCAAAATAGTTTAGGAATATTCTCCAGGAATGTCGCCTAGACTTGGTCAAGCTCGTTATACCTGCGGGATAGTACAATACATAAATAAACAATCGTCAGTACGAGGATCCTTAAAGTGATCCATGATCCTGATCCTGAAGTTCTTCTGAGGATCACCACCTGTCACAGAAGTAAGGATCACTAGTTAGGATAACGAATAAGGATCACTAATTGTTAGAAAATCCTCCCCTAACAATTGCCCCCAAAATATAAGGAGTGGAATTGTAAAATTAGCGAGTTATGTTTTCTTGATCTTATCCGTAACAAACTAACGGATATATAGCCGTTAAAATAGAACTAGCCGTTGCGATGATGATGTCACGGAAGTGACAATCCTGCAGAATCATAATTATAAATAGAGATATAGATAGGATCATTATGCATTCAAATTCGAAAGAGACTCCCTTTAAATTCTCAGTCGACGAACAACCAGGTAATTCTTTCTCCTCTTCCTTCCTTCTTACTCTGTTTCTCTATCTTTATCTCCGTCACTTCGAAAATGTTGCTCCGAAGTTCACCGGGCAAGGATCACCCAAAGAACAGTCCTCCGAAAAGCCAGGGGATCATTGAAGATTCCATTAAAGAACGCTGCTGCTTCAATGATGCTCAGATAGATGGGATTCGCCACTGCTTTCCGGCGAACACCGAATTCAGGCCTTTTGACCCCAATGCCTTGAGCGATCATATCTCCGATAAATGGGTTGCTTTCCCCGTCACTCCTTTCACCATAGGCTATACATATCCTTTTCCAGCCTTCACCCAATCTTTGGACAATAGGCAGGATTGCAATCGGTGGAGGGATCCTCTGTTTGGGGGATGAAGCCATTGTGATCCTGCCGCCTTTATATTCCTGCACTACTTTTGAACTCATTATCATGGACACCCTTTACCTACCCCAGCGGACGGGCCACGTTTTGCTGGTAGAAGCTCGGGTAGGTAATTTTGACAACCTTTAAAGGGTTAGCCTTACGTTAATAAATAAAAACTTAACCTTTTGTCGCTTATCTTGTGTTGTTATCCTTTTTAGTATGTTACTTTCCAACTGTTGTAATATTCATTCTGTTTATATTTATCAAGCCTTGAAAAATTAGAAAAGATATCCAGAAAGTTTAGGATATGATCAAGGATCACATATCCCATAACCGATAAGTTCTAAAAAGTGATATAGTTTAAGAAACACAAGTTCAGTTGTCAAGTATAGGGGTTATTTAGAAGAATAATGAATAAAATCAAAAGAGTTAAGGATCATACCTGAGGATCCAAGTTAGAATCCTAACCATAATAAGGGTAACTATAAGATAAACCTTAGAGTGAAATAAGGATCAAGGATCCCTATCTGCCTATCTTCAAGGACCTGAAATAGAGCATAACTTGGGACTAAGCCGATATAAGAAAAGAGTTAGCAACTGGGGACAAGCCCAAGGATAACTGGGGACAAGCCCAAGGATCGTATGTAAACTGGAGTATGGCCCTAACTGGCGACTATCCAAACTTGGTGACATGAAGATGCCAAAACCTTAGCTAACGTGAAAACGTTAGAAACCTTAGCTAACGTGAAAACGTTAGAAACCTTATGAACGGATGTATGGTACGTCTACCATTATACGTAGGATCCTAGGCATAGCCAGAACAATGGAATTATCAGCCCCTAGAACGAGTACTGTTCCCAAAGCCTTGAACTATACCAGGATCATCGTGCGCTACAGGCGGAATCTGGGGACAAGCCCAAATAACTGGGGTTAAACCCAAAAGACGGATTGCTTCTGTGGATAACCAACGTTGTGCTAAAGATACCTGAACTTTCAAAACTTGAACTCACGTGAGAGATGGATAAAGGATACATGATCCTTATCCATATATGAGAAAATAAAGAAATGAAATAGTTCAAGATTAGGATATTACCTGAGTAAGGATCACCGATACTTTGAGGATCCTTTAAGGATATCCCTATCATGAGGATCACCTATGCCATAAGGATCCTGCCTACATGAAATATTTCTTCAAGTGGACAGCATTCCAAGCTCTTGGTAGCAAATCACCTTCCATGGTTAGCAATCTATATGCCCCCTTTCCTGCTTCAGCTTCAATCAAATAAGGGTCTTCCCATTTTGGAGCCAATTTTCCATCAGCAGGATTGGTGGTATTCTGAAATGCTTTCCTTAACACCATATCTCCAACTTGAAACCTCCTGATCCTGACATTTTTGTTGTAAGCACCAGCCATTCTTTGTTGATAACTGGCCATCCTTATCCTAGCCATATCCCTGATTTCTTCAATAGTATCCAGGTCTTGAGCCAAATTTTCATCATTTTCCTCATGATCACGGGTACTTGTTCTAGCAGTAGGAACCACCATTTCTGTTGGGATCACTGATTCTGCCCCAAACACCAAAGAGAATGGTGTTTGACCAGTAGCATTCTTGGGGGTTGTCCTATCAGCCCAAAGCACATAGGGTAGTTCTTCTGCCCATTTCCCTTTCTTGGATCCAAGCTTTTTCTTCAAATTGTTGATGATGATCTTGTTGGATGATTCTGCTTGGCCATTAGCTTGTGGGTGGACTGGTGTTGAAGTTATCATCTTAATTCCCCAGCTGTCACAAAGGTTAGTGGTTCTGCCCCCAATAAATTGGGAACCATTATCACATATAATCTCGGAAGGAATTCCAAATCTAGTTATAATATTTCTTTTAATGAAGGATATAACTTCCTTTTCTCTGACTTGGGCAAAAGCTTCAGCCTCTATCCACTTGGAGAAGTAATCAGTCATAGCTAACATGAATACTTTCCCACCAGGTGCCTTAGGGAGCTTTCCAACTATATCCATACCCCATCTCATAAATGGCCAAGAGGAGGATATAGGATGCAATAATTCAGCTGGTTGATGAAGGATATTGCTGTGTCTCTGGCAAGGATCACATCTTCTGGCATACTCCACAGCATCTTTCTTCATGGTTGGCCAGTAGTATCCTGTCCTCAGGATCCTTGAGAATAAAGCCCTGCCCCCAGTGTGGTTTCCACAATCTCCTTCATGGAAGTCTTTTAAAACTTCTTGAACTTCAGGATCCTCAATGCATCTCAAGTATGGTCCTGCAAGAGATCGTCTATACAACATATTATTTATAATTGTGAATTGAGATACCTTAGATTTGAAAGCCCTAGGGTTTTCTCCTGTAGGAATCTCTCCATGTTGTAAGTATCTCATAATTGGTGAGATCCATGATCCTGATCCTGAATAGGATTGAGTATCCTCACTAGGGATAACTGCAGAATCATTTCCTATCTCCATAGTCTGGTGATCCTCGATAGCCGGGGTCAGGATATGGATAATAGGAATCTTGATATCCTCTGGGATCTTCAAAGATGATCCTAAGTTAGCCAATGCATCAGCTTCTGTATTTTCTTCCCTTGGTACCTGTGACAAACTAAAGGAAACAAAAGAGAGTGCCAAACTTTTGACTATCTCCAAATATTTGGTTAGCTTTTCACCTTTAACAGCATAGGATCCATTAAAGTGGTTTGTAATTAACAAAGAATCTACATGTACCTCAAGATACCTGATTCCCATATGCTTAGCGATTTGCAAACCAGCAATTAAGGCTTCATATTCAGCCTCATTGTTAGTGGTTTGGAAATCATAAGCTATAGAATGGGGTATTATGTCCCCCTGTGGCGATTTTAGTAGTATTCCAAGCCCTGTGCCTTTGACATTTGAGGATCCATCAGTATGAAGTATCCAAGGATCCTTGGTCTCTTCTAGCTGCTGGACTTCTAACTCAGCTTCTTCTTGTAAATCAATACTGAAATCAGCCACAAAGTCAGCTAATGCTTGGGATTTGATGGCTGTCCTAGGCTCATATCTTATATCATATGCACTCAGCTTCACTGCCCACTTAGCCATCCTTCCTGACATCTCTGGTTTCCTGAGGACATTCTTAATTGGGAAATTAGTTTTAACAATGATAACATGAGTTTCAAAATAATGTCTTAACTTTGTAGATGCCATAATTAATGCAAGAATAAGCTTTTCAAGGTGTGAGTACCTGGATTCGGCATCAAGTAAACTTTTACTTACATAATAGACAAGATGTTGTGTACCTTGATGATCCTTAACAAGGACCGCACTTACTGCTTTTGAGGATACTGCAAGATACAAGGATAACACATCGCCTTTTTCTGGTTTCATCAAAGCCGGGGCCGAGGATAGGTAATCTTTGAGGGCTTTTAAAGCATTTTCATGCTTCTCCGTCCACTCAAATTTCTTGTTCTTCCTTAGGATATCATAGAATTCTTTACACCTCTCGGAGGACTTGGATATAAATCTGTTCAAGGCTGCTATCCTTCCTGTTAGCCTTTGAACATCCTTAGCATTGACCAGAGATTTGATATTCACTATTGCTTTGATCTGTTCCGGGCTAGCTTCAATGCCTCTCTTTGTCACCATATATCCTAAGAATTTACCTGCTTTAACACCAAAGTGACATTTTGAAGGATTAAGTTTCATGTTATATTTGTCAAGGATATCGAATGCTTCCTCCAAGTCCCTTAGGTGATCCTCAGCTTTTAAGGATTTTACCACCATATCATCTATGTAAACCTCCATAGTTTGTCCAATCTGATCCTTGAACATCATATTCACCAGCCTTTGGTATGTTGCACCTGCATTTCTTAATCCGAACGGCATAGGAATATAGCAGTATATACCAGTTGGAGTCATGAAGGCTGTATCCTCTTGGTCGGATGGTTCCATTTGGATTTGTTGAAATCCAGATGAAGCATCCATAAAAGTTAACAGTTCATGACCCGCGGTTGCATCCACCATGGAGTCAATGTGGGGTAAAGGGAAAGGATCCTTGGGACATGCCTTATTTAAATCGGTAAAATCGACACATACCCTCCACTTTCCGTTTTTCTTTTGAACAACAACCACATTGGCCAACCATCTTGGATACTTGACCTCTCTAATCATACCTGCCCGGAGCAATTTCTCTACCTCTTCCTGGATAATGGCATTCCTTTCTGGTGCAAACTTCCTTCTCCTTTGATGGATTGGTTTGAAGGATCTGTCGATGCCGAGCTTGTGAGTGATAACATCTTTGGATATACCAGTCATATCTTCGTGTTTCCATGCAAAGGTAGTCTTTCTCCTTTTGAGGAAGGATATGAGGTCTTCTTTCATTTCGCCAAGGATCCCTGATCCGATATAGATTTTGGATTCAGGATCATCAGGATCCATGAGGATTTCTACCACATCCTGCTCTTTTGCCTCCAAGACATCCCTTGGAGGATACTTTGATTGCTATTGCTCCCTGGATTTCGAGGCTGGTTTCATCGATGAAGTATAGCAATTCTTAGCCTCCTGCTGATCACTATCAATCTTTACTATCCCCCAAGGACTAGGGAGCTTCATACATTGATGGTAAGTGGATAGGACTGCTTTCATATCATGTATCCAGGGCCTGCCAAGGATAACGTTACAACAAGATAAACAGTCAATAACACAAAATTTTTGATAAGAGTGTAAGCCTTCAATATATATTGGGAGTTTAATGTCCCCCAGGGTGTTCTTAGTTTCGCCACTAAATCCCACGAGCACGGAGGATCTTGGTATGATCTCTGATTCAGGGATACCCATCTTCTTTAGAACATCAAGCTGGATAATGTTCACTGAACTTCCTCCGTCTATTAGGATCCTGCGGACAAAATGGTTAGATATGAAAAGAGTAATAACTAAACCATCGTGATGAGGATCCTGGATATCAACACGATCCTCTTCATCAAAGGTTATGACTTTTCCTTCGGAGACACTTGATGTTCGAACTGGTCTTTCTCCATTGTCCATTTTAGTTTCTTTTGCATGCCTCTTAGCTGCTGAGAAGGATGTGCCGCAAATGTCTGATCCTCCAGAAATGAAGTTTATCACTTGTGCATCCGCTGGAGGGGCCGGAGCTTTCTCAGGGATCCTTTCATGATCCTGAGTCTTTGACTTTTTTCTTCCCAACAATTCCTTTAGATGCCCCTTGCTCAACAGGTATCCAATCTCCTTTCTTAGAGCAATGCATTCTTCTGTGAGATGCCCAAAATCTTCATGGTATGCACACCACTTTGATTTATCCTTGGTTGCAGCTGGCCTATCATTTTTTCTGGGCCATCTAGCTTTATCACCTAAACCCTGCATCGCAAGGATAGGTTCATTGCTGTCAACAGAAAAACAATATTCAGAGATTGGAGGATAATCCTCATCATCCTCTTCCTGATCAATAGCATGCACATTCTGGTTATCGGATCTATTGTAGGATCTGAACTTGTTGTTTCTGAATGAGGATCCTTGCTTATCCTGCTTTGAGGATCCTGCTAACCTCTCCTGGATCCTCTTGTCATCTTCTAGCCGGATGTACCTAAGGGCCCGAGTTCTTACCTCATCTAAGTTCCTGCATGGTGTCATAACAAGATCATCATAAAATAACGAATCCCTAAGCAATCCCATTTTAAAGGCCTCAATAGCCGTGGCTATATCTAAGTTGGGAATGTCTAAGGATTCTTTACTGAATTTGGTAATGTAATCCCTTAATGATTCATTATGACCCTGGGTTATCCTATATAAATCACTAGTTAATCGTTCAAATTTCCTACTACAAGAAAACTGATTATTAAATAGATTAACTAGATTGGCAAACGAGGTAATAGAGTAAGGAGGAAGACTTAGCAGCCACTTGAGAGCTGATCCAGTAAGGGTGGATCCAAATCCTTTGCACAAGCATGCTTCCTTCAACCGTTCTGGGATTGGGTTGATTTCCATTCTTTCCCTGTATTGTGCTATATGCTCTTCAGGATCCGTTGATCCATCATACAGTTTCATCGTTGGCACATGGAACCTCTTGGGTATCTCAGCATCACAGATTGGTGGTGCGAAACGAGATATCTTGTGGCTCCCATCTGCAATCTCTGGGATAGGTTTGACCACCCCCGGTACACTTGATATCATATCCTTTAGCTTTTGCAATTCTCTGGCCATGGTATGATTGATACCTGGATCCTGCATAAGACCATGGTTAGTAGTATGAGAATTATTAAAAGTGTTACCTCCCATTGGATTCAAGTTAGGAAGAATGGATGTTAATCCATATTGTTGAGACTCTGGAATGATCGAGGGACCAGTAGAGGCATTGGTCTGCATTGGAATAAAATCTCCTTGATGGACATCTGAACTTCCTGTTTGCAAACTCCTCAAGGATCCTGGCATCTGGAAGGATCCCTGAAACTGGGATGATCCTGGAACAAAGGAGGATCCTTGAACCTGGGATGATCCTGGAAAGAAGGAGGATCCTTGAACCTGGGATGATCCTGGAACGAAGGAGGATCCTTGAACCTGGGATGATCCTGGAACGAAGGAGGATCCTTGAACCTGGGATGATCCTGGGACGAAGGAGGATCCTTGAACCTGGGATGATCCTGGAACGAAAGAGGATCCTTGAACCTGGGATGATCCTGGAACGAAAGAGGATCCTTGAACCTGGGATGATCCTGGAACGAAGGAGGATCCTTGAAACTGCTGCATTCCTGAATATCCTCCTGTACTCGTGAGGGATCCCATATGCTGAGGATAGGATCCCGCTGGCTGGAAATATGAACCTAATGCCTGGGTCATAGCCGTTGTTCCGTAGTGCACTCCTTTTGGTCCACCCACATATTGAATGTCTGGAACCACTGACGGCTGAGAAGTAATCACCGGAGTATCGAAATTCAGCGATCTGGGCATCAGTGGGGAATGATCCTCTGCCGTTTTCTTCTGTTTCTTAATTTCGTCAATCTCCCGGAGGATCCTTTCGTTGGTTTTATCCTGCTCTTGTGCATGATTCCTCATCTGCAAAATCAAGGCATAGAGATCATTAGTAGTAGGATTAGTTGAAACAGAAGAAGTAGGTGGTTTTAAGAAAATGGGAGTTGGTTTCTTCGCAGCATTCTCAGTGTTCTTCTGAGATCCAGAAGGTGGTGGAGGCAAAGGAGGAACGCCTTGTGAAGAAGTGAATGAGGGCATCAAGTTTGAAGCATTCTTCGATGAGGAAGCCATTCGCTTGGTTGTAGTAAACCGAAATGAACACAGAAATGCGTATTCTTCTAAGGACAAAGCACCAATTGCCCCACGGTGGGCGCCAAACTGTTTTGGTCAAAAAATCTGATGAGGATATTGCAACCAAACTCTTTGTTTAGGGGGATGATGCTTTAAATATGTGACAGCGATGAGGATCACTTCAATGTAAAGTGCACAAATAACACAAGGATTTATACGGGGAAAAAGCCCTTGATCAAGAGTTGATCTCCGGCACAAAAAACCCTGGGTGATGGAAACTACCGATCACCAAGCTGAAATAAATGGTTAAATGTTTACAACTTCGGATAGTAACGAGCTAGGTACAAGGATCACTATGGTGGAATGTGTAAAAAGTGTATGAAATTGCTAAGTGTTTGAACGAGAGCTTGTATGAGAGCTTGTACGAGTGTGTGTAACTGCAAAAAAATGACTAAGTCCGTTCTACTAGCTCGTTACTCCCTTTTTAAAATAGAAATAACCACCTAAACTAACTTTCCGACTTTCGTGCCAAGCCTCCACGTTCTCCACAACGTCTATTTTTGGTCAAGCACGTGCAAAATAGTTTAGGAATATTCTCCAGGAATGTCGCCTAGACTTGGTCAAGCTCGTTATACCTGCGGGATAGTACAATACATAAATAAACAATCGTCAGTACGAGGATCCTTAAAGTGATCCATGATCCTGATCCTGAAGTTCTTCTGAGGATCACCACCTGTCACAGAAGTAAGGATCACTAGTTAGGATAACAAATAAGGATCACTAATTGTTAGAAAATCCTCCCCTAACAGTTAGCAATCTATATGCCCCCTTTCCTGCTTCAGCTTCAATCAAATAAGGGCCTTCCCATTTTGGAGCCAATTTTCCATCAGCAGGATTGGTGGTATTCTGAAATGCTTTCCTTAATACCATATCTCCAACTTGAAATTTCCTGATCCTGACATTTTTGTTGTAAGCACCAGCCATTCTTTGTTGATAACTGGCCATCCTTATCCTAGCCATACCCCTGAATTCTTCGATAGTATCCAGGCCTTGAGCCAAGTTTTCATCATTTTCCTCAGGATCACGGGTACTTGTTCTAGCAGTTGGAACCACCATTTCTATTGGGATCACTGATTCTGCCCCAAATACCAAGGAGAATGGTGTTTGACCAGTAGCATTTCTTAGGGGTTGTCCTATCAGCCCAAAGCACATAGGGTAGTTCTTCTGCCCATTTCCCTTTCTTGGATCCAAGCTTCTTCTTCAAATTGTTGATGATGATCTTGTTGGATGATTCTGCTTGACCATTAGCTTGTGGGTGGACTGGTGTTGATGTTATCATCTTAATCCCCCAGCTGTCACAAAAGTTAGTGGTTCTGCCCCCAATAAATTGGGAACCATTATCACATATAATCTCAGAAGGAATTCCAAATCTAGTTATAATATTTCTTTTAATGAAGGATATAACTTCCTTTTCTCTGACTTGGGCAAAAGCTTCAGCCTCAATCCACTTGGAGAAGTAATCAGTCATAGCAAGCATGAATACTTTTCCACCAGGTGCCTTAGGGAGCTTACCAACTATATCCATACCCCATCTCATAAATGGCTAAGAGGAGGATATAGGATGCAATAATTCAGCTGGTTGATGAAGGATATTGCTGTGCCTCTGACAAGGATCACATCTCTTAGCGTACTCCACAGCATCTCTCTTCATGGTTGGACAGTAGTATCCTGTCCTCAGGATCCTTGAGAATAATGCCCTGCCCCGAGTGTGGTTTCCACAATCTCCTTCATGGAAGTCTTTTAAAACTTCTTGGATTTCAGGATCCTCAATGCATCTCAAGTATGGTCCTGCAAGAGATCGTCTATACAACATATTATTTAAAATTGTGAATTGAGATACCTTAATTTTGAAAGCCTTAGGGTTTTCTCCTGTAGGAATCTCTCCATGTTGTAAGTATCTCATAATTGGTGAGATCCATGATCCTGAATGGGATTGAGTATCCTCACTAGGGATAATTGAAGAATCATTTCCTATCTCCATAACCACATGATCCTCGATAGCCGGGGTCAGGATATGGATAATAGGGATCTTGATATCCTCCGGGATCTTCAAGGATGATCCTAAGTTAGCCAATGCATCAGCTTCTGTATTCTCTTCCCTTGGTACCTGTGTCAAACTAAAGGAAACAAAAGAGAGTGCCAAACTTTTGACTATCTCTAAATATTTGGTTAGCTTTTCACCTTTAACAGCATAGGATCCATTAAAGTGGTTTGTAATTAGTAATGAATCTACATGTACCTCAAGATACCTGATCCCCATATGCTTGGCAATTTGCAAACCAGCAATTAAGGCTTCATATTCGGCCTCATTGTTAGTGGTTTGGAACTCACAAGCTATAGAGTGGGGTATTATGTCCCCCTGTGGCGATTTTAGTAGTATTCCAAGCCCTGTGCCTTTGACATTTGAGGATCCATCAGTATAGAGTATCCAAGGATCCTTGGTCTCCTCTAACTGCTGGACTTCTAATTCAGCTTCTTCCTGTAAATCACTACTGAAATCAGTCACAAAGTCGGCTAATGCTTGGGATTTGATGGCTGTCCGAGGCTCATATCGTATATCATATGCACTTAGCTTCACTTCCCACTTAGCCATCCTTCCTGACATCTCTGGTTTCCTGAGGACATTTGTGTACCTTCATGATCCTTAACAAGGACCGCACTTACTGCTTTTGAGGATACTGCAAGATATAAGGATAGCACATCGCCTTTTTCTGGTTTCATCAAGGCTGGGGCTGAGGATAGATAATCTTTGAGAGCTCTTAGGGCATTCTCATGCTTCTCAGTCCACTCAAATTTCCTGTTCTTCCTTAGGATATCATAGAATTCTTTGCACTTCTCTGAGGATTTGGATATGAATCTGTTCAAAGCTGTTATCCTGCCTGTTAGCCTTTGAACATCCTTAGTATTGGCCGGAGATTTGATGTTCACTATAGCTTTTATCTGCTCCGGACTAGCTTCAATGCCTCTCTTTGTCACCATATATCCTAAGAATTTACCTGCTTTAACACCAAAGTGACATTTTGAAGGATTAAGCTTCATGTTATATTTATCAAGGATATTGAATGCTTCCTCCAAGTCTCTTAGGTGATCCTCAGCTTTTAAGGATTTTACCACCATATCATATATGTAAACCTCCATAGTTTGTCCAATCTGATCCTTGAACATCATATTCACCAGCCTTTGATATGTTGCACCTGCATTTCTTAATCCGAATGGCATAGCAATATAGCAGTATATACCAGTTGGAGTCATGAAGGCTGTATCCTCTTGGTCGGATGGTTCCATTTGGATTTGTTGGAATCCAGATGAAGCATCCATAAAAGTTAACAGTTCATGACCCGCAGTTGCAACCACCATGGAGTCAATGTGGGGTAATGGGAAAGGATCCTTGGGACATGCCTTATTTAAATCGGTAAAATCGACACATACCCTCCACTTTCCGTTTTTCTTTTGAACAACAACCACATTGGCCAACCATCTTGGATGCTTGACCTCTCTAATCATACCTGCCCGGAGCAATTTCTCTACCTCTTCCTGGATAATGGCATTCCTTTCTGGTGCAAACTTTCTTCTCCTTTGGTGGATTGGTTTGAAGGACCTGTCAATGCCGAGTTTGTGAGTGATTACATCTTTGGATATACCAGTCATGTCTTCGTGTTTCCATGCAAAGGTAGTCTTTCTCCTTTTAAGGAAGGATACGAGGTCTTCTTTCATTTCACCGAGGATCCCTGATCCAATATAGATTTTTGATTCAGGATCATCGGGATCCATGAGGATTTCTACCACATCCTGCTCTCTTGCCTCCAAGACGTCCCTTGGAGGATACCTTGATTGCTATTGCTCCCTTGACTTCGAGGCTGGTTTCATCGATGAAGTGTAGCAATTCTTAGCCTCCTGCTGATCACTATCAATCTTCACTATTCCCCAAGGACTAGGGAGCTTCACACATTGATGGTAGGTAGATGGGACTGCTTTCATATCGTGTATCCAGGGCCTGCCAAGGATAACATTACAACAAGATAAACAGTCAATAACACAGAATTTTTGATAAGAGTGTAGGCCTTCAATGTATATGGGGAGTTTAATGTCCCCCAAGGTGTTCTTAGTTTCGCCACTAAATCCTACAAGCACGGAGGATCTTGGTATGATATCTGATTCAGGAATTCCCATCTTCTTTAGAACATCAAGCTGGATAATGTTCACTGAGCTTCCTCTGTCTATAAGGATCCTGCGGACAAAATGGTTAGAAATGAAAAGAGTAATAACTAAACCATCGTGATGAGGATCCTGGATATCGACACGATCATCCTCATCAAAGGTTGTGACTTTTCCTTCGGAGACACTTGATGTTCGAACTGGTCTTTCTCCGTTATCCATTTTAGTTTCCTTTGCATGCCTTTTAGCCGCTGAGAAGGATGTGCCGCAAATGTCTGATCCTCCAGAAATAAAGTTTATCACTTGTGCATCTGCTGGAGGGGCTGGAGCCTTCTCAAGGATCCTTTGGGATCCTGAGTCCTTGACTTTTTTCTTCCCAACAATTCTTTTAGATGCCCCTTGCTCAACAAGTATCCAATTTCCTTTCTTAGTGCAATGCATTCTTCTGTGAGATGCCCAAAATCTTCATGGTATGCACACCACTTTGATTTATCCTTAGTTGCAGCTGGCCAATCTTTTTTTCTGGGCCATCTAGCTTTATCACCTAGATTCTGCATCGCAAGGATTAGTTCGTTGTTATCAACAGAAAAACAATATTCAGAAATTGGAGGATAATCCTCATCATCCTCTTCTTGATCAATAGAATGCACGTTCTGGTTATCGGATCTGTTGTAGGATTTGAACTTGTTGTTCCTGAATGAGGATCCTTGCTTTTCCTGCTTTGAGGATCCTGCTAACCTCTCCTGGATCCTCTTGTCATCCTCTAGCCGAATGAACCTAAGTGCTCGTGTTCTTACCTCATCTAAGTTCCTGCATGGTGTCATAACAAGATCATCATAAAACGACGAATCCCTGAGCAATCCCATTTTAAAGGCCTCAACAGCCGTGGCTATATCTAAGTTGGGAATGTCTAAGGATTCTTTACTGAATTTGGTAATGTAATCCTTTAATGATTCATTATGACCCTGGGTTATCCTGTATAAATCACTAGTTAATCGTTCAAATTTCCTACTACAAGAAAACTGATTATTAAACAAGTTAACTAGATTAGCAAATGAGGTGATAGAGTAGGGGGGAAGACTTAGCAGCCATTTGAGAGCTGATCCAGTAAGAGTGGATCCGAATCCCTTGCACAGGCATGCTTCCTTTAACCTTTCTGGGATTGGATTGATCTCCATCCTCTCCCTGTATTGTGCTATGTGTTCTTCAGGATCCGTCGAACCATCATACAGTTTCATTGTTGGTACATGGAACCTCTTGGGTATCTCAGCATCACAGATTGGTGGTGCAAAACGAGATATCTTGTGGCTCCCATCTGCAATCTCTGGGATAGGTTTGACCACTCCCGGCACACTTGATATCATATCCTTTAGCTTTTGCAATTCTCTGGCCATGGCATGATTGATACCTGGATCCTGCATAAGACCATGGTTAGTAGCATAAGAATTATTAAAAGTGTTACCTCCCATCGGATTCAAGTTAGGGAGAATGGATGTTAATCCATATTGTTGGGGCTCTGAAATGATCGAGGGACCAGTAGAAGCATTGGTCTGCATTGGAATAAAATCTCCCTGATGGACATCTGAACTTCCTGTTTGCAAACTCCTCAAGGATCCTGGCATCTGGAAGGATCCTTGAAACTGGGATGATCCTGGAACAAAGGAGGATCCTTGAACCTGGGATGATCCTGGAACAAAGGAGGATCCTTGAACCTGGGATGATCCTGGAACAATGGAGGATCCCTGAACCTGGGATGATCCTGGAACAAAGGAGGATCCTTGAATCTGCTGCACTCCTGAATAACCTCCTGCATTCATGAAGGATCCTATATACTGAGGATAGGATCCTGCTGGCTGGAAATAGGAACCCGATGCCTGAGTCACTGTTGTTGTTCCGTAGTGCACTCCTTTTGGTCCACCCACATATTGAACATCTGGAACCACTGATGGCTGAGAAGTAATCACCGGAGTATCAAAATTCAAAGATTTTGGCACCAGTGGGGAATGATCCTCTGCCGTTGTCTTTTGTTTCTTGAGATCTCCGATTTCTTTGAGAATCCTTTCATTGGTCTTATCCTGCTGCCGTATCTGATCCTTCATCTGCAAAATCAAAGTAAACATGTCACTAGTAGTGGGAGTGTAAGAAGCAGAAGAAGTTGGAGGTTTTGAGAAAATGGGAGTCGGTTTCTTCGCAGCATTCTCAGCATTCTTCTGGGATCCAGAAGGTGGTGGAGGCAAAGGGGGAACGCCTTGTGAAGAAGTGAATGAGGGCATCAAATTTGAAGCATTCTTCGCTGAGGAAGCCATTTTCTTGGTTGTAGTGAACTGTAATGAGCTCAGAAATGCGAATTTCTTCTAAGGATGAAGCACCAATTGCCCCACGGTGGGCGCCAAACTGTTTTGGTCAAAAAATACGTTGAGGATATTGCAACCAAACTCTCTGTTACGGGGTATGATGCTTGAAATGTAGAACAATGACAAGGATCACTTTAATGTAAATTGCACAAACGACACAAGGATTTATACGGGGAAAAAGCCCTTGATCAAGAGTTGATCTCCGGCACAAAAAACCCCGGGTGATGGAAACTACCGATCACCAAGCTCAAATAAATGAATAAATGTTTACAACTTCGGATAGTAACGAGCTAGGTACAAGGATCACTATCGTGTAATGTGTAAAAATGAATGAAAATGAATGAATGTTCGTCGAGAGCTTCAAGTGTGCGAGTATGAGAGTGTGTGTAGCTGTAAAAAATGACTAAGTGTTCTAATTCTAGCTCGTTACCCCTTTTAAAATAGAAGTTAACTACACTAACTAACTATCCGACTTTCGTGCCAAGCTCCCACGTTCTCCACAACGTCCATTTCCAGTCAAACGTGTGCGATATACCCGCGGAATATTCCTTGTTACCGTTGCCAAGACCAGGTCACGTCTATTACTCCTGCGAAGTAATACAAAAATCAAGTAAACAATCGTCAGTATGAGGATCCTTAAAGTGATCCATGATCCTGATCCTGAAGCTCTTCTGAGGATCACCACCTGTCACAGAAGTAAGGATCATTAATTAGGATAACGAATAAGGATCACTAATTGATAGAAAATCCTCCCCTAACAGATATTATGTTCTCATTTTGTTTGGATTGAATCTTCATGTTATGGTATCATAATAAATAACTGTTGTATTGAATTTAGTTGGCTTTAGTGTAACTAATTTTAAGTATAGAGACTCAAATATATTACTTTTGCAGGTCAATTTGACTGAATATGATGATAAACATGGATTTGTTTTTGATGCTGTGATGAATAAAGATGTCACAAATGATAAAGTGGGTATATAAAATTGTGTCTTCATCTTCACATTGCACTTTTTACAACAATCGTGAGGCCCGGCATTCTAATCCGGCGACATCGAGCAAACCCAGGATGAGGGTAGTGCTTCCAACAGCCGATAATCACTGCGGACATAAACCACACATAACCAAGGTTAGTTAGTGGTAAATTGGTTTCTTGAAGACACTGTGATTTTGTTCTTTGATTATATCTGGATTTCACTGTTTTTGATGTAAATTGGTCATTTCACGAAGTGGGTTGACTTTTGTTCCCTGAAAACACAATCTTTGTGACAACTGGCACAAACCGGTAATTTCCGTACACATTAATTATTGCTTAATGACTGCAATTATGAGTTTAATTGTCAGTAATGTCTGAGCACATGATTAAACAAGTGAATTCATGCATGTTGTATACTACAAAATATTGCTTTATGCATAAACGATAGCGTTGCGTCAATATAATAGTAAACTCACTGGTAAGACACACTGTGTCGACTGAACTGCAGAAAGCAGTCAGACATTAGAACTGAGGCCTAGGTGTAGGTCCGACAACAAGAATGCATTAAAACCCAAGAGTACATACAAGGGTTTAATTTATATACATTGCGAAAGCAAAAATAAGCACTAAAAAGCACCCGAAACGCACTTTAAGTGCCGAATTTTGTATAATTCAGCTCTAATCAGCATTTGAGCATATAAATATTATGCAGAAATTTCGTTTTATCATCCAGAATATTTCCCTAAGGGTTGGGAAGTGAAAGGATACAAAAAGGGTACTTAAAAGACCCTAAAAAGTGTAATTTAGCACTTTAACGAATCGGTATGTAACCGAACAACCAGACTATACCCGGAACATGAAAATATTATTGTTTTCATTATTTATCTTTTTCTGAGCTAGTTAGGGTCCCTGAATACCCTAACACCCGTCATAACACGCTACACATTAGTAACGGGGTTAAACACTAAACTTAACGTAACTAATACCTAATGTTTAGTTACTATCTAACTGGATACCCCCCCCCCCTAATGAGATCGGCCAACAAGGGGTAACCAAGGGAGTACAACTTTTGATTATTATATTGTCTTATGCTTAATATCAAGGGGACACGAAATCCGTTGGACGAAGAACATGAACTTGTCTATAAATACCACCACTTAACACATAAGTTATTACACATAACATTTCACCAAAACTCTCTCTCTCTCTCTCACCCTTGGAGCTCACGGCCAAGACCACCCACCTCCATCCATCCGATTTCAAGTTTAGTTCATTACATTCCAAGGTTATACAAGTGTTACGGGTCACGTATTAGGAGTCTTGGAGCAAACGGAACGCGAAGGACCTCTCCACTTTGCTTTTATCCACCCGTTTTTCGTCTAGAATCTTCCCTAGCCTTGAGCTAGAGGTATAACACTTAAAACTCATATTTGAACTTATCTAAAGTGGTTAAAAGGATTTGTGTTGGTTAAATCTCGTTAAAATGCGAAAAGATGCACAAAAGTCTACTAAAAGCATGAAAAATGGTGGTTAATAGCACATAAGTTGTGTAAAAGTTGTAGTATTTGAAATATATGGTTATCTAGACCCGATCTATGATGTGGTAGCGCGGATCATCGTTTAACCCGGTTTGGTAAGATCATGGATCTTAACATAAAGCTATTTTCGAAGTAATAAGGGTTAAAAGGTGAAACCCTACCACACATAAACCATGAACTTGTGTAAAAATGTTTTAACTTGTACAAAAGTGTTTAAAACTAGTAGATCTACGTATCTACAAGCGGTATTTTCAAAGGACCAAGTGTCCAAGAAATCACATGTTCTAAACCGGATCTTACACAAACAAAAGTGGTTTTTGTGGACAAACAAGTGTATGGATACTTGTGTAACAAAAGCTTTAACAAAGAAATAATTTTCGTAAAAACCGACTAGAAGTTGAAAAACTTCATAATCTTTAAAAATAAAGTTTTTAAGAAATTAAACTTATTTTTAAAGATAACAAGACTCACTAAATGTGCTAGTAAGTTACTACACATTTTTGTAAATATTCAAGTTCATGAAATTAGTGATTATTGTTGACGATTATTGTTGATAATTGTTGTTGATGATTGATGATGATTTAAAAGAAAATAAACACACGTTTTGAAAACGTGGGAAACCTCCATTTTTAGGGGAAACTCTGTCAAAATTTTTATAAATTTTGACACTTAGAAAAATATAAGTTTTTGAGAAACTTATTCCCTAAAAATGTGCTTAAAAGTATTACCAAGGTTTCCCTAATTTTTGGTGATAAGAAATGATGATTTCTTCAAGAATAAAAGTGGGTATAAGTATATATATTTTTGAGAGAAAAATATATATTATTTTATCACCAATTTTTGTGTTAAGTGTATATAGTATGTGTTATACGTGCTAGTGTATTAAGACTTAAAAATACACTAAATACTCATGAGGAGTAGAAATATAAAAATACACATACAACATACAAGAAACATAATTCGGGTGCAAAGTGCAAAACACAAAAGACTTATATTTATTTTTGAAGAAAATAATATAAGTAAGATACGTAGTTAAAAATATAGAATATTTTTAACACAAGAATATGTACAAAAGAGAGTGACTGTACTTGTGCGACACAAGTCTAGTGACTAACGTTAAAAAAAACGCGTATAGGTTACGACGTTAATTAAGCAAATCCGGTGGAGTTTACGACGCTAGGAACGCAAAGTTGTGAGTTCATGCTCCCCCTTTTATCTTTAACTGTTTTCAGTTTTTATAACTTCGGGGGTGAAATACATGTACAAATGTACAAAAATTTATAATTGGTATGATATAAATACAAGAAGTACACTTGGTGAGAACGAGAACCAAGTGTGGCGAAATATGAGAATATGAGAAGCGCACTTGGTGAGAACGAGAACCAAGTAAGAGGCGCCATGAGAAATGATAACAAGAAACGCGCTTGGTGAGGACGAGAACCAAGTAGGAGGCGTTATGAGAAATAGTGTCACGAATAGGGTACAGAAGCACCATTAATCAACAATATACCTAGACCGCAGAACAAAAGGTTAGATCTAACGGGTGCCTGGCAGCCACACTCCCGGTCGGGGCGAGAACCGAGGAAGTGCTTTTGTGTCTCAGAATATACCAATTAAATGCCTTAGGTTTGGTGGCTTCCTATGACGTGTCACATGTTAATGGCTTTGCAACCCATTAACAATCTGATAAGTACAGAAACACTGTATTTACATAAAATTCATACCATACTAAGATTGATATATAACTTGAAGTACGTGGGGTACTCAAGAAGATTGAATGATACTTGAAGTACGTGGGGTACTCAAGAGAATGAGAATTATACTTGAGTACGTGGGGTACTCAAGAAGAAATTAAATTATACATGTGTACGTGGCGTACACACGAAACTGAATTTATGAAAACTTGATTTACTCACAAACTATGTTTTCATACAAAGTATACAAACATGAAATACAAAACTGCATGAATTCACACCAACTTTATGTTGACGTTTTTCCAAAAACTCACATGTATTTCAGGTAACTAGAATGGATGTGCGCGCGGTCTTGCTTATGCTCGTGGATGTCGCTTGTGTTTAACTTTAAATAAAGTTGTAAACTTTTAAGACAATTTTTTATGCGACTTAGCAATGTAAACGCTAACGTATGTTTTCAAATTATGGTATTTGAATGTTATTTTACGAGCATGTAGCATGTTTACTCTTCGTATGCAATGAGAACCTTTCATGATCACACCTCGTGCTTCCGCCGCAGAAAGGGGTGTGACAGATTGGTATCAGAGCTTCGATTGTAGTGAACCAGGATTCCTTCTCGAGTCTAGTCTACAATCTCTAGGATCCTTTCACGAAAACAATTTTCAAAGAGTTTTCATTGCATAAAAACGTCCCGCGACATCCACTACCTGAAACTGTCTACATGAGTCTAGAAAAGACACTACGAGACTTAGAGTGCACTTGAGTAGCACTTGTCACTGACTAGAAATTACTTGCAATTATGCGTGATAATTAGCATGTACTAGATAATTAGCATGTACTAGAAGTAGACTGTCACAAGTATATGTGACTTTATCTAAAAGCAATGGCCCATCTGAAGGAAGAAATACGAGGATGAAACAAACTGTGCGGACTGTGCAAGGAGTTACGTAATTATGGATGCATACATGATTATGGAATTCGGTGCACAAAAATCACAGCAAGTCTTGTCACGTATAGATTCCCTCAGTGCAAGCCTACTAAGAACTCTGCTAGAGTAATAATTGTTTGATGTCACTTATGTGATATATACCTGTGAATATATATACTACTACTGCCTAGTAGGACGATATCAAACAAATGTGTAACCCTGTCGTGTTATGTTCTGTCAGAACATGGCACCCAGGAAAGCTGTGAATGCTCGCAATGACGATCTACCTCCTCCTCCCCCACTGCCAAGAACTGCTGATGAGCTGAACGCTCTACTGGAGGAAAGGATCTCCGCTGCTATCGCCCAGTACGAGGCGAACCGAACTCAAGACAGTGGAGGACCAAGCAACGCTAGGCGTAATGGGAATGGAGATTCGTCTGGAGGCAATGCAGCTCAAGGCTGCACCTTCAAGCAGTTCCTCGACTGCAAGCCGATGAACTATGATGGCACAGGAGGTGCAGTAGCATTTGTGCGCTGGACGGAGAAGACTGAAGCTACTTTCCGCATGAGCAAGTGTACCGCGGATCAACAAGTCACTTTTGCTACTGGGTTATTCGTCGATGAAGCTCTGACTTGGTGGAACCTGCAAGCCCAAACTTTGGGTGATGACGCCGCTTATGGCCTCACTTGGGAGGAACTGAAGGAAAGGATGAGAGAGAAGTACTACTCTCGTGCTGAACTCCAAAGGCTGGAGACGGAGTTCTGGCACCTGACCATGGAAGGTGCTGACATTAATGGTTACACTCGAAGGTTCCACGACCTGTCGAGAGTGCTTCCCTACATGGTGACTCCCGAATTCAAGCGTGTGGAACGCTACATTTGGGGACTGGCCTCAGAGTTTCGTGGCATGGTGACGTCGGCCAAACCACAAACAATCACCGAGGCTGTAACTCTGGCTGTCAGCCTTACTGAAGATTGTGTTCGTATGAAGAAGTTGTCATTAAACCCAACAGAGAAGACCGAGATGCATGCTGAGTCGTCCGGCGACAAGAAGAGAAAGCATGCCAGTTTGAACCAAGCAACTCGTAACAACAAGGGTTTCAGCAAGAAGCGTGACGCTAACCCATCTCAGGAGACGAAAACCCATGCAACTAAAGCATACCAAGGCTCCATGCCTAGATACCAAAAGTGTAAGTATCATCATGATAGAGCTTGTCGCATTCCAAGGTGCGACAAATGTGGTAAATTGGGTCATCGAACAGAAGACTGTTGGGGAAAAGGAAAGAACCGAAATGGAAACGGTGCTGGTAATAAGAATGGCAACGGGAAAGGGCAGAACCAAGGATGCTTCAAGTGTGGAAGCAATGATCACTTCATGAAGAACTGCCCAGAGAGAAACAACGCTCCGGCTCGAGCATTTGTGATTGGAGCAAGAGACGCACGCGAGGACCCTAACGTGGTCACCGGTACGTTTCTCATTAACAATCACTTTGCATCCATATTATTCGACACTGGCGCCGATTATAGCTTCATGTCTGTGGAATTTAAACGCATACTCGGAATAGAATCTAGTAGATTAGAAATTCCTTATTCCATAGAACTAGCCAATGGTAAACTTGTTGAATCGGGCGAAGTAGTTAGAGGCTGCACACTGGAACTTGGCGAACGAAGGTTTAGCATCGACCTCCTACCTATCCAATTGGGTAGCTTCGATGTAGTAGTCGGGATGGACTGGTTGTCCAAGAACAAAGCGGAAGTCATTTGTCATGAGAAAATCATTCGCATCCCTCTGGCGAATGATGAAACTCTCATAGTACATGGAGAAAGACGAAACACGCCTCTACGAATCATCAGTTGTATGAAGGCACAGAAGTGCCTAAGGAAAGGATGTGTTGCTTTCCTAGCACACGTTGTAGACAAGAAGGCTGAGGAGCCGAAACTCGAAGACATTCCTGTGGTGAAGGAATTTCCTGATGTGTTCCCTGAAGATCTGCCAGGACTACCTCCGCAACGACAAGTCGAATTCCGTATAGACTTGGTTCCAGGAGCTGCTCCTGTAGCCAAGGCGCCCTATCGACTTGCGCCATCCGAAATGCAAGAATTATCTACACAGCTCCAGGAGTTGTTGGATAAAGGATTCATAAGGCCAAGCTTCTCACCCTGGGGAGCTCCTGTATTATTCGTGAAGAAGAAGGATGGAACACTACGGATGTGTATCGATTACAGGGAACTGAACAAGCTCACGATCAAAAATCGGTATCCACTACCGAGGATTGATGACTTATTTGATCAACTGCAAGGATCAAGCTACTATTCCAAGATCGACCTTCGATCTGGATACCATCAGCTGAGAATCCAGGATGAAAGCGTGCCAAAGACTGCATTCAGAACGCGATATGGGCACTACGAATTTCTTGTGATGCCATTTGGATTGACGAACGCGCCAGCGGTCTTTATGGACCTAATGAACCGCGTATGCAAACCATATCTCGATAAATTCGTGATTGTATTTATCGATGATATCCTGATTTACTCGCGAACGAAAGAAGAACATGAGCAACATCTCAGAACCATCTTGGAGCTACTGAAGAAAGAGAAACTTTATGCAAAGTTCTCGAAATGCGAATTCTGGATTCGCGAAGTACAATTTCTTGGTCACGTGGTGAATGAGAAGGGCATTCATGTAGACCCGTCCAAGATAGAAGCAATAAAGAATTGGGAAGCTCCCAAGACCCCGACCGAAGTCCGTCAATTTTTGGGCTTAGCGGGCTACTATCGGCGATTCATTGAGAATTTCTCGAAGATAGCTCAACCGCTAACGACCCTTACTCAGAAAGACAAGAAGTACGACTGGGGTCACAAACAAGAAGAAGCCTTTCAGCTACTTAAGAACAAGCTCTGCGATGCACCGATACTGTCGTTACCCGAAGGCACTGAAGACTTCGTGGTATACTGTGACGCCTCACGACAAGGCTTGGGTTGCGTGCTCATGCAACGCCAAAAAGTCATCGCTTATGCTTCAAGACAACTGAAGGTTCACGAGAGAAATTATACCACTCACGACCTGGAGCTGGGTGCAGTGGTATTCGCCTTGAAGATTTGGCGACATTATTTATATGGTACTCGATGTACAATCTTCACAGATCACAAAAGCTTACAACACATATTTGATCAGAAAGAATTGAATATGCGCCAGCGACGTTGGGTCGAGCTGCTGAATGATTATGACTGTGAGATTAAGTACCATCCTGGAAAGGCGAACGTTGTAGCGGACGCGTTGAGCCGAAAAGAAAGGATTAAGACCCTAAGGGTTCGAGCGTTAGAAATGACCATTCGAACGAACCTCACTGCACGCATTCGAGATGCACAACAAGAAGCTCTTAAAGAAGAGAATCGTAAAGCTGAATACCTCCGGGGTGCATTGAAGTACATGGTGCCAAACGAAGAGGGAGCCTTATACTTTAAGAAGCGTATTTGGGTTCCACTCTATGGTGGCATACGAGAAGTCATCCTTAATGAAGCCCACAAATCGAGATATTCGATCCACCCAGGATCGGACAAAATGTATCAAGACTTGAAAGAATACTATTGGTGGCCGAGACTCAAAAGCGACGTTGCTGTCTATGTTGGAAAATGCCTAACCTGTGCTAAGGTTAAGGCGGAATATCAGAAACCGTCCGGCCTACTACAACAACCAGAGATTCCCGTATGGAAGTGGGAACAAATCTCGATGGACTTCATAACGAAATTACCCAGGACCCCGAGAGGGCACGATATGATATGGGTAATAGTTGATCGATTGACGAAGTCTGCGCATTTCCTACCTATCCGAGAGAAGGATAGCACTGGAAAGCTGGCAGGGATATACTTAAGAGAAATTGTGGCACGTCATGGAGTGCCAATCTCAATCATTTCAGACAGAGATGGACGCTTTGTCTCAAGAATCTGGCAATCATTTCAGGAAGCCTTTGGATCTCAGTTAGATCTAAGCACGGCATTCCATCCACAAACAGACGGCCAGAGCGAACGGACTATACAAACGTTAGAAGATATGCTTCGCGCATGTGTCATGGACCTAGGCGGCAGCTGGGATACTCATCTACCTTTAGTTGAGTTTTCCTACAATAACAGCTATCATACAAGCATAAAAGCCGCGCCGTTCGAAGCTCTGTATGGCCGCAAATGCCGATCGCCCTTATGTTGGGCAGATGCCGGAGATAAACGTATGGTTGGTCCTGAACTTGTACAAGAGACAACCGATAAGATTGCGCAGATCCGAGAGCGCATTAGGGCGGCTCGAGAGCGACAAAAGAGCTACGCGGATCCAAATAGAAAATCGGTAGATTTCAAGGTGGGAGACAAAGTGTTGTTAAAAGTCTCACCATGGAAGGGCGTAGTCAGATTTGGAAAGCGTGGAAAGCTGAATCCACGATATATCTGACCATTCAGAATACTGAAGAGAATTGGTACCGTGGCATACAAGTTGGAGTTACCGGAAGAACTTAATGGAGTACATGATACGTTTCATGTATCCAACCTGAAGAAGAGTCCAACGCAAGAAAACGTGATCATCCCGATGGATGAAATACATATTGATGAAGCCCTCCGATTTACAGAGCAACCCGTTGAGGTTACTGACTGGAAAGTCAACAAGACCAGGAGGAGCAGTGTGAAACTTGTGAAAGTACGTTGGAGCTCTAAACACGGACCCGAGTACACATGGGAACGTGAAGACCAGTTCAAGAAAAAGTATCCCCACCTATTCAAGAAGACTCCAGCGAGAGTTAGCTCAGTCTGAATTTCGGGACGAAATTCTTTTAACGGGGGGAGACTGTGACAACTGGCACAAACCGGTAATTTCCGTACACATTAATTATAGCTTAATGACTGCAATTATGAGTTTAATTGTCAGTAATTTCTGAGCACATGATTAAACAAGTGAATTCATGCATGTTGTATACTACAAAATATTGCTTTATGCATAAACGAGAGCGTTGCGTCAATATAATAGTAAACTCACCGGTAAGACACACTGTGTCGACTGAACTGCAGAAAGCAGTCAGACATTAGAACCGAGGCCTAGGTGTAGGTCCGACAACAAGAATGCATTAAAACCCAAGAGTACATACAAGGGTTTAATTTATATACATTGCGAAAGCAAAAATAAGCACTAAAAAGCACCCGAAACGCACTTTAAGTGCCGAATTTTGTATAATTCAGCTCTAATCAGCATTTAAGCATATAAATATTATGCAGAAATTTCATTTTATCATCCAGAATATTTCCCTAAGGGTTGGAAAGTGAAAGGATACAAAAAGGGTACTTAAAAGACCCTAAAAAGTGTAATTTAGCACTTTAACGAATCGGTATGTAACCGAACAACCGGACTATACCCGGAACATGAAAATATTATTGTTTTCATTATTTATCTTTTTCTGAGCTAGTTAGGGTCCCTGAATACCCTAACACCCGTCATAACACGCTACACATTAGTAACGGGGTTAAACACTAAACTTAACGTAACTAATACCTAATGTTTAGTTACTATCTAACTGGATACCCCCCCCCCCCCTAATGAGATCGGCCAACAAGGGGTAACCAAGGGAGTACAACTTTTGATTATTATATTGTCTTATGCTTAATATCAAGGGGACACGAAATCCGTTGGACGAAGAACATGAACTTGTCTATAAATACCACCACTTAACACATAAGTTATTACACATAACATTTCACCAAAACTCTCTCTCTCTCTCACCCTTGGAGCTCACGGCCAAGACCACCCACCTCCATCCATCCGATTTCAAGTTTAGTTCATTACATTCCAAGGTTATACAAGTGTTACGGGTCACGTATTAGGAGTCTTGGAGCAAACGGAACGCGAAGGACCTCTCCACTTTGCTTTTATCCACCCGTTTTTCGTCTAGAATCTTCCCTAGCCTTGAGCTAGAGGTATAACACTTAAAACTCATATTTGAACTTATCTAAAGTGGTTAAAAGGATTTGTGTTGGTTAAATCTCGTTAAAATGCGAAAAGATGCACAAAAGTCTACTAAAAGCATGAAAAATGGTGGTTAATAGCACATAAGTTGTGTAAAAGTTGTAGTATTTGAAATATATGGTTATCTAGACCCGATCTATGATGTGGTAGCGCGGATCATCGTTTAACCCGGTTTGGTAAGATCATGGATCTTAACATAAAGCTATTTTCGAAGTAATAAGGGTTAAAAGGTGAAACCCTACCACACATAAACCATGAACTTGTGTAAAAATGTTTTAACTTGTACAAAAGTGTTTAAAACTAGTAGATCTACGTATCTACAAGCGGTATTTTCAAAGGACCAAGTGTCCAAGAAATCACATGTTCTAAACCGGATCTTACACAAACAAAAGTGGTTTTTGTGGACAAACAAGTGTATGGATACTTGTGTAACAAAAGCTTTAACAAAGAAATAATTTTCGTAAAAACCGACTAGAAGTTGTAAAACTTCATAATCTTTAAAAATAAAGTTTTTAAGAAATTAAACTTATTTTTAAAGATAACAAGACTCACTAAATGTGCTAGTAAGTTACTACACATTTTTGTAAATATTCAAGTTCATGAAATTAGTGATTATTGTTGACGATTATTGTTGATAATTGTTGTTGATGATTGATGATGATTTAAAAGAAAATAAACACACGTTTTGAAAACGTGGGAAACCTCCATTTTTAGGGGAAACTCTGTCAAAATTTTTATAAATTTTGACACTTAGAAAAATATAAGTTTTTGAGAAACTTATTCCCTAAAAATGTGCTTAAAAGTATTACCAAGGTTTCCCTAATTTTTGGTGATAAGAAATGATGATTTCTTCAAGAATAAAAGTGGATATAAGTATATATATTTTTGAGAGAAAATATATATTATTTTATCACCAATTTTTGTGTTAAGTGTATATAGTATGTGTTATACGTGCTAGTGTATTAAGACTTAAAAATACACTAAATACTCATGAGGAGTAGAAATATAAAAATACACATACAACATACAAGAAACATAATTCGGGTGCAAAGTGCAAAACACAAAAGGCTTATATTTATTTTTTAAGAAAATAATATAAGTAAGATACGTAGTTAAAAATATAGAATATTTTTAACACAAGAATATGTACAAAAGAGAGTGACTGTACCTGTGCGACACAAGTCTAGTGACTAACGTTAAAAAAAAAACGCGTATAGGTTACGACGTTAATTAAGCAAATCCGGTGGAGTTTACGACGCTAGGAACGCAAAGTTGTGAGTTCATGCTCCCCCTTTTCTCTTTAACTGTTTTCAGTTTTTATAACTTCGGGGGTGAAATACATGTACAAATGTACAAAAATTTATAATTGGTATGATATAAATACAAGAAGTACACTTGGTGAGAACGAGAACCAAGTGTGGTGAAATATGAGAATATGAGAAGCGCACTTGGTGAGAACGAGAACCAAGTAAGAGGCGCCATGAGAAATGATAACAAGAAACGCGCTTGGTGAGGACGAGAACCAAGTAGGAGGCGTTATGAGAAATAGTGTCACGAATAGGGTACAGAAGCACCATTAATCAACAATATACCTAGACCGCAGAACAAAAGGTTAGATCTAACGGGTACCTGGCAGCCACACTCCCGGTCGGGGCGAGAACCGAGGAAGTGCTTTTGTGTCTCAGAATATACCAATTAAATGCCTTAGGTTTGGTGGCTTCCTATGACGTGTCACATGTTAATGGCTTTGCAACCCATTAACAATCTGATAAGTACAGAAACACTGTATTTACATAAAATTCATACCATACTAAGATTGATATATAACTTGAAGTACGTGGGGTACTCAAGAAGATTGAATGATACTTGAAGTACGTGGGGTACTCAAGAGAATGAGAATTATACTTGAGTACGTGGGGTACTCAAGAAGAAATTAAATTATACATGTGTACGTGGCGTACACACGAAACTGAATTTATGAAAACTTGATTTACTCACAAACTATGTTTTCATACAAAGTATACAAACATGAAATACAAAACTGCATGAATTCACACCAACTTTATGTTGACGTTTTTCCAAAAACTCACATGTATTTCAGGTAACTAGAATGGATGTGCGCGCGGTCTTGCTTATGCTCGTGGATGTCGCTTGTGTTTAACTTTAAATAAAGTTGTAAACTTTTAAGACAATGTTTTATGCGACTTAGTGATGTAAACGCTAACGTATGTTTTCAAATTATGGTATTTGAATGTTATTTTACGAGCATGTAGCATGTTTACTCTTCGTATGCAATGAGAACCTTTCATGATCACACCTCGTGCTTCCGCCGCAGAAAGGGGTGTGACAGATTGGTATCAGAGCTTCGATTGTAGTGAACCAGGATTCCTTCTCGAGTCTAGTCTACAATCTCTAGGATCCTTTCACGAAAACAATTTTCAAAGAGTTTTCATTGCATAAAAACGTCCCGCGACATCCACTACCTGAAACTGTCTACATGAGTCTAGAAAAGACACTACGAGACTTAGAGTGCACTTGAGTAGCACTTGTCACTGACTAGAAATTACTTGCAATTATGCGTGATAATTAGCATGTACTAGATAATTAGCATGTACTAGAAGTAGGCTGTCACAAGTATATGTGACTTTATCTAAAAGCAATGGCCCATCTGAAGGAAGAAATACGAGGATGAAACAAACTGTGCGGACTGTGCAAGGAGTTACGTAATTATGGATGCATACATAATTATGGAATTCGGTGCACAAAAATCACAGCAAGTCTTGTCACGTATAGATTCCCTCAGTGCAAGCCTACTAAGAACTCTGCTAGAGTAATAATTGTTTGATGTCACTTATGTGATATATACCTGTGAATATATATACTACTACTGCCTAGTAGGACGATATCAAACAAATGTGTAACCCTGTCGTGTTATGTTCTGTCAGAACATGGCACCCAGGAAAGCTGTGAATGCTCGCAATGACGATCTACCTCCTCCTCCCCCACTGCCAAGAACTGCTGATGAGCTGAACGCTCTACTGGAGGAAAGGATCTCCGCTGCTATCGCCCAGTACGAGGCGAACCGAACTCAAGACAGTGGAGGACCAAGCAACGCTAGGCGTAATGGGAATGGAGATTCGTCTGGAGGCAATGCAGCTCAAGGCTGCACCTTCAAGCAGTTCCTCGACTGCAAGCCGATGAACTATGATGGCACAGGAGGTGCAGTAGCATTTGTGCGCTGGACGGAGAAGACTGAAGCTACTTTCCGCATGAGCAAGTGTACCGCGGATCAACAAGTCACTTTTGCTACTGGGTTATTCGTCGATGAAGCTCTGACTTGGTGGAACCTGCAAGCCCAAACTTTGGGTGATGACGCCGCTTATGGCCTCACTTGGGAGGAACTGAAGGAAAGGATGAGAGAGAAGTACTACTCTCGTGCTGAACTCCAAAGGCTGGAGACGGAGTTCTGGCACCTGACCATGGAAGGTGCTGACATTAATGGTTACACTCGAAGGTTCCACGACCTGTCGAGAGTGCTTCCCTACATGGTGACTCCCGAATTCAAGCGTGTGGAACGCTACATTTGGGGACTGGCCTCAGAGTTTCGTGGCATGGTGACGTCGGCCAAACCACAAACAATCACCGAGGCTGTAACTCTGGCTGTCAGCCTTACTGAAGATTGTGTTCGTATGAAGAAGTTGTCATTAAACCCAACAGAGAAGACCGAGACGCATGCTGAGTCGTCCGGCGACAAGAAGAGAAAGCATGCCAGTTTGAACCAAGCAACTCGTAACAACAAGGGTTTCAGCAAGAAGCGTGACGCTAACCCATCTCAGGAGACGAAAACCCATGCAACTAAAGCATACCAAGGCTCCATGCCTAGATGCCAAAAGTGTAAGTATCATCATGATAGAGCTTGTCGCATTCCAAGGTGCGACAAATGTGGTAAATTGGGTCATCGAACAGAAGACTGTTGGGGAAAAGGAAAGAACCGAAATGGAAACGGTGCTGGTAATAAGAATGGCAACGGGAAAGGGCAGAACCAAGGATGCTTCAAGTGTGGAAGCAATGATCACTTCATGAAGAACTGCCCAGAGAGAAACAACGCTCCGGCTCGAGCATTTGTGATTGGAGCAAGAGACGCACGCGAGGACCCTAACGTGGTCACCGGTACGTTTCTCATTAATAATCACTTTGCATCCATATTATTCGACACTGGCGCCGATTATAGCTTCATGTCTGTGGAATTTAAACGCATACTCGGAATAGAATCTAGTAGATTAGAAATTCCTTATTCCATAGAACTAGCCAATGGTAAACTTGTTGAATCGGGCGAAGTAGTTAGAGGCTGCACACTGGAACTTGGCGAACGAAGGTTTAGCATCGACCTCCTACCTATCCAATTGGGTAGCTTCGATGTAGTAGTCGGGATGGACTGGTTGTCCAAGAACAAAGCGGAAGTCATTTGTCATGAGAAAATCATTCGCATCCCTCTGGCGAATGATGAAACTCTCATAGTACATGGAGAAAGACGAAACGCGCCTCTACGAATCATCAGTTGTATGAAGGCACAGAAGTGCCTAAGGAAAGGATGTGTTGCTTTCCTAGCACACGTTGTAGACAAGAAGGCTGAGGAGCCGAAACTCGAAGACATTCCTGTGGTGAAGGAATTTCCTGATGTGTTCCCTGAAGATCTGCCAGGACTACCTCCGCAACGACAAGTCGAATTCCGTATAGACTTGGTTCCAGGAGCTGCTCCTGTAGCCAAGGCGCCCTATCGACTTGCGCCATCCGAAATGCAAGAATTATCAACACAGCTCCAGGAGTTGTTGGATAAAGGATTCATAAGGCCAAGCTTCTCACCCTGGGGAGCTCCTGTATTATTCGTGAAGAAGGAGGATGGAACACTACGGATGTGTATCGATTACAGGGAACTGAACAAGCTCACGATCAAAAATCGGTATCCACTACCGAGGATTGATGACTTATTTGA
This sequence comes from Helianthus tuberosus, assembly GCA_030545235.1. Lineage (NCBI taxonomy): Eukaryota > Viridiplantae > Streptophyta > Magnoliopsida > Asterales > Asteraceae > Helianthus > Helianthus tuberosus. The sequence goes on along the minus strand of CM060415.1, from coordinate 31,229,166 downwards.
TCAACTGCAAGGATCAAGCTACTATTCCAATATCGACCTTCGATCTGGATACCATCAGCTGAGAATCCAGGATGAAAGCGTGCCAAAGACTGCATTCAGAACGCGATATGGGCACTACGAATTTCTTGTGATGCCATTTGGATTGACGAACGCGCCAGCGGTCTTTATGGACCTAATGAACCGCGTATGCAAACCATATCTCGATAAATTCGTGATTGTATTTATCGATGATATCCTGATTTACTCGCGAACGAAAGAAGAACATGAGCAACATCTCAGAACCATCTTGGAGCTACTGAAGAAAGAGAAACTTTATGCAAAGTTCTCGAAATGCGAATTCTGGATTCGCGAAGTACAATTTCTTGGTCACGTGGTGAATGAGAAGGGCATTCATGTAGACCCGTCCAAGATAGAAGCAATAAAGAATTGGGAAGCTCCCAAGACCCCGACCGAAGTCCGTCAATTTTTGGGCTTAGCGGGCTACTATCGGCGATTCATTGAGAATTTCTCGAAGATAGCTCAACCGCTAACGACCCTTACTCAGAAAGACAAGAAGTACGACTGGGGTCACAAACAAGAAGAAGCCTTTCAGCTACTTAAGAACAAGCTCTGCGATGCACCGATATTGTCGTTACCCGAAGGCACTGAAGACTTCGTGGTATACTGTGACGCCTCACGACAAGGCTTGGGTTGCGTGCTCATGCAACGCCAAAAAGTCATCGCTTATGCTTCAAGACAACTGAAGGTTCACGAGAGAAATTATACCACTCACGACCTGGAGCTGGGTGCAGTGGTATTCGCCTTGAAGATTTGGCGACATTATTTATATGGTACTCGATGTACAATCTTCACAGATCACAAAAGCTTACAACACATATTTGATCAGAAAGAATTGAATATGCGCCAGCGACGTTGGGTCGAGCTGCTGAATGATTATGACTGTGAGATTAAGTACCATCCTGGAAAGGCGAACGTTGTAGCGGACGCGTTGAGCCGAAAAGAAAGGATTAAGACCCTAAGGGTTCGAGTGTTAGAAATGACCATTCGAACGAACCTCACTGCACGCATTCGAGATGCACAACAAGAAGCTCTTAAAGAAGAGAATCGTAAAGCTGAATACCTCCGGGGTGCATTGAAGTACATGGTGCCAAACGAAGAGGGAGCCTTATACTTTAAGAAGCGTATTTGGGTTCCACTCTATGGTGGCATACGAGAAGTCATCCTTAATGAAGCCCACAAATCGAGATATTCGATCCACCCAGGATCGGACAAAATGTATCAAGACTTGAAAGAATACTATTGGTGGCCGAGACTCAAAAGCGACGTTGCTGTCTATGTTGGAAAATGCCTAACCTGTGCTAAGGTTAAGGCGGAATATCAGAAACCGTCCGGCCTACTACAACAACCAGAGATTCCCGTATGGAAGTGGGAACAAATCTCGATGGACTTCATAACGAAATTACCCAGGACCCCGAGAGGGCACGATATGATATGGGTAATAGTTGATCGATTGACGAAGTCTGCGCATTTCCTACCTATCCGAGAGAAGGATAGCACTGGAAAGCTGGCAGGGATATACTTAAGAGAAATTGTGGCACGTCATGGAGTGCCAATCTCAATCATTTCAGACAAAGATGGACGCTTTGTCTCAAGAATCTGGCAATCATTTCAGGAAGCCTTTGGATCTCAGTTAGATCTAAGCACGGCATTCCATCCACAAACAGACGGCCAGAGCGAACGGACTATACAAACGTTAGAAGATATGCTTCGCGCATGTGTCATGGACCTAGGCGGCAGCTGGGATACTCATCTACCTTTAGTTGAGTTTTCCTACAATAACAGCTATCATACAAGCATAAAAGCCGCGCCGTTCGAAGCTCTGTATGGCCGCAAATGCCGATCGCCCTTATGTTGGGCAGATGCCGGAGATAAACGTATGGTTGGTCCTGAACTTGTACAAGAGACAATCGATAAGATTGCGCAGATCCGAGAGCGCATTAGGGCGGCTCGAGAGCGACAAAAGAGCTACGCGGATCCAAATAGAAAATCGGTAGATTTCAAGGTGGGAGACAAAGTGTTGTTAAAAGTCTCACCATGGAAGGGCGTAGTCAGATTTGGAAAGCGTGGAAAGCTGAATCCACGATATATCTGACCATTCAGAATACTGAAGAGAATTGGTACCGTGGCATACAAGTTGGAGTTACCGGAAGAACTTAATGGAGTACATGATACGTTTCATGTATCCAACCTGAAGAAGAGTCCAACGCAAGAAAACGTGATCATCCCGATGGATGAAATACATATTGATGAAGCCCTCCGATTTACAGAGCAACCCGTTGAGGTTACTGACTGGAAAGTCAACAAGACCAGGAGGAGCAGTGTGAAACTTGTCAAAGTACGTTGGAGCTCTAAACACGGACCCGAGTACACATGGGAACGTGAAGACCAGTTCAAGAAAAAGTATCCCCACCTATTCAAGAAGACTCCAGCGAGAGTTAGTTCAGTCTGAATTTCGGGACGAAATTCTTTTAACGGGGGGAGACTGTGACAACTGGCACAAACCGGTAATTTCCGTACACATTAATTATTGCTTAATGACTGCAATTATGAGTTTAATTGTCAGTAATGTCTGAGCACATGATTAAACAAGTGAATTCATGCATGTTGTATACTACAAAATATTGCTTTATGCATAAACGAGAGCGTTGCGTCAATATAATAGTAAACTCACCGGTAAGACACACTGTGTCGACTGAACTGCAGAAAGCAGTCAGACATTAGAACTGAGGCCTAGGTGTAGGTCCGACAACAAGAATGCATTAAAACCCAAGAGTACATACAAGGGTTTAATTTATATACATTGCGAAAGCAAAAATAAGCACTAAAAAGCACCCAAAACGCACTTTAAGTGCCGAATTTTGTATAATTCAGCTCTAATCAGCATTTAAGCATATAAATATTATGCAGAAATTTCGTTTTATCATCCAGAATATTTCCCTAAGGGTTGGGAAGTGAAAGGATACAAAAAGGGTACTTAAAAGACCCTAAAAAGTGTAATTTAGCACTTTAACGAATCGGTATGTAACCGAACAACCGGACTATACCCGGAACATGAAAATATTATTGTTTTCATTATTTATCTTTTTCTGAGCTAGTTAGGGTCCCTAAATACCCTAACACCCGTCATAACACGCTACACATTAGTAACGGGGTTAAACACTAAACTTAAGGTAACTAATACCTAATGTTTAGTTACTATCTAACTGGATACCCCCCCCCCCCCCTAATGAGATCGGCCAACAAGGGGTAACCAAGGGAGTACAACTTTTGATTATTATATTGTCTTATGCTTAATATCAAGGGGACACGAAATCCGTTGGACGAAGAACATGAACTTGTCTATAAATACCACCACTTAACACATAAGTTATTACACATAACATTTCACCAAAACTCTCTCTCTCTCTCTCACCCTTGGAGCTGACGGCCAAGACCACCCACCTCCATCCATCCGATTTCAAGTTTAGTTCATCACATTCCAAGGTTATACAAGTGTTACGGGTCACGTATTAGGAGTCTTGGAGCAAACGGAACGCGAAGGACCTCTCCACTTTGCTTTTATCCACCCGTTTTTCGTCTAGAATCTTCCCTAGCCTTGAGCTAGAGGTATAACACTTAAAACTCATATTTGAACTTATCTAAAGTGGTTAAAAGGATTTGTGTTGGTTAAATCTCGTTAAAATGCGAAAAGATGCACAAAAGTCTACTAAAAGCATGAAAAATGGTGGTTAATAGCACATAAGTTGTGTAAAAGTTGTAGTATTTGAAATATATGGTTATCTAGACCCGATCTATGATGTGGTAGCGCGGATCATCGTTTAACCCGGTTTGGTAAGATCATGGATCTTAACATAAAGCTATTTTCGAAGTAATAAGGGTTAAAAGGTGAAACCCTACCACACATAAACCATGAACTTGTGTAAAAATGTTTTAACTTGTACAAAAGTGTTTAAAACTAGTAGATCTACGTATCTACAAGCGGTATTTTCAAAGGACCAAGTGTCCAAGAAATCACATGTTCTAAACCGGATCTTACACAAACAAAAGTGGTTTTTGTGGACAAACAAGTGTATGGATACTTGTGTAACAAAAGCTTTAACAAAGAAATAATTTTCGTAAAAACCGACTAGAAGTTGTAAAACTTCATAATCTTTAAAAATAAAGTTTTTAAGAAATTAAACTTATTTTTAAAGATAACAAGACTCACTAAATGTGCTAGTAAGTTACTACACATTTTTGTAAATATTCAAGTTCATGAAATTAGTGATTATTGTTGACGATTATTGTTGATAATTGTTGTTGATGATTGATGATGATTTAAAAGAAAATAAACACACGTTTTGAAAACGTGGGAAACCTCCATTTTTAGGGGAAACTCTGTCAAAATTTTTATAAATTTTGACACTTAGAAAAATATAAGTTTTTGAGAAACTTATTCCCTAAAAATGTGCTTAAAAGTATTACCAAGGTTTCCCTAATTTTTGGTGATAAGAAATGATGATTTCTTCAAGAATAAAAGTGGATATAAGTATATATATTTTTGAGAGAAAAATATATATTATTTTATCACCAATTTTTGTGTTAAGTGTATATAGTATGTGTTATACGTGCTAGTGTATTAAGACTTAAAAATACACTAAATACTCATGAGGAGTAGAAATATAAAAATACACATACAACATACAAGAAACATAATTCGGGTGCAAAGTGCAAAACACAAAAGACTTATATTTATTTTTGAAGAAAATAATATAAGTAAGATACGTAGTTAAAAATATAGAATATTTTTAACACAAGAATATGTACAAAAGAGAGTGACTGTACCTGTGCGACACAAGTCTAGTGACTAACGTTAAAAAAAACGCGTATAGGTTACGACGTTAATTAAGCAAATCCGGTGGAGTTTACGACGCTAGGAACGCAAAGTTGTGAGTTCATGCTCCCCCTTTTCTCTTTAACTGTTTTCAGTTTTTATAACTTCGGGGGTGAAATACATGTACAAATGTACAAAAATTTATAATTGGTATGATATAAATACAAGAAGTACACTTGGTGAGAACGAGAACCAAGTGTGGCGAAATATGAGAATATGAGAAGCGCACTTGGTGAGAACGAGAACCAAGTAAGAGGCGCCATGAGAAATGATAACAAGAAACGCGCTTGGTGAGGACGAGAACCAAGTAGGAGGCGTTATGAGAAATAGTGTCACGAATAGGGTACAGAAGCACCATTAATCAACAATATACCTAGACCGCAGAACAAAAGGTTAGATCTAACGGGTGCCTGGCAGCCACACTCCCGGTCGGGGCGAGAACCGAGGAAGTGCTTTTGTGTCTCAGAATATACCAATTAAATGCCTTAGGTTTGGTGGCTTCCTATGACGTGTCACATGTTAATGGCTTTGCAACCCATTAACAATCTGATAAGTACAGAAACACTGTATTTACATAAAATTCATACCATACTAAGATTGATATATAACTTGAAGTACGTGGGGTACTCAAGAAGATTGAATGATACTTGAAGTACGTGGGGTACTCAAGAGAATGAGAATTATACTTGAGTACGTGGGGTACTCAAGAAGAAATTAAATTATACATGTGTACGTGGCGTACACACGAAACTGAATTTATGAAAACTTGATTTACTCACAAACTATGTTTTCATACAAAGTATACAAACATGAAATACAAAACTGCATGAATTCACACCAACTTTATGTTGACGTTTTTCCAAAAACTCAGATGTATTTCAGGTAACTAGAATGGATGTGCGCGCGGTCTTGCTTATGCTCGTGGATGTCGCTTGTGTTTAACTTTAAATAAAGTTGTAAACTTTTAAGACAATGTTTTATGCGACTTAGCGATGTAAACGCTAACGTATGTTTTCAAATTATGGTATTTGAATGTTATTTTACGAGCATGTAGCATGTTTACTCTTCGTATGCAATGAGAACCTTTCATGATCACACCTCGTGCTTCCGCCGCAGAAAGGGGTGTGACAATCTTTTACTTGGAGTTTACAGAAAAAAGGTAACATTTTTAGGGTACATCAGCTCATTTGAAAGGATTTTTTGAAGGCATTGCTATTTGGTTTCTTGGATTCCATCTCGATTTCACTGTTTTGGGGTTTTATTCGGCTTTTGGTTACTGAAAAGGTCTTTTGGTACATTCTCCCCACACAACTGTTTGTAAGTTTGTAATTATAGTTATTCGATAGTTGACATCATCTTGTAAATAAATAGGTGACTGTCCACAAAGAGTCCCAAATCAAACAAACAATACATTTGGGAAGCATTGGCTGAGAGTAGCTTGTATGTGATAAAAGAAGAAACTGGCACCAGAAATTAGCTTAGTCGGGTGACAGAAATAACACTTTATTTGAAGGCAGTAAGATGTTAATCATATAAAGTCTCTGTATTTTTGTATAACATAAAGCTTTTGCGATAATTAATTTATATTTTATTTGTTTTAATTGAATTGATGTCTTTATATGTGTATCTAGGATGATGGCAAATACGAGTTCACCTAGCCAAGCAAGGTTCAGGGTTTGGTGAAAAATAGTAGGATTAAGAGTTGGCCAATGAGACCAAACCTATATGTGTAGGTTAAACACTTTAAACAATTTTACTCACGTATTTATTTCAGAGTATGTCTATTACATGATTAAAATGCAGATGAGGCATCCAGAGGAGGTTGAAAAATATCAATGCAATGAATTTTACAAGAAGACATTCATCGACTTTCTTGATTCTTTTGCATATGTTCACTTCCGCGTTTGCAGCCGTTTAACGGCGCGTTTACGGCTGCAAATGCAGCAGCAAACGGCTGCGTTTTTACACCCGTTTGCTTCAAATGACCCGCCGTTAAACGGCTGCAAACGGCTACGTTTTTACACCCGTTTGCTGCTGCGTTTGCAGCCGTAAATGCGCCATTAAACCGCTCTAAATCGAGCATAACTTATGTGCACACAACTGGCTCTAAAAGCTTGAATTATATCTTATTACATTAATAGGAGATTGTATCTTATTACATTAAAAGAATGGCCGAACCTGCATGGAATAAAAGTTAACTAATAGGAGATTGTATCTTATTACATTAATAGGTGGCCATGCCTTTCTAAATATTATTATAGCAACAAAAAGATACGATTCTGATTGGGGGAAAATATTTATGGTTGATGCAGAGAGGAGACTATTAATGAAAGAACTTTAAACGGTATGACCCCTAATCCGTCTGACACATTCCTGCATTATGAATGGTATAGTTTGAAGATTGTTTAAATGTTTTGGATTAGTTTAGCACATTGTTTTGTTGTATTTGATAGGGAATGAGTGAGAATGTGCGCAGTTCTTTGATGGCTATTGTGGTGGAGCTTGCCCGATAGGACGTGGATCTTCCCCGACAGATGGTTTAGTGATTGCAGCCTTTGTGATCAACCACATTGACATCACTTGTAGCATATTTGTTAAAACTTTTTTCGAGAAGCTTTCTTTAGATATTATCATTTCATACCATAAGAATTGAGCTTTGTTAACATGTTATGTTACTGGTTTTTTTTGTTTTGCTAGCAAAGTTACATACTTGTATTGATATAAATGTTATGTACATACTTGCCTTCGCCGCATCGCGCAGATGTCGGTGTTTTCTTTTTTTAAATGTTATTTACATAGTTACCCCCTGTTGAAAACGTCAAGCTTTGCCACTGCCGAAGGCCTCATTGTAAGTGATGATACGATTCATCATTTAAAACCGTTAATTTACCCACATCTTTAAAACCCCTCATAACATAACTAGAATCACATAATTTTCTTTATTTTCTCCTGAAGCCGGTAACCGGCCGTCACACAATAACCTCCAAACTCCATCACGAAACCACCAGTCGCCGCACACCGCTGATTCTCCGCCGCTGAAGAAGACCGCAACCGACCCTCACGTTCTGCTACAGTGCCACCATCGTCGTCGCACGCCACATCGGAACTACATCCCCGTACATAGCCCTAAACCCACCAACCTAAGTGATATGTTTCCCGCCGCATCGCGCGGGTAAACGACTAGTATATATATATATATATATATATATATATATATATATATATATAGGGTAGGGATCCTAAGAGAAGTATACCCTATTTGAGAAACTTGAGAAACATTCTGGACCACACATTTTTCTAAGCTTTTCGTAATATACACATATGTATAGTATAAAATTGACTATATACATATATGTATATTGAATTATACACATATGTATATAATCAATTTTAAACTATACATATGTGTATATTACAAAAAAGCTTATGGAAAATGTGTGGTCCAGAATGTTTCTCAAGTTTCTCAATTAGCCAAGTGTTTCTCACAAGATCCTAACCCTATATATATATATATATATATATATATATATATATATATATATATATATATAATTATAAATTTTTGAAGGCCCTATTTTGATTTAGGCCAGAGTGGTCGTCTATCCGGCATTTGCTATGGACTGACCTAACTAGCCGGCCCCAAACAAGGTTAACCATGTCATGTCTCTAATATATTGGTGATGTGGTGTGTACCAAGACAATAATTGTTAAGTACCACAGCGTTTACTTCTCAATTTACAAGGCGCCGCTACAGGTGATTAATCAACTTGAAAGGATTAGGAGGGAGTTTTTGTGGGGAATAAATTCAGACCATTCAAAGATGAGTTGGGTCGCATGGCAACACGCTATGACACCGTGAGAAAGGGGAGGGCGGGAGTTAGGTTCGTTGAGGGAGGCAAACCTAGCCATGCTAGCAAAGTGGTGGTGGCAATTCAACGGTGGATACCAACGGTTTATGGAGGAAGGTTATATGGAGTATAGATAATAGCTCAAGATGATGGCAGTTTATTTCAAAGAAGGTAACCATCGCGAGTCCGTGGAAACAAGTGGGGAATTTGTCGTAAGATATGGGAGAATATGGGATGAATTTGGCACTATTATTCAGGGGCATTCTGGGTCAGGGGGATCTAACAACATTCTGGCAAGATAAATGGTTGTACGAGAATCCATTGCAATACAAGTTCCCGAATTTATTCGAGTTGGAGCAACAGAAGACGGTTAAAGTGGCGAATAGGATATTCGACTAAGGCGGTCTTTTGACAATTAGGTTCAGCTGGACACGGCCTCCAGATTCAGAAGCAGAGCTCACTCAGTTAGCGGAGCTGGAACATGCTTTGATGTCGGTTAATGTCAGGGAGGGCGGTGATAAGTGGAGCTGGGATTTAGACTCGCCAGGTAACTTTTCGGTAAGCAGTTCGAGACTTAGAATGCAAACTGAAAGATTTCCAGATTTGAATTTGGCATTTGAATGGAATGAGTGGGTCCCAATTAAGGTAAACTTCTTTTCATGGAGGTTAGCGCTTAGCCGTGTACTGACAATGGTAGATTTGGCTAGGAGAAACGTGCATTTCGAATCTCTAACTTGCAAACTGTGTGGAGAATCAAACGAGCCGGTCGAGCATTTATTTGTTGCTTGTGGTTTCGCCCAGCTTGTTTGGGACTTCATCGCCCAGTGGAGTAGGTGCAAGCAGGTCTTTGTGTTTGGTATAAAGGACTTGTTTGAGATACATCGGCATGTGAGAGGATCTCCGAGGTGGAAGAAGATGATGTACTCTATCATTCAAATAGCGGTATGGTGCATTTGGAGATGTAGAAACGACCTAGTCTTCAATCGAAAGGTAACAACCGTGGCTGGAATAAAGGATGAAATTCCACAGCTGGGATTTTTGTGGGTATGCAATCAGGCCAAGTGACAATCCAGGTTTGGCAACAATGGTGTAATTTTGAGGTTTCTTAGCATGTAGCTTTTGGTGTATGTTCTGTTAATTTTCACTTTCATGTACCTGGTAGAGTTAACTGTGTGGTTAGCCCAGTTATTAATAATAGTGTTTGTTAGCCTTTAAAAAAAAAACCACAGCGTTTTTACATGAGTTTCATGAAATAATTTCCTAATTAATACTCTAGATTATAATAAGAAGTTTTCTAAATTAAACGATTTCATAAGAATAAAAAGTTCTATTGGTACTTTATTTGAATATCAAAACTGATTTTATAACAAAATAATGCAGAGTATTAATATTAGATATAACTTTTTAGTCAGCTTTTCTAAAGATACTGTGACAATTTGTATATTTAATTTCATAAGAATAGAACGTTCTATTGGTATTTTATTTGAATATAAAAACTGGTTTTACAATAAAATGATGCAGAGTATTATATTAGATAGATCTTTTTAGTCAGATTTTCTAAAGATATTGTGACAAGTTATATATTTAATATAAAACTAGGGGTTTTCACCCGCGCTTCGCGGCGGGCAGGCCTATTATTTATAAAACTGAGACGGAAACATGTAAAGCAAATATTAACCAATCAGGTAGTCGTCATTCCATAATTTGCTAAAGGAATTTCAAATGATTTTTAGTTTTGTCCACAGTTTGGTACTTTGCATAATCATAGAACCTTTTGCCCACGGTACATGAATGTGCAATGAAAATAGTGAAACTTTTTTAGCCAACACCATCATCTTTGCAACAGTAATAATTACAACAATGTCACTTATTTCAATACCATGATTCTATGGCTTTCTCAAAAACTAACACTTTACACAACAATTTAATTCACAAAGTTTAGATCAATTCAGAGTCGCAATGTAGTATAATCGAAGATTTGCTACCAATGGCTTCCTGTTTTTCCCTTTTCCTTCAGTCAACCAACACTAGGTCGATTGGCTTTTTGTTCTTCAGTCAATTAATGCTTAGCAATAGGAGTCGGTGGCCTGAAATTCCTACTATCGTTTCAACACTGAGCAGTAGGAGTCGATGGCTAGAACATACCGCTGCCAATTGGTTGCACCACCACCACCCTAAAACAATCACTACTAAGTTACTAACACAAACACAAAGAATTATTACTTTTAAGCAGGGGCACAGCTTCCTATAGGTTTTGAAAAAAAAACGAAGAGAAGAACAACAGAAGTGCAAGAAAGTCTTTAAACCCAACAAATAAAACAAACGTCTATAAAAGCTACACGTAAACCCTACCCAAAGAACCTAATTACATGCGACTAATAATGATTGTGGACTTAAAAAGGTCGAAAAAACAACTAAAACCAAACAATTACATCTAATGGCACAAGATCAAATCTAATATAAGTACCTTCAGAAGCAGCTCATTGTAGTTAAGATTAATCGGTTGCTTAGGTAAAAAGCCAGTTGCCGAACCCCCAAACGATGTCGTTGTGTCGCCGCCACTGAATTGACAATCAAGAGCTCGAAGATAATTATATAGCTTGGCCTCATAAAGTAACCTTGGGTGCTTAGTCTGCCTAGGGGTGTAAACGAGCCGAGCCGAACCCGAGCCAGACTAAGCTCGAGCTCGGCTCGTTATGTTTTTATGAAGCTCGAGCTCGAGCTCGGCTCATTTAGAGCCTACTTCTTTAAGCTCGAGCTCGGCTCGTGAGTAAAACCCAAAGCTCGAGCTCGACTCGACTCGGCTCGAGCTATTTCGAGAACAACCTCAAATGAGCTAAAAGCTCGGCTCGAGCTCGTTTCAACAGCGATTAAATGAGCCAAAGCTCGGCTCACCAATGTTATCATCATCATTATTATATTATATATATAAAAAACTAAAATTTTGTTTAGGCTCGTTTAGGCTCGCGAGCCTAAAAGAGCTTTGTATTTCAGGCTCGAGCTCGGGCTCGATAACTAAACGAACTCTATTTCAGGCTCGAACTCGGGCTCAGGCTCGTTAAGGCTCTACTCGTTCGAGCTTTTAACCGAGCCGATCACGAGTAGCTCTCGAGCCTCCGGGCTTGTTTACAGAACTTCAAAAATTAGAAAATGGCAAGAAGCTAATAAAATACTCAACATGAAAAAAAAAAATTACTGCAAGTATAGCATTCTAACCAACACATAGTGTTGTGCCTGACAAACCTTATGTATACACCAAGCAAAATAATTCATAACAGTTTGAAACCATCAAATATTGTGAACTATCTTCTTTCATGTTGGGAAAACATTCAATACTTATTTGCATTCTATCAACAATTCAACACTAAAATTCAATCACACAAACTCGATTCACCAAAGCGATTTTACACAAAAAGAACGCCTAACATAAACTTGTAGAAAACATGAAGGATCAAAGCAGATATACACGCCAAGCATCAGATTTAAGACTAAACATCACCAATTTTCACCAACAATTCCATAAGTATCCAAATGAGTAGCTGCAAATCACATATTTTAGATCTTAGAAGCTGATACACAGAGTGTAGTACTTTAAAATCTTAAAACTAGCCTAAGAATTAAGTTAAAAAAGGTTAGACATATAAATATTTCACTAAATTTTCCGCTACCGATTTTGCTTGTAGGGATAACTGAAGAATGTACCTGCTTAATCTCGAATCCGCCGTCTGACGCTCTGATTGATCCATTGGGGGCAATCGAAGAAACGAACCTCGTCACTATATTCGCCATACCAAGACGGTTGCCGCAACCTCGTCGGAATACACCCACTCTCTCGCTGAACCCCTCGCCTGGAACCTTAAATGACCGATCCGGCATCGCTTTAACCCATATCTTTGGCCGCTCTCGCATCTCTCTCCATTTGTTTTGGTCTATTGCCCTAAGATGAATGAAAGAGACCAAGGAGGAACACGGGTGGTCGGAACCCTAACCGGAATTCACTGATCTCTGCAGCGTTTGCGGTGTAGTGGCGAGTGGCGGAGTGGGGGTGGCGTGCAACGACCAGATAAAATTATCTGGAGTCTGATCGTTTCTCTATCCCCCTCCATGAATGGCAGCGATAAAAGCTCATTAGGGTTTGCCGGCAGAAAATGACTGGCATATGTAGGTTAGTAAAACTGGAAACGGGAACGGTAGGCAAGAATCGACGCAAATTGTTATATAGAGTAATTGGTTTTTTAAATTAAGAAACAACATAAGGGTTTTTTGACTTTATCAGTAAATCAAGCAAAAATCGAGGAAAAGGTTGGCGCAAGAACATCTCCGACTCCGTTGAAAGATGAAACCGACTTCCAAAACGCCTATGTTCAAATCGGTGGACTGAAGTGGGCCGATGTGGGGTTCATCCAAGATCCGCTCAAAATCACATAACAAAGGTGAAATCCTTCATTCTCTCTGTGTTACCTGGGAAAGCAAAGAAGATGGCTAGGAGTCAGGCAATAGAGAGCAAACGTGGCAAGCCAAAGTTAAAACTGCTTGAAAGGGCTTAAATTACGAAAATACCCCTCTACACTGTAGCAAATATATGTTATCAATTGATATATATAATAACTAGCTTAAGACCCCGTGTGTTACACGGGTGGCCTCAAAAAAAATATTATTTAACGGTGTTTTCATAAATCTTTTAATGAAAGATTTGTTTCGGTATCTATACTATAATTTGAGACCGAAACTTACTTTAAAAACTTCTAGAAAAACAATAGAGTTTGGCTATAGATTGACAAACGTCGATGCACAATGAGTTGTGTACTATATAAAAAAAGAGGTTTCATCAAGATTATTCAAAGAAAAATTTGATCCGTTTTCTGGACCGGTTAAGAAGTGATAAATGTAACATTTATATATGTTCTAAGTAGAAATGCATATATCAAACGATTGTGTTTGATTTCAATGGAATCTTGACACCCCATTAGCCCATTTTGGTATCACCGCAAACTCATCAAGACACGCAACATACTTACTGAAACACAATAGTTTGATATATGCAAAACGCTAGTACTTAAGACTAAATAAATATAAATAAAAAACATATATTACTATTTTAGCCTTGTAAGTGGAAAATAACTAACTTGCAAAACGTTTAAAGAAATATATTCAGCTAACGAATATAGTCGAAATTACGACCTCAAATATATATAAATAAATTGGTGGATATAGTGTTTTTTTTTTTTTGACAAAGTTTAAAGATCATGAAGCAAAACACATATGAAGTATATACTTGTGCTAACGAAATATATTTAGCTTCAATTATATCATGCCATCTAACAACACCGTACCTATCATAGAATAAATATGAAAACAAAATTTAGTAGGCTTTTATTTCTGTTAAATAATTTAATCAACAATGTAGTTAAATCCCTAGCAGCTTCTTCATCAGTTTTCACCAATAAATTTTCATCCTTCACAGAACTGTATCCTTTCCCAACTGGATTATCCTAATTTCCCACAAAATTACTAAAAATTTTAGTACTTTATATTCATTTATAAATTATAAATTATAAATCTTGTAAATTTGCTACACATTTCATACCACAAATAAAAGCTCTGCCTTTCTGAGCCATGTAAACTTTCTTGGGTTACGATCCAATGGCCCCACCTCACCAAAGTTTCCTATTCCAACCCTTCAACCACCTTGCATTTCATTCATCACAAAAAAAAAAAACAGTTATAACTTATAAAGATTATATCTTTATCCTCTCTATACAAACTATAAAATGAGTTTTTTTTCGACGCATACCGGCTAGACTGGTTGGTGATTTCCTTTGTTTAATTTCAAATCTACCTAATTTGACACATCAAAAAAACAACTGGTTATGTTTAATCACTAAGGGGTCAAATAGGCCGAGTTAAATTATTTAACCAAAAAAAGAAAACGGGTCAAAATTGTAAAGACGGTTTGGACCTGACACGTTTGGACCAGCACTAACATTACCCATTTTGACACAAATCACTTGCAAAAAACAATATTTTGCAACCTCAAATGCTTATTTTTAGGTAAAGAAAAAAAAAACATATACAACACAACTTAATTAAAACAAAAATTACTAAATAACTTACAAATTTAGTGTTCATGATGAGTGTTAATTGTTGGTGCATCCGTCTGTCGTCTACGTCTTCAGTCGTGTCTCAGTTCGTTGCGAAGATATTCAGCATGATGTCATCATTTGCAAAGATAACATCATCAATATGATGTAATCAATGACATAATCACAAGTTAATGACCCTTCCGTTTGAGAAGCTGATGAATGAAGGGTTCCGTTTGAAACCAAAGTTTGAAAGAAGCTGTTTATGACCCTTCCGTTTGAACTGGTAGTTTGAGACCCTTCCGTTTGAAATGGTCGTTTGAAGACCCTTCCGTTTGAACTGTCCGTTTGAACTTTTATGTTTACTTTCAAACAGAAGGGGCCATGTCTATAAATAGGGTCCAAACGATTTCATTTGTAACGATTCAGAAATATATACCGAGGTGCTGCCGGTATTTCCTCGTACTGTAAACGTTTGTTGATTGAATACAAAAGAGGATTAAAGTGATTTTCTAGCTGTTTACATATTCGTTTCTTAGTTTCCGCCTCTGAAACGAATTAGAGCTTCTCCAACCAACTCATTTAGGTCGAGATCGATCCTACAATTGGTATCAGAGCTCAGGACGAGGAGCTCTTGCCATATTCAGCTTGAAAATCTCATTTTCTACCCCTTCTTTCTTAAAATCGATACTTTTTTACGGATAAAATCGGCTCAAATCTTTGCACTATGATCGGAATTGACAAATAACTAATCCTTGAAAGTTTGAAATCAAAATTCGACCTAGAACTGATCAAAATCATGTGTTCCGTTTGAAATTGTTCGCGAGTTGATGATGTCATAGATCTGTCGTTTGAAAAGATGTCCATCGTTTGAAAATTCTGTCCCATCGTTTGAAACTGATGTCCATCGTTTGAAACTGCTGTTCATCGTTTGAAAACTGATCAATCGTTTGAGGTTATCGTTTGAAAACAGTTCATCGTTTGAGAACTGATCGTTTGAGTCAATCGTTTTAAACTAGTCCATAGTTTGAAATCCTTGTCGTTTGAAATAAAAGTTTGAATCACCCTACAGTTTGAAAGTTGTTAACATGACAGTTTGAAAAAAATGGTTCCTGTTTGAAAATGGTTGAGTCCTCACGTGATAATTGCTTTAATCTGATCAGATGTGTCATGCCCATGTGATTATCTCAGCCAAAAAGGAATATTCTGTGATCATGTTGTCGGTTCATTAATTCATCATGTGAATTCATATATTGGTCCAATCATATTAAAATGATACATGTAATGTCAGACTAGTGAGGGTTAAGGAGGTCCAATCATATTCAATAGTTCATTGATAGTTGTTGGCTCTTGCAATTACATATATTAAAGGTGTTATAATAGTTCAAGTTGGATATTTGTTTTTTGTTGTCAGCTGTATGTCATCGGGTCATGTAAAGTTCTTCGTTTTGTTTAATACGTAAAAAGAGGCTGTCAGTGTGTTAGGATAAGAGATCATGTGTTTAGTGTCAGTTTGCACGTTGTGATGACAAGTGATAAATCAATATTATTCGATTCTACAAGTTGATAAAGTGGTGGCCCAATCAGCTTATTTGATCAATTAAAGTTGTCGGATATTAAAATTGTTTGGTACATCATGTGAACTGATTACATCTACTCAGCTCTTTTATTATCTAAAATCACCGGCCCATGTGTGTTTTACTAAATAGTTGGATCAGCCCATGTAGTTGTGGTGTTTATCCTTTGAAAGCCCATGTGATTCATTTTGTTTAAAAGGTTGGAGTTCAGTCGGTTCGCTCAGTTTAATCAGTAGGTGTGTCAATCAGGTCGTTTTGTGTGGTGAAGTCGTGTGATTTCTGTCAGTTCGTACAGTCTGAAGTTCAAAAGTTTCAAAGGGTCAAGTCATTTGCACGATTTGGAGTTTAGTCAGTCCGCGAGTCTTCGACACCAGTTCACAAATTTTCGACACGAGTTTTCGATTGATTTCTTCAACTCATTTTTACGTGTTCAGTTCATTTAAAACTGATATTTTGTTTGTTTGTTGCCGGTATTTTACAAGGTGATACAGCTCATTTTGAAAATTCGAAACATGGAGAACGAATTTTATAACGCTTTTGCAACACCGATGTCAGTGACTCAAAGTGCTATGATTGAAAATGAAACCGGGACGTCTCAGAAACCACCCAAACTCATGGATATTGATGATTACAATGGATGGTCAGAAAGGTTTGGAAATTGGGTTGAGGCGTATCACTTGGATGCGTGGGAACACACTGAAGAGCCGTATGTTAAACCCACAAAGAACGATGTTGTGAATGGTACTCCGTTGACACTTAGAGAAATGACTGCTGTAGATAAAAAGAAATATCGAGATGAAAAATTGATGGTGAGTCTTCTTCAGCAAGCGATAAAAGAAGATATTTTGATACTGCTTCAACATGATGGAACTTCATATTCGATATGGAAAGAGTTGGAAGCAAAGTTTACTGGAAGTGACGATATGCTCAGGAATAAGATGTCTCTCATGAAAAAGGAATTTGACTTATTTCGGGGATTGAAAAATGAAAGTGTCAAGCAATTAATTGATAGATATTGTAACTTGGTGAGAAATATGACGAAACTTGGTATTAAGAAAGATACTGATGAATTGGTTGAAAAACTTGCAGATGCGCTACCATATGAAACATGGGGAACATTTCTGATGATGCTAAGATCCAACAGAAAAGATTATAAAAATATGACACTGGGAGATTTCATCAAACATCTGGAAGCTCAGGAAATGGAACAGAGGAAGATTGCTAGGATGAAGAATTACGATGGAGAACAAGATATCAGTTTGTATTACAAAGGTGGTGTCAACGAAAAGTCAAATTTTTCTCCGAAAATAGAAACTGCTTACAGTGCGAAAGATTCTTCTGAAAAGAAATCATCCCAGGGATCAAGCAACACTAGATTTTCATCATTCGATCCAAACATTTCTGCAACAAAGAATGGAAGAAAACTTCAATGCAATATTGTATTAAATCTTGAAAGTGATCAAGTTTATTCTGAAGAAGTTGCCAAAAATCAAATGTCTTTGTTGGGAATGGTGTTAGAGTCATATAGTAGTTTTGTGGCCGGAAAGATCGGTAATCCAATGCTCACGAAAGAGGATTACGATCAAATCGATGCTGAGGAAATGGAATTAATGGATATTAAATGGTGCATGGCCAGTGTGATGAGAAGAGCTGAGAAGTTTAAACAAATTACTGGAAGAAATGATTTCCTGGATGCAAGTGTTTCAAATTTAGGCTTTGATAAATCTAAAGTTACTTGTTTTCGTTGCAGGGAAAAGGGGCATTTCAAGAGAGAGTGCAAAAATCGTGAAGCTACTGGAGCCCAGAATCCTTTTGGAAACAACGATTATCACAAAAAGGCGATTTATCATCAAATCACACCACCAGCATTGCATCAGGCACAAACTGCACATGGAATGATGCAGATTAAAGACTCAAAGAAAGCTTGTCTGGGAAATGATGGTGGGTTCAGTTGGGATAAATATGTTCCAACAAACAGCAAAGTGTGTTTGGCAGAACAAGATGATGAAAAACTGGCTGAAGGTTTCAATTGGAACAATTTTTGTCCAGATCAAGAATTTATGGCCAAAGAGATGTCTAAAGATACTTCAAATGTTAATGTTTTTTTTGCTAATGCTTATGATTTGAAATGTGCAGAAAGGTGCAGAAAAGTCATGGAAGCAGCTGAAGAAAGACGAAGGAAGAACAAAGAAGAGGAAGAAGAAGACGAGAGATTGAAGAACGAAGCGAAAGATGAGAAAATAAGAAGAGCTGAGTTTTTACAATCAAGCAGAAGTGTCAAAGAAGTTCCAGAATATGAAGTGAAGATTGATGAAGAACGAGTTGAAGTTTCTGAAAAGTGCATGAACTGTGATTCGTTAATCAAACAAAACAATGAGTTATTGCACAATATTCACAAGTTGAAAGAATCATATGACACAATGAACAGAGAAATTAACAAATATACTGATTCGAGTGGTGAACAAGCAATGGCGATGAATACTTTGAAAGTAGCATATCTTAGACAGCTGGATGATGCTAACTTTTATATCAAGAAATGTGCTGATTTAGAGTTGGAGCTGGCAACACAAAAGATAGAGACTGAGAAAGTTAAAAAGTTATTAAACAGTTACTCATGTTCTTCTTTTGTTGTTGACAGGATTTATCCCGTAGTGGAGAATTTGAAGACATTTGAAGAAATGAAAATGTCTGAAGAAGAGAAAGCTGTGACAAAAGATGAAGTGAAGACTTCTGGTAAGAAACCAAGTGTGGTCTACACTAGATGTCCGCCCCCGGTCGAAAATGGATTTTTACCTCGAAATCCAAATTCAGAAAGAGTCGAAAAGGCAATAAATTTACAATGGGAGTCTAGGACGTCGGATAACTTGCCAGAAAATATTGATGTCACATACACGTCGTCTGATACTGATCATGAGTCAAAGTTGGTAAAAAGTGTGGTCGATCAGGTGTTAGATAAAGTTGATTGTGAGGAGTCAAAACCGAAGTCCAAATCCAAGTCAAAGTCTGAGTCCGATATGACAAAGTCAACAGTCAAAAAGGACAAACGGGTTTATGATAAACAATTTTTGTTATCAAAATCTAATTTGAATGATGAATCAGTCAAAGTAGCATATACTTTGAAAGGTTCTGACAAATTATATTCTGATGAGAGTTTTCCAATAAGAAGTGTCAGATTTGAAATGATTCAAAAGGTTTTCAAAATTACAGAAATTAATATTTCTGAAATAAAAGATTTAAATCTTATCGGAAAACCTAAACAATACACTTCAAGAGTGCAACAAAGAATTAACAAGAAAATGGGTTACAATTATGGTTATAGTTTTCAAAAGAAACCAAACCATAATCGTAATTTCAAAAAGAAAGGTCTTGGTTTTATTCAACCGAAAAATTATAAAAATGAAAAATTTTATAAACCAAAAACTATGTTTGTTTCAGGAAATTTTTTAGATGATGAGAAAGAACAAGTATTCAGAAAGCAGACAAATCAAGAATTCCTTGCCAAGAAGCAAGAAGAGTTGAAGAAAAATCATGTTCCAAAGAAGATAGAAACCAGAACCTGTTTTCAGTGCAAGATTGCTGGTCATGTTGCTAGGAATTGTCCGAAAACATTCAAACCAAAACAGGAAGTATCTGGTAAACTGAAAGAGAAAGTTGTTGAGAAAACTGAACTTTCAACCCGAAAGTTCACAGGCTTTGAAAATTCAATCTTTGAGAAGGGAGAATGTTCAAAGAATGTGGTTAAAAGAAAAGAAAATCTGATAAATCAAAAATGGGTTGTTAAAGGTTCAGGAAACAGTTCTGGTGATGAATCTGATTCCACAAAATCAGAGGAGCCAAAAGTTGTTAAAGAAAAGGTTGAAAAATCAGTTCCAAAAGTGGATGATGTGAATTTTCCACCTTTGAGTGCTGAAAATTTTAAAAAGAAAGTTGGGAAAGTTGAAATTTCAAATCAATTTTATTCTGACAAGAATAAATTTGATGTTGATAAAGCTTTTAACGGAACTGTGAAACACATTTTTGGCAAAATGATCAATGGTAAGGCCAAAAGTGTTAAAGAATTTTACGCTGCCAAAAGAGGAGGCCACAGGTTAGTTGAAAGAAAAGATGATGAAGAGGTTGTTACATCCAAGGAAGGTCAGGCTTGGGTGGATATTTTTTTCAAAGAATAAAAACCTGACTTGCCGGAGATCCCAAGTTTGTAATCGTGGATCATGAATCGGCATCATTCTTTATCATGTTTGTAAAAATGTTTGAGAAGTTTTTGCAGGACTTGCCGGAACTCCCAGGTTTGTAAGCGAGGAGTAGGAATCGGCACCTTGAGAATTCAATCAACAGATGATGATTGGTTGAAAATGCTTGATTAGATTGATCTTACAAGTGGTAAATCAGGGACATTAAGTTGTATCTGATTTTCTACAAGTGGTTGAAAAACAATGTGATGATTTGATCCCCAATTTTACAAGTGATAAAATCAACAAAACTTATTTTCCGGAAAAACAATTTGATTAAAATAAACTTAAGTGTTTTGAAATCATAATGGGAAAATAGTTTGTTGTGAGGGGGAGTTCTGATTGTTTATGCCAAGTGGATGGCGAATTGAGGCAATTCGATATTAGTTGTCATGTTTGTGTACAGTTTGTTTTCAAATTTCCTAAAGTGTGTTTGCATTTTAGGGGGAGTAAGAAATTTTAGAAAATCCAAAAACATTTGAAAATTTGAAAAAGCCAAAAACATGATAAAATGAAAAATGAGTTTTTGTTGCATAAAAGAGGAAATGATAGTACATCAGTGGATGATCACAGCATGCTAAAGAATTGGAAAGTAAAAATGTGATAAACGGTCTCACTGATGATGTGCCAGTAGGTTTTTGCACATTTAGTAGATTGTGACGAGATATAAACCTAAATTTCAAACTTACTTGTTCTGTGGGTTAACACAAACTTGGATATATAGGTAACCCCTGAAATCTTGTTTGAAAGGTCCCTTATTCTGAGATACTAGGTCTTTATGCTAAGTGATATCTGGGGTATTATCCCGGGACTTCTGCTGAAAGGAATTTCTGACCTAGTCCCCGGATAATGCTTTCTGCAAATGCTTGAAACATAGCATCGCCCTCAGCAAGCTGATGAAACAATAAAATTGATAGTCGCTGCTGTTGTAATGCAAAAGATCCTCTAAAGGGAACACACCAAAAGTCGAAGCCGTCATCTCTATGCGTATCGAAAGATCGACCTGAGCTCTCACGGCCCTCGTACTATAATTTATTCCCCTGACAGATATCATTTGTGGTATACTCACCTGTAAGACTGAATATTGGGATCTGGATACGAGAGTATATTCAAGTAGTGGGACACACGAATAAGTTCAAGAGCTTAAAACATTAATCAATGTATCTCGAAGCAATTGAACTTTGTGTGAAAATTTAAGTGGACAAACATACTGACAATCTAAGTGAACTGTTTAGAACTTAAAATGAAATGAAGCTTAACGATGTTGGTGATATGTCTCAGAAACTGATATGATCCTCTTGCACAAACTCACAAAAATATTGTTTGTAAATATTTCATTTACTGCTTTTTAGTACTTTCAAAAATCCAAAAAGATTTTAGTGTGTTTTAGCATAAATTTTGAAAAATTTAAAAAGATTTTCGACAACTGATTTTGGAGAGCTGATTTTCAAAATTCCGAGTGCTAAACATGATGAACAAATGGTTTGGGTGAAAGTATTTGAAGATTTTTGAAATGAAATGGGAAAAGTTTTGCTATAAAATGTTATTCCTGCATGTGGTAAATTAGATTTGAAAAACTTATCCACAAAATGGTTATCAGAAAATTTATTTTTGGGTAGAGTTTTTGCAGGATAGGATGAAAAGTTGCTAGACAGAAAGCCAGACAACGATCCTAAAGATGATGATGCTGATGATCTGAAGAAATGCCAGCATATCGCAAGAGGGAGTCTGAAGACCTGCAAGAAAAGTCTGAGAATGAAGCTTAGAGACAGATTAAGATTGTAGATTGACAATTGAAGACTCGATACTGAAGACTCCGTCAACATCCGAGGGGGAGTTTGTTGGTGCATCCGTCTGTCGTCTACGTCTTCAGTCGTGTCTCAGTTCGTTGCGAAGATATTCAGCATGATGTCATCATTTGCAAAGATAACATCATCAATATGATGTAATCAATGACATAATCACAAGTTAATGACCCTTCCGTTTGAGAAGCTGATGAATGAAGGGTTCCGTTTGAAACCAAAGTTTGAAAGAAGTTGTTTATGACCCTTCCGTTTGAACTGTCCGTTTGAACTTTTATGTTTACTTTCAAACGGAAGGGGCCATGTCTATAAATAGGGTCCAAACGATTTCATTTGTAATGATTCAGAAATATATACCGAGGTGCTGCCGGTATTTCCTCGTACTGTAAACGTTTGTTGATTGAATACAAAAGAGGATTAAAGTGATTTTCTAGCTGTTTACATATTCGTTTCTTAGTTTCCGCCTCTGAAACGAATTAGAACTTCTCCAACCAACTCATTTAGGTCGAGATCGATCCTACATTAATGCAGCTCAGCCACCTAAACTTCAAACTCGCATTGTTATCAGGACTTGCCTGATATGGTTGTCTTCTTGAGACCAAAAAGAAAGTTCTTTTTTCCAAATATATGCCTAATCGACCCATTAAAAGTAAACGGGTCAAAATTGTCACCGAAGGATGAGCAACCTTCAGTCAACTCTTGGAGGTTTCTGCATGCCCACCAGTCCCCTGCCATATTTCACCAAGAAAAAAAAATAATACGAAAATTATTGCCACATAGCATATTAAATTAACTACCAAGTATCATTGAATTCTGTAACAAAATAATATGAGCAATGGAAGATTGTTTACCGTTTTATAGAAGAACCAAACCCGTAAGTTATTGTATATTATTGATCGCATATTTATAGGTGTGTACTAACGATAATAACAAAGGAAAGCAACCTATGACAAATATATTTTTTTTCTAATCTAATGAACTCGAAAAAACTACAATCGGTAGTATGTTGATGGTGGAGAAACAAATTGCAAAATAACAATGATGTGTAACAATCCATATTGATAGGACATAAATCATCATTTGGGATTAAAGCACGACATTTACCAACAACAAATCAAACACATAAACCTAGTAATGTAAAAGAAATTGAAAGGATGCTAACGAAAAAAAAGGAATTGTAACTTTGTAAGCAATATGACACACCCATGTATCATACAATTGTTTTTTTCCCAGTAGTTATTTGACAAATTATCCCCTACTAAAAAGCAAATTAGTGACCCATTACTCAAGATCCACTACTTTTCTAATAAAACGTGACTTAATAAACAAACTGTGGCTGATCCGTTTGACCCAGCCCAGCTGCATAACTGTATCAAGTGGCCCGTTTGTTGAGCCCGCCAAGATTAATCCTTACAATATAATCATAAGTCATAACATTATACCACTAACACATCTTTTTCTTAATTTTATTTAAAAAAAATCAACACATAAGCTTCACAAATATTGATATGGTCATCTTCAGCCTTATATTCATGTTTCAAAGGTAATAATTAGTGAAAATAAATGTAATTAAAGATTAAACTGGTGCGTACCTGCATGTATGAGAAGGGGAGGGAAGGGGAATTACTTGTCTAGAACCATGGCGAGAGAGGCAATGTTATTTATCAAATACCTGGAGTGTTGAAGTAATAGATGAAACAAACGACCCAGAGGATTGATTGAGAGCGATGACCTTCAAATCGACAACAAAGCCGCAGAGGAAGAAACCTAGGGTTTCTGTACTATGAAACGGGAAAGCAATCAGGAAAAAGGAAAGATGTATTTGATTGAAGAGAGAGGCGGGGTGAAGAAACGTACGTGAGAAGGACAATAGTGGAAAAGAGATTGGCGCCTAAGATGAATTCTCTGGCCAAAGAGAGTGTCCACATCACCCAATTGATTGGCTAAGAATAGACCAAAAGACAGTAGCTGACTTCTCTTTGCAGCTTAATTGATAGCATCTCTGATTTAGCTCCATGCTCCGAGAATGCGGTCCCGAGAGCATCTCCTTCATAAGCACCAAGAAGCTTTAGTTGCCTTACCAAAATCAGCAAGAGATTGCCCCAATTCTGCAACAATAATTAAACAGACTGCGATTACAAAAGTTATAATATCTAAACAATAAACTTATTTTTTTATAAAAATTATTTAGGACGCTTTCTACATTAAGTCACTAACAATACTCACTAAAGGTGACTTTCTAGTTTCTAGCTTCTACGAATCTGACTTGTTTCCTTTCAATTTATTGTATTATCTTACTTGTTTGACCCATTATACAATATATAAAGGCTATGCCAGTTGTCCAATCCGACATAGCCAAGTGTCTTCTTGTGGTTGGCCGTAAAAATTCTACTCTTTTAACCTTTAACTTTTCTAATTTACATGTTTAGTCCTTCTACATCACTTTCCTAATGTACATGTTTAGTCCCTCTACTTTAAGTTTGTGAATATAATGTTTAGTCCATCTACTTATATTCCTTTTAGTATTTCGCCTTTTAATGTTTTTTTTTCTAGTTGACGTGACAAATTAAACTGACCCCAACCAAAAAATATCGTTACTGTTATCGGTATTATCATACCTGGTATTTTTTTTTTCTTTAACTATTTTTTCTTCTTTTAGTCACAGTTATCAAAAGCGCTCGTCTGGTGCGCCTAGGCGCAATTTTCAGGCGAGGCGCAACCGTGCCGCCTTGTGCCGTCAAAGGCGCTCTTTCGGGTAAGCTTCCGGCAAAAAACGAATTTCCGGTGACATTCCCGGCCAGATTCCTGCCCGGTTTCCAGCGAACGTCTGTATATAAAGAATATTTCAAAGGCCTTCATCATAAAGCAAACAATCAAGATCACAAACTGACAATTCTACAAAATTGACACTTGTCTAGCATCCTCACACATTTCAGAACCGTTAGGACTTAGAATCTTAATTTTGCTTAGATAAAATGATTTTAAACAAAGCTTACCTTAAAGAAGGGGGTGAAAAGGAGTTGGTCCTTAGTTAGTCTAAGTTTAGTAGGTCTAATCAACTTGACACAACACATTCTAGCAGTTTACCATTGGATATGAACCCTTTTTCGAATTGTTACCCAACCTGTCAAGTAATACGTAATAATCATTAAAATAATAATAATAATAATAATAATAATAATACATCAACAACTGGATCAAAGAAAAAAGAAGCCACAAATAGATGCTTTGACCATCACCACAACCACCACCACCAAAAGTGCATTTCATGTGTGCGCAAGTTGATTCATCTACTTTTAGAGGTTTTATATAAGAAAATTACTTTTTTTCTTATGTGTATTAAGAATTATATAAAATTACTTTTTTGTTCTCCTTATATGTATTATAATATAATATATATGTGTATTAAGAACCCGCGAGTTTCGCGGGTGGCTTAACACAAACATATAATACCTACTGGCATTGAGATGAACTTTGTAATGAAAGAACTTTTCAATATAAACGCATAAAAATGATACTGAAATAAATGAGCTAGACGACAGTCCCCTAAAGCATCCTTTTTTGCTTAACAATTGCAAGTATAGTAGGGGGAAACAGAGTTAAACAAAATTTAACCAAAAAAAAAAAACAATTAAGTGCAGGATAACTTGCCAGTAGGGGGAACAGATGGATCATCGACAATTTGGTTGCTGGAATGGGAATATTTTCAAGGCCTCCACTGATGTCCTCACATACCAACCTTGCATTTAAAAAAAACAAATCAGGCACTTTAAAACACATGTAGTCAAGAGTAAATTTATTTTTCTTTATACCCGCGTAATTCAGAAACTTTATCTGGGATACGCCCTCGAGCAAAGTAAACCTGAAAATTCCGTATAAAAAAAGTTCAAATATAGAGAAATGATAATTGATAACAATCATTATATAACCTTATAGAGCATGGTCCAACAAATTCGTATGAGAAAGAGTTACAACCTGTTTAGTCACCGGTGAAGGCTGCCCTTCCATACGCTTGAGACGAAACTTGTAAACAGTGTAACCAGAAACCCCTTTCTCTGCCCATTACATTGGCTAAGATGACTTGTAATTTTTGCAATATTAGTTATTCGTTTTGAAATGGTGTAACCAGGGTCCGCTCAACGTTTCTAAAGGCCTAAGCGAAATCAAAGTTTAGGGTCCTTTTTCGAATAAGTGCTCAACTATTAAGGTATAAGAGAGCTTATTACAAAACTGATTAGCGAACTATAGCCATAAAATAAAGTAATAATGAATTGCCAATAAACTTTGCAATAAAAAAAGAGACATACTTATTATTTCCGGATAAACTAACTGACTTTTGATCCTAATTAAACTCAATGGTGGACACTTTTAGTTATGTTGTCCATTATGTTATAAACCCAATATATAATATACAAAATGATTTTTTTTAAGATTAGAGGCCCTAACAAAATCGTGGCCCTAAGCAGCAGCTTCATTTAAATGTCCATAGAGACGACCTTGGGTGTAACTCATGCTAAAATGTTGATAGAGATAGATGATGAAATAACTAACCTTCATGGAAAGTAAGAATTATCCTGGACAAAAACACAGCTATCTTGAATGTGGTTAAAGAAGACAACTCCTGCAACCACCTGAGATCATTAACCATGACAAAACCAGCAATGAAAACAAAATTTGACACTTACAAAAAATCAATTTCAAGGTTTTTAAGGTTTACATTTGTTAATAGATGATAATCACTGCCTGCTACAAACCCCACGCTTACCATCCCTGAAATTTCTAGTCAGAAAGTTTGCCAATTTTATAAAATAGCAAAGAGGATGGGTTGGCTTAGCTAACGGGTCAAACGGGTCTTTTTTAAAGTAAAGTGTCAATTTGAATTAGGTCAATATGGGTTCCGACAAAAATAGGTGGTGACTTTGTTGACCGAAGTGATGACCTGTAGGTGGTGACGGGGGTTGGTGCTAGCCCATTTGGACCTTAGCCAGGTACATTGGAGTGACCTATTTTGACCCATTATATAATTTGAGTCACCTGAATCAAGCCATTTAGCTAAAAACAATTACCCAAATCAACCCATTTATTAAAGAATAGGTCACGATTTCTAGGTGTATACCAAATATACAAATAAAATCTGTGTAATTTAACTATTTTCAAACAAATAAGAAAAAGTATTTATAGATGAAATAATAGGAGGTTGAAGAATTTTCTTTTGCTACAACTTTTCATGCCAATACGTGCAGTAATAAAACATAAAACTAAAAAAAAACTCCCTATCAAACACGTGCAGTAAATGCTGCATATATGTAGTATTCCAAATTGATTACTTGATAAGAACAGGGAATTGGTTATGAAAAAAACAATAAATAAAGATTTGGGACCGCCTTCCTTACCCTCCAAACTTGAGGTTGGGTAGTTCAAGCGCCGGAATTCTTGGTGTCACCCCCGAGTGCGGTGGGCGGCTATCCCATTCTCTGCAAACTATCCTCTGTTTCCAACATTACAAACTCATAATATTTTATTACATGGTTTAAATATAAAAAAAAGTATAAACCATAACTTTATATAGAATACCTATCAATAAAATAATTTATTACATACAATAGTGAAATACTTCTATATACTAACAAAGAGAATTGTGATCAAGGATAATTCTCTTTTGGGCCATTTACATTTCTTACATTTAGAGGTTCACAAATCCGGTTTTTTTAAATACCCGGTTCCAGGTATGGAACCGGGTTAGGATATGACCGGGTTATTAATTTTCAAAAGATTTAGAGTTTAGCGTTTTACATTTTTCTTGTATAATCCAAAAGATTTAGAAGTTTGAACTCTGGAAACAGAATATTACAATAAGAAAAGATTATTTAAACTTGCTGATAACAACAATTAAAGTTGGCAAAATGGTTAGATTAGAAAGGTTTCGTAACGGGTCGAAAGGGATGAGGTTGACCCACTTATACTTTTTCCTCTTCTATATAACTTTAAAGTTAACTTATATATTTTAACAGCAATCTAACATGTTTATGTAAAACAATTAGGGTGTTACTTTTAAAAAATACTTATCAGACCAGAGCGTTGAGCCGGGTGGGAACTCGTTCGGTTTTGACGCAATCGCTTTATATGAATTGTGCAATTTTAACCATTCTTTGTGCTACCAATCATCATTGTTATGATTCTAGTGTACCATGGCGGTATAATGCTGAACACTCTACATCAATATTTTTACCGATTAAAGGCTAGTCAACATTTTTCAATGTCAGGTCAATAAACATGTCCGTACATGTACTATCTTTGAATACAAAAATATTTATATAGCAACAACCATATACTCTTTGCCCCACAATTCCCTTTAGCCACTAAGGTCAATAAGCATCATACCTATATACAATTAAGAATTGTAAAAATACACAAGTGTCCTTGTTTCAAGCAACTGATAATCTAATTATCTGATCATTTATCACTTTAATAGTCAACATAGTAATTTCAAAGATGCATCTAGAAACTCCTAAATGTATCTTTTTCAAATGATCTAAATAAAGATGAAGATTGCATTTTTAATTAAACCCGTATCTTGAAATCCTAAACAAATAATACAAAAAACATAGATATACATATCCAAATACCCCCCCCCCCCCCAGATCTCATAACAATTCTCGAATTATATTATAAAGAGATATTAAAATCATCTAAACGAATCTAAGCGAATTGTCCACAATAACAATCAGAACAACTTCTTACGAAAAAAATCATACTTGATTAAGGATTTGATGAGACATCTTTGGGTGTCAAGGACATGTTTGGGTGTCAAGGGTATCAAGGTCATACCTAATAAAATTGAGAGTGGATTAACAAAATACATAGAACAAATAGTGTTGTTAGACGTCTAACCTGACTCGGAGTACCAGAGACGGTACTGACAAAACGGGGTTAGGTATAGTGGCCATTACAAACCACAATCGCATCAAAAACTGCATCCGTGAAACCAACCTTTGTCATCTTCCACTCCAACACAATGTGTTACCCCGTGACTCAACTCGTACCACCTCCGAGTTCAACCAATTAGCACAAGTAAGCAACATGGGCCGAAACATGTACCTTCATATTGTAAGCGTATGTAGCAAACCAATTAGCCCCTGATGATAAAAGTATTATCAATTAGCCAAAAACGAACTAATATACCATGTGGATTCGGATATCATACATCGTCGGAGGGCCCTTCTGTAATTACCAGAATCACCATCGGAGCAATGGCCACCATCTCTGAACGTGTCAGCTAGGTTTTCCAGACCACTATAATTAGCCTCGCTATCCAAACACTCTTAAACAGAAGTAAGATATCCAAACCCTAATCTCCAAATCTGACTCTGCCCTAAATCCTAACAGCTATCAATCATCAATTTACCAAAATCAAGCATTTAAAAGATTGAAGTAGAAATTACCCGAAATTCGCATGTTTTTTGACCTTTACGAAGCTCAAAAGCATCTAGATTCAAAAAGAAAGTAGAGAAATCAGCAAAATACAACCCTAGCGTTCGACTAATAAGTACCAAAATAGAATCAAAGTCAACACGATTTTTAGGGTTCATGGTGACAAATACACGATTGGAGATTTCAGACATGATTCAAGATTTCAATCATTAAAAAGATAGCATAAGAGAAAAACAAACCTGATGATTAGTATCCTGTAATTGCGATCTAGAGTTTTGAGGTTGAAGGTGCAAGCGGCAGATGCAGAGTTTTAGGGTTTGTTTTTGAAGTGGGTGTTATATCGTCACGAAACTATTGCAATCGAAAATCTGAAATAAGAATCCCAGAAGATTCTGAAAGAAAATCGATGTTTCATTTGATTCAGATACATAAGTTTTAGAATTGATATGGAGCTGGTGATTTTAGGGTTTGGCACAGGACGATGGAGATTTCATTAGGGTTTGACAAAGAATGATGGAGATTTCATATTTTTAGAAACCTTGAATTGATTGAATTTGTAGAAATCTTGAATTGATTGAAGAGAGAGTGTGGATGAAGGAAAAGAGGGGAAAAACCAATTGCCGCTCAAAAAGAATTCTCTGGCTTAT
Source organism: Helianthus tuberosus (assembly GCA_030545235.1). Classification (NCBI taxonomy): domain Eukaryota; kingdom Viridiplantae; phylum Streptophyta; class Magnoliopsida; order Asterales; family Asteraceae; genus Helianthus; species Helianthus tuberosus. The sequence continues at coordinate 31,198,619 of CM060415.1, read as the reverse complement.
GAGCCATGACACCTCATAAAATTCATTGGCTAAGAATAGGCCATGTGGCTTAAGAGAATTCATTTAGTTTAATAGATAGATAATATCTTATGTACATAAATGAATATATTAACTATCAACAGTTTTATATATTATATTTCATAATTCTTGTTTATATATTTCGTATTTAAAGAACAACCACTCTATTATCATTATCACATCGACCTCCTTCCGTACATAATGGGACAACTTAACAAGTTTGGACAATTTTCGAACAATGCATACATTGGGCCCAAGCTGGACCCGCGCATAGTGGTGCACAAAAAACCCGAACCCGGGAAAAAAACCTGGAACCGGGTATTATAAAAACCGGGTTTTCTATACCCGAACCCGACCCTACCCATAGGGTAGGGACCGGGTATTCATATTTGATCTAAAACCCGAACCCGGAACCGGGTTTTTTATACCCGGTTTATACCCGAAACCCGGTTTTTGTAAATACCCGGAACCGGTTTTTATAAATACACGGAACCGGGTTTTATAAATACCCGGAACTGGGTTTTTTTATACCCAGTTATATAGCACTTTGACTTCTAGTCCTATCTATGTTATTTTATCTATGTTTTCAAGCATTAAGACTTCTAGTTCTTATGATTTAACAAAATTATGTATGCACTTTGATGTAATCTTGTAATTATTAGGTTTCTAATGATATTTGAAATATTTGGTCATTATTCCCCTCTATTTGCTGGAAAGATCCATTAGTGTTTGTCTAATACAAAAAAATGAAAAATTGATGGAACATGTTTAAAACATAACATAGCAAATAAAATATATTGTTGTTTATGTAATCCAAAAGGATTCAAATCAGGACTATTCCTTCGATCTAGCACCATCGAATTTAAATTTAGAAATGTCATTAAAATTTCAATAGGCACCATCCACTAAAACATATAAAGAAGCATTAATACCCGGTCGGTTTTTTTAATACCCGGTGCGGGTTTTTTCCCAACCCGATGCATACCCGAACCCTACCCGATGAATACCCGAACCCGGAAATAGGGTATTATAATACTCGGGTTTTATAAAACCGGACCCGAACCCTACCCGAACCCGGGTATATAGGGTATACATTTTTGGTAGAAAACCCGGACCCGATTTTTAAAAAAACCCGATTTTGTAAAACCCGATCCTACCCGAACCCGGTTCCATACACGGAACCGGGTTTTAAAAAAACACGATTTGTGCACCACTACCCGCGCATACGTGAGTCTCGATTTCCATTTTTATTAATTAAACAACTTATTATTATGACATCATTGACATGATCCCTTTTTATTAAGGGTTGTTTAATTTCCACATCCCCTATAATCTTATTTTCACATCCCTATATCTATACAGGCCGTGTAAAATGATACGGGCCGTATAGAATGTTTATGCACATAATTTTATGCGGTGGAATGTTTTTTTTTGTTTTTATATGTATACGGGACGTATAGTTATATACTGGCCGTATACATATTTGCATAATTTTGTTTCGAAGGTTTGCCAAGGGTTTTTAGTTTTGGAATATGTATACGGGCCGTATAATGTTATACGGCCCGTATAGCTCGTATAGAAAAGTTAACTTTTTTGTTGCAATCAGGAAACCGTTTAATAAATTTTTGTATTTAAAATAGTGTTGTATATATCGGATTATGTTACGAGTTTGTAGTTAAACGTATTTATTATGTTTAATAAGTTTCCTCTTTGTAAAACGATAAATATGTATAGAAAAGTTAATTTTTTGTTGCATTCGGAAACCGTTTAATAAGTTTTATAAATTTTAAAATAGTATTGTATATATCGGATTATGTTACGAGTTTGTAGTTAAACGTATTTATTATGTTTAATAAGTTTTCTCTTTGTAAAACGATAAATATGTATAGAAAAGTTAATTTTTGTTGCAATCGGGAAACCATTTAATAAGTTTTATAAATTTTAAAATAGTATTGTATATATCGGATTATGTTACGAGTTTCTAGTTAAACGTATTTATAATGTTTAGTAAGTTTTCACTATGTAAAACGATAAATATGTGATATGATTATGATAAACTATGACAACAATTATTAAACAAACAACATAACATCAAAACAAAAGATTAATATTTATAATGTTTTACATCTAAAAAAAAAGATAAACTTTTACAAAGTTTCAAACGTAAAATAACAAAAAAATAAGAGTAAATTACAAGTTTTGTCCGTTATGTTTACATCAAATTTCAGGCGCTGTCCTTTTGGCCAAAAGTTGACAGGCGCTGTCCTTTACCTTTCAAAATCTTGCACGTTTTGTCCTTTAGGCCAAACCCAGTTAGAATTTTTGGTTAAATATGGTCATGTGCCTTGCACATGAGGGTATTCTTGGCATTTAACCTTTCCAGGGGCTAATTTTTTAAAGAATTATTAATCAAGGACTAATTATATAAAACTGAAAAAATAAAAATAAATATATTTATATCTTAGTTCAGTTTCAGTGAAATTCCCAAATTATAAATGAGATGAACCCTAATCTGACAAACTGCAAAACTGAGACGATCAAGCCCCTGTAATGCCCAATTGATAGAGGGCTTTTGATCTTCAGTTAAAACCGATCGAGAGACACAAAGGAATCACTAACAATGACAACGAAATGATGAAGAGCGAGATGATCGGAGTTACGAGGTGTTCGACCATCCAATTCCGGCCATCACAGGAAGACCCGAGCGAAAGTTTGAGATGTAAAGGGTCTGCGGAGTCATCCGAGGTCTCAATTTATACCGACATGCGGTTACAATTCGAGTTGTTCTTATGTTTCAAGGTCGGGTTTAAACAGACGATCGGGCCGAGATATACGGAGGCGGTAGCTGGCTCACGGCGGTTCAAGAGCTGGTTGATAGAAATCATAGATCAATGGGTTCTTTTAACAATTTTGCGTGCTCCACGGTTATTCATGGTAGACTAGTAGTTTCTTTTGTGCTACGTTGTTTTATATCTGAAATGGTTGTAGATTTGAGTTATGATTGGTGCATATTAAACTATAGTAATCTGGTTTGCGGGTTTTTCTTCCTTCATGATTCTCTTGAAGTTATTTTATTTGCTGGATCAGGAGGTGTTTAGTAAATCAGTAAAAGAGAGAGAGAGAGAGAGAGAGAGAGTAGGTGGTGATGGTGGGTTCTGATGAGAGAGAGACAGTGTGTTTGTGAGAAAGAATTTATATTAATTTTTTTTATTTTCAGTTTTATACAATTAGTCCTTGATTAATAATTCCTTACAAAATAGCCCCTGGAAAGGTTAAATGCCAAGAATACCCTCATGTGCAAGGCACATGACCATATTTAACCAAAAATTCTAACTGGGTTTGGCGTAAAGGACAAAACGTGCAAGATTTTGAAAGGTAAAGGACAGCGCCTGTCAACTTTTGGCCAAAAGGACAGCGCCTGAAATTTGATGTAAACATAAAGGACAAAACTTGTAATTTACTCAAAAAATAATAATAATACAATAAGCAGCTACGGCGGTGGTGGTGGTGCAGCGCCAGCTCGTGGAGGTAGGGGCGCGGCAGAATGCATAGCCACAATCGCCTCGACCATCCACTGTACATCCTCTCTCACTGCAGCTAAATCCCTCTCTGACTGCAGCTAAATCCCCTCTGACTGCAGCTACAGCCGACTCGACCTGAACGAGTCTCTCCTCCACCCCCGGTGGAGGCATCACACGCTGTCTCACGCTGCGTCGAACGTACGGGCGATCACCCCGTAACTCCTCCTCAACTACCTGTGATCGATCGGCAGTATGAGCGACCCCCTCTCCATCGCCTCCCTCTCCCACGCCCTCGCCCTCGTCTCCCTCTCCCTCGTCTCCCTCCTCATCACCACCCTCTCCACGGGGTCCCTCACCCAAACCATAAGCCCAAACAAGCTGCCCTCCCTCGACCTCGCGAGCCAAACCCATCGATAGGGCTCTGTCCCTCCCAACCCTGTCAAGCTGGAGTGTCTGCGTCATATCCCTTGCCACCTGCGGGGTCAGGAGGCGCAAGTAACCCTTCGCCAGACGAGTGACGAAGGCCCCACAGCTGATGTGGGAAGAGGTTCGCTTAAAAGCGTACTCGGCGAGATATGCGGCCAACTTGTACGCCAAGTTGGCCCTCCCGCCGGTAAGTAAGTCGTGCAAGAAGAATAGGTCACTTTGGGTGACCCATTCCCTGCTATCATGACGACCAGCGATCGTCACGGCGATACACCGATGTAGGTATCGGTGTAACGGGTCGTAAAGATCAGTCGCCCGTGCCTTCGGGGATCGCTGATTCGGTTTCGCGAACTCCCCGAACCCAATACTCTTCCAATACGGCCACACCACGTCAGTGGACGTGCTGACTGGCGCATCAAAAAATGCGCGTGACCTTGAGTCATCCTGTGAGTACAGACCCAAGGCAACATCGAACTGAGGAAGTGTCATCCTCTGAAAACCCCCACCCCGGGTGTCCGTAAATGTAAAGGTAGATAAAAACTCTAAAGTAATCTCCATGTGGGCCCGCTCTGCGGCGGCATCAAATAAGCGGTCCCACGGGGAGTTAGCTGGCAAGAGCTCCCGGACCCGACCAATCGCTCCAATATCTGTCATTAGGGCGCGATCTCTATCCGTTACTACTACACGGGGTTCCATAACACTGTCTAATGAGTGTTTCAACCTCTGTAGAACCCATGTGAAGTTTTCCTGTTTCTCGTGGCTTACGAACGCATGAGCAATGCAAAACGACATCAACGTTGATGTAACACCGATAATCAGGACTAGAGGCATTTTGTACCGATTCGTCTCGTAGGTGGCGTCTATAAGCAACACATGCGGGAAAGCGCGCCACAACATGTTCGACTCCGGGTGGATGAAGAAAACATCCTCGACCCGTTCGCCGTTTTGAGATGTTCTATGGTAAAAAGCAAACCCAACCTTCTCCAACCGGTCAAAAAGTATCTGCATTGGAGTCTCACCGACTTGTTCCATTCGACCCAATTTGGCTCGAGCGTTGTATATGGTGTTTCTTGTTGAGACATTATGGGGGTTCTGTTCTTTAATGGCAGCAAGAATGTCTCGTGGTTTGATGTTCTGATGCGTCATTTGCTCCACCGTCCTCTCTTCCGATGGAGTCAGCCTCATTAGGGACAGATGACCCTCTGGATACTGAAATGGTTCGTGGTTATGTTTACCTTCCTCAACCCTTAGATCCCAGTAACCTAACCTCTTTCTGTATCTCCCGACCAGTTGGAACTTGCAACCGGTTTTCCTAGTCCCGCTGCGTCTGACCGTCGCTGTTGATTTGTAATTGCCGGCACAATCGCACGTAAGCCAAATTTTTACCGGCTGACAACTATGGGGTTTATCGTAGATGGTGCGTTTGGTGACGAGGGTGTAGCCATTTACGCGTCCGACGTCTCTACACCAGTCTATCAATTCATCCATGCTAGCGAATTTCGAACGGAAACACTTATATGTGTCAATTAATGATTAACTCAAATGATTAACCCAGGTTTAGTTTTAGTATAAACGGGTTCGGGTCAGTTTCAGCATGAACCTGCGAACCCGTTTGGATTAACGGGTCGGGTTCGGGTCAACATTGGTCGGGATGGCGGGTTGACCCGTTACACATTTATACTATATTATATATTTTTTACAATATATATAAATTAAATGGGGTGCGTATTTTTATGCCATGATTTTAAGTTAAAAAGAGAAATTAACATAGATTTTATAACTTAAAAAGAGAAATTTCGAGTTCGGGTCGGATACATCGCAAACATCGAATGGATTAGTCCAAGCATTATGTGTTGCGTTAACCACACGAAAACGCGTGTTTTGACGTGTCCGATTGAACTTAATGTAACCTATATAAGTATTGCGATTGGATCCAAGCGTTATGTGTTGCGTATCTAGGGTTTAAGATGTTACTGAATCATATGAACAACGATGGAAATAAAAAGAAAAGGATTAAAGAATTGATGAAGATTACCAGGTGCGTGATCCAGGTTTAAAATAAGTTAAGCAAGAACGCAAGAAAGCCTTATGAGAGTTCGGGCTCAGCTCGGCTCGATTCGAGCTTTGTTTTCAAAGCTCAAGCTCGGCTCGTTAGTATTTTCTCAAGCTCGAGCTCGACTCGGGCTCAGCCAGGAGTTCGGCCAATCATCTTATTCCAGAGGAGATTCATATTCCCACCTATCCTAACGAAGGAAGCAAAAGGATAATACCCCACAGGGCCAAGTGTGAATATAATCCATCCATGTATACTACCATCAGTGGCCAATGTAAATATATAACCTGACCATACAACCATATCGATGATAGGATTGCCATGAGCAAACCCACTCTCCAAGCAAATGTAACCCTGTAGTTCTCCACCATCATAAGCATGTAACATCTAAAGGGTTATATTTATACCCGAATCATATTATAAATGCCGATTGAAAAGAATGATTGTGAAACGAAAAGGAATTATTCATATAGGCACCTGTCATATTGCCGAAAATAAGCATCAAATGAGTTGGAAAACATGAGTGATTTTGACGATGAAATGTATAAATTGGTTTAATTTATACCTCAAAAAACTGTATCAACTCCACTAAAAGAAAAATTATAGTACTTATTTTACAGCATGATCCAGGATCCCCTTAAAATTGATTTAAATGCATAGTCATATAAATGGAAATATTGACCTGATTGAAAAAGTCATTAAATGTTGACTGATGACCCTTTGGTCTGAAGTTTCTAATCCGTGAGATCAACTAAAATTACATGAAAAGAATAATGTTGTCTTCTTCTCAAATATTGGCTGACTCAAACTTATATAATAATTACTATTTAATAAGTATTTTTATGATATTAAATTTTATATGTATGTATATATATCAAACAAACTAAATTACACCTATTTCAACCCGTTCTTCACATTAGCCATGCCTATAGGCTATAATAAGCCTGTTGGTCTTAAAATTGACCCATGACAACTCAAAATCAAGTGTTCAGGGTAGAAATATCAGGTTTATAGACAATTTATAGACACATTGCCGTACACGCTGCATCAAGCGCAGCCACAACATGCCGCGAGCGCAGCCACAACGCTGTATCTAGCGCACTCGCGATCACAACCGCAACATCGCAGTAGCGAGCACAGCTGTAGCGCCACATCGAGCGTAGCCGACACATCGAACATAGCCGCCGTATCGAGCGTAGTCGGAGCGAGCACCTCCGCGGCTGTATTAATGCACAGTGACGCCGCTTTCAAGGGGCCGGGAGGGGCGCCGGACGGTGTTTTTGTCAAATTTTCTTTTAAATTAGAACAAACACATTAACACTGTGTTCCCGAGTTTCATTAAATGAGAGAAAAGAAAAGATTTTGAAGGAAATAATTTTTAGTTGTGTTCCAGAGTTTCATTAAAGGGGAGAAAAGAAGAGAAAATGAAAGATTTTTTGCCTAAAATTAATCTTTCCAATTTGGAAAGAAACAGAGGGAAAGAAAAGAAAAGGAGAGAATTCTTTCTTTTCTCTTCCTAACTTAACTCGGGAACACAGTGTAAAGGCTCAGCGGCTTAAACGATCGTCTAGGTCATAAAAACCGTCTGGTAACACAACAATGGGTTGGTTTAATCAGTCAGTGAGGCCAGTCTAATCTGGTTAAAAAAATTCATTTTTGTTGTTTTAAGTTTTAACGGTTTGGAAGTCTGGTTACTGGGTTGTTTATATTTGATTCTTAGAAAACTTTAAGGTCACTTTTTATTAAGGCTTTTTACCGCAAATAGCAGGTTTTAGATCAACAACTATAATATTCTATCTGAAATAATCCTATACACAAAGTGGATTAACAACAGCAAGAGTTAACATTGGTTTATGTGTTCAATTTGTCACGGACAGACCAAACACAAATGCACATAGCTGGTCAATATATCTAGCACACAAAACAGCCTACAATTATACTTTTGGGTCATTATATACAAATATCACAACAACAGTTTATACCCATTTCATCTCGAGTCCTATACATATTCAGTCAAACAGGTAATCGGCTCACAAACCAATCATAAAGCCAATGGGTTGAGCAAGTGAAAGCATCCAACCAAATTTTTGACAGTTAGGTAACATTTATAACATCCCACGAATTTTTGACAGAGCCAATATCTTCAGCAAGTAAAAAAAAACCAATCTTACAAACCCTAGATTGTCAATTAAAAGGAATACGCTAAGAAGAAGTGACCTGAAAGATGAATTGTTGATTTCGTTTGCGTTCCAATCTTCTCAATCTCGTACTAAAAACCTGGAATTGTTCTTATCTGAGATGAAAGTGAAAGAAGCAGGCATTTATGATAACCACGTTGCCAAAACACGTGGAAGCAAAGAGGAGAAAGAAGGAAATTAGCCCAATACTGAGCACATTAGCCCAACAAACGTGAGAAGTAAAACGTGTAGTCCATCAGCCCAACAAACAAACATGAGGAGTAAAAAGTCTTTGGTCGGTGGTTTGTTCTTTAAGACTATAGGGTAATGAGAGACAGCTAATAGTGATATACAGTATTAAGATAGTAGAACGCCTATTTATAATAATAATAATAAAAACATGGCATATTTAAAGCAATAAAAAGGCCCATTTAAAGCAACAAAAATCAGGGTAACAATGGCAAAGAATAACAAGGATGGCCTTAGCAAACATCCTATATATGAATATTGGAGACGGAGAATTAAGCTATGCCAACAACTCGTTGCTTCAGGTTTGAGTAATACCAAAAACCTTCTCCATATATTTAACAATGTTTCATCTTATTCGTTCTTATTTTCTATTCATTTTCTAATCAGGAAACTGCGATACGGAAAGTTATACCATTTATAAAGCATTCAATCAAAGGTATAGCAAATTGTGACGTCTTCAAAGATTGTATCACTGTTGCAGATTTAGGATGCTCATCTGGTCCTAATACATTGTTGGTTGCGTCTAATATCATTGATATAGTGCATGAGGTGTGCAAAGAAAATAATCGTAAAGTACCACAGTTTCAAGTGTGCTTAAATGATCTGTTTGGAAATGATTTTAATATTGTTTTTAATAGATAATGTATATTTAGATAATATTTCCCTTGCCTTGTACGGTTCAAAAGTAGTTGTAATCTCTCCTAAATATATGAGAGGTATTTAGGCTACAACCTAATATCCCCACTGACATCTCTTTCTTTGCCGTCGGTCAACCTCCTCTCACAAACAGTCCTTTTTTTATAGAGTAAACTGCCATTTTGTTCCCTGTGGTTTGGGCACTTTTGTCATTTTAGTCCAAAACTAAAAAAACCCCTTATTTGACTGTTGAAAGCTGTCTATTTTGTCTTCTTGTTCAGGGGCAAATTGATCATTTTATGAGTTATTATAACAATTAAAAATAAAAAAAAACCCTCAAAACACATCTCTCTCTCTCTCTCTTTAAACTCTCTGCACTCTCTCTCTCTAAACACAACTCACCTCTGACTCTCTCTCTTAAACGGCCACCACTTCATCTTCAACCTTAAACCACCATAACCAAACCATCACAGCCTTCACTATCGTCGCACCACCACCATTGTTACTCAGAAAGAGAGAGAGAGAAACGAGTTACACAGAGAATCCAAAAGAGAGAAGGAGAGGGAGGTTCACCGGTCTTCATCGGAGGTTCACCGGCAACCACTATCGCCTTCTATTTTGCTTTACCGGTGGTTCACAGGCCGTGACTGGAACCTCGGGTCGGAATCGCAGCTACGAATCCGACCGTCGTCGTCTATTCACTGTTGAACTCTCTTCTCCATCATCTAAACACCCTACGTCGCCGCCGAGTGCCTGAACCGTAGCTCGCAGTCACCATCCTCTTTGAAACCCTAGCCGTCACGACCTTTAAATTCCTTAACGATGTCGTCGCCATGGACCATGGTAACCACCGTCTAACACGGTTACACGCTACCGAACTTGTGGTTGTCTGAATCGGAAGTCTAGAGGTGTTCATGAACCGATCCGATCCGATCGAGGGTCTGCTCATGCTCGGATTGAATTACAACCGATCCGATCGGATCGAATTTGCAAAACCGAGCACAAAAGTGATGTTCATGCCCGGATTGAATTTGAATCAATCGGATCGATTTCGCTCGGTTTTTATCCAATCCTAACTAAAATCGAGCGGATCGTTTTCACTCGGTTAAGCTCGACTGAATTATAAGGCTGCGTTCAACAAAAACAAATCCTAACTTAATTAAAACATGTCCAACACTTTACTAACAAAAGCAATACATAACTAAAATCAGGATTCTAAAAATGTTCTTAACAATATCAAGAAGCACAAAATAAAGGGCGAAATACAAATTGTCATTTAGTTCAAAAGCCATAAACTTCTTCATTAAGCTCGATCATCTCCATCCACAAAATTCAACTTCAAATCAACATATAACCTATAAACACAAGCATTAATTATTAATAAAAATAATTTGAGCGAAACCGAGCGATCGACGAGCGAGCGGACCTTTGCTCATGCTTGGATTGAATTTGAATCGAACCGATCCGAACGGCTCATTTACAAACTGAGCGGGAATCGAACGAGCATTTTTCGAGCGATCGTCGAGCGATCCTCGATCGTTGAGCAGTTTGGACAACCCTAATCGGAACCATCTCGATCTTTGTTTTTTGGATGCAGTAAATGGTGGTGGTGTTACAGAGATAAGGAAAGAGAGAAAAAGTGGTGTTATGGTGGTGGTGGGGGCAGTGTGGTGGGGTGGTGATGAGGGTGATGGTGATGGTGATGGTGATGGTGGGGATAATGTTGGGGTGGTGGTTGATGGTGGGGATAATGTTGGGGTGGTGGTTCAAATAAGATCTGTGGATTGTGTGTGTGGGGAAGATGATGTTCTGGGAAATGATTTGGGGAAGATGATGTTTTTGGGTTTATTATTTTTAATTAGTTGTGAGTTATAATAATTCTAAAATGACCAAAATACCCCTGAGAATAAAGACAAAATAGAAGGTTTTAAGTTTAGGAATCTGGCCAAATTTGAAATTTGGACTAAAATGGCAACAAAAACGAAACCACAGGGACCCAGATTTAAAAAAGTTTGAGATTTGGACTAAAATGGCAAAAGTGCCCAAACCACAGGGACCAAAATGGCAGTTTACTCTTTTTTATATATACTTTTCTTATCTCTTCCCACAAACAGTCCTTTTTTTATATATACTTTTCTTATCTCTATCCCTATCTCATCATTATCATTATGGACTCTAAAATCCATCCTGCTTCTACTGTTTCTAACATCAAGAATGTCATTTCTATCACTTTGGAGATGGAAACAGGGCAATACGCCTCCTGGAGTGAACTCTTCAAGATTCACTGTCGTACATGCCTTGTATTGGATCATCTATCTCCAAGACCCACTGCCTCTTCTTCCTCATCCTCTAAGGACGACAAAGAGAAAGATCAAACTAAACCTCCTGCTGAAGATTCGTGGGATCGCCTAGATGCCATTGTGCTACAATGGATCTATGGTACGATCTCTAACGATCTCCTCCACACCATACTTAAACTGAATACCACCGCTCACGAGGCATGGACCATGCTTGAAAATATCTTTCAAGATAACAAAAGCTCTCGTGCCATTCACCTTCTCCACAAGTTCTCAAACACTCGCCTTGATGGTTTTCCAAACATCTCGGCTTATTGTCAACAGTTGAAAGTCCTTTCAGATCAGTTGGCCAATGTCGGGTCTCCGGTTGAAAATGACAGGTTAGTGCTCCAGTTGATTTCGGGACTGAATGAACAATACGAGGGCATCGCTACCATACTTCAGCAACAAGACCAACTACCATCCTTTTACGATGCTAGATCCAAGTTAATCATGGTAGAGAGTCGACAAGCAGAACAGGCACTACATTCGGCCCAACATGCAGGTACCGCCTTGAACGCCAACACCTCACGCCCACCGGCCAACTCGCAAAACTCCGGACACTATCGCACGGACCCCTCCACCGATCGGACCCGTGGCAGGGGTCGATCACGTGGACGAGGTCGGGGACGCGGGTCTGGTTCTCGGGGCAGAGGCAATTCCGTGTACAATCCAAGTTATCACAACTGGGGTGGCAACTCTCCTTGGCCCAATCCAACATACAATGGCAGCTCCTGACCCAATATGGCCCATCAGCCTTGGGGCGGGTTTCAACAGTGGAACTCCACATCCTCCCCTTGGGCCGGCCCACCTTGTCCTTACCCTACCGCACCATCCAGGCCCACTAATATGAGCAACAGTAACGGTAATGGCATTCTTGGCCCACGTCCGGCTCAGGCACATCATGCTGCGTACACACCGACTGATATTGAGCAAGCGCTATACACGATGTCACTTAACCAGCAGGACCCGACTCACTATATGGACACCAGTGCTACTGGGAACATGACACACAATTCAGGTAATTTCCAATCTTTTTTAATAATAGCATGTCTCAAAATATCCTTGTTGGAAATGGCTCAACCATCCCGGTTATTGGACATGGCACTCAGATCTTACCCCCACCCTTCCCACCTTTTATCCTTAAAGATGTCCTTTATGCACCCAAATTAATCAAAAACTTAATCTCGGTTCGTCGTTTCACCACTGACAACTCCGTTTCTGTTGAATTTGACCCTTTTGGTTTTCTTGTGAAGGATTACAAGACCCGGATCCCTATCCTCCGGTGCAACAGCAGTAGTGATTTATATCCTCTCTTGCCTGGACCCGGGAGCACCACCACGCCCTCCACTTTTGCAGCTATTTCTTCACAATTATGGCATCAACGTCTTGGTCACCCGGGACAACCTTTATTGCATTCGTTAAAAACTTCATGTTCGATTGACTTTGGAAAATTTAATAAAAATGTTTGTCAATCCTGTGTTCTTGGTAAAAGTGTTAGATTGCATTTGCTACTTCACACACCCCCACTTACATGCCCTTTGATATAATTCACAGTGATCTATGCACTTCTCCTATCCTAAATTCGGAAGGACATAGATATTATATATTATTTGTTGATGACCTAACCAATTTTTTGTGGACTTATCCCATTGCTAAAAAGTCCCAAGTCTTTTCTATATTTTTTCACCTATACAAACTAATAGAAACACAATTTGGCAAACCAATAAAAACCTTCCAATGTGACAATGGAAAAGAATATGTTAATTCATCTTTTCAACAATTTTTCAACCAACATGGCATGTTGTTTCGCCTTTCGTGTCCTCAAACTTCTTCCGATCAGCTACGACATCGCCTAATGTCTCACCTTTCTAATGAGTTTGCTATGAAGGACCTTGGCCCTCTCAGTTTCTTTCTTGGGATTTCTGTTACCCGAACCAACGATACAATGTTTTTGTCTCAACAAGCATATGCACAGGATATTATCGAGCGTGCTAGAATGCATTCTTGCAAACCCGTCTCCACTCCAGTCGATACATATTCTAAGCTCAGTGCCTCCTCAGCTCATGATTTTGAAGACCCTACTCTCTATAGGAGCCTTGCAGGTGCTCTACAGTATTTAACTTTCACACGACCCGATATTAGCTACGCTGTTCAGCAGATTTGTATACATATGCATGCACCGAAAACCGATCATTGGAATGCTCTTAAACGCATTATTCGGTAGATTCAGGGGACCACCTCATTCGGTCTATTCTTGGGGCGTTCCAATGACCCGGGCCTACTTGCATACACTGATGCAGACTGGGCAGGATGCCCAGATACAAGGAGGTCTACTAGTGGTTATTGCGTATACTATGGTGATAATCTAATTTCTTGGTCGTCTAAGCGGCAACCCACCATCTCCCGCTCCAGTGCTGAGGCTGAGTACCGTGGGGTTGCTAACGTGGTTGCTGAAATCTGTTGGCTTCGTAATTTGTTATTAGAACTGCGACGACCCCTGACACGTGCTACACTTGTTTATTGTGACAACGTTAGTGCCATTTATTTATCGGGTAATCCTGTTCAACATCAACGCACCAAACATATAGAGCTTGATATCCATTTCGTGCGTGAAAAGGTTCAACGGGGACAGGTTCGTATTTTGCATGTCCCATCTCGATTTCAGATAGCAGACATATTCACGAAAGGTCTTCCTCGCATTCTTTTTGAAGATTTTCGGTCCAGTCTCAGCCTACGGTCCCCTCCCGCTTCGACTGCGGGGGTGTAATAGATAATGTATATTTAGATAATATTTCCCTTGCCTTGTATGGTTCAAAAGTAGTTGTGATCTCTCCTAAATATATGAGAGGTATTTTGTATATAATGGAGGAGAATTAATGAGAAGGGGATCAACCCACATTATACAAAATATTATTATGCCTGTCTTCAGTTTTCAAACTATTACCCGATTTTTATGCAAAAATTAAGAAGGACATAGGAGAAAGTTTTGGCCTTGTTTTGTTTCGGCTGTTCCGGGTTCTTTCTATGGTAGACTCTTCCCCGACCAAAGTCTGCACTTTGTTCATTCAGCTAATTGTAATCATTGGCTTTCTCAGGTATGCATAATATCCAAATCAATTTGTAGTTCTCATATGTGATATGACTATAGCTAAAATTACTCAAGAAAACATTTGAGATGATAAACAATAGTATGTGTAACATGTGATAGATGCCTCAAGGCCTAGAAAATAATGGATCAAATATATACATGGCGAAAACAAGTCCTCCAAATGTATTCTATGCATATGGAAAACAATTTAATATTGATTTCACAAAGTTTTTACAAATGCGCTCTGAAGAAGTAGTATGTGGTGGAAGCATGGTTTTAACATTCCCTGCTCGGAGTATAGTTAATCCAACTTCAGATGATAGTTGTGCATTTTGGGAGCTACTCGGACAATCACTCATCGACATGCTCAAAGAGGTATATATATGCCGTTATTTTGTATCCAAATTTGAAATCAAATTATAGATGAATTTTTGGTCAAAAGTTCTAGCTATTCTGCTTTGCTTACGTGACTAACCATTTAAGATTAACTGACAGGGGTTGGTACAGGGATCAAATCTTAACTCATTCAACATTCCATTGTATTTTCCATGTGAGGATGAAGTTAGGAACGCTATTGAATATGAGGGATCATTTTCTCTTAAAAACTTGAATGTTTTTAAAGTCAACTTGGATCCACATGACACTGATTACATAAACATGAATGATTCTAATGAGCTTAGTCAAATCCATGGGAAAAACACATCAAACATGCTTAGGGTGGCTCTTGAACCGTTGTTGGTTTCACATTTCGGAAGTTCCATCATGGATGTGTTATTTAAGAAGTTTGAGAAGCATGTGGCCGAATATCTCTTTAAAAAGAAAATAAGACACTTTTTTGTAACCATAACATTGACCAAAAAATGAATTATCCGTGTTCAAAATAATCTTTAGTGGTTATTTTAAGTTTCCCGTGTTGATCATATATAAATTCTTTTCATTGTATACATTATATGAACCATCTATATATGAAGAATTATAAAGGGAGGGTTATTTGGTTAATCTGGACATATATTTTTTTTAAATAAAAGAAAATATCTAGACACTTGCCTCAACAACATCATCTTATGGATCAACTTATTTTTAGGAGTTAGGACCGATTTAGGTAAGTACATATATAATGACTAAATTAGTAAAGTTTGTAGGTCCCTCTCGACGATGAGATCAAACCTTTTCCTTGTTATATCAAACACACTAGCGAGTGCGGAATCCAAGCTAGCATGCAACCGAGACAATATACGAGAATAAGCTCAAACACAACACACAACATTCAACGATTAACACCACTTGTATTAATGCGTATGAAAGGTCCGGTTACAAGCTCAATGTTTACAGATATGTTCTATAAACTCTCAAAGTGTGTGTGTGCTCTCAACAGAATGCACTCTCTGTTTCTCTCGCCTAACCTCTCGAACTGAACACAACACATGGGTATATATACCCGACACAGATCGTCTGGTCGAAGGATCAGACAGATTGGTCGACAGATCATCTGTCGACCAGAGAGCCCACCGAAAGATCACATTCACCACGAAGGATGATATCCTTCGAGGTCTATCCTTCGTGGTCTATCTTTCGAGCTCTTCATCATCGAAGGATATAAGCAATCCTTCGATGACCATCCTTCGACTCAACCATCTTTCAACCAATGTGCTAACTGTTTGGCCAAGTCAAACCAGGAGGATGGTTGACTTGGTCAAACTTACATCGAACTTACATCGAACGCACATTGTAACAAACTAAGACGTAACTCAGACTAACATAAGACATCGTTTTGTATCATGACGAAATACAGACAAAGTACAGACACAAGTGCACCAACAAACTCCCCCTTGGCTGTAGCTTTGTCTCGATCTTCGTGTCTTCAAGTCTTCAAGGCCGAGTCGAACCGAGCCGAGTCGCGTCCACACAAAGTGCATCAACAAACTCCCCCTTTGACGCTACTCGTGATGGTTCGTCTTCTGTCACATTCATGTCGGAGGATCTTCAAAGTCTTCACGCGTCATAAGTAGAAAGTGTATCAACAAACTCCCCGTTTCATGTAGAAAGTGTGTTGACAAACTCCCCCTTAGATTGAACTCTCCATTGAGTCATGCTCGTGAATCTTTTGACTTGACAATTCTTCAGATCCTTGTGGTGTTGATGAAGGGACAGCGGCAACTCGATCATTTTATCCTTTGAGTGCCTCCACTTCGTGTCTTCATTCCTAAGCTTTTCATCGGACATGTTCTCCTCGCCTTTAGCATCTGCACATGCAAGAAAGCTAAACGCATAATGAGAACAACCGCTTGGAATATAGTTAACATTTAAACTAATGACACATATGAGATCAAATCTCAATCAAACACCAACCGACAGCAGTTTGAAAGTTTAGAAAAATATTCATTTTAATTCTTTAACTTTCAAAACTTGTTAACTTCGACTGTTTATGAAGAAGCAGTTGTTTTCCAGCTTACGATCAGGATTTTGGGTAGGATAGACTCGAGTTCCAACATCGGTCAATCAAAATAAACTTGAAGAAAAATCTTTTTGGATTTTATAAAGTTTAAATTAAAACACACCTAAAATCTTTTTGAAATTTTCATTTTTCAAAAGTAAAGACGGAAAGCAATAAATAAATATATACCAAGATACATAAACAGGAAACATTAAATAAATATTTACAGACATTCTTTTTGCGAGTTTCGAGGGTAAGAGAATCATATCAGTGTACGGTCATGCCAAAACGCTCTTGTTGTTCTTTTAGTTAACATTAAGATAAGCATCCTATAACGATTATCGGTATTGTTGTCCACATAAGCTCAACTTATCATTTGTACTCATGGCGAAGGGATACGTTAAGGTATAATTTATACTTACCGACCGGTGTTCATCCACATCACGACACATTCCCGTATCAAGGTATGCACGAGGGTTCATCTTACCGGTGAGTATACCGATTATCATCTGTTTGACCGTATATGATGTGAGATTCTCACTTATTTTGATTTGAAAACCAAGCCCTATGTGATAGAATCACTTATTGATGAGGAACTTGATTTTCATATGCATGAGGGCACAGGAGCAAGTCCGTGAACAGGTCAGTACTTTCGTACAGCAGAGAGACAAACTTGACTCCCGGATAAATGTGATATATTATCACTTATTTGTTTGGACATGTGATTGTTGATCACTTATTGAGGTCGTATGCAGTATGTACACGTATGTATAGTATCATGGAAGATCTAGACTTGCGTCCCCGTTATTATTTTTTTTTTTCGGAAAAAGATACAACCATGATACCCAGATGATAAGCAGCATAAAGACCGAATATCTCAGAACCTCGGCAATCTCTCAAACGAAATTTCGGTACTAAGACCATATGCCAATGAATGGTTCCCACCCAGTCTTCAGTCGATTTAAGTTTATATCACCCTGCACACTTTAAAATGATTGTGAGCCTACCGATACATCTTATATAGAGCTGCTTATCGTTTTTCATTTAAGGTTTAAAAAGGTTTAGACAGACCACTGATGTACTATCATTTTCTCTTTTTCTCGCCAGGAAACTCATTTTTGCTTTTCTATTGTTTTTGTGTTTTTGAAATTTTTCGATGTTTTTGTATTTTTCAAAGTTGGATCTACTCCCCCTAAAATCAACAAACTATGACAAATTTAAAAGACACAAAGGTATTTACAAAAATGATTTTCCGATGTTGGTTAACTCATGTTTTACCTCAATGCCGTTTACCAAAATTATGTTTTAATCAGAAATGATTTAGCGAAATTTGGAAAGATCAGTTGGCATGTCGGTAAGCGGTGCGGACCATGACAACATTGTCTGGCCAAAGAGTGCTGAACGAGATAATAAGTCACAAAGCAGCTTAAATATCGACAAGTAAAAGAGAGATTAGAATTTTAAAACCGTATCCTGCAACTGCATCGTGCATTGCAAGGAATCTGAGTGCTCTCCCAAACTGAATATCCACCCGGTGTGGATTTCAAGGTCGATTCTTTGTAGCTACTTAGAAATCTCTTCCCAGCAACAAGATCAGTAACCTTTGGGTCCGGCTGGTCGCCCACATTGCACCAGCGAAGGTCTTTGTCTTTCTCTTACAGAAGCAGTGTGCGGTTGTTCATCACATGTCAAGGCATCCGCACACCCGGTGTAGTTTGATCAACCAACACATTTTCTTCAATCACACCACGAAGAAATGTACACTGCACGTTTATCTTGTAGATTGTGAACTTCAGACGTGCTGCAGGTGCGTACATTTTGATTTGAATCTATCCCGGGGACCCGATCAAAGCCTTGAACATTCACATTTTGAAATGATTTTCATTTTTGTCGAAGCTTTTCAATCTCTTTCAACAGACATTTCTGTTTCCCTTTCCTTTTTCTCTCCATCAAAGGCAGCAATTTCTTCTGTTGCCTATCTTGTGCAAGGATGCTCCACTATCAACAATCTTACGACTATCGAAAGTTCCTCCTGGAATATCCTACACACTCACTCAAAAATTAGTTGGAGAGAGGGACCCAAGCCTTTGTGGACTTGGGTCGTCCTTGATCATCAAGAAAAGTGATTTCAATCATTTGATGATTAGGAAAAAGTGCCTGTGGTGCTCCCCCTGACTGAATTACCTGTTTTTGTTTCCAAGCTGTTTGTCCTTTACCAGTATTTGCATTGATTGTTTTAGCATTTACTGGTTTTACAGTTTTAGGTTTTGCTTGAACAGGTTTTTCTTCTTTGACCTCTGAATTTAAGGCCTTCTCAATTACCTTTTGATTCTTTTGCTTTAACTTCTTTTCCCTTTCTTTCAAGACACGTGGGTCTTGTTTCGGGGAAAATGATCGTTTTTGGTAATTGGTTTCTTGGGGAGCACTCGTTTTTGGCTTCAACTTTTGCAGGTATGGGCAGTATCTTACAATATGCCCAATTGTGCCACACTCAAAACACATTCTCCGCTCTACAAACCTCGGAGAAACATGTTGATGACCAGACGAAGAACCAGACCATGAACTTTGTGATCTAGACGTGCTTGGACCTAAATCACATCCGTTGGTGTGTTGGGTGTAATTATTCTGTTCATTTCGTTTTAAAATTCTAACTTGTTTTATAAAATCAAGGTTAGATTTATCCTGAAATTTTTCAAGTTTGTCTGAACCCGTGGATCCAACAAAGTTCATTTTCGGTTCTCGTTTCTTAACAGGAGCTCTTTTGTTTTGCACCCATTGTTGTTGAACCTTAGGTGCTTGAACATTCTTGTTCTGAGCCTTCTTTCCCTGTCCCTGACCTTTTCCGGAGTTGACTTGTTATTTTCGCTCAACTTGTGGTTTTTGGTTTCCGTATTGTTTTCTAATTTGGTCACACGGAATTGGATCACATTGAGTGACGGTAATTTTGCCACTTTTGTTCCCCAAAAACTTATCAGTGCATCCTTCAAAAATTTGCTCAATTAAATCTTGATTTACATTTTTAATTGGAAAATCTTTGTTAGAGTAAATTTTGTCATCTCCTTTGAGCGTGTACAACAAGTTATTCTCTAAACTTGTAGAAATAAGGGATTCCATTGCTTTTGACATTTCAGTCTTACTCGGTTTCACTGGTGGATCACACAGGATGTGATTCTCGATTGGAATATCTGGTGTAACCGAGTTAGACTGTTGTTTCACAATTTCTTCAGATTCATCATCCGAAGAATCAGCATCCTCAACGATGGGAGGACTCTGTTCCTTAACACATGATGAATCTGTCACAGTTTCAGATTCAGATTCTGATTGACCCGAGGATGATGTACCAGTTGTGAACCCGAGGCCTGCTGCAAAGTCATCTAGACCGAGTGGCACAGTAGGTTCAAAACGGGGCATATCCTCGTCATCAGGCGACTTTGAGTAATTGTGATTCATTGGGGGAGGACATGATTTGAATCCAATACATGGTTTATCCCCCTTTTTCTTTCTCTCTTGAACGTCAATGATGTGATCCAATACAAAGCGGGAATTGGAATAGCTTTCCAGTTTCTGCTTAATTGTTTCACATTCACATCGAGCTATTGCTAACTCTACCATTTGCTTTTCAATTGTGTCAATAAGATTATTGTTAGCATGTTGTTTACGCAGAACAGCCTTTTGTAATTCTGAAACATCATGTTTTAATGACGCAATTGTAGCTTTAAATTCCTTTTCGTTTCTGGTTAAAAATACGTTAGCCTCAGCTGCTTTAGACAGATCTACAACCAATTCTTGATGGTGTTTGCATGTGATATCATATTTCTCTTGCAAAGCCTCGTGTTTGCTTTGCAATTCACAACACTCATCATTCCTTGAAACATGTTTGTCTTGCAAGTCAAACAAACTAGCTTGTAAAGCATCATGTTTGCCTTGCAACTCAGACATGTTTGCCTCCAAATCAGCATTTTTAACACGCAAACTACCACAGTTATCACAATTAGCAGCAATGGGTTCATCGACACATACCTGACCTGATGAACTGTCGACATTAGCCATAAAGGCTGAATGGAGAGAAGACGAAGAGTAAGCAGCTTGATCCACATGATCATTGCCAGAGGTGGAGGATTCGTCATCTGAGCTTCCACTATAACCAGAACTGTCTTCATCTTCAGACGATGCAACACCATTGGTGGAAGATTCTCCACCACTGGCGTGCTTTAAATCCTTTACAACTTCAGCAAAACATGCTGTTCCACCATTTCCTCCTTCTCCAAGCTGAAGCGACCAATCACAACCCTCATCGATTTGAACCAACAACCCCCGGTTGGTATTTGATGACCCTGCTTGGCCTTGGTTGTTGACAGGTATCAACGTACGAACATTGTTCCTGTTCTGGTTCTGCTGGTTGCCTTGATTTCTGAAGGGGTTTTGGTTTCCATGCTGAGCTGGTCTTGTGCACTCCCTTTTGAAATGACCCCTTTCACCACAGTTAAAGCATGTTACAGCTTGCTTGTCGAACCCATACTTGGTGTCTTTCTTGCTTTCCAAGTTGGTTCTCCCCGTCCTTTCCATAAACTCCTTTGCTCTTCGAATTGCACTAGCAAGAGCCCATTTGATATCCATCATTTCAAACTCTTCTTTATCCACTTGCTGATAATCTTCATTGGTTAGATTGATATTCCCAATCTGACCTGCAACTAATCCACTATAAGCACTAACCAAGGTACTCAACATCTCCATATGCTCCTTGGCTACTTCAACACTGACTTTGGAAAAGTTGGAAGTGTCTAATCTGACTGTGTTAGGATTGGAAGTGGCTTGAAAGTTTGAGGAGCTTCCATAAAACCCTTGCTGTTGCGGTTGTTGCTGCTGAGCTGTCGGTTTCACATTCGGTCTTGAAAACATTGTGTAGGCTGAAGGATCAAACTGATCTGTTGTTGAAGGTCCGGTGTTAGAAACGAAAGCTGTTTGAAGCTTCGCGTGTTGAGAGGCTGGTCTTTCTCCACTGATACCTCCTGCAATCCCAAAGTACATTTCTGGATTTTGAGGAGTTTGTGTTCTTTTTGCCTTCAGCTTTTCTTCTACATCCTTGTTCTCCAGTTTTTGAATCAACTCATAAACGTTGATTGTGTCAAGAACACCATTTTCCTTGAGAATTTCCAGATAACTGCTCCACTTTGCTGGTAAGCTATCAGCGAATCTCTTCACCATTTCTTGTGGAGTGGCAGTGACTCTAAAACCAAACATCTCGCTCAACAAGTGATGGAACCTTGTAGATAACTCTGCCAAAGTCTCATTCTCCATACACGTGAAACCTTCAAACTCTTTCTTCAGTAATTCTTGCTTGATCTTTCTAGATTGAGCATTTCCTTCACACCGTAACGTTAGCATATCCCACAAGCTTTTAGTAGTCGTGCAGTAAACAAACTGGTGGTAAATGTCTTTGTGAAGAGCTTGTGTGAGAATCATGAATGCCTTCTTTTCTAACTCAAATTTCTTCTTATCATCATCAGACATAGTGCTGTAAGTTTCTGGATTAGATCCTGCAACTTCCAAATCATGGTCAAATGCGGTGAAGAAGCACATCCATAGATCTTGACCTTGCCCCTGAACATAAGTTCTCAGCCTTTCTTTCCACCATCCCCAATCATTAATATGATTTAGTTTTGGCGGCTTTGTGCTTGTACCAGTCTCACTATCGTTCTGCATCATAGATTGAATGCTGTTGCTTTGATTTGTGACCAATGCCCATTGATTTGCAGTTATCATTGCAGCTTGAGGTGGGACAATAGCCTGCATCCATGCTTTGCTGAAATCTGACGCAGATTGCGTAGCGGATGATTGCGTAGCTGATGATTGTGGAGTTAGAGTCCACGCGGATGGATCCCACTGACCGTTTGTTCCCATTTTAAAAATTAAAATATTAAGTGAAAATTGATTTAAAATTTGAAAAATAAGTTTTCTCCTTTTAAAAATTTAATTTTCACAAACTATGTTAATTTATCGAGAGATAACAAACAGCCGAGAGATTCTTGATCGAAAGACCTGAAACACAAACTGTTAAGCACAAACAGATTAATGATCGAAAGATCAAAACCTGTTCGAAGGATCAACAGAGTTCGAAGGATCTCTGTTGAATTTCGAACAAAAGTTTTCGAAAGATTCCCCACCGAAGGATCCTTATCCTTCGAAAACGTACTGTAGACCGAAAGATGAACACGAAAGATGACTTCGAAAGACTTCCCAATTGAAGGATCCTAGTCTTTCGAAAAAGAGCAGAAGACCGAAAGATGTATGTTTCGAAAATATTCCTTGGAACGAAAGATAAGTCTCACACTTCGAAGGATGCTCGAAGGATGACTATCTGTCGAACCTCCTTTGGTCGAAAGATGATCTTTCGACTTCGAAGGATATCTTTCGATCTTGTCTGACACAGTTGACAAAGAGTGACGGGTTGGTGAAAAAGGTGATGGGTTGGTAAATCTTTCGGCAGAAAGTATGGTCAGACCATGCTTTTCTGCAAAAACAGATTTTGTATGATTATTTTAATCAGTTCCCTTTTCCAATACACCAAACAACTTTCGAAAATGACCTAAACAAGATCAAAAGATGTAAACTTTGAAGAACACTTGAAGATATTATGAACACAAAGGGTTTTCCAGTAAAACTACAAACTTCCGAACAAGATTTAAACCGGATAAAACAAAGTTTTTCAGAAAAATACAACTTTTCAAAACCCGAAAAACACCCGAAAACACTCGGTTTTAACAAGGAGAAGAGCCAACGCTCTGATACCACTTGTAGGTCCCTCTCGACGATGAGATCAAACCTTTTCCTTGTTATATCAAACACACTAGCGAGTGCGGAATCCAAGCTAGCATGCAACCGAGACTATATACGAGAATAAGCTCAAACACAACACACAACATTCAACGATTAACACCACTTGTATTAATGCGTATGAAAGGTCCGGTTACAAGCTCAATGTTTACAGATATGTTCTATAAACTCTCAAAGTGTGTGTGTGCTCTCAACAGAATGCACTCTCTGTTTCTCTCGCCTAACCTCTCGAACTGAACACAACACATGGGTATATATACCCGACACAGATCGTCTGGTCGAAGGATCAGACAGATTGGTCGACAGATCATCTGTCGACCAGAGAGCCCACCGAAAGATCACATTCACCACGAAGGATGATATCCTTCGAGGTCTATCCTTCGTGGTCTATCTTTCGAGCTCTTCATCATCGAAGGATATAAGCAATCCTTCGATGACCATCCTTCGACTCAACCATCTTTCAACCAATGTGCTAACTGTTTGGCCAAGTCAAACCAGGAGGATGGTTGACTTGGTCAAACTTACATCGAACTTACATCGAACGCACATTGTAACAAACTAAGACGTAACTCAGACTAACATAAGACATCGTTTTGTATCATGACGAAATACAGACAAAGTACAGACACAAGTGCACCAACAAACTCCCCCTTGGCTGTAGCTTTGTCTCGATCTTCGTGTCTTCAAGTCTTCAAGGCCGAGTCGAACCGAGCCGAGTCGCGTCCACACAAAGTGCATCAACAAAGTTCATACAAAATATTAAGGTTGTAAAAGCTCGAGCCATCTTTAGCTCGTCAAGGTTGGCTCATTTGTTTTCTAAACTTGTACCTTTTCTAATTTTGTGTTTTTTACAACGAATGATATATGTAAAAGAAATTAATATTTTTTTAAAGCTTATACTAATCACACACCCCTATAATCTTATTTTCACATCCGTATACGATCCATATAGAATGTTGTTGCACAAAATTAATGCGTTGGAATGTTGTGTTTTGACTTGTTGTATACGGGCCGTATAATATTATAAGGTCCGTATACATTATATACGACCAATATAATGTTATATGGCCAAAGTTGATTAATTTAAAGAGGTTTTGATCAAGTTTTTGGTTTTTTAACACATGTATATGATCGTATATTTTTATACGGTCCATATATATTTATATGTTTTATATTAAGTTTTATTGATATACGACAATATTAGCGATAAACGTACACGTACGATCCGCATATAATTAAATGTTTTTAATTTTTTTTAAATTTTATAAAACCAAAAAAACATATAATAAGTTTTTTTTTGATATACGACACGTACGAGCCATATATAATTAAATGTTTTTATTTTTAATTTTCTAAAACCGAAAGAACGTATAATAAGTTTTTTTTTTATATACGACTATATTTACGATAAACGTACGCGTACGGTGTTAGACCCTAATACGTTTTAACCAAAAGTCGCAGCGGAAATACGAACCTCAAAATTTCTTTATTTATAAATGTTCTAACATACTTGAAATCCATTTAAAAGGAATCCTTAAAAGAATTACATCATTCATCTTTAATTAATGTACCAAATATAACATGCGAATACAAACTAAGTGACCACCCTTCTGTACCATCCATGTCCTATAACTCGATCTTCGCCCGCTTGTTCTTCGTGATAAATGGTAATGATCCGTGTAACCTGCGGACACCGTAAACATCTGACATATTAGTAATGGTGACATCATACTTATAATATAAACATATAGCTAGAGGAGCATTTTGCATTCTAACGACGCGATAAATCTTGTTCGATCATCCTTCCGAACTCATCCACTACTTCCCAGCAACAACTCACTTGGACCCAACGTTATCATATCGGCACTTTCTAATTCATTCTCAACGATAACATTATTAGCAACGTGTACCCTTAAACATAATGAAAACCCACAACCTCACATAAACACATTTTCTATTAATTTACGATAATTAGATTACATCACATGCATACACACTCATATATCCGAGCACATACTTACGTTTCCCATACACACGTATATACCTATAAGTTCGTACTACATACGTTCACTACGAATTATTATTTATTTACCACATACGATCACATTCATTTTTAAATGTTTTTATTTTTAATTTTATAAAACCGAAAGAACGTATAATAAGTTTTTTTTGATATACGACTATATTTACGATAAACGTACGCGTACGGTGTTAGACCCTAATACGTTTTAACCAAAAGTCGCAGCGGAAATACGAACCTCAAAATTTCTTTATATATAAATGTTCTAACATACTTGAAATCCATTTAAAAGGAATCCTTAAAAGAATTACATCATTCATCTTTAATTAATGTACCAAATATAACATGCGAATACAAACTAAGTGACCACCCTTCTGTACCATCCATGTCCTATAACTCGATCTTCGCCCGCTTGTTCTTCGTGATAAATGGTAATGATCCGTGTAACCTGCGGACACCGTAAACATCTGACATATTAGTAATGGTGACATCATACTTATAATATAAACATATAGCTAGAGGAGCATTTTGCATTCTAACGACGCGATAAATCTTGTTCGATCATCCTTCCGAACTCATCCACTACTTCCCAGCAACAACTCACTTGGACCCAACGTTATCATATCGGCACTTTCTAATTCATTCTCAACGATAACATTATTAGCAACGTGTACCCTTAAACATAATGAAAACCCACAACCTCACATAAACACATTTTCTATTAATTTACGATAATTAGATTACATCACATGCATACACACTCATATATCCGAGCACATACTTACGTTTCCCATACACACGTATATACCTATAAGTTCGTACTACATACGTTCACTACGAATTATTATTTATTTACCACATACGATCACATTCATTTTTAAATGTTTTTATTTTTAATTTTATAAAACCGAAAGAACGTATAATAAGTTTTTTTTGATATACGACTATATTTACGATAAACGTACGCGTACGGTGTTAGACCCTAATACGTTTTAACCAAAAGTCGCAGCGGAAATACGAACCTCAAAATTTCTTTATTTATAAATGTTCTAACATACTTGAAATCCATTTAAAAGGAATCCTTAAAAGAATTACATCATTCATCTTTAATTAATGTACCAAATATAACATGCGAATACAAACTAAGTGACCACCCTTTTGTACCATCCATGTCCTATAACTCGATCTTCGCCCGCTTGTTCTTCGTGATAAATGGTAATGATCCGTGTAACCTGCGGACACCGTAAACATCTGACATATTAGTAATGGTGACATCATACTTATAATATAAACATATAGCTAGAGGAGCATTTTGCATTCTAACGACGCGATAAATCTTGTTCGATCATCCTTCCGAACTCATCCACTACTTCCCAGCAACAACTCACTTGGACCCAACGTTATCATATCGGCACTTTCTAATTCATTCTCAACGATAACATTATTAGCAACGTGTACCCTTAAACATAATGAAAACCCACAACCTCACATAAACACATTTTCTATTAATTTACGATAATTAGATTACATCACATGCATACACACTCATATATCCGAGCACATACTTACGTTTCCCATACACACGTATATACCTATAAGTTCGTACTACATACGTTCACTACGAATTATTATTTATTTACCACATACGATCACATTCATTTTTAAATGTTTTTATTTTTAATTTTATAAAACCGAAAGAACGTATAATAAGTTTTTTTTGATATACGACTATATTTACGATAAACGTACGCGTACGGTGTTAGACCCTAATACGTTTTAACCAAAAGTCGCAGCGGAAATACGAACCTCAAAATTTCTTTATTTATAAATGTTCTAACATACTTGAAATCCATTTAAAAGGAATCCTTAAAAGAATTACATCATTCATCTTTAATTAATGTACCAAATATAACATGCGAATACAAACTAAGTGACCACCCTTTTGTACCATCCATGTCCTATAACTCGATCTTCGCCCGCTTGTTCTTCGTGATAAATGGTAATGATCCGTGTAACCTGCGGACACCGTAAACATCTGACATATTAGTAATGGTGACATCATACTTATAATATAAACATATAGCTAGAGGAGCATTTTGCATTCTAACGACGCGATAAATCTTGTTCGATCATCCTTCCGAACTCATCCACTACTTCCCAGCAACAACTCACTTGGACCCAACGTTATCATATCGGCACTTTCTAATTCATTCTCAACGATAACATTATTAGCAACGTGTACCCTTAAACATAATGAAAACCCACAATCTCACATAAACACATTTTCTATTAATTTACGATAATTAGATTACATCACATGCATACACACTCATATATCCGAGCACATACTTACGTTTCCCATACACACGTATATACCCATATCACATGATTCTTTATAATCTCACAAACATATTCATAAGTCTAACCATGCTACTCACATATTCGTTGACTTTTTAGAAAGTCAACGGTCAAGCATACTAATTTCCAACTTAGAAACTTATGTCCATATTTATATAGTAGGCCATACTAGCGAGACCATATACATTTCGTACTCATGTTTTAGGACACATACAAACACATGATCAATTAACTACCTCATATACTTAGATAATTAATTCGATTCATACAAATGCTCTCATGATACTACAATTGTCAACTACATTCGAAGTTAGCCAAAATAACGTAATTCCAACCTCATCCTTTACTTGTAAGTCCACATGCTATACAATTAGTACACACTCATTTCTAAATCACAACTAAGCAATTAGTCCAACACATTGTGTGCACCACACCATTCAAACATAGAGTATTAGTTCCTAAAGGATACTTTTACCGAATCACCTGATCAATTACATTCTCACATGGATTTCGTCAAAACACATTCCTTATATTGTTTTACTATCAAGTGCATCATTATCACTTTCTATTCATGTTTACCCATTACTTGCATACAATTTCACATATTTTTGTCATTCAGACATTTCATCAAAAACTTGGCGTGCGTACCACTTTCTAAGCATAATGTACAAGTATTTCACTTTCATTCATCAAAAACAAACTAAACATCAAATAAATTCAGATCATGCTCAATTTATCTAAGAAGAATTCATCACATATAACATCACACTTCCAAATTGCACAAGGATTGGTCATGGGTGATACACCCATGTCGCCATCTTCATCATCACCAAGTGGGTTTCATGTCAAAACATCAAATTACTTGGAATTGTTCATAACTAAAGTTTTAGTTGGTGATTCTAACACACCTTCATACTTAGTTTCATACAAATTTAAGAATTGATGATAAACCCACTTCATACATATTGCAACTTACCACATGTTTATTAGGTTGAGATGATTAGGAAACCTTATTCATGCAAAGTATCATTACCCAATTTGATATTGATTTGGGAGAATTTGTGATGGATTGAATTAGAGGGAGTTCTTGCTCTCCATATCTCTATACACGACATACATACACACACACACTGACTAGTGTTTTAGTGTTTATAAAAAATTAATTCAACTTGCTAGATTTAGCCCCTCATGTTTGCCATCTTAACCAATTTACCACAAACCTTGTATCCTACTATTAGACTAATGGTATTTAACTAAGTTAAATAACTTAGTTCTCACTTTTCATTCCATAACACATAAAACCATACTAGTGAGTAAAACATTCGGGTTTTGGGGTGTTATATACGGGTGTTGAATAATTTTCGACTTTAATCATTATGTTACGAGTTTGTAATATGTTGCCGATTATGTTATGCTAGCATTTTAGGTTAATAAACAATATATACCAACATCAAAACATGTGCATACGATAAGCAATTCGATAACAATCATCAAAAAACAACATACAATATAAATAAAAGATAAATATTTACAATGTTTCAAATCTAAAACAACAAAAGGAAAATACAATAAGAAACTACGACGACGGTGGTGGTGCTGGTGCATCGCCAGCTCGTAGAGGTAGGGCGCGCCCGCATGCATAGCAGTAATGGCCTCAACCATCCACTGTATGTTGCTCTGTATACGGGATACGTCCGCCCGTACGACAGCTACATCCGACTCGACCTGAGCCAGTCTCTCTTCCAACCCCGGTGGAGGTATCACACGCTGCCTCACGGTTCGTCGCTTATATGGGCGCTCAACCAGTATATCCTCTGCCCCTATGTGTGATCTATCACCAAGTTGGAGTCATCAATTGAAGAAATCAAAGAAATGTTGAAGACTTTGGTACAAAACTCTAAAACTCCACCATCAAATGCAGACTTTGCAAAAGAAATGTGGGCACATGTTCAACCATATCTACATCTTCAAAAGCAAGTTGCAGAAGAAAAACATAACATGCAAGTAGAGTTGATAAGACAAATGGTGGACGCCAAGTACAAAGATACTCAGGCAGAGGTTAAAGCCATTAAAAACTTTATCCTTAAAAACACTAGTAAAGCTCTCACTCTCCCTAAATATGAAGATGGTGCAAAAAGTGGGAGGAAGATTGCATGAGAAAGCTCCCACCTCTGTTCAAAAAGGTTGGAAAAGGATTGACACTACTGCTCTTAAAAAGGCGAGGCAAGAATAGATTTGCCAAGGCAGTAGGGAAAGAAAAGAGGAGAGATACTAGGGAAACTAACTTGCAGATAGCAGTGCAAGAGATCATTGAATGAAAGAAGATCCAAGATAATCAAGGTTCTTCAACACATGTTCTAGAAAGCACTGCTGCAACAACTATCCAAACACTCACGACTCAAACCACTGCTCCCATTGTCTAAACTTTGTTGGCACTACAAAAGTGTCAACAGATATTACAACTACACTACCACCACTACCAACACACAAGTCCCCCTAAAGGACTTCTTATCCAGGAAAGAAAAGCAACAACACAACCTCCACAACCATCATAAAAAGCACAAACACTTCAAACCAGAACCAGGAGAACTAAATTCATTGTCCAAGATAATGATGAAGAAACTCCTGATGCATCTCCTATTAAAACCACAACCACCATAGCAATATCCATCACATCTCAACCATCCACTACCACAACCACAACCACAACACTCACCATTACATTACCACCCACTACCATACTTGACCCATTAGAGTTAGAAAATGTATCAAAAGAGATACAATCCTTCTAATCTACAACTATCATTAGCCAACTTACAATTCCATCCCTCAAAAGATATCAAAAGCTAAAAAATGTACGAGAGTACCTGAATTTGAAAATCAAACAGGCTTAAAAGATAGCTGCTTTCAAACGCAAATGGAAAAGTGATAAAGAGGCTCAACAATTTTTACTGAATTCACAAAAGTGAATAGACTTGAAAACTTTGCAAAAGATGCCAGTCAGAAGTCTTCTCAAGGACCAGTAAACAACCCCAACCTCAAAAAGGAACTAAGGGAAGATTATCTGGAGTTTATAATGAAAAGAGTAAATTACTTTGTGAGTCCCTGTGTTTTAGAGGTTTTAACCACTTGAATCCAAAATCAAAAAGTTTAACGCTCCGAGTCCCTAACCACTAATTTTATAACATTTTGAGTTCCTGTGTTTTTTGGTTTTAACCACTTGAGTCCAAAATTAAAAGTACAAGTGTTATAAATTAGAATCCAAATGTTATAAAATAAGCGATTAAGGACTCGGAACGTTAAACTTTTTAATTTTGGATTCAAGTAGTTAAAACCACTAAAACACAGAGACTCAAAAAGTAATTTATTCTAATTTAAAATAAGCCTTATAGAGCCACAAAAGCTCAATTCTCTGGTTGGACTACAGAAGCCCTCCTAGAAGAAATCACAATGATTGAGATGTTAAAGCTCAATCCAGACATCAAGTCCACTCCTCTCAACTAGGCTGTAGGTAGAAAATCTATTGGTCAAAAAACAGTTGCATTGATAAGAATGAAGGAGGAGACTGAGGTTGCAAAATTTGGATCTATGTAATCCATGGCCAAGTGGCATGAGCCAACAATCAAAGAGAGATACAACGAATTAGAAGTATTAAGTGCAAAAGATCCCTTAGTCCCCAAAGGCCTAACTATGAAGATTTACCTATCAGCTCACTAGTTAATCCTCCTGAACTTCCATCTGCAAAGCATGTCTCCTTAATGGATAGAAGTCACCTCAAAAGACAAAATGAGATGTTAGCAGAAGATCTGAAAAACTATGAAGATGATATAAGGAATGAGGGAATAAAAAATGAACTTATGTATGGGCATCCAGATGCCAAACCAGAGGAGATGCTTGGGAAAATCTTGGGAAAACATATTCCCACACCTCTTCCCATAAAATCGGTCCTAGTAACTTCATCTGCCTCTAAAATTCTAAAATTGTCATCAGAAAGAGCAAGCCATGAATTGACAATAGTCAGGGCAAATGGATAGGTGAAAACGACTTCAATGAATAGTGTGATGAACCTGAAAATTGAAGATCTACAAGATCTACTTGGTCTTTCACTCTAAAGGGATGCTGATGACTTACTCTCAAAAAGATCTGAAAAGCAATTTAAAGCACAAGTTAGAGATAAGTTGAAGAGTTATAAAAATTGATCTAATCAACATCTGTTTTGGTATCATCTGTTCTAGGGGGAGATTGTTGGACATACAAAGCCATCTCCACTAGACACGTAACTGAAATTAGATGTTGGCAAGTGGGTTATATATTTTCAAAAAAGCATGATTGTTTACAAATAAGATTGGATAACATAAGTTTTTATCTTTACCTTTCAGATGAAAGTTGCAGCTAAGGCCACTAGCTCTGAATCACAAATAATGTTATTAAATCCGTTTCTCGGTATGAATAATCTGGTTTATCTCCAAACCACAATGAACATTAAATACTAACAATTATTGAACTAAATTAATTTATAGAAATGAAAGAATAGAACCTAGCCATAAATGAATGGATATGTACCTTGTTGGAAATTTGGTGAAAGGACATTTAGTGAATTATAATTTAATGAAATTATAATTATTAATAAACTCTTCATATGGTAAATTAAAGACTAAACTTTTAAATAGAGTTTTAATGTCTTTTAGTTTGAGTCTTTATGTTTCTAATTAAGTGAGACTTTTCACTCCTCCTCAACTCTTGTATAATAATAGGCTATGTGCCTCATTTGAGAGTAAGAACCTCTAGAAAAATACAAGAGAAGATACAAGAAAATTACATGAATATATGTAGAGTTATTGAAAAGAAAACATACTTGAAGACCCATGTGTTGGGTACTTAGAGAGATATGTTTTCTCTATTCGATTTCACCACCGTCACATCTTTATTTGTTCCATAAGTTCAAACACTACAATTATCCGGTGTAACCTCGGGCGCGTGGCCATCTTCGGCTGTATAGACTGCTTCGGCTGTTGTACCCTGGGAGACAGACGCGTCGTCTTTGGTAGAGGCGTGCAATCTGTTTTAAGGGAAGCGTGTTGAACACTTTCTTCAACCAAAATCGTCAACGTTTTAGTGTGCTCTTTGTTGCAGACAAGGAGTATTTTTCAAGACTCAAGATGATGAATACTCGAATCTAAGATGCTATCATGTGCGCATGAAGGACCCACTAGAGGTGCGGCTTGAATCAAAATTGGTATATATAATTATATTTTATATTCCTTTTGTTTAGTTACTGCAACTGGTATTGTACTATGATATTTCATACGAATAACGAGAGTCTCATTATTATATACTTTGTAATATATTTTATAAAAGGTGAACCTAGTTCCTACATACCTTTCCTTGATTAAAAGTTTATCTATAGGCCATGGCATCTCACATCCATGAGCTGCCCTTTGTATACAACTTTTAAAGAGCTGCAAAAATAGATTATAGATTTGTCTCAGGTAACAAAATTAGCATAATTAAATCCTCATTCCGAATTAACTAGGATATGAGATTGTCAGTAGAGGAAAACCTAATATTCGTACTAACAATTTGGCGCGTCACAAATTTGGACATCGTTGCACACAACACACTAATCCATAATTTAAACCTTTTGTAATATAAAAGAAAAGTTTAATGTTAAAGATTAAAATCTCTAAAGAAAAAAAAACAAAGATTTACATAAAAGAATGCATGATATGATGAAAGTTAATTACATATGTTAATAATGGTGCAATTGAGTTCATACATACACATCACATAAAAGTAGTTTTTTTAAGGATGTTGAACAATTATTATTGTAGCTTTTAAGAATATTGAACAATTATTAGTGTAGCATTTTTCTTTATCAATTTTTTGCAATGTTTTAAAATCGTATTTGTATACTGTATCGGGTTAGGCTCAGAAACCTTTTAAACGATTGTATCAGGCGATTCAACCGAATAATTAGTCAATCCTATAATTCCATAAAAATACAAATTGAACTCAAAAAATAATCCAAAACTACATAATCTCAACCAAACATCAAATTTCAACAAAGTTTTTTTTATAAACAAAAGGCTACAATAGTTTTATGGCATTGGAGTGTTTACTTAGTCAAGTTCACGATCACTTTAAAGACGAAAGTCACTGTCATCGCAATCCTCATCAACAAGAAAATAACTATTTTCGTTTCCTACGATATAAGATAAGAAGCTTTAGTTACTAAATTGAACATGGGTACGTATAACCCGGTTATCAGTATGCACTTCTAACACTAGATTTTTCAGGGGCTCGAAAACTAAATTGGTACCCTAATTAGACCAGACTTTATCGTGTATCGGTGATGTCTCCAGAAGTGCCACAAAAAATCTAAACTAATGGCATAAGAACTAAATGCCACTAAAAATGTATGCTAAGAAATTGCGGCATATACAAAGTGCCATTAAAAGCCTACATTAGTGGCACAAAAGCTAAATGCCATGAAAAATGTGTGCCACTACATGGCATATTTTTGTAGTGAGATGATCTTCAAAGCCAAAAACATGATCTAGTGATCAAGAAATAAACAGAAGTTTGAACTAGATTCTTACCAAAGTTCGTGAATCTTGAACACCTAAATCAGAGCATCTATTGAAGATAAGCAAACATCATTCAAGCCCAAATCAAAGCCTTAGAACCGATGTTCAAGAAGAAACAAGGTGTTGGCCCATGCATTCAAGCCCAGAAGAACAAATGATATGAAAAGCCAAAACTGGTTCTCAACAGTCGATCATCATAAGTAGTGCATGTTCTAGATTCTCCCCATGACAGTGGTTATCTATCAACTGATGATTCCTAAGTGTTGATCTTCTCAACAACTGATAGTCAAAGAACTGCTGAGGAATAAAGAACTGACGCCCTAACTACTGTTGTCTCTCAAGTACTGATGAAGATTAAAGCACTACTGACTCAAGGTCTGATCATCCTTTGAAGAAAGCACTGATCCTCAATATCAGTGCTTAGGAAACAACAGTGGGAAGCTGCATCAGTGTTTATATGTAATATGTGTTTAATGTTATCAGTGTTGTGACACCTATGCCTCCACGACCATCATACGAATACAAAACCAATGAAATATTGTGTTTCATACTTGGGATTTGTATAAATGTGTGTATCATTTGCACATATCAATTCTTGTTCAATTTCGAGCTCTAAATCGTTTTCTGGAAAGTTATACACGAACTGATGCATAAACGTAATCAGTTTAACGCGAAAAACACTCCAGAATAGTGACATAGGCTTAACATACCTTAAATAATCCTTACATAACTTAGAGATAAGTTTTGGATGGTTTGGTGTGTCGAAAACAAGTTTATTCGATCGCAGGGACTATTTGCTTCAAACTGCGAAAGTATGTCGATTTATATAGTAACGAACATTCTAGAACTTGATCATAAGCTAAACATACCCTAAATATCCTTCACATAGCTTAGAAATAGGATTTTAGGGGTTCGGTATGTGAAAATAAACTTATTTGATCAATAGGGACTAAAAGCGTCAAAAAGTGCATAAGTTTGCATTTTCGCGCATATCTTACGTTCTGAACGTATCCGGACATCCAAAAATTTTTGTAATCATTAAAATATTTTATTTTAGTGATTGGAATGCAAAAATACCACTCGTCACGTAATTTTGATCGTTTTCGCGTCTGTTCGAGTTTTTGTCGTAATTAACCGAATAACGCAACCGTACGACAAAACAAACCGGCATCCGAGATGTTTTCAAGCATATTTCATGTTCCCTATGCTTTAAAATTCCTTATAGAGCCTTGAAATGGGGTTAATGGGGCTTAAACGCATCAAAAAATGCATAAAAAACCAAGTTTCAGTCATGCAGGGACTAAACTTGACAATCTGTCAAAGTTCTCTAGGAGGGGCCCGAAGACCTATGTGCATGTCTTCGCAGCCCACGACAACATGCCAGACAAAAACTTTGAATCTGGTCATTTGAGCTGATTTTGATGGTTTTGATCCCTGATTTTGAATACCATTTGATAGTTTTCAAGTTCCCCTTGTATTGTAAACCTTGGGCAACACTTGTATGATACAGATTAAAGCCCATATTACGTGAAATGATGCTAACGGTTCTTGAAAATCTATAAATACCCACTTGATTTCATTCATTCCAACTCACATTTTGATTCAATCTGCTCTAAGTTGGAGTTTATACTTCATACCTGAGCAATTTGAATAAAATTCTTCCTTGCTTGGACCTTTTGTAAGTCTCCTTCATGCTTGTTCATACATTTCAAGCATGAAAGTCAAACAATGTTTGACTTTCTGCTTTGACCATGATTTGGTCAACACAAAGTTCGTTCGAACTTTGCAACGTGAGCGTAATCACGATGGTTATAGTCCTTTGTGACTATACCTACTGATTACCACGTTGATTAGTCGAAGTGACGAGACAAAGTTTCAGTCAAAATACGTGTTTATGCGTATTTTGCAACGAAGCTATTTTCAGGTATCAAAACACTTTGTTTTGATATCAAACCTGTTTTCTAATTTAGTTAAACATGTTTTTACATGTTTAACTTGTCACTTTTAGTCTAGTGCTTGTTTAAGTCAAGCGGTCTTAACAACCGCTTAGACTTTTGAACCAGACCCGTTTGGTCGATCGTTAGGATCCAACCAAGCATGTTTCGTAACCATAGTTGTATAGGGAATAACCTTCCAAAGTTATACCTTATGGTCACTTAGTTTAATTAGTTGTATGATAGGTAGTTTATATGCCTTAGGAAAATGACCAAAATACCCTTTTCATGCATAATTTGTATATAAGCATATGTAACTTAATTTTTGTCACTTAAACTAATTATGCAACATATTTAAACATGTTAGGGCATATAATACTTGTCATAGGACTAGTTAGGCGTCTCGAACGCGCATTCGCACGAACGACGCGTTAAAGTAGCGTAAGCTACCTTAATTGGTCGTAACGGGTCGTAAGCACTTAGGATAGGTTCCGATTTAGAATGTATTTTTGTTAAACCATATCAAAGAGTTCCAATACTCATTTGGTTTACGAAACCTCATTCCACCCAATCTTCCGATTTAGATACCGATTGTTTATCATAGTGATTCCATGCTAGGTGCCACTTGATTCCTTGATTTCCTAGCTTTGTTAGGACACTTAATCAAGGATACTTGCAATCTCAAATGAGTACATAGACCCCCTCTCTTTTAAATGTTTTCAAGGTGATTATGTGAGTACATAGTCCCCTCTTTTATTGTTTTCAAATGTTTTGGGGTGATTCATATGTGCCGATACACTATTTTCATGATTTCAACTATATGATTACACACGCATGATACTTATCTTTTGACAAATTAAATTATTGTCCACGAATTAAACACTGAATTTCAAGTTTGTACTTATACATTCATTAACAATGATTAAGCCGATTGGTAGTACGATATAGCGCTATAGGACTAGACACCCCATTCCTGTTGTATGGAATGTCAGAAACCAAATTTTAACCAAATAGAATTTGCCTTTGTGGTATTTCTATAGTCTCTAAAGTGCAGTTTGATGCACTAAGGTTTGAATGTATTGCTAAATCGCGATTTATGGTATATTTCGATATACTACCAACGTGATACTGTTTGCTAAAGCATAATTTGATATGCTATTGTTTACTAAAATATAGTTTGATATATTACCAAACCACGATTTAGGTATGTTCCGACGTACTACCAACGTGATATTATTTACTAAAGTATAGTTGATATACTACCGACTTTGTTATTTCATGAACTAAAGTATATTTTAATATACTACCAAAGCATAGTTGATGTGCTATCTTCAAACCAAAACATAATTGATATGTTAATTACTGAACCAAAGTATATTTTAATATACTACCGATGTTTTTCATTCTTAAACCAAAGTATACTTGTGATATACTACCGGTTCTATTATTTCCGAAACTAAAGTATATTATAATATACTATCTATTTATCTATTTCAAAACTAAAGTATATTTAGATATACTACTCATTCACTTATCTCAAAACCAAAGTATATTCTCGTATATACTATAAACATTTTACCAAAACGACGCTTTTTAGAAACACAACTTTTACAAGGATTCATGGCTATTTTTGAAAACATAAAACCTTTTCTTGTGTTATCCAAAGCCATGAATCTAATACACAAATCCTATGTTACTCACATGCATTTTTATGCTGACGTACCTATTTTCACATATGTTTCAGGTGCTGCTATGTGACGATTATTGATGCATGCTACACATAGGATGGACTTGTGCCTTAGCGACTTTAAAACTTGAGAGACAATTATTTGTATTTATTTGATTTGTACTTAGACAATGAGTTCAATAATTCAATAAAACGATGCTATTTAATCCATGGTTGTGAAACAATGCTTCTGTTACGACACTCCCCGACGTTTCCGCCATGATTTGTTGTTTTACGTGGTCGGGGTGTGACAAGTGTTTTGTATTATCAGTGTTTAGAGGTTGTTAGGTTGTTAGATGTCACTGTCTAGGTGACGTTAGCTAAGATGCTCAGTGGTTTAGTTTGTACTATAAATAGAACAGTACCTGTACGGTTCTATTAGCTCTTTTGCACCAAGTCATCTTATACGAACAAATTAGTGAGCTCAGACTAAGGGGGATTCTAGTGTTGCATGCATGCATAGTTGAACTTTGTAATAGATACAATCTTTTGACTAATTAAAATCATGTTTGCTGAAAACTATTCTTCTTTGATTGTGTGTTAAAGTTTATTTCCATTTCCACTGCACATTAATCTCTGTTTTCATCTTCCATTTCTGTTAAACAACACAATCTAAGAAACTCAGATTCTAACAATTGGTATCAGAGCATAGGACAATCAAATTCGATCTAACAATCAATTTGACATAAAAGTTCAGCTCATATCTATTGATACTTTTAAATATTCGTATCAGTTGAAAAAACAGAGTAAAAGGTAATCACGTACAAAGTTGATTATTCGAAAAGCTTTTGTAAAATCAACCAAGATGGCATCACAATCACACGACCCTCACAACACCGGAACACTATTCAAGCCACATATGCTTGTCAGATTCGATTACAATATCTGGCAACGTAGGATGGGCCATGTGTTAGCTCAGCAAAACATCGGCTGCTGGAAGTCAGTCATCTATGGACCACATGTTCCACAGGTGCCTAGTACTGAAGATCCCAAAGGCTTTGTGCCTAAAAGCCCTGAAAACTACTCAGAACAAGATTTTCAAAAAATTGAACTAGATGCAAAGGCTTTTAGCATATTAGCCTCAGCTTTTCCAAATGGCATTTATGCTGGATTGTTACATTGTAACAGTGCCAAAGAGCTGTGGGATGCTCTAAAAGAGCAGTTCGGTGGAACAGAAGAGGTTATCGAAAATAACAGGGAGGTTTTGAATCAATAGTATGAAACGTTTTTCCATGTCAAAGGAGAATCACTAACACAACAATTTGAACGTTTTAGTTGTCTCACTAGTGAACCTAAACTTGTTAATGTTGAATTTGCGAAATCAACTCTAAATAGTAGGTTTCTAAGATCACTACCTGAAAAATGGGACACAATTGCTTTTGTGACCAGATATTCTGTTGGATTCAAAGAATTAAGTCTGACCCAACTTCATGGTCGACTTCTCACCTATGAGAGAGAGAGTTGAACCAGAAAAAGAAGTTACATGAATCCGGGAAGGTAGCTGATGATTACACCTTTGGTAACACAGCACTTCTGGGTCTAGAAGAATCTGGTAGTAGTAAAGATCAGAGTTATGATCATTCATTGATATAACTACTGGTGGAGCTTTTAATAACTCAGATTCTTACTCACCCAACTATGCTTTTACAACAAGTGGAGAAAACAAGAATTCTGATAACTTATGCTTTGAACTCAATGATCTCCAGCATTTTGATCCCACTGATCTGGAGGAAATGGACATTTTGCACCAACTAGCACTGCTGAGTGTAAGAACCAGCAAGTTTTACAAGAGAACAGGAAGAAAATTTCCAGGGTTACATGGGAACTTAAAAGTGGGGTTGGATAAATCAAAGTTAAAGTGCTACAAGTGTAATAGGCTAGGACACTTTGCTAGAGAATGTAGAAGCCAAAATAGTGGACGAATCATAACACATCCTAGCCCTAGACATCACAACACATAAAACACTATGCACTATTCCCAATATACCCCTGCTGCTCATGTAAACACTACTCATTATGCACACCCTATAACACCTGTTCCAGTGCAATATGTTCAAGCCCATATCCCACAAATTCAGTATGTCCAAGCCCCAGTCTCTCAAGTGCAACAACCTGCACTACAACATGCTGCACAAACATCTGCACCAACAGAGGCCAATCAGCAAAGCTTCTTTACCCAAGGCTTTGTTGATTGGAGCAGCATGCCTGATGATTTATCTGATGAAAACTTTGCTCTACTTGCTAAGAATGATGCTCTTTGTGAAGAATTTTGTTTTGTAGCATTAGAGTCAATTCCTGAAGGGTTGGAAACTGAAGAGGGAGAATCCAGTGCTGAAACAGTGGATGAGATTGCTGAAGCAGTGGTTACTGCTGTTGTTGGTGAACAGTTGTTATGAAAGGAATCAAAACCACTGTTAGAACCTCTTGCAGACCCATGGTGTAAAGAAGAAGAGAAGAAGAACAATAGTGCTTGTGAGAATGTCTGTGACTGTGCCATGATGGCTACAGCTAAGGGAGCTTCTGCAAGCTTAGATAGTCTTTGGTAAGTAGATAGTGGAGGCTCTAGGCACATAACTAGATGTAGAGCCCTAATCAAAGAATTCAAAACTCATGGAGGGGGTGATATATCTTTTGGGAACAATTCTAAGGGAAAGGTGTTGGGGTCTGGAACAGTTCAGTCAGGAAAAGTCAAGTTTGAAAATGTTAATCTCATTGACAATCTAAAGTTCAACCTCCTTAGTGTCTCATAAATGAGTGACAAAGGCTTTCGGTCATTCTTTACTAAGGAGAGTTGCAAGATTGTTGGACCAGAAATGGTCAAAAAGATTGGAGAAATAATAGCCAATGGAAAAACTCAACTTGTTGCTCAAAGAAGTGGCAATGTTTATGTAGTTGATTTGTCAAAAGAGAGCCCTATGAGTGATGCCTGTCTGTTCTCAGCTGCCTTTATCAAAGAGACAGAATTATGGCACAGAAGATTGGGGCACACAAATCTCAAGACAATCACTGCTTTGTCAAAACAAGGCCTTGTAAGAGGTCTTCCACAAAAAATGTTCACTTGTTCTGAGCATTGTGTTTCCTGTTTAAAAGGTAAACAACATAAAAGCTCATACAAGTCCATTGAGGAGTCCATAACAACCAAGTGTTTGCAAATGCTGCACATGGATTTGTTTGGCCCAGTAAAAATCATGAGCTTGAAAAAGAAAAGATACCGTTTGGTCATTGTAGATGATTTTTCTTGGTTTACATGGACTTATTTCTTACATTCTAAAGATGAGACTGCAGGCATTTTGCAAGACTTTGTCAAATATGTTGAAAAGCAATTTGACTTGCCAGTAAAAATCTTCAGAAGTGACAATGGAACAGAGTTTAGAAACAAGGAGTTGGATGAGTTTTGTGTGTCAAAAGGGATTGTAAGGCAATACAGCATCCCAAGAACATCAGAGCAAAATGTGGTGGTTGAAAGGAAAAACAGAACTTTAATTGAAGCTGCCAGAACAATGCTTGCAGATTCAGGTTTACCCTTAACTTTTTAGGCTGAAGTTGTAAACACTGCTTGCTATGTGCAGAATAGAGTTTTGATTAACCCCAGGCATCAAAAGACTAGCTATGAAACTCTGTACAAAATCAAACCACTGATGTCATATTTCAAAATCTTTGGCTGCCCATGTTTTATCTTAAACCTAAAAGATTCAATTTCAAAATTTGCAGCCAAAGTAGATTGTGGTTATCACTTGGGATACTCAACCACTGCCAAGGCCTACAAAGTGTTTAACACAAGGACTAGGTGTGTGGAAGAGACTTTGAATGTAAAGTTCAATGAACTTTCATCACTGAAAATCCCAGCAAACCCTGCTGAATTGTTTGATCTTGATAAATTTACTTTTGAAGATGTGTTTGTCAAGCCTAACCTTGCAGGTACACGACAATCTTCACCACAAGACTATGGATATGATGTTATAATTCCACAACACAAATTCACATCCACCATCAGAGCAACAGATGTTCAAAACAGCTGTCAAAGCTCAACCACTACTGCATCAACAGTTGTTGATCAAAGTAGCCCTTCAACCTCTGCCACCACATCTTCAACCACTGTTGATAAAAATTTGCCAACAGTGGATAAAAATCAACATTATGCCACACTCATTCCTCCTATCCCTCCACCTCCATTTCAAACAGATGTTGGATCATCAAAGTCACCAACATATGTTAGCTTAGATGATTCCCATCTGCAGCCTTCACCATTTATTGCCATTGTTCCATACAAGGGAGATCTAAGCTTCCTGAAGTCTCATCCACCAGATCAAATCATTAGCAACATCAATGAAGGGGTTCTCACTAGAAGTCAATCCCAAAACATTTGTCTTTTTGCTGGCTTTCAGTCACTCCATCAACTAGTCAAGTACCAAGAGGCACTAAAAGATAATAGTTGGGTAGAAGCTATGCAAGAGGAGCTCCAACAGTTCAAAAGACAACAAGTATGGGAACTTGTACCACTGCCAGAGGGTGTGAGTCCTATTGGCACAAAGTGGGTCTTCAAAAACAAAACTGATGAAAGGAGCATTATTGTCAAGAATAAAGCTAGTGTCACACCCCGACCGCGTTAAAACAATAAACCACGGCGGAAACATCGGGGAGTAATCCTATATCTCTCGCAGAACGAGGCTAGTGTTCCAGGACCATAATAGGTCACGAAAATGAGGGGTTGGCCAGACAAGGACCAGGTGGCAGGTAAACCTTAGAGGATGATGTGGCAGGTAGGCGCCCGAGTACACGGGCATGACCAGGTTGGTCTGCGTGCACTGGCGCATGGACACTGAAGTGACGCGCGCGGGCGCACCAAGGTGAGCCAATATGGCACGACTGTGTGGCGTGCTCGTATCGATTCACTGGTGGCTGGAGCACGCGCACATGAAAGTGAGCCAAACCGGTGCACGCGCAAGGGTGGTGCAGACCTACTCGCGCATGAAAGTGAGCCAAGGTGACGCGCGCACCAGAGTGTCTGTCAGGTGCACATGAGTGGTGCAGG
The DNA here is from genome assembly GCA_030545235.1 of Helianthus tuberosus. Lineage (NCBI taxonomy): Eukaryota > Viridiplantae > Streptophyta > Magnoliopsida > Asterales > Asteraceae > Helianthus > Helianthus tuberosus. The sequence goes on along the minus strand of CM060415.1, from coordinate 31,155,187 downwards.
CCTGGGGCGCAAGAAAGTGAGCCAAAGTGGCGCGTGCGCACCAGAGTGTCTGTCATTCGCGCGCACGATAGAAACTTCCAGACTTTAATGACAGAGTAGTTTCATTTCTGCATTTGAAACGGACGAGTCAACAGTTTTAACTGAGAATTAAATGACAAATTAAAGTGCATTGAAGATGTTCAACGAAGTTTAATTTTCTTCTTTAAATCGTTTTGGCTGTTTCGACTCAGATACTGTATAAATACAACATCATTTTCACTGCAGAAAGATACCAGCTATAACAGCAACATATGCAAACAATTCTCTACTCACTTTTGATCTTCTCTTTACTTTTTTGAAGGTAGACTTCGGGTCCTCGTGCCAGCTCCGATAGTACACAGTGCTTCGACTGTTGTACCCTGGGAAACAAAACGAGTTCTCTTGGGAGACTTAGAATTTGTTTTAAGGGCCATGTGTTAAACACAACCCTCAGCCAATCTGAATTTTTTGTTTCATCTTTAATTCTTGTAGTTTGGTTATTTAAGTTGTAAAATTACTGTATTTTGTTCTGCTTTCTTTATTTCTGTATTGTAATTATTGAATAAAATTGTTTTATTTTATTTAATTATGCGAATGGTTCCTACAGAAAACATGAATTTTTTTAAACTCAATTGGGATCCCCGTGATACAGATTACATAAACACGAATGATTCTGATGAGCTTAGGCAAATTCACGCGAAAAACATATCAAAAATGCTGATAGTAATTCTTGAACCATTGTTGATTTCTCATTTCGGAAATTCTATCATTGACCTGCTATTTATGAAATTTGAGGAGCATGTTGCTGAATATCTCTCATCAAAAAAGAAACCAAGAAGCTTATTCGTAACCATTTCATTGACCAAGAAATGAACATATAATGAGGCAAATTCGTCTTTTGGTTATTGTTTTTCTGTATTAATATATGTATTGTTACCATTGCATACAACATGGGGAAGGATCCACTAAAAAGTGGATTTTGCCTAAGTAGCCTAAGAAGGATTGTGATGATGACATGTGACACTCCTAATAAGTAGGAATCAAGGGCATTTTGGTCCTTATAAATAGGAGTGAAAATGACATGTGACACCCCTTTTGTTTTTTAAAAATACAAAAAAAGTCTAGTACAAAAAAATCTAGCACAAAAAATCTAGTACAAAAAAATATAGCACAAAAAATCTAGTACAAAAAATATAGCACAAAAAATGTAGTACAAAAAAATATAACACAAAAAAATCTAGTACAAAAAATATAGCACAAAAAAATTCAGCAAAAAAATGTAGTACAAAAAAATTCAGTACAAAAAATTGAGAAAAAAAAATTTAAGACAAAAAAATTTAGCACAAAAAATTTAGTACAAAAATATAATACAAAAATATAGTACAAAAATCCAGCACAAAAAAATGTTATACAACATAGAAATACAACACATTTTAGTGGGTTTTTTTAGTCTTCATATTTTATATAGCAATATGGTACTCAAATTAAAGATAAAAAGACGCTCGATTTTATGGTGAAATTTTTATGAAAAAATAATGTCGTATAAAAAAGTTATGAACGTTTAAAAAATGGGGGATGAAATATGCATGTGCCTTACATGTGGAGAGAGAAAGTCCATAAATAGGATTTTCCCAAGATACCCTTGCACTCCTCTTTTCTCCTACACTTTATCTTAACCATTGATTTAAAAAATGAATGGTTAAGATTCCTTCTCATCCTACTTAGGCAAAATAAACTTTTTATTTGATCTTACCCTACAACATGAACCCTCTATATATATGTACTAGGTGTACGCCCGTGTGAATACACGGGTTTGTTCTAATAACGATCGGAATCAAATACTATGAACAAAATGTAGCTAATAAACAAAGTGTCGCTGATAGTCTATCTCAAACAAACAGCCAAACAACATCTTCTTTGATTAACTATCTGCATATCTTTTTCATTCTTCTATCGATCAAGTCTCCAGCAAACACTATCAATAACCTTTCCTTATGAAATATAGACTAATCACAACAGATTATCAAGAAACGTTTTGATAGATCAACAAACTCTGATGAGACTATCCGCTGATGATGCTCAACCACTGATGACGCTGAGCAGTGCTTTCCATTAAGGTTGAGCAGTGCTTTCCATTAATGTTCAGACATCTAACTATTTTAACAACCTCTAAACACTGATGATGCTCAACCACTGATGACGCTGAGCAGTGCTTTCCATTAAGGTTGAGCAGTGCTTTCCATTAATGTTCAGACATCTAACTATTTTAACAACCTCTAAACACTGATGCATTACAAACACTGTTACATTAATACAAATGATTACTAAACTCTGATGAGGTTATCTACAGTTGATGCTCAACCACTGACTGATGAGGCTGACCAGTGCTTTCCATTAAGGTTGATCAGGCCTTGACTTCAGCAATACTTTGACTTCAACAGATGATTGGTCTTCAACAGTCTTTACATCCAACAGAGCTTTGCATAACAGTCTTTATAAGCAATCGGACTTTAGAGTTCATAAGTTGTTAAGTGCCACTGCTATTGGAGGGAAATAATGTTCAAATACTGTTATTGGGGATCATCTGTTGAGAACCAGATGCATCAATCACTGTATCAACAGATGTATCAAGTAATGTTCAAACACTGTTATTGGGGATCATCTTTTTACTAAGGTTATTTTTCCAACCATGCAGTCATACCATTACATCACCAACAAAAGTCCATACAATACATTAAATTTAAAATAGCCTTTTGAAAATACTGTAAACCAAGCATTGTACTACACAAGCAAATAAAACGCTCAAATTTCGACCTTGTGAGAGTAATGTTCAAATGTTTAGCACCATATGCATCAACTATCATGAACGGCAAGTTGATATCGGTTTGTGTTGTTGATGACAGCTCGAATTATCTTTCTCTGCAGCTTCCCTAAGTCTCTGGAGAGCAAGCCGATCTTTTGTCAAGTCTATTCCCTCTGTTTTCTTGAACTCGCCAACGAAGAAATCAAACAACGCTTTATCAAAGAATTCACGTCCAAGAAACGTATCACCATTTGTCGCTTTAACCTGTATAAACGAAAACAATTAGTATATATTGAGATATCCACTTAACAAAGAAACGATTCTTGGACCGAGAAACTGGATACCTCAAAAACACCATTTGATATCTCCAAGATGGAAACATCTAAAGTTCCACCACCAAGATCAGAAACCGAGATAAGACCTTCTTTGTTATAAAAAAACGACGCTTTCTTTTACAACTACACTAAGTATCTATTTTGTGGAGCCAACTAAAATTTTGTAAATACAGCAAAATAAACACTTGAAATGTTAAAAGTACTTGGAAAGTGTTTGGATGCGCGTTTTAAACAAATATCTCGTCTTTGAATAAGTTAACATGTTAAACTGCCTATGCTTAACATTACAAATAACCAGTTTAATAGTAGCAGCAAAAAATTGAAGGCACATCCAAATACCCCGTTAAATACATTAAAAACTAAAGATAGAAGTGTGTTTTTCATACCCTCCCATGAACACTACTCTTTTAGTTGAATATTTTTTAGAAGCATTATGCAGTTCAAATCATCGATATATCACTAATCACCAAAAGTAATATGAAGCGGCAAATGAAAAAATAAAATAGAAAACACTGCATCCATACCTTTTTATGATACTGGCAATATATTCCGTTTTTATGATACTGGCAATATATTTTTTAGAAGCATTCTGCAGTTCAAATCATTGATATATCGCTAATCGAATCCGCTGTCCTTTGCTAAGAACTGATCTCCATTCACAGCTTCTACATTTTAGTAAAAATCGGTCACAAATAGGTCGTAAATAATTATTAGGTGAGAGTGTGAAACTATGTAAAGGCGTAAAGCTATGTATATCTACTTTATATTCATTTAATTTAAACTAACAGTAACACTTTCACATATTCAAATTCAAATCCTTCAGAAAATTATGCAGATCTATAACTTAATTTTACAATAAACCTTCTCAATTGCCAGTCAGATTCAAATTGTAGATCATTAATACTTAGATAATCATATAACCAGATAATCATAAGAGCAAAATTAACTACCATTTCACATATGCAAATTATTAGGTTTGAATATATATATTCACCTGAAGAAAGAGTTCGAAATCAACTTCATCGCCTAAATTCTGATACGAATCATGAAGAAACACAGCTCATTCATCTTTAGTGAGATTCTCTCCTACGTTCTTCGGTTTTGACATCCTCGATGGCAAATCACCGAGCGTGACACTTCCGGTTTCTCTCGTCACCGTCAGAAACTGATCATCAAGTAAAAAAACAATTCCATAACAAAATAAAGAAAAAGTAGGGTCAAATGATATTTTTATAAAGGAGTTAAGTCCTCCAAACGCCACTGCAAAGATAAGCCCTCAGGGATGAAAATGGCATTTTACTCTAACCAAATACTACCTCTATAGAAGCTCGAATCAAGTGAATAATTCTAACAAATATATGTGTCTTCTCTGCCTCAAAAGATCTCCACTGAACTAACGTTTTGTACACGATACATGCGGAGACAGGTCTAGTTTTGTCAAAACGCTTATCTTCCAGCAAACATTTGATCAAAGCATCATGATTTTCCTATTGTGACAAGAAGAAATAAACTTTGTTAGCCTTGTTTGTAGTTTAAAAATAGTGTAACAGTTCTGCATTCTAAAATCTAAATTTTGAATTCTGAATCCATACCTGTTGTCTATCAGTTAGTGATTTTGTGATCCAACTCCTGCACAAAATAGTTTATTTAACTTTGTAATATTTCATTAAACGGTTATAAACCTTATAATTGTTCGTCATTTGTGGTAATACCTTTATCTTTTCTTGCTCCACATGTGGTGTTTCAAAATCATCCTTTGTTTCATGACCATTAACCAAATGCTGTAACGTCATATAGGAGATTATATAGGACAAGCCTGAGTGACAAATTACAGTTGGAAAATACTCTGGAAAATAAAAAGGTTGAGAAGTTTATTTTAATGACAATTAGCACTCAGTTTCATGACCATTAGCACTCTGTTTCTTCAACACTCTGGAAAATAAAAAGGTTGAGAAGTTTATTTTAATTATTAAAGAACAACCGAGAAAACATGACAATTAATATAACTAAAATCAACTGTCAGTTCTACAGATTTACCAACATCCATCAATTCCAAATATCAATACAATATGAGCCCACAGATTAACAACAACAATCAAGCCAACGGCACAAGAGATTGTTATGACAACGAACAAATTGCTTAAAAAACTAACCTGCCATGAAGAAGTTATTGTTGGCACTGCACCGTTATTGAGAGCATCCAAAAAGGACTGGGTAATGCCAGCAAAAATAGGTCCAGTCAACCAAAACATGCAAGAAAGTACAAGAACCTTGTACATCTCCAAAGAACTCAAGTATTTCCCACGGTTGAACTCAACACAAGCCTGCATTAACCAAGATATGTGATCAGTTTATAACTACCAAAACATTAAATAGGCATTTGACACTTCTCAATCACACTTGAAACAATTATCGAAATTTGTCATTATGAAAAATCTAAGAATTTGACTCGCCATAAAATTCTCAATACAATGTTTCTTTCTATAATGACAACTCACACAGACCCCGGACGTTCATATAGCTTTGTATTTCCTTTTACAATACAACTCAATGGACAAAACCGGCATCCAACTTAATAAAAGAGAGTAACTTATTAGAAATATACCTGACCAAGAAGAGCAGGAATATTATCTCGGTCTCTATCTAATACAATCTTGAATGCAGCAAAAGCCTGATCCACGTCGCCCTTTGCTAGTAAAAGTTGTCCTGTAACCAAACATATATGATAACTGTAATTTTTATGGGATATGTAATAACCTAACCGGTCTGCTTAGATTAATAAGAAGAACAATCTAGGACAATATTCCCACTTAAAAATTTGTTCACTTCTTATGGTTCTGTACAAAAAAAAAAAGCTTAATATGTTACCTTTGCCAATCCAAGTAAAGGCTCATGGATATCAATTCTCCCTCTGCGCCAAACCGAAATATTAAAATAACCACCAAACAACCGGTAAGATGCAAATTCACACAAGTCATTATGTCTACCTAATATTTGTATCCTAATTTCCTACATGAATCACTTTCTTAAGAAAAACATGTGTTTATGTAATTCTGGAGCTCATCAGGAGAATTTTATTTTTACTGTAATGTAAAATCCAAAAAAACCCCAATAAGTTAAGAATTCTAAACCTACCTACCCAAATTATAAGAGGTTTCAAACAACTTATTAGGTTTTTTTTTCAATTTCACATTACAGTGAAAATAAAAACTTATTCTCTTAAAGCAGAGCCACATGAAAGTTTGACCTAACCATGAAAATTCCATCTAGGGCCATCATCGCATAACCATAGCTAGCAACATCATATAATCATTGAATCCTCTTAACAGATGTTAGGTAATTACATTAGATGTAAGTAGAGAATGGAAACTAACCGCGATAATGAGCCAAAGATCGAGAGGAGCTTGTTCGGCTTTGAGAATGTCGAGAATATCAGTCGCATCTCGAGGAAGCTGGTCCAAAGCCACTCGTACTTCCTCCTCGGATTTTTGAATCGGAATATAAACGCAGGCCATTACCTCATAAATTAGGGTTTGGCCTAATTTATTTATTTATTTTGAAGGAGAAAAGAAAGATAAGGCGGAGGAGAGAGAGCAGATTTTGAAAGGCTTGGAGTGGTCTCACAAAGAAGAAAGAGAGAGCAAATATAGTATAGAGAGAGAAAGCAGGGTTTGAAATCTTCAGATGAGATATTTTAATAGAGAGAGAGAGAGAGAGAGAGGGATATTGAAATTATGGTTTGGATTTTAAAGTTTTGAAAGTGGAGCATCTTTTAAAATTTGAAAGTGGAGCCAAAATTTGAAAGTGGAGCCATATTTATTTAGATATATAGATATATTAATTAACATTTTAAATTGTGATTTATGACATAAGCGGAATGACATAAGCGGAGTCTATGTGGCATCCTATGTGGCATACCTAATATCATGACAAATAAGCAAAGTGAGGTCATGCTTTAAGCTCCTTTTATAGTATAGATAGATTATTTTCCTATATTGATATTTGTATGTATTAGTGACAATTCATATTTTATATATTTTATTAGCTAAAGAAACTTTTCATGACAAGATACTTTTTAGTGGTGATATACATTATAACAAAAGCATATTTTTAAAAATATGTGATTGATTATGAAATTTAATTAATAATAGGTATTAAAAAATGAGAGTTTAAAAATAATAGACAAGCACCAAGACTGTAAAAGGCAAGTCCTAGTTAAAGAGAGAAAAAGAATGAAGAGACAAAAAAAAAAGGCATATTTAACGCCCAAAAAAAAATAGCATGTAGTTGCAGGCAACTACGTCCTTTGTAAACCTTCAACATATGATATTGGCAATTTGCCACTAAAAAAAAAAATAGCATGTAGTAGTAGGTAACTACGTCCTTTGTAAACCTTCAACATATGATATTGGCAATTTGCCACTTATTTAATGCTCAAAAAAAAAAAAAAAAAAAAAAATAGCATGTAGTAGTAGGTAACTACGTCCTTTGTAAACATTCAACATATGATATTGGCAATTTGCCACTTATTTAATGCTCAAAAAAAAAAATAGCATGTAGTAGTAGGTAACTACGTCCTTTGTAAACATTCAACATATGAATATTGGCAATTTGCCACTTGCAACACCACATATTATGGTATTGCTTGGAACAACTATGCTATTTTAGCATTATCTTTCTTGGTATGTGTATCTTCGTTTGTTCCCATACCGCTTGAACCTATCTACTCTCTCTTCTAGAACCTGTCTACTCTCTCTTCTAGATACGTTTCTAGGGTTTCTCTCTTTCAAACACTATGTTCCTCGTATACAGTCTTTTGATTTTTCACATTTCTTCATACAGACTTAGGGTTTCGAATGGTTTGAGGAGACTGGAGTCGAATTGACTGATTTTGTGGCTTGAAAATATCAAACTGAGTGAGAGGAATTGAAGTTGACGTCATCAGATGTTGAATTACCGCAACGAAAACCTAGGGGGCGTTTGGTTCGTAGGAATTCAATAGAATTTAAAGGAATTGAAATCTGAATTCCATATCTTAAGATGCTTGGTTTATAGAATTTGATGGTATTGGACTCTAAATTCCAATCTTCATATGCATTTCCATTGTCAACCAAACATATGAAGATTGAAATTTAGATTCTAATTCCATCAAATTATGTGAACCAAACATTTTAAGATATGGAATTCAGATTCCAATTCCTTTAAATTCCATTGAATTCCTGCGAACCAAACGCCCATGACATGTGAATTGATTGACGGTGCAATCAATGGGTCATCAGTTGTATTAAAATAACAAGTGATAGGGATTTGCGAGTGAAACAAATTGCAAATTATTGCCAAGAAATCGAATTGGTGGGGTAGATTAATGGTACAATGAATTCTCAATTATACGTGACACAGCTAATGGATATTTTGAATTGAAGATGAAACAGCGCAAGATTGGAAAAAAATATATATAGATGAAAAAATTTTGAACTGGGACCCTTGAGATGCCATCTTAAACTTGATATAAAATTAACAAGTTTAACCTCCACTTTTTTTTTTTTTTTTATAAGGTATAAATGTATTATAGATTATATATATATATTGATAGAGAGGATACTTAATTAAAAACGCATAGTTAAAGTGAGAACTCGAATACTCCTATTTAATAAAGAGAATGAAACTTTTAATGAAGGATAAACAAAATTGGAAATAAAATATAAAACTTTTCAAACATTTCTATCTTTTTCATATTTTATTATTTAAAAAAAATGCTCTATAAATTCACAAATTTTCTTATCTTTCGTTTGAATATATTTGAGCATATTCTTTACACTTAAAAAACAAATAACGTGTCATACTACGTAGCCATATGGTTTAGTTTTTGCTTTTAGTTTAGTTTTGGGTTAGGTTTTTGGCTTCGTTTTTTAGGTTTTGAGGGGATTAGATTTTTGGAGGGTGCGAGTGAGGGGTTTAGGTTTTTTTGGGAGTTTAAATTTACAGTTTAATTTTTAGGGTTTTTTTTGAGTGAAGGGGGAGGGGGGGGGGGGGGGGGGGGCGTGTGGTGTGTTTTAGGTTTTTGATGGGTGTGGGGTTTACGGTTTTTTTTTTGTAGTGTTGCACATGTGTAATTCTAATTTATTTATTTTTTTTAAAGAAAAAGTTGTTAAAAAAACTGGTGTGTTTTTTAGTTTTTTTTTTTGGGAGTTTTTGAGTTCTCGGGATAAAAAGAGTTTTCGCTTGAACCCTCCCCTATTGATAGATGTAAGTGATTTTCGATTACTTTAAGACATAAATAAATATCTTTACCAAGTTCCTATGATATTTAAGTAATAACATATGATCTTTATGTTACATACAAATTTTTGTCACTTACTTTGAACATAATATTTTCTTCCTTGTTATTGCCTATCACCGAAAATTAAGTTTTATTCGGTTCATTCCGTCAAAGAATATTAACGAAACTGTTTATGGATACAAACCTGACCGATCGATGGATGGTAGGCCATGGTGATCATGGAATTCCATATTTTGTTCTATAATTGTGTGTAAGCACACACATATGAAAGAAGGATCGAAAGTTTGATTTGTTACCTTAAGTACGAAAAGAGATGCTGATTGATCTTGCAAAATTGTGACATTTTGCAACGACTTTCGTAGAGAATGGTAACAATGATAACGGATCCAGTGACTCAGATAGATATATGGCCACAAACATTAAATCTCCATTGCAGCCGAATGTACCTCATCCGCAATTCTTAACTCCAAACTAGACCAGCCTCATGCGTTGGAGGAGGTGGTCTGAATTAATGGAATCTATTCCAGCAGACTTCAACATGACCGCATCGTGGGGACCACACACAAACAAATTTAAAAATATATTTTAATATAAATGGGTGGGAGCGGGGTGTGTAATGTGTAGGTTTCGATTGGTTTAGCTTGCAAGGAAAAAGGTAACTTTTTTTAAGTTAGAGGTTTGGAATGATGTGACGTACTAAGACGGTGGACCTAAGAACTATAAGACTGTAAACTTAATTATATACGTATTATGTATATTTAGGACAATTAAACTTATGTTTATATGTATATGTAACAATAATTAGCGGAGGGTTATTGTTAGGGATAGAATTTCATAGCATGTGGATCACGGATTCTCAAATGTAGCCTGGATCACGGATCCTCGATTCAGTTTGAAGTAAGGATCCTCAGAAGAAGCTGCAAAGATAAGGATCCAGGATCCTCATTGTAATCCTAACGCTAACAATTGTTTCCATCATGTTTTAATTTATTTTGCAGGTGTATTCGAATACGACTTGGTCCAACCGAGATTCTAGGGGAATATGCTTGATGATTCTGCATGTGCAAGGACTCTTTGACCGTTATAGTGATCGTGGGGAGCTTGCACCATTTGCGGATAGTTAGTTAGCATAGATAGTTTTTATTTTTAAAGGGGATACAAGCTTGATTTAGAAAAAGAATAAGCTGCACTCATACACACATTCTTTGAACTCTCTCGGCTATCATACACTTACACACTAGCAATTATTGTAACAAGCTTGATATCATCCCAAGTTGTAAACTTTGTTTATCTAATATAGTTGGTGATCGGTAGTTTTCATCACCCGAGGTTTTTTATGCCGGAGATTATTCATTGATCAAGGGCTTTTTCCTTGTACAAATCCTTGTGTCAATTATTCCTTTCATTCATTTGTTGCTTATTTAATTGTCCAATTAACCAAGAATCATACCTCACAAAGATCAGATTTGGTTACATTATCCTTGTGTGATTTTTGACCAAAACAGTTTGGCGCCCACCGTGGGCAATCGGTGCTTCATCCTTGAAAAATTTCGTTCATTTCATTCATTTCTGTTCATTACCTTCAACCATATGGCTTCTCATGCGAATGACACTTCAAGCTCCATGCCGGCAATTACCACTTCACAGGGCATTCCACCTTTGCCTCCTGTTCCTTCTGGATCCCAGAAGAATGCTGAGAATGCTGCGAAGAAGACAACCCCCGTTTTCACAAAAAGCAACTACTGCTGTTTCTTCTAGTCCTACTAACAATGATCTTTATTCTTTGATTTTGCAGATGAAGGATTACATGCAACAGCAGGACAAAACTAATGACAGGATCCTTTGGGAGATTGACGAAATCAAGAAATTGAAGAGATCAGCGGAGGATCACTCTCCATTGGTGCCTAGATCACTGAATTTTGATACTCCATTCACAACTACCCAGCATTCCACAACATCAGGTGTCTAGTACCAGGGTGGATCATCGAGTATGCATTATGGATCATCGGCAATGACACATGCTCAAGGATCCTACTTCCAACTTACAGGATCCTCTCTTCAGCATCAAGGATCCTCCTTCCAGCATCAAGGATCCTTCCTAGTTCAGGAGGATACATGGGGACGCAGTCAATTCAAGGATCCTACTCTCAGTATCCAGGATCCTCATCTCAGGTCTAGGGATCCTCATCCCAGGCCCACAGATCCATGGAATATCCTCAAAGACCTCCAGCTTCGGTGTATCAAGGATCCAATATCTTTCAGGATCAAGGATCCTTAAGGAGTTTACAACCCAGAAGCTTAGAGATTCATTTGGGAGATTTCATCCCTATGCAGACAATTGCTTCGTCTGGTCCCTCGATTATACCAGAATCACATCAGTTTGAATTCACATCAGGAATGCCAACCTCAAACCAATCGGGAGGTAACACTTTAAATACATTCTATAATGCTAACCATGGCTTTGTGCAGGAACCAGGAATTAACCAAGCTATGGCAAGGGAGTTGCAAAAACTCAAGGATATGATATCAAGTGTCCTAGGAGTGGTTAAGCCCATCCCTGAGATTCCGGATGGGAGTCGCAGAATATCTCGTTTTGCACCACCTATATGTAATGCAGAGATACCAAAGAGGTTTCAAACACCAAACATGAAGCTCTATGATGGCACAACTGACCCAGAAGAGCATGTGGCTCAATACAGGGAGAGAATGGAGATCAACCCCATTCCTGAAAGGTTAAAAGAAGCATGTTTATGCAAGGGTTTCAGATCCACACTGACAGGATCAACTCTTAAATGGCTGCTAAGTCTTCCTCCTTACTCTATTACTTCATTTGCCAATCTAGTTAATTTGTTCAATAGCCAATTTTCATGTAGTAGGAGATTTGAACGTTTAACTAGTGATTTATATAGGGTAACTCAAGGTAACAATGATTCACTAAGGGATTACATAACTAAATTTAGTAGAGAATCCTTAGAAATTCCTAACTTAGATATTGAAACAGCTGTGAAAGCTTTTAGAAAGGGTTTGCTTAAGGATTCACAATTCTATGATGATATTGTAATGACACCTTGTAGGAACCTTGATGAAGTAAGGACCAGGGCCCTTAGATTCATCCGTTTAGAGGATGACAAAAGGATCCAGGAGAGACTGTCAGGATCCTCAAAGCAGGAAAAGCAAGGATCCTATTTCAGGAACAACAAATCAAAATCATACAACAAGTCTGATAATCAAAATGTGCATGCTGTGGAGCAAGAAGAGGACGATGAGGATTATCCTCCTATTTCTGAATATTGCTTTGCTGTTGATAAGAATGAACTGATCCTTGCTATGCAGAATTTAGGTGACAAAGCTAGGTGGCCTAGAAAGAATGACAAGCCGGTTGCCACGAAAGACAAATCTAAGTGGTGTGCATATCATGAAGATTTTGGTCATCTCACTGATGAATGCATAGCACTCAGGAAAGAGATCGGTTACCTGTTAAGCAAAGGATACCTAAAGGAACTATTCGGAAGGAAGAAATTAAGGATCTAGGATCCTAAAAAAGTTTCGGAAAGGGCTCCTGCTCCTCCAGCTGATGCCCAGATTATTAACTTCATCTCCGGTGAATCAGATATATGTGACACTTCCTTTTTAGCAGCTAAGATACATGCCAAAGAAACGAAAATGGAGAATGGGGATAGGCCTATTCGAACTTCCATCCTTACACAGGAGAAAGTTATAACCTTTGATGAGGATGACCGTGTAGATATTCAGGATCCTCATCATGATGGTCATGTAATTACATTGTTTATTTCTAATCATTTTGTTCGCAGGATTCTCATAGATGGGGGAAGCTCAGTGAACATTATCCAACTCGATGTCCTCAAGAAGATGAATATTCCTGAATCAGAAATTGTCCCAAGATCATCAGTTCTTGTGGGATTCAGTGGAGAAACAAAGAACACATTGAGGGACATTAAACTTCCCATTTACATAGAGGGAGCTAATTCTTTTCAAAAATTTTGTGTCATAGATTGCTTATCTTGTTGCAATGTTATCCTTGGCAGGCCGTGGATACATGATATGAAAGCAGTTCCATCTACCTATCATCAATGTGTTAAACTCCCTACTCCATGGGGTGTGGTGAAGATAGAAAGTGATCAACAGGAAGCCAAGAATTGTTACACTTCATTAATGAAGCCAGCCTCGAGACCTAGGGAGGCATAGCAATTAAAGTATCCTCCAAGATATGTCCTGGAGGCAAGAGAACAAGATGTCAAAGATATTCTGATGAACCCTGAGGATCCTGAATCCAAGATTTTTATAGGATCCAGGATCCTTGACACAATTGAACAGGATTTAGTATCCTTCTTAAAGAAGAGAAAAACTACCTTTGCTTGGAAGCATGAGGACATGACATGTATTTCTAAAGATATTATTACTCATAAACTTGGCATTGACAGGTCATTCAAACCCATACATCAGAAGCGGAGAAAGTTTGCACCTGAGAGGAATGCCATCATCCAAGAGGAGGTAGATAAACTGCTCAGAGCAGGTATGATTAGAGAGGTAAAATATCCAAGGTGGTTAGCCAATGTGGTTGTTGTTCAAAAAAAAAAAATGGAAAGTGGAGGGTATGTGTCGATTTTACTGATTTAAATAAGGCATGTCCCAAGGATCATTTCCCATTACCCCACATTGACTCCATGGTGGATGCTACAGCGGGTCATGAGTTGTTAACTTTTATGGACGTTTCATCTGGATTCCAACAAATTCAGATGGAACCATATGATCAAGAGGATACAGCCTTTATGACCCCTACTGGTATCTATTGTTATATTGCTATGCCCTTTGGACTAAGAAATGTAGGTGCTACATACCAAAGGCTAGTTAATATGATGTTTAAAGAACAAATTGGATACACAATGGAAGTCTACATTGATGACATGGTGGTTAAGTCCAAAAGAGCTGGGGATCACCTTTGAGATTTGGAGGAAGCATTCAATATCCTTGATAAATTAAACATGAAATTGAATCCTTCCAAGTATCACTTTGGTGTAAAAGCTGGCAAGTTCCTAGGTTATATGGTGACAAAAAGAGGGATAGAGGCACGTCCAGAACAAATCAAGGCCATTGTGAACATCAAGTCTCCCGCCAATGCCAAGGATGTCCAAAGATTGACCGGGAGGATCGCAGTCTTGAACAGATTCATCTCAAAGTCATCAGAGAAATGTAAAGAATTCTATGACATTCTAAGAAAGAATAAGAAATTTGAATGGACAGAAAAGCATGAAAATGCTCTCAAGGCCCTTAAGGATTACCTATCCTCAGCTCCAGCTTTAATGAAACCAGAGAATGGGGATATATTATCATTATGCTTAGCAGTTTCTTCTAAGGTAGTAAGTGTGGTCCTTGTTAAGGATCATGAAGGTACTCAACGTCCTGTATACTATGTAAGTAAAAGTCTACTTCATGCTGAGTCCAGGTATTCTCATTTAGAAAAGCTTATTCTTGCTTTAATCATGGCATCTACTAAATTACGTCATTATTTTGAGACTCACCCTATTCTTGTTAGGACTAACTTTCCTGTTAAGAATGTTCTCAGGAAACCTGAAATGTCAGGAATAATGGTAAAATGGGCAGTCAAGCTTAGTGCATATGATATCAAATATGAACCAAGAACTACCATTAAATCTCAGGTCTTGGCTGACTTTGTGGCTGATTTCAGTAGTGATCTACAAAGGGAAGCTGAATTTGAAGTCCAACAGCTTGAAGAGACTAAGGATCCTTGGATACTCTTCACAGATGGAGCCTCTAATGTCAAAGGAACAGGACTAGGCATACTACTAAAATCGCCACAGGGGGACATTATACCCCACTCAATTGCTTGTGAGTTTCAAACTACTAATAATGAGGCTGAATATGAAGCCTTAATAGCTGGTTTGCAAATTGCCAAGCACATGAGGATCAGGTATCTTGAGGTACATGTAGATTCATTGTTAATTACTAACCACTTTAATGGTTCTTATGCTATTAAAGGTGAAAGGCTAATCAAATATCTAGAGATAGTAAAGAAATTGGCAGACTCTTTTTCTTCTTTTAGTCTAACACAGGTACCCAGGGAGGAAAATGCAGAAGCTGATGCTTTAGCTAACCTTGGATCATCATTGAAGATTCCGGAGGATGTTAGGATACCAATTATTCAAATCTTAACTCCTGTTATTGAGGATCACACAGCTACGGAGATAGTGGAAAATTCTGCAATCATACCTAGTGATGGTGTACAGTCAAATTCAGGATCCTGGATCCTTCCAATCCTGAGATATATACAACATGGAGAGATCCCTACCAGAGAAAATCCTAGAGCTTTCAAAGTCAAGGTATCTCAATTTACAATACTAAATAACATGTTATATAAACGATCTCTTGCAGGTTCATATCTAAGGTGCATCGAGGATCCATAAATTCAAGAAGTTCTGAAGGATTTTCATGAAGGAGATTGTGGAAACCACACTAGGGGCAGAGCACTATTCTCAAGAATCCTTAGAACAGGATACTATTGGCCTACCATGAAGAAGGATGCTGTGGATTATGCAAAGAAATGTGATGCTTGTCAAAGGCGTAGCAATATCCTTCATCAACCAGCGGAGCTCCTGCATCCTATATCCTTTTCTTGGTAATTCATGAGATGGGTAATGGATATAGTTGGTAAACTTTCCAAAGCACCAGGAGGAAAAGTGTTTATGCTTGCTATGACTGACTACTTTTCCAAATGGATAGAAGTTGAAGCATTTGCACAAGTCAGAGAAAAGGAAGTCATTTCCTTTATCAAAAGTAACATCATTACTAGATTTGGCATACCTTCTGAAATTGTTTGTGATAATGGATCCCAATTTATTAGGAGTAGAACTACTAACTTTTGTAACAGCTGGGGGATTAGGATGATAACATCAACACCAGTCCATCCACAAGCTAATGGTCAAGAAAAATCATCTAATATGATCATCATCAACAACTTGAAGAAAAAGCATGGATCCAAGAAAGGAAAATGGGCAGAAGAGCTACCCTATATGTTATGGGCTGATAGAACAACTCCCAAGAATGCTACTGGTCAAATTCCATTTTCTTTAGTGTTTGGAGCTGAGTCTGTGATCCCTACAGAGATGGTAGTCCCTACTGCAAGAACAAGCATCCGTGATCCTGAAGGAAATAATGAAAACTTGGTTCAAAATTTGGATACCATAGAAGAACTCAGGGATTTAGCAAGGATATGATTGGCCAGCTATCAACAAAGGATGGCTGGAGCTTATAACAAGAATGTCAGGATCAGGAAATTTCAACTTGGTGATATGGTGTTGAGGAAAGCATTCCAAAATACCACAAATCCTGCTTGTTTTGGTCAAAAACTCAAGCAAAGATAATGCAACCAAACTTTCTGTTGTGAGGTGTGATGCTTGATTCAATGAACAATATTAAGGTTCACTCAGAAATGTAATGAACAAGTGACACAATGATTTACACGAGGAAAAAGCCCTTGATCATGAGTTGATCTCCGGCATAAAAAACCTCGGGTGATGGAAACTACCGATCACCAACTCAAATTAAACAGAAAATGTATTACAACTTTGGATGATAGCGAGCTTGTTACAAGGATCACTAGAGTGTAATGTGCAAAAAAGTGTGTAATCGCCGAGCAAACTATCGAGAGTTGATGAGAGCAGTTACGAGTGTGTGTGTTTAGCTCGCTATCCCCGTTTAAATTTGGAAAATATCTAAGCTAACTAACTATCCGCATCTCATGCAAGTCTTCCACGAACTCCATAACGTCCATATTAGTCAAGCACATGCGGAATAAAAAGAGAATATACTCCAGGAATATCGCCAAGACCAAGTCCAAGCACGTACTCCCGCAAAACAACTTCATATTCAAAGCAGACAATCGTTAGTGTAAGGATCACTATGATGATCCTGGATCCTGATCCTACAATACTCTCTGAGGATCACTAATTCAAACGGAATTAAGGATCCTTAAGCCCAACAGTAATTGAGGATCACTGATCTTTGGAAAATCCTCCCCTAACAATTGCCCCCAAAATATAAGGAGTAAAGTGTAAATAAACGAGTTATATTTTCTCGTTCTTGTCCGTAACAAACCAACAGATATATAGCCGTTACTTCCTGACTAGCCATTGCCAATCTGACATCATTGAAGTGACTATCCTGTAAAATCATGATTATAAATTGAAGTTAGAGATAAGGGTTAGGAAGCATTTAAATTCGTGCGTTTCATCCTTTAAATCCTCATTCGAAGATCTGATCAGGTATTTCTCCTTCCTTTCTCTCTTCATATTCTCATTCTGTTTCTTCTTCTTCACCATCATCATGACCAAGATGATGCTAAGATCCTCACCGACTAAGGATCACAAAAAGGACAGTCCTTTGAAGAGCCAAGGGATCATCGAAGGCTCTGCGAAGGAAAGATGCTGTTTTACTGATCCGCAGATAGATAGGATTCGCCATTGTTTTCCGGCGAACACCGTTTTTAAAACTTTTGACCCCATCGTCCTAAGCGACTTTGTTTCTGAAACCTGGGTAGCTTTTCCGGTCACCCCATTTACGATAGGATACTCGTATCCTTTTCCTGATTTCACCCAATCTTTCTTCTCTCTCACCGACATCTCCTACATCCAAGCGATGCCAATGATTTGGAGGGTCTTGTATACCCTTGAAAGAATCATTGAGAATTAAGGTATTGATCTGGGAATGTCGGAGTTAGCAGAAATGTATGACCTTGTAAGCCATGGATCCCATCGATATCTATTCAAACACAAACCCGGTGAAGAAGACCCCATCTTCAAAGCCACTAAGAATGACACCAACTGGAAAAGGTGATTCTTCTTTGTCAGAAGGGATTCCATCCCTGATGGGAAGGATCTGCCAAGAAAATGGACCACTCATGGTAGGATAGAGGATCCTTAGAAGGATCACAGAATGACCTTGTTTCTGCTGAGGATTACTAACATCCTTTTATTTCTTTTGTGCAGCTGTCTCTGTTTCACACATCATTACCACACCTGCAACGAAGGAAAGGCTTGCTGCTTTCCGAAAACTTGATCCTGCAATAAGAACATTTCAAGCAAATACCCAGGATTCTCAAGAAGTATTCTCAGGCTCTGTTACGATGTCAAGTAAGTATCCCATTTTGTGCATTACTAAATGTTTAAATTAAATTCAAATAAGGATACTTATCTGTTATGGATATGTAGGTGCTGGAAAATCATCGAAGTCTGCGACTCGTTTCAGTGTTACCGATCTTGATGTTGTCCGATCCGCAAAGAAGAAGCCTGCTGCTAGTCCATCCGTCACGGTCCCCAAGGCAACCACTTCTAAGGGAAGGGGCGGAAAGAAAAGGAAGACTGCCGATACCCTTGAAGGCCTACCTCTGATCCAGCATCAGTTCGAGGAATACGTTGCTGAGGTGAGAATAACTAATCCTTAAATGTGATTCTTATACATGATCCTTCCATACTGAGGGTAAGGGATCCTGAATTGTATCCTTTCTTTTGCAGAAATTTGCTGAAATCCAAGACTACGTAGGGATTATTGAAGAGGTTGAGCTCAAGTGTTTGGACCTCCAAAAGATCATGCTGGCCAAGGATCAGAAGATTGCCTCCCTCGAAAATGATGTCAATCTGGTGAAGAGGGAACTTGTCCTGGCTCATATCACTTCTGATCAGGAGAAGGCTGAAATCACCAATGATGCTAAAGTCTCCGCTGCCATTGCTATGTACAAAACCAAGTTGCAGATGGCCTAAGAAGCTCAGGATCCTAACTTTGACAAGAGCAACTGGGACATAGAGGGCTAGAAGGCTAGGTTATCTGAGCTGGATGACGAAGAAGAGGCTGGTGATGTCCTAGAAATCGAGCCTGGCAGCAGTGGGGTTAAGGATCATGCGGGTGATGCCGGAGCTGGAGGAGCTGGTGAAGGTGATGGTGATGCAGCAAAGGTGTAAGCTGCTGAAATGGGCGATGATGGATATTTCTAGACGTGGCCGGAGCCCATTTTTTAGGATTTGATAGTGGTTGTTTTTTGGTTATGGTGTTTTTCTTGAACAATGGTTGGTCTGTACTTAAACAATAGTTTCTAGGATTATGGATCATGGATCCTCAGACAATAGGTAGGATAATGGGTGGTGGATGGATCCTCTGTTTGGGGGATGAAGTCACTTGTTATCCTGCCATCTTTTATTTCCTGCACTCTTAAGACCCGTTAACTATGGACACCCTTTGCCAACCCATGTGGACGGGCCACGTTTTGCTGGTAGAAACGTGGGTTGGCAATTTTGACAACCTTGAAGGGTTTAATGTTTTGTGAATAAATAAAACCTTAACTTTTTGGCTATTTCCCGTGTTGTTGTCCTTGTGAATACTTTACTTTTCAATTGTTGTGATATACATTTTGTCTGAATTTATTAAGTAAAGAAGAAAAAATTTAATAAATATCCTCAAAAAGTTTAGGATATGATCAAGGATCACATATCCTATAGTCGACAAGTTCTGAAAAGTAGTGTAGTTTATGGATCATAAGTTCAGTTGTCAAAGGATAAGGGTTACTCAGATGAATAATGAATAAAATCAAAATAATTAAGGATCATACCTGAGAATCCAAGTTAGGATCCTAACCTTTAACACTTATAATCAGGTTAACCAAAAGACAAACCATAGTAGAAGGTAAGGATCAAAGATCCTTGGTCGTTTAGCTTCAAAAACCTGAAATAGAATACAACTTGGGACTAAGCCAATATAAGATAAAAGTTAGTAACTGGGGACAAGCCCAACAATTCTGGGGACAAGCCCAATATACTGGGATAAGCCCAAAGGATAACTGGGGACAAGCCCAAAGATAACTGGGGACAAGCCCAAGGATAACTGGGGACAAGCCCAAGGATCGTGTGTAAACTGGAGTATGACCCTTACTGGCGACAATCCAAACTTAGTGACATGAAAATGCCAAAACCTTAGCTAACGTGAAAACATTAGAAACCTTAGGAACGGATGTATGGTACGTCTACCATTATACGTAGGATCCTGAATACAACCAGTACAATGAAATTGTCAGCCCCTAAAGCGAGTACTGGTCCCATTGCCATGAACTGTACCACGATCATCGTGCGCTACTGGCGATACTGGGGACAGGCCCAAACTGGGGTCAAGCCCAAATAATTGGGGTCAAGCCTAAATAACTGGGGTCAAGCCTAAATAACTGGGGTCAAGCCCAAATAACTGGGGTCAAGCCCAAATAACTGGGGTCAAGCCCAAATAACTGGGGTCAAGCCCAAATAACTGGATACTTCTGTGGATACTCAATCCTTTGTTAAGGATAACTGATCCTTCAAAACTCAGAATCAAGTGAAAGGAGGATAAAGGATGCAGGATCCTTATCCTTATATAAGATAATTAAAGAATGAAATAGTTTGAGATTAGAATATTACCAAAATGAGGATCATCTGTCCTGTAAGGATCCTTCAAGGATACTTGTCAGGTAAGGGTCATTGATCCTTATTACATGAAATATTTCTTCAAGTGGACAGCATTCCAAGCTCTTGGTAGCAAATCACCTTCCATTGTTAGCAATCGATATGCCCCCTTTCCTGCTTCGGCTTCAATCAAATAGGGGCCTTCCCACTTTGGTGCTAACTTCCCATCAGCAGGATTGGTGGTATTCTGAAATGCTTTCCTTAACACCATATCACCAACTTGGAATTTCCAGGGATCCTGACATTCTTGTTGAAGGCTCCAGCCATCCTTTGTTGATAACTGGCCATCCTTATCCTTGCCAAATCCCTGAGTTCTTCTATAGTATCCAAATCTTGAACCAAGTTTTCAGCATTTTCTTCAGGATCACGAATGCTTGTTCTTGCAGTAGGAACCACCATCTCTGTAGGGATCACTGATTCTGCCCCAAATACCAAAGAAAATGGAGTTTGGCCAGTGGCATTCTTGGGAGTTGTCCTATCAGCCCATAGTACATAAGGTAGTTCTTCTGCCCATTTTCCTTTCTTGGATCCAAGCTTTTTCTTCAAATTGTTGATGATGATCTTGTTGGATGATTCTGTGTCACGACCCCTGACCCGGTTTGACCCGTTTCAGGAGCCGCGGGACAGAAATCTCGTGGTATTTATTTAATTGAGTTTAACAGCGGAAGTTTATCATCAGGATCTTTTTAAAGCTAAAATTTTCCCAATTATTTTATTTCACAATTTGGGATAAAATCCCAGTAATTTACAATACTATGATTTCACGGAGAAATCTTTATTTTACAAAACATAATTCTTTATTTATAAGGAGCCACTTTCTTAAGCTTGCAGTGCTTCCTGAAACTTTTCCTGGATTACAACAGATCACCTGAAACATGTTTGAAAAAGGTTTTGTCAGCGGAAAATACTGAGTGAATCATTCTATTTAATAAAACAGACCTGTTTGTTATAATTTACAGTATTAAGGGTGATTACATTGTTTCTATACCAACCAACTACCCACCGTATTTGTCACTCGACTTATTTCTGTGACTGTGGTCAGACCACCCATTGGCTAACTCGTTGTCCAATGGTGGCGGGAAAAAGGAATGTATACAATACCCCACATACTGGCTGTAATTTGGTGACTACAAAGACTTAATCCCTGTAATTATAACCTTGAAAATAAACATGCTTTTGTAAACAATTTTGATAAAAAGAGAATGACTCACATTGCAGATTTAACACTGATAGTGTCTAGTATAGAGATTAGCCTTGTTAACCTAATTTAAATAACAATGCACATAAAACTGGGTTAGTAATCAATACAGCATTTACGATAACTTACTAGATCAAACCCTCACAACGAATGACAAAGTGCAATCACTTAAACATCCCTCGGATTCACAACGAATGACAAAGTATTCCCCGAGTTCGGGTGGTACTCAAACATCCTGTCGGAATCACGACGAATGACAAAGGATAACCCTAATGTGGGCAGCACTTAAACATCCATTGGTCGATCGGACAATGAATCGTAATAGCGATCGAGTTATTACCCTGTTTTGCGGCAGCGATTCGAGATTCGTGTGTGTTGTGATAGTAAACAGAATGTAACTCGGTGTATATTTCGAAGTTTTACGTCGTTTCAGTGCCCAATTTCAAGTCCCAGACACCCCTATTTATACATGAATTTTTGACCCCCTCGCGTGACGCGAGGGGTACCCCTCCTGGCGTCGCGTGGCGCGAGGGGTCCTATTCTACCATAGGGTAGCTACGTGCATGGGTAGGCTTGCTGAGTTGACAGTTTCTCAAATTTCGAATTTGACAGAGAGTTATTTGGATAATCGTAACTAGGGTTTTACCCCCCCCCCCCTGAGTTTTAGGGGCCCTAATCCTGATTCTGAAAATTCTAAAATTTTTAGGGTTTGTGAAGAATTACTTGGGTGTCTCAATTAGGGTTTCCTATTGGACAAATTAACTTAATAATTATGACTTTTGATGAGAGTTGTTACATTCTCCCTACCTTAATAAAAATCTCGTCCTCGAGATTTACTGGAATAAATAGGGATACTTTTTCTTCATCTTAGATTCCAGCTCCCAAGTGTATTCAGCTCCTCTCTTTGAATACCACCTTACTTTAACTAGCACTAATCGTTTGTGCTTGAGAAACTTCACTTTTCTTTCTTCTATCTGAAGAGGTTTCTCAACAAATTTTAACTTTTCGTTTACCTTTATATCTTGTAGAGGTACTATCAGAGATTCGTCTGATAGACATTTCTTGAGATTAGATACATGAAATACATCATGTACTCCAGCTAACTCCTCTAGTAGTTGTAAACTATAAGCAACTGGTCCTATACGTTGGATAACTGGAAATGGTCCTACGTATCTTGGATTTAGCTTTCCTTTCTTACCGAATCTAACAACTCCTTTCCAAGGAGAAATTTTCAACATTACTCTGTCTCCAACTTGGAATTCTAATGGCTTGCATCTATTGTCTGCATAACTCTTCTGGCGATCTCGAGCAGTCTTCAGCCTTTCCTTGATTTGAGTAATCTTGTCGGTCGTTTCTTGCACTATCTCCGGACCTGATAATTGATTTTCTCCTATTTCTGCCCAACATACTGGAGTTCTGCATTTTCTTCCATACAGTGCTTCAAATGGGGCAGTTTCAATACTGGAATGATAACTATTGTTATAGGATAATTCAATTAGAGGTAAGTGATTATCCCAGTTTCCACCAAAATCTATTACACATGCTCGGAGCATGTCTTCTAGAGTTTGGATTGTCCTTTCACTTTGCCCGTCTGTTTGAGGATGATATGCAGTGCTTAAGTTTAGTCGAGTTCCCATTGCTTCTTGGAAACTTTTCCATAAATGAGAAGTGAAACGACTATCCCTATCTGATACAATGGAGAGTGGAACTCCATGTAGAGATACGACTTCATCTACATACAACTTTGCCAATCTTTCCATGCTAAAGGTTTCTTTCATAGGTAGAAAGTGAGCAGATTTGGTTAATCGATCCACAATTACCCAAATCGCATCATTACCTTTTCTGGTTTTGGGTAACTTAGTAACAAAATCCATTGTTATAAGTTCCCATTTCCATACAGGCATTTCTAATTGTTGTAATAGACCTGAAGGTTTCTGGTGTTCTGCCTTAAGTTGTGAACAAGTAAGACACTTAGAAACATATCTAGCTATATCCTTTTTCATGCCTATCCACCAAAAATTGTTTCTTAAATCTTGGTACATCTTATTGTTTCCTGGGTGTATGGTATACCTAGATTTATAAGCTTCTTCTAAAATATTATTTCTTAATTCTCCTTGCTTTGGCACCCAAATTCTTTTCTTATGGAATCTCCAAATTCCATCATCTCCCTGTGCTAATTCTTTTATTCGTCCTTTCATTCCTTCAGCAACATCCTCTATTGCTGTTTCTTGAACATTTTTCAGTTGTTCTATTAGATCTAATTGTAGATTTAACCTAAGAGCACGCACTCGTCGTTATTTTTCATGATACTTACGACTTAAGGCATCTGCAACTATATTTGCCTTTCCTTCGTGATACTGAATATCACAGTCGTAATCACTTAGGATTTCCATCCATCTTCTTTGTCTCATGTTTAACTCTTTTTGCCCAAAAATATATTTTAAACTTTTGTGGTCTGTATAGACAGTAAATTTACTTCCGTAAAGATAATGTCTCCAAATCTTAAGGGCAAAAATTACAGCTCCTAATTCTAAATCATGGGTTGTATAATTTTCCTCGTGCTTATAATTTTCCTCGTGCTTTTTCAACTGTCTTGAAGCATACGCAATTACTTTCTTGCGTTGCATTAGCACATATCCTAATCCTAGTTTTGAAGCATCACAGTAAACTTCAAAATCTTCAGTCCCTTCCGGTAAAGCTAGGATTGGAGCATTTGTTAATTTCTTCTTCAATATTCTAAAGGCTTCTTCTTGCTTAGGTCCCCATTCAAACTTAACTGTTTTACAGGTTAGCTTAGTTAATGGTACAACTGTTAGGGGAGGATTTTCTAACAATTAGTGATCCTTATTCGTTATCCGAACTAGTGATCCTTACTTCTGTGACAGGTGGTGACCTCAGAAGAGCTTCAAGATCAGGATCATGGATCACTTTAAGGATCCTCGTACTGACGATTGTTTACTTATGTTTTGTACTATCTCACAGGTATAACCAGCTTGACCAAGTCTTGGCGACATTCCTGGAGAATATTCCCAAACTATTCTGCACGTGCTTAGCTAAAAATGGACGTTATGGAGAACGTGGGGGCTTGGCACAAAAGTCGGATAGTTAGTTTGGTAGTTATATTTCTATTTTAAAAGGGGTAACGAGCTAGTAGAAAAACACTTAGTCAATTTTACAGCTACATACACTCATATACTCGCACACTTGAAGCTCTCGACGAACATTCATTCGTTTTCACTCACATTTACACATTTCACGATAGTGATCCTTGTACCTAGCTCGTTACTATCCGAAGTTGTAAACATTTATTCATTTATTTGAGCTTGGTGATCGGTAGTTTCCATCACCCGGGGTTTTTTGTGCCGGAGATCAACTCTTGATCAAGGGCTTTTTCCCCGTATAAATCCTTGTGTCATTTCGGCAATTTACATCGAAGTGATCCTTGTTATTGTTCTACATTGTTAGCATCATACCCCGTAACATAGAGTTTGGTTGCAATATCCTCAACAGATTTTTTTTGACCAAAACAGTTTGGCGCCCACCGTGGGGCAATTGGTGCTTCGTCCTTAGAAAAATACGCATTTCTGTGCTCATTTCGGTTCACTACAACCAAGCGAATGGCTTCCTCAGCGAAGAATGCTTCAAACTTGATGCCCTCATTCACTTCTTCACAAGGCGTCCCTCCTTTGCCTCCACCACCTTCTGGATCCCAGAAGAATACTGAGAATGCTGCGAATAAACCAACTCCCATTTTCTCAAAACCACCTACTTCTTCTGTTTCAACTAATCATACTACTAATGATCTCTATGCCTTGATTTTGCAGATGAGGAATCATGCACAAGAGCAGGATAAGACCAACGAAAGGATCCTCCGGGAGATTGACGAAATTAAGAAACAGAAGAAAACGGCAGAGGATCGTTCCCCACTGATGCCCAGATCTTTGAATTTTGATACTCCGGTGATTACTTCTCAGCCATCAGTGGTTCCAGACATTCAATATGTGGGTGGACCAAAAGGAGTGCACTACGGAACAACAACAATGACCCAGGCATCAGGTTCATATTTCCAGCCAGCGGGATCCTATCCTCAGCATATGGGATCCCTCACGAGTTCAGGAGGATATTCAGGAATGCAGCAGTTTCAAGGATCCTCCTTCATTCCAGGATCATCCCAGGTTCAAGGATCCTCCTTCGTTCCAGGATCATCCCAGGTTCAAGGATCCTCCTTCGTTCCAGGATCATCCCAGGTTCAAGGATCCTCCTTCGTTCTAGGATCATCCCAGTTTCAAGGATCCTCCTTCGTTCCAGGATCATCCCAGGTTCAAGGATCCTCCTTCATTCCAGGATCATCCCAGGTTCAAGGATCCTCTTTCGTTCCAGGATCATCCCAGTTTCAAGGATCCTCCTTCGTTCCAGGATCATCCCAGGTTCAAGGATCCTCCTTCGTTCCAGGATCATCCCAGGTTCAAGGATCCTCCTTCGTTCCAGGATCATCCCAGGTTCAAGGATCCTCCTTCGTTCCAGGATCATCCCAGGTTCAAGGATCCTCCTTTGTTCCAGGATCGTCCCAGTTTCAGGGATCCTTCCAGATGCTAGGATCCTTGAGGAGTTTGCAAACAGGAAGTTCAGATGTCCATCAGGGAGATTTTATTCCAATGCAGACCAATGCCTCTACTGGTCCCTCGATCATTCCAGAGCCTCAACAATATGGATTAACATCCATTCTTCCTAACTTTAATCCAATGGGAGGTAACACTTTTAATAATTCTCATACTACTAACCATGGTCTTATGCAGGATCCAGGTATCAATCATGCCATGGCCAGAGAATTGCAAAAGCTAAAGGATATGATATCAAGTGTTCCGGGAGTGGTCAAACCTATCCCAGAGATTGCAGATGGGAGCCACAAGATATCTCGTTTTGCACCACCAATCTGTGATACTGAGATACCCAAGAGGTTCCATGTGCCCACAATGAAGCTGTATGATGGTTCGACAGATCCTGAAGAACACATAGCACAATACAGGGAGAGGATGGAAATTAATCCAATCCCAGAAAGGTTAAAGGAAGCATGCCTGTGCAAAGGATTCGGATCCACTCTTACTGGATCAGCTCTCAAATGGCTGCTAAGTCTTCCCCCTACTCTATTACCTCATTTGCTAATCTAGTTAATCTATTTAATAATCAGTTTTCTTGTAGTAGGAAATTTGAACGATTAACTAGTGATCTATATAGGATAACCCAGGTTCATAATGAATCATTAAGGGATTACATTACCAAATTCAGTAAAGAATCCTTAGACATTCCCAACTTAGATATAGCCACGGCTGTTGAGGCCTTTAAAATGGGATTGCTTAGGGATTCGTCTTTCTATGATGATCTTGTTATGACACCGTGCAGGAACTTAGATGAGGTAAGAACCCGAGCACTTAGGTTCATTCGACTAGAAGACGACAAGAGGATCCAGGAGAGGTTAGCAGGATCCTCAAAGCAGGATAAGCAAGGATCCTCATTCAGGAACAACAAGTTCAGATCCTACAACAGATCTGATAACCAGAACGTGCATTCTATTGATCAAGAAGAGGATGATGAGGATTATCCTCCAATTTCTGAATATTGTTTTAGTGTTGATAACAATGAACTAATCCTTGTGATGCAGAGTCTAGGTGATAAAGCTAGATGGCCCAGAAAAAATGATAGGCCAGCAATCCATCAAAGGAGAAGAAAGTTTGCACCAGAAAGGAATGCCATTATCCAGGAAGAGGTAGAGAAATTGCTCCGGGCAGGTATGATTAGAGAGGTCAAGTATCCAAGATGGTTGGCCAATGTGGTTGTTGTTCAAAAGAAAAATGGAAAGTGGAGGGTATGTGTCGATTTTACCGATTTAAATAAGGCATGTCCCAAGGATCCTTTCCCTTTACCCCACATTGACTCCATGGTGGATGCAACCGCGGGTCATGAACTGTTAACTTTTATGGATGCTTCATCTGGATTTCAGCAAATCCAAATGGAACCATCCGACCAAGAGGATACAACCTTCATGACTCCAACTGGTATATACTGCTATATTGCTATGCCGTTCGGATTAAGAAATGCAGGTGCAACATATCAAAGGCTGGTGAATATGATGTTCAAGGATCAGATTGGACAAACTATGGAGGTTTACATAGACGATATGGTGGTAAAATCCTTAAAATCTGAGGATCACCTAAGAGACTTGGAGGAAGCATTCGATATCCTTGACAAATATAACATGAAGCTTAATCCTTCAAAATGTCACTTTGGTGTTAAAGCAGGTAAATTCTTAGGATATATGGTGACAAAGAGAGGCATTGAAGCTAGCCCGGAACAAATCAAAGCAATAGTGAACATCAAATCTCCGGCCAATGCTAAGGATGTTCAGAGGCTAACAGGCATGATAGCAGCTTTGAATAGATTTATATCCAAATCCTCAGAGAAGTGCAAAGAGTTCTATGATATCCTAAGGAAGAACAAGAAATTTGAATGGACGGAGAAGCATGAAAATGCTTTGAGAACCCTCAAAGATTACCTATCCTCGGCCCCGGCTTTGATGAAACCAGAAAAAGGCGATGTGCTATCCTTGTATCTTGCAGTATCCTCAAAAGCAGTAAGTGCGGTCCTTGTTAAGGGTCATCAAGGTACACAACATCCTGTCTATTGTGTAAGTAAAAGTTTACTTGATGCCGAATCCAGGTACTCACACCTTGAAAAGCTTATTCTTGCATTAATTATGGCATCTACTAAGTTAAGACATTATTTTGAAACTCATGTTATCATTGTTAAAACTAATTTTCCAATCAATAATGTCCTCAGGAAACCAGAGATGTCAGGAAGGATGGCTAAGTGGGCAGTGAAGCTGAGTGCATATGATATAAGATATGAGCCTAGGACAACCATCAAATCCCAAGCATTAGCTGACTTTGTGGCTGATTTCAGTAGTGATTTACAAGAAGAGGCTGAGCTAGAAGTCCAGCAGCTAGAAGAAACCAAGGATCCTTGGATACTCTATACTGATGGATCCTTAAATGTCAAAGGCACAGGGCTTGGAATACTACTAAAATCGCCACAGGGGGACATAATACCCCACTCTATAGCTTGTGAATTCCAAACCACTAACAATGAGGCTGAATATGAAGCCTTAATTGCTGGTTTGCAAATTGCTAAGCATATGGGGATCAGGTATCTTGAGGTACACGTAGATTCTTTGTTAATTACAAACCACTTTAATGGATCCTATGCTGTTAAAGGTGAAAAGCTAACCAAATATTTGGAGATAGTCAAAAGTTTGGCACTCTCTTTTGTTTCCTTTAGTTTGTCACAGGTACCAAGGGAAGAAAATACAGAAGCTGATGCATTGGCTAATTTAGGATCATCCTTGAAGATCCCGGTGGATATCAAGATTCCTATTATCCATATCCTGACCCCGGCTATTGAGGATCATGTGGCTATGGAAATAGGAAATGATTCTGCAATAATCCCTAGTGAGGATACTCGATCCCATTCAGGATCAGGATCATGGATCTCACCAATTATGAGATACTTACAACATGGAGAGATTCCTACAGGAGAAAACCCTAGGGATTTCAAATCTAAGGTATCTCAGTTCTCAATTATAAATAGTATGTTGTATAGACGATCTCTTGCAGGACCATTCTTGAGATGCATTGAGGATCCTGAAGTCCAAGAAGTTTTAAAAGACTTCCATGAAGGAGATTGTGGAAACCACACTGGGGGCAGGGCTTTATTCTCAAGGATCCTAAGAACAGGATACTACTGGCCAACCATGAAGAGAGACGCTGTGGAGTATGCTAAGAGATGTGATCCTTGTCAGAGGCACAGCAATATCCTTCATCAACCAGCTGAATTATTGCATCCTATATCCTCCTCTTGGCCATTTATGAGATGGGGTATGGATATAGTTGGTAAGCTCCCTAAGGCACCTAGTGGAAAAGTATTCATGCTTGCTATGACGGATTACTTCTCCAAGTGGATAGAGGCTGAAGCTTTTGCCCAAGTCAGAGAAAAGGAAGTTATATCCTTCATTAAAAGAAATATTATAACTAGATTTGGAATTCCTTCTGAGATTATATGTGATAATGGTTCCCAATTTATTGGGGGCAGAACCACTAACTTTTGTGACAGCTGGGGGATTAAGATGATAACATCAACACCAGTCCACCCACAAGCTAATGGTCAGGCAGAATCATCCAACAAGATCATCATCAACAATTTGAAGAAGAAGCTTGGATCCAAGAAAGGGAAATGGGCAGAAGAACTACCCTATGTGCTTTGGGCTGATAGGACAACCCCCAAGAATGCTACTGGTCAAACACCATTCTCTTTGGTGTTTGGGGCAGAATCAGTGATCCCAACAGAAATGGTGGTTCCAACTGCAAGAACAAGTACCCGTGATCCTGAGGAGAATGATGAGAACTTGGCTCAAGACCTGGATACTATTGAAGAAATCAGGGATATGGCTAGGATAAGGATGGCCAGTTAACAGCAAAGAATGGCTGGTGCTTACAACAAAAATGTCAGGATCAGGAGGTTTCAAGTTGGAGATATGGTATTAAGGAAAGCATTTCAGAATACCACCAATCCTGCTGATGGAAAATTGGCTCCAAAATGGGAAGGCCCTTATTTGATTGAAGCTGAAGCAGGAAAGGGGACATATAGATTGCTAACCATGGAAGGTGATTTGCTACCAAGAGCTTGGAATGCTGTCCACTTAAAGAAATATATCATGTGAGCCGGATCCTCATGGCATAAATGATCCTCACGATAGGGATATCCTTAAAGGATCCTCAAAGTATCGGTGATCCTTACTTAGGTAATATCCTAAACTTGAACTATTTCATTTCATTATTTTCTCATATAAGGATAAGGATCATGTTTCCTTTATCCATCTCTCACGTGAGTTCAAGTTTTGAAAGTTCAGGTATCCTTAGCATAACGTTGGTTATCCGCAGAAGCAATCCGTTCTTTGGGTTTAACCCCAGTTATTCGGGCTTGACCCCAGTTCCGCCTGTAGCGCACGATGATCCTGGTATAGTTCAAGGCATTGTGACCTGTACTCGTTTTAGGGGCTGATAATTCCATTGTACTGGTTATGCTTAGGATCCTACGTATAATGGTAGACGTACCATACATCCGTTCCTAAGGTTTCTAACGTTTTCACGTTAGCTAAGGTTTCTAACGTTTTCACGTTAGCTAAGGTTTTGGCATTTTCATGCCACTAAGTTTGGATAGTCGCCAGTTAGGGCCATACTCCAGTTTACATACGATCCTTGGGCTTGTCCCCAGTTATCCTTGGGCTTGTCCCCAGTTATCCTTGGGCTTGTCCCCAGTTATCCTTGGGCTTGTCTCCAGTTATCCTTGGGCTTGTCCCCAGTTGCTAATTCTTATCTTATATTGGCTTAGTCCCAAGTGATGCTCTATTTCAGGTTCTTGAAGATAGGCAACTAGGGATCCTTGATCCTTACTTTATTCTAAGGGTTATCTTATAGTTATCCTTATCAAGGTTAGGATCCTAACTTGGATCCTCAGGTATGATCCTTAACTATTTTTAATTCTATTCACTATTTATTTGAATAACCCTTATACTTGACAACTGAACTTGTGATTCTTAAACCATATCACTTTTTAGAACTTATCGGTTATGGGATATGTGATCCTTGATCATATCCTAAACTTTCTGGATATCTTTTCTAATTTTTTAAGGCTTGATAAGTATAAACAGAATGAACATTACAACAGTTGGAAAGTAAGATATTAAAAAGTATAACAACACGAGATAAGCGACAAAAGCTTAAGTTTTTATTTATAAACAAAAGACTAACCCTTAAAAGGTTGTCAAAATTACCTACCCGAGCTTCTACCAGCAAAACGTGGCCCGTCCGCTGGGGTAGGTAAAGGGTGTCCATGATAATAAGTTCAAAGATAGTGTAGGAATATAAAGGCGGCAGGATCACAATGGCTTCATCCCCCAAACAGAGGATCCCTCCACCAATTGCAATCCTGCCTATTGTCCAAAGGATCATACATGACCCTTAATCCTAAAAAACTATTGTTCAGTACAACCCACCATTGTTCAACAAAAAACACCACCACCAAAACAAACTATCAAACTTAAAAAATGGGCTCCGGCTACGTCTAGAAATGTCCTTCATCGCCCATTTATGCAGCCTATGCCTTCGCTGCATCATCATCCCCTCCAGCTGCGGTATCCTTCATCAGATCCTTCCCACTACCACTTGCTTCAATCGCCAAGACATCAGTAGCTTCCTCCTCATCATCCTCAAGATCAGCCAACCTTGCCTTCCAACCCTCAACATCCCAGCTGTTCTTGTCAAAACTAGGATCTTGAGCTTCCTGGGCCATCTTCAATTTTGTCTGATACATCGTGATGGCGGCAGAGACCTTAGCATTTTCAATGAGGTCATGCTTCTCATAGTCAAGGTCGATCAGAAGTTTAGCTGTCTTAGTCTTTTCATCTTGGAGTTCCCTCCGAAGATCAGCAAGAGCAAGGTCCTTGAGCACGGCAACCTGTTGGAGGTCAGCAATTTTCTTGTCCTGCTCCTCAACATTCCCCACGTAATCCTCAATCTCAGCAAATTTCTGCAAAGAAAAGGATAAAGCAGTTCAAGATCAAGTGATCCTCAAACGAGTAGGATACCTAGGCAGAATTGAGGATCCTTACATCATTAAAGTATTCAAGGAACTGGTGGCGGATCAGTGGTAGGCCTTGAAGATCCTCGACATCAGAAGTTTTCCTCTTCTTGACACCCTTTCCTTTGGTGGGTGCCTTTGGAATGGAGATGCTAGGACTGGTAGTGGATCTTTTCTTCCTGGATCGTACGACATCAAGGTCAGCCGTATTGAACTGGGAAACAGGCTTGGCATATTTTCCAGCACCTACACAATCAAAACAAGATAAGTATCTTTTCTTAGTTCATATTTCACTATTTATTTAAATTTTAAACAAGGATACTTACTTGACATTGTGACAGAGCCTGAGGATACCTCCTGTGAATCTTGGGTTGTTGTCTTGAAAGTTCTTGTCTCAGGATCAAGTTTCTTGAAAGCGAGGAGCCTTTCCTTAGCAGCAGGGGACAATTTGAGGTGTGAGACGGTGATAGCTGCATAAAAAGAAAGCAAAAATATAAGTTATCCTTACATCAAGAGAAAGTTCCTGGTGATCCTTCTCAGGATCCTCCATCCTACCATGGGTAGCCCATTTTTTAGGAAGATCCTTTCCATCCTGGATGGAATCTCTCTTGATAAAAAAGAAGCGCCGTTTCCAATTAGCATCATTCTTGGTGGCTTTGAAGATCGGGTGTTCCTCACCGGGTTTACGTTTGAACAAATAACGGTGAGAGCCAAAGGTGGTAAGATCATACAGTTCTCCCAGCTCTGCCATTCCTAGATCTATTCCCTCCTGATCGATGATCCTTTCAAGGGTGTACAAAACCCTCCAAATCATCGGCATGGCTTGGATATAAGAGATGCCGGTTAGGGAAAAGAAAGATTGGGTAAAGGCTGGAAAAGGATATGTATAGCCTATGGTGAAAGGAGTGACGGGGAAAGCAACCCACTTATCGGAGATATGATCGCTCAGGGCATTGGGGTCAAAAGGCCTAAATTCGGTGTTCGCCGGAAAGCAGTAGCGGATCCTATCTATCTGAGCATCATTGAAGCAGCAGCGTTCTTTAATAGAGTCTTCAATGATCCCCTGGCTTTTCGGAGGACTGTTCTTTGGGTGATCCTTGGCCGGTGAACTTCGGTACAACATTTTCGAAGTGACGGAGATAAAGAAGAAAAACAGAGTAAGAAAGGAAGAAAGAGGAGAAAGAAATACCTGGTTGATTGTCGACTGAGAATTTAAAGGGAGTTTCTTTCGAATTTGAATGCATAATGATCCTATCTATATCTCTATTTATAATTATGATTCTGCAGGATTGTCACTTCCGTGACGTCATGATCGCAACGGCTAGTTCTATTTTAACGGCTATATATCCGTTAGTTTGTTGCGGATAAGATCAGTAAAATATAACTCACATATTTACAATTTAACTCCTTATATTTTGGGGGCAATTGTTAGGGGAGGATTTTCTAACAATTAGTGATCCTTATTCGTTATCCTAACTAGTGATCCTTACTTCTGTGACAGGTGGTGATCCTCAGAAGAGCTTCAAGATCAGGATCATGGATCACTTTAAGGATCCTCGTACTGACGATTGTTTACTTATGTTTTGTACTATCTCGCAGGTATAACCAGCTTGACCAAGTCTTGGCGACATTCCTGGAGAATATTCCCAAACTATTCTGCACGTGCTTAGCTAAAAATGGACGTTATGGAGAACGTGGGGGCTTGGCACAAAAGTCGGATAGTTAGTTTGGTAGTTATATTTCTATTTTAAAAGGGGTAACGAGCTAGTAGAAAAACACTTAGTCAATTTTACAACTACATACACTCATATACTCGCACACTTGAAGCTCTCGACGAACATTCATTCGTTTTCACTCACATTTACACATTTCACGATAGTGATCCTTGTACCTAGCTCGTTACTATCCGAAGTTGTAAACATTTATTCATTTATTTGAGCTTGGTGATCGGTAGTTTCCATCACCCGGGGTTTTTGGTGCCGGAGATCAACTCTTGATCAAGGGCTTTTTCCCCGTATAAATCCTTGTGTCATTTCGGCAATTTACATTGAAGTGATCCTTGTTATTGTTCTACATTGTTAGCATCATACCCCGTAACATAGAGTTTGGTTGCAATATCCTCAACAAATTTTTTTTGACCAAAACAACAACTATCTTGGAAAAATCCTTAATAAACCGTCTATAATATCCAGCTAAACCTATAAAACTTCTAATTTCCGTTGCAGTTTGCGGAACCCTCCAATTGGTAATTGCCTCTATCTTTGCAGGATCTACATGAATCCCTTCGTGATTCACCATGTGTCCTAAGAATTGCACTTCCTTTAGCCAAATTCACACTTCGAGAATTTGGCGTACAACTTTTATTTTCTTAACAAAGTTAAGAGTGCATGCAAGTGCTCACAATGTTCTGTCTGACTTTTGGAATAAATAAGTATATCGTCTATAAAAACAATTACAAATTTATCCAAATACGTGTTAGGGGAGGATTTTCTAACAATTAGTGATCCTTACTTGTTATCCTAATAAATGATCCTTACTTCTGTGACAGATAGTGATCCTCAGAAGAGCTTCAGGATCAGGATCATGGATCACCTTAAGGATCCTCATACTAACGATTGTTTGTTTGTGTTTCGTATTATTTTGCAGGAGTAACAAGCTTGACTTGGTCTTGGCAACGTTACTATGGAATATTCCACGGGTATTTCGCACACGTTTGACTGGAAATGGACGTTGTGGAGAACGTGGGAGCATGGCACAAAAGTCGGATAGTTTGTTAGCATAGTTAACTTCTATTTTTAAAGGGGTGACGAGCTAGTAATTAGAATACTTAGCCATTTTTTCAGCTACACGATATGAAGGCAATCCCATCCACTTATCATCAATGTGTGAAGCTTCCTAGCCCTTGGGGAATAGTGAAGATTGATAGTGATCAGCAAGAGGCTAAGAACTGCTACACCTCATCAATGAAACCAGCATCAAAGTCTAGGGAGCAATAGCAATCAAAGTATACTCCAAGGGATGTCTTGGAGCCAAGAGAACATGATATAGTAGAAATCCTTATGGATCCTCATGATCCTGAATCCAAAATCTATATCGGATCAGGGATCCTCGGCAAAATGAAAGAAGACCTCGTATCCTTCCTCAAAAGGAGGAAAACTACCTTTGCATGGAAGCATGAGGATATGACAGGTATATCTAAGGATATTATCACTCATAAACTTGGCATCGACAGGTCATTCAAACCAATCCATCAAAAAAGGAGGAAGTTTGCACCGGAAAGAAATGCCATTATCCAGGAAGAGGTAGAGAAATTGCTCTGGGCAAGTATGATTAGAGAGGTCAAGTATCCAAGATGGTTGGCCAATGTGGTTGTTGTTCAAAAGAAAAATGGAAAGTGGAGGGTATGTGTCGATTTCACTGATTTAAATAAGGCATGTCCCTAGGATCCTTTCCCATTACCCCACATTGACTCCATGGTGGATGCAACGGCGGGTCATGAACTGTTGACTTTTATGGATGCTTCATCTGGATTTCAACAAATTCAGATGGAACCATCTGATCAAGAGGATACGACCTTTATGACTCCAACCGGTATATATTGTTATATTGCTATGCGTTTGGATTAAGGAATGCAGGTGCAACATATCAAAGGCTGGTGAATATGATGTTCAAGGATCAGATTGGACAAACTATGGAGGTTTACATAGATGATATGGTGGTAAAATCCATAAAAGCTGAGGATCACCTAAGGGACTTGGAGGAAGCATTCGATATCCTTGACAAATATAACATGAAACTTAATCCTTCAAAATGTCACTTTGGTGTTAAAGCAGGCAAATTCTTAGGATACATGGTGACCAAGAGAGGCATTGAAGCTAGCCCGGAACAAATCAAAGCCTTAGTGAATATCAAATCTCCGGCTAATGCTAAGGATGTCCAAAGGCTAACAGGCAGGATTGCAGCTTTGAATAGATTTATATCCAAATCCTTAGAGAAGTGCAAGGAATTCTATGATATCCTAAGGAAGAACAAGAAATTCGAGTGGACTGAGAAGCATGAAAGTGCCTTAAAAGCTCTTAAGGATTACCTATCCTCAGCCCGGCTTTGATGAAACCAGAAAAAGGAGATGTGTTATCCTTATATCTTGCGGTATCCTCAAAAGCAGTAAGTGCCGTCCTTGTTAAGGATCACGAAGGTACACAACATCCTGTCTATTATGTAAGCAAGAGTTTACTTGATGCTGAATCCAGGTATTCACACTTAGAAAAACTTATCCTTGCATTAATTATGGCATCTACCAAATTAAGACATTATTTTGAAACTCATGTTATTATCGTTAAAACTAATTTTCCAATCAAGAATGTCCTCAGGAAACCTGAAATGTCTGGAAGGATGGCTAAGTGGGCAGTGAAGCTAAGTGCATATGATATAAGATACGAGCCCAGGACAGCCATTAAATCCCAAGCATTAGCTGACTTTGTGGCAGATTTCAGTAGTGATTTACAAAAAGAAGCTGAGTTAGAAGTCCAGCAGCTAGAGGAGACCAAGGATCCTTGGATACTCTATACTGATGGATCCTCAAATGTCAAAGGCACAGGGCTTGGAATACTACTAAAATCGCCACAAGGGGGACATAATACCCCACTCTATAGCTTGTGAGTTCCAAACCACTAACAATGAGACTGAATACGAAGCCTTGATAGCTGGCTTGCAAATTGCTAAGCATATGAGGATCAGGTATCTTGAGGTACATGTAGATTCTTTGTTAATCACTAATCACTTTAATGGATCATATGCTGTTAAAGGCGAAAAGCTAATCAAATATCTGGAGTTAGTCAAAGAATTGGCACTCTCTTTTGTATCCTTTAGTTTGACACAGGTACCAAGGGAAGAGAATGCAGAGGCAGATGCACTAGCCAATTTAGGATCATCCTTGAAGACCCCGGAGGATATCAAGATCCCTATTATCCATATCCTGACCCCGGCTATCGAGGATCATGTGGCTATGGAGATAGGAGAGAATTCTGCAATTATCCCTAGTGAGGATACTCAAACTCATTCAGGATCATGGATCCTCCCAATCATGAGATACTTACAACAAGGAGAGATTCCTACAGGAGAAAACCCTAGGGCTTTCAAAATTAAGGTATCTCAATTCACAATTTTAAATAATATGTTGTATAGACGATCTCTTGCAGCACCATACTTAAGATGAATTGAGGATCCTGAAATCCAAGAAGTTTTAAAAGACTTCCACGAAGGAGATTGTGGAAACCACACTGGGGGCAGGGCGTTATTCTCAAGGATCCTGAGGACAGGATACTACTGGCCAACCATGAAGAGAGATTCCGTGGAGTATGCTAAGAGATGTGATCCTTGTCAGAGACACAACAATATCCTTCATCAACTAGCTGAATTTTTGCATCCTATATCCTCCTCTTGGCCATTTATGAGATGGGGTACGAATATAGTTGGTAAGCTCCCTAAGGCACCTGGTGGGAAAGTATTCATGCTCGCTATGACTGATTACTTCTCCAAGTGGATAGAGGCTGAAGCTTTTGCCCAAGTAAGAGAAAAGGAAGTTATATCCTTCATTAAAAGAAATATTATAACTAGATTTGGTATTCCGTCTGAAATTATATGTGATAATGGTTCCCAATTTATTGGGGGCAGAACTAGTAACTTTTGTGACAGTTGGGGGATTAAGATGATAACATCAACACCAGTCCACCCACAAGCTAATGGTCAAACAGAATCATCCAGAAGATCATCATCAACAATTTGAAGAAGAAGCTTGGATCCAAGAAAGGGAAATGGGCAGAAGAACTACCTTATGTGCTTTGGGCTGATAGGAAAAACCCCTAAGAATGCTACTGGTCAAACACCATTCTCTTTGGTATTAGGGGCAGAATCAGTGATCCCAACAGAAATGGTGGTTCCAACTGCTAGAACAAGTACCCGTGATCCTGAGGAAAATGATGAGAACTTGGCTCAAGACCTGGATACTATTGAAGAAATCAGGGATCTGGCTAGGATAAGGATGGCCAGTTATCAACAAAGAATGGCTGGTGCTTACAACAAAAATGTCTGGATCAGGAAGTTTCAAGTGGGAGATATGGTATTAAGGAAAGCATTTCAGAATACCACCAATTCTGCTGATGGAAAATTGGCTCCAAAATGGGAAGGCCCTTATTTGATTAAAGCTGAAGCAGGAAAGGGGGCATATAGATTGCTAACCATGGAAGGTGATTTGCTACCAAGAGCTTGGAATGCTGTCCACTTGAAGAAATATTTCATGTGAGCAGGATCCTCATGGCACAGATGATCCTTACGTTAGGAGTATCCTTGAAGGATCCTTAAAGTATCGGTGATCCTTATTTTGGTAATGTCCTAATCTTGAACTATTTCATTTCCTTATTTTCTCATATAAGGATAAGGATCATGTGTCCTTTATCCATCTCTCATGTGATTTTAAGTTTTGAAAGTTCAGGTATCCTTAGCAAAATATTGGTTATCTGCAGAAGCAATCCGTTCCTTGGGTTTAACCCCAGTTATTTGGGCTTGAGCCCAGTTCCGCCTGTAGCACATGATGATCCTGGTATAGTTCAAGGCAGTGGGACCAGTACTCGCTTTAGGGGCTGATAATTCCATTGTACTGGCTATACCTAGGATCCTACGTATAATGGTAGAAGTACCATACATCCGTACCTAAGGTTTCTAACGTTTTCACGTTAGCTAAGGTTTTGACATTTTCATGTCACTAAGTTTGGATAGTCGCCAGTTAGGGCCATACTCCAGTTTACATACGATCCTTGGGCTTGTCCCCAGTTATCCTTGGGCTTGTCCCCAGTTATCCTTGGGGTTGTCCCCAGTTGTCCTTGGGCTTGTCCCCAGTTGCTAGCTCTTATCTTATATTGGCTTAGTCCCAAGTTATGCTCTATTTCAGGTCCTTGAAGATAAGCAACTAGGGATCCTTGATCCTTACTTCTCTCTAAGGTTTATCTTATAGTTATCCTGATTATGGTTAGGATCCTAACTTGGATCCTCAGGTATGATCCTTAACTATTTTTAATTCTATTCATTGTTTATTTGAATAACCCTTAAAAATTTGACAACTAAACTTGTGATCCTTAAAATATATTACTTTTTGGGATTCTTCAACTATAGGATATTTGGTCATGGATCATATCCTAAATATTTTCAATCAGACTTATTCAAAATTGCTTATTCAATAAGTGTACATCAACACAATTGAGAATTAAAGAGACAAAAAGGATAACAATACAAGATAAGCGAAAAAAGATTAAGGTTTTATTTATTAACAAAAGATTAACCCTTAAAAGGTTGTCAAAATTACCTACCCCGAGCATCTACCAGCAATACGTGGCCCGTCCGCTGGGGTAGGTAAAGGGTGTCCATGATAATAGGTTCAAAGTAGTGCAGGAATATAAAGGCGGCAGGATCACAATGACTTCATCCCCCAAACAGAGGATCCCTCCACCATTTGCAATCCTGACTATTGTCTGAAGGATCCTAGATCCTTAATCCTAAAAACTATTGTTCAGTACAAACCATCAAATTGTTCAACAAAACAACCATCAAACTAAAAAAAAATTGGGCTCCGGCTATGTCTAGAAATTTCCATCATCGCCCAATCATGCAGCCTAAACCTTCGCTGCATCACCACCTCCGGCTCCACTTGCTTCACCACCTTCACCCTTGCCTCCAGCCTCGATCGTCAGGATCTCTTCAGCCTCCTCTTCATCATCCAGTTCAGCCAGCCTTGCCTTCCAGCCTTCCACATCCCAGGTGCTCTTGTCAAAGGCAGGATCCTGAGCTTCCAAGGCCATTTGAAGCTTGGTCTTGTACATTGCTATGGCGGCAGAGATTTTGGCGTCTTCGGTGATATCATGCTTCTCGTAGTCAGCATTAACCAGCACCTTGGCCGTCTCATGTTTGGCATCCTGGAGTTCCTTCTGAAGATCAGCAATTTTGAGGTCCTTTAGCAATGCAACCTGCTGGAGGTCGGCAATATTCCTATCCTGATCCTCAACGTGGCCAACATAGTCCTCAATCTCAGCGAATTTCTGCAAAGGGGATAAAAGATAAGGTCAGGACCAAGTGATCCTCAAATCAGCAAGATATGTCAGCAGGATATACGAGCAGAGACAGTGATCCTTACATTGTTGAAGTACTCGAGGAATTGGTGGCGGATCAGAGGCAGACCCTGCAGATCCTCAGCCTCGGAGGCCTTTCTCTTCTTGACTCCCTTTCCTCTGAGGGGTTCCTTGGGGACTGAAGCTGTCGGGCTGGTAGGAGCCTTTCTTTTGGAGGATCTGACGGTGGTGAGATCGGTGACACTGAACTTTGAAGCAGACTTGGTGGATTTTCCAGCACCTACACAACCAAAACAAGATAAGTATCTTTACTTCACTTATATTTCACTATTTATTTAAATTTTTAAACAAAGATACTTACTTGACATCGTGACAGAGCCTGAGGATACCTCCTGAGAATCTGGGGTGTTTGTCTTGAAAGATCTTGTTTCAGGATCAAGTCTCTTGAAAATGGCGA
The DNA here is from genome assembly GCA_030545235.1 of Helianthus tuberosus. Lineage (NCBI taxonomy): Eukaryota > Viridiplantae > Streptophyta > Magnoliopsida > Asterales > Asteraceae > Helianthus > Helianthus tuberosus. Next base: position 31,113,774 of record CM060415.1, on the reverse strand, counting down.
GTCTCTCTTTGGCAGCAGGAGACAGTCTGAGGTGTGAGACGGTGATAGCTGCATAACAAGAAAGCAAAAGTATATAAGCGATCCTTATATCAAAAGAAAGTTCTCTGGCGATCCTTCTCAGGATCCTCCATCCTACCATGGGTAGCCCATTTCCTGGGAAGATTCTTCCCATCAGGGATAAAATCTCTCTTGACGAAAAAGAAACGCCGCTTCCAGTTAGTATTATTCTTGGTAGCTTTGAAGATCGGGTGTTCCTCACCAGGTTTACGTTTGAACAAATAATGATGAGAACCAAAGGTAGTAAGATCATACAGCTCTCCCAGCTCTGACATTCCTAGGTCTATCCCTTCCTGCTCGATGATCCTTTCAAGGGTATACAAAACCCTCCAGATCATCGGCATGGCTTGGATATAAGAGATGCCGGTTAGGGAAAAGAAAGATTGGGTGAAGGCTGGAAACGGATATGTATAGCCTATGGTGAACGGAGTGACAGGAAAAGCGACCCAGTTGTCGGAAATATGATCACTCAGGGCATTGGGATCAAAAGATTTAAACACGGTGTTCGTCGGGAAACAATAGCGGATCCTATCAATCTGCGGATCGGTGAAATAGCAGCGTTCTTTTATGGAATCTTCGATGATCCCCTGGCTCTTCAGGGGGCTGTTTTTCGGGTGATCCTTAGCTGGGGAGTTCCGGAGCAACATTTTTGACAGAATGATGGAGAGAGACGGAAAACAGAGCAAAAGAAGGAAGAAGATGAAGAGAGAATACCTGTTTATCTTCGGATGCAGTTATAAAGGGAGTATCTCTGAAATTTAAATGCAAATGATCCTATCTATATCTCCTATTTAAATCATGATTGTGCAGGGTTGTCACTTCTGTGACGTCACAGTTGCAACAGATAGTTCTACATCAACGGCTAGTTATCGGTTAGTTAGTTGCGGATAAGATCAAGAAAATATAATTCGTTCATTTTACATATTACTCCTTATATTTTGGGGGCAATTGTTAGGGGAGGATTTTCTAACAATTAGTGATGCTTACTTGTTTACCTAATAAATGATCCTTACTTCTGTGACAGATAGTGATCCTCAGAAGAGCTTCAGGATCAGGATCATGGATCACCTTAAGGATCCTCATACTAACGATTGTTTGTTTGTGTTTCGTATTATTTTGCAGGAGTAAGAAGCTTGACTTGGTCTTGGCAACGTTACTATGGAATATTCCACGGGTATTTCGCACACGTTTGACTGGAAATGGACGTTGTGGAGAACGTGGGAGCATGGCACAAAAGTCGGATAGTTTGTTAGCATAGTTAACTTCTATTTTTAAAGGGGTGACGAGCTAGTAATTAGAAGACTTAGCCATTTTTTCAGCTACACACACTCTCGTACAATTGCACTCTTGAAGCTTTCGGCAAGCGCTTAACAGTTTTCACTCACTTTTACACATTTCACCATAGTGATCCTTGTACCTAGCTCGTTACTATCCGAAGTTGTAAACATTTACTGATTTATTTGAGCTTGGTGATCGGTATTTTCCATCACCCGAGGTTTGTTATGCCGGAGATCTTCTAAAGATCAAGGGCTTTTTCCTCGTATAAATCCTTGTGTCGTTTGCGCAATTTACATTGAAGTGATCCTTATCATTGTTCCTCATTTCAAGCATCATTCCCCGTAGCTAAGAGTTTGGTTGCATTATCCTCATCGGATTTTTTGACCAAAACAATACGGTTTACAGATTCTATTCATCATGTCCATGAATGCTGCAGCTGCATTCGTTAACCCAAAGGGCATGACTGTAAACTCGTAATGACCATACCTAGTTCTGAAAGCAGTTTTAGGTATGTCTTCTTCTTGTACCTTCAATTGATGATATCCAGAGCATAAGTCAATCTTAGAGAAATATTTAGCTCCCTGGAGTTGATCAAACAGATCATGAATCCTAGGTAATGGGTATCGATTCTTAATTGTAACCTTATTCAATTCTCTATAATCAATACACATTCTCATCGAACCATCTTTCTTCTTTACAAACAACATACAACTCTCCCAGCTCTGACATTCCTAGGTCTATCCCTTCCTTCTCGATGATCCTTTCAAGGGTATACAAAACCCTCCAGATCATCGGTATGGCTTGGATATAAAAGATGCCGGTTAGGGAAAAGAAAGATTGGGTGAAGGCTGGAAACGGATATGTATAGCCTATGGTGAACGAAGTGACAGGAAAAGCGACCCAGTTGTCAGAAATATGATCACTCAGGGCATTGAGATCAAAAGATTTAAACACGGTGTTCGCCGGGAAACAATAGCGGATCCTATCAATCTGCGGATCGGTGAAACAGCAGCGTTCTTTTATGGAATCTTCGATGATCCCCTGGCTCTTCAGTGGGCCGTTTTTCGGGTGATCCTTAGCTGGGGAGTTCCGGGGCAACATTTTTGACAGAATGATGGAGAGAGACGGAAAACAGAGCAAAAGAAGGAAGAAGATGAAGAGAGAATACCTGTTTATCTTTGGATGCAGTTATAAAGGGAGTATCTCTGAAATTTAAATGCAAACGATCCTATCTATATCTCCTATTTATAATCATGATTGTGCAGGGTTGTCGCTTCTGTGACGTCACAGTTGCAACGGATAGTTCTACATCAACGGCTAGTTATCCGTTAGTTAGTTGCGGATAAGATCAAGAAAATATAATTCGTTCATTTTACATATTACTCCTTATATTTTGGGGGCAATTGTTAGGGGAGGATTTTCTAACAATTAGTGATCCTTACTTGTTATCCTAATAAATGATCCTTACTTCTGTGATAGATAGTGATCCTCAGAAGAGCTTCAGGATCAGGGATCACCTTAAGGATCCTCATACTAACGATTGTTTGTTTGTGTTTCGTATTATTTTGCAGGAGTAACAAGCTTGACTTGGTCTTGGCAACGTTACTATGGAATATTCCACGGGTATTTCGCACACGTTTGACTGGAAATGGACATTGTGGAGAACGTTGGAGCATGGCACAAACGTCGGATAGTTTGTTAGCATAGTTAACCTCTATTTTTAAAGGGGTGACGAGCTAGTAATTAGAAGACTTAGCCATTTTTTCAGCTACACACACTCTCGTACAATTGCACTCTTGAAGCTTTCGGCAAGCGCTTAACAGTTTTCACTCACTTTTACACATTTCACCATAGTGATCCTTGTACCTAGCTTGTTACTATCCGAAGTTGTAAACATTTACTGCTTTATTTGAGCTTGGTGATCGGTAGTTTCCATCACCCGAGGTTTTTTATGACGGAGATCCTCTAAAGATCAAGGGCTTTTTCCTCGTATAAATCCTTGTGTCGTTTGTGCAATTTACATTGAAGTGATCCTTATCATTGTTCCTCATTTCAAGCATCATTCTCCGTAACTAAGAGTTTGGTTGCATTATCCTCATCAGATTTTTTGACCAAAACAATACGGTTTACAGATTCTATTCATCATGTCCATGAATGCTGCAGGTGCATTTGTTAACCCGAAGGGCATGACTGTAAACTCGTAATGACCATACCTAGTTCTGAAAGCAGTTTTAGGTATGTCTTCTTCTTGTACCTTCAATTGATGATATCCAGAGCGTAAGTCAATCTTAGAGAAATATTTAGCTCCCTGGAGTTGATCAAACAGATCATCAATCCTAGGTAATGGGTATCGATTCTTAATTGTAACCTTATTCAATTCTCTATAATCAATACACATTCTCATCGAACCATCTTTCTTCTTTACAAACAACACTGGTGCTCCCCAAGGGGATGAGCTAGGTTGTATAAATCCTTTACTTAGTAATTCATCTAATTGTGTTTTTAGTTCTAACATTTCGGTAGGAGCTAACCGATAAGGTGCTTTAGCTATCGGTGTAGTTCCAGGAATTAGATGAATCCTAAATTCTACTTCCCGGTCTGGTGGTAATCCTGGTAACTCTTCTGGAAATACATCTGGGTATTCTGAGACTACATGAATCTCCTTAAGTTCCTTACCCTTAGTGCTAATGATTATCGAAATCATATACACTATTCCTTGCTTTCGTTCATAACTAGCAACTTTCATTACTGATATGAACTTCATGGGCTTACGTGGTTTATCTCCTGTAATCATGATTACGTCTCAAGTAGGTGCCTGAATTTCTATAGAATTCTTATCACAAAGGATTCGAGCATGGTTGGCTATTAACCAATCCATTCCTAATACAATATTGAATTTAACTAATTTCATAGGTAACATATTTGCAGAAAATTTATGACCTGAAAGTTCTATTTCTACTTTTTGCAAAACATGATCTATTTTAACTGAATTCCCATCCGCCGTTTCGACTGTAAAAATCTGCCTAATGTTGGTTAAAGGTAAGTTAAGAGCTTGACAGAATAAAGTATTTATAAAACTTTGGTTTGCACCAGAGTCAAATAATACTTTTGCGTACACGTTGTGAACTATGAACGTACCAGCTATCACATCTAGAATGAGTTCTGCTTCTTGAGTGGTTAGCTGGAATGCTCTGACATTTTTCTTAGTAGCTCCGTCGGTCGCCTTGGTTTTGTTGTCTGTAGGTTTGACCAATTTAGGACATTCTGGCTTAAAATGTCCTGTTTCTCCACAGTTGTAGCGGATTCGGGTTTTCTTCCTACAGTCTTCTTCACGATGTCCTGTAGCTTTGCAAAAGTTGCAAATTACGTTACATCTTCCATAATGTTTCTTTTTGCAATCTCTACAAAATGGTAAGGTTGAAGATTGCCCTGTTCCTCTTTTCTTGAAGTTGCTATTATTACCCACCCGAAATCCTTGGGTAATTTTCTGAGCCAGTTCCTTCTTCCTGTTTTCATCTCTTGTGCGTACCAGTTCATCAGTTAGGGTGTTAGCTAGTTCTACCGCATCGTCAATAGTGCGAGGTCTCGCAGCCTTAACAATGTTGCGGATTTCGCTAATTAATCCCGAAATATAGCGAGAAATGAGTACCGGTTCCGGCGAAGCCAGTGTTGGTACCACCCTAGCATATTCGAAGAATGTCGAAGTATATCCTCGATAGTCCACATTAACCATCCGATGGTTTAGGAACTTATTTTCCATTTGATCTTTTTCATACTCCGGACAGAATTTTCTTTCTACAAGACTCTTAAATTCTTCCCAGTTCATTGCATAGGCTACAATCCTTCTTTTAGCTTGTAATACGGTTTTCCACCATTCTAGCGCCCATTCTTTAAAAAGATTTGACGCATACATAACTTGATCTTCCTCAACACATTTACTTATAGCAATTACTGCCTCAGTTTTCTCTAACCAACGTAATGCTGCAATATCCCCTTCGTTACCTGCAAACTCAGTTGGTTTACAGGCAAGGAATTCTTTATAAGTGCAACCAGGTGTTGCAGCTTTCATTTTCTTGAAAATTGGGGCTTGCAGATCATTATTGTTATTAACATGATTTCCGCCTCCGTTTATACTGTTACTAAAATTGTCGCCTTCGGTACGTTTACTAGGAATGATTGATTGAGGTTTAACAGGTTTTTGAACAGCAGCAACAATTGCTGGAATAGCATTGGCTATTCCTTGTGCAACGATATCCTCTATATCTTGCCTATTTAACAATTGTTCTTCCTGAATTGGCTCAAATTGATTTACTTCATTTACTGGTTCATTACCAATGTTTGCCATCTGATAATTAATTTATAGATAAATAATTAGTATAAAAGAAATAATCCAATGTTACAATTAATTGCATGTAATCACGTAAACAAATAGACAAACAAAATTGTAAATTTTCTAAAATTTCCATTTGTTTATAGATTCTATCATGCTTCTATATACAACCGTGTTATTGGTTATTTCACACATACTGATTAGTATCACTGTTATTATACAAATACAAACTCATGACCCACTTCTCTCTCGTCATTTGTTTTCCTAAAAACGAAGCTCCCTTTCATCATATTTCCAGGCAATTTGTCCTCCTATCTCCCGGATTCTATTTCCCGCATCCATTAACTCTTCACCAAAATGGCGAAGTTCAGCCATATTCACGTTACTCATCGGTGGATTTGGTAGGGGTTCTGGATCGAATTGTGGGAGAAAGGATTAAGGACTGTTGATAATGTTTTGGAATTGCCAGTCATTTGTCCACCATTCGTCCATTCCCAGAGGTTCGGTATGGATTATTGGTTCTGAAATTGCTGGTTCAAGATTTATAGGGATTTGGGTTTCAATAGGACGAGTAAAAATATTTGTATTGACAGGCTGAATAGTATCACAGCTTGCCAATATAAAATCTATTTCCTCCTGAAATGTCATTTCCTGGTTTCTTTTAGAGCTTTCTCCAATTTCAATCTGAGTTTGTCTAGTACCTTTTCCAACCTCCGTTTCTATTTCCTTAGAATATTCTTCAAATTGTATTCCCTTTTTTCTAGATTCTTCCCTGACTTCAGTCTCCAATTCCGGCTGTCTAGAACTTTCCCCAGTTTCAATTTCTTTTCCTTTTTCTAAGGGATTATTTATTTTAGGAATTCTCTTAGCTGGCTTTTTCCTACGTAGACGACTTCCCCACACGTATCTCCTTCTTTTCTTTGGTTTTGGCTGTTTCAAAGGTGGAGCGTTGAATTCTATTGGTTGTTCCACATAAGGAAAGTACCCAGTAAACTCTTTGGAAACTTCTATATTTACGGGGTAAAGGTTGAGATTTTCTAGGGCTTCAGATAACTCATTCATGCTGTTTAAAATAAATTAAAATTTTTATAATAACTTTCAAAATAACCTTCACATATTATTGCATACTATATTATTACAGAACAACTAAAATTTAAAACACACTTATGTTTTACTGTAAATTTATTTATTTACTGGATAGATTTTCTAGCTTGTAGGTGATAGGGTTTGCTAGTCAATTTATTTAGAGATCTGTATTTTCTGCTACTGTAGCTAACATATAAAGATCTGCCCATTTTTCGTCTAACTTGTCTTCCCAAGGTGATTTACTGAGTAATTCTTGGGTTTCCTTTTTAACTTTTTTTTCTCGGGATTTCCTTAATTTCTCCTGACTTTTTCTAATAATTAAGCTTCTTTTATCAGGAGAAAGTGGTTCCTCGTATTGGGCTTTTCGAACGAATATTCATTCTTCAGGAGTTTGGGATGAACTTCCTTTTTCATTTGATGACCTATCTAATTTAAGATAGATGTTTGAAAGCTTTTTCTTACCCATACTGTAACTAACAAATAGTCAGTTAATAAAACACATAATCACATAATAGTAATCAGGAAAATTTAAGTATTTTTAAATACTTAATTAGCTTAACTCAGTGGCTCTGATACCACTTTTTTCTGTCACGGCCCCTGACCCGGTTTGACCCGTTTCAGGAGCCGCGGGACAGAAATCTCGTGGTATTTATTTAATTGAGTTTAACAGCGGAAGTTTATCATCAGGATCTTTTTAAAGCTAAAATTTTCCCAATTATTTTATTTCACAATTTGGGATAAAATCCCAGTAATTTACAATACTATGATTTCACGGAGAAATCTTTATTTTACAAAACATAATTCTTTATTTATAAGGAGCCACTTTCTTCAGCTTGTAGTGCTTCCTGGCACTTTTCCTGGATTACAACAGATCACCTGAAACATGTTTGAAAAAGGTTTTGTCAGCGGAAAATACCGAGTGAATCATTCTATTTAATAAAACAGACCTGTTTGTTATAATTTACAGTATTAAGGGTGATTACATTGTTTCTATACCAACCAACTACCCACAGTATTTGTCACTCGACTTATTTCTGTGACTGTGGTCAGACCACCCATTGGCTAACTCGTTGTCCAATGGTGGCGGGAAAAAGTAATGTATACAATACCCCACATACCGGCTGTAATTTGGTGACTACAAAGACTTAATCCCTGTAATTATAACCTTGAAAATAAACATGCTTTTGTAAACAATTTTGATAAAAAGAGAATGACTCACATTGCAGATTTAACACTGATAGAGTCTAGTATAGAGATTAGCCTTGTTAACCTAATTTAAATAACAATGCACACAAAACTGGGTTAGTAATCAATACAGCATTTACGATAACTCACGAGATCAAACCCTCACAACGAATGACAAAGTGCAATCACTTAAACATCCCACGGATTCACAACGAATGACAAAGTATTCCCCGAGTTCGGGTGGTACTCAAACATCCTGTCAGAATCACGACGAATGACAAAGGATAACCCTAATGTGGGCAGCACTTAAACATCCATTGGAGATTCGTGTGTGTTGTGATAGTAAACAGAATGTAACTCGGTGTATATTTCGAAGTTTTACGTCGTTTCAGTGCCCAATTTCAAGTCCCTGACACCCCTATTTATACATGAATTTTTGACCCCCTCGCGTGACGCGAGGGGTACCCCTCCTGGCGTCGCGTGGCGCGAGGGGTCCTATTCTACCATAGGGTAGCTACGTGCATGGGTAGGCTTGCTGAGTCGACAGTTTCTCAAATTTCGAATTTGACAGAGAGTTAGTTGGATAATCGTAACTAGGGTTTTACCCCCCCGAGTTTTAGGGGCCCTAATCCTGATTCTAAAAATTCTGAAATTTTTAGGGTTTGTGTAGAATTACTTGGGTGTCTCAATTAGGGTTTCCTATTGGATAAATTAACTTAATAATTATGACTTTTGATGAGAGTTGTTACATTCTGCCTGGCCATTAGCTTGTGGGTGGACTGGTGTTGATGTCATCATCTTAATCCCCCAGCTGTCACAAAAGTTAGTAGTTCTATTCCCAATAAATTGGGATCCATTATCACAAACAATTTCAGAAGGGATACCAAATCTAGTAATAATATTTCTCTTAATAAAGGATATCACTTCTTTTTATCTGACTTGAGCAAAGGCTTCAGCCTCTATCCACTTGGAGAAGTAGTCAGTCATAGCAAGCATGAGTACTTTTCCACCAGGTGCCTTAGGAAGCTTACCAACTATATCCATTCCCCATCTCATAAATGGCCAAGAGGAGGATATAGGATGCAAAAGTTCTGCTGGTTGGTGAAGGATATTACTATGTCTTTGACAAGGATCACATTTCTTGGCGTATTCCACAGCATCCTTCTTCATAGTAGACCAATAGTATCCTGTCCTCAGGATCCTTGAGAATAATGCCCTGCCCCCAGTGTGGTTTGCACAATCTCCTTCATGGAAATCCTTTAGGACTTCTTGGATTTCAGGATCCTCAATGCACCTTAGATATGGTCCTGTAAGAGATAGTTTATACAACATATTATTCAATATTGCAAATTGAGATACCTTGATTTTGAAAGCCCTAGGGTTTTCTCCTGTAGGTATCTCTCCATGTTGTACGTATCTCATGATTGGAAGGATCCATGATCCTGAATGAGATTGAGTATCATCACTAGGGATGATTGCAGAATCCTCTCCTATCTCCATGGCCACATGATCCTCGATAGCAGGGGTCAGGATGTGGATAATAGGGATCTTGATATCCTCTGAGATCTTCAAGGATGATCCTAGATTGGCTAATGTATCAGCCTCTGCATTCTCTTCCCTTGGTACCTGTGTCAAACTAAAGGAAACAAAAGAGAGTGCCAATTCTTTGACTATCTCTAAATATTTGATTAGCTTTTCACCTTTAACAGCATAGGATCCATTAAAGTGATTAGTGATTAATAATGAAACTACATGTACCTCAAGATACTTGATCCTCATATGCTTAGCAATTTGCAAACCAGCTATCAAGGCTTCATATTCAGCCTCATTATTAGTAGTTTGAAATTCACAAGCTATGGAGTGGGGTATTATGTCCCCTGTGGTGATTTTAGTAGTATTCCAAGTCCTGTTCCTTTGACATTAGAGGCTCCATCAGTGAAGACTATCCAAGGATCCTTAGTTTCTTCAAGCTGTTGGACTTCTAACTCAGCTTCCTTTTGCAAGTCACTACTGAAATCTGCCACAAAGTCAGCTAAGGCTTGGGATTTAATGGCAGTTCTAGGCTCATATCTTATATCATAAGCACTAAGCTTCACTGCCCACTTAGCCATCCTTCCTGACATTTCAGGTTTCCTGAGAACATTCTTAATTGGAAAATTAGTCTTAACAATTGTTAGGGGAGGATTTCTTAATGACCCGTGATCCTCAATTATTATCCTGCTTTGTGATCCTTACTTCTGTGTCAGTTAGTGATCCTCAGAAGTGCTTCAGGATCAGGATCATGGATTATCCTAAGGATCCTTATACTAATGATTGTCTACTATGATTTCGGTATTGTTTTGCAGGAGTACCAGCTTGGACTTAGTCTTGGTAACGTTCCTGGAGAATATTCCACGTTTATTCCGCACGTGCTTGACCATGGTGAACGTTATGGAGATCGTGGGGAGAAGGCATGAATTCCGAATAGTTAGTTATTTAGATATTTTACTAAATTTAAAAGGGGTAGCGAGCTAATTAGACAACACTTGGCTATTTTTTGGCTACACACACTCGTACAACTACACTCACCAGCTCTCGGCAAAACACTTAGCATTTTTCATACGTTTCTACACGATACACTATAGTGATCCTTGTACTTAGCTCGCTATCATCCGAAGTTGTAAAAGGATTATTGTTCAATTTGAGTTGGTGATCGGTAGTTTCCATCACCCGAGGTTTTTTATGCCGGAGATCATTCATTGATCAAGGGCTTTTTCCTCGTATAAATCTTTGTGTCTACTGTGCAATTCATTTCATAGTGATCCTCATTATTTTTACCAATTCAAGCATCATACCCCGTAACGGAGAGTTTGGTTGAATTATCCTCGTCTGATTTTTGACCAAAACAGTTTGGTGCCCACCGTGGGGCAATTGGTGCTTCATTCCTAAGAAATTCTCATTTTTGTGATCATTTCGGTTCGTTACATCCAAGCAGATGGCTTCATCATCAAAGAACACCTCCAGTGCGATGTCTGCAGTCAATTCATCCCTGGGCATTCCACCTTTGCCTCCACCACCTTCTGGACCTTAGAAAAATGCCGAGAAGAAACCAACTCCCATTTTCTCAAAACCTCCAACTTCTTCTACTTCTTATACTCCTACTACTAGTGACTTGTTTACTCTGATTTTGCATATGAAGGAGCATATACAGCAGCAGGATAAGACCAATGAAAGGATTCTTAGAGAAATTGGAGACATCAAGAAACATAAGAGATCGGCAGAGGATCATTCCCCACTGATGCGCAGATCTTTGAATTTCGATACTCCGGTTATAACTTCTCAGCCTTCAGCGGTTCCAGACGTTCAATATGTGGGAGGGCCAAAAGGAGTGCATTACGGGTCATCAGCAATGACTCAGGCTTCAGGGTCATACTTCCAACCAGCAGGATCCCATCCTCAGCATATAGGATCCTTTGTAAGCTCAGGAGGATACACAGGAGCGCAGCAGATTCAGGGATTCTGGCTGTTTCAAGGATCCTCCCAGGTTCAAGGATCCTCCTATGTTCCAGGATCCTCCCAGGTTCAAGGATCCTCTTATGTTCCAAGATCCTCCCAGGTTCAAGGATCATCCTATGTTCCAGGATCCTCCCAGGTTCAAGGATCTTCCTATGTCCCAGGATCCTCCCAGGTCCAAGGATCCTCTCAGTTTCATGGATCTTTCCAGATTCCGGGATCCTTAAGGAGTTTGCAATCAGGGAGTTCCGATATCCATCAGGGAGATTTTATTCCAATGCAGACCATTGCTTCTACTGGTCCATCGGTCATTCCAGAGCCCCAACAATATGGATTCACATCCGCTCTTCCTAATTTGAATCCAATGGGAGGTAACACTTTCAATAATTCTTATACCACTAACCATGGCCTTATGCAGGATACAGGTATCAATCATGCCATGGCCAGAGAATTGAAAAAGATAAAGGGTAAGATATCAAGTGTCCCAGGAGTGGTCAAGCCTATCCCGGAGATTTCAGATGGGAGCCACAAGATATCTCGTTTTGCACCACCAATCTGTGATGCTGAGATACCTAAGAGGTTCCACGTGCCTACCATGAAGTTGTATGACGGTTCAACAGATCCTGAAGAACACATAGCATAGTACAGGGAAAGGATGGAGATCAATCCCATCCCAGAAAGGTTAAAGGAAGCATGTCTGTGCAAGGGATTTGGATCCACTCTCACTGGATCGGCTCTTAAATGGCTGCTAAGTCTTCTCCCTTACTCTATTACCTCGTTTGCTAATCTAGTTAACCTATTTAATAACCAGTTTTCTTGTAGTAGAAAATTTGAGCGTTTAACTAGTGATCTGTATAGGATAACCCAAGGTCATAATGAATCATTAAGGGATTATATCACTAAATTTAGTAAAGAATCCTTAGATATCCCTAACCTGGATATAGCTACGGCTGTTGAGGCCTTTAAAATGGGATTGCTTAGGGATTCATTATTCTATGATGATCTTGTTATGACACCATGCAGGAATCTAGATGAGGTAAGAACCCGGGCCTTTAGATTCATCGGGCTAGAGGATGACAAAAGGATCCAGGAGAGGTTAGCAGGATCCTCGAAGAAAGAGAAGCAAGGATCCTCATTCAAGAACAACAAGTTCAGATCCTATAACAAATCTGATAACCCGAATGTGCATGCTGTTGAACAAGAAGAGGATGATGAGGATTATCCTCCAATTTCTGAATATTGCTTTTCTATTGACAAGAATGAACTAATCCTTGCGATGCAGAACTTAGGTGATAAAGCTAGGTGGCCCAGGAAAAATGACAGACCAGCTGCAACTAAAGATAAGTCAAAGTGGTGCGCATATCATGAAGATTTTGGGCATCTCACAGAAGAATGCATCGCACTGAGAAAAGAAATTGGATACTTGTTGAGCAAGGGTCACTTGAAAGAGTTATTGGGGAGAAAGAAGTCAAGGACTCAGGATCCTGAAAGGATCCCAGAGAAAGCTCCAGCCCCTCTGGTAGATGCACAAGTTATAAACTTTATTTCAGGAGGATCAGACATTTGTGGAACATCCTTCTCTGCAGCTAAAAGACATGCAAAGGAAACCAAGATGGATAATGGAGATAGACCCATTCGAACATCCAGTGTCTCCGAAGGAAAAGTTCTAACTTTTGATGAGGATGATCGTGTTGACATTCAGGATCCTCATCACGATGGTTTGGTTATCACTCTTTTTTTCTAACCATTTTGTTCGCAGGATCCTTATAGACGGAGGAAGCTCTGTGAACATTATCCAGCTTGATGTCCTCAAGAAGATGAATATTCCTGAATCCGATATCATACCAAGATCCTCTGTGCTCGTGGGATTCAGTGGCGAGACTAAGAATACTCTGGGGGACATTAAACTCCCAATCTATATCGAAGGCCTACAATCTTATCAAAAATTTTGTGTTATTGACTGTTTATCTTGTTGTAATGTTATCCTTGGCAGGCCTTGGATACATGACATGAAGGCAGTCCCATCCACTTATCATCAATGTGTGAAGCTTACTAGTCCTTGGGGAATAGTGAAGATTGATAGTGATCAGCAAGAAGCTAAGAACTGCTACACCTCATCAATGAAACCAGCCTCAAAGTCAAGGGAGCAATAGCAATTAAAGCATCCTCCAAGGGATGTCTTGGAGGCAAGAGAACAGGATGTAGTAGAAATCCTTATGGATCCTGATGATCCTGAATCTAAATTTTATATAGGATCAGGGATCCTTGGCGAAATAAAAGAAGACCTCATATCCTTCCTCAAAAGGAGAAAGACTACCTTTGCATGGAAACACGAAGACATGACAGGTATATCTAAAGATATAATCACTCACAAACTTGGCATTGATAGGTCCTTCAAACCAATCCATCAAAAGAGGAGAAAATTTGCACCAGAAAGAAATGCCATTATCCAGGAGGAGGTAGAGAAATTACTCCGAGCAGGTATGATTAGAGAGGTCAAATATCCAAGATGGTTGGCCAATGTGGTTGTTGTTCAAAAGAAAAACGTAAAGTGGAGGGTATGTGTCGATTTCACTGATTTAAATAAGGCATGTCCCAAGGATCCTTTCCCGTTACCCCACATTGACTCCATGGTGGATGCAACTGCGGGTCATGAACTGTTAACTTTTATGGATGCTTCATCTGGATTTCAACAAATTCAGATGGAACCATCCGATCAAGAGGATACAGCCTTTATGACTCCAACTGGTATATACTGTTATATTGCTATGCCATTTGGACTAAGAAATGCAGGTGCAACTTATCAAAGGCTAGTGAATATGATGTTCAAGGATCAGATTGGACAAACTATGGAGGTTTACATAGATGATATGGTGGTAAAATCAAAAAAAGGCTGAGGATCACCTAAGAGACTTGGAGGAAGCATTCAATATCCTTGACAAATATAACATGAAACTTAATCCTTCAAAATGTCACTTTGGTGTTAAAGCAGGTAAATTCTTAGGATATATGGTGACAAAGAGAGGCATTGAAGCCAGTCCAGAACAAATCAAAGCCATAGTGAACATCAAGTCCCCTGCTAATGCTAAGGATGTTCAGAGGTTAACAGGCAGGATTGCAGCTTTAAACAAATTCATATCCAAATCCTCAGAAAAGTGCAAGGAATTCTATGATATCCTAAGGAAGAACAAGAAATTCGAGTGGACTGAGAAGCATGAAAGTGCCTTAAAAGCTCTTAAGGATTACCTATCCTCGGCCCCGGCCTTGATGAAACCAGAAAAAGGAGATGTGTTATCCTTATATCTTGCGGTATCCTCAAAAGCAGTAAGTGTCGTCCTTGTTAAGGATCACGAAGGTACACAACATCCTGTCTATTATGTAAGTAAGAGTTAATTGATGCTGAATCCAGGTATTCACACTTAGAAAAACTTATCCTTGCATTAATTATGGCATCTACTAAATTGAGACATTATTTTGAAACTCATGCCATTATTGTCAAAACTAATTTTCCAATTAAGAATGTCCTTAGGAAACCTGAATGTCAGGAAGGATGGCTAAGTGGGCAGTGAAGCTTAGTGCATATGATATAAGATATGAGCCCAGGACAGCCATTAAATCCCAAGTATTAGCTGACTTTGTGGCAGATTTCAGTAGTGATTTGCAAAAGGTAGCTGAATTAGAAGTCCAGCAGCTAGAGGAGACCAAGGATCCTTGGATACTCTATACTGATGGATCCTCAAATGTCAAAGGAACAGGGCTTGGAATACTACTAAAATCGCCACAGGGCGACATAATACCCCACTCTATAGCTTGTGAGTTTCAAACTACTAACAATGAGGCTGAATATGAAGCCTTGATAGCTGGTTTGCAAATTACTAAGCATATGAGGATCAGGTATCTTGAGGTACATGTAGATTCTTTGTTAATCACTAATCACTTTAATGGATCCTATGCTGTTAAAGGCGAAAAGCTAACCAAATATTTGGAGATAGTCAAAGAATTGGCACTCTCTTTTGTTTCCTTTAGTTTGACACAGGTACCAAGGGAAGAAAATGAAGAAGCTGATGCATTGGCTAATCTAGGATCATCTTTGAAGATCCCGGAGGATATAAGTATCCCCATTATCCATATCCTGGCTCCTGCCATCGAGGATCATGTGGCTATGGAAATCGGAGAGGATTCGACAATTATCCCTAGTGAGGATACTCAAACTCATTCAGGATCATGGATCCTCCCAATCATGAGATACTTACAACATCGTGAGATTCCTACACGAGAAAACCCTAGGGCCTTCAAAATTAAGGTATCTCAATTCACAATTTTAAATAATATGTTGTATAAACGATCTCTTGCAGGACCATATTTAAGATGCATTGAGGATCCTGAAATCCAAGAACTTTTAAAAGACTTCCATGAAGGAGATTGTGGAAACCACACTAGGGGCAGGGCATTATTCTCAGGGATCCTGAGGACAGGATACTATTGGCCAACCATGAAGAGAGACGATGTGGAGTATGCTAAGAAATCTGATCCTTGTCAGAGACACAGCAATATCCTTCATCAACCAGCTGAATTTTTGCATCCTATATCCTCCTCTTGGCCATTTATGAGATGGGGTATGGATATAGTTGGTAAGCTTCCTAAGGCACCTGGTGGAAAAGTGTTCATGCTTGCTATGACTGATTACTTCTCCAAGTGGATAGAGGCTGAAGCTTTTGCCCAAGTCAGAGAAAAGGAAGTTATATCCTTCATTAAAAGAAATATTATAACTAGATTTGGTATTCCTTCTGAAATTATATGCGATAATGGTTCCCAATTCATTGGGGGCAGAACTACTAACTTTTGTGACAATTGGGGGATTAAGATGATAACATCAACACCAGTCTGTTTTGGTCAAAAAATCAGTTGAGGATAATGCAACCAATCTCTCTGTTATGGGGAATGATGCTTTAAATGTAGAACAATGATAAGGATCACTTCAATGCAAATTCCACAAACGACACAAGGATTTGTACGGGGAAAAAGCCCTTGATCAAGAGTTGATCTCCGGCACAAAAAACCCCGGGTGATGGAAACTACCGATCACCAAGCTCAAATAAATCAATAAATGTTTACAACTTCGGATAGTAACGAGCTAGGTACAAGAATCACTACGGTGAAATGTGTAAAAGTGATCGAAAATTGTTAAGTGTTTGCCGAAAGCTTCAAGAGTGCGATTGTACGAGAGTGTGTGTGTAGCTGAAAATGGCTAAGTGTTCTAATGACTAGCTCGTCACCCCTTTAAAAATAGAAGTTAACTATACTAACAAACTATCCGACTTTTGTGCCAAGCTCCCACGTTCTCCACAACGTCCATTTCCGGTCAAACGTGTGCGAAATACCCGTGGAATATTCCATAGTTACGTTGCCAAGACCAAGTCAAGCTTGTTACTCCTGCAATATAACACGAAACATAAACAAACAATCGTTAGTATGAGGATCCTTAAGGTGATCCATGATCCTGATCCTGAAGCTCTCCTGAGGATCACTATCTGTCACAGAAGTAAGGATCATTAATTAGGATAACAAATAAGGATCACTAATTGTTAGAAAATCCTCCCCTAACAATTGCCCCCAAAATATAACGAGTGATATGTAAAATGAGCGAATTATATTTTCTTGATCTTATCCGCAACTAACTATCGTAAATATAGCCGTTGTTGTAGAACTATCCGTTGCAACTATGACGTCACAGAAGTGACAATCCTGCACAATCATGATTATAAATAGGAGATAGAGATATGATCGTTTGCATTTAAATTTCAGAAATACTCCCTTTATAACTGCATCCGAAGATAAACAGGTATTCTCTCTTCATCTTCTTCTTTCTTTTGCTCTGTTTTCCGTCTCTTCCCATCATTCTATCAAAGATGTTGCTCCGGAACTCCCCAGCTAAGGATCACTTATGTAATTTTGCTTTCTTGTTATGCAGCTATCACCGTTTCACGCCTCAGACTGTCTCCTGCTGCCAAAGAGGGACTCGACACTTTCAAGAGACTTGATCCTGAAACAAGAACTTTCAAGACAACCACCCAGGATTCTCAAGAGGTATCCTCAGGATCTGTCACGATGTCAAGTAAGTATCTTTGTTTTCAATAAATAGTGAAATATAAGTGAAGTAAAGATACTTATCTTGTTTTGGTTGTGTAGGTGCTGGAAAATCCACCAAGTGTGCTTCAAAGTTCAATGTCACCAATCTCACCACCGTCAGATCCTCCAAAAGAAAGGCTCCTACCAGCCCGACAGCTTCAGTCCCCAAGGCACCCCTCAAAGGAAAAGGAATCAAGAAGTGAAAGGCCTCTGAAGCTGAGGATCTGCAGGGTCTGCCTCTGATCCGCCACCAATTCCTCGAGTACTTCAACGATGTAAGGATTTCTGTCTCTGCTAGTATATCCTGCTGACATATCCTGCTGATTTGAGGATCACTTGGTCCTGACCTTATCTTTTATCCCCTTTGCAGAAATTCACTGAGATTGAGGATTATGTTGGCCACGTTGAGGATCAGGATAGGAAGATTACCGAGCTCCAGCAGGTTGCATTGCTAAAGGATCTCAAAATTGCTGATCTTCAGAAGGAGCTCTAGGATGCCAAGACTAAGATGGCTAAACTTCTGATCGACCTTGACTATGAAAAACATGATCTCATAGAAGGTGCAAAGGTCTCTGCTGCCATCACAATGTATCAGACAAAACTAAAGATGGCCCAGGAAGCTCAAGATCCTAACTTCGACAGAAGCAGCTGGGATGTTGAGGACTGGAAAGCAAGCTTGGCTGATCTTGAAGATGATGAAAAGGCTGAGGAGGTTTTGGCAATTGAGGCTGGAGGCAAGGGTGAAGGTGGTGAAGCAAGTGGAGCCGGAGGTGGTGATGCAGGGAAGGTTTAGGCTGCATGATTGGGCGATGATGGAAACTTCTAGACATAGCCGGAGCCCAATTTTTTTAGTTTGATGGTTGTTTTGTTGAAAAATTTGATGGTTTGTACTGAACAATAGTTTTTAGGATTAAGGATCATGTATGATCCTTTAGACAATAGGTAGGATTGCAAATGGTGGAGGGATCCTCTGTTTGGGGGATGAAGCCATTGTGATCCTACTGCCTTTATATTCCTGCACTACTTTTGAACCTATTATCATGGACACCCTTTACCTACCCCAGCGGACGGGCCACGTATTGCTGGTAGATGCTCGGGGTAGGTAATTTTGACAACCTTTTAAGGGTTAATCTTAAATAAAACCTTAATCTTTTGTCGCTTATCTTGTATTGTTATCCTTTTTGTCTCTTTAATTCTCAATTTGTTTTGATGTACACTTATTAAATAAACGATTTTGAACAAGTCAGATTGAAAATATTTAGGACATGATCCATGATTAAATATCCCATAGTTAAAGAATCCCAAAAAGTAATATATTTTAAGGATCACAAGTTTAGTTGTCAAATTTTAAGGGTTATTCAAATAAACAATGAATAGAATTAAAAATAGTTAAGGATCATACCTGAGGATCCAAGTTAGGATCCTATAAGGATAACTATAAGATAAACCTTAGAGAGAAGTAAGGATCAAGGATCCCTAGTTGTTTATCTTCAAGGACCTGAAATAGAGCATAACTTGGGACTAAGCCAATATAAAATAAGAGTTAGCAACTGGGGACAAGCCCAAGGATAACTGGGGACAAGCCCAAGGATAACTGGGGACAAGCCCAAGGATCGTATGTAAACTGGAGTATGGCCCTAACTGGCGACTATCCAAACTTAGTGACATGAAAATGCCAAAACCTTAGCTGACGTGAAAACGTTAGAAACCTTAGGAACGGATGTATGGTACGTCTACCATTTTACGTAGGATCCTAGGTATAGCCAGTACAATGGAATTATCAGCCCCTAAAGCGAGTACTGGTCCCACTGCCTTGAACTATACCAGGATCATCATGCGCTACAGGCGGAACTGGGGTCAAGCCCAAATAACTGGGGTTAAACCCAAGGAATGGATTGCTTCTGCAAAAAACCAATATTTTGCTAAGGATACCTGAACTTTCAAAACTTAAAATCAGGTGAGAGATGGATAAAGGACACATGATCCTTATCCTTACATGAGAAAATAAAGAAATGAAATAGTTCAAGATTAGGATATTACCAAAGTAAGGATCACCGATACTTTAAGGATCCTTCAAGGATAACTCCAATGTAAGGACATTCTCAATTGGAAAATTAGTTTTAACAACAATAACATGAGTTTCAAAATAATGTCTCAACTTAGTAGATGCCATAATTAATGCAAGAATAAGCTTTTCAAGGTGTGAATACCTGGACTCGGCATCAAGTAAACTTTTACTTACATAATAGACAGGATACTGTGTACCTTCATGATCCTTAACTAGGACCGCACTTACTGCTTTAGAGGATACTGCAAGATACAAGGATAGCACATCGCCTTTTTCTGGTTTCATCAAGGACGGGGCTGAGGATAGGTAATCTTTAAGAGCTCTTAAGGCATTTTCATGCTTCTCAGCCCACTCAAATTTCTTGTTCTTCCTTAGGATATCATAGAATTCTTTGCACTTCTCCGAGGATTTGGATATAAATCTGTTCAAAGCTGTTATCCTGCCTTTTAGCCTTTGGACATCCTTAGAATTGGCCGGAGATTTGATATCCACTAAGGCTTTGATTTGTTCCGGGCTAGCTTCAATGCCTCTCTTGGTCACCATGTATCCTAAGAATTTACCTGCTTTAACACCAAAGTGACATTTTGAAGGATTAAGTTTCATGTTATATCTGTCAAGGATATTGAATGCTTCGTCCAAGTCTCTTAGGTGATCCTCAGCCTTTATTGATTTTACCACCATATCGTCTATGTAAACCTCCATAGTTTGTCCAATATGATCCTTGAACATCATATTCACCAGCCTTTGATAAGTTGCACCTGCATTTCTTAGTCCGAACGGCATATCAATATAGCAATATATACCAGTTGAAGTCATGAAGGCTGTATCCTCTTGATCGGATGGTTCCATTTGGATTTGTTGAAATCCAGATGAAACATCCATAAAAGTCAACAGTTCATGACCCACCGATGCATCCACCATGGAGTCAATGTGGGGTAATGGGAAAGGATCCTTGGGACATTCCTTATTTAAATTTGTGAAATCGACACATACCCTCCACTTTCCATTTTTCTTTTGAACAACAACCACATTGGCCAACCATCTTGGATACTTGACCTCTCTAATCATACCTGCCCGGAGCAATTTCTCTACCTCTTCCTGGATAATGGCATTTCTTTCCGGTGCAAACTTCCTCCTTTTTTGATGGATTGGTTTGAATGACCTGTCGATGCCAAGTTTATGAGTGATAATATCTTTAGATATACCTGTCATATCCTCATGCTTCCATGCAAAGGTAGTTTTCCTCCTTTTGAGGAAGGATACGAGGTCTTCTTTCATATCGCCAAGGATCCGTGATCCGATATAGATTTTAGATTCAGGATCATGAGGATCCATGAGGATTTCTACCACATCCTGCTCTCTTGCCTCCAAGACATCCCTTGGAGGATGCTTTAATTGCTATTGCTCCCTTGACTTCGAGGCTAGTTTCATCGATGAAGTATAGCAATTCTTAGCCTCCTGCTGATCACTATCAATCTTGACTATTCCCCAAGGACTAGGGAGCTTCACACATTGATGGTAAGTAGATGGGACTGCCTTCATATCGTGTATCCAGGGCCTGCCAAGGATAACATTACAACAAGATAAACAGTCAATAACACAAAAATTTTTATAAGAATGTAGGCCTTCGATGTATATTGGGAGCTTAATGTCCCCCAAGGTATTCTTAGTTTCGCCACTAAATCCCACGAGCACGGAGGATCTTGGTATGATATCAGATTCAGGAATACCCATCTTCTTTAGAACATCAATCTGGATAATGTTCACTGAGCTTCCTCCGTCTATAAGGATCCTGCGGACAAAATGGTTAGAAATGAAAAGAGTAATAACTAAACCATCGTGATGAGGATCCTGGATATCAACACGATCATCCTCATCAAAGGTTATGAGTTTTCCCTCGGAGACACTTGATGTTCGAACGGGTCTTTCTCCATTATCCATTTTAGTTTCCTTTGCATGCCTTTGAGCTGCTGAGAAGGATGTGCCGCAAATGTCTGATCCTCCAGAAATAAAGTTTATTACTTGTGCATCTGCTGGAGGGGCCGGAGCTTTCTCAGGGATCCTTTCAGGATCCTGAGTTCTTGACTTTTTTCTACCCAACAGTTCTTTTAGATGCCCCTTGCTCAACAAGTATCCAATTTCCTTTCTTAGTGCGATGCATTCTTCTGCGAGATGCCCAAAATCTTCACGGTATGCACACCACTTTGATTTATCTTTGGTTGCAGCTGGTCTGTCATTTTTTCTGGGTCGTCTGACTTTATCACCTAGATTCTGCATCGCAAGGATTAGTTCATTGTTATCAACAGAAAAACAATATTCAGAAAGTGGAGGATAATCCTCATCATCCTCTTCTTGATCAACAGCATGCACATTCTGGTTATCAGATCTGTTATAGGATCTGAACTTGTTGTTCCTGAATGAGGATCCTTGCTTATCTTGCTTTGAGGATCCTGCTAACCTCTCCTGGATCCTTTTATCATCCTCTAGCCGGATGAACCTAAGTACCCGGGTTCTTACCTCATCTAGGTTCCTGCATGGTGTCATAACAAGATCATCATAGAACAATGAATCCCTAAGCAATCCCATTTTGAAGGCCTCAACAGCCGTGGCTATATCCAAGTTGGGAATGTCTAAGGATTCTTTACTGAATTTGGTAATGTAATCCCTTAATGATTCATTATGACCCTGGGTTATCCTATATAGATCACTAGTTAATTGTTCAAATTTTCTACTACAAGAAAACTGATTATTAAATAGGTTAACTAGATTAGCAAATGAGGTAATAGAGTAGGGGGGAAGACTTAGCAGCCATTTGAGAGCTGATCCAGTAAGAGTGGATCCGAATCCTTTGCACAGGAATGCTTCCTTTAACCTTTCTGGGATTGGATTGATCTCCATCCTTTCCCTGTATTGTGGTATGTGTTCTTCTGGATCCGTCGAACCATCATACAGCTTCATGGTTGGCACATGGAACCTCTTGGGTATCTCAGCATCACAAATTGGTGGTGCAAAACGAGATATCCTGTGGCTCCCATCTGCAATCTCTGGGATGGGTTTGACCACTCCTGGAACACTTGATATCATATCCTTCAACTTTTGCAACTCTCTGGCCATGGCATGGTTGATACCTGGATCCTGCATAAGGCCATGGTTAGTAGTATAAGAATTATTAAAAGTATTACCTCCCATTGGATTCAAATTAGGAAGAATGGATGTTAATCCATATTGTTGGGGCTCTGGAATGATCGAAGGACCAGTAGAAGCAATGGTCTGCATCGGAATAAAATCTCCCAGATGGAGATCTGAACTTCCTGTTTGCAAACTCCTCAAGGATCCTGGCATCTGGAAGGATCCCTGAAACTGCGACGATCCTGGAACAAAGGAGGATCCTTGAATCTGCTGCGCTCCTGAATATCCTCCTGAATTCATGAAGGATCCCATATGCTGAGGATAGGATCCTGCTGGCTGGAAATATGAACCTGATGCCTTGGTCACTGTTGTTGTTCCGTAGTGCACTCCTTTTAGTCCACCCACATATTGAACATCTGGAACCGCTGATGGCTGAGAAGTAATCACCGGAGTATCAAAATTCAAAGATCTGGGCATCAGTGGGGAATGATCCTCTGCCGTTTTCTTTTGTTTCTTGAGATCTCCGATTTCTTTGAGAATTCTTTCATTGGTCTTATCCTATTGCTGTATATGATCCTTCATCTGCAAAATCAAAGTAAACATGTCACTAGTAGTGGGAGTGTAAGAAGCAGAAGAAGTTGGAGGTTTGGAGAAAATGGGAGTTGGTTTCTTCTCGGCATTTTTCTGAGGTCCAGAAGGTGGTGGAGGCAAAGGTGGAATGCCCTGAGATGAATTGACCGCAGTCATTGCAGTAGAGGTATTCTTCAATGATGAAGCCATGTATTTGTATGCAATGAACCGGAATGATCACCAACAGAAAAACTTCTTAGGGATGAAGCGCCAATTGCCCCACGGTGGGCGCCAAACTGTTTTGGTCAAAAAATTTGTTGAGGATAATGCAAGCAAACTCTCTGTTATGGGGAATGATGCTTTAAATGTAGAACAATGATAAGGATCACTTCAATGCAAATTGCACAAACGACACAAGGATTTGTACGGGGAAAAAACCCTTGATCAAGAGTTGATCTCCGGCACAAAAAACCCCGGGTGATGGAAACTACCGATCACCAAGCTCAAATAAATCAATAAATGTTTACAACTTCGGATAGTAACGAGCTAGGTACAAGGATCACTACGGTGAAATGTGTAAAAGTGATCGAAAATTGTTAAGTGTTTGCCGAAAGCTTCAAGAGTGCGATTGTACGAGAGTGTGTGTGTAGCTGAAAATGGCTAAGTGTTCTAATGACTAGCTCGTCACCCCTTTAAAAATAGAAGTTAACTATACTAATAAACTATCCGACTTTTGTGCCAAGCTCCCACGTTCTCCACAACGTCCATTTCCGGTCAAACGTGTGCGAAATACCCATGGAATATTCCATAGTTACGTTGCCAAGACCAAGTCAAGCTTGTTACTCCTGCAATATAACACGAAACATAAACAAACAATCGTTAGTATGAGGATCCTTAAGGTGATCCATGATCCTGATCCTGAAGCTCTCCTGAGGATCACTATCTGTCACAGAAGTAAGGCTCATTAATTAGGATAACAAATAAGGATCACTAATTGTTAGAAAATCCTCCCCTAACACAGTCCACCCACAAGCTAATGGTCAGGCAGAATCCTCCAATAAGATCATCATCAACAATTTGAAGAAGAAGCTTGGATCCAAGAAAGGGAAATGGGCAGAAGAACTACCTTATGTGCTTTGGGCTGATAGGACAACTCCTAAAAATGCTACAGGCCAAACTCCATTCTCTTTGGTATTTGGGGCAAAATCAGTGATCCCTACAGAAATGGTGGTTCCAACTGCTAGAACAAGTATTCGTGATCCTGAGGAAAATGATGAGAACTTGGTTCAAGACCTGGATACTATAGAAGAAATTAGAGATTTGGCAAGGATAAGAATGGCCAGTTATCAGGAAAGAATGGCTGGAGCCTACAACAAAAATGTCAGGATCAGGAAATTCCAAGTTGGTGATATGGTACTAAGGAAAGCATTTCAGAATACCACCAATCCTGCTGATGGAAAGTCGGCACCAAAATGGGAAGGACCTTACTTGATTGAAGCTGAGGCAGGAAAGGGGGCATATCCATTGTTAACAATGGAAGGTGATTTGCTACCTAGAGCCTGGAATGCTGTCCATTTGAAGAAATACTTCATGTGATAAGGATCCATGATCCTCACATGATAAATATCCTTAAAGGATCCCTAAAGCACATATGATCCTCATTTTGGTAACATTCTAATCTTAAACTATTTCATTTCCCTACTTTCTCACATAAGGATAAGGATCCTGCATCCTTTATCCCCCTTTCACATGATTTTGAGTTTTGAAGGTTCAGGTACTCTTAGCAAAAGGATGGTTATCCACAAAAGCAACCAGTTACTTGGGTTTGACCCCAGTTATTTGGGCTTGACCCCTGTTCTGCCAGTAGCGCATGATGATCCTGGTATAGTTCATGGCAGTGGGACCAGTACTCGTTTTAGGGGCTGATAATTCCATTGTACTGGCTATACCTAGGATCCTACGTATAATGGTAGACGTACCATACATTCGTTCTTAAGGTTTCTAACGTTTTCACGTTAGCCAAGGTTTTGGCATTTTCATGGCACTAAGTTTGGATAGTCGCCAGTTAGGGCCATACTCCAGTTCACACACGATCCTTGGGCTTGTCCCCAGTTATCCTTTGGGCTTGTCCCCAGTTGCTAACTTTTATCTTATAATGGCTTAGTCCCAAGTTATGTTCTATTTCAGGTCT
Organism: Helianthus tuberosus; assembly: GCA_030545235.1. Lineage (NCBI taxonomy): Eukaryota > Viridiplantae > Streptophyta > Magnoliopsida > Asterales > Asteraceae > Helianthus > Helianthus tuberosus. Next base: position 31,088,259 of record CM060415.1, on the reverse strand, counting down.
TCGAAGTTAAACAACCAAGGATCCTTGATCCTTACTTCTTACTAAGGTTTGTCCTATGGTTATCCTGGTTATATTATTAAGGGTTAGGATCCTAACTTGGATCCCTAGGTATGATCCTTAACTATTTTGATTTTATTCATTGATTATTTGAATAACCCTTATACTTTGACAACTGAACTCATGATCCTTAAAAAATACCACTTTTTGGAATTTTTCAGCTATAGGATATTTGATCCTGGATCATATCCTAAAATTTTTTTTTATCTAATTTGTTCACCTTTTCTTACTCAGACAAGTGTACATCAAAACAATTGAAAATTAAAAGGACAAACAAGGATAACAACACAAGATAAGCCAAAAAAGGTTAAAGTTATTTTATTAACAAAGGTTTAACCGTTGAAGGTTGTCAAAATTGCCAACCCACGTTTCTACCAGCAAAACGTGGCCTGTCCACATGGGTTGGCAATGGGTGTCCATTGTTTATGTGGTTATAGCAAGTGCAGGAAATCAAAGGCGGCAAGATCACAATAGCTTCATCCCCCAAACAGAGGATCCCTCCACCATTTGTAATCCTACCTATTATTCAAAGGATCCTAGATCCTTAATCCTAAAACTATTGTTCAAATACAGACCATCATTGTTTCAAAACAGCACAACCACAAAACAAACTACTACTGAATTTAAAAAATTGGGCTCCGGCTACGTCTAGAAATGTCCATCATTGCCCAATCATGCAGCCTACACCTTCGCTGCATCTTCATCCCCTCCAGCTTCGGTATCCTTCACCTGATCCTTCGCACTGCCTCCAGCCTCGATCGACAAACCTCCTCAGCCTCCTCATTGTCTTCCAGATCAGCTAACCTCGCCTTCCAGCCTTCAACATCCCAGCTGCTTCTATCGAAGTCAGGATCTTGAGCTTCCTGGGCCATCTTCAGTTTTGTCTTGTACATTGTGATGGCAGCGGAGACCTTTGCACCTTCTATGAGATCATGCTTCTCGTAGTCGATGTCGATCAAGATTTTAGCTGTCTGGGTCTTGGCGTCTTGAAGGGCTTTTTCGAGATCAGCAATCTTAAGATCCTTGAGCACTGCAACTTGTTGGAGGTCAACAATCTTCTTATCCAGCTCCTCAACGCTCCCCACGTAGTCTTCAATCTCAGCAAATTTCTGCAAAAAAGACAAAGCAGTTCAAGATCAGGTGATCCTCAAATAAGTAGGATACCTAGGAAGAATTGGTGATCCTTACGTCATTGAAGTATTCAAGGAACTAGGGACGGATCAGTGGCAGGCCTTGTAGATCCTCTATCTCAGAGTTTTTCCTCTTCTTGCCACCCCTTCCTTTAGTGGGTGCCTTGGGGATGGAGACACTAGGGCTGGCAGTGGCCTTCTTCTTTCTGGATCGAACAGTGTCAAGATCGGCCATGTTGAACTGGGAGGCAGGCTTGGAAACTTTTCCGGCACATACACATTAAAAACAGATAAGTATCCTTATCCTATTTCTATTTCACTATTTATTTAAGTCTTTAACTATACAAAGAACAGGATACTTACTTGACATGGTGATAGAACCTGAGGACACTTCTTGTGAATCCTGGGTATCTGTCTTGAATGATCTGGTTACAGGTTCAAGCCTTCTAAAAGCAGCAAGTTTTTCCTTGGTGGTAGGTGATGGTATGAGGTGCGAAACAGAGATAGCTGTTTAACATAAAACAAAAGGGTGTTAGTGATCCTTATACAAAAACAAGACTATCCGGTGATCCTTCTCAGGATCCTCTGTCCTACCATGAGTGGACCACTTCCTTGGTAGATCCTTTCCGTTTGGAATAGAATCCCTTCTAACAAAGAAAAAACGTCGTTTCCAGTTTGTATCGTTCTTGGTGGCTTTAAAAATGGGGTGTTCTTCACCGGGTTTTCGCTTAAACAGATATCAGTGGGATCCAAACGTCGTGAGATCATACATCTCTGCCAGTTCCGACATTCCTAAATCAATCCCTTCCTGCTCTATGATCCTTTCAAGGGTATATAAGTGTTAGGGAAGGATTTTCTAACAATTAGTGATCCTTATTCGTTATCCTAACTAGTGATCCTTACTTCTGTGACAGGTGGTGATCCTCAGAAGAGCTTCAGGATCAGGATCATGGATCACTTTAAGGATCCTCGTACTGACGATTGTTTACTTGTGTTTTTGAAATGTCTCGCAGGTATATTAAGCTTGACCAAGTCTTAGCGATATTCCTGGGGAATATTCCCGAAGTATTCTGCACGTGCTAGATCAAAACTAGACGTTATGGAGAACGTGGAGGCTTGGCCCGAAAGTCGGAGAGTTTGTTAACTAGATATTTTTCTTATTTTAAAGGGGTAACGAGCTAGTTAGTGACACTTAGTCATTTTGGCAGTTACACACACTCGCAAATACGCTCATACAAGCTCTCGTACAAACACTTAGCAATTACTTACACTTTTTACACATTTCACCGTAGTGATCCTTGTACCTAGCTCGTTACTATCCGAAGTTGTAAACGTTTATTCATTTATTTGAGCTTGGTGATCGGTAGTTTCCATCACCCGGGGTTTTTTGTGCCGGAGATCAATTCTTGATCAAGGGCTTTTTCCCCGTATAAATCCTTGTGTTGTTTGTGCATTCCACATTGAAGTGATCCTCATTGTTGTTACACTTTTTGAGCATCATACCCCGTAATCTAGAGTTTGGTTGCAATATTCTCAACAGATTTTCTGACCAAAACAGTTTGGCGCCCACCGTGGGGCAATTGGTGCTTCGTCCTTAAGAAAATACGCATTTCTGTGCTTAATCCGGCTCACTACAACCAAGCGGATGGCTTCCTCATCGAAGAATGCTTCAAACTTGATGCCCTCATTCACTTCCTCACAAGGCGTTCCTCCTTTGCCTCCACCACCTTCTGGATCCCAGAAGAATACAGAAAATGCTGCGAAGAAACCGACTCCCATTTTCTCAAAACCACCTACTTCTTCTGTTTCAACTAATCCTACTACTAATGATCTCTATACCTTGATTTTGCAGATGAGGAATCATGCACAAGAGCAGGATAAGACCAACGAAAGGATCCTCCGGGAGATTGATGAAATTAAGAAACAGAAGAAAACGGCGGAAGATCATTCTCCACTGATGCCCAGATCTTTGAATTTTGACACTCCGGTGGTTACTTCTCAGCCGTTAGTGATTCCAAACATTCAATATGCGGGTGGACCAAAAGGAGTGCACTACGGAACAACAGCTATGACTCAGGCACTAGGTTCATATTTCCAGCCAGCAGGATCCTATCCCCAGCATATGGGATCCCTCACGAGTACAGGAGGATATTCAGCAATGCAGCAGGTTCAAGGATCCTCCTTCGTTCCAGGATCATCCCAGGTTCAAGGATCCTCCTTCGTTCCAGGATCATCCCAGGTTCAAGGATCCTCCTTCGTTCCAGGATCATCCCAAGTTCAAGGATCCTCCTTCGTTCCAGGATCATCCCAAGTTCAAGGATCCTCCTTCGTTCCAGGATCATCCCAGGTTCAAGGATCCTCCTTCGTTCCAGGATCATCCCAGGTTCAAGGATCCTCCTTCGTTCCAGGATCACCCCAGGTTCAAGGATCCTCCTTCGTTCCAGGATCATCCCAGTTTCAGGGATCCTTCCAGATGCCAGGATCCTTGAGGAGTTTGCAAACAGGAAGTTCAGATGTCCATCAAGGAGATTTTATCCCAATGCAGACCAATGCCTCTGCTGGCCCCTCGATCATTCCAGAATCTCAACAATATGGATTAACCTCCATATTTCCTAACTTGAATCCAATGGGAGGTAACACTTTTAATAATTCTCATACTATTAACCATGGTTTTATGCAGGATCCAGGTATCAATCATGCCATGGCCAGAGAATTGCAAAAGCTAAAGGATATGATCTCGAGTGTTCCGGGAGTAGTCAAACCTATTCCAGAGATTGCAGATGGGAGCCACAAGATATCTCGCTTTGCACCACCAATCTGTGATGCTGAGATACCCAAGAGGTTCCATGTGCCGACAATGAAACTGTATGATGGTTCGACGGATCCTGAAGAACACATAGCACAATATAGGGAGAGGATGGAGATCAATCCAATCCCAGAAAAGTTAAAGGAAGCATGCCTATGCAAAGGATTCGGATCCACTCTTACTGGATCAGCTCTCAAATGGCTGCTAAGTCTTCCTCCCTATTCTATTACCTCATTTGCAAACCTAGTTAACTTGTTTAATACTCAGTTTTCCTGTAGTAGAAAATTTGAACGACTAACTAGTGATTTATATAGGATAACCCAGGGTCATAATGAATCATTAAGGGATTACATTACCAAATTTAGTAAAGAATCCTTAGACATTCCCAACTTAGATATAGCCACGGCTGTTGAAGCCTTCAAAATGGGATTACTTAGGGATTCCTTATTTTATGATGATCTTGTTATGACACCGTGCAGGAACCTAGATGAGGTAAGAACCCGGGCCCTCAGGTTCATCCGGCTAGAGGATGATAAGAGGATTCAGGAGAGGATAACAGGATCCTCAAAGCAGGATAAGCAAGGATCCTCATTCAGAAACAACAAGTTCAGATCCTACAACAAATCTGATAATCAGAACGTGCATTCTATTGATCAAGAAGAGGATGATGAGGATTATCCTCCAATTTCTGAATATTGCTTTAGTGTTGATAACAATGAACTAATCCTTGCCATGCAGAACCTATGTGATAAAGCTAGATGGCCAAGAAAGAATGACAGGCCAGCTGCAACTAAGGATAAATCAAAGTGGTGTGCATATCATGAAGATTTTGGGCACCTCACAGAAGAATGCATCGCATTAAGAAAGGAGATTGGATACTTGCTGAGCAAAGGGCATCTAAAAGAGTTGTTGGGAAGAAAAAAGTCAAGGACTCAGGATCCTGAAAGGATCCCTGAGAAGGCTCCAGCCCCTCCAGCAGACGCACAAGTGATAAACTTTATCTCTGGGGGATCCGACATTTGTGGCACATCCTTCTCAGCAGCTAAGAGGCATGCGAAGGAAACTAAAATGGATAACGGAGAAAGGCCAGTTCGAACATCGAGCGTCTCCGAAGGAAAAGTCATAACCTTTGATGAAGAGGATCGTATTGATATCCAGGATCCTCATCACGACGGTTTAGTTATTACTCTTTTTATATCTAACTATTTTGTCCGTAGGATCCTAATAGACGGAGGAAGTTCAGTGAACATTATCCAGCTTGATGTTCTAAAGAAGATGGGTATCCCTGAATCAGAGATCATACCAAGATCCTCCGTGCTCGTGGGATTTAGTGGCGAGACCAAGAACACCCTAGGGGACATTAAACTCCCAATATATTTTGAAGGCTTACACTCTTATCAAAAGTTTTGTGTTATTGACTGTTTATCTTGTTGTAATGTTATCCTTGGCAGGCCCTGGATACACGATATGAAAGCAGTCCCGTCTACTTATCATCAATGTGTGAAGCTCCCTAGTCCTTGGGGAATAGTAAAGATTGATAGCGATCAGCAGGAAGCTAAGGATTGCTACACTTCATCGATGAAACCAGCTTCGAAGTCAAGGGAGCAATAGCAATCAAGGTATCCTCCAAGGAGTGTCTTGGAGGCCAGAGAGCAGGATGTGGTAGAAATCCTCATGGATCCTGATGATCCTGAATCCAAAATCTATATCGGGTCAGGGATCCTTGGCGAAATGAAAGAGGACCTCATATCCTTCCTCAAAAGGAGAAAGACTACCTTTGCATGGAAACATGAAGACATGACTGGTATATCCAAAGATGTTATCACCCATAAACTCGGCATCGACAGATCCTTCAAACCAATACATCAAAGAAGAAGGAAGTTTGCACCAGAAAGGAATGCCATTATCCAGGAAGAGGTAGAAAAATTGCTCCGGGCAGGTATGATTAGAGAGGTCAAGTATCCAAGATGGCTGGCCAATGTGGTTGTTGTTCAAAAGAAAAACGGAAAGTGGAGGGTATGTGTCGATTTTACCGATTTAAATAAGGCATGTCCCAAGGATCCTTTCCCTTTACCCCACATTGACTCCATGGTGGATGCAACTGCGGGTCATGAACTGTTAACTTTTATGGATGCTTCATCTGGATTTCAACAAATCCAAATGGAACCATCCGACCAAGAGGATACAGCCTTCATGACTCCAACTGGTATATATTGCTATATTGCTATGCCGTTTGGATTGAGAAATGCAGGTGCAACGTACCAAAGGCTGGTGAATATGATGTTCAAGGATCAGATTGGACAAACTATGGAGGTTTACATAGATGATATGGTGGTGAAATCCTTAAAAGCTGAGGATCACCTACGAGACTTGGAGGAAGCATTTGATATCCTTGACAAATATAATATGAAGCTTAATCCTTCAAAATGTCATTTTGGTGTTAAAGCAGGTAAATTCTTAGGATACATGGTGACTAAGAGAGGCATCGAAGCTAGCCCGGAACAAATCAAAGCAATAGTGAACATCAAATCTCCGGCCAATGCTAAGGATGTTCAAAGGTTAACAGGAAGGATAGCGGCCTTGAACAGATTCATATCCAAGTCCTCCGAGAAATGTAAAGAATTCTATGATATCCTAAGGAAGAACAAGAAGTTTGAGTGGACGGAGAAGCATGAAAATGCTCTACAAGCCCTCAAAGATTACCTATCATCGGCCCCGGCTTTAATGAAACCAGAAAAAGGTGAAGTGTTATCCTTGTATCTCGCAGTATCCTCAAAAGCAGTAAGTGCGGTCCTTGTTAAGGATCATCAAGGTACACAACATCCCGTTTATTATGTAAGTAAAAGTTTACTTGATGCCGAATCCAGGTACTCACACCTTGAAAAACTTATCCTTGCATTAATAATGGCATCTACCAAGTTAAGACATTATTTTGAAACTCATGTTATCATTGTTAAAACTAATTTTCCAATTAAGAATGTCCTCAGGAAACCAGAGATGTCAGGAAGGATGGCTAAGTGGGCAGTGAAATTGAGTGCATATGATATAAGATATGAGCCTAGGACAACTATCAAATCCCAAGCATTAGCTGACTTTGTGGCTGATTTCAGTAGTGATTTACAAGAAGAAGCTGAGTTAGAAGTCCAGCAGCTAGAGGAGACCAAGGATCCTTGGATACTTCACACTGATGGATCCTCAAATGTCAAAGGCACAGGGCTTGGAATACTACTAAAATCGCCACAGGGGGACATAATACCCCATTCTATAGCTTGTGAGTTCCAAACCACTAATAATGAGGCTGAATATGAAGCCTTAATTGCTGGTTTGCAAATCGCAAAGCATATGGGGATCAGGTATCTTGAGGTACACGTAGATTCTTTGTTAATTACAAATCACTTTAATGGATCATATGCTGTTAAAGGTGAAAAGCTAACCAAATATTTGGAGATAGTCAAAAGTTTGGCACTCTCTTTTGTCTCTTTTAGTTTGTCACAGGTACCAAGGGAAGAAAATACAGAAGCTGATGCATTGGCTAACTTAGGATCATCTTTGAAGATCCCAGGGGATATCAAGATCCCTGTTATCCATATCCTAACCCCAGCTATTGAGGATCATGTGGCTATGGAGATAGGGAATGATTCTGCAATGATCCCTAGTGAGGATACTCAATCCTATTCAGGATCCGTATCATGGATCTCACCAATTATGAGATACTTACAACATGGAGAGATTCCTACAGGAGAAAACCCTAGGGCTTTCAAATCTAAGGTATCTCAATTCACAATTATGAATAATATGTTGTATAGGCGATCTCTTGCAGGACCATACTTGAGATGCATTGAGGATCCTGAAGTTCAAGAAGTTTTAAAAGACTTCCATGAAGGAGATTGTGGAAATCACACTGGGGGCATGGCTTTATTCTCAAGGATCCTGAGGACAGGATACTACTGGCCAACCATGAAGAAAGATGCTGTGGAGTATGCCAGAAGATGTGATCCTTGCCAGAGACACAGCAATATCCTTCATCAACCAGCCGAACTATTGCATCCTATATCCTCCTCTTGGCCATTTATGAGATGGGGTATGGATATAGTTGGCAAGCTCCCTAAGGCACCGGGTGGAAAAGTATTCGTGCTAGCTATGACTGATTACTTCTCCAAGTGGATAGAGGCTGAAGCTTTTGCTCAAGTTAGAGAAAAGGAAGTTATATCCTTCATTAAAAGAAATATTATAACTAGATTTGGAATTCCTTCTGAGATTATATGCGATAATGGTTCCCAATTTATTGGGGGCAGAACCACTAATTTTTGTGACAGCTGGGGGATTAAGATGATAACATCAACACCAGTCCACCCACAAGCTAATGGTCAAGCAGAATCATCCAACAAGATCATCATCAACAACTTGAAGAAGAAGCTTGGATCCAAGAAAGGAAAATGGGCAGAAGAGCTACCCTATGTGCTCTGGGCTGACAGGACAACCCCTAAGAATGCTACTGGTCAAACACCATTCTCTTTGGTGTTTGGGGCAGAATCAGTGATCCCAACAGAAATGGTGGTTCCTACTGCTAGAACAAGTACCCGTGATCCTGAGGAAAATGATGAAAACTTGGCTCAAGACCTGGATACTATTGAAGAAATCAGGGATATGGCTAGGATCAGGATGGCCAGTTATCAACAAAGAATGGCTGGTGCTTACAATAAAAATGTCAGGATCAGGAGGTTTCGAGTTGGAGATATGGTGTTAAGGAAAGCATTTCAGAATACCACCAATCCTGCTGATGGAAAATTGGCTCCAAAATGGGAAGGCCCTTATTTGATTGAAGCTGAAGCAGGAAAGGGGGCATATAGATTGCTAACCATGGAAGGTGAATTGCTACCAAGAGCTTGGAATGCTGTCCACTTGAAGAAATATTTAATGTAAGCAGGATCCTTATAGTATAGGTGATCCTCATGGAAGGGATATCCTTAAAGGATCCTCAAAGTATCGGTGATCCTTACTCAGGTAATATCCTAATCTTGAACTATTTCATTTCTTTATTTTCTCATATAAGGATAAGGATCATGTATCCTTTATCCATCTCTCACGTGAGTTCAAGTTTTGAAAGTTCAGGTATCTTTAGCACAACGTTGGTTATCCACAAAAGCAATCCGTCTTTTGGGTTTAACCCCAGTTATTTGGGCTTGTCCCCAGATTCCGCCTGTAGCGCACGATGATCCTGGTATAGTTCAAGGCTTTGGGACCAGTACTCGTTCTAGGGGCTGATAATTCCATTGTTCTGGCTATGCTTAGGATCCTACGTATAATGGTAGACGTACCATACATCCGTTCATAAGGTTTCTAACGTTTTCACGTTAGCTAAGGTTTCTAACGTTTTCACGTTAGCTAAGGTTTTGGCATCTTCATGTCACTAAGTTTGGATAGTCGCCAGTTAGGGCCATACTCCAGTTTACACACGATCCTTGGGCTTGTCCCCAGTTATCTTTGGGCTTGTCCCCAGTTATCCTTGGGCTTGTCCCCAGTTATCCTTGGGCTTGTCCCCAGTTGCTAACTCTTTTCTTATATTGGCTTAGTCCCAAGTTATGCTCTATTTCAGGTCCTTGAAGGTAGGCAGCTAGGGATCTTTGATCCTTATTACACTCTAAGGTTTATCTTATAGTTATCCTTATTATGGTTAGGATTCTAACTTGGATCCTCAGGTATGATCCTTAACTCTTTTGATTTTATTCATTATTCTTTTGATGAACCCTTATACTTGACAACTGAACCTGTGTTTCTTAAACTATATCACTTTTTAGAACTTATCGGTTATGGGATATGTGATCCTTGATTATATCCTAAACTTTATGGATATATTTTCTAATTTTCTAAGGTTTGATAAGTATAAACAGGATGAACATTATAACAGTTGAAAAGTAACATACTAAAAAGGGTAACAACACAAGATAAGCGACAAAAGGTTAAGTTTTTATTTATTAACATAAGGCTAGCCCTTTAAAGGTTGTCAAAATTACCTACCCGAGCTTCTACCAGCAAAACGTGGCCCGCCCGCTGGGGTAGGTAAAGGGTGTCCATGATAATGAGTTCAAAAGTAGTGCAGGAATATAAAGGCGGCAGGATCACAATGGTTTCATCCCCCAAACAGAGGATCCCTCCACCAATTGCAATCCTGCCTATTGTCCTAAGGATCATACATGATCCTGAAACCTAAGAACTATTGTTTAGAGTTATTACAAACCATGAAATTGTTTTAAACATCACAACCATCAAACTAAAAATTGGGCTCCGGCCTTAGCACATATATCCATCATCGCCCAATTGTGCAGCCTACACCTTCACTGCATCATCACCACCAGCCGCTGCATCCTCAGCCTTATCCTTCAACCCGCTGCCACTAGCCTCAATTGCCAGAATCTCCTCAGCCTCCTCTTCATCACCCAATTCAGCCAGCCTTGCCTTCCATTCTTCAATCTCCCAGTTGCCTTTGTCGAAGGCAGGATCCTGAGCTTCCAATGCCATTTGGAGTTTGGTTTTGTACATTGCTATGGCGGCAGAAACTTTAGCATCATCCATGATCTCCTGCCTTTCATAATCAAAGTTAACCAGCACCTTGGCCATCTTCTGCTTGGTATCCTTGAGTTCCTTCTGAAGATCAGCAATTGCAAGATCCTTGAGCACAGCAACCTGCTGGAGATCAGCAATCTTCTGATCTTGATCCTCAACATGACCGACGTAATCCTCGATCTCAGCAAATTTCTGCAAAAGAAAAGGGTAAAGCGGTTCAAGAGCAAGTGATCCTTAGAACAGCAGGATATGCAAGCAGAGATAGTGATCCTTACATCATTGAAGTACTCGAGGAACTGGTGGCGAATTAAGGGCAGGCCCTGCAAATCCTCAGCCTCGGAAGTCTTTCTCTTCTTGATTCCCTTCCCTTTGAGGGGTGCCTTGGGGATTGAGACAGTCGGGCTAGTAGGAACCTTTCTTTTGGAGGATTTAACAGTGGTGAGATCGGTGACACTGAACCTTGAAGCAGATTTGGCAGATTTTCCAGCGCCTACACAACCAAAATAAGATAAGTATCTTTTCTTAATATACATTTAATTATTTATTTAAATTATAAACAAGGATACTTACTCGACATTGTGACAGAGCCTGAGGATACCTCCTGTGAGTCTTGGGTTGTTGTCTTAAAAGTTCTAGTTTCGGGGTCAAGTCCCCAGAAAGTAGCAAGTCTTTCCCTGGTTGCGGGTGTTGTGATGAGACGTGAAAAGGAGATGGCTGCATGACACAAGACAAAGAAGGGGTTAGTGATCCTACTACAAAAACATGACCATCTGGTGATCCTTCCCAGGATCCTCTAGCCTACCATGGGTGGACCATGTTCTTGGTAAGTGCTCTCCATCTGAAATGGTATCCCTCCTTACAAAGAAGAAGCGACGCTTCCAATCTTTGTCGTTTTTGGTGACTTTGAGAAGAGGGTGATCTGCACCGGGTTTCCGTTTAAACAAGTAACGGTGGGATCCGAAGGTAGTAAGATCATACAACTCCGATAGTTCTGACATTCCTAAATCAAGACTCTCCTGCTCGATGATCCTCTCTAAGGTGTATAAAACCCTCCAGATCATCGGCATGGCTTGAATGTAAGATATGCCGGTAAGGGAAAAGAAGGATTGTGTGAACTCCGGGAAAGGATAGGTGTACCCTATAGCAAATGGAGTGACTGGGAAGGCGACCCATGTATCAGAAACGTAGTCGCTCAGAACAGTTGAATCGAAGGGTTTGAAAAAGACATTCGCTGGAAAACGGTGACGGATGTTATCAATCTGTGCATCGGTAAAGCAACACCTCTCGTTCACCGAGTCCTTGACGATCTTCTGACTCTTCAGAGGGCTATCCTTTTTGTGATCCTTAGCCGGGGAACTTCGGAGCAACATTCTTGAAGTGATTAAGGTAAATAAAGAAGAACAGAGTAAGAAAGGAAGAGAGAGGAGAAAGAGATACCTGATCGATCTTCAACTGAGATTATAAAGGGAGTTTCTTTCGAATTTAAATGCATAGTGATCCTATCTATATCTCTATTTATAATCATGATCTTGCAGGTTGTCACTTCCGTGACATCATCATCGCAACGGCTAGTTCAAAATTAACGGCGATATATCCGTTAGTTTGTTACGGATAAGATCAAGAAAATATAACTCGCCAAATTTTACAAATTACTCCTTATATTTTGGGGGCAATTGTTAGGGGAGGATTTTCTAACAATTAGTGATCCTTATTCGTTATCCTAACTAGTGATCCTTACTTCTGTGACAGGTGGTGATCCTCAGAAGAGCTTCAGGATCAGGATCATGGATCACTTTAAGGATCCTCGTACTGACGATTGTTTACTTGTGTTTTTGAAATGTCTCGCAGGTATATTAAGCTTGACCAAGTCTTAGCGATATTCCTGGAGAATATTCCCGAAGTATTCTGCACGTGCTAGATCAAAACTAGACGTTATGGAGAACGTGGAGGCTTGGCCCGAAAGTCGGAGAGTTTGTTAACTAGATATTTTTCTTATTTTAAAGGGGTAACGAGCTAGTTAGTGATACTTAGTCATTTTGGCAGTTACACACACTCGCAAATACGCTCATACAAGCTCTCGTACAAACACTTAGCAATTACTTACACTTTTTACACATTTCACCGTAGTGATCCTTGTACCTAGCTCGTTACTATCCGAAGTTGTAAACGTTTATTCATTTATTTGAGCTTGGTGATCGGTAGTTTCCATCACCCGGGGTTTTTTGTGCCGGAGATCAATTCTTGATCAAGGGCTTTTTCCCCGTATAAATCCTTGTGTTGTTTGTGCATTCCACATTGAAGTGATCCTCATTGTTGTTACACTTTTTGAGCATCATACCCCGTAATCTAGAGTTTGGTTGCAATATTCTCAACAGATTTTCTGACCAAAACAATAAGACCCTCCAGATCATCGGCATAGCTTGGATGAAGGAGATGCCGGTAAGGGAGAAAAAGGATTGGGTAAAGGCTGGAAAAGGATAGGTGTATCCTATGGTGAATGGGGTAACAGGAAAAGCTACCCATGTCTCAGAAATATAGTCGCTCAGAACAGTGGGATCGAAGGGTTTGAAAAAGGTGTTCGCCGGAAAGCAGTACCGGATCTTATCTACTTGTGGATCAGAAAAGCAACACCTCTCATTCGCTGAATCTTTGATGATCCCTTGACTCTTCAAGGGGCTATCCTTCTGATGATCCTTGGCGGGAGAGGACCGGAGCATCATTCTTAACGTGATGTTGGCAGAGAAAGAAAAACAGAGTAAGAGAAGGAGAAATAGGAAAAGAGATACCTGATTGATCTTCGGATGAGAATTTAAAGGGAGTTTCTCTTGGATTTAAATGCAAATTGATCCTATCTCTAACTCCTATTTATAATGATGATTTGCAGGATAGTCACTTCAGTGACGTCAGGTTTGCAACGGCTAGTTCGATCTTAACGGCTATTTATCCGTTAGTTTGTTGCGGATAATATCAACAAAATACAACTCGTTTATTTACAATATTACTCCTTATATTTTGGGGGCAATTGTTAGGGGAGGATTTCTTAATGACCCGTGATCCTCAATTATTATCCTGCTTGGTGATCCTTACTTCTGTGTCAGTTAGTGATCCTCAGAAGTGCTTCAGGATCAGGATCATGGATTATCCTAAGGATCCTTATACTAATGATTGTCTACTATGATTTCGGTATTGTTTTGCAGGAGTACCAGCTTGGACTTAGCCTTGGTAACGTTCCTGGAGAATATTCCACGTTTATTCCGCACGTGCTTGACCATGGTGAACGTTATGGAGATCGTGGGGAGAAGGCATGAATTGCGGATAGTTAATTATTTATATATTTTACTAAATTTAAAAGGGGTAGCGAGCTAATTAGACAACACTTGGCTATTTTTTGGCTACACACACTCGTACAACTACACTCACCAGCTCTCGGCAAAACACTTAGCATTTTTCATACGTTTCTACACGATACACTATAGTGATCCTTGTACTTAGCTCGCTATCATCCGAAGTTGTAAAAGGATTATTGTTCAATTTGAGTTGGTGATCGGTAGTTTCCATCACCCGATGTTTTTTATGCCGGAGATCATTCATTGATCAAGGGCTTTTTCCTCGTATAAATCTTTGTGTCTACTGTGCAATTCATTTCATAGTGATCCTCATTATTGTTTACCAATTCAAGCATCATACCCCGTAACAGAGAGTTTGGTTGCATTATCCTCGTCTGATTTTTGACCGAAACAACAATAATGGCATGAGTCTCAAAATAATGTCTTAATTTAGTAGATGCCATAATTAATGCAAGGATAAGTTTCTCTAAGTGTGAATACCTGGATTCAGCATCAAGTAAACTCTTACTTACATAATAAACAGGATGTTGTGTACCGTGGTGATCCTTAGCAAGGACCACACTTACTGCTTTAGTGGATACCGCTAAATACAAGGATAATATATCCCCTTTCTCTGGTTTCATCAAGGCAGGAGCTGAGGATAGGTAATCCTTAAGAGCTTTGAGAGCATTTTCATGCTTTTCAGTCCACTCAAATTTCTTGTTCTTCCTCAAAATGTCATAGAATTCTTTGCATTTTTCTGAGGATTTGGATATAAACCTGTTCAAGGCTGCGATCCTGCCTGTCAATCTTTGCACATCCTTAACATTGGTAGGAGATTTGATATTCACAATAGCCTTGATTTGCTCTGGACTTGCTTCAATGCCCCTTTTTGTCACCATATAGCCTAGGAATTTACCTGCTTTAACACCAAAGTAACACTTGGAAGGATTTAGTTTCATATTAAATTTACCAAGGATATTGAATGCTTCCTCACATCTTTAAGGTGATCCTCAGCTTTCTTGGACTTAATCACCATGTGATCTATATAGACTTCCATAGTGTGTCCAATTTGTTCCTTGAACATCATATTGGCTAGCCTTTGATAAGTAGCACCTGCATTCCTTAGTCCAAATGGCATAGCAATATAACAATATATACCAGTTGGGGTCATAAAGGTTGTATCCTCTTGATCAGATGGTTCCATCTGAATTTGTTGAAATCCAGATGAAGCATCCATAAAAGTCAACAACTCATGACCCGCGGTAGCATCCACCATGGAGTAAATGTGGGGTAATGGGAAAGGATCCTTGGGACATGCCTTGTTTAAATCAGTAAAATCGACACATACCCTCCACTTTCCATTTTTATTTTGAACAACAACCACATTGGCTAACCATTTTGGATACTTGACCTCTCTTATCATACCTGCCCGAAGTAGTTTGTCTACCTCTTCCTGGATAATAGCATTCATTTCAGGTGCTTCCTTCTTTTTTTGTGAATTGGCTTGAATGACTTGTCAATGCAAAGTTTATGAGTAATTATATCTTTAGATATACCTGTCATGTCTTCATGCTTCCAGGCAAAGGTAGTTTTCCTTCTTTTAAGGAAGGATACTAGATCCTGTTCAATGCTGCTAAGGATCCTTGATCCTATGAAGACTATGGATTCAGGATCATGAGGATCCATGAGGATTTCTTTTACATCCTGCTCTCTTGCCTCCAAGACATCTCTCGAAGGATACTTTAATTGCTATTGGTCCCTTGGTCTTGAGGCTGGCTTCATTGATGAGGTATAGCAATTCTTAGCTTCTTGTTAATCACTCTCAATTTTCACCACTCCCCACGGACTAGGAAGCTTTACACATTGATGATAGGTAGATGGGACTGCCTTCATGTCATGTATCCATGGCCTGCCAAGGATAACATTACAACAAGATAAGCAATCTATAACACAAAACTTTTGATAAGAATGGAATCCTTCAATATAGATAGGGAGTTTGATGTCCCCCAATGTGTTTTTGGTTTCCCCGCTAAATCCCACAAGTACTGAGGATCTTGGGACAATGTCTGACTCCGGGATATTCATCTTCTTGAGGACATCAAGCTGAATGATGTTCACAGAGCTTCCTCCATCTATAAGGATCCTGCGAACAAAATGATTAGAAATAAATAGGGTAATAACAAGACCATCATGATGAGGATCCTGAACATCAAGACGATCATCCTCTTCAAAAGTTATGATCTTATCCTTGGTGACAGTGGAGGTCCGGATGGGTCTGTCTCCATTATCCATCTTGGTTTCCTTGGCATGTCTTTTAGCTGCTGAAAAGGAAGTACCACAAATGTCTGATCCACTGGATATGAAGTTTATAACTTGTGCATCTGCTGGAGGAGCAGGGTCCTTTTCTGGGATCCTTTCAGGATCCTGGATCCTTGACTTCTTTCGTCCTAAAAGCTCCTTCAACTGCCCCTTGCTTAACAAGTAACCAATTTCCTTTATAAGTGCAATACACTCTTCAGTGAGATGTCCGAAATCCTCGTGATATGCACACCATTTGGATTTGTCTTTTGTAGCGGCTGGTTTATCACTTTTTCTTGGCCACCTAGCTTTGTCACCTAGATTTTGCATTGCAATAATTAGTTCATTGTTATCAACAGAAAAACAGTATTCAGAAATGGGAGGATAATCCTCATCATCCTCTTCCTGTTCCACTGCATGCACGTTCTGGTTATCAGATTTGTTGTTCCTGAAGTTGGATCCTTGCTTTTCCTGTTTTGAGGATCCTGTCAATCTTTCCTGGATCCTTTTGTCATCCTCTAGACATATAAACCTAAGGGCCCTGGTTCTTACTTCATCAAGATTCCTGCATGGGGTCATAACAAGATCATCATAGAACAATGAATCCTTAAGCAAACCCTATTTAAAGGCTTCTACAACCGTAGCTATATCCAGGTTAGGGATATCTAAGGATTCTTTACAAAACTTAGTGATGTAATCTCTAAGTGATTCATTTTGACCTTGTGTTACCCTATATAGATCACTAGTTAATCGTTCAAATTTTCTACTACAAGAGAATTGACTATTAAACAAATTGACTAGATTAGCAAATGAAGTAATAGAGTAAGGGGGAAGACTTAGCAGCCATTTAAGAGCGGATCCTGTGAGTGTGGATCCAAATCCCTTGCATAGACATGCTTCTTTTAACCTCTCAGGAATTGGATTGATCTCCATCCTCTCCCTGTATTGAGCTACATGTTCCTCTGGATCCGTTGAACCATCATATAGCTTCATAGTTGGTATTTGGAACCTCTTAGGTATCTCAGCATCACAAATAGGTGGTGCAAAGTGAGATATCCTATGGCTACCATCTGCAATTTCAGGAATGGGTTTAACCACTCCTGGTACACTGGATATCATATCCTTAAGCTTCTGTAACTCCCTAGCCATAGCCTAATTGATACCTGTATCCTGCATAGAGCCATGGTTAGTGTTATATGAATTATTAAAAGTGTTACCTCCCACGGGATTCAAGTTTGGAATTGCCGATGTGAATCCATATTGACGGGGTCCTAGTATGATTGAAGGACCAGAGGAAGCAATGGTCTGCATTGGTATAAAGTCTCCTAGATGAACATCCGAGCTTGGAGGTTGTATACTTCTCAAGAATACTTGATCCTGAAAGATGTTGGATCCTTGAAGCTGAGAGGATCCTTGAACTTGAAAGGATCCTTGGGGCTGAGAGGATCCTTGAACCTGAAAGGATCCTGGAACCATAGAGGATCCTTGGACCTGGGAGGATCCTTGGACCTGAGAGGATCCTTGAACTGTGTGCATTCCCAGATATCCTCCTGAGCTGACGAAGGATCCCTGAGGATGGAAGGAGGATCCCGAAGGCTGAAAACAGGATCCTGGAGGCTGAAAGTAAGAGCCAAATGCTTGACTCATAGTTGTTGTTCCATAACGCCTTTCTGATGGACCACTTTAATACTGGACGCCCGGAACTGCCGATTGTAAGGTAGTTACAACTGGAGTATCGAAATCCAATGACCTTTGTATCAGAGGAGAGTGATCCTCCACTGATTTCTTCTGTTTCTTGATATCACCAATCTCCTGGAGAATCCTTTCATTGGTTTTGTCCTGCTCTTGCATGCGATCTCTCATTTGCAAAATCAGAGAAAAAAAGTCATTAGTAGTAGGATTAGAGGAAACAGAAGAAGTTGGTGGTTTTGAGAAAATGGGGGTTTGTCTCTTCGCAGCATTTTCAGCATTCTTCTGGGATCCAGAAGGTGGTGGAGGCAAAGGAGGAATGCCCTGTGAAGAACTCATTGTCGGCATAGAGCTTGATGTGTTCTTTGTTGAAGAAGCCATCTGCTTGGTTGTAATGAACCGAAATGGTCACAAGAATGATAATTTCTCAAGAACGAAGCACCAATTGCCCCACGGTGGGCGCCAAACTGTTTTGGTCAAAAATCAAGCAAAGATAATGCAACCAAACTTTCTATTGTGAGGTGTGATGCTTGAATCAATGAACAATATTAAGCATTACTCAGAAATGTAATGAACAAGTGACACAATAATTTGCACGAGGAAAAAACCCTTGATCAAGAGTTGATCTCTGGCATAAAAAACCTCGGGTGATGGAAACTACCGATCACCAACTCAAATTAAACAGAAAATGTATTACAACTTTGGATGATAGCGAGCTTGTTACAAGGATCACTAGAGTGTAATGTGCAAAAAAGTGTGTAATCGCCGAGCAAACTATCGAGAGTTGATGAGAGCAGTTACGAGTGTGTGTGTTTAGCCAAAAATAGCCAAGTGTTCAAATTTAGCTCGCTATCCCCGTTTAAATTTGGAAAATATCTAAGCTAACTAACTATCCGCATCTCATGCAAGTCTTCCACGAACTCCATAACGTCCATATTAGTCAAGCACGTGCGGAATAAAAAGAGAATATACTCCAGGAATATCGCCAAGACCAATTCCAAGCACGTACTCCTGCAAAACAACTTCATATTCAAAGCAGACAATCGTTAGTGTAAGGATCACTATGATGATCCAGGATCCTGATCCTACATACTCTCTGAGGATTACTAATTCAAACGGAATTGAGGATCCTTAAGCCCAACAGTAATTGAGGATCACTGATCTTTGGAAAATCCTCCCCTAACACTGCTGATGGCAAGTTAGCACCAAAATGGGAAGGTCCCTATCTGATTGAAGCTGAGTCAGGAAATGGGGCATATCGTTTATTAACAATGGAAGATGATCTATTACCAAGGGCTTGGAATGCTATCCATTTTAAAAAATACTTCATGTAAGAAGGATCGAGGATCCTCAGCTAAGGCAGAATTATGGTTGAGAATCCAAGATCCTCAAAGGATACATGATCTTCATTCCGGTAATGATCTAATTATTGCTTCTTTAATCCTTTAATTTATTTGATTACGAGGAATAGGATTCTGGATCCTTTATCCTTCTTCACTAAGTTCTGAGTTTTGTAGAAGTTGGCACATCTTTGACAAGGGATCAAGTAGGGGGGGGGGGGTTATTGCACGGACCTCCCGGCCGCTGGAGTGATCCCACTCCACAAGCTAGCAACGTCCCAATGCTGCCTGGCGGTGAATACCCCATCCCGAGCTGAGTCCGTTTCCCTGACAAGGGATCAAGTATCCATTGAAATCTCCTAAGTTTTTGGGTTTATCCCCAGTTTAAGGTATCCACTACCTTCTACGAATCAGGTTCTTACACCTTTGCCAGTTACGCACGATTATCCTAGTGCAGTTAAAGGCAATGGGACAAGTACCCGCTTTAGGGGTTGACAATTTCATTGTACTGGCTGTATTTAGGATCATAAGTATAATGGTAGACGTACCATACATCCGTTCCTAAGGTTTCTAACGTTTTCACGTTAGCTAAGGTTTTGGCATTTTCATGTCACTAAGTTTGGATAGTCGCCAGTTTGGGCCATACTCCAGTTTACACAAGATCCTTTGGGCTTGTCCCTAGATTGTTGGGCTTGTCCCCAGTTTCTAATGTTGTCTTTATATAATTTTTGGCTTAATCCCAAGTGATCTATTATTACAGATATCCAAAGCTAAACTGTTAAGGATCCAGGATCCTAATTTTCTGATGGCTCTTACATTTTCAAAATGTTGTAAGTGTTAAGGATATAGAATCCTAACTTGGATTCTATGGTATGATCCTTATTAACTTTAACTTTATTCTTGATTTATTACTTATACCCTAACCCTTTGACAACAGAATACTTGACCTTAGATCATACAATCTTTGATTGAAGGATATATTATCCTTGATCATATCCTAAATCTTCTAATATAAACTGATTTTTGGTGTACACTTAATACTTTTGACAATAACTTGTAAGCTATAAAATTGTGCAACAATAATTAGCAAATAAATGTACAACAAACAACACAAGAAATAGCCAAAAGTTAAGGTTTTATTTATTTAATTACCGGGTTAACCCTTCGAAAGGTTGTCAAAATTACCTACCCCGAGCATCTACCAGCAATACGTGGCCCGTCCACTGGGGTAGGTAAACGGTGTCCATACTAAAAAGTTTTTATGGTGCAGGAAAGTAAAGATGGCAGGATAACAGTGGCTTCATCCTCCAAACAGAGGATCCCCCCCACCAACTGTCATCCTACCTATTGTTCTAAGGATCAGTAATCCTTAACCCTAATAGCTATTGTTTAGTTACAGACCATAATTGTTTGAAATCAAAACACCATCAAATAAAAACCATAAAAAATGGGCTCCGGCCACGTCTAGAAATTTCCATCATCGCCCATTCATGTAGCCTACACCTTTGCTGCCTCCACTGTAATGCCTGTGTCCCTCAACTTTTAGCTATTGTCACTTTTAGCCCTTACACTATGTGATCCTAGACACTTTTGACACTTGTGATGCTTGAGTCTTGAAACTTGGTGAATCTAAATTCTATGAGACTTGACTCTTAAAACTATGATACTTGATTCTTGATGCTTAATACTATGATTCTTGACACTTGACTCTTGAGGCTTGATTCTATGATTCTTGATACTTGGAAGCTTGATTCTTGATTCTTACTTGGTGCTTGACTCTCGAGACTCGTGAAACTTGAGACTTGGTTGAACGAGAGACTGGAGTCTTGTCACTGGTGGAAACTATGAATCTTGGAAACTTTTGTGTCGATAATGTAATCTAGTTATATGTGAATCAATGACACAATAATACGCAACACAACGCTCAATCTAACTCGCAAAACGAATCAAAGACGGAGAAACAGAAAGGATAGGATCGACCAAGTGGCGATCCAATCGGATGGCAATCCGATCGGACGACCATCCGATCGGACGACCACTCGATCGGACCACCATCGGATCCGCTGCACACCGCCTTAACCTTCACTCTTGCACTATAAATAGGACCTGTCACATCATTCATTGATGTGACAGCCTCCTCACTCGAACTAGACGCACTCTCTATCACTTTCAACCACTTTTCTTCCATTTTGGGGCGATTTCGGTACGTTTTACACTAGTTTCTTGTACATCTTTGATCTACACACCACCCTCTACGAGATTCTTTTTTGATATCTTACTTTTCAACGTGAAATCTCTGAGATTCAAGCTCTTGAAGGTGACATCATCATGGCGGTTGTACAAACTGTTGTGTGATGTCATTTTAGTCAAGATCTAGCTCATATCTAAGGAATTTCATGCGTGTTTACACCGAATCTTTATTAAATCTAGACTTTTTCAACTAAAATTCACATTTTCTTCATCTTTTCTTCAACTGTTACCTAAAATGGTGAAATCCGGGTCTAAACGGGCTGTAGACTTGATGATTAGTCTGGAGACGGATTGGAATTGGATTGTTACCAGAAAAGATGGTCGGAGTACGGATTCCGACATGAACACCGTCAGATGCAGACACTTGAACGGACTGGGGCGATTCCCATCTGATTAAACGATCTGTGTTTTGAGGTGTTTATCGTTGTCTTGATACGTACCATGCCGTCACCGTTAAACTAGAAACTAAGGAAACGTTGCAAGTTTGCAAAGGAGACAAAGACCACTCAATTCCGATCGGACTGCCGTCCGATCGAACAACCATCTTATCAAAGGGACAAGTGCCTTACAACCTTCAATAATTAAACTATTTTGAATCAGAAACTTTGAACTTGAAACTTGAAACTTGAATCTCAACACATGGATCGAATGACCATTAGATCGAATGGCCATCCGCACGGATGACCATCCGATCGGATGGCAGTCCGTCCTCACCACACATATGTCATTCGACCGGATGACCATCGGATCAGATGGCCACCCGATCGGATGGCCACCCGACCAGGTGGCTGACCCTATACTTTGCGCAATCTCGTTATTCTGTCTGACGCTTATCTATTGTACACTAATCAGGCTATTCTAAAGAGCTCCCTTTGATCCAATAACAGTCTTAACTGTTAAGCAATCACTGTGAGTATACTAGCTCGATCCCTTTTTGTTTTAAACTTTTGGGATGCAACATGTATTCTATTAAACTATGAAACTTGATACTTTGGAATCTAAACTCTATCCTATGTGTATGTGAAACTTTTGATTCTTGATTCTTTATGCTATGTGAACGTTTAATCCAGAGTGTCTTGTTCCGCCTTAACAATAGTTGCGCTATAGGAGATGCACCTCCCCATTATTCTCGGGGGTATTTTTAGGAGGATTCAAGTTTTCCTTGATTCTTGGGAAAACACTAAAGCATCGGGACACCTGGGCTATCTCTTGGACTGCGAAGACTAGTATGGCTGAAACTATTTTGTTATCATTTACATTATGGATATGAGTCTTTTGAATCTAATATGCTATGTACTCAAACTTGTATACTCGCCGATACATTTTTGTACTGACTCTATTTTAATACATGTTGCAGGCTGTTAGGATGCTGAATCACGGAAATCAAGCTAGGGCTGATGCTTAGAAACCCACCTAGTTTAATCTAGATTTTGAACAATGAAATTATGGTTGTATTTGATACTTGGTTTATAATGTTGCTTTTGACAAATTTTGCATGAAACTTAATTAATCTATATTGAAACTTTTGATGTTATGGAATCTCATGAGCAATCTGAACGCTTAGTGCCACACCCTGATGTTTCCGCCATCGGTTGGTGTGTGATAGATTGGTATCAGAGCCATAACTATAGGGAATTAGGATAAGTAGGAATGCCTTGCCTAGTCTATCGTTCTAGGAATCTAGACTCTTATCTGTTGTTTAAGACTTATGCATTCTGCCGTATCTCCTTCCTAGCAAAACATATTTCTGTTAAACTTACATGCCTTTCCTAAGGCTGACACAATATACACTTGGATACTTTGAAAACACTGCTAGTCAGTGTATGTATTTTGCACGAGATTTACCCTCAAGTTAGGAGTGACGTCCGAATCTTGATGGGATATTTCCATACCATATTCTGGTAGGTCTTATCGGATGATTAGTACCAACACATTTAGGGTATGATGTTGTCAAGTTAAAGGGGAAACTCACATCTTGATAACTAGTCCCACTCCTTGCTGTTTTGTCTCGCCAAAGTCTCGAAATTCCAATCAATTAGGAGCGTGAAATGACCAAAAGGATGAATATCGTAGGCCTAACATCGATGACGTATTTGTCTAAGTAGGTCAAGGCGCGTTGCCTCAATTCAAAAGGAGTTCGATTCACTTTGGTTAGTCACCGTTCCTCTACCCGGAATAATCCTATGTTTTATGAGCCTATCGTTTGTGGTATCTCGATTTTATGTGTGGTTTTAAACTTGATTCTTCGGTTATTTTGGGACTATTTACACCAATCGCACGTTTGTCCGCAATCTAAAACTCTAATCGTTCGGGATCAAACTAAATTTATAAAGCTATACTCGTGGTGTCAAACTATTTGGAATCTTGGGAAATACGAATCCTTAATCTATGTGAAAGTTGCGCTGTCACAAAACACGGTGCATGACACCGAAGTACGAGATGGAAGTGATGTGGCCGAAACATGGTGGATACGCCGCTGGTACTTCATATATATATATATATATAAGTGTTTCTGCCATGTTGCCAAGTTTCGTACCACGTGCCATGAACAAAAGGGCAAGGGGAAGAACATAAGCGATGTTCCAGTAGTGTGCGATTTCCCTGATGTCTTTCCTGAAGATCTTTCTGGTCTTCCTCCTCCCAGATCTGCCAATTTTCATATTGATCTCATACCTGGTGTGACTCCCGTAGCCAGGGCTCCTTACCGACTCGCACCTTCTGAGATGCAAGAATTATCCAATCAACTTCAAGAACTGCTCGACAAAGGTTTTATTCGCACAAGTACCTCACCCTGGGTTGCTCACGTATTGTTCGTCAAGAAGAAAGATGGTTAGTTTCGTATGTGAATCGACTACCGTGAACTTAACAAACTCACCATTAAGAATCATTATCCTCTCCCTCGTATTGATGATCTATTTGACCAACTACAAGGCGCAAGTTATTTCTCCAAGATCGATCTTCGATCTGGTTACCATCAGCTACGTGTGCTCGAAGAAGACATTCCTAAGACAGCCTTTCGCACTCGCTATGGACACTACGAGTTCGTGGTTATGCCTTTTGGGTTGACCAACGCACCCGCTGTGTTCATGGATCTTATGAACCGTGTTTGCAAGCCTTATCTGGATCGTTTTGTGGTCTTTATTGATGATATTCTCGTTTATTCTAGAACACAAGTTGATTATGAGCGACATTTACGATTGATACTTGAGCTTTTACGTAGTCAGCACTTATATGCTAAATTTTCTAAGTGCAAATTCTGGATCAAGGAAGTGCAATTTCTAAGACACGTTGTCAGTAAACAAGGTATTCATGTCAACCCAGCAAAAATCGAGGCTGTGAAGAATTGGAGTACACCTAAATCCGCATCTGAGATTCGTTCCTTCTTGGGATTGGCGGGTTATTACCGTCGATTCATCTCGGACTTTTCAAAGATAGTCGTTCCTCTTCCTTCTTTGACTCAGAAAGAGAAACCTTTTGCTTGGGGTCCTGAGCAAGAGGAATCTTTTCAGACCCTTAAGGATCTACTTTGTAACACTCCTTTTCTTACCCTTCCTGATGGGAATGACGATTTCGTGGTATATTGCGATGCCTCGAACCTTGGCTTGGGATATGTGCTCATGCAACGAGACAAGGTGATCGCCTATGCCTCACGACAACTCAAGATACATGAGAAGAACTACACTACTCACGATATGGAGCTTGGTTCAGTTGTGTTTGCGTTAAAGATTTGGCGACACTACCTGTATGGTACTAAGTGTGTGGTCTTCACCGACCATAGGAGCCTTCAACATATCTTTGACCAGAAAGAACTAAACATGCGACAGAGACGTTGGGTGGAATTTCTTAACGACAACGACTGCGAAATTCGCTATCATCCTGGCAAAGAGAATGTAGTGGCCGACGCTCTTAGTCGTAAAACTCATGTTAATGCTATTCGAATCTCTAGTGATCTTCATGCTTGTATTCGTTACGCTCAATATTCTTCAGCAAATGAAGGTAGTATATTCATGGAAGTACGTGGTGCTTCTATTGATCAGCTCATAACTAAACCTGATCGACTCCAGGACTACCTAAATCGCATCTGGGTGCCAGATCGCGACAATCTTCATGAGCTCATTATGAATGAGGCTAACAAATCTAAATACTCGATTCATCCTGGCGCTGATAAGATATACCATGACTTGCGTGCGTCTTATTGGTGGCCCGGTATGAAGAGGGACATAGCTGTGTACGTCTCAAAGTGTTTCGCTTGCTCAAAGGTCAAGGCTGAGCATCAGCGTCCTTCTGGCCTTCTAGAGCAACCGGAGGTCCCTGTATGGAAATGGGATAACATTGCTATGGACTTCATAACCAAGCTACCGCATACACCTTCAGGTCACGATAGCATATGGTTGATCGTTGACCGTTTGACCAAATCAGCCCACTTTCTTCCTATTCTTGAAGATTATAAAATGGAGACACTTGCGCGAATCTATACTGATGAGATTATATGCCGTCATGGCATACCTCTTGACATAATCTCAGACTGCGATGGTCATTTTACGTCGTGTCTTTGGCGATCTTTTCAATCCGCTATGGGTTCTCACTTAAATCTTAGCACGGCGTTTCATCCTCAGACAGATGGACAGACCGAGCGTATTATACAAACCCTAGAGGATATGCTCTGTTCTTGTGTAATCGACTTTGGTGGTAACTGGGATGCGCATTTACCATTGATCGAGTTCTCATACAACAACAACTATCATTCCAGTATTCAGATGGCTCCTTTCGAAGCTTTATATGGTCGTAAGTGCCGATCTCTTCTCAGCAGGCTTGAGGTTGGCGACAAACAATTTACTGGCCCTGAAATCATTCAAGAGAAAACGGATAAGATTCTTCAGATCCGTGAAAACTTGATCAAGGCTAGGAGTAGACAAAAGAGCTATGCTGATAAAAGGTGCAAGCATTTAGAATTTGATGTTGATGATCGGGTTCTTCTCAAGGTATCTCCCTGGAAGGGAGTGGTTCGTTTTGGTAAGAAGGGAAAGCTCGCTCCTCGCTATGTGGAGCCTTTCAAGATACTAGAAAGGATTGGCAAGGTGGCATACCGACTCGACTTGCCATAGGAACTAAACAACGTACATCCGGTGTTCCACGTATCTAATTTTCGGAAATGTTTAGTCGACGAGGAACTTCAGGTTCCCCTCGAAGACTTGCAAATAAACGAGGCTTTACACATTGTGGAGAAACCGGTCGAAATCATGGACCAGAGTGCCAAGCAACTGAGGCGCAGCAAAATTCCTATTGTCAAGGTTCGATGGGAAGGAAAGCGTGGCGCCGAGTTCACTTGGGAACTCAAGAGTGAAATGAAGGCCAAGTACCCACATTTGTTTCCAGAATCTTCCTCTTAGATTTCGGGGACGAAATCTCCTAAAGAAGGGGAGACTGTAATGCTTGCGTCGCTGAACTTTTAGCTATTGTCACTTTTAGGACTTACCCTATGTGATCCTTTACACTTTTGACACTTGTGATGCTTGAGTCTTGAAACTTGGTGAATCTAAATTCTATGAGACTTAATTCTTAAAACTAAGATACTTGATTCTTGATGCTTAATACTATGATTCTTGACACTTGACTCTTGAGGCTTGATTCTATGATTCTTGATACTTGGAAGCTTGATTCTTGACTCTTACTTGGTGCTTGACTCTCGAGACTCGTGAAACTTGAGACTTGGTTGAACGAGAGACTGGAGTCTTGTCACTGGCGGAAACTATGAAACTTGGAAACTTTTGTGTTGATAATGTAATCTAGTTATATGTGAATCAGTTACACAATAATACGCAACGCAACGCTCAATCTAACTCGCAAAACGAATCAAAGACGGAGAAACGGAAAGGATAGGATCGACCAAGTGGCGATCCGATCGGATGACCATCCGATCGGACGGCCACTCGATCGGACCACCATCCGATCCGCTGCACACCCCCTTAACCTGTCACATCATTCATTGATGTGACAGCCTCCTCACTCGAACCAGGCGCACTCTCTCTCACTGTCAAGCACTTTTCTTCCATTTTGGGGCGATTTCGGTACGTTTTACACTAGATTCTGGTACATCTTTGATCTACACACCACCCTCTACGAGATTCTTCTTTGAAATCTTACTTTTCACCGTGAAATCTCAGAGATTCAAGCTCTTGAAGATGACATCATCATGGCGGTTGTACAAACTGTTGGGTGATGTCATTCTACTCAAGATCTAGCTCATATCTAAGGAATTTCATTCGTGTTTACACCGAATCTTTACTAAATCTAGACTTTTTCAACTAAAACTCACATTTTCTTCATCTTTTCTTCAACTGTTACCTAAAATGGTGAAATCCGGGTCTAAACGGGCTGCAGACTTGATGATTAGTTTGGAGTCGGCTTGGAAATGGATTGTTAGCAGAAAAGATGGCCGGAGTATGGATTCCGACATGAACACCGTCAGAAACAGACACTTGAACGGACAGGGGTGATTCCCATCCGATTAAACGGCCTGTGTTTTGAGGTGTTTATCGTTGTCTCGATACGTACCATGCCGTCACCCTTAAACTAGAAACTAAGGAAACGTTGCAAGGTTGCAAAGGAGATAAAGACCACTCAATTGGACGGCAATCCGATCGGACTGCCGTCCGATCGAACAACCATCTGATCAAGGGGACAAGTGCCTCATAACCTTCAATACTTAAACAATTTTGAATCAGAAACTTTGAACTTGAAACTTGAATCTCAACACATGGATCGAATGACCATTCGATCGAATGGCCATCCGCACGGATGACCATCCGATCGGATGGCAGTTCGTCCCCACCACACATATGTCATTCGACCGGATGACCATCCGATCGGACGGCCACCCGATCAGGTGGCTGACCCTATACTTTGCGCCATCTCATTTTTCTGTCCGACGCTTATCTATTGTACACTAATCAGGCTACTCTAAAGAGCTCCCTTTGATCCAATAACTGTCTTAACTGTTAAGCAATCACTATGAGTATACTCGATCCCTTTTTGTTTTAAACTTTTGGGATGCAACATGTATTCTATTAAACTATGAAACTTGATACTTTGGAATATAAATTCTATCCTATGTGTATGTGAAACTTGTGATTCTTGATTCTTTATGCTATATGAACGTTTAATCCAGAGTGTGTAGTTCAGCCTTAACAATTGTAGCGTTATAGGAGATGCACCTCCCCATTATTCTCGGGGGTATTGTTAGGAATATTCTAGTTTTCCTTGATTCTTGGGAAAACACTAAAGCATCGGGACACCTGGGCTATCACTTGGACTGCGAACACTAGCATGGCTGAAACTATTTTGTTATCATTTACATTATGGATATGAGTCTTTTGAATCTAATATGCTATCTACTCAAACTTGTATACTCACCGGTACATTTTTGTACTGACTCTATTTTAATACATGTTGCAGGCTATTAGGATGTTGAATCACGGAAATCAGGCTTGGGCAGATGCTTAGAAACCCACCTAGTTTAATCTAGATTTTGAATAATGAAATTATGGTTGTATTTGATACTTGGTTGATAATGTTGCTTTAGACAAATTTTGCATGAAACTTAATTAATCTATATTGAAACTTTTGATGTTATGGAATCTCATGAGCAATCTAAATGCTTAGTGTCGCACCCCGATGTTTCCGCCATCGGTTGGGGTGTGACATCCACCACCTTTTCTTCACCACCTTTGCCACTGCCATCGGCTGCCTCCTCCGCAGGATCCTTGATCTCGCTACCACCACCTTCAAGAACTAGCACCTCTTCAGGTTCATCTTCGTCTCCGAGCTCCACTAGCCTTTGCTTCCATGCCTCCAAGTCCCATTCAGACCGGTCGAAAGAAGGATCAGCAGCCTCCTTAGCCATCTGCAACTTGATCTTCAGCATGGCGAGGGTAGCAGAGAGTTTGGCCCCGTCCATGATCTCCAACCTCTCTTTTTGGGCCGTCATCTGAGTAAGAAGCAGCTCCTTTTGCAACGCATTGATGTCCTTTTCCAGAGAGGAGATCTTCTTATCCTTGGTAAGGAAAATCTGTTGGAAGTCCAGATTTTTCAGCTCGGCTTCAGCCACATGTTGATCAAGGAGGATCTGAACCTCAGCAAATTTCTACACAAGGGAAGTTAGCATTCAGGATCCTTTATCCTCAGTAACGGAGTACACATCTCAGGATACACAATATTCAAGGAGCTGACGTTCCATGAGAGGGAGCCCTTCTGTGGGTACAGCGGTTTTCCTCTTCTTGGCACCCTTGCCCATGGTGCTCATACCTTTAGGCTCGGATTTGCTTGAGCTTGCAGCCAGCTCTTTCTTTAGGAACTTTGGGGATGCAATATCTTGAAGATCAGCGACACTGAGCCTGGAGACATATTTAGAAGACTTGCCAGCACCTGCAAGCATAACATGCAGATAAGTATTCATATCTTTATTCTATTAAATATTCACGTATACACAAATATGGATACTCACTTGACATGGTGTATGAGGCAGATGAAATTTCTTCTGGATCCTTTGATTTCAGGGGAAATGTTTTGATTGCAGGGTCAAGCTTCCAGAAAGATTTTATCCTTTCTTCTGTGGCAGGTGATACTTGAATGTGTGATAAGGTGATAGCTACACAAACAAAAATAAAGGATCAGTTATCCTCAATGAAGAAAAATTCTTACCGTTATCCTAATCTGAGGATCCTATATCCTACCATCTGTATTCCATTTTTTGGGAAGGTGAGTTCCATTTGGAATAGAATCCCTCCTCACGAAGAAGAATTGTTTCCTCCAGTTGGTATCGTTCTTGGTGGATTTCAAGATTGGGTGAGGCTGTTCAGGTTTAAATTTGAAAAAATATCGGTAGGAACCGTGACTAACAAGATTATACACCTGGCTCAACTCAGACATCCCTATGTTAATACCCTCCTGCTCTACTATGTGCTCAAGTGTGTATAGGATCCTCCATACCATTGGCATGGCTTGTATGTAGCATAAGCCGGTAAGTGTGAAGAATCCCTGTGTGAGAACATGGAAGGGACAAGTGAACCCTATCAGAAAAGGGGTTGCAGGGAAAGTGATCCAAACGTCTGAAATAGAGTCACTTTTGGTTGAAGAATCAAAAGGATGAAAGATGGTGCCATCAGGGAAGCATGAGCATGACCGATCAATATCGGGATCAGTGAATCGACACAGCTCCATTGAAGGGTTTTTGGTTAAACCCTGGCTCTTTAATGGACTGCTATGATCATGATTTTTTGGCCGGGGAAGAACGAGTGCCCATCTTCGCCATTGATTTAGAAGAACAGAGGACCAGGGAAAAGAAAGTAATAGACAAGAGAATACCTGCTAAGATCTTCGGATATGGATTTAAAGAAGAGGGTCTCGAGTATAAATGCAGGATTTGATTCTTATCTCTAACCGTATTTATAATGATTGTTGTTGCAGGAAGGTGACTGTTGATGACATCAGCCTCTAACGACTATATCCACTTGCAACGGCTAGTCCGAAAATCGTTCAAACATGAATATCTAATCAGATATTAACTAATCATGTTTGGGGGCAATTGTTTGGGATATAATTTCGTAGCATGTGGATCACGCATTCTCAAATGTACCCTGGATCACGGATCCTCGATTCAGTTTGAAATAAGGATCCTCAGAAGAAGCTGCAAACATAAGGATCCAGGATCCTCATTGTTATCCTAACGCTAACAATTGTTTCCATCATGTTTTAATTTATTTTGCAGGTGTATTCGAATACGACTTGTTCCAACCGAGATTCTAGGGGAATATGCTTGATGATTCTGCATGTGCAAGGAATTTTGACCGTTATAGTGATCGTGGGGAGCTTGCACCATTTGCGGATAGTTAGTTAGCATAGATAGTTTTTAGTTTTAAAGGGGATACAAGCTTGATTTAGAAAAAGAATAAGCTACACTCGTACACACACTCTCTGAACTCTCTCGGCGATCAAACACTTGCACACTAGCAATTATTGTAACAAGCTTGATATCATCCCAAGTTGTAAACTTTGTTTATCTAATATAGTTGGTGATCGGTAGTTTCCATCACCCAAGGTTTTTTATGCCGGAGATCATTCATTGATCAAGGGCTTTTTCCTCGTACAAATCCTTGTGTCAATTATTCCTTTCATTCATTTATTGCTCATTCAATTGTCCAATTAACCAAGCATCATACCTCACAAAGATCAAATTTGGTTACATTATCCTTTTGTGATTTTTGACCAAAACAGTTATGTCGGTTTAGTGACACCATTTCAAATGGCGGTTGTTCCCTCCAAAACTAACCACCGTATAACCGTCTTCACTAATGTATATAATGACTCTTGCCGGCAACTTTTACCGGTACCAAGACATTCAGAATATCCTATTCGAATTGTCCATTTTTTAATCTTTCGTTTCTGCACATACTTGTGTTGTGAATCATGAACACCAATCCAAATAATCCTCTTAATTCCGCTGCAAATCCAAATGAATCTCTACAAAGTGGTATTAGAGCCACTGTTGAACAAGATGATGTTCTTTATTCGACATCATCTGTGATGCCTTGCAAGCATTGTTCAGATGAAAATAAAGGAACGACGGAAGACTAATCCACTTCACAAGAGATGTTATTATTGTAACGAGCCCGATCATGAAATCATTTCATGTAAGACAAAGGAGAATGATGAAGCGACCCAATTGATTCGTCAAGCCATTAATACCGGTATACAACAACAAGAAGTTGACGAAGATCATAGAATGGAATTCATAGTCACCGGAACAGAAGGAGGTTTGTGGTCCGAAATCTGGTATGTTAGCACCAATTTTAAACATCATTACTGTAGGATCGTGTTTCGACCCGAATTAGTCGTTCAGAGGTGTTCTTCTATGTTTCAGGTGCGGAATAACAAGAAACGTAGGTAGAAATAGCTTGTTCTTCACTTAATCTACTGGTTTATTGATTTGTCAATGATTACAGCTCGATCTTCACACCGGCAGCACTTCGGTATGGAATTTGACCAAGTTACAAATGAGTTCGCTTATGTGGTATTTATAGTGTTGGTAGGTTCCCACATACGGACGTGTACATATAAGCGGACTAGGTAGGTTCCCATATACGGACATGTACGAATAAGCGGACCTGACACATAAGCGGACCTCCTATGTCCATATAAGCGGACCTATCAGTTTAGACCTATACGCTATCCTATTTTCTCGTAAAACGTGCCCTGATCTAACAATCTAAAACTAAGACTCGAAACAAGACGAAGTCGACAGATGTAGTGCACCAACAATTACGCCGGTAATTTAGATGTTTTTAAAAGAATTAAAAACATGTTCGGAGTAGAAACCAAAACCGGTGAAAACAATTTCTTTTTGATAAGAGGGATTGGGGCTGTTGATGTTATGTCAGGAAACAATAAGTTTCAAATTCAGAGCGTGTTTTACACCCCTGAATTAGTTCGGAATGTTCTAAGTTTGGATCAAATTAGTGATACAAGGTTATACAGTCAAGATTATTGGAGAAAAATGCAGAATTTTTCCCACATTTAGTGTTCCGGTCTTAAATAAAAAAAACAAAATTTCCAGTTTAACGAAAGAAGTCGAGATCGGTATGAAAGAAAGACAATCAATAATCAACCGTGATTCAGAACATGATGAATACAAAACAGATTATTTGAACACCTACTTTGAAAATCTGAATTTGTCTTCTAATGAACCCGTTTGGAACATCATGATCCTTCAAGCAATGAAGTTTAATGAATTTGAAGATTGTAAAGCATTTCTTGAAATGTTAGTAGATGTTGATTATGTTCGTAAATACAAATTCAACCTGGAAATTAAATTTGAT
Source organism: Helianthus tuberosus (assembly GCA_030545235.1). Lineage (NCBI taxonomy): Eukaryota > Viridiplantae > Streptophyta > Magnoliopsida > Asterales > Asteraceae > Helianthus > Helianthus tuberosus. Next base: position 31,054,923 of record CM060415.1, on the reverse strand, counting down.
GAAATGGTAGATTGGTTCATAAAGAAGAAGTTAGAAATCTCAACTAGACCAATTCCGGCATATGCATCCGATAAACGAAAGGTCAATCTACTTGAATTATACATGGTAGTGAAAAGAGAAGGAGGACACAGGAATGTTACTTTGAACAATTCATGGGTTGTGGTTGTAAAGGATACGGGGTTCGATTATCAAGATGGTGAATTTATGAGGTTAATGTATGCAATGTACCTTGATGTTCTTGTTTATTACTACAAGTTTAAATCGACACAACAGAATGTATTTGAGAAAGAGACGGTGAAAAACGTAGTATATATGAGACGAAGCCGGAGTCAAGATGATCAACAAGGAACTGTTGCTGGTCGAATGGAAGGGAACTCAAGTGGTCACTGCATTACTGAACAAGAAGGAGAACACTATGCATTCTTTGCTAGTAACGACTGGCATGGGCTGAAAAGGCTGCAGAAAAGGAGAAGGTTTGATTTTAAGCAAGTGGAAAAGGCGGTGGATGAAGCAAACCGGAGTGTCCTAATGCATTCTCACAAGTATAATCAAGTTTAGGGGAGTGTATAAGACTGTAAACTTAATTATATACGTATTATGTATATTTAGGACAATTAAACTTATGTTTATATGTATATGTAACAATAATTAGCGGAGGGTTATGTCGGTTTAGTGACACCGTTTCAAATGGCGGTTGCTCCCTCCAAAACTAATCACCGCATAACCGTCTTCACTAATGTATATAATGACTCTTGCCGGCAACTTTTACCGGTACCAAGACATTCAGAATATCCTATTCGAATTGTCCATTTTTTAATCTTTCGTTTCTGCACATACTTGTGTTGTGAATCATGAACACCAATCCAAATAATCCTCTTAATTCCGCTGCAAATCCAAATGAATCTCTACAAGAACTAGATCTACCTTAAGCTTATAGACGCTCTTATAACACCTTAACGTGAAGTGTAGTCATCGGCCATCATATTCAATTCAAACAATATTTAAACCTTAACATGAAGTGTAGTCATCGGCCATCATATTCGGATCAACTTGAATACATTATAATACCATATGTATATAAATATATTAATTATTCACATTATTTGGCAAAGAAACCTTCTAGATCTTATAATTTAATACAAGTGTTTTATATTGATGTTTAAAGCAAAAAAAAGACCTATTTATAACAACGAAAGGAGAACCTAGAACAAAGTCAAAAGCAAACTAATCATGTCTTTAGTAAACATCCTACATATGAATGCTGGCGATGGAGAATCAAGCTATGCCAACAACTCCTTGATTCAGGTTTGAGTCTTTATACCATAAACTTTTGCATAGTTTTAACAATGGTGTACGTCTTTAACTGCTACTCGTATTTTTTCTTAGGAAAACGGGATACGGCAAGCTGTGCCATTTTTAAAGCATATGATCAAGGGTTTAGCTAATCATGATGTCTTCAGCAATCGTTTCACGGTGGCAGATTTAGGATGCTCATCTGGCACAAATACGCTATTGGTCGCATCTAATATAATTGATACGGTGCAAGAGGTGTGTGAAGAAAATGATCGTAAAGTGCCACAATTTCAAGTGTGTTTAAATGACTTATTTGGAAATGATTTCAACACTATTTTCAAATTGCTACCTGACTTTTATGCAAAGCTTAAGAAGGAAAAAGGAGAAAGTTTTGGCCCTTGTTTTGTTTCGGCTGTCCCAGGTTCTTTCTATGGTAGGATCTTTCCTGACCAAAGTTTGCACCTTGTTCATTCTGCTAATAGTAATCATTGGCTTTCTCAGGTATACACAATATCAAATTACTCGCTGGTTCTCTTATGTGATATGACTATGACTATGATTGATCGCAAGAAAATGTTTTAGATGATAAACTATATATAGTCGATGTAAATCTTTAACACGTGATAGGTGCCTCAAGGCCTTGAAAGTAATGGATCAAATATATGCATGGCGCGAGCAAGTCCCCCAGATGTATACCAAGCATATGGAAACCAATTTCATACTGATTTCACAAAGTTTTTACAAATGCGCTCTGACGAAGTAGTACGTGGTGGAAGTATGATTTTAACATTTCTTGCTCGGGGTGTAGCTGATCCGACTACCGACGATTGTTGTGCACTCTTGGAGCTACTCGGCCAATCGCTTGTCGACATGATGAAAGAGGTACATATTGTTTTTTCAGATCCAAATTTGAACCCAAATAAAAAATTTATTTTGGTCACAAGTTCTAGTTATTCCGTGTTATATCACTACTAAAAATATTTTGTAAAAGCGACTGAAATTTGTGACATCCAAAAACGGGGCAACATTAGCAACCAAATTTTGCAACAGAAACAAACAGTCGCAAAAGATAAAACGATAGAGGCAAGCATTTCGGAATGTAAAAGGAATGAATTGTTGGTTCAGGCACCAATTATACCCAAAGAAAAACTCACGTTCAAAAGAAATTTATTGGTTTCAAGAGTTAATTTGCTGCATCCAAATATTTCTTACTAAAAGTTCAAGAGTACATTAAATAAACATATACGAGCCCTTATTTATAATAATAAAACAACCGCATGCTATAATTAAATCCCATAAAATCAGCCATCACCCCAACGTTCACATTCCAACGTTCAACTCCTCCTTTTCCGGTCAAACATGACCAATTCTTCAACAATCCATCTGACCCATTCATTTGAAACCCGGTTTCAAACCGTTTCAATGACCCGGCTAGACCTGGCCCATGGGCGGACCAAGCCTTTGGTCAGGGTGGGCGGCCGCACCCCTTGAAAAAAAAATTAGTGTATATTTTAGGGAAAAAAACCCGACCGCACCCCTTGAAAATATTGTTGAACACCTCATCCGCACCCCCAACAAATAATTTCTGAGTCCGCCACTGACCCGACCATCAAGATTATCCAACATGAATCATATATCTTTTTTGAACATGCTCACATTCAATTCGAATACTGGTTATATATCCCAAGTATGTTAGGATATGTGGGTCGTATTTGATTTTGTAGGGTTGGATATTTGTAATTTATCTCTACAATAATCTGAATTTATAAAATTATTTATTTTGGGATATTTAAATCTAAAATAGCTATTGTAGTTAAAAAAAAGTAGGAACAATGAGAAAAAAAATCAAACTACAGCTTAACTTTTAGAGACAAAACCGTGGTCACATAGTCGGTCTCCAGCTTGGAATAAAACTTGTTGCTAAGATGTCACTAAATAGTGGTCTCTAAATCAGTCAGAAAATTCCGGTTTAAAATTAGTTGCTAATGATTTTGGTGGAAATTTCGGTCCGAAAACAGCCTAGTCGCAAATTTGGTCACTAAAATGGCAAAAAGGTTTGATTGCAATTATTTTGATCGCAAGCGTTGTTTCTGAGAGTTAGATCGCAGTTTTGACTGCTAAGAGTTTGTTTGCAATTTACGACGCTAATTTTGGGATAGAATTCCTGTCAGATATTTATATCGAATGGTCAAAAAATAAATTTGCCACTGGCAATTAAGTGATTGTCGAAATCAATCGCATAAGGGCAATTGCGATGCTTTTACTATTATTATAACTGTCGCAAATGGTTATCTTTATGCCAGAGTTGCTTCTGCGACTAACCATTTACACTTTTATGATACTATAGGGGTTGGTTCGTGAATCGGATATCAACTCATTCAACGTCCCGCTATATTTTCCATGCGAGGAGGAAGTTAGGAACATTATTGAATATGAGAGATCATTTTCCCTTGAGAACATGAATTTTTTTAAACTCAATTGGGATCCCCGTGATACAGATTACATAAACACGAATGATTCTGATGAGCTTAGCCAAATTCACGCGAAAAACATATCAAAAATGATGATAGTAATTCTTGAACCGTTGCTGATTTCTCATTTCGGAAATTCTATCATGGACCTGCTATTTATGAAGTTTGAGGAGCATGTTGCCGAATATCTCTCAAAAAAGAAACCAAGAAGCTTATTCGTAACCATTTCATTGACCAAGAAATGAACAGATGATGAGGCAAATTGATCTTTTGGTTATTGTTTTTCTGTATTGATGTATGTATTGTTGTCATTGCATACAACATGAACCCTCTATATATGTATTATTTTCCTATATTGATATTTGTATGCATTTGTGACTATTCATATTTTATATATTTTATTAGCTAAAGAAACTTATCATGATAAGGTACTTTTTAGTGGTGATATACATTATAACAAAAGCATATTTTTATAAATATGTGATTGATTATGAAATTTAAATAATATTAGGTATTAAAAAGTGAGACTTTAAAATATAGACAAGCACCAAGATTGTAAAAGGCAAGTCCTAGTTAAAGAGATAAAAAGAAGGCATATTTAACGCAAAAAAATAGCATGTAGTAGTAGGCAACTACGTCTTTGTAAACATTCAACATATGAATATTGGCAATTTGCCACTTGCAACACTACATATTATGGTATTGTTTGGAACAACTATGCTATTTTAGCATTATCTTTCTTAGTAGTACGTGGTGGAAAAATGATTTTAATATTTCCTGCTTGAGGTGCAGTTGATACGATTTAACGACGATTGTGGTGAACTGTTGGGGCTACTTGGGCAATCACTTGTTGACATGATCAAAGAGGTATAAATGGTTCTTTTTTTTTAAACTAAATTTGAACTTTGATAAAAAAAAATTAAGAAAATAATTTGGTCACGATTTCTAGTTATTTCACATTGCATTACCAAAAAAACTTAAGCATAAGTGACTGAACTTTTTCAACTGGCAATAACTTCAACAACATTAGCAACCGAAACATGTGACTAAACAAAATGGTGGCGAACGCCGCAAGAAAAAGGAAAACACCGAAATGTAATTGAAATTTTTTAGATAATTAAGCAAGTGAATATATCATATAATTTTTTAGATAATTAAGTGTTGGTGCACTTGTGTCTGTACTTTGTCTGTATTTTGTCTTGTTACTGAACGATGTCTTTGTTAGTCTGTAAGTTTGACCAAGTCAACCATCCTCCGGTTTGACTTGGCCAAACAGTCAACATTATGTTTGTAAGCTGCTGGGTCGAAGGATGTGTCACGAAGGATTGCTTATCCTTCGATGATGATAAGCACGAAAGATGACCTTCGAGAGATGGAGCACGAAAGATCACATCTTTCGTGGTACATGCTGATCCTTCGAGCTGTTCCTGGTCGATAGATGATCCTTCGATCATGCTATCTGATCCTTCGACCAGACCTGCTGTGTTTGGGTATAAATACCCGCGTGTTGTGTTCATTTCGGTAGATGACAGTCAGCAGAGAACACACACACACTTAGAGAGTTTACAGGACTGATTTGTAAACATTGAGCTGTAACTGGACCTTTCATACGTTTAATACAAGTGGTGTTAATCGTTGAAACTTGCGTGTCGTGTTATTGCGTGTTCTATCTCGGTTTGCTATTTCGGTTGGATTCCGCACAACCGGAGTGGTTAGTATACAAGGATTAGGCGACTAGATCCTCCCCTAGCCGGACCTACAAGTGGTATCAGAGCCTTGGCTCTTATCCTTGTTAAAACCGAGGTGTTCTTGCTGTTTTTCGGGTTTTTGAAAAGTTAATATTTTCTGGAAAAACTTGTTAAAAGTGGGTTTTTAGTGAAATTTCGGCCAAAATCGGGTTTCGAACATCTTCGGTTCATCAGGAAACTCGCATATTTGGGCTGTGTTCAAGTGATATTCAAGTTGGTTCTTGTTGAAATACACTCTTTGATCTTAATATTCGAACCTTACCTGTTTTCGTGCAACCTGCATGGTCTGACCATATCTTCCGCAGAAAGTTTCTACCAACCCATCACCTTTTTCACCAACCTGTCACTCATTTGTCAACTGTGTCAGAGCTAGTTCGAAAGATATCGTTCGAAGTCGAAAGATCATCTTTCGACCAAAGGAGGTTCGACAGATAGTCATCCTTCGAGCATCCTTCGAAGTGTGAGACTTATCTTTCGGACCAAGGAATATTTTCGAAACATATATCTTTCGGTCCTCTGCTCATTTTCGAAAGACTAGGATCCTTCGATTGGGGAGTCTTTCGAAGTCATCTTTCGATTTTATCTTTCGGTCTACAGTACTTTTTCGAAGGATAAGGATCCTTCGGTTGGAGAATCCTTCGAAAACATTGCTCGAAACTCAACAGAGATCTTTCGAACCCTGTTGATCCTTCGAACAGGTGTAGATCTTTCGATCATCAGTCTGTTTGTACTTAACAGTTTGTGTTTTTCCAAGTCTTTCGACAGGTATCCTTCGGCTGATTAAAAATGAATCCAAGGTGGAATACTTTGGTAAATACAGATATGTATTTTGGTACTCCGTCATCTTCCGCACCGGCATCTTCTCAAGCCAATGCAATTTCTGCCGGTCAATGGGCATTTGTATCAAATCAAGTTCCAAGTGTTCAAAGCATTCTTTTAAGCGAAAGCGAAACTGGAAGTTTGAATAGACCTCCAAAGTTGATGCACTTATATGAATATCCAGGATGGATTGATAGATTTCATACATACGTTCTTGGCCAAAATACAGAATTGTGGTTGCGGTTTATTACTGATTTCGATCAAACAATAGAGGTTGCCGCATCATCTGCTGCTACGTTTGCAGATCTCACGGAAGATCAGAAGAAAGTTTATGATCTAGAAAAGAAGGCATACGCCATTCTCACTCAGGCCTTAAGTAAAGATATCTATCATCAATTCGTCAGTTACAAGACGACAAAGAGGTTGTGGGACGCGTTGAAAACAAGGGGCGTAGGAAATGAAGCAACACGTCAGTTGAGAAAAGAGTTGCTGAAGAAAGAGTTTGATGGTTTTACGTGTATGGAAAATGAGTCGTTGGGTGATTTGACAAGTCGATTTAATCACTTGTTGACTGAATTGACAAATTTTGGGGTTGTTACAACTCCTGTAGAGATTGTGAAGAGGTTTGCAGATGCATTGCCACCTCAGTGGAATACATTCTTGGAAATCATGAAGTACAATGGTACTTTAGCTACAACGAGCTTCAACGATTTTGTTCAAATTCTAGAAAACAAGAATCAGGAAGAAACTCTGAAGGCAAAAAGAATTCCCGTGCCTCAAAATCCTGAAATGTATTTTGGAACCTCTAGCAGCTCTACAAAACCTTCTTCGCATGCTCCAATTCAAACAGCTTTTGTGACTAGCACAGATATGTATGGCAATACTATCCAAGTTCCTGTGCCTCCAAAGACAGACATGTATGGAAATCTGCTGGAACCAGTCCCTCAATCAGCACCACAACAGCAACGACCTTTCAGACCAACTGATATGTTCGGAAATCCTTTACCAACAACAGATATGTATGGGAATCCGCTTCCTCCTCAACAGCAAGCTTGTTATGGAAGCACATCATCTGCTGGTCAGCAATCAAAGCCAGATACAGTACGGCTCGACACCTCAAGCTTTTCTAAAGTCAGTGTGGAAGTAGCAAAGGAACACATGGAGCTGCTAAACACTGTGGTGAGCGCATACTGTGGATTAGTGGAAGGTCAGATTGGCAACATTAATCTGACTCAAGAAGACTATCAGCAGATAGACAAAGAAGAGATGGAGATGATGGATATTAAGTGGGCCTTTGCCAGTGCTGTTAGGCGAGCAAAGGATTTCTTGGAAAGAACGGGCCGAACCAGCTTGGAAAGCAAGAAAGACACCAAGTATGGGTTCGATAAACAAGCTGTTAAATGCTTCAACTGTGGTGAACGTGGCCATTTCAAACGTGAATGTACAAGGCCATCTCAACATGGGAACCAGAATCCCTTCAGAGGTCAAGGCAACCAGCAGAACCAGAACAGGAACAATGTCCGCACATTGGTGCCTGTCAACAATCAGACTCAGGCAGGACCATCAAATGCCAATCAGGCACTAGTGGTTCAGGTAGACGAAGGTTGTGATTGGTCAATCCAGTTGGGAAACGATGCACCAGATGGAACCGCTTGTTTTGCTGAAGTGGTTAATGATCTTAAACACGCCAGTGGTGGAGAATCTTCCACCAATGGTGATGTATCTTCTGAGGATGAAGACTCTTCCGGTTATAGTGGAAGCTCGGATGAAGAATCCTCAACTTCAGGCAATGATCAAGTGGATGACACAACAAGTGCGTCAGTCGATGCTGCTGATTTTGATGAGCTTTTGGAGGAAGCTGCAGCAGGAATTCAAAGAAGATCTATTTTGGTGGATCAAGCTGCTTATTCTTCGTCTTCTCTCCATTCAGCCTTTATGGCGAATGTCGACAGTTCATCAAGTCAGGTATGTGTCGACGAACCCACTTCTGTTGGCTGTAATAACTGTGATAGTTTGCATGTTAGATGTGCTGAGTTGGAAGCAAACATGTCTGAGTTGCAACGCAAACACGATGCTTTACAAGCTAGTTTGTTTGAATTGCAAAACAAACATGTTTCTGTGAATGATAGGTGGTGTGAATTGCAAAGCGAACACGAGGCTTTGCAAGAGAAATATGATGTGACATTTATTCATAATCAGAAATTGACAGTTGATATTTCAAAGTGCACTGAAGCCAATATGTTTTATGAAAACCATGAAAAGAATTATAAATCAATGATTGAAACATTAAAGAAAGATAAAACAGAACTGACAAAAATGGTTTCCAGAAAACAAACTGACATTAATTTGTATATATCTCGTCTTGAGGTGATGCAAAGAGAAATGGCTTGTGTTAAAACAGAAAGTGAGGCGATCCGACTTAAGTTAGACAGTTATTTGAGTTCTAGCTATGTGTTGGATCACATCATTGATGTTCAAAAAGAGAAAAAGGATGTCACATGCATAGGTTATAAGAAATGTCCACCACCCGTGAGAAACAATTATGATGCCATGCCTGATGAGGAGTATAGGACTCACTTTGAGCCATCTGTTCCTTTGGACGTTGAGGAATTTGCAGCAGGGCTCGGATACAAAAAAGAAGTATCGTCAGATTCAGATGTGTCAGCAGATACCTTTGTAACTGCTGAACCGAATCAGGATCCTCCAGTTGTGATTGAGGATACTGATTCTTCTGATGATGAGTCTGATGATACCGATTCAGCAAAGTCTGATGCGGTGATAAAGGATGAGGACATACCTCTTGAGAATCACATCCTGTGTGATCCTCCAGCAAAACCCGCTAAGACTATTGCGACTGAGTCCTCGTCTGAGAAAGAGTCGGAGAGTGTGGATTTGCTGTACACTCTTGTTGGTGATGATAAAATCTATTCAGACAAAGATTTTCCTATTAAGAATGTTAATCAATCATTAATTAGTAAAGTCTTTGAAAATTCTACAAGTAAGTTCTTGGGAAAGACAGGACCACATGTTACAGTCACACAGTGTCCTCCTATCCCAAAGGCTGAAGTTAGAAAACAGTTTGGGAACAAGAAATTACCAACAGTGCCAAAACAGCAAAACCATACCAAAACAAATGGTAAGGCACCGACTCAAACTCAAAAGAAGCCGAATCAGAAGAAGAAGAAGAATGTGAACTTTGTGAAGTCGAAGGGAACGGACAAAATTGAAAGGTTTGCAAATCAATCTAATTTAGATTTTGTCCAAAAAGCAACTGTGATGAAAAAGGATGAACCAAGTTGTTCAAAACCTAGTACCTCGGGATCACAAAGTTCATCATCGGCAAGACGACCACATGATACTTCGGGGTTTGTTGAACGAAGATCATGTTTTGAATGTGGAACAATCGGGCATATTGTTCGAAATTGCCCGTATCTTCATAAACAAAAAGGCATAGTTGATGATCCCTGTGGCCCAACTGACCGCAAGCGATCTGTTTCTGTAAAACAAGATCCCCGACTCATAAGAGAAAGGGAAAAGAAACAGAAACGCCAACAGGTCAAGAAACTTGAAAAAGAAATTAAAACCGATGTGGTTCACAAACCATCTGTTTCAGTTAAACCAGAAAATTCAAAGTTTTCAAAAACTTCAAACAATCAAACTGGTAACACTCAACAGACCTGGAAACCAAAAAGGGTTATTGAATCAGGGGGACCATCACAATTTCCAAATCATCAAAAATTCGAAGTTATTGTTGTTGATAAAAATGGAAGACCCAAGACCACAATGGCTTGGGTCCCCATCTCCAACTAATCGATTGAGTTTATGTGCAGGGTGTTCCAGGAGGAACTATCAGTAGTCATTGGATTGTTGATAGTGGGGCATCCAGGCACATGACAGGCGACATGAAGCTTCTCTACGACGTCAAATCTATTAGAGGAGGTTATGTTGCTTTTGCTGGAGATAAGGGCGGATATATAACGGGGGAAGGAATGATTTCCAACGGGGTTGTTAGCTTTGACAAGATCAACTTTGTGCAACAACTTGATCACAATCTTCTTAGTGTTTCTCAAATTTATGACAAGCAGTTCTCAGTACACTTTGATGCTAATGGATGTTATGTGCTGAAACCCGGCTTCAAAATTCCAAAAGAATGGATTCTCTTGTCGGCTCCAAGGATAAATGATCTGTATGTCCTTGATATGAGCCAAGCTATCACAACGTCTGCACAAGCAACATGTTTCGTTTCTAAAGCCACAGAAAAAGACACAATCTCTTGGCACAGACGAATGGGTCACATTCACTTACGCAAAATGAATTATTTGGTGTCAAATGAATTGGTGAATGGTGTTCCTCTTAAAAATTTCCATCTTCAAGACGTCTGTGTTTCGTGCCAAAAAGGAAAACAAACGAAGAAGCGACACCCTACAAAGAAAGTCAACACGGTGGCTGTTCCTCTTGAACGTTTGCACATGGATTTGTTCGGTCCTGTCAAGCACAAAAGCATTAGGAATGATCAATATTGCCTCGTGATAACTGATGATTATTCAAGATTTTCTTGGGTGGCGTTCATTCATGGCACATAAGAGTGAAACCTTCGGTATTATCAAAAACTTGATCATTCAGATTGAGAATCTCTATAACTTGAAGGTTAGGCGGATACGCAGCGACAATGGTACTGAATTCAAAAATCATGCCATGGCGGAGTTTTGCACTTCAAAAGGTATTCTTCACGAATTTAGTGCAGCTTATACTCCTCAACAGAATGGCGTCGCTGAACGTAAGAACCGCACATTGATCGAGACTGCTAGGACTATGTTGGTAGAGTCGCAGCTACCCATTCCATTCTGGACTGAAGCTGTGTCTTCTGCATGCTATACGTTGAACCGAGTCCTTACAGTCAAAAGGCACAACAAGACCTGCTTTGAGCTTATCAACAAACGGAAACCAGACTTGTCTTATCTTGAACCGTTTGGAGCTCCTTGCACAATAATCGATCCTAATGGAAAGTTTGGGGCTAGAGCCATTGAGGGATACTTTCTTGGGTATTCCACCCCAAACTTAAGAGTCTGGAATCTAGAGACTAAAAGGGTCGAGGAATGGTCTGAAGTCAGAGTACAAAGGCACACTTTACCAGTTAGAAATCCTGGTCAGCCTTGGATGTTTGAGTACGATGACTTTTTCAATTCGATCAATGTTGAAGCCGTTGAAGAAAGTGCTGCGGCAAGGATGTTTTTCGAGAGCGACAATGCAACAGATTCACCGTTGGTTCGTCCCATTATAGTCAATCAAGAACCGTCTTCAGTGAACAATAATGCTCTCGACAATGAGGATTTTCAAGATGCTACCGAATTGAACGAATCTTCAGAGGATGACGAATTTCTAGATGCAGATCAAGAAGCTCCAACAGCCGTTCACGGTATTTCAGAGGGTACTCCTCCAGTGAATATCCCTAGAACAGCTGAAACTTCTGCATCATCCTCTTCGTCAATTCCGGGCCTTGAATTGATTGTTGATCTGAATCTCAACAATCTGGGTACAAATATTCCAGTTCAAGATAATCCAGAAACAAGGATTCATAATACCCATCCTCAACAAAACATCATCGGGAATGTACAAAGTGGCGTTCAAACAAGAAACATGTTGCGGAACAACAACAATGCAGGCTTGTATGCAACTATCCGAGAATCTGGTCAACAGAATGATTGGTCTTTCGCGTGTTATGTCTCACAGGAAGAGCCAAGAACTTGGAAAGATGCTTTGAAAGATAGCTCATGGGTTGAAGCAATGCAGGAAGAACTGCAACAATTCCAGAAGCTTGGTGTCTGGAAACTCGTAGAGAAACCTGCTGGATACAAGAAGATTGGTACCCGTTGGGTGTTTAAATGCAAAAAGGATGACCGTGGGATCGTTATCCGGAACAAAGCAAGGCTAGTCGTTCAAGGTTTTCGTCAGATTGAAGGGATCGACTACAACGAAGTGTATGCACCTGTTGCACGTCTAGAAGCAATTCGGATCTTTCTGGCTTATGCCTCATTCAAAGGTTTCAAGGTATACCAGATGGACGTGAAGAGTGCTTTCTTACATGGTGTGGTGGAAGAAGAGGTGTACGTCGAGCAGCCTCCAGGTTTTGAAGATCCTATCCATCCCGATCGGGTTTGGTTGCTCAACAAAGCTCTATATGGTCTACATCAAGCACCGCGAGCTTGGTACGCAACCTTATCTAATTATCTGCTGGAGAATGGATTTCGCAGAGGTCTTATCGACTGCACTCTTTTCATCAAAGAACAAGATGGAGATCTTCTACTGGTACAGGTATACGTTGATGATATTATATTTGGTTCTACTAACGATGTTTTGTGTAGGGATTTCGAGCGTGTAATGCAGGATAAATTCGAGATGAGTGCTATGGGGGAAATGACTTTCTTTTTGGGCCTACAAGTACAACAAACAGAGTCTGGGATATTCATCCATCAGACTAAATATGTTGGTGACGTCTTGAGCCGGTTCCAGATGTCTGATGCAACGCCCATCGGTACCCCATTGCCACAAAATCACGGAATTACTCCAGACTTGAAGGGTCAAGATGTTAGCCCCTCACACTACCGCGCGATGATCGGATCTCTTATGTACCTCACAGCATCAAGACCAGATATAATGTACCCAACGTGCCTGCTTGCCAGATATCAAGTCAACCCGAAGGCCTCACATCTTGCAGCTGTAAAAAGGATTTTTCGTTATTTGAAGGGTTACCCTGACACCGGTCTATGGTACCCTAGGGATAATAACTTTGACTTGATCGCATTCAGTGATTCTGATTTTGGCGGATGCAAAATCGACGGCAAATCCACAACGGCTGGATGTCAGTTTTTGGGAAATCGCCTAGTCACATGGCAGTGCAAGAAGCAGACATGCGTCGCTACATCAACATGCAAAGCTGAATACATTGCTGCCTCAAGTTGTTGCTCCCAAGTTCTATGGATCCAACAACAAATGCGTGATTACGGTTTTGAATTCCTAACTACTCCTATTTATGTTGATAATTCTGCTGCCTTACAGATCACTAGAAATCCTGTGCAGCATTCAAAGACTAAGCACATCGAAATTAAGTATCACTTCATACGTGATTGCTTTGAGAAAAGGCTAATCGATGTTGCTTACGTCCACACCGATGACCAACGTGCCGACCTTTTTACCAAAGCTTTTGACAAATCAAGATTTGACTACTTATTATTGGTAAACGGCATTAAGGTCAAGCAAGAGTAATCCAACATCGGAAAATCATTTTTGTAAATACCTTTGTGTTTTAAATTTGTCTTAGTTTATTGATTTTAGGGGGAGTAAATCCAAAATTTGAAAATCCAAAAACATTGAAAAATTTCTAAAACACAAAAACAATAGAAAAGCAAAAATGAGTTTCCTGGCGAGCAAAAGAGAAAATGATAGTACATCAGTGGTCTGTCTAAACCTCTTTAAACCTTAAATGAAAAACGATAAGCAGCTCTATATAAGATGTATCGGTAGGCTCACAATCATTTTAAAGTGTGCAGGGTGATATAAACTTAAATCGACTGAAGACCAGGTGGGAACCATTCATTGGCATATGGTCTTAGTACCGAAATTTCGTTTGAGAGATTGCCGAGGTTCTGAAATATTCGGTCTTTATGCTGCTTATCATCTGGGTATCATGGTTGTATCTTTTACCGAAAAATAACGGGGACGCAAGTCTAGATCTTCCATGATACTATACATACGTGTACATATTGCATACGACCTCAATAAGTGATCAACAATCACATGTCCAAACAAAATAAGTGATAATATATCACATTTATCCGGGAGTCAAGTTCGTCTCTCTGCTGTACGAAAGTACTGACCTGTTCACGGACTTGCTCCTGTGCCCTCATGCATATGAAAATCAAGTTCCTCATCAATAAGTGATTATATCACATAGGGCTTGTTTTCAAATCAAAATAAGTGAGAATCTCACATCATATACGGTCAAACAGATGATAATCGGTATACTCACCTGTAAGATGAACCCTCGTGCATACCTTGATACGGGAATGTGTCGTGATGTGGATGAACACCGGTCGGTAAGTATAAATCATACCTTAACGTATCCCCTCGCCATGATTACATCTGATAAGTTGAGCTTATGTGGACAACAATACCGATAATTGTTATAGGATGCTTATCTTAATGTTAACTAATTGAACAAAGAGAGTGTTTTGACATGACCGTACACTGATATGATTCTCTTACCCTCGAAACTCACAAAAAGAATGTCTGTATATATTTATTTACTGCTTTCAGTCTTTTCATTTCAAATATTAAAACACACCTAAAATCTGTTTTAATATAAACCTTATAAAAGCCAAAAAGATTTTATTTCTATTTTAGTTTCGATCGTACGATGTTGGAGCTCGAGTCTTCGTTACCTGAAACCTGAACGAAAACCAAAACGACTAAATCTTCATAAACGGTCGAAATTTGCAAGTTTTGAAAGTTAAAATTGAAATTGATAAAATACTTTAAACTTTCAAACTGTCGGACGGTGTTTGTTTAAACAATGGTCACATGTGTGTCTTTTGCTTATAATATTCCAGGCGGTTGTTCTCATTACGCGTTTAGATTTCTTGCATGTGCAGATTCTAAAGGCTAGGAGAACATGGTCGATGACAAGCTTCGGAATGAAGACACTACGTGAAGGCACTCAAATGATGAAGATGATCGAGTTGCCGCTGACCATCATCAACACCACAAGGATCTCACTTCATAAAGAACAAGTATTTCACGAGCATAACTCAAGGGGGAGCTTATGTTAAGGGGGAGTTTGTCAACACACTTCCTACATAAAACGGAGAGTTTGTTGGTACACTTTCTGCTTTCAAGACGTGAAGACTTTAAAGATCCTCCGACATTGAAGACGTGAAAAGAAGTCAAAGACTTGAAGACACGAGAGACTTACAAGAATGAAGATCAAGACAAAACTATCTCGAAGATCGAGACAAAGCTACAGCCAAGGGGGAGTTTGTTGGTGCACTTGTGTCTGTACTTTGTCTGTATTTTGTCTTGTTACTGAACGATGTCTTTGTTAGTCTGTAAGTTTGACCAAGTCAACCATCCTCCGGTTTGACTTGGCCAAACAGTCAACATTATGTTTGTAAGCTGCTGGGTCGAAGGATGTGTCACGAAGGATTGCTTATCCTTCGATGATGATAAGCTCGAAAGATGACCTTCGAGAGATGGAGCACGAAAGATCACATCTTTCGTGGTACATGCTGATCCTTCGAGCTGTTCCTGGTCGATAGATGATCCTTCGATCATGCTATCTGATCCTTCGACCAGACCTGCTGTGTTTGGGTATAAATACCCGCGTGTTGTGTTCATTTCGGTAGATGACAGTCAGCAGAGAACACACACACACTTAGAGAGTTTACAGGACTGATTTGTAAACATTGAGCTGTAACTGGACCTTTCATACGTTTAATACAAGTGGTGTTAATCGTTGAAACTTGCGTGTCGTGTTATTGCGTGTTCTATCTCGGTTTGCTATTTCGGTTGGATTCCGCACAACCGGAGTGGTTAGTATACAAGGATTAGGCGACTAGATCCTCCCCTAGCCGGACCTACATTAAGCAAGGTCAATTTGAATACTGGTTGTCATACTGATGTTACTTTAGGATATTTGGGTCATATTTAGTTTTGTATGTTTGGATATTTTAACTAATCTGTACAATTTTATTAACTTATAGGCTTACTTAATTATAGGAAATTGAAATCTGTAACTAGCAAGTAGGAACAACAAAAAGAAATAAAAAATCAGCTTAACTTTTTACAACAAATTAAATTTGATGAAATGGTAGATTGGTTCATAAAGAAGAAGTTAGAAATCTCAACTAGACCAATTCCGGCATATGCATCCGATAAACGAAAGGTCAATCTACTTGAATTATACATGGTAGTGAAAAGAGAAGGAGGACACAGGAATGTTACTTCGAACAATTCATGGGTTGTGGTTGTAAAGGATAAGGGGTTCGATTATCAAGATGGTGAATTTATGAGGTTAATGTATGCAATGTACCTTGATGTTCTTGTTTATTACTACAAGTTTAAATTAACACAACAAAATGTATTTGAGAAAGAGACGGTGAAAAACGTAGTAGATATGAGACGAAGCCGGAGTCAAGATGATCAACAAGGAACTGTTGCTGGTCGAATGGAAGGGAACTCAAGTGGTCACTGCATTACTGAACAAGAAGGAGAACACTATGCATTCTTTGCAGGTAACGACTGGCATGGGCTGAAAAGGCTGCAGAAAAGGAGAAGGTTTGATTTTAAGCAAGGGGAAAAGGCGGTGGATGAAGCAAACCGGAGTGTCCTAATGCATTCTCACAAGTATAATCAAGTTTAGGGGAGTGTATAAGACTATAAACTTAATTATATATGTATTATGTATATTTAGGACAATTAAACTTATGTTTATATTGTCGGTTTAGTGACACCGTTTCAAATGGCGGTTGTTCCCTCCAAAACTAATCACCGCATAACCGTCTTCACTAATGTATATAATGACTCTTGCCGGCAACTTTTACCGGTACCAAGACATTCAGAATATCCTATTCGAATTGTCCATTTTTTAATCTTTCGTTTCTGGACATACTTGTGTTGTGAATCATGAACACCAATCCAAATAATCCTCTTAATTCCGCTGCAAATCCAAATGAATCTCTACAAGAACTAGATCTACCTTAAGCTTATAGACGCTCTTATAACACCTTAACGTGAAGTGTAGTCATCGGCCATCATATTCAATTCAAACAATATTTAAACCTTAACGTGAAGTGTAGTCATCGGCCATCATATTCGGGTCAACTTGAATACATTATAATACCATATCTATATAAATATATTAATTATGCACATTATTTGGCAAAGAAACCTTCTAGATCTTATAATTTAATACAAGTGTTTTATATTGATGTTTAAAGCAAAAAAAAGACCTATTTATAACAACGAAAGGAGAACCTAGAACAAAGTCAAAAGCAAACTAATCATGTCTTTAGTAAACATCCTACATATGAATGCTGGCGATGGAGAATCAAGCTATGCCAACAACTCCTTGATTCAGGTTTGAGTCTTTATACCATAAACTTTTGCATAGTTTTAACAATGGTGTACGTCTTTAACTGCTACTCGTATTTTTTCTTAGGAAAACGGGATACGGCAAGCTGTGCCATTTTTAAAGCATACGATCAAGGGTTTAGCTAATCATGATGTCTTCAGCAATCGTTTCACGGTGGCAGATTTAGGATGCTCATCTGGCACAAATACGCTATTGGTCGCATCTAATATATTTGATACGGTGCAAGAGGTGTGTGAAGAAAATGATCGTAAAGTGCCACAATTTCAAGTGTGTTTAAATGACTTATTTGGAAATGATTTCAACACTATTTTCAAATTGTTACCTGACTTTTATGCAAAGTTTAAGAAGGAAAAAGGAGAAAGTTTTGGCCCTTGTTTTGTTTCGGCTGTCCCAGGTTCTTTCTATGGTAGGATCTTTCCTGACCAAAGTTTGCACCTTGTTCATTCCGCTAATAGTAATCATTGGCTTTCTCAGGTATACACAATATCAAATTACTCGCTGGTTCTCTTATGTGATATGACTATGATTGATCGCAACAAAATGTTTTAGATGATAAACTATATATAGTCCATGTAATTCTTTAACACGTGACAGGTGCCTCAAGGCCTTGAAAGTAATGGATCAAATATATGCATGGCGCGAGCAAGTCCCCCAGATGTATACCAAGCATATCGAAACCAATTTCATACTGATTTCACAAAGTTTTTACAAATGCGCTCTGACGAAGTAGTACGTGGTGGAAGTATGATTTTAACATTTCTTGCTCGGGGTGTAGCTGATCCGACTACCGACGATTGTTGTGCACTCTTGGAGCTACTCGGCCAATCGCTTGTCGACATGATGAAAGAGGTACATATTGTTTTTTCAGATCCAAATTTGAACCCAAATAAAAAAATTATTTTGGTCACAAGTTCTAGTTATTCGGTGTTATATCACTACTAAAAATATTTTGTAAAAGCGACTGAAATTTGTGACAGCCAAAAACGGTGCAACATTAGCAACCAAATTTTGCAACAGAAACAAACAGTCGCAAAAGATAAAATGATATAGGCAAGCATTTCGGAATGTAAAAGGAATGAATTGTTGGTTCAGGCACCAATTATACTCAAAGAAAAACTCACGTTCAAAAGAAATTTATTGGTTTCAACAGGTTAATTTGCTGCATCCAATATTTCTTACTAAAAGTTCAAGAGTACATTAAATAAACATATACGAGCCCTTATTTATAATAATAAAACAACCACATGCTATAATTAAATCCCATAAAATCAGCCATCACCCCAACGTTCAACTCCTCCTTTTCCGGTCAAACATGACCAATTCTTCAACAATCCATCTGACCCATTCATTTGAAACCCGGTTTCAAACCGTTTCAATGACCTGGCTAGACCTGACCCATGGGCGGACCAAGCCTTTGGTCAGGGTGGGCGGCCGCATCTCTTGAAAAAAAAAATTAGTGTATATTTTTTGGAAAAAAACCTGACCGCACCCCTTGAAAATATTGTTGAACACCTCATCCGCACCCCCAACAAATAATTTCTGAGTCCGCCACTGACCCGACCATCAAGATTATCCAACATGAATCATATATCTTTTTTGAACATGCTCACATTGTAGGACCGTGTTTCGTGACCGAATTCTTGTGAGATCGGTTCAAGACGGGAGAGATTAGATATAAACAAACAACTTCTTTGTATTAATCCGGTAGTATAACATTACAAATCGGCCCGATTACAAGATAACCGAACTAATACCAAAGGAGTACACATCCGGGGAGAGACCAAGTGGTGATCTCTCCCGGTGAGGTCTCAAACCTCCTAAACTCTCCAAGTGTTGCAAATGGCAAGGGTTTTCTATTTATAGTCACACCCCTTGTCTTGCAAACACACACACGGTCAACCGAATAACCCTCTCGTTTGACCACTTCAAACGAGCGGGTCTATACACGTTCGATAGACCGTTTCACTAACTATTACAAATTCAGCGTAAAATAAAACTAATCTATTCGACAAGCATCAGACACAAAATCTGCATCAACAAATTCCCCCTTGTCCGTTGCTGTCGAATGCTGAAAATGCAACTGCAATCGATCTTCAGTCAAGAATTCATCTTCTCTGTGTTAACAAATTCCCCCTTGACCGATGATCCAGGTAAGTAGTATCTTGACGCTCCTTGTAAAATATTTCCCCCTTAAAGTACGCGTATCCGTGTTGGGTGTTGTGCAATTTCCTCAATTGACCGATCTTCCGCTGATCTTCCAATACTCCAACCGGCATTTGATAAGGGTTCCAATCTTTAAGAACTGCATCAAGTCTTGATCTTGTCATAAGAGCTCTATTTCATACAAGCATACTACATTGATAGAGATTTCTGGTGAACTGTCTTCTGTAAACCGTCTTTGTGGAATCGACCAAGTAATGCACTTTAATCTTCAGCATCAACACTCAGGAAAGTCAGCTAGACCAAGTGTATCCCTTGCAAGCTCAACCAGCATGCTTAGTTGAACTACATCCAGATCTCATTGTCTCGCCTTTGTGAAGTTGACCACGTAATGCACTACGGATCTTCAGCATCAGTACTCAGGAAGTCAGCTTGACCAAGTACATCGTTTGCAAACTCAACGAATTGAGTTACCCCCAGATCCCTGTAAAATCCCAAAGAAACATCAAACCCAAAACCGAATCCTGCAGGTCTTCAGCCTTGAACTATCAGCTTTCATTAAGATTCCCCAGGTCTTCAGTGAAAAGCGCTTTTGTAACTACTGTAGACTTTAGAAACCTGTATTTTTCCGTGCAAAACCCTTCACGCTGGCTGGAGAATTAATTAAAATCCTCAAATATGTGTATGTGCAAAACATTCCACGCCGAACCGTTTGTATCACCAGAAAATCACAAACTCCACCACCTGTGATTGCGATTAGAAATTTACCGAAGAAATTCAACATTTGAAAATTTTTATCCCCCCATTTCTTTGGTAAAATCTCTAAACCTTAACAGATTCTCTCCACTTCAAAGAAACTGTCGTCAAATGTTCACCAATTCCCTCCACTAAGCGGAACTGTCGTCAATCTTCATTGAATGTTCTCGGTTCCGAAAAAATCACAAAAACGACTTTCTTCTTTGCATATTCTAGTTGAATAAGAACGTCCCCTGGTACCCCGTAGGATCCGACTTGTATCCCTCCAAAGACTTTGTGAACTCGTTAGGACCGGTATTGACATTCTAGGTTCATTCATTCGTTACCAAATGCGAGAATATGACAATAAACAAAAAAGATTTCTTCGTTGCATATTCTAGTTGATAAAGAAATTTCGCCTAGTACCCCGTAGGTTCCGACTTGTATCCCTCCAAAGACTTTGTGAACTCGTTAGGACCGGTATTGACGTTCCAGGTTCATACGTTCGTTTTCAAATACGAGAATATGACAATAAACAAAATGCTTTCGAACATTTACGAATAACCGTTAACAATCATAAATATTGACGTGCGGAAGTGAACATACCGTTCTTGTTTTTGGCCCATAGTAGTCAAGTCACCATAATTTGACGTTTGCATCGGTAACCGAGACTACCCCACATTTTTCAAATAATCAAGTTTTCATCATCCTTTTTTTTTTTCATGCCGCATCATCCCGCGCACTCCCAAAACCCGTATGAATTTGAACGTTTACATGTAGAAGCGCGATTCAATTCAACTCCGCGAATACCCGACCTCTAATAATCCAAGCTCTATAGTTCGTGGCCCAAAGCTGATATAACCGATCCATTCTGGTCCATATACCCGATAAATTCTGGTCCATATACACATTACCAATCACTAGAAGCCCAAATATTATTTGATGTCTATAAATATTAGAGGCCCAATGATCCAAAATTTCGGCCCACTTCAACAACCCTAATTTTAATCAGCCACTAACAAAATCTGCGACACTTTACAGCCTCCATCATCTTCTCTTGTCTCTTTCTCTACCAAGAAACATCAGCCGACAACTGTTATGTACAGCCAGCATTCTTCAGCTTTGTCTTCTTCTTCGACACATAAACAAGCACCAGCTTCAAAGATTCCACTTTCAAAGAAAACAGGCATCATTGACTTCTTCTCCATCTTCGATACCCAGCCCCCTTCTTCTTCGATTGATCAATCAGCAGCAACATTTATCTTTCAAGTTCACTCTTCTTCGATACCCAGCACCAGCTGACGAAACAGATGCTGGACGATTGATGCTCGAAAGATGAATTGGTCAACGAAGGATTTGACCTATTGGATCCTTCGAGCTGATCAGATCTGGATCCTTAGAAGTTGTTGGGACTGATCATCTTTCGAAGTAGTTTGGAACTGATCATCTTTCGAACTGATCATCTTTCGAACTGATATATGCTGGTTGTTTGGAACTGATCATCTTTCGAAGTTGTTGAGGGTTCCCACAAATATCTGGTATCTTTCGATCCAGAGTATCATCTTTCGAATCTTCAAGCAGCCGCCAAGAACATCAAGAACACAGCCACTGTTCAATTTTGCAGATTTGACGAAAACACTTTGTATACGATTTTTGATGATGATAACTTGTTTATATAGGTGAAAAACATAAAACCGAACACTCGTTTCAGCACAGATCTGAATATTCGGGTCCAAATCTGAGTTTTTCTTCATTTCACCATTTTTAGATCTTGAACAAAACTCACGAAAATCACAGATCTAGAGCACATGTGACTTAGTAAACTGTTAGATTTACTAAATCGGGCACCATGGCTCTGATACCAATTGTAGGACCGTGTTTCGTGACCGAAACCGTGATTCTTGTGAGATCGGTTCAAGACGGGAGAGATTAGATATAAACAAACAACTTCTTTGTATTAATCCGGTAGTATAACATTACAAATCGGCCCGATTACAAGATAACCGAACTAATACCAAAGGAGTACACATCCGGGGAGAGACCAAGTGGTGATCTCTCCCGGTGAGGTCTCAAACCTCCTAAACTCTCCATGTGTTGCAAATGGCAAGGGTTTTCTATTTATAGTCACACCCTTTGTCTTGCAAACACACACACGGTCAACCGAATAACCCTCTCGTTTGACCACTTCAAACGAGCGGGTCTATACACGTTCGATAAACCGTTTCACTAACTATTACAAATTCAGCGTAAAATAAAACTAATCTATTTGACAAGCATCGGACACAAAATCTACATCAACACACATTCAATTCGAATACTGGTTATATATCCCAAGTATGTTAGGATATGTGGGTCGTATTTGATTTTGTAGGGTTGGATATTTGTAATTTATCTCTACAATAATCTGAATTTATAAAATTATTTATTTTGGGATATTTAAATCTAAAATAGCTATTGTAGTTAAAAAAAAGTAGGAACAATGAGAAAAAAAAATCAAACTACAGCTTAACTTTTAGAGACAAAACCGTGGTCACATAGTCGGTCTCCAGCTTGGAATAAAACTTGTTGCTAAGATGTCACTAAATAGTGGTCTCTAAATCAGTCAGAAAATTCCGGTTTAAAATTAGTGGCTAATGATTTTGGTGGAAATTTCGGTCCGAAAACAGCCTAGTCGCAAATTTGGTCACTAAAATGGCAAAAAGGTTTGATTGCAATTATTTTGATCGCAAGTGTTGTTACTAAGAGTTAGATCGCAGTTTTGACTGCTAAGAGTTTGTTTGCAATTTAAGACGCTAATTTTGGGATAGAATTCCTGTCTGATATTTATATCGAATGGTCAAAAAATAAATTTGCCACTGGCAATTAAGTGATTGTCGAAATCAATCGCATAAGGGCAATTGCGATGCTTTTACTATTATTATAACTGTCGCAAATGGTCATCTTTATACCATAGTTGCTTCTGCGACTAACCATTTACACTTTTATGATACTATAGGGGTTGGTTCGTGAATCGGATATCAACTCATTCAACGTCCCGCTATATTTTCCATGCGAGGAGGAAGTTAGGAACATTATTGAATATGTGAGATCATTTTCTCTTGAGAACATGAATTTTTTTAAACTCAATTGGGATCCCCGTGATACAGATTACATAAACACGAATGATTCTGATGAGCTTAGCCAAATTCACGCGAAAAACATATCAAAAATGATGATAGTAATTCTTGAACCGTTGCTGATTTCTCATTTCGGAAATTCTATAATGGACCTGCTATTTATGAAGTTTGAGGAGCATGTTGCCGAATATCTCTCAAAAAAGAAACCAAGAAGCTTATTCGTAACCATTTCATTGACCAAGAAATGAACTGATGATGAGGCAAATTGATCTTTTGGTTATTGTTTTTCTGTATTGATGTATGTATTGTTGTCATTGCATACAACATGAACCCTCTATATATGTATTATTTTCCTATATTGATATTTGTATGTATTTGTGACAATTCATATTTTATATATTTTTTTAGCTAAAGAAAGTTAACATGACAAGGTACTTTTTAGTGGTGATATACATTATAACAAAAGCATATTTTTATAAATATGTGATTGATTATGAAATTTAATTAATATTAGGTATTAAAAAGTGAGACTTTAAAATATAGACAAGCACCAGGATTGTAAAAGGCAAGTCCTAGTTAAAGAGATAAAAAGAAGGCATATTTAACGCAAAAAAATAGCATGTAGTAGTAGGCAACTACGTCTTTGTAAACATTCAACATATGAATATTGGCAATTTGCCACTTGCAACACAACATATTATGGTATTGTTTGGAACAACTATGCTATTTTAGCATTATCTTTCTTAGTAGTACGTGGTGGAAAAATGATTTTAATATTTCCTGCTTGAGGTGCAGTTGATCCGATTTAACTGTTGGGGATACTTGGGCAATCACTTGTTGACATGATCAAAGAGGTATAAATGGTTCTTTTTTTTAAACTAAATTTGAACTTTAATAAAAAAAATTAAGAAAATAATTTGGTCACGATTTCTAGTTATTTCACATTGCATTACCAAAAAAAATTAAGCATAAGTGACTGAACTTTTTCAACTGGCAATAACATCCACAACATTAGCAACCGAAACATGTGACTAAACAAAATGGTGGCGAACGCCGCAAGAAAAAGGAAAACAACGAAATGTAATTGAATTTTTTTTAGATAATTAAGCAAGTGAATATATCATATAATTTTTTAGATAATTAAGCAAGGTCAATTTGAATACTGGTTGTCATACGGATGTTACTTTAGGATATTTGGGTCATATTTAGTTTTGTATGTTTGGATATTTTAACTAATCTGTACAATTTTATTAACTTATAGGCTTACTTAATTATAGGAAATTGAAATCTGTAACTAGCAAGTAGGAACAACAAAAAGAAATAAAAAATCAGCTTAACTTTTTACAACAAATTAAATTTGATGAAATGGTAGATTGGTTCATAAAGAAGAAGTTAGAAATCTCAACTAGACCAATTCCGGCATATGCATCCGATAAAAGAAAGGTCAATCTACTTGAATTATAAAGAGAAGGAGGACACAGGAATGTTACTTTGAACAATTCATGGGCTGTGGTTGTAAAGGGTACGGGGTTCGATTATCAAGATGGTGAATTTATGAGTTTAATGTATGCAATGTACCTTGATCTTCTTGTTTATTACTACAAGTTTAAATCGACACAACAGAATGTATTTGAGAAAGAGACGGTGAAAAACGTAGTATATATGAGACGAAGCCGGAGTCAAGATGATCAACAAGGAACTGTTGCTGGTCGAATGGAAGGGAACTCAAGTGGTCACTGCATTACTGAAGAAGAAGGAGAACACTATGCATTCTTTGCAGGTAACGACTGGCATGGGCTGAAAAGGCTGCAGAAAAGGAGAAGGTTTGATTTTAAGCAAGTGGAAAAGGCGGTGGATGAAGCAAACCGGAGTGTCCTAATGCATTCGCACAAGTATAATCAAGTTTAGGGGAGTGTATAAGACTATAAACTTAATTATATATGTATTATGTATATTTAGGACAATTAAACTTATGTTTATATGTATATGTAACAATAATTAGCGGAGGGTTATGTCGGTTTAGTGACACCGTTTCAAATGGCGGTTGTTCCCTCCAAAACTAATCACCGCATAACCGTCTTCACTAATGTATATAATGACTCTTGACGGCAACTTTTACCGGTACCAAGACATTCAGAATATCCTATTCGAATTGTCCATTTTTTAATCTTTCGTTTCTGCACATACTTGTGTTGTGAATCATGAACACCAATCCAAATAATCCTCTTAATTCCGCTGCAAATCCAAATGAATCTCTACAAGAACTAGATCTACCTTAAGCTTATAGACGCTCTTATAACACCTTAACGTGAAGTGTAGTCATCGGCCATCATATTCAATTCAAACAATATTTAAACCTTAACATGAAGTGTAGTCATCGGCCATCATATTCGGGTCAACTTGAATACATTATAATACCATATCTATATAAATATATTAATTATTCACATTATTGTTGGTGCACTTGTGTCTGTACTTTGTCTGTATTTTGTCATGATACAAAAACGATGTCTTATGTTAGTCTGAGTTACGTCTTAGGTTCGTTAATATGTGTGTTCGATGTAAGTTTGACCAAGTCAACCATCCTCCTGGTTTGACTTGGCCAAACAGTTAGCACTTATGTTTGTAAGATGTTGTGTCGAAGGTTGGGTCATCGAAGGATTGGTTATATCCTTCGATGAGCTCGAAGGATAAACCTTCGAAGGATATAGATGGACCTCGAAGGATATCGTCCTTCGAGGTATATGTGGATCCTTCGATAGGCTTCTGATCGATAGATGATCCTTCGATCAGTCTATCTGATCCTTCGACCAGACAATCTGTGATGGATATATATATCCATGTATTGTGTTCACTTCATTTTTAAATAACTGGCAGAACCAGCTTGGAAAGCAAGAAAGACACCAAGTATGGGTTTGATAAGCAGGCCGTTAAGTGCTTCAATTGTGGTGAACGTGGACATTTCAAACGTGAATGTACGAGGCCATCTCAACATGGAAACCAAAATCCTTTCAGAGGTCAAGGCAACAGGGCAAATCAGAATCAAGTAAGGAACAATGAGCGCACATTGGTGCCTGTCAACAACCAGAGTCAAGCAGGACCATCTAATGCCAACCAGGCACTTGTGGTTCAAGTAGATGAAGGTTGTGATTGGTCAATTCAGCTGAGTGGTGATGCTCCAGATGGAACAGCATGTTTTGCTGAAGTGGTTAAGGATTTAAATCAAGCCAGTGGTGGAGAATCTTCCACCAATGGTGATGAATCTTCTGAGGATGAAGACAGTTCTGGTTATAGTGGAAGCTCAGATGAAGAATCCTCCACTTCAGGCAATGATCATGTGGATGAGACATCAAGTGCGTCAGTCAATGCAGATATTGATGAGCTTTTGGAAGAAGCTACAGCAGGAATTGAAAGAAGATCTATTTTGGTGGATCAAGCTGCTTACTCTTCGTCTTCTCTCCATTCAGCCTTTATGGCTAATGTCGACAGTTCATCAAGTCAGGTATGTGTCGATGAACCCACTGTAGTTAGCTGTGAAAATTGTGATAGCCTAAATGTTAAATGTGCTGATTTAGAGACAAACATGTCTGAGTTGCAAGGCAAACATGATGCTTTACAAGCTAGTTTGTTTGACTTGCAAGACAAACATGCTTCATTGAATGATAAGTGGTGTGAGTTGCAAAGCAAACACGAGGCTTTGCAAGAGAAATATGATGTGACATTCATCCACAATCAGAAGTTAACCGTGGATCTCTCGAAGTGCACTGAAGCCAACATGTTTTATGAAAACCATGAAAAGGAGTTTAAATCGGTAATTGAAAAATTAAAGAAAGATAAAACCGAGTTAACTAAAATGGTTTCCAGAAAACAAACTGACATTAATTTGTATATAACTCGTCTTGAGGTAATGCAAAAGGAAATGGCTTGTGTTAAAACTGAAAGTGAGGCGATCCGACTCAAGTTAGACAGTTATTTGAGCTCTAGCTATGTGTTGGATCACATCATTGACGTTCAGAAAGAGAAACGGGATGTCACATGCATAGGTTACAAGAAATGTCCACCACCCGTGAGAAACAATTATGATGCCATGCCTGATGAGGAGTATAGAACTCACTTTGAACCATCTGTTCCTTTGGACGTTGAGGAATTTGCAACAGGGCTTGGATACAAGAAAGAAGTTTCATCAGATTCGGATGTGTCAGCAGATACATGTGTGTCTTCTGCTGAACAGAATCAGGATCCTCCAGTTGTTATTGAGGATGCTGATTCTTCTGATGATGAATCTGATGATACTGATTCAGCAAAGTCTGATGCGGTGATAAAAGAAGAGGACATACCTCTTGAGAATCATATTCTGTGTGATCCTCCTGCAAAACCCGCTAAGACTGTTGCAATCGAGTCCTTGTCTGCACAAGAGTCGGAGAGTGTGGATTTGCTGTATACTCTTGTTGGTGATAATAAAATTTATTCTGACAAAGATTTTCCGATTAAGAACGTAAATCAATCCTTAATCAGTAAAGTTTTTGAAAATTCGACAAGTAAATTTCTGGGTAAGAAAGGATCACACGTTGTGGTAACACAGTGCCCTCCTATCCCAAAGGCTGAAGTTAGAAAACAATTTGGCAATCAGAAATTACCAACAGAGAAAAGGCAGCAAAATCATAACAAACAAAAGGGAAAATTGCCGGCTCAAAGTCAAAAGAAGCCGAATAAAAAGAAGAACAAGAATGTGAACTTTGTGAAATCTAAGGGAACGGACAAAATTGAAACGTTTGAAAATCAATCTAACTTAGATTTTGTCAAGAAAGCAACAGTGATGAAAAGGAATGAACCAAATAGTTCAAAACCTAGTACCTCGGGATCACAAAGTTCATCATCGGCAAGACGATCACATGATACTTCGGGGTTTGTTGAACGAAGATCATGTTTTGAATGTGGTACAATTGGACATATAATTCAAAATTGTCCGTATCTTCATAAATTAAAAGCCAAAGAAGATGATCCCCGTGAACACAATCACCAAAAGCGATCTGTTTCTGTAAAACAAGATCCCCGACTTGTAAGAGAAAGGGAAAAGAAACAGAAACATCAACATCAACAAGTCAAGGTGATTGAAAAGGCACTTAAAACTGATGTGGTTCAAAAATAATCTGTTTCAGTTAAGCCAGAAAACTCAAAATTTTCGAAAACTTCAAACAATCACGAAGTTAAATTGTCAAATAATCAAACTGGTAAAACTCAACAGACATGGAAACCTAAATTGACCACAAGTTCAGAGCGACCATCACAATTTATGAATCATCAAAGAATAGAAGTTATTGTTGTTGATGAAAATGGAAGACCCAAGACCACAATGGCTTGGGTCCCCATCTCCAACTAATCAAGTGAGTTCATGTGCAGGGTGTTCCAGGAGGAACTATCAGTAGTCATTGGATTGTTGATAGTGGGGCATCCAGGCACATGACAGGCGACATGAAGCTTCTCTACGACGTCAAATCTATTAGAGGAGGTTATGTTGCTTTTGCTGGAGATAAAGGCGGATATATTACGGGTGAATGAATGATTTCCAACGGGGTTGTTAGCTTTGATAAGATCAACTTCGTACAACAACTTGATCACAATCTTCTTAGTGTTTCTCAAATTTGTGATAAGCAGTTCTCAGTACACTTTGATGCAAATGGATGTTATGTACTGAAACCCGGCTTCAAAATTCCAAAAGAATGGATTCTCTTGTCGGCTCCAAGGATAAATGATCTCTATGTCCTTGATATGAGCCAAGCTATCACAACGTCTGCACAAGCAACTTGTTTCGTTTCCAAAGCCACAGAAAAAGACTCAATCTCTTGGCACAGACGAATGGGTCACATTCACTTACGCAAAATGAATCATTTGGTGTCAAATGAATTGGTGAATGGTGTTCCTCTTAAAAACTTCCATCTTCAAGACGTCTGTGTCTCGTGCCAGAAAGGAAAACAAACGAAGAAGCGACACCCTACAGAGAAAATCAACACGGTGGCTGTTCCTCTTGAACGTTTGCACATGGATTTGTTCGGTCCTGTCAAGCACAAAAGCATTAGGAATGATCAATATTGCCTCGTGATAACTGATGATTATTCAAGATTTTCTTGGGTGGCGTTCATGGCACACAAGAGCGAAACCTTCGGTATTATCAAAAACTTGATCATTCAGATTGAGAATCTATATAAGTTGAAGGTTAGGCGGATACGTAGTGACAATGGTACTGAATTCAAAAATCATGCCATGGCGGAGTTTTGCACTTCAAAAGGTATTCTTCACGAATTTAGTGCAGCTTATACTCCTCAACAGAATGGCGTCGCTGAACGTAAGAACCGCACATTGATCGAGACTGCTAGGACTATGTTGGTAGAGTCACAATTGCCGATTCCATTCTGGACTGAAGCTGTGGCATCTGCATGTTATACGTTGAACCGAGTCCTTACAGTCAAAAGGCACAACAAGACCTGCTTTGAGCTTATTAACAAACGGAAACCAGATTTGTCATATCTTGAACCGTTTGGAGCTCCATGTACAATAATCGATCCTAATGGAAAGTTTGGGGCAAAAGCAATTGATGGATACTTTCTTGGGTATGCCACCCCGAACTTAAGAGTCTGGAATCTAGAGACTAAAAGGGTCGAGGAATGGTCTGAAGTCAGAGTACAAAGGCACACTTTACCAGTCAAATGTCCTGGTCAGCCTTGGATGTTTGAGTACGATGACTTTTTCAATTCGATCAATGTTAAAGCAGTTGAAGAAAATGCTGCAGCAAGGATGTTTTTCGAGAGTGACAATGCAACAGATTCACCGTTGGTTCGTCCAATTATTGTCAATCAAGAACCATCTTCAGTGAACAATAATGCTCTCGACAATGAGGATTTTCACGATGCTACCGATTTGAACGAATCTTCAGAGGATGATGAATTTCTAGATGCAGATCAAGAGGCTCCAACAACAGCAGTACATGGTACTTCAGAGGGTACACCTCCAGTGGATGTCCCTAGAACAGCTGAAGCTACTGCATCATCCTCTTCGTCAATTCCGGGTATTGAATTGGTTGTTGATCTCAATCTCAACAATCTGGGTACAAATATTCCAGTTCAAGATAATCCAGAAACAAGGATTCACAATACCCATCCTCAACAAAACATCATCGGAAATGTACAAAGTGGCGTTCAAACAAGAAACATGTTGCGAAACAACAACAATGCAGGCTTGTATGCAACTATCCGAGAATCTGGTCAACAAAATGATTGGTCTTTCGCGTGTTATGTCTCACAGGAAGAGCCAAGAACTTGGAAAGAAGCTTTGAAAGATAACTCATGGGTTGAAGCAATGCAGGAAAAACTGCAACAATTCCAGAAGCTTGGTGTCTGGAAACTCGTAGAGAAACCTGCTGGTTACAAGAAGATTGGTACCCGTTGGGTGTTTAAATGCAAAAAGGATGACCGTGGAGTCGTTATTCGAAACAAAGCAAGGCTAGTCGTTCAAGGTTTTTGTCAGATAGAAAGGATCGACTACAACGAAGTGTATGCACCTGTTGCACGTCTAGAAGCAATTCGGATTTTTCTGGCTTATGCCTCATTCAAAGGTTTCAAGGTATACCAGATGGACGTGAAAAGTGCATTCTTACATGGTGTGGTGGAAGAAGAGGTGTACGTCGAACAACCTCCAGGTTTTGAAGATCCTATCCATCCCGATCGGGTTTGGTTTCTCAACAAAGCTCTCTATGGTCTACATCAAGCACCGCGAGATTGGTACGCAACCTTATCTAATTATCTGCTGGAGAATGGATTTCGCAGAGGTCTTATCGATTGTACTCTTTTCATCAAAGAACAAGATGGAGATCTTCTTCTGGTACAGGTATACGTTGATGATATTATTTTTGGTTCTACTAATGATGTTTTGTGTAGGAATTTCGAGCGCATCATGCAGGATAAATTCGAGATGAGTGCTATGGGGGAAATGACCTTCTTTTTGGGCCTACAAGTACAACAAACCGAGTCTGGGATATTCATCCATCAGACTAAATATGTTGGTGACATCTTGAGCCGGTTCCAGATGTCTGATGCAACGCCCATTGGTACCCCATTGCCGCAAAATCACGGAATTAATCCAGATTTGAAGGGTGAAGCTACTAGCCCCTCATACTACCGCGCGATGATCGGATCTCTTATGTACCTCACAGCATCAAGACCAGATATAATGTACCCAACGTGCCTGCTTGCCAGATATCAAGTCAACCCGAAGGCCTCATATCTTGCAGCTGTAAAAAGGATTTTTCGTTATTTGAAGGGTTACCCTAACACCGGTCTATGGTACCCTAGGGATAATAACTTTGACTTGATCGCATTCAGTGATTCTGATTTTGGCGGATGCAAAATCGACGGCAAATCCACAACGGCTGGATGTCAGTTTTTGGGAAATCGCCTAGTCACATGGCAGTGCAAAAAGCAGACTTGTGTCTCTACATCAACATGCGAAGCTGAATACATTGCTGCCTCAAGTTGTTGCTCCCAAGTTCTATGGATCCAACAACAAATGCGTGACTACGGTTTTGAATTCCTAACTACTCCTATTTACGTTGATAATTATGCTGCCTTACAGATCACTAGAAATCCTGTGCAGCATTCAAAGACTAAGTACATCGAAATTAAGTATCACTTCATACGTGATTGCTTTGAGAAAAGGCTAATCGATGTTGCTTACGTCCACACCGATGACCAACGTGCCGACCTTTTTACCAAAGCATTTGACAAATCAAGATTTGACTATTTATTATTGGTAAACGGCATTAAGGTCAAGCAAGAGTAAAACCAACATCGGAAAATCATTTTTGTAAATACCTTTGTGTTTTAAATTTATCTTAGTTTATTGATTTTAGGGGGAGTAAATCCAAAATTTGAAAACTTGAAAATCCAAAAACATCGAAAAATTTCAAAAACACAAAAACAATAGAAAAACAAAAATGAGTTTCCTGGCGAGCAAAAGAGAAAGTGATAGTATATCAGTGGTCTGTCTAAACCTCTTTAAACCTTAAATAAAAAACAATAAGCAGCTCTATATAAGATGTATCGGTAGGCTCACAATCATTTTAAAGTGTGTAGGGTGATATAAATCTTAAATCGACTGAAGACCAGGTGGGAACCACTCATTGGCATATGGTCTTAGTACCGAAATTTCGTTTGAGAGATTGCCGAGGTTCTGAGATATTCGGTCTTTATGCTGCTTATCATCTGGGTATCATGGTTGTATCTTTTACCGAAAAAGAACGGGGACGCAAGTCTAGATCTTCCATGATACCATACATACGTGTACATATTGCATTCGACCTCAATAAGTGATCAACAATCACATGTCCACAAATAAGTGATAAAATATCACATTTATCCGGGAGTCAAGTTCGTCTCTTTGCTGTACGAAAGTACTGACCTGTTCACGGACTTGCTCCTGTGCCCTCATGCATCTGAAAATCAAGTTCCTCATCAATAAGTGATTGTATCACATAGGGCTTGTTTTCAATCAAAATAAGTGAGAATCTCACTTCATATACGGTCAAACAGATGATAATCGGTATACTCACCGGTAAGATGAACCCTCGTGCATACCTTGATACGGGAATGTGTCGTGATGTGGATGAACACCGGTCGGTAAGTATAAATCATACCTTAACGTATCCCCTCGCCATGATTACATCTGATAAGTTGAGCTTATGTGGACAACAATACCGATAATTGTTATAGGATGCTTATCTTAATGTTAACTAATTGAACAACAAGAGCGTTTTGACATGACCGTACACTGATATGATTCTCTTACCCTCGAAACTCGCAAAAAGAATGTCTGTAAATATTTATTTAATGCTTTCAGTTTCTGCATCTTTGTATATATTTATTTACTGCTTTCTGTCTTTACATTTGAAATATTCAAAAATACCAAAAATATTTTAGGTGTGTTTTAATATAAACTTTATAAAAGCCAAAAAGATTTTATTTCTATTTTATTTTCGATCGTACGATGTTGGATCTCGAGTCTTCGTTACCTGAAACCTGATTGAAAACCGAAACGACTAAATCTTCATAAACGGTCGAAATTTGCAAAGATTTGAAAGTTAAATACCTAAAACTGAACAATTTGTTAAACTTTCAAACTGTCGGACGGTGTTTGATTGAACAATGGTCACATGTGTGTCGTTTGCTTATGATATTCCAGGCAGTTGTTCTCATTACGCGTTTAGATTTCTTGCATGTGCAGATTCTAGAGGCAAGGAGAACATGGTCGATGACAAGCTTCGGAATGAAGACACGACGTGAAGGCACTCAAGTGATGAAGATGATCGAGTTGCCGCTGGCCATCATCAACACCACAAGGATCTCAATTCATAAAGAACAAGTATTTCACGAGCATAACTCAAGGGGGAGCTTATGTTAAGGGGGAGTTTGTCAACACACTTCCTACATGAAACGGGGAGTTTGTTGGTACACTTTCTGCTTTCAAGACGTGAAGACTTTAAAGATCCTCCGACATTGAAGACTTGAAAGGACGTCAAAGACTTGAAGACACGAAGATCGAGACAAAGCTACAGCCAAGGGGGAGTTTGTTGGTGCACTTGTGTCTGTACTTTGTCTGTATTTTGTCATGATACAAAAACGATGTCTTGTGTTAGTCTGAGTTACGTCTTAGGTTCGTTAATATGTGTGTTCGATGTAAGTTTGACCAAGTCAACCATCCTCCTGGTTTGACTTGGCCAAACAGTTAGCACTATTATGTTTGTAAGATGTTGTGTCGAAGGTTGGGTCATCGAAGGATTGGTTATATCCTTCGATGAGCTCGAAGGATAAACCTTCGAAGGATATAGATGGACCTCGAAGGATATCATCCTTCGAGGTATATGTGGATCCTTCGATAGGCTTCTGATCGATAGATGATCCTTCGATCAGTCTATCTGATCCTTCGACCAGACAATCTGTGATGGATATATATATCCATGTATTGTGTTCACTTCATTTTTAGAGAACAAGGCAGAACAAGTGTGTGAGTGTGAGTGAACTTTGTCTTGTAGAGAGCGTATTTCCAGTGTGGTTAAGGGCTGTAACCGTGTCCACTGAAATACAAGAGAAAACTTTGATATCTCGTGTGTCTACCCTTTCTCTTTGTGGTTTGTGCTCTCATATAAACTATCGGTTTGCATTCTAGCTTGGATTCCGCACTTGCTAGTGTGTTAAATATAACAAGGATAAGGTTTAACCTCATCCTCCGAGGGACCTACAATTATTTGGCAAAGAAACCTTCTAGATCTTATAATTTAATACAAGTGTTTTATATTGATGTTTAAAGCAAAAAAAAGACCTATTTATAACAACGAAAGGAGAACCTAGAACAAAGTCAAAAGCAAACTAATCATGTCTTTAGTAAACATCCTACATATGAATGCTGGCGATGGAGAATCAAGCTATGCCAACAACTCCTTGATTCAGGTTTGAGTCTTTATACCCTAAACTTTTGCATAGTTTTAACAATGGTGTACGTCTTTAACTGCTACTCGTATTTTTTCTTAGGAAAACGGGATACGGCAAGCTGTGCCATTTTTAAAGCATATGATCAAGGGTTTAGCTAATCATGATGTCTTCAGCAAGCGTTTCACGGTGGCAGATTTAGGATGCTCATCTGGCACAAATACGCTATTGGTCGCATCTAATATAATTGATACGGTGCAAGAGGTGTGTGAAGAAAATGATCGTGAAGTGCCACAATTTCAAGTGTGTTTAAATGACTTATTTGGAAATGATTTCAACACTATTTTCAAATTGTTACCTGACTTTTATGCAAAGCTTAAGAAGGAAAAAGGAGAAAGTTTTGGCCCTTGTTTTGTTTCGGCTGTCCCAGGTTCTTTCTATGGTAGGATCTTTCCTGACCAAAGTTTGCACCTTGTTCATTCCGCTAATAGTAATCATTGGCTTTCTCAGGTATACACAATATCAAATTACTCGCTGGTTCTCTTATGTGATATGACTATGATTGATCGCAACAAAATGTTTTAGATGATAAACTATATATAGTCCATGTAATTCTTTAACACGTGACAGGTGCCTCAAGGCCTTGAAAGTAATGGATCAAATATATGCATGGCGCGAGCAAGTCCCCCAGATGTATACCAAGCATATCGAAACCAATTTCATACTGATTTCACAAAGTTTTTACAAATGCGCTCTGACGAAGTAGTACGTGGTGGAAGTATGATTTTAACATTTCTTGCTCGGGGTGTAGCTGATCCGACTACCGACGATTGTTGTGCACTCTTGGAGCTACTCGGCCAATCGCTTGTCGACATGATGAAAGAGGTACATATTGTTTTTTCAGATCCAAATTTGAACCCAAATAAAAAAATTATTTTGGTCACAAGTTCTAGTTATTCCGTGTTATATCACTACTAAAAATATTTTGTAAAAGCGACTGAAATTTGTGACAGCCAAAAACGGTGCAACATTAGCAACCAAATTTTGCAACAGAAACAAACAGTCGCAAAAGATAAAACGATAGAGGCAAGCATTTCGGAATGTAAAAGGAATGAATTGTTGGTTCAGGCACCAATTATACTCAAAGAAAAACTCACGTTCAAAAGAAATTTATTGGTTTCAAGAGTTAATTTGCTGCATCCAAATATTTCTTACTAAAAGTTCAAGAGTACATTAAATAAACATATACAAGCCCTTATTTATAATAATAAAACAACCACATGCTATAATTAAATCCCATAAAATCAGCCATCACCCCAACGTTCACATTCCAACGTTCATCTCCTCCTTTTCCGGTCAAACATGACCAATTCTTCAACAATCCATCTGACCCATTCATTTGAA
Organism: Helianthus tuberosus; assembly: GCA_030545235.1. NCBI lineage: Eukaryota > Viridiplantae > Streptophyta > Magnoliopsida > Asterales > Asteraceae > Helianthus > Helianthus tuberosus. Next base: position 31,018,557 of record CM060415.1, on the reverse strand, counting down.
ACCTGGTTTCAAACCGTTTCAATGACCCGGCTAGACCTGACCCATGGGCGGACCAAGCCTTTGGTCAGGGTGGGCGGCCGCACCCCTTGAAAAAAAAACTAGTGTATATTTTAGGGAAAAAAACCCGACCGCACCCCTTGAAAATATTGTTGAACACCTCATCCGCACCCCCAACAAATAATTTCTGAGTCCGCCACTGACCCGACCATCAAGATTATCCAACATGAATCATATATCTTTTTTGAACATGCTCACATTCAATTCGAATACTGGTTATATATCCCAAGTATGTTAGGATATGTGGGTCGTATTTGATTTTGTAGGGTTGGATATTTGTAATTTATCTCTACAATAATCTGAATTTATAAAATTATTTATTTTGGGATATTTAAATCTAACATAGCTATTGTTGTTAACAAAAAGTAGGAACAATGAGAAAAAAAATCAAACTACAGCTTAACTTTTAGAGACAAAACCGTGGTCACATTGTCGGTCTCCAGCTTGGAATAAAACTTGTTGCTAAGTTGTCACTAAATAGTGGTCTCTAAATCAGTCAGAAAATTCCGGTTTGAGTAAAATGCACGGATAGTCCCTGTGGTTTGGTGAAATTTCACCTTTAGTCCCCAACTTTTCAAAATTACGCTCTTAGTCCCTGTGGTTTTACAAGTTGTTACTCGGATAGTCCCTAAAGCTTATGAAGGTTACTCAGATAGTCCCTGTGGTTTGACACGTTGTTACTCGGATAGTCCCTATGGTTTGACCAGTTGTTACTCGGATAGTCCTTGTCATTTCACACCCACTTGACCAGAAAAACTAACCTCCATCGCTTTGGGGACTATCCGAGTAACAACTTGTCAAACCACAGGGACTAAGATTGTAATTTTGAAAAGTTGGGGACTAAAGATGAAATTTCACCAACCCACAGGGACTATCCGTGCATTTTACTCTTCCGGTTTAAAATTAGTTGCTAATGATTTTGGTGGAAATTTCGGTCCGAAAACAGCCTAGTCGCAAATTTGGTCACTAAAATGGCAAAAAGGTTTGATTGCAATTATTTTGATCGCAAGCGTTGTTACTGAGAGTTAGATCGCAGTTTTGACTGCTAAGAGTTTGTTTGCAATTTAAGACGCTAATTTTGCGATAGAATTCCGGTCAGATATTTCGATCGAATGGTCAAAAAATAAATTTGCCACTGGCAATTGAGTGATTGTCGAAATCAATCGCATAAGGGCAATTGCGATGCTTTTACTATTATTATAACTGTCGCAAATGGTCATCTTTATACCAGAGTTGCGTCTGCGACTAACCATTTACACTTTTATGATACTATAGGGGTTGGTTCGTGAATCGGATATCAACTCATTCAACGTCCCGCTATATTTTCCATGCGAGGAGGAAGTTAGGAACATTATTGAATATGAGAGATCATTTTCTCTTGAGAACATGAATTTTTTTAAACTCAATTGGGATCCCCGTGATACAGATTACATAAACACGAATGATTCTGATGAGCTTAGCCAAATTCACGCGAAAAACATATCAAAAATGATGATAGTAATTCTTGAACCGTTGCTGATTTCTCATTTCGGAAATTCTATCATGGACCTGCTATTTATGAAGTTTGAGGAGCATGTTGCCGAATATCTCTCAAAAAAGAAACCAAGAAGCTTATTCGTAACCATTTCATTGACCAAGAAATGAACAGATGATGAGGCAAATTGATCTTTTGGTTATTGTTTTTCTGTATTGATGTATGTATTGTTGTCATTGCATACAACATGAACCCTCTATATATGTATTATTTTCCTATATTGATATTTGTATGTATTTGTGACAATTCATATTTTATATATTTTATTAGCTAAAGAAACTTATCATGACAAGGTACTTTTTAGTGGTGATATACATTATAACAAAAGCATATTTATATAAATATGTGATTGATTATGAAATTTAATTAATATTAGGTATTAAAAAGTGAGACTTTAAAATATAGACAAGCACCAAGATTGTAAAACGCAAGTCCTAGTTAAAGAGATAAAAAGAAGGCATATTTAACGCAAAAAAATAGCATGTAGTAGTAGGCAACTACGTCTTTGTAAACATTCAACATATGAATATTGGCAATTTGCCACTTGCAACACTACATATTATGGTATTGTTTGGAACAACTATGCTATTTTAGCATTATCTTTCTTAGTAGTACGTGGTGGAAAAATGATTTTAATATTTCCTGCTTGAGGTGCAGTTGATCCGATTTAACGACGATCGTGGTGAACTGTTGGGGCTACTTGGGCAATCACTTGTTGACATGATCAAAGAGGTATAAATGGTTCTTTTTTTTTAAACTAAATTTGAACTTTGATAAAAAAAATTAAGAAAATAATTTGGTCACGATTTCTAGTTATTTCACATTGCATTACCAAAAAAAATTAAGCATAAGTGACTGAACTTTTTCAACTGGCAATAACTTCCACAACATTAGCAACTGAAACATGTGACTAAACAAAATGGTGGCGAATGCCGCAAGAAAAAGGAAAACACCGAAATGTAATTGAAAGTTTTTTAGATAATTAAGCAAGTGAATATATCATATAATTTTTTAGATAATTAAGCAAGGTCAATTTGAATACTGGTTGTCATACGGATGTTACTTTAGGATATTTGGGTCATATTTAGTTTTGTATGTTTGGATATTTTAACTAATCTGTACAATTTTATGAACTTATAGGCTTACTTAATTATAGGAAATTGAAATCTGTAACTAGCAAGTAGGAACAACAAAAAGAAATAAAAAATCAGCTTAACTTTTTACAACAAAATGCGGGTCACTGGGAACAAAACTTGATGGCTAAGATGATCGTTAAATTGCGGTCGAAAAATAACTCAGTTGCAAAATCTTTTGCTAATATGATTTTGGTGGCAACTTGCTCAGATAACAGTCCAGTCGCAATTTTGGTCACTCATAGTTCGAGCGCAACAAGGTTTGATCACTGATATTTTTTATTGCAAGTGTGGGCACGAAGAATTTGAGTTTGGTCGCAGTTGTAACCCCTAAGAGTGTGTTCGCAAATTAGAAAACTCTAGTTTTGTGACAGAAGTTCCGGTTAGAAAAGTATTTTGGTTAAATGGTCAAAAAAGTCATTTTCGACATTTTACAGTCTTTTAAATGTCACAAATGGTTCTTGAATATTTTCCATGCGAGGACGAAATTGGGAACATATGAGAGATCATTTTCTCTTGAAAGCATGAATGTTATTGAATTCAATAGGGATACCCAGGACACATATTTCACAAGCACGAACGTTTCCAATGAGCTTCCAAATTCTCGTGAAACACACATCAAAAGTTACTAGAGCTATTCTTTAACCGTTGCTGATTTCTCATTTCGGGAATTCGATAATTGACTTGCTATTTAAGAAGTTTGAGAAGCATGTGGCTGAATATCTCTCTAAAAAGAAACCAAGAACCTTATTTGTAACCATTTCATTGACCAAGAAATGAACAATCCATGAGTTCGATCAAATCAATCTATTGGTTATTTTATTTTCCTATATTGATGTATGTATTGATGTCATTGCATACAACATCATATATGAAGGTACAATTATTCTAGTTAATCCATACCTGTTTTTTTTTAAAGAAAATTACACACCAATATCTCTGGTCAGTAGTTGCAACACCCATAATTTCAAAACTAAGGTGATCTATAAGACCATGTATAATAATGGTTTTAATAACAACAACAACAACAACCATTATTATACATGGACAATACGTGTAAGTATGTTTAGTCCATGTTGTTCGTATATGTCCAAGTGTCCAAAAATCATAAGTGAATACTTAGATCTCTAAAATAACACTTAGTTAGTCATAAGATACAAACTTAGTACGGTAAAATACATAGGTCACCAACTTCTTCTTTTTTTTTGGTAAATGGTTACCCCGGTGATTCTATATATAGACAATCGCCAAATTAAGTACAAGTAGTTGTTGGATATTTTAGTGTAACTTGAGATTGCGTGTGACATACAAATAAGAGTGCACGCTTATTTGAATGTCATCGGAACTAACGGGGGATCCAAGGGGGCAGCGGCCCCTTGGGGGGGGGGTTCGGGGGCAGCGCCCCCGAGAGAAGCGGGGTCCAAGGGGCGGCAGCCCCTGGCGGGGTCCAAGGGGCAGAGCTGCATCAGAAATTTTGGACAAAAGTCCTTTATCGAAAATGCATCAGAAATTAAATTTCGGGCTAAATATGCACTTTTGAAACATGAGGGACTAAAGGTATTTTTGTTCAAAAATGAAAACTGCAAGCAGTTGTGGAAAACTGCAAATACGCTCTCAACGGTTTTAGGAAAACCCTAGACGAATTTGCAGTTCGTCAGAATCCCTCAAAATTCTCTCAACCAAATTCTCATACAGAAATCTAGAATCAATCTGATTTTATCCGATCAAAGATTGGTAGCCACTCCAATTGTTTTATCTGAAAGTGATTACACGACTTCAGATTTATCCAAGTAATTTCGAATTTCCCCAACAAAGATCAAACAATTCAGTGAAGATGACAAGCGGTGGTGAATCTGCGAAGGCTATGACGAACAAATTTGCGAAATTGGACAAGTTTGAAGGGCAAGACTTCCGTTGCTGGCAAAAGAAGATGCATTTCCTGTTGACGACTTTGAAAGTGGTGTACGTTCTGAGTACCCCGATGCCCGAAGAAGTGACGAATGAGCCGCTGGAACTAACTAGGAAGCGTGGAAAGTGGCTGAATAATGATTACATCTGTCGTGGGCATATTCTGAATGGTATGTGTGACTCTCTTTTTGATATATATCAAAATGTTGAATCTGCAAAAGAACTGTGGGAATTACTAGAGGCCAAATACATGGCTGAAGACACATCTAGTAAGAAATTCTTAGTCAGTGATTTTATGAATTATAAAATGGTTGATGATAGATCCATCATGGAACAATATTATGAATGTCTAAGAATTCTGGGTCAATTCGAACAACATGGTTTAAAGATGGATGAAGCAATTTCTGTTCCATCTATCATTGATAAACTTCATCCTTCTTGGAAAGATTTTAAACATACTTTAAAACATAAGAAGGAGGAAATGAATCTGGTTGAACTTGGAAGTTGTTTTCGAATTGAGGAGTCTTGTCGGGCCATGGAAAAGGTTAATAAAGATAAACACGTTGGTGGGTCTTCTGTTAACATGGTGGAAGAAAGTGGTCCTAGTTTTAAAAATTCTAACAAGGGAAATAACAAAAGGAAGTTTCAAAGTGGGCCTAACAAGAAGAACAAGGCTGTGAAACATTCAAAACAGACTAAGGATGAAGGCTGTTAGAAGTGTGGTAAACCAGGACACTTCAAGAGAGATTGTCGTCTTGGTAAAGCCAAGAACGAAACTGGTACTAGTGGATCTTCTAAGGATCCAAAGCAACAAGGTCAGAAATTAAACTTTAATTATAATTCGGATGTGAATTATGTTTCACTAATTTCTGAAGCATTTTATGTGCAGGATGATTCTGTTGCTTGGTGGTATGACTCGGGAGCAACAAGTCACGTATGTAAGGATCAAAGATGGTTCAAGGACCTTACATTAATTGAAGATGGATCTGTTTTAAAGATGGGAAATATTGCAACCGAGCCAATCCACGGAATTGGAAGTGTAGTACTAGTATTTACTTCTGGAAAAACTCTAAGTTTAAGTAATGTATTGTATTGTATGTACCTGGCATTCGGAAAAACTTGTTATCCGGTATTGTATTAAATAATTACGGGTACAAACAAGTGTTAGAATGTGACAAGTATATCTTGTCAAGACATGGTTCTTTTATTGGATTTGGTTATTTATGTAATGGTATGATTATGTTAAATCTAGAAGTGCCGTTTAGTGATGATTCTGTTTGTATGATTGATTCTGTTTCTAGTGTAAATTCGTCTGAATCTGAATTATGGCATGCTAGATTAGGACATGTACATTATAAATGACTTATGGAAATGTCTAAATTGAGCTTAATTCCGGCAGTAACTTTAACAAATGAAAAATTCCATATATGCAAGTTGAATAAAATAACTAGAAAACCCTTTATGCAACATGTTACTAGGGAAAGTAAATTGTTAGATTTGATACATAGTGATTTATGTGATTTTCATGGTACACCATCATTAGGTAACAAGAAGTATGTTGTAACCTTTATAGATGATGCTTCTAGATTTTGTTACGTTTACTTGTTACATGCAAAAGACGAAGCTCTGGAAAAGTTTAAAATCTATAAACAAGAAGTAGAGCTTCATCAAAGTGAATTGATCAAAACTCTACATACCGATAGAGGTGGTGAGTATTTTGATCCGGTGTATTTCCAATCAACTAGAATAATACACCATACCACAGCTCCTTACTCACCGGAACAAAATGGTGTGGCAGAAAGGAAGAATAGGACACTAAAAGAGATGGTTAATACCATGTTGTCCCATCGGGGTCTAAATAATGGGTTTTGGGGAGAGGCGATGTTGACGACTTGCTATTTGTTAAACCGAGTTCCTAATAAAAGGAACAAAACAACCCCTTTTGAGCTCTGGTATAAAAAGCCACCCGAGTTGCAAAAACTGAGAGTTTGGGGTTGTACAGCCGTGGTAAGGCTCAATGATCCTAAGATAAGAAACTTTGGGGAAAGAGGTATAGAATGCATTTTCATTGGATATGCGGAGCATTCATTTGCTCACAAGTTCTATGTAATAGAACAAAATGACCACGTGTCAGTCCATACGGTCATTGAGGCAAGAAGTGGAAATGTAGAATATGATGAAGAGAGATTCACATCTATACCTAGGCCAAAGGATATGAATCATTCTTTAAAGCTTTCTAGTGAAAACGAAATTATGCCTTCAATTAGCACTGAACCAAGAAGGAGTTCGAGAGAAAGAAAGGCCAAGTCTTATGGTGACGACTTTCAATTGTACTTAGTTGAAGGTTCGAGGGTTGATAATAATTTTCAAAATCAATATTGTTTCAATGTCGATGAGGATCCAAAGACATATAGTGAAGCAATGGCTTCAAGGGATGTTTCTTTTTGGAAAGAAGCCATCCAAGATGAAATGTATTCTATCTTGCAAAATAACACTTGGAAATTGGTGGATTTACCTCCTGGTTGTAAACCATTGGGAAGTAAATGGATCTTCAAGAGGAAGATGAAGGTGGATGGTACTATTGATAAGTTCAAAGCCAGATTAGTAATCCAAGGGTTTAGACAAAAGGAGGGTATTGACTTCTTTGATACATATGCTCCTGTAGCAAGGATATCTACCATTAGATTATTATTAGCACTCGCTGCTATACATAATCTTAAAATTCACCAAATGGATGTGAAAACTACATTTTTAAATGGTGAATTAGATAAGGAGATTTACATGAAACAACCAGAAGGGTTTGTTATGCGTGGAAGTGAAAACAAGGTGTGTAAACTAATTAAATCTCTTTATGGCTTGAAGCAAGCACCTAAACAGTGGCATCAAAAGTTTGATGAGATTGTGTTGTCTAATGGTTTTGTTTTAAACCAAGCAGATAAATGTGTTTATAGCAAGTTTGATGCTTTTGGAAACGGAGTCATGATCTGTTCGTACGTAGATGATATGTTGATTTTTGGTACCAACCAAGATCAAGTTGATAGAACAAAGGAATTTTTATCATCTAAGTTTGCTATGAAGGATATGGGGGAGGCTGAGGTGATTTTAGGTATTAAAATCAAACGTGAGAACAGGGGCATTTCAATCTCTCAATCCCACTATATTGAGAAGATCCTGAACAAGTTTAATTTCAAGGATTGTTCTCCCGCAAGTACTCCTGTTGATCCTAGTTTGAAGCTATTACCTAATAAAGGTATTGCAGTATCTCCACTTGAGTACTCAAGAGCAATTGGATCACTTATGTACGCTATGATCAGTACGAGACCAGATATAGCGTATGCTGTTGGAAAGCTTAGTAGATTTACTAGCAATCCTAGTACTCATCACTGGCAAGCATTAGGTCGAGTATTCAAATAGTTGAAAGGAACCATTGATTATGGTTGACTTACATTGGATTTCCTTCAGTGATTGAAGGATATTCAGATGCAAGTTGGATAAACAATATGGAAGATCATTCTTCCACAAGTGGTTGGGTATTCCTACTTGGGGGATGTGCTATTTCTTGGGCTTCAAAGAAACAGACTTGCATAACTGATTCAACTATGGAAGCAGAGTTTGTAGCCTTAGCGGCAGCTGGTAAGGAAGCTGAGTGGCTAAGAAACTTGATTTATGAGATTCCATTGTGGCCCAAACCAATATCTCCCATATCTATAAGGTGTGGTAGTGAAGCTACATTAGCTAAGGCATATAGTCAAGTGTATAATGGCTAGTCAAGACACTTAGGTGTGAGACACAGCATGGTTCGTGAGCTCATCATGCATGGTGTGATTTCGGTTAAGTATGTCAGAACTCAACAGAACTTAGCTTATCATTTAACCAAAGGGTTAACTAGAGATCTCGTGAAAGTATCAGCTATGGGATCAGGGTTAAAGTCCATCTGAAAACTCTCATGTTAAGATACCCAATTCCCACCTAACATGACGTTAGGTGCAGAATTCAATGTGGAAAGCTTAACATCTAGAGTTTGGAACACAACATTAAATTGTCCCAAAGGTATGTGTTTAGATCTGCAAGTTAAGGAAGGTTGAGGTATATCTTCTTAATAGCTCTTTTGAAAAATTGCATTTGCAGGTGCAAGAGTAAAAGAGCTACCTACATGAGCATGAAGTTTAGCTGCTTCAAGAAGCTTGGACTTGGTTTTAATATGCTTATGAAGGATAGGGACATAGGCTAGTAAAAGATAGTGTCAAGTTAGATCTATGTATGTAAACTAATGTGTATATTATCTTCATGTATTCATTATGGATATTAAGGGTTCAATCCTTAGTGACACCCTTAAATTCCAATATTGGGAATGTGTAATATACTAATATGAAATTCAATCGTCACGACATTTCATTTATGCATTAGTTTGTTTTGGTTGCTGTGAACAAGTTAGTTAATCTATGATTACACTAAAATGGGGGAGGTATGTTGGATATTTTAGTGTAATTTGAGATTGCGTGTGACATACAAATAAGAGTGCACGCTTATTTAAATTTCATCGGGACTAACGGGGGATCCAAGGGGGCAGCGCCCCCGAGAGAAGCGGGGTCCAAGAGGCGGCAGCCCCTGGCGTGGTCCAAGGGGCAGAGCCCCTGGCTAGGGTCGAGCTGCATCAGAAATTTTGGACAAAAGTCCTTTATCGAAAATGCATCAGAAATTAAATTTCGGGCTAAATATGCACTTTTGAAACATGAGGGACTAAAGGTGTTTTTGTTCAAAAATGAAAACTGCAAGCAGTTGTGGAAAACTGCAAATACGCTCTCAACGGTTTTAGGAAAACCCTAGACGAATTTGCAGTTCATCAGAATCCCTCAAAATTCTCTCAACCAAATTCTCATACAGAAATCTAGAATCAATTTGATTTTATCCGATCAAAGATTGGTAGCCACTCCAATTGTTTGATCTGAAAGTGATTACACGACTTCAGATTTATCCAAGCAATTTCGAATTTCCCTAACAGTAGTGAGGATGAGTTCCTCACTAGTTCATGTATAGGACATGCCCCATATATCTAAACAAAACCTAGAGCATATAATGACATCATCCGCCATCATCAAAAAATGAAGTTGCCAACACGAGACAACCACCTAGCACGAACCAAAAGCACACTATCCATTGGAGAACTTTGTGGAAGAGGTGCTTGCCCCTGATTTGGAGGATTTAGGATGTGTACCCAATGTCATAAACTCTGAAGTTTCATCATATACAACCTCAACCTCTTCCTCATCTGAGTCTTCATTAGGACCCCGACCACCTTTAAATTTCCCTCGGAAGGAACCACCATTCCCCCCATCAGAACCAAGCGCACCAAAAGGGTTATGAGTCTGAACCCTTGAAGTGTTAGTAACCTTCACATTCGCATAGGAAGAAGTCCCTACCTTTTTCTTTCGATCCACCAGTCTATATTCAAACTTGGGTTTCAAATTGTAAACTTGAAAACCATTCTTCTTTGCACTCTTCTTTGTTTTTACTTCAGTAAAACCATTCTCATCTACTTTAGAACTATTAGTATGAGGTTTTGATGTTGAACCAGTATGTGTAGGACATTCCTCAGAGTCATGCCCAAACACACAGTAGTGGGCACATCTCGGAGGCTTCCATTCATATTCCACACGAATAGTCTCAGTAACTTATTTATCCTCATCCAAATTAGGAATAGCCATGGTTAGAACCTTTTTAAAATCATGTCCAGCTGAAACTTCAATGAGAGCCCTAGCATAGCTGCTCCTACACCAAGCCTCGTTACATATAGATATGGTATACGAATCCAGCCGCTTAGGTGAACCAATTTTGGAAGCAAGCATGCTTAACCCAACATCAGAATAACCCACTAGAGGAACCTCGTGCAGTTTAACACAAACCGCCACCTTTTTGATATCGTCTTTTCTAAGCGTGTTTGTAGGAGACCATGTGTTGAGTAGAATTGGTTTATTACAAATCAGCCAAGGTCCCCCTTCAAGCACATTATTCATACCCTTTCTGTCCTCAAACTTGAAGAAGAAAAATCCATTCGAATTCATCATAGTTTTCTGAAGACCAAATTTTTTCTAATTCGTTCGCACAAAGTATTCGACAACCGGATATGCAATTCTATCCCCAAGGAAGTAACCATAAAGCGTGTTTGCTAACATGTTGTTCACCTAGAGAACAAAATCAATTGGTAACACAACATCCATACCATCCAATGAAATCTCTGAGTTTAATGATCAAAAATTGATGTTTGGGAGTTCATCAGCCGATTCATTGGCATTAGAAGTCGGATCTGTTTTTGTACCAACTTCATTTGAAACCACATTAGCGTAATATTGATACTTATCATGAACAGTAGTGTCCTGATCAGAGCCAACATCATTTAACGGGAGCACATATGCTACCTTTCGTTGCTGCAAAGTCGGATATGTTTTTGTACCAACTTTATTCGAAACCACATTAGCGTAAGATTGATGCTGATCATGAATAGTAGTACCCTGAATCTGATCTCGGGAATCAGAACAAACATCATTTTCACTCCGTTTAACGGAAACCTTCGCTTCCGATTGAGGAGCTTGTCTCGGCACAAAAGGTATCCCATCAATGTTTTTGATCTTCCTAGCAAACGCAATTGAATAGTCCTCACTCTTATCTTCCATGTTGAACAAAACCAATAAGCATTCAACAGCCGAAACCCTAATGAAAATTGAAAAACTAAAACCCTGATCGTGATTGAATCAGATTAGATCTTGAAGTATAATTAAACTCCCCACAAATGGAATTCAATTAACCCTAGAAACTAACCAGATCCGATCTAGAGAAGGTTGACAAAGAAGAAGATCGGATTAGGGTTTCAAATTGGTTTCACCAAAATGGCCAAAATCACCCTCTCTCCCCCATCTCGTTCAGGTCACCAACTTTGTTTCATGAAGCATTCTTGAAAATCCAAAAGAAACGACCATGTATACTTTAGAATGCAAACTCACATGGGTTGTTAGCTTTGTAACGAGTGTTAGCCATCAACTAACATGGATGAATGTTTTCTACAAGTGTATACTTATTCAAGAGAAAATATATAGATTTGGAGACAGAGGCTCATTTAATGCAAGCAAGGAGAAGGAAATGGAGATGGGATGACGAGCTTGAGCTTGCTTTCCTTGAAGGTTTGAGCCTTGGTTACTTGACGGATTCTAGCCACATTCGATTCAAAAGAATAAACTAGATAAGAAAAGAGTTTATAGAAAGTAAATAAGGAGATTTAAACCCATAAACTTACGCTAAGGTGAGCTCAAAGTCGGACTACGAACCATGAGGGTGAAGTCGAACAGAAACTGTGAATGCTGTCGAAGGGCTTTGTTTTGGATGGTCCTTAATTGCCTTAAACTTGTGGAGTTTAACACATCAGAAGGTACGTTGTGCTTGGAGAAGACTTGGACATGGTATTTATAGATGAAAAAAAGGAAGTGGGTTATGATTTCGAAAGGGTTGAGAGGTTTCGGCTGAGGACAAGGCAGATTGCAAGTTGGTTGCATCATTTTTGCTTTATCAGTTTTTGTCTCCATATCCATTTTGGAAACTATGGGTTTGAAGATATTTCAAAGGGTTTTATTAGGTCGTGTAAGAAAGGAGATAAGGAAATTCTTAGGTTTATTTAGGACTCAATCTATTCACACACCCACCCTGTCTTATTTGCACACTTTTGGTGCCCTAGACGTCTCGTCTAGGCCTATACGGGGTGTCTAGACACTGAAATCAAGGGGCTCTGAGTGGGATGTCGGGCACAAAATTTAAGGGGTCTACATGCCTTGTATAGTTCTAGACGAGGCGTCTAGCAGGTTGGTGTTTTTTTAGTTGAAAAATAGGTGTTTTTGTTGGTAATTTGATTGTTTTTGGAAGGTGATGTTTTTTCAGTGAAAAAATGGGTGTTTTGGTGGGGTAATTTGAGTTGTTTTTTAAGAAAAGTTTTATTTTTTATACAAAAATATTTTAGTGTTTTCAGGATCGGCCCTTTAAAAAATATTTGATTAGTTAAATATTACATTATTTTTAACATTTTACTTTTTCAAATATTACCCTAAAATTGAAATCTTATATTGTTTAAATGTTATATTGTTTTCAACATTTTAATAAGAATTCAAATATTATATCATTTAAATATTATATAACATTTTGAAAATTATATTGTTTCCGTATTATATTTCAATGTCAAGGTTTTCACCATTTATTACGAAATATCGATTTAATAGAAAAAATCTTTAAGTAACCGAATATCTGAAAACAAACATAAACATAACATATATAAGATAAGTTTATACTTCAATAACAAAATATAAACTACAACTGAATACTAAATACCAAAATATGAACATGCAGCTGGTCTATACCTCCGGGTCCGAATTTGAATCTGGATCTGGCTGTTGCTGTTGTTGTTGTTGTTGCTGCTGCTGCTGCAGATGTGGTACTCGAGGTGGTGGGAGCGGTATGACAGGTAACCTGTCACACCCCAACGATAGCGGAAACATCTGAATGAGACAAAAACAAGATTTCTCGTAGCATCATAATGCTAATTGTGACAATCATTAATTAATCAAAATTTCATAAATACTAAAATAGCATACATTGTTCAAAAACCAGATACAATCAATTGTAGCCAACATGAAACATGAATATTTTTTTATTATTAAGGTGTGTATCTAAGTCCGCCCTAAACTTGTTTCTTAAATTGTCATCTATCAACCTGCAACATATAAATATGATCAACAAAAATGTTAGCGAGTATACAAGTTTGAATACATAGCATAATAGTGAAAAATTTTAATGGTGCTCATATCCAACATGATAAATGTATATCCTGTTACTAACATACTATACAAGTGTAAGCTATATGTCAAACCAGAGTTTAACGCAATCTTGATTACCCAACATCGTCGAAACGAAGTGGGTGTAATGGTGTTTTACTTACCAATACCATAAGAAAATGGGCGGGGCATTAGTCCTATAGCGCTATAATTTTTAAGGTAGGCTTGCAAAGTTAATGAGTATATAAACACGTGTAACCATAGCACGCGAGATTAACAAGTATCAACAAGTCTCATGTTTAATAGTAGATAGAGTTTGATTTGTAGACATGTTTAATAGTGTTGCATATTTTTGAATAATTGTACATGTTGCACCCAAGGGTATAAAATGAAAAACAGATCGGGTATACTTACAGTTTTGCGTAGATTTCCAAGTAAACCGAGAGTGGATTGGACGGGAGTTGGTACACCGAAGTCACCCTAAAATGGGCAAGCGAAGGTGTGAGTATTCTGATGTGAAAAGTTCAGATCAGACTTTAAAATACGAAAATGTACGAAACAAAACAGGTAACAGACCCTTCTTGCGACTGTAAGTCCTTTCGTGCGACTAGTCTGTTTGAACGTGGATTCATTCTTAAAAGTTAATTGTAAACTGATTTAACATAATACAGTAACAGTAATTGTTATGCAGAATGTAAACAGAAAGTAAAATAGCCAAACAGTCAAGTAATGACAACCTAGGTGTGCCAACTCAACTTAGAAGGTGTGAACCAAGTGTTGGAGGTTGGACGAGGTTAACTTACTTTGTGACTAGAATACTATTTGGTGAACGAGAGTCGAACAAACATGAAATCAAATAAAAGCATGTAAAGGAGTCCCTTTCGTGCGAAAGGGGTCTCCTTTCGTGCGAAAGGTGTCAGTTTTGTCGAAAATGCTTGTTTGATCTATTCGAAACAGATTATTTCTGGCTGGAAATTAACCCTATTGCAAACCCACAACTATGAGCTGAGTTGTGAGTCTGGTTGGTACCAGATTCCACCAAGTTTGTAACAGAAAATAAAATAAGATGTAAGAACAAGTTTAAATCAAGGTTTAAAATGTTTGAATCTCATTTGTGGTGAGGTTTCAACATCAGTTTGCCCAAGCAAACTCATGAAAACCATCCGTGAGATATATTCAAACAATAGGTTGTGTAAAAATGTTATAGAAATGGAACAAAATTGTGAGTCCCAAATGCTATACGGATCACAGTGGTTTGATTGATAACACCCAAACACCTATTGATTAGGTGTTTGAATGAGTGAAAGTTAAGAAAATCAAAAGATGAAGAATCTTGCAAGGATCAAATAACAAGTGTTGTTTATGGAATCCCAATATGATAATGACACAACAAGCACCTGGATGTTCAGATGTAGCAGAATAATCAGAATCACAAGACTAGAAACCACCAAGAACCTTGTCTAAGAAACTTGTATCTTGTGGCCGTATAGAATATTCAACATGCCTTCTTCCTTGTATTCGTTTCCAGCACCGACATGTATCTTGTGGCCGTATAGAATATTCAAATCGGACAGGCAGAACATAAAGACATCCATTGGATCTAGAATACAGATATCTTTGTTGGAGGTTGATCTGATGACCTCTTCACCTGTTTTTCCATTGTAAAACCACTTTTTAAAGTTGGTGAGCATCACTGGATGCTCCGGAGGGATCTTGATCCTCGTCACAAATTTAGCAGGGTCGATGGCCCACGTGACTTTGCCTTTACCGGTAATTGGATCCTTGGTGCTCTTCGAAACCCTTCTGCGTAGACTTTGGGGTTTGAAGACAGCGAATCCGCGATTACATTCTCTTAAAATCAGTCTTTCAAAATTAGCTCCTATGCTGCTGTAGGTCGGATTGATCATATCCAAATTTTCAAGCTCACGGATATCGCACTGGGGGGGGGGTTATTGCACGGACCTCCCGGCCGCTGGAGTGATTCCACTCCACAAGCTAGCAACATCCCAATGCTGCCTGGCAGTGAATACCCCATCCCGAGCTGAGTCCGTTTCCCTCTGGGAAGAAGGTGGCAGAATACCCCCTGCCTGGACTCGAACCCGGGTCACTGTGGAGAGCTTTGCATGTCTAATCCAGTCTTGAAGTGTTGTATGACCCCATCACGGCTCTTTACGATGAACATCCCTTTCAGATCGCAATACTTTCAGCTAATGGTATTGTCGGTAGCTTCTGTCTTTTTAACTGTAACTACCTGATAAAAATCCGGAAGCTTTTCTCTTTCCTTTTTGAACCACTCAGGATGCTATGGAGTCACTTCATCACCATCTTCTGTTTCATATAGAATCTCATCCTCCAATCCCCACTCGACGAATCTCGCAGGCATCTCATCCCAATCCACCTCTTCTTCCTTTGTTTCATCATCTTCGTTAACATTTACAGCCAATTCCAACTTTCTTTTCTTTCTCTCGGCTTCTTCGGCTTTGCGCTTTGCTTCCTCTACTTTTAATTTTTAGCAATCAAATACGTCTGTGATCGGAGTGTCGCGCTCCGGTCAAAGATAATATTTATAATTCCGAATTACTCTTAACAATGTGTTAGTGGTAGTAAGGGGTCGAACCACGAAGAGTATGAGGTTTACGAATGGTCTTGATTGATTTTCAAGGTTTGTCACAATTGTGAAGCTTACTAGATTGTTTTTATGAATTTTATTTCTTTTGAAAATGGGTCGGAATGAACCGACAATTTGGTTTTTAATTACTAACTAACAAGAGCTTAAACACATGCACGGAATTGTAATTGATGGTTTAAAACAAGATAATTAAACAACGTTCACACCCAGTTCAACAAATGCAAGACCTAGGGTTATTACACGTTTTAACTTGGTTTAGTCGAATTAGTTCATTAATCGGTTGAAAATCACAAATCTTAGGTGCCAATCACTATCAACGTTATAGACAAAGGACCACGATGCACTTCGTTACTTTGGACAAATAAATCCTATCAAAAGACAAGGCATAAATACGCATATTCATTTCACAAAGTCAAATTTAATCGTTCATTCAACAATTCGCAAATACAATACAAATGTATGACAATTATCTAATGATTCAAATGCAATTAAATTAGTCACAAACCAAGTATCAAACAAATAATAAACCCTAAACCTTACAAAGAATTTAGCCGCTCAAGGAAGGATGAACGCGCTCACCAGATGATAGGAACTTGAACCTGAGCATCTTGAAACCTTCAGGATGATGAAATGGTGATTTAGGGATTGTGGTGAAATGGTGAAAGTGAATGGATGGATGGATTGAAGAATTGGTTAGGGTTAGGATGTAGATGATGATGATTCGGTTGATAATTCGGTGTAATGGATGATTGAGGATGAAAATGGTTGGTCAAAAAGGGCTCCAAGAATGCTTCCTAAGTTCAAAATCAAGTGTAACTCCTGTTTCTTGGTCAATAATGGTGTTATAACTTGTCCCCATTTAAAAGAAACTTAATTTTCGCCATGCAAGAAAGTAAGGGGCGTCCCCGACGGCCCCTGGAGGTCTCAGTTTCACCCGACTGCTTAATCTGTTGTTTACGAAGGTTTCTGGCCAACGGAACAAACCCGAGGGCGTCGCTGACGACCCTTTTAGGCGTCGACAACGGTGCCTCTATATCCTATTTTTTGTTTTCTTCATAACTTCTTCGTTTTAGTTCCGTTTTATTCACCGTTTTCGCCCACGTCTTTGTAATTCAGCCCTCTATTATGCATCTTCCAATATCTACATTTTCAATCCATTAACATCCCCTACAACACATCCAATCTTCATGTTTAACACCAACTTGTTTTCTGTTTTTCCATTTTCACATTCCCTGTTGATTTGTTTTTCGTCTCGATGGTCCGTAAAGCTCCCGATTAGCTCCTTAAACTCCGCTAGAGCTGTAAAACACAAATCTAATCAAAAGTAGGCTAAAAGAAATTAAAAACCATGTAAAAACATCAATTTAAACAAATATGAACACCGGTGTTCAACCACATATCACATCCCCACACTTGTATTTTGCTTGCCCTCAAGTAAATCTGTTTTTCACTTTCACGTGGGTCGAATGAGAAACACACGTCCCATTCCCGAGACTAAGGTTAAGGTCTAATGTCATACCCTGGTTTAAACTTTTTAACAATTTTCGAAATATTTAGCGGTAAATTGAATACCCTGGTTTAAACTTTTTAACCCATTCCCGAGACTAAGGTTAAGGTCTTATGTCATACCCAAGATTAACCCACCCTCAAAACTAATAAACGATGCACATCCCTCACAATGTTCTCTCCACTCAGTTTAAAATTTGGCTAATATATACTGAATTAGCACTTTTTAAGTAATCACTCAAAACCGATTAGAACACGTACCCGCATATGCTTGCAACTCAATCATTCTCCACCACCGAACTCGAATACTAAGCACAAGCTAAAAGGTCTTTGAAATGGTTGTAATGGGGCTAGGCGAAGGGTGGGAAATAAGATATTTTAAAGTGGCTAACGGGATGAAAATTTTGATTTTTATTACAAACGACTATGCTAAACAAAACTAACTATAAACATCAACTACGAGGCAACCGTTTTCGCCTTTTATTCAACAAATTAATAATTCGTATTTTTGTACTTTTCTCAATGATTTTTTATTCTTTTTCGCAACATTTTCTAATTTTTTTTTTTTTTGCAAACACAACTATACAATCAAATAATCCTACAATCAAATTTTCATCACAGGGGTTTAAAAGAAAAGGTTTAACGGTTAAATGGGCTAAACAGGTTGTCAAATGAAATGTTTAGGCTCAAAGTGGGCAACTAGGGGATTTGTTTGGGTAAGGACAAATAAATGGTTTTAAAGGAAAAGGTTCACCTAATGCCTTAATCATTCTCGTTCCTGTATTCGGTCTCAAACCTATAGTTCTTGTAATGGTCTCAAACCTAATGCCTTAATCATTCTCGTTCTTGTAATGGTCTCAAACGTATCAAAAGTTGCAAGTTCTACAATACGTGACTAATTGTCCACACAAACAAAGAAACATAAACATATAGTTATATGATGTAAAAGTGACTCAAAACCTCACATATAAAGGGTATGATATGTGACATGCATGATATGTTAGTTTCTTAGGCAGATTATTCCCAAATAACCACCCGCTAAATACCCGTCATGCTATTAACTCGAACTAGACCATGACAAAAGACCAAATGGGTTATGTCATCCCTTGTTAACTTAGTTACTTGTGCTTTTTAGACCGCTTCAAACAATGGCATTTTTGAAAAATTTTATTCATCCCCACACTTGAGGTCAACATTGTCCTCAATGTGTAGTGTTTTAATGAACGGGTCAAAAATCGAAAAACTTTTACTCCCTCATCCCCACACTTTAGGTAAACATTCTTCTCAATGTGTAAGAATAGAGCTTTAAAAACGTACAAGCGATGTGACCCGACCAAAACTCCCCAAAAATTTCACCACGGAAAATAAAATACAATTTACAATCCACTTATTCGCTAACTAAAAATCAAAGATAAAAAGAAACGTATGCACCTGGTTTTTCGCTTGTTCCTCGTGTGCCCTTCATCTTTCAACAAAGGGGTCATCTCACAAACATGGTGTACCTACAAATCTCAACCCTTGTGTAAAAACATGCTTCTCACAACCATTAAAATTTGTTAGTTAACTTGTTCTACCACTTTTATGAAAATATTACCAAGCCATACGTTATTTCACTTTGATTTATATGGAAACATAATATACAATAACAACAAACCTAACTCACTTTCGTAGGAATCACGGTTGCATTTAGATTATGCAACAAGCCCTTTTAAACCTCCCGATAGCTCAGGAGGACGAGTAGGTCTAGTGAGGGTTATATAGGGAACTCACCCACAATGTTCATTTAACTACGAACTAAACTACTAGAAATAAAACGAAATAACAAAATTATACAACAACAACACAAACTAGACTACGGAGATACACTAAAAAGAACTATAAAATGTTTACAACAACAATTAACTTACCACCTTATGGTGGTCGAATGGAGTGCTTGCCGCCCACAAACTCATCGAAATCACCCATCCGTGATTCATACCATCTACTCCCAAACGGGCCAAACTTCATCAGTTCCACTTCCTTCTTCTTTTCTTGAGGCGATTTCTTCGCCTTCTTCTTCTTGATTGGTTTATTCTTTGATTCTCCAAACCTAGCAACCATAGCACATACCTTTTTGTTTGGATTCGTGTCCTTCTTGGGACACGTGTCTTCACCGAGTGGGTTAGTAAATTTTGGAAAAACATTTAAATTTAATTCCCGGTCCCCAAACTTCATGCTTACCTTTCCCCATTGCATAATTTATTATGGCATTAGCAGTTGACAAGAATGGTCTACCCAGTATAACTATCAGTTGGGTGTCCTCAACACACCCAACATAGTCTACTACCAAAAAGTCCACTGGGTAGTAGCAATCATCTACCTTCACAATCACATCTTCCACCATCCCCCTTGGAGCGTGGGAGTCGGGTCAGCCAACACCACAGGGGTGTCAAACTTTTTCAATGGACCAAAATCATATTGGTCGTATAGACTCCCAGGCAAGATGCTCACACAAGCTCCAAGATCTAGGAGCGCCCTCTCAATTTTGAATGTTCCAATTTGAATTGGAATAAGAGGATCTCCCGGATCTTGAGCTTCTTTGGGGAGCGCACTCGATAAGACGGCACTAACATGTGATACCAAATCAACCGGTTCGGGTAATTTATTGTGCCGTTTTTCAATGCTCAACTCTCTCAAGCATTCCACATGAGCCGGGACCTTTTTAATGTCATCGAGTAATGGTAAATTAATTTTTGTTTGTTTAAAATTTTCCCACCTCTCGTCCTTTGGTGGGCACCGTTCTTCAAATTTTGATGCATTAATCGGGTTAAGTTTATTTAAACAATTTTCACAAAAAGAATTTTTAGTTACGTTTTCAGTTTTACTTTGTGAAATCGTTTCTTGTTCATTTTCACTTTCCGGCTCATCACTTATGTTTTCCACTACACCATCAACGAATTGTGGTGGTGGAATGCTTTCAACACTACAATTTTCATCATTTGGAAGAAGACTTACCGCGCTAATGTGCACATTCCTCATGTTGCTCGTGCTAGCGCTTTGATGCTTCGGGTTCGTTGTAGTGTCACTCGGGAGTCTCCCTCCACCTCCTCGCATTTGGGCCATTTCTTCCGCAAGTTGACCCACTTTCTTTTCCAACGCTTTGTGCGACTTGTCTCGCACCTCAAACTCCTTCTTCATCTCATATTTGATCTCTTGATTTGAAGTGGTGATGGCATTCATGATTGCATCGAGCTTGGAACTTAACGAGTCGTCACCGCCCATTTGAGAGTTTGAATTGCCACTCCCATTACCACCTTGATTGTAGTTCCTTTGGTAACCCCTTTGGTTACCTCCTTAGTGGGTTTGGGGCGAATACCCACCTTGATTTCCCGATTGGAAATCCGGGTTCATTTGGTTGGAGGCATTACCATACCTAAAGTTAGGATGGTTCCTCAACCCGAGGTGGTAAGTGTTGGAGTCCATATCATATTGCCTCCGGTCTCCATACACGCGATTCACATCCGCAATGGCTTGGAAATTCTTGGTCCGGTGACCGATGTCACCACATTCTTCACATACATTATATTGCACCTCACCCACTTCTTTCTTCCTCATGCGGGCCAATTCCCGCTCGAACGTATCAATCCGATCCTTAGAACTTGCATCACGATCGGGCCAAGACCTTGAGGTAGGGTGCTTTTTTGGCTCGGTCAGCCGACTCTTTCGCCTTTGATCTCTTGCTCATTCTTTCTAGGAACTCCCAATCGTTATCCACGTGATTGCCTAATAGAGTTCCATTGCTAGTCGACTCAAGATGGTTCCATGTCTTCGCATCCAAGCCTCTCACAAAACATTTTACCAACTCCCATTTTTCAATTTGGTGATGAGGGCATTTTCGGATCAATTCCTTGTACCGGGTGAAAGCTTCATGTAATGGTTCACTCGATAGTTGTTTGAATGCTCGAATTTCATCATGTGTATCATCGGTTTTGGCCATTGAATTGTATTCGTCAAGAATGGTTTGTTGCATCTCGACCTAAGTGTGAATACTATTATTAGGTAGTGTCAAAAACCATTGCGTGGCCATATCCTTCAAAGAGAATTGGAATAGACGCAAACGAACCTCATCTTGTGAAAAGTGACCACCCCAATGGTACTACATATAGCCGAAAAATCTGCTAAATGTGTGTATGGTTCGTCATTCGATCTTCCGTTAAAATGAGGCAAGATGTTGATGTAGTTCGGTTTACAATCGAATGCGGCTCTACCTCTTGGTGGTGGTACAATCGGATAATCGTTTTCGGTAACCACCGGTCTAAAGTGATCGTTAACACCCCTCGGAACTTGTTGTTGGTGATGACGTGCCCATCAACCTCTTGCTCTAACGGTCTTCGATTTCCTCTTCTATCGCCACCTCGATCCCCACCTTGATTACCACCTCCCAGGAATCGGGGAATCCGGTTACAGTTAGCATTGTTGTTATTGTTGTAATAATCGTCATCCTGGTTCCTGTAAGACCCTCACTATTATTTTACGATTTCGTACAGATTACGAAAATAAACATGTAATTATGATTACATATATGTTGAAAAATACGGTTAAATTAAAACTTTTACAATTTAAAAATAATATAACATAACGTAATTGAGTTCGTCGTTTAAAAGTTACGACGAAACGACATGCGAAAGCTTGTATCTTGATCGTGTTCGGTTCTTCATTGAGGTTGATCTTCATCCGGGTGCTCTTGGCCTTTACCTATGATCAAAACCAACTTAAAAGTTAGTTTTGATAGTCAAATAACGAGTTTAAACAAGTCCGTAAATCAAAATAACAAAATTTCTTAAAATTTGCTAGCACTGAAGTCTGTCGCAGGCTGCGACAGATATTACCTTAGCTTTCGCGGGCCGCCACAAGCCGTGGCGGGGCACGACAAACAACCCTTTCTCCGTCGCGGGGCGCGAAGACCACTTTTCGACAAAATGTTTATGCCTATAACTTTTATACATATCTAAGGACTTCAAAATCAATATAAAAATTCCTAAACAACCCATGAGGGTCGTTTGCCCAATTTACCCATCAAGGGCGCTTTGGTCAACTTAGTCCCCCATTTTACGACGAAGGACTGTTGCTACTTATTTAACCAAAATTGTACGTTTAACTATAATCATATTTATACGTACCTGGCTCGGGTCAACGTATTGACATGTTTTAGTACCTTGTCTCAAAATTGCTAATCCATAGTATCTCTAATTCGTAAGACGTCTTATCCTGTGAGCGTATGACTCAACAAACGCATATTAGTCGTTAATTGCCAAATGGTATCAACACCACCATTTGACCCGTTTGGTCTAAATGGCCAAATATTTTCCGCTTATAATCTAATGGTATTTATTTACCATTTCATTAAGTATCTCATTTCGGATCTTTCCTTTTTACCTATTTGTTTAGGTTTCGCAAATCCGTTTCTTACTCGTTTACCCAACATGGCGTACGCCATTTGGTGTCGTTTTAAATTTTGACTTTGATTCATTTATTCTTGACTAAATCACCGTTCTAAACTTTTTATTCGTTTAGGCTTACTTATAAAGTAGCCGTTCAAAACCCCATTTTTACAATTAGCCTTTTCATGGTTAATTTACCGTTTTACTTCTTTTTACCATTAAACATGATTTTTATCATTTATATTAGTTCCGACCCGTATTATTTCGTGTCGGAAACCATATCTAGAATATTATCTTTATTGTGTTTGCAACTTATAGAATAACCACGTATTCTACAAAAAGGTGTAAGTTTCACTTACCTTGCATCGGGTTATGCGCTTTTCCCCGTACTCGATCCGTTTGACCCGCTTCTTTCCCAAGCCTCCATCTAGCTTGTCAAGAGTCAAACTATTATCATAATTCGTAAGACGGTTAGATTAGTCATTATCACTTACGACTATTCCATCTTACAAATTCTATGTCGAAACTACTATTCGACTTCATCATTGGTTAATTTGACTTATAAAAGCCATTTACCCTTAATCATACAAAATGCAAAATTTGTGTTCAATGACTCATTAGGCAATCTCATCAATTATCCGGTAAGCATTATAATGATGCTACCGTTTTAAACTATATATTTTAACCCGGTTCATTATATTTCCAACACTTCAACTAGTTCAAGCGATTATTAAAGCTAACTTATTTATTTATTCGTTTCACAAGAACTAAGGGTCCTCATCTATTAGTGAAACCCGTTCCGTCATATCATTAGCATTCATCCGAACACCTAATATAATCGAGTTCTACATGTTAACTAGTAGATATGATGATTTCAATCATCCATATTCATGAAATAAATTACTAACTTCATTACAACATTCAAGACCCATTTCGAATCATGTATGGTCAAGTACCCAAACTACAAATTTGTTTAAGTACCTTGCCTTTACTATCAAATATGATGATTCTAATCACTAGTTAGGCACTAACATCATCATATTGCATAAAACCCACTTAGCTCATACTTGATTAGTTGACTAATCGCTAGTTTATGGCACAAATTCAACAAGTTTGCACCTAGGGTTTTGTTTCTAGACTTAAACTCAAATCAATTTCACTAAGACATTCAACTTTCATACAAGAATTCCGTTCATGCATGATTATCAAAATTTCAAAATATCACCAAAATATAAATTTCGACATACCTTCGATCCCCTTGACTTGGTGATCGTTTATATATATTCAAATCCGAATTTGGCCTTCGATTGATCCTTCAATTTGAGGATTTGGTTGAGTTAGGGTTTCACCCTCTTTTTGTCTCCTAGTGTTCGATCCGGAACACACACTTTGTGTGTGTGTTTTGTTTTAAATTTCTTTTAATAATTAAACTTCCAAGGTTTCCCACTTTGGCCCTTCAAGTTTTGTTAATTAGTAAGTAGGCTACAACCTACTTATTTTCAACAATATTTTGTCATGTTAACTAGGTTAAACATTCCTAGTTGACTTAGTGAGTTCGGGTCAAAAGTATTCAGCTTGTATCCTTTACCTTTATTGATTATTTATTTTTGGGTGGTTAGACTTGTTAGTCACTGGTTACCCTACACCCTATCACTCGGGTATATCCATATTGCCTTCCCGAGGCTTATATGAGTGTATGAACTCCTATCCCGTAACTCACGTTACAACGTGATCACATTTTACATTACTTTTCTTGACCATGAACGCATCACATCGTGTTTAAGTTTATCTCAACTTTTCATTTTTTCATACTTCTTATTTTCGAATGTATCGCCTTGCACCTATCGGTGTTAAGACCTAAATCTCTTAATATTAATCATTCCCAAATTCTTCTAATAATATTTATGTCTATTAAAACGTTATTTTATTTATTATTATGATTATTATTATTATTATTTATTTTTACTAAAACTGGATTTTAGTTTAACGTTTTCCTTTTAACTCATGTCAATTTCTCACATCAAGGAATTTACGACCAAGGATTTATCCCCTTCCGTTGTCATTTCTGTGGTGACTTCGCCCTTTTTGTGACGTAACACAATTTAAAAAATTGTGAATTCTTTTGTCATTTTAGCCCGTTTAAATGTTTTAGTGAAATCCTTCACTTTTGTCAACCAAAATTTTCGTGATCTCTTCGCTTTAACCCGTTTGATTAACTTAGCGAAACCTATCGCTTTTATACTAACTTTACCTTCCGTTATCTATTTTACGCGGGGAGTTACAACCATTTTCCTCGCTTTACATTATTGACCCGTAGGTTCTTTCACTTAGCCTCGCAGGCTTTTTCCTTAGATTTCCCCCCTTTAAGGTAATACCCCATCAGTTCATTTCTTTCTATTTGTGACCCAAGGGTCTTTTTGGTCCCGTAGACCTCAACACTACTTAATCTGAGTCTTTTGACTTTTAATCCGCGTCCCCGTCTCTTGGTTTACGACTTTTAATCCGCGTCCCCGTCTCTTACTTCTGAATCCCTACCCATCAATCAGGTATTTTACCGAAGTCACTATTATTGAAACCCTTCCGGTATGCATTAAGACTTCATTTTTATTTAATTGGTCGTCTTAGCGAATTTCATTGCTTTTATTCGACCAAGTCTTTCATTCTTTATTCTACCCCTTTGACTTGTCTGTGTGAATTTCATCACTTATGACAGTCAAACTTTATCCCTTATGCCTTAGTATTCTGATTAGTTGATTTGTATTTTCATTTACTTTGATTCTTGTCCCTTCGATCGGGCTCGTTATTCTAATATGATACGCTTCCGTTACTCAGCTTGCATTTACATTTATCATCAAATATTTTACTTATTTGATCCGTTTGGGTACTTCTTTAATTCGTCCCATTCACCCCGTCCTTACTACATCAGACGTAAATGTGTCCATTATAAGAAGTTCATGGTATCATGTGTTCCCTACTTACTTGGCCAGAGTAAGCGGTCAACACATGACACGCATGACCTTTTCATAATTTTCACATCATGCCCTATGTAAGTAACATCTCTGTTATTTCTATATCTTTGATTTCATTCCGTAAAACTTTATTTAATTGCTAAACCACAATTATTAGTTTTACTTGTTTTGCCCTTGAACATATAAAATGTTTTCTTTATATCAAACTATTATGTAATCACATTCGTTAATATGATTTCTACTTTTTCTCATTAGTATAGTATTGAGAATTATTTACTTGGGTAGTTACTTCCGTCCAAGTTTCCACATAAACTAACTCTATTATTGTTTCGTTATTTACAATCGTGAATAACGCATTTTTCTACTAAATTTTTCTTGGAAACTTCATCCTGAATAGGTGTCTTATTCAGGTTTTCCAAGTTTTATTCTACGTATGCAATAGTCATTCTATACGTGTGAAGAAACACGTAACTAATTTTAAGTCTAATTAGTTTGGTTAATGTTTCAATCATGAGGGTTAATCTTCTTAAGTTTTCCTGAGCTCTGATGAGATCCGTTCTTCCTACAAAACAGCAACACCGTTAGCTCATTAAGAGGGGAATATGGGGGTTTCCCTCTTAACCAGGCTCCATCGTGAGAATAAGTAACTGCTTTGAGGAAATAAGTGTGTGCTAAAAGTGAGAGAGGAGAGTAGAGAGAATGGAATGGTTAACCTGTGCATGAGGGTCCCTATTTATAGCCGGAGAGGTGTAAGAGGAGATGGGCTGATGGGCCTTGGGCCGGAAGGAGACAACAGGGAATATCTTCCTTGTCTCACTGGTAGCGACCGTTAGTGTCTTCTAGAAGATTTTCGGTGCTGGCGCACCATGATTGGAGCCACGTGTCGCCGTTGTCGGTCTTGTTGCCCCTCTGCCATCAGCAAGTAAGTGGAGATCATGGGGCAGGTGTCGCCGCCCTTTGATTGGTGCCACATAGGCATCCTTGTGTAGTCTCTGTCTCCTGCACGTCAGAGGATCGTGGAGCACGATAGAGCATAGCCTGGAGGAGGCTGATTGGCTTAAATATTCTACCACTTGTACCTTTTGTACTCTCTGAAGTGGCCTCGCGCCCTAACACCTGAACAACCCTTGCTGAGCACGTAACTAGCCCGCATAGGGTTGTAGTGGCTGAAGGGTCTTATTCAGAACACTAAGTGTAGAAACTGACGTTATCTCTTATCTGGACCTCGCGTGAGGCCTTGCTCTGCTCGAGTAGAGTATGGTCCAACTCGCGACTTGATTGCGCGACTTTTGGGACCATACCCTTTCAAGTCCCCCCAGTCCAGTGCTGCACCATGCACGGAGTAAGTGATTGGAGCTCTGGACTTAGAAAAATGGAAGTTGTGTTAGCCTTTAAAAATTCTTGCTAGGTCTTGGTAGACGGCGCGCGTGTAAGTGTTTGTTAATTACTACGGCGCGGCTACCAGGACTGCTTGTTGGCAGTTGTTGCTTTTTAATGTTTTTGTACAGCATTATGGATTGTTTTGAATGCGGCGCAGCCTTTGCTAACTTTTGTATGAAGTTTCGTAACAACTTTGGGAAGGAAAAATCTCGAAATTTGAATTCTGACAAGTTGATGCAAAATGTCGTTGACGGCGACGTTTGAGTTAACTGCTGACACGGCCATCATCATGTTGCCACTGACGGGTTGGCTTTCCGTCAGGCGAGTGAGGCCCATGCGCTCGTGGTAACTGTCACTCCTGGAATTCCGCCTTACGTGTCAGCTCTTGATTGGTTACGCGCGAAGTGAATCCAGCACGTTTAGCCAGCGCATTAAATGCGATGAGTATATATAGTCGACGAGAGGAGAGAGGCCCACTTAAATCTGTCTCTGCTTTCTCTTTTTCTCTCTCAAGTATTCAAGATTTCTTCAAATCTTCCACGGTTGCACAAGCAGATCTTCAAGTTTTTCCAGATGTTCGAAGATCTTCATCTTGTTCTCGTTTTCTTTACGCACATGGCTGAAGAAGAGTCGCAACTTGAAGAAGGTCCCCTCCCCGTCCTCAAATGGGACCAGGGGTTAATTGAGCAGATTACTAGGGGGTTCCAGTTCCCACCGGAATGGGATGCACAATATCCCCGGCAGGGTCAGACTGCCATCGACGCACCTCCCGGGTATATAACCCTTTTTGAAGATTTCTTCTTGCAAGGTAATTTCCGAATTCCGGCCACGGTGTTCATGGAATATATACTCCATTACTATGGTTTTCATATATCTCAAATGAGTCCACCCGGCATGGTAATGGTGAGACACTTCGAGTTTTTGTGCCGATCTCATGACATAGATCCCACAGTGGAGAAGTTTAGAGTATTTTATCAATTGATCCGGAATATTGCATCGTACTCCTTCGGCAATCATGGTTCAGCCAAGAAAATTCTGCTAAATCCTCCCAAGAGCTTTCATGATTGGAAGCAACAATTTTTCTTCATTAGAGAAGAAGTCGTTCCGATCGCGATGATCTTCTGCGAGCTGGATACAATTGTGAAAGAAGAACTGCCGATCCCTAAGGGGGCCGATTGGTATTCGAAGCTAACTGCAACACCAAATCGTATTTTTGGTGAAAATGTCTTGGTCACGGCGCATATGAGCGACAAGTGGCTAGAGGACAGCAATGACGTGCTTGTTCTGAAGTTTCAAGATAGAGGTTTGTTGTTTCTTTGTTTATTCCCCCTTTTTTAATTTGCTTCCGCTTACGTCCTGGATTTCATTGCAGAGGCGCCCCTTTACCAGGCTGCTTTCTCCACCTTTGGGGGATCCATGGGAGTGCGCCCGCTTGAATCAGGGGAGACTTATTGGTATGAGCGGATTAAGGGCCATTTTCTTTATCCCCCTGCTGGAGTTTTTGCCAATCCTCCTACTGCTACCGAAAGTGCGCATCTACCCAACCCCCGGCCCTTGCGTGTTGTGACTTCTGCTGGGAAAGAGATTCTTTTTCTTTCCAGCGAGGAGTCTATAAGGTCGTCAAATGGGGAGCTATGTTCCTGGTCTAACATCTTTGCAGGTGTGTTACGTGACTGATGAGGCTGTCGTGGGCCACTCAAAAATAATAACCTAACTTTACCTATAGACAGGGTAAGTCGGGTGTCGAATCCACGAGGAGCATGTGGTTAGTGTTACACGTTTTGTTTGTAAATTTTGCTAAACTAACTGATGATTATAAAACTGATATGAAATTAAAAATACATGAAATAACTTACAATTAAGAAAAAGATTGAGTTGTAACAAACAATGATGAGAAAAGGTGATCACTCCGGGATTCAGATTCTGTAATTATTAATAACCTAGTCTGATTTTATTGGATGCTATTGATTGAATAGTAAATCTGTCACATCTACCAATTACCTATGCAGTTCAAAATCTTAATATTAATTGATCAGATAAATATTAAAACAAGCCTACATAGGAATCATTCAATCAACAAAAGCATAATTGGATTCAACACATAATTATAACTCTAACTGTCACTCAGGATTTGTCTGTCACACAAATTATATAATCACGCAAATTGTCGGTTGTCACCCGACTGCAAATCCAAATCTCAATACAAAACATAAACTAGAATTAAAAGTGTCTCACAAGAATTATTCACCCGAAGTGTCCACGAGAGATTTTGCCGCTCATGATGTACAATTGATCTTCTTCGGCTTCTCCTTTTTTCTTCCCGTCTCCTGTCTGTGTATGAGAGTTTTTTCTTTCCACTGCCATCACAAGTGTTGATGATATTCACTTCTTCGTGTGTCGGCCCAATCCAAAGGACAAAGATATCGGCCCAATAGTCATCGTAGTGGCTCCCCCCAGATATTCACATGGTGCGGCCCAATCACAAGTCTGCGTGATGATGATTTTATTTTATTAAAACAATAATAACACCCCTTTTAATTGTTGCTCCCAAGATCTGCCATGATGATGATGTATGATGTATCTCGAGCTTCTCAAAATCCTAAGTCTCTAAAGTCCTATGTCATCCTGATGATGATGATTTGATTTTTAAACAAAACCAAAGTCACGTGATTGATTATATATGACGGCTGCCTTGAAAGTGAGAATGTGATGATGATGATGTGATATTATTTATTATCAAATAATACCTCTCAAGACCAAACTGCCATGAAGCCATACATATCCAACCGTAAGTTACGGTTTCAAGCGTGGGTTACGGATCAAACTTACTGTTTCTTTTTTGTTTCAGCTCATGACAACCGTAAGTTATGGTTTACGGACCGTAACCTACTTCACATATCCCTCAATTCCCTTTCTCTTCACATATAACTTTCATATAGTGACAATTTAGCCCCCTAGACTTTAATATCTCGTATTTCTCATGATTCCAAACCATATTTCGGACCCGAACACATCCCGAATTCTATAATTTCTCTCGCCAAACATCCTAGCTTGTTCCTCTTCGCTTCTAAGCACTTTAACTTCTCTGAATTATGCCGATTAACCTGTAACACCACAAACCTTCGTAGTTAACACATTCGAGGCGAATAATCACATAAAACGCATTAAAACACATAATAAAATACACTTTAAGGCACGGGTTTCACACTCTCCATCACATCCCCACACATATCGTTGATTGTCCTCAACCAACCATTACAAACATTCCTCACCTTATTAACAAATCAGCATTAAATCCCTTACCAATTTAACAATTTAAGGTCCCAAGCCATACCCGTCCCATAGACTAACACAATCGAGATTGACAGTCTGACAGATAAATGATACGCATTTAAAACAGCTTAAGACTTGCCTAACTAAAACTAACATGCTTATGATATTACACACATGCCACACGCCCCTCACAATGATCACTCCTCTCGGCTTAATCAAGACTAGCGTGTAATGTGCTAGTGTATATTTCGCTCAAAACCAAATATGCTACTTTGCAATCATAAGCTTGTATAGCAATCACACCTCCACTGTATCAAATAACGTAGCACATATCAAAAGGACTTTTCTGGGTTTTGGGTTAAAGGTAATGGTAGGGATGTATTTTTGGGTTTTTTATGTTTATTGGCGAACACAATGAATATACCAAACCATGACAACTTTATTCACAATAATACTAACACATGGGTTATTCTTCACCAATTTATTTAACACGAACATAACAATGATTTTTTTTTCTTTTTCTTTCTTTTTTTTCTCTATTTTTTTTTTCTCAACTTTTTTTTCTTTTTTTTTTAACAAATATCTAATACACAATTTGTCATTCATGGTTGGTAATCAAACAGGTCAGCAAAGGTGTAACAAACGAAAGGTATAAAGCTCAACATGGTTAACTAAGGTGGGTGGATAAGCAATCAACAAATAACACAATGGAAGGGATCCTAATGCCTTTATCATTTATATGCATACGCTAAACCACAGTGTCGGCATGTATCAAACCATACAAGTTCTAACACAAAGCAACATATGGCCTACACTCAACAATTGAACAGTTATTGAAATTCAACTAACATTCTAGTAGGCTCAAATATCTCACCGAACAAAAGGAAATTGGGTTGCCGACATGTAGCATGTGTAATTCTTAAAGCATGTTACCCCTAGTTAAGCATCTCTTCTCAATTATCATCTAAAAACTGTCAAAAATACTCTCGTGAAACTTAAAGGGACAACCATGACTAGGGATCTAAGTTAGTTTAATATCAGCAAGGAACCCATTAGAAATTGAAAATGTTGGTTTTCATGTAGTTCAAGCATACTTGAGAAACAAAAATTTTCAATTTTTTCAATTTTCAGCAAATTCAACCCTTCAAGCATTTAAGATCATCAATCCTACCAACCCTCTCTCGAATTACCGCATCCCCACACTTGGGATACATTGTCCCCAATGTATGGTGCAATTTATAATCTAAACTCGAGAAATACCACCTGCAAACCATGAACGGCTAATAACTAACTCGACTCAACACATAGAAACCACTCCCAACACAAAAATTTCACACCACCAAGTACAAAAAAACAAATAAAACACAGGATAGATAAACACATGCACCTGATCAGAAAACAAGTGAATGTTTGTAGTGGTGTAGCTGTTGCGATCTAACCGGAACATACGCCCCTCATGGATTCTTTGAGATCTCACCGGGGATGTTGCCAAACATCCCCTCACTTGATTCATTGCATTCGTGAAGATGGAACGTAGAAACCTATCAAAACACAAGCACACCAAAACGAAACCAAACCAAAATACAATACTCTACATCCTCGGGCTGCCTCCCAAGAGCGCTAAGTTTAAAGGTCTTCAGCCAGACCGTACCTGATATGCGCTACGGTGGTCTCAATGCACACTTACCCAAAACATTTCCAACAAATGCCCGAAAATTTACATGCCATCTCCATAGGTTTGTAAGTATAATTGGCATGTTCAGACTGCACCTGCGGGTTTCGCTAATCCACCTCACGAGATATACCTTGATGTCTTGTTGTTTCACCCTTCTCATCTTCTTCCTCGAACCCTCTTCCCCACACTTATTAATTTGAATGATTGAGATGGGGAGAGGTTCGGTACACATATTCATCTCCTCAGACTGTTCTGCCTCATTATCTACACACGCCATCTGATCCACCAGTGACTCTTCATCAGATAAAGGACTCATTGGTGTGGTATTATCCTCCACAACCTCCTCCTTCATGTGAGAATAATCTCTAATATCATCAGGTAATGGTGAAAGGCGTTGTTCTATTTCTATTTTCATTTTTAAATTCTGACACTTAGAAACTAAACAGCTGATTCGATCTTCATCGGAAAGGTTGGGTGCTGATAAGTACTGCTTGAGTTTGGACAAAGTTACTTCCAACATAGCAAGCTTTTTCTCCTCCTTGGTCTGATAAGTATAGACACCCTCGGGCTCAGGATATTCCTCGGGATGATACTGTCGGTATCCCTGATATGGTGTTGAGATGTACGCATCCATCATTTTTTTATTCCAATACTCTGGATTTTTCAAATACACCGCGCACACATCATCATAATAAGAAGTATGATAACGACCGCAACAGAAACATCGTCCATCCATCCTTGCTTCATAATAAGCATCCTCGTCCCGATCCCATCCGTCAGAGTAATAACCATCCTCCACCGTTGTATCAGAATCATAGAAATATGGTGGAGGGGAAGGATTATCATAGCAAGGCATCGGTGGTTCTTCCAATTTCGCTCTTTCCCGTCTAAATTGGCCTCGTGGCAACCGATATAGGGGTGAAGTGGTTCCCCGCACAAAATGCATGTAGAAGAGCCGCAAAATATAGTAAGATCTCTCATCCTACACAAACACAGCTCAACTACCCACGCAAATCACCAACAAATAAGATAACAAAATAAAAACAAAAATTCTTTTAGGTTTTTTTTTAATTTTTAGTTTTTTTTTTTTTTTTTTTTTTTTTTTTACTAAAACTTAACATTAAACACTTTGCGCACACCTCCCCGGCAACGGCGCCATTTTGATGAGGTTGTCGTGGGCCACTAAAAAATAATAACGTAACTTTACCTATAGACAGGGTGAGTCGGGTGTCGAATCCACGAGGAGCATGTGGTTAGTGTTACACGTTTTGTTTGTAAATTTTACTAAACTAACTGATGATTATAAAACTGATATGAAATTAAAAATACATGAAATAAGTTGTAATTAAGAAAAAGATTGAGTTGTAACAAACAATGATGAGAAAAGGTGATCACTTCGGGATTCAGATTCTGTAATTACTAATAACCTAGTCTGATTTTATTGGATGCTATTGATTGAATAGTAAATCTGTCACATCTACCAATTACCTATGCAGTTCAAAATCTTAATATTAATTGATCAGATAAATATTAAAACAAGCCTACATAGGAATCATTCAATCAACAAAAGCATAATTGGATTCAACACATAATTATAACTCTGACTTTCACTCAGGATTTGTCTGTCACACAAATTATATAATCACGCAAATAGTCGGTTGTCACCCGACTACAAATCCAAATCTCAATACAAAATAGAAACTAGAAATAAAAGTGTCTCACAAGAATTATTCACCCGAAGTGTCCATGAGAGATTTAGCCGCTCATGATGTACGATTGATCTTCATCGGCTTCTTCTTTTTTCTTGCCATCTCCTGTCTGCATATGAGAGTTTTTTCTTTCCACTGACGTCACAAGTGTTGATGATATTCACTTCTTCGTGTGTCGGCCCAATCCAAAGGACAAAGATATCGGCCCAATATTCACATGGTGCGGCCCAATCACAAGTCTGCGTGATGATGATTTTATTTTATTAAAACAATAATAACACCCCTTTTAATTGTTGCTCCCAAGATCTGCCATGATGATGATGTATGATGTATCTCGAGCTTCTCAAAATCCTAAGTCTCTAAAGTCCTATGTCATCCTGATGATGATGATTTGATTTTTAAACAAAACCAAAGTCACATGGTTGATTATATATGATGGCTGCCTTCAAAGTGAGAATGTGATGATGATGTGATATTATTTTTTATCAAATAATACCTCTCAAGACCAAACGGCCATGACGCCATACATATCCAACCATAAGTTACGGTTTCAAGCGTGGGTTATGGATCGAACTTACTGTTTCTTTTTTGTTTCAGCTCATGACAACCGTAAGTTATGGTTTACGGACCGTAACCTACTTCACATATCCCTCAATTCCCTTTCTCTTCACATATAACTTTCATATAGTGACAATTTAGCCCCCTAGACTTTAATATCTCGTATTTCTCATGATTCCAAACCACATTTCAGACCCGGACACATCCCGAATTCTATAATTTCTTTCGCCAAACATTCTAGCTTGTTCCTCTTCGCTTCTAAGCACTTTAACTTCTCTGAATTATGCCGATTAACCTGTAACACCACAAACCTTCGTAGTTAACACATTCGAGGCGAATAATCACATAAAACGCATTAAAACACATAATAAATACACTTTAAGGCACGGGTTTCACACTCTCCGTCAGTGACCTTGGCATAGATCCAGAGGAGAAGAAGAAGAAGACGAGCAAGAAGAAGAAGAAAGTGATTACCGTTGATGCTGAAGTGACCAGCAAGAAGGGCGGGAGTAGTCGCGCGGCTACCGATGCTTCTGATAAAGGTACCCTGATGCTGGCGGTACTCCCTCTTCGATCCCGCTGGATGAAGAGGAGGAAGTAGAAGAGCGTGCGGAAGAACCTGTTCTCAAGTTAGTGAGCCGTAAGAGAAGTAGAGAAGAGACTACTACGAGAGTTAAGGTGGCGCAGAAGGCTGAGGAAGCTCCAGCGATAGGGAAACAGAGCAAACTGCGTTCCCTTTACAAGTTTTCTCCCGGTTAGTGGAGGATTTTAATACTCCCCTTTTTTGGCAAAACTCTTTTAATATTTGATTTCTACAGAGGCCCAGAAGAAGACCCGAAAGAGCCGACGCCGAAGAAGACCAAGTTTACAATCAAGGCTCTTAGATCTGTTGAGCCGGAGGTTGAGAAAGAGAAAGAGAAGGAAAAAGAGACCGAGACCGCTGCTACTACCGCGCAAGAGAAAACGCAGGGTCCGGAGGTCAAGCGCATTACGGGGCTTGACCAGCCCCTTCATGAAAAGGAAAAGGGAACTACTCGGGGGAAAGGTCCTGAAGTTGTTAAGCCAGCTGATCCTGCGCAGCCTGATGTCTCTCTTCAAACTAAACAAGTTACAACTACTGCTGGGGGGTCAGCTGCTACTGTGCCTAAGGATGCTACTACTGCTGCGGGTGGAGCAGGTGCTGGAGGCTCCAGTAGCGCCACAGGTGCTTTCGTGGCTGGTCAGGCCGGTGCAGGGGGTCAAAGCTCGTTGCCACAAGCTCCAATAGATCCTAAGGATACCTTAGGAGATATTTATTATAAAACATACACTGAGGAGGCTCGCGGTGATGCTCCCCACCAGCCTGTTTGGGGCTTAAAACAGAAGGATACATTCCTGGAGTTTGCCCCCTGTCGCGACTGGTACTTAAACTCATTCCTTCCTGGTGAACTTAATCGGCAGAGAGCGAGAACCCATGATGGGTTATATCATGCTTACATTGTTGGAGAAGCCAACACCCGTACTGCTAACCATCAAATTGTGCGCGAGTGGCGCACAATGGTTAGAGAGCGGGGCGATTGGGAGAAGTATCGTGATCGCTTGTTGAGGAAAGTTAAAGATTATGAGAAGATGAGAAATTCGTTTACTGAAGAGAAGGCCGCCTTTGATGCGGAGAAAAAGTCTGAAGAATGGGGCCGTGAGGGCCTAAAGAGTAAATTGCAAGCTGGTGAGGAGCTCTTGCCCAAGGAGCACGCGGAGTGGAAAAAGATATGTGAAAAAGATAATCAACGCATGTTTTCTGCGCACTCTAAAATTATGGACCTTGAGGCTTAGTTCGCCACTCTAAAAGGGAAGGTTGAAGAAGTTGAAGTGGACAAGGGGCGTGTTAGGTTCAACAGTCTTAACCTTTTTCCTTTTTATGCTTTGTACTTGTGAAAATATTTCTAAGTCATTGTTGCATCTTATACAGGCTGAGTTGAAAGCGCAGGTTGCAAGTAAAGATGTGGAGATTGCGGAGTTAAAGCGTCAATTGCGTGCGGCTTATGATAAAAGTGAATCATTGGAGATTGATCTTGAAGCTGGGAAAGTGAAAGCTGCTACCGCCGAGGAGGCCAAACGGAGGGCCGAAGAGGGGCGAGATATTAGCACTTCCGCCCTCAACGTGGCTCAGAACAATTACGTCGAAGCTCAAGCGATCGTGGACACGCTAGTCTCCGAATCTGAATGGATGCGCACTAGAGGAGTAGCTGCGGTGAGCGTCTCCCCTTCTGCCTCAGATTTTATTCCATGTTATTCTGTTTTATCCGTTACCCCTTTTTTTAGATTGCTAACTCTATTGTAAACGCTTCTGAGATGGATACGACTGTCGCTGCGCTCATAGATGCTTCACGTGCTGTTGGGCATCGCGGTGGCTATCTAGAATACGCTCATCATGTGGAAGAGGCTTTTGGCCCGGAGTTTGATAGAAGTCATTGCTCGGTGTCAGACCAGGCTGATGCTGTGTTAACCCGTGCTGAAGAAGTCTATGACCATCTTTCACTGCCTGTTATGGAGCTGGTCAGCGAAGCGTTAAAGCATGATGACTGGTGCGCGCGACTCAAATCTATTCTTGATCCTCCGGAGACCGTAGAGTTAACTGACGAAGAGGAGGAAACCGGCGGCGATGGCGATGGCAATGATCATGGAGATGATGGTGATGGTTATGACTAAATGATAGTGTTTGTAGGCTGATGACTTTTAATTTTTTTTGGCTTTGATGTAACCTTTGCGCGGTTGCGCTTTTTTGAATAGACATGTTATGTTTGCTTTCTATTTTCCGAGTTACAATTATTGCATTGTTGTTTGGAACTTTGGTTAAGGTTAGCGCGAATAAATTTAAGTGTGGCTCATATGAGTGTTATTGCTCGGTCTCGTGCTATGTTTGCGGAGGACCTTGGAGGCATAACTCGAGAGCTCGTAATTTACTGAAGTGTTTTCGTGCTAATCAAAAGTTTTAACATGCATTTGTAACGTAGAAGTTGTGATAAAAAATATATGGCATAGCCAATGCTTGCATTAAGTACCTTAGAAA
This sequence comes from Helianthus tuberosus, assembly GCA_030545235.1. NCBI lineage: Eukaryota > Viridiplantae > Streptophyta > Magnoliopsida > Asterales > Asteraceae > Helianthus > Helianthus tuberosus. The sequence goes on along the minus strand of CM060415.1, from coordinate 30,980,947 downwards.
CAGGTGTGAGGCCAACATACATAATCGAAACTAAAGAAAAAAGGCGTATAGTCAACTTAGGTAATTAAAAAGGCGCGTGGCCAACATAAGTAGATAAAGCGCATGGCCAAGAGTAATGACATGTAACATTTGTGTTAGTGCATTTGTCTATCGCCTTCGTCAATCCGAGCCGTAGCGAGAAACTGAAGATAACAAGTTTATAGTGTTATAACTAGTCAAAAGGCAAGGTGGCAATCTTGTAATTAAAGAAAAGTTTCATTAAAGCCTTGGACTATATATAGGGAGGTTATGTCATAGACTAGGAACTTTATGCTCATTTGACATTTGGAGAGCTCTAGATCTAGAGAGAGATTCTAGAGAGAGAAAGTGATTCAAGGTGCTTGTACTTGTCATATTTCTAATAGAGTCACGTTTATATTACGTCATGTGTGTTAGGTCACGTTCGTGTACGGTTTCCGCACGTCTCACGTTCGTTTCGCAATCGTTTCGGAGTCAAAACCGGTCCTACAAGTGGTATCAGAGAAGGAGCTCGATTGCACTGACCCAACACACATTTCCGCTAGTGATTTCATCGATTTCAGATCCAAATTCATCCAGATTTCATCTATTTCTTCATCTTTTTCATTTTTCACGTTTTTAACTGATTTTCATCAAATTGAATGGGTTTTTACGGTCCAAATCAGCTGATTTTTGGATATGTTGTGCGAAAATACCTGATCTACAACCCTACAAAGTTTCAGATCCTAATTCAAAGCCGTTTAGGAGAAATCTGAGTTTTTAGGTCCGATTTCGCGTCAACAGCTTGATTCCCCTTGAAAGTTCACCTTATTTCGCTTGAAAACTCCTTATTCCATTTGAAAGTACCTTATTTCGCTTGAAAACTCCTTATTCCGTTTGAAAGTGCCTTATTTCGCTTGAAATACACCTTATTCCGCTTGAAAAGTCCTAATTTCGCTTCAAATCAGAGCTATTTCGCTTGAAATTTGTTATTTCGTTTGAAAGTTCATATTCCGTTTGAATGTGATTTCGTGTGAAACAGACATTCCACGTGAAAGTTGTTATTCCGCTTGAAATTTGATATTTCGTTTGAAAGCTATCCCGTGTGAAAATCTATTATGTGTGAATGTGTCGTCATTTCATTTGAAGTCAGCTTTGTGTTAGTCAATATAGTATCAGTCTTTGCATGTGAAACATTAAATGAAATCGGTGTACATGTGACTAAAGGTTAATCGACCCAATTATATATTTTGAACACTAAATGTTGTCGGTTTTTACAATAGTTCACGAGAACCATTAAAAGCATATCTAATTACTTGTCAGCCACTTTAAATAAAGGTCCAATAGAATCAAACTTGTCAGACCATCATCTCGGCCCACTTGTACTAACCGATCCAATTAAAATGTATGGCAATTAAAGTTGTTGGTCATTGAAGTTGTAGTAATCACGTGAATTCCTGAATTCATTTATTGCATTAAGTCATTGGCCCAATCAAATTGATTTGTTTTATGTGACCCATGTGTTGATAAATTGAAAGTTTATATTAATCAAAGTTTCGGTGCAATAGAATTAAAGTTTGTCAGGGCACTATTTGCAAAGATCAAGAGTGTACATGTGAATATATCAGACTTCTCGGCCCAATGAGTTCTTATACATAAGTCATCAGCCCATGTGATCTAGTTTACTGTCCAAAGTTTGTCGGCCCAATCAGAGTAATATCAAGGTTTGTCAGTTTGCACGTGATAGAGATTTGTATTGTGTGTCAAGGCCCAATAAATCGGTGTGTCAAAGGTCCAAGTCTCACGGTTTGATAATTCAAAGGTCCAGTTCGTTTGAACCTTATCAGATCATTTGGAGTAGGGTCAGGTCGTTTGAATCTGATCCGGGTCATAGCAGTTCGTAAGGTTTGACAACTTAAATCTCAGTTCGCATCAAACTCAGTTCACATCAAACTCAGTTCGCATCAAACTCAGTCCGCACAAAATATTCACCAGTCCAAGTATCAGTTTGATTCAGTTGTTTGATAGTATTTAAACTGATAAGTGTTTGTTTGTTTGATTCAAGGTAATTCAAGAAGATCACATCATGGCTGAAGAATTTTACAACACGTTCTACAACGCGTTTACATCCGAATCTTCTAAAACTTCAACTGTCACACCAAAAACTATTACAAAAGCGATCAATGAAAATATTAAACATGATAATTTCTAAGGAACAAATTCAAAACCACCAACCCTTGAAAGTATTGAAGATTACACTTGGTGGAAAGAGCGGTTCATCAACTGGGCAAAAGCTTACGCTCATGAAAGCTGGTTTTGTTTGGAATTTGGTTATAGTAGGCCAACCGATGATAAAGGAGAAGAAACCCCACTCAAAAGTTTATCAGTGGAAGACAAAAGCGAATTCTCAGCTGAACAGAGAATGATTTCTTTAATTCAGTCATCAATTAGACATGACCTGTTTGCTTTACTTCAACATGATGGGTCATCAAAATCTGTCTGGGAAGCTTTACGGGTAAAAGCTGATGTCACACCCCGACCACGTTAAAACAACAAAACCGCGGCGGAAACGTCGGGGAGTGATGCGACAGAACTATTGTTTCAACAACCATGGTAATTAAAGTTTTGTATTATTGATTAAAGAGTTTACATTGTCCTGAGTTCAAACTAAAATAACATAATAACTGTCTTTTAAGTCACTAAGGCCCAAGTCCACCTAAGTGAAGCACAAACTTCATCAAGCATTAGCACCTGAAACACATGCGAAAAATAGGTACGTCAGCATAAAAATGCATGTGAGATACATAGGTTTTGTTTATGCAAGATTCATGACTTGTAGTTTAAAAGAAGTGTTTAACAAAAAATGTAGTCATGAACCTTTTAAAAATGTTTTATGAAATCTTATGAAAACCGATATGAAAATCAATGTTGATGAAAGGATAATGCATGGTTAAATGAATAACCAAGTAAAAGTGATTTTTGTATAAAATATGTATTTTGTAAAACAATGTCATGTCCTTGTAAAAATGTTTCATGTCTTGTCCAAGTGATTTAGATAACGCAACAATGTATAATACAATAAAAGCACTTATATATAGGAAGTACCAGCGGCGTATCCACCATGCTTTTATCATATAACACATAGCCCCGTTACATAAGTCACTTATCAATACCCAACCCAAAATGTTATGTTTAATGTCAAAATGTATATGTATAAACCATGTTCAATGTCATGTATAACATGTATCATGTATAACCAATGTAATGCATAGCAAGTAGGAAATCATCTACTTAAACTATGTGATTATGTCAATGTGAAACAAATCTCATGTATGGTGAATAACAAGTAATTACTCAACCATAGGAAAAATGTACAAAACAAGGTTTTTGAATAAACCTAAGTTTAAATCAAATGTTATGTTTTGCAGAAAACAATATTTTATGATTACAAACATTTATGCAGTAATGTTAATCGCATACATTCAAGCCTTGCGACTGTGGCGACAAACCTTTAAACAAATTAAAGGTTTATCTAAGTTATGTAGTCTGATTCTGTCATTCCCAACTTCCAAACAAACCTAGGAAGTCGGAAACGGGAGTTGTCAATTCCTATGGTACCATTACATACTACCGAGCGGCATGATCAATGTTAATGAATGTATTATTGTCCCGATTAAACACACCAAATGTCATAACCAATGTAAGCATGCTATGAAAACCATGTACTAGGTAAGCTAAGTAAACATACATAGTAGAAATGTCCATGTAAAACAATGTGCTAGCATGCTCAGTAAACATACATAGCAGAAATGTCATATAAAAACAATGTGTACATATGCTAAGTAAACATATGTAACAAATGTGTAATAAATCAATGTGCTAGCATGCTTAACATACATAGCAAAACATAATGGAAAGCATGTACTAGATATTTACTAGGTGAAACTAGCATGTTTATGTCATAAAAGCATGAAATGCACGAAATTAACACGTATGTACATGTGTATCACCCCAAAGTATTTGAAAACGGTAAAAGAGGGGAACTATGTACTCACTTGGGATTGCTTATTAGTCTTGAGAATAAGACCAATAAAATCTCCAAGTATCACGGAATCAACCGGCACCTAGTATAGGTAACTATGTTAATAATCGGCTCCTAAATCGGGAGATAGGATAGAATGAGGTTCTTTAATTCAAATGAGTAATTGAACTCATATGGTATTATTTAATAGGCCCTACATTCTGATTTGAAAGTCTACCTATGTGCTTTTGACCCGTTTCGACACATTATGGTAACATAAGCTACTAGAATGCGTCATTTGCGTAAAACTTTGTTAGGATGGTTAACTATGTGCTATGTCAAGTCTCACATGCCCAATTATGCCTAAGCATGTTACTAAATCAGATTATATGTCAAAAATATGTTTACAGAGGCAAGATACGGATTTATGCTTCAAAAGGGCGTTTTGGTCATTTTCTATGGGCATACAAGCTAACTAGCAAATGACTAACCAATCCTAAGTGATCATAGGGTATAACCTCAGGGGTTATTCCCTATACAACTATGATCACTAAGCAAGCTTGGTCGGATCCTAATGATCGACCAAACGGGTCGGGTTCGAAAGTCTAAGCGGTTGTTTAGACCGCTTACCTTACGACCCTAAACAAGCACTAAACTAATAGTGATGAGTTAAACATGTCAAAACATGTTTAACCTACTGATTTGGTATCAATACAAAGTGTTTTGATACCTAAAAGTAGTTCCGTTTCAAAATGCGTGCTAAAACGGATTTTGACCGAAACTTTGACTCGTCACTACATCAGCGGGTATAATCACTAAGGACTATAACCATCGTGATTACAATCACGTTGCAAAGTTCAACCGAACTTTGCGTTGACCATTGACTGGTCAAACTGAAAGTCAAACACTGTTTGACTATTTAAACTAGTAAGCAAGAAAAGAAATGAAAGAATGCTCACTAAAGTCCTTGCTATCTTTTCTACAAGAAAAAGCTTCCCAAATCAGATGAGAATGCTCCCAAAGCAGATGTAAAGAAGAGAATGGAAGAATGAGCAAGGAACAAATGAAAATGTTGGGCTATTTATACTTGTTGTGAATTAACAAGATTAATCCATGTGTTTGTGTGGCCAACAAGGAAGAAATCATGGCCCTACATGTGTTAGGAACTGATTTGTAGCCTTGAAGAACTCTTAAACTTGGCCTCCACACAAGAAAATTGCATAAACAGCCCCTGAATTAGCAACAGATTGCTTAAAACAAGTTTCTGGTTGCTGGGCTGTTTAGGTGGCCCGCGTAAGTAATGGGGGTGGGCTTACGCGCCCCGCCTGGGCTCCCCAGATCAGCAAAGTTTCACAAATTACGGCTTTGGTCCCTGCATGCTTTTGATTCCATTTTAGGAACTTTTGACACCCGTTAAGTCATTTTCAAGGCTCTACAAGGTCAATAAAGTTTAGAGGACTCAAAATATGCTTGGAAAACTCTCGGATGTCGGCTCGTTTGGTCGTACGGTCGCGTTGTTCGCTAAATTACGACGAAACTCAAACGGACGCGAAAACGAACCAGATTAAGCGACGAATGGTATTTTTGCATCACTAAAATAAAAATATTTTAGTGTGAACAAAAATTTTGGATGTCTAGATGGGGTCAGAACGTAAGATATGCGCGAAAATGCAAACTTACGTCGTTTTTCACACTTTTAGTCCCTGTAAGATCATGTAAGTATGTTTTCGCACACAAAACCTATCAAGGCTTATTTCTAAGCTATGTTTAGGTTATATATGGTATGTTTAACTTATGATCATGTTCTAGACTGTACGTTGTCTTACGAAAAGGCAGACTTTTGCAAGTTGACGTAAATAGTCCCTACGAGCGAATAAACTTGTTTTTGCCATACCAAAGCCTTCAAAACTTATTTCTAAGTTATGTAAAGGTTATTTAAGATATGTTAAGTTTATTTTACTGTTCCGGAATGTTTTTCGCGTTAAACTGATCGTGTTTACACATCAGTTTGCGTATAACTCCCCTGAAAGCGATATAGAGTTCAAAATCGATCAAAAACCAAAATGTGGATAAAATCAAACATAAATGGCAAACATTGGGATCAAAACACATTTTTTTATTAATATTGTATTGTTCAGAGTCTGTACAATGATTACACAAGCACATATGTCACAGCTGAGGGGGGTAAACAAATCAAGAAAAATAAAGTTGCATTATTAAAGAAAGAATTTGATTTGCTTGATAGTTTGAAAGGTGAATCAGTTTGACAAATGATAGAGAGATTTGGTCATCTAAAAATTGAACTTGATCGTTTTGGCATTGTTAAAACTCGAGAAGAAATAATTGATAAGATCATAGAAGCGTTACCACGAGCTGATCAGTGGCAAACGTTTGTATTCATATTGAAAAATGATGCTTTATATGATACAATTTCTCTTGATGTCTTGATAGAAAAGATAGAAAGTCATGAGCTTGAATTGCAAAAGCAGAACAAGATGAGCAGTTCTTCGCATCAACAGAATGTCGGTCTTTATTACAAAGGTGTAACACCTTCGCTAAAAGTTAGTGAATCACCAAAAACAGCATTCGGTGGTGTGAAAACAAAAGAACCTTCGACAAGCTCATCAAGCTACAATCCGGGATATCATTCGTCTTCATAAAAAACAAGTGTTGGAGAATTTGAAGAAGTTCTCTGCAACATTGCTCTCAAATTGAAGAATTCTCCGTCTCTGAGCATCACTAAAGCCAAGCAACAAATGAGTTTCCTTGCATCTGTTCTGGAATCATATGAAGGTCTAGTAGCTGGCAAAATTGGAAATTCTGAATTGACCAAAGAAGACTATGACCAGATTGATCCGGAAGAGATGGAACTTATTGATATCCGCTGGTGTTTGGCTAGTTGCAGCCGCAGAGCTCAGAGATATATGGAGATTACTGGAAAGCAGTCTATCGGTGGTCTATCAACTAAGCTAGGATTTGATAAATCCAAAGTGACTTGTTTCAAATGCAAGCAAAGAGGTCATTTCAAGAGAGAGTGTCATATTTCTGCATTTGATGGAAATGAAAATCCTTTTAATGATGATCATTATAGAAAGGCGATTTACCACTGAAGCAAAGATGAGCCGAAAATGATTGAAAGCAAGAAGAAAGCCTTACTTATCCATCAAGATGATGAAAAAGTAGCAGAAGGATTCAGTTGGGACAAATACATTCCATCTGATTCAGGATTGGCTGCTGAGATTGAGAAAAGAAATGAAGAAGATTGTATTGATGAAAAAGTCACAGCTCATGGCAGAAAAATATCCCAAGGCAAACATTATGTTTTTGTTGCTGAAGTCAAAGAGAAAACCAGAGAAGAGATTCTGAGTGAGAAAATGTACAGAGAAAGAAACATTTCTTGGAATAGAATGGATGAAATGCAAGAAGAATTTGAAAGTGCAGTAAGCAACAAGAGATGGGATAAGAAGCGAGAATGCTATGTCAACAGAAATGGTGAACCTGTTGTTCCCAAAAAGGACATAGTTTTTGATGATGTTCTTTTAGTAATCCGTCGATCCGTTGAGTACTATACAAATGTTGGAAAGGATAAAACATATGTGAAAAAGTTTGAAAAACTTCTTAGAGATGTTATGACTTCAAGTCTGAGGAAGAGGGATGAAGAGAGAATGAAGAAGAATGTTGATGAGATGGTGAACAATTTGAAGAAAGTTGCTGAAGAAGCTAAAGACGAAGTTGTGAAAGTGGAGGATGTGAAGATAGTAGAGGAAGTTAAGGTAGAAGAAAGAGTTGATGAAAAAGAAGCTGTTACAGAAGAACAACAAGTTGAAGAAGCTGAGGAGAAGCTAGAAAGTTCGGGTGAAGTGAAGAGTGATGCTGGTGCTGGTGATGAGAAAAAGAAAGATGATGATCAATCGGAAGTTGCAGTAAACACTGAGGTGCCAATCACTGACGTAAATTCTGATTCTGAAACTCAAATCAAAATCGTTGAACAGTGCAAGAAATGCATGGAAACATGCAGTGCTTGTACTGAGAAAGACGAAAAGTTCAGAATAAGAGATGTTGAATTTACAAAGATAGAAGAAGTTTTCAAAAATAAATACAAAGAAATGTTTGGAAATGAAAAAGTTTTGAAAGAAAATGATGAAAAGATTTCAGAAAATTGTAAAAATTTAGAAAAAGAAAATGAAAGTTTGAAAGAAAAAGTTTTGAAAATGACAGAAGAATGTTTTCCAAAGGAAAATGAGTGTCAAGAAATGAAAAAAGAATATGATTAAATAAAATTGGCTTACCACATTACAAAAGAGTTATATGAAAAAGTGAAGAGTCAAATGAAACCTATTCAGTCAAGACTAAATTACTGTTCTGAAACAACTAATATGCTTAATCGACAGTATGAAATAAAGCAACAAGTTGTAAACTCTTACATTGAGGATGTTGCTAAACTTAAGCGTCAGATTGCTGATTTAGAACAGGATAACAACAAGTTAAAAAGTTATCATGCATCGTCATATGTGCTTGAAAGAATTTTCAACATAAAACCGGATGGGAAAGATTCTAAGCAAAACAAGAAAGGTATTGGCTCAGAGTTTCATCAAGTTCCTCCACCGGAAAAGTTTGTATTTTATGATGATGAAAAGGTCGAAAAAGCTTTCAACATGGTAGATCAATTGCCAGATAACATTGACGTAACCTATTCCAAATCGGATGACTCTAGTGATTCAGAGGTGGTAGGTAAGGTCGTTGAAAGTGTGTTGAAAGAAGAGTCGGTTGAAACAGGTAAATCTGAATCACAGGATGATAATGAAGGTAAATTTCATGATGGATATCTGAAAAACTCAAAATCTGAGAAAAATTTGGATGATGATTCAAAAGGATTGGTTTATACCATGATTGGATCAGACAAATTATTCTTAGACATTGTATTCCCGATTCAGAATGTGATTTCAGACAAGATTGACAAAGTTTTCAAAATTTGCTGGAAAGTGTCACAAAAAGTTTTATAACAAATCTGGTTTCAAGAAGAAAAACATGAAGGCTGGGTTGGGTTATAAGAAGAAACAAAGTTGGAATAAAAATGAAACGCAAAATTATCAGGCAAAGATGAATTTTGTTCATGGAAAAAGTTCAGAAGAAGAAAAAGAACTCCAATTTAGACGACAGTCTAATGAAGAATTCTATGCTCAGAAAAAGAAACAACCACAGGTCAAAGATGTGTCCAAGAGAACATGTTTCAAATGTGATCAAACTGGACATCTTGCACGCAAGTGTTCAAATCTGAAACCTATTGATGTTGAGAAAAAGAAGTCTGATAATGTGGAAAAACAAGAATCTGAGGATGTGAAATACCGGTCAACCAGATTTGATCCAAACAAACTTGGGGGTACAAGACAAACAAGTTTGCTTCGAATCAAACTTGGAAATCCAAACAAACTTGGAGGTACAATACAAACAAGTTTCCTTTGAATCAAACTTGGAAATCAAATCCGAATAGGTTCGATTCAAGACAGACCTGGAAATCTCACACACCCAGATTTAGAACAACACAAAGTTGGAGAACAAATGTCGATGCAACAAAATCACAACAGTTTTGGAAAACAAATGTTGTTTAAAATCAAAATGTTCAAAAAGATTCACATTTTTACAAGCGAGGTACACCAAAAGATCAAACATGGTCGGTTAAGAAACCGAAGACTTCGGTAAACGACGAAAAAGTTGAAGTCAAAATTGATAAAGTCTTTGTGAAAGATGACAAAGATTTTCCAAAGTTAAATGAAATATATTGTGTTGAAATGCCTAAGGTCAAGCAGACCTGGGCTAACTTGTTCAAGTGATTGAATTAGTTGAATGTGCAGTTGCTTAAGAAAACTGAAGATTGTGAAAATGGAAATCGGAGCTGCCTGGCACAACGGGAAGAGGAGGCTGCTGAACCATGTGTTGGTTGAAACAGGGAGTTTGTTTGATTTCTGTACATAAATAAACAATATTTCAAAAACCCTAAAAATTTAAAAATTTAAAAACCAAAAATTTGTTTTAGTTTGTCAAAAATTTGAAAAACCAAAAATATGTTTATTTTTAAATTTGTCAAAAAATTCAAATATTCAAAAATTTGTTACTTGAATATGCCGAAACCCTCATGGCGGAACAAACATGATTAATTTCACAAGATTGAAAAACGGTACAAACTTAAATGAAAAAGCCTAGTTCTAGTGGGAAACGCGAGATGTAGAAAATGCATGGCGAGACGAAGCTATCAGTGTCGGTTTGTCAATTTTTTTTTAATGATTTTGCATTTTACGGGGAGTAATATTGTCAGAAAATCCAAAAACATTAGAAAATTTGAAAAAGTCAAAAACATGATAAAATTCAAAAATGAGTTTTTGCGTAAAAAGAGGAAATGATAGTACATCAGTAGACAATTACAGTACGCTAAAGAAATGGAAAGTTAAAAAGCAATAAACAATCTCACTAAAGATGTGACAATAGGCTCAGCTAGACTAGTAGATTTGCGATAACGATACAAACTTAAATGAAAAAGCCTAGTTCTAGTGGGAAACGCGGTTGAAAGCATAATACTTAGTTTTATCCTTCGTGACTGTGTACCTACTCGGTAATCGCTGAATGCTGAAAGAGCATAAAACCGGTCAGTTTGTGAACTTTCACAACTTGCTGAAAAAGTCACTGTGATTGTGCATTTCATTTTGCAAAGATTTAAACTTGTTTTATTTCTTTATTTTGTTTAAGCTTTGGATCACCTCTGCGTATACGGGAGTATCGAACTGGTGGTTAAAGCCTAAACAATTTCAACTTGTTTTTATTTCTTATTTTGTTTAAACATTGGACTTTCTCTGCGTATCGAAAGATCGACCTAATTGTTAATGTTTAAACATTCTGCGTTGTTTCTACACATATCACAGTTGATGAAAGTTTTAAAGCATTACTTGAGTTAGTGTATTGCATGATGAGAGGATATGTTGAGATCGTGGGGTCCATAAGAATTTAGTGCAAATTAATATACCTTAACGTATCGGTAAGCATTTCGAAAGTTTTTAGATTGAGTTTAAGTGGACAATAATAATGTCAATCAATGTGAATTGTTTAAAACTTAAAGTGTTTAAAGCTCAATGGTGCTAGTGACTTGTCATAAACTGATATGATCCTCTAACGTGAACTCAAACAAAATATTGTCTGTAAATATGTTTGTAAATATTTCTTTACTGCTTTATGTTTCAGAAAATTAAAAAAAGATTTTTGATTTCGCTTTATTTTCGACAACCGATGTCTAAGAAATGAGTTCCAAAATCTAAGTATGCTGATCGTGTTTCTGAAAATAAAACAAGTTCATTAATTTGAAACTTGAAATTTTAAAATCAAAAATAAAAAACAGTTTGTGATATCTCCAAGGTCATTAATTTGGACTTGGATGATTAACCGTGAAGGATTTGGATTCTTAGATTGTTAAAATCTATAAAAGAGTCAGTTTTCAATTTTGGATACTTAATACTGCCAAATCTTTGAAGTTTATTAATAGGGGGAGAGTATCAAGTGAATCCTGGATATATTCATATTATTATATCTTAAAGCCAGGATCTTGATTTAGAAAGTTTAAAAGAGCCAGGTCACAATTCCTGGATAATCGAATGTTCAAAATGTTTGTACTTATAAATGTTTGAGAGTTGCAGATACTAATCCAGACTACGATCCCAACAGCAGAGTCTAAGGGGGAGTCTGAAGACGAGCTCAACGCAAGAGGAAGCGTGGATTGAAGGAGATTGTATACGGAAAGCCAGGTGTCGATCCCAAAGCACGGAAGCTTGACGAAAGGGGGAGCCTGATGAAGAAAAGAGTCTACAGAAAGGGGAAGTTGAAGCTGAAGACAGATCTACGGGGATTTTGTTATAGCAAGAGGGAGTCTACGTTGATGAAAACATGTTAAAACTTCAAGAAGACTCAAAGAGAGAGAAAGACAAGACGCTACGAGATTGACTGCGGCAATATCCAAGGGGGAGTCTGTTAGTGCATTTGTCTATCGCCTTCGTCAATCCGAGCCGTAGCGAGAAACTTAAGATAACAAGTTTATAGTGTTATAACTAGTCAAAAGGCAAGGTGGCAATCTTGTAATTAAAGAAAAGTCTCAATAAAGCCTTGGACTATATATAGGGAGGTTATGTCATAGATTAGAAACTTTATGCTCATTTGACATTTGGAGAGCACTAGATCTAGAGAGAGATTCTAGAGAGAAAAAAGTGAGTCAAGGTGCTTGTACTTGTCATATTTCTAATAGAGTTACGTTTATATTACGTATTGTGTGTTAGATGACGTTCGTGTACGGTTTCCGCACGTCTCACGTTCATTTCGCAATCGTTTCGGAGTCAAGACCGGTCCTACAATTTATGCAGTTGTTGCGCAATTTGTATGCCCATTTTCCTAGCACCTCATGTATCAAGTATGGGCCTTCCCATTTTGGTGCTAGCTTTCCCGGGCGTTCGGCATTTTAAGCCTCATTGTCTCTGAAAACGTATGCACCTGGAGTGTAGGTACAAATGCGTACTCTTGCATTGTAGTACCTCTCCAGTTGTGTCTTATACTTGGCCTCTTTGATTCTCGCGATTTCACGTCTTTCTTCTAGCAGGTACAAGTCTAGACGGCGCTCCGCCTCGTTATCAATCTTGTTAACTGTTGATAAGCGTGGCGAGGGGAGGCCTATCTCTGCTGGGATAACCGCCTCCGAGCCATAGACCAAGCTGAAAGGGGTTTCGCCAGTGCTTTTTTTTGGCATGGTTCGATGAACCCACAGAATGCTAGGGAGCTCATCTGCCCAGCCTCTTCTCTTGGTGCCCAGGCGAGCCTTTATCCCTTCGACGATACTTTTGTTGACACTTTCTACTTGATCGTTTCCCTGAGGGTGCGCAATGGAAGAGAAAGTGTGCTCGATATTCAGCTCTTTCATCCATTCTTGAAGGTCTTCCGAAGCAAAGTTGGTGCCATTATCGGTTACGATCTTGAGTGGGAGGCCAAACCTACAAATGATGTGTTCCCATATGAATTTGCACACCATCATTGCAAAAGTTGAAGCGAGGGCTTTGGCCTCCACCCATTTAGTGAAATAATCAAAGGCAACAATTATGAACTTCACTGCTCCAGGAGCTTCAGGGAAAGGTCCCACCATATCAATCCCCAACTGCTGGAAGGGCCAGGCTGTGGACACAGGGATTAGGTCATTCTTTGGGCGCAGGGTTTTTGGAGCGTGCCTTTGACAGGAGTCGCATTTGCGCAACTCCCTTAGAGCGTCAATGTGCATCCCTGGCCAGTAGTAACCAGCGTTCATTATCTTTGCTACGACCATGCGCGGGCCCACATGAATGCCGCAGATGCCTTCGTGTATCTCCCTGATCAGGTAATTTCATCTTGAGGGTCCACGCAACGCAGTAGTGGCCCTAAAAAGGATCTTCTGTATAGGATTCCTCCATTCATCTCATAGAACATCACTTTGTTTTGTATCTTTCTGGCCTCTGCCTTGCTTTCAGGGAGAATTCCTTCGTGAAGATACTGAATGATAGGGGTCATCCGTGATGGTGCTCCTATCTCGATTACATTGACTTGGCGCAAAAAAATAGAAGGGTTTTTTAAGACTTCGATTCTTACATCTTTAGCAAGATGTTGGAAAGCCGTTGAAGCAAGCTTGCTTAGCGCGTCGGTTGGCTTGTTCTCTGATCGATTGATATGAACAACCTTGTAAGATTTGAACTGTTGAAGCAACTCTTTCGCTTGCTCTAAGTACAAGGCCGTAACTTCATCCTTTGCGTCATATAATCCGTTAATTTGACTTGCGATCAGGAGAGAATCAACATGCGCTTGTAAGTTTTGCGCTCCCATCTTGATGGCCAGGCGCAGACCTGCCAAAAAATGCCTCATATTCTGCCTCATTGTTGGTATTCTTTAAATCCAACTTGATGGCATAAGTGAACTCATGTTTCTCTGTGCTAACAAGGCGCAACCCAGCTCATGCGTCGTCTTCATTCGAGGCTCCATCTGTGTATAGCAGCCATAATTCATCTGATGTGTTTTTGATGGGAGTATCAACAACTACACACTCTTTGATCTTATCTTCTGGGACTTTAGTGATGAAGCCCGCTAATACTTGGCCTTTAATGGCTGGGCGTAGCCTGTACATAATATTGTGGCCCCCCAGCTGGATTGCCCACTTTGCTAAACGACCTGACGTCTCCGGTTTTTTGCAAGATTGTGCCAATATGGAAGTTAGTGAGTACGATGATTACATGCCCAGTGAAATACCTGCGCAGCCTCCTGGAGGCGTGTAGTAGGGCGAGCACTAACTTCTCCATAGTTGAGTATCATGTTTCTGGATCCGTGAGCACCCTACTAACATAGAAGATTGGAGTTTGAACTCCATCTCTTTCTACCAATAATACCGACCCAACTACCTTGTCCGAAGAAGACAAGTACAAAATGAGTGGTTCTTTCTCGAATGGCGCGGTTAAGGTAGGGAGCTTGATCAAACATTCCTTCATTTGTTGGAAGGCTGCTTCTGCTTCGGCCGTCCATTTGAACTCTTGCTTTTTCACGCAGTTGCACAAGGTACTTATAAAAGGGTAGGATTTTGCAGCATAGTTTGATAAAAAACGATTGAGCGTGGCTAGGTGTCCGACCAATCTTTGCAATTCTTTGATTGTGCGCGGTGATGGCATCCGCTCAATGGCTTGAACTTTTTCGGGGTTGACTTTAAAACCGCCGTTTGTAACCACAAAGCCTAAAAACTTGCCTTCCTCCATACCAAAGGAGCATTTTGCTGGATTCAGCTTCATATTCAAGCTCCTTAGAGAATTGAATGTCTTCTCCATGTCTTTTAACATCTGGTCCTCCTCGGGACTTTTGATAACAAGATCGTCGATGTATACTTCGATATGTTTTCTAATGTCATCAGCAAATATCGTGTCCATCAGTCGCTGATAGGTTGCGCCAGCATTCTTGAGCCCGAAGGGCATCTTTGTGTAACAGAAGATTCCGATATCAGTGCGGAAAGCTGTCTTATCCTCATCCTCAAGCGCCATCTGGACTTGATGGTACCCCTTGTAGCAATGTAGAAAGCATTTCCACCAATACGACGCGAGAGAGTCTATCTTCTTGTCGATCTCAGGCAATGAATAACAATCTTTGGGGCATGCCTTATTGAGATCTGTGTAATCAACACACATGCGCCATCCTCCGGAAGACATCTCTACCATAACAGGGTTTGCCACCCAACTTTGGTAGCACACCTCCCTCAGTATACCTGCCTTTAGCAGTTCACAAACCTGCTCATTCATGGCTTTGGTATTATCCAGTCCTAGGTTGTGCCTTCTTTGTACCTTTGGCTCGACGGAAGGATAAGTGTTCAAACAATGTTCAGTGACGTCGCGCGGAACACCGGTCATGTCGGCCGGGGTCCATGCGAAGATGTCCATGTTTCTGAACAGTAATTGCTTGAGGTGCGTCCTAATACTTGCTGATATTGCGTGGCCTATTGTCACCGTCTGTTCTGGGTACTTTCGGTTCAAGACCCACTTTTCTGGTTCGGTTGTTGTACTTTTTGCTGATTTGACTGGGCGCACATCCTCTGCTGCCATCACCTCTTTCTTTGAGTAGATAATCGCCACCCCCGTCTCAATTGGAAAGCCAATGGCTGAGTGGGGGGTGGAGGTTACCATGTTCATTTCCCCTTGAGTTTCTCGCCCAATTAAAAAGTCATGCCTTGATTTGACTGGCATTACCATAAAGTTTACGTTTGTAGTTCTTGAATGTTTCCCGTCGGAAAGCGTGAGTGGGAAACTGATCTGGCCTTGTGGGAAGACTGTCTCATTGCAAAATCAGGAGAGAGGGTAATCTACAGGCTCGAGGCGCACCTTATCCTCATCATCAAACTGGTTGAAGCATTGTTCGTAAATGATATCAGTCGTGCTTCCTGGATCAATGAAGATGTACTCTGTCTCATAGTAGCCTATGATGCCGGTAATGACAACGGGGCGCGTTGCTCGTGGACTCCCGCACACGACCGGGAAGATGACTTGTTGTTCTTGCCATGCTGGTTCAAACAGGCGCTTGCCCTTGCTTTTTGCGCTGAACTTCGGTCCGTTGACCATGTGTGTCTCTAGGCGTCTAACCTTCTTCTGGTTTACATCATCATTCCGTTGAATCTGGCGTGTCTCTTTGCGCACATTCTTGACCAAATGGCTTAATTTGCTTCTCTTCAGCGCCTTCTCGATTTTGAGCCTCAGACTAATACAATCATCAGTTAAATGACCCGTGTCTTTGTGGAAATCACAGTAAAGATTCGGGTCTTGGCCATTTTTATTCGACATCGGCTTGGGCGCTTTAAAGTCATGGTTCTCCGTCATGAGCACTTCTTTGGGTGTTTTAGTGAGCGGAGTCTAGTGTTTTTCACGGTTCTCGTTCTTGACGGCCTTTCGGTAGCCGATTTTGTCAATTGTTTCTTGCGTGTCTTCTTTGTAGCGCAGTCGTTCTTCATAACCACCGGATTGTCCTGACTTCCATCCAGGGTTTCTGTTCTTATTGCGCTTGCCATATTCGTGCGAATTTGCCCTTGATAAACGATCTTCAGAGTTGGAATTTTTACCTCCTGCAAACGATTCTTCGGTCTGTGCAACGATCTTTGCAGCAGCCATGAATTTGTCCCATTCCTTGGGCATTCCATCCTAGCCAGTGATAGTCCTGATTAGACTATCTCAACGGATGGCTTTCTGGAAATGGGCGCGCATCAATTGTTCACTTACACCTCCGATTTCAAGACACTCTTTATTGAAGCGAGTGATGAAATCTTCTAGCCCATCGTTTTCTCTGCGCCAGATATCTGTCACTTCGGATGAATCGCGCTGATAGCGCCTCTGCTGGCTAAATTGGGCTATAAATTGGTCTCTGAAGTCGACCCATGACTTGATTTTTCCCGATGGAAGGCGCCCGCGGCCCCTGTTAAAGTTTGGACGAACAGATGGCACCACATCGGCATGGTCCATTGTCCTAAGACACCAACACTTGTGAATACTCAAACATGATCGTCTGGGTCAGTGAGACCGTTTAATTTCCCTGCGGTTTACGGTAGCTTTGCTTTTTCTAGCGGGGCCAGAGCGATGCTCCTGATAAACTTCGTGTGCTCTGCCGCTTCTGCTGGTCAGTAGACAAGACTGAAATCACGTTCTACTTCTTCGTTGTATGCCGCGTGTGGCCTTGTCTTGTAGGACTCATGATTTCTTTGTAGGCGGTTGAAAACTGATGAGCCTTCGTCTTCTTGCCATGTAGGATCATCCGGATCTATGTTTTGCCATTCATCGTTGATGTTGCGCGGCCCTAGCCGGCTATGCAACATACGTCTTTGTTGTGCGTATGACGAATGATCATAATAACTGTCAGTCTCTGCATGTGTGTCGCGCGTGTCATGCACGCTTGGTCTTCTTGCAGGAGGAGGTCTGAACTACCCTTGAACATTTTGTTGTGGTGTAGTTTGGTACGCCCCTCTTGTAGGTCCCGGGGGTGTTACTAACAAAGGCTCTGCTTGCAATATTGCTTGCTGCGCACTGAGCGATTGATACACAGCATTCAGAGTGGCTTGCTGTTTGGCATACCATGAGGCCAGAGTTTCGCCTTCTGGCAAGCCTAACAATGTCAATACGCTTGAAGGTTTCGTGTTTGATGGACCAGCGGTATTACTCATTGGGGTAGTCGTTTGATTGATGCAATTGATACTCGCGCGAGGTCCCCCAACGATTGTATCTTCGGCTTCAGCGATTTCCTCGATGTGGAGGGCTCGGACGTGCGAGTTGTCTTTGCCCTGGCCCACATGAGAGTTAACGCCGAAACCGAAATCTGGAATATCCCTTGACCATCCATGATCAAAGACTGAAAACTCTGAAAACTCAGAAAAAAGAAGATGAAGTGAATGTGAAAATCAGTGGGCACCAATGAAGAAACACGTAACTAATTTTAAGTCTAATTAGTTTGGTTTATGTTTCAATCATGATGGTTAATCTTCTTAAGTTTTCCTGAGCTCCGATGAGATCCGTTCTTCCTGCAAAACAGCAACACCGTTAGCTCGTTAAGAGGGGAATATGGTGTTGGTGCATATGTCTGTCGACTTCGTCTTATATCGAGTCTTGTAATTGTTTAGATAGATCAGGGCATGAAATACGAGAAATCTGAAAAATATAGGTTGAGGACCATTTCGCACGAAATGGTGAAGCCATTTCGCACGAAATGGTGAAGCCATTTCGTGTGAAGTCTGTTCCGCACGGAATGGTGTGTCTATAAATAGTGCCTTGTTCATTTCATTTGTAACGATCTGATTCTGGTGTCGAAGTGCTGCCGAAGTATCTCCAGGCTGTAAAAACGTTGTGTTTTCAATATAAGAGATAGTTTAAAGTGAATCTTGGCAAATCAGCTGAAACAACTTCGATACGACTGAATTCCGCCTCTTGTATTGACGAGAACTTTTCTAAACGACTCGTTTTGGTCGTGCAAACGATCCTACAAGTGGTATCAGAGCTTAGGAAGAAGAGTTCTTACCATTTCAGCTGAAAATTCTGATTTCTGCACCTTCTTTTCAAAATTAACTGAGTTTTCACGGATAAAATGGCATAATTTTCAAATATAATGTGCGTAACAGTGTTTTAACAAACCCTTGAAAGTTTCAGACTTAAAATCGGACAAAAACTTGATCAATTTGTCAAAATTATGGCCGATATGATGATGTTAGCAGCATTTTGCACGAAATGAGTTTCTCATTTCGCACGGAATAAATCATTCCAGCTCCATTTCGCACAGAATAACCTCAGTCACATTTATTTCGCACGAATTGGAAGGTTTAGTTCCCATTTTGCACAAAATCAGCTCATTTCGCTTCAAGTTAGTATTTCGCTTGACCATTTCGCGTGAAAGCCATTTCATTTGAAAGTCTGTTTTGTAATGAAACGGGCACCATGCAAAAACCGCCAAAGCTCATGAATATTGAGGAGTATAAGGGATGGAAGGAGCGATTCGAAAATTGGGTTCAAGCAAATTACTTGGATGCTTGGGAATGTGTTGAAACAAAATATGTTAGACCGGTAAATGATGATGAAGAGGTTATTGCTATTAAAAATCTAAGTGCTGAGGAGAAAAAGAAATACAAAGATGAAAAGATGATGACTAGTCTATTACATCAAGCTGTTAAAGAAGATATCTTGGTTTTACTACAACACAATGGAAGTGCATATTCAATTTGGAAAGCATTAAAATCGAAGTTTGTTGGAACTAAAGAATTGATCAAGAACAAAAAATCGCTTTTGAAAAAAGAGTTTGATCTATTTCGTGGTTTAAGAACTGAAAACACCAAGCAGATCATAGAAAGATATTGCAATTTGATAGTTAACATGAAGAGGTTAAGCATCACAAAAGATAATGAAGAATTGATTGAAAAATTGGCTGATGCATTGCCATATGATGTTTGGGGCACATACCTGATGATGTTGAGAAATAAGAAAGATTTCAGCAGCCTAACACTAGGTAAGTTTATTGAAAAACTTGAAGCTCAAGAGATGGAACAACGGAAGATTTCAAGAATGAAGGATTTTGATGGTGAACAAGATATTGGGTTATATTACAAAGGAGGTATCAGTGGTAAGACCAACATGTCACCAAAGATTGAAACTGCATTCAACACTAAAAGTTCTTCTGGAGGGTCGTCTCAAGGATCAAACAGCAAAACGGGATTTTCTTTATATTCATCATTTGATCCAAACTTTTCAGCAACCAAGAATGGCAAGATGTTACAATGCAACATTGCATTAAACCTTGAGAATGCTCAGAATTTCTCGGAAGAGGTTGCAAAAGGTCACATGTCTTTGTTGCTGACTGTGTTAGAGTCATATGAGAGTTTAGTTGCAGGACGGATCTGAAATCCAATGTTGACAAAAGAGGATTACGATCAGATTGATGCTGAGGAGATGGAGTTAATGGATATAAAGTGGTGTTTGGCAAGTGTGTTAAAAAGAACTGAGAAATTCAAACTAATTACAGGAAGAGATGACTTCCGTGATGCTAATGTTTCTACTTTAGGTTTTGACAAATCTAAAGTTACTTGTTTTCGTTGCAGGGAAAAAGGGCATTTCAAGCGAGAATGCACAAACCGCGAAGCAAGTGGAGCTCAAAATTCGTTCAACAACATTGATTATTATCGGAAAGCGATTTATCATCAAGTTGCTCAACAGCCACTTCAAAAACAATCGTCACAAACTGTACATGCTAGGAAGGAAATTGAAGAATCAAAGAAAACTTATTGTCTCAATCAAGATAATGAAGGATCATCAAAAAAAAAATCAGCTGGGACAAATACATTTTAGCGGACAGTAAAGCATGTTTGATTAATCAAGATGATGAAAGATTACCAAAAGGTTTTAGTTGGGATGACTATGATCCTAACAAGACTTCAGATCATAAAGCTTTTGTTGCTCGAGTTGGTGAAGACATTGATAATGATGATTATTATGCAAACAGAATGATAGAGCACTTAAGAATGCTAGAAGAGAGTGATGACAGTGATGATAAGAAAGTTCGAGTGAGAAAGAAGAAAGCTAAAAAACAAGTTAGCAGTGATGATGAAGAAGTTCGTGTGATAAAGAAAAAGGTACAAGAAGTTCCAGCTTTCACAGTTTAAGCAGAAGCTGATGCACGAAAGGTTCCTGTGAAATGTGAAACCTGTGAAACAGCGAAGAAGCAAAACAATAATTTGATTCATAACATGAACAGACTGAAAGAATCCTATGATGTTCTAAACAAAGAAATGATTCAATACAATCAATCAAGCAGTGAACAAGCAACAGCTATGAAGAATCTTCATGGAGCTTTCATGACAAAGCAGAAAATCGTCAATAATTACATTGAGAAATGTGCTGTGCTGGAACAGAAACTGGAAACCCAAAGGATAGAAACAGAAAGGGTAAACAGGTTGTTAAAAAGTTACTCATGTACTTCTTATGTTATTGACAGGATTTATCCAACTGTTGAAGGCATGAAGGCGTTTGAAGAAGAGGATACTGAAGAAAAGAATTCTGGTAAGAAACATAGTGCCAGTTATACAAAGTGTCCGCCTCCGCTTGAAAATGGATATTCTCCACGAAATCCTAATTCGGAGAGAGTCAAAGAGGCAACCAATTTACAATGGGAATCTGAGTCTTCAGATAATTTTCCAGACAACATTGATGTCACTTTCACTTCGTCTGATACTGATCATGAGTCAGAGTTAATAAAGAAAGTGGTCGATTAGGTGTTGGATAAAGATGAAACCGAGGAGTCAAAGTCGGATTCAAACTCAGAGTCAAAGTCTGAAACATCAAGTTCAACAGTCAAAAAGGGCAAACGGGTTTATAATAAAGAATTTTTATTATCACAAAATAATTTGAATGATGAAACATTCAAAGTGGCTTATACTTTAGATGATTCTGACAAATTATTTTCTGATGAAGAATTTCCAATAAGAGGTGTCAAAACTGAAATGATCAAAAAGGTTTTCAAACTAACAGAAATTAATATTTCTGAAATAAAAGATGTAAATCTTTCTGAAAAACCTAAAAAATACACTTCAAGAGTACAACAAAGAGAAAACAAGAAAAAAAGGGTTACAGTTCTGGTTCGGGTTATCGAAAGAAACCAAACCATAACGGTAATTTCAAAAAGAAAGGACTTGGTTTTATTCCATCAGAAAATCATAAAAATGAGAACATTTCTAAAACAAATACAGTAATTGTTTCAGGGACAAGTACTAAGGAATAACAGAAAAGCTCATTCTGGAAGCAATCAAACAAAGAGTTCCTTGCAAAGAAGCAAGAAGAAATGTAGAATGGCGTTGCTCAAAAGAAGGAGACAAGGATCTGTTTTAACTGCATAGTAATTAGCCATATTGCCAAAAATTGTCCAAAGGCAATTAAAACAAAACAGTGAGTCTCTGATAAACTCAAAGAAAAAGTTGTTGAAAAGAACACAACACCAACCAAGACATTTAAAATTTTTGAAAATTCTACATTTGAGGTTGGTGAATGTTCAAAAAATGTTTATAAAAGAAAGGTGAATCTTAACAACCAAAAGTGGGTTGTTAAGAAATCTGATAGCAGTTCTAGCGATGATTCTGATTCAATAAAATCAGAGGAGCTATCTTCTGGTGATGAATCTGATTCCACAAAGTCAGAGGAGCCACAAGTTGAATCAAAAGTTGAAAAATCAGTACCGCCAATGGATGACGCAAACTTTCCACCATTGCGGGCAGAGAATTTTAAGCAAAAAGTTGGAAAGATTGAGATTTCAAATCAATTTTTTTCTGAAAAGAAAGAATTTGATATTGAAAAGGCCTTTAACCCCAAAATGAAACATATTTTTGGAAAAATGATTGATGGGGAGGTCAAAGGGGTAAAGGAATTCTATGAGAAGAAGAAGGAAGGAAAGAAACCGAGTGTTGATAACTCGGAATCTCCCAAGGACCATCAGGCTTGGGAGAATCTCTCTAACTGAAAAGCTTGACTTGCGGGAGCTCCCAGGTTGGTAAGAGTGGAGCAGGAATCGGCATCTTTCTTGAGAAATTCACATTTGTGAAATTTCGATCTACAAGTGGTGTGTTTGTGAATAACCTACAAGTAGTTATTGGTTATTTCTACAAATGGTTAGTCAAGGTCATTAAATTGAACTTGATTTAACTTTCATATAAGTAATGTTTTGAAAAACAATGTGATGAAAACCCCTAACCTATGAATGGTTTGTGAAAATCAACAAAACTAATTTTCCGGAAAAATCATTTTGATTAAAACAAACTTAAGTGTTTTGAAATCACAATGGGAAAATAGTTTGTTGTAAGGGGGAGTTCTGATTGTTTATGCTAAAGAGAATGGAGAATTGAAGCGATTCGATATCTGTTTGTCATTTTATTTTGTACAGTTTGTTTTCAAATTTTCTAAGAAAAATCAAAATTTGAAATATAATTTTGATTTTCGGGGGAGTAAATTTTTCTTTAAATTTCAAAAATTTGAAAATCCAAAAACATGATAAAGTCTATAAAATCCAAAAACATTTGAAAAATAAAAAATGAGTTTTGTTGTGAAAAAGAGGAAATGATAGTAAATCAGTGGACTATCACAGCACACTAAAGAATTGGAAAGTCAAATGTGATAAACGGTCTCACTGATGATGTGCCAGTAGGTTTTTACACGCTTAGTAGATTGTATTCGAGATATAAAACTAAATATCAAACTTACTTATCTCGTGGGGAACATCTCTCGGATATATGGGTAACCCCCAAAATCTTGTTTGAAAGGCTTTCTCTTTCTGACATACTAGGTCTTTGTACGTGGTAATATCTCGGGTATTATACCTGGACATGTAATTTTGCGGGAGCAATAGCCTAGTCCTCGTATAATACTTTGCATAGCGTTAATCATAAAGCACACCCTCAGCATAAAAAAATGATGAAACATTGAAAAATGCTAATCATGTGCTGCTGTAAAGAAGATCCCTAAGGGGGACCCACCTAATGTCGAACCATCATCTCTCTGATTTTGCGGAAGCAATAGCCTGAGCTCTCATGGTCTCGCATTTAACCTTTTTACAGATATCACTAGTGTACATTCACCTGTAAGACTGAATATAGGAGTCTGGGTACAGGAGTATATTCTGAAGTGGGATACGCAAATAAGTTTAAGTCCTTAAAACACTAATCTCGTATCTCAAAACAGTTGAATTTTGTGTGAAAATTTAAATGGATCGGTATATTGACAATCTAAGTGAATCGTTTAGAACTTAAAGTGATTAAAGCTCAACGGTGCTAGTGATGTGTCTCATAAACTGATATGATCTTCTTACACAAACTCTCAAAAATATTGTTTGTATATATTTCTTTACGGCGTTTCTTTTAAAACAAAATCCAAAAAGTTTTTTAGTGTGTTTTAGCATAAATTTTTGAAAATTCAAAAAGATTTTCGACAACTGATGTTGGAAAGCTGATTTTCAAAATTCCGAATGCTAAACATGATGAACTGGTTTGGGAGAGTGTGTTTGAGAACGTTATTCCTACAAGTGGTCATCTGAGTTTATAAATGTTAAATCATTTTGGATGATATTTTAATGAGATTGCTTGAGTTTGAAAGTGGTAAGCAGAGTTTAAAATTGTTAAAATTTAAAATCTGTGAAACTTATGTTTTAGGTAGAGATTGTGCAGGCAGAAGCAGCAAAGTTTCGACTCCTGAAAGACATGTGAAAGCCAGATTCCGATTTCTGTGAACTTTCAGCATGAAGAGAGCCAGGATACGATCTTAGAACCTGTGAGAGTTGAATAGCCAGGTTTTTGATCCAAAACCTGATAAAGAATTCCAGACTGTGATCCCAGCTGATTGAAAGGGGGAGTCTGAAGACATTAAAGCCAAGTTGATACAATAGGGAGTCTGAAGATGTGAGAGCCAGATTCTGATCCTGGAACTATGTTCAAATGCTGATGAACTTAAGGAATCAATAGACCTGATCGAGAGAAGATAAAGTTAGGTTGCGATTTTGATAAAGAAAGTTAAATAGAGAAGGAAAAGAGAAAAGATTGAGGATGCTTACAATGGAGAATACTTTGGAAGAGAGCACGTAAACTGATAAAGATTGAAGACTCAATATACTGAAGACTAGTACTGAAGACTCATCGACATCCAAGGGAGAGTCTGTTGGTGCATATGTGTGTCGACTTCATCTTATATCGGGTCTTGTAATTGTTTAGATAGATCAGGGCACGAAATACGAGAAATCTGAAAAATATAGGTTAAGGACCATTTCGCACTAAATGGAATATCCATTTCGTACGAAATGACAACTTGCCATTTCATATGAAATACCATTTTGTGTGAAGTTTGTTCCGCACGGAATGGTGTGTCTATAAATAGTGCCTTGTTCATTTCATTTGTAACGATCTGATTCCGGTGCCGAAGTGCTGCCGAAGTATCTCCAGGCTGTAAAACGTTGTGTTTTCAATATAAGAGATAGTTTAAAGTGAATCTTGTGCAAATCTACTGAAACAACTTCGATACGACTGAATTCCGCCTCTCGTATTGACGAGAACTCTTCTGAACGACTCGTTTTGGTCGTGCAAACGATCCTACATATGGGGGTTTCCCTCTTAACCAGTCTCTGGCATGAGAATAAGTAACCGCTTTGAGGAAATAAGTGTGTGTTAAAAGTGAGAGAGGAGAGTAGAGAGAATGGAATGGTTAACCTATGCATGAGGGTCCCTATTTATAGCCAGAGAGGTGTAAGAGGAGATGGTCTGATGCGCCTTGGGCCGGAAGGTAACAACAGGGAATATCTTCCTTGTCTCACTTGTAGAGACCGTTAGTGTCTTCTAGAAGATTTCCGGTGCTGGCGCACCATGATTGGAGCCACGTATCCCCGTTGTCGGCCTTGTTGCCCCTCTGCCATCAGCAGGTAAGTGGAGATCATGGGGCAGGTGTCGCCGCCCTCTGATTGGTGCCACATAGGCGTCCTTGTGTAATCTCTATCTCCTGCACGTCAGACGATCGTGGAGAACGATAGAGCACAGCCTGGAGGATGCTGATTGGCTTAAATCTTCTGCCACTTGTACCTTCTGTACTTTCTGAAGCGGCCTCGTACCCTAACTCCTGAACGACCCTTGCTGAGCACGTAACTAGCCCGCGCAGGGTTGTAGTGGCTGAAGGCTCTTACTCAGAACACTAAGTGTAGAAACTGACGTTATTTCTTGTCTAGACCTCGTGTGAGGCCTTGCTCTGCTCGAGTAGCCCGCGCGGGTCTAAGAGATTGGACAGCCTTCTGAGTAAGGAGTATGGTCCAGCGCACGACTTGATTGGCCTGTGCGGCTTTTGGGACCATACCCCTTCAACGTGTTTGTTGCATATTGCTATTTGTGCGATTAAATTTAAAACGTGCACTGGGTAATGCTTGCCCTAACAGGCTTTCCTTGCCATTAACATTGTTCGCCATCGTTACGCGATTTAGGTCCTTGGTGAGCATGCTCAGCATGTCAGAATTTGAAACATTCCTTTGTCACATACGCAATTTGTTACACTCCCGCTATCTTCAGATGCAAGTGTCCTTCAACTAAAACATTTATAAAAGTTAGTAATTTCGACTTTAATGAAGGCCCGTATTATAATACAAGGCTTTTCTACTATACGTGTCAACACACGTAATTTCATTGACTATATCGATCATTTGTTGATTTGATTGGTGTAACGTGTATTACACACGGTTTTCGTAAAGATTACGAAAGTAAACATGTAATTATGATTACATATATGTTGAAAAATACAGTTAAGTTAAAACTTTTACAATTTAAAAATAATACAACATAAGGTAATTGAGTTCGTCGTTTAAAAGTTACGACGAAACGACATGCGGATGCTTTTATCTTGATCGTGTTCGGTTCTTCATTGAGGTTGATCTTCATCCGGGTGCTCTTGGCCTTTACCTATGATCAAAACCAACTTAAAAGTTAGTTTTGATAGTCAAATAACGAGTTTCAACAAGTCCGTAAATCAAAATAACAAAATTTCTTAAAATTTGCCAGCACTAAAGTCTGTCGCGGGCCGCGACATATATTACCTTAGCTTTCGCAGGCCACCACAAGCCGTGGTGGGGCGCGACAAACAACCCTTTCTCCGTCGCGGGGCGCGACGGCCACTTTTCGACAGAATGTTTGTTTTGCTGAGCTGCACTTGCCCAGCTCAATATTTTTACCAAAATTTAAACTTTAAAGTCTCATAACTTTAGTTCTACATATTCGTTTTACGTAATTCTTTTTCCTACGTGTCCGTAATTTAAATACGGACCCGTTTACCATCTTAATTCACATCAAAGCTGAATTATAAGCAAAAAGGCTTATAAATTCTTTATGCCATTATTCGACCCGTTTCAATTATCTACATATTACTTGTTTGTCAGAAATGATTGATTTTAATCCATTTTTACCCATCCCCGGGCTTGTCAGCATTAGCATTTTGTTTCCATTACATGGTTCGCACATGTATCTACATTCACCGGTTCATTTTGTAACTTTTATACACTAAAACCAACATTTAACTTCTTAATTTATTTTGACCCGCTTAGAGGACTTTTAAGCATTTAAGCATCAAAGTCGTTCTTTTCTTTTCGTACTTCACATTCCCATATTGATTAACTACCTATCTACCACCACAACTATTTTTCGTGGTGGATTTAACATAAGGAACCCAAAATCCCAAATTTCACCCTTCGGTTAGTCATTTATGCAAATAACCCATTTTTAGGCATTCAACCCACGAATGTTTATGCCTATAACTTTTATACGTATCTAAGGACTTCAAAATCAATATACAAATTCCTAAACAACCCATGAGGGTCGTTTGCCCAATTTACCCACCGAGGGCGCTTTGGTTAACTTTGTCCCCCATTTTACGAGAAAGGACTTTTGCTACTCATTTGACCAAAATTGTACGTTTAACTATGATCATATTTATACGCACCTGGCTCGGGTCGTACCTTGTCTCAAAATTGCTAATCCATAGTATCTCTAATTCGTAAGACGTCTTATCCTGTGAGCGTATGACTCAACAAACGCATATTAGTCGTTAATTGCCAAATGGTATCAACATTACCATTTGACCCGTTTGGTCTAAACGACC
This sequence comes from Helianthus tuberosus, assembly GCA_030545235.1. NCBI lineage: Eukaryota > Viridiplantae > Streptophyta > Magnoliopsida > Asterales > Asteraceae > Helianthus > Helianthus tuberosus. The sequence goes on along the minus strand of CM060415.1, from coordinate 30,953,233 downwards.
AAATATTTTCCGCTTATAATCTAATGGTGCTTATTTAACATTTCATTAAGTATGTCATTTCGGATCTTTCCTTTTTGCCTACTTGTTTAGATTTCGCAAATCCGTTTCTTACGCGTTTACCCACCATGGCGTATGCCATTTGGTGTCGTTTTAAATTTTGACTTTCATTCATTTTTTCTTGAATAATCACCGTTCTACACTTTTTATTCGTTTAGGCTTACTTATAAAGTAGTCGTTCAAAAACCCATATTTACAATTAGCCTTTTCATGGCTAATTTACCGTTTTACCTCTTTTTACCATTAAACATGATTTTTATCATTTATATTAGTTCTGACCCGTATTATTCCGCGTCGGAAATCATATCTAGAATATCATATTTATCGTATTTGCAACTTATAGAATAACCACATATTCTACAAAAAGGTGTAAGTTTCACTTACCTTGCATCCGGTTATGCGCTTTTCCGCGTACTCGATCCGTTTGACCCGCTTCTTTCCCAAGCCTCCATCTAGCTTGTCAAGAGTCAAACTATCATCATAATTCGTAAGACGGTTAGATTAGTCATTATCACTTACGACTATTCCATCTTGCGAATTCTATGTCGAAACTACTATTCGACGTCATCATTGGTTAATTTGATTTATAAAAGTCATTTACCCTTAATCATACAAAATGCAAAATTTATGTTTTAGGCAATCTCATCAATTATCCGGTAGCCATTATAATGATGCTACCGTTTTAAACTATATATTTTAACCTGGTTCTTTATATTTCCAACACTTCAACTAGTTCAAGCGATTATCAAAGCTAACTTATTTATTTATCCATTTCACAAGAACTAAGGGTTCTCATCTATTAGTGAAACCCGTTCCGTCATATCATTAGCATTCATCCAAACACCTAATATAATCGAGTTCTACATGTCAACTAGTAGATATCATGATTTTAATCATCCATATTCATGAAATTACTAATTTCATTACAACATTCAAGACCTATTCCGAATCATGTATGGTCAAGTACCCAAACTACATATTTGTTTAAGTATCTTGCCTTTACTATCAAATATGATGATTCTAATCACTAGTTAGGCACTAACATCATCATATTGCAAAAATCCACTTAGCTCATACTTGATTAGTTGACTAATCACTAGTTTATGGCACAAATTCAACAAGTTTGCACCTAGGGTTTTGTTTCTAGACTTAAATTCACATCAATTTCACTAAAACATTCAACTTTCATACAAGAATTTCGTTCATGCATGATTATCAAAATTTCAAAATATCACCAAAATATAAATTTCGACATACCTTACGATCCCCTTGACTTGGTGATCGTATATATATATTCAAATCCGAATTTGGCCTTCGATTGATCCTTCACTTTGAAGATTTGGTTGAGTTAGGGTTTCACCCTCTTTTTGTCTCCTGGTGTTCGATCCAGAAAACACACTTTGTGTGTGTGTTTTGTTTTAATAATTAAACTTCCAAGTTTTCCCACTTTGGCCCCCTAAGTTTTGTTAATTAGTAAGTAGGCTACAACCTACTTATAATACAACATAATGTAATTGAGTTCGCCGTTTAAAAGTTACGACGAAATGACATGCGGAGGCTTGTATCTTGATCGTGTTCGGTTCTTCATTGAGGTTGATCTTCATCCGGGTGCTCTTGGCCTTTACTTATGATCAAAACCAATTTAAAAGTTAGTTTTGATAGTCAAATAACGAATTTAAATAAGTCTGTAAATCAAAATAACAAAATTCATAAAATTTGCCAGCACAGAAGACTGTCGCGGGCTGCGACAGATATTACCTTAGCTTTCGCGGGCCGCCACAAGCCGTGGTGGGGCGCGACAAACAACCCTTTCTCCGTCGGGGGGCGCGACCGCCACTTTTTGACAGAATATTATTTTTTTTACCAAAATGTAAACTTTAAAGTCTCATAACTTTAGTTCTACTGTTAGTGCATTATGTATGTAGCTTCCGTCTGTATCAAGTCTTCTGTAATTTGGACATGTATGTGTGTTTTTGTGTATGTATATGTATGTATTTTGACAAAACAGGGAACGGTACGTAAAATGTCAAAGTGTGGTTTGTACATATGACATTCGTTCGGATGGCAATCCGATCGGATGAGCATCCGTTTGGGTGAAACCCAGGCCTAACTTCCTTGTGTTGCCTATAAATAGTGGTCTAGGCTCATTTTGTCAGAACGTTTTTGGCTGATTGTGATAGGGAAGCTCTGTCTGATTCTCATCCGGAACTTTTGTATTTTCACAGTTTATCAATGAAATCAGACATGTTAAGCGTGGATATTGTTATATGCGATTCTCAGACGGTGTCGAGGGATTCCGCACCTCGCCACTGATCGATTCCGCCACGTTCTTCTTCTAGAACCGTTCCTGCGTTGCACTCACAAGTGGTATCAGAGCCACAAGGGGTTGGATCGGAGATAGCTACAGCAGTTTCACCAAGATTTCTACCGTTTTCAGCAAATTTCAATCAAATCTCACAGGAAATTCTGACAATTTCATCATCTCCTTCTATATTTCTTGTTGATTTACACATTTTCACACCTAAAAATCAGAAAAAATCAAAATTAACCTAGATTTTACGGACAAAATTGACTAAAATCGGTATCAAACTGATCGGAATTCATCATAGAACAATCCTACAAAATTTCAATCCAAAATTCGAACTAAAACACCTTCAAATTGATCAAAAACCATGTCGTGTTCTTCGTTCTTGATGACGTTATTCATCCAATCGGATTGCAATCCGATTAGATTGGACTAGTTTTTTTGTTCACAATACACTGCTGACGTCATACTTCATTCGATCGGATTAACATCCGAACGGATAAGTATTGTTGAGAAAAGTTTTCAAGGTTCAAGTGTTACAATCAACGAATGACCATTCGATCGGATCGATCGAATCGCAATTCGACACTTGTGCTATTTGTTGGTTGACAACTTGTTTCGTTATAAATTTGTGTCATCCGATCGAACTGACATTCGATCGGACGACCAATCGATCCAAGTGCTCAAATTTTTGAAAGTTGTGAAATTTTTCTAAGTGTTTGATTTTTCAGGATTTTCAAGATGGGAGACGACTTCTTGAACCCATTCAGTGATATCTTCGTGTATACCACAAACACAGACATAAACACCAATACGAACCCGAAAAAGGCAATCACAGATTCTCTAAGTGTCGATAATGCCCATGGAACTTACAACAAACCACCGAAGTTGATGGCAATTGAAGATTACAACCGATGGGCCAACAGATTTGATGGTTGGTTGAGGGCTTTTGTATACAGTAGCTGGAAGTGCATGAAAAACGGTTTCGAGTCTACAAGAAATGATTATGAAAACTTGGCTGAAAATGAACAAGAGACGTTTGTTGCCGAACAGATGTGTATTGCCCTACTTCATCAATCAGTACAAGATGACATTATATCTCTGATTAAATACACTAATTCAAAAGATTTATGGGGTAAACTGGAAAAGAAATGCATTGGGGTGAAGAAATCATGAAGAACTAGAAAAAATTGTTGAAAAGGAGTTTGACTTATTCGCTTGTATGAAAAATGAGAGTGTTCGACAGATGATTGAAAGGTTTTTCCATCTGAAGGTAGAACTAGTCAGATATGGGATCACAATATCCGAAGATGAGATGGTTGAAAAGTTGTTTGAATCTCTGCCTAATGAGAAAGATTCGCAATACTATGGTCTGGTGTTGAAAAATACCAAACCAATGGCAGATATGACTATTGATTGGTTGATTGAGAAATTCGAAAGTCATGAATTGGAAATTAAGAAAATGAACAAAGTGAACAGCATGCCATATCAGCAGAACGTTGATCTCTACTACCGTGGGAGTATGATTCTAAAAGTCACTTCTCTAAGAACCGCTTTTACTGCTGAAAGTTCAAACACTGTGACTCAAGAAAAGAACAACAGCAGTTCTTCGTCAAGCAGTGGTTATCATGGAAGTGGTACTTCTTCGTCTGTTTCTAGCAATCAGCAGCAACAAAATGCTCCTAAAAATATATTTCAATGCAATATAGCTGTTAATCTAAGCAACGCTCAGAATTTCAACGAGGAGACAGCGAATCAACATATGGTATTCCTTGCTTCTATCCTCGAATCGTATGAAAGCCTGGTAGCTGGAAAGATTGGAAACACCAATCTTACAAAAGAGGACTATGACCAGATAGATCCTGAAGAAATGGAATTGATTGATATACGCTGGTGCATGGCGAGTGTTATCCGCAGAGCACAACGTTTCATGGAGATCACAGGGAGAAATTCGATTGGAGGTCCTTCGACAAAACTTGGTTTCGACAAATCTAAGGTGTCCTGCTTCAAGTGTAAGCAGAAGGGGCACTTCAAGCGTGAATGTAAGAGTTCTGCAGTAGATGAAACAGCAAATCCTTTTCATGATGACTATTACAAGAAAGTTGTTTATCATCGAAACCGTGAAGAGCCACCCAGAATGAAACAAATCGAGGAAACTCTAAAGGAAAATTCGAGAGCATTAGCTGTGATTCAGGATGATGAAGGCTTCGATTGGAGTGAATTTCTGCCAAAAGATGATGCAGTTGGTTTTGCATTTATGGCAAAAATTGAACAACAATCAAATGAAGAACTAGCATATCTTCGTCAAAAGATGCTCGCACAAAATATAAAGTATAAGATGTACGAAGCTTTGAAAGAAGCCAAAAGGGCAAAGCGATGGGATCCAGATTGTGAATGTTATTTAGATCTGAAAGGCACTATATGTGTGGATCCAACAACTATTGATCTTGAAACTCTCAAAAGATCAATACAAGAAGATGAAGAACGAGACAAAGCTGAGAGAGAAAGGCTGGAGAAAGAGAAGATGGATATAGAGAAAAAGAAGCTGGATGAACAGAAAAAGGTGGTTGAATGGAAAAAGAAGGTAGATAATGGGATCACTGACACTACAAACGAAATGACAACAGAAAATTTGATGAAAATGGCCGATCAAGTTCTTATGGCAAAAGCACTTGTGGTAGATTCCAAGTCTGCTTCTAGTTCTGAGTCAACAAGCAAGGTCAGTTGTAGTGGGTCAAACAATGAATCAGGTAAGACTGATTGTGCTAACACAGAAAGTATTAACCGAAAAAGTTTGTATCTCACAAACAAAAAGATCCAAGATCTGGTTGAAAAAGTTTGTAGAACTGGAAAAGACATTTTAAATCGAGATAAACTGCTTAAAGCTTCAAATGACTGAATCAAAGAATTAACAGAAAAGATTGAAAAAGATAAAAGTGATGTTGAACGTTTTCAAAAATAAAATGAAAAATTAATTCATGAAAACATAACGATTTCTGAAAATCTAGACAAGTTAAAAAGGTTGATAAAAGATTCTGATGAAAGAAATGGTAAAACTTACAAAGAAAACGTTCATGTATCTGGAGTTCTTCGGGCAAAAGAAAAACAAATCAACCATCAATTGGATGATATCGCAAGTCTTAAGCTTCAATTCTAAGAAGCTAAGATTGAAAACGAAAGAATCAATCTAAAATTGAACAGTTATAACTCAACTAACTTTGTTCTTCAACACATCGTTCCCAAACCAATTGGGAAGAATAAAGATGGTGAGGAGATCTGCTCAGATGGAACGGGGGTGGGTTATCATCAAGTTCCACCACCTGTGCTTAACAAATTTTCAAAGAAAAAGTCTAGGTTGGATAACATTTGTGAAACAAGTGAGAAAACAGATGCTGAAAAACTTCCAGAAACAATTGATGTCACATTTACTTCACAATCTGATGAAGATAATGTTCAATCTGAAGTTGTGTAGAATTTGTGGAAAATGTGCTAAAATCAGACAGTGAATCCACTAAAGATGAAGAATGTTTTCTAAACAACTACATTCCGAAACAAAAATCCCGGAACAACTTAAGTGATGAACCTAATCTTGTCATGTACAAGATCTGTGTTTCTGATAAGTTGTACCGGATTCTGAGTTTCCAATTGAGAATGTGAATGTAGACAAACTGAAGAAAGTTTTCAAACTTGTTGAGATAAATGTTTCTGAGGTGAAGGGGTTAAAAAGTTCCAAAAGGTTTTTGAACTTTGAACGAGACAAATCTTATTAGAAGAAACCTATTGTACCACCACGTTTTAATAAGAACAATCAAAACAGATGGTCTGGTGGTTATCAGGGTGGTAAGAATTACCCAAAAAGGAACTTTCAAAAACCACAGTTTGTTGAAAAGAAAGTGTTTGTCAAGAGCTCAAGCTCAATTTCCGAACAAGAATCAGAAATCTTTTCAAAGACAAATGAAGAATTTTTGTAAAGAAGGCCTCACAGCCGCAGACTAAAGGTACAAGTCGGGGAATTGATACCCGCACTTGCTTCAAATGCAACGAAGTTGGTCATATTGCACGAAAGTGCACCAACTCAAATCCTAAGTCTGTGGTTGTTGAGAATCCAAGAAAGAAAAATGATGAAAAGGCAAAGCTCCAATGTTTGTTGAGAAGAAGATTTTGAAAAATGAGAACATTAAAGTCAAAACTGAACCTGTAAAACAGCCAGTAAATAAAAATGACATTTTTACAAACGGGTTGCTTCTTCACAATAAACATGGAAGCCAAAATCTGAATCAAAGGAATCAATTGAGACAAAATTAAAGGTTTCAGAGAAACAAACTTCAATGACTAAACCTGTCATGATGTATGTTCCTAAAAAGATAGTTTAAAATGAAACCAAAAAAGAACAAACTTCCACATCTTCACATTGAGAAGTTTGATCCTAAGAAGTATGTTCCTCCGACTAATTTGTCAAAAGTTGAAAAAAAAAGAGGAAATTGACAACAAATTGGAAATAAATGATGAAAATTTTCCACCTCTTAAATCAGCAGTGAAATATGATGAGGAAGTCAAGCTACCCGAGTCTGAAGAGGCTTGGGAAGCTTATTTCACCTGATCATTTTTTTTAATTGTGTAGGAGCTCCCGAGGTCTATTTCAAAGTGGATTATGGACAGCGGAGCATCCCGTCACATGACGGGGAGAAAGACCCTGTTATATGATGTGAGAGGTTTCAACGGTGGTTATGTCGGTTTTGCGAGAAACCAAGGAGGTCGTATTATCGGGGAGGGCACGCTATCAAATGGTGTCGTTACATTTGAGAGAGTCAACTACATAGCAGAGCTGGAGAACAATTTGCTCAGCATTTCTCAAATTTGTGATAGAATGTATTCAACACATTTCACTGACAAGGAGTGTCTGATACTGAAGCCGGGATTTGTTATTCCCGAGGAATGGATCATAATGAGAGCAAAAAGGATTAATGATCTGTACGTGTTGGATATGAGCGTTGCTACGACTACCACGGGTCCACCTCACTGCTTCGTATCAAAGGCAACTGAAAAGGAGTCAGTGCTATGATACCGAAAAATGAATCACTTGGTGCACAACGATCTAGTTAGAGGTGTTCATTTGAAGAGTTTTCATCTGGAGGGGGAGTGTATCAGTGGTATAAAGGGTAAGCAACGAAAGAAATCCCATCTGTGCAAAAAGATGAACTCAGTCTCGAAGTCAGTAGAAAGACTTCACATGGATCTTTTTGGTCCTGTGAATGTCAAGAGCATTACTGGTGATTTTTATTGTCTAGTGGTCACTGATGATTATTCGAGATTCTTGTGGGTGATGTTCTTGAAGTCAAAAGACGAGACATTTGAGAGTTTGCTAAAGCTTTTTAGAAAGATAGAGAACCTGTACCAGACTCGTATACGCAGATTACGAAGCGACAACGGTATAGAGTTCAAAAATAACAAAATGGAAGAATTCTGCGACAAGAAAGGTATATTGCAAGAGTTCAGCGCACCATACACTCAACAACAGAATGGAGTTGCAGAAAGAAAGAAAAGAACGCAGATCGAAACGGCACGAACGATGCTAGATGATTCAAAATTACCAATCAATTTTTGGGGAGAAGCAGTATCAGCCGCTTGCTATACACTCAACCGGGTCCTTACTGTGAAGAAGCATAATAAAACGTGTTTGGAGCTGATCAACAACCACAAGCCAAATCTTGAATATCTAGAGCCGTTCGGGTCTCCCTACACAGTTCTAGACTCTGATGGCAAGTTTGGTTCGAAAAGTTTGGAAGGCATCTTTGTGGGCTACTCTAGTCCACTTAGACGTGTTTTCGTTCCAAGTCTTGGGAGGATCATCGAAGCACAACACGTTGAATGTCAAGGTTACACAATGCCTCCACAGAAGCCCGCAGACTCATGGCATTTCAACTATGATGCCTTATGGGATTCATTTGATTTAGAAGAAGAGCCAGAGTACTTTGATGAATTAGATATCTTACAAGATTATGAAGCATCTTAGGGGAGATTTCCAGCAAGTTCTTCTAAACCTCAACATACTTCCAATGACAATGAAGTTGGTTCCAGTAACACTGAAGAGAATGATGAAGTTCAGCAAACTCCGGCTACTTCAGAACTTGAACCTGTTCCTGCAAATCTGACAACAACATTTAATGATGATGATTTAGAGTCTGACTCAGTTACCCTGACATTTGATCGAGGATATTCAGAATCTGAGGGGGAGCAAATCCAATCTTCAGACTAGAAAGTCCATGTTGATGAACATGTTGCGAATCAAAATATCACAAATTTGGAAGATGAGGTGAATGTTCCTGGTGAAGTTAGGCCGAGGACTCTTAGTTATCACCCCAAAGAGTTGATCATAGGAGAGTTGCAATCAGGAGTTTGCACAAGAAGCCAGATTGACCATGGCCTTACTTGCTTTTATACTAAAATTGCTCCTTTACAAAATGAATTCTCACTCAGTTGCTTTATTTCGAAGATTGAACCGCTAACATACAAAGAAGCACTGACGGAAGAATCATGGGTCAATGCGATGCAGGAGGAGCTGGGTCAATTCGAGAAACTTGGCGTATAGAAGCTTGTGGATCTGCCTGACGGACACCGAAAGATAAACACCAAATGGGTGTTCATTGTAAAAGGGATGATCGAGGAGTTATAGTCAGAAACAAAGCTCGACTCGTTGTCCAGGCCTTTAGTCAGCAAGAGGGGATTGACTTCACAGAGATTTATGCTCCAGTTGCTCGACTTGAGGCTATCAGAATATTCCTTGCTTTTGCTTCTTGGAAAGGTTTTAAAGTTTACCAGCTAGATGTCAAATCGGCATTCCTTTACGGAAAAGGGAAAGAGGAGGTATATGTCGGTCAGCCACCGAGCTTTACCGACCCAATCCACAAAGATAAGGTTTACTTGCTAGATAAAGCGTTGTATGGTTTGCATTAGGCCCCGAGAGCCTGGTACAAGACGCTCTCTCAACACTTGCTTGCCAATAGCTTTATCCGATGAAAAGTGGATGCTACCCTCTTCACCAAGGAAGTCGATGGGCATTTACTGATCGTTCCGATATATGTTGATGACATAATTTTCGGGTCAACAAATAAAGAACTCTGCAAAGATTTCGAAAAAGTGATGAAGCAGAAGTTCGAGATGTCGTCGATGGGTTAGATGAAGTTCTTCCTAGGGCTTCAAGTTGATCAAATTCCTGAGGGAACTTTTATACATCAACCGAATTACGTTTACGACGTTCTGGAGAAATTTGGAATGTCCGAGACAGCGTCTATATCCACCCTATTAGCAACGAATCATGGTATAGATCTCACCGGAGAGAAGGTTGACGAAACGCTATACCGCTTGATGATTGGTTCGCTAATGTACCTGACAGCATCCAGACCTGATATAATGTACCCGACATGCCTCGCGGCCCGATATCAGTCAAGTCCTAGAGCCTCTTACATGTCTATCGTTAAAAGGATCCTACGCTACCTTAAAGGAACCCCAAGCCCGGGGTTGTGGTATCCTAAAGATGGCGACTTCAAGCTCGAAGGATATTTGGACTCAGATTTCGGTTGCTGCAAAGTCAATGCAAAATCAACAACTGCAGGATGCCAGTTCTTCGAACCTCGTTTGGTCACATGGCAATATAAGAAGCAAACCTCAGTTGCTCTATCAACATGTGAAGCAGAGTACGTATCTGCTAGTAGCTGCTGCTCGCGGATCCTGTGGATGCGCGATTACGGTTTGCAATTTCTTACCTCTCCTATTTTTGTTGATAATGAGGCTGCAATCAACATAACGAAAAATCCGGTACATCACGCTAAAACTAAACACATAGAAATTCGTCATCACTTCATCCGCGACTGTTATGAAAAGAAGTTGATACGAATAGACAAAATCCACACCGACGAACAAAAGGCAGACTTACATACCAAAGCTTTTGATAAAGCACGTTTTCAATATCTTTTAAAATTGAATGGTATGAAACTGTTGTCGGATGCGGAGAAAATACTTGGCGTCGATGAGGAAACCGAAGCAGAGGATGTTGAAAAGCGATCTGCTTTGGTTTGTCGAATTTTTAGTTATTTTGGTATTTTGGGGTAGATAGATATATTTTTAGAAAATACAAAAACAATAAAAATGCAAAATCCAAAAACATGAGATATTTTCAAAATCCAAAAACGATAGAAAACCAAAAGAGGAAATGATAGTACATCAGCTAGACAGTTACGGTATGCTAAAGAAATGTAAAGTTTTTAAAGCATTAAATGGTCTCACTGATGATATGCCGATAGGTTTTTACACATTTATTAGACTCTTTTGGGATATAAACATAAAAAATCATATTTAGTTTATTTCGTGGGGAACATCTCTCGGATATATAGGTAACCCCTGAAATCTTGTTGAACGATTGCTTGTTTCTGAGATACTAGGTCTTTATACTTAGTGATATATGGGGTATTATACCAGGACTTCTGATATTGTTGAAACAATGACCTAGTCCTCGTATAATACTTTGCAGATGCTTTAAAACATAAAGCCTCCCCTCAACATAAAAATTGATAAGTATTGAAAAATACAAATCAAGTGTCGTTGAAGAGAAGATCCCTAAGTGGGACACACCACAAAGTCGAGCCATCATCTCTTTGTTTGAACAAAATTTCTAACCTGAGCTCTCATGGTCTCGCACTACCCTATTACAGATATCATTATAGTATATTCACCTGTAAGACTGAATATGGGGAATCTGGATACGAGAGTATATTCTGAGGTGGGACACGCGAATAAGTTAAGTACTTAAAACACCTAATCCATATCCTGAATTAGTTGAAATTCGTGTGAGAATTTAAGAGGATTAGTATATCGGCAATCTAAGTGAACTGTTTAATACTTAGTGTGTGATTAAGCTCAACGGTATTTGTGATTTGTCAGCAGTTGATATGATCCTCTAACACGCTCACCAAAAATATGATTGTAAATAGTTTACTGTTTACTTTACAGCATTGCATTTCAGTTTAGCTTATAAACCCAAAAAGATTTTAGTGTGTTTGACATAAACTTTCTTAAAATCACAAAAAGATTTTATGCTCTGCTTTAGTTTTTCGACGAACCAAGGAAGAAAGCTGATCTTCAGAATCTTAAAAGTGAAGCAAAGCAGGAAGTTTCTGGACTGGACAAATGGGTTGGGAGCTAATCTTGAAAGTCTAAGAATTTCAAAGTCAAAACAAGTTCATTAAGTTGACACTTGTACAATTTTTCAGAAAAGTGTTTGAATAATTTGAGAAAAATGTCAGTTGTTTCGTTTCAGGTCAACCAAGGTCATTAACTTGGACTTGGTAAGACAAATTGAGTACCTAGGGTCATTAATTTGGACCTAGATACTTGAGTGGATATCTAAAACTGATCAAATTAGATAAAATTGGAAAAATGAGAAAATTTTAAAATTTAAATTGATTGAGTTTGGTTCGGATGACAATCCGATCGGATGGTAATCTAGTCGGATGGCCATCCGAATGGTGGAAATGCCTACATAAGAGGTCAATGTCTTATGGTCAAATCTCATTCGAACGAATTGTCACTCGTACCACTCTTAAACTCACTCAACCAAATTTCTTTGATTTTCACATTCTTGCTTTCCACGTCACAATGGATTGTTGGCACGCTCAACCTTCACAATGGGAAAGGTAAGTTTCCTAATTTTACCCACAAAATTTGTGTGTTTTTGATGTTTAAACGAGGTGTTGGTTCGGACGAGTGAATAAACTTAGATCTAGGCATGTATAGTCTATTTTAGAGAAAACCAAACATAGGGTTTTGTTCGTGGGCCTTAGATCTATATGTTTACCGTCTCAATTTGATCATAAACATGCTAGATTTGAAGATTAGATGGTGACTAGGTGTCGGGTTTCGGATCACATATTGTCAAATTAAACACAAACCAGGTCAAATTAGAAAAATATGAACATAGGGTTTTGTAAATCGGCAAAAACTCTACGTGAAAACATGTTCAATTTTGTGTAAATTGTTAGAAAATTTTTGATGATCTTGAAGATATTCAAACTGTTTCTTCATTTCACTGGTTTGAATGGCAGTTCGATCGGATGGCAATCTGATCGAATGGCCATCCGATCTAATGCATCACTTGTGTTTGAAAAATTTTCTAAGTGATGGATTGTTATACATGTTTGCTTGTTTTATACATTATCTGTTAACAGTTATTTGGATCCAAAATACATTCTCATATGTTTATCTGTTTCATGTGCCAACTGTATTGTCATTTTGATCGAATGGCAATCCGATCGGATGGCCATCCGATTCAAAAGCACATTCTATTGATTGTTTTTATCGGTGCTCAACAGTTAAACATTTTGGAACGAATGACAATCCGATCCAAATGCACCTTTAAATTGAAACATATGATATTCTTTATGGTTGTGTCAATCCGATCGGATGACCATCCGATCGGACGGCCATCCGATCCTTCAGTACTACATAAAGATAAAATTCCAGTGTTAGAAAAATTTTGGATGTTTTCAAAATTTTTGTCATAATTCAAATGATGTCTCGTAGTACGTGAAGTTTCTAACGTTGATCATTCTTGCAGGCATGAGCATCAGATTGGCATCATTCTCACAACATTTACTGTATATTGGAAGATAATTATGCAAATATGGAGCCATTCAGAGATATGGCGAAGTTCTTAAGAGAGAGTAGGATCAATAAAGTGTTAACTGATAGAACTAAACTTTATGAATCTCATGTTAGAATGTTTTGGAAGGCAGTGAGGTATGATGAGAGTGAAAAGACAATATACTCAGCAGTTAAAAAGAAAGACGAGAATGATAAGGATGTTGATGTAGAAGTGAAGTTTAACATGGGAGATGTCACAAGAGTTCTAGACTTAGAAGATAAGGATGAGGACCCTACAATTGTTCCTTAAAGATTATGCAAAGGATTATGGTTTAGAATGGGTTTCTCAGGTCATGTAAACGACAAATATCTCAAGTCTATGTTCAACCGTCCTAACAAATTCTTTGTTTACTGTGTGATACACGCTCTATCACACAGAAAAGGAGCTTACGACAAACCATCAGACTATATCATGAACATTATTACTTGTTTGGTGCTCAACAGGCCTTACAATATTTCTCAAGTAATATTTGATCATTTAGTGGACAATATAAAGGGTGAGAAGTACATAATGTATCCTAGATTCATACAAATGTTGATAGATGATCAAGTGAACAACCTTCCAAAGGGTCCTACTGATGAGATGAATCTACATCACATGAAAAGTGAGACGTTGAGCAGATTAAATCAGTATAAAGGTCTGAAGAAAGATGAACCAGAGCCAAGGGCGAAGAGAATGATTTGTAAGATTGTAAATCAAAACTATGAAGTGCCTATAAATGATGCATGGAGGCATGAAGATAGCAACTCAGAGGATGAGACTGATAGATTGAGCGATATGCATGAAAAGAAGTTGAGGTATTGGTTTGTGAGGGATGGAAAGAGGAAGAGAACACCAAAAGTCTCTCCAGCTGTGACCACACCGAAAAAGACTATACCGAAAATTGTTATAAAGGGTAAAGTTGAAAGGGGAAGTCACAAGAAAGGTTAGATTATTAATTGTTATATTATTCTTATGAATGTTCAATGTTTGTTTTACAGAGCCAGCTAAGAAGAGGATTACACCAACACTTGTTGATGAACCAGTGATTCCACCAATAGATCTAGTGCAACAAGGTGTTGATCTCTTGAATGAATCGTTAGATGATTATATAAAGAGAACGGAAGCGGCTAAAGGTGCAAAGGAAACAGAATCTTCTGCAAAGATCATTGAAGCAGAAAAACAAAAGGAAGCTGAAGACATTACTCATAAAGAATCAAGCGATGCTGATGATGAATCAAGTGATACAGAACCAGAGATTGATACGTCAAAGCTGGGTGTTGGAAAGGTTACCCTTGAAAAAGAAACCGCAAAAGAAGAAAAAGGATTCTGATGAAGAGGATTCGACTTAAATTCCTACACCTGAAGAATCAAAGAAACTACGCAAGAAGCGAAAAGCTGTTCAAACAGGTGTTATTCCAAGGAGTGTTCGAGCAAGAAAAGAATCAGGTATAGTACCAGAGGTTGAAAGTGTTAAAGCTCTAGAAGTACAACAAGCTCAATTTATTCAAGAGATTGAAAAGAGTGTGGACGCTGAAAAGAAAGGTGATGATGATGATGTTGTAATCACAGGTGAAAGAGTTTCTACTCGACCACCACCACCAGAAAATCCAACTATACAGATTCCAGATGATCCTGAGTCTTCACAAACAAAGAAAACTACTCTTCCTGACTTATTTGAAGGTTTTCCTAACATTCATGGTGAACTCAAGGACGACATTCTTTCTAGTGAAGAATATGATATGTTTCATGATGCATCAATCAAGGATCTAACAAAGAAAGTGAGTCTTCTGGAAAAAGAGAAAGTGAAAGCTGAAGCTGAGCGCGACAAGTTGAAAAAGCAGCTTGAGAAGGTTATTAAAGTGAATGAAGAAATCAAGTCTATGGTGAATGATCATGCAGAAAGGATAAATACGTTGGTTGAAGATCTAGACGATAATGCTAAACTCTTCGAGCAACTTTCTGTAGAGATTTCTGAATTGAACGTGAAGTACACAAATATGAATGAAACCAATCAGACATTGCATCAGATGTTAGATGAACTACATGAAGCATCTGCAAATGAAATCAAAGTGTTAAAGCTAGAGGTTGAAGCTTTGAAGGCTGATAAGACAGTGAAAGATGAGTAGCTTAACATGTTATATGCCGTGATAGAAGACAAGCTTGGAATTAATGTTCAAGCTATGTATAATGAATTAGAAGTTCAAAGAGTTAAAGACCGACGAATTCAAAGGGAGAAAGAGTTGGCTCAGGAAGCAACTCAGAAAAATAAAGGGATAGTGATTGATACAGAAGAGGTACTTGGTTGTTCGAGTCAGCCTGAAGGCGATGTTGAAATGACTGAAGCAGAAGAAGTACCAAGTTTTATACTTATTGGTGAATCTCAGTCAGTGCCTTATAGTTTGAGCGAAGTGTTTAAATTGGTGATAGCTAATGAAAGAAAAAGAAAGGTGAGAAGCGGTGTAGAAACTCCTTTATTACTTCGTTGGAAAGAAGAGGAAGAGGTAGAAGATGAAGAGCTGAATGAAATTCTTGATGCAATTGAAAATTATTATCGTTCATGGGATGATTACAAGGATAACGATGATGATCAAGGGTCTACAGGGTTATTGATTGTGAAGCCCTCTGTTCAACAATCGTTAAATAATCTTCTTAATGATGAAAAGAATGAACAGCAGGAGGATTAGCAGCAGGAGTCTTCTTCTTCTGGAAAACATCGTGCTGGTGATCAGGTATTCCTCACACAACCTACTGTTATATACTTAAATGCACCATATGAGGGGGAGATAGAAGTACCAAGGTCAAGGGCTGAGATGTTAAAAGAATTGGGGTTAGATGATGAAAATCTTAAGTTTGATATAGAAGATGAAATTCCTTCGTCACCAGAGAAAGAGTATGAGTTTAAGCATGCAAATGAAGCTGACAACTTTGATCATGTTGAGATAGAAAAGGGCTCAGATACATCTGAAGAAGATACGCCATATCACTACTCTGGTGCTGACGACACTTTTCCAACTTTCGCCGAGATGTTTAAAGAACAAAATGAAGAAGAATTACGAAGGAAAGTGGTCGAGAAGATTACAACAGAAGGTATTCCTAAAACAGTTCCTCAAGAGACACTGTTAGAAGGCAGGAAGAACTGGTTTAAGGTTATGCGAAAAGAAAGTAAGTTCAAGAGGCCACTACAGTACTTCACAGATCATCCAGATAGGTCTTTGGGTGATATATTTTCATGGGGATATCTTGAAGACTTGCAGGTGTATGTTATTAGAAGAGAACACGGGTGTCAGTACTTGAAATTTTTGTCAGACATTAGGACACTTCCGTGGTGGGATGTTGAGGAATTGGTGCAGACCAAGAACATAAAGCAATTCTATTACGGTTTAGATGTAAAAGTTCATGATCAAAAGTTGTGAAAATACATCAAGCATCAAGCAAAGCATAGATTTCCAGATTGGAAGCCTTAATATCCAAAACAAGATATAAAGATTGATCCAGTGACAGGAGAAAAATATATTACTTTGATTATAAAACCGCCAAAATGTCTGAAGAACATGCCCCTGCGTGCGATGGAACAAGACTTCTATGATGACTTTAAAGGATGGATGTACAATCAGAGCACAGCAGAAGCGGTGATTTCACTATTTGATAAGAAGAGTGGAGAATCACGGAGGATCTGTGTATTGGATCCTATGTTGTTGGTGAACTGTTCGAAGAAAGACATTGAGTGCTTGTTCTTTAATATAATAATGTATGATGCTCCTGATAAAGTCCAAGCCTTGCAATATCAAAAGATGGCCAACCTATGCTTTGAAAAAGATATCAACCCCTATAGGTATTGGGAGTCTAAGTTCAAAGATTTGGAGTTAGAAGAGTTCTTAAAGAGAGAGAAGCGAGCTGAAAGATTTAAGAAGATAGCTGAAAGAGCGACCATTGTTGGTAGACGAAAGCTAATGAGACCTCCACCAACTGACTAGACACCGATTGAAAAAGAGGAGAACAAGATTCCAAGATGGGATAGGAAACATGATTGTGATCCTGAATACAGAAAATACTGGAGTGAAGTTGGTAGGCCTTTGAGAAGGAAAATGATTGCTGAAGGGGATGAACAAAGAAGGCAGAAAGCTAAATCTAGAAGTCGCAGCATTAAGATGACCTAAAGACTATGCAGGAAGGAAGACTACAGCTACATCCAAGGGGGAGTCTCTTAGTGCATTATGTCTGTAGCTTCTTTCTGTATCGAGTCTTATGTAATTTGGTCCTGTATGTGTGTTTTTGTGTATGCATATGTATGTATTTTGACAAAACAGGGAACGGTACGTAAAATGTCAAAATGTGGTTTGTACATATGTCATCTGTTCGGATGGCAATCCGATCGGATGACCATCCGTTTGGGTGACACTCACACCAAACTTCCCTATGTTGCCTATAAATAGTGGTCTAGGCTCATTTTGTCAGAACTTTTTTGACTGATTGTGATAGCGAAGCTCTGTTTGATTCTCATCCGGAACTTTTGTATTTTCACAGTTTATCAATGAAATCAGACATGTTAAGCGTGGATATTGTTGTATATGATTCCCATATTAATTAACTACTTATCTTCCACTACAACTATTTTTCGTGGTGGATTTAACATAAGGAACCCAAAATCGCAAATTTCACCATTCAGTTAGTCATTTACGCAAATAACCCTTTTTAGGCATTCTGTGACAACCGGTGCTTTACGGCTACTAATTATGCGATTAACAGATGTTTAAAGCGATAATAAATAGCATTTAAGACATCAATAAACTTAATTACGCCTTTGGAGTGCCTAGGAACGTCTATTCAACTTTACAGTACGCGTATGACGATCTGTGGACAATTTCGGAATATTAAACGCTAACGAATTGTAAACCGAACAAAATACTGACAACGCCGACAGATACGAATATTATACGATTAGTTTATATATATATATATATAGTTTTGCGTATTTATTGTGCTTCCGTACCTCACAAAACGAAAACGTAAACGAATACGCGACTGTAGAAAACACACCAGCAACGAAACAGAAGCATCGGAGGCGCGTGTCACCTCCAAAACTAAAATTTTATGCTATATTTAGCATCGTGATTAAATTTTAATATTCGAAGCCAAAATCGGATCGAAAAACGGATTAGAAACGACAAACGAGGCATTTACGCATTTTAACGAAATCGACGATCGTGCGCGTTTAATAACGATTATCAACACTTGTTACATGTTACGGTCCTAAAATTTTATTTTATGACACTACACATGTCACACCCCCAAAATACCACATGCGGAATTACCGCGGGGCGCGTGACATACCAGGATCCAAGCCACCAATCATGTTGAACTCATAACAATTATTCCATATAGAACTTTCATTTATTATTGATAGAAGTGTTACAAAACAATATTTAACGTTCAGCGGAAGCATAATACATTAATTAAGAAATTCATAAACCAAGTGTGTGAAAGTCATTAAGTTCGTCTCGCGTTTCCACGTATATCGACCCATGACCACTCCAGCCTCCCAGACACCAAGTTCCAGTCAATATGCACCTAAAGACCTGCAAGGCATGTAACAACGAATCAACAACAAAGTTGAGTGAGTTCACAGTTAGGTGTTCGTTTTAAGTTGTTTCTGAAAACATAGTTTGTCTTTAGCAGGCTTACTTGCCGTGGGGATTACCCCATAGTTGAAAACATGATTACCAGTTCCTTCTTTCCCATACCATACCAGTGTCTTTATTTCCAAACCATATCCATAATTAGTGGGGGCTTCCCCATGTGAACCACTAGACTTGTTTACCATATTGACCACTGACTAAAGTAAGTTGGTGCCCTGATGTCAATGTCTATCATCATTGACTGGTGCCCATATTTATTAGTTCACGCCCGTCCTCTGCGGCACGGTGTGAGGCTTGTCAAACCTAAATAGCGCTATCTAACTAATGACTCGCTCGCCATTGGCCCGGCGATTAAGTCGATATAAAAGGAGGGACTTCATGATAGAGAGTTTTGGTCTAGTATCCGTGTTGTCCTTCAGTAAAGAGGGTGTGTACGTAATCCCCAAACCAGAAGATTACGCAGGTTACAATTGTATTTTTGTCACGTGTTGTCACCCTTCAATGAAGAGGGTGTGTACGTGTCCCAAACTAGGAGATCACGTTGTTTCAGTTTCAATCCTTTACCCATTCCTAACCCTTGGGAATCCAATGCCTTGTGGAAAGTGTGAACTCACCTCGGTTTGCTCGGGTATGCTTAAATACTTGTGCACAAACAATTCAATCAAAGCCTATAGTATGCACGTATACACAATCAGTTTATGTTTGTAACGATTCACATGCAAACTAACATCACAGTAATATCACAGAGTGTGCTTAGGCAATTATTATCATGTATCATGTAAACAGTTAATCAAATTCATGCAATTCATGCTTCACATAAATGCTTTCTCAGTTTATTCTAACATGGTTATCTAATAACAGACTTGATAAGCTTAACTGACTTAACTGACTTAACAGAGTTAACATACTTAACAGAGTTAACATACTTAACAGAATTAACAGACTTAATAGAGTTAACAGACTTAACAGAGTTAACATACTTAACAGAGTTACTGTGATAATATTCCAACTTCGTAGAGCACGTGGCGAAATCACATATGGCGAAATCCCCCAGGAGAAATCCCTAATGGCGAAAACACTCCTTGGCGAAATCACCTTTCTGGCGAAAACCCTCAGGTGACGAAATCCCTTTTGGGGATTTCGTCGGGCTTGTGTTTTCGTCGGGTTTGTGTTTTCGTTGGCTACACAATCATCATCAATATCCGAACCCTAATCACGATTGTAGCAGTTACATAATCAATCATCATCACAATCAATAACCCTAATGTTCACATGATTTCAATAACTAGTAACTATTAAATCCTCACTCGAACTCGATCAATCCAAGGACCACAGTTTCGCGCATAACATCACCATACGATCAAGATCATCATTCAATCCACAAACAACATCACATAGCAGCCAATCTACTTACATGTGCACTCATCCATTGATAAATTTTCTAATACATTCAAACCCTACACTTCACAACAAATAAACATGGTTTCTAGTACAGCCCCTAATATACATAACATTTCACAGACAATATATATAACAATCACCCCATGCATAACAACAATCTAATAACAGAGATGGCATACTAACCGGTTACGATACGAGACTAACAACAGTTTCGAGAGGGCTAGTGATTGCCATCGCATAGGGGAGAGGGAGAGAGACCTTAGGGTTTTCAAAATAACTGTTTATTCAATCTATATTCGTTTATACGGAAGTTATAAGGTGTTAGGCCCTGACTGGGCTTCGGCGAAGACATGGGCCGGCGAAATCACCTGATTTCGTCGTGAGGTTTATGGCGAAATCCCTTGGATTTCGTTGAGCAGGCTATGGTGAAAACACTTGGGTTTTCGTCGAGCAGGTTAGGGGTGAAATCCCCTTGGTTTTTGTTATGAACATTAAAATATGTATATATATATATGTATGTTTATATATATATGTATGTATATATATATATGTGTATGTATATATATATATATTAACAACATATCAAATAATTCACCAAATTTATATCTAACATTCAACCAACTAACACTGATTACTAACTTACAAGCAAATAACCGGTGCACATAGAAGAACGGAACGAATTAAGAAAAAGCAGTTGTGAGGAAAGACCTTGAAAACTCGGGTTGTCACATCATCCCATAACTTGAAAGAAATTTCGTCCCGAAATTTAGCACGTGGTTACTGAGGAAGTTAGTTGTGTTGCGTTGTTTCCTGGTTTTCCTGGGGTGTCACATCATCCCCCTGTTGGTTTGGAATTTCGTCCCGAAATTCCCCAGTAGCTTCAACCTCAGTAGTGGTTTCATTGTTCTCGAATAATGGGGATATGTGAGTTTCATTTGGTTTTCTCATTCCCAGGTAACCTATGGGTCATGATGGGAGTTCCAACGAACTCGAACAATAGGTATCCTGGTGCGTTTGAGAATCATGACCTCCCGGTCCAAAATTTCCACTGATTCTTCGATAAAACGCAACTGACCGCCGATGGTGAGCTCCTTAAAAGGAACTGTGAGGGTTTCGTCTGACAGACACTTCTTCAGATTCGACCCACGAAATATGTTGTGAACTCCACTGAGTTCTTCGGGTAGATTCAATCTGTAGGCCACCTTGCCAAATCCCTTCGTGATTTTGAAAGGTTCAACATATCGCGGTTTGAGTTTCGTCTCGTATACCAAAACGAAGTACACCTTCCAACGTGAGACTTTAGGTAGTACTCGATCCCCAACTTGGAACTCGAGTGGTTTCTTGCGCTTAACATCATAGCTTTTCTGGCGGTCACGAACTGCTGCCATTCGTTGTCGTATCTGAGCAATCTTCTCTACTGTGTGTATGACGAGTTCTGGGCCGGTGATTTGGCCGTTTCTGACTTCTGCCCAACAAAGCGATGATTGGCACCTCCGTCCGTACAATGCCTCGAACGGAGTAGCCTGAATGCTGGTGTGGTAACTGTTGTTATACGAAAGCTCCACTAAAGGGAGGTGTCTTCTCTGACCATTGCCAAAGTTGATTCACGTGCTCGAAGCATGTCTTCAAGGCTTTGGATGGTGCGTTCAGACCGCCCATCCGTTTGTAGGTGATATGCTGTGCTCATGTCTAAACGCGAGCCAAAGGGTTTGTGCACCGCTTGCCACAAATCAGATGTAAATCGTGGGTTGCGATTAGAGGTAAAGAAGGTTGGCACCCCGTGCCTAGCAACTGCTTCCTTCAGATAGATGACTGCAAGTGTAGAAAACTTATCCCTTTCTTTGATGGCTAGAAAGTGTGCTGGTTGCGCAAGACAATCAATGAGTATCCAGGTGATGTTGTTTCCGTTTCGAGTTGTAAGTAGACTATCGATCAAATCCATGGCAGTCTGTTTTTATTTCCATGTGAGTGTTGCTGGTTGCTGATGCTACACCTTGACTTTCCACAAGTCGATCCATCATTCACATACTTAACTAGATGAGCCTTCATGTCCGATTACCAGTACAAGATTTATAAATCCTAATGTCACACCCCGATATTTTCACGTATTACCGGTGGGCCCGGTGGGGAGTATCGTGACGTAGTTGATATCATCATAGTCAAACAACACAAATTTAAATGCACAGCGGAAGCAAAAGATAGATTTATTTCAACTGAATAGATTGTAATATTAAGTATCACAAAATAGTTGAAACAGATCCACAGGCGGATCGAATAAAAAGGAAACTTTGTTCAACAGATTGTCAAACTCTACTTTATGTATTTGATATTTTGATCCGCCTGTGGATTCTTGTTACAATCCGTCTGTATATTATTTGTTAAACTTTGAACTTTTGGATTGTAATAGTATTAACTTCCAAGCCTTCCGCTGTGTTATAATTGTGTTTAATTGACTATGATGATATCAACTACATCACGATACTCCCCACCGGGCCCACCGGAATATGTGGAAATCTCGGGGTGTGACACGTATGTCACAAAACGAAAACGTAAACGAACAGACGACTGGAGAAAACACACCGGCAACGAAACGGAAGCATCGGAGGTGCGTGTTACCTCCAAAACTAAAATTTTACGCTATGTTTAGCATGGTGATTAAATTTTAATATCCGAATCCATAATCGGATAGAAAAACGGATCATAAACGACAAACCAGGCATTTACGTAAGTTTAACAAAATCGACGATCGTGCGCGTTTAATAACGATTATCGACACTTGTTACATGTTACGATCCTAAAATTTTATTTTATGACACTACACAACGTTCGGGTGCAAAAACAGGCTTCGAGAATGAGGTCGGGCCGTTCAAAATGCTAGAAACGGGCTTGTGGGCCTTGGGCCCAAGCCCACAAGACCCTAACCATATAAATAAATATAACCCACAATTCTTCATAATTCCCTTCCACTTTCTCTCTCTAAACTTGCAAATGCTCTCAACTCTCTCTCTCTCTCGAACAATCTGGCAGCAGGTCCGACGAGTGAAATCCGACGACCGGCGACGGCGGTACGGTGGCGGCGGTGAATTCCGGTGACTTTTTCTTCAACCTGCACCTTATCCCCACTAAAACGGACCTTCCTGACATGATGGTGGTGTCCGTTTTCGAAGAAACCAAGCCGTTTGGGCTGTGCATCAACTCCGGCGAAGCTCAGGTAGAGATTCCGGCGAACATATTTTAAATTTTTAACTTCGTGCATGCGTAGATCGGCTCACAAGGGATGTTTCTACACATTTTCAAGGAATTTTATATTCCGGTGACTTTCCGGTAAGTTGAACCCGACTCGTGGCAGCAGACCCGCAGCCGGCGGCGTTGGGGCCGGCCGACGGAGGTGATGATGGGTTCAGTTTTGGTGGCATCCCGGGTCATGGTTCAAGATCGATTCAGTTCTGAAGTTTCAGGTGTTTGTTCGGGTCAGCGGGTTCGGGTATGGTTACACCCGGTCAAAGGAGGTCAGAGATGGTCAACTGCAGTGCGGTTCAGGTTCGGGTTAGATTTCGGGTTTGGTTGACTCGGTCAAACCGAGTCAACTCGGTCAAACCGAGTCAACTCGGTCAAACCTGGTCAGCATATTGAGTTGACTCGGTCAACTCAGTTGAGTCGGGTCAGCTCATCGAGTCAACTCAGCCGATCAACCCGGTTGACTCGGTGAACTCAGCTGGTCAACTCGCAACGAAAGCGGCGCGAAGACTCGGTAAAGAATTTTAGTGACACGAATTACTATTTACCTTAAATATAAGGCTTTTATATTATTAACGTGAACGAGCTCGAACCGATTTAAAATAGTGTTTAGTTTATACTTTGCCGTCTTATGAAAATTATATATATTAATGATTGAATCTTGGTTGAATTATGATAAAATGATGACAACTTGTGTTGTCGGGGGCGTCCAAAAATAGCGGAAACTTTGCCCGTTTTTCGAGAAAATTCGTAAAATAACGCGTTTCTATTATGAAACAAAACATCGGATTCAAATAATCTTTTAGTAAAACAAATACAAAAATCGACGACACTTCACAACATCACGAAAACGACAATTTGAATATTACGTTCGACAATGCTTTCTAAAATAAAACGTGATATAATATTTTCAATTCTTTTATTATTTTCGACAATTCTTGCAAGTATCAAACAATACAATTTTTTTTAAATGAATATAGTTTATATTTATTTCAAATATCGAACAATGCGAATTTGTTTTATGAAATAAATATAGTTATTTAAAATATCGTACAACACGAATACTTTTATAAAGATAAATATAGTTACACATTTATTTCCGATAATCAACGATACGAATCCTTTTACAAATAAGTATAGTTATGTATTTATTTCGAATACCCAACGACACCACGATTCTTTTACTAAAATAAATATAGTTTATATATTTATTTTAAATATCGCACAACACTAACTCTTTTAGTAGAATAAATATAGTTTATATATTTATTTCAAAACGCCAAACAACTCGTATTCTATTATAAATAAATATAACTATCATATTTATTTTAAACCAAGATTCAAAATTCTATAAATTAAATATAACTCTTTATATATTTATTTTCAAACATAATAACTCAGCAATTCTTTTATAAAATAAATATAATTTTTATATTTATTTCCAACACCTAAACGGCATATACTTGGC
Organism: Helianthus tuberosus; assembly: GCA_030545235.1. Taxonomy (NCBI): domain Eukaryota; kingdom Viridiplantae; phylum Streptophyta; class Magnoliopsida; order Asterales; family Asteraceae; genus Helianthus; species Helianthus tuberosus. The sequence continues at coordinate 30,928,451 of CM060415.1, read as the reverse complement.
AAATATCATACGAAACACGATATGTTATACGGGTTGTTATATATTATTTTCACATAAATTTTCTTTACATACACGTACGACTTCGCGAGGCGACTAACACGATTATAACAATATGCATATATATTTTTGTATATAAATAATTATATTCATATATTTTAAGTCCCTCGAAAATTAAGTATTTCCACAACTTAGTAAGTTCGCCGACATTTAACGAAACTTAACAAGTATAACTTCTTTGTTTCTTTCAAGGTAACAACTTACCGACGATTCGTTCGGTTAACGATTCGGTAGAGCTCGGTGACACGTAGTCTAGTTACCGCTTTTATTTAGAGACTTGTTAGATATTCCGTGTTAGGAATACTGTAGAATGCACGCTAGCAAGTCACATCTTGGAAACGACATCACGAAGTCGTATATAGCTAGATTTGCACATGGAAATCCAGGTTAGTTCATAACCCCCACTTTTTACGGTTTTACATTTTTATTTATAAATGTTTTCGGGGGTGGAAAGACATGCAGGTTTTGCAAAAATAAACAACTTTTCGATGAACGAAAATTCATATTTCTAAATCATGTTAACAATGGATTTCAAGGAACCCAAATGGTTTACGAACGATTTATACTGAATATACCGGTTTTACAAAACAAAATGAGTATTTACGAGACGTGCATGATTTTCATCATTAGGGATGGGAATGTCCTAGTTACAACAAAAAGGACTCGGTTGTTCTGCGTTTAAAGAACATGACAATCCAGTGAGTTCATGTCCCCCTTTTTCTTTTAACCGTTTTCAGTTTTATAACTTCAGGGGTGAAATACATGTTACAAATATTTCAATGATTACAAATGCTATGGTTAGCTAAGGAATGAACTGTTAGATCACGTGAATGGGTAGGCGCACACTTAAGACCATTAATCCTCGTATAAGGACCGAGGGACATGAGTGATAGATCTATTTGGGGGTTGCGAGCCCCACCCCTCGGCCGGAAGTGGCCGAAGGTGGTGACTATGTCTTCCAGCTGGAAGCCCGGTACAAAATCTGCTAGGTTTGAGCCTTCCTGCACCATTGCACACATATTAATGTCTTAGCTACATGTTAATTGATATGTTCATAGACGCTTACATACCGGTTATCAAAGAAATACTTACACCTTTACAAGATTATTGGAGCCGACAGTTACATATAACATTTCGAGAAAAATGATTTTACTATATCTTCACAACAACTTTTAAACACCGGTTATTCAACGGATTTACTTCAAATCTTTTACAAACAAACTATGAACTCGCTCAACTTTATGTTGATTTTTCGCATGTTTCATTCTCAGGTTACATCTCAAAATTTTGGCACGGTTGGAATAGGAGGACCATGTGGATTCGAGTACTTAGTGGGCGTTCGTTTTCTAGAAGTCTTAGTTTTTTTGCTTCCGCTGTGCAATGAAGATACCAGTCCAGTCACGCCAGCTCTGATATTTTCAGGGTGTAACACATTCGACCCACAAATGTTTATGCCTATAACTTTTATACGTATCTAAGGACTTCAAAATCAATATACAAATTACTAAACAACCCATGAGGGTCGTTTGCCCAATTTACCCATCAAGGGTGCTTTGGTCAACTTAGTCCCCCATTTTACGACGAAGGACTTTTGCTACTTATTTGACCAAAATTGTACGTTTAACTATAATCATATTTATACGTACCTGGCTTGGGTCAACGTATTGACCTGTTGACCTGTTTTAGTACCATGTCTCAAAATTGCTAATCCATAGTATCTCTAATTCGTAAGCCGTCTTATCATGTGAGCGTATGACTCAACAAACGCATATTAGTCGTTAATTGCCAAATGGTATCAACATTACCATTTGACCTGTTTGGTCTAAACGACCAAATATTTTGCGCTTATAATCTAACTATGCTAAACAAAACTAACTATATACATTAACTTACGAGGCAACCGTTTTCGCCTTTTATTCAACAAATTAATAACTCGTATTTTTGTACTTTTCTCAATGATTTTTTATTCTTTTTCGCAACATTTTCTGAATTTTTGTTTTTTTTTTTGAAAACACAACTATACAATCAAATAATCCTACAATCAAATTTTCATCAGACGTGTTTAAAAGAAAAGGTTTAGCGGTTAAATGGGCTAAACAGGTTGTCAAATGAAAAGTTTAGGCTCAAAGTGGGCGACTAGGGGATTTGTTTGGGTAAGGATAGAAAAATGGTTTTAAAGGAAAAGGTTCACCTAATGCCTTAATCATTCTCGTTCTTGTATTCGGTCTATGGTCTCAAACGTATCAAAAGTCGAAAGTTCTACAATACGTGACTAATTGTCCACTAAAACAAAGAAACATAAACATATAGTTCTATGATGTAAAAGTGGCTCAAAACCTCACATATAAAGGGTATGATATGTGATACGTGTGAAGTGTTATATATATTAGGTGTATATTTTAAGCACCTTTAACACTTATTTTTAGCCAAGTTTTAAATTTATAAAACACGATATTTTACTAACACTAAACACACATATGGGCAAGTGCACCCATCGTGAGCGTACTATAGTGTTGGTAAGATACCGAGGTCGTCCATGGATACAAGAGCTTTTAGTACCGGTTTATCCTCAACGTCTAATCAAAATAAAAAGTTAGAAAAATGTTTTAAACTAAGAAAAATAAAAACTAACTAAAATGCTGAAAATAAAATAAAAAGAAAAACAGATAGACAAGATGAATCACTTGGTTCCGACTAGTATCTAGTGTAACCTTTGATTATTTCCGCACTTTTGCACTATTTTAAGAGATTATCTTAGTTATTGTAGTAGGCCCCTCTTTTGGAGGTGACGTTACCCTCACCCCAGTAGTTTGAGTCAGCAAGGATACAATCCTAAAAGGGTGGATTATTGGAAGATAATTAATTAAGTTATTAATGCAAATTATGGTAGGCCCCTCTTTTGGAGACGACCTTACCCTCGACTATGTAGTCTGAGTCAGCAGGGATACAGTCCTAAATAGCCGGGTTATTATATTAATAGTAGTTAACTTATGAGGGGATCAAAGAGTTTGGACCCCTGCCATCCAATACCGTTAAGTATTGAAGGAGGTCCTACTAAATTTGACCCAGGTCCATTGCAGGACCTCTAAACGCTTGAACAATGGCAAGACCTTTACCAAACCGTTCCCTTAACCCCCGACCAGGTAGCCAACATACCTCCATATAGACCGTGGAGATATGAATGGTGAAAATCTTTTATTTTATATAGACAGCAAAATAATGCCAAAACACCACGGACAAACGATAAGGAAAGATCACCTTCAACATAAGCAACTAGTTATTAAAGTCATTAATACAAAACCAAGTAAAAAGTGCAAAAGATTAGAAATAAAAAGTATTACACTAAACACTTTGTCTTCACCAAGTGATGTAAGAGACTTAGGCAAACATGGCCTTGCTTGTCAAGAACTTTTACGATCAATCTTGGATCCCGAGACGACTCACACACTCTACGATGGACAATGGATGATGGTGGTGGATGATGGTGATATGGTGGTGGTGGGTGGTGGGTGAAGTGTGAGAGAGATGGTGTGCCAAGGGATGGTTTGAGCTTGATCCTAGCACTCCTATTTATAGGCTGAACAGAAGCTCGGGCACGGCCCCGTGTCCACATCCTCTCTTTCTTCATTTAATGCAGCTTTATCTTATTAGTTGACCACGCCCCTGTGTCCGCTGAGCACGACCCCGTGGTGCAGAAAAATCTTTGTACTATGCAGATTTGCTGGATTGTGTGAATCTTATACTTGACCACGGCCTCGTGTCCGCTAAGCACGGCCCCCTGGTGGGCAATAGAAGCTTCTACCACTTTGTCTTTTCTTCTGACACTTGGGCATTCCCTCGTGCTGGCTGAGCACGAGGCGTGTTCAGGCTTCTGATGTCTTGTTTTGCATAGGAAGATGTTGTCGTGGGGTCGGGCATGTCACGTCTTGTTCCTTTTCTTGTATTTATGTTAGATTTTGATGTCTTTTTGCTTCTTTTTTTAATTTGAGCTCATTTAATCCTGAAAATACAAAAGGAAGACAAAAGCACACTTTTTCCAACATTAGTACTAAAAAAGGGTTAGTTTTATGCCACGATTGATGAAATTTATATGTTGCATTTTGAACACATCAAATACCCCCACACTTGAATTTTTGCTTGTCCTCAAGCAAAACTCTTTAATATGTGGCTATTACACTCCCAAATGGATTGGGTAGAAAAGAAGGTTTTTGAGCTTGTCGTAGAGTGTCGGGATTTCCAAGATTCTTTATTTAATTTTATCTTTATTTATTTACAATACTATTCGTCATGATTTATTTAAAACTTTTCATAAGATAAATTACTTATTAGGGCATAACATGCCTCTTTAAAATTCTATTTATGTACAAGTTCACATACCTCACGGGGATCACTCAACACTCGACCGAAAATGTATTTTTATGGATCACTCGAGAGCGGCATGGAACTTACTCCTATCATAGGCTTGCCAAGCAATCAATCCTCCTCCTTTTTTACTTATATTCCTTTGTAAATATCAAGAGGACTTTTTGGGTGAAGGTTAGGCTTGGGTTAAAGGTAGGTGGTTGGGTTGGTGGTTAGTGGTTAGTAGAAAGAGGGCGAAAAGCGTAACAAGTGTCGGTTTTCGTAAGACTTTCTCTTTTTGTAACTTTTATTTTGATGAAGCTATTATTCAAACAAAGTCATTTATGATGAACTTGTTTGTTTATTTTCTTTTGCTTCATCATCACAAAAATACTCTCTTTTTTTTTTTTTTTTTTTGAAAAGTCATACGAAAAATCGAACTTGTTACTAAAACAAAAGGGTAAAAATAAAAAGGTTTTGGTGGGTAAAAAGGGTGTTTAGTTTGGGTTATGAAATGAAAAGGTTTAGGCTCAAAGGGGCTAACTAGGGGGATTTTGGGTAGGTGGTAAAAAAAATGGTTTAGAAATAAAAAGGGTTAGTCCTAATGCCTCCATCATTTACTTACTCGGGTTTAAGTTGGTAAGGACCGGGAATGTATCGTCATGGCAAGTTCTAGAGTCGTAAGAACCAAGCGGCTATTCACACAAGAAACGAAAAATGAGCACTTAGTTCTAATGATATGTAATTGTATGCTCAATAAAGGCTCAAAACTCACTTTTGTGGGAATGGGTTTTTATGTGATCAAGTATATATAATCAAATTTTAACTAAGCTTGTCATGCCTTTTCATAATTTTCTTATGTTGGTTCTTTTTATCACGACGCTATCGGTTGTAAATTTGTAAAAATATAACCTTTTTAGAACTTGAAATTCCCGAGTTAAACCTAGACAAGAAAAAAAAATGAAAATTTTTGAAAAAATTTGGGGTGATTAGCGATTCCAATAGAGTTTTGTGTAAGGCTTGTATTTAGGACTTGCAAGATTCAAGGTTTTAGCATACCCCCCACACTTAAATTACACATTGTCCTCAATGTGTCCCAAAAATAAGTTTTTAGGTTGATTGAATGTGTAAAAGGTGTGAAAAAGCAAAAAAAATTGTGTTACTGGGCGCTGAACACAGCCCCGTGTTATCCGGGCACGGCCCCGTATTCAAGTGCCAGTAACAAAATTAAATCAAGAAAAACAGTAGCCTGGACACGGGGGCGTGTTGGGTGAACACGACCCGTGTCCAGTTACCTGAACTGGGTCTTTTTCTGCAGACTGTGCAGCACGGGGCCGTGTTGGGCGGACACGGCCCGTGCCGAACTTACTGTAAACGAAGAAATTTTTCGGACGGTTCTTTTTTCCTGCATGGAGTGCTGGTTCAAGTTTCCCTTGCATGCTTTGCCATCTCAAGTGTGTTTTATTCATTTCAACACCATCCAAAACATCAAATTAACTAAAACCATCATTCATTAATCATAGAGAGAATTACATAATAGTCCTAAAAATGAAAAATAAAGCAGAAAAATAAAAGTTAAAAGTCCTAATATTAAATAGGTCAAGTGATCCGTAAGATTTTCCTAAGGAGTTCTACTTCTACAATAAGAATCAAAATTCCGGAAATAGACTTCCGGTCTAAAAGCCTTGTAGAACTCCAAGCCGAACGGTGTTCCTTAGATGTTGCTAGAGCCATTCTTTGATCTCCCTCGGGAGAAGGGAGGCGGCTTCATGTTCCTCGACATCTGGTGGAGGAAGAGCGACACCAACCGGAACCCCTTGTAGTATGTCTCGAGGAGGTTCCGGATGTAGGGTGTACCATTCGGCCGGAATGATGACTTCCGGCACCACATTCCATGCCCTTTGGGTGATAATCGGTACCAAAGGAGGAGAGGCGAGAATGTTCAACCTTTGGTGCAAATGGTTGACCTCCCGGAGACATCCTTCTAGTCCCACCATCAAATGATTAATGCGGTCGACCAATGCCTCTTCCACACTTGTTACTTCATCAAGGGCCTCTCTTAAGGCGTAAACATAGTTTACAAGAGAATCTTCAACCGTTGTTGATCTTCTCCCCTGCCGGTTGTTTCTAGAATGCGACGAAGAGTTTCCGCTTGTTCTGCTTGCCATTCTGAGAAAACATACCGAAAAGAGTTCAACTTTATGGATCCAGTGCTTTGGACACGGCCCCGTGTTCATCGAACACGGCCCCGTGTTCAGATATTTGCAGGATTCATGAACAAGGAATCTTGGGGTTTCAAATTGTTTTTATGATTTTTGAAGCATTTATGAACTTAACAACTTAAAACATTGTTATAAAACTTATTTTTAACAAGATTCCATGAACAAAAATCTAACAAACATCCCAATAAGGCTTGAAATGATGGAATGTTCAAGCTTTAATGGAAGTATGAAGAAAATTGAAGAAGATGAAAGTGGATAAAAGAGGAAAGGACAAGGAGATGGTTGAGAAACTTCTTTTAGAAAATACCTAGGATGGTATGTGAGAATATTCCTCAAATCTCTGTCCCTGGAATGGTTCAAATGTGAAGGATTCTTGACTGCATTTATAGAAAACGACAGTACGTTGCGCACGGCCCTGTGTCGGTTGGACACGGCCCCGTGTGCAGATGGAATCCTGACACATTTTTGTCCGCATTCTGACAAAATCAGAAGGGAATCTTTGGGTGGACACGGGGGCGTGCTGACCTGGACACGGCCCCGTGTCTAGAAGCTGTCTTAAGGAATTCTTCAAATTTCAAGGAACTTTCCCGGATCGGGTGGTTCCTTACTAGATGGAACAACCCCAAAGTGCCTAAGATACCTTAATTGATCTTGATTAAGACGAGAACGCAAGAGGTTGTCGGTGAGGGTGATTCCTATGCTATATGTAGGTGGACAAGTCCAACCCTTTTCCAGGCTCTCGTTAAAGAAGGTGTATGTCGAATCGCTCAGGTCTATGTATGCATCGAACGAAGTCGATGGGGAGTCCTTCACGGCACAATCGACACAAGGACGACTATCGCTCAAGTCCTCACTAGAGTTAGAAGTATCATTAGAAACAATGAAGTTGTTTGAATGCGTTTCCAACCTCTCTTCTTGGTTATCGTCTTAGAAAAGATTATTGAAATCTTCCCTAAGTTCTTTTAACCAATTAATAATTAGATCTTCTAGTTGAAATAATTCATCGAGAAGCATTTCTCCTAGATTATCTGGTTGGGCGTATTCGAGGGAGAGATAGGGATTATTTTTACTTTCCCCCCTCTTAAGGATACTAGGAAATGATGGGTCTATATAGTGGGGTTTATAATTTAGAAAAAAACATTTTAATTCTTTATGTTTACCACCACATAATTGACACCACATAGTACCATAAGAGTGCCGAAAGTAAAAAGTATCAGTATCACTCATGTTTGTGTCAGAAATTACCAACCGTCGGGATCTTACGGTTCTGTTATCAGTAACTGAAACTTGGGCACGGGGGCGTGATGAGTGGGCACGGCCCCGTGTTCAGCTTACTGTCTGACTTAAAACAAGATTGTCAGTTCCAATGATTGGGTACGGGGCGTGTTCAGCGGGCACGGCCCGTGCTGGGTTCTGCAGAAGCTGAAAAACTAAAAAAAAAAATCCTAAAAAAATTGAAAAATGAAAGGTTTAGGCCAAAGTGGGCGACTAGGGGATTTGTTTGGGTAAGGATAGATAAATCGTTTTAAAGGAAAAGGTTCACCTAATGCCTTAATCATTCTCGTTCTTGTATTCGATCTATGGTCTCAAACGTATCAAAAGTCGAAAGTTCTACAATACGTGACTAATTGTCCACTAAAACAAAGAAACATAAACATATAGTTCTATGATGTAAAAGTGGCTCAAAACCTCACATATAAAGGGTATGATATGTGATGCGTGTGAAGTGTTATATATATTAGGTGTATATTTTAAGCCCCTTTAACACTTATTGTTAGCCAATTTTTAAATTTATAAAACACGATATTTTACTAACACTAAACACACATATGGGCAAGTGCACCCATCGTGAGCGTAGTATAGTGTTGGTAAGATACCGAGGTCGTCCAAGGACAAAAGAGCTTTTAGTACCGGTTTATCCTCAACGTCTAATCAAAATAAAAAGTTAGAAAAATGTTTTAAACTAAGAAAAATAAAAACTAACTAAAATGCTGAAAATAAAATAAAAAGAAAAACAGATAGACAAGATGAATCACTTGGTTCCAACTCGTATCTAGTGTAACCTTTGATTATTTCCGCATTTTTGCACTATTTTAAGAGATTATCTTAGTTATTGTAGTAGGCCCCTCTTTTGGAGGTGATGTTACCCTCACCCCAGTAGTTTGAGCCAGCAAGGATACAATCCTAAAAGGGTGGATTATTGGAAGATAATTAATTAAGTTATTAATGCAAATTATGGTAGGCCCCTCTTTTGGAGGTGACGTTTGTCACACCCCCAAAATCCACCCGCGGAGTACTACCGCTTGGAGGCGTGACTGACCAGGATCCAGCCACCAATCATATTGAACAAGCATATAAGTAGTTATAAAAGTTCAACCAATACAATTGGTGTTCGAACAAAACATAGTTCAAGTTGCAAGCGGAAGCATAAGTCTTAAATCAAAACATAAGTTAAATTGTTTCAAAGTTTAACATGGCACACAGTTGTCCATGTCCCACAACGATCCTCCTCCATGCAAGCTCCAGCTAAGAACCTAAGGACCTGCAAAGCATGTAGTAACGAGTCAACAACAAGTTGAGTGAGTTCACGGTTGGGTGTTCGTTTTAAGTTGTTTCGAAAACAGTTTCCTTTAGCTGGCATCCTGCCGTGGGGGTTACCCCATAGTTAAAAACGTGACTTGTGTATTCCCGGTTACTCTGGCAATCCTGCCGTGGGGGCTACCCCGTGTTAGTTATCTGGCATTTCGGCCGTGGGGGCTACCCCATGTATACACTAGACTCGTTACCATATCGACTGCTGACTGTAGTCATGTTTATGTGCCCTGAACTGTCAATGTCTATCATCATTGACGTGCCAGTAGTCCATTAGTTCACGCCCGTCCTCTGCGGCACGGTGTGAGGTTTGTCAAACCTAAATAGCGCTATCTAACTAATGACCCGCTCGCCATTGGCCTCGGCGATTAAGTCGATACAAAGATGAGGGACTTCGTGATAGAGTTTTGGTCTAGTACGAGTTATCTGTCCGTGAGGACGAGGAATTACATTCCTGAACCTTGCTGTCCTACCCAAGGAGGACGAGGAACCCAGTTCCTTAACCCCAATTCCCGACCCAGGGAATCCCATGCTTTGTAGACGGTGTGAACTCACCTTGGTTTGCTCGGTAGAAGCACAGAAAGGTCAAACAAGCAATGTTGTGGCTACTCACGTCCTACCATAATTGTATCATACCATCAGGTTCGTATTCGAGTAGTGCACGTATGTTTCTAGCATAATGTACTCAAGTAACGTTCATGGCATTCATGTTTAATCATGGCAGATTCACGTTCAACAGTTAACATATAAGGTCTGTGCATTCGGGCCCAAGAGTTCGGCCCAAACAATTAAGTCCGAAATGAGGTGTAAGCCCAAACGGCGTGTATCTGTGTATAATCCCGAGTCGCAACTAGGCGTTTGCGACTCGCAACCTGAGTCGCAACTACGGTCTCGGTTCATGCTGTTTTGGTTACGAGTCGCAACTGGACTCGCAACCGGGGTTTCGAGTCAAACGGTTTTATGTGCTGATCACTTGTGGTTTCGAGTCGCAACCAGGTGTTTGCGACTCGCAACCGATGTCGCAACTGGGAGATTTCGAATCATCATGCATGGTTTCGAGTCGCAACTGGAGGTCTCGAGTGGACAACTGCTGATTCGGAACAGTGTACTACCCAATGAGAATTTGATTTCAGGAAATGGTTTGTACTATCCACTTAAACCTGTTTATTTGTCTAACAATTACCATTTTGGATCAAACATATCAGAATTCAAATATTCAACCATGTTCATAACATATTCATCATGTTCTTCAAACATTCAAGTAGTTCATATTGCTTATTCAAACTTGTTCATCTTATTTCCGGGTTTTTATCCTTAATCACAACATATAATCATGAACAACAATCAAACATTTGAACATATTCATCTAATGGTTTCAAGACATCCAATAACGTCCCCAAATCTACCCTAATCCGATTAATCATGATGCTCTCTATACACATATGCAAGCCGGTTTCATGAACATTCACATTTAATGATTTGAATCACATTTAGACATAGGATATTGTGTGTTCATTATGAAACATATCCGAAATCAAAACATATTATCTGATTATCAACAACATACATATCCGGTTCACAAAATATCATCAAGCATACAACTACACTAGTTAATCATATCATTCATACCATTATTAAACAACAACAAACATCATAAAATCACTAACAAACATCATAAACACTAACCGGTTGTGAGGTGGTGAAAGATGAAGCTTCGTTTGGTGTGAACAAGCAAATCCGAGAGGTCCTTTTGTGGTCGGTTGGTTGGATCCGAGAAGGAGGAGAGGTGATGTTTAGTGTTTAGGGTTTTAGTGTGAGAGAGTGGAGAGTGTGTGTGTTGGAGAGTATGAGTGGATTGTCCAAAGAATGGACTAGTTTGCTAGGAGTATGATATATATACTAGTCCTAGTAGGTTTCGTGTGGGTTAAATGAGGTGCGGCCCAACCGGCCCATAGGTCATCGTTCACTCGAGACCACATGGTCTCGAGCCGGGTTCGTGTCGTTTCGGTTCATATACATACTCGCATACATACACATAAGCACACATGTAACCTAACACATAATCATATAAAAGGTTGTAGCTTATCATTAATCACATAAGTTTAACTATTCACATGTTTAAGCATACAACGAGAGGTTCTAAATTTTCGTGTTGTCACATCATCCCCAAGTTGAAAGAAATTTCGTCCCGAAATTTGGTAGGCACTCACTGAGGAAGCTAGTTAAGTTGTATGGTTTTCCCGGTTTTCCTGGGGTGTCACATCCACCCCCCGTTGATCTGGAATTTCGTCCCGAAATTCCGTAGCTTCGGCCTCAGTAGTGGGTGTACTGTTTGCGAACAGTTGGGGATACTTTTGTTTCATCTGATCTTCGCGCTCCCAGGTGAACTCTGGGCCGCGACGTGAGTTCCAACGAACTCGAACGAGAGGTATTCTAGTGCTCTTGAGGACCTTAACATCCCGGTCCGTGATTTCGACTGGTTCCTCGACGAATCGTAACTGTTCGTCGATCGTGAGTTCCTTCAAAGGAACTACGTGGGTCTCATCTGATGGACACTTCTTCAGATTCGACACGTGAAAAACGTTGTGAACTGCACCGAGTTCCGCCGGTAAGTTTAGTCTGTAGGCCACCCTGCCTATTTTCTCAATGACCTCGAAAGGTCCAACGTATCGTGGGTTAAGTTTGCCGCGTTTACCAAAACGAACCACACCCTTCCAGGGTGAAACTTTGAGTAGTACCCGCTCCCCAACCTGGAGCTCAAGTGGTTTCCTGCCCATGTCGGCGTAAACTTTCTGACGTTCGCGAGCGGCCGTCATGCGTTTTCGGATCTGAGCGATCTGCTCGGTTGTATCTACCACATATTCTGGACCAGTGATCTGACTTTCTCCCACCTCTGCCCAGCAAAGAGGAGACCGGCATTTACGTCCGTACAATGCCTCAAACGGAGCAGCTCCAATGCTGGTGTGGTAGATGTTATTGTACGAGAATTCCACAAGTGGCAGATGCTTTTCCCAGCGGTTGCCAAAGTCGATTACACATGCACGAAGCATGTCTTCTAAGGTTTGAATCGTGCGCTCGGACTGCCCGTCCGTCTGGGGGTGATACGCTGTGCTCATGTCTAATCGTGAGCCAAAGGATTTGTGCATTGCTTGCCACAGCTCTGAAGTAAAACGTGCATCTCGGTCCGAGATGATGGAGGTGGGCACCCCGTGCCTCGAAACAACTTCCTTGAGGTATATTTCTGCGAGAGTGGAGAACTTATCCGTCTCCTTGATAGCCAAGAAGTGTGCGGATTTTGTGAGTCGATCCACGATCACCCAAATTGTATCGTTCCCGCGCTGGGATCTAGGTAGGCCAGTAACAAAATCCATGGAAATTTGTTCCCATTTCCACTGAGGTATCTCTGGTTGTTGGAGCAGGCCTGATGGTTTCTGGTATTCTGACTTGACTCTCGCACAAGTCAAACACTTGCTGACATAGGTTGCTATGTGGGCCTTCATGCTAGGCCACCAGTACATAGTTTTGATGTCGTGATACATCTTATCTGATCCAGGGTGTACTGAGTAGTGAGACTTGTGTGCTTCATCCATCACAAGCTCTCGTAGGTTGCCATAAAGTGGGACCCAAACGCGCCCCGTTACGTAGTAAGCACCATCTTCCTTCTGTTCTAAGCGTTGCCTTGATCCGCGTAGGGCTTCAGCCCTGACGTTTTCTGGTTTCAGTGCTTCTATCTGAGCAGCTCGTATCTGGGAGGGAAGACTAGAATGGATCGTGAGTTGTAAAGCTCGCACGCGCTTAGGCGCAGTGTCCTTTCGACTGAGGGCGTCGGCCACAACATTGGCCTTGCCCGGGTGATACCTGATTGACCACTCGTAGTCATTTAGTAGTTCGATCCATCGTCGCTGCCGCATATTCAATTCTTTCTGCTTGAAGATATGCTCGAGGCTCCTATGGTCGGTGTAGATCGCGCACTTGGTACCATACAGGTAATGCCGCCATAACTTAAGCGCAAAAACAACAGCTCCCAGCTCTAAATCGTGCGTCGTGTAGTTCTTTTCATGAACCTTTAGTTGGCGTGAGGCGTAAGCTATAACTTTGTCTCGTTGCATCAGCACGCAACCAAGACCCTGGATTGATGCGTCGCAGTATACCACAAAGTCGTCTGTGCCTTCCGGCAAGGAAAGGATAGGTACGCTACAAAGTCTATCCTTTAGGTGCTGAAATGCCAACTCCTGTGCATTTCCCCAGCGATAAACAACGCCCTTCTGCGTTAGTGAGGTGAGGGGCTGTGCAATCTTAGAAAAATCCTTTATGAATCTCCGGTAGTATCCCGCCAAACCCAAGAATTGGCGAATTTCCTTTGGTGTACGAGGTGCAGGCCAGTTCTTAATCGAGTCTATCTTGGATGGATCAACGTGAATCCCATCCTTGTTCACCACGTGGCCTAGGAAATGGACCTCTCGAAGCCAGAAGTCGCATTTCGAGAACTTTGCGTAAAGCTGTTCGGTTCGAAGGAGTTCCAGAATAAGTCGCAGATGCTGCTCGTGTTCCTCCCGACTCTTGGAATAGATCAGGATGTCGTCGATGAAGACTATAACGAACTTGTCCAGGTAAGGGTTGCACACTCGGTTCATCAAGTCCATGAAAACCGCAGGTGCGTTTGACATCCCAAAAGGCATGACCAAAAACTCATAGTGCCCGTATCGAGTTCTGAAAGCTGTTTTGGAGACGTCCTCTTCCCGGACTCTCAGCTGGTGATAACCCGATCTCAAATCGATCTTCGAGTAGTAGCTCGATCCTTGCAGCTGGTCGAACAAGTCGTCGATACGCGGTAGAGGATAACGGTTCTTCACCGTCACCTTGTTGAGTTCTCGGTAGTCGATGCACATTCTGAAAGTACCGTCTTTCTTCTTTACAAATAGCACTGGAGCTCCCCAGGGCGATGAGCTAGGACGAATAAAACCCTTATCCAGGAGCTCTTGTAATTGCGTGGAGAGTTCTTTCAATTCTGATGGGGCTAAACGATAAGGTGCACGGGCTATAGGCGCAGCTCCAGGAGCTAATTCGATCTGAAACTCGACTTGGCGATGGGGTGGAAGACCAGGTAATTCCTCAGGAAATACCTCTGGATAATCGCGTACAACTGGGAAATCTTCTATCTTCTTCTCTTTTTCTGAGGTGTCAGTAACGAGAGCCAAAATAGCAGTGTGGCCCTTTCGCAAACACTTTTGGGCCTTAAGGAGAGAAATGACGTTCTCAACAGCACTCCTTTTGTCGCCATGAATCATGTGGGGTTCGCCACCTGGACCTGGAATACGGACAACCTTCTCGTTGCAAAGAATCTCTGCGCGGTGTTGGGATAACCAATCCATCCCAATGACAACGTCGAAACTACCCAAGACAATAGGAATGAGGTCGATAGAGAAGGTCTGGTCAGCGAGAATAAGTTTACAACCCTTGACTACGTGTGTGGCTTCTAAACTTTTACCATTTGCTAGCTCTACTATGTGCTTGTTGTTCAAAAGTGTTGGAATACGCTTAAGCATTCGACTAACTTCTAGTGACACGTAGCTAGTATCGGCACCCGAATCAAATAAAACTGAAACATAAAAGTCGTCGAGAAGGAACTTACCCGCCACAACATTGGGGTCGTTCCTTGCTTCACCTTGGCCAATCACAAACATCCGCCCCCTGGCGCCATTGTTGTTGTTCCCATTATTACCATTCCCCTGATTGTTGTTATTGTTGTTGTTGTTGTTCTGGTTCCTGTTCAGTTGGGGACAGTCTCTCTTGAAGTGGCCCTCAGCTCCACACTGAAAGCACCCTTTGTTATCACCTTGTTGCTGTTGCTGGCGCTGGTTCTGTTGAGCTTGCTGACGATTCTGGTTGGCGGGGTATAAGCTCCTACAATCCTTTGCAGCGTGACCAGGCTTGTTGCACCGATGACAGTTGCCCCTGGTGCATGGTCCGCTGTGGTGCAGGCTGCAGCGATTGCATTTGGGGTGATTTCCTTTGTATCCGCCACCAGACGATTGCTGATTAGGGCTCTTGTAGTCCTCAGTCTTTCTCTGCTGAGACTGGGACTGAACAGAAGCCGAACCCTTACTCGAAGTTCCATCCCATTTCCGTTTGTTGTCACCTGAGGTACCAGAAGTAGTTGCAGCACCTATGCGTTTTGGTAACTTGTTCTGCTCCACCGCCTGATCTGTGAGACGGTGAGCCAACTGAACAGTTTGCTGGTAGGTAGCGAGGTTCGCTGAAGTCACATGACTTTGGATTTCTGGCACTAAGCCCTGAAGAAATAGTTCGATGTGTTTGATGGGAGGATCCACCATAGTAGGGCACAGAATTGCCAGTTCGTTCGACCTTTTCACATAAGCTTCAATTTCCGACCCCGTCATCTTGAGGTTGAAGAACTCCACTTCCAGTTTGTGAATCTCATCACGACTGCAGTATTCCTCCTTGATCATCTCCTTAAAAGTTTCCCATGGGGTGGCGTTGGCAGCAACCAACCCTAGCATCTGAACTTGAGCGTTCCACCACGTGAGGGCTAATCCCTCGAGAGTACCAGTAGCATACTTCACCCTGCGCGCCTCAGGGCATTCACACATTTCGAAGACAGATTCTAGTTTCTCAAACCAGTGTAGGAGACCTACTGCTCCTTCAGTGCCGCTAAAAGTAGTTGGTCGGCAGTCCATGAAAGTCTTAAAAGTGCACACGGGTGGCTGAACATGATGACCTATCGTAGGTGAAAGAAAAGACAGAGTTTAACACAAAGGTTGGTTCACGAGAGTAGGATCCTAAAGATCCTAGAATGAGTTCGGACTGCAGGATATACCTCCTGCGTGTGCAGCTGCAAGTGCTGCGGCAACTCGTTCGTTGATCAGAGCCGTCAACTGGGCTTGTGTCATGTTAACGCGTCCAGACATGATCTTCATATCAAGAAGAACGTGAGTGAGAGGGGTTCGCGAAAGTGCGATGATAGGATAGAGCAAGCACGCATGTGTTCAAGCAACAGTGGTTATACCAACCAAGCATACCACAAGCAATGTACTATGTAACTAACAAGTAGGCAATATACACAGACCATATTACCTAGAATGTCGAGCCTTGCATGTGGAGTGAAGCATCGTTGTGGACCGTTGAGCACTGTACAGGTTATAGTCTGGTTTTAACAAAAACGTTTTTCCCTTTATTAAAACCAAGTTCTCTATAACCAATGGCTCTGATACCAATCTGTCACACCCCCAAAATCCACCCGCGGAGTACTACCGCTTGGAGGCGTGACTGACCAGGATCCAGCCACCAATCATATTGAACAAGCATATAAGTAGTTATAAAAGTTCAACCAATACAATTGGTGTTCGAACAAAACATAGTTCAAGTTGCAAGCGGAAGCATAAGTCTTAAATCAAAACATAAGTTAAATTGTTTCAAAGTTTAACATGGCACACAGTTGTCCATGTCCCACAACGATCCTCCTCCACGCAAGCTCCAACTAAGAACCTAAGGACCTGCAAAGCATGTAGTAACGAGTCAACAACAAGTTGAGTGAGTTCACGGTTGGGTGTTCGTTTTAAGTTGTTTCGAAAACAGTTTCCTTTAGCTGGCATCCTGCCGTGGGGGTTACCCCATAGTTAAAAACGTGACTTGTGTATTCCCGGTTACTCTGGCAATCCTGCCGTGGGGGCTACCCCGTGTTAGTTATCTGGCATTTCGGCCGTGGGGGCTACCCCATGTATACACTAGACTCGTTACCATATCGACTGCTGACTGTAGTCATGTTTATGTGCCCTGAACTGTCAATGTCTATCATCATTGACGTGCCAGTAGTCCATTAGTTCACGCCCGTCCTCTGCGGCACGGTGTGAGGTTTGTCAAACCTAAATAGCGCTATCTAACTAATGACCCGCTCGCCATTGGCCTCGGCGATTAAGTCGATACAAAGATGAGGGACTTCGTGATAGAGTTTTGGTCTAGTACGAGTTATCTGTCCGTGAGGACGAGGAATTACATTCCTGAACCTTGCTGTCCTACCCAAGGAGGACGAGGAACCCAGTTCCTTAACCCCAATTCCCGACCCAGGGAATCCCATGCTTTGTAGAGGGTGTGAACTCACCTTGGTTTGCTCGGTAGAAACACAGAAAGGTCAAACAAGCAATGTTGTGGCTACTCACGTCCTACCATAATTGTATCATACCATCAGGTTCGTATTCGAGTAGTGCACGTATGTTTCTAGCATAATGTACTCAAGTAACGTTCATGGCATTCATGTTTAATCATGGCAGATTCACGTTCAACAGTTAACATATAAGGTCTGTGCATTCGGGCCCAAGAGTTCGGCCCAAACAATTAAGTCCGAAATGAGGTGTAAGCCCAAACGGCGTGTATCTGTGTATAATCCCGAGTCGCAACTAGGCGTTTGCGACTCGCAACCTGAGTCGCAACTACGGTCTCGGTTCATGCTGTTTTGGTTACGAGTCGCAACTGGACTCGCAACCGGGGTTTCGAGTCAAACGGTTTTATGTGCTGATCACTTGTGGTTTCGAGTCGCAACCAGGTGTTTGCGACTCGCAACCGATGTCGCAACTGGGAGATTTCGACTCATCATGCATGGTTTCGAGTCGCAACTGGAGGTCTCGAGTGGACAACTGCTGATTCGGAACACTGTACTACCCAATGAGAATTTGATTTCAGGAAATGGTTTGTACTATCCACTTAAACCTGTTTATTTGTCTAACAATTACCATTTTGGATCAAACATATCAGAATTCAAATATTCAACCATGTTCATAACATATTCATCATGTTCTTCAAACATTCAAGTAGTTCATATTGCTTATTCAAACTTGTTCATCTTATTTCCGGGTTTTTATCCTTAATCACAACATATAATCATGAACAACAATCAAACATTTGAACATATTCATCTAATGGTTTCAAGACATCCAATAACGTCCCCAAATCTACCCTAATCCGATTAATCATGATGCTCTCTATACACATATGCAAGCCGGTTTCATGAACATTCACATTTAATGATTTGAATCACATTTAGACATAGGATATTGTGTGTTCATTATGCAACATATCCGAAATCAAAACATATTATCCGATTATCAACAACATACATATCCGGTTCACAAAATATCATCAAGCATACAACTACACTAGTTAATCATATCATTCATACCATTATTAAACAACAACAAACATTATAAAATCACTAACAAACATCATAAACACTAACCGGTTGTGAGGTGGTGAAAGATGAAGCTTCGTTTGGTGTGAACAAGCAAATCCGAGAGGTCCTTTTGTGGTCGGTTGGTTGGATCCAAGAAGAAGGAGGAGAGGTGATGTTTAGTGTTTAGGGTTTTAGTGTGAGAGAGTGGAGAGTGTGTGTGTTGGAGAGTATGAGTGGATTGTCCAAAGAATGGACTAGCTTGCTAGGAGTATGATATATATACTAGTCCTAGTAGGTTTCGTGTGGGTTAAATGAGGTGCGGCCCAACCGGCCCATAGGTCATCGTTCACTCGAGACCACATGGTCTCGAGCCGGGTTCGTGTCGTTTCGGTTCATATACATACTCGCATACATACACATAAGCACACATGTAACCTAACACATAATCATATAAAAGGTTGTAGCTTATCATTAATCACATAAGTTTAACTATTCACACGTTTAAGCATACAACGAGAGGTTCTAAATTTTCGAGTTGTCACAACGTTACCCTCGACTAAGTAGTCTGAGTCAGCAGGGATACAGTCCTAAATAGCCGGGTTATAGTATTAATAGAAGTTAACTTATGAGGGGATCAAGGAGTTTGGACCCCCGCCATCCAATACCGTTAAGTATTGAAGGAGGTCCTACTAAATTTAACCCAGGTCCATTGCAGGACCTCTAAACGCTTGAACAAAGGCAAGACCTTTACCAAACCGTTCCCTTAACCCCCGACCAGGTAGCCAACATACCTCCATATAGACCGTGGATATATGAATGGTGAAAATCTTTTATTTTATATAGACAGTAAAATAATGCCAAGACACCACGGACAAACGATAAGGAAAGATCACCTTCAACATAAGCAACTAGTTATTAAAGTCATTAATACAAAACCAAGTAAAAAGTGCAAAAGATTAGAAATAAAAAGTATTACACTAAACACTTTGTCTTCACCAAGTGATGTAAGAGACTTAGGTAAACATGGCCTTGCTTGTCAAGAACTCTTACGATCAATCTTGGATCCCGAGACGACTCACACAATCTATGATGGACAATGGATGATGGTGGTGGATGATGGTGTTATGGTGGTGGTGGGTGGTGGGTGAAGTGTGAGAGAGGTGGTGTGCCAAGGGATGGTTTGAGCTTGAGCCAAGCACTCCTATTTATAGGCTTAACAGAAGCTCGGGCACGGCCCCGTGTCCACATCCTCTCTTTCTTCATTTAATGCAGCTTTGTCTTATTAGTTGACCACACCCCCGTGTCCGCTGAGCACGACCCCGTGGTGTAGAAGAATCTTTGTACTATGCAGATTTGCTGGATTGTGCGAATCTTATAGTTGACCATGGCCCCGTGTCCGCTGAGCACGGCCCCGTGGTGGGCAATAGAAGCTTCTACCACTTTGTCTTTTCTGCTGACACTTGGGCACGCCCCCGTGCTGGCTGAGCACGGGGCGTGTTCAGGCTTCTGATGTCTTGTTTTGCTTCGGAAGATGCTGCCGTGGGGTCGGGCATGTCACGTCTTGTTCCTTTTCTTGTATTTATGTTAGATTTTGATGTCTTTTTGCCTCTTTTGTTAATTTGAGCTCATTTAATCCTGAAAATACAAAAGGAAGACAAAAGCACACTTTTTCCAACATTAGTACTAAAAAAGGGTTAGTTTTATGCCACAATTGATGAAATTTATATGTTTCATTTTGAACACATCAATATGTGACATGCATGATATGTTAGTTTCTTAGGCGGATTATTCCCAAATAACCACCCGTTAAATACCCGTCGGGCTATTAACTCGAACTTGGCATGACAAAAGACCAAATGGGTTGTGTCATCCCTTGTTAACTTAGTTACTTGTGCTTTTTAGACCGCTTCAAACAAAGACATTTTTGAAAAATTTTAGAAATTTTCCTCATCCCCACACTTGAGGTTAACATTGTCCTCAATGTGTAGTGTTTAAATGAACGGGTCAAAAAGCAAAAAACTTTTACTCCCTCATCCCCACACTTGAGGTAAACATTGTCCTCAATGTGTAAGAATAGAGCTTTTAAAACGCACAAGGTATGTGACATGACCAAAACTCCCCAAAAATTTCCCCCCGGAAAATAAAATACAACTTACAATCCACTTATTCGCTAACTAAAAATCAAAGATAAAAAGAAACGTATGCACCTGGTTTTTCGCTTGTTCCTCGTGTACTCTTCATCTTTCAACAAAGTGGTCGTCTCACGAACATGGTGTACCTACAAATCTCAACCCTTGTGTAGAAGCATGCTTCTCACAACCATTAAAATTTGTTAGTTACCTTGTTCTACCACTTTTATGAAAATATTACCAAGCCATACGTTATTTCACTTTTATTTATGTGGAAAAATAATATAGAATAACAACAAACCTAACTCACTTTTGTAGGAATCACGGTTGCATTTAGCTTATGCAACAAGCCCTTTTAAACATCCCGATAGCTCGGGAGGACGAGTAGGTCTAGTGAGGGTTATATAGGGAACTCACCCACAACGTGCATTTAACTACGAACTAAACACTAGAAATAAAACGAAATAACAAAATTATACAACAACAACACAAACTAGACTACGGAGATAAACTAAAAAGAACTATAAAATGTATACAACAACAATTAGCTTACCACCTTATGGTGGTCAAATGGAGTGCTTGCCGCCCACAAACTCATCGAAATAACCCATCGGTGATTCATACCATCTACTCCCAAACGCGCCAAACTTCCTCAGTTCCTCTTCCTTCTTCTTTTCTTGAGGCGATTTCTTCGCCTTCTTCTTCTTGATCGGTTTCTTCTTTGATTCTCCAAACCTACCAGCCATAGTACATACCTTTTTGTTTGGATTCATGTCCTTCTTGGGACACGTATCTTCACCGAGTAGGTTAGTAAATTTTGGAAAAAACATTTAAATTTAATTCCTGGTCCCCAAACTTCATGCTTACCGTTCCCCATTGCACAATTTATTATGGCATTAGCAGTTGCCAAGAACGGTCTACCCAGTATAACTATCGGTTGGGTGTCCTCAACACACCCAACATAGTCTACTACCAAAAAGTCCACTGGGTAGTAGCAATCATCTACCTTCACAATCACATCTTCCACCATCCCCCTTGGAGCGTGGGAGTCGGATCAGCCAACACCACGGGGGTGTCAAACATTTTCAATGGACCAAAATCATATTGGTCGTATAGACTCCCGGGCAAGATGCTCACACAAGCTCCAATATCTAGGAGCGCCCTCTCAATTTTGAATGTTCCAAATTGAATTGGAATAAGATGATCTCCCGGATCTTGATCTTTTTGGGGGAGCGCACTCGATAAGATGGCACTAACATGTGATACCAAATCAACCGGTTCGTGTAATTTATTGTGCCGCTTTTCAATGCTCAACTCTTTCAAGCATTCCACATGAGCCGAGACCTTTTTAATGTCATCGGGTAATGGTAAATTAATTTTTGCTTGTTTAAAATTTTCCCACCTCTCGTCCTTTGGTGGACACCGTTCTTCAAATTTTGATGCATTCATCGGGTTAAGTTGATTTAAACAATTTTCACTAAAAGAATTTTTAGTTACGTTTTCAGTTTTACTTTGTGAAATCGTTTCTTGTTCATTTTCACTTTCC
This sequence comes from Helianthus tuberosus, assembly GCA_030545235.1. NCBI lineage: Eukaryota > Viridiplantae > Streptophyta > Magnoliopsida > Asterales > Asteraceae > Helianthus > Helianthus tuberosus. The sequence goes on along the minus strand of CM060415.1, from coordinate 30,906,380 downwards.
GGCTCATCACTTATGTTTTCCACTACACCATCAACGAATTGTGGTGGTGGAATGCTTTCAACACTACAATTTTCATCATTTGGTGTAACACCTTGTAAAATCATGTCCATTATAATACCGACACGTGTCAAGGACTTTAATCAAGTAACATATTGATTACGAGGGGCTAAAGTTGACAAACAAAGAAAGAACGTGTGTATAAGGATTCAAAGTGTCAACATTTGATAATTTTACCTTTCAACAACCCTACACGATATTTATACCCTTAAACAAATGAATCAAGAATCATAGAAGAAAGTTAAAGTTTACAAACCGCAAGGGTTAAATGTGTTAACATGTTTAATTTATACCTCTGAGTGACCTTTTAACAAAACCAGAAGCCTTGTAACGATTAATTATGCTCCCGAGAATAAGTGATAAAAATTTCACAAGGTTTCGATATCGTATGAGGAAGATACGTTAACATTCGTAAATAAGGGGTTAAAAGCATCAACGTTGAAATTCAGGACTTATTCGGTGATCGTATAACTAACCGGGAACTTAACGGAGTTTGCTTATGACTTAGAGTCCTTAAAAATCAAGTTTGGGGGGTTAAAAGTGCAATAAAAGCAAGTTAAAATCAAGTTTAGAAGGACCAGGGGCCTAAATTGCAATTATTAAAACTTGTTGACCGGACTTGACCTTGACACGGGCCGCGTAAAACCTCTGCCATGGTTTACGCGGGCCGCCTAAAAGTTGCCAGCTCCCAAAACTTGGACAGATGCCTGTTTCAGCAGGTTACAACGCCTTAAAGGCCTGGTTTTCGAATTCAGAGGCTGTACCAGTGGTTTTTCATGCATAGGGGACACCTAGGATGATCAGGTATCAATCTTAGACTTATGTGGAGTGATCTTGTGCAATTAAATTTCCTATATAAGAACTCAATGTTGCAACATTAAACTTGCTCATTTCAAAATCATTCCAAGCTTACTCTCTGGAGCTCTCTAGACTTAAAGCAAGCTTCCATCACTTCCTAATTTGTGCTAAGGACCATTGTGAGTGTTCTTAGCCTTCCTAATTCATGTTTTATTAGTTTCATGACCAAAAATCAAAGCTGTCGTAATTAAGCTTTGACTTAGTGATTAATCACTAATGGTCCAGTCATTTTTCGAATTGAAAGTAGCTATGAGTTGGTAATTATGTGGGTAATAAACCCTTAAAAGGGCACCCTCTGATTTCCACTCTAACTAGGTCAATTGCCGGGTCAAACTTATTTATAAAAGTCAACAGAAAGCTATTTTGATAATAAACTCATAATTAGCAATGTAGAAGCTATGAAACCTGTTTTAACACTTGTATAACTTGGTAATTAATATGAGAACATGTTTAAACATGTTCAACCCAACAATTTTGAGTTTAGGCTCGGTTCGGAACCGAAAGTCGCGAAAGTAGACTTTTGCTTTGACTTTCAGTTCTGACCCGATTTAGTTTAGTTTAGACATGCCTTAGAGATCCATTAGGACCAGGTTATAAGTTAGTACAACCCTCTGAGGTTATGCAACTTGGTTCCTTATTAATCCGATTCATTTGCATGTTTCCGTTAATTTGCTTAAATATTGACCATTATGCCCTTTTGACCTTAAAACGAGATTTTTTAAAATGTGAGAGGATAAAAACCTTTGTTACTGATTTATAAACATGTCCTAAAAATTTGACATCAGTTTGAGGTCTAAATTAGGAGATATGCTCAATAGCGTAATTTGAGAGCTTTTTATTAATTAAACAACATTATTAGCATAAAGCCTATTTAAACCCGAATTTTGACACCAAACTTTTTACCCACTGATGTAATATAATATTTTGGGAATTTTGAAGTTTTTTATTTATTTTTAAACTGATGATAACATAGGGTTATTGCTTTGATTCGGTAATTGACGGTTATACCCTTTTTGCTAATAAAATGAGTTTTACATAACTTTTTGATACCAAACATTTTGCTACTGATTTTATATGATAAATAAAATATTTTGAACTTTATAAACTGATCAAAAACTCAGATTTCCTATTATAACCGGAAAATCGCTTAAAAATGACTTTTTACGCGTTTAAACGCATAGTAGGGTTAAACCCATTTTTGGCATATAAGACTTAATACCTACTGATGCTTTAAGTAATTTTTTATACTTTGACAGAAAGCAAAAGTTTTAAACTTAGATTTCCAAAATTTGACCTTTAAAGCTTATGTGAAATTACCAAAATACCCCTACGGTGCATAGTTTGGTTTCAAATGATAAATTTCACATATATGCAATACCCTACTGATATGACCTGCAAAAATAACTATTTTTACTAATCACTTCAGACCAGAACCTCAGATTTATATTTAACCTATTTTATAACCCTTAAAATGACCAAAATACCCCTACGGGGCTTAATTTGACTTTAAATTCATTTTGGGCATAATGGAAGGTATCCTACTGATATCACAACATATTTAAGGCATATTAACTTAGTTTGCATAAATTAGTCGAAACGGGTCAAACCTTATCATTTTCACTTCAAAATCCAGAACGTGTTTAGTTTACCCATATTATACAAGTCTTCATACTTGTCGGGTCTAAATCACGTTCTAATCCGGTCTTCGCTTAATCTTGCGTTTTGAACCGTATACCTTTCTTTAAAACTAACCGGTCTAAGTTTAAACTTAAGTAAGATCCGTTAGAAATCTGATAGGTTATTAAAACCCTCGTTCCAGATTTAGGAGCCAAGTAAAAGATACTTGCATTTGCTGATTTGTACAGCTGGGATAAATTTTTATAATTTGCTCAGGTAAATACTTTTAACTTATTTTCCCCTATACGGGCTTGGGATACGGTATTATAATAATATCGCTTGGTTGGGTGTGTAATTGTTTGAATCGGATTATGATTAATATAATGCATAACCCGTTTTTAATCTGTTTTATTTGGTATATGGCCTTTGGGGTGTTAATGACCATGTCCTGGATATCCTCGGCTCATTCATTGAAATGGCCACGACTTAAGCACGGGGTGTAGGCATACACCTGACAGTTGCGTATGTATAAATGGTAATCCACAATAAGGAATTCTCCTTGTGGGCATTATACCTGTGGTGTGTTAGTTATTCTTGTCCGGCTCTTCTAACCGGCCCTAACGGACGGCAAACATATAAATCTGTATACAAGATTATTTTTAAAATAATTATCCCAAGTTATAGAATATTATTTTTGCCTCATGCATTTAAATCAATTTTCTTAAATATTTTCAAAATGAGTCGGTTAATTGTATTTACCAGTGTAAAGTGACGTATTTTCCAAAAAGGCTAAAGTGCAGGTACTCGGCGGAATAGGCTGGCTACTCCTGGGTGAATAAATAAGAGTCTTGCAAGCTCGGTCACTTAAAAATTTGTTTAACAATGTTTCTTCTATTTAGATCCGCCTATGGATCCTTTACATTTCGTTTGTAATATTTTATGTTACTTTCAAATCGGTTTGTAATATATTTTACTTTAGACTTCCGCTGTGCATTTAACTGTGATTATTGACCATGATGATATCAACTACGTCACGATACTCCCCACCGGGCCCACCGGTAATACGTGGAAATATCGGGGTGTGACAGGTTGGTATCAGAGCCAACATTAAGTGAATTAAACACTAGTCTTTTGTGTTTAATCGCAATGACACAGTTGCACATTCCTCGACTTCCGAGTCTAGACAAAGAACTTAGGATTAATCCTAAAGTATTTTATTTTGTCCTTTATTGTTTTCCTTGTTGTTTCTTTTGTTTATTTTGACAGGATCAACGAAAATGCCGCCAAGGTTCCGAAGAGGAGGACGAGGCATGGTGCCATTCAATGCCCCCAACGATCATGAGGCCAGACCTTCCCACCGGCGAACTCCATCTGTTACCATGAGCACCAGTCCTCAAGAAGACTGGAGGACCTATTTGGAGCCTGCGAGGCGATCTATCTCGCTATGTTCATCACCCTCTTACAACCATTCCTTTGGGCTGCAATCCGAAAATGAGCCCGAAGATTCACACCATTCTTTCTTACAGTTGCGGTGGTCAACCTCACATCGGGCCTTTCAGGACCCGACCCCGTTCTTTTAGAGCCGGTTTAATCCGGCAAACGTGAGTGAAGAACCAATGGGTTGCAACCCATTGGGCCCTGAAGACCATTTCCCTGAAGCTTAGGGAATTGATATGGATGATGACCCAGATCCCGCCGAACCACCATCTGGGACACCTACTCACCCCATCGAAATTTTGGATGGGTCGTCTTTTTATGGATCACCTTATCGTGGTCCAGATAGCTATGAGGCAAGGTTTGCCTAATACGACTGGGTGTTTACTCCTTCATACAACTAGTCTCAGCAACAGCAGCAGCAGGATCCCTCTGAGGATTCGCGTTTTGTGGCGGTCACGCCACCGCCACCACCACAGCTTGAGCAGCAACTGCCTCCGAAGCCACCGAGGCAAATAAGAATGGGTGCACGGATGTCCATGCGAGTAGGGGACTTTCATTTCAGCACCCCTCAGCATTCAAGTGGCAGTCACTACCCGCCACTATATGAAGACCCACAGATAGGTGGGCCTTCAAACCCCGTTTCCGAGGTGGACTCTGCGCCAGTCGCACCACCAGTGGGTTATGACAACCCAATTCCTTCATACGCCGGTACAGCGGCGTATAACCCTTTTGAACAGCCTGCCTACCCGGGGTATAACTACTACAATTCCCCCGATGTTGACCCATACCTTGTAGCAGCCAACTACAATGCTCTTCATCCTGAAGGGCCTTACGCATCCTCCTACCAAACCGGGTACCCACCTTATGGGTATCAACACCCACCCCCTCCTCAACCTCCGCAGCAGTAGGTGCTACAGCCACCACTGATTCAGCCCCAACAGCAACATGAGATTCTATAGAGGTTGAGCCAGGTGGAACGGGAGGTTCAAGAGGAACGTAGGAACCACCGGGGATTCCTCAAGGGTCTGGCAAATCTAATCAAGGGAAAGAAGAAAAGAGATTTTTGAAGATTCCTTGTTTTATTTATTTGTATTGTAATTTCCTTGTTTTAATCAAGTCCTTGCGTGGACATCTATTTATGTACCTAGTCCCTGCTAGGACTTGTATTTTCAGTTTAGCCCCTGTGTAGGCAAGTTATTTCTGTTAAAGTCCAGTTTAGGGCAATTATGTACTCTTTTAAATTTTAGTGGCATGTTGTAATTTAAATTTCATTTTGTCATTATATGCATAAATATAATATGTGAAATAAATAAAAAATGTCATTCCTTTTATAAAATCTACCTTTAAATATTAAATAAGAATCTTAAAATGTATAACCTAGCCTGCATGTCATTATAGACCTGGCCATGATGGTAAAACCTATTTAAAAGATTCAATTCCTTGTTAACATCTGAAAACATGTTAGCACTCCTGGAAAATGTGATTCGGTAAAATCACACATGTAATCCATATATTGGATTCCTTCCAAAATCCATATTGTAGCCTCATAATCCTTAAATCAAGGATTCAAATCATCAATTAAGATGATCATATATTAAACATCCATTAGTGATGTAGAGCCTACGAGCCATATTTATTGTCATATAAGACAAAAGAAAGTTGTAGTCTACGACTCCCTGTCAAGAAAAGGTAATGAACTATGTTCAAACCTAAATGCCTTGATTCTACAAAATCATGGCTTATAAATTTAAAATTGTCCTTGCGACTAGGCCTCTTGTATGCCACCCTAATATCCTAAATAGTTTGCGACTGGGATAAAATATAATAAAATTTGAATAAATTAAATTAACCAATATGGTTTATAGTTACCATGGTTAATAAATTGCCGTAAAAGACAATTCCATAATAGATTCCTAAATAAATCATTGTCAATATTTTATGTAGCAAACAAGCTACATGGCTGACTCAGATGAAGTCAACAGTCACCCAAAGGAAAATCGTGATACTACCAGAGTAAATGTAACGGGAGCAGAACTGCAGGCATTGATAGACAATGCCATTACTCGAGCTCTAGACAGACGAGATGATGAATCAAGTGGTACCCACAACAGGACCTTATCAGTACAACATGCAAAATCACACCCTAAGAATCACTCTGAGGCTCATAATAAGCCACCTTCTAAACATCATGAGTGAAAGAAGGATGATGCTCAACACTCCTCAAATCAGCATAGTGTTCCGTCCAAGAAGATTGTATTCGATCAAGAGCCACGTGTTAGGGGTTGTTCCTATAAGTATTTCGTCTCCTGCAAGCCCAGGGATTTCAATGCGGAAAATAGGAGCCATTGATTGTCTGACGTGGTTAGACGAGATGGATACCGTGGTTGATATCAGTGGTTGCGATGATAGGGATATTGTGAAGTTTGTGTCACAATCATTCAAAGGAGAAGCTCTAGCTTGGTGGAGGTCATTGATCCAAGCTACTGGGAAGATCCTGTTATATAATATGACTTGTGATCGGTTTGTTACCTTGATCAAAGATACCTTCTGCCCTCAACATGAAGTTGAGAAGATTGAGACCAATTTCCTGACATTGGTTATGAAAAAGTTAGACTGCCAGGCTTACCTCACCAGTTTCAATACCATGTCTAGATTAGTTCCATACTTGGTCACACCGGAACTGAAACGTATCGCTCGATTCATTGGAGGTTTAGCCCCAGAGATTAAGGTAAGTGTAAAAGCCTCAAGACCTTCTACCTTTAGGTCAGTAGCTGATTTGTCGTTATCCCTTACCCTTGATCCGGTTAGGCAGAGATCGCTTAGGAACTCTGATGAGGGGAAAAGAAAACGGGAGGATGAGAACTCTCGTTGTTTTGACAAGAGGCATAAGGGGAACTCGGACCACAAGAAGAATTTTAGGTCTAACAAGGGTAACCATCAAACAGATGAGAAGCCTAAATGTAAGACCTGCCAGAAGCGTCATTTTGGAAAATGCAGGTTTGAATCAAAGTCACAGTCATAGCCGATTGGATGTGGGATATGCAAATCCAAGGAACATAAGACTTTGGATTGCAAGAAGATAAAGGATGCAACATGCTACAACTGCAATGAAAAAGGGCACATCAAGTCCAACTTCCCAAAGTAAGCGAGGAAACATGAAGAAGTCAAGAAGACTAACGCTAGGGTCTTTCAGATGGGTGCAAAGGAGGCCATACAAGATGACAATGTTATAACCGATACGTTCCTTATCAATGATGTATATGCAAGGGTACTGTTTGATTCGGGTGCAGATAAGTCGTTTGTGGATAATAAATTTTGAAAGTTATTAAATCTACCAGTTAGAACCCTAAGCATAAAATTTCAAGTAGAATTAGCTGATGGAACCATAGAATCTGCTTCAACAATGTTAGATGGATGTTTTATATCCATTAAGAACCACTCTTTTCCACTGTCTTTGCTTCCTTTGAAACTAGCTGGTTTCAACATAGTGATAGGCATGGATTGGTTATCTCATAACCAAGCCCAGATTATTTGTGATAAGAAGCAAGTGGTTATTAAGATTCCTCATGGAGAGCCACTCACGATTCAAGGAGACACTCAGTATGGATTGCCCAAGCAAGTATCCATGCTTAAGGCATCAAGGTGTATGAAGAATGGTTGTGTCATCGACATGGCACAAGTAACTATTGACAAAGCAAAACCCAAGGTCGAAGACATCCCTATCATTTCTGAATATCCAGACGTATTCCCTAAAGAACTACCTGGTTTGCCTCCAGATAGGCAGGTGGAGTTCAGAATTGACATTATTCCTGGGGCAGCACCTGTTGCAAGAGCACCTTATAGGTTAGCCCCAACTGAGATGAAGGAGCTAAGAACTCAACTGGATGATTTATTGGCAAAGGGATTTATAAGACATAGCTCATCTCCTTGGGGAGCACCGATACTATTTGTGAAGAAAAAGGATGGATCGATGTGTCTATGCATCGATTATCACCAGCTTAACAAAGTTACAATCAAGAATAAATATCCGTTGCCCAGGATCGACGGTCTGTTCGATCAACTGCAAGGGGCAAGTTATTTCTCCAAGATTGATTTTAGATCAGGTTACCATCAGCTGAAGGTCAAAGATGAAGACGTGCATAAGACCGCGTTCAGGACTCGATACGGTCATTACGAGTTCTTAGTGATGCCTTTTGGGCTCACTAATGCACCAGCAACATTCATGGATCTCATGAATCGCGTGTGCAAACCCTACTTGGACAAGTTTGTCATCGTTTTTATTGATGACATACTTATATATTCAAAGAATCGGGCTGATCATGAAAAGCATCTTCGATGTATTCTTAAACTTCTACAACAAGAGAAGCTTTATGCTAAGTTCTCTAAATGCGAGTTTTGGCTTCGAGAAGTCCAATTTTTTGGACATGTGGTTAGTGAGCACAGAATCCAGGTAGATCCCGCCAAGATTGAAGCCATCATGAATTGGCAAGAGCCAAAGACACCCACAGAGGTTCGCAGCTTCTTGGGATTGGCAGGATATTATAGGCGTTTTATTGAAAATTTCTCAAGGATTGCTGCACCCCTAACTTCGTTGACTCGCAAGAATATAAAGTTTGACTAGGGTCCGAAGTAACAAGAATCCTTTGATATTCTTAAGAAGAAGCAAAGCAATGCACGTGTGTTGACATTGCTTGAAGGGATTGAAGAGTTTGTGGTTTATTGTGACGCATCACACACTGGCATGGGACGTGTGCTAATGCAAAAAGGCAAAGTTATTGCCTATGCTTCGCGATAATTAAAGGTGCACGAGAAGAATTACACCACCCATGATTTAGAGTTGGGTGCTGTTGTGTTTGCACTAAAACTTTGGAGGCATTATTTATATGGTACCAAGTGTGTGATCTACTCTGACCATAAGAGCCTTCAGCATCTGTTTAATTAGAAGGATCTGAATATGAGACTGCGGCGATGGATGGAGACACTAAATGATTATGATTGTTAGATCCGATACTATCCAGGCAAGGTGAATGTAGTCGCCAACGCCTTGAGTTGAAAGGAAAGGGTTAAACCCATCAGAATCAATGCCAAGAGCATTGAATTAAAGAACAACCTAAATGAAAGATTGTTAGCCGCTCAGAAGGAAGCTGTATTAGAAGCTAACTATCCTAATGAAAAGCTAGGAGTCACTACTGAACAATTATCATATGGCAAGGATGGAATCCTAAGATTGAATGGACGAATATAGGTTCCAATTTATGGAGGACTTCGAGAACTGATTCTACAAGAAGCACATAGCTCCAAATACTGTGTTCATCCTGGCTGTGATAAGATGTACCAGGATTTCAAGGAAAGTTACTGGTGGATAGGCTTGAAGAAGTTTATAGCCACTTATGTGGCAAAATGTTTGACATGCACGCAAGTTAAAGCTGAACATCAGAAGCCGTCAGGTTTGCTACAACAGCCTGAACTTCCCACCTGGAAGTAGGAAATCGTAACCATGTATTTCATTACAAAGTTACCAAAAATAAAGCGAGGAAATGATACTATTTGGATTATAGTGGATAGACTAACTAAGTCAGCCCACTTCCTACCTATTAAGGAAACACATAGCTCAGATAAGTTAGCTCAGCTATACGTGGACGAGATTGTATCTTTTCACGGAGTGCCAGTGTCTATCATCTCGGATAGGGATACGAGATATACATCGCATTTTTGGAAAAGTTTTCAGCAATCCCTAGGCACTCTATTAAACTTCAGCACTACTTATCATCCTCAAACGGAATGTCAAAGTGAACGTACAATTCAAACATTGGAGGATATGTTAAGGACTTGTGTTATTGACTTAGGTGGAAGTTGGGATGATCATCTCCCATTGATAGAATTCTTGTATAATAATAGCTATCATTCCAGTATTCAAGCTGCACCTTTTGAAGCTTTGTATGGAAGAAAGTGCAGGACGCCCGTTTGTTGGGCAGAAGTTGGAGATGTCCAACTAACAGGACTTGATATAGTCCTGGAGACGACATATAAGATTGTGCAGATACGAGATCGTCTTAAAGCTGTCAGGGATAGGCAGAAGAGCTATGCAGATAAAAGGCGTAAACCTCTAAAGTTCGAGGTAGGTGACAAGGTGTTACTTAAGGTATCACCTTGGAAAGGAGTAATGCATTTTGGTAAGAGAGGAAAGTTAAGCCCAAGATACATAGGACCATTCTAAATCATCGAATGTGTCGGAACAGTGGCTTACAAATTAAACCTGCCTGAACAGCTCAGTGGAATCTATAATGTGTTTCACATCTGCAACTTAAAGAAATGTGTAGCCGATGAATCACTAGTCATGCGACATATGGATGTGCATATTGATGAGAGCTTAAAGTTTTTCGAAAAACCTTTGTCGATCGAGGATAGAGAGGTTAAGAAGCTTTGAAGAAGCACGTACCGATTGTAAAGGTTAAATGGGATGCCCGCAGAGGCCCCGAATACACGTGGGAGGTTGAGTCCACAATGAAACAGAAGTACCCTAATTTATTTCAGTAAATCTCGAGGTCGAGATTTCTTTTAAGGGGTTGAGGATGTAACACCTCGTAAAATCATGTCCAATATAATATCGACACGTGTCATGGACTTTAATCAAGTAACATATTGATTACGAGGGGCTAAAGTTGACAAACAAAGAAAGTATGTGTGTAAAAGGATTCAAAGTGTCAACATTTGATAATTTTACCTTTCAACAACCCTACACGATGTTTATACCCTTAAACGAATGAATCAAGAATCATACGAAACCGTTTGTAGAAGAAAGGGAAAGTTTACAAACCGCAAGGGTTAAATGTGTCAACATGCTTAATTTATACCTCTGAGTGACCTTTTAACAAAACCCGAAGCCTTGTAACGATTAATTATGCTCCCGAGAATAAGTGATAAAAATGTCACAAGGTTTCGATATCGTATGAGGAAGATACGTTAACATTCGTAAATAAGGGGTTAAAAGCGTCAACGTTGAAATTCAGGACTTATTCAGTGATCGTATAACTAACCGGGAACTTAACGGAGTTTTTTTTACGACTTAGAGTCCTTAAAAATCATGTTTGGGGGTTAAATGTGCAATAAAAGCAAGTTAAAATCAATCTTAGACTTAAAAATCGACTTAGCGGGTTGGACCGCCTTAAAGGCCTGGTTTTCGAATTCAGAGGCTGCACCAGTGGTTTTTCATGCATAGGGAACACCTGGGATGATCAGGAATCAATCTTAGACTTAGGTGGAGTGATCTTGTGCAATTAAATTTCCTATATAAGAACTCTATATTGCAACATTAAACTTGCTCATTTCAAAATCATTCCAAGCTTACTCTCTGGAGCTCTCTGGACTTAAAGCAAGTTTCCATCACTTCCTAATTCGTGCTAAGGGCCATTGGGAGTGTTCTTAGCCTTCCTAATTCATGTTTTATTAGTTTAATGACCAAAAGTCAAAGCTGTCGTAATTAAGCTTTGACTTAGTGATTAATCACTAATGGTCCAGTCATTTTTCGAATTGAAAGTAGCTATGAGTTGGTAATTATGTGGGTAATAAACCCTTAAAAGGGCACCCTCTGATTTCCACTCTAACTAGGTCAATTGTCGGGTCAAACTTAATTATAAAAAGTCAACAGAAAGCTATTTTGCAAATAAACTCATAATTAGCAATGTAGAAGCTATGAAACCTGTTTTAACACTTGTATAACTTGGTAATTAATATAAGAACATGTCTAAACATGTTCAACCCGACAATTTTGAGTTTAGGCTCGGTTCGGAACCGAAAGTCACGAAAGTAGACTTTTGCTTTGACTTTCAGTTCTGACCTGATTTAGTTTAGTTTAGACATGCCTTAGAGTTCCATTAGGACCAGGTTATAAGTTAGTACAACCCTCTGAGGTTATGCAACTTGGTTCCTAATTAATCCGATTCATTTGCACGTTTCCGTTAATTGCTTAAATATTGACCATTATGCCCTTTTGACCTTAAAATGGGATTTTTGAAAATGTGAGAGGACAAAAACCTTTGTTACTGATTTATAAACATGTCCTAAAAATTTGGCATCAGTTTGAGTTCTAAATTAGGAGATATGCTCAATAGCGTAATTTGAGAGCTTTTTATTAATTAAACGAAATTATTAGCATAAAGCCTATTTAAACCCAAATTTTGACACCAAAATTTTTACCCACTATCTAATATAATATTTTGGGATTTTTGAAGATTTTTATTTATTTTTAAACTGACCATAACATAGGGTTATTGGTTTGATTCGGTAATTGATGTTTATACCCTTTTTTCAAATAAAATGAGTTTTACATAATTTTTTGATACCAAACTTTTTGCTACTGATTTTATATGATAAATAAATATTTTGAACTTTATAAGCTGATCAAAAACTCAGATTTCTTATTATAACCCAAAAATCGCTTAAAACGACTTTTTACGCGTTTAAACGCATAGTATGGGTTAAAACCATTTTTGGCATATAAGACATAATACCTACTGATGTTTTAAGTAAATTTTTATACTTTGACAGGAAGCAAAAGTTTTAAACTCAGATTTCCAAAATTTGACCTTTAAAGCTTATGTGAAATTACCAAAATGCCCCTACGGTGCATAGTTTGGTTTCAAATGATAAATTTCACATATATGCGATACCCTACTGATATGACTTGCGAAAAAAATTAGTTTTACTAATCACATCAGACCAGAACCTCAGATTTATATTTAAACTATTTTATAACCCTTAAAATGACCAAAATACCCCTGCGGGGCTTAATTTGACTTTAAATTCATTTTGGGCATAGAGGAAGGTATCCTACTGATATCACAACATATTTAAGGCATATTAACTTAGGAAACCTACTAATGAATCATTTGGTTACCCGTTATGCAATTATCACGTTCGGTGCGGTTTATGTAACTAGTTTGCATAAATTAGTCGAAACAGGTCAAACCTTATCATTTTTACTTCAAAATCTAGAACGTGTTTAGTTTACCCATATTATACAAGTCTTCAGACTTTTCGGGTCTAAATCACGTTCTAATCCGGTCTTCGCTTAATCTTGCGTTTTGAACCGTATACCTTTCTTTAAAACTAACCGGTCTAAGTTTAAACTTAAGTAAGATCCGTTAGAAATCTGATAGGTTATTAAAACCCTCGTTCCAGATTTAGGAGCCCAGTAAAAGATACTTGCATTTGCTGATTTGTACAACTGGGATAAATTTGTATAATTTGCTCAGGTAAATACTTTTAACTTATTTTCCCCTATACGGGCTTGGGATACGGTATTATAATAATACCGCTTGGTTGGGTGTGTAATTATTTGAATCGGATTATGATTAATATAATGCATAACCTGTTTTTTATCTGTTTTATTTGGTATATGGCCTTTGGGGTGTTAATGACCATGTCCTGGATATCCTCGGCTCATTCATTGAAATGGCCACGACTTAAGCACGGGGTGTAGGCATACACCTGACAGTTGCGTATGTATAAACGGTAATCCACAATAAGGAATTCTCCTTGTGGGCATTATACCTGTGGTATGTTAGTTATTCTTGTCCGGCTCTTCTAACCGGCCCTAACGGACGGCAAACATATAAATCTGTATACAAGATTATTTTTAAAATAATTATCCCAAGTTATAGAATATTATTTTTGCCTCGTGCATTTAAATCAATTTTCTTAAATATTTTCAAAATGAGTCGGTTAATTGTATTTACCTGTGTAAACTGATGTATTTTCCAAAAAGGCTAAAGTGCAGGTACTAGGCAGAATAGGCTGGCTACTCCTGTGTGAATAAATAAGAGTCTTGCAAGCTCGATCACTTAAAAATCTGTTGAACAATGTTTCTTCTATTTAGATCTGCCTGTGTATCCTTTACATTCCGTTTGTAATATTTTATGTTACATTCAAATCGGTTTGTAATATATTTTACTTTAGACTTCCGCTGTGCATTTAACTGTGATTATGGACTATGATGATATCAACTACGTCACGATACTCCCCACCGGGCCCACCGGTAATACGTGGAAATATCGGGGTGTGACATTTGGAAGAAGACTTACCGCACTAATGTGCACATTCCTCATGTTGCTCGTGCTAGCGCTTTGATGCTTTGGGTTCGTTGCAGTGTCACTAGGGAGTCTCCCTCCACCTCCTCGTATTTGGGTCATTTCTTCTGCAAGCTGACCCACTTTCTTTTCCAACGCTTTGTGCGGCTTGTCTCGCACCTCAAACTCCTTCTTCATCTCAGATTTGATCTCTTGATTTGAAGTGGTGATGGTATTCATGATTGCATCGAGCTTGGAACTTAATGAGTCATCACCACCCATTTGTGAGTTTGAATTGCCACTCCCATTACCGCCTGGATTGTAGTTCCTTTGCTAACCCCTTTGGTTACCTCCTTGGCGGGTTTGGGGTAGATACCCACCATGATTTCCTGATTCGAAATTCAGGTTCATTTGGTTGGAGGCATTACCATACCTAAAGTTAGGATGGTTCCTCAACTCGGGGTGGTAAGTGTTGGAGTTCATATCGTATTGCCTCCGGTCTCCATACACTTGATTCACATCCACGATGGCCTGTGTCACGGCCCCAGCCCCGGTTTGACCCGATCAGGAGCCGCGGGACAGGAACCCGTGGTATTTAATTAATGCGACAGTGGAAGATTTTACAGGATCTTTTAAGACTCGAAAATGCCCTATTATTTTATTTCATAATTCGGGATAAATCCTGTAATTTACAATAGAGGAATTTCACAAGTAAATTCCCTGATTTATAAAACATGTTTATTCATTTTAACTGAGCCACCTCTTCAAGCTGGTTAGTGTTCCGTAGCACGTTCTCCTTGATTTACAGCAGGTCGCCTGAAACATGTTTTAAAAATATTTTATCAGCGGGGAAATACTGGCGAGTCATTCAAGTTTATAAAATGACACATTAGTTATCAATTACAGCACAAGAGCGATTACAATGGCTTCTATCTTATTTTTATCTAGCGCCGTGTCACCTGGTGACGATGGTCATACCACTATTGGGTCTTTCCCCAGGTAGTGATGATTATCACTGTTAGGATTTATGAGCCTAACCATGAGAAATTAGTAATGTGCACAATACCCCACTAGCCAGTGATTCAAGATAACCATGACTTAATCCCTGTAATTATAACTCTTGAAAATGATTGGAGTATTGTAAAATACTGTTGATAAAAAGAGAATGACTCACATTGCAGATTTATACGGGCAAAGTTTAGCCTACTGATTAGCCTTGTAACCTAATTTAAATAACAATGCATACGAACTAGGTTAGTAACTAATACAGCATTTACGATAATTCACGAGATTAAAATCCTCACGACGAATGACAAAGTGCAACACTTAAACAGCCATCGGATTCGCAACGAATGACAGAGTGCAATACTTAAACATCCATCGTTTTCATGACGAATGACAAAGTATTCCCCGAGTTCGGGTGGCACTCAAACATCCTGTCGGATTCACGTTTAATGACAAAGGATAGCCCGAAGATGGGCAGCACTTAAACATCCCGTCGGATAATTTCAATTGATCGGATATTGAATCGTAGCAGCGATTGAGTTAATACCCGGTATCGTAGCAGTGCCTCGCAATATTAAAAGTAAATTTCGAATTTGAGCAGCCAAACTTCGTTTTTGAAAGTTGGTTTCGACATCAGTGGACTGCTCATGGCCATTCCTATTTATAGGTGAAATTTGGGTCTGTCGCAGCCCGCGTGAACCTCCGGCCGATCCTTACACGGCCCGCGTGGAGGTCTAATCTACGTGTAGGCTGGATGTGTCACAAGTAGGTGTGCCAGGTGGACAACACGTGGATCTGGACGCTTATCCGGTCAAACTTTGCTTTGACGTGGCCCGCGTAAGGTATGTTTAACCTTTACGCGGCCCGCCTGAAGACCAGAAATCTTGATTTCTTTATTTTTCATGCACAGTAAGGTTTCAGGGGTCCGGGTTTTTACTTATGGGTCGTTTTGGGACATTTTTGAGAGTCCTTACATCCTCCCCACCTTATTTAAAATATCGTCCTCGAGATTTACTGAAATAAGTGAGGATATTTCCGCTTCATCTCTGATTTAAGCTCCCAGGTGTATTCGGGTCCTCTTTTTGAATCCCATTTGACTTTAACTAGTACTAATATTTTGTGTTTAAGAAACTTAACCTTTCTGTCTTCTATCTGAAGAGGTTTCTCAACAAATTTTAACTTTTCATTTACCTCTACATCTTGAAGAGGTACAATCAGTGATTCGTCCGATAGACATTTCTTGAGGTTGGATACATGAAATACATCATGTACCCCGGCTAGCTCTTCTGGTAGTTGTAAGCGATAAGCAACTGGTCCTATACGTTGGATTACTGGGAATGGTCCTACGTATCTTGGACTTATCTTTCCTTTTTTACCCAATTGAACTACTCCTTTCCAAGGAGAAACTTTCAGGAGTACCTTGTCTCCAACTTGAAACTCGAGTGGCTTGCGTCGATTATCGGCATAGCTTTTCTGGCGATCTCGAGCTGTCTTTAATCTTTCCTTGATTTGATTAATCTTGTCGGTAGTTTCTTGTACTATTTCAGGACCTGATAATTGACTTTGTCCTATTTCTGCCCAACACACTGGAGTTCTACACTTACGTCCGTACAGTGCTTCGAATGGGGCAGCTTCAATACTTCAATGATAACTATTGTTATAGGAGAATTCGATTAAGGGTAAATGGTCGTCCCAGTTCCCACCAAAATCTATTACACATGCTCTAAGCATGTCTTCCAGGGTTTGGATAGTCCTTTCACTTTGTCCATTTGTTTGAGGATGGTATGCAGTGCTTAAATTTAGTCGGGTTCCCATTGCTTCTTGGAAACTTGTCCAGAAATGGGAAGTAAAACGACTATCCCTATCCGATACAATGGAGAGTGGGACTCCATGTAAGGATACTACTTCATCTACATACAATTTTGCCAACCTTTCCATACTAAAGGTTTCTTTCATGGGTAGAAAATGAGCTTATTTGGTTAATCAATCCACAATTACCCAAATCGCGTCATTACCTTTTCTGGTTTTGGGTAACTTAGTAACAAAATCCATTGTTATAAGTTCCCATTTCCATACAGGCATTTCTAATTGTTGTAGTAGACCTGAGGGTTTCTGGTGTTCTGCCTTAACTTGTGAACAAGTAAGACACTTAGAAACATATCTAGCTATGTCCTTTTTCATTCCTATCCACCAGAAGTTATTCCTTAAATCTTGGTACATTTTATTGTTACCAGGATGCATGGTATACCTAGATTTATGGGCTTCCTCTAAAATCTTATTCCTTAATTCTCCCTTTTTAGGTACCTAAATTCGTTTCTTATGGAATCTCCAAATTCCACCAGCTCCCTGTTCTAATTCCTTTATTCTTCTTTTCATTCCTTCAGCATCATCCTTGATTGCTGTTTCTTGAATATTCTTCAGTTGTTCCATTAAGTCTAGTTGTAAACTTAATCTAAGAGCACGAACTCGTCGTTGTTTCTCATGATACTTACGACTTAAGGCATCAGCAACAACGTTTGCTTTTCCTTCATGATATTGAATATCAAAGTCGTAGTCACTTAGGATTTCCATCCATATCCTTTGCCTCATATTTAATTCTTTTTGCTCAAATATATATCTTAAAATTTTATGATCTGTATAGACAGTAAACTTACTTCCGTACAGATAATGTCTCCAAATCTTAAGGGCAAAAATTATGGCTCCTAACTCTAAATCATGAGTCGTATAATTTTCCTCATGCTTTTTCAATTGCCTTGATGCATAAGCAATTACCTTCTTGCGTTGCATTAGCACACATCCTAATTCTAGCTTTGAAGCATCACAATATACTTCAAAATCCTCTGTTCCTTCTGGTAAGGCTAGAATTGGAGCATTAGTTAGTTTTTGCTTTAAAATCCTAAAGGCTTCTTCTTGTTTAGGTCCCCACTCAAATTTTGTTGCTTTACAGGTTAGCTTAGTTAATGGTACAACTATTTTGGAAAAATCCTTAATAAACCGTCTATAATATCCGGCTGATCCTATAAAACTTTTAATTTCCATAGCGGACTACGAAACCTTTCATTTGGTGATCGCTTCTATCTTAGCAGGATCTACGTGAATGCCTTCGTGATTCACCATGTGTCCTAAAAATTGTACCTCTTGTAGCCAAAATTCACACTTCGAGAATTTGGCGTAAAGCTTCTCCTTTCTTAACAAAGTTAAGAGTACATGCAGGTGCTTACAATGTTCCTTCTGACTTTTGGAATAAATAAGTATATCTTCGATAAAGACAATTACAAATTTATCCAAGTACGGTTTACAGATTCTATTCATCATGTACATAAATGCTGCTGGAGCATTTGTTAACCCAAAGGGTATGACTGTAAACTCGTAATGACCATACCTAGTTCTGAAAGCAGTTTTAGGTATGTCTTCTTCCTGTACCTTCAATTGATGATATCCGGAGCGCAAGTCGATCTTAGAAAAGTATCTAGCTCCTTGAAGTTGATAAAAAAGATCATCAATCCAAGGTAAGGGGTATCGGTTCTTAATTGTAACCTTATTCAATTCCCTATAATCGATACACATTCGCATCGAACCATCTTTTTTCTTTACAAACAACACTGGCGCTCCCCACGGGGATGAACTAGGTTGTATGAATCCTTTGCTTAGTAATTCATCTAACTGCTTTTTCAATTCTAGCATTTCGGTGGGTGCTAACCGATAAGGTGCCTTGGCTATCGGTGTAGTTCCAGGAATTAGATGAATTCTAAATTCTACTTCCCTATTGGGTGGTAACCCTGGTAGTTCTTCTGGGAATACATCCGGTATTCTGATACTACTGGAATATCCTCAAGTTCCTTACCGTTCATGTTAATGATTACTGAAATCATATACACCGTTTCTTGTTTTCTTGAATAACTGGCCAACTTCATTACTGAAATGAACTTCATTGGCTTACGTGGTTTGTCTCATGTAATCATCACTACTTCTCCTGTGGGTGTATGAATTTCTATGGAATTCTTATCACAAAGAATTCGAGCATGGTTGGCTACTAACTAATCCATTCCTAACACAACATCGAATACAACTAAATTCATAGGTAACAGATTTGCAGAAAATTTATGCCCTAAAAGTTCTATCTTTTCTTCTCGCAAAACCTTATCTATGTTAACAGAATTTCCATCTGCCGTTTCGATCGTAAAAATCTGCCTAAGGTTGGTTAAGGGTAGATTAAGAGCTTGGCAGAATGAAGTATTTATAAAACTTTGGTTTGCACCAGAGTCAAATAATACTTTTGCATAAACGTCGTGAACTAGGAACGTACCAGCTATCACATCTGGGATTAGCTCTGCTTCCTGAGTGGTCAGTTGGAAAGCTCTTGCATTCTTCTTAGTGGCTCCTTCTGCAGGTTTGGCTTTGTTGTCAGCTGGTTTGACCAATTTCGGGCAGTCTGGCCTAAAATGTCCAGCTTCTCCACAGTTGTAGCAGATTATTGCTTTCTTTTTCCTGCAATCTTCTTCTTGATGCTCCGGGATTTTGCAGAAATTGCAATACCCTTTGCATTTTCCAAAATGCTTCCATTTGCAGGCATTGCAAAATGGAACAGTGGAAGATTGCCCAGTTCCTTTTCTTTTGAAATTATTTCTGTTACCCATACGAAATCCTTGGGTAATCTTTTGGGCCACTTCCTTCTTCCGGGTTTCTTCTCTTGTGCGCACCAGTCCGTCAGTTAGGGTGTTAGCTAATTCCACAGCATCGTCAATAGTGCGGGGTCTCGCAGCTTTGAAGATATCTCGAATTTCTCCAATTAATCCCCAAATATAACAGGAAATAAGTACCGGTTCGGGCGAAGCCAGGGTTCGTACCACTCTCGCATATTCGAAGAATGTCGAAGTATATCCTCGACAGTCTACATCCACCGTTCGATGGTTTAGGAACTTACTCGTCACTTATTCCTTTTCGTATTCGGGACATAATTTTCTTTCCACCAGACTTATAAATAATCTTCCGAATTCATGGCATACGCCACAGTTCTTCCTTTAGCTTGTAGAACCGTATTCCACCACTCTAGCGCCCCTTCTTTAAAAAGATGCGACGCGTACATGACCTTATCTTCTTCGGCACATTTACTTATCATAATTACTGCTTTGGTTTTCTCCAACCAACGCAGTGCCGCAGTCGCTCCTTCATTGCCTGTAAATTCAGCTGGTTTACAGGCAATAAATTCTTTGTAAGTGCAACCAGGCGTTGCAACTTTCATTCTTTTGAGAATTGGAGCTTGCAGTACATCATCGTTATAATTATTGTTGTTGTTGCCGCCTCCGTTTACACTATTACTGAAGTTGTCCTCATGAGTACGTTCGGTAGGAATAATTTGAGGTTCAACTGGATTTCGAGCAACAACAAGTATTGCTGGAATAGCATTGGCTATTCACTTAGAAACGATATTCTCGATATCTTGCCTATTTAGAAACTGATCGTCGTTGTTTTGCTTGGATTGATTAACTTCGTTAACGGGTTCATTACCAGCGTTTGCCATCTGGTAATAATTTTATATAAGTGATTAGCACAAAATAATTAATAACCAAATATAACAAAACAATTGCACACAATCATGTTAACACTGGTTATCTTACAAAAGTTTTATTTATAAATTATTGCACATAATGTTATTTTTATGATTATATTATTATTATTATTACACACACATTCCTACCACCCCATACTATCCCGTCGGCTGGCTTTTCAGAAACGACGCTCCCTCTCGTCGTATTTCCAGGTGATTCTTTCTCCCACATCCCTAATCTTGTTTCCTGCATCAATCAGCTCCTCGCCATAGTTGCGAAGTTCAGCCAGATTTTCAGAGCTCGTAGGTGGGTGTAGTGGAGGCTCTGGGTCGAACTGAGGGAAAAAGGTATCAGGGTTATTTAGGAGATTCTGGAACTGCCAGTCGGTGGTCCACCATTCTTCTAACTCTGCTGGTAGAGGTTGGGTGTGGATGATTGGATCTGGGATAGCAGGTTCCAGATTGACTGGAAGTTGGGCTTCTGCTGGGTAGTTGAAAAGGTCTTCTTCGGCAAGTCCGAGGTTTTCATTAACAGGTTCGAGGTTTCCATCGGCAGGTCCGATGAGGTCACTAAGTGCTAATTTATGATCTAGTTCTTCCCAGGGTGGCATTTCCTGGTTTTGCCTAGAACTTTCCCCAATCTCTATTTCCTTGCCTTTACCTTTTGGATCCTCCGTTTTAGTAACTTTTCGTGTCGCTGGTTTCTTCCTGCGCACAAAATTCTTCTTCTCTTCTTTGGCTTGGGTTTTTCCGGTGGCTGTGTTTGAAATTCCATAGGTTCTTCCTCGTCGGCAAAATACCCAGTGAAGTTTCTGGAAACTTCCATATTAACAGGATAGAGATTGAGATTCTCTAGAGCTTCAGATAATTCATTCATTATGTTTTAGTAGTTATGAAGAAACACACAAAATTCTAGGTTAAAATTTTGTAATTCACAAAATCACAGAATGGCAATTTAGAAACTTAAATACAATTTATTTGATTAAAACGAACTATTGCTAGATATTTATTACAACGGAACTTTCGAAATATACTAGTGATTATTTATTATTTTAGAGTTTCTGGCTCGTAAGTGTCGTAGATGCTGATACTGGTTTGGTGATTTAACTAGAAGTTAGCATTTACTACGGTAGTGGTTAACATATAGAGATTTGCCCATTGTTCGTCTAATTCGTCTTCCTATGGTGGTTTATTGTCTATTTCCTGGGTTTCTTTATCCCTCGTCATTCCTTTTGGTTGTGACTTTCTTATTTTCTCTTGACTTTTTCTAAGAATCCAACTTCTTTTATTAGGGGTAAGTGGTTTTTCAAACTGTTCCTTATGAACAAATATTCCTTCCTCAGTATTTGCTGAGTATCTTGAGGAATTTGATTAGGATGAAGTTCCTTTATCTTACGGTGAACTATCTAATTTATGATAGATGTTCGAAATTCTTTTCTTACCCATACTGTAAATTAACAGATAGTCAAGATAGAAACACATAATCACAAAATGGCAATCAGGAAAATTAAGTATTTTTAAATACTTAACTGGCTTAAATCAGTGGCTCTTTAAGTGCTCTGATACCACCTTTTCCTGTCACGGCCCCAGCCCCGGTTTGACCCGGTCAGGAGCCGCGGGACAGGAACCCGTGGTATTTAAATAATATGACAGTGGAAGATTTTACATGATCTTTTAAGACTCGAAAATGCCCGATTATTTTATTTCAGAATTCGGGATAAATCCCATAATTTACAATAGAGGAATTTCACAAGTAAATACCCTGATTTATAAAACATGTTTATTCATTTTAACTGAGCCACCTCTTAAAGCTGGTTAGTGCTCCATAGCACGTTTTCCTTGATTTACAGCAGGTCGCCTGAAACATGTTTTAAAAATATTTTATCAGCGGGGAAATACTGGTGAGTCATTCAAGTGTATAAAACGACACATTAGTTATCAATTACAGCATAAGAACGATTACAATGGCTACTATCTTATTTTTATCTGGCGCCGTGTCACCTGGTGACGATGGCCATACCACAATTGGGTCTTTCCCCAAGTAGTGATGATTATCACTGTTAGGACTTATGAGCCAAACCGTGAGAAATTAGTAATGTGCATAATACCCCACTAGCCAGTGATTCAAGAAAACCATAACTTAATCCCTGTAATTATAACTCTTGAAAATGATTGGAGTATTGTAAAATACTGTTGATAAAAAGAGAATGACTCACATTGCAGATTTATACGGGCAGAGTTTAGCCTACTGATTAGCCTTGTAACCTAATTTAAATAACAATGCATAAAACTAGGTTAGTAACTAATACAACAATTACGATAATTCACGATATTAAAATCCTCACGACGAATGACAAAGTGCAACACTTAAACATCCATCGGATTCGCAACGAATGACAGAGTGCAATACTTAAACATCCACCGTTTTCACGACGAATGACAAAGTATACCCCGAGTTCGGGTGGCACTCAAACATCCTGTCGGATTCACGATTAATGACAAAGGATAGACCGAAGATGGGCAACACTTAAACATCCCGTCGGATAATTTCAATTGATCGGATATTGAATCATAGCAGCGATTGAGTTAATACCCAGTATCGTAGCAGCGCCTCGCTATATTAAAAGTAAATTTCGAATTTGAGCAGCCAAACTTCGTTTTTGAAAGTTGGTTTCGACATCAGTGGACTGCTCATGGCCATTCCTATTAATAGGTGAAATTTGGGTCTGTCGCGGCCCGCGTGAACCTCCGGCCGATCCTTACGCGGCCCGCGTGGAGGTCTAGTCTACGTGTAGGCTGGATGTGTCACGAGTAGGTGTGCCAGGTGGACAACACATGGATCTGGATGCTTATCCGGTCAAACTTAGCTTTGACGCGGCCCGCGTAAGGTATGTTTAACCTTTACGTAGTGATGTGTGTAAAATGCAACATATAAATTACATCAAATGAGGCATAAAACTAACCCTTTTAAGTACTAATGTTGGAAAAAGAGTGTTTTTGTCTTCCTTTTGTATTTTCAGGATTAAATAAGCTCAAATTCACAAAAGAAGCAAAAAGACAGCTAAATCTAACATAAATACAAGAAAAGGAACATAAGTGGACAACCCGACCCTTCAGCGGCATCTTCCCAAGCAAAATAGAGAAGGTAGAAGACTGAACACGCCCCGTGCTTAACCAGCACGGGGCCGTGCCCAAGAAGCAGCAGAAAAGACAAACCTATAGAAGCTTCTATTGCCCACCACGGGCCGTGTCCAGTGAACACGGGGGCGTGGTGAAAGTACAGCAGGCACATTAATTGTAATTGCAAATTACAATTAATGAAGAGAGAGAGTGTCAGACAGGCACGGGGGCGTGTCCAGCGGACACGGGGCCATGCCCAGCCTTCTGTTCAGCCTATAAATAGGAGTGCTTGGCTTCATTTCAACTCATCCCTTGGCACACCACCTCTCTCACACTTCCCCCACCACCCATCACCACCATAACACCATCATCCACCACCATCATCCATTGTCCATCGTAGAGTGTGTGAGTCGTCTCGGGATCCAAGATTGATCGTAAGAGTTCTTGACAATCAAAGCCATGTTTGCCTAAGTCTCTTACATCACTTGGTGAAGACAAAGTGTCTAGTATAATACTTTTTATTTCTAATCTTTTGCACTTTTTATTTGGTTTTGTATTAATGACTTTAATAACTAGTTACTTATGTTGAAGGTGATCTTTCCTTATCGTTTGTCCGTGGTGTCTTGGCATTATTTTACTGTCTATATAAAATAAACGATTTTCACCATTCATATCTCCACGGTCTATATGGAGGTATGTTGGCTACCTGGTCGGGGGTTAAGGGAACGGTTTGTTAAAGGTCTTGCCATTGTTCAGCGTTTAGAGGTCCTGCAATGGACCTGGGTCAAATTTAGTTGGACCTCCTTCAATACTTCACGGTATTGGATGGCGGGGGTCCAAACTCTTTGATCCCCTCATAAGTTAACTACTATTAATACTATAACCCGGCTATTTAGGACTGTATCCCTGCTGACTCAGACTACTTAGCCGAAGGTAACGTCACCGCCAAAAGCGGGGCCTACCATAATATTGCATTAATAACTTAATTCATTATCTTCCAATAATCCACTCTTTTAGGATTGTATCCTTGCTGACTCAAACTACTGGGGTGAGGGTAACGTCACCTTCAAAAGAGGGGCCTACTACAATAACTAAGATAATCTCTTAATTATGTGCAAAAGTGCGGAAATAATCAAAGGTTACACTAGATACGAGTCGGAACCAAGTGATTCATCTTGTCTATCTGTTTTTCTTTTTATTTTATTTTTCAGCATTTAGTTAGTTTTTATTTTTCTTAGTTAAAAACATTTTTTCTAAACTTTTTATTTTGATTAGACGTTGAGGATAAACCGGTACTAAAAGCTCTTGTGTCCTTGGACGACCTCGGTATCTTGCCAACACTATACTACGCTCACGATGGGTGCACTTGCCCATATGTGTGTTTAGTGTTAGTAAAATATCGTGTTTTATAAATTTAAAACTTGGCTAAAAATAAGTGTTAAAGGGGCTTAAAATATACACCTAATATATATAACACTTCACACGCATCAAGTTTTTGGTGCCGTTGCCGGGGACACAAGGATTTTAAGAAAGTTAGGAATCAACGGCCTAATCATTTTTTTTTATTTTTCTTTTTAATTTTCTAGGATTTTCTTAGTTTTTCAGCTTCTGCAGAGCTCAGCACGGGCCGTGCCCGCTGAACACGCCCCCGTGCTAAATCATTGGAACTGGCAATCCTGTTTTAAGTCAGACAGTAAGCTGAACACGGGGCCGTGCTCACTCAACACGCCCCCGTGCCCAAGATTCACTTACTGAAAACAGAACCGTTAGATCCCGGCGGTTGGTAATTTCTGACATAAACATGAGTGATAGTAATTGTTTTTACTTTCGGCACTCTTATGGTACGTGGTCTCAATTATGTGGAGGCAAACATAGAGAATTAGAATGTTACTTTCTAAATTATAGGCCCCACTACATGGACCCACCAAGTCCTTATAACCTTAAGAGGGGCGAAAGTGAAAATAAGCCCTATCTCTCCCTCGAATGCGCCTAGCCAGATTTTCTAGGGGAAATGCTCCTTGACGAGTTATTTCAACTAGAAAAACTAATTCTAAATTGGTTGGAAGAGCTTAGGAAGGACTTTATTGATCCGCCCCAAGACGAAGACCATGAAGAAATGTTGGAACCGCATTCCGACAACCTCGTTGCTCCCAAAAATACCTTCATACCTAGCAAAGAAATGGACGATAGTCGTCCCTGTGCCGATTGTGCCGTGAAGGACTCTCCATCGAATTCGTTTGATGCATACATAGACCTGAGCGATTCAGCATACACCTTCTTTAACGAGAGCCCGGGAAAGGGTTGGACTTGCCCACCTAGAATGAAAATAGGAATTACCCTCACCGACAACCTCTTGCGTTCTCGCCTTAGTTTAGGACAATTAAGGTATCTTAGGCACTTTGGGGTTGTTCCAACCAGTAAGGAACCACCCGATATCGACGAGATCCTTAGAAGTAACAAAACTCCATAAGACAGTCTCCAGACACGGGGCCGTGTCCAGGTCAACACGCCCCCGTGCTCATCTAAAAGATTCTCTGCTGATTTTGTCAGAATACGGACAAAATGTGTCAGGATTTCCTCTGCACACGGGGCCGTGTCCAGCCAACACGGGGCCGTGTCCAGTGCGATGTCGTTTTTCTTTAAATGCAGCCTGATTCCTGCTCATTTTTTACCACTTCAATAGACAGAGATTCCTGGGATCTTCACTCATACCATCCTAGGTAAGTGCTAAAAAAAGGTTCCCAAGGACCATCTTCTCCCTTCCACTTTTATTCATTTCCTCTTCTTTCAAAATTTTTCAACATTTCCTCCATGGAAGCTTGGAAATCCCCTGATTCCAATCCTCTATGAGAAGTTTGTAAGATTATTTGCTAAGGATTCTTGTTTAAAGTCAGTTGTATAACTTTGTTTTAAATTATCTGAGCTTAAAACCCAGCTAAAAAACATGAAAATAATTTAAAACTCCCAGACTCCTTAGCCTAAAATCCTGCAGACAAATGGACACGGGGCCGTGCTTAGCGAGCACGCGGCCGTGTCCGAGGCACTGTTTTGTAAAAATTTAGCTTTCTTCGGTTTCTTTCACAGAAAATGGCAAACAGAACAAGCGGATCATCTTCAAGAAGTAACCGACAAGGGAGGAGATCATCAACAACAGAAGACTCTCTTGTAAACTATGTTTACGCCCTAAGGGAGGCTATTGACGAAATGACGGGAGTGGAGGAAGCATTGGTCGACCGTATCAACCATCTAACAGTGGGGCTGGAAGGTTGTCTCCGAGAGGTAAACCTCTTGCACCAGAGGTTAAACCTTCTCGCCTCCCCACCTTTGATACCTATAATAACCCAAAGGGCGTGGAACGTGGTGCCCGAAGTCATCATTCCGGCCGAATGGTACGCCATGCACCAAGAGCCTCCGCAAAGAGTGGTGCAAGGAGTCCCGGTGAATGTTCCCCCTCAGCCACCAGTTGCTGAGGAAAATGAAGCCGCATTCTTCCTTCCTAGGGAAATCGAAGAATGGCTTTAAACAACGTTTGGGGAAGGAGTCCTTCGGCTAAAAGTCCTACTATATCGGGAAACTATTCTCGAAATTTTCTTAAAATAGTAGAACTCTTTATGATAACCTCGTGTACCTCCTGACCTATTTAGTTAAGTTTTTGTTTATTTTAATTTAGGACTATGTAAGGTCTCTCTATGATGCAATGAAATGATGGTTTTTAAGTTTGGATGGTTCATAATAAATAAAACACACTCATGGCGGTAGGGGATGAAAAGGGGAACGAGAAAAATGACCTCATGCACAAGAACAAGGCAACCCGGCATCAATCTCTCCATTACAGAAGGTTCAACACGGGCCGTGTCCAACCAACACGGCCCCGTGCTGAACCCCCTGCAGAAAAATACCCAGTTCAGGTAACTGGACACGGGCCGTGTTCACCAGACACCCCCCCGTGTCCAGGCTTCTGTTTCTTTTCTTTAATTTTTGTTACTGGCACCTGAACACGGGGCCGTGTCCGGTCCCCACGGGGCCGTGTCCAGACTGCCAGTAACATAAATCTTTGCTTTTAACACCATTTTACACATCTAATCAACCTAAAAATTTATTTTTGGGACACATTGAAGACAATGTGTAATTTAAGTGTGTGGGGATGCTAAAACCTTGAAATTTTGCAAGTCCTAATAACAAGCCTTACACAAAACTCTATTGGAACCGCTAAACACCCCAATTTTTTGTCAAAAATTTTCATTTTGTTTTACTTGTCTAAAGTTTAAGTTAGGAATAATAAGATTAATAAGGTTATATTTTTACAAATTTACAACCGAGAGCGTCGTGATAACAAGAACCAACATAAGAAAATTATGAAACGGCATGACAAGCTTAATTAAAATTTGATTATATATAATTGATCACATAAAAACCCATTCCCACAAAAGTGAGTTTTGAGCCTTTATTGAGCATACAAATTTACATCTTTAGACTAAATGCTCATTTTTCGTTTCTTGTGTGAATAGCCGCTTGGTTCTTACGACTCTAGAACTTGCCATGACGATACATTCCCGGTCCTTATCAACTTAAACCTGAGTAAGTAAATGATAGAGGCATTAGGACTAACCCTTTTTTCTTCTACACCATTATTTTTCTTTTTTTTACCACCTACCCAAAATCCCCCTAGTTAGCCCCTTTGAGCCTAAACCTTTTCATTTCATAACCCAAACCAAACACCCTTTTACCCACCAAAACCTTTTTCATTTTTAACCCTTTGTTTTAGTAACAAGTTCGGTTTTTCGTATGAAAAAAAATGTGTTGATGATGAAGCAAAAGAAAATAAACAAACAAGTTCATCAAAAATAACTTTGTTTGAATAATAGCTTCATCAAAATAAAAAGTTACAAAAATAGAAAGTCCTACGAAAACCGACACTTGTTACGCTTTTTCACCCTTTTTCTACTAACCACTAACCCAACCACCTACCTTTCACCCAAGCCTAACCCTTCACCCGCAAAGTCCTCTTGATATTCACAAAGGTATAAAAGTTAAAAAGGAGGAGGATTGATTGCTTGGCAAGCCTATGGTAGGAGTAAGTTCCATGCCGCTCTCGAGTGATTCACTAAAAATACACCTTCGGCCGAGTGTGAGTGATTTCTCCCGTGAGGTATGTGAACTTGTATATAAATGGAATTTTAAAAAGGCATGTTATGCCCAAATAAGTAATTTCTCCTATGAAACGTTCTAAACAAATCCTAACGAATAGGATTGTAAATAGATAAAAATAAAACCCAAAAAGATCTTGGATTCCCAACACTCTATGACAAGCCAAAACCTTCTCTTCTACCCATTCCATTTGGGAGTGTAAGCCACATATTAAAGAGTTTTGCTTGAGGACAAGCAAAAGTTCAAGTGTGGGGGTATTTGATGTGTGTAAAATGCAACATATAAATTACATCAAATGAGGCATAAAACTAACCCTTTTTATGTACTAATGTTGGAAAAAGAGTGTTTTTGTCTTCCTTTTGTATTTTCAGGATTAAATAAGCTTAAATTCACAAAAGAAGCAAAAAGACAGCTAAATCTAACATAAATACAAGAAAAGGAACATAAGTGGACTGCCCGACCCTTCAGCGGCATCTTCCCAAGCAAAATAGAGAAGGCAGAAGACTGAACACGCCCCGTGCTCAGCTAGCACGGGGCCGTGCCCAAGAAGCAGCAGAAAAGACAAACATATAGAAGCTTTTATTGCCCACCACGGGCCGTGTCCAGTGAACATGGGGGCGTGGCGAAAGTACAGCAGGCGCATTAATTGTAATTGCGAATTACAATTAATGAAGAGAGAGAGTGTCAGACAGGCATGGGGGCGTGTCCAGCGGACACGGGGCCGTGCCCAGCCTTCTATTCAGCCTATAAATAGGAGTGCTTGGTTTCATTTCAATCATCCCTTGGCACACCACCTCTCTCACACTTCACCCACCACCCACCACCACCATAACACCATCATCCACCACCATCATCCATTGTCCATCGTAGAGTGTGTGAGTCGTCTCGGGATCCAAGATTGATCGTAAGAGTTCTTGACAATCAAGGCCATGTTTACCTAAGTCTCTTACATCACTTGGTGAAGACAAAGTGTCTAGTATAATACTTTTTATTTCTAATCTTTTGCACTTTTTATTTGGTTTTGTATTAATGACTTTAATAACTAGTTACTTATGTTGAAGGTGATCTTTCCTTTTCGTTTGTCCGTGGTGTCTTGGCATTATTTTACTGTCTATATAAAATAAACGATTTTCACCATTCATATCTCCACGGTCTATATGGAGGTATGTTGGCTACCTGGTCGGGGGTTAAGGGAACGGTTTGTTAAAGGTCTTGCCATTGTTCAGCGTTTAGAGGTCCTGCAATGGACCTGGGTCAAATTTAGTTGGACCTCCTTCAATACTTCACGGTATTGGATGGCGGGGGTCCAAACTCTTTGATCCCCTCATAAGTTAACTACTATTAATACTATAACCCGGCTATTTAGGACTGTATCCCTGCTGACTCAGACTACTTAGCCGAGGGTAACGTCACCGCCAAAAGCGGGGCCTACCATAATATTGCATTAATAACTTAATTCATTATCTTCCAATAATCCACTCTTTTAGGATTGTATCCTTGCTGACTCAAACTACTGGGGTGAGGGTAACGTCACCTTCAAAAGAGGGGCCTACTACAATAACTAAGATAATCTCTTAATTATGTGCAAAAGTGAGGAAATAATCAAAGGTTACACTAGATACGAGTCGGAACCAAGTGATTCATCTTGTCTATCTGTTTTTTCTTTTTATTTTATTTTTCAGCATTTAGTTAGTTTTTATTTTTCTTAGTTAAAAACATTTTTTCTAAACTTTTTATTTTTATTAGACGTTGAGGATAAACCGGTACTAAAAGCTCTTGTGTCCTTGGACGACCTCGGTATCTTGCCAACACTATACTACGCTCACGATGGGTGCACTTGCCCATATGTGTGTTTAGTGTTAGTAAAATATCGTGTTTTATAAATTTAAAACTTGGCTAAAAATAAGTGTTAAAGGGGCTTAAAATATACACCTAATATATATAACACTTCACACGCATCAGTAGCCCGCCTGAAGACCAGAAATCTTGATTTCTTTATTTTTCATGCACAGTAAGGTTTCAGGGGTCCGGGTTTTTACTTATGGGTCATTTTGGGACATTTTTGAGAGTCCATACAGCTTGGAAATTCTTGGTCCAGTGACCGATGTCACCACATTCTTCACTTACATTATATTGCACCACACCCACTTCTTTCTTCTTCATGCGGGCCAATTCCCGCTCCAACGTATCAATCCGATCCTTAGAACTTGCATCACGATCGGGCCAAGACCTTGAGGTAGGGTGCTTTTTGGCTCGGTCAGCCGACTCTTTTGCCTTTGATCTCTTGCTCATTCTTTCTAGGAACTCCCAATCGTTATCCTCGTGATTGCTTAATAGAGTTCCATTGCTAGTCGACTTAAGATGGTTCCATGTCTCCGCATCCAAGCCTCTCACAAAACATTTACCAACTCCCATTTTTCAATTTGGTGATGAGGGCATTTTCGGATCAATTCCTTGTATCGGGTGAAAGCTTCATGTAATGGTTCACTTGATAGTTGTTTGAATGCTCGAATTTCATCACTTGTATCATCGGTTTTGGCCATTGAATAGTATTCGTCAAGAAAGGCTTGTT
The DNA here is from genome assembly GCA_030545235.1 of Helianthus tuberosus. NCBI lineage: Eukaryota > Viridiplantae > Streptophyta > Magnoliopsida > Asterales > Asteraceae > Helianthus > Helianthus tuberosus. Next base: position 30,874,951 of record CM060415.1, on the reverse strand, counting down.
GCATCTCGACCCAAGTGTGAATACTATTATTAGGTAGTGTCAAAAACCATTGCGTGGGCATATCCTTCAAAGAGAATTGGATAGACTCAAACGAACCTCATCTTGTGGAAAGTGACCAGCCCCAATGGTACTACATATAGCCGAAAATTCTGCTAAATGTGTGTATGGTTCGTCATTCGATCTTCTGTTAAAATGAGGCAAGATGTTGATGTAATTCAGTTTACAATCGAATGCGGCTCTACCTCTTGGTGGTGGTACAATCGGAGAATCGTTTTCGATAACCACCAGTCTAAAGTGATCGTTAACACCCCTCGGAACTTGTTGTTGGTGATGACGTGGACCATCAACCTCTTGCTTTAACAGTCTTCGATTTCCTCTTCTATCGCCACCTCGATCCCCACCTTCATTACCACCTCCCACGAATCGGGGAATCCGGTTACAGTTAGCATTGTTGTTATTGTTGTAATAACCGTCATCTCGGTTCCTGTAAGACCCTCACTATTATTTTACGGTTTTCGTACAGATTACGAAAATCAACATGTAATTATGATTACATATACGTTGAAAATGCGGTTAAATTAAAACTTTTACAATTTAAAAATAATACAACATAATGTAATTGAGTTCGTCGTTTAAAAGTTACGACGAAACGACATACGGAAGCTTGTATCTTGATCGTGTTCGGTTCTTCATTGAGGTTAATCTTTATCCGGGTGTTCTTGGCCTTTACCTATGATTAAAACCAACTTAAAAGTTAGTTTTGATAGTCAAATAACGAGTTTAAACAAGTCCGTAAATCAAAATAACAAAATTTCTTAAAATTTGCCAGCACTGAAGTCTGTCGCGGGCCGCGACAAATATCACCTTAGCTTTTGCGGGCCGCCACAAGCCGTGGCGGGGCGCGACAAACAACCCTTTCTCTGTCGCGGGGCGCGACGGCCACTTTTCGACAGAATGTTTGTTTTGTTGAGCTGCACTTGCCCAACTCATTTTTTTTACCAAAATTTAAACTTTAAAGTCTCATAACTTTAGTTCTACATATCTGTTTTACGTAATTCTTTTTCCTACGTGTCCGTAATTTAAATACGGACCCGTTTACCATCTTAATTCACATCAAAGTTGAATTATAAGCAAAAAGGATTATAAATTCTTTATGCCATTATTCGACCCGTTTCAATTATCTACATATTTCTTGTTTGTCAGAAATGATTGATTTTAATCCCTTTTTACCCATCATCGGGCTTGTCAGCATTAGCATTTTGCTTCCATTACATGGTTCGCACATGCATCTACATTCACCAGTTTATTTTGTAACTTTCTTACACTAAAACCAACATTTAACTTCTTAATTTATTTTGACCCGCTTAGAGGACTTTTAAGCATTTAAGCATCAAAGTCGTTCTTTTCTTTTCGCACTTCACATTCCCATATTAATTAACTACTTATCTTCCACCACAACTATTTTTTTGTGGTGGATTTAACATTAGGAACCCAAAATCCCAAATTTCACCCTTTGGTTAGTCATTTACGCAAATAACCCATTTTTAGGCATTCGACCCACGAATGTTTATGCCTATAACTTTTATACATATCTTAGGACTTCAAAATCAATATAAAAATTCCTAAACAACCCATGAGGGTCGTTTGCCCAATTTACCCATCAAGGGCGCTTTGGTCAACTTAGTCCCCCATTTTACGACGAAGGACTTTTGCTACTTATTTGACCAAAATTGTACGTTTAACTATAAGCATATTTATACGTACTTGGCTCGGGTCAACGTAATGACCCGTTTTAGTACATTGTCTCAAAATTGCTAATCCATAGTATCTCTAATTCGTAAGACGTCTTATCCTATGAGCATATGACTCAACAAACGCATATTAGTCGTTAATTACCAAATGGTATGAACATTACCATTTGACCTGTTTGGTCTAAACGACCAAATATTTTCCGCTTATAATCTAATGGTATTTATTTACCATTTCATTAAGTATCTCATTTCGGATCTTTCCTTTTTACCTATTTGTTTAGGTTTCGCAAATCCGTTTCTTACGCGTTTACCCAACATGGCGTACGCCATTTGGTGTCGTTTTAAATTTTGACTTTGATTCATTTATTCTTGACTAAATCACCGTTCTACACTTTTTATCCGTTTAGGCTTACTTATAAAGTAGTCGTTCAAAAACCCATTTTTACAATTAGCCTTTTCATGGCTAATTTACCTTTTTACCTCTTTTTACCATTAAACATGATTTTTATCATTTATATTTGTTCCGACCCGTATTATTCCGCGTCGAAAACCATATCTAGAATATTATCTTTATCGTATTTGCAACTTATAGAATAACCACATATTCTACAAAAAGGTGTAAGTTTCACTTACCTTGCATCCGGTTATGCGCTTTTCCATGTACTCGATCCATTTGACCCGCTTCTTTCCCAAGCCTCCATCTAGCTTGTCAAGAGTCAAACTATCATCATAATTCATAAGACGGTTAGATTAGTCATTATCACTTACGACTATTCTATCTTACGAATTCTATGTCGAAACTACTATTCGACTTCATCATTGGTTAATTTGACTTATAAAAGTCATTTACCCTTAATCATACAAAATGCAAAATTTGTGTTCAATGACTTATTTAGGCAATCTCATCAATTATCCGGTAGGCATTATAATGATGTTACCGTTTTAAACTATATATTTTAACCTGGTTCATTATATTTCCAACACTTCAACTAGTTCAAGCGATTATCAAAGCTAACTTATTTATTCATTTCACAAGAACTAAGGGTCCTCATCTATTAGTGAAACCCATTCCGTCATATCATTAGCATTCATCTGAACACCTAATATAATCGAGTTCTACATGTCAACTAGTAGATATCATGATTTCAATCATCCATATTCATGAAATAAATTACTAACTTCATTACAACAATCAAGACCCATTTCGAATCATGTATGGTCAAGTACCCAAACTACAAATTTGTTTAAGTACCTTGCCTTTACTCTCAAATATGATGATTCTAATCACTAGTTAGGCACTAACATCATCATATTGCAAAAACCCACTTAGCTCATACTTGATTAGTTGACTAATCACTAGTTTATGGCACAAATTCAACAAGTTTGCACCTAGGGTTTTGTTTCTAGACTTAAACTCACATCAATTTCACTAAAACATTCAACTTTCATACATGAATTTCGTTCGTGCATGATTATCAAAATTTCAAAATATCACCAAAATATAAATTTCGACATACCTTACGATCCCCTTGACTTGGTGATTGTTTATATATATTCAAATCCGAATTTGGCCTTCGATTGATCCTTCAATTTGAAGATTTGGTTGAGTTAGGGTTTCACCCTCTTTTTGTCTCCTGGTGTTCGATCCAGAACACACACATTGTGTGTGTGTTTTGTTTTAAAATTTCTTTTAATAGTTAAACTTCCAAGTTTTCCCACTTTGGCCCCTCAAGTTTTGTTAATTAGTAAGTAGGCTATAACTTAACTACCTACTTATTTTCAACAATATTTTGTCTTGTTAACTAGGTTAAACATTCCTAGTTGACTTAGTGTGTTCGGGGAGGTTATAACCCATTTTATTTTAAGTCCCGTTAACTCGGGCTCCTTATAAACTTATTCTTCTCAAACCACTTACTCTCTTTTTATTTATTATTATTAGGTTTATTTGTTTAGATCCTAATAACTACCGGGTTGACCTTTACCGCTAACGGTATTTCACCCGCTCTTTAGTATTAATGGGGTTTTATTACCAAACCTATTTTCAGGCTGTTACAGTTCCTTTGATTGTTGTTTCGTGGTTGGTGGTTGTTTCCGTACCCATCATTCCGAACATTCCCATAACCATAACCCTTGTTGCCTACATAGTTTGCATTTTGATACCCAAAATCCTCGTTCTCGTAACCCCTTGCATTGCAAAAGTTGTTAGCATTCACATCCCCCCATATATCGTCTTCAACTCGTTCATCGTAATTTCCCCCGTCATCCGAGTATTCCGAGGGAATACTCACGTGTTCCGGCGATTGGTAACTGGGAACACTATATGGTTCATCGTCAGGGATTGCGTTCCTCAAATCATCGATATTAAAGAACGGGTCTTCATTCACGGGATGCCGTGATCTCGTTTGCCTCTACGATTGGAGTTAACATTCCGGTCATCGAGGTTAGTGGGTAAGGAGTTGTGTCGGTTGAGGTTTTGGTGTTGAGGTTTAGGTGTTCTTTCGTTATTATCGTGGCCACGGTTTTAGAATGGTGGTGTTGGTGGTCTCGAATTGTTACCACCATCCGGTTGATCGTGTGGAATACTGTCACGACCCTCGACCCCGCCCTGGACGGAATCGGGAGCCGTGAACCAGCCAAGTGGTACCAATGTTTATTTTGAAAAGTATTGCAGCGGAAATCTGATCAGGACTGTGAGTTAGGAAAAATATCAGAGTTTAGAAAACACCGGATTTTATTTATTAAATAGATGGGATAATACCGTGTTTTGGAAGGTAGCTTTAATATGGGATAAACCCAAAAACATAAAACAACTTTTCTTAATTTGATTTAATTGATAAATTAAGCCACTTCTCTAAACCTTTTGGTGCCACATCTAACTCTTATTCCAATCTACTATAATTACCTTAAACGCGTTTTAAAAACATTTGGTCAGTAGGAAATACTGGTGAGTCACTCAATTTGCATAAAATGACAAATCGTTATAGATTACAGCATAAGAGCGGTTACAATGGCTACTATCTTATAATTATCTGGCCTCGTGTCACACCCTGGTGACGATGGTCATACCACCATTGGGTCCTTTCACCCAATAGTGATGATTATCACTGTTTAGGTTCGTCCACCTAAAAGTGAGAAACAATAGTAATGTGCACAATACCCCACTTGCCAGTGATTTAAGATAACCAAGACTTAATCCCTGTAAAATATAACTGGAAAACATTTGGGTATTGTAAAACATTTTTGATAAAAAGAGAATGACTCACATTATAAGCATGCAATATTGATTTAACAAGCTTCTCGATTCTACTCCTTCTGATAATTAAGCATATACTTTATTATTCTGAACCTTCTAATGATTAAACAACTTGTTAGATTGTAAGTGTATAGTTGGGATATTCTGATAGTTAAACATATAATTTAACAGAGTGGAATATGTTTTAGTGTAAAACCATATCAAACCTAACGATGGTCACGAGATCCGAACCTTCACAAAATTCACAAAGTATAGTCTTATTTAGACAGCACTTTGGCATTCGTTAGTTGGTTCCTAAATCGATCGGACAGAATATCGTATTGGTGATTATTGGTTAGAACACCAACATATAGATAGAAGAAATGAGCAAAGGAAATGAATTCCTTGGCTTCCTATTTATAGGTAAGAAGTATGAAATTTCTAGGAAGTTTCCTTTATATTTTCTAGGAAATTATCTATACCTTTTCTAGGAAGTTACATGTACACATATATATATCCTCTTATACCTTCCTTGTACCTTCCTCATGTATATCTATTTAGGTGTTTAATTTACTTAGTTAAATAAATCTTACTTAGCTGATTAATTAATCTTACTTAGCTTAATTAATCTCACTTAACTGATTAATTAATCTTACTTAGCTAATCCCACTTAAATGATTAATTAATCTTAGTTAGCTGCTAAGTATACTTATCTATTAAGGTTTCTTAACCGCTAAGTTTCACTTGACTAATAAGTTTACTTAATTGCTAAATATTCTATTTTAGCATCTCCCTGGTTACGAATTCTAGTTTCTAGATAGAATGGAACTTGTATTAGTGTATTAACCCAATTCAACTTTAACGATAATCACGAAATCAAAACCCTCATGATGAATGAGAAAGTATAGCCGTATACCGACAGTACTTAAACATCCATTGGATCAGTTTCAATTGATCGGATAAAGTATCGTACCAGTGATTAGAGTTATTACCCTAATAACAGGCAGAGTTTCGGGTTTTAGGGGTATAATACCGAGCTACTATTTTGCTATAATAGAAGCTAAGAAGAAGAAAAGAATTAAGTAGTTTGAAATGCCCAAGCTTCGTCCAATTTATAGCTGAGTTTTAGGTCTCTCGCGGCCCGCGTAAGCTTGAACGGGGATCCTTTGCGGCCCGCGAGGCCATAAAGTCTTTAGTAGGGTTTGCTGAGTCATCGGTGGTTCTGCCACGTGTGCGACACGTGGCCCTAAAGCTTATCCGTTGATCTGCATGGCTGTCGCGCCCCGCGTAGGTTTTTCTTGGATCTTACGCGGCTCGCGACCAAGGGATAAAACTTGGTTTTCTTGATTTCTCCAAGCACGAAGGTATTTTGGGTATGTTTCTCGCATTCGGGGTGTATTTAGGATCGTTTAGGGTTATGTTAAGGGTCCTAGGAGAGTCGTTACATCCTCCCCACCTTGATTTAAATCTCGTCCTCGAGATTTGGGCTACGGTATCTCTTTTAGAGTTATGTCACGTCTTAGTCAATAAGAACAGTTTTAAGATATGTTCAAATGAATACGTGTTTTACAATAAATAGGGCTCAATGGTTCAACTGAATGACTTCAAGAAGTCGATGTCAGATGAATGAGATGAAATGATATAGTTTCTAAGGTGATTAGGTTCAAGTAAAAAAGATATATGATCAACAGATGTGAATGTTTACAAGCTGTGAATGATTTTTAGAAACAATAGAATTTACTGTCAACTTACTTTGATTGTCAACTGAGGAAGACTCAGAATCAACAAGGTCGAATGAAATAGAAGTACGAAAATGATTTATCAACTATTGAATTATGATATGAGAAAAATCAATGTGTTGACATTTATTGAATAGCAAAGCTACATCAAAATACAACAGAGTTTAGTGTATTATTGTGTTAATACATAATTGTATCAAGGCTATTTAATTGATAAGTCAAATGAAAGACATACGTGGTTTATGATTAGTCAAGCTACAAGTTTATATTGACGCCACAAGGTGTTGTAGTGATCGAAGTAATAATAGTGGTGACCGAACGAGTTCACCATGTTTGAAATCAAATGAAAGTTTAATGAAGTAAATCCGAATGTTAGTTTCAAACAGATCAAGTAGGATTTTTGATTGAAATTGAAACAATTTAATAATGTTTTTCGATCAAAGATGATAAAGCAATAAAGATCACGAAATGCTCGATTGATGTTGTAAGAACTGTTTAAGAGATACACTGAAATACGTCATGAATTTGTGTACCATTATCTTAGCACACGATTGTGTTAAGATTTATTTTATAGGATAAACCAACAAAGCAGATTCGATATAAATAAATAAATAATTAACTTCGTACATTATATGTGTAAACGAGATTAGCGCAAGCTTCAAATTTGTGAGAACGTCACCACAAGGTGATCGTAATCAAGGAAACGATTATATGAAGTCGAAGACCAAACAAGTCTGTTATGGTTCAAAACAAATGAAGTCCTTGTTGGGACTATTTTGAATATGATAGCTTCAATTCATCATACGGGACCTTGAATTGAATACGTAATGCGAACAATCGAACTCGGTTTAAACAAAACGAGTTCATGTATCAATTAGAAAGTTCTGACATGGTCACAACGAAACCCATGTATGCCACTCAAAAGAAAATTGAGTTTTTCAAGAAATTCATCGGCTCGATATCAAAGAGTCATCGTTTTGCAATAATACGGTTCACAATGCAAAGATCAAGTATAGCGAAACGATATTTGAGTTTTGATAAAACAATAAATTGGAATGAAGCCCTCCAATGGTCTTCATAAATCAAACTAACCACATGCGTAACAAACAGTGCATGTGAAACGTGTGGATTTACCAAGAAATGAAACAAATAAATATTCACGACTATGAAAGAAATACTCATGATGACCATTAGGGGAGTAGAAATGCAAAAGTCTATTCACTATATGCAGAGGTCTGAATTTAACAAAAGGAATTTAAGAATTTTATCTGGAATTTCGTGTGATAACCGTTGTTAAGTGACATTATCATGGAATGTTGAGTATTGCATATTTGTCATCAATGAAATAGGGGGATTGTAAAGGTATGTGACTTCTTTTGCAGCGTCAATAATTATGATTCATATTAGACTATGCAGTGATTGTTGTGAAATCTTGTTCTAACGTACCTCAGCGAGATTCATGTCGTTTGTAGGATCATGTGGCCAAGTGCTGCTTTTTGATCAGTAGTTCTTCCACTGACGGGATTAGCATTGGTGTCGTCGTGCCCAATCATATTTTCCAAAGGTCTTGCCTCGAAAGTCGTGTGTGATATACTTCGATGTCTGTGGATGTACAATTTAAGTTTCATGTGTTTTCTTGTGCACTAGCACAACTTTACATGCTTCTTACTTGCGTTAATAGTCTATGGTAACACATTGGAAATTCTTATACTTTTGATGGCGTCCCAACTTAAAGGGTTTCCATTGTTTATATTGTCGCACAAGTTACGAGGCAGATGATCAAACGAAATAATGTGTGATATCGGAATTATAGATATATGCAAGAGATTCCTGATAAAGAAATCTAGATTTATCATTGACACTTATGCTTGTGATTTATTTTAAATTGTTAATCGTTATGGCTTTTGGATTTCCTTATAGATATACATATCTATATATTCATATATTTCACATACTGTAATATACCTACCATTCATAAGGTCAATGTATTTAACGGATTCATATTTTCAAAAACAGGTCAGACATCATGTCATGGTACTATTTAGGGAATTTTGTCACTTGTTTGACATATTATAACCCTTCTTGCCCGGTTCTCGCCGGAGAGGTAACCTCATCTTACCTGGTTCTCGCCGGAGAGGTAATTATTATATTTTCCATAAATAATATATTTTCAAGAATTTAAAAGTGCCTCTTTTATTAAGGCTTTCATCCAGAATCAAGGAAATTTGTATTCACATAACATATCTTATTCTAGACCAAGTAGTATCAATAAGCAAGAATTAACAGCAATAAAGTGTTATTGCTTATTTATCGTACTTTGAAATGTTCTAATCATCATTCTTACGGCAAACCAATATCTATCACATTATACTTATACAAGTAATTAGCTCATCTTAGGGCTCATATTGAGGTATCTTTCTTAAGTTCAAGTCTAAATACTATCCTGAGTGCTACCAGATAATATCAAGTTCCTAACTCTTCGTTTAAACTTAGGTATTATTACAGCACCTAATTGCTTAAACAAGTGGCTCTGATACCACTTCTGTCACGACCCCCGACCCCACCCTGGACGAAATCGGGAGCCGCGAACCAGCCAAGTGGTACCGGTGTTTATTTTGAAAAGTATTGCAGCGGAAATCTCATCAGGACCGTGAGTTAGGAAAAATATCAGAGTTTAAAAAACACCGGATTTTATTTATTAAATAGATGGGATAAAACCATGTTTTGGAAGGTAGCTTTAATATGGGATAAACCCGAATACATAAAACAACTTTTCTTAATTTGATTTAATTGATAAATTAAGCCACTTTTGTAAACCTTTTGGTGCCACATCCAACTCTTATTCCAATCTACTATAATTACCTGAAACGCGTTTTAAAAACATTTGGTCAGCAGGAAATACTGGTGAGTCAATCAATTTGCATAAAATGACACATTGTTATAGATTACAGCATAAGAGCGATTACAATGGCTACTATCTTATAATTATCTGGCCCCGTGTCACACCCTGGTGACGATGGTCATACCACCATTGGGTCCTTTGACCCAATAGTGATGATTATCACTGTTTAGGTTCGTCCACCTAAAAGTGAGAAACAATAGTAATGTGCACAATACCCCACTTGCCAGTGATTTAAGATAACCAAGACTTAATCCCTGTAAAATATAACTGAAAAACATTTGGGTATTGTAAAACATTTTTGATAAAAAGAGAATGACTCACATTATAAGCATGCAGTATTGATTTAACAAGCTTCTTGATTCTACTCCTTCTGATAATTAAGCATATACTTTATTGTTCTGAACCTTCTGATGATTAAACAGCTTGTTTGATTGTAAGTGTATAGTTGGGAGTATTCTGATAGTTAAACATATAGTTTAACAGAGTGGAATATGTTTTAGTGTAAAACCATATCAAACCTAACGATGGTCACGAGATCCGAACCTTAACAAAATTCACAAAGTATAGTCTTATTTAGACAGCACTTTGGCATTCCTTAGTTGGTTCCCGAATCGATCGGGAAGAATATCGTATTGGTGATTATTGGTTAGAACACCAACATATAGATAAAAGAAATGAGCAACTAACGAAGGCCAAAGTGCTGTCTAAAGCAGAAAAAAAAATCTTTTTGAGATTTTAGGAAAGTTTTAAGCTAAAACCTACTGAAAATCTTTTTTTTTTTTTTTTTCGTTTTTTAGCTAAACTGAAATGCAGTAAAGTAAACAGTAAACTATTAACAAACATATTTTTGGTGAGTATGTTAGAGGATCATATCAACTTTTTGACAAGTTAGAAGTACCGTTGAGCTTCATTTCACACTAAGTTTTAAACAATTCACTTAGATTGCCGATATACCGATCCTTTAAATTTTCTCACAGATTTCAACTAATTCAGAATACGATTTAGGTGTTTTAAGTACTTAACTTATTCGTGTGTCCCACCTCAGAATATACTCTCGTATCTAGACTTCTATATTCAGCCTTACAAGTGAACGTACAATAATGATATCTGTAAAGGGTAATGCGAGGCCATGAGAGCTCCGGTTAGAACTTCCGTTCAGACAAAGAGATGATGGCTCGTCTTTTGGTGTGTCCCTCTTGGGGATCTTTTCTTCAACAGGACATGATTAGCATTTTGCCATGTTTATCATTTTTTATGCCGAGGGGAGGCTTTATTGATTAAAGTTGTGCAGAGTATTATACGAGGGCTAGGCTATTGCTTCCGCAAAATCAGAAGTCTAGGTATAATACCCCATATATCATCAAGTACATAGACCTAGTATGTCAGAAATAGAAAATCTTTCAAACAAGATTTCAGGGGTTACCTATATATTCGAGAGATGTTCCCCACGAAATAAGCAAGAAATGATTTTATGTTTATATCCCGAAAAAGTCTACTAATCGTGTAAAAACCTATCAATATATCATCAGCGAGACTGTTTAAAAATTTTAAACAATACATTTCTTTAGCATACCGTAACTGTCTAGCTGATGTACTATCATTTCCTCTTTTAACACAAACTCTTTTTGGGTTTTATGTTTTTTGAATTCTGAAAATATCTCATGTTTTTTTGTATTTTCACATTGCAAACGCAGGAGTCGGTTCTTGATGAACATGGTGCGAATCAATCAATAACAAGGTGCGGAATCCCTAGTCATCGTCAAAGAATCATCAACAACGATATCCACGATTAGACTGTCCAATTCCATTGATAGAATGTGAAAATACAAAAGATCCGTATGCAAATTGGACAGAGCTTCGCTGTGAACCAAATGGCAAAAAGTTCTAGACAAGTAGCCCTACACTAGTATTTATAAGCAAACCAGGGAAGTGAGGGTGTCACCAGATCAGATGGTCATCCGTACGGATCACACTTGACAGTTAATGCGTTGTTCCCTGTTTTGTCTAGATACAAAATACATACATATATAAAAGTACACTGACACATATACAAGACAAAATACATAGACTCGATGCAGACGGAAGCTACAGACATAATGCACTACCATCAACAAATGCAAGACCTAGGGTTACTACACGTTTTAACTTGGTTTAATCGAATTAGTTCATTAATGGGTTGAAAATCACAAAGCCTAGGTGCCAATCGCTATCAACGTTATAGACAACAAACCACGATGCACTTCATTACTTTGGACAAATAAATCCTGTTGGTGCACACATCTGTTGTCTTCGTCTTGTATCGAGTCTCAGGTTCGGTACAGATCTAAACAAGGCATGATGTCATCATCCTTGATGATGACATCACACAAGTGGCATCATGCTTACATCATTATGGTGACTTCATAGATGACATCATTACACAAAATTCAAGAAATGCATGGAATCAGATTGTTCATTTTGACGGTTCCGCTTGAAGACAAAATAGAACATTATGCATGAAGATTTCGCTTTAAAAGTTATATATTGGTTTCGCTTGAAGTGTCTTGAAGCGAAACCATGTGTTCTATAAATAGGGTTTTTGATTTTTCATTTGTAACAGTTCGAACATTTGTCTACCGAAGTGCTGCCGGTTATTCTTCTGATTGTAAAAGGTTGTCAATTCAATATAAAAGAAGATTAAAGTGTGAAACAAGCTGTTTATCGTCCGTTTCTTAGTTTCCGCCTCTGAAACGGACTAGAACTCTTCCGAACGACTCGTTTAGGTCGCAATCCGATCCTACAATTGGTATCAGAGCTCAGGACGAGGTGTTCTTGCCAAAAACAGCCGGTTTTCACCACGATTTCTGTTTCTACATCATTCTTTTTCGAAATTTCAAACATTTTACGGATAAAATTGGACAAATATCACATATGTTGTGCGAAAACACGTTTTAATCAATCCTTGAAAGTTTCAAGTTAAAATACAGCCTAAAACTTGTAATTTTGTATGATTTCGCTTCATGTGTTCGAACAATAGATGACATCAGCAACACTTTGGGTCTGATTTCGCTTGAAATCACGTTTTATATCCGATTTCGCTTGAGAGTTTGAAGCGAACTTGAGGTTCGCTTGAATAGTTGAACTTGCATCATCAGGCTCTCGCTTGAAACCATTGGCATCTACTTGAAATCTGCACTGTGTCTGCTTGAAATATCATGAATGTTTTGCTTGAATCTTCACTTAGATCTGAACTAACTTGAATCTGCTTGATAGTTCACTGAATCGTATTTTTTTGTGGTAAACAAAGTTGTGTGAACAATGCATAGAATGGTGTGAAATAAGTTCACGGGTTTTAATATCAAATATCAGTGGCATGTGAAAAGGTGAATCGGTTTTGTTGGCATGTGATATAATCATTTCGAGGTCTTGAAAATTGTAATTCAGGTCACGTGAAAGCTTATTGAGTTGTGTGAACCGATTCTTCATACATCGAGATGTGTGTAACTTTTACGAGGTGTCAGTTGTTAGAAAAAGAACTAACATGTTTTGTGTCAGCTTGAACAGGTGATCAGTATCATTTCGGTATGCATGTGTTGTTATCAGGTTGAGTACATCAGTCGATCACATGTTTATTTTGTTCAAGGAGGTTTTACAAGTGATATTGGTGTGTCATTACACTCAAAAGAATTAATGTGTTTTTGAATCTGTTGCAAATATTACGGTCCAATCAAAATATTTTAAGTACAGATTAGTTGCGGCCTATTCAAGGATTTTTAAAAGATCTGTGGTCCAATCATGTTAATTCGATTTATGTGATATTAATATAGTGATTAAATAATTCATGTGATATTGTTTCGATTTGATCAATTGTGTCAGATCATGTGAAAGCCATCAGTTCATGTGATTTTTTTTAAAAAAATTGTCAGCTAAGTGAATTTTGTTGGTATAATGGGTATTGAGTATGTCTCATAGTTGTTGGATTAGGTGGTAATTGGGTTTGTTAGTTCAACAATTCGGCCCAAATAGTGTTAATGCAGCCGTGTCATACTTGAAACAATTGAATAGTGATAAAACTGGCCAGTAATATCAAGGTGTTCAGTTTGCACGTAATCAAGATTTGTATTGTGTGTTCAAGTCGGTTGTAAAAGTCCAGGTCACAAGGTTTGGAGTTTAGTCGGTTCGCACGGTTCGATCAGTCATTTTGTCAGTCAAGTCGCGTATTAAAGTCATCGACTCGCTTGAAAGTTTCGTACAGTTTGGAGTTCAAAGGTTTAAAAGAGTCAGGTCATTTGATTTCGATTCGGGTTCTAGAAGTCCGCACAGTTGGTCAACATTCAGTCCGCACAGAAAATTCACCAGTCTGAGTACCAGTTTGTTTCAGTTAATTGATAAGCGCTTAAACTGATTGTGTTTTTTTGTTTGTGATTGTAAAAGGTACTTGCAAGGTGTTTTCCAAGGTATTTGCCAAAGACATGGAAGAGGATTTCTACAACGCGTTTGCCACACCAGTCACTCCGGTTACAGCTGCTGAAGCATTGTTCAGTGAAAATGAGACGGGAACTCATCAAAAGCCGCCAAAGCTCATGTACATTGAAGATTTCAAAGGATGGCAGAATCGATTTGAGAACTGGGTTCAAGCTTACAGATTCGATGCTTGGTGTTCGTTGGAGAAAGACTATGAAAAACCAACAAATGAACGTGGGCTTGTAAAGGATTTCTGTGACTTTACGGAAGCTGACAAATTGAAGTATACTAGTGAAAAAATGATGATTAGTATTCTTCAACAGGCAATCAAAGAAGATATATTCGTTTTGCTTCAACACGCCAATACAGCTAAGTCGATTTGGGAAGCATTGATTCAGAAATTCAAAGGAAGCGCGGATATGATTAAAAACAGAAAGGCGTTGCTGAAGAAATCATTCGATATGTTTGTAGCTTTTGATTATGAATCAACGAAACAGACAATTGACAGATATTGTCATCTTGTCTTGGAAATGGGAAGATTGGATATAAAGAAGGATGATGAGGAATGGGTGGATAAACTTGCTGAGGCATTACCACAACAGAAATGGGGAACTTATTTGTTGATTCTCAAACACATGAGAAAATATGAGAATATGAGTCTAGCAAAGTTTATTCAAAAGATTGAAGAGCATGAGTTGGATATTCAGAAAACGGCTATCATGACGAATCCAAACGCCAAACAAGATATCAGTTTGTATTACCGAGGGAACAAGTTTGAGGCTACTCCCAGCCCGAGCCCAAAGATTCAAACTGGTTTCAGTACTGACAGTTCATCTGGAACAAAGAGTAATGTTACTCAAAGTGGTGGATCTTCATCATTCTCAAGTTTTGATCCAAACAGTACAACATCAAGTTCTCAACGACAAAATTCAACAAATCTTCAGTGCAATGTTACTTTAAACATTCAAAATGGTCAGAATTTGTCTCCAGAAGTTGCCAAGCAGCACATGGCATCATTGGTTACTATGTTAGAGTCTTACGAAAGTTTGATCGGTGGGAAAATTGGCAATCCGATGCTTACCAAAGAAGATTACGACCAAATTGATGCTGAAGAACTTGAAGTGATGGATATCAAGTGGTGCTTAGCAAGTGCTTGGAGGAGAGCTGAAAAATTTCAAGAGATTACTGGTAGAGATGAATTTCGAGGAATGGCTACTTCTCAGTTGGGTTTTGATAAATCGAAAGTTACCTGTTTCCGTTGTAAAGGAAAAGGTCATTTTAAACGAGAGTGCAAAAGTAAAGAAGCTACCGAGAATCAAGAAAAGAACAACTATTATCAGAAATCAATTTTTCATCAGACTTCTCAACAACCTCAAATTACACATGCTCATGCTACTGATGATGTAAAGAAGAAAGCTTTACTTATTCATCAAGATGACAAAAAAGTTGCCGAGGGATTTAGTTGGGATAAATACATTCCATCAGAATCAGGCTTTGTTGCTCGAATTCTAGGTGAAGATGAGGTTAATCAGAAAAGAATCCCAATTTTTCCAGATCTTGGAAGCGATGTGGATACCGATGATGAGGAAGAACATCTCAACAGAGCCAGAAAAGGCATTGATCCTACTAGTTTTAATTTGTTTTTTGCAGATAAAATGGAGATGCTGTATCAGAAGAAGATGGCAAGATTGAGTAAAGAGCTGGAAGCAACAAAAATGCAAGCTGATGAAAAGACAAAGACAGAAGCTGGAGAAGCAAATGTTGAACCAGTGACTGAGAAAGTAGTTGAGAAAATCGTTGAAGTGGAGAAAGTGGTTGAACAGCTAGTCCAAGTTGAAAAAATAGTTGAAGTTGAGAAACTTGTCGAAGTAGAGAAACTTGTCGAAGTAGAAAAAATTGTTGAAATAGAGAAACTTGTCGAAGTAGAAAAAATTGTTGAAATAGAGAAACTCGTTGAAGTTGAAAAGACTGTCGAGGTTGAAAAGATAGTTGAAAAAATGGTTGAAGTTGAAAAACCATGTGTGAAGTGTTCAGAGTCTTGCAAAGCTTGTGAAGAGAAAGATACGAAGATTGCTGAATTAGAGAAGATTAAAGAAGACTTACTGTCTGATGTGAAGTACATTAAAGAATCATATGATGTGCTGAATAGAACAGTTGATAGTCTGAAGAAGACGAATACAGAAACCGAAAAGGCAATGGATAAAATGAGTGCAACATTAATGACAAAGCAGAAAGTCATTAATGAGTATATTGAAGATTGTGCACAGCTAAAGAAAGAAGTGGAACTTGAGAAGATTGAGAGTGAAAGGATTAAACGATTACTGTTGAGTTACACTACATGTGATTACTTGATTGATCGTGTTTATCCTACTGTTGCAGGTCTAGAAGCGTTCATGGACAAAAAGACTGAAGATACTGATACTGGTAAGAAACCAAGTGTCAAGTATAACAGATGTCCGCCCCCGATCCATGAAACTTATTCTCCCAGGAATCCAAATGAAGAGCGTCTAAAAAAGGCAGTCAACATCAAGTTAAAGTCTGAAATCATTGATGAATTACCAGACAATATTGATGTTACATTCACAGCGTCTGACACTGATCATGAGTCTGAGTTATTAAAGAAAGTTGTCGATCAGGTGTTGGATACGGATGAGGAGTCAAAACTGGAGTCTAAGTCTGAAAGTCCGAGTTCGTCAGAAAAGAGTCCGAGTTCACCGGTTAATAGGGTTTACAATAGAGAATTCTTGTTATCAAAATCTAATTTGAATGACGGATCAATCAAAGTGGCTTATACTTTGAATGATTCAGACAAATTATATTCTGATGAGGAATTTCCAATCAGAAGTGTAAAAACTGAAATGATCAAACAGGTTTTCAAATTAACAGAAATTAATCTTTCTGATATAAAAGATTTAAATCTTGATGAAAAACCTAAAAAATACACTTCAAGAGTTCAACAGAGATTGAACAAGAAAAAAGGTTATGGTTCTGGTTATGGTTTTCAAAAGAAACCAAATTATAACATAAATCTCAAAAAGAAAGGTTTAGGATTTATTCCTCCTGAAAATTATCAAAATCAGAAAACTTATAAACCAAAAACAAAATTTGTTGCAGGAGGAAGTTGTGAAGATGAGCAGAAGAAACCATTCTGGAAACAATCCAATCAAGAGTTTCTTGCTGAAGTGAAGAAGAATGTGAGAAAGTTTGCTCAAAGAGTTGATCGAAGAACTTGTTTTAAATGCCAGGAAGTTGGACACATAGCTTGGAATTGCCCCAAGACCAACTACAAAGAACAGGGAGTTACTTCTAACTCAAAACTGAAAGAAAAACTTGTCTTTGAGAAGAAACAATCAACTGAAAAATCGAAAGTGTTTGATAATTCTATTTCTGAAAAAGGTGAGAGTTCAAAACGATTTTACAAAAGAAGAGGTGATTTAACCAAACAAAAATGGATTGTAAAATCTCAAAGTAGTTCTGACAATGAATCTGATTCCATAAAATCAGAGGAGTCATTTGTTGAGAAAAAGATTGAGAATTCCGTTCTTGAGGTGAACGATGAAAATTTTCCTTCATTGTCAAAGGAAAATTGGAAGTCGAAAGTTGGGAAGGTAGAGATCTCAAATCAATTCTTTGCTGATAAGGGAGAATTTGATGTTGAGAAGGCTTTCAATGGGAAAGTCAAACATATTTTCGGTAAGATGGTTGACAGAAAGGTAAAGGGTGCTCAAGAATTTTATAAATCAAAATGTTGGTGGGATAGATGTTTGCCACCAAAGTCACCCAAGGCTGGTGAGGCTTGGGTGGACGTAATGTTTGAGTAAAAACCGGACTTGCCGGAGCTCCCAGGTTGGTAAAAGTGGAGCAGGAATCGGCACATTTCTTGAGAAATTCACGAAAGTGATTTCGACTTACAAGTGGTAAATCAGGGACATTAAATTGTATCTGATTTTCTACAAATGATTGAGAAACAATGTGATGAAACCCCTAACCTATAATTGGTAAAATCAAACTTATTTTCCGGAAAAACCATTTGATTAAAACAAACTTAAGTGTTTTGAAATCACAATGGGAAAATAGTTTGTTGTGAGGGGGAGTTCTGATTGTTTATGCCTAGTGGGTGGCGAATTGAGGTGATTCGATATCAGTTGTCATGTTATTGTATAGTTTATTTTCAAATTTCCTAAAATGTGTTTGCATTTTAGGGGGAGTAAAAATTTTCAGAAAATTCAAAAACATTAGAAAATTTGAAAAAGCCAAAAACATGATAAAATCAAAAATGAGTTTTGTTGTATAAAAGAGGAAATGATAGTACATCAGTGGACTGTCACAGCATGCTAAAGAAATGTAAAGTAAAAATGTGATAAACAATCTCACTGATGATGTGTCAGTAGGTTTTTGCACATTTAGTAAATTGTGGCGAGATATAAACATAAAATTTACTTGCGTCTACGTGGGGAACACCTCCAGGATATATAGGTAACCCCTGAAATCTTGTTTGAAGGGTCCCATATTCTGAGATACTAGGTCTTTATACTCAGTGATATCTGGGGTATTATCCCGGGACTTCTGATTTTGCGGAAGCAATGGCCTAGTCCCCGGAGAATACTTTCTGCTTGCTTGAAATACAGCACTACCCTCAGCTAAAAAATGATGAAACATTGAAAAATGCTAATCATGGCTGTTGTAATACAAAAGATCCTCTAAAGGGGACACACCTAAAAGTCAACTAGGCTCTCTGCTGAACGGAAGTTCTGACCTGAGCTATCACGGTTGCATAATTTATTCCCCTTACAGATATCATCTGTGGTATACTCACCTGTAAGACTGAATATTGGGGTCTGGATACGGGAGTATATACTGAGGTGGGACACATGTAGATGTTTAAGTCCTAAAACACTAATTCGTATCTCGAAACAGTTGAACTTTGTGTAAAAATTTAAGTGGATCAGTATACTGACAATCTAAGTGAATTGTTTAGAACTTAAAATGAAATGAAGCTTAACGGTGTTGGTGATTTGTCTCAAAAACTGATATGATCCTCTTACACAAACTCACAAAAATATTGTATGTAAATAGTTCATTTCTGCATTTTATTTCTGTTATTTCAAAATCCAAAAAGATTTTCAGTGTGTTTTAGCATAAATTTTGAAAAAAATTCAAAAAGATTTTAGACAACTGATGTTGAAGAGCTGAATTTCAAAATTCCAAGTGCTAAACATGACGAATAGGTTTGGGAGAATTTGATTGAAAAGTTTTTCAAAGATAAAAATTTGTTAAAAGATCATTGTTAATGTTTGTTTGTATAACTGATTGGAGAAGGGTCAGTGTTGGTGAATGAAATTTGATAAATTGTTAAATATTTTTTTGTGAATCTTATTTTTGGGTAGAGGATGTGCAGGATAGCAGATAGAGTGCCAGGTTCCGATACCTGAGGATTCTGAAATACTGTAAAAGCCAGACTACGATCCCAGCATGTTTTGAGGGGGAGTCTGTTAGAGGGAGAGAGAATTGGAGATAGGATAGAGCCAGATAGAGATCCTGAAGAAAACTCAAAGACTGATAAAGACTGAAGATTGAGAAGACTCGACACTTAAGACTCGTCAACATCTGAGGGGGAGTCTGTTGGTGCACACATCTGTTGTCTTCGTCTTGTATCGAGTCTCAGGTTCGGTACAGATCTAAACAAGGCATGATGTCATCATCCTTGATGAAGACATCACACAAGTGGCATCATGCTTACATCATTATGGTGACTTCATAGATGACATCATTACACAAAATTCAAGAAATGCATGGAATCAGATTGTTCATTTTGACGGTTCCGCTTGAAGAAAAAATAGAACATTATGCATGAAGATTTCGCTTTAAAAGTTATATATTGGTTTCGCTTGAAGTGTCTTGAAGCGAAACCATGTGTTCTATAAATAGGTTTTTTGATTTTTCATTTGTAACAGTTCGAACATTTGTCTACCGAAGTGCTGCCGGTTATTCTTCTGATTGTAAAAGGTTGTCAATTCAATATAAAAGAAGATTAAAGTGTGAAACAAGCTGTTTATCGTCCGTTTCTTAGTTTCCGCCTCTGAAACGGACTAGAACTCTTCCGAACGACTCGTTTAGGTCGCAATCCGATCCTACAAATCCTATCAAAAGACATGGCATAAATATGCATATTCATTTCACAAAGTCAAATTTAATCGTTCATTCGACAATTCGCAAATACAATACAAACGTATCACAATTATCTAATGAGTCAAATGCAATTCAATTAGTCACAAACTAAGTAATAAACAAATAATAAACCATAAACGTTACAAAAGTCTACACCGGGGTGATACCTTCGAGAATTTAGCCGCTCATGGAAGGATGAACGCGATTGCCGGATGATAGGAACTTGAACTTGAGCATCTTGAAACCTTGAGGATGATGAAATGGTGATTTAGGGTTTGTGGTGAAATGGTGAAATTGAATGGATGGATGGATTGAAGAATTGGTTAGGTTTAGGATGTAGATGATTATGATTCGGTTGATGATTCGGTGTAATGGATGATTGAGGATGAAGATAGTTGGTCCAGAAGGGCTTCAAGAATGCTTCCTAAGTTCAAAATCAAGTGTAACTCCTGTTTCTTGGTCAATAATGGTGTTATAACTCGTCCCCATTCAAAAGAAAATTAATTTTCGCGATGCAAGAAAGTAAGGGGCGTCCCCGACGGCACCTGGAGGTCTCAGTTTTACCTGACGGCTTAATCTGATGTTTACGAAGGTTTCTGGCCGACGGAACAAACCAGAGGGCGTCGCCGACGGCCCTTTTAGGCGTCGGCGACGGTGCCTCTATATCCTATTTTTTGTTTTCTTCATAACTTCTTAGTTTTCGCTCCGTTTTATTCACCGTTTTCGCCCACGTCTTCATAATTCAGCCCTCTATCATGCCGTGTCCCAATGTCTACATTTTCAACCATTAACATCCCCTACAACACATCCAATATTCATGTTTAACACCAACTTGTTTTCTGTTTTTCCATTTTCACTTTCCCGGTTGATCTTTTTTTCATCCCGATGGTCCGTAAAGATCCCGATTAGCTCCTTAAACTCCGCTAGACCTGTAAAACACAAATCTAATCAAAAGTAGGCTAAACGAAATTAAAAACCATGTAAAAATCATTTTAAACAAATACGAACACCGTTTTCAACCACGTATCAGTATTTCTGCTTTAGCACATAGTTCTCTGATCATTCTATACATCTTCTCCATTCTGTCTTGTTGAAATCTGATAAATCTAGTTTATTCTGACACGTCTGCATGAAGGTCCATGTTTATCTTTCTTTGTTCCTTAAGCTTTTCTCTTAGCAC
Organism: Helianthus tuberosus; assembly: GCA_030545235.1. Lineage (NCBI taxonomy): Eukaryota > Viridiplantae > Streptophyta > Magnoliopsida > Asterales > Asteraceae > Helianthus > Helianthus tuberosus. The sequence continues at coordinate 30,853,536 of CM060415.1, read as the reverse complement.
ATTCGTATCGTTGACCTGATGCTTCAAAAGACAGAATTCTCTCGCAGGACCTGCTCCGATTTCTTTCTCTAGCTTATCATAGAGCTCTTGGAAAGGACGAGGTCTGTGTTGAACTTGTTTTGGTTGTGTGACCAGAGTTGGTTTTGTCGGAACATCTCTTGAAGATCTTTCCCCTGTTTTCTTATTTTTCTACGGAGGTGATTTGCTTGGTACTGTTTCATCATTATCTAAAAGTATTTCATCAACAAATGCATTCAACTGCTCTTGTTCGGCTGTCACTGTCACAGGAGTCTCGGACTCCGTCATTTCACATCTTTTCCTCCATTTTTCTTTCTTTTGCGCCTCTTCCATTTCATGAATAGCTCGTAAGTTGTGAATATGCTCCATGTTCTCTCTTGTTTAGCCCGCACATATACTATCACCCATCAAATGTTCTAGATTCGGGGTATCTTTCTATTTCTTGGAAGATCCCCCTCTTCCGCAGGCTATTTCCCTTTCTTCTTTCTAATCAACTATTCTTCTTCTGCTAATTCCACCTCAACATCTTTTTGTTTCTTTCTCGATTCCTTAACTCTACCCTGATATTTTTCATACGCAGCTTTCACCAATGGAAGTCTTTCATCTCGGTACATCCAGTGGTGAAGCATCACCCACTCATTTGTTTTCAGTTTCGTAATTTGTCGACCGGTCGGTAACTGAAACTTATATGTGTTTCCATCGTGTGGGAGTTTGTGATACTAATCATTGATAAGGAGCTGCACAAATCGAGGATACATGGCTCAAGTTATCCTATTTGAGTTATCAACCATGCAATAGAATATCAAGCCAGAAATGTTGAATGGTTTTTTGGTGCACAGATTCAGCATAGCAGCAGACCATTCAAGGTTTAACCCGTCATAAACTCCTTTTATGTGGGCCATACTCATTGCAAAGACGTGTAGAATGAATAGCCAATCCTTTGTGAGACCGTTTCTTTTGATTTCATTCTTGTAGTAAACGCCTCCGACATACTTCATTCCTTTTAATCTATCTAGAATTTCTTCCTTCTTCAAACGTAATGGATCTTTGTGACTATCTCTGAGACTTAAAACACTCTGTATACTTTCTTTTGTAACAATGACCTCCTTGTTCCGAACAGTTGGTGTGATCATTTTAACGTCGTTAACGGTTTTTCGCTTTCGCTGTTCTCCAGAATTCTTCAATGTGAATGGTGTATATCGTTGGATCTGCTTGAACGGCAAAGCTGATTTTGCCTGTATTTATCCAATCTGCCACATCTTCAAAGTCTGTCGGCGCCGGCTTTATTGTGGTCGGCTGATTATCGTTGGATCTGCTTGAACGGCAAAACTATATCCTTCACCATTCTGAAAAACACGCAAACGAGTCAAGTTAGATTACGAGTTCCGAAACATAACTATTAGTTGGTTAAAATATTTACGAGATATTTATATAATTACTAAATATATAAACAAAATTATAAAATAAAAATATTTGTACCTTTAAAAACAAAAATAGAAATAAAAGGTATTTATATATATATTAAATTTGAAAATAAAAATAAAACTCAAATGCGCTGATATATCCGCTGATAATACCCAAAACATAGTGTGGATTTAGTTAAATACGCCGGCAATGTATAACAAATACACTGCTGATTTCTTGACCAAGCACAAATCTGCCGAAAATGTTGCTCAATGTATTAAAAACGCTGGTCAAGCATAATTTAAATACACCGGATAAAGTTGATCAAGGTTTTAAAAACGCCGGTCAATGTTCATAAAAATGCTGATAAATATTCATGTATTTAGGTCTAACCTTGAGTCCAACCCTAGCGTAGATGATTATCTATGCTTAGAGACTGGCGTCAAATACGCTGGTTTCTCGAATTCTCGATCGAGACTTAAATGCGTGGCCTTTAGTCTTTATCCTAAATCCGCTGGCTTCAAGATAAATCCGCTACATTCAAAATGTTCTTAATAAACCCCCACTAAACCCAAAACTCATTCGTCGATCCAAATAATCAATGTGATACGAACTCTTGTGATCATATATCATTCAAGTTAAATATCGAAGCACAATACCTTATAATTTGAAAGTCAGTTCTAAAAAGAGATCGATAAAAATGTATGTTTAAGAAGATAGAGGATATTTGAAAGAAGAAGGAGATGGAAAAGTTCAAAAGAAGACTGATTTTATGATTTTATATACACGAAATTTTGTGTTTTGGCGTATTTATTAAATACGCCAAATCATTAAATACGCCGCGTTGAGGTTGGCAAAAATGGAATCTTTTCAAAATTTTAAAATTTGTAAACAAATACGCTCGTAAATTTCAAACTTTCTCGAAAAATGTGCCCATTTTGATTTAATAATGTGCAAAACCTAAAAATACTTTAAAGAAAATAAAAAATTGGGCAATTTGGACACCAAAATTCATTTTTTGACCCAAGAAGCTTGTTTTTTTTTGTTGTTTTCCTTCTATTTAACACTCATCGACTGTCCTGCAAAAGTTCATATTGTCAACACTTGTCAGTTCTTTTTAAATTTTCTTTTCAACTAATCAAAGCACAAGAAAAACTGTCAGTATGTTTGTCCTCTTAAATCCATGCATCCTTCTTTAAACATGCTTTCGGTGAACTTGTTATCATGTTTTGCTAATATTGACAAAAATTATGATGGCCCCCACACGAGCTAAATAGACAATTACGCCCGTCAATCCCACGTCAGGACACACCCCTGCGATCTAGGAATGCACAAAGGTTCCTCATGACAGTTGAGTATAATGACTTCATTGATTTTGTTATACAACAATAGATAATTGGTGATCAGGTTAGTACTTCCGTACAGCAAAGAGACCAATATCTAACCAGGGTTAAAACAGCTACCAAAAGCGGTACGATTTATTCATTTTTCCGCATTTGAATGACTCTCTATGAGAGCTTCATCAATGTAGGGTTTTTGGCATCTTTGGATTTTTTGAAAAGATATCATAATCGTGTCTAGGTCAGCATATATCTGGATGCAGCAGAAGCGCGACTATGATATCTCCGAATGATTGATTAATATAAAGACCCGAAATCTCAGACTTTGGCAATCTGTCAACGCAAGACTCAACACCATTAAGCCATACGCCGCAACGTGTGACAACCGGTAATTTACGGCTCCTAATTACACGCAAAACATGCATTAGGACGATAATAAATAGTGTTTAAGACGTAGATTAACTTAATTAGGCCTTTGGAGTGCCTAGGAATGTCTATCCGACTTTACAGTGCGCGAACGATGGTTTACAGAGAAACCTGTTAAACATTAAAGGGTAACGAACTGAAACCGAATGAAATACTGACAACGTCGACAAATACCGATTTTCTACGAATATTATATATTTTTAAATTTACTTTTGCGAATTTATTGTGCTGTCGTACATTACAAACACAAACGTGAACGAGAAACGCGACTGCAGGAAATGCACCGACAACGAAACAGAAGCGTCGGACACACGTATTACTTTTAAAACTGAAATATTACAATATACTTAGCTTCATGATTTAATTTTAGTATCCGTGGTCGAAACCGGATCGAAAAACGACAACGACGCAATTTTTCGCGATTATTACCGTAATCGACGAACGGGCATGCAAACAACGTCTACCGTTACCGGTTCACGGATATTTAGCCCAAAATTATATTTTTCGACGCGTATGGAGTTCGGGTTTTGATAACGGGTCTCGTAGGAATTACGGGCCACTAAAACAAGGGGATTGGGCTTGTGGACCTTGGGGCCAAGCCTAAGCCCAAGCCCATTAGAGAAACCTAGTGTATATAAGTAAGTCAAACCCTAATCTCCTTCATTATTTTCAGCCGCTTATCCACTTCTCATTTTCCCTCTCAACTCTTAAATCCTCTGCACATTATCCTCTTAAATACACACACAAATGGAATCATAACCTTATCATACCCTCAGCTTCCTCACATCTCAAACACACATAGACATGAGATGCACCCACTAACGTATCTCCTTCCCCCTCGTTCAACAGACCGGCCACCGGAGCCAAATAACCGTCCAACCAAACCCACTCACACCCCACATACACCCTCTGATCTTAGTTAATCCGACAACCATAGGTCACCGGCCGGCCATGACCACCCACAGCCGGTCCAAATCAGCAGTGGAGAGGCCGAAGAACACATAGAGAAAGAGACGCGGAGATAGGCGGAGCCGCCGCCGTTACGGCAGCGTTGATAATGATTTCTGACGAGTTCACGGACGTCGGAGCTGTCGGGTTGCCGGCCGACGGCGGTGCCGGTGGCTGCGGTAGAGGCAGTGGCGGTAGAGGCAGCGGTGGTGGATTCCGGTCAGCGATCAAGTCTCGTGAGTCTTGGGTCAGACTCAGTTTCGGGTTCGGGTTTGGTTTGGTTTGGTTTTGTCTCGTTTAGGACGGTCAGATTCCAGTGGTTCATTTCGATGCTGGTCGGGTTCGGCTCAGTCAACAACTCATCAGATTCGGATCAAGATGTGGGTTTCGTGAAACGGGTCAACACCGGGTCAGACGATTCAGTTTGGGTCTCGCGAATCATGGTTCGCGTAGACTCGGTCATACCGAGTCAACTCGGTCAACCCTAGTCAACTCAGCGAGTCGACTCGGTCAACTCAGTCAGCCTACTCAACAAATCAGCGCGGAGGAATTGGTAAAGAATTTTAGTGACGTGAATACGCTAATTATAAGTTTATATTATTACCGTGAAAACGATCTCGAACCGAATAAAATTGATGAATCATTAGTTAAAGTTTCTTGGATTTACTTACTAACTTCTTTATCTAAATCAATTATACAAGAATATTGTTGAGTAAATTGATTGAATTTTGAAATATAACGACACTTCAGTTGTCAGTTGTCGGGCCCGTACAAAAACAGAGGAAACTCTGCCCGTTTTTTGAGAAAATCCGTAGAACAAAACGCATTTTATTATCAAACAAACTATCGGATTCAATAAGACTTTTAGAAAAACAAGATACAAATATATAATTTCTTTCGACGACACTTTCCAACGTACGAAAATGACTATTCGGAAATTATTTACAACAGATAAATATATCTATTATATTTAATTTAAAACTTGAAAATTCTACAAATCTTTTATAAAAATCAATATAATTACTTATATTGTTTTAAACGCCGATAACCCGAATTCCTTTATATAATTTACTTCAAACCTCAAACAATTCGAATTCTCTTATAAAAGTAAAATTAGTTTATTTTAAATATCAAGCGACTCTTATTCATTTATAAAAATAAATATAATTTATATATCTATTTTGAAACATCGAACGACTCGTATTCGTTTTACAAAATAAATATAGTTTATATATTTATTTCAAATATCAAACAATTCACGAATTCGTTTTATAAAAATGAATATAGTTTATGTATTTATTTCAAATACCGTACAACACGAATTCTTTTATAACAATAAATATATTATATATATATATATATATATATATATATACATATATATATATATATACATATATATATATATATATATATATATATTTGTTTCAACCGCCTAATAACTCGTATTCGTTTATAAAATAAATATAACTTTTTGTATTTATTTCAAACGCCGAAACGGCCTATACTTATATTTTGCAAACATATACAAAACACAATATATAATATGAGTTTGTTATATATTACTTTCCTACGAATACTCCTACATACATATACGACTTCTCGGGATGACAAAGCGATCTTATCTAGATATTTATATATTTTTATATAAATATTTATATATACTACATATCTCGAGAACTAAGTCTTTCTAAGAGTTCTGAAATTATGACGGACAATATTCGAACTAATAAATATAACTTAATCGTTTTCATTAAGTTAACAACTTACCGTCGGATCGTTCGATTAACGATTCGGTAGAGCTCGGTGACACGTAGTGTACTTACCACATTTATTTAGAAACTTATAAGATTTCCGTGTTAGGGATATTATAGAACGCACGCTAGCGAGTCACGTCTTGGAAACGACATCACGAAATCGTATTTAGCTAGCTTTGCACACGGAAATCCATGTGAGTTCATAACCCCCACTTTTTACGGTTTTACATTTTTATAAATATTTTCGGGGGTGGAAAGACATGCAAGTTTTGCAAAAGTAAACAATTTCTCGATAAACGAAAACTCATTTCTAAACCATGTTACGACTGGATTTCAAGGAACTCAAACGGTTTACGAACGATTTATACTGAATATATCGGTTTTACAAAACAAATGCGTATTCTTGAAACGTGCCTGATTTTCATGAGTAGGGATGGGATCGTCCTAGTTATAATAACGGGACTGGGTTGGTTTGCGTACGTAAAATGAGACAACCCAGTGAGTTCATGTCCCCCTTTTCTTTTAACTGTTTTCAGTTTTATAACTTCAGGGGAGAAATACATGTTACAAATATTTCAATGTTTACAAATGGTATGGTTAGCTAAGGAATGAACTGTTATATCATGTGAATGGGTAGGCGTTAACTTAAGACCATTAATCCTTGTAAAAGGACCGAGGGGCATGAGTAATAGATCTATTTGGGTGTTGCGAGCTCCACCCATAGGTCCGCGAGTTGGCCGCATGTGGTGACTATGTCGTTCCAGCCGGGTGGCCCAGTACGAAATCCTCAAAGGTTTGAGCCTTCCTGCACCATTGCACACATGTTAATGTCTTAGCTACACATTAATGATCTGTTCATAGACGCTTTCATACGGGTTATCAAAGGAATACTTACAAATGCTTACAAGTTTATTTGGAGCTCACAGTTTTCATATAACATGCCGAGAAAAATGATTTCACTATATTTTCACAACAACTATTAAAAACCGGTTATTCAAAAGATTTATTTCAAATCTTTTACAAACAAACTATGAACTTGCTAAACTTTATGTTGATTTTTCGCATGTTTCTTTCTCAGGTTACTCTCTCAAAATATGGCACGGTTGGAATAGGAGAACCATTAGAGATTCGAGTACTTAGTGGGCATTCACTGTTTAGAAGTCTTAGCTTAACTGCTTCCGCTGTGCAATGAAGATACCGGTCCAGTCACGGCAGCTTTGATATTTCGGGGTGTGACAGATTGGTATCAGAGCTATAGGTTATAGCGAATAGGGTTTTCTGTAGAATTACCTAGGCTTTAACCTCATTTTCCTCTAGGGACTTAGATCATTAAGACTTGAATACGTACCAAACGCCTAAGACTCGAATATGGTCTCCAACTGCTGCCGAAAACAAATAGATCAAAATTTTGTTTTTAAACATATGATAATGTCGTGTTTTATACACGGTACACGACACAATTGCATATAGTAAACAAAACTCTAAGAGTTTAGAAAACATTCATTTAGAACCTTGGGAAACTTATGTCTAAATTCATTAAAGGTTATCACGTAGGAACCACGTTTGGTAACTCGGGTAAACGCCATTATTATGTCGTCAACGCTATTTTACTTAACCGAGCAGGTAATCTACGCAAAACGAAGTACCAGCGTGCGAAATTACACGAAACCTAAGCTATACATCAACGGAGGTTGAAGTACTTCACATACGAATTTCGAGGCAAGGTCTTTGAAAAGACACGATGGCGCAATCCAGCGATGACGCTAGAACCTGTCAGCAGGAGAACTACCGATCAGGATGCGGCAACTTGTCACTCGGTCCTGCAACAGCATGAATCACGCCAAGGAGAAGACGTTTGTCTCCGTATTTCCCCTATCTTGTAAACGACGAACACGCTATGTTCAACATTCCATGGTAATGTCACCGAACAACCGGTCATCACATGAAACCCCAGGTAAAGTCCTTAAATTTCTTTTATTGAAATTCTGACTTTTGCATCTGCTAAGTAGATTTTTACATCTCTACTCCTCTGAATGGTCGATTGCATCATGATATTTTCTTTCATTATGGCGAACACTCATTTACGTCATTTCTTGAAAAGTTCATATGTGGCACATGCATCTTTTGTTACGCATGTGGTTTCACTTCAAATGACCGTTTTCATCAAAATTTCAATTATTAATTCGCTATATCCAATTATTGTCTCGTGATCTGGATGATCTGCATTCTTGTAAATGTTGACTCTTTGCTATCGAGTCAACGAATTTCTTGAAACTCCTCTTTCTTTTCAAGTTACGTCCGTGGTTTTTTTTCGTTGTAACCATGCCAAAATTTTCTTGTCGATACATGTATTTATTGTCGGATTGTGCTGAAAACAAGTTAGATTGTTTGAACTTGTCCGTTACACGTATTCAATTCAAGACACCATATGATGTATTGGAAACATGATATTCAAATTCGTTTTAACAAGCACTTCATTTGTTCCGAGTCTTAGTAGGCTTGTTTGGCATTCGACTCCATAAAATTGTTTGTTGATTACGACACCTTGTGGTGGTGCTTTCATTAATTTGAAGCTTGCGCTAATCTCGTTTACACATCTCATGCACGGATTTAATTATTTATTTATTGATATTTTTTAAATCCGATTTGATTTAACATATTAAAGCAGTTTTAACACAATCATGTGTTAAGACAATGGTACACAAATTCATTTTACATTCCGGTGTACCTACTAACGGTTCTTTCTTTATCGATCGTATGTTTCGCGATATTCGTTGCTTCTTCATCTTCGATCAAAAAACAACATTTCTTTGTTTTTCTATTTTCAATTGAAAATTCTATGATGTTTGTTTGGAACAAGCATTCAGATTTACTTCGTTGAGTCTTCATTTGATTTCAAACACGGTGAACTTGTTCGGTCACTGCTATTATTGAATTATCTCGATAACTACGACACCTTGTGGTGTTAGTATAACTTGCAGCTTAGCCTGATCATGATCGAGCATTTTATGCAAAACACAGGTGATACTTGTTCAATCACCGCTATTATGGAATTGTTTCATTCACTACGACACCTTGTGGCGTCGGTATAACTTGTAGCTTGTGCTAATCATGATCGAGCATTTCATGCAAAACACAGGTGATACTTGTTCAATCACTGCTATCATTGAATTGTTTCATTCACTACGACACCTTGTGGCGTCGGTATAAACTTGTAGTTTGTGCTTATCACGACCAGCCGTTTCATGCAAAACTATTTCATTTGGGCTTGTTGATTCTAAGCTTCATATAGCGGATGTTATTAATTCTAGAACTCACTTGCATATTGTGAACGTCCGTTTGGAATTCTGTTGGTCGAAGTTCTCATGACTCGTTCCCTTTGACATCAATTTCCGAAACACATTTCTTTTAATCGTTGGGTTCTTATTGTTGCAACATGTCCTTGAATTCACATAATTCGAATAAGTCTTGATTCGATTTCATGTTCATTCACTTCGACATTATTCGTATTCAACAAATCATAACATAACTCTAAGGAGTTAACATAGTCTAAATTTCGAGGATGAAATTTTATTAACAGGGGGAGAATGTGACAATCGGTAATTTACGGCTCCTAATTACGCGCAAAACATGCATTAGGGTGATAATAAATAGTGTTTAAGATGTAGATTAACTTAATTAGGCCTTTGGAGTGCCTAGGAATGTCTATCCGACTTTACAGTGCCCGAACGATGGTTTATAGAGAAACCTGTTAAACGTTAAACGGTAACGAACTCAAACCGAACGAAATACTGACAGTGCCGATAAATACGGATTTTATACGAATATTATATATTTATAAATTTAGTTTTGGGAATTTATTGTGCTTCCGTACGTCACAAACGCAAACGTGAATGAGAAACACGACTACAGGAAACGCACGACAACGAAACAGAAGCGTCGGACACACGTATTACTTTTAAAACTGAAATTTTACGATATATTTAGCTCCGTGATTTAATTTTAGTATTCGTAGTCAAAACCGGATCGAAAAACTATAACGACGCAATTTTTCGCGATTATTACCATAATCGACGAACGGGCGCGCAAACAACGTCTACCGTTACTAGTTCACGGACATTTAACCGAAAATTATATTTTACGACGCGTATGGAGTTCGGGTTTTGATAACGGGTCTCGTAAGAATTACAGGCCACTAAAAAGCGGGGATTGGGTTTGTGGGCCTTAGGCCCAAACCCAACCTATTAGAGAAACCTAGTGTATATAAGTAAGTCAAACCCTAATCTCCTTCATTATTTTCAGCCGCTTATCCACTTCTCATTTTCCCTCTCAACTCTCAAATCCTCTGCACATTATCCTCTCAAATACACACACAAATGGAATTATAACCTTATCACACCCTTAGCTTCCTCACAACTCAAACACACATAGACATGAGCAGCACCCACTGACCTATCTCCTTCCCCCTAGTTCAACAGACCGGCCACCAGAGCCAAATAACCGGCCGACCAAACCCACTCACACCCCACATAAACCCTCCGATCTTAGTTAATCCGAAAACCAGAGGTCACCGGCCGGCCATGACCACCCACAGTCGGTCCAGATCAGCAGTGGAGAGGCCGAAGAACACATAGAAAGAGAGAGAGAAAGAGAGAGGCGGAGATAGGCGGAACCACTGCCGTTACGGTGGCGGTGATAATGATTTCCGACGAGTTCACGGAAGGCGGAGCTGTCGGGTTGCCGGCCGACGGCGGCGCCGGTGGCGGCGGTAGAGGCCATGTTGGTAGAGGCAGCAGCGGTGGATTCCGGTCAGCGGTCAAGTCTCGTGAGTCTCGGGTCAGACTCAGTTTCGGGTTCGGGTTTGGTTTGGTTTGGTTTCGGCTCGTTCATGATGGTCAGATTCCAGCGGTTCGTTTCGATGCGGGTCGGGTTCGGCTCAGTCAACAACTCATCAGGTTCGGATCAAGATGTGGGTTTCGTGAAACGGGTCAACACCGGGTCAAACTGTTCATTTCGGGTCTCCCGAATCGTGGTTTGGGTCTACTCGGTCATACCGAGTCAACTCGATCAACCCTGGTCAACTCAGCGAGTCGACTCGGTCAACTCGGTTGACACGGTCAACTTAGTCAGCCCACTCAACAAATCGGCGCGGAGGAATTGGTGAAGAATTTTAGTGACGTGAATACGCTAATTATAGGTTTATATTAGTACCGTGAAAACGAGCCCGAACCGAATAAAATTGATGAATCATTAGTTAAAGTTTCTTGAATTTACTTACTAACTTCTTTATATAAATCAATTATACAAGAATATTGTTGAGTAAATTGATTGAATTTTGAAATATAACGATACTTTAGTTGTCGGGGCCGTACAAAAACAGAGGAAACTTTGCCCGTTTTTCGAAAAAATCCGTAGAACAAAACGCGTTTTATTATCAAACAAACTATCGGATTCAATTAAACTTTTAGAAAAACAAGATACAAATATAAAATTTCTTTCGACGACACTTTCCAACTTACGAAAATGGCTATTCGGAAATTATTTACAACAAATAAATATAGCTATTATATTTATTTTAAAACTTGAAAATTCTACAAATCTTTTATAAAAATCAATATAATTACTTATATTGTTTTAAATGTCGATAACCCGAATTCTTTTATATAATTTACTTCAAACCCCAAACAATCCGAATTCTCTTATAAAAGTAAAAATAGTTTATTTTAAACATCGAATAATTCGGATTCTTTTACTAAAATAAATATAGTTTATATATTTATTTCGGACATCAAACGACTTTTAATCTTTTACTAAAATAAATATAGTTTATATATTTATTTCGGACATCAAACGACTCTTATTCTTTTATAAAAATAAATATAATTTATATATCTATTTTTAAACATCGAATGACTCGTATTCGTTTTATAAAATAAATATAGTTTATATATTTATTTCAAATATCAAACAATTCACGAATTCATTTTATAAAAATAAATATAGTTTATATATTTATTTCAAATACCGTACAACACGAATTCTTTTATAACAATAAATATATTTTATATATATTTTTTTCAACCGCCAAACATCTCGTATTCTTTTATCAAATAAATATAACGTTTTGTATTTATTTCAAACGCTGAAACGGCCTATACTTATATTTTGGCAAATATATATAAGACGCAATATATAATACGAGTTTGTTATATATTACTTTTCTACGAATACTCCTACATACACATACGACTTCTCGGTAGGGCTGTAAACGAGTCGAGCCGAGTCGAGCCAGGGTGGGGGTCGAGCTCAAGCTCGAAATTAATTCAAGAGGCTAAACTTGGCTTGAGCTATACGTCGGAGCTTAGCTCGAGCTGGGCTTGGTTACAAAATGAGCCAGCTTGGTTCACATCATCTCAAATTGAGTTTTTTTAGCTAGTTTTTCTCGAGCTTCTTTATATATACTACATCTCTCGAGAACTAAGTCTTTCTATAACTTATTAAATTATTACGAACAATATTCGAACTAACAAGAATAACTTAATCGTTTTCATTAAGTTAACAACTTACCGTAGGATCGTTCGATTAACGATTCGGTAGAGCTCGGTGACACGTAGCTTAGTTACTGAATTTATTTATAAACTTATAAGATTTCCGTGTTAGGGATATTATAGAACGCACGCTAGCGAGTCACGTTTTGGAAACGACATCACGAAATCGTATTTAGCTAGCCTTGCACAAGGAAATCCAGGTGAGTTCATAACCCCCACTTTTTTCGGTTTTACATTTTTATAAATCTTTTCGGGGGTGGAAAGACATGCAAGTTTTGCAAAAGTAAACAATTTCTTGATAAACGAAAACTCATTTCTAAACCATGTTACGAATGGATTTCAATGAACTCAAAACGGTTTACGAACAATTTATACTGAATATACCGGTTTTACAAAACAAATGCGTATTCTCGAAACGTGCACGATTTTCATGAGTAGGGACGGGATCGTCCTAGTTATAATAACGAGACTGGGTTGGTCTGCGTACGTAAAACGAGACAACCCGGTGAGTTCATGTCCCTCTTTTCTTTTAACTGTTTTCAGTTTTATAACTTCGGGGGTGAAATACATGTTACAAATATTTCAATGTTTACAAATGGTATAGTTAGCTAAGGAATGAACTGTTAGATCATGTGAATGGGTAGGCGTTAACTTAAGACCATTAATCCTTGTAAAAGGACCGAGGGGCATGAGTGTTAGATCTATTTGGGTGTTGCGAGCCCCACCCATGGGTCCGTGAGTTGGCCGCTTGTGGTGACTGTGTCATTCCAGCCGGGTGGCCCGGTACGAAATCCGCAAAGGTTTGAGCCTTCCTACACCATTGCACACATATTAATGTCTTAGCTACACATTAATGATCTATTCAGATACGCTTTCATACGGGTTATCAAAGGAATACTTACAAATGCTTACAAGTTTATTTGGAGCTCACAGTTTTCATATAACATGCCGAGAAAAATGATTTCACTATATTTTCACAACAACTTTTAAAAACCGGTTATTCAAAAGATTTATTTCAAATCTTTTACAAACAAACTATGAACTCGCTCGACTTTATGTTGATTTTTCGCATGTTTCTTTCTCATGACTCTTTCTCAAAATATGGCGCGGTTGGAATAGGAGAACCATTGGAGATTAGAGTACTTAGTGGGCTTCACTGTTTAGAAGTCTTAGCTTAACTGCTTTTCGTTTTCTTTTTTATTTTCTGCGTATCTTCCCCCCTAAAATTTTATTTTCGTATGTCCATCATCCGAAAATTGAAAAATTAGTTAACATAAAATCTTTTTGGTGGGCAACGTTTTAGGATATTTGTTTTACTTTAAAAGAACGCTTTTTTAACGATAGAGTATATACAAATAATGAAAACAGCTAAGTTCATTTCCATTCAAGGAAATTGACCATTTCCAACCAGGTTACCAACTAGTTGAAACGAGTCTTGTCGAAGGCTTTCTTGAAGATGTCGGCCCTTTGCTGTGTTGTATCCACCAGCACCACTTGAATGTATCCCTTTTTATAAGCGTCTCGAATTTGTTTGAATGCGAATTTCGATATGCTTTGTCCTTGAGTGGTGGATTGGATTCTTCATAAGTCCTAGACACGCTTCGTTGTCGATGAATATTGGAGTCTTCATAATGTTGATCCCGTAATCCAGCAACTGATTATGTATCTAGAGAACTTGTGAACAACAACTGTAGGCTGCCGTATACTCAGGTTGAGCAGTAGAGGTGGACATAGTTGTCTGCTTTTTGCTCTGCCATGAGATTAGACGATTTCCCAAGAATTGACATCCTCCTGAAACTGATTTGCGATCAACCTTGCAACCTGCATGATCACTGTAAGAATAAGCAATAAGATCAAAATTACTATCTTTAGGATACCAAAGACTGAGTTTAGGTGTTCCTTTAAGATAGCGAAAGATTCGCTTCACTACAGCTTCATGAGATTCTTTAGGATTCGTGTGAAAACGTGCACAAATGCAGACAACCCACATAATGTCAGACCTACTTACAATTAGGCCCATCAACGAGCCTATCATTGAGCGATAAAAGGACTTGTTCGTCGGTTTTCCTTTTAAATCGAGAGTAAGCTCGGTCTGAGATGCGAACGGTGTGCTAGCGATTTACAATCGTTCATGCTGTACTTTGCAAGAATATCCTTGATGTACTTGGCTTGATGAATAAGGATCCCGTCCTCTGTCTGCATCACTTCCAATCCTAAGAAAAACGTGAGCTCTCCTATCATGCTCATTGCGAACTTAGCCTTCATCACTGTCTCGAATCCTTCGCACAACGCTTCATCTGTAGACCCAAAGATGATATCGTCCACTTAAATTTGAGATAGTTCTTCTTGCATGGCCTGCACCCAGCTGGAGTGTTGGATTGTTTCTTCGAAATCATTTGGTACAGATTCCCAAAGAAAAGCTACGTATAATCCTTTGTTGATGTCGTATGTATGTCCACGAATACGCACGCCGTCTTCCACAGAACCAATGATAATTTCAAGAGGATGATTTCGATTTGTCTTGTAGCCTGCGTTGGTTTGGGTTTCAATTTGTTGAGGAAGATTGGTGAAGTGTTCATCGACATAGATGATTGGTGGTCCGTCTTCTTGCGTTGGTTCAACCATGTTTGTTTGTGAAGAGGAAGTACCACTTCCAGTGCATTCTCTGCCAAAGTGTCACCATTAGCTTCTTCAACAGGAAGTATCGGATCAGCTGCAAAGGGAGTGAAACGGGTAATAAACAGAGTGAAACCAATGTCTGACGAATCAAACAAATGTTCAATTGGAGTTTCCTCAGCAGGTTCAGCTTCAGGAATGGTTTTGGGAATATTGAAGGTGTTGAATACCACGCCCACACCATAAAACCAATCAGGAGCACTTCTAGTGTTAGTGTAGTTTCCTTCTTTAAAATCGACGTAGTAAGATTCGATTACCATCTTGGTTCGCTTATTGTAGAATCTATACACCTTTTGAGTTGATGAATAGCCTAAGAAATAAAAGATATCCCTGAGTGCTTCGAACTTGATTAGATTTTCTCGAGTATTGAGAAGAGTGTATGAGCATCCAAATGATCTGAAGAAATCTATCAGAGGCTTACGTCTGAAAAGAAGTTCGTAAGTTGTTTTCCCGTGAGGTTTAACAATTAGAACTCTATTCAAAATATACCATGTTGTGTTGACTGCTTCCGCCCAGAAGATGATTGGAAGCTTTAAATCCACGAGCATAGTATGATAAGCTTCGATGAGTGTTCTGTTCTTGCGTTCTGTAACCCTGTTTTATTGAGGGGTTCTGGCTGCGCTGTACTGAAGGAAAATTCCTTTCTCTTCACAGAAGGATATGAACGTTTGATTCTTGAATTCCGATCCATTATCACTTCTGATTGATTTGACCTTCAGTTTGGTGACGTTCTCGATCAGGGGAGTGAAATACTTGAGGATGAAAATTGTATCACTTTTAACTTCAAGAAAATAAACCCAAGATAAACGAGAGAAATCATCTGTAATCACCAAGCAATAAGAACTTTTAGCTAGACTTTTAACACTAATAGGACCAAAGAAATCCATGTGCAACAATTGCAAAGGCGCAGTTATCGTATTCATTGTTTTGGACTTATGCGACTTTTTGTGTTGCTTGCCTTGGGCACATGCGATACATTTTTCTGAAAACATAAATTCTTTTATCATTAAACCTCTTACTAGGTTTAGCTTAGAAAGTTTATTCAGGTTTTTGAAGTTCACATGCCCCAATCGCTTGTGCCAAAGCAACGATTCCGATTCTGATGCCTTGGGGATCAAACAAATCATTTTCTCATCGGTTCTACCGTTTTTCATGTTGAGGACATAAGTGTTGTTTTGACGAGGAGCTATGAGCATAATCATCTTGGCAGGAACTGAGTACTTGGGCATGAGAAAGAGACATTCTACGTCGTTGAATAGCACAGATATTCCTTTGTCACAGACTTGTGATACACTCATAAGATTGTAACACAATTTTGGTACATAGTTAACGTTTTCCAACGTAATGGCTTCAGAAACAACGTCTCCAACTCCAACTATCTTCCCTCCCTTTTCATCTCCGGCAAAAGCTAAGAATTCGTCGTCGATAAATCGGAAGTTCTTCAGCAGTTCCTTTAATCCTGTCGTATGCCTTGAACATCCATTGTCCACATGGCAGATGTATTCCATGAGTATTTGAATCTATTTCTAGAGTTTATTCTGTTATACAACAACAAACAAGAAATATATACAAGTTAGTTAAATTTCGGAGCCTAGACTTGCTTCATTTTTAATCTATTGTGATTTTGGATGACAATATCTTCTTTTCTTTTCCAAAAACAGGTTGTATTAACTAGGTTTTTGACTGATTTCTTAAAATTATCAAACTACTCTGTTAAACTTTTGACATAATTTTGTTCAGGTTCAAAAAATTTCTTTCTATTGCAATGTTTCGCCGTATGTCCTAAATGACCACAACGAAAACATCGTTTGCAATTTGCCCTTTTCTTTTTGGAGGTTGACGCGTTGGAAGATGATGTATGTGATGAGTGTCTTGAGCTGCATGAAGCGTTGTCTGATGATGCAGTGCAGCTTGAACTTTCGACTTTCCTCATTTTCATGTCAATGCGGCTTTCATCTTCTAAGCAATCCTCGTCATTGTCAGTATCTGATGAAACATTCGATTCTTGATCTTCACTTGAATCATCTGTACCTTGATCCTCACTTGAGCTTCAATGTTCTTCACCATCTTCTGAAGTTGTGGTGTTCAAGTCTTCACTGCTGCTTTCATCATTAAGTTCCTTTTCTGACTCTGACTTACCTGTGTGAGATGGAATAAATTCTGGAACAAACACAAGAGGTTCACACATAACTTTTTCATCACAAAAAGAAGAATTTAAATCATGACATTCAACCACTACATTCTCGTGGTTGTGGGTCTTAAAATTAGGCACATGGCCATTACAGTCATCCCGAATGTTAAATATAGGCACATGGCCATTACAATCATCCATCCTAGTTAAATTATTACAGTCATCCCAAATAGAAGTCTTGTTTTTCTTATCACAATTCCAGGCGAACTAGTTAATAGTCGAATAACAGTCGCTTGAATAACCTATCCTTATTTTCGATCCTCCACAGTCATCATCCTCATCGCACACATCTTCTTTACGCTCAAACACATCTGCATTACTTTCAGAAGTGTTAGTAACTTTTTCATTTTCACAAGAAACACTTTGAGAAATAAGATCATTTTCATCAATCAAATCATTATCATGATGAGGAGATGGCATAGGTACATAGTTTTTGCTAAGTGGAGGAGGAAAGAGTTTTCTTTCGTTTCCAATCTTGTCCTTGTACCCGATCTCATCCTTCACATATGTCGGTCGTTGGCAATTTTGAATGTCAACCTATGCCTTTTTACTAACGTTCCACTTATCGATCATGATTTTCAATCTATTTTTTTCATTTTGAGATTTTTCTAATCTTTCACTTAAATCGTTTATGATAAAATCTTTTCTAAAAACGAATTCTTTCAAAGTCTGCATTTCAGCTAAAGTTGAAGTCAACTTTCTCTGATATGCAGCTTCATTTTCTTTCAATTCTTTGTTAAATTGCAAACCTTTTCTTTGTCTCTAATCAGGTCACGGTTGAGGGATTTATAATGTGCCACGACCTTCACACATGGTTGGGAGAATAATTTTACTTTAAATTCATACTCTATGCTATTTACCAAATCTTTATCCTCTTTCTCCTTTGCAGATTCGACTTTCATGGCCGCTGCGGGAGCTTCAGCTTTCTCTTTCTTGGTGCTACTGGTTGCTTCTTGGGATTTTTTCCTTCGGCTCAGACTTCTCAGTTTCTTCCTTTCCTTTATCTGTTGCGGGTTTGGTAGGAGTGACAATGCTCTTCAATCCTTTATCTACAGCTTCGTCGCCCTTAGGAATTCTTGCGGCTTATTTTTCAACAAAGCTTGATGAAGATGAAGCCGATCCAGTAGAGATCTTTGCCATAAGAGCCTTCTTGACTTCCTCCTTTGCTTCAGCAATCTTCTTATCCCAATCGTATTCTTCTACAACCAATGCCTATGGTGTGTTAGGAGTGGAGTTGTCATTACCTTGAAGGCGATTGTTCTTTATGCTGGAGCAGTTTCAGCATTCTCGTTCTTAAGCAGAGGACAATCGCTTTTGAAGTGGCCTGGATTTTTGCAGTTATAGTACCTGAGTTTGGACTTATCAAAACCAGCTTTGTCGAGTGATAAACGCTTTCCTGTTTTGTCTTGGAATTTCTTCAGCCTTAGGGTTATCATAGCCATTTGCCATTTCAGATCCATTTCTTCCATGTTATCAGGATCCACTTGATACATATCTTCGGCAGTGAAGATGTCTATTTTAAGCTCGCCCGACATGAGAGCTTCATAACTACTCAAGAACGTGTTAAACATAGCCACGTTCTCAATGGAGATCTTAAGGCTTGAGTGTCACAGACCACAGTTGTCTTCTCATTCGACTGTGGAGCCTTTGTTGCGCTTGCGGATGCGTTGAAATACGAGACACTTGAAGCTTGTTGATTTGGACCCTCTGAGGCACGAAACACCACATTCTTCAGACCGGCAGTGGATTGAGCAGACTTCAGAGGATAACGAGTTTGATTCACTTAACGCTTGTTGATATCCATTTCGAAAGACTTTAAAGTTTTGATCAGATCAGAAAATGTAACGGGATTTGGGCTGTTTAGGAAATCCCTTTTGATCATCATGCATTGAAGGATCCATTCTTTTGGAAGCGAGTCCAAAAGTATCTTTATCGTAGCGCGATTGGTGATGGGATTACCGGCCTATTTCATCTTTGTCATCATGGTCAGAAACCGGCTAATGTGATCTGATAAACTTTCTCCTCGGATGCTACCAAACATGTCGTATTCCTTTTGGACCATGTCTCTTCTGTTTTGAATCAACTCTTTATTTCCTTGGTAGAAGTCGATCAATGCTAACCAAAGCTCATTCGCGATCGTGTATTTTTCAAACATGTTAAAATCGTCCGTTGGCAAGGCCATTGCTAAAGCTGCGTGAGCCCGACGGTCACGGTGAATCAAAGCCTTGTCTTCATCTGTGTACGTTGATGGTTCGTTGTTCACTACGCGCATGTCATCTCGAATGGTTATGGGGACGTGGGGTCCAACATGACCGAAATCCATTGGTTATAGTCCGTGTATTCGAAAAAGGACTTGATACGGTTTTTGCAGTTCTAGCCTCTAGTTTGGCTTGTGCGATCGAATTCAGTTGATTTAATGACATTTTGGTTTGATTTTAAGTTCAAATTGCAGATCAAAGGTTAAATACGCTGGTTGTTAATGTTTAGTGTACAATTACGCCGACAACGAACAATTTCGCTGATGATCAAAGGTCAAATACGCTGGTGGTTCTTGAATTCTTGGAACGACGACAATGCTAAATCCGCTGACACAAACAAAACACACATAAGATTGGCTAAGTACGCCGATCACCATGATAAAATCGTTGTGGATCTTTATCACTGACTTCGAAGTCACCTTCGATTAATTACGCTGACACTATTTCGCTGAAAACTAACAACTACGTTGGTATATTACCGGCATATTTGTCAGTTACGCGACCTTTAAGTTAATTACGCTGTGTTCAAATTTATCTTCACTGACTTCAAGTTTAAATACGCTGACCAGGGTTTTAACACAAAAAACCCTCTAATTACTTAAAAACGACCCAAAATCCATGTTTGTTTGTACAAAAATGACCCAAATGTTCACCAAAACACTGATTAACAACAACGAATGATTAATCACACAAGATGAAGCCATTTTAAGTCCAAAAATTTGAAAAAACTTAAAACTTTAAAAACCTTCAAATCTTGAAAAATCTCAACAAAACTCAGTCAATCAAGAGCACTAAAGCTCTGATACCAAATTGTGAGTCCCAAATGCTATCCGGATCAAAGTGGTTTGATTGATAACACCCAAACACCTACTGATTAGGTGTTTGAATGAGTGAAAGTTAAGAAAATCAAAATATGAAGATGAAGAATCTTACAAGGATCAAACAACAAGTGTTGTTTATGGAATCCGTATACGATAATAACACTAAAAGCACTTGGATGTTCAGATTTAGCACAATAATCAGAATCACAATACTAGAAATCACCAAGAACCTTGTCCAAGAAACTTGAACAAGGGTTTTCCATTCATCCACTATATATACAAGTTCATTGACCAGCATACTTATTGAATACACTGGTTTGACAAATACGCCGCCTTTTGCTAGGTTTTCATAAATTACATATTTGGTCCCTGAACTTTCTAAAACACAATAAACTATTACAAAACAATCCAAAACCTACTAAAACCAAGTATCAACGGTCTCATAAGCTCTAACAAAAATGTAAGAAATGTAATGGAAAATGAAAGAAAATGATAAAATTACTGAGATAGCTTCCAATCGCAAGGAGGATTTAAAAGCGTTTGAGATAGCTTCCGATCGCAAGCTTTCCTTTTTTACTAAAACGTATAACTCCTTTCCAAGGAGATACTTTGAGGAGTACTTGATCGCCAACATTGAACTCTATGCGACGTTTATCAGTGTAGCTCTTTTGTCTGCTTCTAGCCTTGAGGAGATTGTCACGGATTTGAAGAATATTATCTGTCGTTTCTTGAATAAGCTCAGGGCCCGTGATTTGAGTGTCTCCAATTTCGTGCCAACAAATAGGAGATTGGAACTTGCGACCATATAATGCCTCAAAAGGATCCATTTAAATACTGGAGTGGTAGCTATTGTTTTATGAGAACTGAATCAAAGGTAAATGTACATCCCAATTTCCACCAAAGTCGATAACACAAGATCGAAGCATGTCCTCTAGGGTCTGGATAGTACGTTCAGTCTGTCCATCCGTTTGAGGATGAAAAGTCGTACTAAGATTAAGGTGAGTACCCATAGCGGTTTGAAATGTTTGCCAAAGGCAAGAAGTGAAACGACCATCGCAATTCGAAATGATCTCAATGGGGATACCATGATGACAAATGACTTCATCTGTGTAGATACGGGCTAATTTCTCAACCTTGTAATCTTCACGAATGGGGAGGAAGTGAGCGGATTTGGTCAGACGGTCAATGATCACCCAAATGCTATCATGACCAGAAGGAGTGCGAGGGAGTTTGAATATGAAGTCCATAGCAATGCTATCCCACTTCCAAACTAGTATTTCTGGTTGTTCGAGCAGACCAGAAGGACGTTGATGTTCGGCTTTGACTTTCGAACATGTGAGACATTTCAAAACAAAGGTGGCGATATCCTTCTTCATACCAGGCCACAAATAGGATGTACGAAGATCGTGGTACATCTTGTCAGCGCCAAGATGAATATAGTATCGTCATTTGTGTGCCTCCTTCATTATGAGTTCATGAAGTTCACCACGATTTGGTATCTAAACAAGATCGAGGTAATACTGAATTCCATCAGATTTTGTCACGAGCTGGTTTTCAGCACCACACTTCATCTCGTTGTACATGTTTTCCTCGTTGATAGACGAATACTGAGCTTCAAGAATGTGAGAACAAAGGTTGCTTAAGATTTGAGAACAATGAATACTGCTAGCATGATTTTTTCGGCTGAGAGCGTCGGCCACGACATTCGCTTTACTAGGGTGGTAGCGAATCTCGCAGTTGTAGTCGTTAAGCAATTCTACCCAACGATGTTGGCGCATGTTTAGCTCTTTCTGGTTAAAGATATGTTGTAGGCTCTTATGGTCAGTGAAGACCACACACTTGGTACCACAAAGGTTGTGTCGCAAAATCTTTAACGCAAAAACAACTATGCCAAGTTTGAGATCATGAGTAGTGTAGTTCTTCTCATGTATCTTCAGCTGTCTTGAAGCATACGCGATAACCTTGTCCTGTTACATGAGAACATAACCAAGACCTCGGTTAGATGCATCGCAATACACTACGAAATCATCGTTTCCATTAGGTAGAGCGAGAATGGGAACATTGTAAAGCAAGTCCTTAAGCGTTTGAAAAGATTCATCTTGTTCGGGACCCCAAACAAAAAGTTTATCTTTTTGAGTCAACAAGGTGAGGGGAACGGCGATTTTCGAAAAAGTCGAGATGAATCGACGGTAGTAACCCGCCAATCTGAGGAAATAATGAATTTCTGACGGAGATTTAGGCGTGATCCAATTCCTGACTGATTCGATTTTTGAGAGGTCAACACGAATACCTTTTTCACTCACGACGTGTCCAAGGAATTGAACTTCTTTGATCCAAAACTCATACTTGGAGAACATTGCGTAAAGGCTCTTACCACGTAAGAATTCTTGGATCAAATGTAGATCACGTTCTTCCCCAGCTTGGGTTTTCTAATAGATGAGGATGTCGTCGATGAATACGATCACAAAACGGTCAAAGTAGGGTTTACACACACGGTTCATTAAGTCCATGAAGACCATAGGTGCATTGGTCAAGCCAAAAGGCATGCCCACGAACTCGTAGTGACCATATCGAGTGCGAAATGCGGTTTTAGGGATGTCCTTTTAAAGAACGCGAAGTTGATGATAGCCTGAACGAAGATCATTTTGGAAAAGCACGTTGCGCCTTGGAGTTGATAAAAAAGGTCATCAATGTGGGGAAGCGGATAACGGTTTTTGACAGTGAGTTTGTTAAGCTCACGATAATCGATACACATATGGAACGAACCATCTTTCTTGTTCACGAACAGGACAGGAACACCCCATGGAGAAGTACTTGGGCGTATGGAACCTTTATCAAGCAACTCCTGAAGTTGACTCTACAACTCTTGTATTTCCGAAGGTGCAAGGCGGTAGGGAGCTTTTGCAACAGGAGTAGAACCAGGAATGAGGTCAATGCGAAAATCAACAGAATGAGATAGAGGAAGACCAGATAGATCTTCAGGAAAGATATCGGGGAAATCACGCACCACTGGAACATCACTTATGTTCTTTCCCTTGCCCTTTTCTTCCACAACATGGGCTAAAAAGGCAAAGTACTGTTTACTTAAGTACATGTTCACTTGTGTGCATGACATAAGCTTCAGTCCCTTTGAAGGCCTGTCTCCATAAACATGCAAAGTATCGCCAGTGGAAAGCGGCAAACGAATGTATTTCTCGTGACAAGCGATTTCAGCATGGTTCTTACGAAGCCAATCCATGCCTACTATGACATCGAAGCTACCCAATTTCATGGGTATGAGATAGATAGGAAACACATGATCATTGAGGGTGAGAAAACAATCGCTAAGAACGGAATCAATGGTGATGGACTTGCCATTGGCAACTTCGACTGTGAATGACTTGGGGAGTTTAGAGCATGTACAATTTAAATTGATTCAAATTCAACGGACACAAGACTCTTATCCGCACCAGTATAAAATAGTAAAGAAGAATACATATAATTAACAAGGAACATACCGTTCACGACTTCATTGTCGTTCTGAGCTTGGTTCGCGTTGATGCTGAAAGCTCGACCATGAGGTGCTGGCTGTTGTGGCTGTTCTTGATTAAGTTAAGGGCACTAAGGGCGAAGATGGGTAGTGTCTCCACACTTGTAGCATGCTCTGACATTGTTGGCACGTTTCAGGTTTTGGGGAGCTTGTTGAACCTGGTTGCCTTATGGTGTAGGACCACTGAGGCATATGGCAGCTACATGGCCAAAATGATTGCATGTGGTGCAATGGCGGCATGCATGTTTGCAGGGTAGTAGTAGTGGCAGGTGTTACACTTGGGATGCGTCCCAATGTAAGGCTTTCTTATGGGTTCTGGTGTGGTAGGATTTGGGGTAACAGCAGGGGTAATCGCGTTGCAACTTTGGCTTTGAAACTTGCGTTTCTTACCTTTATTGCCACTCTACTGGGTTTAGGTTATGTGGTGGCTTGGTTTGCTGACTTTGTAGAGGTGGGGGTTGTGGTTTGTTTGTCTTTGATGCAGTTTTTGTTGAGACTGGCTGCAAGGCGATAAACTAACTTGACGGTTTCTGGTTGAGAGGCTTCTATGGAGTCACGCATGGCGGGAGGTAAACTTTGGAGGTATTTCCTGATAGTACACTCAGCTGCAAGGCGATAAACTAACTCGATGGTTTCTGGTTGAGAGGCTTCTATGGAGTCATGCATGGCGGGGGGTGAACTTTGGAGGTATTTCCTGATAGTACACTCTGGAGTCGAAACAAGATGTGGCACAATAAAACTCAGCTGTTTAAAACGGTGGTATAACCAATAAGTGAGTTTTGAGCCTTTATCGAGCATATATGCATACATCTTTAAACTAAATGCTCATTTTCATTTCTTGTGTGAATAGCCGCTTGGTTCTTATAACTCTAGAACTTGCCAAGACGATAGATTCCCGGTCCTTACCAACTTAAACCCAAGTAAGTAAATGATGGAGGCATTAGGACTAACCTTTCTTTTTCAAAACCAGTATTTTCATCCTTTTTACATCACTAGCCAAAAATCCCCCTAGTTAACCACTTTGAGCCTAAACTTTTTCGTTTCAAAAACCGCAAAAACAAATACCCATTACCCACTAAAACCTTTTTCATTTCAAACCCATTTGTTTTAGTAAAAAGCTCGGTTATCTTGTGACACAATATCTATACTATATTATAAAGCATTTCACAGGGGTTCCTGTAAAAGTTAAGTAGTCACAAGCTATAATGCTTATGGTACAACACTTAATTAGCGTAGTAAAAGGGGCAAAATTGTATTTCTGCATTAATATTAAAATGAATAAAATCAACATATCCCCATAAGGTTATTCAATGTTATTAAAAGGGAATAGCAACAAGTTCAATCTGAAAAGAAACGAAATGGTTGCTTTCTTTAACCGACGTACACACACTAATGTATTTAAATACGAGTTCAATCGAAAAGGCAACAGTTGATTTCTCTATTTCTTTAACCGACGTATCGCATTATAACGTTCATAAGAAACATGTCTTCCATTATAACCCATTCACAACAATTTCGTAAATGACACAATGCTTAGGCTAGATCATACAAGAATCTAATCAAGGTGTTCATACACACAAATAAACGAGGTACAATCTTTGAACCAGAAACAACACGATCAATTGTTTTCTTCTCAAGGAAACATGTGTATACTTTAGACTATGAATTGTTGGAAGCGATAACATTTTTAGCCGTTTTCCTGTGTTTCTCTTGCACCATCAATCTCACCGGAATCCATTGGTCACCGGATCCGTGACAACGAACCTCTCCAGACGCCGATGGTTTCCCTTAAGTTCTCATCTCCATCATCTGTGGCTTTTAATCATCACCGATGCCGCTGTAAATACACCCATGAAACCACCGTTGTCAACTTGATCTGGGGACATCTCCATCTTCAAACCCATGGCTGGCCTCTTCATGGTTTTTCTCCCTCTCTTTCGGTTCTCGCTGTAAGTGCTAATGATTCTCACTCTTTGTATAAATTTTATGTATTTAGAAAGTGTATGTGTTTGTTTAAGAAAGAAGAAAGTGAGAGAAAATTGAGTGTGTACGTATGTGCAAAAGTGTAGTGTGTTTTGTCAAGAGATCGGTGAAACTATGTGTTAGAAGGTGACGGTGACATGTGTGCCCAATATTGAATAATCATAATTTAAGTGTAGTAATATACATGTCACACTATTTAAATTCACTGTATTACTAGATGAGGGAAATAGTCAATTGGTTGATTGTCTGAAAAACACCCAAGATAGGTTGCTCATATGTTGGATTACACCGTTCATGTCATAAATGCCCATAGTAGCGACCTTAAAAACCACCAGTTTTCATTACTTAAATCTCTGTGTTCTAGTCGGTTTCTATACTATGTAACCAGTTTTCGAATGGTGCATGGTATCTTGGTATACTATGATAAACTCCTTAAATCATAAAATGTTTTTAAGACTTGCACTTTCATGCATGAAACATTATAGCTTTTCTGATTGAAATCTTTTTATGTTTCTAAATGTGTATGTAAACCTATACTATATGCATATATAGCTTTTTCTACTTTCAAAAAGTTGACCCCAATGATATGGTTTTTTGTTCATCATCGAGTATAAACATTTTTAATCCACAAATTACTTGGAACTTTTTCGTTTTTTAAATGTTTCATGAGTTTAAATTAAGTTTTTATACTTCTATTTCCATTTCGTATGCTTCTTCTATGACTCCTATTTTTTACAGAAACTTTAACATAATGTTCAAATAATCTGCAAAATTATAAATTTAGAAAATGAGACATTTATAGATTATCAAAATAAATAATGGGAAGAAATAAATGAATAAAGCCACACTTAAAGATTTTTATGCATATGATTAGTTAAATTATTTTTTACGCAAAATCATATAATTGTAAAATCTATTTTATCAATATAATTTTCACATCTCGATACAAAACTTATATACTCCCTCCGTCCCATTAAAAGTGTCCTATTTTGAATTTTCAAAGTCTTTATTTATAAACTTATATACATTTTAGTCCATTTACTTTAATAAAGTTTTCCCCCATTAGTCAAGTTTGCTTATATACATGATCTACTTTTATCCCTTTTAATATTTTACCTTTAATGGGTTTTTCTTGTTAACGTGGCCAATCAAACCGACTCAGACCGAACAATATTTTTACAAGTATTGACATTATCAAAACCAGTATTTTTGGGGATTTTACTATTTCCTCTTTTGGCGTTTTTCTTCCGATTACGTATGTTGATGTTTTGTATATAAGATACTTTGTATACAAATGATTCATAACCTAACATAAAACAAAACGATTAAAAAGCTATCGGAAATTTTTAACCCCCGCCGCAACGCGCGGATTTCCCACTAGTATATATATATATATAGGGGATGGATAATGAGAAAACTATTTTAAACGAGAAAACCAAAAAACTAACTAAAAAAGCCTAAAAACCATACCAAAAAAAAAACTTTTACATTTTTTTTATAAAAATTCGCAAATTTTTAAGCATGGAAAATTTTTTTCAATAAAATAAAATAATTTTTTTTTGTTGTATTGCACATGTGCACTATTACGGATATAGTGCACTTGTGTAGTACACATATAATGCACATGTGCAGTACAACAAAAAAAATAAATTTTTTAAAATTTATTTTATATATAAAAACTAGCGATTTTTTTATAAAAAATTGTAAAAAAAAATTGGTATGTTTTTTAGCTTTTTTAGTTAGTTTTCTAGTTTTTTCATTTAGATGTAGTTTTCTCATGATTATCTCCATATATATATATATATAGGGAGAAGATCATGCGAGAACCACCTCTTATTGCGAGAACCGCGAGAACCAATGTGAACACAACCAAAAATGCCTAAAAATAGCTAAAAATAACACCAATTTTTTTTTTAATATTTTTTATATAAAAATCGCTACTTTTTGGGGGGTGGGGGAGGGGGGTTTAGGTTTTTTTTTTGGGGGGGGGGGGTTAGGTTTTTTGGGGGTTTTAGTTTTTAGCATTTAGCTTGGGGTGGGGAGTTGGGGGGGGGGGGGGTTTAGGTTTTTTTTTTTTTGGGGGGGGGTGGGGGTTAGGTTTTTTTTTAAGTTTTTTTAGCTATTTTAGGTTGTGTTCACATTGGTTCTCGCGATTCTCGCAATAATATAAATATATATATATATATATATAGGGAGGAGATCATGCGAGAACCACCCTTATTGCGAGAACCGCGAGAATTAATGTGAAAACAACAAAAAATGCCTAAAAATAGCTAAAAATCACACAAAATTTTTTTTTGTTTTTTTTAATATTTTTTATAAAAAAATCGCTACTTTTCGAAGCCAATTTTTTTTTTTTAATTTTTTAAAAAATAAAAATAAATTTTTTTTTTTGCTTCTAAAAGTAGCGATTTTAACAAAAAAATATTAAAAAAAAATTTGAATTTTTTTTTATTTTTTTAGGTTTTTTGGGGGTTTAATTTTTAGCATTTTAGCTTGGGTGGGCGGGGGGGGGGGGGTTAGGTTTTTGGGGGGTGGGGGAGGGGGGTTTAGGTTTTGGGGGGTGGGGTGGGGGGTTAGGTTTTTTTGGGGGTTTTGGTTTTTACCATTTAGCTTGGGGGGGGGGGGTGGGGGTTAGGTTTTTTTAGGTTTTTTTTAAAGTTTTTTTAGCTATTTTAGGTTGTGTTCACATTGGTTCTCGCGATTCTCGCAATAATATATATATATATATATATATATATATATATATATATATATAGGATTGAGTTAAAATAAGAACCACTCTCAGTTGTAAGAACCATGAGAACCATTTCAACCAATCAGAACATGCCAACAAAAGGGTAATTTGGTCATTTACTCATTTCTCACCCCTCTCTCCTCCATTTATTGTTGTCAGTACATCTCTCCTCCATTTATTAATCTCAGTACCTCTCTCCTCCATTTATTTGTTGAATCTGGGGTTTTTGTTTTGTGAGTGATGGTGGTGGATTCAGGGGCGGTGGTGCGACAGTGGTGGTGGTGGATTCAGGGGCGGTGGTGCGTCGGATGGTGACTGATACACCTTTCTCTCCCCCTCTCGTTTCTTTTTCCGGCGGCCGGAGTTGGACTCCGACCAATATGACTGCTGTTCCTTGCTCCGACGTAACACTCACACACTCCACTACCATCCTTCTTCACCCTAAGCCCACCACAAACCCCCATGTTTTCAATGATACCCCTGTCCGTTTTCCGATGATGTCTTAGATGATGTTCTGTCTCTATCATCTCTCATCAGATCTACTATGTCTCTCTCCTCTCTCATTAGATCAAATGTTTGACGACGGGGGGTGTTGTGGTGGGTTTCACGGAGACGGTGGCGAAGGGTTGGTTGTGGTGGTGGGTACCACCGTCTGGTGGTGGCGTACAACTGCGGAAAAGAAATTGAGGGGGGGGGGGTTGTAGTGGTGGTCGTTTGTGCGACTTGGTGGGAGTTGGGCAGAGGCGGACCTCCGACCGGTCACCCACACCCCTGAAGCAACCTGAAGTCAGACACCATGTTTTGGGATTTTGGGTATGTACATCATTTTGTTATTGTTGATGGGTTTTCCTTTGATTTGATTTTGGGTATCTACATCCTGTTTGGTTGTTATTGTTACTGGGTTTTTGTTGGGTTTGAATCTGGGTTTTGTTGATGAACTGGGTGCTTTTTTGATGAACTGGGTTTTTGTTGGGTTTGAATCTGGGTTTTTATGATGATGGTATGTTGAATGAAAACAGTGGTTGAATGGTTTGTGGGGAGACCGGTGGGGGTTTTGGGTGTTCTTGAATCGGATGGCGGTATGTTGAATGAAAACAGTGGTTGAAGTGGGTTGAATGATGTTCATTATTTTTGGTGGGTTTTGTAAAAAACTGTGGTTTTGATTATTCTGGGGCTGAATGATGTTCATGTATCCTTTTGAATGTTTAAAATCGGTTGAATCTGGGATTGGGTTGATTTTGAATTCTTGATTCTGTTGATTTTTGAATTCTTTGATTATGTGGGTTTTGATCGGTTTGGATTTGGGGGGCGATGATGAAAAAAAAAACGTTGATTTTGATGACTATGGCGAGGCAAAGACGGCGGAGGGTAGGTTTTTTGAACCTGCAACCCCATTTTGCAGCCTTTTTTATTATCGGAAAATCTGAGCCAAACCCCTTTTTTTTTCGAGATACGCTTTGTTTTGATGTTGTTGGCTTTTTATATTTTTTTCCCTAGTCGATGACGATAACAATCTATCTGAGACACCTACCGAGTTTGCGTTTTCTGGGTGCGTTCGCGTTGCGTAAAAAAGTTTATTGTAAAAAAAAATTGTGTAAACCGTAAACTTTTTAACGTAAAAACGCAAAAAGTTTAACGTAAACGTAAAAACGTAAACTTTTTTAACGTAAAAACGTAAAACGTAAAAAGTTTACCGTAAACTTTTTTTACGTAGATCGTAAAACGTAAAAAGTTTTACGTAAAACGTAAAAAGTTTTACATCAAACGTAAAACGTAAAACTTTTTAACGTAAACCGTAAAACTTTTTAACGTAAAATTAAAAAAAAAAATTAAACCGTAAACTTTTTAACGTAAACCGTAAACTTTTTTAACGTAAAAAGTTTTACGTAAAACGTAAATCGTAAAAAGTTTTACGTAAAACGTAAAGTAAAACGTAAAAAGTTTTAACGTAAAACGTAAAAAGTTTTAACGCAAAACGTAAAAAGTAAAAAGTTCTACGTAAAACGTAAAAAGTTTACGTAAAACGTAAATTTTTTTTAGTAAAACGTAAAAAGGTTTACGTAAAACGTAAAAAGCGGCGCGTAAAACGTAAAAAAGCGGCGCGTAAAACGTAAAAAACCGGCGCGTAAAACGTAAAAAAACGGCGTTAAAAAACGACGCGTAAAAAACGGCGTTAAAAAATAGGCGTGTAAAAAACGGCACGTTAAAAAAACGACGCGTAAAAAACGACGCGTAAAAAACGGCGTTAAAATACGGCGCGTAAAAAAAACGTCGCTTGAAAAAAACCCGGCGCGTCAAAAACGTAAAAAACCGGGGCGTAAAACGTAAAAAACCGGGGCGTAAAAAACGGCCGGTAAAAAACGGCGTTAAAAAATGGCGCGTAAAAAACGACCCGTAAAAAACGGCGTTAAAAAACGGCGCGTTAAAAAAAACGACGCTTGAAAAAACCCGGCGTAAAAACGGCGCGTCAAAAATACGTAAAACGTAAAAAGTTTAACGTAAAACTGAAATTGTAAAAAGTATAAAAAATCTTTAAAAAAAATCAGAATTTAAAAATGTTTTTTAATAAAAAACTTATGTTTAAAAAATAAAAGGTAATATAATAAAACAATAAAGTAATAAAAAAACAATAAAGTAAAAAAGACAAAATAGAGTGTTTTTACCTAAATACCCTTTTTGATTATAATACTAAAAACATAATAAGACAAAAAATACTTAATATTATTTTTTAATACTTTTAATCTCATCCATCCATCAAGTTGATCTAATGGTCAAATAGTGGTTCTCATGGTTCTTACAACTGGAGGTGGTTCTCATTTTAGCCATCCCCTATATATATATATATATATATATATATATATATATATATATATATATAGAAAGTATAATGTACAAAAACCCTTAACCTACATTAACGTACGACAACTAGCGTAATTAGAGTCCATGCGTGATTATCAACAAGGTTTCATCAAATGAACTAGCGTAATTAGGATCCAATGCGTGATTATCTTACAAAAATGATCCCATGCGTCATTTTTGTGTCCCATGCGTGATTAGGGCCGGATCCGACGGTTCCCTGCTTCGCGTATGTGATGTACGATAACACTTAATGTACGTTAACCCCTCCCTATATATACATATATATATATATATATATATATATATAGGGAGGAGATCATGCGAGAACCACCCTTATTGCGAGAACCGCGAGAATTAATGTGAACACAACCAAAAATGCCTAAAAATAGCTAAAAATCACACAAAATTTTTTTTTGTTTTTTTTAATATTTTTTTATAAAAAAATCGCTACTTTTCGAAGCCAAATTTTTTTTTATTTTTTAAAAAATAAAATAAAATTTTTTTTTGCTTCTAAAAGTAGCGATTTTAACATAAAAATATTAAAAAAAAATTAGATTTTTTTTTATTTTTTTAGATTTTTTTAGGTTTTTTGGGGGTTTAGTTTTTAGCATTTTAGCTTGGGTGGGCGGGGGGGGGGGGGGTTAGGTTTTTGGGGGGTGGGGGAGGGGGGTTTAGGTTTTGGGGGGTGGGGTGGGGGGTTAGGTTTTTTTGGGGGTTTTGGTTTTTACCATTTAGCTTGGGGGGGGGGGGGTGGGGGTTAGGGTTTTTTTTAGGTTTTTTAAGCTATTTTAGGTTGTGTTCACATTGGTTCTCGCGGTTCTCACAATTATGGTGGTTCTCGCATGAGCTCCTCCCTATATATATATATATATAGGGTAAGGTTCATGCGAGAACCACCCTTCTTGCGAGAACCGCGAGAACCAATGTGAACACAAAAAAAAATCTAAAAAAAATCAAAAAAGCACTCAAAAATTTTTTATTTTTTATTTTAATATTTTTTAATAAAAAATCGCTATATTTCGTTACCATAAAAAAAAATAACTTTTTTTTTTCGAGTAACAGTTATCCATGCACATGTGCATATGTCTTATTACTTCAACAAATTCGGTAATACCTTATCAGGAATAGACAATTGCACTTTAATTTACAATACCATTAGTAATACACTACTTTTTACATTACCAATATTCAAAATGCACATGTGCATAATTAGGTATAACCATGATATAACGTATTTTGGTACAAAAAGTTTGTGATTTTGAATGGAGAAGTAGACCCATATACATGTTTTTTGGTTAGTTATATCTAGTGGTTGATGGTTTGGTTATAGTTGTCAATTTTTTATGTAATATGTTGATTGGATGGTATAAATGGTGTTTACATACATGTAATAAAGTGAAAATATTGTTAATGGTATTGTATTATGGATGGTAGGAGGTAATGGTATTGTATTATGGATGGTAGGAGGTAATAGTAGTGTATTATGGATGGTATGATAGATGAAAAAGGAAAGTCTATTCAAAGTGGTGTACCAAAACACCTTATTTAATGTTGATACATATAAATGCACATGTGCATTTCTAATATTGGTAATGTAAAAAGTAGTGTATTACATATGGTAGTGTAAATAAAGTGCAATTGTCTAATATGTGTAATGAATTACGGAATTTGTCAAAGAAATGACAAAAATGCACATGTGCATGCTTGTGTATTATGGATGGAATGATAGATGAAAGAGAAAGTAGTGTACCAAAACACCTTATTTCCTGTTAATACATATAAATGCACATGTGCATTTCTAACATTGTTAACGTAAAAAGTAGTGTATTACACGTGGTAGTGTAAATGAAAGTGCAATTGACTATTATTTGTAATGAATTACGGAATTTGACAAAGAAACGATACATATGCACATGTGCATCGATAACTGTTACTCGAATTTTTTTTTTTTTTTTTTAAATTTTTTTTATTAACAAAATATTGCGATTTTTTCAAAAAAATTAGTAAAAAAATAAAAAAAAAATTTTTTGGGTGTTTTTTAGATTTTTTTAGGAATTACTGTTTGTGTTCACACTGGTTCTCGCGGTTCTCGCAATAAGGGGTGTTTCCTAACGGATCTTTGTCCTATATATATATATATATATATATATATATAGGAGAAGGCTAGGTAGAAAACCCTCTTTAGGTAGAAAACCCGGGAAACTCAAAGCTCCCGACATTTTTTTTTTGAAAAAAATAACACATGTAATATACATGTTTTTAAGAGTTTTGGGCCAAAAAAATCAAAAAAGCGCCGAAGGGTTTTTTTTTTTAAAAAAAAACAAATTTCAGCAACTTTCAGCATTTGTTGTCCAACACATGTTAGTTAACGAAGTTTTTGGAACTTGTTTATTTTTTTTTAAAAAAATACTCGGCGCTTTTTTGATTTTTTTGGCCCAAAAGTCTTAAAAACATGTATATTACATGTGTTATTTTTTTTCAAAAAAAAAAATGTCGGGAGCTTTGAGTTTCCAGAGTTTTCTAAGAAAGATAGGGTTTTTTGTCTAGCCCAACCCTATATATATATATATATAGGCTAATTATAATGAGAAAACCCACTCCAGTTGAGAAAACCCAAGAAACCCACATGTGCCGCTAGGATTCAGCCACATCACATGGATGGTTGTCTACACAAAGATGATGAGAAGGGTATAAGCGTCATTTTACATAGGTCCAGAAAGTGTATCAGCTGCATGTCAGCCATCCCAACCATCACCTCCCCTTTTCTATGTTGCCAGTTTGTTGTCACCATGTGCTTTTGAGAATTTACATTTATTATATCTTGACTTTTTCTTTGTAGCCCATCAAACAACACACTCTTTATTTCTTTCTCTCCCTCTTTCTTTCTCTCACTTCTTTAAGAAAATAATTTTCATGTCCAAATCTCATTTTTCTCTGAATCTCACTTCTTCAAGGAGATGAAGGTATGGTGTTTTTCAGGCGAGGTGAGGGGATTCGATGGTGCGGTTTTGGTTGAAGAAGGGTGTAGCGGTGATGATTTTTTGTCCAACCACCAAGATCTGAAGTTGAACAACCACCATCGGATCTGAATTGAACCACCACCGTCATCACTATGGTCTACGTGCTCATCCATGGAAAAAGTATGCATTCTGTTTAAAGAAGATGATTGTTATAAAAAATGAAGATTAAATGCGATTCGATTGTGCGATTTTGGTTTAAGAAGGGTGTAGTGGTGGTTATTTTGGTCCAACCACTCAGTTTTGAAGTTGAACAACCACCATCGGATCAGGATCGAACAACCACCATCATCACTATGGTCTATGTGCTCATCCATGGAAAAAAAAGTATGCATTTTGTTTAAAGAAGATAATTGTTATAAAAAATGAAGATCAAGTATGTTTTATTCAGCAGATGAAGATCAACATGGGCGATTCTGGTGAGTCCAGATGCATACGAGTACATGTGCATATTAAGGTTTTCTAGTTTAGATTTTGATCGGATTCTTCTTGATTTTTTTTCGTTTTTTGTTTTTTTTTTCATGTGTAAGCCTCAGATCTGCATCCAAATGGCACCAATGATGATGAGGATGGTGTTCAGAATTGTACTTTCACAGAGTTGCTATCCACAGGTCAGTTTTTATCTGAAAGCATGTATTTTTTTCTTTAGGGGTATTTTTTATGAAACAAGTTTTTATATTTTTTAGAAGGTAAAAACATGTGTGGTTACACTTGTATTAACAATGTTATTTATTTTATTCTATTCCAAAAAGTTTGTTTTATGAATTAAGTTTTTATATTTTTTGGAAGGGAAAAACATTCGAAGTTACACTTTTGGGCCACCTAAAAAAATGCATCAGCATCTACACTTTTTGGTGACATTAAAAAAATGCACCCCCATGTTTCTTTCCATTGTACCAAAATGTGTTGACAATACAATTTTTTTTATTATGTCCCGAATTTTTTTTAAGAGATAAGTTTTTATATTTTCCTGGAAGTTAAAAATGGCTCAGTTAAAAATATTTGAGGTTACACATTTGGCCACATTTAAAAAATGCATCATTTGTTAGGTTTCATGTTACAAGTAATTTTTTTTAACTCATACTTGTTAAAATTTAGTAACAATGCAATGTTTTGTAAAAGACTTGTGACCTTTTTAAAGTTTCACATTTATGATATAGATATGCAAGCATAGAATGTGGTGTCCTAATGTTCCTATTGTTATAACTATTTTTTTTGTAGGTATTCAGGCGGATGAGGAATTTTATGTTCACCACACACCCAATGGCACTAGAATGTGGTGTCCTAATGTTCCTATTGTACGTGGCACGCCAACTGATTTTAAGGACTGGAGCCAGTCGGTTAGGCTTTATATTGGTGACCGTGATGCGCAATTTGTTATAGATCATTTGAAAGAAAGATCGGAGAGCTTACCAGACTTTTACTATGACTTTGTGGTTGAGAAAGGGCAATTGAGGTCAATTTTTTGGGCAGACGAAATTTCTAAGATAAATTATGAGGTGTTTGGTGATGTGGTAGCTTTTGATGCGACTTATCACACTAACAAGTAAGGTTTGGATACAACTGATCTGGATACATTGTGTTTCAAGAATAATTGTGCAACTGATCTAGATACATTGTGGTTCAAGAATAATTGTGCAACGAAGATGTAATGGATCTGGATTTGTATTATATTTTTTGCATTATATCCATGCGTGTTATAGATAAATACATCCCCCGAAAATGTAAACAAGGTTAGAATCATATCACACTTTTTTTTATTTTAAACGTTTTGTTAATCCACACATCAACACTTTTTTTTTTTCCGGAAAGTGTGGTGGGTTTTTTGAGAGAAGTCCGGTTTGGAGGTTCATAACTTCATTTTTTCAGGATGACTGGATCTGAGAGTTTAATTTTGAAGTATTAGAGTGACCGGATCTTGAAAATTTTGAAGATGTTGAAGGTTCATAATTTCATTTTTTTATTTATCTTAGAAAATGTACATGTATTAGATCTTTGTAAGATTTATGTGTTTATTTGCTATAATGACTTCTACCCCATGTATTAGAAATCGTACATCTTTTACTTTTATGTTATATGCATTTTTTTGATAGTGCTAGCTAAACTTGTAGAGATTTGTAGTTGTGATTCGGATGACCCAGTTGTGATTCGGATGACCCACATCTTTTTGTAATACATGTATATTTTTTTTATCAGTTAGACGTATCATTTTTGGTAGTTACATTTTTTATCAGTAAAATCTAACGTTTTTTTACTAGTAAAATGTAACATTTTTTGTAGTTACATTAAAACTATTAGATTTTTATATTTATTATCAGTAATAAGAAACAAAATTTCTACAAATATTTAAACTATAACAACAAGAATTAATTCATTTCTTTTTGTTTTTTTACACAGAATATGTAAAACGATTTTTCATACAGTCATTAAAAATATAAAAAAAAATTCCTTATTAAGGCATGGAACATTGGGAAACGGAGCATTCATTAAATGGGAATTAGATAAAATGTCAAAGATGTGTTTAAGAAAATGGAACATACGTGTCAGATGTGTAAAGTAGTACAACCATTTCTTAAAGTAGTACAACATTATTTTTTATTTATATAATATTCACTCATATTTTATTGTAGGTGTACTTTATAGGTTCTATATAGGTTTTGACTTTTTTTTTTTACATTTTAGCTCTAAGCTTTATGTACTTTTTCTTTGTGAAATTAGACAATCTTTATGTAATATTCAAAAAAACTTAACTGTTGTTTTATTTCAAATTCTACTTCTAATTTTCTTTTTTAGATTTTTTTACCTTTAAATGTAACTTTTTAAAATATGCACCGCCAAAGTAACATTTTCTTCCCGATAGAACATTTTTTTGTAACAACTTTTAAAAAACATAAAAAAAGTTTTTTATATTCAAACCGAAATGTCCGTTTGTTTTTACATTGGTCAGTGTATTGAGAAATCCACACCTTAATTAAAAAGTTTTTTTTTTTTTTTTTTGTTTTATCAAATCAAAACCCTTATGAACAAAAGCCACATCAGTGTTTTTTTTTTCAACAAAATGTCTTGTAGAAATGTTAAAACCCTAAAAACTTTCTTGTAGCATTGTCAAAACCACACAAAATCCTTTCTTTGTAGCACCTTTAAAACAACAACAAATAAAAAATGATACCAACGCACTTTATCTTTACAATAATCTAAAAAAGTGTAACAATGCACATTTTTTCTGTAACGGACATTATTTATGTAACACGAAAAAATGTAACATGCATTTTTCTTCAATTATTACATTTCTAACACCCGGTTACATAGTGCTACAAAGTGCTACAAAGAATTGTTACATCAAAAATAAACTTCATTAACAATAATCCAACATAAGTAATGTAACTAGCAATGTTACAAAATGTATATAAAAAATATAACTTCATTAACAAGAATCCAACAACAACAGAGTTTTTAATTCAATCATGATAACAATAAACAAGAAAATTGTTTCCATTTGTTCAGAACTGAAAACAAATTTTACACGAAAAATTGTTAAAATCAGTAATAAAAAACAACACAAAAAAATGAAGATATACAAAACACAAAAAATTGTAAATCTGAAAAAAAAAAAAAACTGAAAACAAACATACTTATGGATGTGGAGATCTTTTAGATCTGGAACATCATGTTCAACATCGAACATCTTTTGGATCATCCACAACATCGAACCGTCATCTAAAACATCATCTTCAACATCAACCTTCTTCAACCGGAACTGGAGCATCTTTTGGATCTGGTAGCATCTTTTCGGACTATCTTTTGGATCTGAATCATCTTCCTGGGTCTGGAGAAGTGCAAATGAATTTTTTAATCTTTTTGGATCATCCTTCAATGTAACCAGACGGATAAGTAGAAGACCAGTTTTATGATACGATAAACACTTGAAAGCTTCATTGTTTATAAGATTATGGTAGAAATCCGGAAGTTTTATGTAAGTTTCTTGGAGAAGTGCAAATGAATTTCTGAATTGTCAAAAATGAGATGAACTTTTGAAGTGAGAGACTTTCTCGTTTGAAGAATTTTTGAATTGTCAGAAGTTTCTTTGTAGATGTACCCAAGCTTGATAGATGTCAAAGTCAAAAATATCATTCATGCCCATAATACCCCTCTATGTACTTTTTCTTAATATTAAATTAAAAGTATGGTAATTATATAACCAAATTAATGATAACCATTGATCACATTGAATCAATGGCAGATATAGGGTTTTCAGGGTTTAGTCAACTGGAGTGGGTTTTCGATTTATCCTTGCCCTATATATATATATATATAGACAATGTTGCAATAACCAAACAAGTTCCTCAAAAACACTTGTTTGAATATGCTTAGTTTGAATAAATGTCACAAAAACAAAAAGTTTTACGATAACCGACGCTTTTACGCTTTTCGCCTCTTTACAAACTACTAACCCCCCTCCCCCCCCAAAAAAAACACCTACCCTTAGCCCAAGCCTAACCCTTTCAAAAGTTCTCTTGATATTTAAAGAGGTTTATAGTTAAAAAGGAGGAGGTTTGATCGCTAGGCAAGCATATGTTAGAAGTAAGTTCCATGCCGGAATCGAGTGTTATCACAAAAATACATTTTCGGCCAAGTGTTGAGTGATCTCCCGTGAGATATGGGAACTTGTATATAAATTGAATTTTAAAAACGCATGTTTTGCCTAAACAAATAAGTTTTCCTAACAAGTTCTAAATAAATCATGACGAATAGGATTATAAATAAAATAAAAACAAAACTAAATAAAGATCTTGGATTCCCGACACTCAAGACAAGTCACAAAACTTCTTCTCTACCTATACCATTTGGGTGTGTAAGCCACATTTAAAGAGTTTTGCTTGAGGATAAGCAAAGATTCAAGTTTGGGGGTATTTATTTGAGCAAAATGCAACATATAAATTACATCAATAGAAACATAAAACTAACCCTTTTTTAGCACTAATGTTGGAAAAAAACATGTTTCTTTCTTCCTTTTGAATTTACAGGACCAAATGAGCTTAAAAGAACAAAAGAAACAAATAAGCAACCAAAACCAACATAAATATAAGAAGAAGGAATAAAGTGACACGCCCGACCCCTCGGCAGCATCTCCCAAATCAAAAAAGGACAACAGAAGCTGACCACGGGGTCGTGCCCAGCCAGGCATGGGCCGTGGTCAGACCCTGCACAACAAGACAAACTCTGTAGAAGCTTCTACGCCTATCACGAGGCCGTGCCCACCTCTCCACGGGGCTTGGTCAACTCTTAGATTTGTAGAATCTTGAAAGTACAGCAAAGAGTTGACCATGGGGCCGTGCCCGGAAGACAAGGGGTCGTGTGTGGCCCTCTGCTGACAGCTGCAATTAATAAAGGAAGAGAAGAAGTTGGCCACGGGCCGTCCGACTGGACACGGGGCCGTCCGACTGGACACGGTGTCGTGGCCGGGGCTCTGTTTAGGCTATAAATAGGGGTGCTTGGTTCACTTCAAAGGCATCCCTTGGTAAACCACTTCTCTCCCACTTTGCCACCATTCCACTACCACTACAACACCAACACCCACCACCATCATCCATCTATCATCTTTAGAGTGTGTAGTATTCTCGGGATCCAAGATTGATTGTAAGAGTTTTTGTCAATCAAAGGCCATGTTTGGCTAATCTCTTACATCACTTGGTGAATACAAGTCTTTAATGTATTACTTTTGATTTTCAATCTTTCGGCACTTTTTAATTAGGTTTGTATTAATGACTTTAATAACTAGTTTCTGATTTTGAAAGTGAATTTTCTTTACCATTTCTTCATGGTGTTATTGATTTTCCCATTCATGTCTTTACGGTCTATATAAAGCGCGTTAACTACTTGGAAGGGGGTTAGAAGGGTGGTTTGTAGGGCTGTAAACGAACTGAACGCTCAACGAACAGTTCATGAATCGTTCGGCGGGAAGTTCATTTATGTTCGTTCATTTAATAATTGAACGAACATGAACCGAAAATTTCGTTCGATTAGTTAAATGAACGAACACAAACAAAGGTCTTGTTCGTTCAATTGTATTCGTGAACGTTCGTTAAGGTGTTCATGAACGGTTGTTCATTTACAATCATTCATGTTCGTTTGTTTATGTTGTTCATAAATGATTTTGTACATTTTTTTATTTTATTTAAACAATTATATTCTTTAATTTAATACCCTAACAATATTCTCACCTTGTTTTTGCATTGTTTCCCCTTCTTCCTCATTATTCACATCAATGAATACACTGACATTTGTTCCACTATTAGTTATTTAAGCACTAGCACTGCTCCCTCGGCCATACATTTCTAGTATCCACCGTCTACGTTGATTTTATATGTGTTCGTGAACTGTTCGTGAACACGATCATATCCTTACTAAACGAACACGAACATAAAATCTCGTTCGGTAAGTGTTCATGAACCATTCATGAACACATTATTTCCTTAATGAACGAACATGAACAAGCCTTGTTCGTGTTCATTTGGTTTGTTTACCGCCCTAGTGATTTGGTAAAGTTCTTGTCACGTTCAGTGTATAGATCCTGCGAGGACTTGATTCAAGCTTACTTGGAACTCCTTCAATACCTAACGGTATTGGATGGCGGGGGTGCAAATAGCTTGAACCCCTCATATTTTAACTACTATTAAAACATTAAATCGATCAGTTTGGATTGTATCCCTGCTGACTCAAACCACTGGGTTGTGGTTAACGTCACCTTTAAAAGAGGGACCTACCACTTTTCGCATTAAAAACTAACTTAATTGTCTTTCAATATTTCGACCCTTTGGGATTGTATCCCTACTGACTCAAACCACTGGGTTGAGGGTAACGTCACCTTCAAAAGAGGGGCCTACTACTATAACTATGATAATCTATTAAAAAGTCCGAAAGTGCGAAAATCGTCAAAGGGTACATTAAATATGAGTTGGATCCAAGTGATTCTATCTTGTCTATTTGTTTTTCATTTTATTTATCCTTTTTAATTTTTAGATTTATTTTCATGTTTAAAAGCTCTTTTCTCAAAATTTGAATCGATTAGACGTTGATGCTAAACCGGTATTAAAAGCTCTTGTGTCCATGGACGACCTCGGTATCTTACCAACACTATACTACGCTCGCGATGGGTGCACTTGCCACGTGTGTGTTTAGTGTTAGTATAATATTGTGTTTTATAAATTTAAAACTTGACTATTGCGTAAAACAGGCTTAAAAATATTAATAAAATCATATCACGCTTGACACACACCAAGTTTTTGGCGCCGTTTCCGGGGACACAAGAATTTTAATTAAGAAAGTTTAAAATCAACGGCCGAATTATTTTTAGCAATTTTTTATTTTTTAGGATTTTTCTTAATTTTTCAAAATCGACAAAACTTAGCACGGGTCGTGCCCAGCCAGACACGGGGTCGTATCCATCATCCTTACTGGCAATTCTGTTTTAAGTCAGACAGTAGCTGACCACGGGACCGTGTCCATCCAACACCCCCCATGTCCAATCACCAGTTACTGAAATAGGACCGTAAGATCCCGACAGTTGGTAAATTCTGGAAAAAATATGGATGATATTGATTATTTTTACTTTCACTACTATTACGGTGAGTGGTGTCAAATATGTGGTGGATTTCATCAAGATTTAGAATGTAACTTTCTAAATTATGATCCTCACTATTTAGACCAATCGTTTTCCTATAATCACCTTAAGATGGGCGAAAGTAAAAATGATCACTATTACCCACCCGAATGCCCTCAACCATATATTCTAAACGACATAACCTCCGATGAATTATGTCAAATCGAAGAAAGAATTCTCCAAAAAATAAAAGAAATAGAACTTATGATGAAAATGAGGTATTCATCACAAGACAAAAATCAAGGAGAAATGTTGCGGCCACATTCGGAATCTAGCAACATTGACGACACCGAAAGTAGCTCAACCTCTTGTGAAGGCACTAGCGATAGTCATCCCTGTGTCGATTGTGTCGTGAAGGACTCTCCATCGACCCCCACCGATGTGCCCATAGACCTGAGCGATTCGACACACACCTTCTTTAACAAGAGCCCGGATAAGGGGAATAAAGGTTGGTTCCACCCACCGGTAAGTAGTTTAGGTTTTACCCTTTCCGATTACCACTTGCGTTCTTGGTTAAATCAAGGGCAATTAAGGTACCTTAGGCACTTCGGTGTTGTTCCCTCCAGTAAGGAACCACCCGATCTGAATAAAAACTTTAAAATAAACATAGACGTCACTTCATAAAACTCTCGCCACGGGGCCGTGTTCAGGTCAACACGCCCCGTGCTCAACTAAAAATCCACCACGGGGTCGTGTTCAGGCCACCACGCCCCGTGTCTCTAATACGGACAAAAGTGTCAGAGCCTTGTCTGACCACGGGGCCGTGTCCAGTCAACACGGGGCCGTGGTCAGTGTGCTGTCGTTTTCTATAAAGTCAGCCTTCGTTCTGCATGTTTGGGACCATTCCAAAGACAAAGATCTGCTGGGATTATCACATATACCTTAAAAGGTATATTCTCAAAAACGGTTATTGCAAGGTTCCTTCTTCTCCAAAACCATCTTCTCTTTGCCACTTTTGTCAATTTCCTTCTTCTCCAAAACTCTCCAACTTCCATTAGAGCTTAAATCTTCATAACTTAAAGCTTTATCTAAGCTATTGCAAGGTTTCTAACAAAGAAGTCTTAATAAACATAAGCTTTACAACAATGTTTTGAGTTATTTATGTTCAGAAACGTTTTAAAACACAGAAAAATAATTTAAAACAATGATGTTTCTGGGTTAAAAATCTTGCAGAGGTGTGACCACCGGGCCGTGGCCGGGAGTTCATTTTCATCCTTTTGAAATTTTCGTCTTCCTTTCTTAGTATGTCGAGCCAAAACAGTGGAACATCCTCAACCAACTCAAGAAACAGTCGAAGGGGAAGAAGACCATCAATCGAAGCTACCCTTGTCCGCTATGTGTATGCATTAAGGGAAGCCATCGACAAAATGACATCGGTGGAGGAGATCCTCATTGACCG
The DNA here is from genome assembly GCA_030545235.1 of Helianthus tuberosus. NCBI lineage: Eukaryota > Viridiplantae > Streptophyta > Magnoliopsida > Asterales > Asteraceae > Helianthus > Helianthus tuberosus. Next base: position 30,809,965 of record CM060415.1, on the reverse strand, counting down.
TATCAACTACTTGACGGTGGGACTAGAGAATAACTTGCAAGAAATCAACCTTTTGCTCCAAAGGTTGAACATTCTTGTTGTGCCACCCATAGAACCAATCTTCCCACAAGAGGATTGGAACCTTGCACAAGAAGTTGTTAACCCAACCGGATGGAATGACCTTCCTTCGGAACCTCCTCTGGACGCATTGCACGAGATTCCGGTGGTCGCCACACCTCCCCCACAAAATGTTGTGGATGATGAGCTCGTTTTCCTTCTCCCTCGGGAGATTGAGGAGTGGCTCAATGACGTTTGAGGAGCACCCTTCGTAATGAAGTTCTAAAGAGCCCTTATTCACCGGAAAATCATTTTCGGGTTTTTGTCATTCTTAACATGTCAACATCTAGGGTAGAACTTCATTATGGTTTAAACTTCTTGCATATTAGGACCTATCTATCTAATTTTTGGACTTTTGTAATTTTTAATTTTTCGGACCGTTTGCATCTTACACTCTAATGAATGATGGTTTAAGTTATTGTTTGGTGTTTGCATCTTATATGGTGACCTAACAAACGAGAAAAGATGAAAACTGCCAAAGGAACGTTAAAAGTGCACCCCATGCACGTAAACAGTGCCTCCCGACAACTCTTTCATCTTCCCAGCATGTGCAGCACGGGGTCGTGCCCAGCCCAACACGCCCCGTGCCCAGCCTCTGCAGAAAACATCTCCAGATCAGGTGACTGGCCACGGGCCGTGCTCACTTAACACGCCCGCCTTCTGTTCATTTATACTACTGGCAATCTGACCACGGGGTCGTGCCCGGACCACACGGGGCCGTGGCCAGATGCCCAGTAACACAAAAACTTGTTTTTAACACACTTTTACACATTCGAATCAACCTAAAAAAATATTTTGGGACACATTGAGGATAATGTGTAATTTAAGTGTGGGGGTGGGGGTGCTAAAACCTTAAATCTTGCAAGTCCAAAAAATAAGCCTTACACAAAACTCTATTGGAACCGCAAATCACCCCTAATCTTTTCTAAATTTTTCATTTTTTCTACTTGTCTTAGTTCAATTTGGGAATAACAAGTTCTAAAAAGGTTATGCTTCTACAAATTTACAACCGATAGCGTCGTGATAAAAAGAACCGAATAAGAAAATTATAAAAAGGGAGTGATAAATCTTTTTAAAATTTGATTATATATACTTGTTCACAATATAAACCCATTCCCACAATAAGTGAGTTTTTAGCGTTTATCGAGCATACATGCATACATCTTTAAACTAAATGCTCATTTTCGTTTCTTGTGTGAATAGCCTCTTGGTTCTTACGACTCCAGACCTTGCCAAGACGATACATTCCCGGTCCTTACCAACTTAAACCCAAGTAAGTAAATGATGGAGGCATTAGGACTAACCTTTCTCTTTCAAAACCATTATTTTCATCCTTTTTACATCACTACCCAAAAATCCCCCTAGTTAACCCCTTTGAGCCTAAAACTTTTCATTTCAAAAACCCGAAAAACAAACACCCATTACCCACCAAAACCTTTTTCATTTCAAACCCATTTGTTTTATTAAAAAGCTTAGTTATCTTGTGACACAAATAAATATATATATATATATATATATATATATATATATATATATATATATATATATACATACACACAATGTTGCATTAACCAAACAAGTTCCTCAAAAATACTTGTTTGAATATGCTTAGTTTGAATAAATGTAACAAAAACAAAAAGTTTTACGACAACCGACGCTTTTACGCTTTTTGCCACTTTACTAACTACTGACCCCAAAGTCCTCTTGATATTTACAAAGGTTTATAGTTAAAAAGGAGGAGGTTTGATCGCTTGGCAAGCATATGGTTGAAGTAAGTTCCATTCCAGAATTGAGTGTTATCACAAAAATACATCTTCGGCCGAGTGTTGAGTGATCTCCCGTGAGGTATGTGAACTTGTATATAAATTGAATTTTAAAAAGGCATGTTATGCCTAAATAAATAATTTTTGTTAACAAGTTCGAAATAAATCATGACGAATAGGATTGTAAATAAAATAAAAACAAAACTAAACAGAGATCTTGGATTCCCAACACTCAAGACAAGTCACAAAACTTCTTCTCTACCTATTCCATTTGGGTGTGTAAGCCACATTTAAAGAGTTTTGCTTGAGGACAAGCAAAGATTCAAGTGTGGGGGTATTTGATGTGTGCAAAATGCAACATATAAATTACATGAATAGAGACATAAAACTAACCCTTTTTTAGTACTAATGTTGAAAAAAACATGTTTCTTTCTTCCTTTTGAATTTACAGGACCAAATGAGCCAAAACCAACATAAGTACAAGAAGAAGTAATAAAGTGACACGCCCGACCCCTCGGCAGCATCTCCCAAAGCAAAAATAGGACAACAGAAGCTAACCACGGTGCCGTGCAAAGCCAGGCATGGGTCGTGGTCAGACCCTGCACAACAAGACAAACTATGTAGAAGCTTCTACGCCCACCACGGGGCCGTGCCCAGCTCTCCACGGGGCGTGGTCAACTCTTAGATTTGCAGAATCTTGATAGTACAGCAAAGAGTTGACCAGTGGGCTGTGCCCAGAAGACACGGGGTCGTGTGGGGCCCTCTGCTGACAGATACAATTAATGAAGGAAGAGTACAAGTTAGCCATGGGCTGTGCCCACTGAACACGGGGCCGTGGTTAGGGATCTATTCAGGCTATAAATAGGGGTGCTTGGTTCAATTCAAAGACATCCCTTGGCAAACCACTTCTCTCCCACTTTGCCACCATTCCACCACCACTACAACACCAACACCCACCACCATCATCCATCTATCATCTTTAGAGTGTGTAGTAGTCTCGGGATCCAAGATTGATTGTAAGAGTTTTTGTCAATCAAAGGCCATGTTTGGCTAATCTCTTTGGTGAATACAAGTCTTTAATGTATTACTTTTGATTTTTAATCTTTCGGCACTTTTTAATTGGGTTTGTATTAATGACTTTAATAACTAGTTTCTTATGTTGAAAGTGAATTTTCTTTACCATTTCTTCATGGTGTCATTGATTTGCCCATTCGTGTCTTTACGGTCAATATAAAGCGCATTAACTACTTGGAAGGGGATTAGAAGGGTGGTTAGGTAAAGTTCTTGTTTCGTTCAGTGTATAGATCCTGCTAGGACTTGGTTCAAGCTTACTAGGACCTCCTTCAATACCCAACGGTATTGGATGGAGGGGGTACGAATAGCTTGAACCCGTCATATGTTAACTACTATTAAAACATTAAACCAACCCTTTGGGAATGTATCCCTGCTAACTCAAACCACTAGGTTAAGGGTAACGTCACATTCAAAAGAGGGGCTACCACTTTTCGCATTATTAACTATCTTAATTGTCTTTAAAAATTCCGACGCTTTAGGATTGTATTCCTGCTGACTCAAACCACTAGGTTGAGGGTAACGTCACCTTCAAAAGAGGGGCCTACTACTATAACTAAGATAATCTCTTAAAAAGTTCGAAATTGAGAAAATCATCAAAGGGTAAAGATGAGTTGGATCCAAGTGATTCTATCTTGTCTATTTTTTTTTCATTTTTTTTATATTTTTAATTTTTAGATTTATTTTCATATTTAAAAACTCTTTTCTCAAAATTTGAATCGATTAGACGTTGACGCTAAAATAGTATTAAAAGCTTTTGTGTCCTTGGACGTCCTCGGTATCTTACCAACACTATACTACGCTCACGATGGGTGCACTTGCCCAAGTGTGTGTTTAGTGTTAGTATAATATTGTGTTTTATAAATTTAAAACTTGACAATTGCTAAAACGGGCTTAAAAATATTAATAAAATCATATCACGCTCGGCACACACCAGGCGTAAGCATCTTCGTTGGTATGGATGTTACGGTCATTAGTCCACTAGTCAAGGGCTCTTGCCTGGAAGACACCAGTAGCGTTGCGGGTTTTCAAGTTCTTAGGGCATCCACTATTGATGAATGTTACTTCATTGTTGTCGAACCAGCATTGCAATTACACCATCGTTGCCAGTGAAAGGTTTAGGGTTGCAAGCGGAGAAATGCTTGTAGTTGAAGGAAACAGGTTTTGGTTAGTCGGCCTTAGAGTCAACTGAGGAGTTAGGGGTAGAGGATGCGGTAACCTTGCTAACAATCTCAGGGATCACATGAGCCATTTGGTTTGCCATGAATGCGAGCATTTTCTTCTTGAAGCCGGTCTTCAATTTCTTGGTCGATTTGGAAAGACGGCTGGAAGACATCTAGAGATTCAAAAACAGAGGAATGGATGAGACTTGATCATAATGTTTTGTCAAATTTGTTGGTATCATGTAATGTATCACATAGCAAATAAATGTTTCAAGTAGTTCACATAGCATAACTAGAATTCATGTTGTATAACAATTAATGATAAAAGAATTGTAAATTTAATTTGTTTATGAGAGACTATTATTGTTTTAGATTGCTAGGAAAGTGCGATTCGTGTCTCCCACGTTGAAATGAAATAACGTACAAACGTAAAACACATTAAAACTGAGGTGACATCAAAAGAGAGTTAACATAAAAATTGGATTGTCACAGAGCGTAACTAAGACGATTCCAAAGTAAATCGAAGTCCTTTCGAGTTAGGGAAACATACTTCGGCTTAATAGGCAAATACTCTCGTCGAGAAGCGATTAACGGTATTTTCCCTTCCAGTTACTACACGTCCCTAGTCGATTGGGAAATCAAAACTTTGACGAGATTGAAAATCGAAGAACGGGACTAGTTATCAAGATGCGAGATACACCCCTAACTTGGTAACATTGTACCCTAGTGTGGTTGGTACTTATCGAACGAATCAAGATAAAATCTCGATTGTTGATAAGGATGCACTAGATTAGGAAATGGAAATTCCCATCAAGATATGGATATCACTCCTGATTTGATGGTGAATTTCGTGCAAAATAACAAGAATAGTAGATTGAAAGTCATCACCAAATCTGGGAATCACCCCTATTTTGGTGAGTCGTTTCAATTGTGGAATAAGAGTGTCTTCATTAAGTCTTCCAGTGTATATTGTGTTTGCCTTAGGAAAGGCTTGTATATTTTGACACCAAAAAATAGATAAGAAGCAAGCAAGTGAGAATGCAAGTAGTTTTAAAGCACAAACAAGAAGATGTTCCTAAACTATAGACTAGATCAAAAGCATTGCTACTTTTCCTAATTCACTATAGTTATGGCTCTGATACTGTTGGTGCATGTTATGTGACAACAGCTTTGGCTTGGTCTTTAGATATTAACAGGATTGGATCATGAAGACTTAAAGGAAAAATAAGTTTATTATGAAGCCCAATAAGTCTGAGTTTGTTATAAGTCTGTTAGGCCCAAGTTATGTAATAATTGTAATATAGGCAAAGCCTAATTCGTGTAGGTTTAGCTGTATTATATAAACACCTTTATACTACATGTTTTAGGTTAGACCTTTAGACATCTTGAGCATTGAGAGAGGATTCGAGTGAGAGAGTTTGAGAATACACAGAAATCGGCTGTGAGGTTCTTGGAGATCTTGAGTGATTGTAAAACGTTTCAAGGGTTAGATAATCACAGAAGATCAGTTTGAAATATTGTGTGTTCTTGTGTTTCGTATTGTTCTACATATATTCTTGTTTCTGGTTCGAAGATTAATCAAGGAGATTCCGCATCCTTGATTGGTTATCGGTCTTTTTACGATCCATACGGGATAGGGGACCTACAATTGGTATCAGAGCTTTTGCTCTTGTGCATGGTTCAAGACTGATTGACAGGAATTAAGAAAAATTTTTTTGCTTGAAGATTTTCAGGTTGATTTCATATTTTTCGAAGAAACAGTGAAGAACAGGAAGAACAGTTCGAATTTTTGGTTATTTGATCTGTTTTGTTTTTGGTATTGACTGTTTTGCTTGTCTGTAGGAATTATTATTGGAAGGTCTTTAACAAAAATTGAATTTCGAGTTTTGGAAAGTGTTGCTGATTTTCAGTTGCTGATTTTTCAGGATTTTGGTTGTTTATTAGCTGGATTCAAGAGATATTCAAGTGTGCGACTTAATCAGACTTTGTGACTGGTTTGGTGTGCGAGATCAGACTGTGCGATCTGAAGTGTGCGGTCAACTCAACTATGCGGTTTACCAAAGTGTGCAACTGGTCAACTGTTGGTCAAACTTAGTGTGCGACCCTAGTGTGCGAGTTTGATAGGTGTGCGGTCTCTGAAGATAGTGTGCGACTCAGTAGATTGTGCGACTCACAGTGTGCGTGCAAACTGAATAGTGTGCTGTCAGGCCCAAAACCCAGTGTGCGAGCCCAATACATTAACTGTGCAGCCCAACTAAATCAAGTGTGCGACCTAGTATAGACTGTGCGACTTGGCTTGAAGTGTGCGATTGGCTAGTGTGCGATTTAACTTGCGGTGGATTTTTTCTTGCCAAGTGTAGTTAAAAATTCACGTTTTCATGAATAGAAAATTATCCATAGCTCGTCTCATCAAACCCGAAAAAAAACTCTGGAAATCCCGAAAAAGGTCATCGACATTATATATCATTGGATTCTTAATTTCGAGAAGAATCTAACGGTGTAATTTGGTCAAAACAGTTTTCGGGATAATTTTGTATGGTTTTTCCAGTCTGTTGCATGAGGTTGGCACCACGAACAAACCTCCAAAGATGATGAAGGTAGAAAATTAACTTACATGGAAGGATAGGTTTTAATCCTTTGTGGAATATTAGGACACCCGCATGTGGATATGTATAGAAGATGGGTATGTGAACCCAACTCGTGAGTTTGAAGGCAAACAACGGGTAACTGCGTATGTTAATATGGAGGCTGAACAAAAGAAGATGTTTGAGGCTGAATAGAGAGCCTTAGCTGCTATCAAGATGTCCTTACCAGATGGCATCAAGCATACCTTTAAGAAGTACACTACTTCAAAGGAAATGCTGATGTTAAGAAAAACAAAGTTGATATACTGAAGAAGCAGTTTGCTGTATTCAAGTATATGAGAAAGGATTCACTTGAAGATATTATAACAAGATACTATCATCTAATGTCAGAAATGGACAATTATGATATAGACAGCTATACTGACATAGAGATAAATGACAAGCTGCTTGATGCTTTACCTGCAAAGTGGGATATCTATACTCTCATGATCAAAGGGGAAGCAGATTATGAGACAAAAGAACTTGAAGAAGTGGTTGGTAAGCTGAGAGCTTATGAGCTCAATATGAAGAAGAAGGAGACGCAGGTTCAAGATCCAGGGGTTTACAATGGACTTCCATCTTCTTCGTCTCACAACGCTTCTAGTGACTCTGCTACTGCGTTTCTTTCATGTGAGAATGAGCAGGTTACCGTGAATGATGATGGTGATGTGTGTTTCATTGCTGCTTCAAGTGGATCTATAGGTGCTAAGTGAACATTAGCTACAAATCAGAGCAGCAGTACTAATTCTATGCCTATGAGTGTGAAGGCTGCTGAAGAACATCTTGTCACAGCCCAACGGATGGCGGAAACATCGGGGCGTGTCACTAAGCATTCAGATTGCTCAAGAGATTCCATAACACTATTTGTTTCGATATAGATTAATCAAAATTTCATAATAACAAAACTTAAATTGTCATACAACCCAAACATGATCAAAGTTGTTTCAAGTATCATCGACATTCAACAAGTCTCAAAATATTGTTTATCTAAGATGAGTTTCTAAGGTCATCCTAGCTTGATTTCTTGTTTTTTTCCTTTGCCTATCAACCTGCAACATGTATTAAAATACAATCAACAAAAATGTTGGCGAGCATACAGGTTTGAATACATAGTATAAAAGTTTAAACGTTTAGAACTCATATCCAACAATGAACAACATATAAATAAGTTTCAACATGCTAGCTAACGCAGTCCAAGTGATAGCCCAAGTTTCCAACGCGTTAAAGTGCATGTCCCCAAGTTTAACGGGAGGTTATATGTCTCCTCCTAACAATACCCCAAAGACTAATGGGGAGGTGCGTTACCCCTATAGCGCTACAATTGTTAAGGCGGAACTACACACAAGGATTAAACATTCACATAGCATAAGAAGTCTCAAGTATCAATAGTTTCATCTTTTCATGTTTAATGCAGATAGAGTATGTTTCAAATAAGTTTCAGGTGTCAAGTGACTTGATATGGAATACATGTTGCATCCCAAAAGTGTTTAAAACAAAAGGGATCGAGTATACTCACAGGGGGTGCTTAAAACCAAACACTACTAAGTTGGATCGAAGGAAGCGTTGGATCAGCATGCGTGCGGGGAATAGAGCATAAGTCCTCTAAGAGCTCACCCGATCGGGAACAGAGTGTTGAATAGTGTGAAAATCAAGTAAAAGTGTATGACATACTACCTGAGCGGATGGTCATCCGGACAGATAACCATTCGAACAGATGGGCTCAATCCGATTGGATGGTCATCCGGACGGATGACCATTCGAACGGACGGCCATTCGAACAGTGGGTGTTTGTGATCTGTTAAAGTTTTCGATGTTTTGATCATATTGTCCTGTAAAAACAAACAACAAGTGTTATCATAATCAGATCATCTAGTCGAATGGTCATCCGTTCGGATGGCCATTCGGACAGATGGTCAGTGAGTGAAGTTTCGTGAAATTTTCCCAGTTTTGGGTTAATGGAGGCGGCGCAACGACGTGTCAAACAATGGAAACGTACCAAACCCAGCTTGTTCGGTCAGCTGGGAACCACTCCTTTTCGAACCGTCGAGAAGTTTCTGATGACGTTTCGTGTTTGGACCCGTCAATCGGCCCGTTTTCTGGTGGAATTCAGTCTTCAAGCCGGCTTTCGACTACGAAGCGAGTCGAAAGTCTGTTTGAGTCCTATTTCACCATTATTTGTATAAAAGTTGAAGAAATGTTAAGAAATCTGTTGTAAAATGTGAAGTTTATCAGATCTGAGCTGGAAACATGTGAAATTCCATCAGATCTGATGTAAAAAGTGTGAGATTCCTTTAGGTTTTGTATAAAAGTTGTGAAAATCCTTTAGATCCGGGGCCGATCTTGATCAAATGTGGCTCCACCATAGTTTGTACAAACAACTAAGTAGAAACCACCTTCAAGAAGCCCAAATCAGTTGGTTTTCATGAAAAGTTGAAGTGTTCGTGTGATTTTGATGAAGAATATTGTGTAGAAGTGATAAATGATGAAGGTTGTAAAAGAATCGGGGAAGAATACTTAGAGTTTGCCTTAAATCTCGATAAAAGTGCCTGAGAGTGCGTGTGGTCGAATGGCAGAGAGTAAAGTGAAAATGGAAGGTCAAGGGGTGTATTTATAGGTGATGTTGATAGCTAAGTCGGTGTAGGGTGCAAGGGGTCGGATGGCTTTCCGGTCGAATGGCCATCCGATCAGATGGTCATCCGATCGGATGTCCATTCGGACAGCCGATAGCCGTTTCCTAGTTTTCCGACTTTGGTTCATTTTGCGACCTAGATTAAGTGTTGCGTTACGTATTATTGTGAGTAATGATTACATTGTATTATTATATAAGCAATACAAAAGATTCCATGTTTCAAGTTGCGTTCAAGCTAGTTTCTTTTTTAGCGAGTACCAAGTTTTTCGTTCAAGAAAGTATCAGAGTTTCTCGTTCAATATGCATCAAGCATAACAAGTGTCAAGTTTCTAGTATCACAAGAGTCAAGCATCACAAGAGTCAAGATTCACAAGAGTCAAGATTCACAAGAGTTAAGTTTCACAATGTTCATGTCAACACATCACATACTGTAAAAGTTTCCCATAGAGTAAAAGCTTCACATAGTTTAATACATAATTAAGACTCAAATAGTTTCATTTCCATTATGATTAATCATCTCGAGATTACAAGCATCACAAGGTAGGAAGTACGACGAGACTTGCCAAAAGATGAAAGTTTCCAAACGCAGGGCGTTACAGTCTCCACTCCTCTAGGAGATTTCGTCCCCGAAATCAAAGAGGAAGACTGCTCGAAAAGCTGTGGATACTTGGTTTTCATTTCACTCTCGAGTTCCCAAGTGAATTCGGCGCCACGTTTTCCTTCCCATCATACCTTAACTATGGAAATTTTGCTGCGCCTCAGCTGCTTGGTACCTCAGTCCATGATTTCTACCGATTTTTCCACAAAATGAAGAGTCTCGTTTATTTGTAAGTCTTCGATGGGAACCTGAAGTTCCTCATCTGCTAAGCATTTCTTGAGATTAGAGACATGGAATGTCGGTTGTACATTGCTAGGCTCTTGAGGCAAATCGAGTCGGTAAGCCACCTTGCCAATCCACTCAAATATTTTGAAAGGACCCACATAGCGAGGGGCAAGCTTTCCCTTTTTACCAAAATGTATCACTCCCTTCTAGGGAGATACTTTGAGTAGAACGTGGTCTCCAACATTGAATTCTAGAGGCTTACGCCTTTTGTCAGCATAGCTCTTTTGTTTGCTCCTAACCTTAATCAAGTTATCACGGATTTGAAGAATCTTATTCGTCGTCTCTTGAATGATTTCAGGGCCAGTAAGTTGCTTGTCACCAATCTCGTGCCAACTGAGAGGAGATCGGCACTTGCGACCGTACAAAGCTTCGAAAGGAGCCATCTGAATACTGGAATGATAGCTGTTATTATGCGAGAACTCAATCAATGGTAAATGTACATCCCAATTACCACCAAAGTCTATGACACAAGAACGGAGCATGTCCTCTAGGGTTTGAATGGTGCGTTCAGTCTGTCCATCCGTTTGAGGATGAAAGGCTGTATTAAGATTCAAGTGAGAACCCATAGCGGACTGAAAAGTTTGCCAGAGACGTGAAGTGAAGTGACCATCACAGTCAGAGATAATGTCACTAGGTATACCATGACGACATATGATTTCATCAGTGTAGATTCGAGCAAGTTCCTCCACTTTGAAATCTTCACGAATAGGAAGAATGTGGGTTGATTTGGTTAAACGGTCAATGATTACCCATATACTATCATGACCGGAAGATGTACGAGGTAGTTTAGTTATAAATCTATAGCGATGCCATCCAATTTCCAAACAGGGATTTCGGGTTGTTCAAGAAGACCCGAAGGACGTTGATGTTTGGCTTTGACCTTTGAGTAGGTAAGACACTTCGAGACGTAAGCAGCGATTTCCTTCTTCATACCAGGCCACCAGTAGGTCAGACGCAAGCCATGGTACATCTTATCAGCACCGGGATGAATAGAGTATCGGGATTTGTGAGCCTCATTCATAATGAGTTCACGAAGATTGTCGCGATCTGGCACCCAGACGCGATTGAGGTAGTATTGAAGTCCATCAGACTTCGTCACGAGTTGGTCTATAGTAGCGCCTCGTATTTCAACGATTAGACTACCTTCGTTGGCTGATGAGTACTGAGACTCACGGATACAAATATGAAGATCACTGGTGATCTAGAAACAGCGGATGCTACTAACATGAGTCTTACGACTAAGAGTGACGGCCATGACATTCGCCTTGCCAAGATGGTAGCGAATCTCGCAGTCGTAGTCGTTAAGCAACTCTACCCATCGTCGCTGATGCATATTCAGTTCCTTTTGGTTAAAGATGTGTTGTAGGCTCTTATGGTCAGTAAAAACCACACACTTAGTACCATATAGGTAGTGTCGCCAAATCTTTAATGCAAAAACAACTACGCCAAGCTCTAAATCGTGGGTAGTATAGTTTTTCTCATGTATTTTGAGCAGTCGGGAGGCATACGCGATGAATTTGTCCCGTTGCATGAGCACACAGCCTAGGCCACGGTTCGAGGCATCGCAATATACCACGAAATTGTCATTCCTATCAGGGAGAGCAAGTATAGGAGTGTTACAGAGAAGGTTCTTAAGAGTTTGAAGGATTCCTCTTGCTCAGGACCCCAAGCAAAAGGTTTCTCTTTCTGAGTCAATGAAGTGAGAGGAATGGCGATCTTTGAAAAATCCGAGATGAATCGACGGTAATAACCCGCCAATCCCAAGAAAGAACGAATCTCAGATGCAGATTTAGGCGTACTCCAATTCTTTACTGCTTCGATTCTAGAAGGGTCAACATGAATTCCTTGTTTACTAATGATATGCCCGAGAAATTGTACTTCATTAATCCAAAATTTTCACTTAGAAATTTTTGTGTACAAGCGTTCACCACGTAAAAGTTCAAACATAAGGCGTAAATGTCGTGCATGATCAGCTGGGTTCTTCGAATAAATAAGAATATCATCGATAAAGACTATCACAAAATGATCCAAGTAAGGTTTACAAACACGATTCATAAGGTCCATGAACACGGCGGCTGAGTTGGTCAAGCCAAAAGGCATAGCTACGAACTCATAGTGTCCATAGCGAGTGCGAAAAGCAGTTTTGGGGATATCTTCTTCGAGAACACGGAGCTGATGATAACCAGATCGAAGGTCGATTTTAGAGAAACAACTTGCACCTTGTAGTTGGTCAAAAAGATCATCGATACGAGGGAGAGGATAACGATTCTTAATGGTGGGTTTGTTAAGTTCACAGTAGTCAATGCACATGCGAAACGAACCATCTTTCTTCTTGACGAATAATACAGTAGCACCCCAAGGTGAGGTACTTGGGCGTATAAAACCTTTTTCAAGCAGTTCTTGTAGTTGGCTAGATAATTCTTGCATCTCTGAAGGTGCAATTCGGTACGGAGCCTTGGCAACAGGAGTCGAACCAGGTATGAGATCAATACGAAAATAAACAGATCGCGGAGGAGGAAGACTAGGAAGATCCTCAGGAAAGACGTTAGGGAAGTCACACACTACTGGAACATCACTTACGCTCTTTCCCCTTTTGTTCCACTATGTGGGCCAAGAAGGCAAAATACTGTTTACGTAAGCATTTATTTGCTTGAGTGCATGACATCAGCTTCAGCCCTCTAGAAGGTCGGTCTCCAGAGACGTGCAAATTATCACCAGACGGAAGAGGTAGACGAACATACTTCTTGTGACAACCGATTTCAGGATGGTTCTTACGCAACCAATCCATGCCGATTATGATATCGAAGCTACCCAATTGCATGGGTATGATGTCAATAGTGAAAACGTGATCGCTAAGAGTCAGGGAACATTCATGGAGGATAGAATCAACTAGAATAGACTTACCATCGGCAATCTCAATAGATAAAGACTTAGGTAGCTTAGAGCGTGCATAGTTTAACAAAGATTCAAATTCTATGGACACAAAGCTTTTGTCGGCACCAGTATCAAATAGTGTCGAAGCGTAAAGGTTATTAACGAGAAATGTACCATTAACGACATCATTGTCGTTACGCGCTTGATTCGCGTTGATGTTGAACGCTCATCCTCGAGTGACTTATTGTTGCTCCTGATTCAGCTGGGGACATTGGGGACGGAGATGAGTAGTGTGCCCACACTTGTAGCATGCTCGCACATTGTTTGCTGGTTTGGGGTTCTACTGAGCTGGTGGCGCTTGCTGAACTTGATTGGATTGATGGCAGTAAGGGGTTGTGTGATCATAACGGTTGCAGTTGGTACACAGGCGGCAAGCTGAGTTGGCAGGGTGATGATAGTTGCAAGTGGCACACTTGGGATGAACCCTGGTGTACGACTTCTTGGTGTTTTCTGGAGCAGGAGGGTTTAGAGTAGCGGCAGGCACAATGGCATTGCAAACAAGGTTTGAATTTGCAGAAGGGACCACTACATTGCAGCCAGAGTTTTGAGACTTTCGTTTCTTGTTCTTGCTGCCACTTTGTTGCTAGGTAATCTGGTTAGCTGGTTTCGATGGAGCAGTTGTGCTAAACTGTTTCTCACGAACGCAGTTGTTGTTCAAACTTACTGCAAGACGGTAAACTTCTTCAATAGAACTGAGTTGAGCTGCTTCAATGGCGTCACGCATAGCAGGAGGTAACCCATGAATGTACTTGGTAATCATGTGCTTAGGAGTAAATACCAAGTGTGGTACGATGATGCTGAGTTTCTTAAAAGGATAGTGTAAGCCAGATTGTCATCTCCAACTTTTTTCATATGCCAGAATTCATCCTCAAGTTTCTGCTGCTCATAGGGAGGGCAAAATTCAAGCATCATCAATTCCCTAACCTCGGCCCATGGTAAAGCATAGGCTTCATCATTTGAGCGGATGTTTCTCTCGTTTGTCCACCATTCTAGAGCTTTGCCTTGAAACACGCCAGTTGCACTCCTAGTCTTTAGATGTTCAGGGCAATCACTGTTGATGAAAGTAACTTCTATGTTGTCGAACCACTCCAGCATTGCAGTCACCCATCACTGCCCGTGAAAGGCTTGGGGTTGCAAGAGACAAAGTGTTTGTAGTTGAACCTCACAGGCTTAGGCTGGACTGCTTTCGAGTCAACAGAGGATGGAGGAGTGTTTGATCCCTGGATTTCAGTGACAATCTTGGGAACAATACGTACGAGCTGGTCAGCCATAAAAGACATCATCTTCTTCTGGGTGTTGGCCTTTGACCTTTTGTGTGGGTTGGAAAAACGACTTGACGACATCTAAAGAGTCAGATTAAGGATCAGGTGAGACTCGATCGTAATGTTTTGGTCAGTAATATAGTTTCACAAACACGTAGTATAGCATAAAGTTTCACATGATTGCATAAAAGATTCAAGTTGTTTCATACATCACAAAACGTTCAACATGTTTGACATAGTTTGATCAAGTTGTTTCACATAGCATAGACGTTCAACATGTTTCTCATAGTTTTACCAGGATTCCCCACGTAGTATAACACAAATGAATAAAGCATCATAAATTTAGTTCGTTCCTGAGAGAGTATTATTATGGTTTTAGATTGCGGAGATAGTGGGATTCGTGTAAAAGTTTCAAAATGGACAAGGTATCAAGTATAAAACCATATGTAAATCGAGATAACATAAAAGATAGGCTCATAAAACATAGGATTGTTTCGGGTAGGGAAACGTTGACTAACCAAAGTAAATTGAACCCCTTTCGAATTAAGGTATCGTGCTTTGGCCTACTAGATAAACACGTTCATCGATGTTAGGCCTACGATATTTGTCCTTTCGGTCACTACACGTCCTTAATCAATTGAGAAATTTCGAGACTTTGGCGAGACTGAAAATCAAAGAGTGGGACTAGTTATCAAGATGCGAGTTTCACCTCTAACTTGGTAACATCGTACCCTATTGTTGGTGCTCATTAAAAGATAACACTAACAGAGTAAGAGATGGAAATTTCCTTCAAGGTTTGGATGTCACTCCTGGCATGATGGTAAATCTCATGCAAAAATACAAACACTGCTGAGCGAAATTCGTTGTCAAAGGCGGGAATCACCCCTGTTTTGACGAGTCGTTTCGGGGGTGTTTTCAAAGCATCCAAGTGTGTATTGTGTTAGCCTTAGGAAAGGCATGTAATTTTAACAAGGAAGTGCTGCTGTGACAACTCGAAATTTAGAACCTTGCATGTATGCTTAAACGTGTGGCTAGATAACTTATGTGATTAATGACAAATGAACCTTTACGTGATTATGTGTTATTTGTGTGTGCTTGTGAGTATGCGATGTATGTATATATGAACCGAGACACAAGAACCCGACTCGAGACCATGTGGTCTCGAGTGAACGATGCAACATTGGGCCGGTTGGGCCACACACCCACACTTAGCCTATCCGAGAGCCCACTAGGGTATATTACTTGGAGCGGATATATATAAACTTGATAGTTAGACATGTTGCCATTTTGATAACACTCATACTCTCCTCTACACACACACTCTCCATTCTCTCACAACACCAAACATCACACTCTTCTCCTTCTTTTCGGATCAAACCAACCGACCACAAAAAGGATTTCTCGGATTTGCTTGTTCACACCAAACAAAGCTTCATCTTTCACCACCTCACAACCGGTTAGTGTTTATGATGTTTGTTAGTGTTTATGATGTTTGATGTTATGGATGACATGATTGAACTAGAACCGTTTGTACAATGATGATGTGCTTGTGAATCGTGTGTATGATGTTGATAATCGGAACATGCTTTGATTTCGGATATGTGGCATAATGAACTCATGATGTTTTGTGTTTAAATGTAGTCTAAAACACTAGTTGTTGATGTACATATAAATCGGATTGTGTACTCTTGTGTTAAGAACCGAAAGCTTGCTATTAGGGTGATTTGTTGATAAGTTGTTCATGATTCTTGTTAGACCTAGGTTCATAGGAATAAAGATGAACTACTTGAATATTGAAGAACAAGATGAACATGATGAACACATGAAGAACTTGTTGAATATCATATGAACATGTTGAATATTTGAAATCTGATATGTTTGATCCATTTTTAGTAATTTGCTAGACAAGAAACATGTTTAAGGAATTTGGTTGGATAGTACAAACTGTTACATGAAATCAGAATGTTAGTGGGTAGTACACTGTACCGAATCAGCTCCTGTCCAACCAAAACCATCGGTTGCGACTCGAAACCAAGCACAACGAGTCGAGATCCTCGATTGCGACACCGGTTGCGAGTCGCAGACACCTGGTCGCGACTCGAAACCACACATGACCAGCACACCAACCTTGTGACTCGAAACCACGGTTGCGAGTCCAGTTGCGACTCGTAACAAAAACAGCACGAACCGAAACCATGGTTGCGACTCCGGTTGCGAGTCGCAAACACCTAGTTGCGACTCGAGACTATACACGGATACACACTGTTTGGGCTTTCACCTTGTTTCGGACTTAATTGCTTGGGCCGGACTCTTGGGCCCAATGCACAGACCTTATATGTTACTGTTGAACGTGAATCTGCCATGATTAAACATGTATGCCATGAACAGTACTTGAATGCGATGTGCTAGAAACATCCGTGTGCTACTTGATTACGAACCTGACTTGTATGATACAACTATGATAGGACGTGAGTAGCCACAACATTGCTTGTTTGACCTTTCTGTGTTTCTACCGAGCAAACCAAGGTGAGTTCACACCCTCTACAAAGCATGGGATTCCCAGGGGTCGGGAATTGGGGTTAAGGAACTGGGTTCCTCGTCCTCCTTGGGTAGGACAGCAAAGGTTCAGGAATGTAATTCCTCGTCCTCACGGACAGATAACTCGTACTAGACCAAAACTCTATCACGAAGTCCCTCATTTTTATATCGACTTAATCGCCGGGCCAATGGCGAGCGGGTCATTAGTTAGATAGCGCTATTTAGGTCTGACAAACCTCACACCGTGCCGCAGAGGACGGGCGTGAACTAATGGATCTGGGGCACGTCAATGATGATAGACATTGACAGTTTCAGGGCACATAAACATGACTACAGTCAGCAGTCGATATGGTAACGAGTCTAGTACATGGGGTAGCCCCCACGGCCGAAATGCCAGATAACTAACACGGGGTAGCCCCCACGGCAGGATTGCCAGAGTAACCGGGAACAAACAAGTCACGTTTTAACTATGGGGTAACCCCCACGGCAGGATGCCAGCTAAAGGAAACTGTTTTCGAAACAACTTAAAACGAACACCCAACCGTGAACTCACTCAACTTGTTGTTGACTCGTTACTACATGCTTTGCAGGTCCTTAGGTTTCTTAGCTGGAGCTTGCATGGAGGAGGATCGTTGTGGGACATGGACGACTGTGTGTCCACGTTAAACTATGAAACAATTAAACTTGTGTTTTGATTTAAGACTTATGCTTCCGCTTGCAACTTAACTATGTTTTGTTGAACACCAATTATATTGGGTGGATTTTTATAACTACTTATATTCTTGTTCAATATGATTGGTGGCTGGATCCTGGTCAGTCACGCCTCCAAGCGGTAGTACTCCGCAGGTGGATTTTGGGGGTGTGACAGATTGGTATCAGAGCCATTGGTTATAGAGAACTCGGTTTTAATAAAGGGGAAAACGTTTTTTGTTAAAACTAGACTATAACCTGTACAGTGCTCAACGGTCCACAACGATGCTTCACTCCACATGCAAGGCTCGACACTCTAGGTGATATGGTCTGTGAATATTGCCTACTTGTTAGTTACATAGTACATTGCTTATGGTATGCTTGGTTAGTATAACTACTGTTGCTTGAACACGTGCGTGCTTGCTCTATTTTACCGTCGTACTTTCGCGAACCCCTCTCACTCACGTTCTTCTTGATATGAAGATCATGTCTGGACGCGTTAACATGACACAAGCCCAGTTGACGGCTCTGATCAACGAACGAGTTGCCGCAGCACTTGCAGCTGCACACGCAGGAGGTATATCCTACAGTCCGAACTCATTCTAGGATCTTTAGGATCCTACTCTCGTGAACCAACTTTTGTGTTAAAGTCTGTCTTTTCTTTCGCTCACATTAGGTCAACACGTTCAGCCACCCGTGTGCACTTTTAAGACTTTCATGGACTGCCGACCAACTACTTTTAGCGGCACTGAAGGAGCAGTAGGTCTCCTACACTGGTTTGAGAAACTAGAATCTGTCTTCGAGATGTGTGAATGCCCTGAGGCGCGCAGGGTGAAGTATGCTACTGGTACTCTCGAGGGATTAGCCCTCACGTGGTGGAACGCTCAAGTTCAGATGCTAGGGTTGGTTGCTGCCAACGCCACCCCATGGGAAACTTTTAAGGAAATGATCAAAGAGGAATACTGCAGTCGTGATGAGATTCACAAACTGGAAGTGGAGTTCTTCAACCTCAAGATGACGGGGTCGGAAATTGAAGCTTATGTGAAAAGGTCGAACGAACTGGCAATTCTGTGCCCTACTATGGTGGATCCTCCCATCAAACGCATCGAACTATTTCTTCAGGGCTTAGTGCCAGAAATCCAGAGTCATGTGACTTCAGCGAACCTCGCTACCTACCAGCAAACTGTACAGTTGGCTCACCGTCTCACGGATCAGGCGGTGGAGCAGAACAAGTTACCAAAACGCATAGGTGCTGCAACTACTTCTGGTACCTCTAGTGACAACAAACGGAAATGGGATGGAACTTCGAGTAAGGGTTCGGCTTCTGTTCAGTCCCAGTCTCAGTAGAGAAAGACTGAAGACTACAAGAGCCCTAATCAGCAATCGTCTGGTGGCGGATACAAAGGAAACCACCCCAAATGCAATCGCTGCAGCCTGCACCACAGCGGGCTATGCACCAGGGGCAACTGTCATCGGTGCAACAAGCCTGGTCACGCTGCAAAGGATTGCAGGAGCTTATACCCCGCTAATCAGAATCGTCAGCAAGCTCAACAGAACCAGCGCCAGCAACAGCAACAGGGTGATAACAAAGGGTGCTTTTAGTGTGGAGCTGAGGGCCACTTCAAGAGAGACTGTCCCCAACTGAACAGGAACCAGAACAACAACAACAACAATAACAACAATTAGGGGAATGGTAACAATGGGAACAACAACAACAATGGCGCCAGGGGGCGAATGTTTGTGATTGGCCAAGGTGAAGCAAGGAATGACCCCAATGTTGTGGCGGGTAAGTTCCTTCTCGACGACTTTTATGTTTCAGTTTTATTTGATTCGGGTGCCGATACTAGCTACATGTCACTAGAAGTTAGTCGAATGCTTAAGCGTATTCCAACACTTTTGAACAACAAGCACACAGTAGAGCTAGCAAATGGTAAGAGTTTAGAAGCCACACACGTAGTCAAGGGTTGTAAACTCGTTCTCGCTGACCAGACCTTCTCTATCGACCTCATTCCTATTGTCTTGGGTAGTTTCGACGTTGTCATTGGGATGGATTGGCTATCCCAACACCGCGCAGAGATTCTTTGCAACGAGAAGGTTGTCCGTATTCCAGGTCCCGGTGGTGAACCTCTCATGATTCATGGCGACAAGAGGAGTGCTGTTGAGAACGTCATTTCTGTCCTTAAGGCCCAAAAGTGCTTGCGAAAGGGCCACACTGCCATTTTGGCTCTCGTTACTGACACCTCAGAAAAAGAGAAGAAGATAGAAGATTTTCCAGTTGTACGCGATTATCCAGAGGTATTTCCTGAGGAATTACCTGGTCTTCCGCCTCATCGTCAAGTCGAGTTTCAGATCGAACTGGCTCCTGGAGCTGCACCCATAGCCCGTGCACCTTATCGTTTGGCCCCATCAGAGTTGAAGGAACTCTCCACGCAACTACAAGAACTCTTAGATAAGGGCTTCATTCGCCTAAGCTCATCGCCCTGGGGAGCTCCAGTATTATTTGTGAAGAAGAAAGACGGTACTTTCAGAATGTGCATCGACTACCGAGAACTCAACAAGGTGACGGTGAAGAATCGTTATCCTCTACCGCGTATCGACGACTTGTTCGACCAGTTGCAAGGGTCGAGCTACTATTCGAACATTGATTTGAGATCGGGTTATCACCAGCTGAGAGTCCGGGAAGAGGACGTCTCCAAAACAGCCTTCAGAACTCGATACGGGCACTATGAGTTTTTGGTCATGCCTTTTGGGATGACAAACGCACCCGCGGTTTTCATGGACTTGATGAACCGAGTGTGCAAGCCTTACCTGGACAAGTTCGTTATAGTCTTCATCGACGACATCCTGATCTATTCCAAGAGTCGGGAGGAACACGAGCAGCATCTGCGACTTATTTTGGAACTCCTTCGAACAGAACAGCTTTACGCAAAGTTCTTGAAATGCGACTTCTGGCTTCGAGAGGTCCATTTCCTAGGCCACGTGGTGAACAAGGATGGGATTCACGTTGATCCATCCAAGATAGACTCGATTAAGAACTGGCCTACACCTCGTACACCAAAGGAAATTCGCCAATTCTTGGGTTTGGCGGGATACTACCGGAGATTCATAAAGGATTTTTCTAAGATTGCACAGCCCCTCACCTCACTAACGCAGAAGGGCGTTATTTATCACTGGGGAAACGCACAGGAGTTGGCATTTCAGCACCTAAAGGATAGACTTTGTAGCGCACCTATCCTTTCCTTGCCGGAAGGCACAGACGACTTTGTGGTATATTGCGACGCATCAATTCAGGGTCTTGGTTGCGTGTTGATGCAACGAGATAAAGTTATAGCCTACGCCTCACGCCAACTCAAGGTTCATGAAAAGAACTACACTACGCACGATTTAGAGCTGGGAGTTGTTGTTTTTGAGCTTAAGTTATGGCGGCATTACCTGTATGGTACCAAGTGCGCGATCTACACTGACCACAGGAGCCTCGAGCACATCTTCAAGCAGAAGGAACTGAATATGCGACAACGACGATGGGTCGAGCTACTGAATGACTACGAGTGCTCAATCAGGTATCACCCGGGCAAGGCCAATGTTGTGGCCGACGCCCTCAGTCGGAAGGACGCTGCGCCTAAGCGCGTGCGAGCTTTACAACTCACGATCCACTCTAGTCTCCCTTCCCAGATACGAGCAGCTCAGATAGAAGCACTGAAACCAGAAAACGTCAGGGCTGAAGCCCTACGCGGATCAAGGCAACGATTGGAACAGAAGGAAGACGGTGCTTACTACGTAACGGGACGCGTTTGGGTCCCACTTTATGGTAACCTACGAGAGCTTGTGATGGACGAAGCACACAAGTCTCGCTACTCAGTACACCCTGGATCAGATAAGATGTATCACGACATCAAAACTACGTATTGGTGGCCTAGCATGAAGGCCCACATAGCAACCTACGTCAGCAAGTGTTTGACTTGTGCGAGAGTCAAGTCGGAATACCAGAAACCATCAGGCCTGCTCCAACAACCAGAGATACCTCAATGGAAATGGGAGCAAATTTCCATGGATTTTGTTACTGGCCTACCTAGATCCCAGCGCGGGAACGATACAATTTGGGTGATCGTGGATCGACTCACAAAATCTGCACACTTCTTGGCTATCAAGGAGACGGATAAGTTCTCCACTCTTGCAGAAATTTACCTCAAGGAAGTTGTTTCGAGGCACGGGGTGCCCACCTCTATTATCTCGGATCGAGATGCACGTTTTACTTCAGAGCTGTGGCAAGCAATGCACAAATCCTTTGGCTCACGATTAGACATGAGCACAGCGTACCATCCTCAGACGGACGGGCAGTCCGAGCGCACTATTCAAACCTTAGAAGACATGCTTCGTGCATGTGTAATCGACTTTGGCAACCGCTGGGAAAAGCATCTGCCACTTGTGGAATTCTCGTACAATAACAGCTACCACACCAGCATTGGAGCTGCTCCGTTTGAGGCATTGTACGGACGTAAATGCCGGTCTCCCCTTTGCTGGGCAGAGGTGGGAGAAAGTCAGATCACTGGTCCAGAATATGTGGTAGATACAACCGAGCAGATCGCTCAGATCCGAAAACGCATGACGGCCGCTCGCGAACGTCAGAAAGTTTACGCCGACATGGGCAGGAAACCACTTGAGCTCCAGGTTGGGGAGCGGGTACTACTCAAAGTTTCACCCTGGAAGGGTGTGGTTCGTTTTGGTAAACGCGGTAAACTTAACCCACGATACGTTGGACCTTTCGAGGTCATTGAGAAAATAGGCAGGGTGGCCTACAGACTAAACTTACCAGCGGAACTCGGTGCAGTTCACAACGTTTTTCACGTGTCGAATCTGAAGAAGTGTCCATCAGATGAGACCCACGTAGTTCCTTTGAAGGAACTCACTATCGACGAGCAGTTACGATTCGTCGAGGAACCAGTCGAAATCACGGACCGGGATGTTAAGGTCCTCAAGAGCACTAGAATACCTCTCGTTCGAGTTCGTTGGAACTCACGTCGCGGCCCAGAGTTCACCTGGGAGCGCGAAGATCAGATGAAACAAAAGTATCCCCAACTGTTCGCAAACAGTACACCCACTACTCAGGCCGAAGCTACGGAATCAGATCAACGGGGGGTGGATGTGACACCCCAGGAAAACCAGGAAAACCATACAACTTAACTAGCTTCCTCAGTGAGTGCCTACCAAATTTCGGGACGAAATTTCTTTCAACTTGAGGATGATGTGACAACTCGAAATTTAGAACCTTTCATGTATGCTTAAACGTGTGGCTAGATAACTTATGTGATTAATGACAAATGAACCTTTACGTGATTATGTGTTATTTGTGTGTGCTTGTGAGTATGCGATGTATGTATATATGAACCGAGACACAAGAACCCGACTCGAGACCATGTGGTCTCGAGTGAACGATGCAACATTGGGCCGGTTGGGCCACACACCCACACTTAGCCTATCCGAGAGCCCACTAGGGTATATTACTTGGAGCGGATATATATAAACTTGATAGTTAGACATGTTGCCATTTTGATAACACTCATACTCTCCTCTACACACACACTCTCCATTCTCTCACAACACCAAACATCACACTCTTCTCCTTCTTTTCGGATCAAACCAACCGACCACAAAAAGGATTTCTCGGATTTGCTTGTTCACACCAAACAAAGCTTCATCTTTCACCACCTCACAACCGGTTAGTGTTTATGATGTTTGTTAGTGTTTATGATGTTTGATGTTATGGATGACATGATTGAACTAGAACCGTTTGTACAATGATGATGTGCTTGTGAATCGTGTGTATGATGTTGATAATCGGAACATGCTTTGATTTCGGATATGTGGCATAATGAACTCATGATGTTTTGTGTTTAAATGTAGTCTAAAACACTAGTTGTTGATGTTCATATAAATCGGATTGTGTACTCTTGTGTTAAGAACCGAAAGCTTGCTATTAGGGGGATTTGTTGATAAGTTGTTCATGATTCTTGTTAGACCTAGGTTCATAGGAATAAAGATGAACTACTTGAATATTGAAGAACAAGATGAACATGATGAACACATGAAGAACTTGTTGAATATCATATGAACATGTTGAATATTTGAAATCTGATATGTTTGATCCATTTTTAGTAATTTGCTAGACAAGAAACATGTTTAAGGAATTTGGTTGGATAGTACAAACTGTTACATGAAATCAGAATGTTAGTGGGTAGTACACTGTACCGAATCAGCTCCTGTCCAACCGAAACCATCGGTTGCGACTCGAAACCAAGCGCAACGAGTCGAGATCCTCGATTGCGACACCGGTTGCGAGTCGCAGACACCTGGTTGCGACTCGAAACCACACATGACCAGCACACCAACCTTGTGACTCGAAACCACGGTTGCGAGTCCAGTTGCGACTCGTAACCAAAACAGCACGAACCGAAACCATGGTTGCGACTCCGGTTGCGAGTCGCAAACACCTAGTTGCGACTCGAGACTATACACGGATACACACTGTTTGGGCTTTCACCTTGTTTCGGACTTAATTGCTTGGGCCGGACTCTTGGGCCCAATGCATAGACCTTATATGTTACTGTTGAACGTGAATCTGCCATGATTAAACATGTATGCCATGAACAGTACTTGAATGCGATGTGCTAGAAACATCCGTGTGCTACTTGATTACGAACCTGACTTGTATGATACAACTATGATAGGACGTGAGTAGCCACAACATTGCTTGTTTGACCTATCTGTGTTTCTACCGAGCAAACCAAGGTGAGTTCACACCCTCTACAAAGCATGGGATTCCCAGGGGTCGGGAATTGGGGATAAGGAACTGGGTTCCTCGTCCTCCTTGGGTAGGACAGCAAAGGTTCAGGAATGTAATTCCTCGTCCTCACGGACAGATAACTCGTACTAGACCAAAACTCTATCACGAAGTCCCTCATTTTTATATCGACTTAATCGCCGGGCCAATGGCGAGCGGGTCATTAGTTAGATAGCGCTATTTAGGTCTGACAAACCTCACACCGTGCCGCAGAGGACGGGCGTGAACTAATGGATCTGGGGCACGTCAATGATGATAGACATTGACAGTTTCAGGGCACATAAACATGACTACAGTCAGCAGTCGATATGGTAACGAGTCTAGTAGATACATGGGGTAGCCCCCACGGCCGAAATGCCAGATAACTAACACGGGGTAGCCCCCACGGCAGGATTGCCAGAGTAACCGGGAACAAACAAGTCACGTTTTAACTATGGGGTAACCCCCACGGCAGGATGCCAGCTAAAGGAAACTGTTTTCGAAACAACTTAAAACGAACACCCAACCGTGAACTCACTCAACTTGTTGTTGACTCGTTACTACATGCTTTGCAGGTCCTTAGGTTTCTTAGTTGGAGCTTGCATGGAGGAGGATCGTTGTGGGACATGGACGACTGTGTGTCCACGTTAAACTATGAAACAATTAAACTTGTGTTTTGATTTAAGACTTATGCTTCCGCTTGCAACTTAACTATGTTTTGTTGAACACCAAATATATTGGGTGGATTTTTATAACTACTTATATGCTTGTTCAATATGATTGGTGGCTGGATCCTGGTCAGTCACGCCTCCAAGCGGTAGTACTCCGCAGGTGGATTTTGGGGGTGTGACAGCTGCTAGGAAGCAAGTACGGTAGAATGCATAAGTTTTAAACAACAAATAAGAGTCAAAGTTCCTAGAACAATTGACAAGGCAAAGCATTCCTACTTTTCCTAATTCCCTATAGTTATGGCTCTGATACCAATCTGTCATACCCCAACCGATGGAGAAAAAATCGGGGCGCGGCACTAAGCGTTCAGATTGCTCAAGAGATTCCATAACACTATTTGTTTCGATAGAGATTAATCAAAATTTCATAATAACAAAACTTAAATTGTCATACAACCCAAACATGATCAAAGTTGTTTCAAGTATCATCGACATTAAACAAGTCTCAAAATATTGTTTATCTAAGATGAGCTTCTAAGGTCATCCTAGCTTGATTTCTTGTTTTTCCTTCGCCTATCAACCTGCAACATGTATTAAAATACAATCAACAAAAATGTTGGCGAGCATACAAGTTTGAACACATAGTATAATAGTTTAAATGTTTAGAACTCATATCAAACATGAACAACATATAAATAAGTTTCAACATGCTAGCTAACGCAGTCCAAGTGATAGCCCAAGTTTCCAACGCGTCAAAGTGTCTGTCCCAAAGTTTAATGGGAGGTTATATGTCTCCTCCTAACAATACCCCAAAGACTAACGGGGAGGTGTGTTACCCCTATAGCGCTATAATTGTTAAGGCGGAACTACACACAAGGATTAAACGTTCACATAGCATAAGAAGTCTCAAGTATCAATAGTTTCATGTTTTCATGTTTAATGTGGATAGAGTATGTTTCAAATAAGTTTCAGGTGTCAAGTGTTAAGTGTCTTGATATAGAATACATGTTTCATCCCAAAAGTGTTTAAAACAAAAGGGATCGAGTATACTCACAGTGGGTGCTTAAAACCAAACACTACTAAGTTGGATCGAAGGAAGCGCTGGATTAGCCTGCGTGCCGGGAATAGAGCATAAGTCCTCTAAGAGCTAACCCGGTCTGGAACAGAGTGTTGAATAGTGCGAAAATCAAGTAAAAGTGTCTGACATACTACCTAAGCAGATGGTTATCCGGAAGGATGACCATTCAAACAGATGGGCTCCATCCGATCGGATGGTCATCCGGACGGATGACCATTTGAACGGATGGCCATTCGAACAGTGGGTGTTTGTGATCTGTTAAAGTTTTCGATGTTTTGATCATAGTGTCCTGTAAAAACAAACAACAAGTGTTAACATAATCAGATCATCTGTTCGAATGCGTTCGGATGGCCATTCGGACAGATGGTCAGTGAGTGAAGTTTCGTGAAATTTTCCAAGTTTTGGGTTAACGGAGGCGGCGCAACAACGTATCAAACAACGAAAACATACCAAACCCAACTTGTTAGGTCGGCTGGGTACCACCCCGTTTCGAACCGTCGAGCTGTTTCTGATGACATTTCCTGTTTGGACCCGTCAATCGGCTCGTTTTCCGGTGGAATTCAGTCTTCAAGACGGCTTTCGACTACGAAGCGAGTTGAAAGTCTGTTTGAGTCTGATTTCACCATTGTTTGTATAAAAGTTGAAGAAATGTTCAGAAATCAGTTGTAAAATGAGAAGTTCATCAGATCTGAGCCGAAAACATGTGAAATTCCAACAGATCTGATGTAAAAAGTGTGATATTCCTTTAGGTTTTGTATAAAAGTTGTGAAAATCCTTTAGATTCTGGGCCGATCTTGATTAAATGAGGCTCCACCACAGTTTGTACAAACAACTGAGTGGAAACCACCTTCAAGAGGCCTAAATCAGTTGGTTTTCATGAAAAGTTGAAGTGTTCATGTGATTTTGATGAAGAATATTGTGTAGAAGTGATAAATGATGAAGGTTGTAAAATAATCGGGGAAGAATACTTACAAGTTTGCCTTGAATCTCGATCAATATGCCTGAGAGTGCGTGTAATCGAATGGCAGAGAGTAAAGTGAGAATGGAAGGTCAAGGGGTGTATTTATAGGTGATGTTGACAACTAAGTCGGTGTAGGGTGCAATGGGTCGGATGGCTTTCCAGTCGAATGGCCATCCGATCGGATGGTCATCCGATCGGATGGTCATCCGATCGGATAGTCATCTGATCGATGTCCATTCGAATAGCCGATACCCGTTTGCTAGTTTTCCGACTTTGGTTTGTTTTGCGAGCTAGATTAAGTGTTGCGTTACGTATTATTGTGAGTAATCATTACATGGTATTATTATATAAGCAATATAAAAGTTTCCATGTTTCAAGTTGCGTTCAAGCTAGTTTGTTGTTTAGCAAGTACCAAGTTTTTCATTCAACAAAGTATCAGAGTTTCTCGTTCAATATGCATCAAGCATAACAAGTGTCAACTTTCTAGTATCACAAGAGTCAAGCATCACAAGAGTCAAGATTCACAATAGACAAGATTCACAAGAGTCACGTTTCACACTGTTCATGTCAACACATCACATACTGTAAAAGTTTCACATAGAGTAAAAGCTTCACATAGTTTAATACATAATTAAGACTCAAATAGTTTCATTTCCATTATGATTGATCGTCTCGAGATTACAAGCATCACAAGATAGGAAGTATGACGAGACTTGCCAAAAGATGAGAGTTTCGAAATGCAAGGCGTTACACATCTTGCCTTACTCGCCTCATTCATTGCCTCTTACGAGAACTACATTCAGGGGAAGATATCTTATCCTGCTAAATTTAATGAGGATTATGGTCATGTTGACCCTGATGACTTAGAGGAAATGGATCTTCAATGGAAAATGACCATGATATCCAGGAGAGTTAAGAGATTCATGAACAGAACGGGAAGGAAGTTTTTGGGAAGAGTGTTGGTTTTGACAAGACCAAGTTAGGTGTTTCAACTGTCAGAGTTATGGACATTTTGCTAGGGAATGTCAAAGATCAAAGATAGAGTCTTCGGGTCTAAGTTCAAACAACGGGAATGCATCAAACAATTCTAGCTCAAAAGATTTGATCTCTACAGCACGAGAAGGATCATATGACTGGTGTGTTCATCTGGAAGCTGATGAGAATGTCACTCAGGCGTTCATGGAAGAGATAGTCCCAGATAATGCTGAAGCAAAGATTGATGTTGAAGCTATGGTATACGCTGATGTAGAGATGGAGAGTGAAGCTGATAAGGTTGAGAGTGAAACTGATGCTGATCAGACTACAGAAGCAGAAAAAGAAAATCTAAACTCTGTTGATGAAAAGGAAGCTGCATATAAGAGGTTGGAAGCTGAACTTGCTGCTCTCATGGCCAACTTAGACAAACCAATAGGAGAGGTATGTTCTAATTCTGGTAATTCTGTTTGTTTAAGATGTCGGGAATTACAAGGTGAAGTTGTTAGGCTATCAACTCAAAACCAAAGTCTGGTTAATAAAATGTCAAACATAAAAAAGTCAATTTTTTTTTGTTAAAAGAAATGAGTCTATGTACTTGAAGAAAATTAAAGGCTATGAAACTGAAATTGAAGTTTTAATCTGCAAATTAAACGAAAAACTTCAAGTTATAGACTTAGCTCATGAAACTATGAGTGAGAAAACAAAAGAGGTTTCTTAAAAGCGCAAAGAGTTTTATGAAGAACAATTAAAAATTGTTGAACTTGAAAAGAAATTGAGTCAATTTAGAGATTCAACTTTTGTAATGAAACATATGATGGGAGTTTTGTAGAAGAGTAATGATAAGACTAGTGTGGGCTTCAAGGGATTCAATGAAGTTCCACCACCTGTAAGTCATGACTATTCTTTCTTACCTGATGAACATGAGCTAACAGACTTTGGGTCAACTGAACCAAGTAGTTCCACGCCAAGTGAAAGTGATGTGTCGGAGAGTGATGATGCTAGTGTTAAGAAAGAAAATAATAGTGAACCTGTTTTGAAAAAGAAAATTTCACATCCTAAGAATAAAGAGCAAACTTTTGTTAAAAAGGTTACCTTTGTTCAGGGTAGTGACATGCAAAACAAAACCACTATTATTGAAAATGAATCAAATGTCGAGTTTGCGAAAAATAGAAACATTGAAAAATCTGAATCTAAGCAAACTGAACAAGGTCTGTCTAAGGCATCATCGTCATCAAATGAAGGATCTAGTTCAAAGACTTCAGTTAAGAAGTCTTCGGCAAAGAGATCGTGCTTCAAGTGTCATACGAAGGGACATGTAGCTAGCTGCTGTCCTAACAAAAAGAATGCAGAACAAGTTAATGAGAAACAGAGAGGGAAGTCACCAAACAAAAGTCGTGATAATGAAGCGAGAGTGTCCAACTCTCCTAAGAAATCTGCTCCTAAGCAACAAGAGGGTGTTGATGTTGGTGTAGATAAGGTTGAAAAAGGAACTCCATAAGTTCCTCATTTTCTAAGAAATCAACAAAGATTTCAGCCTGAATCTACATCAGGCAGATATGAGAGACCTAGAAGCAATTCACCTAGAATGAACAATTATAATTCAAATAATTTCAGAAGTCAAGGTCAATATCAAAATCGATACCAAAATAACGGTGGTCGAACTTTTTATAACAATGGCTTTAGAAATTATAACAATCAAGCTTCTTGGGGTCAAAACTCAAGGTATCAAAACCAGAATTTCCAGAGGTCACAAAGTCCAAACATGCATAAGAATCCCCAGGACCAGAGACCACGTGGAAATCAAACCCCATTTACATCAACAGGTCCTAGATCCAAGACTCCAGTTAGGAGTGATGGATATTGGATGGATGTTCCTGTAGTTGTTGAATTCGGATGACCCAAGACCATCAAGGCTTGGGTCCCTCACTCTAACTAATTTTTGGTTGGTGTGTGCAAGAGCTGCTAAGGAGGATTATCAATTTGTGGTATGTTGATAGTGGCTGCTCCAGGCACATGACGGGGGATGCGAGATTGCTGACTGAGTTTGAAAATTATGATGGAGGACATGTGAATTTTGCTGTTGCTAAAGGTGGTCGAATTACAGGTCAAGGAAAAGTGACCAATGGAAAGATCACATTGGACAAAGTGAACTATGTTGAGCAACTTAAACACAATCTCATGAGCGTGTCACAAGTCTGCGATAAGGGTCACTCGGTCCACTTTACTAAGACTGAAGCATTGGTGTTGAAAACGGGTTTGGTGATTCCAGATGATTCGATAGTGGTGCGTGCACCAAGGAGAAATGACGCTTATGTCATGGACATGGGTGCTAAGGATCCGTCTGGAGTGGTGGCGTGTTTGTTATCAAAAGCATCTGAGGTTGAGTCAAAGTTATGGCACAGACGCATGGCCCATATTCACTACCGAAAAATGAATTACATTATTAAAAATGAGTTAGTGAAACGGGTGCCATTGCAGAGGTTTCATGTGGAAGATAAATGTCTTCCATGTCAAAGGGGAAAACAACACAAGAAACCTCACAAATCGAAAATGATAAATTCCATAGATGCCCCTTATGAATTGCTTCACATGGATTTATTCAGTCTAGTGAACGTGAGGAGCATAGGTGGAAA
Source organism: Helianthus tuberosus (assembly GCA_030545235.1). Classification (NCBI taxonomy): domain Eukaryota; kingdom Viridiplantae; phylum Streptophyta; class Magnoliopsida; order Asterales; family Asteraceae; genus Helianthus; species Helianthus tuberosus. The sequence continues at coordinate 30,779,180 of CM060415.1, read as the reverse complement.
GTACTATTGTTTAGTTGTCACAGATGATTTATTCAGTCTAGTGAACTGAAGATTCTTGGGTCAACGCGATGCAAGAGGAGCTGAGTCAGTTTGAGAAGTTGGGAATGTTGAAATTGGTAGACTTGCCTGATGGTCACAGGAAGATAAACACCAAGTGGGTGTTCAAGTGCAAAAGAGATGATCAAGGGGTTATTATTCACAACAAAGCTCGACTCGTAGTCCAGGGCTTTAGTCAACAGGAGGGTATAGATTTTACCGAAGTATATGCTCCCGTTGCTAGACTTGAAGTGATCAGAATCTTCCTAGCATTTGCATCTTGGAAAGGTTTTAAAGTTTATCAGCTAGATGTTAAATCGGCTTTTCTCTACGGGAAGGTAAAAGAGGAGGTATATGTCAGACAGCCACTGGGCTTCAACAACCCAATCCACAAAGACAAGGTCTATTTACTGGATAAAGCGCTGTATGGTTTACACCAGGCCCCGAGAGACTGGTACGAGACATTGTCTCAACATTTGCTTACCAACCGCTTCATCCGTGGAAAAGTGGATGCCACTCTCTTCACCAAAGAAGTCGACATACATCTTCTGATAGTTCAAATATACGTTGATGATATCATATTTGGGTCAACAAATGAAAATCTGTGCAAAGATTTTGAAAGAGTTATGAAGCAAAAATTTGAAATGTCATCGATGGGTGAGATGAAATTCTTCTTGGGACTTTAGGTTGATCAACTGCCTAAGGGAATATTCATACATCAGACGAAGTATGTTCATGATATCTTAGAAAAATTTGGGATGTCCGGGACTACTCCAGTTTCCACCTCGTTAGCGACGAACCATGGGATAAACCCTGATCTCACCGGAGAGAAGGTTGATGAAACATTATATCGTTCCATGATTGGATCGCTGATGTATTTGACAGCTTCAAGACCCGATATCATGTATCCAACCTGCCTCGCAGCAAGGTTTCAGTCAAGCCCCAGAGTCTCGCATATGGTTATTGTGAAAAGGATATTACGCTACTTGAAAGGAACTCCATCACTGGGGTTGTGGTATCCAAAAGAAGGCGATTTCACGCTCGAGGGATATTCTGATTCCGATTTCGGATGCTGCAAAGTGAACGCTAAGTCAACAACAGCGGGATGTCAGTTTTTCGGACCACGTTTAGTCACCTGGAAATGCAAGAAGCAAACCTCTGTCACTTTATCCACATGTGAAGCTGAGTATGTATCTGCTAGCAGCTGCTGCTCTCAGATTTTGTGGATCCAGTAACAGATGCGAGACTACGGTTTGCAATTTCTTAACACCCATATCTTTGTTGATAATGTGGCAGCTATAAACATAACAAAAAATCCTGTTCATCACGCTAAAACGAAACACATTGAAATTCGTCATCACTTCATCCGAGACTATTTCGAGAAGAAGTTGATACGAATTGAGAAAATCCACACTGACGAACAAAAAGATGAGTTACATACGAAAGCGTTTGATAAAACTCGTTTTCAATATCTTTTAAAACTGAACGGTATGAAGCTTTTATCGGTGTTGGAGGAGATTATTGGCGTAGATGAAGGTACCACTGTAGATGATGTTGAAAAGCAATCTGCAATGGTTTGTCGATTTTTTACTTGTTTTGGTATTTAGGGGGAGGTAGGTTATATTTTCTGAAAATACAAAACCAGTAAAAAAAAATTCAAAATCCAAAAACATGAGATATTTCAAAATCCAAAAACAATAGAAAACGGAAAAAGAGCTTGTGTATAAAAGGGAAAATGATAGTACATCAGCTTGACAGTTACAGTATGCTAAAGAAATGTAAAGTCTAAAAGTGTTAAGCAGTCTCGCTGATGATATGCCAGTAGGTTTTTACACATTTAGTAAGTTTGTTCGGGATATAAACTTAAATCGCAACTTGCTTTTTACGTGGGGAACATCTCTCGGATATATAGGTAACCCCTGAAATCTTGTTTGAAAGGCTCTATTTCTGACATACTAGGTCTTTGTACGTGGTGATATCTGGGGTATTATACCTGGACTTCTGATTTTGCGGGAGTAATAGCCTAGTCTTGGTATAATACTTTGCACAACTTTAATCATAAAGCCCGCCCTCAGCATAAAAAATGATGAAACATTGAAAAATGCTAATCATGTGCTGTTGTAAAAGAAGATCCCCAAAGGGGACCCACCTAAAGTTGAGCCATCATCTCTCTGATTTTGCGGAACCAACAGCCTGAGCTCTCATGGCCTCAACACTTAACCCCATACAGATATTACTAGTGTGCACTCACCTGTAAGACTGAATATAGTAGTTTGGATACAGGAGTATATTCTGAGGTGGTACACGCGTATAAGCTAAGTCTCTAAAACACTAAATTCGTATAAGAACTTAAGAGGATCAGTATATCGACAATCTAAGCGAATTGTTTAATTCTGAGTATGAAATCAAAGCTTAACGGTACTCGTGACTTGTCGATAGCTGATATGATTCCCTAACACGCTCACCAAAAATATGTTTGTAAATAGTTTACATTTACTGCTTTTCGTTTCTGTTTAGCATTCTAGTATAGAAACTTTATTCAAAATCCAAAAAGATTTTACGTTTTTTGCTTTATTTTTCAGACAAACCATAGTGGGAAGCTGATCTTCAGACTCGCAGTTTGAAGTAGATGCAGGAAGTTTCTGAGCTGGACAGAAGAGTTGGGAGCTTATCATATTAAACTTGTGAAATATGAAAAGTCAAAACAAGTTCATTAAGTTGAAACTTGTAATTTTCAGAATAATGATTTGAAAAAATGTTGAACAAAAGTCAGTTTTGTTCCGGTTCAGGTCATCCAAGGTCATTAAGTTGGACTTGGTAGACAAATTGAGTACTCAGGGTCATTAACTTGGACCTGGATGCTTAAGTGTATTATTAAATCTGATAAAAAAATCTAAAGAAGTCAAGTAGTGAATAGATTATAATGATTAATTTTTGAGAAGCAGGAAATAGGTTTTGTGAAAGATGCAAGGCTTGATCCCCATGGTTAAGTTTGTGTAAAATTTGAACCAGAATATGAATTCCAGCTTATCGAAAGGGGGAGTCTTCGAAAGGGGAGTCAAAATTCTGGATCAATATTCAAAGGGGAGTTTGAAGGTTAAGAAAGAAGAGATTGAAGGATGCTTACAGTGTCAGACGTTTTGAAAAAAAAGATCAAGACGGAAGACTAATTGAAGACTCGATGCCGAAGACTTCGTCAACATCCAAGGGGGAGTCTGTTGGTGCATTAATGTCTGTTAACTTTGTCTTTTATCGAGTCTTGTGTCTAGATAGGATGAACCAGTGCTCAGTATACGAAATATCAGGTTTTGTATGTTGGATGATCATTTCGCACGAAATGAGAAAGGCATTTCGTACGAAATGGACAAGTGCCCATTTCACACGAAATGAACAATAACATTTCATACGAAATGGTCCCTCTATAAATACTGAGCTGGTCATGTCATTTGTAACGATTCGGATTTCAGAGCCGAGGTGCTGCCAAACTGTCAACTGATCTGTAAAGCTGTGAAATAAATAAACAAGTGATTATAAACGTGAATCAATCTGTAATCAAGTTCGTATCATTGATTCCGCCTTTGATATGGATTAAAACTCTTCTGATCGACTCATTCAGGTTGCACAATGATCCAACAGGAAACGACGATTTCGTTGTCTATTGTGATGCGTCCAACTTATGCCTTGGTTGTGTTCTCATGTAACGAGGCAAAGTTATAGCATATGCGTCTAGACAATTGAAAGTTCATGAGAAGAACTACACAACTCATGATCTTTGTAGGATCGAATTGCGACCTAAATGAGTCGTTCGGAAGAGCTCAAATCCGTTTCAGAGGCAGAAACTAAGAAATGGACGTGAAAACAACTTGAGTTACACTTTAAACCTCTTGTATATTGATTTTACAACTATTACATTCAAGAGAAATACCGGCAGCACTTCGGTATCAAATCTGAAAATCGTTATAAATGAAATGCATGAACCACCTATATATAGCCTCTTGCTTTCGCTTGAATATGATAGAAATAGTTTAAACGAAACCTCACATTTGACTTTCAAGCGAAACCTATATATATAACTTCAAGCGAAACCTATACCTAAAGACCATTTCAAACGAATCCTCAAATCTGCTTTGTGTTCTTGTGTAGGTGATGCAATAATGATGTCATCATTGTATAAGATGACATCATGCTTAATTAGATCCGCAACGCAAACCAGACTCGATATAAGACGAAGACGACAGATGTATGCACCAACAGACTCCCCCTCAGATGTTGACGAGTCTTCAGTGTCGAGTCTTCACATCTTCAGTCTTTATCAGTCTTTGGGCTTCTCGTTGAAGTATCTGACGCTATAAGCATCCTCAAACTTTATCTCCTTCTCCTCTTCAGCATCAACAGATTCTCCACGAACAATTTCTACTCGAATGTCTTCAGACTCTCCCTTTCGATATGCTGGGATCGGAGTCTGGAATTCACAAGATCATAACCTGGCTTTCATCCTGCTCTGGATCGAAACCTGGCCAATCTGCATAAACTCTACCCAAAAATAAATTTTCTGATAACCATTTGTGGATAAGATTTTCAAATCTAATTTACCATTTGCAGGAATAACGTTTATATTGCAAAACCTTTTCTCATTTCATTTCAACAATCCTCAAATACTTTCACCCAAACCATTTGTTCATCATGTTTAGCACTCGGAATTTTGAAAATTAACTCTCCAACACCAGTTGTCGAAAATCTTTTTGAATTTTTCAAAATTTATGCTAAAACACACTTAAATATTTTTGGATTTTTTCAATGTAATGAAATGCAAAGAAGAAATATTTACAAACAATATTTTTGTGAATTTGTGTAAGAGGATCATATCAGTTAATAAGACAAATCACTAACACCATTAAGCTTCATTTCATTTTAAGTTCTAAACGATTCACTTAGATTGTCAGTATACTGATCCACTAAAAATTTCACACAAAGTTCAACTGTTTCGAGATACGACATTAATGTCTTAAGTACTTAAACTCAATCGTGTGTCCCACCTCAGAAGATACTCCCGTATCCAGATCCCAATATTCAGTCTTGCAAGTGAGTATACCACAGATGATATCTGTAAGGGGTTATAAATTATGAAGAATCATTATAGCTCAGGTCAGAACTACCGTTCAGCAGAGAGATCATGACTCAATCTTTTGGGTGTGTCCCCTTTAGAGGATCTTTTTTACAACAGCAATAACTATCAATTTTATTGTTTCATCAAATTGCTGAGGGCGGCGCTATATTTCAAGCAAGCAGAAAGTATTCTCCGGGGACTAGGCCATTGCTTCCGCAAAATCAGAAGTCCCGGGATAATACCCCAGATATCACTGAGCATAAAGACCTAGTATCTCAGAAAGAGAGACCTTTCAAACAAGATTTCGGGGGTTACCCATATACCCGAGTGATGTTACCCACGATATAAGCAAGTTTGAATTTGGGTTTATATCTCGTCACAGTATACTAAATGTGCAAAAACCTACCGACACATCATCAGTGAGACCGTTTATCACATTTTACTTTCCATTTCTTTAGCATGCTGTGATAGTCCACTGATGTACAATCATTTCCTCTTCTTTGACACAAAACTCATTTTTGAATTTTATCATGTTTTTGGCTTTTTCAAATTTTCAAATGTTTTTGGATTTTCTGAAAAATTGTTCCCCCTAAAATGCAAACACATTTTAGGAAATTTGAAAATAAACTGTACAATAAAGTGACAACTGATATCGAATTGCTTCAATTCGCCATCCACTTGGCATAAACAATCAGAACTCCCCCTCACAACAAACTATTTTCCCATTGATTTCAAAACACTTAAGTTTGTTTTAATCAAATGGTTTTTCCGGAAAATAAGTTTTGTTGACTGATTTTACCATTTGTAAAGTTGGGGTTCATCATCTTGATTCTCAATCAATCACTTGTATGAAAATGCAAGTACAACTTAATGTCCTTGATTTTACCACTTGTAAGTGTAAATCTTCTTCAACCACTTGTAGGTTTTCCTACCAATCATACCATTTGTAAAAAAAACTAACAATTTAAATGATATCACCTGTACTTTACCATCTTTACCACTTGTAAGATTATCAACCAAGAAAGATAGATGCCGATTCCTGCTCCACTCTTACCAACTTGGAAGCTCCGGCAAGTCTAGAGACTTACTATTCATAGTATGTACCATCCCAGTCACAAACCAGGGATGGTTCAACTTTATCTTTCTTCGTCTTCTTCTCATAGAACTCCTTCACTCCTTTGACCTTCTTATCAATCATTTTTCCAACAATATGGTGAACTTTGGAGTTAATGGCCTTTTCAACATCGAAAACCTTTTTGTCATCATAAAATTGGTTTGAAATCTCAACTTTACCAATTTTCTTCTTATAATTTTCAGTTCGAAGTGATGGAAAATTTTCATCATCCATAGTCAGAACTGATTTTTCTCCTTTTGAAACAACCTGTGGCTCATCTGATTTTGTGGAATCAGATTCATCGCCAGAAAATAGCTCTTCTGATTTCGACCTATCAGAATCATCACTAGAACTATCAACAGACTTCTTAACAACCCATTTCTGGTTGTCAAGATTTCTTCTTTTCTTGTAAAACCTGTTTGAACTTTCACCAATTTCAAAAGTCGAATTTTTGAACAATTTAGTTATGTCAATTGGTGGTTCAAATACAACTTCTTTGTTTTTCAAGTGACGAGATACTCCATGTTTTGATTGATTTGCCTTGAAATAATTTTTGGCAATATGACCAACAATGTTGCATTGGAAACAAGTTCTCGTTTCTTTCATCTGATCAGCAATCTTCATCTCTTCTTGCTTCTTCGCAAGGAATTCTTTGTTCGATTGTCTCTAGAATTCTTTCTTTTCTTCTTCTTCTGATGAACTACCTGAAACAAATGTCATCTTTGCTTTAAAATCACGAAGATATTTTTCATTTTTCTGTTTTTCTGTTGGAATAAAACCAAGACCTTTCTTTTTGAAATTACGGTTAGGGTTTGATTTCTTGTGAAAACCAGAACCAGAAATGTAACCTTTTTTCTTGTTTAATCTTTGTTGTACTCTTGAGGTGTATTTTTTAGGTTTATCATTAAGATTTAAATCTTTTATTTCAGAAATGTTAATTTATGTAATTTTAAAAACCTTTTTTATCATCTCAGTTTTTACACCTCTTATTAGAAATTCCTCATCAGAATATAATTTGTCGGAATCATTCAAAGTATATGCTACTTTAAACGTTTCACCATTCAAATTAGATTTTGATAACAAGAATTCTTTGTTGTAAACCCTTTTAACTGAAGATTTTGAACTGTTGACTGTCGAACTCGAACTTTCAGAACCAGACTTTGACTCTGACTCTGACTTTGACTCTGATTTTGACTCCAACTTTGACTCCTCAATTTCATCTCTATCCAACACCTGATCGACAACTTTCTTTATTAACTCAGACTCATGATCAATATCAGATGATGTAAACGTGACATCTATATTTTCTGGCAAATTGACTGACGACTCCGACTCCTATTGTAAGTTTGTAGCCTTTGGACTCTTTCAGAATTTGGATTTCTGGGCAAATATCCATTTTCAAACGGGGGTGGACACTTGTTATAACTAACACCTTGTTTCTTACCAGAAGTATTCTCCTTAGTATCCTTCTTCTTTTCAGTCTTCTCTTCTGAAATCCTTTGTTCAGAAACTTTTTCAGCATTCTTTTCTTCAGTTACTTCATCCTCTTCAAATGCCTTCATTCCTTCAACGGTTGGATAAATCCTGTCAATGACATAAGAAGTACATGAGTAACTTTTCAACAAACGGTTTACTCTTTCAGTCTCAATTCTTTGCAATTCCAGCTTTTGTTCAAGCACAGCACACTTCTCAATGTAGTTGTTCACCACTTTTTGCTCCGTCATAAAAGCACCCTGAAGTGTCTTCATAGCTGTAGCTTGTTCTTCACTTGTTTGATTATACTGGTTCATAGCTTTGTTCAACACATCATAAGATTCCTTCAAACTGTTTAAGTTGTAAATCAGTGTACTGTTTTGCCTTTTTATGGCTTCACAGTTGTCACACTTTACTGGAATCTTTTTAGCATCAACATCTTCACCAACTTTGAACTTTGGTACTTCCTTTTTCTTTTGTCTTATCACTGGAATAGTTTCATCATCACTGCTCACTGGAGTCTTGACCTTTTTCTTCTTCTTTTTAACCTTTCCATCTTCACTGTCACTTTCAGCAATCAGTTTCATATCAGCATCGAATTTTCTCGCCCAATACTCAGTATCATCATCACTATCCTCTTCAACTCGAGCAAAATACGCTTTGTGATTTGAATCTTTGTCTGGAATATAATCATCCCAATTTAAATTTGCCCAGCTAACCCCTTCAGGTAACTTTTCGTCATCTTGATCTATTATCAAGGCACTACCATCAGCTCTCTTTGATGAATCTTGATTAACCACACAAGCTCTCTTTCCAGAGTCTTCAATCACATTCCTTCCATGTACAGTTTGTGCTTAATGTTGATGTTGTTGAGAATGCTGCTGAGCAACTTGATGGTAGATGGCTTTTCGGTAGTAATCATTGTTATTGTTAAAAGGATTCTGAGCTCCACTTGCTTCACGATTGGTGCACTCTCTCTTGAAGTGACCCTTCTCCCTGCAACGAAAACAAGTGACTTTAGATTTCTCAAAACCTAAAGTAGAAACACCAGCCTCACGAAGATCATCTCTTCCAGTGATTTGCTTGAATTTCTCAGCTCTCCTCAACACACTAGCCAAGCACCATTTTATGTCCTTTAGTTCCATCTCTTCAGCATCGATCTGGTCGTAATCTCACGAAGATCATCTCTTCCAGTGATTTGCTTGGATTCCCGATTCGACCTGCAACAAAACTACCATAAGATTCAAGAACAGTTCCCAATAAAGACATGTGACTCTTAGCAATTTCTGCTGAATAGGCTTCATCATTTTCCAGATTCAATACAATATTGCATTGTAGCTTCTTTCCATTTTTTGTTGTTGAAATGTTCGGGTCAAAGGATGGATATGATGAAAAACTTGTGTTGCTGCTTGATCCTTTAGAAGAACTTTCAGATGGACTATTTGCATTAAATGCCATTTGAACCTTCGGTGACATGTTGGTGGATTTATCACTAACACCACCTTTGTAGTAAAGACCGATGTCTTGTTCTCCGTTGAAATCTTTCATCCTAATAACTTTTCTCTGCTCCATCTCTTGAGCTTCAATCTTTTCAATAAACTTGCTCAGTGTCAAATCTTTAAAACCTTTCTTGTTTCTGAGCATCATGAGATAAGTACCCCACGTTTCATACGGTAACGCATCTGATAATTTTTCAATCAATTCCTCATTGTCTTTATTGATGTTCAATCTTTTCATGTTGGCCAGCAGATTGCAATATCTCTCGATTATCTGCTTTGTGTTCTCATTTTTCAATCCTCGGAACAAATCAAACTCTTTTTTCAGTAATGACTTCTTGTTCTGGACCATTTCCTCACTGCCTTGAAACTTTGACTTTAACGCTCTCCAGATTGAATAAAACGTTCCATTATGTTGTAATAGAACTAGAATGTCTTCTTTAACTGCTTGTTGAATCAGACTTAACATCATCTTCTCATCTTTGTATCTCTTCCAGTTTTCAGCACTAAGATCTTTAATCGGAATTTTCTCTTCATCGTCATTCATCGGTCTAACATATTTTGTCTCGACATTTTCCCATGCATCTAGATAATTGGCATGCACCCAATTTTCAAACTTTTCTTCCCAACTCTTGTACTCCTCGATGTTCATGAGTTTCGGAGGTTTCTGCATCGTACCCGTTTCATTTTCCAACATCGTGTTTTGAGCAATAGTCATCGGGGTAACCGGGGTAACAAATGTGTTGTAGAAACCTTCGTCCATGATTCGGTTTTTCAAATGAGCTATATCACCTTTTAAAAATACCCGAAACAAACAAACAATCAATTTAAATGGATAGAATACGAAAAAAAATGTGACGATTGAATCGATCTAGGACTCGTGTCGAAGACTCGCAGACTGACTAAACTCCAAATCGTGCAAACTGAGTGAATGGGCTGAGTGAATTGATTCAATTTGGCCGAATAGAATCGCATGGGCTGACATGCTTGAATGTTGATTGGGCCGAGTGTATGACTTGGGCCGAGAATTTGTTCAACAATTAATATTCACAGGACTTTAATCAAAAGCCGACAAGCACTATCTTTGATTACTAACCAATGACCTTTGATCAGATCACATGCAAAGTGACTCCCGTATTTTTTTAAATTGGCTGACAACAATTTATACCAAAACAATTCTATTGGACCTCGAAAAAAAATGTCAGACAACAATATTAGTCAACATTCACATAGGCTTTTATACAATTTCCAACAACTTTAACTTTTCAACACAACTGATTGGGCCGAGAATTTTTGTCAGATCACATGCTCTTGTATCAAACAATTTGGCCACCCAACTTTATCACATGCAATCTTGAAAATTGTCCAACAATTTTAAATGTTTGCTCAATTCTGATTGTTCACATGCACTATGCCTGACAAATATTATCAAACCAGGCAAACTGAACTTCAATTTACGAGACCCGAAAAGATAATATCACATGAATTTTACAGTGAACTTTAACTCTATAAACGATGTAATCACATGCATAATCTGATCATCCGATACAACCTCGTGCAAACTAACACAAGACACGAGATTTCTTTTTCCAACTACTGACAACTTCGATTAACGTTTCACAAATCTCGATACGTGTTTTCAAGCGAATGTCAGATTCAAGCGGAAGCCGACACGTATTTCAAGCGAAAGTCAGATTCAAGCGGAAGCCGACACGTATTTCAAGCGAAAGACTAGATGACATCAGCAAATACGAACCAATTTCAAGCGAAACACTGATTTGAACCAGATTTAAGTCGATTTTAAAGCTGAAACTTTCCAGGATTTGTTAATATATGATTACGCACAAGATGTGTGAATTTGAGCCGATTTTAACCGTGAAAATTTTTCAATTTTTTGAAAGAAAGTGTAGAAAACAGATATGGTGATGAAAACAGGCTGTTTTTGCGAGATCTCTTCCTCCTGAGCTCTGATACCAATTGTAGGATCGAATTGCGACCTAAATGAGTCGTTCGGAAGAGCTCAAATCCGTTTCAGAGGCGGAAACTAAGAAACAGACGTGAAAACAGCTTGAGTTACACTTTAAACCTCTTGTATATTGATTTTACAACTATTACATTCAAGAGAAATACCGGCAGCACTTCGGTATCAAATCTGAAAATCGTTACAAATGAAATGCATGAACCACCTATATATAGCCTCTTGCTTTCGCTTGAATATGATAGAAATAGCTCAAGCGAAACCTCACATTTGACTTTCAAGCAAAACCTATATATATAACTTCAAGCGAAACCTATACCTAAAGACCATTTCAAACGAATCCTCAAATCTGCTTCGTCTTCTTGTGTAGGTGATGCAATAATGATGTCATCTTGTTGATGTCATCATTGTATAAGATGACATCATGCTTAATTTGATCCGCAACGTAAACCGGAATCGATATAAGATGAAGACGACAGATGTATGCACCAACAATCTTGAGTTAGGAGTTGTAGTTTTCGAACTCAAAATCTGGAGACACTATCTTTATGGCACGAAGTGTGTGGTTTTCACAGACCACAAAAGTCTCCAGCACATTCTTAATCAGAAGGAACTGAACATGTGGCAACGAGGCTGGGTTGAGCTCTTAAACGACTACGATTGCGAGATCCGCTACCATCCTGGTAAGGCTAATGTCGTAGCCGATGCGCTTAGTCGAAAAGTGCGAGTTAAGCTTCATTCTGTTCGAACTCTATCTGATATTCAAACTTGTGTCTCTCAAGCTCTGCAAATTTGTGTTGCAGCGAAAGACAATGGGTTATTATATTTCAAGGATCATTTGTGGATTCCGAAACAGTACGATCTTCGCACTTTAGTGATGGAAGAATCTCACAAGTCTCGATATTCTATCCATCCTGGTGCTAACAAACTGTACAAGGATCTTCGTACTCAGTATTGGTGGCCTGATATGAAGAAGGAGGTTGCCTTGTATGTATCAAAATGCCTAACTTGTCTCAAAGTCAAGGCAGAACATCAACGACCATCTGGATTGCTTGTATAACCAGAGATACTGGTTTGGAAGTGGGAGAACATCGCTATGGATATCATCACTAAGTTACCGCGTACATCTAAAGGTCACGATGCTATATGGGTTGTTATCGATCGATTAACGAAGTCAGCTTATTTTATTTCGATTCGCGATGATCTATCTGCTGATAAACTAGCAAATATTTAAGTTGATTTGATTGTATCTCGACATGGTGTTCCTTTGGATATAATTTCTGACCATGATGCTCGATTTTCATCTCATTTTTGGAAGACCATGCAATCTACTATGGGTACCCAACTAAATCTAAGCACTGCTTATCATCCCCAAACAGATGGACAATCCGAAAGGACGATTCAAACTTTGGAGGATATGCTTAGAGCATGTGTGATAGACTTTGGTGGTAATTGGGATTCTCATCTTCCGTTGATCGAGTTCTCTTACAACAATAGTTATCATGCTAGCGTTAATATGGCACCGTTCGAAGCTTTATACGGTCGAAAATGTCGTTCACCTGTCTGTTGGAATGAGATCGGTGAAGCTCAGCTTACTGGACCTGAGCTCATTCGGGAAACAACAGACAAAATCAAGAAAATTCGCGATAATCTTCTGATAGCCAGAAGCCGTCAAAAGAGTTATGCGGATATGCGACGCAAGCCCTTAGAATTTCAAGTCAGAGACCGTGTCCTACTCAAGGTATCACCTTGGAAGGGAGTGGTGAGATTTGGAAAGAAAGAAAAACTTGCACCTCGATATGTTGGACCATTTAAGATTGTTGAAAGAATTAGAAAGGTTGCCTATCGACTAGAGCTACCTCCAGAGCTTGGAAATATTCATCCGACTTTTCACGTGTCCAACTTGCGAAAGTGTTTAGCTGATGCTAATCTTCACATTCCACTTGACGAAATTCAAGTTGATGAAACGATGCACTTTGTTGAGAAACCCGTGGAGAAAATGGACCGTGCTGTCAAACAGTTGAAGAACAAGCGAATTCGATTAGTCAAGGTTCGCTGGGAATCCAAACGTGGCCTAGAGTTTACATGGGAACGTGAGGACCAAATGAAGGCGAAATATTCGCATCTGTTTTCACAAGTTTCCTCTAAATAAAATTTCGGGATGAAATTTCCTAAAGTAGGGGAGACTGTGACAGCTGTGCTCTGTAATTGATGTATAATGTAAAACAATGTTTTTTGGTGTTAATATATGTGTATTTGTGTTTGTTGATTTTACGTTTTGATTCGAGTTTGATTTCAAGCTTTAAATCGCTTTCTGGAAGGTTACACGCAAACTGGTGCGTAAACGCAGTCAATTTAACGCGACAAACACTCCGGAATAGTGACATAGGCTTAACATACCTTAAATAACCTAAACATAACTTAGAAATAAGTTTTGGAAGGTTTGGTGTGTTGAAACAAGTCTATTCGATCGCAGGGACTATTTGTGTCAAACTGCGAAAGTATGCCGTTCGTTCTGTAACGAACATTCTATAACTTGATCATAAGTTAAACATACCCTAAATATCCTTTACATAGCTTAGAAATAGGCTTTGAGGGGTTTGGTATGCGAAAATAAACTTATTTGATCAAAAGGGACTAAAAGCGTCAAAAAGTGCATAAGTTTGCATTTTCGCGCATATCTTACATTCTGAATATATCTGGACATCCAAAAATTTATGTAATCACTAAAATATTTAATTTTAGTGATTGACATGATAAAATTCCATTCATCGTGTAATTTGGATAGTTTTTGCGTCCGTTACGACTTTCGTCGTAATTAACCGAATAACGCAACCGTACGACCAAAAGAACCGACATCCGAGATGTTTTTGAGCATATTTTAAGTTCCCTATACTTTAACTTCATTTTAGAGCTTTGAAATGGGGTTAACGGGGCTTAAACGTGTCAAAAATGCATCGAAAACCAAGTTTTGGGCTTGCAGGGGCTAAAAGTGTCAATCTGTCAAAGATGTCAGGCGGACCGCGTAAGCTGAGGAGTATTATTACGCGGGGCGCGACAGACCTTCAGACAGAAACATTGAATCTAGTCATTTGGGCTGGTTTTGATGGTTTTAACCCCAGGTTTTTGCACTCTATGGACTGGTATTTGAGTACCCCTTGTATTCTAAACCATGTGCCCAAGTGTAAGGCCTAGATTGAAGCTCAATTATCGAGGAACGATCCTAACGGTTCTTCGAAATCTCTAACTACCCAAGCTTTCTCATTCTTGCAACTCACAATCTGATTCAATCTGCTCTAAGTTGGAGTTTACACTTCATACCTAAGCAATTTGAATCAAGATTTCCTAGCTTGGACCGGTTGTAAGTATTCTTTCGTGGTTTTATTGCTTTTCAAGCGTGAAAGTAAAGCAGTGTTTGACTTTCTGCTTTGACCAGTCTATGGTCAACATGAAGTTCGTTTGAACTTCGCAACGTGAGCGTAATCACGATGGTTATAGTCCCTTGTGACTATACCTACTGATTACCACGTTATTTAGGCATAGTGACGAGTCATAGTTTCGGTCAAAATACGCGTTTATCGTATTTTGCAACCAAACTATTCTTGGGTATCAAAACCCTTTTTTTATATCAAACTTGTTTTCTAATTTCGTTAAACATGTTTTAACATGTTTAACTCGTTACTTTTAGTTTAGTGCTTATATGGGGTCGTAAGATAAGCGGTCTAAACAACCGCTTAGACTTTCGAACCTGACCCGTTTGGTTGATCATTAGGATCCGACCAAACATATTTTATGACCGTAGTTGTATAGGGAATAACCTTCCGAGGTTATACCTTATGGTCACTTCGTTTAGTTAGTTGTATAATAGGTAATTTATATGCCTTAGGAAAATGACCAAAATGCCCTTTTTACACATAATTTCATTTTAAGCATATGTAAACTAAATTTTGACATCTAAACTGATTAGATAACATTATTAGATATGTTAAGGCATATAATACTTGTCATAGGACTAGTTAAGCGGTCCGGACGCGTTTCACGTGAACGACGCGTTAAAGTAGCGTAAGCTACCTAAACGAGTCGTAATGGGTCGTAAGCACTTAGGTTAGGTTTCGATTTAGTATGTAGGCTTTGTTAAACCATGTCATATGAGTTCCAATACTCATTTGGTTTACAAAACCTCATCGTATCCGATCTTCCGATTTAGGTCCGGTTTATTAACATAGTTACCTATATTAGTTGCCGATTGATTTTCGTGATCCCTCTAGGTTTGCTTGTTTGTTATTCAAGACTTCTAAGCATTCTCATGTGAGTACATAGTTCCCCTATTTTACTGTTTTCGATTGTTTTGGGTTGATTCAAATGTGTTAAATAATTTCGATGTTTTTTAACGATGGTTTCGAAAATGATTAAAATGGTTTATATTAAATTAATAACGATTTTGATAATATGAATAAACTTGTTGGGCGTAATTATGTAACAAATAACATTCATTAGTTTTGGCCAAACCTACCAGTATTAGGTTATGGTACCATAGGATCTGACAAATCCCGTTATCAGACTGCACCCATGGTTATGTGTGGGTTAGGTGGGTAACGACTGAATCTGTGATTGCTAACTTACCCTTTGGTGGTTTGTTAATGCGGGATTGGCGATAATCGAGTTGCGAAGGTTTGGATGTTATTAGCGAGGTGACCAAAAGTAGTTTTCACAATTAAAACAAGAATGATTTAAACGATTGAAGCGATTTTAACGAGTTAAACGATTTGGGTAAACGATTGGTTTTCGTTAGTGTTTAGATAACGGGACGGGTGTAATGTGATGAAAATATGGTAGATACGCCGCTGGTACTTCTTATATATAAGTGTTTTCATCATATTACATACCGTGGCGCTATTTAGTTCACTTGGGTAAACGATTTTGAAACGATGTCACACAGCGATGTTTTCTAAATAATATAAACCATACGAGTTTTGTTAACGAGATGATTTACAATTTGGTTTCTTAAATAAATGTTTTGGGTTAAGAATCATGGCTACGAGATTTTATAAGCTATAACCATCTTGATTTGAGTTGGTTATTTATGTTGCAATACTATACACTTTTCAAAACAAGGTTTTAAAGTTTTGACTCTTATAGTCTAATAAAGTATTGCAACATGAAAACGAGCCATGAATCCGATACTCTCATAAAACCTATGTGCCCGCTAGCATTTCTTTGCTGACTTTGTTTTTACATATGTTTCAGGTGTTGATGAATGATGTTGATTGCTAGGATGCATGCTCACATAGGATCTGGACAAGGCCTTACTGACTTAATAACGATGATAGTATATGTTTAACTTGTTGTTTTAACTTGAAGACAATGTGAATATTTAATAATTCAATAAATCGAAACTTTGTGAATCCATGGTTGTGAAACAATGATTCTGTTGCTCCACTCCCCGACGTTTCCGCCGTGATTTGTTGTTTTAACGCGGTCGGGGTGTGACAGCGGTCAACTCTTAGATTTGCAGAATCTTGATAGTACAGCAAAGAGTTGACCACGAGGCCGTGTCCAAAGGCCACGGGGTCGTGTGGGGCCCTCTTCTAACAGCTACAATTAATGAAGGAAGAGAAGAAGGTGGCCACGGACTGTGCCCAGTGGACACGGGGCGGTGGCTGGGGCTCTGTTTTGACTATAAATAGGGGTGCTTCGTTTACCTCTAAGGCATCCCTTGGGAAACCACTACTCTCTCACTTTGCCACCACTCCACTACCACTACAACACCAACACCAACACCCACCACCATCATCTCTCTATCATCATTAGAGTTTGTAGTAGTCTCGGGATCCAAGATTGAATGTAAGAGTTCTTGTCAATCAAAAGCCATGCTTGGCTAATCTCTTACATCACTTGGTGAAGACAAGTCTTTAATGTATTACTTTTGATTTTTAATCTTTCAGCACTTTTTAATTGGGTATGTATTAATTACTTTAATAACTAGTTTCTTATATTGAAAGTGAATTTTCTTTACCATTTCTTGGTGATGTCATTGATTTGCTCATTTGTGTCTTTACGGTCTATATAAAGCGTGTTAACTAACTGGAAGGGGGTTAGGACGGTGGTTTGGTAAAGTTCTTGTCCGTTCAGTGTATAGATCGTGCGAGGACTTGGTTCAAGCTTATTAGGACCTCCTTCAATGCCCCAAAGGTATTGGATGGCGGGGGTGTGAATAGCTTGAACCCCTCATATGTAAACTACTATTAAAATATTAAACCAGCTTCTTGGGATTGTATCTTTGCTAACTCAAACCACTTAGCCGAGGGTAACCACACCTTCAAAAGAAAGGCCTACCACTTTTCGCATTAATAACTTATTTAATTATCTTTCAATTTTCCAACCCTTTGGGATTGTATCCCTACTGACTCAAACTACTGGGTTAAGGGTAATGTCACCTTCAAAAGAGGGGCCTACTACTATAACTAAGATAATCTCTTAAAAAGTTCGAAAGTGAGAAAATCATCAAAGGGTACATTAAAGATGAGTTGGATCCAAGTGATTCTATCTTGTCTATTTGTTTTTCATCTTATTTATCTTTTTAATTTATAGATTTATTTTCAAGTTTGAAAACTTTTCTCAAAAATTTAGATCGATTAGACGTTGACAATAAACCGGTATTAAAAGCTCTTGTGTCCTTGGATGACCTCGGTATCTTACCAACGCTATACTACGCTCGCGATGGGTGCACTTGCCCAAGTGTGTGTTTAGTGTTAGTATAATATCGTGTTTTATAAATTTAAAACTTGACTAATCCGTAAAACGAACTTAAAATATTAATAAAATCATATCACGCTCAACGCACACCAAGGTTTTGGCGCCGTTGCCGAGGACACAAGGATTTTAAGAAAGTTTAAAATAAACGGCCTAATTGTTTTTAGCATTTTTTTATTTTTTAGGATTTTTCTTAATTTTTCAAAACCTGCAGAACTCAGCACGGGCCGTGCCCATCATCATTACTGGCAGTTTTTGTTTTCTGAGTTACAGCAGAGTGACCACGGGCCGTGGAGGTGTACCACGGGGATGTGATGATCTCCCCAGTAACTAGGGATCCAGAAAACAACAACTGTAACACGACCACGGGTCGTGGTCATTGAGCACGGGGCCGTGGTAAGAGTTGTAACCAACATTTCTTTTTTGTTTTGATCGTAGGACTTATAACTCAATTGAAGGGCCTTAAAACTCTACGCGGTGCATGAGCTCCAGTTCTAATAAAGACATTAAAGAACATCTTGACGAACCCGAACGCTTTCGAAGACAAAGACTAAAATCCAAGAATCAAGAGAAAGCTTCGGGGGATCAAATCCCGATTGCGGATCAACGTACCCTAATGGATTACCTACGGCCCACGGTCGGTAACCTCGGAGCCGCCATCAACGCACCGAACGTCGATGCCAGAACTTCGAACTTCGGCTGCATTCGATCCAAATGCTCCAAAATTTGGCAACATTCCATGGCCTACCCGATGAAGATCTCCATTTACATATCACCAACTTTTTTGAAATATGTGACACTTTCCGGATCAATGGAGCATCAACGACGCCGTCCGCCTATGAATGTTCCCATTTTCACTAAAAGACCGAGCCAAGGCTTAGCTCAACACCCTCCCAAGTGGTTCGGTAAACACTTGGGATGAACTTGCCCAAAAAATTTTATATAAGTATTTCCCGCCTTCTAAAACCGCTAAATTAATGAATGAAATAAATACATATTCACAAGAGGATGGGGAATCCTTATATGAAACTTGGGAAAGATTCAAGGAGCTATTGAGGAAATGCCCTCATCATGGTCTCGTAGTGTGGCAACAAGTATTCGCTTTCTATAATGGATTATTGCCACACACGAGACAAACACTTGACTCAAGCTCCGGGGGACTTCTAGGTAATAGAGGCCCAAATGAAATCTATAATCAAACTGAGAAAATTGCTCAAACCAATTTTCAATGGCACACCCCCCGAGGCTCAAAGTTTATTGCCCCGGGCGCCCATAAAGTAGATGAGAACACCTCTTTACAAGCCTAAATTGAGGCCCTATCCTCAAAAATAAAAAAATTGGAAATGGAAAAAACGGCCTCGGTTTGGGCTTGTGAAGGGTGTGGTGGGCCACATGAAAATTGGAGTTATATGAAAGAAATGGAAAACCAAACGGAAGGGGTAAACTACATTCGTAATCGACCAAGACCGTCGGGTCCCCAAACGGGTACCTACAACCAAGGTTGGCGTAACCACTCTTGTTGGAACCTAGAGGTTTATTCATAGAGGGTTGCATAAGTTTAGGGATTGAAATGTAATGTTTTGTATTAATATATGTTTTGGGTCGAACTTGTGTAGTTTAGCTCTAGATGGTTTCGAGTGGGCCTAAGGGTTTCTACCCAATATGTTAGTATTTAAGTAAACCTCAAACATGTGTTTGAGGTTGATTAGTTTGTGCGAAAGAGAGAGGCCAGCTAAAACCTTGTTGAAGTCTTGTGTCTCTCATCGTGATTTGGTGAATGCAAAGAACTTCTGGTTTGTTTTGATTTATACTGTTTTGGTTATTATTTGTTTATTCTTGAATCAACTTGTGATTGGATTCCGCACTCTCACAAGTCTCGTTTGATATCATTGAAAGATCCTCTCGGAACTTACAATTGGTATCAGAGCCAAGAAACCAATTCTTGATTTGGTTCATATCTTTCAGCTTTAAGAAGGCCTTATTTATTACTAATCTTGTTTTGCTAGTGTTTGTTTTGCAGCAATTTCTAGTTTAATTGTGCTTTCTTATTACGGAACCTTCAAACTTTTCTCGCAATATTACATCAAAAGTGCTGATTTTGGTTTGTGTGATTCCAGAAAAGTGTTTGCAGATTTGTTGGAAGTTGTTGGGGATAAAAATTCAAAGATTTCAAATTCTTTGAATTTTGGAAGGTGCTGGAAATCAGGGATTACGAGTCTTTTTATCTCACAATCTATTTTGCAAGGTCTCGACTCATAATCAGCCCGTCTCGACTCGGAACTAGCCATTCTCGAGTTGTCAATTTTTCAGTCTCGACTCGTAACAATCAGTCTTGACTCGCAACAAAATGGTCTCTACTCGCATTCACACTCCCGTATCGACTCAACAGTGACTGGATTCCTAGGTCTCGACTCGTAAAAACAGTGGTCTCGAGTTGTAACTTTCTGACTCGAAACCATCAGTCTCGACTCGAAACAAGGCTTTTGCTATTCTTGGTCTCGACTCGCAACACTCGTCTTGACTCAAGACTTTAACACTCGCAATCGTGGTTTCGACTCACTGTCTCGACTCGAAATGACAATCTGCAACGTGAATTTGAACCTTGGACTTTGGACTTGACAATTAATTAATCAGTTAATTAATCAAATAATTGAGAAACATGATAAAAAATAAGCAAAGTGTTGACTTGGCAGCCATGAAAAAACATCAAGAGTTAGATTCTATCATTGGGACCACCACTCATGTTCCCAGGCTGTTAGATGGAAATGACTTCCCTGAATGGAAGTGGCATTTTGAACAGCATGTAAAGGTCAAGGATGCCAAGATTTGGCGAAGCAGTTTAAAAGGTCCTAGGGAAATCACAATGGAACGAGAAGGTGAACCGGGTGTGAAAGTGAAGAAACCTCTTAATTTGTATACCGAATATAACTTCACTATTGTTGAAGAAGATGACAGGGCATTTTCCTAGCTGACCATGGCTCTTGGTCCAGACATTGCCATCGGATTTCGCACTTGCAAATCAGCCAAAGAAATGTGGGAAGCTTTGATAGATGTCTATGAAGGTAATGAAGACATGATAGAGAGTCGAAGAAATTTGCTGAGTCGGAACTTCAACAATTTCAACCATATTGTTAGGACCGGTTTGACTCCGAAATGATTGCTAAACGAACGTGAAACGTGCGGAATCTGTACACGAACGCGACCGAAACACACAAGACGTAATATAAACGTGATTCTATTTACAAATCTGAAACGTACAAAGAACCTTGAATCACTTGGAGTACTTTCTCTCTCTAGAATCTAAGCTCTCCAAATGTCAAATGTGCAAAAGTCTAAAATGATTTAGCTTGAAAGCTATATATAGTGATGTTGATTTAGCTTGAAATGACACATGCTACTTTCAAGCTAAATCATGATTTCCCTTGAAATGACATGTGACACTTTCAAGGTAAATCACCACTTTCAAGCTAAATTACCTTATACACTGATAATCCTATTACATGATACAAGACGAAGTCAATAGACATAGTGCACTAACAGACTCCCCCTTGGATATTGACGAAGTCTTCAGTGACTAATCTTCAATATGACACATCTTCAGTCTTGATCATTCTGCCTTCTCTTTCAAGTTGTAACAATATAATCATCTTTCAATCTTTATCTTCTCCATCAGCTTCAGGCTCCCCCTTTCATCAAGCTTCCGTGCTATGGGATCGATGCCTAGCTTTTCCATCTACAAGCTCCTCTTCGCTTCAAGCTTGTCTTCAGACTCCCCCTTAGACTTTGCTCTCAGGATCGTAGTCTGGAATATCTGCAATCACTCTAACATTCATAAATACAATGTTTTCGTATTATCAATCAATCTTCTCTAATCCACTTCCCCCATCAACAAACTTCATTGATTTAGCAGTATTAAAGAATCCAACTCCCTCACAGTTAATCATCCAAGTTCAAGCTAATGACCTTGGAGATATCACACTGTTTTTGATTTTTTTTATTTTAATTCAAGTTTCAATTTAATGAACTTGTTTTGTTTTCAGAAACACAATCAGCTTACTTAGATTTTGAAACTCAGTTCTCAGACATCAGTTGTCGAAAATAAAGCAGAAATCAAAATCTTTTTGTATTTTCTGAAAATATAAAGCAGTAAAGAAATATGTACAAACATATTTACAGACAATATTTTTTATTGAGTATGCGTCAGAGAATCATATCAGTTTATGACAAGTCACAAGTACCGTTGAGCTTAAATCACATTATGCATTAAACAATTCACTTAGATTGTCGATATACTGTTCCACTTAAATTTTCATACAAACTTCAACTAATTCAGGATACGAATTAAATGTTTTAAGTACTTAAACTCATTCATGTGTCCCACCTCTTGAATATACTCCCGTATCCAGAATCCCAATAATCAGTCTTACAGGTGAGTATACTACAATGATATCTTTATATAAATTAGGTATGCGAGGGCCGAGGGATCTCAGATCGATACTTCCGTATACGCAGAGAGATATCAGCTTCGACTTTACGGTATGTCCCCTTTAGAGGATCTTTTTGTTTACAACAGCAGCGGCTATCAATTTTATTGTTTCATCAGCATGCTGAGGGTTTAATGCTATGTTTCAAGCATTGCAGAAAGTATTATTCGAGGACTAGGTCAGAACTACCGTTCAGCAGAAGTCCCGGAATAATACCCTAGACATCATTGAGTATAAAGACCTAGAATATCAGATTATGAGACCTTTCAAACGAGATTTCAGGGGTTACCTATATATCCAAGTAGTGTTCCCCACAAAATAAGCAAGTTTGAATTTAGATTTATATCCCGAAAAAGTTTACTAAGTGTATAAAAATCTACCGACACATCCACGGTGAGATCGTTTAACACATTTAACTTTCCAATTCTTTAGCGTACTGTAACCATCTACTGATGTACTATCATTTCCTCTTTTTACGCAAAACTCAATTTTTTTAATTTTATCATGTTTTTGGTTTTTTCAAATTTTTCAAATGTTTTTGTATTTTCTAACAACATTACTCCCCCAAAAATGCAAAATCATATAAAGAAAATTTTACAACCAACACTGATAGCTTTGTCTCGCCATCCATTTTCTGCTTCACATGCACTGATTTGCAGAAAATATAACATACCCCCATGATTTACAACACATTGATCTTAACAGTTTGAAAACCGTTTTTCAATCTGATGAAAGTAATCATGTTTGTTCAGCCGTGAGGGTTTCGGCATATTCAATCAACACATATTTTTATATTTTTGAATATTTGACAAAAATTAAAAACAAACATATTTTTGGTTTTTCAAAAAAAAAAATTTCAATTTTTAGGATTTTTGAAATATTGTTTATTTATTTACAGAAAAACATATAAACTTCCTGTTTCAACCAGCACAGGATCCAACAGCCTCCTCTCCTTGTTGTGCCAGGCTGCTCCAACCTCCATTCTCACAATCTTCAGATTTGTTGAGCACCTGCACATTCAGACTACTTGATTACTTGAACAATTTAGCCCAGGTCTGTTGAACCTTAGGCATTTCAACACAATAATTTTCATTCAATGCTGGAAATTCTTTGTCATTTTTCACAAAGACTTTCTCAATTTTAACTTCAACTTTCTCATCTTTTACCAAATCAACTTGTTTCTTAACAGACCATGTCTGACCTTTTGGTGTACCTCGTTTGTAAATATGTGAATCTTTTTGAACATTTTGATTTTGAACAACAACTTTTGGTTTCCAAAACTCTTGAGGTTTTGTCATATCAACTGTGGTTTTCCAACTATGTGTTGTTCTAAATCTGGGTGTGTGAGAATTCCAAGTCTGTCTAGAATCGAACCTATACGGGTTTGACTTCCAATTTTGATTCGAAGCAAACTTGTTTGTGTTGTACCTCCAAGTTTGTTTTGAATCAAATCTGGTTGACCTTTGTCTCACATTCTCAGATTTTTGTTTCTCAGCATCAATCTTCTTTTTGTCAACATCCACAGATTTTAGATTAGGACACTTGCGTGCAAGATGTCCTTTTTGATCACATTTGAAACATGTTCTCATGGACACATCTTTGACCTGTGGTTGTTGCTTTTTCTTTTTAGCAAAGAACTCATCATTAGACTATCTCATTTTGAGTTCTTTTTCTTTTTCTAAACTGCCTCCTTGAACAAAACTCATTTTTGCTTGAAAATTCGGCGTCTCGTTTTTGTTCCAATGTTGTTTCTTCTTATAACCCAACCCAGCCTTCATGTTCTTCTTTTTGAAACCAGGTTTGTTATACGAACCTCTATGACTCTTACCGACAAACTTTGAAATTTCAGACTTCTCAATCTCAACCATTTTGAAAACTTTATCAACCTTTTCTGAAATCACATTCTGAATCGGGAAAACAACATCTAAGAACAATATGTCCGATCCAATCATGGTATAAACCAATCCTTTTGAATCATCATTCAAACTTTCCTTGGATTTTGTATTTTTCAGATAACCATCATGAAGATTTCCTTCATCTTCATCCTGTGATTCAGATTTACCTGTAACAACTGACTCTTCTTTCAACACACTTTCAACGACTTTACCTACCACCCCTGAATCATTAGACTCATCAGATTTGGAATAGGTTATGTCAATGTTGTCTGACAATTGATCTACCATGTTGAAAGCTTTTTCGACCTTTTCCTCATCATAAAATGCAAATTTTCCCGGTGGTGGAACTTGATGAAACTCTGAGCCAATGCCTTTCTTGTTCTGCTCAGACTCACCATCACCCAGTTTTATATTGAAAATTCGTTCAAGCACATATGACGACACGTGGTAACTCTTTAACTTGTTGTTATCTTGTTCTAAATCAGCAATCTGTCGCTTTAACTTAGCAACATCCTCAATATAGGAATTAACAACATCTTGTTTTATGGCATACATTCGTTTAAGCTCTTTGGTTGTTTCAGACATATAATTCATTCTTGATTGAGCATATTTCATTTCGTCTTTTGCTTTATCATATGACTCTTTCGTAATGTGATATGATAATTTCATTGAGTCATATTCCTTTTTCATTTCTTGACAAGCAATTTCTTTTTGTTCACATTCATTTGTCATTTTCAAAACATTTTCTTTCAAAACTTCATTTTCTTTCTCTAATTTGTTCCATTTTTCTGAAAGTTTTTCATCATTTTCTTTAAAAACTTTTTCTTTTTCTAGCATTTCTTTGCATTTTTCTTTGAAAATCTTTTCAATTTTTGTAAACTCAAGATCTCTTGTTCTAAATTGCTCATCTTTTTCAGTACAAGCTCTGCACGGTTCCATGCATTTCTTGCACTGATCAATCTGTTTCAATTTTTCAGAATCAGAATTTACCTCAGTGATTGGCACTTCGGTGTTTTCAGCAGCTTTTGTCTGCTTCTGATCAGCATTATTCAACATTTCTTCAACAGTGACTTCATCACCAACATTATCAGCTTCCTCATTCTCATTCTTTTCTTCTTTCTTCACCTCTTCTTCAATCTGCTGTTCTTCAGTAACAGCTTTCTCAACCTCTTCATTCACAACAACTTCTTCACTTTTGATTTCTTTCACAGCTTCAACTTCAATAGTTTCTGCTTTAACCTCTTCATCAACTTTCTTCACGTCGTTCACCATTTCTTCAACATTCTTCTTCATCCTCTCCTCATCCCTTTTTCTCATACACGATAACATAGCATATCTGATCTCCTTTTCAAATCTCTTAACGTATGTGTCATCTATCAATACATTTCTATAGTATTCAGCTCTCAACGGGACTTTGAGAAGAACATCATCGAAGATTATGTCTTTCTTGGGAACAACCGGTTCTCCTTCTCTGTTATAATAGCATTCTCTCTTTTTATCCCATCTTTTGCTACCAACAGCCATCTCATACTCCTCCTGCATGTCATCCATTCTGTTGTAGACCACGTTTCTTTCTCTGTAGGTCTTCTCACTTAAGATCTCTTCTCGAGTTTTCTCTTTGATCTCGACTTTTTCTTCATGAACGTCAGTAGTGTCTTTGTCTTTGTTTTCATCTTGAATCTTAGCAACAAAAGCAAACTTTCTTTCTTCTGTCATAGCTCTCCCTTGAGCTGTTTTACGAACATTCTCTAACCGATCTTCTTCTGGACAAACTGTGCTCCAGTCAAATCCTTCATCAGGATAGATTACTGCATATGCTCTTGATTTTTCTCTCGGCTTATCTTCGATCAACTTTGGTTCTTCTCTCCTTTCGATAATAATCATCGTTGAAAGGACGTTCACTCCCTTCACCAACTTCAGAGTTTCTGCATTCTCTTTTGAAATGACCCTTTTGCTTGCATTTGAAGCAGGTCACTTTGGATTTGTCGAATCCAAGCTTTGTTGAAGCACCTCCAAGCGATTGTTTCCCGGTAATCTCCATGTACCTCTGAGCTCTTCGAATACAACTAGCTAAACACCAACAGATGTCAATGAGCTCCATCTCTTCTGGATCAATCTGGTCGTAGTCTTCTTTTGTCAATTCGGAGTTTCCAATTTTGCTAGCTACTAGACCTTCATATGACTCCAAAACAGATGCAAGGAAACTCATTTGTTGTTTAGCTGCATTTATGCTCATTGCAGGAGAATTCTTCAGTTTAAGAGCAATGTTGCACAGAATTTCTTCAGAATCATCAGAATTTGTCTTTGAAGATTAATGATATCCAGAATGATGACTTGTTGACGTTGTTGGTGGTTCTTTTATCTTTTCACCACTAAATGCTGTTTTTGGTGAACCAACGCCTTTATCAGAAAGCACACTGCTTTTGTAGTACAAGCCAACGTTCTGTTGATGTGAAGAATCAGTCATCTTGTTTTGCTTTTGTAGCTCCAGATCATGACTTTCAATCTTTTCAAACAAAGCATCAAGAGTAATTTTATCATACAAAGCATCATTTTTCAAAATAAAAACAAACGTTTGCCACTGATCAACTCGTGGTAACGCTTCAATCACTTTGTCTATCAATTCCTCTCTTGTTTTATTTATCTCTAATCTTTCCAATTCAATTTTAAGATGACAGAATCTCTCAATCATTTGCCTCACCGACTCTCCTTTTATGTTATCAAACAGATCAAATTCTTTCTTTAATAAAGCGATTTTGTTCTTTTTAATCTGTTTACCCCCTTCAGCTTTAACACGTAAATTTTACCAGACAGACTTAGATGACCCGTCATGAGTTAACAAAGCAAAAATATCGTTTCTGATTGCTGACTGGATCAATGCTATCATTCTCTGTTCAGCTCCGTATTCAGCTTTATCTTCTCTGGAAAACTTCTTGAATACTAGATCTTCGCCTTTCTCGTCTTTTGGTTTTTCATAACCATACTCCAAACAGAACCAGCTTTCATGAGCATACGCTTTCGCCCCAGTTGATGAAACGTTCTTTCCACCAGGTATAATCCTCAATGCTATCAAGAGTTGGTGGCTTTGAGTGAGTTCCATAAAAGTTATCATGCTTGATGTTCTCATTGAGCACCTTAGAAATGGTTTTTGGTGTAATATTTGTAGCCTCAGACGATTCGGTTGCGAATGCGTTGAAAAACGTGTTGTAAAATTCCTCAGCCATGATGTAAACTTGACAATCACAAGAAAACAAACAAATACAATCAGTATACACAATATCAAATATCCTGAAACAGACTGATATACAGTTGACGCGAAATAATCTCGACACGAAATTTCACTTTTCAAGCGAAAAAAGAAATTCAAGCGAAATCACTTTGTTTGACCACTCAAGCGAAATCACAAGTTGACCACGAAATCAAAACTCAATAGCTTTCAAACAAAATTTCAAGTTAATCAGTTGAAGCGAAATCAACTGTTAAAACTTCAAGCGAAATCCTAAGATGAATTTCAAGCGAAATCTTAAGATGATGATTTGAAGCGAAATCAAACACTATGCAGTTTCAAGCGAAATCTGATATTATGTACTATCTCAAGCGAAATCAAGACCAAACATCATGTTCAAGCGAAATCTTCAGATTATTCAAGTGAAATCCAGCAGTTATTCATTCAAGCGAAATCTGACTTATAAGGATTTCGCTTGAAATTCAAGCGAAATCTTGCTGTTTGTCAAGGAATCAAGCGAAATCTTGCTGATTGTTACGGATTCAAGCGAAATCTTGCTGATTGCAGCGAAATCGGACACAAAAACTTGAAAATATCCTAATCGACAAGGAATTTTAATCTGAAACTTGGCAGGATTGTATATCAACTGTTTTCGCGCAATATTCTAAAAAATCATCCAATTCGGACCATAGAATCCCAATCAATTTGACGAAAAACCGATCAAATTGTTAAAGAATGAGTAGATGAAGAAAAACTGATGTAATTCAGATCTGAAAACACTGTAATCTGGTACGAATCTTGTTGTTTGATCAACGCAATCGAGCTCCTGCTCTGATACCACTTGTTAGGACCGGTTTGACTCCGAAACGATTGCTAAACGAACGTGAAACGTGCGGAATCCGTACACGAACACGACCGAAACACACAAGACGTAATATAAACGTGATTCTATTTATAAATCTGAAACGTACAAAGAACCTTGAATCACTTGGAGTACTTTCTCTCTCTAGACTCTCTCTCTAGAATCTAAACTCTCCAAATGTCAAATGTGCAAAAGTCTAAAATGATTTAGCTTGAAAGCTATATATAGTGATGTTGATTTAGCTTGAAATGACACATGCTACTTTCAAGCTAAATCATGATTTCCCTTGAAATGACATGTGACACTTTCAAGGTAAATCACCACTTTCAAGCTAAATTACCTTATACACTGATAATTCTATTACATGATACAAGACGAAGTCAATAGACATAGTGCACTAACACATATCTATGGAGAGACTATTGACAATCAAATTCAGAGGTTTGTCAAGCTGGTTACTCAAATGAAAATGGAAGAGCTGCATACAACAAATGCTTCAACTAATAGACAACTTCTGAATGCTCTACCAAAAAGCTGGGATCATCATGTGGCCATGATCAAGAAAACCAAGGATCTTGCAAGATGTAGTCTGTCTGAGATGATTTCTCATATCAAGGCATGTGAGCTAGATGACAAGCAGAGGGAAACTAACTATTAGAATAGTATGCTGGCTGTAGGATTTTCTGCTATTCCCACTGCATCAAACAACAACAATGTTGCTCTCATATCTCAAGGTGGTTTTCAAATGTTCAGCAACTCAGCGTCTTCTAAGGCGACACATGCTTCTGCAAATGCTTATTTCTCTGGCTCGCCTGCTCCTTCTGCTGCACCATCAACTGCTGCCTCTACTGCTGCTAATCCTTCTGCGAAGAACGAGATGATTGCCTTCTTCACACGACAGTCTAAAGAAAATTTGGATATTGCTGCATCTGTTATAAACTGCTTGAATGCTTTTACTGCAGGTAAGCTGGATCCTCCTAGATGGTTTATGGATGATCTAGATCAAATTCATCCCGATGATGTATAAGAGATGGACATTACATGGCAGATAGCTATGGCTGCTTTCAGAGCAAAGAACTTCGTAAGAAAAACTAGAAGAAACAAGTGGTATGCTCTCTTTACAGGATCCACCAAGGTGCCGTTTGAGTTACATTGCTTCAACTGTCATGAACCAGGACATGTGGCTCGAAACTGCACTAAACCAAAGGACAACTAAGAACACAATCCAGCACAACCTGCTCCACCAAACCCTGAAAGAGCTCTTGTTACTACAACTGACACTTCAACAGCTGCTGGCGGAAGCACTCAAAGTTCAGCCCTGGTAGTTAAGCCGAATGCTACCTTTGATTGGAATGCAGAAATTCAACGTTTGAACATCTCCGCTCCAGAAAATTAGACTGCCTCAAAGATAAGAATTCTGCACCTGAGGATGAGGTTCCAGCTGAAAACTTGGCATTTATGACTCAGATCCTTTCAGCTCCAGTTCATGGCCTCACTAAAGAAGAGATACTTTCTGTCTTTTGCGCTCCTGAATGTAGGGAAAGGGTAGAGGTTTATCGAATACACAACGCTGAGCTAATTCAGGATTCTCAAGATATAAAAAATAAAAATTTTACTTTAGCTAAAAATGAAAAATATTTAAAGAGAAAATTGAAGCCCAGCGTAAAGACATCAGTAAACTCAAGGATGATCTAAGTGTAAAAACAGCCCACTACTTGGAGGTAAAAGAGAAGGTTTGCATCCTGACCAAAGAACTGGAAGACATTAGAGAAAAGTATCATGTTAACGAAATCGACATTAAGAAATATGAGTCTTCAAGTAAGTTGGTCAAAGATCTCTGCGATCTGTAACTTGCGTACAAAAGAAAGAAGGGGGTGGGATGGGATTCAATCAAGTTCCTCCTCCTTATAATGATTGTAGGTCCCGTTTTTCCGGTGGATCGATAACGAAAACCTATCCTTGTTTATCACGAACACGGTAACGGGTGCGGAATCCCCGTGACGGTGCAAACCAAACAAAGTGTAAAACACACGGGTAACCAAAGATTCAATATCTATTGATTATGGATGAGTACAACCACAAACATAT
The DNA here is from genome assembly GCA_030545235.1 of Helianthus tuberosus. NCBI lineage: Eukaryota > Viridiplantae > Streptophyta > Magnoliopsida > Asterales > Asteraceae > Helianthus > Helianthus tuberosus. The sequence continues at coordinate 30,748,668 of CM060415.1, read as the reverse complement.
ACAAACAATGTTTTAACGGACTCTCACTAAGTCTCTCTGTGCTCATCAGTTTCACACAGAAACTGAGAGGGGTATTTATACAAGACACAGACACTGACTATGACGAAACGCAAATAACTCTCGGCGAAACAACTAAAGTCGACGAAACAAAAGTGTTTCGTCACTTAATCATTCTAATCTAAATCTGTTTCGCCGTTTGTAATTTGAGCCCAAATGAATGTCAAGGGCCCAAGTTTAGTCAAAGCCCAATGAAGAGTTGATTGGCCCAGATGCATAGTTACGGCCGAGTCATAAGTTTCTATTCAAATCTTCACACAAATTCAAGATAAGACAAACCTATGACATCATCAAGACATCACATTGATGATGTCATGATGATGTGTAAACGGGACCTGGCTTGCGGCGCTCCGTGTTTCGCGTGTCGAACTCTGGGGCGCACGACTGAGGAATGTCATGACGTCGGGCTTGAGCCGGACTTAACCGTGTCGAAACCAAGTCTAACTGAGCCGAGTCGAACCAAGCCGAGTCACGTCCACATAAAGTGTTCCAACAATCTCCCCCTTGGACGCTACTCGTGAGGTTCCTCTTCCGTGTCTTTCATGTCGGAGGATCTTCAAAGTCTTCACGTGTCGTAAGAAGAAAGTGTATCAACAAACTCCCTTTTCATTTAGGTAGTGTGTTAACAAACTCCCCTTAAAATGAACTCTCCAATGAGTTATGCTCGTGAATCTTTTGATCTTCAATTCTTTAGATCCTTGTGGTGTTGATGAGTGATCAACTACAATCCGATCATCTTGATCTTCTGATTGCATTAACGTCGTGTCTTCACTTTACGGCTTGTCATCTGACACGTTCTCTTCGCCTTTAGCTGATTCTGATGTCGCATCTGCACATACAAGAAAGCTAAACACGTAATGAGAACAACCGCTTGGAATATAGACAAATTAAACAAATGACACATATGAGATCAAATCTCAATCAAACACCGACCGACAACAGTTTGAAAGTTTAGAAAATGATCAATTTTAATCCTTTAACTTTCAAAACTTGTTAACTTCGACAGTTTATGAAGGTGCAATTGTTTTCCGGCTTACGATCAGGATTTTGGGTAGGATAGAATCGAGTTCCAATATCGGTCAATCAAAAGTAAACTAGAAGCAAAATCTTTTTTGGATTTTATAACGTATAGATTAAAACACACCTAAAATCTTTTTGGAATTTTTCATTTTTCAAATGTAAAGACGGAAAGCAATAAATAAATATATACAAAGATGCAGAAACGAAAGCAGTAAACAAATTTTTACAGAAATTCTTTTTGCGAGTTTCTAGGGTAAGAGAATCTTATCAGTGTACGGTAATGCCAAAACGCTCTTTTTGTTCAATTAGTTAAGATTTAGATAAACATCCTATAACAATTATCGGTATTGTTGTCCACATAAGCTCAACTTATTAGATGTAATCATGGAGAGGGGATACGTTAAGGTATGATTTATATTTACCGACCGGTGTTCATCCACACACGACACATTCCCGTATCAAGGTATGCACGAGAGTTCATCTTACCGGTGAGTATACCATTTATCATCTGCTTGACCGAATAAAAGATGTGAGAAACTCACTTATTTGATTTGAAAACAAGCCCTATGTGATAGAATCACTTATTGATGAGGAGCTTGATTTTCAGATGCATGAGGGCACAGGAGAAAGTCTGTGAACAGGTCAGTACTTTCGTACAGCAGAGAGACGAACTTGACTCCCACAAAGAATCTGTGATATATTATCACTTATTTTGTTTGGACATGTGATTGTTGATCACTTATTGAGGTCGAATGCAGTATGTATACGTATGTATAGTATCATGGAAGATCTTAGACTTCGTCTCCGTTATTTTTATGGTTTGATACAACCATGATACCTAGATGATAAGACAGCATAAAGACCGAATATCTCAGAACCTCGGCAATCTCTCAAACGAAATTTCGGTACTAAGACCATATGCCAATGTGCGGTTTCCACGTGGTCTTCAGTCGATTTAAGATTTATATCACCCTGCACACTTTAAAATGATTGTGAGCCTACCGATACATCTTATATAGAGCTGCTTAACATTTTTCATGTTGCATTTCAGTTCAAAGTGGTTTAGACAGACCACTGATCTACTATCATTTTCTCCTTTTCTCGCCAGGAAACTCATTTTTGTTTTTCTATTGTTTTTGGAGTTTTGAAATTTTCGATGTTTTTGAATTTTCAAATTTTGGATTTACTCCCCCTAAAATCAACAAAGTAAAATAAATTTTAAAAACACAAAGGTATTTACAAAAACGATTTCCCGATGTTGGTTAACTCATGTTTTACCTCAATGCCGTATACCAAAATTAATTTTAATCAGAAATGATTTCTCGAATTTTGTAAAAATCAGTTGGCATGTCGGTAAGCGGTGCGGACCATGACAACATTATCTGGCCAAAGAGTGTTATACGAGAGGATAACAATTTATAAAGTAGCTTAAATATCGACAAGTATAGGAGAGATTAGAAATTTAAAACCGTATCTTGCAACTGCTTCGTGCATTGCAATGAATCTGAGTGCTCTCCCAAACTGGATATCCACCCGGTGTGGATTTCAAAGTCGATTTTGTAGCTACTGAGAAATCTCTTCACAGCAACAAGATCAGAAACCTTTGGGTTCGGCTGGTCTTCCACATTGCACCAGCGATGGTCTTTGTCTTTCTCTTGAGAAGTAGTGTGCGGTTGTTCAATCCACGCCAAGGCATCCGCACACCCGGTTGGTTTTTTCAACAAACACATTTTCTTCAATCACACTGTGAGGAAATGTACACTGCACGTTCATCTTGTGAGTTTGAACTTCAAACATGCTGCAGGTGTGTACATTTTGATTTTGAATCTATCCTGGGGACCCGATCAAAGCCTTGAACAATCAAACTTTGGGATGATTTTCAATTTGTCGAAGCTTTTCAATCTCTTTCGACAGAAAATTCTGTCTTCTTTTCTTTTTCTTCTCTCCATCAAAGGCAACCATTTCTTTTGTCGCCGATCTTTTGCATGGACACTCCACTATCAACAATCCTATGACTATCGATAGTTCCTCCTGGAACATCCTGCACACTCACTCAGAGATTAGTTGGAGAGGGGGACCCAAGCCTTCATAGACTTGGGTTGTCCCTGAGCATCAAGAAATGTAATTTCAATTTCTTGAAGGTCCTTAAATTACAAGCCTCCTCCTGAATCCTCACCTGTTTTCGGTTTCCATGTTTGTTTTTGTTTACCGGATTGTGTATTATTTACAGATTTAGAAATCTCCGGTTTTAACGGTTGTGACAAAATTGGTTTCCTTTTAACAGTTTCTGGTTTTAAAGCTTTTTCGATCACCTTCACATTTTGACGTCGTTGTTTTGTTTCCTGTTCTTTAACAGTGCGTTTGTCAGTTTTTGGTGACACAGGACGACGTTGTTGGTGAGCTTGTTCAGAAGGGGGTCTTTCCACAAAATTTGGTTTGGGAGAGTTTGTGCAGTGTTTAATGATGTGCCCAAACTTCCCACACTTAAAACATTTTCTCCTTTCAACAAACTTAGGAGAATCTGATCGACGGCCTGACGTTGAAGTTGTAGACCCTGAGGTACTAGCTTTACACCCGTTTGTGTGTTGGGTGTAATTGTTTTGAGCGTTACGTTTTAAAATCTTGACTTGTTGGACAAAATCGGTGTTTGATTTGTTTTCAAAAGTCTTAATTTTATCAGTACCATTAGATGCTACAAATTTAACATCATTGTTTTTCTTCTTGAAACGAGCTCCTTTTGTTTCAAATTTTGATTTAGAAACATTAGGCCTTTGCGCTCGTTGAACTGGTTGTTTGCCCTTAGGAGCAATAGGTTGTTGCTTTGTTGGTGATTTTTGATTTCCAAATTGCTTTTTGATTTCAGCCTTAGGAACTGGATCACATTGAGTTACAATAACTCCAGGAATCAACTTTCCCAAAAACTTACTTGTGTTATTTTCAAAAACATTATCAATTGATGATGGATTGACATTTTTAATTGGAAAATCATTATCTTAGTAAATTTTAGAATCACCCACCAGGGTATACAACACGTTATTACTCCTAACAGTAGACACTGTCTCAGTGATAGGATCTATCTCTTGTTTAACAGCAGATGATTGCACAACAGGAGTAGGAGGATCACACAGAATGTGATTCTCAAAAAGCACTTCTACTCCTTTGTTCTTCTCAAGAGATTTATCCTCATCACTCACATCTGGTTCATCATCGGACGAATCATAATCCTCAACAGTTGGAGGACTTTGACTCACTGTTGTTGAAGTTTCTGTTTCAACAGATGAGGTTCCCGAGGAATTGTTCGGTTTGAACCCTAATCCAGTAGTAAATTCCTCATAATTAAGAGGCACACTGGGTTCAAAACGAGGCATATCCTCTTCATCAGGTGGTGGAGCATAATTGTGTCTCAAAGGGGGCGGACATTTCTTATACCCAACACCACTCACGTTTCCCTTCAGTTGTTGAACGTCAATAATGTGATCGAGCACAAATCGGGAGTTAGAATAACTCTCCAACTTTTGCTTGATTGCATCATGCTCGCATTTGGCAATGGCTAATTCCTTTTTGGTTTCCTCAACAATATTAATGTAATTGTTAATACTAATTTGTTTATGATAAACAACTTTGGTAGTTTCGGAAACACTTTTCTTTAAATTTTCAATTAAAGATTTAAAGTCCTTTTCATTTCTTGTTAAAGCCATATTTGCCTCTTTGCACTTTGACATCTCAACAACCAAACTTTGATTGTGACCATGAATTGTGTCACATTCAAGTTTCACTCTATCACATTCATGTTTTAATTCTTCAAAAGCATGTTTAGCATTAGCACATTCATGTTTCAAATCAGCACAATAACTACATATGCTAGGAGTTTCAGATTTTACCTGACTTGTAGAAGCTGTGACATTAGCCATAAAGGCAGTCTGAGAAGAGAAAGATCCGTCTTCAGTGAGAATCTTCTCCATTTCTTTTGATGTAGCATCAGCTTTCTTGATCAAGTCAGAATTTTGACATTTCATCTCCTTGGCACTCTTGGTATTCTTGATAATTTCAGCATAAAACGCTGATTGTGAGTCCGTACTCCATCCATATGGACTCGTACAACTCATATTTGATGTATGTAAGTGATGAACTGATCACACTCTTGAAAACAGACTGTTATCACACTTTTGGAAGTCCTCTGTTAAAAATTTATAACACACTCGACGAAACTGGTTTCTTATCTCTGGTCGACGAAACAGATATGTGTGATAATCGACGAAACAGTTGTGAATATTGGTCGACGAAACAGAATGTTATGTAATGATGTGTCGACGAAACTGATGGTTGTTTGTTGATCGACGAAACACTCAAGCCCACGTGAAGCCCAATCAACTTGAAGCCCATGAAACTGATTATATTTGTTGATTGGCGAAACAGGCTTTTAAAAACAATTAAATGTGAAGCCCAAATAAATGTGAAGCCCAATATATCTTTGTTGTTATTCGACGAAACAGCAAGACTATGGCAACGAAACTGAATTGCGAGTTAAATAATGGAGCCGTAATAGTTGACTGGTGACCACACTTTGACTGATCTATATAATATATATTCGACGAAACTAGAATGTATCCTTGTCGACGAAACACTTGTTTGTTTTTTTAAGCCCAACTTGTGAAGCCCACTTGTGTCGACGAAACAAAATCCAAATGTGAGTGACGAAACAGATTTTGAAGAGATAAGATCTGGTGGAGTGCATGAGATATTTTCAAAGTAGCCTTATCACCTTCTGACAAGTTGACAACAATTTCAACTTCCAATTTTCGAGACTTCCTTTTCTCACCCACTAATGATCACAATGCACAATATTCAAACACAATTGTAATATAATATTGATAAACACAATCTGTTAAACTCATCACACCTTAAACACATAACATGCAAATTTCAGTTTGAATATTCAAGAACACACTCAAGAACAGTTTGAAGATATAAAGTTTCAGGAAAATGATTTTGCTTATACTTTAAACAAAAACCAAACAATAACATGCACACATGAAATGTAACAAGGTTTTCAATAAAAATATAGCAAAACAACTCGATTAAACACAAATTTTCAACAAGATTTCCAGAAAATATGTGAACTTTCAAGAACAAAATTTTTAGAAAAACACAATAACAACTTGTTTCAAACATGACAATGTTTGGTTTTAAACAAGGAAAAGAGCCAAAGCTCTGATACCAATTGTAGGTCCCGTTTTTCCGGTGGATCGATAACGAAAACCTATCCTTGTTTATCACGAACACGGTAACGGGTGCGGAATCCCCGTGACAGTGCAAACCAAACAAAGTGTAAAACACACGGGTAACCAAAGATTCAATATCTATTGATTATGGATGAGTACAACCACAAACATATACAAACAATGTTTTAACGGACTCTCACTAAGTCTCTCTGTGCTCATCAGTTTCACACAGAAACTGAGAGGGGTATTTATACAAGACACAGACACTGACTACGACGAAACGCAAATAACTCTCGGCGAAACAACTAAAGTCGACGAAATAAAAGTGTTTCGTCACTTAATCATTCTAATCTAAATCTGTTTCGCCGTTTGTAATTTGAGCCCAAATGAAAGTCAAGGGCCCAAGTTTAGTCAAAGCCTAATGAAGAGTTGATTGGCCTAGATGCATAGTTACGGCCGTGTCATAAGTTTCTGTTCAAATCTTCACACAAATTCAAGATAAGACAAACTTATGACATCATCATGACATCACATTGATGATGTCATGATGATGTGTAAACGGGCTTGCGGCGCTCCGTGTTTCGCGTGTCAAACTCTGGGGCGCACGACTGAGGAATGTCATGACGTCGGGCTTGAGTCGGACTTAACTGTGTCGAAACCAAGTCGAACTGAGCCGAGTCGAACCGAGCCGAGTCACGTCCACATAAAGTGTACCAACAATGATAATTACACATATTTACCCATTACTGAGGAGGAACTGATGAATGAAGGCAAGATGACTTACAGTCCTAAAATCGACAAGTCATCAATCAACAGCAATTCTGTTGATAATAAACGAGCAACTCCTTCTATGAGCTTTTTTTCTAAAGGCATTTTTGATCCTAACAGCTCATTTACACGTGCAGATAAAATAGTAGACTCAAAGTGTGGAGATATTCTTGGGGGAGAACAAGTTTTTAATTCTGATTTTCTGAAACTTCTTTTGATAAAACAGATTATGGTTGTGTGTTTGGACATGTTTTTCTTTTGATACTTCAAAACCCAACAGATCCGCATCTGCTATGAAACACCAAAATTTTCACACATTGAAATGACAAACATGTTTCAATTGTGGTATTGCTGGACACATCGACAGAAACTGTGTTCAACTCCCAAGCATGCAGTCTAAGAATAAGAATGTATAAAATCAGAAGGTGAAGCCAAACCGATCTCGTTGATCGGAGTCAGTGATGACTGCAAAGCCTGAGACAATGAGGAATAACTATCAAAAAGCTAAACCTTCTGATCAAGATTGGAATGCAGCTAAATGAAGAAATCAATATCGTCAAAATCATTTTCAAAGAAATCAACATAAAGCTTTCGGTAATTACAATCATAATTGGTCACATAAATATTGGAAACCCAAAGCTAAGGCTGCTCAATCAAACATGTCTCAACAGAAATCTGCCAATAAAAACCCATCACAGTTTTTAAGCAAAGACAATTTAGTTTGGTAGAATGTGACATACATTGATGCACAAGGAAAACACAGATCCACTATGGGCTAGGTTCCTAAAGCTAACTGATCCTTCTAATCGTGCAGGAACAGCTGTGGAGGACTACCGTGCGACTTTGGTACATGGATAGTGGTTGTTCCAGGCACATGACAGGAGACTTGTCCCAACTTGTCAATGTAAAAGAATTTGATGGTGGATATGTCTCTTTTGCGGGAGTGGAATCAAGCAGAATCACATTGAAAGGAACTGTGAGAAACGGCTTTTTAAGCTTCGAGAATGTGAACTACGTCCCAGAACTGAAACACAATTTGCTAAGTATCTCACAAATCTGTGATAGCGGAAATTCAGTTCATTTCACAAAGAAGGGATGTTATGTGCTTAAACCAGGAATTGTGATACCTGAGGATTGGTTCTTGATGACTGCTGAGAGAAAAGGAAACGTGTATGTTATCGACATGAACAAGAAACCGTGTGAAGAAATTACTTGCCTTTTCTCAAATATTTCAGAACATGATGGTCTGTTGTGGCATCGTCGCCTTGGGCATGTGAATATGAAGAATCTGAATCGTCTTGCTAAAGGCCAAATGGTCCGTGATCTACCAATCAAAGACTTCATGCTGGTAGAAAAGTGTGTTGCATGTGCAAAAGGAAAGGCTCATCGAAAGCCTCATAAGTCCAAGTCTACACCTTCGACAAAAGTCGTGCTTGAGTTACTACACATGGATCTTTTCGGTCCTGTAAATGTGCAGAGCATTGGCAAGAAGGCGTATTGTCTTATAATCATAGATGATTACTACCGTTACACATGGGTTCACTTTCTTAGTCACAAGAATGAGTCTGCGAGTTTGATCAAACAGTTCATCACTCTAGTTGAAAAATCAAGCTAGTACAAGGGTGAAAGCAATTCGATCAGACAACGGGACGGAATTCAAGAATATCACCTTAGATACATTCTGTGTAGAAAAGGGAATCGAACGACAGTACAGTGCGCCACGAACTCCACAACAAAATGGAGTGGCTGAGAGACGAAATCGTACTCTTATAGAGGCGGCAAGAACCGTGATGGCCGACTCGAAGCTTCCTAGTTTCTTTTGGGCCGAAGCAGTCAGCACGGCTTGTTACATCCAGAATCATGCTTTAGTAAAAGAACGTCATATGAAAACTCCTTATGAGATTCTGGAAGGACGTAAACCCTCGGTCTCACACTTCTGTATCTTTGGTTGTCTGTGTGTACTGTTGCTCATGGACACTAATGGGAAGTTTGAGGTCAAAGGGGACGAATGTTTCTTTATTGGATACTCTAAAGGATCTTCCTATAGAGTGTACAATAAATTAACCAAGAAGGTCGTCGAGTCGTACAACATTGAATGGCTCGAAGAAAATTCTACGGACGCTAGAGGTGGTCCAGATTAGCTATATGATTATGCTGATTTGTTCAAATCTTTTAACATTTTGTCTAGTGTTTCCCCTGATGCAGTTGTGTCGACTCCGAAACAACCTGTTTCATTTGGTGATACAGAAGAAGAGGAACATGATGAAGGGAGCTCGCGAAATCATACTATCGATCCACCAGGAATGAGATTTACAAAGCATCCAACGTCCCATCAATCCCCTGAAGGTGCATCATCAAGAGGTGTTCATTCGAATGCCTCTGGATCTGATTTGTTTCCTGATCCCATTCTTGAAGATTATACTGTTACTACTCTTGTGGTTCACAGTATTGTCCCATCAAATGAGGGGGAGTCGAGTAACATCAACACAACTCAGGACGAGACCATACCTGAATTTGCCATTACAACAAGCGTTCAAAGAAATCATCCTATTGAGAACGTGATTGGTCCTGTAAATGTAGAAGTTCAAACCAAGACCAATCAGGAACCATTAATCTTTGCTTATACTCATGCTACATTTCTCAAATTAAACCTAAAACCATTGATGTAGCTTTGCAGGAACCAGGTTGGGTCGATGCTATGCATGAAGAGCTGAACCAGTTCGAGAAGCTCGGAGTATGGAAGCTTATGGAGTTGACGAAAGGGAAATGCAAACTTGGAACTCGATGGTATTTTAGAAACAAGCAAGTTTTAGCAGGAGTTATTGTCCAAAATAAAGCAAGATTGGTGGTCCAGGGATTCGAACAGATAGAGGGGCTGGATTATGATGAAGTTTACGCCCTAGTTTCCCGAATAGAGGCCATCCAGATTTTCTTAGCATACGCATCCTATGTGGGGTTCACCGTTTATCAGATGGACGTCAAGACTGCGTTTTTGTATGGAGACGTGAAGTAGGAAATCTTTGTTGAGCAACCACCGGGTTTTGTCCATCCAGATCATCCAGAATATGCCTACAATCTTAACAAGGCATTATATGGATTGCACCAAGCACCAAGAGCTTGGTATGCAACTCTGACTGAATATCTTCTGGCTCATGGATACACGCATGGCACGATAGACCAGACTATGCTTATCAATATAGTGGGCAAGGACCAGATCTTGGTTCAAATTTATGTCGATGATATTATCTTCTGATTGACAAGTGAGGAGCTTTGTAAGGAATTTGAGAGAGTTATGAAAAAGAAGTTCGAGATGAGTGCGCTCAGAGAAATGACATTGTTCTGGGGTTTACAAGTCAAACAAGATTCTCGAGGCATTCTTATTCATCAAGGGAAGTATGTGGACGATGTGCTGGCAAAATTCAAGTTCAACGATGCAAAACCGGCTGAAACTCCAATGGCAGAAAGACCTTTACTGACTGAACATGCAGAAGGATCCCCTGTTGATCAACGCCTTTCTAGGTCTATGATCGGGTCGGTGATGTATCTGACAGCAAGCCATCCAGACATCATGTTTGCAGTCTGCAATTGTGTGCGATATCAGGCTAATCCTAAAAACTCTCATCTTACTGCTGTTAAACGAATCTTTTGGTGCCTTAAAGACCGACCTCGGTTTGGTCTCTGGTATCTGAGGGATTCCAATTTTGACCTGTTTGCATTTTCTGATAAAAATTTTGGAGGCACTGACAAAGACAGGAAATCCACATCAGCTGGATGTCAATTTTTGGGTGACAGGCTCATTTCTTGGAAATGAAAGAAACAGCAAACGGTGGCGATTTCCACAGCTGGAGCAGAGTATGTTGCGGATTCTGCGTCTTGTTCCCAAGTGGTGTGGATGCAACATCAATTGCAGGACTACGGTTTGACTTATCTTAACACTACCATTTACTATGATAATGATGCTGCTATACAAATTGTGAAAAATCATGTCTTCTACTCAAAAACCAAGAACATTGATATTAAAGTCCATTTTATACGAGACTGTTTTGACAGAGGTCTTATCAAACTGGAACAAATCGACACAGATGCAAATGCTGCTGATTTGTTCACAAAACCTATTTGCAGCTCGAAGTTTCAAGTGCTTGTGGATTTTCTGAAAATGATCCGTTATACCGACTAAGCATGTTTTGTTTTTCGTAGGTAAATTTGTTCATAAAGTTTTCTAGACTTAGGTAGTTTTTATTTATGCACAAATTTTGGGGGAGAAATTTTGAAAAATACAAGAACATTGAAAATTTTTGAAAAATACAAAAACATTGAAGATTTAAAAAAAATACAAAAAGAGGCATTGCATGACATGAGAAATGAAATGAATTTTCACATTGTGGTAAAGGGATGACTCACGTAAAACCAGTATCGAAATAGTATGATGTGTTGGTAGGCTCTATCCTTAAGGCTGGAAACATTGGTTGTTTCTATTCAGAACCTAAATTAGTTAATGACCCCAGCGAAGAAAGTCGCTTGGAATTATCTCATTTCAATTTGAATGCTTGTGTGATGTCCCGATACACACAATTTTGTTCTGGTTCTGAAATATTATCTGAAAAAGTCGTGTATCTCCTCTATTTTGCGTGAGCAAAGACCTGGAGGTGCTAGGCAGCGTTTAGCTTCTGTTTTGCCTGAGCAAAGACCTAGCTGAGCGTCTGTCATCTTATAGATCAATTTACACCCGAAAGTGGCCCTCAAGTGCCCAAAAGAAACCCTAGAAACCTATATCAAACGGAGAAAAACTCATTTGATCTATACATTATATCATCTCTACTTATGATCTATTCTTTTCTTTTCTCAATCTAGTCCTAGTTAAGGTTTCAGAAGGCTGGAACGGACTTGTGAAAATATGTGGTAGGGAAACTGCTTGCATGATAGAGTGTGCTGTTTATAATTCCAGGACTTAACTAGTATTTGTTTGGGTGTTCATTGTTAAGAAATCAAAACATGATAAAATTAGTTACATGCAGTTACATGGAAAAGGTCTAGGGAGATGAGTTTAGGTGGACAAATATAATGGCAATCTTCTAGATCATTCAGTAGTAGATCAGTTTTGATAAGTGAAGTCAAGCCCGAAACCTCGTGATTTGATCCCTGAGCAATTACGATATTTCTTATTTTATTTTTGTAAATAATTGTTCATATTATTTATTTTTGTGTTTTAGTTTTTCTTTTCGTAAAATGTGCTCGGGAATTTAAATGAGTTATTAAAAATTGTTTTGGTTTAAAGGGATTTTTAAAAAAATAAATAAATAAATTAAATTAAATCTTTATACTGAAAATATGTTTGGTCTCGACTGATTTTGAGGTGGTCTCTGTCACACCCCCAAAATCCACACGCGGAGTATCACCGCTTGGAGGCGTGACTGACCAGGATCAAGCCATCAATCATATCAAACATAGTATTTAAATGTATAAAACAGAAAAATGTGATTCATCTTGACATGACTGATGTTCATAACCAAACATTGTTTAAGTAGCGGAAGCATAATAATGAAAACCCAAAGTAAGTTATAAGTTCAAATATCGTCTACGATCCGTATCCCACAACGACCTGCTCCTTCCTGTGCAATCTCCATATGTACCTAAGGTCCTGCAAGGCATGCAAGAGAGAGTCAACAACTAGTTGAGCGAGTTCACAGTTAACAGTTCAGTAATAGTATAGCGTGAGTAGTAGTATGTTCGTTCGTTACAATGTATCGTATTAGTTTCCATCGCGGCCAATGTCCTTGGCAGGTGTGCGAAGATGTTGGGGAAGGTCTTTCCCCAAGTTTTTCTAGACTAGGTTTGTTTGTATCGCGGCCAATGTCCTTGGCAGGTGTGCGAAGATGTTGTACGTTTAGTTCGCGGCCAATGTCCTTGGCAGGTGTGCGAAGACAGTCATAATATCGCGGCCAATGTCCTTGGCAGGTGTGCGAAGATCGTTTCATAGTATCGCGGCCAATGTCCTTGGCAGGTGTGCGAAGATCGTTCAATAAGTGTTACTAGTCTAGCAGTAGGTTCTATCATCCATGTATGTATAGTAAATCATCAAATCCCCATTCCCCCCTGGGAACCCCATGCCTTGGCTTGTGTGAACTCACCTTGGTTTGCTCGGTAAGGTTAGCGTATGTGTTCGTAATTTGATCAATCCAATCCTATTATGGTTTCAGTACCAGTCAGTTATTTATTCAAGTAGATCACATACTGTTATTACACAAATATAATTAAACTTAGCACGTATAGTCACACGAGTTACAACGAATGTTCCAGTTATACATATATATGACATATTGGCCGATCCTCACTAACCTGGATAGTCCTCTTAAATAAGCATGAAATTTCTAACACACATTTAATTAACACTAACATATAATATCACTATGTTTCATGAACCCAACCAATGTATCCGGCCCAACATGTATATTCACTCACTGTTAAATATTCCCATATTAATTAAAACTTCAGCCCACTAACCAACACCCCTAATACACCTGCAAGCAATAATGACCTCACATGAAATCTCACAATTCTAATTGGACCGAATGTTTTTTAGCTGACAAAATGTTTCATGTGAACTGATATGTATGACTTTTATGAGATGAAAACAAAATAGAATGATATAATTGTTTATGTATAAGTCAATATCAAGCTATCGATTAAAGCATGATATTAATGTGTTCAGATCATATATATTCAGCATGCGTGGAACCCTAGTCATCATTGACTAATGATGGCACTTATCATATTATATCCAATATATTACTACAATCGGCCCACTAAAAGTTTGTTTAATATATATGTTGTCAGCCATTTATAAACACTAAATTGACACAAACACATGTTTCTGACAAACCATGTGCAACTAAGAATATTATGGCCGACAACCCAAAGTGATTTCTATCCACTTTAATCATGATGTAAACTGTATGAAGTATGCAACCATAATCATCTAGTCAAGTGCCTCCTAATCATCACTCTAGTCCAACGATAACAGCAGTTAATCACAAGCCCAATCACATCATGCATATCGAAATCAGAAAATATAAAACATAGTCAGAGAGTTCAGCATTCATTCATCATCATCTCGGTTCCAAAGCAACACATCATATCTCCATACATTACACATATAAACATGCGATCATACAAAACTCAAACAACCGTGATTACTAACCAGGATGAAAGGATCACTAGCTTGATCAGAACGAAAAGCTTTGGATACTCGGAATCGCCGTCGCACAGAGGAAAAGAAAATATCTAGGGTTTTGTATCTGACAACCTAACATGCTAACTAAAATACGTAATAATGTGATGTTGGGCCCTAACTGGGCTTCGGCGGAACTGGGCTCGGCGAAACACAATCTGTTTCGTCGGGTTGGGTCACGGCGAATCACTTGTTTCGTCGGAGTTCGTTCACAAGTTAATAGTTTAAGTGTTTTTCTATTAAGTCTCATGTTATATTATCAATCATAATACGTTTCATTATAACACAACGTGTACAGTTACAAGTCAAACAACTAACAGACATAGTCAACGTGCAATAAATGCGAAAGTGAAAGTGTCGGAAAACCGAGTTGTCACATTATCCCCAACTTGAAAGAAATTTCGTCCCGAAATTTAGCATGCGGTTACTGAGGAAAGCTAATGGTGTGACGTTGTTTACCTGAATTGTATCGCGGCTCCCCTGAGCATGTTTGCGAAGATTACTGGTTTTCTTGGGGTGTCACATTATCCCCCCGTTGATTTGGAATTTCGTCCCGAAATTCTGCATTGGTAGCTTCAGCCTCAGTAGTAGTTGCTTGGTTTCCGAATAACTGGGGATATTTGAGTTCCATTTGATCTTCACGCTCCCAGGTGAACTCTGGGCCGCGGCGGGAGTTCCAACGAACTCGTACAAGAGGGATTCTCGTGTTCTTGAGGACGTTAACATCCCGGTCCGTGATTTCAACAGGTTCCTCGACGAAGTGCAACCGCTCGTCGATAGTGAGTTCCTTTAAGGGAACTATGTGGGTCTCATCTGACGTACACTTCTTCAGATTCGACACGTGAAAGACGTTGTGAACTGCACTGAGTTCAGGTGGTAAGTTCAATCTGTAGGCCACTTTGCCTATCTTCTCAATAACCTCGAAAGGTCCAACATATCGTGGATTTAGTTTGCCGCGTTTGCCAAAACGAACCACACCCTTCCAGGGTGAAACTTTAAGTAGCGCTCGATCCCCAACTTGGAATTCGAGTAGTTTCCTGTCTAAATCAGCGTATGCTTTCTGACGGTCACGAGCTGCCGCCATGCGTTGTCGTATTTGTGCAATCTTTTCAGTAGTATCAACTACCATTTCTGGACCTGTGATCTGACTTTCCCCCACCTCTGCCCAACAAAGAGGTGATCGGCATTTACGCCCGTACAATGCCTCGAATGGAGCAGCTTTGATGCTTGTGTGGTAGCTGTTATTGTATGAAAATTCCACAAGTGGCAAATGTCTTTCCCAACCATTGCCAAAGTCTATTACGCACGCCCGAAGCATGTCTTCTAGAGTTTGAATAGTGCGCTCAGACTGCCCATCTGTCTGAGAATGATACGCCGTGCTCATGTCTAAACGAGAGCCAAACGATTTATGCATTGCTTGCCACAGTTCTGAAGTAAAACGTGCTTCACGATCAGAGATGATAGAGGTTGGCACTCCGTGCCTCGAGACCACTTCTTTTAAGTAAATGTCTGCCAAGGTAGAGAACTTGTCTGTTTCTTTAATGGCCAGGAAGTGAGCAGACTATGTGAGTCGATCCACGATCACCCAAATAGTATCATTTCCGCGCTGAGATCTAGGTAGGCCAGTAACAAAGTCCATGGAAATTTGCTCCCATTTCCATTGTGGTATCTCAGGTTGTTGGAGTGGTCCTGACGGTTTCTGATATTCTGCCTTGACTCTCGCACAAGTCAAGCATTTACTAACGTATGTGGCTATGTGGGCCTTCATGCTAGGCCACCAATATGTAGTTTTGATGTCGTGGTACATTTTATCCGCACCTGGATGTACCGAGTAATGGGACTTATGAGCTTCATCCATTACAAGCTCGCGTAAGTTACCATAGAGTGGGACCCAGATGCGTCCTGTTACGTAATAAGCGCCGTCTGCCTTTTGTTCTAATCGTTGCCTTGAGCCACGTAGGGCTTCAGCCCTGACGTTGTCTGGTTTCAATGCTTCTACCTGAACATCTCGTATCTGAGAAGGAAGGCTAGACTGGATGGTAAGTTGCAATGCTCGTACACGCCTAGGCGTAGTATCCTTTCGACTAAGGGCGTCGGCCACCACATTGGCTTTGCCCGGATGGTACTTTATAGCACATTCGTAATCGTTCAGTAGTTCGACCCATCTACGTTGTCGCATGTTCAATTCTTTCTGCTTGAAAATATGTTCGAGACTCCTGTGATCAGTGTATATAGTGCACTTGGTACCGTACAGGTAATGTCGCCATATCTTAAGTGCAAAAACAACCGCTCCCAGCTCTAAATCATGTGTTGTATAATTCCGTTCGTGAATCTTAAGTTGGCGCGAAGCATAAGCAATGACTTTATCCCGCTGCATCAACACACA
Organism: Helianthus tuberosus; assembly: GCA_030545235.1. NCBI lineage: Eukaryota > Viridiplantae > Streptophyta > Magnoliopsida > Asterales > Asteraceae > Helianthus > Helianthus tuberosus. The sequence goes on along the minus strand of CM060415.1, from coordinate 30,731,987 downwards.
TCCAAGACCCTGGATAGATGGATCGCAGTAGACTACAAAATCGTCCGTGCCTTCAGGCAAAGAGAGGATAGGTGCGCTACAAAGTCTATCCTTTAAGTGCTGAAACGCTGATTCCTGTGTATTACCCCAACGGTAAACAACACCTTTCTGTGTCAGTAGTGTAAGCGGTTGTGCAATCTTCGAGAAGTCTTTGATGAACCGTCTGTAATAACCCGCCAAACCCAAGAATTGGCGTATTTCTGTCGGTGTACGAGGTGCAGGCCAGTTCTTGATCGAATCCACCTTGGATGGATCGACATGAATCCCATCCTTGTTTACCACGTGGCCTAGAAAGTGGACTTCACGAAGCCAGAAGTCGCATTTTGAAAACTTAGCGTATAGTTGTTCCGTCCGAAGAAGTTCCAAAATAAGTCGTAAGTGCTGCTCGTGTTCCTCCTGACTTTTCGAATAAATCAGGATGTCGTCGATGAAAACAATGACGAACTTGTCGAGATAGGGTTTGCACACCCTGTTCGTAAGATCCATAAATACAGCAGGCGCGTTCGTTAGCCCGAATGGCATGACCATAAACTCGTAGTGGCCGTAGCGAGTTCTAAATGCTGTTGTAGAGACGTCCTCATCCCGGACTCTCAGCTGATGGTAACCTGACCTCAGATCAATCTTCGAGTAAAAGCTCGACCCTTGCAACTGGTCGAATAAGTCGTCGATGCGTGGAAGAGGATAGCAATTCTTCACAGTTACCTTGTTCAGTTCGCGGTAGTTTATACACATGCGGAAGGTACCGTCCTTCTTCTTTACAAATAGTACTGGAGCTCCCCAAGGCGAAGAGCTAGGACGTATGAAACCCCTTTCCAAGAGTTCTTGCAGTTGCTTAGACAGTTCTTCCAGTTCCGTTGGAGCTAAGCGATAAGGTGCTCGAGCTATAGGTGCTGCTCTAGGAGCTTGTTACTATGAGTTACCAAAGGTTCTTAACCAGCACGAGGAATGCGGATGATCTTCTCCTTGCATAGGATCTCTGCTTACTGTCGGGATAACCAATCCATACCAATGACGATGTCGGAACCATCGCAACGCTGGGGTCATTCCTAGTATCACCCTGATCAATCACGAACACTCGACCCCTGGCACCATTGCCGTCGTTATTACCCCCGTTGTTGTCTTCCCTAGTTCCCGTTTCCTTGGTTGTGGTTCTGATTCTGGTTCTGGTTCAACCGTGGGCAGTGTCTCTTGAAGAGACCTTCAGCACCACCCTGATAACATTCCTTATTACCCTGTTGTCGCTGCTGATTCTGTAGATCTTGTGGCTGTTGTTGTTGGTTCGGGTTTGCAAGACGTGAGTTTCTACCATCTTTGGCTCCATGACCAAGCTTGTTGCATCATTGACACTGATTTCGGTTGCACTGCCCGCTGTGGTGCAAGTTACATCGTTTGCACTTAGGGTGGTTTCCCCGGTATCCACCCTGCCATTGACTGCTGAAAGGTTGCTGACCAGGACTTTGGTTGTCATCGATCTTTCACTGCTGTGCCTGGGACGGAATCATAGTCGGACCCTTGCTAGAGGTTCCATCCCACCTTCATTTGTTGTCACTGGGAATAGCAGGAGTAGTAGTAGTAGCACCATTACGTCTAGGCAGCTTGTTCTGTTCCAGTGCCTGGTCTGTGAGACGATAAGTAAGATGAGTAACATCTTGAATAGTAGCAAGATTAGCCGTCATCACATAGTTTTGAATTCCTGGTACTAAGCCTTTGAGGTATAGCTCAAAGCTCTTTATGGGAGGATCCACCATAGTTGGACACAAAATTGCCAGTTTGTTGGATCGTTTCATGTACGCTTCTATCTCTGACCCCGTCATCTTCATGTTAAAGGACTCCACTTCCAGCTTGTGGATGTCATCACGACTGTAGTATTCACATTTGATCAGTTCCTTAAAATCATCCCATGGGGTGGCATTAGCAGCCGCTAGCCCCAGCATCTGAACTTGCGCGTTCACCAAGTTAACGCAGTGCCTTCGAGAGTACTAGTGGCGTACTTCACCCTACGAGCCTCAGGGCATAACTCACATTTCGAAGACCGATTCGAACTTTTCAAACCAATGGAGGAGTCCAACTACTCCTTCCGTGCCACTGAATGTGCTAGGACGACCGTCCATGAAAGTCTTGAAGGTGCAAACAGGTGGCTGAGTGTGTTGACTTGTCGTGTGCGTAAGAGTAATCAAAATTAAGCACAAGTGTTGAGTTACGAGAGTAGGATCTAAAGATCCTAGAGTAAGTGGTGATGGCAGGTTACACCTCCTGCCTGGGCAGCTGCGAGTGCTGCAGTAACTTGTTCAGTGATCGAAGCCGCCAACTGGGCTTGAGTTAGGTTAACGCGTCCACTCATGATCTTGATATCAGGGAGAACATGAGTGAGAGAGGTTCGCGAATAGTGCGATGACAGAAGAGAGTGAGCACACAAGCGTTTTCAAGCAGTAGTGAGTAGTAGGTAATGTAATCTAAGCATACCACGAGCAAAGTTCTATGTAATTCTAGCAAGTAGGTAAGGTAACATGAATAGTAGTACCTATGATGTTGAGTCTTGCACGTGGAGCGAAGCGTCGTTGTGGATCGTTGAGAGCACTGTTCTGGTTATAGTCTGGTTTTAACAAAATCGTTTTCCCTTTATTAAAACCGAGTTCTCTATAACCAATGGCTCTGATACCAATCTGTCACACCCCCAAAATCCACACGCGGAGTATCACCGCTTGGAGGCGTGACTGACCAGGATCAAGCCATCAATCATATCAAACATAGTATTTAAATGTATAAAATAGAAAAATGTGATTCATCTTGACATGACTGATGTTCATAACCAAACATTGTTTAAGTAGCGGAAGCATAATAATGAAAACCCAAAGTAAGTTATAAGTTCAAATATCGTCTACGATCCGTATCCCACAACGACCTGCTCCTTCCTGTGCAATCTCCATATGTACCTAAGGTCCTGCAAGGCATGCAAGAGAGAGTCAACAACTAGTTGAGCGAGTTCACAGTTAACAGTTCAGTAATAGTATAGCGTGAGTAGTAGTATGTTCGTTCGTTACAATGTATCGTATTAGTTTCCATCGCAGCCAATGTCCTTGGCAGGTGTGCGAAGATGTTGGGGAAGGTCTTTCCCCAAGTTTTTCTAGACTAGGTTTGTTTGTATCGCGGCCAATGTCCTTGGCAGGTGTGCGAAGATGTTGTACGTTTAGTTCGCGGCCAATGTCCTTGGCAGGTGTGCGAAGACAGTCATAATATCGCGGCCAATGTCCTTGGCAGGTGTGCGAAGATCGTTTCATAGTATCGCGGCCAATGTCCTTGGCAGGTGTGCGAAGATCGTTCAATAAGTGTTACTAGTCTAGCAGTAGGTTCTATCATCCATGTATGTATAGTAAATCATCAAATCCCCATTCCCCCCTGGGAACCCCATGCCTTGGCTTGTGTGAACTCACCTTGGTTTGCTCGGTAAGGTTAGCGTATGTGTTCGTAATTTGATCAATCCAATCCTATTATGGTTTCAGTACCAGTCAGTTATTTATTCAAGTAGATCACATACTGTTATTACACAAATATAATTAAACTTAGCACGTATAGTCACACGAGTTACAACGAATGTTCCAGTTATACATATATATGACATATTGGCCGATCCTCACTAACCTGGATAGTCCTCTTAAATAAGCATGAAATTTCTAACACACATTTAATTAACACTAACATATAATATCACTATGTTTCATGAACCCAACCAATGTATCCGGCCCAACATGTATATTCACTCACTGTTAAATATTCCCATATTAATTAAAACTTCAGCCCACTAACCAACACCCCTAATACACCTGCAAGCAATAATGACCTCACATGAAATCTCACAATTCTAATTGGACCGAATGTTTTTGAGCTGACAAAATGTTTCATGTGAACTGATATGTATGACTTTTATGAGATGAAAACAAAATAGAATGATATAATTGTTTATGTATAAGTCAATATCAAGCTATCGATTAAAGCATGATATTAATGTGTTCAGATCATATATATTCAGCATGCGTGGAACCCTAGTCATCATTGACTAATGATGGCACTTATCATATTATATCCAATATATTACTACAATCGGCCCACTAAAAGTTTGTTTAATATATATGTTGTCAGCCATTTATAAACACTAAATTGACACAAACACATGTTTCTGACAAACCATGTGCAACTAAGAATATTATGGCCGACAACCCAAAGTGATTTCTATCCACTTTAATCATGATGTAAACTGTATGAAGTATGCAACCATAATCATCTAGTCAAATGCCTCCTAATCATCACTCTAGTCCAACGATAACAGCAGTTAATCACAAGCCCAATCACATCATGCATATCGAAATCAGAAAATATAAAACATAGTCAGAGAGTTCAGCATTCATTCATCATCATCTCGGTTCCAAAGCAACACATCATATCTCCATACATTACACATATAAACATGCGATCATACAAAACTCAAACAACCGTGATTACTAACCAGGATGAAAGGATCACTAGCTTGATCAGAACGAAAAGCTTTGGATACTCGGAATCGCCGTCGCACAGAGGAAAAGAAAATATCTAGGGTTTTGTATCTGACAACCTAACATGCTAACTAAAATACGTAATAATGTGATGTTGGGCCCTAACTGGGCTTCGGCGGAACTGGGCTCGGCGAAACACAATCTGTTTCGTCGGGTTGGGTCACGGCGAATCACTTGTTTCGCCGGAGTTCGTTCACAAGTTAATAGTTTAAGTGTTTTTCTATTAAGTCTCATGTTATATTATCAATCATAATACGTTTCATTATAACACAACGTGTACAGTTACAAGTCAAACAACTAACAGACATAGTCAACGTGCAATAAATGCGAAAGTGAAAGTGTCGGAAAACCGAGTTGTCACAGTCTCGGCCCAATTCAAAGGCCCAGCCCACTCATGTGTTGGGGTACAAAAGGCAGGTCACGAGTCGAGACCTCAGTTCTCACTCGAGACTAGTAAAAGTTTCTCTCAATTCTCTCTCAAATATTCCAACGAACTCTCTTTATTCTGGCAATCTTGTTGATTCCGACGTATTTTGCGGTCTCGACTCATCACTTTGAAGGTATTATGATGATTTGGTTGAAGTTTTGCAGGATGATTGAAGATTTGATGAAGATCTTATGAAGATTTGAAGATGAACATAAACCCTAATTTTAACATATTTTGGTCTTCAAAGAAATTCAAGGATGTTTTTGGATTTTAATCCAAATTAAGGATGATTGAAACCTGTTTGTGTAGTCTCGACTCAGGTTGCAGCTAATTGACATGAGGACTCGAGACCTCTGGTTGCGAGTCGCAACCTCGTTGGTCTCGATTGAGGTCTTGACTCAAAACCACATGGTCTCGACTGGGATTTCAACTCCAAATCTCTTGGTCTCGACTGAGGTCTCGACTCGAAACCACGTGGTCTCGACTCGAAACCTCATGGTCTCGAGTCAAACTCTCATTGTCTCGACTCAAAATCTAATTTTGACTTTATTAGTTGACCTACAATCTGAGTTGTTGACTGATTGATCTACGTTGACTTGTTGACCTGTATAATTTGGCATTTTTGTGAAATTTAACTCAATTAACAAGGTATTTTTCAAACACGGTTCTATACTTAATGCATATATCTTTTCTACAGGTCATGGATTTGAAGTTCATCCCGACACATAATCAGGTAGGCTACTTAGCACCACCTCCAGAGAAGCATAAGAAGTTGTATACCTCATTGATCAAGGGATTGAATAGTTGCAGAATCGTTGACGCTTTACGTGAGAATCCTGTCGTCTATGAAAGTCTAGTTCAAGAATTCTGGAAGACTGCCAAATTTGATGCTTTAGGAGCGGGAGGTAAAGGAGCGATTGTTGGTGAAATTCAGAAGAAGAGTGTTACTGTGACCGAACAGATGATAAGGGAGGTCTTGTAGTTTAACGATCAAGATACAGATCCTATTGATCTTCCTGCTGGAACCGTGGAAGCTATTATGCCTCGTCTAAGCTATGAAGGAAAGTATCCCTCGCTAGTGAAGAAGTTTGTGCATCCGTATTGGCGCTTGTTGGTGCACATGTTCATTCTATGAATGACAGAAAACAGAGGGGGAATGGATCAGTTGAGCATCACACAATCTGCAGCATTTGTATGTTTGATAACAAACCAGCCTTTCAACTACTCGAAATACATCTTTGAAGGCATGAAGAGAAATGTGATTGACGTTCGAAAGGATAAGTTTATTATGTATCCGAGGTTCTTAGAAATGATATTTAACACACGTTATCCAGAGTTGGAGAGATTTCGAAACACCTTGGAGTTGAAGCCAATGGGTCCTGCATGTTTTGGTGCTCTCGTGACTAAGAAGGGTACAAAAAAGAAGTTTGAAGGACTGATTCCGTTGGAGAAGTTTGGTCAGTTTGCTGAGACGGAAGGTGTAGCAGCTGAACCAGTGTTAGTACAACCTGCACCTGTGAATGATGCACCAGTTAATGCGCCGGTCAAAATGTTGTGATTGCTGAAGAACACGTTGTTCAAGGTGCTACTGAAGAAGAGCCTGAGACAGAGATTCTTAAGATAAACTCTGACAACGAAGGCATTGAAATTAGCTGTAATGATGATGATGAAGTTGAGCTTCCTCCTGAAGCTGAAGTTACTGCTGCTGTGTCTACTGTTCCTCCTATGATTACGTCTAAAAGTTTGGCTCTGTTGTTAAAATCCATAACTGAAAGGATGGGAAATCCTCCTTCCGATCCATCAGTTCAAAATGATGAGCAAACGTCTAATGACCCAAAGGATCCTGAAACTCAAAAAGTGAAGAGAAGAAGAAGGGATCCTCAACCTGGTGTATGTTGAGGAAAACAAATATCAACCCATGACTGATGCTGAAGATGAAGATGGTTTGTATGATTTAGACTTCGAGAAAGATGAATCTACTACCGCTACTGCTACTGACACAGTGTTTGATTTTGATGTTGATACATCCAGAATGGATGTGGATATTACGTCTACAGAGATTCTGGTTACCACCATTGTTACTGCTCCAATCATTGAGTCAACACCACCTGTTACTACTGCTATTGCAAGTTCGTCAGGAACAATTCATAAAGAACCTTGTAGTTCTAGTGGTAAACGGCATGAAGAACTATTAAGAATGTCGTTTGATGATGATTCAAGTGATGATGATGAGTATATAAGTATGAGAGAGATGAAGAAAAGAATAGTTGTGCTTGAGCAAGATTCGATTCATAAAGATGCTAAGATCATTTAGCTTGAAGATACCATTGTGCAGAAGAATCAATAGATTGATCAGCTTCAAGGTGATGTCAGTTTGTTGTTCAACATGGTATATGATCTACGTGTTAAATTAGAGAAGAAGTTTGGCAACAAATTTTCTAATCCGACTGACATAGAGAATAGAAGAAAAGCTGAAGAAGATCGAGCAAGGGCTTTTGCTAAGGATGATGCTAATAGAGCTACGGCAATGGATCAGTATTTTAAGAAAGTTACTGACAAAGATGCTGACAAGGAAAAAGTTGAGAGAATGAAGAAGAAAAGTGTCACACCCCGATTCGCAGCGGAAGCGAACGTGGGGGGGGGGGGCAACAGACTCATGGAACAGACACATTGCTCACAAAGATGTTATATTATACGTTACAACGTGTTTCGTTTACATTATTTATTAACACAGCGACACGTAAGTGACAACTCGGTCCCCCACAAGTAATCTTGTGCTAGTAGTTATGCATCTATTCATGTACTATCCATTCTCATAACTTGGAACTCCTACAAGCCTATTCCTCCTTTGCTTTGGGTGAAAAACATGTTACAATTTGGAAAAATCAGCTAAACATAGCTTAGTGAGTTTCACTGTTTTAGTTTGTATTAAACAGATGCAATTATAGTTCAAGTTGCCACATCTGATAGCATGTATATATATATATATATATATATATATATATATATATATATATATATATATATATATATATATATATACTGAGCCCACAAGTGAAGCCTTGACTATCAACTCATTAACCACCGCGGCACTGCCCCTATGTAGCTATGGCTAGTACCCCATAGCCTATGCTCAAACATGTACAATTACGTATGTATCATATGGCGTTCCTGGCCATCGCAATTGGGTTTGTAAGACCAATAGTACTATTTACACATTCACCGGCCTACGGTTAATCACTTGGGTCTGTGGGGACTTTTCATGTACATGTGCACGTATGAACGTATGTAACATGCATTTCACCCCATGTAAAATAGGAAAACAGTTTGAAAATAGGGAAGTAAAACTCACAGTGTATGCAGTAGTTTCACATAGGTTGTAAACAAGCAACTAAGTCAACTTCTAGAATCACATATGTAAATATGGACTTACGTCAGTATCTAAGTCGGTAACAGGTATAACTTGGATTCGGTCAGGAGTTTTCACTCCAGATTGAGCCTATACGATACTGGTATGGTGATGGATGTCAGGGTAGTATTAGTTTTTAGTTTGGCTTCCGGGCACCGGTTCGCGTGCCAGGCAATGTCAGTAGTTTAACATGTTCGGACAATGGTACGGGAATACCAATAGTGCGAACATGTTGTTATTTAAAAATGATTAACTTTTCCTTAAGGGAGTTTGGGTGTTTGGGGAGTCAAGGTTGCCCAAATTTGAGTTTCCGTTTCTACCGTCGGGGATTTCCCGAACTGGTATTGGACACACCCCGAGTGTCCAATCCGCCCTGGAATCTCCTGGAATACTCCCTGTGTTTTAATTATAGTATTTGTCGGGTTGGGTCAGTTCCCAGTTCCGGCCAGTTCGTTATACGGTAAACTGTCGAAACTGATTTAAAATAATCTATTTTTTAATCCCAAAAATTCTCGTTTAACTTATCTTTTGAATAAAAATCTGTAACTTTTTATATAACTTAGAAAAAATCAGTAGATTATGGAAAAAAATTCCTGGGGATTTATTTTGGCCTTTTACTTGTGTAAATAAATTATTTATAAAATCATATTTAACCACATAATTAACATTAATTATACTCAATGCTCAAAAAATCCCAAAAAAATTCCTGGACATCCCTTATGGTTCCAGAAACCTTTCCAAAAATTTTAAGATTTTTCCAATTTCGTTTCTGTGCATTCCCGGCTACCGAAAATTCGCGAAAACACGGATTTTTAACCCAAACCAAAACTCAACCAATGGACTCAGAATTTTCCCAGAATATTCCTCATATATTCCGTAGTGTCTCTGTAAAATTTGGTGATTTATTGAATCAGTTTGGTATTTTTTTCAGAATTCGTTTTGTAAAAAGTCAAAAATTAACCAAAAACCGTAGAAAACTCCAAAAATTATAAAATTTTACGTGGACCTTGCTAACAATACCCTTCATCACCACACCAAATTTCAGATCAATACAATTATAACAGACCAAGTTATGATCTAAACAATATTTTGTCTATGCTAGTTTCGAGTTTCGAGCGATATACCTAGCGATTCCTTCGAGTCCGAGTGTTTTTCTTGAGTCCAGAAGTATGTATGGACTATATTCAGTACCTACACATCAAGTACAATCCAAATATTCTAGAACTTAGATCAATCAAGCTTTAATTCATTGTTTTGCGGTTAATCGAGTAGTTAGGCGATTTTTGTCTAATAGGTGTTGATTAGGGTATCATAACCCAAAGATTTGTAACCATGGCTGCTATATAACACCAGGTAAATCTCATGGTGTTCTTATTCAGCCCATAAACTTGTTTACAACTCAAAATTTCATGGATTAAAACAAGTTTTCATGGCCTATACTATGTTTAATCATGAAACTAGACTTAAAACCATAAAAAATAAGGTTGATACCTTTGATTTGTGAATTGTTCTTGATAATTCAGCTGAGTTTTAATAGAAAGAAGCAGGGAATTTGAGAGAAGATGCAGAAATGTGGAGATAATTGTGTGGGAATTAAAAGGAAAAATGAAAAAAAAATTTATATATATATAACATGGGGGTGGTGGCGGTTTGGGGTGGGCCCCCTAGGGCCACCTCACGCCTCGTAAACTGCGTTTAAAGATAATGTTTATCCTTCGTGGAGTGTTTAGGTTCGTTTACGGGTCCCGAGCGCGTTCTCAATTTGCGTGACGGGCTCCGTTTTGCGTGTAATTAGTGTCAAAAGACACGGTTTTAAAAATCATGAATAACCGTCTTGAAATCCGAACCTGGTTACGTTTTAATCATAAAAGACTCGTATTAGGATGGTTTAGGTGTTTCTAAGCTTGATCGATCGTTCCTTGCACGTTTGATTGCCTTATGTTATTCCTGAAACGAGAGCGTTTCCCTAACCGGGAAACTACTTCGTTATACGTGCCCAATCTCAGATTGGCTTCAAACCTTATGTCACAGTCTACGGTACAAAATTAAGATATTCCTGGAACTCGAAATCTTAAATAATACTACCGATAGCATAATAATCATTGTCAAAGGTTTAGTGCGCTGTTAAACGGAAAACTCAGGTTTAACACGTGTTTAAAGTCTAAGGACACCAACTTCGCACTGTTGGTCCTGATTAGTGTCATGTCAGTCATAACGTGTTCTCGGATTCCTTCGAGACATAACAGATATCATTTAATCAAGAATATAAGTCACACATGTTTTTAGGGTTTTCGCACAATTAAAGTGTTAAGTGGGCTTTACGGTTTTAGACCGTGTAGGGTGTACCTGGTTTCGTCATGGTTGTCACAGTCTCCCCTGGTTTAGAAATTTCGTCCTCGAAATTCAATTCATCTTGTTAGGGAAGAGATGTGGGTATTTTCTACGGAACTCGTCCTTCTGTTCCCAGGTATACTCAGGTCCTTGCTTCGAGTTCCACCGTACTTTCACCAGCGAAATTTTGTTATGACGTAGTTGTTTGGTCTTCCCGTCTACTATTTCTACCGGTTCCTCCACAAAGTGGAGTTTGTCATCAATGTGCACATCTTGTAACGGCATAATCGCTGCTTCATCCGTGAGACATTTCTTTAAGTTGGATGCGTGGAAGACATCGTGAATTGTGCTTAGTTCCTCTAGTAATTTCAGTCGGTACGCTACAGATCCAACTTTGGAAATAATTTCATACGGTAAAATGTATCTCGGAGCCAATTTTCCTGCCTTTCCAAACCTGATCACTACTTTCCACTGTGACACTTTTAACATTACTTTGTCACCTACTTCAAACGACAACGGTTTCCTGCGAACATCGGCATAACTTTTCTGCCGATCTCGTGCCGCTTTCAGTCTACTTTGGATCTTATGCACCTTGTCTGTCGTCTCTTGAATTAGTTCAGATCCCGTGAGTTGAGTATCGCCCACTTCAGCCCAACAAAGTGGCGATCTGCACTTCCGGCCATATAGTGCTTCGTACGATGCAGCTTGTATGCTACTATGATAGCTGTTATTGTAGGAGAATTCGATGAGGGGAAGGTGCTTATCCCAACTTCCTCCGAAGTCTAGGGTGTAAGCACAAGCAGATCCTCCAATGTTTGTATAGTTCGTTCTGATTGGCCGTCGGTTTGGGGATGGTAAGCCGTACTCAGGTCTATTCTGGACCCCAAAGCTTCTTGTAACTGTTGCCAATAGTGTGAAGTGAAATGACTATCACAGTCTGAAATGATTGCAACTGGTACCCCGTGTCTTGCCACAATTTCATTCGTGTAGATCTCGGCCAATTTCTCGGTATTGTAAGTAGTACGAATCGGAATAAAGTGCGCCGATTTGGTTAGTATATCCACTACTACCCAAATCGCATCATAACCTCGGGGTGTTTTTGGAAGATGGGTCACGAAATCCATCGTGATTTGCTCCCATTTCCATTGAGGTATTTCGGGTTGCTGTAACATTCCCGAGGGTTTCTGGTATTCTGCCTTTACCCAGGCACAAGTCAAGCATTTGCTCACGTACTCGGCTAAGTCCTTTTTCATACAGGGCCACCAATAAAATTCCTTAAGATCCTGGTACATCTTGTCTGTACCGGGGTGAATACAGTACTTAGATTTATGAGCCTCATCCATAACCAATTGACGTAGGTCATGGAGTGTAGGAATCCATACCCTATTGTTGTAATACAACACTTCATCCGGTTTCCTCACAAAATTCCCTTCATTTCCATGTAGGTTCTCGCTATTTAGTTGGCCTTCCTCCAAAGCTTCCCTTTGTGCATTACGAATCTGCTCTTTAAGACTGGTTTGAACAATCATCCCAAGACCTCGCACTCTGAGTGGCTTTACTCGGTCTTTTCTACTCAAGGCATCGTCTACAACGTTAGCCTTACCTGGATGGTATTTTATTTCACAGTCGTAATCGTTCAATAACTCCACCCATCTGCGTTGTCTCATATTCAGCTCCTTCTGATCGAATATATGTTGAAGGCTCTTGTGGTCTGTATAAATTGTACACTTCGTACCGTACAAGTAATGCCTCCAGATCTTAAGTGCAAAAATCATTGCGCCCATCTCTAAATCATGTGTTGTATGGTTCTTTTCATGTACTTTCAATTGTCTGGAAGCATATGCAATAACCTTGTTTCTCTGCATCAATACGCATCTTAGACCACGTAGAGATGCGTCGCAATACACTACAAAGTCATCATTGCCCTCTAGCAAAGTCAAAATTGGCGCCTCACATAACTTTTGTTTTAACAGTTGAAAGGTTGTTTCTTGTTCTTCGCCCCATTCGAACTTTCGATCTTTCTGTGTCAAGGTATTTAAGGATTCAGCAATGCAAGAAAAGTTTTCAATAAAGCAACAGTAATATCCAGCCAATCCCAAGAATTGGCGTATCCCTTTCGGAGACTTAGGCGCTTACCAATTCTTAATAGCTTCAATCTTACTAGGGTCAACATGAATCCCTTGTTGATCTACCACATGTCCTAAAAATTGCACCGCTTGTAACCAGAAATCATACTTGGAAAGCTTGGCGTACAACTTCTCTTTCCTCAATATCTCTAGTATGGCTCGTAAATGGTGCTCGTGTTCTTCTTTACTCTTGTAATAGAACAAAATATCGTCAATAAAGACTATGACGAATTTATCTAGATATGGTTTATAAACTCGGTTCATGAGGTCCATAAATACCGCAGGTGCGTTGGTTAACCCAAAGGGCATAACCAGGAACTCATAATGACCGTACCGAGTTCCAAAGGCTGTTTTAGGGATATCTTCTTCTTGCACTTACACTTGATGATAACCGGATCTAAGATCGATTTTTGAAAAGTAACAGGCTCCTTGTAGCTGATCAAATAAATCATCGATACGCGAAAGAGGATATCGATTCTTTATGGTAACCTTATTCAGCTCCAGGTAGTTGATACACATCCGAAAGTTTCCATCCTTTTTCTTCACAAATAACACTAGTGCTCCCCAAGGTGAATAACTGGGACGGATAAAACCTCGGTCTAGCAGTTCTTGTAACTGAGATGATAGTTTTTGCATCTCTGAAGGTGCTAAACAGTAAGGAGCTTTGGCAATTGGGGCTGCTCCCGGTATTAAGTCGATTCGGAACTCGACTTGCCGATTGGGTGGCAATCTAGGCAATTCATTGGGAAACACGTCTGGTAATCACACACTACTGGAATATCTTTAGTACGTTGTTCTTCTGGTTTGGTTGCCATTACACTCTTCTAAGAACACCTCACATCCTTGACATATACATTTCAACACTTTAAGGTGGGATATAAGGTTTAATATGGTACCAGACTTCTTTCCATGTACCATAATAACTTCATAATTAGGAAAAGGGATCCTAACAATCTTTTGCTCACATATAATCTATGCCTTGTACTTGGACAGCAAGTCCATTCCCACTACTATATCGAAACTTCTGAGCTCTACCGGTAGTAGGTCAATAAGGAATTGGTGGTCGTTAAGAATTAAAGGAAAATCACGAATGATTTGGTGACTAGTTATAGGTTTACCATTAGCATGTTCTATGTGGTAAGGACTTGTTAATTCAATAGCCGACATATTCAATAATAGCAAAAATGTAGTAGAAACGTAACTCCTATCTGCGCCCGTATCAAATAATACTGAAGCAAACTGATCGGAAACGAGGAACGTACCTGAGACCATATTTGGATCCTGGCGTGCGTCACCAGACCCAAGTACAAAGGCACGACCTCGCACTTCATTTGAGGTAGAAGCTTGGCCCTGCGTATTCTTTTCTACTGTGTACTGAGCAAGCTTTGGGCAGTTTCTTTGGAATTGGTCTGTGCTGCCACATCTATAGCATGCACGGGGGTAGGTACTTTGTTGCGTCAGTTGTTGGGGTCACTGTTGCAGAGGTTGAGCCCTTGGGGGTTGAAAATGAGTGGGTTGATAAGAGCGAGTTGAGGTATCAGTAAAGGCTCTACAACTTCTTGCGTAATGCCCCATCTTCTGACATTTATTACAAACCACGGTTCGGCATTCACCCGAATGGTGAAATCCGCATTTCTGGCACTTTGGTAACGCCCCTTTATAATTATCTACTCTAGCATCTTTAGTAGTCATGGCATAAGATTGAGGTGTCGCTCGGGTGCGTTTATTTTGTTGGGTTCATTGGGGTTTCCAATCATATTTGGTTCTCTTCGTACCAGATGTTTCTCCAGGCATTTTCAGAATCTTCCTTCTAACCATGTCAAACGTGATTGTGCCAGACCTGGACACAACACTTTCCATTGTGAGATGTTCCACGGAGTTTATAATACTGCGGACCACTGGGGCTAAACCCCATATGTATCACTCAATACGTTTCGGCTCAGGTCGAAACATATCAGGTAGTAATCGAGCAAGAGTGTTGAAACGGTTGGTGTACCCCACGTGGTCTGCCCCTTGCATTTGTAAATTCCAGAATTCATATACCAACTTCTGGATTTCGTTCTTCGGGCAGTAGTGGTCCATAAGCATCGTCTTATGTTCGTCCCACGTCAGATGATCAATTGCTTCCTGCCCACGTGTTTGGACTATTGTATTCCACCAGTTTAAAGCTTCATCCACAAAGGTTGATGTCACTTACTTGACAATAGAGTCCGCCGGACAATTACTGATATTGATGACAACTTGTTTTTTCTCTATCCAACGTACAATTCCAGTCGGTCCTTCGATGCCCTTAAATTCCATCGGATTACCGCCCATGAACTGTTTGTAACTGTATCCTTGTCGTACGTTATATGGGGCGACCGAAATAACATTAGGATCAGGTTGGCGATTAGGTAAGGTTGCAGCCACACTGGCGGTAACTTATGCTACGATAGTTGGGATTACCGCCTATAATTGGTGGGTTATTAATCATGCGATGTCTGCCTCCGTGAGGTTATTTTCTCAGTTTGGGGCCATTCTATAACATAAAAACGCATATATATTGGTATGTATATGAATCATCAAATTGTATTGCATCACAACTGTTAAAACCCCATAAACACACACACATATATAAACAACAATCACTATTATACATATAAACGCCGTTGTACATTAATCAAAATTGCCATATAGACTGAACCCACTAAGGATCAGTGCTTGTAACATGCATATCAAAACTTGTCACTACAGTGACACACACACAGTAACAATCATCTAGTACAAGAAACAAACAACGTCACGCATCACCATCTCGACATAGGCCTACAACTGCCCAGTGCTTGATATGAGTACAAAACACACACACACACACACACATATATATATATATATATATATATATATATACACAAAAGTAACCGTGTCTCTACACGCGTCTCCAGAAAGCTAACCACACAAACCTTATGGATAACAGTGCGATAGCTCCTCCATAAAACCATAATAATGCCTGATCACGTCCCTGACGGAACTCCGTATCCGTCTGTCTGTCTGTCTGTCCTGGACCCTCATCGTTGCCTGTTGGATAACTATAATGTGATCATACAAAGCGGTACGATGATGTACTTCCTCTGTCACTGCTACAGTGAGTGCTACCAACTGTTCAATCACATATCCAATCCAACTCCTACTCCTTGGTGACTCAGGGGGCTCCGCTTGGGGTGCTGGGATACCCCAAACTGGCGGAGGGGAATCCTCTACAGGATGTGAAGGCCCACCCGGCTCATAGGTATGGTAAGGTGAGGAAAGTGTGGATCCGTGCATCGGATCAATGAACCTAGAGGTGACTGTCGGTCGTAATCCAGCTGAGGTAGGGACAAGTGATGAAGTGGGAGGAGTCAAAACTGGTCCTGGCATCGGCACCCTCCTACGTGCCGTCTGTCTAAGTCTAATAGCAAGGGGAATGGGTGTATCTGATTGGGCAGGTGAGATACGAGCCGCTGGAATATCGGGAGTATGGGTCCTACTAACCCTGGGAACGGGAGTGGGAGAGCGTCGAATAAGAATAGGGGTAGGGCTCCTCCTGTCCATGCCTGTGTAGTGATAAGGATCTGAGGTATGACTATATTCCACCGTAGCGGGCTGGTCATGCGGCGGGGAATGATATAAACTCGTGATCTCAATCCCCTGTCGTGTAGGACGTCTCGGGGGGTAACTATCACAGCGATAACCGGACTGATCGGCCGCATCACTGGATAGCTAATACGGAACGAAAGTGTCCTCCTACTCGAACTCCGTCTCTTCAGCCTCAGCATTCAGATCCATTAATGGGTCCTCCTCATAACTCTGACTAGAGTCAGTCGACATCATACCTATACGGAAGCAAGTTATAACGACAAATGCTAATTACTAATTAAGGTGGATACAATGTACACAGAATATATACACGTATGTTCATCTTGACATGAAATAATAATTGTATGTATCCACTTGTGTATATGTTCATTTCTTGTTCTCTCTTAGTGACGTTCTCAGAAATCCCAAGTACAAGCAAATATGTTATTATGTTCCGGACCATAATAATTTACTTGCCCGACAAGACCATCCTGATAATAGCCACGATGTTTCAGTCGTTACATGTTTTGAATTGTAGGAAGATGGGCTTATGATTAGGTTCACTAAGGATACCTAATTCTCTATAACCAATGACTCTGATACCATCTTCTGTCACACCCCGACTTGCAGTGGAAGCGCACGTGGGGGGGGGGGGGGGCGGGGCAACAGACTCATGGAACAGACACATTGCTCACAAAGATGTTATATTATACGTTACAACGTGTTTTGTTTACATTATTTATTAACACAACGACATGTAAGTGACAACTCGGTTTCCCACAAGTAATCTTGTGCTAGTAGTTATGCATCTATTAACGTACTATCCATTCTCATAACTTGGAACTCCTACAAGCCTATTCCTCCTTTGCTTTGCCTGAAAAACATGTTACAATTTGAAAAAATCAGCTAAACATAGCTTCGTGAGTTTCACTGTTTTAGTTTGTATTAAACAGATGCAATTATAGTTCAAGTAGGCACATCTGATAGCATGTATATATATATACTGAGCCCACAAGTGAAGCCTTGACTGTCAACTCAACCCCGTGGTTAACAACCACGGCACTGCCCCTATGTAGAAATGGCTAGTACCCCATAGCCTATGCTCAAACATGTACAATTGCGTATGCATCATATGGCGTTCCTGACCATCGCAATTGGGTTTGTCGGACCAATAGTACTATTTACACAATCACCGGCCTACGGTTAATCACTTGGGTCTGTGGGGACTTTTCAAGTACTAGTGTTTACTCAGATAATTCACGTTATATCATGTATATATGTGCACGTATGAACGTATGTAACATGCATTTCACCCCATGTAAAACAGGAAAACAGTTTGAAAATAGGGAAGTAAAACTCATAGTGTATGCAGTAGTTTCACACAGGATGTAAACATGCAATTGAGTCAACTTCTAGAATCACATATGCAAATATGGACTTACGTCAGTATCTAAGTCGGTAACAGGTATAACTTGGATTCGGTCAGGAGTTTTCACTCCAGATTGAGCCTATACGATACTGGTATGGTGATGGATGTCAGGGTACTATTAGTTTTTAGTTTGGCTTCCGGGCACCGGTTTGCGTGCCAGGCAATGTCAGTAGTTTAACATGTTCGGACAATGGTACGGGAATACCAATAGTTCCAACATGTTGTTATTTAAAAATGATTAACTTTTCTTTACGGGAGTTTGGGTGTTTGGGGAGTCAAGGTTGCCCGAATTTGAGTTTCCGTTTCTACCGTCGGGG
Source organism: Helianthus tuberosus (assembly GCA_030545235.1). Classification (NCBI taxonomy): domain Eukaryota; kingdom Viridiplantae; phylum Streptophyta; class Magnoliopsida; order Asterales; family Asteraceae; genus Helianthus; species Helianthus tuberosus. Next base: position 30,713,768 of record CM060415.1, on the reverse strand, counting down.
ATTTCCCGATCTGGTATTGGACACACCCCGAGTGTCCAATCCGCCCTGGAATCTCCCGGAATACTCCCCATGTTTTAATTATAGTATTTGTTGGGTTGGGTCAGTTCCCAGTTCAGGCCAGTTCGTTATACGGTAAACAGCCGAAATTGATTTAAAATAATCCATTTTTTAATCCCAAAAATTCTCGTTTAACTTATAATTTGAATAAAATCTATAACTTTTATATAACTTAGTAAAAATCATTAGATTATGGGAAAAAAATTCCTGGGGATTTATTTTGGCCTTTTACTTGTCTAAATAAATTATTTATAAAATCATATTTAACCACATAATTAACATTAATTATACTCATTGCTCAAAAAATCCCAAAAAAATTCCTGGACATCCCTTATGGTTCCAGAAACCTTTCCAAAAATTTTAAGATTTTTCGAATTTCGTTTCGGTGCGTTTCCGGCTACCGAAAATTTTGGAAAACACGGATTTTTAACCCAAACCAAAACTCAACCAATGCACTCCGAATTTTCCCGGAATATTCGTCATATGTTCCTTAGTGTCTCTGTAAAATGTGGTGATTTATTGAATCCGTTTGGTATTTTGTTTCAGAATTCTTTTTGTAAAACCGTCAAAAATTCACCAAAAATTGTATAAAAGTCCAAAAATTCTAAAATTTTACGTGGACCTTCCTGACACTACTCTTCATCACCACACCAAATTTCAGCTCAATAAAAGTATCATGGACCAAGTTATGATCTAAACAATATTATTCCTATGCTGGTTTCGAATTTCGAGCGATATACCTAGCGATTCCTTCGAGTCCGAGTGTTTTTCTTGAGTCCAGAAGTATGTATGGACTATATTCAGTACCTACACATCAAGTACAATCCAAATATGCTAGAACTTAGATCAATCAAGCTTTAATTCATTGTTTTGCGGTTAATCGAGTAGTTAGGCGATTTTTGTCTAATAGGTGTTGATTAGGGTATCATAACCCAAAGATTTGTAACCATGGCAGCTATATAACACCAGGGAACTCTCATGGTGTTCTTATTAAGCCCATAAACTTGTTTACAACTCAAAACTTCATGGATTAAAACAAGTTTTCATGGCCTATACTATGTTTAATCATAAAACTAGACTTAAAACCATAAAAAATAAGGTTGATACCTTTGATTTGTGAATTGTTCTTGATAATTCAGCTGAGTTTTAATAGAAAGAAGCAGGGAATTTGAGAGAAGATGCAGAAATGTGGAGATAATTTTGTGGGAATTAAAACGAAAAATGAAATATATATATATATATATATATATATATATATATATATATATATATATATATATATATATATATATATATATATATATATATATATATATATAACATGGGGGTGGTGGCGGTTTGGGGTGGGCCCCCTAGGGCCACCTCACGCCTCGTAAACCGCGTTTAAAGATAATTTTTATCCTTCATGGAGTGTTTAGGTTCGTTTACGGGTCCCGGGCGCGTTCTCGATTTGCGTGACGGACTCCGTTTTGCGCGTAATTAGTGTCAAAAGACTCGGTTTTAAAAATCATGAATAACCGTCTTGAAATCCGAACCCGGTTACGTTTTAATCATAAAAGACTCGTATTAGGATGGTTTAAGTGTTTTTAAGCTTGATCGATCGTTCCTTGCACGTTTGATTGCCTTATGTTATTCCTGAAACGAGAGTGTTTCCCTAACCGGGAAGCTACTTCGTTTTACGTGCCCAGTCTCAGATTGGCTTCAAACCTTACGTCACAATCTATGGTACAAAATTAAGATATTCATGGAACTCGAAATCTTAAATAATACTACCGATAGCCTAATAATCACTGTCAAAGGTTTAGTGCGCTGTTAAACGGAAAACTCCGGTTTAACACGTGTTTAAAGTCTAAGGACACCAACTTCGCACTGTTGGTCCTGATTAGTGTCATGTCAGTCATAACGTGTTCTCGGATTCCTCCGAGACATAACAGATATCATTTAATCAAGCATATAAGTCACACATGTTTTTAGGGTTTTCGCACAATTAAAGTGTTAAGTGGGCTTTACGATTTTGGACCGTGTAGGGTGTACTTGGTTTCATCATGGTTGTCACAAAAAGAGAGTTTGTGGTTCTGAAAAACAAGAATCTCAATCCTGATGATGATGATGCTCAAGCCACTCATCATTTGATGGATGTTGGTGAAAATTACTATGATAAAGTTGGAAATCGATCATGTATAGTAAGTTGGGGATTTAATCATGACCGTCGTAGGTGGTGGATCAAGAGAAAGGTTGGACCGGTTGAATGGTACAAAAATCATGCTTAGTTTCAAACGTTCACTAAGGTGGACTTGATCACTTTGTCAAGGACACCTTATGTTGATGATCAGCCTGGCGGGCGTGGTTATTTGTTTTTTGAAAGATTGCAAAGAGAGGTGGACGTGGATTTCCGTCTATGCACACTGCAGAATCGATTGTTACACCTGCTAAAGGTGTTAGAGATCCACGGACTAACAAGAGAATGCAGATTATGTCATGGTTACCAAATGATAAGGAGAAGACGATTCCCTTGGTTAAGAAAATTCCTAAAGGTGCTCTGAAGACCATGCATTTTTGGGCTTATGATGAGCGATTAGGGCAAGCTGTGATTGTCTGCGATGATGATGTGAGTTTTCGATTGATTAATCAAGTGGATTTTCTAAACTTGGCACAAGAAGATCTGGAAATGCTTTCTCCTAATCAGATTAGGGTTACAGAAAAGTACGAAGAAATGGCTAAAGGTTGGACAGCTGCTGTTGCTTCAGTCTTATACATTCGTATGAAATGATTTGGTGGTTTCAAAGACGGTTGGGAGGTAGCGGAGGAAATTGAAGTCAGAAGAATTCTATGCATAAATCTAGGGGGGATTGTTGGAACCTAGAGGTTTATTAATAGAGGATTGCATAAGTTTAGGGATTGAAATGTAATGTTTTGTTTTAATTTATGTTTTGGGTCGAACTTGTGTAGTTTGGGTCTAGATGGTTTTGAGTGCGCCTAAGGGTTTCGACCCAATATGTCAGTATTTAAGTAAACCTCAAACATGTGTTTGAGGTTGATCAGTTTGTGCGAAAGAGAGAGGCCAGCCGAAACCTTGTTGAAGTCTTGTATCTATCATTGTGATTTGGTTAATGCAAAGAACTTCTGGTTTGTTTTGATTTATAATGTTTCGGTTATTATTTGTTTATTCTTGAATCAACTTGTGATTAGATTCCGCACTCTCACAAGTCTCGTTTGATATCATTGAAAGATCCTCTAGGAACTTACAACCCTAACCTTGGTTGGAGGGAGCCCGGGAATAGTAGTAACCAACAAACTAAAAATCAATGATCAAACTTTCAACAACCAAGAATTGTGTCACAAAATTTCACTCAACAACAAGGGGGCCAAGAGAGGCTTGAAGACCTCATTACACGCCTCATCTCCGAAACCGAAAAAAGGTACTCGGATCAATTCCTACAAATGGAATCCGACATTAGAAACCAATGAGCTAGTATTCAAAACATTGAAAAACAAATAAGCCAACTAGCCCAAAATTTCTCTGAGAGACCACAAGGTGCATTACCTAGCAATACCGAAACCAATCCAAAGGCGCAAGTACACCTCATAACATTAAGAAACCGGACCGTAGGTCCCGAGGAAACACCACTACCCCCAACCAACACCAACCCACCCACAAACTTGTTGGGATTGAACCCTATCAGAGGAACAGATAATTAAAGCCAAAACTGGATCAGGGCAGTGGATCCAGAATAAGCAGATGTTATGTATACAAGACCCTCCCCTTGAAAGTGTTTTCAACATCTGATGACCTCCAATCCACTGATCGGTACAACTGCTAACCTACAACTGTTGATCAAGTCAAAGACTGATAAAGACTAAAGCCCTGCTGTTCAATCTACTGCTATGGATTAAGCTCTGCTGGTTTACAATAAGTACTGTTGGGTTCACATCAGTGGAAGGATTCAGCAGTAGTTTAGTTTACTTATGTAATGTATTGTATAGTAGTTGTTAGCATAGAAGTATTTGTATAGATTAGTTGTTAGAAGTTGTGAGGAGGTTAGATGTCACTTTCAAGGTGACGTCAGCAAAGATGCCACAGTGGTTTGTCCGTGCCTATAAATAGAACAGTACCCTATACTGTTCTATTAGCTCTTCACCATCTTACTTCCTGTACGAACAAATCATTGTGAGCTCAGGCTGAGGGGGAGTTTGTTACATGCATGCAATTGTAATCGTTGATGAAATAAATTCAATCATTCGTTCTTTGTTGAAAATGTGTGTTGAAAGCAATTCTCCTATTTGATTGTGTGCAAAGTTTGTTTCCATTTACATTCCGCTGCATTACTTGTTCATCTTTCAATTTAATTCAAACGTAAAACACAATCAAAACCAAACTCAGATGCTAACAATTGGTATCAGAGCTCGGACAGTCAAATTTGATTTAACAATCATTTTGACATAAGTAGTTCAGCTCACAATCGTTGATACTGATAGTTTATTCGTTTTGTTGAAAAACAGAGTAAGGTTCAATCACCATCAAAGTTGATTAATCAGTGCCTGTAAAACAACCAGGATGACGTCACAATCAAAAGATGATAAGAATAACATCGGCTCTCTTTTTAAACCACCCATGCTTAAACGTAATGAATACAACATCTGGGAGAAAATGATGGGTCACATCCTTGCTCAACAGAATACTGGATGTTGGAGATCTGTTGTTTTTGGACCACACGTTCCCGTGGTGCCAAGTGCTGAGGATACAAAGAAGTTCGAACCTAAAAAACCTGAAAATTATACTGAAACTGATTTCCAAAAGTTCGAACTCGATGCCAAAGCATTTAGCATCATTGCATCTGTTGTTGGTGCATGCGTCTGTCGACTTCATCTTGTATCGAGTCTTGTATATGTATAGATAAATCAGGGCACGGAAAACGAGAAAATAGGCTAACAGGCAAGTTCAAACGAAATTACAAGATGTAATTCCGCTTGAAAAGTACATGCCATTTCAAACGAAATTATCTAGCTAATTCCGTTTGAAATCATAATACCGTCTGAACTTGTAATTTTGCATGAAAGGTGATTCCGTTTGAAGATGTTCAAATGGAATTAGGTTGCCTATAAATAGTTGTTGCCTGATTTCGTTTGAGTGATTCATGCATGTGTGTTTTCCGACGGCAAAGCTCTGTCGAAGTGTCTACAGATCTATAATTGCTCAGATATCAATCAAAAGATAGTTATAAGTGAATATCTTGCTGATTTTCACACAATATGTATGTTTCCGCCTTTCATATTGTGTAGAACACCTCTGAACGACTCGTTTCGGGTCCGTACACGATCCTACATGTGGTATCAGAGCACAGGAGGAGGAGTTCTACCAATTTCAGCTTGATTTCATCTCATTTTCTTACTTCTACATCTTCTTTTCTCAATTGAACAAGATTTAACGATTAAAATGGTCTGATTTTCACACATCATAAGCGAAACAGTGTTTTAACAAAGCCTTGAGAGAATTGGACCATAATTTGATCTAAAACTGATAAATATTGTAATTACGTTTGAAAAGTTGGAGCGAAATGATGACATCAGCTTAATTCCGTTTGAAAGTTGGTGTTAATTTCGTTTAAAAACGCTATTCCGTTTGGTGATTCCGCTTCAAATAAGTATTCCGTTTGAAGGTTCAAATGAAATCAGTGATTCCGTTTGAAATAGGTAATTTCTTTTGAAATCCTCATCCCGCTTGAAACCTTAATTTCGTTTGAAGTTTGTGTACAGGTTAATTTCGTTTGAAACCTAATCTCATTTGAAAGTGACTTTTGTGAAAGACTTGTTACTGAATCATGAGTGAAGAATTCTATAACGCGTTTGCCACATCTCCGACTACTCCGGCTGTCATTGCTCAAAAGATGAACTTGGAAAATGAGACTGGAACTATGCAAAAACCCCCGAAGCTAATGTGCATTGAGGAGTATTATGGTTGGAAAGATCGGTTTGAAAACTGGGTTCAAGCAAATCATTTGAGATCTTGGGAGTGTATTTTGAAAAAATATGTACTACCACGTACTGATCTGCAAGTTGAGAAAACAATCTCAGAATTCACTGATAAAGAACGAGACATATACAAAGTTGAAAAGATGATGATTAGTCTACTTCAGCAAGCTATTAAAGAAAACATCTTTGTATTGCTTCAACATGACAAAACTTCAAAATCGATTTGGGATGCTCTTAAAATCAAATTTGAGGGAAGTGAGAAGATGATTAAGAGCAAAAAGGCATTGCTTAAGAAAGAATTTGATCTATTCACAAGTCTGCCAGGGGAAGATACAAAGAAATTGATTGAAAGATATTGCCACTTAGTGCGTTCTATGTCATTGTTAAGCATAACCAAAGAACGAGAGGAATGGGTTGACAAATTAGCTGATGCTTTACCTCAGAAAGAGTGGGGTACATTTTTGATGATCTTAAAGAACACCGGAGAATATGATGGTTTGACAATTTCTCAGTTCATCGAGAAAATTGAAGGACAAGATCTTGAACAGCAAAAGATTGCAAGGATGAATAATCCAAGTGGTCAACAAGATGTGAAAATGTATTACAAAGGCAGTGTTCAAGAGGTTGAAATGAGTCCGAAAATTCAAACTGCTTTTAGTGCTGGAGACTCATCTGGAAATGTTGATCAAAGTCCAAACAACAGTAGTGGATTTTCTTCATATCCAAGTGTTAATCCTAAGAGTTCAACTTCAAACTTTCATTCTCAAAGCTCAAAAAGTGGAAATGGTTGTGTGATACAATGCAACATTGCATTGAATCTTCCAGATGGTCAAAGTTTTTCTGAAGAAATTGCAAAAGATCACATGGCGTTACTTGCAACTGTGTTACAATCCTATGAAGGTTTGGTTGCAGGGAGGATCGGAAATCCTATGCTGATGAAAGAGGATTACGATCAGATAGACGCTGAAGAGATGGAGCTCATGGACATCAAATGGTGTTTAGCTAGTGTCTTGAGAAGAGCTGAAAAGTTCAAAATGATTACAGGAAGAAATGATTTCTTGGATGCACATGTTTCTACTTTGGGTTTTGATAAATCTAAAGTTACTTGTTTTCGATGCAAGGAGAAAGGTCATTTCAAGAGAGAATGTAAAAATCAGGAAGCTAGTGGAGCAAAGAATCCTTTTCGAAAAGATGATTACTATCGGAAGGCCATATATCAGCAGGTTGCTCACCAACCGCATCAACAAAAGGAACCACAAACTGCTCATGCAAGAATGATCGAAGATGCAAATAAGAAAGCTTATTATGGTATCATTGATCAAGATGATGAAAAGGTAGTAGAAGGATTCAACTGGGATAAATATATTCCATCTGATTCAAAAGTTGTAGCTTTGATTGCAAAAATAGTTCAAAAGCCTGATATGTTTACAGAATGGATGAAAATGATTGGTGTTAATGATTCAAGTCAAGAAGAAGAATTTCTTTCATCAGATAAAAGTTTAGAAGACGCAACTGTTTTTTATTAAACACCATCTGATTCTGGTTCTTCAGATGATAGTTCTAAGAAGACAATAGATTTTGATCAATCACCAACTGATGACAGTGGTGATGATGAGGAAGAAAGACATATTAATGTTGCAAAAACTCATTTATCTCCTGAAAGTTTTCAATTTTATTTTGCAGATCGCTTGGAGAAATTGAAGAAGAAACAAGCAGCAAAAGAGTTAAAAAAGATGAAGGAAGTTAATGTTGCTGAGAGGAATGGTGAAGCTGAGAAGGTGATTGAAGCTGAAACAGTGATTGAGGTTGAGAAGGTCATCGAAGTTGAAAAAATTGTGGAAGTCATCAAGCCTTTCTTAAAGCGTTTAGAATCTTGCAAGCAATGTGTAGAAAAAGATGAGAAACTGAGTGAGCAAGATAAGATGAAAGAACAATTACTGTTCAATCTCAATTATGTGAAAGAGTCGTATGATGTTTTGAATAGAACAGTAACTGGTCTTCAAAAGACAAATTCTTAAAGAGAAGATGCATTTACCATGATGAATCCGGTGATGATGTCAAAGCAAAAAGCCATAAATCATTACATTGAGGAATGTGCCAAGCTGAAACAAGAGTTGGAGACTGAGAAAATTGAAAATGAAAGAATTAGAAGACTGTTGCAAAGTTATTCTAGTTCTGATTATTTGATTGATCGAATTTATCCAACTGTTGCAGGTTTTGAAGCATTTCAAGATGATGAGAAGTCAAAGAAGAAGGATACTAGTAAGAAACATAGTGTTAGTTATAACAAGTGTCTGCCTCTGATTTGGGAAGGATATTCTCCTAGAAAACCGAATGAGGAGCAAGTCAAAAACGCTGTCAATATAGAGTTAAAATCTGAAACAATTGACAAGTTACCAGAAAATATTGACATCACATTCACATCGTCTGACACTGTTCATGAGTCTGAGTTAATAAAAAAGGGGGTCGATTAAGTGTTGGATAAAGATGAGGAGTCGGAGTCAAAGTCTGAGTCTGAGTCTGGAAGTTCAAGTTCGTCTGTCAAAAGTTCAAAGACGTCGATTAAACGAGTGTACAATAAAGAATTTCTTTTATCAAAATCTAATTTGAAGGATGAAACATTTGAAGTTGCATACACTTTAAATGATTCTGACAAATTATATTCTGATAAAGAATTTCTAATAAGAAGTGTTCAAGTTGAAAAGATCAAAAAGGTTTTCAAACTAACAGAAATCAATATTTCTGAAATAAAAGATGTAAATCTTATTGAAAAACCTAAAAAATACACTTCAAGAGTTCAACAACGATTAAACATGAAAAAGGGTTACAGTTCTAGTTCTGGTTTTCAAAAGAAACCAAACCATAACGGTAATTTCAAAAAGAAAGGTCTTGGTTTTATTCCACCTGAAAATTATAAAAAAGAGAAAAATTTTAAAACAAAAACTGTATTTGTTTCAGGAGGAAGTGCTGAGGAAGAACAGAAGAAACCATTCTGGAGACAGTCAAATCAAGATTTTCTTGCTGAAATGAAGAAAAATGGAATTCAATAGAGAAGGGAGACAAGAACCTGTTTCAAATGCAATGAAGTTGGTCATATTGCATGGAACTGTTCTCAAGCAACAAAAACAAAACAGGAAGTCTCTAAAAAACTCAAAGAAAAGGTTGTTGATAAGAATGAACCACCAACTGACAAATGTAAAATTTTTAAACATTCAACATATGAAGTTGGTGAGTGTTCAAAGACAAGATTTTACAAGAAAAGAGCTAGTCATGACAACCAAATGTGGGTTGTTAAGAAATTTTATGAGAAAGTTGGCAATGAATCTGATTCCACAAAATCAGAGGAGCCACAAGTTGTTAAAAATGGTGAAAACTCAGTTCCGCCTTTGGATGATGTTCATTTTCCACAATTGGGGACTGAAAATTTTAAATCAAAGGTTGGAAAAGTTGAAATCTCAAATCAATTCTATTCTGAGAAAAAAGAATTTGATGTTGAGAAAGCTTTTAATGGAAATGTGAAAAAGATTTTTGGGAAGATGGTCGAAGGGAAGGCCAAAGGGGTTAAAGATTTTTATGCTACAAAGAAGGCAACTTATAACCCAACTAAAGAGGAGTTAAGATCACTCAAGGCTGGTCAGGATTGGGTGGACATTTTCTTTGACTGAAAACCTGACTTGTCGGAGCTTCCAGGTTGGTAAGTGTGGAGCAGGTATCGGCATATTTCTTGAGAAATTCACATTTGTGATATTTCGTCTTACAAGTTGTTATTGGATTGGTACTTACAAGTGGTAAATCAAGGACATTAAGTTGTACTTGATTTTCTACAAGTGGTGTTTGTTGATTGATCTAAAGATTGTTAAATTTTTCAAGTGGTTAAAGAAGAACAATGTGATGAGATCCCCTAACCAACAAGTGATTTTTGAAATCAACAAAACTTATTTTCCGGAAAAATCATTTTGATTAAAATAAACTTAAGTGTTTTGAGATCGTAATGAGAAAATAGTTTGTTGTAACGGGGAGTTCTGATTGTTTATGCCAAGTGGATGGCGATTTGAAGTGATTCGATATCAGTTGTCATTTTACTTGTACAGTTTGTTTTCAAATTTCCTTTAAATGATTTGGAATTTTAGGGGGAGTAAGAATTTTCAGAAAATCCAAAAACATTTGAAAATTTGAAAAAGTCAAAAACATGATAAAATGCCAAAATGAGTTTTGTTGTGAAAAAGAGGAAATGATTGTAGATCAGTTGAACTGTCACAGCATGCTAAAGAAATGGAAAGATAAAAAGTGTTAAACGGTCTTACTAAAGATGTGACGGTAGGCTCAGCTAGACTAGTAGATTTGCAATAACGATACAAACTTAAATGAAAAAGCCTAGTTCTAGTGGGAAACATGGTTGAAAGCATAGTACTTAGTTTTGTCCTTCTTGATTGTATGCCTACTCAGTAATCGCTGATTGCTGAAAAGTCACTGTGATTCTGTGTTTTCTTTTTGCAAAGATTTAAACTTGTTTTGTTTCTTTATTTCGTTTAAGCTTTGGACATCCTCTGCATATACGTGAGTATCGACCTGGATGTTATTGCCTAAACGTTCTGCTTTATTTTTTTGCTGTTTTGTTTAAGCTTTGGATCACCTCTGCGTATACGTGAGTATCGACCTGGTGATTTAAGCCTAAACAACTTCCACTTGTTTTATTTTTCTTATTTTGTTTAAACATTGGACTTTCTCTGCGTATACGAAAGTATCGACCTGATTGTTAATGTTTAAACATTCTGTTTTGTTTTCGCACAAATCACAGTTGATAAAAGTTTAAAGGCATTACTTGAGTCAGTGTATTACATGATGAGGGGATATGCTGAGATCATGGGGTCTATAAGAATTTAGTGCAATATTAATATACCTTAAAGTATCGGTAAGCATTTCGAAAGTTTTTAGATTGAGTTTAAATGGACAACAATATCGTCAATTTATGTGAATCGTTTAGAACTGAAAATGTTTAAAGCTTAACGGTGCTAGTGATTGGTTACAAAAACTGATATGATCCTCTTACACAAACTCACAAAAATATTGTCTGTGAATATTTTTTTACTGCATTCTTATTTTTTTAAAATCCAAAAAGATTTTTAGTGTGTTTTAGCATAAATTTTGAAAAATTTCAAAAAGATTTTCGACAACTGATGTTGGAAAGCTGATTTTAAAAAAATTCCGAGTGCTAAACATGATGAGCATTTTGTGAGGGGGAGTTTGTGTTTTTTAAATGAAAAAAGATTTTGAATTTGTGCCTACAAGTGGTTATCAGAATTTTTAAAATGTTAAATCATTTCATTCATACAAGTGGTAAGCAGAGAATAAATTTGCCAAATTATAAATGTGAAATTTATTTCTGGGTTAAGAATGTGTAGGTTGGCCAGGTTCAAATACCTGAGAATTGGATGGAAGCCAGGTTATGTTCCTGGAACTGCTGATGTTGATGAACTTAAGGAATCAAGAGATCTGATCAAGAGAATTAGAAAATTCAATAGCCAGATTGTGATTTTGGAATTGAAGATTAGATCAACATCCGAGAGGGAGATAATTTGTAAAGAAAAGATTTGAGGATACTTTAAAATGTCAGATACTTCAGAGAGCAATCAGACTGATAAAGATTAAAGACCTTAAAGACTCGACACTTAAGACTCGTCAACATTAGAGGAGGAGTCTATTGGTGCATGCGTCTGTCGACTTCGTCTTGTATCGAGTCTTGTATACGTATAGATAAATCAGGGCACGGAAAACGAGAAAATAGGCTAACAGGCAAGTTCAAATGAAATTACAAGATGTAATTCCGCTTGAAAAGTACATGCCATTTCAAACGAAATTAGCTAGCTAATTCCGTTTGAAATCATAATACCGTCTGAACTTGTAATTTCGCATGAAAGGTGATTCCGTTTGAACATGTTCAAACGGAATTAGGTTGCCTATAAATAGTTGTTGCCTGATTTCATTTGAGTGAATATGTTGCTGATTTACACACAATATGTCTGTTTCCGCCTTTCATATTGTGTAGAACACCTCTGAACGACTCGTTTCAGGTCCGTACACGATCCTACATCTGCATTACCCAATGAAATTTATGCTGGGCTGTTACATTGTAACAGTGCCAAAGAGCTATGGGATGCACTGAAGGAATAGTTTGGGGGAACGGAAGAAGTTAATGAAAATAATAGGGAAATTCTGAATCAGTAGTATGAAACATTTTGTCACATCAAGGGTGAATCATTGACCCAACAGTTTGAGCGATTTAGTTGTCTCATTAGTGAGCTAAGACTTGTTAAAGTTACATATTCTAATTCAACACAAAATAGCAGGTTTCTTAGATCACTACCTGAAAAATGGGATACAATTGCTTTTGTAACTAGAAATTCGGCTGAGTTCAAAGATCTGACCCTGACCCAACTTCATGGTAGACTCCCGACCTATGAAAGGGAGTTAAACCAGAAAAAGAAGTTTCAAGAGTCTGGAAAAGTTGCTGATGATTATTCATTTGGCAGCACATCTATTTTTGGTTAGGAAGAATCTGGTAGTAGTAGTAGTAAGGATCAGAGTTATGATCATTTTATTGATATAACTGCTGGTGGAAACTTTAACAACTCTGATTCTAAGTGTTATAAGTGCAATAGGCTAGGTCATTTTGCTAGGGAATGCAGGAGTCAAACCACTGGTCCAATAATAACTCATCCCAGCTCAAACCCTAGACCACAACATTAAAGCACTGTGCACTATACCCAATATACCCCTGCAGCACATGTTAACACTGCTCACTATGCTGCAACCCCTGTGCCTGTGCATTTTGTTCAAACCACTGTTCCACAAATTCAGTATGTTCAAGCCCCTGTTCCTCAGGCACAAGTGCAACCTGTTGCACCTCAACAAGCTGCTCCAACAGTGTTACAACCAGATCAGCAAAGCTTTTTCACCCAAGGCTTTGTTGACTGGAGCAGCATGCCTGATGAGCTTGGTGATGAAAATTTTGCACTCTATGCTACTAATGATACTTTTAATGATGAATTTTGTTTGATGGCATTAGAGTCAATACCAGAAGGGGTAGAAACTGAAGGTGAATAGCTAAGTGCTGAAACAGTGGATGAAGTGGCTGAAGCAGTGGTTACTGCAGTTGCTGGTGAACTACTGCTGGGAGAAAATTCAGAAACCCTAATTGAACCACTGTCTGACCCCTGGTCCAAAGAAGACAAAGAAGAAAAGGAAGAGAAGAAAGAAGGTGAGAAAGAAGTTGGAGCTGATGAAGAAGGTGATCATCAATGTGATTGTGCCATGATGGCTGCTGCTAAGGTATCACCTGAAGTTCTTGAAAAACTGTGTTCAGACAAATGCATTATTGCATTTGCTAGCGTTAAAGAGGTAAATGAAAACCTTAGGGATACAATCTTAACTGATGAAGTCAAATTTGAAAAGTCATTGAAAGAACTTAAAAACAAATTGGTTGAAAAGGACAAGGAAATCAGCAGTCTCAAAGAAGATGGGTGGAATCTTGCAAGACTCAACTCCAAACTATGGTAGAAAAATACCAAGTTTGTAAAAAGGAGTTGGAGTCCACCCAAATCACTTGTGAAAGATGGGTGGAATCTTGCAAAGGTTATGAGGTCATGCTTGAGAAACAGCTTGAAAGCAATGTCAAGTTTGGAATAGGATATAAAAAATATGATGAACTTGAAAACACTGCTGTCAAACAAGCTGGTTCAACTGAAATGAAACCAACCAACAAGAATGGCCAAGAAGTTAAGATTACTGACAAACTTGGTAACAAAATCACTCTGGAAAGATCATCTGTGGGGTCCTCAACTTTTGAGGAAATTGAGAAATACCAATTTAAACCCACATGGTCTGATGAGTGTGACATTCTTGAAAATTTCAAGCCCATGGATTTCACAACCACTGATGGTGTCACAACTCCAAAAGCAAAGGTCATTCCTATCAAAAACATCCCAACAGCGGTTCAAAACTCTGTTGCTAAGGAGTCTGAGAAAAGGAAGAAAAGAGAAAAGATCAAAAACCGGTTTTGTGATTTTTGTGAAAAGAAGAATCATTTAACAAAATATTGTTTTCATCTAAAAGCATATGATCTAAACAAAACAAGTGTCATTGTACCTGCTGAAAGCTGCACAATCTGTGGTAAAACAAACCACAAAACTCAAGAATGTGTGTATCTCAAAAACTTTGATGTAAAAAAGAATGAGTACACTGCAAAAACATCCTTAAGTTCATCAACATCATCTATCAAGTTCACCAAAAACCAACCATTGTTTGTGCCAGTCCAAACAGCTATTACAAAACAGCTGAACCAAACATCTGTCCAAAGAGATGTTCAAGTGACTGATGCACCCCCTGCCAATCAATACAGAAGAGGCAAGGGACAACCATCTTACCAAAGGATACCACATGTTTATGAGGCCTACAAAAGGCCTTCTAAACCAATAGTGAACAGGCATCCTTTTGGTTATCAGCAGGTGATTGGTCAAGATCCACAACAGTGGTTAGAGAAAAACAGTCCTAAAACTATCCAAACCCCTGACCTAACCACTGCCCATCCATCTGAACTCATCCTAGACACTGTTGAGACCCCATCCAAAGCATTATTGGCTTTGGAGACCCTAATGAACTAATCCTTTTACTTCATGTGCAGGGAGCTTCTGCATGCTTAGATAGCCTTTGGTATGTAGATAGTGGAGGCTCCAGGCACATGACAGGATGTAAAGCCCTTTCTCAAAGATTTCACAATCCATGGAGGGGGTGATATATCCTTTGGTAATAATAGTAAAGGGAAAGTTCTGGGGTCTGGTATAGTACAGTCTGGTAATGTAAAATTTGAAAATGTCAATCTGATAGACAATCTAAAATTCAACCTCCTGAGTGTTTCACAAATGAGTGATAAGGGGTATGGATCATTCTTCACAAAGGAGTGTTGTAGGATTGTTGGACCAGAAATGGTTGAAAAGATTGAAGCAATAATAAAAATTGGAAAAACCAAACTTGTTGCTCAAAGAAGTGGCAATGCTTATATGGTGGATATGTCAAAAGAGAGCCCCAGAACTGATGCCTGTCTGTTCTCAGCTGCATCAAACAAAGAGACAGAATTATGGCACAGGAGATTGGGGCACACAAATCTCAAGACAATCACTGCCATTTCAAAACAGGGGTTAGTAAGAGGTTTACCTCAAAAACTGTTCACCTGTCCTGAGCATTGTGTTTCCTGCCTAAATGGAAAACAACATAAAAGTTCCTACAAATCCATTAATGAGTCCAAAACAACCAAATGTTTGCAACATATGGATTAGTTTGGCCCAGTTAAAGTCATGAGTCTTAAGAAAAAGAGGTATTGTTTGGTTATTGTTGATGACTTTTCTTGGTTTACATGGACTTACTTTTTACACTCAAAAGATGAGACTGCAGGCATTCTGCAAGACTTTGTGAAACATGTTGAAAAGCAGTTTGACCTTCCAGTAAAAATCTTCAGAAGTGACAATGGTACAGAGTTCAGGAACAAGGAGTTAGATGATTTATGTGTGTCAAAAGAAATTGTGAGGCAATCCAACATTCCAAGAACACCAGAACAAAATGGGGTTGTTGAAAGAAAGAACATAACTTTGATTGAGACTGCCAGAACCATGCTTGCTGATTCAGGTTTGCCATTAACTTTTTGGGCAGAGGCAGTAAACACTGCTTGCTATGTCCAAAACAGAGTTTTAATCAACCCCAGGCATCAAAAGACTGCCTATGAACTGCTGTATAAAATAAAGCCATTGATTTCATATTTCAAGGTTTTTGGCTGCCCATGCTTCATTTTAAACCTAAAAGATTCTATCACAAAGTTTGCAGCCAAAATTGATTGTGGTTATCATCTGGGATACTCAACCACTGCTAAGGCCTACAAAGTGTTTAACACAAGGACCAAAACAGTGGAGGAGACTTTGAATGTAAAGTTCAATAAACTTTCATCAATGAAAATCCCAGCAAATCCTGCATAATTGTTTGATCTTGATAAATTTACTTTTGAAAATACTGTTGTCAAGACTAATAGTGCAGGTCCATCAGAGAATTCATCACCAGACTATGGGTATGAAATCATCATTCCTCAACAAAAGTCTGTCAAAATGGGAAGAGCAGCAGATGTTCAAAACGGCTGTCAAAGCTCAACCAGTGCTACCTCAACAGTAGTTGATCAAAGTAGCCCTTTAACCCCTGCTTCCACATCATCAAACACTGTTGATAAAAGTCCTCAAACAGTGGATCAAAGTCAGCATGTGTCCACACCATTAACTCCTATTCCACCACCTTTTGAAGCCACTGCTGGATCATCAAAGTCACCAGCAGTGGTTAGCTCAGATGATTCACATCTGCAGCCTTCACCATTAAATGCCATTGTTCCATACCAAGGAGATCTTATCTTCTTGAAATCTCATCCGCCTGACCAAATCATTAGCAACATCAATGAAGGTGTAACACCCCGTATTTCGAAAGTCAAAGTCAAAGGCAAGGTCAAAGTCAGCAACCGATCGCGCGACTTGACTAGTAGTGAATTTCTTTTATGTGTTGTATTATGGAACTTACTTCTACCAAATCATTAGCAACATAAATGAAAGTGTAACACCCCGTATATGGTAGAAGTAAGTTCCATGCCGGAATCGAGTTTTTTCAAAAAAATACACCTTCGGCCGAGTGTTAAGTGATCTCCCGTGAGGTATATGAACTTGTATATAAATGGAATTTTAAAGAGGCATGTTATGTGACGGGTGGTCCGTTGGACAACCCTTAATCATGTTAAAAGACGAAATAATCCTTCACTTAATTGTGTAATTATCTTGAATTAGATAACTACTGTTGCCTATGTTTCAGGTGCGGTTCGGAAGCTAAAAGATGGATTAAATGCAGCTTTGGAGGGTTTGGAGATGAACGGGTCGAGCATGGAACAAGAGACGAAACAAAGAAGACATATCAGCTCACCACCGTAAATTACGGTCTTACCGTAATTTACGGTGGACCTGGATTTCACTTGAAGGCCACCGTAAATCAGTCCTTTACCACCGTAACATTATTATGTCCACCGTAAATTACGGTGAGACCGTAATTTACGGTGGTAGCTGCGATCAATTGTGTAACTGCCTTCTTAAATTAGTTTTTATTGTGTCTTTTCAAGTGTTCTCATCATTGGCCGGTTATTGAACTCACTAGGGGCGATTTTGGCTGTTCTTGCTTGGTTTTGGACAATTCCAAACATTCGGTTTGTGTTTTCGATTTGTATGAACATTGAATTGATTGATATGATGATTCACCAAGCTATGTGTGGCTAAAACTATCGGTGATCATCTTAGGTGAAGGTTTCTCTTGAACTTTTGTGTGTTATTTCTGAATTTCTAGAATGATAACTTGCGTTGCTTGAATATCATGGTGTATGTTTAATTGTTTGTAGCTTGTTAATCGATATTGCAATTTCTAGTCTCAATCGTACGTTCTTCGCGCCGTTGGCAATCGAGATATCACGGGAAGGGTTAGGGTTGGTTATTGATTAATTGGTCATCGGGAAACAACCTCGCGTTTATACAATCCGAGTACTTTGTTCCCTTTTATCACTTCGATTATTCATGCACGAGTTATGTCTATGTAACTCTTTCTAGTTGGAATTGCACACAATTGTTTAAAGAAACTGAAACCTAAGATGGTCATTGTTCTCTCCTAATCTGTTTTACAACCATCATTTGATTTGAAATTAGTTTTTAATTTAGTATTCTAAAACAACAATCCAAATTTATTGATCTTAATTTTCTGCAAATTAGGTTAGTTGTAGTTTAATCGCAAAGCTATAAAATCAACACACTTTCCACATACTCCCTGAGTTCGATACCCTCTTACCACCATCTATAGTTGTTTTTGGGATTAAATTTGCGTGACCCACGACAATCACGTCAAATTTTGGCGCCGTTGCCGGGGAGTAGTGCGCAACGTGTGTCAGTTTGTTAGTTTTGCTTTGTTATTTTCGGGTCTACACTGGTGTGTTTAGTGTGCAGGTTCTACAGGTGCATGCATACTAGAGGTTCTCACAAAGTGTCACCATTGTCATTTGATCCGGAAATCAAAAGAACGCTAAGGCAAAACAGAGTTTTACTACGCGAAAACAGAATCATTGGTTCACCTACTTCACCCATTACACCAAGAAACATCATGGACGAAACACAAATCCCACCCACAACGGGTCAAACGACCTCATCATTCATTCCTACATCCACACAACTTTCACCAAATACCACCATGCCTATTTCCACTACCGAATTTACTTCACCACATGAAGTTACATCAACCAACACCACACCACCTATTACTACCCAAGTCGAACCTACCCTCACCTATAGCCCTTCCGCAACAATTCCACCACTTTCACACTTCTTTCCTCCAACTACGGGTCAATCATCTTCTACTCACTCATTACCACAAAGCTCAACCGTTATCCATACTACCTCTACATATCGACCATCGAACCAACCCGGTATGCAATATTCGTCTTATCCTTATATGCAATCTTCGGGTATAGGAGGAGAAGGGTATTTTGAAGGTTATGAAGAAGAGTTTGAGGGATACGAAGAAGAAGGATATGCTTATGGGGGTGATGGAGATCAAGGAGAGTTTGGGTATGTGCCGGGTCAATCTCAAGGGATGGCAAGTGTAGGTGGAGTGCTACAACAACAACTTCTACCGCAACATATTCGGCCAAGACCACAAGGGCCACCAATGCAACGCCCTATCCCATTGTAACAAATTCGGCCACAAAATGTACAACCTCAATTCCAAAGGCCGATTCAATACCCACCGATGCCCCCAACAACAATTTCAACAACCAATCGCACCACAAGGGCATATACCAAGACCTATGGGTCCTATTCGTCCAAGGGATCGATTGGGTGTTCCAAGAAGGCATCTTAGGGAACAAGCACGGGGGATAGAAGCACATTTCAAGCCAATCATTACTCAAAATCCTTCACCGGTGGTTATCCCTCACAACAACCAAGGGAGAACTTTTGAAGTAAGAACAAATTCGTTGCAAAGTTTGCCGAAGTACAAAGGGCTAGCAACCGAGGAGCCGTATTTCCATTTAGAGGCTTATGACTCCATTTGCAATACTCTTGGGAGTCAAGGTTTTTTGGCCGATGATGTCAAGTTGGTCCTATTTCAGTTTTCTTTGGAGGACAAGGCAAAGAAGTGGTTCTACACTTTGCCTTCAGCATCTATTTATACTTGGGCGGAGATGCAACAAATTTTCTTAGACGAATTTTATACCGCCCAAAAGACCAATGATGCTAGAAAGGGGTTAAGGAGCTTCCAACAACAACATGGTGAGATGTTCCATGAGGCATTTGAACGATTTAATATGATGATAAAGAATTGCCCTCATCATGGGATTGAATTGTGGGAGTTGATGAATGCATTCCACGAGGGGTTGAGTGCCGAGGATGCTCGAGATTTAATGTCCATTACCGGTGGGACTTTTGGCACAAATTATGAAAATGATGATTGGGAGTTCTTGGAGAATATGGCAAGTACATCAAAAAGAAAAGCTCAAGCATCGAGGAGAGCGCGACCGGCCATTAGTCGATCACAAGTGCACGCCATAGATGATGGTAATGTTCAAACTACTAACCAAATTTATGATGTTTGTGCTTTGTGTAATGAAATAGGTCACGCGGCTGAAAATTGCCAAGGAGTGGAAGGGCAATATGAAGAGGTGCATGCGGTTCAAGGTCAAGGTCAAGGAGGGGGTGGTAGAAATTACAACAACATGAATTCTAATACATACCACCCCGGGTTGAGGAACCACCCAAATTTTCGCTATGGGAACCCTTCTAATCAAGCTAACCCGAACTTTCAAGGTAGCCAAGGTAACTTTGGTTCACGTCAACCTTACAACAACCAAAGTGGTTATCGAGGTGGGAACAACCAAGGTTATCAAAAGCAATATCAAACGGGTCAAGAACAAGGGGGTTCTTCGGGTGGAAACGAGATGATGGAGATGCTAAAGAGCATGCAAACGGAGATGCAAAAACGGAATCAACTTGATGAAGTCCGAATGCAAAAAGATGAAGTTCGTGACAAAAGCATACAATCATTAACAACCCAAATGGGTCAATTGGCAACCGGTGTGGCTGAATTGAAGAAGAACAAGGGTCAACTTCCTAGTGACACCAAGGTAAATCCATCACACGGTTCGTCAAGAGGTAATGTTAATGTTCATCAGGTTAGTGTTTTCAGAAGTGGAAAAGAGTTTAAAGCCAATTCATCACCCGAATTGGTTGAGGGGGTAGTTGAGGACATCACGGGTAATGATAGTGATGATGATGTTTCACCGGTTAAACCAAAAGAATTAAATGTTAATAAACCGGGTTTGGGTGAAAATGAAAAGAATGAAAAAGTTGAGGGTGAACCGAGTCAAGTCCCGTTTCCATCGGCTTTACTTGACCCGGGTAAGAAAAACTTTATTGCATCAAGAGGTCCCCAAAAAGAAGAATTGTGGGACATGTTTAAACAAGTCAAAATTAACCCTCCACTTCTTGATGCAATAAAACAAGTACCCGCCTATGCAAAATTCCTAAAAGAATTGTGTACACAAAAGAGGCAAAACAAAAAGAAAATGCCTAAGCGCATCGATTTAACCGGGCAAGTGAGTGCGGTTTTGAACGGGGAGCTTCCTCCTAAGCTCCAAGATCCAGGCACGCCATTGATTAACATACAAGTTGGTAATTTTCAAATGGCTAAGGCGTTGCTAGATCTTGGAGCCGGAGTTAGCATTTTACCGGGGGGATTATATGACCAATATGATTTTGGTCCGTTATCAAGGGTGGAGACAACGGTTGTTTTGGCCGATTTGTCTCACAAGTTACCCCGGGGTATGGTTCAAAATGTCATTGTTAAAATTGATGAATTTTATTACCCGGTTGACTTTTTAGTCTTGGACTACTCATCGGCGGACCCAAAACAACAACAAAACGTAATTTTGGGTCGGCCATTTTTGAGCACCGCACACGCAGTCATTGATTGTAGATTTGGTACAGTCGATATGACCTTTGGAAATCGGAAAATGCGTTTGAATGTTTTTACTAACAATTCTAATGCTAATGGTGTTGATGAGTGTTTCATGGCAGATATAGTTGACGGATGCAACCCGCATGAGTATGAGGAGGATGGTTTGGATGTTTGCCTGTGTGATTTTTCTGAACAGGTACATGCTTATGCACTCCGGGTTGAAGAGGAAAAGCAAGATGCAATGGCATTGAAGGAAGGTCGGCCACCATGGACCCACCAGTTTGAAGGCTTACCGGCGGAAATAGATTCGGGCACTAAACCATCGCTAGAGGAACCCCCAAAGTTGGAGCTCAAAGACTTGCCGAGCCATTTGAAGTATGTGTTCTTAGGGGATAATGACACTTTACCGGTCATTATTGCCTCTAATTTGGAGTTGGCACAAGAGCAAGCCTTGTTGGAAGTCTTGAAGGAAAACAAGGGAGCTATCGGATGGACAATTGCCGATCTCAAAGGGATTAGTCCATCAATTGTCATGCACAAAATCATTACAACCGAAGATGCAAAACCGACACGAGAAGCTCAAAGGCGGTTGAATCCGAACCTACGGGAGGTAGTTAAAAAGGAGGTAATTAAATGGTTGGATGCGGGAATTATCTATCCGATTTCGGATAGTGCTTGGGTGAGTCCCACTCAAGTTGTGCCTAAGAAGGCCGGCATTCAAGTAGTCAAGGATGAAAGTGGTGAACAAATTGCCACCCGACCGGTTACCGGGTGGCGTGTGTGTATTAACTACCGAAAATTGAATGCCGCCACTTCTAAGGACCATTTCCCGCTACCTTTCATTGACCAAATTATTGAAAAATTATCGGGTCAAAAATATTACTGCTTTTTAGATGGGTACTCGGGTTACAATCAAATAGCAATACACCCGGATGACCAACACAAGACCACCTTCACTTGTCCATATGGTACCTTTGCCTTTCGGCGAATGCCATTTGGCTTGTGCAATGCTCCGGCAACTTTCCAACGATGTATGATGAGTATCTTCTCGGACATGGTTGGAGAGTCGCTCGAAGTATTTATGGATGACTTCTCCATTTTTGGCACTACTTTTGATGCTTGTCTCAACGAATTACAAAAGGTTTTAAAAAGGTGCGTTGAGAAAAATCTAGTGCTAAGTTGGGAGAAAAGTCATTTCATGGTGCAAGAGGGCATTGTGTTGGGTCATGTAATTTCTGAAAGGGGGATGGAGGTGGATAAGGCGAAAATAAGGGTAATAGCATCTTTGCCACCTCCTAAAAATGTTAAGGGTGTAAGGTCATTCTTGGGACATGCAGGTTTCTATAGACGTTTCATAAAGGGTTTTAGTGTTATCACCAAACCCTTATGCAACTTGTTATTAAAAGATGTCCCATTTGATTTTACTAATGAGTGTATGCAAGCTTTCACTGTTTTGAAGGAACATTTGGTCAAAGCTCCTATCTTGCAACCACCGGATTGGTCAAAGCCGTTCGAGATAATGTGTGATGCAAGCGACACCACTATTGGTGCAGTTTTGGGTCAACGAGTTGATAGAAAGCTGGCGGTGATTTACTATGCAAGCAAAACTTTATCCGAAGCGCAACTCAATTACACCACGACCGAAAAGGAGTTACTAGCGGTGGTGTATGCTTTGGATAAGTTTCGTGCTTATATTTGGGGGAGCAAAGTGGTGGTTTACTCGGATCATAGTGCGGTCCGATACTTGATGGAGAAGAAAGACGCGAAGCCTCGGTTGATTCGGTGGGTATTATTGTTACAAGAGTTTGATTTAGAAATCCGAGACAAAAAGGGAAGTGAGAACGTAGTGGCGGATCACTTGTCTCGGATTCCGGTGGAAGGGATCGATGATGTAAGTGAAATCAATGAGAGTTTTCCCGACGAGCAATTATTAGCCGTTTCTACCTTTGTTGCACCGTGGTATGCTCACTATGTCAACTACTTAGCCACGGGTGCCATCCCAAGTCATTGGACCAAGAAGCGCCGACAACAATTTATGGTTCAAGTGAAGCAATACATTTGGGATGAACCGGACCTCTTCAAGATTGGACCGGATCAAGTTATACGAAGGTGTGTGCCCGAGACAGAAGTGCTAGATATTTTGACCCATGCTCATTCGTCCGCATGTGGGGGTCATTTTAGTGGGCACAAAACAGGCTATCGGGTGCTCTCATGTGGGTTCTATTGGCCCACAATTTTCAAGGATGCATGTGAGTTTGCTAGAAATTGTATAAATTGCCAAAAGATGGGAAGTATATCGAAGAGGAATGAGATGCCATTACAACCAATCTTGGTTGTAGAGATATTTGATGTATGGGGTATAGACTTTATGGGTCCTTTTCCGAATTTGAATGGCTTTCTATACATCTTGGTAGCGGTTGATTATGTCTCGAAGTGGATTGAAGCAATTGCAACACGCACAAACGACCATTCGGTTGTTTGTAAATTTGTTCAATCCAACATTTTCTCTCGTTTCGGCATTCCGCGGGTTATTATAAGCGATGGTGGTTCGCATTTCAAGAACTTCAACTTCGGGAAATTATTGAAGAGGTATAGCGTGAATCACCGGATTGCCACACCTTACCATCCGCAAACGAGTGGACAAGTCGAAGTGTCTAACCGTTAAATCAAAGAAATTCTCATGAAGACGGTAAGAACGGATAGGAAGGATTGGTCGAGTAAGTTAGATGATGCGTTGTGGGCATACCGAACGGCCTACAAAAATCCTATTGGCACAACGCCTTACCGGATGGTGTATGGAAAGGGTTGTCACTTGACAATGGAGTTAGCACATCGGGCACATTGGGCAATTAAGACGGTCAACGCGGATTATGACGAGGCGGGTAAGTTGAGAAAGTTGCAACTAAGCGAGATTGAAGAGATTCGAGACGAGGCATATGAATGTGCTTCGGCGTATAAAGATAAAGTCAAGAAGGTGCATGACGCAAAATTGCGAAAGAAAACGTTCGAAGTAGGTCAAAAAGTGTGGTTGTATAACTCAAGGCTCAAGATGTTCGCGGGCAAGCTCAAAAGTAAATGGATGGGTCCGTATGTCATTCGGAGAGTTGGGAGATTTGGTGATGTAGACATCCAAGACGAGCAAACATTGAAACAACAAACGGTGAACGGTCACCGGTTAAAGCCGTATTTGGATGGGAACGACATTAACACTTTGGAGCTTGACAAAGCGGGCTACATTTTACCCCCGGTCTGTCACACCCCCAAAATCCACCTGCGGAGTACCACCGCTTGGAGGCGTGACTGACCAGGATCCAGCCACCAATCATATTGAACAAGCATATAAGTAGTTATAAAAATCCAACCAATACAATTGGTGTTCAAACAAAACATAGTTAAGTTGCAAGCGGAAGCATAAGTCTTAAAAACAAGGCATAAGTTTAATTGTTTCAAAGTTTAACATGGCACACAGTCGTCCATGTCCCACAACGATCCTCCTCCATGCAAGCTCCAGCTAAGAACCTAAGGACCTGCAAAGCATGTAGTAACGAGTCAACAACAAGTTGAGTGAGTTCACGGTTGGGTGTTCGTTTTAAGTTGTTTCGAAAACAGTTTCCTTTATCTGGCATCCTGCCGTGGGGGTTACCCCATAGTTAAAAACGTGACTTGTTTATTCCCGGTTACTCTGGCAATCCAGCCGTGGGGGCTACCCCGTGTTAGTTATCTGGCATTTCGGCCGTGGGGGCTACCCCATGTATACACTAGACTCGTTACCATATCGACTGCTGACTGTAGTCATGTTTATGTGCCCTGAAACTGTCAATGTCTATCATCATTGACGTGCCCCAGATCCATTAGTTCACGCCCGTCCTCTGCGGCACGGTGTGAGGTTTGTCAGACCTAAATAGCGCTATCTAACTAATGACCCGCTCGCCATTGGCTCGGCGATTAAGTCGATATAAAAATGAGGGACTTCGTGATAGAGTTTTGGTCTAGTACGAGTTATCTGTCCGTGAGGACGAGGAATTACATTCCTGAATCATTGCTGTCCTACCCAAGGAGGACGAGGAACCCATGTTCCTTAACCCCAATTCCCGACCCCTGGGAATCCCATGCTTTGTAGAGGGTGTGAACTCACCTTGGTTTGCTCGGTAGGTACACAGAAAAGTCAAACAAGCAATATTGTGGTCACTCGCGTCCTATCATAGTTGTATCATACAAGTCAGGTTCAAACCATGTATTGCACGTATGTTCTACACGTATGCTAGCACATTGCATGCAAGTTCATCCATGGCAGTTCAACATTCACGTTCAACAGTAACATATAAGGTCTGTACATTAGGCCCAAGAGTCCGGCCCAATTACTTAAGCCCTTAATCATGCAAGTCCAATTCAGCACGCATATGTTGGTTTCGAGTCGCAACTAAGGTGATCTCGAGTCGCAATCTGGACTCGCAAACATGGTCTCGGTTCATGCTGTTTTGGTCTCGAGTCGCAACCGGACTCGTAACTGTGGTTTCGAGTCATAAGGTTTGTGCTGATCAAGTGTGGTTTCGAGTCGCAACCAGGTGATCTCGAGTCGCAATCTGGACTCGCAAACATGGTCTCGGTTCATGCTGTTTTGGTCTCGAGTCGCAACCAGGTGTTTGCGACTCGCAACCTGTGTCGCAACCGGGGGATTTCGACTCATCATGTGGTGGTCTCGAGTCGCAACTGGAGGTTTCGGTTGGACAACTGCTGATTCGGTACAGTGTACTATCCAATGGAAAACCGATTTCATGAAACAGTTTGTACTATCCACTTAAACATGTTTATTTGTCTAGCAACTTACCAAATTGGATCAAACATATCAGATTTCAAATATTCAAGCATGTTCATATCACATTCAAGTTGTTCTTCATAACTTCAAGTCATGTTCATGTTGATTATTCAAACTTATTCATCATTTTTCCTGTTTCTAGCATCAATCACAAACATAATCATGAACAACAATCAAACACTCGATCATACTCATTTAATGGTTTCAAGTCATCACATAACATCTCTAAAATCTACCCTAATCCGATTAACATGATGCTTTCTATTCACATATGCAAGCCGGTTTCATGAACATCAATATTCGATGGTTTGAATCACATTTAGACATAAGATATCGTGTGCTCATTATGCAACATATCCGAAATCAAAACATGTTATCCGATTATCAACAACATACATATCCGGTTCACAAACATCATCAAGCATCCAACTACACTAGTTAAGTCCTATCATTCATACTATCTCTTAACAACAAACATCATAAAGACACTAACCGGTTGATGGGTTTCAAAGGTGAGTGTGAAGCTTCCAAGCGGGTGTGTGTGAGAGACGATCCGAGAGCTCCTTATGGTTGTCGATTGGATCCGAGAATGAAGGAGAAGGATGTTGTAGCTTAGGGTTTTAGTGAGAGGGAGTAGGAGAGTGTGTGTGTGGATTGTCCAAAAAAAATGGCAAGGCTTGCTAGGAGCATGATATATATACTAGTCCGAGTAGGTTTCGGGTGGGTTAAATGAGGTGCGGCCCAACCGGCCCACATGTTGCATTGTTCACTCGAGACCACATGGTCTCGAGTCGGGTTCTTGTGTCTCGGTTCATATATAATTATACACACAAACACACACATAATCATATAAGTTCACATATATCATTCATTAAATCATCAAATCAGTTAGTCACTTAACGTTCAAGCATACAACGAAAGGTTCTAAATTTCGAGTTGTCACATCATCCCCAAGTTGAAAGAAATTTCGTCCCGAAATTTGGTAAGCACTCACTGAGGAAGCTAGTTAAGTTGTATGGTTTTCCTGGTTTTCCTGGGGTGTCACATCCACCCCCCGTTGATCTGGAATTTCGTCCCGAAATTCCGTAGCTTCAGTCTCAGTAGTGGGTGTACTGTTTGCGAACAGTTGGGGATACTTTTGTTTCATCTGATCTTCGCGCTCCCAGGTGAACTCTGGGCCGCGACGTGAGTTCTAACGAACTCGAACGAGAGGTATTCTGGTGCTCTTGAGGACCTTAACATCCCGGTCCGTGATTTCGACTGGTTCCTCGACGAATCGTAACTGTTCGTCGATAGTGAGTTCCTTCAGAGGAACTACGTGGGTCTCATCTGACGGACACTTCTTCAGATTCGACACGTGAAAAACGTTGTGAACTGCACCGAGTTCCGCTGGTAAGTTTAGTCTGTAGGCCACCCTGCCTATTTTCTCAAGGACTTCGAAAGGTCCAACGTATCGTGGGTTGAGTTTGCCGCGTTTACCAAAACGAACCACACCCTTCCAGGGTGAAACTTTGAGTAGTACCCGCTCCCCAACCTGGAGCTCAAGTGGTTTCCTGCCCATGTCGGCGTAAACTTTCTGACGTTCGCGAGCTGCCGTCATGCGTTTTCGTATTTGAGCAATTTGTTCGGTCGTGTCTACCACATATTCTGGACCAGTGATCTGACTGTCTCCCACCTCTGCCCAGCAAAGAGGTGACCGGCATTTACGTCCGTACAATGCCTCAAATGGAGCAGCTTTAATGCTGGTGTGGTAGCTGTTATTGTACGAGAATTCTACAAGTGGCAGATGCTTTTCCCAGCGGTTGCCAAAGTCGATTACACATGCACGAAGCATGTCTTCTAAGGTTTGAATAGTGCGCTCGGACTGCCCATCCGTCTGAGGGTGGTACGCTGTGCTCATGTCTAATCGTGAGCCGAAGGATTTGTGCATTGCTTGCCACAGCTCTGAAGTAAAACGCGCATCTCGATCTGAGATAATAGAGGTGGGCACCCCGTGCCTCGAAACGACTTCCTTAAGGTATATTTCTGCGAGCGTGGAGAATTTGTGAGTCGATCCACGATCACCCAAATAGTATCGTTCCCGCGCTGGGATCTAGGTAGGCCAGTAACAAAATCCATGGAAATCTACTCCCATTTCCATTGTGGTATCTCTGGTTGTTGGAGTAGGCCTGAGGGTTTCTGGTATTCAGACTTGACTCTGGCACAAGTCAAACACTTGCTGACGTAAGTTGCTATGTGGGCCTTCATGCTAGGCCACCAATACGTAGTTTTGATATCATGATACATCTTATGTGATCCAGGGTGTACTGAGTAGCGAGACTTGTGTGCTTCATCCATCACAAGCTCTCGTAGGTTGCCATAGAGTGGGACCCAAACGCGTCCCGTCACGTAGTAAGCACCGTCTTCCTTTTGTTCTAATCGTTGCCTTGATCCGCGTAGGGCTTCAGCCCTGACGTTTTCTGGTTTCAGTGCTTCTATCTGAGCAGCTCGTATTTGAGAAGGGAGACTAGAGTGGATCGTGAGTTGTAAAGCTCGCACGCGCTTAGGCGCAGTGTCCTTCCGACTGAGGGCGTCAGCCACAACATTGGCCTTGCCCGGGTGATACCTGATTGAGCACTCGTAGTCATTCAGTAGCTCGACCCATCGTCGTTGCCGCATATTCAGTTCCTTCTGCTTGAAGATATGCTCGAGACTCCTGTGGTCGGTGTAGATCGCGCACTTGGTACCATACAGGTAATGCCGCCATAACTTAAGTGCAAAAACAACAGCTCCCAGCTCTAAATCGTGCGTAGTGTAGTTCTTTTCATGAACCTTAAGTTGGCGTGAGGCGTAGGCTATAACTTTGTCTCGTTGCATCAACACGCAACCAAGACCTTGAATTGATGTGTCGCAGTAGACCACAAAATCGTCTGTGCCTTCTGGCAAGGAAAGGATAGGTGCGCTACAAAGTCTATCCTTTAGGTGCTGAAATGCCAACTCCTGTGCGTTTTCCCAGCGATAAACAACGCCCTTCTGCGTTAGCGAGGTGAGAGGCTGTGCAATCTTAGAAAAATCCTTTATGAATCTCCGGTAGTATCCCGCCAAACCCAAGAATTGGCGAATTTCCTTTGGTGTACGAGGTGCAGGCCAGTTCTTAATCGAGTCTATCTTGGATGGATCAACATGAATCCCATCCTTGTTCACCACGTGGCCTAGGAAATGGACTTCTCGAAGCCATAAGTCGCATTTCGAGAACTTTGCATAAAGCTGTTCTGTTCGAAGGAGTTCCAGAATAAGTCGTAGATGTCGCTCGTGTTCCTCCCGACTCTTGGAATAGATCAGGATGTCGTCGATGAAGACTATAACGAACTTGTCCAGGTAAGGCTTGCACACTCGGTTCATCAAGTCCATGAAAACCGCAGGTGCGTTTGTCATCCCAAAAGGCATGACCAAAAACTCATAGTGCCCGTATCGAGTTCTGAAAGCCGTTTTGGAGACGTCCTCTTCCCGGACTCTCAGCTGGTGATAACCCGATCTCAAATCGATCTTCGAATAGTAGCTCGATCCTTGCAGCTGGTCGAACAAGTCGTCGATACGCGGTAGAGGATAACGATTCTTCACCGTCACCTTGTTGAGTTCTCGGTAGTCGATGCACATCCTGAAGGTACCGTCTTTCTTCTTCACAAATAGCACTGGAGCTCCCCAGGGCGATGAGCTAGGACGAATAAAACCCTTATCCAGGAGCTCTTGTACTTGCGTAGAGAGTTCTTTCAACTCTGATGGAGCCAATCGATAAGGTACACGAGCTATAGGCGCAGCTCCAGGAGCTAGTTCAATCTGAAACTCGACTTGGCGATGAGGCGGAAGACCAGGTAATTCCTCAGGAAATACCTCTGGATAATCGCGTACAACTAGAAAATCTTCTATGTTCTTCTCTTTTTCTGAGGTGTCAGTAATGAGAGCCAAAATGGCAGTGTGGCCCTTTCGCAAGCACTTTTGGGCCTTAAGGAGAGAAATGACGTTCTCAACAGCACTCCTCTTGTCGCCATGAATCATGAGAGGTTCACCATCGGGACCTGGAATGTGGACAACCTTCTCGTTGCAAAGAATCTCTGCTCGGTGTTGGGATAACCAATCCATCCCAATGACAACGTCGAAACTACCCAAGACAATAGGAATGAGGTCGATAGAGAAGGTCTGGTCAGCGAGAATAAGTTTACAACCCTTGACTATGTGTGTGGCTTCTAAACTTTTACCATTTGCTAGCTCTACGGTGTGCTTGTTGTTCAAAGGGGTTGGAACACGCTTAAGCATTCGACTAACCTCTAGTGACATGTAGCTAGTATCGGCACCCGAATCAAATAAAACTGAAACATAAAAGTCGTCGAGAAGGAACTTACCCGCCACAACATTGGGGTCATTCCTTGCTTCACCTTGGCCAATCACAAACACCCGCCCCCTGGCGCCATTGTTGTTGTTGTTCCCATTGTTACCATTCCCCTGATTGTTGTTATTGTTGTTGTTGTTGTTCTGGTTCCTGTTCAGTTGGGGACAGTCTCTCTTGAAGTGGCCCTCAGCTCCACACTGAAAGCACCCTTTGTTATCACCTTGCTGCTGCTGCTGGCGCTGGTTCTGTTGAGCTTGATGACGATTCTGATTGGCGGGGTATAAGCTCCTGCAATCCTTTGCAGCGTGACCAGGCTTGTTGCACCGATGACAGTTGCCCCTAGTGCATGGCCTGCTGTGGTGCAGGCTACAGCGATTGCATTTGGGGTGATTTCCTTTGTACCCACCATGACTTTGACCACCAGACGATTGCTGATTAGGGCTCTTGTAGTCCTCAGTCTTCCTCTGCTGGGACTGGGACTGAACAGAAGTCGAACCCTTACTCGAAGTTCCATCCCATTTCCGTTTGTTGTCACTAGAGGTACCAGAAGTAGTTGCAGCGCCTATGCGTTTTGGTAACTTGTTCTGCTCCACCGCTTGATCCGTGAGACGGTGAGCCAACTGAACGGCTTGCTGGTAGGTGGCGAGGTTCGCTGAAGTCACATGACTTTGGATTTCTGGCACTAAGCCCTGAAGAAATAGTTCGATGCGTTTGATGGGAGGATCCACCATAGTAGGACACAGGATTGCCAGTTCGTTCGACCTTTTCACATAAGCTTCAATTTCGGACCCCGTCATCTTGAGGTTGAAGAACTCCACTTCCAGTTTGTGAATCTCATCACGACTGCAGTATTCCTCCTTGATCATCTCTTTGAAGTTTTCCCATGGGGTGGCGTTGGCAGCAACCAACCCTAGCATCTGAACCTGAGCGTTCCACCATGTGAGGGCTAAACCCTCGAGGGTACCAGTAGCATACTTCACCCTGCGCGCCTCAGGGCATTCGCACATTTCGAAGACAGATTCTAGTTTCTCAAACCAGTGTAGGAGACCTACTGCTCCTTCAGTGCCGCTAAAAGTAGTTGGTCGGCAGTCCATGAAAGTCTTAAAAGTGCACACGGGTGGCTGAACATGATGACCTATCGTGGGTGAAAGAAAAGACAGAGTTTAACACAAAGGTTGGTTCACGAGAGTAGGATCCTAAAGATCCTAGAATGAGTTCGGACTGCAGGATATACCTCCTGCAAGTGCTGCGACAACTCGTTCATTGATCAGAGCCGTCAACTGGGCTTGTGTCAGGTTGACGCGTCCAGACATGATCTTCATATCAAGAAGAACGTGAGTGAGAGAGGTTCGCGAAAGTACGACGATAAAATAGAGTAAGCACGCACGTGTTCAAGCAACTGTAGTTATACTAACCAAGCATACCATAAGCAATGTACTATGTAACTAACAAGTAGGCAATATTCACAGACCATATCACCTAGAGTGTCGAGCCTTGCATGTGGAGTGAAGCGTCGTTGTGGACCGTTGAGCACTGTACAGGTTATAGTCTGGTTTTAACAAAAACGTTTTTCCCTTTATTAAAACCAAGTTCTCTATAACCAATGGCTCTGATACCAATCTGTCACACCCCCAAAATCCACCTGCAGAGTACCACCGCTTGGAGGCGTGACTGACCAGGATCCAGCCACCAATCATATTGAACAAGCATATAAGTAGTTATAAAAATCCAACCAATACAATTGGTGTTCAAACAAAACATAGTTAAGTTGCAAGCGGAAGCATAAGTCTTAAAAACAAGGCATAAGTTTAATTGTTTCAAAGTTTCACATGGCACACAGTCGTCCATGTCCCACAACGATCCTCCTCCATGCAAGCTCCAGCTAAGAACCTAAGGACCTGCAAAGCATGTAGTAACGAGTCAACAACAAGTTGAGTGAGTTCACGGTTGGGTGTTCGTTTTAAGTTGTTTCGAAAACAGTTTCCTTTATCTGGCATCCTGCCGTGGGGGTTACCCCATAGTTAAAAACGTGACTTGTTTATTCCCGGTTACTCTGGCAATCCAGCCGTGGGGGCTACCCCGTGTTAGTTATCTGGCATTTCGGCCGTGGGGGCTACCCCATGTATACACTAGACTCGTTACCATATCGACTGCTGACTGTAGTCATGTTTATGTGCCCTGAAACTGTCAATGTCTATCATCATTGACGTGCCCCAGATCCATTAGTTCACGCCCGTCCTCTGCGGCACGGTGTGAGGTTTGTCAGACCTAAATAGCGCTATCTAACTAATGACCCGCTCGCCATTGGCTCGGCGATTAAGTCGATATAAAAATGAGGGACTTCGTGATAGAGTTTTGGTCTAGTACGAGTTATCTGTCCGTGAGGACGAGGAATTACATTCCTGAATCATTGTTGTCCTACCCAAGGAGGACGAGGAACCCATGTTCCTTAACCCCAATTCCCGACCCCTGGGAATCCCATGCTTTGTAGAGGGTGTGAACTCACCTTGGTTTGCTCGGTAGGTACACAGAAAAGTCAAACAAGCAATATTGTGGTCACTCGCGTCCTATCATAGTTGTATCATACAAGTCAGGTTCAAACCACGTATTGCACGTATGTTCTACACGTATGCTAGCACATTGCATGCAAGTTCATCCATGGCAGTTCAACATTCACGTTCAACAGTAACATATAAGGTCTGTACATTAGGCCCAAGAGTCCGGCCCAATTACTTAAGCCCTTAATCATGCAAGTCCAATTCAGCACGCATATGTTGGTTTCGAGTCGCAACTAAGGTGATCTCGAGTCGCAATCTGGACTCGCAAACATGGTCTCGGTTCATGCTGTTTTGGTCTCGAGTCGCAACCGGACTCGTAACTGTGGTTTCGAGTCATAAGGTTTGTGCTGATCAAGTGTGGTTTCGAGTCGCAACCAGGTGATCTCGAGTCGCAATCTGGACTCGCAAACATGGTCTCGGTTCATGCTGTTTTGGTCTCGAGTCGCAACCAGGTGTTTGCGACTCGCAACCTGTGTCGCAACCGGGGGATTTCGACTCATCATGTGGTGGTCTCGAGTCGCAACTGGAGGTTTCGGTTGGACAACTGCTGATTCGGTACAGTGTACTATCCAATGGAAAACCGATTTCATGAAACAGTTTGTACTATCCACTTAAACATGTTTATTTGTCTAGCAACTTACCAAATTGGATCAAACATATCAGATTTCAAATATTCAAGCATGTTCATATCACATTCAAGTTGTTCTTCATAACTTCAAGTCATGTTCATGTTGATTATTCAAACTTATTCATCATTTTTCCTGTTTCTAGCATCAATCACAAACATAATCATGAACAACAATCAAACACTCGATCATACTCATTTAATGGTTTCAAGTCATCACATAACATCTCTAAAATCTACCCTAATCCGATTAACATGATGCTTTCTATTCACATATGCAAGCCGGTTTCATGAACATCAATATTCGATGGTTTGAATCACATTTAGACATAAGATATCGTGTGCTCATTATGCAACATATCCGAAATCAAAACATGTTATCCGATTATCAACAACATACATATCCGGTTCACAAACATCATCAAGCATCCAACTACACTAGTTAAGTCCTATCATTCATACTATCTCTTAACAACAAACATCATAAAGACACTAACCGGTTGATGGGTTTCAAAGGTGAGTGTGAAGCTTCCAAGCGGGTGTGTGTGAGAGACGATCCGAGAGCTCCTTATGGTTGTCGATTGGATCCGAGAATGAAGGAGAAGGATGTTGTAGCTTAGGGTTTTAGTGAGAGGGAGTAGGAGAGTGTGTGTGTGGATTGTCCAAAAAAAATGGCAAGGCTTGCTAGGAGCATGATATATATACTAGTCCGAGTAGGTTTCGGGTGGGTTAAATGAGGTGCGGCCCAACCGGCCCACATGTTGCATTGTTCACTCGAGACCACATGGTCTCGAGTCGGGTTCTTGTGTCTCGGTTCATATATAATTATACACACAAACACACACATAATCATATAAGTTCACATATATCATTCATTAAATCATCAAATCAGTTAGTCACTTAACGTTCAAGCATACAACGAAAGGTTCTAAATTTCGAGTTGTCACACGGTCGATGAAGAACAACCATGAGAGGCCTAGGTTTGGTAGTGTATATAGTAGTGTTTTGTTATGTTTTGTTTTATTTTGTATAGTTGCACAATTACCGTATTTCTTCGAAACCCGTGTTAGAAACAAGTGTGGGGATATTTGGGTCACGAATTACTCTAACATTGTGTTGAGGACAACACGGGACTTTCGAGGGGGTAGGGTGATTTCTTCACGTTTTTGAAAAA
Organism: Helianthus tuberosus; assembly: GCA_030545235.1. Taxonomy (NCBI): domain Eukaryota; kingdom Viridiplantae; phylum Streptophyta; class Magnoliopsida; order Asterales; family Asteraceae; genus Helianthus; species Helianthus tuberosus. Next base: position 30,679,139 of record CM060415.1, on the reverse strand, counting down.
ATTTTAAAAACATAAAAAATTCGAAAAAACTAGAAAAATATAAAAATAGACCTGCAAATAACGAGTTTTAGGAGAGTAATAATCGCCCAGTTCCCACCGTAATTTACGGTATAGCCGTAATTTACGGTGGGGAGGAAAACATGTGATCTTTACGGTATAGTTCTACTGTTTTACGGTAGATATAGATGTTCAGGGCGGACCGTAAATTACGGTATAGCCGTAATTTACGGTGAGTGGAAAAATCTTTTTGGTTTTTACGGTGATATTTTCCTGCTTTACGGTGAAATTGATGATCCAGGTCTCACCGTAATTTACGGTACGCATTAAAACTTGATATAATTGTCTGGTTCTTGTATGTATATAAAAAAAATCATAACATCAGATCTCGTGATTAATCCCTAGCCACACATAACACCTTTCACTTTCTCATCCATCTTTTTCACAAAAGATCCACAAACATCCATAACCTTCTTCAACCTAAATTCTTCTATATCTCACTCAATTTTTGCCCAAATCAAGTGAAATTGAAGTCTAACTTGACTAATTGTTCACAAGCTTGTCGATTGTGAGGAGAGATTTCTGAAAAAACGCAATTTTTGGGTCCGAAATCAAAACCCTAGTTCGAAAAATTTGGGGGTTTTGGGAGTTTTTGTTTCACAAGCACTCTTGCATCTTTAAACAAAGGTATGAAAGCTTATTTGTTGTATCTTGATGCTACATTGCGAAAAGTAAGGTCATTTAGGTTACTTGCCCATACCCACTTGCTTGTTCTTAGATATGATTATGAAATTGGTTATTTGAACATGGTTATGGTTGTAGATGTAGGATTTGTGGTTAAAGGAGTGAACTTTTGGGGATCTCTACATTGTAGAGACACCATGCCCAATTTTTGAAAAATTTTTGATATACTTTTGGTTCACTAGCATCTACAACCATGATAACAAGCAAGTGTGGGGATGTTTTGAAAAGAGGGTTTAATTTTGTTTCGTTGGTTGTGTTGTTTGCTCTAATGTGTGTAGGAATGGCACGAACTAAAGAAAATGTGACAACCCTCAAATTTACATGTATTCCGTACAATTTATTAATGATAATTTAAGTGCTTGACGACTGGTTATGCCATTCGGGCTGACGAATGCACCGGCAGTCTTCATGGATCTCATGAACCGAGTGTGCAAGCCTTACCTGGATAAGTTCGTTATTGTGTTCATCGATGATATCCTGATCTATTCTAAGAGTCAGGAGGAACACGAGCAGCATCTACGACTTATGCTGGAACTTCTTCGAAAAGAACAGTTGTATGCCAAGTTTTCGAAATGTGATTTCTGGCTTCGCGAAGTCCACTTTCTAGGCCACGTGGTAAACAAGGATGGAATTCATGTGGATCCATCTAAGGTTGAATCGATCAAGAACTGGCCCGCACCCCGCACACCAACAGAAATCCGCCAATTCTTGGGTTTGGCCGGATATTACAAAAGGTTTATAAAAGATTTCTCCAAGATTGCGCAACCTCTCACTTCACTGACTCAGAAGGGCACCATCTATCGTTGGGGTGATGCACAGGAGTCCGCGTTTCAACATCTAAAGGATAGACTTTGTAGCGCGCCTATCCTCTCATTGCCAGAAGGCACCGATGATTTCGTGGTTTATTGCGACGCTTCCATCCAAGGACTTTGTTGCGTATTGATGCAACGTGACAAGGTCATTGCCTACGCATCGCGCCAACTTAAAGTTCACGAAAGAAACTACACTACTCACGATCTGGAGCTGGGAGCAGTTGTATTCGCACTTAAGATATGGAGACAGTACCTGTACGGTACAAAGTGCACCATTTACACCGACCACAGGAGTCTCGAGCATATCTTCAAGCAAAAAGAGTTAAACATGCGACAACGCCGATGGGTCGAACTCTTGAATGATTACGAATGCGCTATCAAGTATCATCCGGGCAAAGCCAATGTTGTGGCTGACGCCCTCAGTCGAAAGGATACTTTACCTAAGCGTGTGCGAGCATTACAGCTTACCATCCAGTCTAACCTTCCTGCTCAGATTCGAGATGCCCAGGTCGAAGCATTGAAAGCAGAAAACATCAGGGTTGAGTCCCTACGAGGATCGAGGCAGCGGCTAGAACAAAAGGGAGACGGTGCCTACTATGTTAACGGACGCATCTGGGTTCCATTTTATGGCAACTTACGCGAGCTTGTGATGGATGAAGCACATAAGTCTCGTTATTCTGTACACCCTGGTTCAGACAAGATGTACCACGACCTCAAGACTACGTATTGGTGGCCTGGCATGAAAGCCCACATAGCAACCTACGTCAGTAAGTGCTTGACTTGTGCGAGAGTCAAGTCTGAATATCAGAAACCATCAGGCCTACTTCAACAACCGGAGATCCCGAAATGGAAATGGGAGCAAATCTCCATGGATTTTGTTACTGGCCTGCCCAGATCTCAACGCGGAAACGATACCATTTGGGTGATCGTAGATCGACTAACCAAGTCTGCACATTTTCTGGCTATCAAACAAACGGACAAGTTCTCTACTCTTGCAGACATTTACATAAAGGAAGTGGTATCAAGGCACGGAGTGCCAATCTCTATTATATCTGATCGTGACGCACGTTTTACTTCTGAACTGTGGCAAGAAATGCACAAGTCCTTTGGCTCACGTTTAGATATGAGCACCGCTTATCACCCGCAGATGGATGGGCAATCTAAACGCACCATCCAAACCCTTGAAGACATGCTTAGGGCATGTGTAATCGATTTTGGTAACGGCTGGGAAAAGCACCTCCCGCTAGTGGAGTTCTCATATAACAACAGCTACCACACCAGCATCCAAGCCGCTCCGTTTGAGGCATTGTACGGACGCAAATGCCGATCGCCTCTATGTTGGGCAGAAGTTGGTGACAGCCAAATCACTGGCCCAGAACATGTGGTAGATACCACCGAGAAAATTGCTCAGATACGACAGCGAATGGCGGCAGCTCGTGACCGTCAGAAAAGTTATGCTGATAAGGGAAGAAAACCACTCGAGCTCCAGGTTGGGGATCGAGCGCTACTCAAAGTCTCACCTTGGAAAGGTGTAGTCCGCTTTGGCAAACGAGGCAAACTCAATCCGCGTTATATCGGACCGTTCAAAGTCATTGAGAAAATTGGCCAAGTCGCCTACAGGTTGGATCTACCTGAAGAACTCAGCGGAGTTCACAACGTATTCCACGTATCAAATCTAAAGAAGTGTCTGTCAGAGGAGACCTTCGTAGTTCCTCTCAAGGAACTCACAATCGACGACCAGCTGCGATTCGTCGAGGAACCAGTAGAGATTACGGATCGAGATGTTAAGATCCTCAAGCACACAAGAATACCTCTCGTCCGAGTTCGTTGGAATGCTCGTCGTGGCCCAGAGTATACATGGGAACGAGAAGACCAAATGAAACTCAAGTATCCCCAACTGTTTAAGAAAAACGCAACCACTACTGAGGCTGAAGCTACCGCAGAATTTCGGGACGAAATTCCAAATCAACGGGGGGATGATGTGACACCCCAGGAAAATCTGGAAAACAACGCAACTTAACTAGCTTCCTCAGTAACCACGCGCTAAATTTCGGGACGAAATTCTCTTAACAGGGGGAGAATGTGACAACCCTCAAATTTACATGTATTCCGTACAATTTATTAATGATAATTTAAGTGCTTGACGACTGTGTGGAATTACGTAACTGCTTTCTGATATCTGTGTTATATTTACATGCGCCTGTTAACACACTAGTAATGTACAGAAAAGTAATTAAATAGTCCATGATGATTCCCTAAGTATTAGAAAGTAAAAACGTTACGAAAATATACATATAGGACGCTTTACGGATTAATTAAGCAGTTTAACGGAACAGTGTCGAACCGAACAACCGGACATTACCCGGAACACTAAAATATTATCAGAAACATTGTTTCACTTATTCTGAGCTAGTCATGGTCCTCAAACACTTAAACACACTACATAATACATGTAACACATTAAAACTCTAGACTTAGCATTTAACCTTCACTAATCACCATCATTTACCAACAACCTACAACCTAACCCCTTCTCCTTGATATTTCGGCTCACATGGGCCCCACTCAAAGATCACCATAAATCTTCATCAAGTTCCTAGGTGATCTTCCAAGATATGAATAGATGTGGTGTGTACTCTAGGAAACATAGTGACCAAAGGGTAATAGAACTTGGGGGGTTATAAGGGAACATGAGCTCTTCATCATCTTCATCAACTCACCAACATCCTCTTCTCTCCTCCCTCTTAAACTCTCGGCTGAAACACCCCTCTTACACAACACCATTTTCGATTATCATCCAAGCAATCCAAGGCCTCCTCAAGGTGCACAAAGGCGAATAACGGAGCTCGGTGCGTTCGGAAGTTGAAGGACCACTCTCATCTCCTTTTATCCACCACTTTTCTACACTCGAACTCCCCTAGCCTTGTGCTAGTAGTAAGTGTTCTAAATCACTATCTTGTTCTTGATTTTAGTGGTTAATAGATGTTTGTATGATGAAATATGAAGATCACTAAATAACATAACATAAACTCTTGAACATAAGATGGATAAAGAAAAGTCATGAGTGTAAATCATGTAGATCTTGTGTGATTATGATGATTGGGTGATTATCTGATGCTTTACTGAATGATATTAGTATATGATGTTGTTGTGGTCACTAAACTTGTTAAAGGAATCGATCGAACACGATTTAGAAGGTTAAACACAAAAGAATCAGAATCTGTCTAACTTTTACAGCCCACTTCTGTTGGCTGTAAACAGGTCTTAACCTCAACGAAAAATCGATATTTTGAATCTAAAATATGTTATTATGAAATACGGTTCTAATGGCACCGGAATCGTAATTTTTGGACTCCGTTTACTATTTTTAAAGTGTTAATTTGTAACAGCTACTTAAGCTGAATTTTGACAGCAATAAATGGGTGTCGTACTTTCGGTCATAACCTGAGTTTTGTGATAAATCGGACCATGAAAATTTTACTGTAGATGACAACTGAAGTATTTGTAATTACCCCACTGGAATTTCGCAAATCGGACTTACGATGAATTTTTAATAAATTGTTTCGTGGACTGTGGTCAGAAATACATAAATCTGAGTTCAGTCCCGAATATGAATTTTTATAAAATATTGGTGATGAACCGGACCCCGATATTTTTACACAATAAAATATGGAATGTTTGTGACATTCTATAAAAATTTGGGAATTTTTGGAATAATCTAACTATTTTATTTAAATGTCCGAAAACAGCCGGTTTTGAGTATTAATGCCGAATTGACATAAGTTGTGACTTGCGTGTCTAAATGTCGAGTATGCTATCTGTGAATGATTTAACATGTTATGTATGTATGTGCATTATCGTATGTTTGATTTTGAGTGGGGAACGGACGGGAAACTTAGATGGGCGTAAACCGTTACAGTGATGCATGTTGTGTGATAGATACGTGTAGGAACTTTGTGTTCTATTTGAAAGCCACTAAATGACTAACTGGTAAATCATACTAGGATGTGATTGACCGACCTTGACTGTTAGCTATATTGAGAATCTAACCGAGCAAACCGAGGTGAGTTCACACACTTTCTAAGGCATGGGATTCCCGGTGGTTTGGGAATGGGTTAAAGAATTAAAACTAAATCTACATATCCTCCTTGGGTAGGATATGTACGGCCATCCTCCATAGATTGGATGCCATTATTAATCCTACGAATTCTCCTGGTGCAGAATACGTACGTTCGTCCTCCTTGGGTAGGACAACAACCTTAAAACTAGCTAGACAAAACTCTATCATGAAGTCCCTCAATTTATATCGACTTAATCGCCGAGGCCAATGGCGAGCGGGTCATTAGTTAATAGCGCTATTAGGTTTAACAAACCTCACACCGTGCCAGTCGGACGGGCGTGTACTAATGGACTATGGCAGACTGTCAGTGATGATAGACACTGATATAGGGCACAACTTATTTGCGTAGCAGTCGATATCATTCCGTCTAGTAGTTCAAACGGGGAAAACCCCCACTGATCATGGTTATGGATTGGGTAAAGAAAAAGAGAAATGGTTAAACATACATTCAACTACGGGGTAACCCCCACGGCAAATAAGCCAACGAAAGTCAAACCACGTTTTCAGAAACAACTTAAAACTAAACAACCAAACGTGAACTCACTCAACTTTGTTGTTGACTCGTTGTTACATGCCTTACAGGTCGCTAAATGCTTGGAGCTTGCACTTGAAGGAGTCGTTGTGGTGTACGGACTGTTATGTTCCGTGCTTAATATTTAAATCCTTATGAACTTACTAAACTTGCGTTTTGAAACTTTAACTTATGAACTATGGACTTATGCTTTTGAACTCACGTTTATGCTTCCGCTGTCTAAATTAAAACAAGGTTAACTAGCTTTGGTCACCAATCGTATTTTGTTTGGTTTTATTTACTTAATTATGTTGTTCAATATGATTGGTGGCTCGATCCTGGTCATGTCACGCCTCCAAGCGGTGATACTCCGCATGGTGGATTTTGGGGGTGTGACAGATTGGTATCAGAGCCATTGGTTATAGAGAACTTGGTTTTAATAAGGGAAAAAGTTTTTATTAAAACCAGACTATAACCTGTACAGTGCTCAACGATCCACAACGACGCTTCGCTCCACGTGCAAGGCTCGACACCATAAGTGGTATGATTATGTTATATTGTCGGTTAGATAGTTCTCACTGTGCATTAGATAACGTGATAATTGCTATTTGAACCTTGTGTGCTTACTCTCTAATGTCGTCCCACACACTTACACACTTTCGCGACACTTTCCTCACTTACGTTGCTTCATTATGAAGATCATGAGCGGACGCAAAGGACGTATCAACCTCACTCAAGCCCAGTTGATGGCTTTGATCAACGAACGAGTTGCGGAGGCACTCGCAGCTAACCCTGCAGGAGGTCAACATGCTCAACCTCCGGTGTGCACGTTCATGGACTGTCGACCTACCACTTTCAGTGGCACCGAAGGAGCAGTGGGCCTTCTTCACTGGTTTGAAAAGCTTGAGACAGTTTTCGAGATGTGCGAATGCCCCGAAGACCGTAGGGTGAAATATGCTACCGGAACACTTGAAGGAGCTGCGTTAACCTGGTGGAAGGCACATGTTCAACTACTAGGGCTGGCAGTTGCTAATGCCACGCCCTGGAATGGTTTCAAAGAGCTGCTCAAAGAGGAGTACTGTAGTCGGGATGACATCCACAAGCTAGAAGTGGAATTTTACAATCTGAAGATGACAGGATCTGAGATTGAGGCGTATACCAAGAGGTCGAATGAACTGGCCATCCTGTGCCCAACTATGGTGGACCCTCCCATCAAACGTATTGAGCTTTACCTCAAGGGCCTTGCACCAGCGATTCAAAGTCACGTAACTTCAGCCAACCTGGGTACCATTCAGCAAATTATCAAGTTGGCTCATCGTCTCACCGACCAGGCGGTGGAACAAAACAGGCTACCCAAACGTATCAGTGCCACAGCTACTTCTGATGCACCTACCGACAACAAGCGAAAATGGGATGGGAACTCCGGAAGGGGGTCTACTTCAGTTCAGTCTCAACAGCGAAAGAGTGATGACTACCAGAGTCCCGGTCAGCAATCTTCTAGTAATCAAGGACAGGGTGGATACCGAGGAAACCACCCCAAGTGCAACCGGTGCAACAAGCATCACAGCGGGCAGTGCAACAAAGGTCGATGTCAGAGATGTCACAGGCTGGGCCATGAAGCCAAGGATTGCAGGAGCCCACGTCCTGCGAATCAGAATCGCCAACAACAACAACGAGCCCCACAGAACCACCAGCAACAGCATCAGCAGAGAAATAAAGGATGCTTTCAGTGTGGCGCTGAAGGCCACTTTAAGAGGAACTGCCCCCAGCTAAACCAAAACCAGAACAATAACCAAGGAAATGGGAACCACAATGGGAACAACAATGGAGGCGGAAATGGGGGAGACAACAATGGCAACGGGGCAAGGGGTCGTGTGTTCGTGATTGGTCAGGGAGAAGCAAGGAACGATCCCAACGTTGTGATGGGTAAGTTTCTTCTTGACGACTTCTTCGTTACTGTTTTATTCGATTCGGGTGCCGATACTAGTTATGTGTCCGTGAAAGTTAGCCAAATTCTTAAGCGCACCCCAACACTCCTGAACACCAAACACACGGTAGAACTAGCTAACGGTAAAAGTCTTGAAGCCACACACGTAGTTAAAGGTTGTAACCTCGTCTTAGCTGGTCAGACTTTCCCCATCGATCTTGTTCCTATCACACTTGGTAGTTTCGACGTTGTTATTGGGATAGATTGGTTATCTCATCATCAAGCGGAGATTGTTTGCAAGGAGAAAATCATCCGCATTCCTCGTTCTGATAAAGAACCCCTCGTGATTCGTGGCGACAAGAGTGGTGCTGTCAAAGGCATCATCTCTTTCCTTAAGGCCCAGAAGTGTTTTCGAAAGGGCCACACTGCCATTTTAGCACTCGTTACTGACACATCTACGGAAGAGAAGAGAATTGAAGACATCCCTATTGTGCGCGAATTTCCCGAGGTATTTCCTGAGGAATTACCTGGTCTTCCTCCTCATCGCCAAGTTGAGTTTCAAATCGAGCTAGCTCCTGGAGCAGCGCCAGTAGCTCGAGCACCATATCGTCTAGCCCCATCAGAACTCGAAGAACTGTCCACACAACTACAAGAACTCATGGAAAAGGGTTTTATACGTCCTAGCTCTTCACCCTGGGGAGCTCCAGTCTTGTTCGTGAAGAAGAAAGACGGTACCTTCAGGATGTGTATTGACTATCGCGAACTTAACAAGGTGACTGTGAAGAATCGTTATCCTCTTCCACGTATTGACGACTTGTTTGACCAGTTGCAAGGGTCGAGCTATTACTCCAAGATTGATTTGAGATCGGGATACCATCAGCTGAGAGTCCGAGATGAGGACGTCTCCAAAACAGCATTCAGAACTCGTTACGGCCATTACGAGTTTCTGGTTATGCCATTCGGGCAGACGAATGCACCGGCAGTCTTCATGGATCTCATGAACCGAGTGTGCAAGCCTTACCTGGATAAGTTCGTTATTGTGTTCATCGATGATATCCTGATCTATTCTAAGAGTCAGGAGGAACACGAGCAGCATCTACGACTTATGCTGGAACTTCTTCGAAAAGAACAGTTGTATGCCAAGTTTTCGAAATGTGATTTCTGGCTTCGCGAAGTCCACTTTCTAGGCCACGTGGTAAACAAGGATGGAATTCATGTGGATCCATCTAAGGTTGAATCGATCAAGAACTGGCCCGCACCCCGCACACCAACAGAAATCCGCCAATTCTTGGGTTTGGCCGGATATTACAGAAGGTTTATAAAAGATTTCTCCAAGATTGTGCAACCTCTCACTTCACTGACTCAGAAGGGCACCATCTATCGTTGGGGTGATGCACAGGAGTCCGCGTTTCAACATCTAAAGGATAGACTTTGTAGCGCGCCTATCCTCTCATTGCCAGAAGGCACCGATGATTTCGTGGTTTATTGCGACGCTTCCATCCAAGGACTTGGTTGCGTATTGATGCAACGTGACAAGGTCATTGCCTACGCATCGCGCCAACTTAAAGTTCACGAAAGAAACTACACTACTCACGATCTGGAGCTGGGAGCAGTTGTATTCGCACTTAAGATATGGAGACAGTACCTGTACGGTACAAAGTGCACCATTTACACCGACCACAGGAGTCTCGAGCATATCTTCAAGCAAAAAGAGTTAAACATGCGACAACGCCGATGGGTCGAACTCTTGAATGATTACGAATGCGCTATCAAGTATCATCCGGGCAAAGCCAATGTTGTGGCTGACGCCCTCAGTCGAAAGGATACTTTACCTAAGCGTGTGCGAGCATTACAGCTTACCATCCAGTCTAACCTTCCTGCTCAGATTCGAGATGCCCAGGTCGAAGCATTGAAAGCAGAAAACATCAGGGTTGAGTCCCTACGAGGATCGAGGCAGCGGCTAGAACAAAAGGGAGACGGTGCCTACTATGTTAACGGACGCATCTGGGTTCCATTTTATGGCAACTTACGCGAGCTTGTGATGGATGAAGCACATAAGTCTCGTTATTCTGTACACCCTGGTTCAGACAAGATGTACCACGACCTCAAGACTACGTATTGGTGGCCTGGCATGAAAGCCCACATAGCAACCTACGTCAGTAAGTGCTTGACTTGTGCGAGAGTCAAGTCTGAATATCAGAAACCATCAGGCCTACTTCAACAACCGGAGATCCCGAAATGGAAATGGGAGCAAATCTCCATGGATTTTGTTACTGGCCTGCCCAGATCTCAACGCGGAAACGATACCATTTGGGTGATCGTAGATCGACTAACCAAGTCTGCACATTTTCTGGCTATCAAAGAAACGGACAAGTTCTCTACTCTTGCAGACATTTACATAAAGGAAGTGGTATCAAGGCACGGAGTGCCAATCTCTATTATATCTGATCGTGACGCACGTTTTACTTCTGAACTGTGGCAAGCAATGCACAAGTCCTTTGGCTCACGTTTAGATATGAGCACCGCTTATCACCCGCAGACGGATGGGCAATCTGAACGCACCATCCAAACCCTTGAAGACATGCTTAGGGCATGTGTAATCGATTTTGGTAACGGCTGGGAAAAGCACCTCCCGCTAGTGGAGTTCTCATATAACAACAGCTACCACACCAGCATCCAAGCCGCTCCGTTTGAGGCATTGTACGGACGCAAATGCCGATCGCCTCTATGTTGGGCAGAAGTTGGTGACAGCCAAATCACTGGCCCAGAACATGTGGTAGATACCACCGAGAAAATTGCTCAGATACGACAGCGAATGGCGGCAGCTCGTGACCGTCAGAAAAGTTATGCTGATAAGGGAAGAAAACCACTCGAGCTCCAGGTTGGGGATCGAGCGCTACTCAAAGTCTCACCTTGGAAAGGTGTAGTCCGCTTTGGCAAACGAGGCAAACTCAATCCGCGTTATATCGGACCGTTCAAAGTCATTGAGAAAATTGGCCAAGTCGCCTACAGGTTGGATCTACCTGAAGAACTCAGCGGAGTTCACAACGTATTCCACGTATCAAATCTAAAGAAGTGTCTGTCAGAGGAGACCTTCGTAGTTCCTCTCAAGGAACTCACAATCGACGACCAGCTGCGATTCGTCGAGGAACCAGTAGAGATTACGGATCGAGATGTTAAGATCCTCAAGCACACAAGAATACCTCTCGTCCGAGTTCGTTGGAATGCTCGTCGTGGCCCAGAGTATACATGGGAACGAGAAGACCAAATGAAACTCAAGTATCCCCAACTGTTTAAGAAAAACGCAACCACTACTGAGGCTGAAGCTACCGCAGAATTTCGGGACGAAATTCCAAATCAACGGGGGGATGATGTGACACCCCAGGAAAATCTGGAAAACAACGCAACTTAACTAGCTTCCTCAGTAACCACGCGCTAAATTTCGGGACGAAATTCTCTTAACAGGGGGAGAATGTGACAACCCTCAAATTTACATGTATTCCGTACAATTTATTAATGATAATTTAAGTGCTTGACGACTGTGTGGAATTACGTAACTGCTTTCTGATATCTGTGTTATATTTACATGCGCCTGTTAACACACTAGTAATGTACAGAAAAGTAATTAAATAGTCCATGATGATTCCCTAAGTATTAGAAAGTAAAAACGTTACGAAAATATACATATAGGACGCTTTACGGATTAATTAAGCAGTTTAACGGAACAGTGTCGAACCGAACAACCGGACATTACCCGGAACACTAAAATATTATCAGAAACATTGTTTCACTTATTCTGAGCTAGTCATGGTCCTCAAACACTTAAACACACTACATAATACATGTAACACATTAAAACTCTAGACTTAGCATTTAACCTTCACTAATCACCATCATTTACCAACAACCTACAACCTAACCCCTTCTCCTTGATATTTCGGCTCACATGGGCCCCACTCAAAGATCACCATAAATCTTCATCAAGTTCCTAGGTGATCTTCCAAGATATGAATAGATGTGGTGTGTACTCTAGGAAACATAGTGACCAAAGGGTAATAGAACTTGGGGGGTTATAAGGGAACATGAGCTCTTCATCATCTTCATCAACTCACCAACATCCTCTTCTCTCCTCCCTCTTAAACTCTCGGCTGAAACACCCCTCTTACACAACACCATTTTCGATTAGCATCCAAGCAATCCAAGGCCTCCTCAAGGTGCACAAAGGCGAATAACGGAGCTCGGTGCGTTCGGAAGTTGAAGGACCACTCTCATCTCCTTTTATCCACCACTTTTCTACACTCGAACTCCCCTAGCCTTGTGCTAGTAGTAAGTGTTCTAAATCACTATCTTGTTCTTGATTTTAGTGGTTAATAGATGTTTGTATGATGAAATATGAAGATCACTAAATAACATAACATAAACTCTTGAACATAAGATGAATAAGATGGATAAAGAAAAGTTATGAGTGTAAATCATGTAGATCTTGTGTGATTATGATGATTGGGTGATTATCTGATGCTTTACTGAATGATATTAGTATATGATGTTGTTGTGGTCACTAAACTTGTTAAAGGAATCGATCGAACACGATTTAGAAGGTTAAACACAAAAGAATCAGAATCTGTCTAACTTTTACAGCCCACTTCTGTTGGCTGTAAACAGGTCTTAACCTCAACGAAAAATCGATATTTTGAATCTAAAATATGTTATTATGAAATACGGTTCTAATGGCACCGGAATCGTAATTTTTGGACTCCGTTTACTATTTTTAAAGTGTTAATTTGTAACAGCTACTTAAGCTGAATTTTGACAGCAATAAATGGGTGTCGTACTTTCGGTCATAACCTGAGTTTTGTGATAAATCGGACCATGAAAATTTTACTGTAGATGACAACTGAAGTATTTGTAATTACCCCACTGGAATTTCGCAAATCGGACTTACGATGAATTTTTAATAAATTGTTTCGTGGACTGTGGTCAGAAATACATAAATCTGAGTTCAGTCCCGAATATGAATTTTTATAAAATATTGGTGATGAACTGGACCCCGATATTTTTACACAATAAAATATGGAATGTTTGTGACATTCTATAAAAATTTGGGAATTTTTGGAATAATCTAACTATTTTATTTAAATGTCCGAAAACAGCCGGTTTTGAGTATTAATGCCGAATTGACATAAGTTGTGACTTGCGTGTCTAAATGTCGAGTATGCTATCTGTGAATGATTTAACATGTTATGTATGTATGTGCATTATCGTATGTTTGATTTTGAGTGGGGAACGGACGGGAAACTTAGATGGGCGTAAACCGTTACAGTGATGCATGTTGTGTGATAGATACGTGTAGGAACTTTGTGTTCTATTTGAAAGCCACTAAATGACTAACTGGTAAATCATACTAGGACGTGATTGACCGACCTTGACTGTTAGCTATATTGAGAATCTAACCGAGCAAACCGAGGTGAGTTCACACACTTTCTAAGGCATGGGATTCCCGGTGGTTTGGGAATGGGTTAAAGAATTAAAACTAAATCTACATATCCTCCTTGGGTAGGATATGTACGGCCATCCTCCATAGATTGGATGCCATTATTAATCCTACGAATTCTCCTGGTGCAGAATACGTACGTTCGTCCTCCTTGGGTAGGACAACAACCTTAAAACTAGCTAGACAAAACTCTATCATGAAGTCCCTCAATTTATATCGACTTAATCGCCGAGGCCAATGGCGAGCGGGTCATTAGTTAATAGCGCTATTAGGTTTAACAAACCTCACACCGTGCCAGTCGGACGGGCGTGTACTAATGGACTATGGCAGACTGTCAGTGATGATAGACACTGATATAGGGCACAACTTATTTGCGTAGCAGTCGATATCATTCCGTCTAGTAGTTCAAACGGGGAAAACCCCCACTGATCATGGTTATGGATTGGGTAAAGAAAAAGAGAAATGGTTAAACATACTTTCAACTACGGGGTAACCCCCACGGCAAATAAGCCAACGAAAGTCAAACCACGTTTTCAGAAACAACTTAAAACTAAACAACCAAACGTGAACTCACTCAACTTTGTTGTTGACTCGTTGTTACATGCCTTACAGGTCGCTAAATGCTTGGAGCTTGCACTTGAAGGAGTCGTTGTGGTGTACGGACTGTTATGTTCCGTGCTTAATATTTAAATCCTTATGAACTTACTAAACTTGCGTTTTGAAACTTTAACTTGGGGGTGTGACAGAAAAGACGGGAGCTGGTTCGTCTTCGTCTTCAAAGGGAAAGGGTAAACAACCGGAACAACAACCAAAGAAGAGACAATATTTGGGTAGAGTGGATGAAAGTGAAAGTGAAAGCGAAGAAGAGATGGAGTTGGATATGACAGAGAAACCGAAATGGGACTCGGGTCCGTTAGATGATCAACCATTGGAATGGCAGCCGACGTTATATAATGATTGTATGAATAGGTTGAAGAATAAGGCAGCGGCCTTTATATGTGAAAGGGATGTTCGAGAAGCTGAGTTTAGGCAGTTTGGGGTGTTTGATAAGTTCCGGGCTCTAGGTTGGGAGTCGGCACTTAGTTGTTTCGATAAAGATAAAAACAACTTGTTTATCACTGAAATCCAAGAGTGGATGGCAACTCTTAAGGTTAATACGTATGACAGGCCATCGAATATGAAGCTGACGGGTATTGTGAATGGAGTTCCAGTGGAAATGTCTTTTGATACTTTGAAGAAGCTTGGAAAGTATGATAGTTTGCCAGCCCGCGATTATATGATACCGACTCTTGATGATCTTCTTGTGAAGCCGGAAAAACATACACGATGGAATGATATGTTGGCAGCATTGTTTTTACCCAATAGATACAGTGGTATTCTATATCGGAAGAATTTAAAAATTGAAGCTAAATTGTTGCATACAATCTGTCTTCTCAATGTTATTCCAATAAGGGGGGACAAAGAGCAGGTTAGGTTTCCGGAGGTACCTGTTCTTTATTCGTTAATGCATGGGGGTCCGCGTTTTCCAATACGCTATCTAATCATGAACCACTTGTGGATCTGTCGGAATAATTATGGAAGAGACATAGTCCCGTATTGTCGAATAATTACGGGGTTGATGAAACAACAGAAGGCGATAACATCCGAAGATCGAGGAGCAACGAAAAGGCATCAGCCTTTTACGTTGGATAAGTTGGGGAATGTTTGGACGTATACTCAGTCGGAGCGGTATCACAAGTTAAAGTCGGAAGGGCAACGGTGGAGGGCACTGAAGTTGGGGGCACGAGATTTGTTACCGGGAGAGCCGGACGAGCCAGAAAGCGATGAAGAAGTAGTTCCGAGTGGAGATGAAGACTATACGGACGAGCCGCATGGTGGTGAAAATGTGGTTCAAGGTGGTTATGGTCATGGTCATGGTGGGATGTTTTATGATTATACGCAGCAATCGTATGTGCCAGGATGGGCCTATGAAGGCACAATGCAAGAAGTGATTGCGAGTCAACGTCCTCCGGCATCCGTGTTTGATACGTGGTCGGGGTCGGAGAGGACGTTGTATGATCAAAACACGAGAAATAGTTCAAGTATAGAGCGGGCCTTGAAACAAACTCTTGATCGTCAAGAAGATTGGAATCGCACACATGCGTATTCCCGTGAAGTTGAAATGAACAATCGATATCATGACGACCAAGAGAGGAGAATGCACGCGGATTGGCATGCCGGGCGACCGGTGGTTATGGATCCACAACATGTGCATTATGCGTCTCTACCACCGTATGATGGTAGTGTTTCGTATCCAACCCCGCCGATCCACCACTCGCAATGGATTGACCCAAGGCAACAAGAGGGAACGCAACAACAAGAAGGAGGAAGTAGTAGCGGCTCATTTGCGTTCGGTGAATGGAGCAACATGATGTCTTCCATGTTTGGACCTCCGGGACCGCGCTATTATTAGTCAGGTTGTGTTCTTCCTATGTATATTTTTGTGCATATTTGTTGGTTTATTTATTTAAGGTTGGGCGGTTGGGTGGTGTTATGATTGTGTTGTTTTGATATGTTGTGTTTGGGTTGGTGCTTGTTGGTGGTGTCTTATGTTAAAAAGAAGAAAAACATAAAAAAAATTATAAAATGAAAAGTACAAAAAGAAATTTGTGGTTTGAGTGAAAAAGTGTTTTTGTGATGTTGAAAAAAAAATTTAGTGGTCAAAGCCTCTCAAAACCATACATTGGGGTCAATGTATCCCAAGTGTGGGGCAGGGGGGAATTTTTTGAAGATTTTGAAAAATTTTGAGCCAAGTGAAACGATGTGAGAATTTGAACACCCTAGATTAACCCCAAGTTGGTGCACCGGCAACCTTTGATACCTTTTTCATTCTTGGTGAGAGTTGTAGCCACACTTGTACATAAATAATGCTTATCTTTGATGAGAGTGGCTACGGGTGGGGGTGCATTAGAACTTGTGCTTGAATGCGATTTGATTCCTTAGTTAGACATGAATGCAAAGAGGATAAGGGCATTTAGGTAGCCTCGTCGTTGGTGTGAGCGAGTGTGGGATTTGGGGGGTTGGACCTCATAAGTTATATATATGAGCATGGTAGTGAGAGGGGCGGGGGTTTGGACATTTAGTTGCCCATTTTGTGCCTTAAAAGCCTATCAATTGTTACCCTTAGCTACTTACTTAAAAATTTACCCAAATTTGACCCGGTCTTATAGTGTTAGTGATAGTATTAGTAGTTTTAGTAGTTTGAAGTAGATATGTTTGATGCGTTATTGTATTTTTGTTTACTTTGTAAAAAAAAATCAGAAAATTCAGAAAAGAAAAAAAAATGAAAAAAAAGTGATGTTTAGTTATCTTGTGTATAGTAGTTAAGTTTGATAGTTGTTCGTTTGCTTATTTTTGTAATAAAAAGACCGGGTCAAGTTTTTGCTACTTCATATATATTCCATTTCCTACCCATACGCCTAGCCACGTTACAACCTTGAAAGTCCCTTTGATTTGCATTTATGTTTGACACATTTTAGGAGAATGATTGATTTAGGTACAAGCCTATGATTGTGCAACCACCCGTTTGCCTAGTGTGTGTCTAGCTCATCTTTGCTAGTTTTCACTTGTAGCCGAGAGGAGAGATTTAGAGAGGGGTGCATTGGTTGGGTGTTAAAAAGGGTTAGTAAAAAGATTGCATGTTTTGCTTGGTTTAATTTGATCACTTGTTTTGAAATTGATTTGATGAGTTGCTTGGGACAAGCAACGGTTAAGTGTGGGGATGTGACGGGTGGTCCGTTGGACAACCCTTAATCATGTTAAAAGACGAAATAATCCTTCACTTAATTGTGTAATTATCTTGAATTAGATAACTACTGTTGCCTATGTTTCAGGTGCGGTTCAGAAGCTAAACGATGGATTAAATGCAGCTTTGGAGGGTTTGGAGATGAACGGGTCGAGCATGGAACAAGAGACGAAACAAAGAAGACATATCAGCTCACCACCGTAAATTACGGTCTTACCGTAATTTACGGTGGACCTGGATTTCACTTGAAGGCCACCGTAAATCAGTCCTTTACCACCGTAACATTATTATGTCCACCGTAAATTACGGTGAGACCGTAATTTACGGTGGTAGCTGCGATCAATTGTGTAACTGCCTTCTTAAATCAGTTTTTATTGTGTCTTTTCAAGTGTTCTCATCATTGGACGGTTATTGAACTCACTAGGGGCGATTTTGGCTGTTCTTGCTTGGTTTTGGACAATTCCTAACATTTGGTTTGTGTTTTCGATTTGTATGAACATTGAATTGATTGATATGATGATTCACCAAGCTATGTGTGGCTAAAACTATCGGTGATCATCTTAGGTGAAGGTTTCTCTTGAACTTTTGTGTGTTATTTCTGAATTTCTAGAATGATAACTTGCGTTGCTTGAATATCATGGTGTATGTTTAATTGTTTGTAGCTTGTTAATCGATATTCCAATTTCTAGTCTCAATCGTACGTTCTTGGTGTCGTTGGCAATCGAGATATCACGGGAAGGGTTAGGGTTGGTTATTGATTAATTGATCATCGGGAAACAACCTCGCGTTTATACAATCCGAGTACTTTGTTCCCTTTTATCACTTCGATTATTCATGCACGAGTTATGTCTATGTAACTCTTTCTAGTTGGAATTGCACACAATTGTTTAAAGAAACTGAAACCTAAGATGGTCATTGTTCTTTCCTAATATGTTTTACAACCATCATTTGATTTGAAATTAGTTTTTAATTTAGTATTCTAAAACAACAATCCAAATTTATTGATCTTAATTTTCTGCAAATTAGGTTAGTTGTAGTTTAATCGCAAAGCTATAAAATCAACACACTTTCCACATACTCCCTGAGTTCGATACCCTCTTACCACTATCTATAGTTGTTTTTGGGATTAAATTTGCGTGACCCACGACAATCACGTCAGTATGCCCAAAAAAATATTTTTTCTTAACAAGTTGTTCTAAATAAATCATGATGAATAGGATTGTAAATAAAATAAAAACAAAATTAAATTAAATAAAGATCTTGGATTCCTGATACTCAAGATAAACCACAAAACTTCTTCTCTACCTATTCCATTTGGGTGTGTAAGCCACATTTAAAGAGTTTTGCTTGAGGACAAGCAAAGATTCAAGTGTGGGGGTATTTGATGTGTACAAAATGCAACATATAAATTGCATCAATAGAGGTATAAAACCAACCCCTTTTTTTTTGAATTTATAGGACCACATGAGCTTAAAAGAACAAAAGGAACAAATAAGCAGCCAAAAACCAACATAAATACAAGAAGAAGGAATAACGTGACATGCCCGACCCCTCGGCAGCATCCCCCAAGGAAAAAAACAAGAAAACAGAAACTGACCACGGGCCGTGCCCAGCCAGGCATGGGGCGTGGTCAGCCCTGACACAAGAAGACAAAAGTTGCAGAAGCTTCTACGCCCACCACAGGGTCGTGCCCAACTCACCATGGGGCGTGGTCAACTCTTAGATTTGCAGAATCTTGATAGTACAACAAGAGTTGACCACGGGGCCGTGTCCAGAAGCCACGGGGTCGTGTGGGGCTCTCTGCTGACAGCTGCAAGTAATGAAGGAAGAGAAGAAGGTGGCTACGGGCCGAGCCCAGTGGACACAGGGCCGTGGCCGGGGCTCTGTTCTGACTATAAATAGGGGTGTTTGGTTCACTTCAAAGGCTTCCCTTGGCAAACCATTTCTCTCTCACTTACCCACCACTCCACCACCACTACAACACCAACACCCATCACCATCATCCATCTATCATCTTTAGAGTGTGTAGTAGTCTCGAGATCCAAGATTGATTGTAAGAGTTCTTGTCAATCAAAGGCCATGCTTGGCTAATCTCTTACATCACTAGTTGAAGACAAGTCTTTAATGTATTACTTTTGATTTTTAATCTTTCTGTACTTTTTAATTGGGTATATATTAATGACTTTATATCACCCCGACCACCTAGAACATACAAAACGTGGCGGAAACGTCGGGGAATGTTGTAACAGAATCATCGTTTCATAACACATGGAAATTGAAATATTGTTTTATTTAATTAACGAGTTACAATGTCTTGACAATCAAAGAAACATAACATAGATAACTAGTCTTGCATCTTTTATTGTCACTAAGGCCCAAGTCCGCCTATGTGTATCTTGATAAGTCCTATGCATCATCTCCTGAAAACACATGTGAAAATAGGTACGTCAGCATAAAAATGCCTGTGAGATACATAGGTTTTGTGAAAACAGAATTCATGAATTGTCTTTGAGAAAATGTTTAGTCATGAACCTTGTAATTTGCTTTGTCTTGTAAATCATTTGAAAAACGATACGATCAGATGATATGTATAAATAAGAGAATAATGTATGGTTAAATGAATAACCATGTAAAATGAGTTTGTATAAAATAAGTTGTTTGTAAATTAATGTCTTGTGAAAAGTATGTTATTTGTATAAAATGTTATATGTCCAAATTGAAATGATTCGAATAACGCTACGATATGTAATACCATACAATCACTTATATATAGGAAGTACCAGCGGCGTATCCACCATGCTTGTATCATATTACACACGCCTCGTTACTTAAATCACTTACTCAAACCAAACCAACAATGTAAGATGTCCATGTTTAAGCCAATTGCCAAACGTATTAAATAATATGTCAAAATGTTTATTGTCAAGATGTAAGTCATGTAATGTATAACCAATGTCAATAATGTTTATGTGTCGAATGTAAATCATGTAATGTGTAACCAATGTCAATAATGTTTATGTGTCAAATGTAAATCATGTAATGTGTAACCCAAAATGATATGTATGGCTAGTGAAAAGATATCAACAAAACCATATGCACAAAAACAAAGTATTGAAGTAAAACATGGTTTAAATCAAGGCTATGTTTTGTGGAAATGCATGCAATACTGATACAAATATCTATGCGGTATTGTGAGAATGCATACATCCAAACCTTGAGACTGTGGCGATAAACCCTTATACAAATTAAAGGATTATTTGTGCTTATGTATATCGAATTCGGTCATTCCTTTCATCCCCACCTACCCAGGATGTCCGGAACGGGAGTTGTCAATTCCTATGGTACCACTACCTACTAACGAACGGCGTGATCGGTATTAACGAATGTATATTGATCCATCAAAACAATCCAAATATCATATCAAAATGTAAGCATGTGATGAAAACAATTGTACTAAGTATGCAACAAATGAACATACATAGCATGTGATGTGATGTGATGTGAAACGATGTACTAAGTATGAACTAAATGGACATACATAGCATAAAATGCAATGTAAGACAATGAAATCATGTACTATAAATGTACTAATGAACATAGCAAGTATATGATGTGAAAACATGGAAAGCACGAAAGTAACAAGTAGGCACATGTGTTCCACCCCAAAATGTTTGGAAAACAGTAAAAGAGGGGTCTATGTACTCACTTGAGATTGCTCAGAAGTCCTAAGATAACCACCAAGCAATGCTAGAGATCACGGAATCAAACGGCACCTAATATAGGTAACTATGTTAATAAACTGGACCTAATATCGGAGGATCGGATAGAATGAGGGTCCGTAAACCAAACGAGTATGGAGACTCGTGTAATATGGTTTAACAAAGCCCACATACTAAAACGAAACTTAACCTAAGTGTTTGTGACCCATTACGACCCGTTTAGGTAGATTATGCTACTTTAATGCGTCGTTCGCGTAAAACGCGTTCGGAACGCCTAACTAGTCCTATGACAAGTAAAATATGCCTTAACATGTCTAATATGGTTGTCAAATCAGTTTAGATGTCAAAAGTTATGTTACATATGTTTAAAACGAATTTTTGCATCAAGGGGTATTTTGGTAATTTACCTAAGGCATATAAACTACCTATCATACAACTACTTAAACGGAGCGACCATAAGGTATAACCTCGGAAGGTTATTCCCTATATACTATGGTCACCTATTGTGTTTGGTCGGATCCTAATGATCGACCAAATGGGTCGGGTTCGAAGGTATAAGCGATTTATTAGATCGCTTACTCTTACGACCCTAGACAACGTCGTAATCATTAGGCATAGTCACAAGAGACTATAACCATCGTGATTACAATCACGTTGCGAAGTTCAAACGAACTTCGCATTGACCATAAACTGGTCAACGCAGAAAGTCAAACAAAGTTTGTCTTTCGGACTCGAAAAGCAATAAAAGAACAAAGGAACACTTACAAAGGGTCCCCGAATGCTAATCTAGATCAAAATAGCTCAGGTATGAAACAAAGGTTTCAACTTAGAGCACATAAGATCAGATTCTTGTGAGGAAAAGTGAAGGGTGGAGGTGGGTATTTATAGTTTTCGGTTCACCGTTAGGATCATTTCTTGGAGAAGAGGGAATGATCACATCCCCACACTTGTTGTAATGTTGTGGTTACTGATTTTGGCCACCATAAGAGTTTAACATGTGGCACTTGACCTTTGGAGAGTGTTAGGGGCTACTAACTTGTGTTAAAAATGGCTTTTTCTGATCAGAAGAGGCCTAGCGTGACGCCAAGGGGGCTAGGCATCGCGCTCGGGTCCCCCTGATCAGCAAACACCTTCAAATGTTTATCTTTCAGTCCCCGTTGCGTATTCAGGCCATTCCTGACGTGTTTAAGGCTCGTTAAATCATTTTCAAGGCTCCACAAGGATGCCTAAACATTGTGGGCATGGAACATGCTCAAAAATATGCCAGATGTCAGTTCGTTTGGTTGTACGATCGCGATGTTCGGTTAATTACGATGGAATGCGCATAAGCGCGAGAAACGATCTAAATTGCGCGACGAATGGATTTTTCTCATGCCAAACACTAAAATAAAGTATTTTAGTGCTTACATAAATTTTTGGATGTCCGGAGGTATTCAGAACGTAAGTTATGCGCGAAAATGCAAACTTGTGCACTTTTTGACGCTTTTAGTCCCTGAATGACCCAAAAGTTTATTTTAGCATACCGAACCCCTCAAAGCCTATTTCTAAGATATGTAAAGGATATTTATGGTATTTTTAACTTATGGTCATGTTCCAGAATGTTCGTTACAGCTCAAATTGGCATACTTTCGCAGTTTGTCAAGTTTAGTCCCTGTAAATGAATTAACTTGTTTTTGACATACCAAAGCCTTCAAAGCTTATTTCTAAGTTATGTAAAGGTTTTTTAAGGTATGTTAAGACTATTTCACTATTCCGGAGCGTTCGTTGCATTAAACGGGTTATATTTACGCATCAGTGCGCGTATAACCTTCTAGAAAGCGATATAAAGCTTGTAATCGAACAAGAATTGATAATGTGCAAAGGATACACATATTTGTACATTTACCAAGTATGGAATACAATATTTCATTGATACAGTATTTGTTTGATGTCCGTGGAGGCACAGGTGTTACAGTCTCCCCTACTTTAGGAAATTTCGTCCCGAAATTTTATTTAGAGGAAACTTGTGAGAGTTTAAAACATGAAGTTGAAAAGATCGAAAAACATTGGTTAGGGTTCTGAACTTCTAGTAACTTTAATAACATCATGCTTGCAATGTAAGAGGGATACTTATATACAAGTATATGAAGCGTCATTGGTGCGTCCACCGTACCTCCATTACATCGTTCTCATTTTGTTATTGTTGTCACTATCGGTTCTTACACATAATAAATCTTACTGTGGTTACCGTGCACTAAATCTCATAATTATGTACGCGTCCATAATTAGACAATTCCTTGCATAGTTCACACAGTCTATTTTATAATGTGTAGAGGAAAACCAATGAACAAACCTGTGATGAGTGTGACTAGACCACCATAGGGTCCCTTTTATTAAATCAATAAATGATTTTAATAGACAACCAAGGAGTCTTTTCAGCTTATATCATCACATGTCATTCTTAACCAGATTTTTGAATCAATTTTTTTTACTAGACCACTAAAAAGGCCTCTTATGAATCATGGAGTGGTACTATATAATCCAAGGGTCTTAACTATTACATAGAAGCCCATTAAGGAATTAAGGTAGTACCTTTTTGAATATCCTACTACGAATCCCTCATATGAAGATATGAAAAATTCTACGAGGATTTGGATAACGAATATCCAGAGTATACAAAAACCCAAAATGCATAAAAGAAAACACAAGATGCATAAACACATAGTCATATAACCACAAAGATTGTTTGATTTAGATCTTTAATTTGTTAATTTGTTTTGCTAACAGAGCGCAAGTATTTAAAGCACACTAGGAATCCATTTCGTGGATTTCATTTGGTACTTTAAACATTATCAAGAATCTAACTATAAAGATAGAAAGATTTTTAAAAGAAAAATTCGATTTCGATTATAAGGAACCAAAATGTTCGAATTTAGGTACATAAGGAATCCAATCAAGGACTCTGATTTGAATGATAATCATCCACAAGGGTCTAAGTGTGAAGATAAAAAGATCCCATATGGATTTTAGAAGTTGAAGATGTTTTGAAACCTTTTACTGGATGTGCTTAAGTCAAAACATGAAGTAAAAATGCTTATGAAGTTGAGATGCTAGATATGTCAAGGCGACATATGAAGCGAAATTTGAATGTTAAGTCAATGTATGTGGAAAATATTTTTGGAAAACTATGCATGGGGTGCTAAAAAAAATGTGTTCAATGTTTTTGAAACCTTATATATAATACTTTTGAAATCATAAAGTAGGTGTACTAGGTAAGTATATTTATAAAAATGTTTTAAAATCATGCGAGATGAATTTTGAAATTATGTATAAGGTTTTTGAAAGACATGAATGATGCTTTTCGAAATCATGCACTTGATAAGAAAATGTATTGTGTTAATATTGTTTTCAGACTATATGAAATATTATGAAATTATGAAAGTTGTTTTTGAAAACATAACCAATGTTTTTGAAATAACATAGACAATGAATTTGAAAAAAAATTGTTTTCAAATTATATGAAATGTTTTGAGATCATGAAGATTGTTTTTGAAATACTTGTACTGTGTATGTTGAAAAATCAAAACGTAATGGGTATGAGATTTGAAAATACCCTTAGTTATCTAACCAAGGATTCAAAGGTACAGATGTGCAGAAGCATGATTACTCATAATGTCACTTTATTTTCTGTAATTCGTATCTTAGAATGAAACGAGTACTTAAAATTTTTGAGGGAATCATGAGCGATCATTTGAAAGAGAGAATCACAAGAGTAGTTTGTAAGGAAAATAGTTCCTTAATACAGGTATTATAGGGAAATGCCATAAACACATGTGATTATACTTGTATATCAGAATTGCGAACAACAACTTTTATTTATGAACGAGACATATTGTTTCACAATACACGAAAACAAAAGAAACCAAGGCATAAGACAGCAACATCCTTTGTTCAGCCGAATGCTCATCCAAGGGTTGGATTTGCATTAGCAAGCTTTGGGAATTTGTTCCTGAAATGGCTTGTCTCGCCACAGTTGTAGCACCATCCAGGCGGAAAGCGAGCTTGAGCAGAGTCGCCAGCTTGCTTTGGAGCAACTGCAGCTCGGCAAACTCTTGCTGTATGACCTTTAAGCCCACAAATTTGGCATTTGCGGCACTTCACACTAGGGTGATGATGAAGGGTACATTGGTTGCACAAGGGTGCAGTTCCGTTGTATGGCTTCCTAGCAGGGGGTTGAGCTGGTTGGTTGGGGACGGCTTTACCATTGTGAGCGACCATGGCGAAGTTCTGAGAAGCCTTTCGCTTCTTTGAGTTCTTAGGGGATCGTTCATCCATGCTCTTTGATTCCTCGATTGGTTTCTTGGCTGGTGGTGCTGTCACTTGGCTAGGTCTTGCCTGTTTTGGTGCAACCGCTGTGGGATTCTTTGAAGCTTTACGTTTCTTTGGTTTTGGTGAAGGTTTGGCTTCCGTCTCCTTTGGTGATTCTTGAGTGGCTTCATTCTGGAGACGATACATGGCAGTAGCTAATTCGACAGTCTTCAGGACTACTTCGCCTATTCGCTGGGCAAATTTGGCAGTCTGCTCGGATATCTGGGCGTCATCGTAATGGAGAGACATTCTAGAAGAAAATGAAAGACATAGGAAGAAACAAGTGAAACGTCATCGGATAAACAATACAGAATGGCAATGCATAAGAATTTGCTATCATTTGTTTGTTATCTAAGGCAAACAAATGAGATGGTGACTAATCAAAGTGAACGGATCATATTAATGTATCATTGAAGACATGGTCGCCTATAAGTGAACACTCACCCCAAGAGTTCCCAGGTAAGAGTGACTGGTCCGATACTGCGGATTTGTACGAACACTCTAGCCTTCGACAAAAACTCAGGGTACAGGCATTCACTCTTCCAGTTTGCATGTGTTCACATTATACGACCCAAACTTTGACGAGATTTTTGAAAATTCAAAGGGGTTCAAAACCATATAACAGAGGGTTCAAAACCTTACAATAGAGGGTTCAAAACCTAGTAATCCATCATCCTAGAACAGATGATTAGTTTTCAAAGCGGTTTTTGAAATTTGTGTTCTTGTTGAGGTCGTCGCCTAAGGATAGGTGACGGTATTGTTTTATGACTAAACGCAAGTAAACTCGCGTTAGGGTCCTAGGAAGGTTATAGACTTGGTCAAAGTATTACTAATAACCTAATTCCCTATAACCATGAGCTCTGATACCAACTTTTCTGTCACACCCCGACCACGTAGAACATACAAAACGTGGCGGAAACGTCGGGGAGTGTTGTAACAGAATCATCGTTTCATAACACATGGAAATTGAAATATTGTTTTGTTTAATTAAAGAGTTACAATGTCTTGACAATCAAAGAAACATAACATAGATAACTAGTCTTGCATCTTTTATTGTCACTAAGGCCCAAGTCCGCCTATGTGTATCTTGATAAGTCATATGCATCATCTCCTGAAAACACATGTGAAAATAGGTACGTCAGCATAAAAATGCATGTGAGATACATAGGTTTTGTGAAAACAGAATTCATGACTTGTGTTTGAGAAAATGTTTAGTCATGAACCTTGTAATTTGCTTTGTCTTGTAAATCATTTGAAAAACGATAAGATCAGATGATATGTATAAATAAGAGAATGATGTATGGTTAAATGAATAACCATGTAAAATGAGTTTGTATAAAATAAGTTGTTTGTAAATTAATGTCTTGTGAAAAGTATGTTATTTGTATAAAATGTTATATGTCCAAATTGAAATGATTCAAATAACGCTACAATATGTAATACCATACAATCACTTATATATAGGAAGTACCAGCGGCGTATCCACCATGCTTGTATCATATTTCACACGCCTCGTTACTTAAATCACTTACTCAAACCAAACCAACAATGTAAGATGTCTATGTTTAAGCCAATTGCCAAACGTATTAAATAATATTTCAAAATGTTTATTGTCAAGATGTAAGTCATGTAATGTATAACCAATGTCAATAATGTTTATGTGTCGAATGTAAATCATGTAATGTGTAACCAATGTCAATAATGTTTATGTGTCAAATGTAAATCATGTAATGTGTAACCCAAAATGATATGTATGGCTAGTGAAAAGATATCAACTAAACCATATGCACAAAAACAAAGTATTGAAGTAAAACATGGTTTAAATCAAGGCTATGTTTTGTGGAAATGCATGCTATACTGATACAAATATCTATGCGGTATTGTGAGAATGCATACATCCAAACCTTGAGACTGTGGCGATAAACCCTTAAACAAATTAAAGGATTATATGCGCTTATGTATATCGAATTCAGTCATTCCTTTCATCCCCACCTAGCCAGGATGTCCGGAACGGGAGTTGTCAATTCCTATGGTACCACTACCTACTAACGAACGGCGTGATCGGTGTTAATGAATGTATATTGATCCATCAAAACAATCCAAATATCATATCAAAATGTAAGCATGTGATGAAAACAATTGTACTAAAGTATGAACTAAATGGACATACAAAGCATAAATATGCAACAAATGTACTAAAGTATGAACTAAAGTATGATCAAAACAATCCAACTAAGTATGCAACAAATGAACATACATAGCATGTGATGTGATGTGAAAGGATGTACTAAGTATGAACTAAATGGACATACATAGCATAAAATGCAATGTAAGACAATGAAATCATGTACTATAAATGTACTAATGAACATAGCAAGTATATGATGTGAAAACATGGAAAGCACGAAAGTAACAAGTAGGCACATGTGTCCCACCCCAAAATGTTTGGAAAACAGTAAAAGAGGGGTCTATGTACTCACTTGAGATTTCTCAGAAGTCCTAAGATAACCACCAAGCAATGCTAGAGATCACGGAATCAAACGACACCTAATATAGGTAACTATGTTAATAAACTGGAGCTAATATCGGAGAATCGGATAGAATGAGGGTTCGTAAACCAAACGAGTATGGAGACTCGTGTAATATGGTTTAACAAATCCCACATACTAAAACAAAACTTAACCTAAGTGTTTGTGACCCATTACGACCCGTTTAGGTAGATTATGCTACTTTAACGCGTCGTTCGCGTAAAACGCGTTCGGAACGCCTAACTAGTCCTATGACAAGTAAAATATGCCTTAACATGTCTAATATGGTTGTCACATCAGTTTAGATGTCAAAAGTTACGTTACATATGTTTAAAACGAATTTTGGCATCAAGGGGTATTTTGGTAATTTACCTAAGGCATATAAACTACCTATCATACAACTACTTAAACGGAGCGACCATAAGGTATAACCTCGGAAGGTTATTCCCTATATACTATGGTCACCTATTGTGTTTGGTCGGATCCTAATGATCGACCAAACGGGTCGGGTTCGAAGGTATAAGCGATTTATTAGATCGCTTACCCTTACGACCCTAGACAACGTGGTAATCATTAGGCATAGTCACAAGAGACTATAACCATCGTGATTACAATCACGTTGCGAAGTTCAAACGAACTTCGCATTGACCATAAACTGGTCAACGCAAAAATTCAAACAAAGTTTGACTTTCGGACTCGAAAAGCAATAAAAGAACGAAGGAACACTTACAAAGGGTCCCCGAATGCTAATCTAGATCAAAATAGCTCAGGTATGAAACAAAGGTTTCAACTTAGAGCACATAAGATCAGATTCTTGTGAGGAAAAGTGAAGGGTGGAGGTGGGTATTTATAGTTTTCGGTTCACCGTTAGGATCATTTCTTGGAGAAGTGGGAATGATCACATCCCTACACTTGTTGTAATGTTGTGGTTACTGATTTTGGCCACCATAAGAGTTTAACATGTGGCACTTGACCTTTGGAGAGTGTTAGGGGCTGCTAACTTGCGTTAAAATTGGCTTTTGCTGATCAGATGAGGCCTAGCGTAACGCCAAGGGGGCTAGGCGTCGCGCCAGGGTCCCCCTGAT
This sequence comes from Helianthus tuberosus, assembly GCA_030545235.1. NCBI lineage: Eukaryota > Viridiplantae > Streptophyta > Magnoliopsida > Asterales > Asteraceae > Helianthus > Helianthus tuberosus. Next base: position 30,650,074 of record CM060415.1, on the reverse strand, counting down.
CAGCAAGCACCTTCAAATGTTTATCTTTCAGTCCCCGTTGCGTATTCAGGCCATTCCCGACGTGTTTAAGGCTCGTTAAATCATTTTCAAGGCTCCAAAAGGATGCCTAAACATTGTGGGCATGAAACATGCTCAAAAATATGCCGGATGTCAGTTCGTTTGGTCGTACGATCGCGATGTTCGATTAATTACGACGGAATGCGCATAAGCGTGAGAAACGATCTAAATTGCGCGACGAATGGATTTTTCTCATGCCAAACACTAAAATAAAGTATTTTAGTGCTTACATAAATTTTTGGATGTCCGGAGGTATTTAGAACGTAAGTTATGCGCGAAAATGCAAACTTGTGCACTTTTTGACGCTTTTAGTCCCTGAATGACCCAAAAGTTTATTTTAGCATACCGAACCCCTCAAAGCCTATTTCTAAGCTATGTAAAGGATATTTATGGTATGTTTAACTTATGGTCATGTTCCAGAATGTTCGTTACAGCTCAAATTGGCATACTTTCGCAGTTTGTCAAGTTTAGTCCCTGTAAGTGAATTAACTTGTTTTTGACATACCAAAGCCTTCAAAACTTATTTCTAAGTTATGTAAAGGTTGTTTAAGGTATGTTAAGCCTATTTCACTATTCTGGAGCGTTCGTTGCATTAAACGGGTTATATTTACGCATCAGTGCGCGTATAACCTTCTAGAAAGCGATTTAAAGCTTGAAATCGAACAAGAATTGATAATGTGCAAAGGATACACATATTTGTACATGTCCCAAGTATGGAATACAATATTTCATTGATACAGTATTTGTTTGATGGCCGTGGAGGCACAGGTGTTACACTTTAATAACTAGTTTCTTATGTTGAAAGTGAATTTTCTTTACCATTTCTTCATGATGTCATTAATTTGCTCATTCGTGTCTTTACGGTCTATATAAAGCACGTTAACTACCTGGAAGGGGGTTAGGAGGGTGGTTTGGTAAAGTTCTTATGTCGTTCAGTGTATAGGTCCTGCGAGGACTTGGTTCAAGCTTACTAGGACCTCCTTCAATGCCCCAAAGATATTGGATGGCGGGGGTGCGAATAGCTTGAACCCCTCATATGTAAACTACTATTAAAACATTAAACCGGCTTCTTGGGATTGTATCCTTGTCGACTCAAACCACTTAGCTGAGGGTAACGTCACCTTCAAAAGAGGGGCCTACCACTTTTCGCATTAATAACTTATTTAATTATCTTTCAATATATCCCTGCTAACTCAAACCACTGGGTTGAGGGTAACATCACCATCAAAAGAGGGGCCTACTACTATAACTAACATAATCTCTTAAAATGTCCGAAAGTGCGAAAATCATCAAAGGGTACATTAAAGATGAGTTGGATCCAAGTGATTCTATCTTGTCTATTTGTTTTTCATCTTATTTATCTTTTAAATTTATAGATAGATTTTCAACTTTAAAAACGTTTCTCAAAAATTTAGATCGATTAGACATTGACGCTAAACCGGTATTAAAAGCTCTTGTGTACTTGGATGACCTCGGTATCTTACCAACGCTATACTACACTCACGATGGGTGCACTTGCCCAAGTGTGTGTTTAGTGTTAGTATAATATTGTGTTTTATAAATTTAAAACTTGACTAATGCGTAAAATGAACTTAAAATATTAATAAAATCATATCACGCTCAACGCACACCAATGACCACCGTATCCTCGGTATCCATCTTGATAGTGTTGTTCCACGTAAGAATATTCACACTAGTATCCATAATCTGGATACCCTTGTAGCGCCGGATAACATGGTTCATCAACATGCTATGAGTCATCTACAAGGGATGTTTCATCAACAGGGGGATGCGTGTTCAAATCTAGAAACGGATGTTTCATCATTAGGATCCTCTTGCTCGTTAGAATCGGGAACGCCTATCACCTCCTAAATACGGTATCATCAGTAGTAAATAAATAAAACAAAAGGTAAATTAAGCTAATAAATGTTACAGGATCGGATTCAGGCACCCATGACTCGCTATAATATGACCCAAATAAATAGTTGTCATCCCAGTATGATGACATTTCAGCACCTTTGAATGATATCAAATAGAAGGCAAAGAAGAAGCAGAGAATTACTTACGATGATTTGCCTCGTCCAGCTCTATACCCATCGTATTACTTTAATCACGTTCCAGACAAGATAGTCAAATCAGTCTTCAAGACGCCCCGTCTAGGCCTAAACCAGTCATCTTCCTCTATCGTCTAGACCAAGGGGCCCCGCCTGATGTGATTGATTTGACCTTGTACGAGGTTCAGTATCTGGTCGGAGACAAAAAAAAAACCTAGACGCCCCGTCTAGGCCTATACGAGGCGTCTTAAAGGCCCTAGACGCCCCGTCTAGACCTATACGAGGCGTCTTAAAGGGTGTGAAAATAGGCCTTTAAGTGTGTAGACCCTTATTTAGACATTGTCTTTCGTCCTTTCTCTTCCTTCCTCTTGGATTTGTAGGAAGCAAGAGAGATTTTTTTCTTTAAATTTGTAACCCCAAGAATAAAGCATTCACAAGTGAACATGTGGGGCCATAAATGTTGAAGAGAAAAAAATAATACGTTTCCTAGCAAAAGTGAGATTGTACATTTTTGTAATGGGTCATGCTATTTACACACGGAGAAAATTATTTTCACACCCCAAAGCGCCGCGCTATGGCCAAAGCGGGGCGCTTTGGGGTAAAGTCAACCGACCAGAACTGAGTCTGTCAGGCTTTGTCGGTTGACTTTACATCAAAGCGCCGCGCTTTGGCCATAGAGCGGCGCTTTGGTTTTTTTTTTTTTTTTTTTTTTTTTTTTTTTTGGTTTTTGGGGGCAAAACGCCCCTCTTAGGTCAAAGCGCAGCGCTTAGGGCCTTTTTTAAATTTTTTAAAATTGTTTTTAATTCACAAACGTGTCGATAATAGTCTAAATTTTACGTTTTTTCCATTATACATCATTTTTTAATATATATGGACTATACTGCAAGTTCCGGATCAAATCGGTTACGTGTGATGTCGTATTCCATTATATCGTATCATTTTGGTTTGAAAGCACAAGTACTCCTATGAGTAGTGTCATGTGTATCAGCCGCCTACCGTACATGTACATGACGTATTTTTTCATTAAATGTAGTATTATGATGTATATTGTCATTTTGGGTCGTACAAGTGCGTATTGAATCTGATTGGGTCGTGTCGGTGACATTCGGTTTTTAACGTGATGTAACGCATATACATTCGGTATTGAATCTAATGTGAACCAAACATGAATTGATTTAGTTTTTTTTTTTTTTTTCAAATGGTAACTCTAAAATGTTAAATTGTAATGCAAGGTTAAAATTATAATTAGTTTATTTTATTAGTTAGAAATATATTATCTTATGTTGTATAGCCACCTATTTTCATCATCATGAGCAAGGACTTTCGCTCCTGTTTGTGAATAGTTGAATACAGATCAAAAAGAAACCCACCACAGTGAAAAAGATGATTATACAGAGCTGATATGAACCGTGCATGCTGGTTTTGATGTTACAGGTTTGACTTATTAAGGGACATCATCAAAAAGAAACCCACCACAGTGAAAAAGAAAACCCTCTTAGATATTTTAAACTAAAACCACATTTAAAATATAGTAAATGTAAAAAAAAACAAGTTCCAAGGCTTTTCCTTGAAATCATATACATGACGTATTTTTTATTAAATTCCAAGACCCATCCTCCCATGCTTTCTAGAACATTTTCATCGATTGGACTATGAATTTGATTATTTCTCCAATGAAGGAGTGTACTCTCTCATACAAGAGGCACATACTTGACCGGCCAATCACTTGTGAGCATCATCTGACTGGACCGACACGTGTCGAATAATGCCCCATGGTGGGGGCATTAAGGCATTATGTAAAAAAAATGTAAAATTTGAACTTAAACGTAGACCAGTCACCAGTCAAAAATACGCCAAAAATGTAAAAAAAAAAAAAAAAAAAAAAAAACCCACCAAAGCGCCCCTCTTTGGCCATAGCGGGGCGCTTTGAGTGTGCAAATAGACCAAGCGCGTGTGCGAATAGACCAGGCCTTTTGTAATAAACAAATGGATTTTGTCTTGTAGAATGGGACAAGATGTTTTTATATATTTTGTGTGTTTTCTCTCAAATAAATAAAGAGTTGGTATGTTAAAAATTTACATAAGCAGAAGGATGGAATATATACTAGAATCTTGAATATCTACTAATATTTTTCACACATAATAATAGAATATTCAGGTTTAATTTTTTTTTTTTTTTTGTTTCCCACAATCACCAAGGCTCGTTCTCGGTTATCGGCTAATCATATATCGGAAATTCTCATGAATTACTGGGTACCTGACATGGAATGCATGGACTTTGCTAGACTTGAGGACGTAATTAATGAAAATTAAGTCTAATGCACGTTTATGGAACAAAGCATGTTTAGATTAGTGTACGGAATCGACTTGGATCTCTTTCGGGTGTCAAAATTGGCTATCACGCTTTCTCGTCAAATTATCAGTGTACTACGTTACATGTGTTTTATGCAAATCTTACAATTTTCAACATATAATTATGTTTCGAAAAGAACGTGTACCATTTCGTTTATACTCATTCCATAATAACTAAAATAAACTACGTTAAGTGTGTTAGAACTCTAAATGTTATAACTATAAAGTAATGGTAAGGATTTACATCTTCACAATAACATGGAGGGGATAATGTGCAATTACAATTCACCCATGTGAACTCCTGCAAACTTATAAGTGTCCGAGAATCAACCTGCATTTATATCTTGTCTTTTGATTTCATATTTTCATGTATATTAGCAACTGTTAGGGAACCTTAGGAATTACACATCTAGTTTGAATGTTGTCACTGTGTGTGGATGAGTGGATGCGAGAAAGATGACAATAGATCCAAGGCATATGGTTGTAGTTGTGCTTACATTCACCATGTTTTAATATATGCTTCTTCCTCACTTGTTAATTGTTACTTTCACTTTATTTTGTTTTACAGTCTTTGAGTTTTAACAAATTTAGACTGATTCTGTTAACTGTATTTACTCAATTTGCATCAACTGGCTACTTGTTTATCTTAATAAGTGCTTGGATCATGTACAAGACAACTTTCCTGTGCGAAGCATATGCGATAAGGATATGGGGACAAGTGTCAGTGGCATGAAGGGTAATTTGGTCATTTCTCAAGTGAACAACTTACTCCCTTGATTTTCAAATGACTATAACTTTTTCATACGTTAATATTTAAAAAAAATACACTGTATTAACGAGCATTTTATTCTCTTTAATTGGAGCAGCCTATTGCTATAGTTTTTTTAAATACAGTATTTAGAATAACCATTAGTCCATTACGTTATTACGTGATTTTGAATACACAGCACATATTTAGAATACAGTATTTAAAAAAAATATACACTGTATTTTTTAAATATTGTATTTAGAATAACCATTAGTCCATTACGTTATTACGTGATTTTGAATTGTCATTATAGTAGAACCACTATAATTTAATACTCGATAAATTAATAACCTCAATAAAATTAATAATTTATCCAGTCCCAACTTGGGACCAGTACAAAATTGGACCCCAATCGATAAAATAGTAAGATAATATTTTTATTTTTGAAATCCCAATGTAAATATGTTGGTCCTAGCGAAACTATAAATTAATAATTACTAAAATATTCCAAAATTCTAGCATTGTCTAGTAAAAAATGAATCTATAGTCACTTGTTTTTTTGTGAACTTCAAATCTATATTGAGTTCATCTTTAAATCTCCCATCGCACTTAAGAGTTGATTTTTAACACTTTTTAGTTTAGAAGACATGGTTGATGTGATTTTAAAATTTATCATTAGACATTTTATAGTGATCAATCTAGATCTATGTACATTGAACTTGACAAGAAAATTTGAAGGTCCTTGTTTCTGTTTTATTCAAATAGGTAAAGTGAACGGACAAGGAAATTTTGAAAGTCAATGCATTAATTTGAGAGTTGCTTACGAATAAAAGCCAACTCTTTAAATTGATTATTTATCGATATAATAATATCTCGCTAAATTAATAAAATATTTCGGTCCCAACATTATTAATTTATAGAGGTTTTACTGTACACGATTACACATTCAATAAAAATCCATTACTTGATTACACATTTATTATGATTTGTTATAACTGATGTTATTACAATTATGCTTACTTGTAACACCCCAAAAACGGATTTGGTAATCAAACCATGTGAATATTAAAGAGCGGGTAAAGTATCGTTAGAGGTAAAAGTTAACCCGTAAACAAATAACTAGGAACAAATTAACCTAGTTACTAACATGTAAATAAACAGTAGAACAATGAGTTATAGCCTTATATAATCAAAACTAAATTTGAGGGACCAAAGCTATTGAAAAGGAAAGTTGTGTTTTAAAACTAAACAAATTAAAACACAACACACACATAGTGGGTGTGTGTGTGTAGGTCGATCATCAGGAGAGCAAACAAGGGCAAACCCTTGTTCATCCAAGATCATCAAACTGAAAGGGAAATTGGACCTCAGATTCGTGCATGAACGCAAATTAACGATCACCTAGACAAGGGGATCATAAGGTATTTTAAAAACCTAGGTTGGTGAAAGTTATAATTTGAGACAAGTAGAATATTTGCAATTAGATTGTTGGATTATGATCCAAAGATGAAATTAGGAGTATATGTATGCTTAATTTCATTAGACATAAGAATTTATGATATATTTGATGTAAGATTACTTGTAAGTGATTAACAAGTAGATTATGAAGTGGGTTTTGATAATATGATTGAGTTGATGATATATCTATGTTTATAATCATCATGAATGTTAGTAATAGGAAGATATGTGAACAATCAATGAGTTTTAGTTCATGTTCATGCTTACCATGAATTGGGTTTTTGTATAACATAATGAAATTGATGTTATACCCATGTTAATAGATGCTAGAAATCATCATGTGTATGTGAATGTTTAAAGTCCTTGGCTAAATTAGATGTTGGGTAAAATTTTAAACATATGATGCAATGGGTTGTTTCATGGTGATGAAACAATCCTAAGTTATTATATAATAATTGATAGATTAGCCTACAATGATTATAAATTATGTTAACTTGATGTTAACAATTACATAGACTAGGTCGAAAAAGGTAGTTAAAATGGTGGCCTAAAAATAGTGCCTACCGGGTAGTTAACCAAATGCTTAAATGAGTTGTTTAACTTATTTGTAGGTTTGTATATGATAATAGGCAGTTGACTTTTAAAAGTCAAGCTGACCTATAAAAGGAATAATTGGTTATTTTGGTATAAAGTCTGTAAGGTGGGAGAGTCATGATAAATAATGACAAATCTAACCATTTTGCAAATGATAAACGGTAGTTTGACGCTTGACGAGCTAGGTGGAAGCTTGGGAAGAAGATGGTAAACGGGTCGAATACGTAAGAAAAAGCATAATCGGAAGTAAGGTAAGTTAAGCTTACATCTTTAAAATAGAACATTTACTTATGTATTGATTAAGGATAAAGCGATTTAGCGTTTTAAATGAATCCTTGAAATATGATGTTCTGACGCGAATCAATACGGGTAAAACGGTAATTTGGTCAATTGAAGACGAATAAATAAGGAGTTTAAAAAGTTACCTTATGGTGTAAGCCATAATTGGTAAAAAAACGGTAAAATGTTAATCTGGGCACGTGTTGACTAGATAAAGTTACCTTATGGCGTAAAATGGGTCAAATGAATAAAAAGACGACTTTTAAGTGGTATGATCACAAGGTGTAAACCGAGTCGGGCCAAATGAGCGAGATGGTAAATAAATACTATCTCGGAATAAATAACGTTTGGTCATCCTAACGCAAAAAGAGGTAAGTTAACTGGAGGGTAAGATGGTCATTTAGGCGAAACAGGTCAAATGGTGATGTTTCACCATTTGACAATAATGACTAATGGTTTCTTGTCGAGTTTTGTGCTCACAGAAAGAATAGCATATGGCTTGCATTACTTTTAATTAGCAACTAACAATGTAAGGCATTTAAACGGGTCAACGCAATGATTCGAGCCAGGTATGTGTAGCTAGTCAAACCCTCAATGAGGACTTAGGGTCCGATGGTAGTTAAACGAGTCATGGGTGGACAATGGATTACCTAAAATGAGGTATGTCTAATAATTTAAATAGGAGATATTGTTCTTAGAAACACAATGATTTCAAAATAGTATATGGGTTAAAAATGACCACTTGGTCAAAACAAGCTTTAAATATCCTTCGTGATTAAAAAGACTAAAGTTGACCAAAACGCCCTCGAATGATAAACCGGGCAAACGATCCTTAAGGGTAGTTTAAAAATGAGTTTTATAATTTGGTCAATCTTTCCGGTAGTCTACGGTGGAAGGCTTAAACCATTTTGGCATAATGATACATAATGGGTTAACTTCGTAAAATTTTCAAATTTGAGGGTAGGATGAGAATATAATGATTTCCAATCACAATCCATCACAATTGAAGTTGTGATGATAGATAAATAAAGATTATAAAGGGGGAATGCAAGTTATGAATGGTGAAACTAAGAGATGGGCCAAAATAAGTTTTTGTTTGGTTAAAGTAATCAATCAAATCAAAATAAATGTGTAAACCCAAATCGGGTAACAGGAGCGTAAACGCATGTTTAGTAAAACCGGAGGAGGGTTAAAATTTGTAAGGAATTCATCCTTACAATAAAAACATGGATAGTATAGCCAAGTATGATAACGGGTCGAATAATCGCATGAATTAATTGTGAGACGATGGCATAAGATGAAAAAGTCATTATTCCGGGTTACGGATTTTGAGTCTAAAATGTGGGCGATTAATTTACGATCACGTAGAAACAAACTTGAGGTTAAATGGATAAATGTACGAAAAGATATGGGAGTTTTCGTACATAAGGGCAAAACAGGAAAACAATAATAGCAGCAACCTGTCGTAACCTAGGGCTGACTGCCGTAGGCTACGGAAGACTTAATCTGTTTCTTCTTTGTTCAAGTGTGTCGTAGGCTGCTAAATTATTTTGTTTGTTGTTTTGGTGAACATGAGTTACTAAATTATGTCTAAGCATCATATAATTGACGTATGGGTTGATTTTTGATGTATAGGAGATAGCTATGACATACGGATGAAGATCAAGCATACCGAAGAACCAAACACAACCAAAGTTCAAGCTTCCGCTTTAGTTTCGTTAATTTACGAACATAAATACTTATGAACTTTATAAGTATTTTAAAAAGTTATGAACATGTTGACGTGTTAAAGTGTTAAAGTGTTCAAATACCTATGAATTGTTATAGTAAATCCTTTAAGTTAAGTAATGTACTATTTGCTATACTTGTATAAAAATGCAAAAGTTTTTATAAATTCTCAGTTATATAAGTCGGGGTCTTACAAGTTGGTAATCAGAGCTCAAGGTTAAAGATTAAATGTGTTCGGTTCAAGGCTTGATCAAGACATCCGGTAAGTTAATATGAATATTAACGGTCTAGAATGGTTAAAAGTGTTTTAAACAACACATGGGGCTATCGTGTGAACGCACGTTACCTCAAATAAATTGGTAAAAGACCGGTATACTTAGCGAATTACTTATGTTAACAAGTATTGTAGAAAGCCTTGTATTCTAGTATGGGTGCATATTAATTTCAATCTTACTAATATTTTGTGAATGTTTTAGTTGAAGGACGCTGGCATCCGAAGATTGCGAGAGTTTAATGATCTACTGATATGACGATGGAATGGTTCGAAGTATAACAAGTAGGGCATGCTCACCAAGGACCTAAATCAAGTGATAATACTGAACAAAGGTCGAACGACAATGAAAGCCCATCAGGGCGAGTATCACCTAGGTGCACACTTTATATTATTATATGAACGGTATTATATAACATTCAATTAATGAATGACAATTGCATATGGGAATAGAAAACTTGGGAAACCTAGATAGGAAACCTATCCAGGATGTTGTTTCCAAGAGAAATTGGGTAGAAATACACATTATTCACAATCGTGAATAACAAAACAATAAAAGAATCCAGATTTAAAAACTTGAATGGGGGTGACCATCCAAGTAGACATTATCAATAAAATCCTATTGAAAAAAAGTAACGATCACATTAACAAATGTGATTGCATAAAAGTTTTAGAAAAAGAAAAACATTCTATATGTTTTGAGATGAAAAGGGTAAAACTAATAATTGTTAAATAACAATTAAACAAGGTTTTACCAAATAAAATCAGAAATATGGACATGAATCGAGGATTTATTTACATGGGAAGTTATGTGATAGCTATAATAAGGTCATGTGTACCATGTGTTGATTGCTTACCCTGGCCAAGTAAGTAGTAACACATGATACCATGAACTTCTTATAATGAACACATATACGTCCGATGTAGTAAAGACAAGGCTAATAGGATGAATTAAAAACCGGTCAAATAAAGAATAAGGTTTGTTGTTCATAAGTGATGAATTCCACACGAACAAGTCAAACGGGTCAAATAAAGAATAAAGTTTGATTGTTCATAAGTGATGGATTTCACACGAACAAGTCAAACGTGTCAAATAAAGAATAATGTTTGATTGTTCATAACTGATGGATTTCACACGAATAAGTCAAATGAGTCAAATAAAGAATAAGGTTTGATTGTTTATAAGTGATGGATTTCACACGAACAAGTCAAATGGTTCAAATGAAGTATAATGTTTGATAGTAAATGTAAACGCAAACCGGGTAACAGAAGCGTATTACATTAGAATAACGAGCCCGAGTAATGGGACATGGATCAATATAAACAAAAACGCAAACCGGGTAACAGGAGCATTAAGGCATTTTAATAAAGGACTTGCGTGATGGGTTGTAGCAAAAAAGTAAGCGCAAACCAGGTAACGGGAGTACGATACATTAGAATAATGAGACCGGGTAATGGGACGTAATTAGGGATAAACATAAACGCAAGCCGGGTAACGGGAAGCATGAAACTAACCAACGCATAAATGACGTATGAAGTCACAGAAGCGGAAGAGTTGTCCGAACGGAAAATAATCTAGTCATGGACAATAATCGCGCGGGCGCGCGCGGATACCATCAGACGGTGTCTTATCTGTTTATGAGAATGGGTGTTTTAGGAAACATACACAAAATGTGATGGTTTCTACCAAAGATGGTAGTTGTGACTCGGTGGTGATGAGTGGTCAATGCCATTTGACCCTTGCGCCAGGTTTAGGCACAAGTGACCATCACCCAATTGGGATGAAATGATTAATAGATCCGGCAAGTGGATGCGACACATAAATGACTCACTGGGTCATAAAAACAGAGATATTGCCAATACGGTTTAAACATGGTCATGGGCCATAGTTAGAATAGAAAATAAATTAGCCTTCATGGTCAAAAAGGGGCCATGATTCTCCTTTTAACCATAAAAAGAGTACGTTAGCGCCTAAGACACTTAAAGAATGACTCGAATAAGGAGTGGTATACGGGATCGTGATTATCGTCGAGCCATAAACAAAGGTAAAGGTCTATGAGACCTGTGTGACATTCGGGTCACAAATAAAGAGGAACGTCGATGAATTAGCCTATGGGCATATTGTTCAATTGATTCAAGATGAGGAAACTGGTTAGGATTCCCCGCACACAAAATAAAAGTTGAAAATAGAAAAGAAATAGCTGTCAATTCCTTGATGTGAGTAATTGACACATATTAAAGAGAAAACGTTGAACTAAAAGTTGGTTTTTGTTAGAAACAACGTTTTAACAAGTATAAATAGTATGAGATGGAATAGGAAACAGTGAATATTAAAAGAAACAGGTCTTGACACCAATAGATGTAAGACGATAAATTCGAAAAGAAAATTTCTGAAAACGAAAAGATTGATATAAACTTAAGCATGATGTGATGAAATCACGGTCAAGAAAAATAACACAGTATATGATCACATTGTAGCACGAGCTATGGGATTAGGGTCATGAATGCTTGTAAGCTTCGGGGAGGCAATGTTGGTATACCCGAGTGATGGGGTATAAGGTAACCGGTGACTGATAAGTCGAACCGGCAATGCCAGTTAAGGTCAAATTTAAATTTAGAACTTGTTTAATATGCTTATCATTATAGGATTTGTGACAACCCGAGATCCCATGAGGAGTTTCACCATGAGGAGCTTCACCATGAGGAGTTTCGCCAGGAGAGTTTCACCATGAGGAGTTTCACCATGAGGAGTTTCACCATGAGGAGTTTCTCCAGGAGAGTTTCACCAGGGGAGTTTCACCATGAGGAGTTTCACCATGAGGAGTTTCGCCAGGAGAGTTTCACCAGGGGAGTTTCACCAGGGGTGTTTCGCCAGGAGAGTTTCGCCAATAAGGGCTTCAGCCCAATCCATTTCATGGCCCAACTGTGTAATGTTATGTAATATCATTAGATGTAAACGAAAACCCTAGACCCTCACATTCTCGACGGCAGTTTCTCCTCCTCCATCTTATTGTGCCATCATCTTAGCCGCCTCTCTTCATCCACTTGAAGGTTTCCCTCTCGTTGATTCTAGTACCGTCATTCCTTTACGATTCACCGGTGAGTGCGACAACACTTGTTTTAATATTTGTTGCTTGATCTAAGTGATGTGCAAACTGTTGATGTTGTAATTTTGTATATCCTGTTGATGATGTAATTATGCGTATGATAATTAACCTACACGATGATTATATGTTAACTTGTCTTTCTTGAGATGATAATTGATTAGGGTTCATGTTTTGATAAATGATTGCACATAAATGAATTATGATTGCTGTCAATGATGCGTTGATTATGTATATGTGCAAGTACTAAAGCCTGTCCTTGATCTGTAACTAATGAATATGGGAGTAATAGGTAGTCACAGGATGAAACCTTGGGAACTGTCTGTTTAACAGCGTATGATCCCCGACGAAAACCCGAGTCGACGAAACATGGAGTTTCGCCGGCTGGTATCCTTGACGAAACATGGAGTTTCGCCGACCGGTTTCCTTGACGAAATATGGTGTTTCGTCGACTGGTTCCTTGATGTTCTGTTAATGGTTTGATGTGCATGGTGGGACTATTATGATAATTGCTTTGCATTATAACTGCCATAGATTATTAGCTAGGAAAATATGGAAAGCCGTGATAGATATGTAAGTGATTTGGCTTGGGAATATGGTTGCACACTCACTTGGTGAAGCTGAATCGATAGTACACGAATCTGCTTGGGTTAAAGAGTTGAACTAATATCATGCGTATTGATTTGGGGCTAGTATGGCAACTGGGTTGCACAACTAACCTAATCTAATTAGTACAGTAGGCCGAGGATATTTTGCAATGTGGGCCGATCACATGTATGTGTCTGGTGGGTGCTTATTACTGTTATGTGAATTAGAAATATATGAACATGCAAATGTGGGGTTAGGGAATAAATACTTCTACACTTAAAAGTTTGTAATGTTCATAACCTATATTGTTCTAAATTAACAGGTGTGCCACTAATATGAAACATTAACTGTTAACTGCCAATATGAAAACATAAACTTGCATCATGAGATTCGCACATGACTTGAATACCTGCTATGTATGATGACCATGAACTAATATAGGAATGATTAACCGATATGTTGAGTATTATGTTGTGTGTATTGTTGGTACGCAATTTGTATGTTACGTGCAAAGAGTATGTGGTCTATATGTTATGAAACTGACTGTCTTTGATAACCACGGGGTTTGGTTGATCGACTTGGAATGGGTAAAGTAACTTGTTAAATACCGAGCAAATCTAAGGTTAGTTCACTGCTCTTTTTCCAAGCATGCGTCCCAGGGAGGGACATCTGGTAAACGTTCCGGGGAGGAATGCTGGGTACATGGGTTTGACTGGAATGTTAAACCTGGGTTGTTGGTTAATACACGTCTATATCTATCACTCAAGTCCCTCCTACCGATTGTTGTCGGGGAGGCAACGAGGTATTGGTTAGTAGCGCTACTTAGGTTTGGCACCCTCACACCGCACCGGGTAGGTCGGTGATGAACTAATGACCCCCATCTTGACCATTGCTTTGATAGTGGCAATGAGGTTTAGGGCAAACAAACTGGAGCCATCTGCGGTAAGCGTGTGATTAACAACAATGCATCTGTGAAACGTTTTAATCTGGTAACTGGTATCTAAACACATTAACAAAACTTTGAACTCACCAGCGTCGTCTGACACACTTGTCTGCATGCTTGCAGGTTTATAGGTTTATATCATTGGGACTTGCTGTCTGGGATGCTGGAGTGGTCATGGGTCGTGATATATGGAATCTCAATACAACCTGAATGGTTTATGTACACATGGTTTACGAAACACTTAACAAATGAGTTATGCTTCCGCTGTATACAATGAATGATATGTAATGTTTGTAACACTTTATGTTAATGAATCAAAGTTTTATTTGAATATAATTATAAGTTCAATGTGATTGGTGGCTTGGATCCTGGTACGTCACACGCCTCGCGGGGGTTTCCGCATGTGGTATTTTGGGGGTGTGACAGGATTAGCGTGGAATATGCATGTTGACTAATTCATAAGACCGAGTGGCTAAATGGAGACTCAGTCAAGCAAATGATAAAGATAAGGGATACAAGATGAAAATAACGGCCCATGAGTCCTTACACATGAGAGGAACATGCACCTTGGAGCCAAAAGACATTACCATATTCCTGGTAAGACTAATAAATTGTTAAACTGTGATCAAGGCTCAAATGATCACCGAAAATAAGTTCATTAGGTCAAACTCAATGAGCTACGTAAGAAAGGTTTCATGGACAAAACCTCTTTGGGGGGGGGGGGGTAGACATGTAACACCCTAAAAACGGGTTTGGTAATCAAACCACGTTAATATTAAAGAGTGGGTAAACTACTATTAGAGATAAAAGCTAACCCATAAACAAATAACTATGAACAAATTAACCTAGTTAGTAACATGAAAATAAGTAATAAAACAATGAGTTGTAGCTTTATATAATCAAAACTAAACTTGAGGGACCAAAGCTATTAAAAAGGAAAGTTGTGTTTTAAAACATAAACAAATTAAAACACGAAGTGTGTGTGTGTAGGTCGATCATCATGAGAGCAAACAAGGACAAACCCTTGTTCATCCAAGATCATCAAATTGAAAGGGAAATTGGACCTTAAATTCGTGCATGAACGCATATTAATGATCACCTAGACAAGGGGATCATAAGGTATGTTTAAAAACATAGATTGGTGAAAGTTATAATTTGAGACAAGTAGAATACTTGCAATTAGATTGTTGGATTATGATCAAAAGATGAAATTAGGTGTAGATGTATGCTTAGTTTCGTTAGACATAAGAAATTATGAAATATTTGATGTAAGGTTACTTGTAAGTGATTAACAAGTAGATTATGAACTGGGTTTTGATAATATGATTGAGTTGATGATATATCTATGTTTATAATCATCGTGAAACATTAATAGGAAGATATGTGAACAATCAATGAGTTTGAGTTCATGTTCATACTTACCATGAAATGGGTTTTTGTATAACATGATGAAATTAATGTTATATCCATGTTAATAGATGCTTGAAATCATCATGTGTATGTGAAAGTTTAAAGTCCTTGGCTAAATTTGATGTTGGGTATAATTTTATACATATGATGCAATGGGTTGTTTCGATGGTGATGAAACAATCCCAAGTTATTATATAATAATTGATAGATTAGCATACAATAATTATAAATTATGTTAACTTGATGTTAACAATTACATAGACTAGGTCGAAGAAGGTAGTTAAAATGGCGGCCTAAAATTAGTGCCTACCGGGTAGTTAAGAAAATGCCAAAATGAGTTGTTTAACTTATTTGTGGGTTTGTATCTGATAATAGGCAGTTGACTTTTAAAAGTCAAACCGACCGATAATAGGATTAATTGGTGATTTTTGTATAAAGTCCGTAAGGTAGGAGAGTCGTGATAAATAATGACTAATCTAACCATCTTGCGAATGATAAATGGTGGTTTGACATTTGACAAGCTAGGTGGAAGTTTGGGAAGAAGTTGGTCAAACGAGTCGAATACACAAGAAAAAGCATAATTGGAAGCAAGGTAAGTTAAGCTTACATCTTTAAAATAGAACATTTACTTATGTATTGATTAAGGACAAAACGATTTAGCATTTGAAATGAATCCTTGAAATACGATGTTCTGACGCGAATGGATACGGGTCGGAACGAATAAACATGGTAAGGAAACCTTACATAATGAGTAAAAAAGGTAAAATGGTAATTTGGCCACATGATGACGAATAAACAAGGAGTTTGAAAAGTTACCTTATGGTGTAAGCCATAGTTGGTAAAAGGGGTAAAATGGTAATCTGGGCACGTGTTGACTAGATAAATAATGAGTGTTGAAAAGACACCCTATGGCGTAAGCCATAATGGGTCATACGAATAAAAAGACGACTTTTAAGTGGTATGATCACAAGGAGTAAACCGAGTCGGGCCAAATGGGCGAGATGATAAATAAATACTATCTCCTAATACATAATGATTGGTTATCCTAACACAAAAAGGGGTAAGTCAAGTGGTGGGTAAAATTGTTATTTAGGGCAAACGGGTCAAACAGTGATGTTTTACCATTTGACAATAATGACTAATGGTTGCTTGTCGAGTTTTGTGCTCATTAAAAGAATAGTGTATAGCTTGCATTGCTTTTAATTAGAAACTAACAATGCAAGGAATTAAAATGGGTCAATACAATGACCCGATCCAGGTATGTGTAACGAATCAAACTCTCAATGAGGACTTAGGGTCCGATGGGAGTTAAACGAGTCATGGGTGGACAATGGATTACCTAAAATGAGGTATGTCTAATAATTTAAAAAGGAGATATTGTTCTTAGAAACAAAAATGAATTTAAAATAGTATATGGGTAAAAAATGCCCACTTAGTCAAAATAAGCTTTAAATATCCTTTGTAATTAAAAAGACTAAAGTTAACCAAAACGCCCTCGAATTATAAACCGGGCAAACGACCCTTAAGGGTAGTTTGAAAATGAGTTTTCTAATAGTATACAGTGGAAGGCTTAAACCATTTTGGCATAATGCTATATAATGTGTCAATTTCATAAAATTGTCAAACTTGAGGGTAGAATGGGAATATAGTGATTTTCTATCACAATCCATCACAATTAAAGTTGTGATGATAGATATGAGTCAAAATAAGTTTTTGTTTGGTTAAAGTAATCAAACGGGTCAAAATAAATGTGTAAAAGCAAAACGGGTAATGAGAGCGTAAACACATATTTAGTAAAACCGGAGGAGGGTTAAAATCTGTAAGGAATTGATCCTTACCATGAAAATGTGGATAGTATAGCCAAGTATGATAACGGGTCAAATAATCGCATCAATTAATTGTGAGCCGATGGCATAAGATGAAAAAGTCATTATTCCGGGTTGCGGATTTTGAGTCTAAAATGTGGGCGATTAATTTACGATCACGTAGAAATAAACTTGAGGTTAAACGGATAAGTGTACGAAAAGATATGGGAGTTTTCGTACATATGGGCAAAACAGGAAAACAATAACAGCACCAACCTTCCGTAACCTACGACTAACTACCGTAGGCTATGGCAGACTTAATCTATTTCGTCCTTGTTCAAGTGTGTCGTTGGCTACCACAAACATGCCGTAGCTTACGGCGGGTTCCAACAAATTATTTTTGTTTGTTGTTTTGGTGAACATGAGTTACTAAATTATGTTTAAGCATCATATAATTAACGTATGGGCTGATTTTTGATGTATAGGATATAGCTACGACGTATGGTTGAAGATCAAGCGTAACGAAGAATTGAACATAATAACCGAAGTCTAAGCTTCCGCTTTAGCTTCTTTATTTTACATAATCTCTACTTCTAAGTTACACCAGTTTTACCCCACGCCTACTTCTAATAAATAATGTTATAACTGATACTTTTTTAATAAAAAATAAATAAATTTACCCTATATTAATTATCAAATATTGCTCTCAGTATTAATTACCAACTAGAAAACTCATACTAATTAATTATATTTATATAAGTAGTTAGAAAACCTAATATATTTATAAACATAACCACTTATGTATTTACTAAAATATAAACAAATATAAACGAACGTTTACGAACATAAATGAACGGACACAATTTGTGTTCATGTTCGATCATTTAATTAAACGAACAAAATTTTTTGTTTGTGTTCGTTCGTTTATTAAATAAACGAACTTCTCGCCAAACAAGTTCACGAATAGTTCATGAACGTTCGATTCGTTTACAGGCCTAATCAAATTTAATAGGTATCAAGTAATATCAAACGCAGGGGCGGACCTAGATAGAGACCTAAATGGGCGGGCGCACCCCTTAAAAAAATTAGTGTATTTTCTTGGTCCGCCACTGAACAAACGTTGTTTTTAGAATCATTCAATTTGGTACTTGCTTAGACCACCCGTAGTGGGGCGTGATTTTTAAAAAAAATTGAAAAAAAAAAACGCCGCAAAACGCCCCTCCCCCCATTACGGCAGACGTTTTTGGGCGTTATATTTGAAAAAAAAAAAAGGTTGGGCGTTTCAATTAAAACGCTGTGCACATGTTTGTTGAACCAATCAATGGTGAGCATTTGTATGACTACTTTGACTAGCCAATCACCATCCATCCATGTGTTTGCTTTTTTTTTTAATGATTGGAAGGGGCTTTATTAGGTATTATTACCACTACACCACTTTTTGCAATAACGCCCCATGCTGACTGGGATGACACGTGTCGGATAATGCCCCATGGTGGGGGCATTATATTTCTTCACCACTACACATGGTCTTATTGTTATCGGGACAAGTGGTAGGCGTCACTTTATGCATCGAGTTATATACCGTTATACAGAAACCCTCTTTTTTTGTTGCACATAAATAATTTCATATGTTGTATGAACGTATAGATCTGATATATAGATATAGAGCTGGTATGCAAAACATATATGGTAATATAATAGTTTGCGAATCAATTGTTGACCTTATTAATAGAGAGAGGGTTAGCCACCTCCTGTTGACATTATTAGACTGAATGTAGTGGGGCGACTCCCACCCCAAGTCGCCCTCAAGTCGCCCCCTACACCGCGCCCCTCGCCCAACTTCCATAGCAACTTCATTTGCCCGTCCTCTTATCGTCGCCCCTCCTCTCACACTTTACCCAACTTTTGGCACAAAATTCCAAGAACTCCCTCCTTTTCAAACAAATCAACCAATCAGAGGTCTTGGTGGCAACTTGAGTTGCCATGAACACCACGCCCCCTTTTTTGAGGACGCCCCAAGTCGCCCCCCAAACGCCACGTGTCGCAAGACCCCCTCTTTTGAGGTCGCCTCACTCCCTTCAGTCTTAAAAGAGAGAGGGTTAGGTACCTCCTATAAAATAGACCCATCTATCATTCTAGAAGCCAGGAAATGTGTACAGTTAATTAAGGCCTGGTCTATTCGCACACGCGCTTGGTCTATTTGCACACTCAAAGCGCCCCGCTTTGGCCATAGCGGGGCGCTTTGGTGTAAAGTCAACCGACAAGGACTGACGCGGTCAGACCTTGTCTGTTGCTTTACATCAAAGCGCCCCGCTATGGCCAAAGAGGGGCGCTTTGGTTTTTTTTTTTTTTTCAAAGCGCCCCGCTTTGGCCTAAGCTCGGCGCTTTGGTTTTTTTTTTTTTTTTTTTTTTTTTTTTTTTTTTTTTTTTACATTTTTGGCGTATTTTTGACTGGTGACTGGTCTACGTTTAAGTTCAAATTTTACATTTTTTTTACATAATGCCTTAATGCCCCCACCATGGGGCATTATTCGACACGTGTCGGTCCAGTCAGATGATGCTCACAAGTGATTGGCCGGTCAAGTATGTGCCTCTTGTATGAGAGAGTACACTCCTTCATTGGAGAAATAATCAAATTCATAGTCCAATCGATGAAAATGTTCTAGAAAGCATGGGAGGATGGGTCTTGGAATTTAATAAAAAATACGTCATGTATATGATTTCAAGGAAAAGCCTTGGAACTTGTTTTTTTTACATTTACTATATTTTAAATGTGGTTTTAGTTTAAAATATCTAAGAGGGTTTTCTTTTTCACTGTGGTGGGTTTCTTTTTGATGATGTCCCTTAATAAGTCAAACATGTAACATCAAAACCAGCATGCACGGTTCATATCAGCTCTGTATAATCATCTTTTTCACTGTGGTGGGTTTCTTTTTGATCTGTATTCAACTATTCACAAACAGGAGCGAAAGTCCTTGCTCATGATGATGAAAATAGGTGGCTATACAACATAAGATAATATATTTCTAACTAATAAAATAAACTAATTATAATTTTAACCTTGCATTACAATTTAATTTTTTAGAGTTACCATTTGAAAAAAAAAAAAAACTAAATCAATTCATGTTTGGTTCACATTAGATTCAATACCGAATGTATATGCGTTACATCACGTTAAAAACCGAATGTCACCCAATCAGATTCAATACGCACTTGTACGACCCAAAATGACAATATACATCATAATACTACAATTAATGAAAAAATACGTCATGTACATGTACGGTAGGCGGCTGATACACATGACACTACTCATAGGAGTACTTGTGCTTTCAAACCAAAATGATACGATATAATGGAATACGACATCACACGTAACCGATTTGATCCGGAACTTGCAGTATAGTCCATATATATTAAAAAATGATGTATAATGGAAAAAACGTAAAATTTAGACTATTATCGACACGTTTGTGAATTAAAAACAATTTTAAAAAATTTAAAAAAGGCCCTAAGCGCTGCGCTTTGACCTAAGAGGGGCGTTTTGCCCCCAAAAACCAAAAAAAAAAAAAAAAAAAAAAAAAAAAAAAAAAAAAAAAAAAAAACCAAAGCGCCGCTCTATGGCCAAAGCGCGGCGCTTTGATGTAAAGTCAACCGACAAAGCCTGACAGACTCAGTTCTGGTCGGTTGACTTTACCCCAAAGCGCCCCGCTTTGGCCATAGCGCGGCGCTTTGGGGTGTGAAAATAATTTTCTCCGTGTGTAAATAGCATGACCCTTAATTAATTTTACACCTATGGTGGGTCCATATGAGTTTTCCCCTTCAGGTGTTAAGTTCGAGTCTGGTGATAGAGATTTCTCATTGAGGGATTTAAATTGAGGATATATTGTATTAGAGGGCACTCTAGCGCAGACCCGATTAAGATAACGTATGCTAGATCTCCCGATATTCGCGAATAATTTACACCTGTAAAAAAAATTAATTTTACAAATTTCGAACTCTAAAATTTTATAGTTAATAAGACATATTTTATACAATATTATCTAACTAATTTGGATTTTTTTTTCATAATGTTAAAAATAAACAATATGTATAAATTCATAGATTATAAATGTGTCGCTTAAAATAATTAGTAGTTATAATATTTAAATTTTAAGCTGTATACTAGTTTTTTTTACATCGCGCGTTGCGGTGAAACCGAGTAAATAATAATGTAAAACAAACGTGATTTGAAAATAAAACATGTTTAGAAAGCCAAACCATTAGAACGATTTTGTTTATTATCGTACCGTTTTATAATACCAAATAAATACTTTATTTTGAGTAATATTTCGTTTTTAACAAAACTTATAAGAGAATGTCAGGGAAAAAATTAAGCAAAACTACGTACATAAGTTTTTAGAAAAAAGTTATAAAGTAAATTATTAAATAAGTATCAAGTTAATCGATAAATTAATATATGTTTAAAAAAAGAAAAAAATTATTAAAAATGGTGAAGGAAATTTATATTTTTTAAAAGAAGAAAAAAAATTAAAAATATCTTATTAAAAGTAAATATAATAATAAACTATTATAATATATTAAATAATAAAATAATAAAAAAATATATATTTATATAAAAATAAAGTTACTATTCATCAACCATCGTCAACAATATATATATATATGTATATAGGGAGGGGCTCATGCGAGAACTCAATTTATTGTGAGAACCATGAGAACCAATGTGAACACAACCTAAAATAGCTAAAAAAATCTAACCCTCCCCCCCCCCCCCCCAAAAAAAAAAAAAAAAACCTACACCCCCTCCCCCACCCCCCAAAAACCTAAACTCCCCCCCCCCCCCAACCCCCAAGCTAAAATACTAAAAACAAAACTCTCAAAAAACCTAAAAAAAATCTAAAATTTTTTTTTTGATTTTTTTAGGTTAAAATCGCTACTTTTCGAAGCCAAAAAAAATTTTTTTTTTGCTTCGAAAAGTAGCGATTTTAACCTAAAAAATATTAAAAAAATCAAAAAAAAAATTTATGTGATTTTTAGGCATTTTTTGTTGTGTTCACATTGGTTCTCGCGGTTCTCACAATAAGAGGTGGTTCTCGCATTATCTTCTCCCAATATATATATATATATATATATATATATATATATATAGGATAAAGATAGATAAAAAAACCCTCAAATTCTTAGAAAACTCTGAAAACCCAAATGGGAACCCATTTTTACCCCACTTCCCGACATTTTTTTTTTTTTTTGAAAAAAATAACACATGTAATATACATGTTTTAGAGTGTCTTGGGCAAAAAAAAACAAAAAAGCGCCGAAGGGATTTTTTTTAAAAAAAATAAACAAATTTCAGCCATGTCCGGTCGACTAACATGTGTTAGCCAAAAATGACAGAATTTGCTGAATTTTTTTTTTTTTTTTAAAAACATCCCCTCGGCGCTTTTTTGATTTTTTGGCCCAAAACTCTTAAAAACATGTATATTACATGTGTTAATTTTTTCAAAAAAAAAAAAATGTCGGGAGGTTGGGTTTTCTAAGGTTTTTCATATATATAGGGTTTTCTATATAACCCTCCCCTATATATATATATATATAAAAGTAAATATAATAATAAACTATTATAATATATAAAATAATAAAATAATAAAAACTATATATTTATAGAAAAATAAAGTTGATGAAATCAACCATCGTCAACAATATATATATAATAGGTGATACTATTCAACAAAGCATAATAGTACGTACAACAAAACTTGTATTGTAGTTAGTTAATTAGTAATATTACCTACGCTACGTAGCGGGATTTCGGTCGGTATTAGCTCGATTCAGTATGGTACTGACACCCATTATAGCAACCAAAAAAATATGTCTGAAAGAATATCAACACGTGTTTTACATTTATCGAAAGCCATAAATATAAATTTACATTGGATGGTATCATTGTGACGCGATAAACCACAAAAAAAATATATGGACATGTTGAAAAAAAGCATATCGTAAGGGTATGTTTTGAATCAAAGAGGAAACTTAATAACAAATGTTCACGATCTACTTTATAAACATAGGTGTAGTAGTAGTAAGAAAATTTAAACAGAGGAAGTAAGAAAGAGCAAAAATAAGAAAAATAAATAAGAAAGAAAGAAAGAAAAGTACAAGAATAAATCTAAGATAGAAAACATCAATATTGAAAAGAAAAAACTAAGTGAATACGTTAAATTATAAACATATTTAATTAGAAACATAATATCAACTATGTTGCAATCACTTATACTTCACTCTTGTACTATAGCTAGGAGCTTGTGTTTTAATATATATATAGGGGACCGCTAGAATAAGAACCACCTTGAGTTATGAGAACCGTGAGAACCACACCGTACGGGGCGAGGTGGACCAAATTTTTTTTTCAAAAACGTAGATACGTGTATTATAAACACATTCGTAAAAAAAATTAAAAAAAAACGCCGTGTGTGTAGTTTTTTACACCACAAACTTGTGGTGTAAAAAACTACACACACGACGTTTTTTTTTTTTTTTTTTTCGAATGTGTTTATAATACATGTATCTACGTTTTTGAAAAAAAAATTTGGTCCACCTCGCCCCGGATCAAGTAGTTATCGCGGTTCTCATAACTCGAGGTGGTTCTCATTCTACCGGTCCCCTATATATATATATATATATACATAGGGTGGGGTTCTAGAGTGAACACTAATGTATTTGCGAACTGAGTGAACAAATCCTGGCCATTGATCTACACACGTGTATGGTCAGGATCTCATCATCAAATCGTAAAATACACTAGTGTATTTCAACATCAAATCTTGGTCATTGATCTATACACGTGTATGGCCAGGATTAGTTCACTCAGTTCGCAAGCTACACTAGTGTTCACTCTTGAACCTAATCCTATATACATATATATATGTATACATATATATATATATATATATATATATATATACACATATATATATATGGAAATGATCTATAGAAAACTTATTTGTGGTAAACAAACCTAAGAAACCTTATTTATAACCATTGATCTAGATCATCCAAGGGTTCATGATTTTTTAAGCTTTATTGTTTTAAATTAATTACTTTCTTTGGGTTGATGAGTGGATTGAGGGGTATTTAGGTAAAACAACATGTACCAGGTACAAATTATATATTATAATATTATAACCATCATCACCTCATGTCTCATTCTCTCTCTTCTTATTCAACTTGTCACCATCAAACCATCTTCATCTCATATCTCTAATTCTCTCTCTTCAAGATTCATTAATCCCATATCTTTAATTCTCTATGTTCAAGATTCAAAATTCTAAATATCAAACCATCATCACCCCCATTCGATCTCTTCATTTGTGTGAACGACGACAAGATGAAGTTTTATAGAGAGAGAAATTTCTGTTTTAGAGAGAGAAACAACAATCTTCATCGTGTTCATCGGAAGGCTCTAGATCCGGTAAGTGTTTTAGAAAGAGAAAGTTGTTGTTTTAGAGAGAGAAACAACACTCTTCATCGTGTTCATCTGAACACCAAGAACAACAATCTCTTGAGTGTTTTTGTAGGTCCGGCTAGGGGAGGATCTAGTCGCCTAATCCTTGTATACGAACCACTCCGGTTGTGCGGAATCCAACCGAAATAGCAAACCGAGATAGAACACGCAATAACACGACACGCAAAGTTCAACGATTAACACCACTTGTATTAAACGTATGAAAGGTTCAGTTACAGCTCAATGTTTACAAATCAATCCTGTAAACTCTCTCTCAGTGTGTGTGTGTGTTTTCGCCCTCTAATGTCCAACCTTGTCTCTCTAGTTTTCTGCCTCTCTAAAAACTATCGTTCTCACACACACACCTGGATATTTATATCCATCACCGTATGTCTGGTCGAAGGATCAGAATTGCTGATCGAAACATCATCCTTCGATCATGCAACCATCGAAGGATCCACATATGCTTCGAAGGATGACATATCCTTCGAAGGATTGCCCAACCTTCGACACAGACGTATAACACCAATGTTCCAATGCTTGACTTGTGCGATTGGTTATAGGGTTCGGCCCAATGGTTGACAAAGCCCAAAGAAAATGATTGGACCAAAAACTATGAACATGCACGTACATAAGCTCTAACATGCAGATTGTAATCCTTTGTCAAACAAATGACATCATCATGACATCATCATGATGATGTCATGATGATGTGGCAGCGGGAACCGGCTCGCGGCGCTTCGTGCTTCGCGTGTCGAACTCTGGGACGCACGACGGAGGAATGTCGTGACGTCGGGCTTGAGCCGAACCTAACCGGGTCGAACCGAACCGAGTTGAACCGAACCAAGTCGCGTCCACATAATATGTACCAACAAACTCCCCCTTGGACGCTACTCGTGAGGTTCAACTTCCATATCTTCCATGTCGGAGGATCTTCAAAGTCTTCACGCATTGTAAGCATAAAGTGTATCAACAAACTCCCCTTTTTTATGTAGGAAGTGTGTTGACAAACTCCCCCTTAACATAAGCTCCCCCTTGAGTTATGCTCGTGAATGTCTTGATCTTTATGAAGTGAGATCCTTGTGGTGTTGATGATGGTCAGCGGCAACTCGATCATCTTCATCATTTGAGTGCCTTCACGTCGTGTCTTCATTCCGAAGCTTGTCATCGACCATGTTCTCCTAGCCTTTAGAATCTGCACATGCAAGAAATCTAAACGCGTAATGAGAACAACCGCTTGGAATATCATAAGCAAACAACACACATGTGACCATTGTTTAATCAAACACCGTCCGACAGTTTGAAAGTTTAACAAATTTTATCAATTTCAATTTTAACTTTCAAAACTTGCAAATTTCGACCGTTTATGAAGATTTAGTCGTTTTCGGTTTTCGTTCAGGTTTCAGGTAACGAAGACTCGAGTTCCAACATCGTACGATCGAAAATAAGATAGAAATAAAATCTTTTTGGCTTTTTGAAAGTTTATATTAAAACACGCCTAAAATCTTTTTGGTATTTTTGAATATTTCAAATGTAAAGACTGAAAGCAGTAAATAAATATATACAGACATTCTTTTTGCGAGTTTCGAGGGTAAGAGAATCATATCAGTGTACGGTCATGCCAAAACACTCTCTTTGTTCAATTAGATAACATTAAGATAAGCATCCTATAACAATTATCGGTATTGTTGTCCACATAAGCTCAACTTATCAGATGTAATCATGGCGAGGGGATACGTTAAGGTATGATTTATACTTACCGACCGGTGTTCATCCACATCACGACACATTCCCGTATCAAGGTATGCACGAGGGTTCATCTTACCGGTGAGTATACCGATTATCATCTGTTTGACCGTATATGATGTGAGATTCTCACTTTTTTTGTTTGAAAACAAGCCCTATGTGATATAATCACTTATTGATGAGGAACTTGATTTTCGATGCATGAGGGCACATGAGCAAGTCCGTGAACAGGTCAGTACTTTCGTACAGCAGAGAGACGAACTTGACTCCCGGAAAGAATTTGTGATATTTTATCACTTATTTTGTTTGGACATGTGATTGTTGATCACTTATTGAGGTCGTATGCAATATGTACACGTATGTATAGTATCATGGAAGATCTAGACTTGCGTCCCCGTTATTTTTCGGTAAAAGATACAACCATGATACCCAGATGATAAGCAGCATAAAGACCGAATATCTCAGAACCTCGGCAATCTCTCAAACGAAATTTCGGTACTAAGACCATATGCCAATGAATGGTTCCCACCCAGTCTTCAGTCGATTTAAGTTTATATCACCCTGCACACTTTAACATGATTGTGAGCCTACCGATACATCTTATATAGAGCTGCTTATCGTTTTTCATTTAAGGTTTAAAGAGTGTAAAGACAGACCACTGATGTACTATCATTTTCTCTTTTGCTCGCCAGGAAACTCATTTTTGCTTTTCTATTGTTTTTGTGTATTTGAAATTTTTCGATGTTTTTTTGGATTTTCAAATTTGGATTTACTCCCCCTAAAATCAATAAACTAAGACAAATTTAAAACACAAAGGTATTTACAAAAATGATTTTCCGATGTTGGTTTTACTCATGCTTGACCTTAATGCCGTTTACCAATAATAGGTAATCAAATCTTGATTTGTCAAAAGCTTTGGTAAAAAGGTCGGCACGTTGGTCATCGGTGTGGACCATGACAACATCGATGAGATTCATATTGAAACAATCACGTGTGAAGTGATATTCGAGATCAATGTGTCAGGTCAAAGAGTGCTGTACGAGATGATAATAATTCATAAAGCAGCTTAAACATCGACAAGTATAGGAGAGATTAGTAATTCAAAACCGTATCCTGCAACTGCTTCGTGCATTGCAATGAATCTGAGTGCTCTCCCAAACTGGATATCCACCCGGTGTGGATTTCAAAGTCGATTTTGTAGCTACTGAAATCCCTTCACAGCAACAAGATCATAAACCTTTGGGTCCGGCTGGTCTTCCACATTGCACCAGCGAAGGTCTTTATCTTTCTCTTGAGAAGTAGTGTGCGGTTGTTCAATCCACGCCAAGGCATCCGCACACCCGGTGTAGTTTGATCAACCAACACATTTTCTTCAATCACACCGTAGAGAAAAGTACCCTACACGTTCATCTTGTGGACTTTGAACTTCTTGTGGAAGAAAAATCCATGAACCTTCGAAAAGCTTCAGACGTGCTACAGGCGCGTACTTTTCATTTGAATCTTTCCTGAGGACCCGATCAAAAACCATAACAACCAAACCTTTGGAACATATTTCATCTGGTCGAATTTTTCAACTTCATTCAACAACTTTCTTTCATCAGACATTTTTGTCTTCTTTTCTCCTCTCTCCATCAAAGGCAACAACATTCTCCTAGATTAACAATATTTCGGAGCCTTATGTCGCCGATCTTGTGCATGGACGCTCCACTATCAATAAACCTAAGACTATCAATAGTTCCTCCTGGAACATCCTGCACACTCATTCAGAGATTAGTTGGAGAGGGGGACCCAAGCCTTCACAGACTTGGGTCGTCCGTCATTATCGAGGATTGTGACATCCATTTCCCGATGATTCGGAATTAATGTAGCTCCCCCTGAAACAATTTCCAATTTTGGTTTCCAAATCTGTTTTTGGTTTTCATGTTTAACATTTGATTCAACAGATTTTGTTTGGACAACGTCCGGTTTTAAAACCTTTTCAACATTTTTCCGTTGTTTCTTTCTCTGTTTCACTTCTTGTTGTTTAACAAGACGAGGGTCCTGTTTTGGTGAAACAAATCTCTTTCGGTAATTTCGTTCACGGGGATCATCTTCTTTGGCTTTTAATTTATGAAGATACGGACAATTTCGAATTATATGACCAATTGTCCCACATTCAAAACATGATCTTCGTTCAACAAACCCCGAAGTATCATGTGATCGTCTTGCCGATGATGATGATGATGAACTTTGTGATCTCGAGGTACTAGGTTTCGAACAGTTTGGTTCATTTCTTTTCAACACTGTTGCTTGTTTAACAAAATCTAAGTTAGATTTGTTTTCAAACGTTTCAATTTTGTCCGTTCCCTTTGATTTCACAAAGTTTACCTTCTTGTCCTTTTTCTTGTTTTGGCTCTGTTTGCCTTTTCCATTTCCTTGGGCAGCGTGATTTTGCTTTCGTTGATTGTTTTGTTTTTGCAATTTTTGATTCCCATATTTCTTTCTAACTTCGGATTTTGGGATAGGAGCACACTGAGTTACTACAACTCCTGGGCTCGACTTTCCCAAAAACTTACTGGTAGAATCTTCGAAAACTTTATCAATCAAAGATTGATTGACATTTTTGATAGGGAAATCCTTGTCTGAATATATTTTATCAGATCCAATCAACGTGTAAAGCAAGTTCACGCTTTCACAGCTTCCAGATGAAGATTCAACAGACTTGGCTGTAGCAATCACAGACGTTTTTGCAGGTGGATCACAAAGAATGTGATTCTCAAGAGGTATGTCCTCTTCTTTGATCACCGCATCAGACTTTGCTGAGTCAGTATCATCGGATTCATCATCAGAAGAATCAGCATCCTCAACAACAACTGGAGGATCCTGATTCTGTTCAGCAGAAGACACATTTGTATCTGCTGACACATCCGAATCTGAAGATACTTCCTTTTTGTAACCGAGTCCTGTTGCAAATTCATTAACGTCTAAAGGAACAGATGGTTCAAAGTGAGTTCTATACTCCTCATCAGGCAGTGCATCGTAATTGTGTCTCACAGGTGGTGGACAATTTTTGTAACCTATGCATGTGACATCCTTTTTCTCTTTCTGTACGTCAATGATGTGATCCAACACATAGCTAGAGCTCAAATAACTATCTAACTTGAGCCGGATCGCCTCACTTTCGGTTTTAACACAAGCCATCTCTTTTTGCATTATTTCAAGACGTGTGATATACAAATTTATGTCAGTTTGTTTTCTGGAAACCATTTTTGTTAGCTCGGTTTTATCTTTCTTTAATTTTTCAATCATCGATTTAAAGTCCTTTTCATGGTTTTCATAAAACATGTTGGCTTCAGTGCACTTCGAAAGATCAACAGTCAATTTCTGATTGTGGATGAATGTCACATCATATTTCTCTTGCAAAGCCTCGTGTTTGCTTTGCAATTCACACCACTTATCATTCAATGAAACATGTTTGTCTTGCAAGTCAAACAAACTAGCTTGTAAAGCATCATGTTTGCCTTGCAACTCAGACATGTTTGCCTCTAAATCAGCACATTTAACACGCAAACTATCACAGTTATCACAACTAACAGCAGTGGGTTCAACGACACATACCTAACTTGAATCACTCTCAGATGTTGACCTTTCTGCATTAGAATCAACAACCTCCCTTGATGATTCACATTCAGATCCATCCTCGCTTGAACTTGAAGTTGTATCATCCTCAACTGAAGTTGAAACATCTTCATCTGAACTACTGTCATGTTCGGAAATGTCATTATTTCCCGAGGATTCACCATTGCTGGCATCTTTGACAATTTCAGCATACAACGCCGTTTTTGTCTGACTACAGTTCCTTGTATCAAGAGATGATGGTGCTACCGTAGAAGGATGGCACTGTGAGGCAACTGTTGGAGGAACTGGTTCAAGCGGATTTCCATACATGTCTGTTTTTGGAGGGACTGGAACTTGTATTGGAGTGCCAAAACAATTTGTGATTGTGACAAACGCCGTCTGAATCGGAGCATGGGTGATAGCTTTTGCAGGAGTGCTGGGTGTTCCATAATACATTTCTGTAAATAAATCCTCACGGCTTCTATACTTGTTTTCTGTATTTGATGGAGTACCCCAGGCCGGATTCATTTTTGATCAAAAAAAAAATACCTCTGTAAATCACACCTCAAACAAATAGGTAAATCACCTTGACAAACCTTCTGTTTAAAATTACAAGTGTTTTGACGAAAAAAAATTTCACGAAACAGAATTTTCGACGAAACAGAGTTTTAAATAAAATCCAGTTACTAAGCCCACTTCAAAAATGACGAAAACTGACAATCTTGTTTCGTCTAACACACTTCGGCGAAAATGAATTTTATTTTGGGCTTGATAATTGACGAAACAGGAGAGAAGTCCTTTTTGGGCTTTCAACTCGACGAAACAAGCCCAGTTCAACGAAAGCGGCCCAAGACGAAACAGGATTAATTTTTGAAAATGGGCCCAAACTTTGCAAGCGACGAAACAGAAAGGGAAATGTTTGATGACGAACTGGCCCACTCTAGTAATTGGCGAAAATGATTACTTTGTTTTGTCAAACACTTTGTTTAGTCAAAATGGGTTTGTGTGGTTTTAATATGTCAATTATTAAACAAATAGAAACCCTATCTTGGTGACACAAATATTCTTCAAACAGTGCACGCCACTTACTGATCTTTTGGTTTTTGAAAACTCCCTTTAATATATAAGATAATATTCATACAAGTCCACTATCTTCAAATTAAATATTGTGATGGCAATTTCAACAAACGCATGCTGAGACTTTTGTTTCTTCGAGGACCACTTATCTCATAAACTAATAATCAAACATGTTCACCACACTTCACTTAACAATTATCATATTAAATTTACAAACACTTTGGTTTCAACAATATGCAGATCGAATTTCACAATTTTTTAATTCACAAACAACTTAACAGTTAATTTCAATTGGATCAAAAAGTTGAAACACCAAGAACACTATGAAGATGTTATGAAGATATGAAGAACACAACCCAGAAAATATGAGTTTCCGGTAAACTAATGAGTTTTCCGGTGAACCGTAAACTGCCGAACACGAGTTTTTGCTTGAAGCTTCACTCAAAACCCACTTTTAACATGTGAAAATGATAAACAACAAGGATTTTATAATAACTTCCAGCAAAACATGCAGATTTTCGAAGTTTTAAACAGAAAATTTCCAGAAAATACAAGCTTTTAAAACCCGAAAAACAACCCGAAAACGTTCGGTTTTAACAAGGAGAAGAGCCAAAGCTCTGATACCACTTGTAGGTCCGGCTAGGAGGATCTAGTCGCCTAATCCTTGTTATCGAACACACCCGGTTGTGCGGAATCCAACCGGAGATGCAAACCGAGATCGAGAAAGTGAACAATACGTAAAGATATCAACGATTAACAGTTACGTGTATTGATTTCGACAAAGTTCCGGTACAATATTTGACAAATACAAAGCTCACCGGAACTTTCTCTCACTACACTCTCTCTCTAGTTTTCTGCCTCTCTAAAAACTATCGTTCTCACACACACACCTGGATATTTATATCCATCACCGTATGTCTGGTCGAAGGATCAGAATTGCTGATCGAAACATCATCCTTCGATCATGCAACCATCGAAGGATCCACATATGCTTCGAAGGATGACATATCCTTCGAAGGATTGCCCAACCTTCGACACAGACGTATAACACCAATGTTCCAATGCTTGACTTGTGCGATTGGTTATAGGGTTCGGCCCAATGGTTGACAAAGCCCAAAGAAAATGATTGGACCAAAAACTATGAACATGCACGTACATAAGCTCTAACATGCAGATTGTAATCCTTTGTCAAACAAATGACATCATCATGACATCATCATGATGATGTCATGATGATGTGGCAGCGGGAACCGGCTCGCGGCGCTTCGTGCTTCGCGTGTCGAACTCTGGGACGCACGACGGAGGAATGTCGTGACGTCGGGCTTGAGCCGAACCTAACCGGGTCGAACCGAACCGAGTTGAACCGAACCAAGTCGCGTCCACATAATATGTACCAACAGTTTTATTTTGATAAATCATTTCAGACTTGATTTTTTTTTTTGTTAAAATGGTTGTTAATATTTTTTTGTGTGCTCAAAGTGTTCTAGTAATGGGTAAATGTTTATGTAGTTTGCAGGTTTTTGTTTTTATGTTAAAATCATCTTGAGTTTTTGATATTCTCAGTTGTTTGATTATAAAAGTATATCTTTTTAAATGTTGAAATGTTGTTTTAGATGTGTTGTTAGTTGTTTTGTATAAACTTCACTCGAATATCACATTTTCATTACCTTCAGAAAGTACATAATTTAATCGTTGATGATCTCGTTTATTTACATATAAAAAGTTGGTTTTTTTTGCTGGCATAATTAGCAGGTACATATGTTGTAACAATGTTACACATGTTACTTATAGTTACACCAGTCCCTTTTTTTGGACATAAAGAGGGCCTGCACATGTACAACACATGTTTGTAACTTGTGTTACACTGGAGGTTGTTCTAACATTATGTAACATGTGTTACACATGTAGCCATTAAGATAAATGCTTGTGAACAAAGAATTGAAATGCTTGTGAACAAAGATATCTTTACTGTTACTTCAAAACAATAAGCAATTGTAACATGTGTTACATTTGTTACAATTGCTTATTGTCTATTGTTTTGAAGTAACAATAGAATTGTCAAAAAGTTTCCTTCATTTTTACTTCAAAAAATAGGCACTTGTAACATATGTTACACATCACATGTAGCCATTAAGATAAATGCTTGTGAACAAAGATATCTTTACTATTACATCAAAACAATAAGCAATTGTAACATGTGTTACAAATCTGCAATTTTTAAATGTTTGAAACATGTACATGTGTTACACATATAGCCCTTATGCCAAGTGGTTTGGGAAATATGATAAATTCATTGTTACTTCAAAACAATAGGCAAATTCTAAGATGTGTTACACAAGTTAAAATTGTCTATTATTTTGAAGTAACAATAGGCATGCTAATATGTGTTACTTAATCTTCACAAGATAGTGATGTTGACATCAACAAGTCAGTACCGTACGAATACGTAAGTACACTATAAAATGCCAATATTCATCAGATTGTGTGTAACATGGTATACCATCTCAGTGTGATCTTTGTTCTATGTTACCAGAAGCAGACATTTGTATGTTACCTGGAGGAGGTAAACCATCCAAGGAGTTCGGTGATCAAGGGTTTGGAAATCAAGAAGAAGAAGCTTGATTGGGCCACGAGTGGAACGGTACAGACTGCGGAGGCACATGGAAAAGTTCAGGGGGGTGCATGAACCATTTGAAGCTGGGTTTAGTACAAATGGGAGCAGGAAAATGAAGGAGGTGAGAAAGTTGCGGATGAAGTACGCCACTCATATTCTGTTGTCGCCCTCTAACACTTTGAAAAGCAAGATAGAGGCCGCCTCATTTAGGAGGGTGCACTGACTGGGGTAGTGTGGTCTTTTCTACGGTTTTTGTGGTGAACATCTATGGTGGTTTTTATAGTTATCTTGTGTACCACAACTTTTGTTTATAAGAAGTCAACTGGCTGGTGATATATGCGTGGTGGTTTTTGTAACTATCCTAGTCACCACGAATTTTCTTTATTTTAAATTATAGCCATAACCCAAAATACAATATGACCATTCTGGTCTTGTCTGTAATATGTTAGTGTCTGGATGTTAAACAGTTATGGTGGGAAATGTATTTTGTTACCGGTTATCAAATTGGCCAATACAATGTTAAACATGTGTTACTAGTTAACATGTTTTATTCATTACCAATTGTAAGCAAGTAGTAGACGAGCATTGGGTGGTCAACATATTGTTTCAATTGTAACATGTGATACTCATTAACAAGTGTAACATGTGTTACACATGATGAAGTAGAAAACAAGGTACATAGCTTTGCTGTTACTTCAAAACAATAAGCAATTGTAACATGTGTTACACATCTTACGTAAGTATATGCAGCACATGGTTGAACATGTAAGTAACATGTGTTACATACGATGCAGTAAATAAAAACTAGGCACATATATACAAATCTTAACATGTTATTTTAATTGGAACATGTGATACTCATTGAAACATGTTACATAAGTGTAATGAACACATGTTAACATGTTATTTCAATTGTAACATGTGACACTCATTAACACATGTTATGTAAGTGTATATTGTTTGTCAACATGTTACTTCAATTGTAACATGTGATAGTCATTAACACATGTTACTTACGGGTGTAAAGAAGACGCATCTATACGTATCCTAGTATTCTATGAGCTACACATGTTACATAAGTATAGAGTGCGTAACATGTATACGTATGTAATAACATACGTATAGATGTAACATGAGTATATGCACCACATGGCTTACGCAAGTTACATGTATGTATGAAACACACTTGGTATATATGTGTATGAAAGACACTTGGTATATGTAACATGTATACATCCAAACATGTTATACATGTGATCTGTAACACAAGTTACAAAAGTCTATGCAACACATGGGAATCATTGTCATGTAATATAATCCAAGTAACCACATAAAAGCAGTGTTTAACACAAGTAATACATGATGGTTTCATTGGTTACCAAATTAGTTACGGGGGTGCACCATTTTCAAAAAACAAAAATAGGTCCTTAAACATAAAAACCGCCATCTAAGTTCACAACAAAAGTTTTTAAAACTTACTTAATGTTGGTAAACGTAGCATGTAAAAGTGGTACCATATACAAGAACATACACATCTAGTGAAATAAGTTAAGGGCAACCATGCCATTGTCAAATTACAACCAAAATACATGTTGAAACACGAGCGGGATATTGTTTATGTTTCACCTGAAACGTAAATACTTTAAACTAAGTAACGAAGAACATACTGAGCATCACCAATTAGCTTGCAAAAAGTAGCATACCTAAACAAAAACAAGTATTGGATAATGCGTGTTACACACGTAACAGTTTTGCTGTTGCATCGAGGTGCAAAGTCCAAAATACTGTTACACCTACATAACACGTGTCAACAATTTGGTGTCTGGTCAGCGATTGTAAAGACTTGTTGAATAGCCTATTTTATCGACAGGTCCTAATCGCTTAAGATCAACCGGGGTTCAGTCCCATGTGCTTTCAGGAATGCTTGGAGTACCCATTTATAAGATTCAATAGTCTCATTTAAAAGCAACCCAGCACCAAAGGTCACACAATGCATGTGGTTTTCTACACCAGTGAATGGTACAAAAATCATGTGGTACCTGGGAAAAAAAGGGGTGGGCGGTTAGCATAAAATCATGTAACATGTCGGTGTAACACATGTAACAGATGTCAGAACTCAAAATAAAATGCATATTCTTATTCCAACCCTTAACATTATACAGATACATGTCAGAATTCCTGTTGTTATTTGAAAAAGATAGACAATTTTAAGATGTGTAACACATGTTACAACTACCTAATGTTTTGATGTAATAATGAAGGAATCTTTTTTCGCAACATTATGCAGATACCTGTTAGAATGCCTATTGTTACTTCAAAACAAAAGACAATTCTAACATGTGTAACACATCTTAGAATTCCCTATCGTTAATAATGAATTTATCTTTTTTCCCAAATTCCCTAGCATAAGGCCTACATGTGTAACACATGTACATGTGTCAGAAATTTAAAAAATGCAGATCTGTAACACATGTTACAATTGCTTATTGTTTTGAAGTAACATTAAAGATATCTTTTTTCACAACCATTTATCTTACTTAATAGTTAGATGTGTAACACAGGTAATACGTCTTACGTTTCTTAGGAAAGATTGTAAAATAAGAGCTACATGTCTAACACATGTTATAACTGCCTACTGTTTTGAAGTAACAATGAAGGAATCTTTTTTCACAACATTATGCAGATACATGTTAGAATGCCTATTGCTACTTCAAAATAATAGACAATTCTAACATGTATAACACATCTTAAAATCCCCTTAACGTTAACAATAAATTTATCTTTTTCCCCAAACCCCCTACCATAAGGCCCACATGTGTAACACATGTACATGTGTCAGAAATATAAAAAATGCAGATCAGTAACACATGTTACAATTTCTTATTGTTTTGAAATAATAGTAAAGATATCTTTTTTCACAACCATTTATCTTAATAGTTAGATGTTTAACACATGTAATACGCCTTATGTTTGTTAGGAAAGATTGTAACATAAGAGCTACTTGTGTAACACATGTTACAACTGCCTATTGTTTAGGATGCTTATTGTTACTTCAACACAATGGACAATTGTAACATGTGTAAAACATCTTAGAATTGCCTATCGATTTGAAGTAACAATTAATTTATCTTTTATCCAAAACCTCTTAGCATATGGGCTACATGTGTAACACATGTACAACTGTCAGAAAATTAAAAAAGGCAGATCTGTAACACATGTTACAAATTGTTTTGAGGTAACAGAAAAGGTTGTAACATAAGAGCTACATGTGTAACATGTTCCATATATTAGGTGTAATATATCTACTAACTTGTTTGTCTGGTAAGTAGCATTGAACGCTAACACATCGCCAAAGGCCTTGTAGTTTAGCTTGGAGATCTCATCAGCCCAAAACACAGCCTTCAATTTCCCATCAGATATGTCCAAGACCTGATTATACCATAAATCATAAACTTGTATAGTCATGGGTTTCAAACACCAACAAAACAAAAAGGAAATACAAATTGGTTGCCTGGTTGTGCAAGATATTAAAAAATGTGAAAAAACTTCAATTAAGTTAAACAAAAGGATACAAAACAAATCATCTAATCCGCAAAAGAAACAAAAAAAACAGTTAACACTACTTGGAAAAGAAACCAAAATTGTCTGGTAAAAAAACAAATTTATCCTTCCAACCACACCAACAAACATGTAAATGGCAGGGTATTCATGATTGACTCATAAAAAAAGAAGAACAGGAACCAAAAGAAAATGATTACCCAGAAAGAAGATGATTTACTCCTAAAAAAGAAAAACAGGAACAAAAAAAAAACATGATTGTTTCCTAAAAAACAGAAGAACGGAATTTTGATTCATTCACATACCTGAAGAAGATGAAGCCTGCTGGAAGTAAATCGCCGGTGATTCATCGCCGATGAAGTTGTTCCGGAATACACGGCTAGGAGAATAAGCCTGAATATTAGACACGAAGTCATGTGGGTCAGCCATGAAAGACGGAAGAAAGGAATGGAGTTAGGGTTTTTGAGGAAGAAAGGATTGGAGGATCAAGAAGGAAGAAAGAAATGGAAGGTCTGTAGTATATTTTTTTGATTAAAAAGGTGATGGGTTGATGGGTAATAAAGGTGACTTGATAGGATGGGGAAGAGGGTGAAGTAATGGCTTGAACAAATGACCAAATTTCCCTTTGAGCATGTGCTTTAAATATATGATGTGGATCAATCCTGTCCACACAATTCAGATTTCCTAAGTTTTCAAGATTAAATGGGTTTTCCCTAGATACTTACATTATATATATATAGGGAGAAGATCATGCGAGAACCACCTCTTATTGCGAGAACCGCGAGAACCAATGTGAACACACCAAAAATGCCTAAAAATAGCTAAAAATCACACAAAATTTTTTTTTTTGATTTTTTTAATATTTTTTAGGTTAAAATCGCTACTTTTCGAACCCAAAAAATTTTTTTTTTTTTTATTTTTTTTTTAAAAAAAAAAAAAAAAATTTTGACTTCGAAAAGTAGCGATTTTAACCTAAAAAATATTAAAAAAATCAAAAAAAAATTTTTGGATTTGTTTTTGATTTTTTTAGATTTTTTAAGGTTTTTTGGGGGTTTAGTTTTTAGTTTTTAGCATTTTAGCTTGGGGGGGGGGGGTGGGGGGGGGGTTTAGGTTTTTGGGGGGTGGGGAAGGGGGGTTTTGGTTTTTTTTTTTGGGGGGGGGGGGGGTGGGGTTAGGTTTTTTTTAGGTTTTTTAGCTTGGGGGGGGGGGGGGGTTAGGTTTTTGGGTGGGAGGGGTGGGGGTTAGGTTTTTTAAGGTTTTTTTTAGGTTTTTTTAGGTTTTTTTTTTTTGGGGGGGGGGGGGGGTTAGGTTTTTTTTTTTTGGGGGGGGGGGTGGGGGGTCTAGGTTTTTGGGTGGGGGGGGGGGTGGGGGTTAGGTTTTTTTAGGTTTTTTTTAGGTTTTTTTTAGCTATTTTAGGTTGTGTTCACATTGGTTCTCAAGGTTCTCACAATAAGGGTGGTTCTCGCATGAGCTCCTCCCTATATATATATATATATATATATACACATATATATAATATAAATGTAATGTTTGTGGCCCAACTAGGGCTGTAAACGAACCAAACGAACACGAACAAGACCTTGTTAGTGTTAGTTTGTTAAGAAATATATGTGTTCGCGAACCGTTCACGAACACTTATCGAACAGGATTTTATGTTTGTGTTTGTTTGTTAAAGAAATGAACTTGTTCATGTTTGTTTGTGTTTGTTTGTTAATTTTTGGCAACAAACGTTGACGAACACAAATGAGCACAAACTAATTTTCATGAACACAAATGGAAACAAACGAACACAAACAATAGTTCATGAACATAATATATAGTACACTGATACTTATTAGATATTTAATTTGTCAGAATTTTGATATATTTAAATTAATATAAAAACTAAAAACATTAATGAACTATCGAACACAAGCGAACATGTTACCGAATGTTCACGAACATAAATGAACGAACGCGGCCTTTGTTCATGTTTGTTCATTTAACTAAACGAACGAAATTTCGTGTTCGTGTTCGTTTGTTTAATAAACAAACGGACACAAACGAACTTCCCGCCGAACGGTTCACAAACTGTTCGTCGAACGTTTGGTTCGTTTACAGCCCTAGGCCCAACTAATTAAGAAAACAAATTACCTAACTTGTTTCAAGAGGTAGTCTGTATCAAATAATCAAAAGGAAATTAAGTAGCAAATAACCAAAAGGAAATTATATCTTTTAAAAAAAGGAATATTGGATTTTAGTAATCTCAACTATTCGTCGTTGGCCGCCAACAGTCCCAACTTTAAAAATAAACACTGGCGGTCCTAACTATTAACATATTGGCCTCCAATGGACCTTGACTAACAGAACCCTGACGCCGTTAGTCTATGGTCGCCGGAAAA
The DNA here is from genome assembly GCA_030545235.1 of Helianthus tuberosus. NCBI lineage: Eukaryota > Viridiplantae > Streptophyta > Magnoliopsida > Asterales > Asteraceae > Helianthus > Helianthus tuberosus. The sequence continues at coordinate 30,610,206 of CM060415.1, read as the reverse complement.
ATGTTTTTTTGCTGGAAACTCCTTTTTGGCCGGAAAACTCAACATTTTCATCCCAAACCTCTTTGTAACCTTATTTCGGACCATTGGGAACCTTTTTTCTAGTAAAAGCCGCCATCATTAAAGTCGCCAGAAAACTCTTTTTTTGCCGGAAAACTTCTTTTTGGCTGAAAAACTCAACTTTTGCCCGGAAAACTCAACATTTTTGTCCCAAACCTCTTTGTAACCTTAGATTGGACCTTTAGAAACCTTTTTCTAGAGAAAAATGATTTTTCAGCGACCGGAGACTAATGGCGTTAGGGTTCTATTAATCAAGGTCCATTGGTGGCCAATATGTCCATAGTTGGGATTGTCAGTGGTTATTTTTTAAGTTGGGACTGTTGGCGGCCAACGACGAATAGTTGGAATTATTATAATCCAATATTCCTTAAAAAACAAAGTATACAAGTGATCATAGAAATTACCGAATTGAAATAAGGTATGAAAGAATAGTTTTTATTTTTAAATAACAATATGAAAAGTTGGTTTAAAAAAAGACAAAACTTTTTTTTATTAAAATTTGAAACCAAAAAGGGAACTTTTAGTTCAAAAATAGACCAAAGAAAATGAAGTTAATTAAATTAGGGGTATTGTGCGACATTACACGTTAGATTCGTATATACGTTAATAGCGACTTGTCATTAATTTATCATGCTGCATTTTGTATATGTAGTGAACAAAATCAGGTATGCCTAGGCATACACCTTGTTGTCGTTGGTCTACAGTTGACACTTAGTTTCAAGTTTCCCTAAGCTAATACATTGGGTTGGTTATCTACGCAAATGTGTTGCTTTTTGAAGGATGGTCTGAACAAATGGAACACTTTTAGCGATTCCGGTTATTCACTGCTATCCCACCTTGGCTGCTTCTTATAGGTGGACAAAAGGGCTTTCTTCTGCGAATCGTGGTCAACTCCGCCAAGCCGCCTTTACCAAGCTTTTTTGATGGTGGATCTAAGTCTTTAATTAAGTACATGCCTATATAATAAACAAATTTATAATTTGTTCTTTACTAACATCCAACAAAGACAAAGATTATAGCACAACATATAAGAAAGACAACTGATTTTAACAAATAGATGTTTTATCATCTGACATTTATGTTTTCACATATCACATAATATATTAGGTGCGAAAATAACACCACTACAGTTACTAAAGCAACTTTATTTTTAAGCAACCCGCTATATCAAAACAAACATAGTATTCAGCTCAAAATCTATTGTTGTTTTGTTCATTCTCTCATGCCCAAAGAATTTGGGTTGACCAGTTCCATAATATAGGGTTAAAACCGATTTCAACCCTACGATTAGGTTCGAGTTCAAACAGGCTTCACAACCAGGTTCGGTTCCGAGCCCCTTTTTTGTGCACCTTTAGTGATAGATCTATAAACTTTACTTATGAGGCCATGGTGACTTTTGGGTGGAGTAATGCTACATCAGTAAGGGTCGCGACCCATTTTGATATGTATAGTGATATGAACTTATAGAGAGCCTCATCCCCTATAGCAGATTACCTAAATCATCAAAAGAGGTGAAAATTTTCTACATTGTGATGCACATTTTTTTACAAACCATAAATTCATGATTAACAATTTACAAACTCATAGAAAACATCATCTAAACTGGGTCCTTGTCCTTAAGTAGGTATCTCAGCTTTTATCCACCCTTAATCTTCATTGTTCACAACCCTAGACCCACAACCATTTCACATTTCTACCATTCCAAACTTACCTTTTCCAGTTGCATTGCTATGCAACTTTGATGATGGATTAGATAAAAAAATTTGATGCCAAAGGTAAGGTCTTTTGTACCTTTAATCTTCATTGTTCCCACAACCCTTTGATAGAGAAGTTTCACTTTCTTGACACCCACGTTCTATCTATAAGTTATGTAACATTAGTACCAAATATTAATTCACATAAATATAGATATATAAGTTTTTAGAGAGATAGAGAGAGACAAAAAATGTCGCAACCCCCGGCCCCTATCTTTGGGAACGGGCGGCCGCGAGCCAGTATCAGTGGTATCGGTGTTTATTTATTTGGTAGCGGAAATTACACCAGGATCGTAGTTAGGAAATAGTTTATCAGAGTAAAACACCACATTTTTATAATAATAAATACATGGGAAAAACCCAAGTTTCCATTACAATATGTTTATAGGGATAAACCCTAATTTATTGAAATAAAACTGCTTCATTATTTAGGTAACTTTTGTTAGTACATTACGTCTGTAGCTTCCGTCAGCATGTAGTCATATTTTGTTCTGTGTTTATGTTTATTGTCTGATTGTATGAATGTAGTTAGCAGGACAACTCAGGAATAGGGTCTGAATGTAAAAGTGTTGTTTGGGACAAGTTTAACTCGTACGGATGGCAATACACACGTATGGCCATACGCACGGATGACTTATCCGCACGGATAAGTCATACGCGCGGATGACCACACGTACGGGTGAGTCATACGTACGGGTAGCCCACCCGCACGTACAACACTTATTAGTATCCTGAGTCTGTCTATATATATAGTAGGTCCGGTGCAACTTTGTAAGAACTTTTGACACACGCACGGGTAGTCTGTACGTTCATCGGAACTTTGTGACTTTCAGAACGATTAATAGAACGAACAGACAAGAAGTTAAACGTTGAATTCTCTGTTGCATAAATCTGTGATTTGTCTTAATGGATTCCGCACACTAATACAAAATCGATTCATCTTGTTCCTACAATCAGATCCTGCATCAACGGGACCAACAATTGGTATCAGAGCTAGGAGCTCGGTTGCGAGATCAAACATACAATTACGCACTCATTTTCAGCAGATTCAGGGCGAAAAATCATTCAGATCTATCGAATTTCTCATATTTTTCATATTTTCACGTTTTTAACTGAAAAACGCAAAATTAATCAACTTTTTACGGTTAAAAACGGATAAAATTTGAATATGTTGTGCGAAATTCATTGATACACAAGCCTATAAATTTTCAGAACTTAATTTGTAGTCGTTTGTGAGATAATTGGATTTTTGTGGTGCGAAAAAGTTGAAAACCGTTGCTGTTGTTCCTGATGTTCACCGCACGGATTGCCATCCGTGCGTATTACCATCCGCGTTGACTATTTGTTGACCTGTACGCACGGATAGCATCTTCGTGCGCACAACTTATCCGGGTTGACCGTTGTTGACCTCTTAATCCGTGTCACATTTATTCACTTAAGTTTGTCACGTGTTTCCAAATGAATGATTAATTCAAGCGGTGAGCATGTGAAGTTTCAGTAAATCACGTGATCCATCATAAAAAATTCGATTTGAGTGAATCATTTAATGCAATCGGTGTGAAGTAACATAAGCACATGACATTTAATTGAATTCTCAGTTTGCACGTGATCATAGTGAGTACATGTGATAGATAACAGGTTGTAAGTGAGTTTGTCGGTTATTAATTGTGGTCAAAAGGTCAACTTCATACGCACGGATAGCCCACCCGTGCGTATAGCATCATTCTCACCCGCACGGACTACTTTCAGTTATACGTGCTGACTTGCCACACGCACGGACAACTTGTACGCGCGGATAACATCCCCACCCGTGCGTATCACCACCCGTGCGTATCACCACCCGCACGGATAACATTTTCAATACGCGTCATTGCACCTCATTCGACCGACCCACATTTAGTCAACATTATCAACATTGCACGTGATAATAAAGGGTCATTTCCAAAGTGTTTGTATTTGAATTAATGAGTACATGTGAAGCGGTCTAATAACATTCTTGAATTCATTTCTTTGCCGGCCACTTTGTTAAGCTTCACGTGAATCTGAAAGCCCATGTGAATGTTGACTAATTGTTTGTTGTCTGCCATTTCTTTTTGAGGCCCAATCACAAAGAGAAATCAAAAGTGTTTGTCAGTTTGGTCACGTGAATTTCTTAGCCCAAGTTTGTATATGATTTAAAGTTGGGCGGCCCAATCATGTTAATGTAACAAATTGAAATTGTCGGATATTAATTACATTACATGTGTTGATAAACAGTTTGCATGTGATTGCGTATTGAAAGTCAAGCTGATAGTTGACTATCAGGATCAAACAATATTTTTTTTTTCTTTTTGTGCCATCAAACGAGAAAGTAATCCGGTCGAATAACTCACCCGAATTACATTGAACGAATCCACAAATCTTCGACACGAGTCTTAGATTGATTTCATCAACGCATACTGTTACGAACTGATTGTTTGTTTGTTTGTTTGCAGAATATTCCGAGGAAATTCAAGGTTATAAAATCATGGCAAAATCCGAACCTATTCCTTTTAAAGATATTAGAACTAAAGAAGAAAAACTCGTCAACCGAAGAATGAAAGCCCAAACCAGAATGAGCAGAATTTATAACACATACAAAGAGGCTAAAAGAGCAAAGAGATGGGATGCGGACAGAGAATGTTACCTTGATCCTCAAGGAAACATTGCAGTTGACCCAGATTCCATCAGTGTTGATGCTCTTACACAACAATTTGCCGAGGAAGAAGAAGCTAGGCAAAAGAAATGGTGGGGAGATGAAGAAGAGAAAAAGAAAAAGAAAGAGTTAATAGATGAAATAGAAAGAAACTCAGAAAATATGAGTTTGGTTGAATTTCTTGAATTAATCAAAAAGATTAAAGAAGGAATGACAAAGAATGAAGAATCAAGGAAGGATGAAACTTCAAAAAGTGAAGTTGTGTGCTCAAAATGTGAAAAATCCGAAGCAGAAAATGTCAATCTCTTGAAAGATGTGGAGAATTTGACATTGGAAAACAAAGCTTTGAAAGACGAGAAGAAAGCTGATGATGAACAGATTTTGGATTTGCGCTTAAACTGCGAAAAACTAAAATTTGAAAATGACAAACTTTTGAAGAATGTTGAGAGTTTGTCATTAGAAAACAAAGATTTTGAGAATAAGCTAAACACTTTAGAACATGAAAAAGTGTTTTGGGCAAAATTAGAAAATAAGGCTTTAAAAGATAGAGAAACAGTTTTTGATAATAGAATAAAAGTTTTGGAAAATGAAAATTCTGTTTTTCAAGATAAAATCAAAAGTTTTGAAAATGAAAAGGTAAAAATTGAAAAAGAATTTCAAAGTCAAATAAAGATTCTTGAAGATGGGATATCTGTTTTTAGCAAAAACAATATTGAAAAGCAAAAGGTAATAAATTCCCATCGTCAGACGATTATTCGACTTGAAAAAGAAACTGAATGTGATAAAAAGAAAATCAAAGTTTTAGAGAATAAATTGAAAAGTTTTGTGACTTCTGCTTCATATGTTTGTCCAAAACCGATCAATTCTGTTCTAATAAGTGACAAAGTCACAAATTTTGACAAAGTCAAAATTGAAGATTGTGATGATAAATCTGATGATGAAAAAGAAAAAGAAGAAAAAAGAAAAACATTTTTGAAATTAAATGAAATGTTTAAAAATACTGTTTTACATTCTACTAAGAAAGGTGAATGCTCAACGCAAAAACCTGTAAAGAAGAATGTGGAACAGAAACAAAACGATAAAAAATCGAAAAATTTTCAAAAAGAAAATAAAGGCTCATCAGTTAAGTCATCCAATCATTATGAAAAACTACAAAAATCTGAAAATAAAAACTTACAAAAAGTTGGTAACCAGTGGTGCAGGTTTGACCACAGTGCTCAAATGCCAAATCATGGATACAAGAGGAGACATGAGTACCACAAGTCAAATCAATGCTATGATCTAAGTGTGTGGTATGAAGACGGTGTTTGGTATGAAAGAAATGAGAGGTATGATAACAGAGTGTGTTATACTTGTGGATATCAAGGACACATTGCTGTTAACTGCCAAAGTCAAAGATTTGAAACAAGAAGGTGCTATGAATGCCACATCAGAGGTCACATTGCCAGAGATTGCCCAATGAGATCAATTGGAAGATCGAGGGCTGAATCTCAGAAAAAGATGAAGAAATCAGTCAATGTCAAGCCCAAAGAACAGAAAGTTCAAGAACCAAAAGTTCAAGAACCATAAGTTCAAGAACAGAAAGTTCAAGAAAAGAAAGTGAAGCTTTCACAAGGGCAAAAAGACAAACTGAGGAAGAAAAGAAAGAAGGCGAGAGAATATCTCGAGAGGATTTTGTCCTCGGATACAAATGGTAAAACAGATAAAAGTTCTGATAAATTGTCTTGTTCGCCAAAGAATGACAAATCAAGCAAAACGGATTCATCAGATACAAATCTGAGGACGAAAGAAGGAAAGAAGAAGAAGAAAGTTTGTGGCAATGAATCTGTTTCTTCGGAAACAAATAAGCCACATGTCGGCAATGAATCTGACAGGTCAAAGTCAGACAAGCCATGTGCAGGCAATGATACTGGCTCGTCAAAGCCAGAGGAGCCTGTTGTTGAGGTAAAATCTAAGAATTCAGGTTTAACAATGGATGATGCAAATTTTCCACCATTGTTAAACAAGAATTCTAAATCACCCAAGGACAGTCAGGCTTGGGTGAAACTTTTCAAATAGAAAAACCTGACTTGCCGGAGTTCCCAGGTTGGTAAGTGTGGAACAGGAATCGGCATATTTCTTGAGAAATTCACAGGTTGGTAACTGTGATATTTCGAATCACAAAAGACTAATAAAGGACATTAAGTTGTACTTGATTTATCTTTCCGATAAGTGGATAAAGGTAAACAATGTGATGAAAGAACCCCGAATTTGTGAAATGACACACAAAACTAATTTTCCGGAAAAACCATTTTGATTAAAACAAACTTAAGTGTTTTGAAATCTAAATGGGAAAATAGTTTGTTGTCAGGGGGAGTTCTGATTGTTTATGCCGAGTGAATGGCGAATTGAAGTGATTCGATATCAGTTTGTCACTTTATTTGTAAAGTTTGTTTTCAATTTTCCTTTGAAAATCAAAATCAAGACATATTTTGATTTTAGGGGGAGAAATTTTTTTTAAAAAAAATTAGAAAATTTGAAATTGACAAAAACATTGAAAAATTCAAAATGAGTTTGTTGTGAAAAAGAGGAAATGATAGTAAATCAGTGGACTATCACATCATGCTAAAGAAATGTAATGTCAAATGTGATAAACGGTCTCACTAAAGATGTGACGATAGGCTCAGCTAGACTAGTAGATTTGCGATAACGATACAAACTTAAATGAAAAAGCCTAGTTCTAGTGGAAAACATGGTTGAAAGCATAGTACTTAGTTTTGTCCTTCTTGACTGTGTGCCTGCTCGGTAATCGCTGATTGTCGAAAGACATAAAACCGGTTAAGTCTGTGAACTTTCACAACTTGCTGAAAAAGTCGATGTGATTGTGCATTTCATTTTGCAAAGATTTAAACTTGTTTGATTTCTTTATTTTGTTTAAGCATTGGACATCCTCTGCGTATACGTGAGTATCGACCTGGATGTTATTGCCTAAACGTTCTGCTTTATTTTCTTTGGTGTTTCGTTTAAGCTTTGGACCTCCTCTGCGTATACGGGAGTATCGACCTGGTGGTTAAAGCCTAAACAACTTCAACTTGTTTTATTTTCTTGTTTTGTTTAAACATTGGACTTTCTCTGCGTATACGGAAGTATCGACCTGATTGTTAATGTTTAAACATTCTGCTTTGTTTTCGCACATATCACACTTGATGAAAGTTTAAAGGCATTACTTGAGTCAGTGTATTGCATGATGAGGGGATATGCTGAGATCGTGGGGTCCATAAGAATTTAGTGCAAAATTAATATACCTTAACGTATCGGTAAGCATTTCGAAAGTTTTTAGATTGAGTTTAAGAGGACAACCATATCGTCAATCTATGTGAATCGTTTAGAACTTAAAATGATTAAAGCTTAACGGTGCTAGTGATTTGTCTCGAAAACTGATATGATCCTCTTACACAAACTCACAAAAATATTGTTTGTATATATTTCATTACTGCATTTCTTTAAACTCAAAATCCAAAAAGATTTTAGTGTGTTTTAGCATAAAGTTTTGAAAAATACAAAAAGATTTTCGACAACTGATGTTGGAAAGCTGATTTTCAAAATTCCAAGTGCTAAACATGATGAACTATATTGGGTTGGGAGAGTTTGTTGGAAACTTTGAATGTTATATACAAATGTCTTGAAAGACTGTGTGATTAGTTAATCAAGGTCATTCACTTGAACTTGATGTAACTATAACAGATTGATGTATGAATGATTTCTACCAATAAGTTTCTTAAATCTAAGTGTTAAAAATTTGTGAAACTTATGTTATGGGTAGAGGATTTGCAGGGAAACCAGGTTTCAAATCCTGAGCATATGCAGAACAGAGCCAGGAATTGATCCTGAACTTGTGAACATGTGAAAGCCAGACTACGATCCCGACAGCTGAGTCTAAGGGGGAGTCTGAAGACGAGCTCAACGCAAGAGGAAGTGTGGATTCAAAAAGCCAGGAAACTATCCTGAAGGAGCTTGTATACGTAAAGCCAGGTGTTGATCCTAGAGCACGGAAGCTTGACGAAAGGGGGAGCCTGAAGAAAGAGTTTATTGAAAGGGGGAGCTGATGCTCAAAACAGATCCACCGGGATTCTGTTCAAGAAAGAGGGAGTCTGTGTTTGCTGAAGACATCAAACTTTCAAGAAGACTCAGAGAGAGAGAGAGAGAGAGAGAAACAAGTCGCTACGAGTTTGACTACAGATTGACTGCGGCAATATCCAAGGGGGAGTATGTTAGTGCAGTATGTCTATCGCCTCAGTCAATCTTAACCGTAGCTGAAACTGTAGAAATCTAGGATTTTATTGTAATATTTAGATAGTATTAGCAAGGTGGCATTTTGGTAATTAATGAGAAATCTCATTAATTCCAAGGCCTATAAATAGGGAGTTAGAGTGTTAGAGTTATGAATTTTGGCTCATTTGAGAACTTAGATCTAGGTGCTTAGAGAGAGAAACTAGAGAGAGAAAGTTCTCAACGTGATTCCGGAGCATTGTACACGACATATTATTCTATAGAATCACGTCACTAGTACGATCTTGTGTGTTCGATCCACGTACGTTCACGGATTCCGCACGTTGAACGTTCGTTACGCAATCGATTCGGTGACGAAACCGGTCCTACAACTTTTATAGCCACTTTTCCAAGCTTTCAGTGCTCTCCAGCTGGCTTCTATTTTGGCTTTCACATTTTGTTACCTTTAACGCGTTTTAAAAAGTTTGTAAGCAAGAAATATTGGTGAGTTAATCCTAGTTTAATCAAAACAAGTTTTATCATTTTACAGCATTGAGGGCAATCCAGCAATTACATTTGTTTACATCTACTTTAATTACCACCCACGGTACTGTCAATCCTGACTTGTGGTCATGTTACTATTCACAGTATTAGTAACAAGTAATGTAGACAAAACCCCAACATACCGACAGTAATTGTAGAATCACAAATACTCAGTCACTTCTAAATATAATTTAAAACAATCGAGGTTTTATAAAAACAATTTGCAAAAAGAGGAATTACTCACATTGCTATTTTAGGTATTTCCTGGTGACTTTTCTGGTTATAATCTATTAAATTAAACAATGCACACGCGTTAGTATAATAACCCAATTTACATTAGTTATATCCCTCTCCCGAGACAGAACTCCAACGACTGAGTCAGGTAGAGCCTCGACATGCGTTGTAGAGCACTAAATCAATCGGGCAGAGTAAATAATACGTAACCGGGGTTATAATACTTACAACGAGGCAGAGCTTCGCTAATTTAGTGGGTATTATGCCCGAAGATTACTTTAGCAATTAGAGATTTGAGAGAGAATTTTTTATTTTGAACGGTTGAAAATGAAGCCTGAACCCTCCTTTTATAGTTGATCGGCCACTCTCTCGCGGCCCACAAGAGAGAAGGCTTTGGCCATCGTGGCCTGCGACTAGGGTAGAGTATGGCGTAGCTTTGTCGAGTCAACGTATCTAGACCTGCCACGTGTCGACACGTGGTGGCCTGGGTATCCGGCAAACAACCGAGCCTCGCGGCCCGTGAGAGACCAGACTAAGGGCGTCGCGCCCCACGAGCGACCCCTAAATCTTGTTTTACTTGGTTTTTAATAAAATAAAGGTATTTCGGGGTCAGTTTTCTTATACGGGGTGTATTTTAAGACATATGGGGATGATTTAAATTTTTTTGGGAGAGTTGTTATATCCTCTCCACCTTGTTTTAAAACTTGTCCTCGAGGTTTACTGGAACAGGTGTGGATATTTCCTCTGCATCTCTGATTCGAGCTCCCAAGTGTATTCTGGTCCTCTCTTGGAATCCCATTTCACGTTGACTAGAACTAATCTCTTGTGCTTGAGATTTTTGATCTTTCTATCTTCAATCTGTAGGGGTTTCTCTACAAACTTAAGTTTCTCATTTACCTCTATATCCTTAAGAGGTACCATTAATGATTCATCTGCTAAGCATTTCTTGAGATTGCATACATGAAATACATCATGTATTCCAGCCATTTCCTCTGGCAATTGTAGCTGATATGCTACTAGTCCTATTCTTCTAATAATCTCAAAGGGTCCAACATACCTGGGGCTTAGCTTCCCTCTTTTGATGAATCTAACTATTCCTTTCAATGGAGAAACTTTTAATAATACCTTGTCTCCTACTTAAAATTCCAATGGTTTTCGTCTGTTATCAGTATAACTCTTTTGGCGATCGCGTGTTTCTTTTAGTCTTTCCTTGACTTAAATAATTTTGTCCGTTGTTTCTTGTACTATCTTTGGTCTAGACAGTTTCTTTTCTCCAATCTCTACCCAACAGATTGGAGTTCGGCACTTTTGTCAATAAAGTGCTTCAAATGGTGCAACATTGATACTGGTATGATAGATGTTATTGTAAGAAAATTCTATTAATGGTAAATGATCGTCCCAATTTCCTCCGAAATCAATTACACAACCTCTAAGCATATCTTTCATTCTCTGAATTGTTCTTTCGCTTTGTTCGTCCGTTTGAGGATGATAAGCTGTGCTTAGATTTAACGTGGTTCCCATTGCTTTTTGGAAACTTGTCCAAAAATGAGAAGTAAAACAACTATCTCTATCAGAAACAATAGATAAAGGAATTCCATGTAATGAAACTATTTCATTTACATATAACTTGGCTAATTGTTCCATACTAAAAATTTCCTTCATCGGTAAGAAATGGGCTGACTTGGTTAATCTGTCTACAATCACCCAGATTGTATCATTACCTTTTCGTGTCTTGGGTAATTTGGTAACAAAATCCATTGTTATCAATTCCCATTTCCATATTGGCATTTCTAGCTGCTGCAATAAACCTGAGGGTTTCTGATGTTCAGCTTTAACCTGTGAACAGGTTAGACACTTGGCAACATAGGCTGCTATATCCTTTTTCATTCCTATCCACCAGAAATTCTTTTTTAAATTTTGATACATCTTATCACTACCGGGATGTATTGTATACTTAGACTTATGGGCTTCTTCTAAAATTTGGTGGCGTAGGTTTCCTTGTTTGGGTATCCAAATTCTATTCTAATGGAATCTTCAAAATCCATCTGTTCCTTGTTCTAATTCCTTAATCATTCCTTTCAACCTTTCAGTATCATCCTTGATTACTGATTCCTGTGTTTCTCTAATTTTCTCATTTAAATCTATCTGCAGATTTAAGTTAAGAGAACGTACTCATTTTGTCTTTTCTTGATACTTTCGACTTAAAGCATCAGCTACTATATTAGCCTTTCCTGCATGATACTGGATACTACAATCGTAATCACTAAGTATTTCCATCCAGTGTCTCTGTCTCATATTTAATTCTTTTTGCCAAAAAACATATCTTAACCTCTTATGATCAGTGAAGACAACAAACTTATTTCGATATAAATAGTGTCTCCAAATCTCAAGGGTAAAAATTATGGCTCCTAATTCTAAATCATGAGTGGTATAATTCTCTTCATGATTCTTAAGTTGCCTAGAGGCATAGGCTATAACCTTTTGGCGTTGCATTAACACACATCTATAACCTAACTTAGAAGCATCACAATAGACTATAAAGTCTTCAGATCCTTCTGGTGATGCAAGTATGGGTGTGTTGGTTAATCTTTTCTTAAGAATTCTAAAGGCTTTTTCCTGTTTTGGTTCCCATTCAAACTTAACTGATTTACATGTTAGCTTCGTTAAAGGAATTGCTATCCTAGAAAAATCTCGGATAAACCATCTATAATAACCTGCTAGTCCAAGAAACCTTCTCACCTCCGTTGGTGATTCAGGGACTTTCCATTTAGTAATTGCCTCGATCTTTGTGGGATCCACATGAATTCCTTCATGATTAACTAGATGTCCAAGGAATTGCACTTCTTGTAACCAAAATTCGTATTTCAAAAATTTAGCGTAAAGCTTTTCTTTTCTCAGCAAATTCAGAAGTGTATGCAGATGCGCTGCATGTTCTTCTTTACTCTTAGAGTAAATTAGAATATCATCTATAAAGGCAATTATAAATTTATCCATATATGGTTTACATATTCTGTTCATCATGTCCATAAATGGGCTGGGGCATTGGTTAAACCAAATGGCATGACTGTAAATTCATAATGACCATACCTTCTAAAAGCAGTTTTAGGAATGTCCTCTTCCTACACTTTCAATTGATGATATCCAGAGCGTAAATTAATCTTAGAAAAAAATTGAGCTCCTTGCAATTGATCAAACAGATCATCGATTCTCGGTAATGAGTACCGATTTTTAATCGTGACCTTGTTCAATTCTCGGTAATCAATGCACATACGAATTGATCCGTCCTTCTTCTTGACAAACAAGATTGGTGCTCCCCATGGTGATGAACTAGGTTATATTAATCCTTTCTCCAAAAGTTCGTCCAACTGTTTCTTCAGTTCTTGCATTTCCGATGGTGCTAAACGGTAAGGTGACTTGGCAATCGGTGCTGTCCCTGGTAGTAGGTGAATTCTGAATTCAACTTCTCTATCTGGTGGTAATCAAGGTAATTCTTCTGGGAAAACATCTGAGAATTGAGATACTACGGGAATATCTTCCAATTCTTTTCCCTTAGTGTTAATGATTATGGAAATTATATACACCAGTGATCCTTTCCTTGCATAACTTGTTGTTTTCATCACAGAGATGAATTTCGTAGTTCTAGTTGGCTTATCTCCTTTAATTGTGATCTTTTCACCCTTTGGTGAATTTACTTGTATTGACTTTTGATCACATAGAATACTGGCTTTATTGGCTACTATCCAATCCATTCCTAACACAATATCAAATCTGGCTAGATTCATTGGGTAAAGGTTAGCAATAAAGTTATGGTTAAAAATTTCTATTCTTGCTCCCTGCAAGATTTCAGTAATCTTAATGGATTCTCCATTTGCCGTTTCTACTAAACATTCTTGTTGAAGTTTAGTTAATGGTTGTTTGAGAAGTTTGCAGAACGAAGTATTAATAAAACTTTGGTTCGCACCAGAGTCAAATAATACTTTAGCAAAAACATCATTAACTAAAAACGTACCAGCAATCACGTCCGGAATCATCTTGGCTTCTTCTTCTGTCAGAACCAATGCTCTAGCATTCTTAGTAGTCTTGTTGTTCATGGCTGGAGCTAGTTTCGGACAGTTTGGCTTGATATGTCCCTTTTCTCCACAATTGAAGCATATTCCATTACTAGGTTTCTTCCTACAGTCTTCTTCCTTATGTCCTGGTATTTTGCAGAAGTTGCAGTATGTGGAACATCTTCTTGAATGCTTCTTTTTACAGGACTTACAGTAAGGTGCAGAAGTAGAACCTATGTTTTTCCCATGGTTGGAATTACCGTAGTGAAATTCCTGAGTAAGCATTTGAGCTAGGTTCTTCCTCTGGTTTTCTTCTTGTGTACGTACTAATTCATCGGTCAAGGTGTTGGCTAGTTCTGCAGCTTCTTCTATGGTTTGGGGTCTAGCTGCCTTGACTACATGTCTTATTTCACTAATTAATCCCCAGATGTAACGGGAGATTAATACTGGTTCTGGTGAAGCTAGGGTTGGCACTATTCTAGCATATTCAGAGAATATAGTAGTGTAACCCTTGCAGTCTATTCCAGTCATTCTAAGGTTTAAGAATTTATTAGCAATTTGTTCTTTTTCATTGGGAGGACATAATTTTCTTTCAACCATGTTCTTAAACTCAGTCCATTCCATGTTATAGACTCTGTCAGTTCCTCATGACTGGAGAATAACATTCCACAATTCTAAAGCTACATTCTTAAGGAGATTGGAAGCAAACATAATCTTTTCTTCCTCTGCACAATTGCTTATTTTTAAGACACCCTCTGTGTTTTCTGTCCAGCATAGAGCTGCAATGGATCCTTCATTGCTAGAGAATTCTATTGGTTTGCAAGACCAAAATTCTTTATAAGAACCACCATAAGACATGGTTCTTCTTCTTTTTGGAATAGGCAATTGAAGTAACGGTCCATTATTCACGTTGTGACTGGGTTCAGTAGGTGGTCGTTTACTTCCAATGTTACTTTTATTATTTTCTGCTTCTTTAATAGTTTTGATGATATAAGGCATAGCATCTATAATCCCTTGTGCCACTATATGTTGGACGTCACTGTTATATAATTGGTTTCCATTATTCTCGTTATTCTGGTTTTCCTAATTCACTTTGTTGGCCATCTGGATTATAAATAGTTACCAGGCATTGCGAAATTTACTCTATTTCACACATATATATATATATATATATATATATATATCTATGTATCTATTACAAGCTACAAATGGAATTTAAAATACACTACTAGTTATGTATCAATAGGTATTAGGTTATCTATTTTAGTTGATTTTTTTCAAACTACACGCATATATATATATGTATATATATTATTATTACTATTATTACTAGGGGTTCATCCAGTATTGCATATTTCGCTCGTCGTATTTTCATACGAGCTTCTCCCCTATTTGTCTTATTCTCTCAGCTTCATCCACTAACTCCTCACCAAATGTGCGGAGTTCCTGCACGTTTTTGGTACTCATGGGTGGTGGTGATGCAGGTACTGGGTCAGGGTACTGGGGCATCGGTTCTTCATATGGGTACGGGTTTTCTAGTATTTCCCAAACATACTGGTCGTTATCTCAATATGGATCTAGAGGGTCAAGGTTGGCATATGGTGCTAATGGGTTTGGTATGGGCTCCTCCTGTGGGTAGAGTTCTCGATAATCCCTATGTTCATCGTTCCAAGGATCATATGCTAAAGGATTTGGAGCTGGGACTCTAGGGATCTCGTTTGGGTCGAATGCGGGTATGGGGACCTGGTCTCCTGGGTTAGCTTCTATTTCCATGGGCTGAGTTGGGAACAATGGTAATGGCTGTGGTGCAATGATTTGGTCTAAGTTTGGGTCTGCTGCACTGGTGGCTAGTATGTGAAAGTTTGCTAATCGCCTATTAATTATATCTTGGGTCTGTGCGTTCATTTCCCTATTTGCTGCTACTAAAGCCTTTTGTTGTTGCAGTTTTCTCATTCGTTTCCTACGCTCATGTGCTCTCCGACTGAACCATCCTCTCTTTTTCGTAAGGAATGGTTCTTCGGATTGCGCCTTAAATATGAAGATTCCCTCTTCAGTGTCAGTTGAATACCCCGAGAGAGTAGGCTGTGAGGAAGTTCCTTTATCTTTAGGAGAGCTAGACAGGTGACGATAGGCGTCTAACGGACCTTGATCACTCATACTGTAAACTAACCAATTGTCAAATAGCACAAAACAATAATATATAGATATGCACGTAATCACATAGATTATTTCCTAACAGAATTGACAAATTTTGATGTCAGCAGAACACTACTGTGGCTCAAATCAGTGGCTGTAGCTCTGATACCACCTTCTGTCGCAACCCCCGACCCCTATCTTTAGGAACGGGCGGCCGCGAGCCAGTATCAGTGGTATCGGTGTTTATTTATTTGGCAACGGAAATTACATCAGGACCGTAGTTAGGAAATAGTTTATCAGAGTAAAACACCACATTTTTTTAATAATAAATACATGGGAAAAACCCAAGTTTCCATTACAATATGTTTATAGGGATAAACCCTAATTTATTGAATTAAAACTGCTTCATTATTTAGGTAACTTTTATAGCCACTTTTCCAAGCTTTCAGTGCTCTCCAGCTGGCTTCTATTTTGGCCTTCACATTTTGTTAACTGAAACGCGTTTTAAAAAGTTTTGTCAGCAAGAAATACTGGTGACTGAATCCCAGTTTAATCAAAACAAGTTTTATCATTTTACCGCATTGAGGGCAATCCAGCAATTACATTTGTTTACATCTACTTTAATTACCATCCACGGTACTGTCAATCCTCACTTGTGGTCATGTTACTATTCACAGTATTAGTAACAGGTAATGTATAAAAAACTCCAACATACCGACAGTAATTGTACAATCACAAATACTCAATCACTGCTAAATATAATTTAAAACATTTGAGGTTTTATAAAAACAGTTTGCAAAAAGAGGAATTACACACATTGATATTTTAGGTATTTCCTGGTGACTTTCCTGGTTATAATCTATTAAATTAAGCAATGCACACGCGTTAGTATAATAACCTAATTTATATTAGCTCTATCCATCTCCCAAGATAGAACTCCAACGATTGAGTCAGGCAGAGCCTCGACATGCATTACGGAGCACTAAATCAATTGGACAGAGTAACTAATACGTAATTGGGATTATAATACTTACAGCGAGGCAGAGCTTCGCTACTTTAGTGGGTATTATGCCCGAAGATTACTTTAGCTATTAGAGATTTGAGAGAGAATTTTTGATTTTGAACGGTTGAAAATGAAGCCTGAGCCCTCCTTTGATAGTTGATCGGCCACTCTCTTGCGTCCCGCGAGAGAGAAGGCTTTGGCCTTCGCGGCCCATGACTAGGGTAAAGTAGGGCGTCGCTTTGTCGAGTCAACGTATCTAGACCGGCCACGTGTCGACACGTGGTGGCCTGGGTGTCCGGCAAACTACCGAGCCTCGCGGCCCGCGAGAGACCAGACTAAGGGCGTCGCTCCCCGCGAGCGACCCCTAGATCTTGTTTTACTTGTTTTTTTAATAAAATAAAGGTATTTCGTGGTTGGTTTTCGTATACGAGGTGTATTTTAAGACATATGGGGATTTTTTTTAAAATTTTTGGGAGAGTTGTTATAAAAAAGCATGAATCTGATGAAAACATCAACATCAATCCTATTACCGGAGATATTGAAGTTGTTGTTTACCTGTGGACGGGCGCGTAGCAGCCACACCAAAAAGGCTGTAGGTCGACCACGATAGTTGTACACACCCGTCATTACACTGACGACCAAAAGCCTCCATCGCCATACGACGCTATCGGCTTGTCACAACAACACATACCCAACGTTGTATGACAATGATGATTACCGGCGGTGTGGGGAGATGCCATTTGGGTGAAGCCACTGAATGTAAACACAATCATGATCTCGAACAAAGATTCATCAACCAAACTAAAGCAAAATCCATGCCAAGGACCCAAAGGAAAATAAACGACCTACCTGCAAGCTACCTGTTCGATAGATGCGGCAAAGAAAATAAAAAATCGGCGATGGAAACATTTTGCAAATGATGTTCTTAGAATCTTTACCTGACAATGATTCAGTGGGTATGCTTCCTATAGCCGATTTATAAATTCAAGTTAAATAATACAGTTTCCATGTCTTCAATAAGCAAATATCTTACCTGTAGCTGATTTGCATTCGGGTCAAGTTTTATTACGATAAACGCCTCGGATTACAATGATTGGTAAAACAATGTGATTACAAGAGAATACGAGTTTCCAGAAATAGAAGTACGAAACAACTTTCTAAATAAGGAAAGTTTCAAAAAACGATGTGTTACATTGAGCTTGACTGACAACTTGCAGCTTTTCGTAGGCTTGACTGGAGCGTAGGCCCCGGAGGTGTCAGGCGCATGGTGGAGGTGTCACCACGTGTCCTACTATATCAATCGCATGAGGGAACAGTCGCCACATGGCCTGCTGGTGTTGTTAGTCTGTTCCTTAGCTTTATGCAAGTGGACTGGGTAGTCGCGTATTGGGTGGTCACCTGACCGCTATTGTCAGCGAAAAGTCATGTCGGTTGTCCACAGAAGTCAAGGTGATAGTTCCACTTACAATATTATAAGATGTTGCCCTTGCGCGTGCACCCTACGGGCTTGCGCAAGCTCGTAATGTGCTTTGGGTGAGTTGTACGTGGGACAATAAGCCGGGTGATGGTCACTCGCGCCCAAGCCAGGTGCAAGATTTGGGACCATACCCCTTCATCACTGAAAATTCAGTTTTATTCGGTTCATCCCATCAAAGAATATTAGCGAAACTGTTTATGGATACAAACCTGACCGATCGATGGTAGGGCATGGTGATCATGGAATTGCATTTTTTGTTCAATAAATGCGTGTAAGCACACATAATATAAAAGAGGGATCGAAAGATTGTTTTGTTACCTTAAGATACGAAAAGAGATGCTCATTGATCTTGCAAAATTGAGACATTTCGCAATGACCTTTGTAGAGAATGGTAACAATGATACCAGATCCAGTGACTCAGATAGATATATAACCACAAACATTGAATCTCCATTGCAGCTGAGCCTACCTCATCCGCAATTCCTAATTCCAAACCAGACCAGCCTCATGCATTGGAGGAGGTGGTCTGAATTGATGGAATCCGTTCCAGCGGACTTCAACAGGACCGCATTGAGGGGACCACACACACAAACCAATTTAAAAATATATTTTAATATAAAGGGGTGGGGAGTTGTAATGTTTAGGTTTGGATTGGTTTAGCTTGCAAGGAAAAAGATATTTTTTTTAAGTTAGAGGTTTGGAACGATGTGACGTGCTAAGACGGTGGATCTGAGAACTAGATCTACCTTACCCTTATATACGCTCTTATAACACCTTAACGTGAAGTGTAGTCATCAGCCATCATATTCAATACAAACAATATTTAAACCTTACCGAGGTTTTTTTAACAACAAATTTTGCAACACCTTATTTCCACATTTACCTTGTACTTGCAAGAATTTTTGAGCTAATAACCTTACGTGTCGCAGCCCCCGTCCCGTGCCCCGGGAGCGGGTGCCGCGAGCTCAGATGGGTGGTATCGGTGTTTATTAATTTAGCAGCGGGATACATTAGGACCGTAGTTAGGAAATCTTTTGATCAGAGTAAACCACCAAACTTTTATAATAATAAATCTCTGTGTGATAAAACCCCAAGTTCATTTAAAAGTACATTTGTAGGGATAAACCCTAATAATTGAAAACAAAAACTCCTTTTTAATTAGGTAACTTTTATAGCCACTTTTTCAAGCTTTCAGTGCTCTCTAGCTAGCTTCTATTGGCTTTCACATTTTGTTACCTGAAACGCGTTTTAAAAATATTTTATTAGCAAGTAATGCTGGTGAGTGCATCCGAGTTTAATCAAAACAGTTTTATCACTTTTACAGAATTGAGGGCATCCGTAATTACATTCGCTTATATCTATCCAATTACTCTTTTCCCCTGGTATTGTCTTTCCTGACTGGTTGGTCATGCTACTATTCCAATAGTAACGAGTTTCAAGTAATGTATACAAAACCCAAACATACCGGGAGCAATTGTAGAATCACAAATACTCAATTACTGTTAAATGTTATTTGAAACATTTGAGATTTTGGTAAAACAGTTTAACTCACAAAAGTAATTTACAAAAAGGTGTTAAAAGCCTATGTACTCACATTGTTTATTTAAGTAATACTAAAGCTTCCTGTTGTATCTTCTGGTTATTATCTATTAAAATTAAACAATGCACACATGTTACTAAAATAACCCAAATCACATTAACCGTACAACTCGAGATAGAATTCCAATGACTGAGTCAGGCAGAGTCTTGACATGCATTACAAAACCCTAAGTCAATCGGTGTAGATCCCAATATCAATCCGGATCACAGTGGTTGATTGTTTTAGTCCAAAACACCTATTGATTAGGTGTTTGCACTATGAGAAAGTTAAGAGAAATCAAAGAATGAAGATGAAGCTAATGGTTTGATGATTACAACAAGTGTTGTATTGAATCCAAACAAGTAAATAAGAAATAAAGCACCTGGAAAGCTGATTAAGCACTATCACAAAGATCAAAGAGCAACAACACAAGGGTTTTCACCAAAACTAGCCAAAAGCTTGGCTAGGGCATCGTCTCATTCATTTATATAGTAACTGACTTGCCAGCATAATTATAATTATGCTGGCATATTAAATACACCATGTCAGATTTGCTAGTTACAAAACATTACAACTTTAGCCCCTAGACTTCTATAAAGCTACAAACTATAACAAAATCAATCTAGAACAAGTATCAACGATCTCACAAGATCTGACAATATCCCCCTAGATCGTTGCATACTTGTTTAAACTTTCATCCTTCAGTTGTAGCATCTGGATTGCTTGTAGCTTCCTTTTCAGGTTCTGGTGAGAACTCTGCAGTGGTTGTTGTTTGCTGTGGCGGTTGAACATCATCTGTTGTCTCTGGTGTTTCTTGAATGAGAATAGCTTCACTATTTGATGGAGGGTCCTCCCTAATGGCCTCATATATGGATGAGGTCGGAGTTTGTTGTTCTTCATGAGGGGTTGACGAGAAATCTTTCGAATTAGATGGAGATTTGTCTTTCTTCTTGTCGAGCTTCTTCTTTTTCCTCGCTTCTTCTTTCTTCTTTGCTTCTGCTGCTTCTTTCTTCTTCTCAATTCTGTCAATAATATCAAGCATATCACGTTTTCTTTTCCACGCTCTCTCTATGTTGGTGCATGTTATATGACAACAGCTTTGGATTGGTCTTTGGATATTAAACAGAAGATTGGATCATGAAGACTTATAGAAAAACGAGTTCTATGAAGCCCAATCAGTCCAAGTTTGTTCTAAGTCTATTAGGCCCAAGTTTATGTGACAAATGTAATATGGGCAAAGCCCAATTCGAGATCTTGGCTGTGTGTATATAATCTATTAGGCCCAAGTTTATGTAACAAATGTAATATGGGCAAAGCCCAATTCGAGATCTTGGCTGTGTGTATATAAACAGCCTTAGTCTTGAGTTGTAGGGTGAGACACTTTAGACAACTAGAGAGAGCATTCAAGTTTGAGAGGTTAAGAACAAAACAGAAATCGGCTGTTAGGTTCTTGTAGATCTTAGTAATTGTAAAACGATTCTAAGAGTTTGATAATCACAGAAGATCTGTTTGAAAGTTTGCGTGTTTGTGTGTTCGAGTTCTTGTTCTTCTGCATAATCTTGTTTCTGTGTTCGAAGATCAATCAAGGGGATTCCACACCCTTGATAGATTAACAGTCTTGTACGATCCATACGGGATTAAGGGACCTACATTTGGTATCAGAGCTTTTGCTCTTGTGCATGGTTCAAGACTGAAGACTGGATTCAAGTTGTGTTTCGGTTGAAGGAGTTTTGGTGTCTCATTCAAAATTCTCGTGAAGAACAGCAAGAACAAGGAAGAACAGTTCAAAAGTCTGAGTTTTGATCTGTTTTGGTAGTTGGTTGTTTGGAAATTTCGAGTTTAAGTTCTGGGTTTTTGCGAAGAACACGAAGAACACTTGAAGAACAGTTTAAATTCGTGTACTTTAATCTGTTTTGATTATTGTTTTGACTGTTTTCGTGTTTGTAGGAAAGAAGTGCTGATTAAGAGCTTGCTTGTGCGATCTGGATTGTCAGCTGCTGCTGTTATTAGCTGCTGCATGTTTCAGGATTGGGTGGCTGGGTGGCCCAATCAGCTCTTGAGCGATTTTAACAGATATCTCGGTGACCGGGGAAGTTAAAATCCAAAGGCGACTTTGGTAACCGTATAATTTTCCACTGCGAAATTATCACGGTTTTCGGCGAATTTACAGTCGTCGTTATAGCGAAATTAAGCAGCGAACCTGACCAGCGAAATAAACTGATTAACCAGCGAAAGTACAGATCAGCGAAATTAACCAGTTGGACCAGCGAAAATAACAGAACTCGGCGAAATTAGTAGAGAAATTAAGGGAAATTAAGGGGTGGAATTTCAGTTGGCAAGCGTCGAAAATATTTCAGAGTTTTGCAAATAGAAATTGATCCGTAGCTCGTTTGGAGAAACTGTTTGCACCGTTGAACTCGTGGGATTTTTAGGACAAAAAAAAAAGTCTGGAAAATCCCGAATTCAGTTTTCGACATTATATATCATTGGATTCGTCTTTTCGAGACGATTCTAATGGTGTAATTTGGTAACCACTGTTTTTCGAAAATTTTTGTACGGTTTTATCAGTCTGTTACGTTGATATGTCGAGCATGTCTAAATTGAACGAACTCTTAAGGATGGAGCATGAGGTTGGCACAACCAACAAACCACCTAAGATGATGAAGGTGGAGAACTACTTGACATGGAAGGATAGGTTTCAATCTTTTGTTGAGTACCAGGACACGCGTATGTGGATATGCATAGACGATGGGTATGTGAACCCAACTCATGAGTTTGAGGGAAGACAAAGTATAACTGCTTATGTTGATATGGATGCCGAACAAAAGAAAATGTATGAGGCTGAAAAGAGAGCCTTGGCAGCCATTAAAATGTCTTTACCTGATGGCATCAAGCATACCTTTAAGAAGTACACTACTTCAAAGGAAATGTGGGATGCACTAGAGAAGAGATATGAGGGAAATCCTGATGTCAAGAAGAACAAGGTTGATCTACTGAAGAAGCAGTTTGCTGTGTTCAAGTACATGAAAAATGAGTCACTTGAAGACGTCATCACTCGATACTACCATCTGATGTCAGAACTGGATAATTATGATATAGATTGCTATACTGACATTGAGAAAAACGACAAGCTGCTTGATGCTCTACCGGCTAAATGGGATATCTACACTCTCATGATTAAGGGAGAAGCAGATTATGACACGAAGGAATTGGAAGAAGTAGTTGGAAAGCTTAGAGCTTATGAGCTTAGTATGAAGAAAAAGGACACTGGTTATGATCAGGTTCAAGATCCAGGGATATACAATGGGCTTACATCTTCTTCACCTCATGATGCTTCTAGCGACTCTGCAACTGCATTTCTTTCGTGCGATAAGGAGCAGGTCACAGTGAATGAGGATGGTGATGTGTGTTTTGTAGCTGCTGCTGGAGGATCAACGGGAGTCAAGAAAACATCAACTTCAAAGCAAAGTAGTAGTGCAAAGTCAATGCCTATGAGTGTGAAGTCTGCTGAAGAACATCTTGCTCTACTTGCTTCTTTTGTTGCGTCTTATGAGAACTACATTCAAGGGAAAATATCTGATCCTGCCACTTTCGATGAAGATTATGATCAGATTGACCCTGATGATCTAGAAGAGATGGATCTACAATGGCAGATGGCCATGATTTCGAGACGTGTGAAGAGGTTCATGAACAGAATTGGAAGGAAGTTTGTAGGAAAGAGTGTAGGTTTTGACAAGACCAAAGTCAGGTGTTTTAACTGTCAAAGTTATGGTCATTTCGCTAGGGAATGTCGAAAACAAAAGCATGAGAATACGAATCAAAGTTCAAACAATCGGAATGCATCAAACAACTCTAACTCAAGGGCGTTGATATCTACTGCAAGAGAAGGCTCATATGACTGGAGCATTCACTTAGAAAATGATGAAAATGTCACTCAAGCATTCATGGCTGAGATCATTCCAGTCAATGATGGTGAAGCTACAGTAGATGAGGCTAAAGTTGAGAAGAAGAGTGAAGTTGAGGAAGATAAGGCTGATCAGACAACAGATGCTGAAGAGGAGAAGCCTGAGTCTGAGCATGAAATGGAAGCTGATGAGAAAGATGAAGTCATCAAAAGAATGGAAGCTCAACTTGCTGCTCTCATGGCCAACTCAGACAAATCGACAGGAGAGGTAAGTGACTCTGCCACTTCTGTGTGCTTAAAGTGTCGTGAACTACAGGGTGAAGTTGACAAATTGTCAACTCAAAACAAAAGTCTTGTGAGCGAAATGTCTAACGTAAAAGAATCAAATTTCTTTGCTAAAAGAAACGAGTCATCATATTTGAAAAAGATAAAAGGCTATGAAGCTGAAATTGAAGTTTTAACCAGCAAACTAAACGAAAAACTTCAAGTCATAGACTTAGCTCATGACATGATGGCTGAGAAAACAAAAGAGATTTCTGAAAAATGCAAAGAGTTGTCAGATGCACAACTCAAAATTGTTGAACTTGAAAAGAAATTAGGTCAATTCAGGGATTCTACTTTTGTTATGAAACACATGATGGGTGGGTTAAAGAAGAGTAATGACAAGACAAGTGTGGGATTCCAGGGCTTTAATGAAGTCCCACCTCCTCTTAGTCATGACTATTCTTTCCTACCTGATGAGGATGAGCTTACAGACTGTCTGTCAACATCACCAAGTAGTTTCACATCCAGTCAAGGTGATGTGTTTGAAGATAATGATGCTAAGAAGGAAAATAACAGCAAACCTGTTTTGAAAAAGAAAAATACACCTTCTAAAAACAATAATCAAACTTTTGTTAAAAAGGTTAATTTTGTTCAAGGAAGTGATATGAAAACCGAAACAGCTGTTATTGAAAAGGTATCAAATGTAGAGTTTGCTAGAAACAAAAACATAGAAAAATCTGAAATTAAGCAAACTGAGCAAAATCCTTCCAAGGCATCATCATCAAAACCAGAATCTAGTTCAAAGGCTTCAACTAAGAAGTCTTCGAAAAAGAGATCGTGCTTCAAATGTCACACAAAGGGACATGTAGCTAGCTGCTGTCCTAACAAAAAGGTTGAAGCACAAGTTAGTGAGAAACAAAGAGGGAAATCACCTGAGAAGCAAGGTGATAATGAGGAGAAAGTCTCAAATTCTCCAAACAAATCTGCTCCAAAGCCACAACCGGGTGTTGCTGGTGGTGTAGATAGGGCTGAAAAAGGAACTCCACAAGTTCCTCGTTGCCAAAGAAATCAACCAAGATTTCAGCCTGAATCTACATCAGGCAGATATGAAAGACCTAGAAGTAACTCACCAAGAATGAATAATCAAAATTCAAATAATTTCAGAAGTCAAGGTCAATATCAAAATCGATACCAAAATAATGGTGGTCGAACTTTTTATAACAATGGCTTTAGAAATTACAATCAAGGTTCTTGGAATCAAAATCAAAATTTTCAAAGGTCACATAGTCCAAATTCAAATAGGTACCCTCATGACCAGAGACCTTATGGAAATCATGCCCCATTTCCATCAACAGGCCCTAGATCCAAGACTCCAGCTAGGAGTGATGGATACTGGATGGATGTTCCTGTAGTTGGTGAATTTGGACGACCCAAGACCATTAAGGCTTGGGTCCCCCAATCTAACTAATCTTTTGGTTGGTGGGTGCAGGAGCTGCTAAGGAGGATTATCAACTTATGGTATGTTGATAGTGGCTGCTCCAGGCACATGACGAGGGATGCGAGGTTGTTTTCTGAATTTGAAGAATTTGATGGTGGACATGTAAATTTTGCGGGTGCTAAAGGTGGTAGGATTACTGGACGAGGAAAAGTGACGAATGGGAAGATCACTTTGGACAAAGTGAACTATGTTGAGCAGCTTAAACACAATCTGATGAGCGTGTCACAAGTCTGCGACAAGGGTCACTCGGTCCATTTTACCAAGTCTGAGGCATTGGTGTTGAAACCGGGTTTGGTCATTCCGGACGATTGGATAGTAATGCGTGCACCAAGGAAAAATGACACTTATGTCATGGACATGGGTGCCAAGGATCCAACTGCTGCGGTGGCGTGTTTATTGTCAAAAGCATCTGAAGCTGAATCTATGTTGTGGCACAGACGCATGGCTCATATTCACTACCGCAAAATGAATTACATTATTAAAAATGAGCTAGTGAAAGGGGTTCCATTGCTGAGGTTTCAAGTGGAAGATAAATGTCTTCCATGTCAAAAGGGAAAACAACACAAGAAACCTAATAAGTCTAAAACAGTAAATTCCATTAATGCCCCTTATGATTTACTTCACATGGATTTATTCGGTCCAGTGAACGTGAGGAGCATAGGTGGAAAGTACTATTGTCTTGTTGTCATTGATGATTACTCACGTTATTCATGGGTTTTCTTTTTAGGTACAAAATATGAGACAGCAGAGCTGTTGATAAATCTTTTTACAAAACTGGAAAACGTCCATGATGCAAGGATCAAGAGGATAAGGAGTGATAATGGCACGGAGTTCAAGAATCGTATTCTGGATCTCTACTGTCTTCGAAAGGGAATTGAACATCAATATTCTGCTCCTTACACTCCTCAGCAAAATGGAGTCGCTGAGAGGAAAAACAGGACGTTGACTGAAGCCGCTAGGACGATGCTTTCAGATTCAAAGCTACCAGTTCTTTTCTGGGGAGAAGCTGTGAATACAGCTTGCTACGTCCTAAACAAAGTTTTGACCGTTAAACGTTTTAACAAAACATGTCATGAACTTATGTTTAACGAGAAACCAAACTTAATAGGCTTTGAACCATTTGGATTACCCTGCACGATTGTGCGAAACAAAGATAAACAAAAATTCGGTGAGGTGGCAGATGAAGGCTACTTTCTAGGCTACGTGCCTGGCACACCGAATAAAAGGGTTTTTAATCTAAAAACTGGTAAAATTGAGGTTGTTTTTAATGTGGAAATTACTTCCTACAAACCTCAACAGTCAACGAGTGGTCTTACTATATTGTATGATTATGACAGTGTGTTTAAATCATTTAATATTCCTGAGGTTTCTGATGCAGATGGTTCTCAGCCGATTCAAACAGTTGTATGTGAAGACGATGAAGGCGAGTTCATGCCTAGATCGAATGTTGATATGTCAGATGCTCCGGAAACTTCCCAAGGTGCTACTAATCCTGATTCAAGCGATAGTGACTCTGAACCCTTTCAGGGGGAGGATTTCATTAATCCGTTTGCAGATCAAAATATTCAGGGGGAGATTGGATCAAACCTGGGTGATAATCTAGAAGTCGATGCTGTTGCTACTACACGAGCAAATAGAGATCATCCGGTTGATATGATACTATGATATCCTACTGCAGGTGTTCAGACGAGAAGAAGCATAGCAGAAAATTCTGAGTTATTTGTTTCAATTGAGAAGACTGGGATAGTGAACGAGTGCTTGTATAGTTGCTTTATTTCCCAAGAGGAGCCGAAGAACATTCATATGGCTCTTAAAGACAATTCATGGGTTGAAGCTATGCAAGAGGAATTGGCCCAGTTTGCTAAGTTGAAGGTTTGGGAATTGGTGGACCTTCCAAAAGGTGAGAGAGAGATTGGCACTAAATGGGTATTTAGGTGCAAGAAAGATGAAAGAGGTATTGTCACACGCAACAAAGCTCGGTTGGTTGTCAAAAGTTTTAATCAGCAAGAGGGGATTGATTACAATGAGGTGTTTGCACCAGTGGCGAGGTTGGAGGCAATTCGTTTGTTTCTGGCTTTTGCTTCATTCAAGGGCTTCAAAGTTTACCAACTAGACGTGAAGAGTGCATTTCTTTACGGAAAAGTCCAAGAAGTGGTGTATGTCTCACAACCAGATGGGTTCGTTGATCCAGACTATCCAGATCGAGTGTACAAACTTGATAAGGCTTTGTATGGGTTACATCAAGTTCCCAGGGCGTGGTACGAGACACTGTCTACACATCTGGTCAAAAATGGTTTTGAAAAAGGTCAGATTGATGGTACACTGTTCATTAAGAGAAAGAAGGAAGATTTTCTGCTGGTACAGGTATACGTGGATGACATCATCTTTGGGTCATCTGACGAAAACATGTGTAAGGAATTTGAACAGGTGATGAAGAGCAAGTTTGAAATGAGTGCTATGGGTGAGCTGTCTTACTTTCTGGGATTACAAGTTGAACAGAAGGAGGATGGGATGTTTATACATCAAACAAAGTATGTGTATGACATTTTGGCTCGATTCAAAATGAATGATTCCTCTACTTTCAACACACCCATTTGTGAAAACCACAATCTCGGCCCAGATCATGAAAGCACTGAAGATGTTGATCCAACTCAATACAAGGCGATGATTGGTTCTCTAATGTACTTGACTGCTTCAAGACCCGACATCATGTTTGCCGTATGCTTGTGTGCCAGATATCAGGCAAATCCAAAGGAGTCACATATGAAAGCAGTGAAGCGGATTCTTCGTTACTTGAAGGGGAAACCTAAACTTGGGTTGTGGTATCCAGCTGATAGTGATTTGAGGTTCGTTGCTTACACTGATTCAGACTTTGGAGGATGCAAATCAAACAGAAAGTCTACAACAGGTGGTTGTCAGTTCTTAGGAGGCAGGATCGTGTCTTGGCAATGCAAGAAGCAATCCTGTGTGTCTACCTCTACGTGTGAAGCTGAATATATTGCTGCGGGTAGCTGTTGCTCTCAGGTTCTCTGGATTCAACAGCAGATGCGCGATTACGGTTTGGATTTCACTCGTACTCCTATTATGATAGATAATAATGCCACTATATCAATCACCAACAATCCCGTAAAGCACAGTAGAACTAAACACATTGACATACGTCATCACTTTATATGGGATTGTGCTGAAAAACGATTAATTGAATTGCACCGAGTCGACACAGAAGATAACCTTGCTGATCTTTACACAAAAGCTTTTGATCGAGCTCGCTTTGAACACTTAGTCGAACTCAATGGGATGAGGAATCCTGAATAACTGGTTTTTCATAAGAATTTTTGTAAATAGTTTACTGTTTTTCTTAAAAATCAAAAATACAAAAACATCGAAAAATTTCAAAAACACAAAAACAATAGAAAAGCAAAAATGAGTTTCCTGGCGAGCAAAAGAGAAAATGATTGTACATCAGTGGTCTGTCTAAACCTCTTTAAACCTTAAATCAAATATGCTAAGCAGCTCTATATAAGATGTATCGGTAGGCTCACAATCATTTTAAAGTGTGCAGGGTGATATAAACTTAAATCGACTGAAGACCAGGTGGGAACCATTCATTGGCATATGGTCTTAGTACCGAAATTTCGTTTGAGAGATTGCCGAGGTTCTAAGATATTCGGTCTTTATGCTGCTTATCATCTGGGTATCATGGTTGTATCTTTTACCAAAAAATAACGGGGACGCAAGTCTAGATCTTCCATGATGTCATACATACGTGTACATATTGCATTCGACCTCAATAAGTGATCAACAATCACATATCCCCAAAATAAGTGATAATATATCACATTTATCCGGGAGTCAAGTTCGTCTCTCTGCTGTACGAAAGTACTGACCTGTTCACGGACTTGCTCCTGTGCCCTCATGCATCTGAAAATCAAGTTCCTCATCAATAAGTGATTCTATCACATAGGGCTTGTTTTCAATCAAAATAAGTGAGTTTCTCACATCATATACGGTCAAACAGATGATAATCGGTATACTCACCGGTAAGATGAACCCTCGTGCATACCTTGATACGGGAATGTGTCGTGATGTGGATGAACACCGGTCGGTAAGTATAATTCATACCTTAACGTATCCCCTCACCATGATTACATATGATAAGTTGAGCTTATGTGGACAACAATACCGATAATCGTTATAGGATGCTTATCTAAAATGTTAACTAAAAGAACAACAAGAGCGTTTTGACATGACCGTACACTGATATGATTCTCTTACCCTCGAAACTCGCAAAAAGAATGTCTGTAAATATTTATTTACTGCTTTCAGTCTTTACTTTTGAAAATATAAAAATCCAAAAATAGTGTCTTTTTCTGTTAAAATTCTTAATGTACGGAAAACTGTTATTCTTGGAGGAGTTGTTACCGAAAGGGGGAGACTGTGTTAGAAAGTGGGTTCAAAATTTTTTTAACTCATGCAGGTTATAAGGTGTTTGTTAAAATTTGTGCGTGTTGGTGCTTAATTGGAAAATGCTTAATCTGATACAGTTTAACTATCTCTAGTATAATAATAATTCTTTAACTATGTTGAAAAATTCTTATGGTTTCTCGAGATGTTTGTTTTATAGTATACAGATTGAAGCAGTTGTTGATGAGAAGTTGCTGTGAAGAGAGGAGGAGTTTGTTGCTGCTTGGTAGAATCCTCCTTCTACAATGCAGAGTGGATGCTGTGAAGACTCACATTGAATGCTGACTCAAAACTTGGAAGATTTGGTGATTGGATGCATCAGCTTAGGGGGAGTCTGTTGCTGACAAAGATGTTGCTGACAAAGACAGAATTCATGTTGAAGCTGACGCTATCCAAAGACCAAAGACTGTGAGATTCTGAAGACTAAAGTTTCCTTTGCAAGCTATTGTCAAGGGGGAGTTTGTTGGTGCATGTTATATGACAACAACTTTGGATTGGTCTTTGGATATTAAACAGAAGATTGGATCATGAAGACTTAAAGAAAAACGAGTTCTATGAAGCCCAATCAGTCCAAGTTTGTTCTAAGTCTATTAGGCCCAAGTTTATGTGACAAATGTAATATGGGCAAAGCCCAATTCGAGATCTTGGCTGTGTGTATATAATCTATTAGGCCCAAGTTTATGTAACAAATGTAATATGGGCAAAGCCCAATTCGAGATCTTGGCTGTGTGTATATAAACAGCCTTAGTCTTGAGTTGTAAGGTGAGACACTTTAGACAACTAGAGAGAGCATTCAAGTTTGAGAGGTTAAGAACAAAACAGAAATCGGCTGTTAGGTTCTTGTAGATCTTAGTGATTGTAAAACGATTCTAAGAGTTTGATAATCACAGAAGATCTGTTTGAAAGTTTGCATGTTTGTGTGTTCGAGTTCTTGTTCTTCTGCATAATCTTGTTTCTGTGTTCGAAGATCAATCAAGGGGATTCCGCACCCTTGATAGATTAACAGTCTTGTACGATCCATACGGGATTAAGGGACCTACATTCTACGGCTCTTTGAAATGGCATAGCCTCTTCCAGATTGGCATTACCAACACCAACATTTATACGATTAGAGTTCAGCGTATTTAAGTCAGACAGACCAAACATAAATACGTCCATTGGATCCAGAATTTTAATGTCTTCATTTGTATTTGATCGGATTACTGCTTCTCCTGTCTGACTGTCATAAAACCACTTTTTGAAGTTGTTCAGGCAGACGGGGACTTCTGATGGGAGCTTGATTCTGGTGACCACTTTAGCAGGGTCGATGACCCAAGTCACTTTCTCTTTGCCAGTAATAGGAACTCTTGTAGTGTTAGAAACTCTTCTTTGAGGACTCTGTGGTTTAAACACTTGAAATCCTTTGTTGCATTCCTTAGCAATGATATGTTCAAAGTCTGCACCAACGCTGCTACGATCTGGATTTTGCATGTCTAGTCTGCCAAGCTCCCTTACATCCCATCTTGGAAGAGAAAACAAATCATACCCAGTTTTGAAATACTGAATTACACCTCCTCGACGCTTTACCACAAACATTCCCCTAAAGTTGTTGTACATCCAGCTAATGATTTTATCAGTGATCTCAGTCTTTTCAACAGTGATTACTTGATAGAAATCTGGAAGTTTTTCTCATTCTTTCTTGAACCACTCGGGATCTTGAGGAGTAAACTATTCTCCATCTTCCAGCTCATATATAACTTCTTCTTCTAAGCCCCATTCGATGAATCTAGAAGGCATCTCATCCCGATCTACTTCTTCTTCATCACTTTCGTCACCTTCAATAACCTTTTCAGTAGATTCCAAACTTTTCTTCTTTGCTTCTGCCTCTTTGGCTTTTCTACTTGTTTCTTCCTCTTTAAACTTTTCAAAATTGAAGATTTCAGCGATGGTGAACATTGGCTCTATATCAATTTTAGCACATATCTTCTTTTTCATACGATACATCTTCTCCATCCCATGTTGTTGGAATCTTACAAACTTTGATTGTTCTGATACATAGGCATGCAGCTCTCTATTCTTCTTTCCTTGCTCTTTTAATTTCTCTCTCAAAACATTAGTATCGTTCACTCAATGTTTGAGAAGACAAATTTCTTTTGCTGGCCCAGCACCGATGTCTTTCACTAATTTATCATACAGATCTTGAAATGGACGGATTCTCTGTGGAGGAGCTACTGGTTGTGTAATTCTTTTTGGTTTCACTTGAGAATGCTTTGATGACCCTTCGTCGGTTTTCTTTTTCTTTGATGGTGGCATCTTGCTTGCTGATGGCTCTTCTGGATCGATTAACAGAGTGTCAACAAATTTATCTAGACTTTCCTCTTCTTCAGTTACCACAACAGGGGTTTCGGACTCTGTCATTTGTCGTCTGGCTTGTTTCTTTTCTTTCTTCTGTTTCTCCTCCATTGCATGGATTGCACACATATCTTCAATATGTTCTCTGTGAGCTTGGGAATCCGCAGCCTTAATGCTTGCCCCCATAAGTCTTTTGGGGTTCTGTGTTGTTTTCTTTTTCTTTGGAGGCTCTTCTTCAGCCGCTTGTTTTCCTTTTCTCTTTCTTATTAATTGTTCCTCTTCTTCTTCTTCAACTTTTTCTTCTGCTTGCGCAGTTTTCTGTTGCTTTGCTTTGAGTGCCTCCCTATACTTTTTGTATGCAGCTTTAACTAAGGGAAGTCTTTCAGCAGTGTACATCCAGTCATGCAACATAACCCATTCGTTTGTTTTGATCTCGGTAAGCTGATGACTAGTAGGAACGTGGAAGTTATAAGGATCTCCCTCATGTGGCAACTTGGGATGTTGATCATTTATAAGCATCTTAACAAACAGAGGGTACATTGCCCATGTGTTTCCTCTTGCATTTTCGATCATGTAATTAAAGATTAATCCTGAGAAGTTGAACTTTTGGTTTAAACACAGGCTCAACATAGCGCCTGACCATTCCAGATTTAGACCATCATATCCTCCTTTTCTGTGAGCGATACTCATTGCGATCACATGTAAAATGAACCTCCAGTCTCTTGTGAGGCCGTTCCTTTTAATTTCCTTCTTTTGTCTAAAATCACCTACATACCGCATTCCTCGAAAAACATCCAGTATATCATCTTTGTTAAGGCTGATAGGATCATCATGCTCATCTCCTAGCTTCAACACTCTGCGAATTCTTCCTTCAGTAACAATGACTTCCTTATTTCGAACTGTTGCTGAAATTGTTCTAATTTTGTTGACAACTTCAGGTTTTGCCGTTTGCCAGAATTCTTGAATATGGATACGATGAATTGTTAGTTCCGTTTGCACAGCGTAGCTGATTTTACTCGAGCTTATCCACTTGGTCACGTCTTCAAAGTCTTTCGGTGCTGGATCAAGTTTAATTGATTGATTGTGCTTGACTGTTTTATCCCACTTGACTATTTTCACCATTTTGCTGATATCAAGACAAACAGGCCAAGTTAGAAACGTTTTGATGAGCAACGCCGTCACAACGATATAATATTTACAAATATTTACAATGTTTAATAGTAATTGAAAAAGTATTTACATATATTAAAATATATATATATATATTAAAAAAAACAATTTAAATTCGCTGGTAATGGATATCTTCGCTGCCTATGATCAAGGCAGACTAAGACAATTTCGACGGCAACAGAGTTAATTCACTGATAGCAAAGATACTCAAGCCGCGATGTTTGATTAATTTCGCTGCAAATAGCTGGCGAAGACAGAGTTTGGTCACGGAACAGGCGAGTAGCGAAGATATTTGTCTATGCTCTTTGACCGGCTAAATAATTTACTTCGCCGGTTGCTCGAACTCGCGTTCGAGACTTTTGCCGGAGACATTTTGGTCTAAGTAATTTTGCCGCATTCATCATAATATCGCTGACTTCAAAAATAACTTCGCTGGGTTCAAAAATTTCTTGATAAACCCATTTTAAAACCCTATAACTGAAACCTCTTAAGACAGATCAACATCGGCACCGTTTCTCGATCAGTAATAAACTTTGATTATTCACAAACCCTAAAATCCATAATTTTAACAAACCCTAACAATCATCAAAAGATCAGTGCACAGTATTTTGAGGAACATTGTTGATATTACAAGAAGTTTACCTCAGATTTGTTAGGAGATTCTGATAACTGATCATGGAAAGATGATGAGTAATGAGATGGTTTCGGTAAAGATGAAGGAATTGAAGTGTGGGTTTGTGGAAAAGTTTTTGAATTATGACGGTTAAGACCTTTTATAGGGGTTTGTTAGTTACCGACGGAATTATAATTCCGCAGGCCAGTTAATTTCGCCGCCAATTTGGTTTCACAACCCTTTTTCAAAACCAACTTTAAATACGCTCGAGAATTTCAAACTTTTTCGAAAAACGTGCCCATTTAAATTAAAGAGTATTAAAAAAGACGAGAATATTTACAAACATTTGAAAACATGGGCAGTTTGGACTCCGAACTTCATGTTTCAAACCTGGGGGGTTTCATTTTTGCTATTGTTTTTGCTATTTTCCTTTTAAATGCTCGTCAAATCTGTAATTATTCTTTTTAGCAAATCAAGGCACAAGAAAAACTGCCAGTATGTTTGTCCTCTTAAATCCATGCATCCTTCTTTCAACATGCTTTTGGTGAGCGCGTTTATCTTGTTTTTGGTAATATTGACAAGGATTCTATGGCCCCCACACAAGCTATCGAAAATAGAATCACTACGCCCGTGAGTCCCACATCAGGACATACCCCAGCGATCAAGGTATGCACAAAGGTTCCTCATAACAGGTGAGTATATTGGATTCATTCGTTTTGCTTTTCAACGATAGATAATTGGTGATCAGGTCAGTACTTTCGTACAATAAAGAGTCCAAAATCTACCAAGGGCGTAGATAGATACCAGAAACGGTACGATTTGTGCATTTTTGCGCATTTGAATGACTTTCTATGAAAGCTTCTTCAATTTTGGGTTTTGGCCGTTTTGGCTCTGATCTTGAAAAGATATCATAGTGTCTAGGTCAGCATATATCTGGATGCAGCAGAAGAGCGACTATGATATCCCCGAATGAAAAACCAATATAAAGACCCGGAATCTCGGACTTTGGCAATCTGTCAATGCAAGATTCAAGACCATTAAGTCATATGCCGCAACGTGTTACCCACAATGATGCGTAATGCTTGTGGAAAGCCAGAATCCTTGTGTAGACATTATCTTTTTCCGCCAAATAGCAATTTACTCGTCGGTATTGCTGAATCTACTGACACTTCGTTGCTTGGTACCCCGATTCCTTTTGTGTTCTGTTTTTCAAGAAATGACAAAGTGTTAGCAATTTTTCTATCATTTCTTCTAACAGGAGACAGACACAAGCATCCAATTTTTGATTTTCTGCAATATCCCCCCTAAAATTTTATTTCCGTAAGTCCATTGCCCGAAAAGTAAATTTTAAATAACAGAAAATCTTTTTGGTGGGCAACGTTTTAAGATACTTGTTTTACTTTTAACGAACGTTTTATTTTATTATTATTATTTTTATTTTTTAAGGACAGAAGATAGAGTATTTACAAACGGTGATAGACGACAAGTTTCATTTCCACTCTAGGAAATTTACCATTTCCAACCAGGTTACCAGCTGGTTGAATATGGTTTTATCAAAAGCTTTTGTGAATATGTCTGCCTGTTGCTGTGTTGTGTCTACATGCACCACTTGAATATATCCTTTCTCATATGCATCTCGAATTGCATGAATGCGAATTTCGATATGCTTTGTTCTAGAATGGTGGATCGGATTCTTCACAACTCCTAGACACGCCTCATTGTCGATGAATATAGGAGTCTTCATAATGTTGATTCCATAATCCAGCAACTGATTCTGTATCCAAAGAACTTGCGAACAGCAACTGTAGGCAGCAGTGTATTCAGCCTGAGTGGTAGAGGTAGAAACAGTCGTTTGTTTCTTGCTCTGCCACGAGATTAATCGATTTCCCAAGAATTGACATCCTCCGGAGACAGACCTGCAATCAACTTTACAACCTGCATGATCACTGTCAGAATAAGCATCAAGATCAAAATTACTATCTTTAGGATACCAAAGACCAAGCTTCGGAGTTCCTTTAAGATAGCGGAAGATGCGCTTTACAGCGGTTTCATGAGATTCCTTGGGATTTGCCTGAAATTGGCACAGAGACAGACGGCCCACATAATGTCAGGCCTGCTAGCAGTTAAGTACATCAGAGAACCTATCATGGAGCGATAGAAAGATTTGTTCACTGGTTTTCCTTGAGGATCTAGAGTAAGCTCGGTCTGTGAAGCGAACGGGGTGCTAGCAACTTTGCATTCGATCATGTTGTACTTTGCGAGAATATCCCTAATGTATTTAGCTTGATGGATAAGAATGTCGTCCTTCCTTTGCTTTACTTCAAATCCCAAGAAGAACGTGAGCTCTCCCATCATGCTCATTTCGAATTTTACCTTCATTACTGTCTCGAACTCCTTGCACAGCTCTTTATTTGTTGATCCGAAGATAATATCATCCACGTATATCTGTACTAGCATTATGTCCTCCCCGATTTGTTTGGTGAAAAGTGTCATGTCTATTTTTCCTTTGGTGTAGCCACATTCCAAAAGATATGTTGACAAAGTCTCATACCAAGCACGAGGAGCCTGGTGAAGACCGTACAAGGCTTTGTCCAACTTATAATAGCGACCAGGGAAGTGAGGATCTTGGAAGCCCGGAGGTTGACACACGTAGACTTCTTCCTTTACCTTGCAATACAGATTAGCGCTCTTTACATCCATTTGGAAAACTTTGAAGTTCTTGAATGAGGCGTATACCAAGAATATTCTGATTGCCTCCAATCTTGCAACTTGAGCGAAGACTTCCTCATAATCAATTCCCTCTTCCTGTCAAAAAACCATGCACCACCAATCTGGCTTTGTTTTTGATTATCACCCCGCGATCATCCATTTTGTTTCGAAATACCCATTTAGTACCAATTGGAAACTTTCCATCAGGCAGATCAACCAACTCCCAGACTTTAAGTTTTCGGAATTGAGAAAGTTCTTCCTGCATTGCTTGTACCCAACTGGAATCTTGGATAGTTTTTTCGATATCATGTGGCACGGTGATAGAAATGCTGCATATAATCCTTTATTGATGGTTGATGATTGACCTCGTGTGCGCACTCCATCTTCCACTGCGCCTATGACATTCTCAAGGGGATGATTTCGATTGGTCTTATAGCCTGCATTTGTGTGAGTCTCAATTTGTTGAGGAAGATTTATGAAGTGTTCATCAACGTAAATCACAGGTGGCTCATCATTTTTCGAGATGGTTCATCCACAATTGCCTGTGAAGAAGAAGCACTGTTTTGTGAAGTGCTCTTAGGCGATGTGTCACCATTTACTTCGTCCAAGGAGAAAAGTGGATCAGCTGAGAATGGAGAGAAACGAGTAGTGAAAGGAGTCAAACGAATATCTGACGAGTCAAATAGAGGTTCAACTTGAGCAGCTTCTACAGGTTCGGCTTCTTGAACGTCTTCTTGAATTTCAAAAGTGTTAAAAATCACATCTACGTCATAAAACCACTTAGGAGTACTACCAGTGTTGGTGTAGTTTCCTTCTTGGAAATCAACGTAATATGATTCAATCACCATCTTGATCCTTTTGTTGTACACTCTGTACGCCTTCTGAGTTGATGAATACCCCATGAAGTAGCAAATATCGCCCACTGCTTCGAACTTTATAAGATTTTCTTGAGTGTTTAGAAGAGTGCAAGAACATCCGAACAGCCTGAAGAAATATATAAGAGGCTTACGTTTGAAGAGAAGTTCGTAAGCAGTCTTTCCGTGAGGTTTGATAATGAGAACCCTGTTCAAAACATAGCATGCAGTATTAACTGCTTCCGCCCAAAAAATGATTGGAAGCTTTGAATCAACTAGCATAGTTCTCGTGAGTTCGATCAGTGTTCTGTTCTTTCGTTCTGCGAATCCATTTTGTTGAGGAGTTCTGGCAGCACTGTATTGAAGATGAATTCCTTTTTTCTTCACAGAAGGATATAAAGGTCTGATTCTTGAATTCGGAACCATTATCGCTTCTGATCGACTTCACTTTCAATCTAGTCACGTTTTCAATCAAGGGTATGAAATACTTGAGGATATCAGCTGTCTCATTCTTAGCTTCAAGAAAGTAAACCCATGAAAAACGAGAGAAATCATCTGTAATCACCAAACAGTAAGAACTTTTAGCAAGACTTTTAACACTTATTGGACCAAAGAGGTCCATATGCATCAACTGAAGAGGCGCAGTAATCGTATTCACTGCTTTGGGCTTGTGCGATTTCTTGTGTTGATTTCCTTGGGCGCATGCTATACATTTTTCTGAAAAAGGGAATTCTTTTATCGGAAGAACTCTCACTAAGTTTAACTTAGAGAGTTTATTCATATTTTTTAAATTTACATGTCCCAATCGCCTGTGCCAAAGCAGTGACTCCGATTATGAAGCCTTGGAAATTAAACATGTCAGATGATCATTTGTCTTGGCATTTTTCATGTTGAGCACGTATTTGTTGTTTTGTCATGGAGTTGTAAGCATGATCATTTCTACAGGAACAACATATTCAGGCTTGAGAAATAAACATTCCTCGTCGTTGAAAAGCACCCATATTCCTTTATCACAGACTTGGGATACACTCATGAGATTGTACCACAATTCTGGAACATAGTTGACGTTTTCTAACGTAAGTGCTTCAGACACAATGTCTCCTACTCCAACGATTTTGCCTCCCTTCTCGTCTCCGACGAAAGATACGAAGTCGCCATCGATAAAACGAAAATTCTTCAGAAGTTCCTTTAAGCCAGTCATATGCCTTGAGCATCCACTGTCGACATGCCAGATATATTCCATGAGCATCCGAAGCCATTTCTGGAGTTTATTCTAAAATACAAATATATACACTGATTAGTTTGATTTGGGAACCCAGATTTGCTTCACTTTGGATCTATCGTGGTTTTGTCCCACGATATCTTCTTTTTGTTTCCAAAACAAGTAGTGGAATTAACCAGATTGTTGACTAATTTCTTAAAGTAATCAAACTGCTCTGTGTAATTTTTAACAAAGTTATATTCTGGTTCAGAAAAATTCTTGTTTCTACAATGTTTCGCTGTATGTCCTAAATGACCACAGCGAAAACATTGTTTGCGTTTGGGCCTTTTCTTTTTGGTGCTAGAAGATGATGTATGTGATGAGTGTCGTGAGCTCTTCGAGGAGTCTTCTGATGCGGTGTAGCTTGAACTCTCAACTTTCTTCATTTTCTTGTCAATACGGCTTTCATCTTCTGAATAGTCTTCATTATTGTCGGGGTCTAATGAAATTTATGATACTTGATCTTCACTTGAATTTTTTTAGCTTTGATCTTCATTTGTTTCGTCTGTAATTTCTTCACTTGAATCTTCGGAACTTTGATCTTCACTTTGGTCTTCACCTGAATTTTCTGATTCTTGATCTTCGTCAGAACTTGAGGTTTCTTCTTCCTTTTCTGAGGTAGAAAAGTTTGAATCTTCTTCGCTGCTTTCTTTAGTGACTTCCTCTGCTGAATCTGTTTTACCTGTTCGAGATGGAATAAATTCTGGAATTTCCTTGGTGAGGAATTTTCCAAAACTATTCTGTTTCAATTCTAGCACAAATATAGGAGATTCACACACATTTTTATCATCACAAAATGCAGAATTTAAATCATGATATTCAAACATCATATGTTCACGATCACAGGTCTTAAATGTAGGCACATGGCCCTTACAGTCATCCAAAGAGTTAAATTTAGGCACATGGTCATTACAGTCATCCGTCTTAGTTAAATTATTACATTCATCCCAAATATTGTTTTTCTTATCACAGTTCCAGGCGAACCAGTTAACAGTAGAATAACTGTCGCCTGAATAACCTATGCCTATTTTTGAACCACCGCAGTCTTCATCCTCATCGCACACATCTTCTTTACACATAAATGAATCTGCATTATTTTCATAAATAATAGTGGTTGTTTCATTTTCAAAAGAATTGTTTTGAGCAATAGGAACCTTTTCATCAATCAAATCATTGTCGGGATAAGGAGTCGGCATAGGCACATAGTTTTTGCTATGTGGTGGAAAGAAGAGTTTTCTTTCGTTTCCTTGCCTATCCTTATACCCGGTCCCATCTTTCACATACGTTGGTCGTTGGCACTTTTTGATGTCAGTAAATGCCTTTTGGCTGACATTCCATTTGTCGATTATAATTTGTAATTTATTGTTTTCGTTCAAAGATTTTTCTAATATTTCTGTCAAATCATTGATGATAAAATCTTTTATGAAAACGAATTCTTTTAGAGTTTGCATTTCAGCCAAAGTTGAGTTCAACTTTCTCTGATACGCAGCCTCATTCTCTTTGAGTTCCTTATTGAATTTTAAAACCTTATCTTTGTCCCTCATAATCTCAAGGTTGAGAGACTTATAGTGTGCCACGACATTTACGCATGATTGAGAACACAATTTTACTTTAAATTGGTGCGGAATGCTATTTACCAAATCCTTGTCTGCCTTCTCCTTTGAGGATTCGGTTTTCATGGCCGTAGCTGAGGCTTTAGCTTTCTCTTTCTTCTTATTAGTTGTTTCTCTCTGAACCTGCTCCTTATACTTCTCAGCTTCTTCAGGATTCTTGTCTTTCTCAGGCTTAGAGGGGGTGAGAATGCTCTTTAGACCCTTGTCAGCAGCATTATCTCCTTTAGGAACTCCAGCAACTTGTTTCTCCACTAGTTTTGATGATGAAGATGATGACCCGCTCGAGATCTTTGCCATGAGGGCTTTGTTAACTTGTTCCTTAGCTTCAGCAATTTCTTCAGCCCAATCGTAATCCTCAACCACCAAAGCTTTTTGTGTGTTAGGAGCAGTGTTGTTATTGTTGTTGTTTTCTTCAATAGCAATTTGTCTTACAGCAGGAGCAGCTTCAGTGTTTCCATTCTTCAACAGAGGACAATCTCGTTTGAAGTGACCCAAATTCTTGCAGTTGTATCATCTCAGCTTAGATTTGTCGAAACCAGCCTTTCCAAGAGCTAGACGCTTCCCAGTCTTGTCCTGAAAATTTTTCAGCCTTAGAGTGATCATAGCTATCTGCCATTTCAGATCCATCTCCTCCATGTCATCTGGATTAACTTGATACATGTCTTCAGCAGTGAAAATTTCCTTCTTGAGCTCTCCCGAAATCAATGCTTCATAGCTGCTTAGACACATGTTGAAAAGTGCCACGTTTTCAGTTAAAACTTTAAAGGCTTGAGTATCACCAACCACAACTGTCTTTTCACTAGATTGTGGAGCCTTTGATGCGCTTGCGGAAGCGTTAAAGTAAGTTGTGTTTGAAGCTTGTTGACTGACACCTTCTGATGCCAGAAGTGCCACGTTCTTTAGTCCTGCAGTAGTCTGAGCAGACTTTGGAGTGTAACCAGCCGTATTCATTTCTCGTTTGTTGACATCCATTTCAAAGGCCTTCAAAGTGTTAATCAAATCAGACAGAGTGATAGGATTTGGGTTGTTGAGGAAATCCCTTTTGATCATCATGCACTGCAGGCTCCATTCTTTTGGAAGTGAGTCCAAAAGCTTCTTTATGGCAGCACGGTTAGTGATAGGATTTCCTGCCTTCTTCATCTTGGTCATTATATTCAGAAAGCGACTGATATGATCGGAAAGGCTTTCTCTACGAATTCCACCAAACATATCGTATTCTTTCTGCACCATGTCTATTTTGTTCTGAATTAGCTCTTCGTTTCCCTCGTAATAGTCGATCAAAGCGAGCCAGAGTTCATTTGCAGTAGTGTATTCTTCAAACATGTTACAGTCATCAGTTAACAAAGCCAAGGTTAAGGCAGCATGTGCACGATGGTCACGTTGGATTAGGGCTTTGTCTTCTTCAGTGTAGGTTGTGGGGTCGTTGTTAGCAACTATCACATCTCCTCGAACCACCGTTGGTACGTGGGGTCCAACGGTGACGAAAATCCATTGATTGTAGTCAGTGTATTCGAAGAACGATTTGATGCGATTCTTCCAAGTACCGAAATCAGCTGATCCTTTCAGCTTTTGTGGTCTTGTAGCGGTTCCGGTCTCAAGTTGATTAAAAGACATTTTGCTAGGTTTTAGACAAGAGATTGCTGATCAGACAATAAATTCGCTGGTAGGTGATTCTGAGAACAATTTCGCCGGGAACACACACAAATACGCCGAAGACCAGACTTAAGATACGCGAATCAGAACAAGTTCGCCGGAATCAGACCAGGTGCAAGATCAAATTCGCTGGTGGACCAACTTCGCCGATGAGATCGTCGAACCTGCACGAGCGAAAAAGGTAATTCCGTTGAGACAAGAAACAAACGCGTTAGTTTGGCTAATTTCGCCGATCACCGTGATAAAAAAGCAGTGGTTCTTTATCACTGTCCTCGAAGTCGCCTTCGATAAATTCGCTAAAGGGTCAAGAAAACTATTCCGCCGGTAACAAACAAATACGCTCGTTTTTTATCGGCGAATTTGTTAATTATGCGATGTTCAAATTAATTCCGCTATCTTCAAAATTATCTACGCTAAGTTCAAATTTATCTACGTTGACCAGAGTGTTTAACACGAACTAAAACCCTCTAATCACCCAAAAACGACTCAAAAGTCATGTTTCTTTGCATCAAAATGTCCAAAATGACTCCCTAATCACTGATTAACTAAAACCTATCGATTAAACACACCAAATCAAGCCATTTTAAGCCCAAAAATTTGAAAACCTTGAAACTTTTGAAAAACCTTCAAAAACTTGAATAATCTTAACAAAAACACAACAATCAAGAGCACTAAGGCGCTGATACCAAATTGTAGATCCCAATATCAATCTGGATCACAGTAGTTGATTGTTTTAGTCCAAAACACCTATTGATTAGGTGTTTGCACTATGAGAAAGTTAAGAGAAATCAAAGAATGAAGATGAAGCTAATGGTTTGATGATTACAACAAGTGTTGTATTGAATCCAAACAAGTAA
Source organism: Helianthus tuberosus (assembly GCA_030545235.1). Taxonomy (NCBI): domain Eukaryota; kingdom Viridiplantae; phylum Streptophyta; class Magnoliopsida; order Asterales; family Asteraceae; genus Helianthus; species Helianthus tuberosus. The sequence continues at coordinate 30,567,261 of CM060415.1, read as the reverse complement.
ATGAGCAATAAAGCGCACCTGAAAATCTGATTAAGCACTATCACAAAGATCAAAGAGCATCATGTCACAAGGTTTTTCACCAAAACTAGCCAAAAGCTTGGCAAGGGCATCATCTCATTCATTTATATAGTAACTGACTTGCCAGCATAATTATAATTATGCTGGCATATTAAATACACCATGTCAGATTTGCTAGTTACAAAACATTACAACTTTAGCCCCTAGACTTCTATAAAGCTACAAACTATAACACAATCAATCCAGAACAAGTATCAACGATCTCACAAGTTCTAACAATCGGGTGTACACACGAGACAGAACTCCAATGACTGAGTCGAGCAGAGCCCTGACATGTGTTACGGAGCCCTAAATCGATCGTGTAGGGTAACAGCAGGGTTATAATACTTACAATGAGGTAGAGCTTCGCTTTATAGTGGGTATTATTCCCAGGTATTATAATTTCTTTTCAAAAGTTGAGATAGATCAGAGAATTTTGAACGAATTCAAATGAGCTCATCCAGCCTATTTATGGCCGAATTCTATGGCAGCTCGCGGCCCGCGAGAGAGGAGGCTAAGGCCTTCGCGGCCCGCGACAAGACGCGTGTCGCTTATAGTTGTGTCGAGTCAACATTTAGGCCCGCTGAGTCACCTGTCACGTGGCGGTGTGACTTGTCCGGCAATCCAAGCTAGTCGCGGCCCGCGATATTCGAAGCTAAGGGTGGTCGCACCCCGCGAGCGACATCCAGAATTTGTTTTTCTTGTTTTTTTCTAAGTATATGGTTCTTTCGGGTCCGTTTCTTGCGTACGGTGTATAATTTAGGACATTTAGGTCACGTTAAGGGTTCTAGGAGGGTTGTTATATTACGTTCATAAAGAGAACACCATACTACTAGATCATTAGTATTTAACCTTACTAGGTAATAATTGTATTGCCAATGACGTAGTGGTGGAGTGGTTGGGAAAAAACTTGGTGTTCCTTGTGCCCAGGTTCGACTCTCACTCTCCCCATTATTTAGAATCCAGGTGAAGGGCGAATACGGGTGGCGCAGGTTTATCTTGGATGGGAGGCGAGTTTTTACCGATTATTTCACTGTCGTGCCTTCGGGCGAGTGGAGGTCAGGTTTCCGCGCATCTGGGAGAGCCAAGGGCTGGCGACGGTCGAGTAGTCGACCTTGGCCACAGTGTCCGGTGTCACGGTGGTTGACACGTCGTTTCTTGCCGTTAAACAAAAGTAATACTTGTATTAGTAATACTTGTACCCAATGAAAGGATAGATAAATTAAAATGTTAATACGCGTAGCCAATGATAATTAGAAATAAAAACACTTATTTTAAAAACAAGTATTATTTTATTAATAACTGTTTTTATTATATAGTTTATCTATAAGTAATAATTAATTTTAATTCTAATTTATTTATTCTTTCATTAGCTATAAGCATTAACATTTGTAGCTTTAATTTTAAGGGAAATTAACCGGTAATAATTTTAACTAGACGCTATTGGCAATTGTCAGTCATATCTTTGAATATTCCCCATGCCAGTCCCATCTTTCAATTATTTTTCTCTATCGGTTCTCAGTTAAAAAAACTTAACGGAGTTAAGTTTTTTTCTGAATTACAAATTGATATATTAGTGCTTTGAATTAGAACGAGGATATGAGTCTATTGATGTAAAACTTACCTCGAAACGGTGCTCCAAACGACTTGATTTTTGTTAATGGGAAGTTTAAACACCCGAATTGAAGCACCGTTTTCATCGTTTGGAGCACAATTTCAATGTAAGTTTTATATAGTTCGACTCGTATCCTCGTTCTGATTAAAAGCCCTAAAACGTCAACTTGTAATTCAGATAATAACTTAACTCCAAGAAGTTCTTTTAACTGAGAACCGGTGGATGAAAAATAAGTGAAACGTAAGACTGGCTTGAGTAATATTCAAATATGAGACCGACAATGACCAATAACATCTAGTTGTGATTATTATATGCCAATTCTGCTATTTTTAAAAGCTAAAATATATTTTATTGACATTTGTAAATTTACTTTTAAAACCCAAAAAATAACGATATGCTATGTGATGCTAACATTTAGATATAATCTTTTAATATTTTCTTAAATAGACATAAGGGGAAGGGTCACTTGCCCTCTCTACTCTAACATACTTCGATTTAAGTCCCTTGTCCATCCATTACCCAAAACTGCTCATTTCCTTTTTTTCTTTTTTCCTTTTTTATAATTTAGAAATAAATTAGCACATAAATAATTCATTATTTAAAAATTAAAATTTATATATTTCTAAAAACGAATACATTCAAAAAAAAATTATTATTATATTGGACATAACAATAATAGAAGAAAAAAAAAACAAAAATACTATCTTCTTCTTCTTCATCCCCAACTAGTGTTAACTCCACCACCAAAAAATAATTTCCTCCTAACCTCAAAGCCTTGTGTTTAAATGTTTAACTTCATCACCAAAAATCCATAAACCCCTAGAATCAAGAAAGCCTTGTGTTAAATTTTGCAAAAAAAAAAAAAAAGAAAAAAAAAAAACCCTTCAAAATCAACAACCCCCATCAGCAAGTACCCCGAACCCCTACCCCGAGCCGCCGGCGGTGTAACCCAAGCCAGTATAGGGTACCCGCTTGCAGAAGTTTAAGAGGCTGGTCCCCCTAATCAGAAAGTGTATCTTTTCCAATTTTGTTAGTATAAGTAAATTCCATTGTTTTAAAGGAAAAACTGACATCGACAGTTTTTAGTAGCATTATTCCAGTTTCTATTAGGTTGGAAGTGGTATCTACATCGTGGTAGCCGGCGATTAAAGAGAACAAAGGTGCTTTCAGTATACATTATGTTCATTATTCGGCAAAGAATCCTTCTAGATTTTATAATTTAATACAAGTGTTTTATATTGATGCGTGTTTAAAGAAACAAAAAAAAAAAAAAAAAAGAAAGAAAGAAAAAAACCTATTTATAGCAACCAAAGGAAGGTCATGCAGCACATTGATCAGGAGAACCTAGATCAAAGTCAAAAGAAAACTAATCATGTCCTTAGAAAACATCCTACATATGAATGCTGGCGATGGAGAATCAAGCTATGCCAACAACTCCTTGATTCAGGTTTGAGTCTTTAAACCATAAACTTTTGCATATTTTTGAAATGGTGTACGTCTTTAACTGCTATTTTTTTTCTTCTTATTTTCTTTTTAGGAAAACGGGATACGGCAAGCTGTGCCATTTTTAAAGCGTATGATCAAGGGTTTAGCTAATTATGATGTCTTCAGCGATCGTTTCACGTTTGCAGATTTAGGATGCTCATCAGGCACAAATACGCTATTGGTCGCATCTAATATAATTGATACGGTGCATGAGGTATGCCAAGAAAATGATCGTAAAGTGCCACAATTTCAAGTGTGTTTAAATGACTTGTTTGGAAATGATTTCAATACTACTTTCAAATTGTTACCCGACTTTTATGCAAAGCTTAAGAAGGAAAAAGGAGAAAGTTTTGGCCCTTGTTTTGTTTCGGCTGTCCCAGGTTCTTTCTATGGTAGGATCTTTCCTGACCAAAGTTTGCACCTTGTTCATTCTGCTTTTAGTAATCATTGGCTTTCTCAGGTATACATAATATCAAATTACTCTCTAGTTCTCTTATTTGATATGAATATGACTATAATTGATCGCAAGAAAATGTTTTAGACGATAAACTATATATAGTCGATGTAAATCTTTAACACGTGACTGGTGCCTCAAGACCTTGAAACACTACTAGAAAACTGCTGCTATTCCCACGTCAATTTCCGTGGGTAACTGCGTTAACCCACGGATTTCCCACGAAAATGGGCTGTGGGAATTTTGCTCGTGGGTAATTTTTTTCTGACGCATTTCCTACGGATTTTGTTACTCCTTTCTCACACAAATGTTTCGTTGGAATTCTCCTACTCATTTCTAACCGAATTAATTTTCTTAACTTTCCCACGCATTTCCCACGAAACATTACTTTTTTTATATATTTTAATTTCGTTGGAATTCTCCTACTTCAAATTATATTTATTTCTATTATATATATTTTATATATTTTATTTTTTTACACAATTCCTACGGAATTTTTTTTCTTCCTACACAATTCCAACGGAATGTATTCATTTTTCCAACATAGTTCCTACGGAACTATTTTTTTCCTACACAGTTCCAACGAAATGTGTTCTTGATTCCTACACAATTTCTACAAAATTAGTTTTTTTCCTACACAATTCCAACAGAACGTATTATTTTTCCCACACATTTCCTACGAATTTATTTTTGTTTCCTACACAATTCTAACGGAATGTTACGAAACATGTTTATTCTTTTTCCTACATGTTTCCTACGGATACATTTAAAAAATAAATAAAAAACCACATGCTTTTTCCCGCTAAAAATGCATAATGATAAATATGATTCAGAAAATAAATTTAACAAAAACAAATAATATAAATTCGAAGCACATTTAAATTACAAAATCGCCATTATTAAACATAAAGATCCGGAATAGATAACAAAAATTACAAGTCCGCTGAAATCACAAAACCACCATTGTTAAACATAAAGAACCGGAAAATTAGAGAACTACCACTAATGACTAACAGGAGGTTATTTCATAAACTCTTCAAACTATTTTTGCCGTCTTTCTTCTTTTATTTTTCCATATGTTGCACTATTTGCTCCAACTCTTGTCTAGCATCCCTTTCATTTGCAAGTTCATTTAAACCGCGCGTACACGAGTTGCTCACCAGTGGCTACATTGTCACAAAAATTAACATCCAATATCAAATCATTATTATTAGTGGATTCAAAATTATAACATTAGCTAAATTATTACCTTGCAAACAAACATGAATGAATCTGAATATGATGAAATGAAAAAAAGGCCAGTACATAACACCATTGATTAATGTAGGAATCAAGTCTCGTTTCAATCTAGCAAAAACTTCTGAAGCAGTTTAACCTAACAAGCAAATTCCACCATTAATCACATTTTAGGAGCAAAGGGCAAATAATAGAAGTGACTTATCATAAAGTTTCCCAACAGCAAAAACTTCTGAAGCACTTTCACCTAACAAGCATATTCCACCATTAATCACATTTTTAAGAGCAAAGGGCAAATAATAGAAGTGAGTTATCATAAAGTTTCCCAACGTTAATCACATTTTTCAATCTTGGTCGGGTGTTGTTTAATAGGGTTGCGAGGCATTTCAGATCATGCTCGGCAGTCGTGTTCAAGTAAGTAAAGCATTTCTGATTTAGTAACCGAGTTTGTGTCGTGTGGTTTTGGGTCGGTTTCACTCATTAATTACGGTTAAAAACAATACCGGACTAGACTAATAAAATTGGAAAAAGAAACTCAGTTTTGTTTGACTGAGGTTTCTACCAGACTGATTAATTATGGTTAGAAAACGACACCAGACTTGGATATGTAAATGCAAAATTGGTAGAAACTAAAAGTACGATGAAAGAACCTTTATCCTTGGAATATGGCAAACCCCAACATAATCATTCTCATTCAGCTCCAAATGGCTTATGATCACAAATAATCTTTCTTTTAGAATAATCTTTCCCCAAACTTGTAATAAAAAGAAAAACATGAATATGATTTAGCAAAAGAAAAATCAAATCTATAATGTATTGTTAAAATCACCTTGCTTTCTTGGTCTGGTATATTTCTAAAAACTTGTATCTAGGGTACTTGCATACTCCATTATCCATACTATTCATGTTTGTAACCTATAATTATCAGATTACAGTTTAATATAATATATTTCAAAGACAACATTAAACCTTTGTAAAAAAACACACACCGTCTTTAATATTGTGCATTAACCTTTAATTTATCCCATCGTTTCTTCCTACTCTCCATTCATTTAACATTAGACAACATTACTTCTTGTAAAGTTCAAAAATCAAATTGCATAGTTTACATCTTAACTTCATATTATGTATTTCCGCCTCATTAGCGCATTAACACTAAAAGTAGATATACAAAAAAAAAAAAATCAACCTACAATACCTTTCAGTGTAACCATAAAGCACCATATAGCTTGTTCGACATCGCTGAATGATTCTTCCAGATGAAACATGTAAAGGGGAAAAATAATAGATATGAGGTTAGTAGGAAAATGACGGAACTAACAAATTAAAAAGAACATGGTGACCACACCTTAAGGCTAATTTTGGTTATAAAAAATCTCAGACAAACCCTATAAATCTGAGAAATAAACTTAATTGAACAACTAAAAAGGGGAGAGAGTAGTCATTGGATTCTGGGTGCAAGTTAGTTCACTTTGGTGATATCCGACGACGACGACTGCAGCGGTGGTGGCGTCCAATGGTGGAGGCAAGTGGTAAACTAACAAATAAACACATTTTAAGAATAAGTTCATATTAGCACACTAGTAAACTAACAAAATTGAAGCCCTAATTGCTGAAGCGTACATACTGGAGCCCTAATCTCAGGCTAAAATCATCAAGCGTACCTGCGATTGAGGTGAAGAACACAGAAATTGGAGCCCTAATTTGTTAAAGCGTACCTGATGGAGCCCTAATATGAGAAGAAAAGCGACAAACATACATGCGAATAGGGGTGAAGAACACTGATTGGATCCTAATTGATGAAGCCTAGCTGTAATCTTAGACAACGAAGAACAGGAACGATCTGCGATTGATAGGTTTTGGTGTTTCATATGCGACAAACTCCACTATTATAGATATGCATTAAAATACCTATCACATCTTCAAACCTATACGCGTACACTAGACCTGGAAAACGGGTTGGGTTGGGTCGAGTCGGGTCATGGGTCAAAATGGGTTCGGGTCAAAACACGCCAATTAAAAAAAGGGTTGTTTTGGTTCGGGTCAAAATGGGTTCGGGTCGGAACGGGTTTCTGGTCGGAACGGGTTTCGGGTCGGGTTAGTTAAAAAAAAATAAAAGAGATTGTACATCAAGGGGCAATTTTGTCGAGTTAAAACGGGTCCAGGTTGGTTTGGGTTGAGAATGGGTTCGGGTCGGGACAGGTTCGAGTCAAGAAAGTGGGCTTCTTCAGATGTAAACAGATTCGATATATTTTTGTCCAAATTACAGACCTACTTGAGAAGCAAAACAATTGCAATTTGACATATAATTATAAATAAACTAGCTCTAACCTATTACAAATGCTTTCATGCTGAACCTGTTACAAATGTTCAGGTTCATGTATTTTTTCCGGGTTCCCACCAACCCGCGAACCCGACCTGTTAAGCACCCCTAGTGCTATTATATCGTAACAAAAAATTACAAGTCATATATGCCCTAATAGAACGTGTTGGGCCTTGATATATCTTAATGGCCCATTAAGGCCTTTATTATGTAACATTCGATGTTGAAGGGTTATATCATGTCATGTTGAGTAATCTTGTATCGTAATGAACACTAACAGGTCATACAAGCCATAATAGACCGTGTGGGCCTTTATATATCTTAATGGCCCAATTAAGGCCTTTATTATGTAAAATTAGTCGTTGAAGGGTTATACCACGTTGTATTGAGTGATAATATATCATAACGAACAATTACAAGTTACATATGCCCTAATAGACTATGTTAAGCCTCGATATATCTTAATGGCTCGTTCAGGCCTTTATTATGAAACATTCGATGTTGAAGGATTACAACACGTTGTATTGAGTACTATTATATCGTAACGAAGATTTACAAGTCATACATGCCCTAATAAACCATGTTGGGCCTTGATATATCTTAAAAGCCCATTAAGACCTTCATTATGTAACATTCGATGTTGAAGGATTACATCACGTTGTATTGAGTGCTATTATATCGTAACAAAAAATTACAAGTCATATATGACCTAATAGAGCGTGTTGGGCCTTGATATATCTTATTGGCCCGTTAAGGTCTTTATTATGTAACATTTGATGTTGGAAGGTTATATCATGTCATGTTGAGTGATCTTGTATCGTAATGGACACTAACAGGTCATACAAGCCCTAATAGACCACGTGGACTTTGATATATTTTAATGGCCCAATTAAGGCCTTTATAATGTAACATTCGACGTTGAAGGGTTATTCCACGTTGTATTGAGTGATATTTTATCGTAATGAACAATTAGAAGTCATACATGCCCTAATAGACTGTGTTAAGCCTCGATATATCTTAATGGATCGTTCAGGCCATTATTATGAAACATTTGATGTTGGAGGGTTACAACACGTTGTATTGAGTGCTATTATATCGTAACAAATTTTTACAAGTCAAACATGCCCTAATAAACCATGTTGGGCCTTGATATATCTTAAAAGCCCATTAAGACCTTCATTATGTAACATTCGATGTTGAAGGATTACATCAAGTCGTATTGAGTGCTATTATATCGTAACAAAAAATTACAAGTCATATATGCCCTAATAGAGCATGTTGGGCCTTGATATATCTTAATGGTCAGTTGAGGTCTTTATTATGTAACATTCGATGTTGGAGGGTTATATCATGTCATAATGAGTGATCTTGTATCGTAATGGACACTAACAAGTCATACACCTAATAGACCATGTGGGCCTTGAGATATCTTAATGGCCCAATTAAGGCCTTTATAATGTAACATTCGACGTTGAAGGGTTGTACCACGTTGTATTGAGTGATATTATATCGTAACGAACAATTACAAGTCATACATGCCCTAATAGACTGTGTTAAGCCTCGATATATGTTAATGGATCGTTCAGGCCTTTATTATGAAACATTCGATGTTGAAGGGTTACAACACGTTGTATTGAGTGATATTATATCGTAACGAACAATTACAAGGCACACATGCCCTAATAGACTGTGTTAAGCCTCGATATATGTTAATGGATCGTTCAGGCCATTATTATGAAACATTCGATGTTGGAGGGTTACAGCACATTGTATTGAGTGCTATTATACCGTAACGAAGATTTACAAGTCAAACATGCCCTAATAAACCATGTTGGGCCTTGATATATCTTAAAAGCCCATTAAGACCTTCATTATGTAACATTCGATGTTGAAGGATTACATCAAGTCGTATTGAGTGCTATTATATCGTAACAAAAAATTACAAGTCATATATGCCTTAATAGAGCATGTTGGGCCTTGATATATCTTAATGGTCAGTTGAGGTCTTTATTATGTAACATTCGATGTTGGAGGGTTATATCATGTCATATTGAGTGATCTTGTATTGTAATGGACACTAACAAGTCATACAAGCCCTAATAGACCGTGTGGGCCTTGATATATCTTAATGGCCCAATTAAGGCCTTTATAATGTAACATTCGACGTTGAAGGGTTATACCACGTTGTATTGAGTGATATTATATCGTAACGAACAATTACAAGTCATACATGCCCTAATAGAATGTGTTAAGCCTCGATATATGTTAATGGATCGTTCAGGCCTTTATAATGTAACATTCGACGTTGAAGGGTTATACCACGTTGTATTGAGTGATATTATATCGTAACGAACAATTACAAGTCATACATGCCCTAATAGATTGCGTTGGACCTTGATATATCTTAAAGGTTCGTTGAGACCTTTACTATGTAACATTCGATATTGAATGGTTACATCACGTTGTATTGAGTGCTATTATATGGTTGCTAAGAATACGAGTCATACATGCTCTAATAGACCGTATTAAGGCCTGTATTAATTCTTACGATTTTTCTACCAAACTATTACATTCGTTATTTTCCTACGGATTTATGATGAATTGTTAAAAGGAAACGTATTTCGTAGGAATTGCGTCAGTATTTTCCTAGACATTTCCTATGGATATATATAAATTTGTTTTAAAAATAACATATAAGTGTATTACAAAAAAAATTTCCATTCCGTGAATAATCTGTCGGAATTTCCAACACACTTCCTACGGAATTAATTAAGAAATAACATTTATTTTTATTAAATAATAAAACTTTATATTTTAATATCGCTAATTTTATTTATTATGAATATTTTTTTTATGATAAAGTGGGTTCCTACGCATTTTTTACTAATGATTAAAATGAAAACGAATTTCGTAGGAATTGCGTCAGTCTTTTCCTATACATTTCCTACGGATATATATAAATTTGTTTTAAAAATAACATATATGTGTATTACAAAAAAATTATCCTTTCTGTGAGTAATCTGTCGGAATTTCCAACACACTTCCTACGGAATTAATTTAGAAATAACGTATATTTTTATTAAATAATAAAACTTTATATTTTAATATCGTTAATTTTATTTATTATGAATATTTTTTATGATAAATTGGATTCCTACGCATTTCCTACTAATGATTAAAATAAAAACGAATTTCGTAGGAATTCCGTCAGAAATTGCCAACGCATTTCCTACGCATACTGATTCCTACGAATTTCCGACTAACGCTTAAAATGAAAATGAATTCCGTGGGAAATCCGTCGGAACGTTTCGACACTTTTCCTACGTAAACCAATTTGTCGCTTTTTTGTAGCTTTTTTTGTCACAAACCTAAGACCCTTTCATGTTCGTCGGAATATCGTAGCAAAAGTGTCGCCATTTTCGTTCGTAGGAAATACCTTGGGAATTTTGGTAGGAATAACATCATTTTTCTAGTAGTGAAAGTAATAGATCAAATATAGGCATGGTGCGAGCAAGTCCCCCAGATGTATACCAAGCATACCGAAACCAATTTCATACTGATTTCACAAAGTTTTTACAAATGCGCTCTGACGAAGTAGTACATGGTGGACGTATGATTTTAACATTAGCTGCTCGGGGTGAAGCTGATCCGAGTACCGACGATTGTTGCGCACTCTTGGAGCTACTCGGCCAATCGCTTGTCGACATGATGAAAGTGGTACATATTGTTTTTTCAGATCCAAATTTGAACTCAAATACAAAAATTATTTTGGTCACAAGTTCCAGTTATCCCGTGTTATATCACTAATAAATATATTTAGTAAAAGCGACGAAAATTTGCAACAGAATAAACGGTCGCAAAAGATAAAACGATAGAGGCAAACATTTCGGAATGTAAACGGAATGAATCATATATATTTTTTAAACATGTTCACATTCAATTCGAATAATGGTTATATATCCTAAGTATGTTAGGATATGTGGGTCGTATTTGATTTTGTATGGTTGGATATTTTTAATTTATCTCTACAATAATCTGAATTTATAAAACTATTTATTTTGGGATATTTAAATCTAAAATAGCAATCGTAGTTAAAAAATGTAGGAATAATTAGAAAAAAAATCAAACTACAGCTTAACTTTTTGAGGCAAAACCGGTTGCTAAGATGGTCATTAAATAGTGGTCTCTAAATCAGTCAGAAAATTCCGGTTTAAAATTTGTTGCTAATGATTTTGGTGGAAATTTTGGTACGAAAACAGCCCAATCACAAATTTTGTCGCTAACCATCCAATGGCAAAAAGGTTTCATTGCAATTATTTTTATTGCAAGCGTTCTCGCTAAGAGTTAGATCGCGGTTTTGACTGCTAAGGGTTTGTTTGCAAGTTAAGACGCTAATTTTGGGATAGAATTCCTTTAAGATATTTCGATTGAATGGTCAAAAAATAAATTTGCCTCTGGCTATTAAGTGTTGTCGAAATTAATGGCAAAAGGTCTATTGTGATGCTTTTGTGGCATTATAACTGTCGCATTTTATAGCAGTGTTGCTTCTGCAACTAACCAATTAATCTTTTATGATACTATAGGGGTTGGTTCGTGAATCAGATATCAACTCATTCAATGTCCCAGTATATTATTCATGTGAGGAGGAAGTTAGGAGCATTATTGAATATGAGAGATCATTTTCTCTTGAAAACATGAATTTTTTTAAACTCAATTGGGATCCCCGTGATACAGATTACATAAACACGAATGATTCTGATGAGCTTAGCCAAATTCACGCGAAAAACATATAAAAAATGATGATAGTAATTCTTGAACCGTTGTTGATTTCTCATTTCGGAAATTCTATTATTGACCTGCTATTTATGAAATTTGAGGAGCATGTTGCCGAATATCTCTCAAAAAAGAAACCAAGAAGCTTATTCGTAACCATTTCATTAACCAAGAAATGAACAGATGATAAGGCAAATCGGTCTTTTGGTTATTGTTTTTCTGTATTGATATATGTATTGTTTTCATTGCATACAACATCAACCCTCTATATATTATTCTCCTATATTGATATTTGTGACAATTCATATTTTATATATTTTATTAGCTAAAGCAACTTATCATCACAAGATACTTTTTAGTGGTGATATACATTATAACAAAAGCATAGTTTTATAAATAGGTGATTGGTTATGAAATTTAATTAATATTATTAGGTATTAAAAAGTGAGTTTAAAAATAATAGACAAGCACCAAGATTGTAAAAAGCAAGTACGCAAAAAAAAGAGAAAAAGAAAAAAAAAGCATGTAGTAGTAGGCAACTACGTCCTTTGTAAACATTCAACATATGAATATTGGCAATTTGCCACTTGCAACATGTTAGACCCAGTTCAGGCTCAAAACAACTTCTTTTCACGTAATATGGCAGGTGATTTCAGTAAATGTGAAAAAGATATGCGGAAATGGAAATCAGACTTTCAAGAAACAAGACCTACAAAATTATCAAGTTTATATGACTTTGAAACAAAAATGGTTTACAAGGTGATTGTAAGATTATTATCTAATACAAACGAATCTTGAATTCTGTGGGGGAGAGAGCAATGGAGTTTAGATGTATGTGTGAATGCTAAGCTTCAAACTCACTTTGCTTCTCCTGGTTTAGCCTTCTATTTATAGACGACTTGGTGTATGAATAAACAATAGTTTATACATACAATAATTCCTGCAAAAAGTAGCCAATTGACATATTCATTGATTCCAACGTTCAAGTTTCCTTTTTCATCATGATATCATTAAATGTCAACTTGCTTTGGTAAGTGTGGCAGGACAGAGCCAATTTCAGACAATTGGGTTATTTCATCAGAAATTCTGATGAACAAATCATCAGAAAATCCTTGATGATCAGAATCGTCAGATACTGATGATATTTCATCAGAAATATCATCAGATCCATCAGAAATGACCACTTCTGATAATCCAATTCAGCTCTTGATCAACTTGTGATTCTTTGAAGTAGATGCTATGTATTCCGGTTGTCCCATCTGATCTTCTTTTTCTAATTCGTGATCTTCAGGACTGTGATCTCTTCATAGATCCAGTTGATTGTGTTTTTCTTCAATACTTACAAATAAAGTTTCCTAACAGTTTCCCCCTAAGTATTGTAAGAAAATGAACTACCTCTATATCAAACATAAACAACTTTCTTTGAAAGAGAAATTCAAAAACAACTAAGTTCAGAAACATTGAACATAGTGAAACCAACTATAAATCAGACATTGATAAAATATTGTTCATAAACAGGAAATTTAATCTTATTAAATCATTAGTTGATCTTCACTCCACTTCTGTATTTGTCTCCAGGTTTCAGCCTTTTCTTGTAGTCAATTGCCTTTTGAGTTTCTTTGTACATTTCTTTATACCATCCTCTTGCTTCCATCCAATTTTCAATGCACTCTTCAATTGTTTTTCTTAGCTTTTCATTGTTCTTTCCCTTCTTTTTCAGCTGCTCTTGTTTTTCATTCATGCAGTTTTTATATATTTCAGAGTTTGATTTGAATACCTGCATATATCACTGATTCTGAACAGAGCTTTCTCATTATTAGCATCTTTGAAGACTACACTCATTTCTGGTTGATCAAAGATTGCTCCAGTTCTTAATAGTTTAGAAGCAATTTCAGCTAGAATTGAAGTGTTCGGGGTGGTATTAGCACTTTGTTGCTGTACTCAAAATTGATACATAGATCAAAGTCTGGCAGTGCAACCCTTTTGTATAACTTTGCTCCTGCACTTTTGAGACTTTCAAGGGCTCTTCTGATTATAACTGAATTACCTTTCATTTAATCAATGATATTCTTCATTTTGACTATTCCCAATGGGTGAATATCGTCAGCCAGATCTGCATCAGTAACCTTTTGTTGACTGTTGTCTTTTCTGATCAAGGTATACTTGTTTTGTGCTTCATTGCCTAGAATGCCTCCTCCAGTGGTCATTGTATCAATTCTTTCAATTGATACTATTGGATTGGTCATGTGCTTGTGTAAAATTACCCAACCTCCATTGTTTCTGTTTTCAACAATACTTTTGCTCATTGGAGAGAGTTGTCTCTTTGGGTTGTCTTCTGGACCTTTCCAATAGTAATTCTTTAGATGTTCTTCAGGGTACATAATAGTGTGTAAATCACCTTTTAGCACTTCAATTTCTCTGATGTTCCCTTCTGAATCTTCTATCATTTCTTTTCTTGGCCTTTTTGAGGAAGTCACTTCATGTTCCATTCTTCTCTTTTCTTTTGTATCCATTATTATGCTCAACTCTGTTTCTCCTGTGATGGTTGTAGAAACTGGTTGTACTGGAACATGATCTTTTGGTTGTATCCTTGATGTGTCTGGCTTTGAGACATTTGGTGGATGACCAATGAGTATCTTCTGTTTATCTTGAGGTGGACCCATGGGTTGTTTCTGTTTTTGAGCTGTTGAGGTTTCCGTTGGTTTGGTTTGATCTTGTTGAACAATTTCTGGTTGTTGTTGAGAAGTTTCTGATCTTCTTGCTTGTCTTTCTTGTGGAATTGGGGCTTTTAGTTCATGAAGATCAATATTTGCTAGTCTGGCAACATTATACTGCAATCTCTTAACTAACAGATGAACATTAGTAAGAGCTTGAGTATTTATTTCCTCTTGTTTCTTCATTTTCTAGAACTCTTGATTTTCTTGATTTCTTTGTGCTGCTAATTCCATCAACAGTTTCTCAAAAGCCTCAGTCATGCTGCTGTTGTTGGCTCTGAGGAACTGTATTTCTTCAAGAAGCTTCCCTGAACTTGAGCTTTCTCCTGCAGTTGCACCATCAGCCATCTTTTTCTTGATATCATTCAGTTCCTTGATAGCTTTCTCAATTTCTGATGAGCTTTCTTTGTTTTCTGATGATTTTTACAATTTGTTGAGAGTTGCAGTATTGTCTTCAGTTTGCTTCTGCACAGCTTTGACAGTTTCTGACAAAAACTTGATCTCTGACTTTTGATTTCTGATTTCTTCTAGTATTAGATCAAGTTTTTCTTCTGTTCTTGTTTTCATAGTAGCAGCTTTATCTTCAGGTTCTTTTTGAAATTGTTTAGGTGACATAGATTGATGTTCTTGGGAAATTGGAAAAACAACAGATGTTTCTCTTCTAACACAAGCAGAAAACACATTCTCTGCTGTTTTAAGGTTAAAAGGATTGGACGAATCCAAATTCCCTATATCCTCACCAGAAAATTGAAACAAATTCAAGTTCTGGATTTCCTCATGTCCTTGAACCTTTTCAGGTTCTCCATGAGTTGTTGAGAAACGTTTTTTTTCTCATCCAGGTTTCCTTGATCAGCAGGTTGATCTCCACCTGTTGTTACTACATTTTCCTCCTCAGAATCTGATTCAGAAAATGAGTCTTTTGTTTTACTCACATTTTGTTTTGAAGAAACAGTATCTCTAAGTAAGATTTCATGTTTTCCTTGAATTGATTCATCAGAATCATTCTCAGAATCATAAAATATGTTTATTTTAGACTGTTGTGCACCTGTTTCTTCAATGTGTGAGTCTTCAGCATGTTGTCCTTTAGCCACAGGATTCATATTTATATCTTTATCAGCTAGATGAGGATCAGATTCATCCTGCTGTTCCATTCTTGGTGTGCTTGACTCCTGTGCATCATGCTCCATAGGGAACACTTGTTCAAAAACTCCTTTTATTTCTGACTTTTTGTTCAACATTTTCAGGTATTCTGCTCTGTATGGTGATTCTTCTGGTATTATACTCATCATTTTTTCTGTCAGAGCAGATACATCATTATCTGACTTCCAAGACCCTGCAGCATTCCAAGGTTTCATAATTTATGTCTTCCACATATTTTCTGATGCTGGTATTGCCATGTTTCTTTTCATAAAAGCATCAGAAATTATGATAGATAGAAATCTTGGAAAGGGTAGATGTGAATCTATTCTACCATCTTTGGTCAAAATTGATCTCCTGATCAAAATAAATATTTCTGCTCCATAATCAATGTTCAATCCATTAATTAGACTGAACATGATTGTTAGGATGTTCATATTTATCTGATCTGTACCTCCAATCTTTGACGATAGACACTTGTTCAGAATTTCCATTTTGACTTTCCAGAAGGCAGGTAGCTTGTTTCTCTTGAATTTATTGATTGTTGAAATCTTTGTTTTGTATTCCATTACAGCATCAAGTTGTGAAAACATATCTTTTCTTTCTGGTGACTTTTCAAAGTTCTGATGTAAGGGTAGCTGTCACACCCCCAAAATCCACACGCGGAGTATCACCGCTTGGAGGCGTGACTGACCAGGATCAAGCCATCAATCATATCAAACATAGTATTTAAATGTATAAAATAGAAAAATGTGATTCATCTTGACATGACTGATGTTCATAACCAAACATTGTTTAAGTAGCGGAAGCATAATAATGAAAACCCAAAGTAAGTTATAAGTTCAAATATCGTCTACGATCCGTATCCCACAACGACCTGCTCCTTCCTGTGCAATCTCCATATGTACCTAAGGTCCTGCAAGGCATGCAAGAGAGAGTCAACAACTAGTTGAGCGAGTTCACAGTTAACAGTTCAGTAATAGTATAGCGTGAGTAGTAGTATGTTCGTTCGTTACAATGTATCGTATTAGTTTCCATCGCGGCCAATGTCCTTGGCAGGTGTGCGAAGATGTTGGGGAAGGTCTTTCCCCAAGTTTTTCTAGACTAGGTTTGTTTGTATCGCGGCCAATGTCCTTGGCAGGTGTGCGAAGATGTTGTACGTTTAGTTCGCGGCCAATGTCCTTGGCAGGTGTGCGAAGACAGTCATAATATCGCGGCCAATGTCCTTGGCAGGTGTGCGAAGATCGTTTCATAGTATCGCGGCCAATGTCCTTGGCAGGTGTGCGAAGATCGTTCAATAAGTGTTACTAGTCTAGCAGTAGGTTCTATCATCCATGTATGTATAGTAAATCATCAAATCCCCATTCCCCCCTGGGAACCCCATGCCTTGGCTTGTGTGAACTCACCTTGGTTTGCTCGGTAAGGTTAGCGTATGTGTTTGTTAATTTGATCAATCCAATCCTATTATGGTTTCAGTACCAGTCAGTTATTTATTCAAGTAGATCACATACTGTTATTACACAAATATAATTAAACTTAGCACGTATAGTCACACGAGTTACAACGAATGTTCCAGTTATACATATATATGACATATTGGCCGATCCTCACTAACCTGGATAGTCCTCTTAAATAAGCATGAAATTTCTAACACACATTTAATTAACACTAACATATAATATCACTATGTTTCATGAACCCAACCAATGTATCCGGCCCAACATGTATATTCACTCACTGTTAAATATTCCCATATTAATTAAAACTTCAGCCCACTAACCAACACCCCTAATACACCTGCAAGCAATAATGACCTCACATGAAATCTCACAATTCTAATTGGACCGAATGTTTTTGAGCTGACAAAATGTTTCATGTGAACTGATATGTATGACTTTTATGAGATGAAAACAAAATAGAATGATATAATTGTTTATGTATAAGTCAATATCAAGCTATCGATTAAAGCATGATATTAATGTGTTCAGATCATATATATTCAGCATGCGTGGAACCCTAGTCATCATTGACTAATGATGGCACTTATCATATTATATCCAATATATTACTACAATCGGCCCACTAAAAGTTTGTTTAATATATATGTTGTCAGCCATTTATAAACACTAAATTGACACAAACACATGTTTCTGACAAACCATGTGCAACTAAGAATATTATGGCCGACAACCCAAAGTGATTTCTATCCACTTTAATCATGATGTAAACTGTATGAAGTATGCAACCATAATCATCTAGTCAAATGCCTCCTAATCATCACTCTAGTCCAACGATAACAGCAGTTAATCACAAGCCCAATCACATCATGCATATCGAAATCAGAAAATATAAAACATAGTCAGAGAGTTCAGCATTCATTCATCATCATCTCGGTTCCAAAGCAACACATCATATCTCCATACATTACACATATAAACATGCGATCATACAAAACTCAAACAACCGTGATTACTAACCAGGATGAAAGGATCACTAGCTTGATCAGAACGAAAAGCTTTGGATACTCGGAATCGCCGTCGCACAGAGGAAAAGAAAATATCTAGGGTTTTGTATCTGACAACCTAACATGCTAACTAAAATACGTAATAATGTGATGTTGGGCCCTAACTGGGCTTCGGCGGAACTGGGCTCGGCGAAACACAATCTGTTTCGTCGGGTTGGGTCACGGCGAATCACTTGTTTCGTCGGAGTTCGTTCACAAGTTAATAGTTTAAGTGTTTTTCTATTAAGTCTCATGTTATATTATCAATCATAATACGTTTCATTATAACACAACGTGTACAGTTACAAGTCAAACAACTAACAGACATAGTCAACGTGCAATAAATGCGAAAGTGAAAGTGTCGGAAAACCGAGTTGTCACATTATCCCCAACTTGAAAGAAATTTCGTCCCGAAATTTAGCATGCGGTTACTGAGGAAAGCTAATGGTGTGACGTTGTTTACCTGAATTGTATCGCGGCTCCCCTGAGCATGTTTGCGAAGATTACTGGTTTTCTTGGGGTGTCACATTATCCCCCCGTTGATTTGGAATTTCGTCCCGAAATTCTGCATTGGTAGCTTCAGCCTCAGTAGTAGTTGCTTGGTTTCCGAATAACTGGGGATATTTGAGTTCCATTTGATCTTCACGCTCCCAGGTGAACTCTGGGCCGCGGCGGGAGTTCCAACGAACTCGTACAAGAGGGATTCTCGTGTTCTTGAGGACCTTAACATCCCGGTCCGTGATTTCAACAGGTTCCTCGACGAAGTGCAACCGCTCGTCGATAGTGAGTTCCTTTAAGGGAACTATGTGGGTCTCATCTGACGTACACTTCTTCAGATTCGACACGTGAAAGACGTTGTGAACTGCACTGAGTTCAGGTGGTAAGTTCAATCTGTAGGCCACTTTGCCTATCTTCTCAATAACCTCGAATGGTCCAACATATCGTGGATTTAGTTTGCCGCGTTTGCCAAAACGAACCACACCCTTCCAGGGTGAAACTTTAAGTAGCGCTCGATCCCCAACTTGGAATTCGAGTAGTTTCCTGTCTAAATCAGCGTATGCTTTCTGACGGTCACGAGCTGCCGCCATGCGTTGTCGTATTTGTGCAATCTTTTTAGTAGTATCAACTACCATTTCTGGACCTGTGATCTGACTTTCCCCCACCTCTGCCCAACAAAGAGGTGATCGGCATTTACGCCCGTACAATGCCTCGAATGGAGCAGCTTTGATGCTTGTGTGGTAGTTGTTATTGTATGAAAATTCCACAAGTGGCAAATGTCTTTCCCAACCATTGCCAAAGTCTATTACGCACGCCCGAAGCATGTCTTCTAGAGTTTGAATAGTGCGCTCAGACTGCCCATCTGTCTGAGAATGATACGCCGTGCTCATGTCTAAACGAGAGCCAAACGATTTATGCATTGCTTGCCACAGTTCTGAAGTAAAACGTGCGTCACGATCAGAGATGATAGAGGTTGGCACTCCGTGCCTCGAGACCACTTCTTTTAAGTAAATGTCTGCCAAGGTAGAGAACTTGTCTGTTTCTTTAATGGCCAGGAAGTGAGCAGACTTTGTGAGTCGATCCACGATCACCCAAATAGTATCATTTCCGCGCTGAGATCTAGGTAGGCCAGTAACAAAGTCCATGGAAATTTGCTCCCATTTCCATTGTGGTATCTCAGGTTGTTGGAGTGGTCCTGACGGTTTCTGATATTCTGCCTTGACTCTCGCACAAGTCAAGCATTTACTAACGTATGTGGCTATGTGGGCCTTCATGCTAGGCCACCAATATGTAGTTTTGATGTCATGGTACATTTTATCCGCACCTGGATGTACCGAGTAATGGGACTTATGAGCTTCATCCATTACAAGCTCGCGTAAGTTACCATAGATTGGGACCCAGATGCGTCCTGTTACGTAATAAGCGCCGTCTGCCTTTTGTTCTAATCGTTGCCTTGAGCCACGTAGGGCTTCAGCCCTGACGTTGTCTGGTTTCAATGCTTCTACCTGAACATCTCGTATCTGAGAAGGAAGGCTAGACTGGATGGTAAGTTGCAATGCTCGTACACGCCTAGGCGTAGTATCCTTTCGACTAAGGGCGTCGGCCACCACATTGGCTTTGCCCGGATGGTACTTTATAGCACATTCGTAATCGTTCAGTAGTTCGACCCATCTACGTTGTCGCATGTTCAATTCTTTCTGCTTGAAAATATGTTCGAGACTCCTGTGATCAGTGTATATAGTGCACTTGGTACCGTACAGGTAATGTCGCCATATCTTAAGTGCAAAAACAACCGCTCCCAGCTCTAAATCATGTGTTGTATAATTCCGTTCGTGAATCTTAAGTTGGCGCGAAGCATAAGCAATGACTTTATCCCGCTGCATCAACACACATCCAAGACCCTGGATAGATGGATCGCAGTAGACTACAAAATCGTCCGTGCCTTCAGGCAAAGAGAGGATAGGTGCGCTACAAAGTCTATCCTTTAAGTGCTGAAACGCTGATTCCTGTGTATTACCCCAACGGTAAACAACACCTTTCTGTGTCAGTAGTGTAAGCGGTTGTGCAATCTTCGAGAAGTCTTTGATGAACCGTCTGTAATAACCCGCCAAACCCAAGAATTGGCGTATTTCTGTCGGTGTACGAGGTGCAGGCCAGTTCTTGATCGAATCCACCTTGGATGGATCGACATGAATCCCATCCTTGTTTACCACGTGGCCTAGAAAGTGGACTTCACGAAGCCAGAAGTCGCATTTTGAAAACTTAGCGTATAGTTGTTCCGTCCGAAGAAGTTCCAAAATAAGTCGTAAGTGCTGCTCGTGTTCCTCCTGACTTTTCGAATAAATCAGGATGTCGTCGATGAAAACAATGACGAACTTGTCGAGATAGGGTTTGCACACCCTGTTCGTAAGATCCATAAATACAGCAGGCGCGTTCGTTAGCCCGAATGGCATGACCATAAACTCGTAGTGGCCGTAGCGAGTTCTAAATGCTGTTTTAGAGACGTCCTCATCCCGGACTCTCAGCTGATGGTAACCTGACCTCAGATCAATCTTCGAGTAAAAGCTCGACCCTTGCAACTGGTCGAATAAGTCGTCGATGCGTGGAAGAGGATAGCAATTCTTCACAGTTACCTTGTTCAGTTCGCGGTAGTCTATACACATGCGGAAGGTACCGTCCTTCTTCTTTACAAATAGTACTGGAGCTCCCCAAGGCGAAGAGCTAGGACGTATGAAACCCCTTTCCAAGAGTTCTTGCAGTTGCTTAGACAGTTCTTCCAGTTCCGTTGGAGCTAAGCGATAAGGTGCTCGAGCTATAGGTGCTGCTCTAGGAGCTTGTTACTATGAGTTACCAAAGGTTCTTAACCAGCACGAGGAATGCGGATGATCTTCTCCTTGCATAGGATCTCTGCTTACTGTCGGGATAACCAATCCATACCAATGACGATGTCGGAACCATCGCAACGCTGGGGTCATTCCTAGTATCACCCTGATCAATCACGAACACTCGACCCCTGGCACCATTGCCGTCGTTATTACCCCCGTTGTTGTCTTCCCTAGTTCCCGTTTCCTTGGTTGTGGTTCTGATTCTGGTTCTGGTTCAACCGTGGGCAGTGTCTCTTGAAGAGACCTTCAGCACCACCCTGATAACATTCCTTATTACCCTGTTGTCGCTGCTGATTCTGTAGATCTTGTGGCTGTTGTTGTTGGTTCGGGTTTGCAAGACGTGAGTTTCTACCATCTTTGGCTCCATGACCAAGCTTGTTGCATCATTGACACTGATTTCGGTTGCACTGCCCGCTGTGGTGCAAGTTACATCGTTTGCACTTAGGGTGGTTTCCCCGGTATCCACCCTGCCATTGACTGCTGAAAGGTTGCTGACCAGGACTTTGGTTGTCATCGATCTTTCACTGCTGTGCCTGGGACGGAATCATAGTCGGACCCTTGCTAGAGGTTCCATCCCACCTTCATTTGTTGTCACTGGGAATAGCAGGAGTAGTAGTAGTAGCACCATTACGTCTAGGCAGCTTGTTCTGTTCCAGTGCCTGGTCTGTGAGACGATAAGTAAGATGAGTAACATCTTGAATAGTAGCAAGATTAGCCGTCATCACATAGTTTTGAATTCCTGGTACTAAGCCTTTGAGGTACAGCTCAAAGCTCTTTATGGGAGGATCCACCATAGTTGGACACAAAATTGCCAGTTTGTTGGATCGTTTCATGTACGCTTCTATCTCTGACCCCGTCATCTTCATGTTAAAGGACTCCACTTCCAGCTTGTGGATGTCATCACGACTGTAGTATTCACGTTTGATCAGTTCCTTAAAATCATCCCATGGGGTGGCATTAGCAGCCGCTAGCCCCAGCATCTGAACTTGCGCGTTCACCAAGTTAACGCAGTGCCTTCGAGAGTACTAGTGGCGTACTTCACCCTACGAGCCTCAGGGCATAACTCACATTTCGAAGACCGATTCGAACTTTTCAAACCAATGGAGGAGTCCAACTACTCCTTCCGTGCCACTGAATGTGCTAGGACGACCGTCCATGAAAGTCTTGAAGGTGCAAACAGGTGGCTGAGTGTGTTGACTTGTCGTGTGCGTAAGAGTAATCAAAATTAAGCACAAGTGTTGAGTTACGAGAGTAGGATCTAAAGATCCTAGAGTAAGTGGTGATGGCAGGTTACACCTCCTGCCTGGGCAGCTGCGAGTGCTGCAGTAACTTGTTCAGTGATCGAAGCCGCCAACTGGGCTTGAGTTAGGTTAACGCGTCCACTCATGATCTTGATATCAGGGAGAACATGAGTGAGAGAGGTTCGCGAATAGTGCGATGACAGAAGAGAGTGAGCACACAAGCGTTTTCAAGCAGTAGTGAGTAGTAGGTAATGTAATCTAAGCATACCACGAGCAAAGTTCTATGTAATTCTAGCAAGTAGGTAAGGTAACATGAATAGTAGTACCTATGATGTTGAGTCTTGCACGTGGAGCGAAGCGTCGTTGTGGATCGTTGAGAGCACTGTTCTGGTTATAGTCTGGTTTTAACAAAATCGTTTTCCCTTTATTAAAACCGAGTTCTCTATAACCAATGGCTCTGATACCAATCTGTCACACCCCCAAAATCCACACGCGGAGTATCACCGCTTGGAGGCGTGACTGACCAGGATCAAGCCATCAATCATATCAAACATAGTATTTAAATGTATAAAATAGAAAAATGTGATTCATCTTGACATGACTGATGTTCATAACCAAACATTGTTTAAGTAGCGGAAGCATAATAATGAAAACCCAAAGTAAGTTATAAGTTCAAATATCGTCTACGATCCGTATCCCACAACGACCTGCTCCTTCCTGTGCAATCTCCATATGTACCTAAGGTCCTGCAAGGCATGCAAGAGAGAGTCAACAACTAGTTGAGCGAGTTCACAGTTAACAGTTCAGTAATAGTATAGCGTGAGTAGTAGTATGTTCGTTCGTTACAATGTATCGTATTAGTTTCCATCGCGGCCAATGTCCTTGGCAGGTGTGCGAAGATGTTGGGGAAGGTCTTTCCCCAAGTTTTTCTAGACTAGGTTTGTTTGTATCGCGGCCAATGTCCTTGGCAGGTGTGCGAAGATGTTGTACGTTTAGTTCGCGGCCAATGTCCTTGGCAGGTGTGCGAAGACAGTCATAATATCGCGGCCAATGTCCTTGGCAGGTGTGCGAAGATCGTTTCATAGTATCGCGGCCAATGTCCTTGGCAGGTGTGCGAAGATCGTTCAATAAGTGTTACTAGTCTAGCAGTAGGTTCTATCATCCATGTATGTATAGTAAATCATCAAATCCCCATTCCCCCCTGGGAACCCCATGCCTTGGCTTGTGTGAACTCACCTTGGTTTGCTCGGTAAGGTTAGCGTATGTGTTTGTTAATTTGATCAATCCAATCCTATTATGGTTTCAGTACCAGTCAGTTATTTATTCAAGTAGATCACATACTGTTATTACACAAATATAATTAAACTTAGCACGTATAGTCACACGAGTTACAACGAATGTTCCAGTTATACATATATATGACATATTGGCCGATCCTCACTAACCTGGATAGTCCTCTTAAATAAGCATGAAATTTCTAACACACATTTAATTAACACTAACATATAATATCACTATGTTTCATGAACCCAACCAATGTATCCGGCCCAACATGTATATTCACTCACTGTTAAATATTCCCATATTAATTAAAACTTCAGCCCACTAACCAACACCCCTAATACACCTGCAAGCAATAATGACCTCACATGAAATCTCACAATTCTAATTGGACCGAATGTTTTTGAGCTGACAAAATGTTTCATGTGAACTGATATGTATGACTTTTATGAGATGAAAACAAAATAGAATGATATAATTGTTTATGTATAAGTCAATATCAAGCTATCGATTAAAGCATGATATTAATGTGTTCAGATCATATATATTCAGCATGCGTGGAACCCTAGTCATCATTGACTAATGATGGCACTTATCATATTATATCCAATATATTACTACAATCGGCCCACTAAAAGTTTGTTTAATATTTATGTTGTCAGCCATTTATAAACACTAAATTGACACAAACACATGTTTCTGACAAACCATGTGCAACTAAGAATATTATGGCCGACAACCCAAAGTGATTTCTATCCACTTTAATCATGATGTAAACTGTATGAAGTATGCAACCATAATCATCTAGTCAAATGCCTCCTAATCATCACTCTAGTCCAACGATAACAGCAGTTAATCACAAGCCCAATCACATCATGCATATCGAAATCAGAAAATATAAAACATAGTCAGAGAGTTCAGCATTCATTCATCATCATCTCGGTTCCAAAGCAACACATCATATCTCCATACATTACACATATAAACATGCGATCATACAAAACTCAAACAACCGTGATTACTAACCAGGATGAAAGGATCACTAGCTTGATCAGAACGAAAAGCTTTGGATACTCGGAATCGCCGTCGCACAGAGGAAAAGAAAATATCTAGGGTTTTGTATCTGACAACCTAACATGCTAACTAAAATACGTAATAATGTGATGTTGGGCCCTAACTGGGCTTCGGCGGAACTGGGCTCGGCGAAACACAATCTGTTTCGTCGGGTTGGGTCACGGCGAATCACTTGTTTCGTCGGAGTTCGTTCACAAGTTAATAGTTTAAGTGTTTTTCTATTAAGTCTCATGTTATATTATCAATCATAATACGTTTCATTATAACACAACGTGTACAGTTACAAGTCAAACAACTAACAGACATAGTCAACGTGCAATAAATGCGAAAGTGAAAGTGTCGGAAAACCGAGTTGTCACAGTAGCTCCAAACATTCCCTTATCTTTTCTGGTGAAATTTTAATGAAGATATTTCCCCATACATGTGCTGTTAGCTCAGTTTGACTTGAGATTTTGAGAGTTTTTACAAGTTGTTGTATGAGTTCTTGTGGTACCTCTCTGGTCTTTGTAAGAGCTTGAGCTAACGGGCATCTTGTTAGAAATTCAATGAGAATTTGACACTTCATATCATATTCTTCGATGTTATCATTCATTGCTTCATTGTTGCTCTTTAATGGAAGAAATTCGTCTTCAGTGATGAAAGGAACTAAGTGTTTAATTTGAGGTATGTTGATGTTGCCAGCAGCCATTGAGAATTTGGGTTTTGTTTTTGGAAAAGGGTTTTAGGGTTTTGAATTTGAAGGTTGAAGATGAAAGACTCAGTTTTTGAATGAGGTATTTATATGGTGTATCGACATAGATTTTTGAGTGTTTGTCGTGGGTTGTTTGAGTTCAGGGTGATTAATGACACCTTTAAGATGTTTTAATCCTTTAAGGAAACAACCGTTTTTGAAAAACCTTTGATTTATCTCTAATTTAATGTATATCCTTTTAAAGATACTTAGTGACTTCAAAGATTTTGCAGATAAACACTAGTTTTCCAACTTGCACCTTTTCTCTATGTGGGACCTCTTTTTAAAAGGTCCAATCGAAACCCTTTGTGTGTCTCCCCAGATATTTCTCATAATGATATATATATATATCATCAGATTTTTTTTTGAGATGAGAGGGAATAAGTAGAGTTCTGAGATTTTACTTACATTGTAGTCTTGCAGTTCTGAACTTCACACCTTTGTTCTGATATACCAGAGGTATATTGTTTTTTTTTTTTTTTAATATAGCTTGTTCCAGTCCTCAGAAAAAAAAAATTTAGAAAGAAACTTTTTCTTAAAAATTTGGATTTTCACAAATTCAAATAAATCTGATTAAAAGAATTGTTTTTCTGATGATAGGTTAAACTTTCTAGTTTTTCAAAACAAAATATGATTTTCTGATTTGTTATCAGAATTTTCACAGTTTTCTGGTGAATGATCAGTTTTTCTGATTGATCATCAGATTTTGAGTTCTACTAACTTCTGTCAGTATTCATGTGTAATCCACCAGATTTTATCAGTCAAGTTGTGTTAGTTCCCCCTAGATCTATTTACCAAAAAAAATTAAAACAAACCTGTTGAAAGAAAACATAAAACAAACATGTTAAACGAAAACAAAACATAAAACAAACAAAAGTACTCCTCATCCTCCTCTGACACATTGAACATGCACTTCACATATAACCAAAGACTATTTACTCATCCAGTGTGATTCATTGATGGCGTCAAGGTGGCTTCACTAATGTTTTCTTGAAGTACCATCTCAGCTCTTGAATAGAAGCTTCTCACTCCTCCAAAGTCCAGCTGACTAGTGATCACCTTGGTAACAAATCGAGGGTAAATCAGAAAAGGTTGACGTTCGTGGATGTTTTCTTGTATCACAGCATGCACCACTTCCATCATCCTATTCGACAGCTCATTGAAGTGTCCAATTTTCTTGGAAAAGCAGACACTTAGCTGTGTTACCAAAAACTGGAAAGGTGGTATAAAACCAGACTTGCTAATGGCCCTTGACGAGTTGAGTGTGGGATAGCCCATTTCAGTCAAGGTTTGTTGCACATTTGCTTTTTCCGGAAGTTGGATTTCATGATCATCACCCAGTTTGAGGACATTTTTGATTGTTTCTTCCTTTAGAGTAATTTTTACTCCCATGACCTCACTTTCAATCCACATGGAAGTACCACCAAAAATGATTTGAGAGCTCCACCAGAACTCTTGGAGAAGTTCTGGATTTATGGTGACATGTGATGACACAGCAAAGCCTAGAGGACTTCGCATGATCATATTGTACACAAACCTGCAGTCCTCCCATGCAGGTCCTTCCAAGTTGGAACTTAATCTAAGATTGTGAAGTCTGTGAAACGGAAGAGGGAATCGAGTGGCTTTCATCAATTTTGGGAGACCCATTTTTTATAAGGAAAAAAACTGTTGAAAGGCTTTTGAAGAGCTGGTTTTTGTTACAAATGTTCTTTTCAGGTTGTTAATATTTATAGGTGAAAGTGATGTAAACAGCCAACCTTTTTCTCTTCAATTAAGAAGATATCTGTCCCAGTGAATGTAACAGTGAGTGTAACAGTGATTTTGACAGTCTATTAAGCCCCATGTGTGAGTAAGCATTTAATGACTAGGCATCTATTTTCATAGCTCCTAATGATTCTAGTGCCTACGTGTCACATTTAAGTTCCTTATGAAGAAATGACGTTGCATGCAGAAAAATGAAATTCAATAAACTGAAAAGAAAATGAGACGGTTGATTATTACAGCTGTATGGAACTCCATCAGTATACATGTTACTTTTCCCCCTTTTTGTTTTTTTTAAATTAAAAAACAAAACAAAAAAAAAAATACACGAAAATAAGTAATTACAATATGTGGAATGTGCATGAGGATGTATTTTTATAGATTATCCTGATGTTTCAATCATAATTTCTGATTTTATATCAGAACTTCTGGTGCTTTTACTAGATATCCTGATATTTCTTCAGAATATCTGATAAACTATCATTTATTGATAGTTCATCAGATTTTCTTGTGTTCCATCAGATTGATGGATTTTTTATCAGAAACTAGTTGCTTTGTTCTATGAATATCAGAATTTTGATTTTCAACAAGTTGGTCTTCAATTTGTGTTTTTGAGTTTTCTGAGAAATCTTCATCATTTAGATTAACCATGCCTAGTTTGCTGATTAAAAAATTGTGTCTCTTTTCATCAAGAGATTTTGTAAAGATATCAGCAATTAGATTTTCAGTTGGAACAAAATACATTTCAATGTTACCTTTCTCCACATGATCTTTTATGAAGTGGTATCTGACATCTATGTGTTTGGTTCTTGAGTGATGAATAGGATTTTCAATTATTGCAATGGCACTCTTTGAGTCACATAGAATTGGAATTCTTGTCAGAGTTACTCCATAATCTTTCAGTTGAGTTTGCATCCACAACACTTGTGAACAGCAACTTGCTGCTGCTACATATTCTGATTCTGTTGTTGATGTGGCAACACAGTTTTGTTTCTTGCTCGCCCAACATACCAATTTTTCTCCCAAAAGTTGACAGGCACCTGATGTGCTTTTCCTGTCAATTTTGCACCCTGCTTAATCTGCATCTGTGTATGCAATTAATTCAAGGTTTATATCCTTTGGATACCAGAGACCAATTTCTGATGTGCCTTTGAGATATTTAAAAACCCTTTTTACAGCTTTCAGATGGGATTCTTTAGGATCACATTGATATCTGGCCAGAAAACATGTTGCAAACATGAAATCTGGTTTGCTTGCAGTTAAATAAAGCAGTGATCCTATCATCCCTCTATAGGTTTTAATATCAACACTTATACCATTTTTATCAGAATCTAACTTGTTCCCTGTTGCCATGGGAGTTTTTGAAAAAGAGCAGTTTTCAAGTGAGTATTTTTGTAGAATTGTTTTCACATATTTTGATTGACTCAAAAATATTCCATCAATTCTTTATTTTACTTGTAACCCTAAGAAAAAGGTTAACTCACCCATCATACTCATTTCAATGTGGCTGGTCATCAATTATTGAAATTTGTCACAAAATTTTTCATTTGTTGATCCAAATATAATGTCATCAACATATATCTAGACCAGCAAAGTGTGACCTTTGTGTGTTTTGAGAAAAAGAGTGGTGTCAATAGTTCCTTTGGTAAACCCAGAATTGAGTAAGAAGTTTGATAAAGTTTCATACCAGGCTCTAGGAGCTTGTTTCAACCCATACAAGGCTTTGTTTAATCTATAAACATGATATTGAAATTTTGGATCAACAAAGCCTTCTGGTTGATGCACATAAACTTCTTCCTCAATTTTACCATTCAGAAAAGCTGATTTTACATCCATTTGATAAACTTTGAAGTCCTTAGATGCCGCATAAGAAAGAAAAATTCTTACAACTTCTAATCTAGCTACTGGTGCAAAGGTTTCGTCATAATCAATCCCTTCTTGTTGACAGTAACCCTTGACCACTAACCTTGCTTTGTTCCTGGTGATTATGCCGTTCTCATCAGATTTGTTTCTGAACACCCATTTTGAGCCTATGACAGATTTGTCATTTGGCTTGGGTACCAGATCCCATACCTTGTTCCTTTCAAATTGATCAAGCTCTTCTTGCATGGCTTGAATCCAGTCTGGGTCATTTAGAGCTTCCGTGACAGATTTGGGTTCTATCTTGCTTAAGAACCCAGAGAATGCACACTCATGTGCAGTGGCAGATCTTGTTCTGACACCATCTGCAGGATTGCCTATGATGTCTTAACTTGTTGTGAAATGTTTGTTGGTTCTGATAGATTTGAAGTTTCCCCCTGATCAGGTGCTACATTTGTCTGAAAAGTATCAGAAATCTGGATTTCTGATGTACTACATACTTGATCTGCAGGGTTAGAACATGAATAATCTTTTGATTTATTTTTGTAGGCATTATCATGTTCTAGGAAATCTTCATTTAATATTTCAAAGAGATGTTCATAATTTTCTTGTTTGTCAGAAAAATTTATTTCTTTTATGTACTCATCAGAAACCTCTGTTTCTGATGAGTCATCGAATGAGACATACAAACTTTCTCTGATGGTCCTGGTGTTGAGAATAAAAACTCTGTATGCTTTTGAGGATAAAGAGTAACCAAGAAAAATGCCTTTTTCTGCTTTTCTGTCAAATTTTTCAAGGCTTTCAAACTCATTAAAAACAAAACATCTACAACCAAATGTATGTAAAAATTTTATACTTGGTATTCATCCATTTATAATGTTGTAAGGTGTTTTGTTGTGCCTTTTGTTGATTATGGATATGTTTTGTGTAAAACATGCATTTGTTATAGCTTCTGCACAAAAGTGAGTGGGCAATTTAGCATAAGCAAGCATGGTTCTGGCAGCTTCTACCAAGGTCCTATTCCTTCTTTCAACCACACCATTCTGTTGGGGTGTTCTTGGAGCAGAAAAATCATGAGAAATTCCTTTACTTACTAAGAAATTCTCAATTTTTGCATTTTTAAATTCTGTTCCATTGTCTGATCTGATCCTTCTCACTGTTAGTTTTAACAGATTTTCAATTTTCTTAACAAAATTAATGATTAGATCAGGAGTTTCACTTTTCTTTCTCAAAAATTCTACCCATGTGTACCTGGAGAAGTCATCCACTATTATGGGCCCACACAAATCCATGTGTAAAAGTTCCAAATTTTGTGAAATAGAAGACTCAGAAATTGATTTGTGTGAGCTTCTTTTGGATTTTCCCATTTCACATGCTTCACAAATTTTATCCTTCTTTGAGGATATCAAAGGTAATCCTTTTACCAGACCTTTGCTTGCTAATATGCTTAGGTTTTTGAAATTTAAATGAGCAAGCCTTTTGTGCCATAACCAACTACTACCTTTGTTATGTTTTGAAAATAAACATAGTTTTGGATGTTCACTTTCTTCTTTGAAGTCAAAATAGTAGATTGATTTTCTTATCCTTTTCCCACTTAAATAAATTTTGTTATCATCTATACCTATTAACAAGCATTTTTCTGGTAAAAAGGTTACCTGAAAACCTTTATCATAGAATTGACCACAACTCAGCAAATTATACTTTAAGCCTTCAACATAGGCTACTTTCTCTATGGTCAAACATCCATATTTTATGCAACCATATCCCATGATCCTCCCTTTTACTCCATTTCCAAAATTTACCATTCTACCCAGCTTTGAAACAAAGTTGCTGAGTAAGCTCCTGTCCCCAGTCATGTGCTTGGAGCTTCCTGAGTCGCAGTACTAGATCTGCTGCACATGATGGTCCTGAAATGAAATGATTAGAGGGTTTTTGGTACCCCAGGCATGCTTGGGTACTATTTCTGATGAAATTTGAAACATTTTATTTTTATTTCTTCTTGGTTTTGCGTTAGAAACTCTGTTATATGCTGAGCCATTAACAGATTTTACATTTTTCTTTTGAAGATGGTGTTGGACAAGCTTCAGTATGTCAACACACATATAAGAGTTATCAGAATTTTCTGATAGTTCCTCTTGTGATGGAATGATTGGATAATTTTGAAAAGATGAGTGAACTGCTTCTGGAGTTTTTACAGATTCTTGACTGCATTCACTCTTGTTTGTTTTGAAGTTTGGTTTGTCAAAAGAATATTCAGAACAGATTGATTTGCAAGATTCATATTCAGATTCTGATACTAAATTTTCAGAAATCTGATGAGTTGCTTTTACAAAGATAGTGGGTTTATTTCTATTTGATCTTGTAGTACTTGTATAGCCTAAACCCTCTACTTTGTTCTTTGGTGTGGACTCAATAAAATTTATGAATTCTTTAGCCTGTTGAAAACCTCTTACGTTGATTTCTTTGTCATTGAGTTTCTTGTAAAGATCTTTTCTTTCATTTTCATAAAACTCAATTTTTGCTCTTTGATCTAAACTGTCCTCTATAAGATGTTGGTTTTCAAGAATGATTTTATTCAAAGTCCTTTGCAACTCATCAGATTTTCTAATATTTGATTGATGTTTTTCTTGCAGATTTAGAAAATCTGACATGAGCTTGTTTAGTTTGTGTTCAAGATCAAGATTGTCTAAATTTACCTTTTGTTCTGAAGTTTCTGGTAGTCCTTCAGAGAGTGCCATGAGGCAAAAAATTTCCAATTCTTCTTCTTCCAGCAATTAAGCTTACTTGTTGCTGCTTCTTTGCTTCTTCAAGCTTTTTCTCATAATAGGCAACATCCTTTAGCTTTTTGGTCTTGCATTCTGATGCATAATGACCTCTTTGCTTGCACTTGTAACACACAACTTCAGCCTTCCCTTTATCCTTAGATCTAAACTCTTCTTTAGATCTTCCATCCATCCTTCCTTTGTCACTCCTCTGGTATCTCTGGTTACTTCCCCTCAACCTCTGCTCAAATTTTTTGGTGAGCAGTGCTATTGCTTCAGCAAAAGCTGAAAAGTCTGATGATGCATCAGAAGTTTCAAGATTTTGACTGTTTGATGGTTGTGGATCATTTGTTGTTGTTGATCTTTGTGAGTTTGAGATTAGACCTAAAGATCCCCCTCTTTGAATGGTTTCTTCAAATATTTCTTCCTCTCTGGGGATCAAGATGCTGTATAAGTCATGAAGACTCATGTTTCCTAGTTCTAAGGTTGATGATAAAGTCATAGTTAGACTTCTCCATTCTCTAGGAAGGGCATCAAGAAATTTTATGTTTCTTTCATCGTTTGATTTTGTTATACCAAATTTCTTTAGCTCGTTTAAAAGTTTTGTAAATCTTTGATATGTATCATTTAACCTTTCATTTGGCAAACTTTTAAACCTTTCATAAGATGAGACACTATTTGTTCTCTTGTTTCTTCTCATCCTTTCTCCTCCTTCACAAAGATTTTCCAACTGATCCCATATTTCCTTAGCTGATGCAGATGCATCAACTTATGAAAATATGTCATTGGGGATGGCCATAATTAAAGTGACTTTGCCCTTTCATCCCCAGCCACCAGGTCCTTGTCTTCCGCACTCCAGTTTATTTCACTTTTGGGAGAGTGGGAGGCAGGGATTGCTGGTGATTGGTCAGTTGCTGGAATAGCAGGTATATCAGTCATTGGTGTATGTGGACCCCTTTCAATGGATTGAAACAGAGCTCGGTCATGACCATTAAGGAAATTGACCATCCTGATTTTCCACTGGGGGTATTCCTCTCTGACCAGAGTCGGAGGTTTAGACATAGAACCAATGTTAAAAGCATTATTCAGGATTGAAAGTTGGCCATATTTAGAGAAAAGAAGATAAGCGATTGATTGTTTGAAAATAGTTTATTCAATCTGCTCTGATACCAATTGTTAGACCCAGTTCAGGCTAAAAACAACTTCTTTTCACGTAATATGGCAAGTGATTTAAGTAGATGTGAAAAAGATGTGCGGAAATGGAAATCAGACTTTCAAGAAACAAGACCTACATAATTATCAAGTTTACATGACTTTGAAACAAAAATGGTTTACAAGGTGATTGTAAGATTATTATCTAATACAAACGAATCTTGAATTCTGTGGGGGGGAGAGCAATGGAGTTTAGATGTATGTGTGAATGCTAAGCTTGAAACTCACTTTGCTTCTCCTGGTTTAGCCTTCTATTTATAGACGGCTTGGTGTATGAATAAACAATAGTTTATTCATACAATAATTCCTGCAAAAAGTAGCCAATTGACATATTCATTGATTCCAACGTTCAAGTTGCCTTTTTCATCATGATATCATTAAATGTCAACTTGCTTCGGTAAGTGTGGCAGGACAGAGCCAATTTCAGACAAGTGGGTTATTTCATCAGAAATTCTGATAAACCACTTCATCAGAAATTCTGATGAACAAATCATCAGAAAATCCTTGATGATCAGAATCGTCAGATACTGATGATATTTCATCAGAAATATCATCAGATCCATCAGAAATGACCTCTTCTGATAATCCAACTCAGCTCTTGATCAACTTGTGATTCTTTCAAGTAGATGCTATGTATTCCGGTTGTCCCATCTGATCTTCTTTTTCTAATTCGTGATCTTCAGGACTGTGATCTCTTCATAGATC
Source organism: Helianthus tuberosus (assembly GCA_030545235.1). NCBI lineage: Eukaryota > Viridiplantae > Streptophyta > Magnoliopsida > Asterales > Asteraceae > Helianthus > Helianthus tuberosus. The sequence continues at coordinate 30,532,955 of CM060415.1, read as the reverse complement.
CAGTTAATTGTGTTTTTCTTCAATACTTACAAATAAAGTTTCCTAACACAACACCTATGCTATTTTAGCATTATCTTTCTTAGTGCTTGTTTGGGTTAGCTTATTAGCAACTTATAACTTATTGACTTATAAAAGTCAATAAGTTGTTTTTATGGTGTTTGGATTAGATTTAAGATTTTTTGTGTGTTGAAAAGTTGTTTTTGAGAAGTTAGGCCATCCGTAGTCATAAAGCCCCTTTGTGGGCGTTATGCGACACGTGTCGTGACACGTCACACAGGGGCTTTATGGGGCGTTATGTCACTAGAGCCCGTAGTCATAAAGCCCCTACCCATAATTACCTAATTATTGATTTTTAATTTTATTAATTATTTATAAAAAACCTTAACTAATATTGATTGGTCCATTTTTGAAAAGAAACCTCCATACTGACGCCATATCCATAGCGCTGCACCCTTTTTTTGCCCCATAATGCCGCCGGTCATGGTGTTCGGGGCGTTGGGGTGCTATTGTAGAAAAAAGCCCAATCATCATGCCCCACTACAGATACTCTTAGTATTTGTAACTTATAACTTATATAAGTTAATAAGTCCTTTTTAAGAAGGAATCCCAAACACCCCCTATTATGTGTATCTTCGTTTGTTTACATCATTTCTCATAGTCCAATTGCTTCAAGTATGGTCTTGATGCGAATAACCAATGTCGTATAGTTTGTTGATTTCAAAATAGAATGTCGGTAACACCAACACGACAAGGATCCTATTTCCTTTTGTGTTACCTATGATTTTATTTGGACTACTTCTAGATGTTTCTTACGACATGGTTTCTTTATAATGATCTTAACTTATGAAGACTTTGATTCTGAACCACATATCATTCTATTTCTAAACTATAACGATCAATACATAATTCCAAAGTAGATTAAAGGAACAAACCTGGAATATCAAACTTGTATTGAATTTTGATTCCTTGATCTCAATTTCGACTTAACACCTTTTCAGCTTTAGTTATTACTTATCTTCAATCACCGCCCGATCAATATATCCCATTTGCCTATTAAACTTATGTTTCTTCGTTGACGCTACCAGGAACGAACTCGTAGTATACGATCTTAGTTTTCAACACTGATTCTGTAAATGCGCTTCAGGATGATAAATGCGGGAAACGGCTTCTCGAAGAGTTGTTGAAGATTTGCAGATCCCGCATTTATCAAGGGGGAGTTTGTAAGTACACCAAAGTTTGATAAATGTTGGATACTGCTGAAGTTTCAACATTGAAGGACTAATCTTGCAATTATGTGAAAGTGTCTCATGAGAACTTGTTCATTTATGTCTCATCAGAACATGTAGTTTATATGGTGAGACCTTAGTGGTGAGAACTTGTGGTTTTATATGGTGAGACCTTAGTGTGAGAACTTGTGGTTTTGATTGGTGACACCTTAGTGTGAGAACTTGTGGTTTTATATGGTGAGACCTTAGTGTGAGAACTTGTGGTTTTATATGGTGAGAACTTAGTGTGCGATCTTGTATTTCTAAATAGTGGTGAGTACTTATTTGTTAAGTACTGAGGGTTTCATTGTATAGTAAGGTGTGAACTTATGATTGTATTTAAGCTTGGTGATGTATGAAGAACACACCATTCAATGAAACAGCGAAATTTTTGGAGATAACTTCTTGTGTAAACAAACCCTAGCTTAGTGTTCATTATTCAATCTGTGTGATTGTTGATTGTGCATACTTTGTATATTCACGATTCTCTCATCTTCTACACCTTCTGTACGAGCTCTACGTTGCGGTACGAGGCACGCGGCTTCCGCACATCGCGTGTGTGTTCGATCGGTCCCGTTCGTGTGTTCGTTGAAGGAAGACGACCTTACAGATTCAACACACATGCATACCAAACTTGATTGTGCCTTCGAATTCCTTAAAACCAAATCATTCTCTTCAAGAGCATGTGGCTATGATACCATTCTTGGGTTACGATGGCGCCTATTCAAAACTCTCATAAAGACAACACGCGATTTGGTGGTTATCAAGTTTTGGTTTTGAACACTATACCCTATACTAAGGATGAGCAATCGGTACTGGGTACGTACTGAAAAACACCGGTACCGAACCATAGCGTACCATCTAGTTTCGTATCAATTCGATACCCATTTTGATGGTACGGTATTTTACCCACTTTTTGTATTTGATTATTGTACCGTATAAGTACCGGTACCGTACCGTACCGAGCACTTTCGGTATTGGTATGGTTACAAATTATTGGCAAATTTTATGATCAATATTTTCGGTACCAGTATGATATATACGGGTTTACCCCTACCCTATACTTCATTTCCATACTAAATTACATATAACCTAGTTTCTACTAACTATATTACAAACCTTTAACTTTGTCTTTGTGACACCCGGCTCTTAGGCCGTACCGTACAATAGTAATCTGTGAAGTGAACATGTAAATTGGCTGTTTGTGACTAATTATGATGTTAATACATGATATTTGATGTGTTGGTAAATTTAGATGTATATAAAAATTATGTTGGCCACAATAAAACTAACGCTTATCGCGTAACGATTAAAATGCGAAACGAACGTCGGTGACCACCCGATCAGTGTTAAAATCCTTAAAATAGTCTGTTATGATTAGAATAATAATTTTAATCATATCCGTGTGGAAAAATAATCCAAAATACCGTCAACGCAGCCAGTCAAGGAAACTGGTAATTAATCAGTAATAATTTTTATATAATGATAAAAATAATTTAAAATGCACTAAAATGGGATTAAAATGCTAGATAAAATACCCGGTATTCAGTAAAATACATGTTTTAACTCAAATTTACATATAATATATATATATGTATATATATATGTATATATAATTTGTGTGAGAGGGACATGTGGGGCGGCAATGTGGGCTGCCCACATTCTCTAGAAAATTGCATTTGGACACTTGTCCATGCTAGAGATCTTGAGTGATGATTAAGGCTTCCATATTTCCCATACAAACTCACTAATCCATGAAAACACAATTCAAAAACTTCTCTCTTTCTCCTCTTGAACACTTACGGCCGAACACCCCATAACACACCCACATTTCATTTTCAAAATCAAATCATGAAGAATCAAGGGCCTTACATGGTGTTTTCAAGCTCATAAGAAGGTTTGGAGGTGATTTCAAGTAGATTCAAGCAAGAACAAGACCCTAAATCATCATCTTTATAAAAAACCCACTAAAAATGTTGAAGGTATAAAATATTTTCTTTAAATATTGTTCTTGAAAAATAGTAACAAAGAAGATAATGAAAGTTTCTCTTGATTCTTGAATCTAAACATTAACTTGAAACTAACAAACAAATGAGTTTTGAACAAAATAAAAATGGGTGTGTTCATGTGTGTGTATATGGCCGATTGTGTGTGTATGTATGTGTATAAGTTGTATTTTGATTTTTAATGAAAAGTTCTAGATTTGTTTGATTTCTTGAAAAATATGAAGATTGAAGGAATTTTTGGTTATCATGCAAGAAGGTTATAAAATGATTAGTGATTTGAAAGTAATATATTGAAAAGTAAAATTTTGGGAGTATGTGTGTGTATATGTAATTCGTATATATATATATGTATATATGTATGCATGCATGTAAAAGTTGTATAATCTTAAATGTGAAAGATCTAAGTATGAATGGACATGAATGATTGAAGGATAAAAGTTTTATGTGTAATATTTGAAAGAATAAGATGTTAGTGAAGTTTTGATGCATTTAAGATCATGATGGATGCTGTTGTTATGTTATGGGTATACTGGATGCATATACTTAGACATGCATGATGATATGTGATCTTAAAAAGATAATTTGAGCATGATTTAGTAAAAATAAGTTATGAGCAGATTATAAACAGTAAAATGAAGTTATTTAAAAGTGTTTAGTGACTTATAACTTTGTCATAATGTTTGCTAGCTTTGCATGTTGTACTTCATGCATTAAGGGTTGTAAAATAGGTGAAATCGCATGATTTATGTGACTTACACAAAAACTGCACTAATCTGATTATAACCACTATTTTAATCTGTAAATAACATGTATTGTGTTAAAATATCGAGTCGTTTCGAGTTGGGATGATTATAGTAACGTTTAACGCAAAACTATGCGTTAAAACGGTTAAAAATCGGCTTTTTGAGTGATTTTTACAAAACTGATTTAGATCAGTAAGTAAACTGATATTTTTAGTTTAAAAGTGATTATTTTAACTAATTTTAAGTTTACTTGGTGTTTGGTTGGTCATACGTGACTTCCGACGCCCGAAAACGTTACCGGATCGCTAAAATACGCATTTTTCAATGTACACTATTATGGGTAAAATTTTGGGTAAACCTTATGTGTTAAAATGTGTTATGTGATTTAAACATGAGAATGTGAAAGTATGTTAAGTTTTTAACATGATTTTGGAAATTTAGATTATGCATGTATATTTGTACGTTTTGTGCGGTAGAAACGGTAAAAATCGCGTTAAATGAGTAACTTGTTTGTCGAGCATGAAATTTGATACATATGAGATATTTTATGTATAATTGCTTTAAAAATTACAAAATAGATAAGTTAACAAGATTTCGTGTGTTTCGATGATAAATTATGTGAACGTTTATCTATATATATTACGACACGCAAATCGTAGATATATTGCGTATAAACGGGAGTGTTAATGGATTTACACAATAATGGTCACCAATAAAATCGTTCAAGTCGCAAAATCATAAAAATATATATATATGGACTCATATATATATTAACGTGCAAACATAATAAAAAATAATAAGTTTTGGAGAAAATCTCAAAGTTATGTGACAATTCTAAGAAAAACAGAGAAACTTAGGATTTTTGTGATGGTTATTGATTTAAAAATCGTTCCTATATATATTAGGACGTGTAGAAATCAATCTATGGGATTGCACTATTTAAAATATGCACCCAAAGGTAAGTGTCACTAAACCCCTCTTTCTACTGCTTTATATATATTTTGGGGGTAGAACACGCCAATAAAAAGGTTTAATAATGTTTTTGGAATAAAACATATCTTTTTGATATAAATTATATATTTTCGTTGAAAATATATGGATTTGTGAAAATATATGTTTCGGGGATGAAACGGTTTTTGTTGAATATATTTGTTTCGGGATGAAACGGGATTGGTACGGTGTTTCGAGGCGAAACAAACCGTAAAGTTGGGGTGGATGTCGGCCTGGTCCCAGGGAAGGGGATCCAAGGGGTTCATACAACTTCGTGTATTAAATTGTCATATTAGCAGGATATATATATTGTACGTGAGGCAGACATCATATTGGTCTCGAGTGGACCCTGCGCCCATGATGTCGTTTAATCAGCTAAGTATTGCACGCGAGGAATTGTTGGTAGATCCATTGGGTTGACAAGCCCGTTGTGACCGGTCGCTCCGAGTCAAGTCAAACGACGAATTGATATTCTTATTATTGTCTAGCTTTGATTATCCATGCATGGTTAATATATAGTTCGTATTGTCTAGCTAACATACGAGTCTGAAAATTGACGCAATAATTTAATATACAAAACCTGGGTAAGAGTGTTATTGTCTGGTTGTTGAACCGCGACGGAAGACCTATGGATTTTATTAAGGAGGTAAAAATGGACTTTCTAACAATTATATGGATGTTTTTAAATAAACACATAATCAGAAAGTTTTCCTTTGGAATGAATTGTTTGTATGTGAATATGTGAACTCACATTCCTTTGTGTTGAGTCTTGATTTCAACGTTTTCTACACGTACTTGAGTTCGGCTTCAAGAATCATGGCGTATCTTGTGTATGATGATGCATGTTGTTTTGTTTGAAAATGTTGGACAACTTTTAAAATTTTTGGGACGTTTGTAATAAGATCCGTGAGGATCAAGACAACTTTACTTTTGTGGTTGTGTCATGGTTTTAAAAATGTAATGTTTAAATACTTTATGTTTTAAAACAAGTCAATATGTCCAACAAATAAATGCATCGTTCCACACGGTATAAATGGGCACTAAATTCCGTCACCACTACGTTTAATATTTCGCTGCGACGTTTCGGGGTGTGACAGTCTTCACTTGTTGATCGCGATTATATTCACATTTGCTCCTTCCTTAGAAAAATAAATCACTAACACTAGTGGCGGAGCTTGAACGGAAATTTAGTGAGAGCCGAACTCTCAAAATTCAAATGAGCGAGAATTGGACTCTTAAAAATACTACCGAACAAAATGGAATTAAAGTTAAATTTGTTATGTTTAACTTTTTTTTTGGAATTTATCTTATTAAACTAAAAAAATAAACTTGTTTTAGAATGCAATGATGCATTTCATTGAGTCAAAAATGAGTATAATAACTAATAAGATCATTTGTCTTATTCATTCAGGGGATACTGTGTCGATCAAATTGTATATATAAGATATTATAAACAAAATTGAAATTAGTTGTATAATACAATTATTTTCTCATAATTACATAGATAATAGATATTTAATACTTTATTTATATGAAGATTGTATCATAATTGCATATATAATACATTATTTATAAAAATATATTATTATTATTTAGGTCACTTGTCAGAGAAACGGTTTAGTTTTTATAATTCAATAATTCAAGTGCTTTATAATTTATATTATCTATTTCATAATTCGTGTTTATGATTGTTGCATGTTTAAAGGAAGGGCAAAGGAAGGGCAAAGGAAGGGCGTGTAACACAGCAACAGTACGCATAACAGTCGAAAGAAAATTAACAATGTCTTTAGTAAACATTCTACATATGAATATTGGCGATGGAGAATCAAGCTATGCCAACAACTCCATGGTTCAGGTTTAAGTGATCATACCATAAACTTTTGCATATATTTAACTGCTTATTTGTCCTTATTTTATCTTCAGGAAACAACCATATGCCATTCCTAAATCATTTAATTAAAGGTTTAACGAATCATGATGTCATCGACGAGTGTTTCACGGTTCCAGATTTAGGATGCTCGTCTGGCAAAAATACGCTATTGGTTGCGTCTAATATTATTAATATAGTGCACGAGGTGTGTCAAGAAAATTATCGTAAAGTACCACAGTTTCAAATTTATTTAGATGACCTATTCGGAAATGATTTGAATAATGTTTTCAAAGTGTTACCTGACTTTTATGCAAAGCTTAAGGATAAAGGAGAAAGTTTTGGCCCTTGTTTTGTTCGGCTGTTCCAGGTTCTTTCTATGAGAGACTTTTTCCTGACTGATGACATGGGTAGCTCAAGCTTAATAAACTGGCTAAAAGTGCAATATAGCTTAAAGGGTTAAAGGGTAAAAGGGTTCGGAAGACGACCAGCTGTAGTGAACAACAAAAAGCATGAAAAAGTGTCACGTCACATCACATTTCGTGTGACTTCTCCAACTCAGCCGCAAAAGAGCACGTGGGAAGTCACACTCTTTTAGGCGCAAGTCCGAAGCCTTCAACCTACCAAAAAGGGCAACCCTCTCATTGCAATCTCGGATCACTAATCAAATGTTTCGTCATATGGTTGATACATTCTTTATAAATGATAACACTTGTTTATTCAGCCAGACTTTCCTAGAAATCTCATTCTCTCACTCTAGAACTTGTGCTCTACTTGTTCTATTCTTCACTTACTTCAACCCTATCACATTGCATGCAAACATTCTGGGTTGAATCTCTTTCAATCCAGAATCCAAAGAAATCAATAGTAAGTGATCCGACCCTACGTATTGCAAACGTCGGGGGACCCCGCGACCTGCGTTAGGCTAATCAGGACTCTTGAACCCTTTTGTCTAACCAGTTTAACCACTATTCTTGGTCTTACATTTGTTGTAGCAATAAGTTGGTACCCACCGTGGGGCTACGCCACTAAGTTTATCTTGAAAGACCAGTAATGTAGCTCCAACTTCGTCAAGTCTGTCATGTCTGAAAGCGAATCCCCAGGTGAGGTGAACCAAGTACCTCGTACTTCGACACCTAGTGCTAGCCAAACTCCACCGGCTATACCCACCTCATTTTATACTCTGGGAAGTACTCTAATGCGAGCCATGTTCCCTGAGTTCTCTTCCTTTCAAACACCAACCTCATCTCGTTCAGGGGTTCCTTCCCCTCAAATCGGTGCAACGAGTAAACCAACACGTATTGATTTGACACTCGATGGGGTAGCAAGCAACTTCCTACATTTGAGATCTCTTCTCAACCAGTATGTGAGCCAAGAAAGAGAAAAAGGAGTAAGAATCAGGCTAGATTATGATGAGCCTGAGCCCTCGTTGTCACCAGGGCCACCCCTACCTCCTTTTGGTAGCTCATAACCTGCCATATCCTGGAATGAAGCTGGTTCTAGTCATCTTCCACCAAATCCAAGTCCATATGCCATTGCAAGACTAGATCCAATGGTTTTCCCTTTGTTTACCTCTCAATCGGTTGCAACTGGTGCACCATTAGGACATGAGATAACTTTAGATCAGCTATTGAAGTCACCAGCTTCAAGCCTTCCTCCTCATGTGTCCACAACATGGGAGCAAGCCTTATCTATTCCTCTGTTGGCTCGAAGTGCTGCCATGAGTACCCCCATGGGAATAAACTACATGGCTACACCTGAAATCCTTCAAGGCTTTAACCTGATTCCACATATGATGGCTCAAATGATGGCACATTTTCCTTTGCAACACTTTATCAACCAAGTGTTGACTACTCAAGGAAATACAAGCAATAATCCGGCCTTAAGAGCAGAAAAAGATCTTGCCAAACCTTACAAGCCTAGTAATTTGTCTTGTTTTTTCCAACAAATTGCCAACTATGATTTTCAAACCCGGATTAAGATGCCATCCCACATAAGAATGTATGATGGAACCGAAGATCCTGAAGACCACCTCCAAATCTTTTCCGGGGCTACAATGATTGAAAAGTGGTCTAATACCTAGTGTTGTAATATGTTCATGCAAACCCTTATGGGGTCTGCCCGGATATGGTTCAATGACCTACCCGAAAGAAGCATTCAAACCTTTGACGACCTGACCAGAGGTTTCTTGGACAATTTTTCACAACAACGGAGGTACGTCAAGGATGCAATGTTGATTTTCCAAATCAAGCAAAGAGATGATGAAAGTCTTAGAGATTTCATCAAAAGATACAAGAAGGGTTAACCTACGTCGGTGCTGATGAAAAAATGAGGGTTGCAGACTTTATGAACGTTATCACCTCCAAGTACCTCACTATAGACTTCAATAAGTGCCGGCCAAAACCCTTGAAGAAGCCCTCGAAAGGGCACTCGTGGAGAGGAAGCCGTTGATATCAAAGAACAAAGAAAAATGGGTCCCAATTGGAAGACACTACGCCAAAAATAGGGATACAGCCACACATTAAAAGTGTGACTATATGTCTTTCGCCACACATATTTTTTTCAGGTCAAGTGTGACCAAAGCTCGAGTCATCATAGGTATCATACAGCCACACACACTTTTTAGTGGCCGTATAACTTAAAAGTGTGGCTAAATGGTACCAACATTTTTGACTAAAATCTAGCATTTTCTCCATTATGTGTGGCTAAAGGATAGCAATGGCCACATGTATTTGCTTTAATTGTGATCGTTACTATTATATAGTCACATGAATTACCAAAAATGTTTGTTTTAGCGACATCAATTAAAAAAAGGTGTGGCAAAAATGGTTATTGTAATCAAGAATTTTGTCCATTAAGTGTGGCTAAAGGGTAGCAACGGCAACATGAATAACTGTAAGTGTGGTCGTTTCTATTAGATAGTCACATGAACTTACTGGAAGTGTGGCTAATAATTATTTATAGCCACACGGAGTTTTGTAATTTTAAGTGTGGCTATTGTCTAACCTTTGGTCACACATACGTTTTTTTCCTATGACTTTTTCTATCATTCTGTCACGCAAACAAGAAACAAAGTGACTATGGTGTGGCTAATGGTTGTTTATAGCACACCAAATTTTGTAATTTTAAGTATGACTAAAGATTCGCAACAGTCACATGAATTTATTACTGTAAGTGTGGCCAAAAACTATTTTTGGACACAATATTTTTAGTAATTTTAATTGTGGCTATTATCTAACCTTTGGTCACACATTTTTTTCTCATGACATTTACTACCATTTCGTCACACAAAAGGAAAAACTCATGATGGTGTGACATATCTTTATGTAAAGCCGCATTTAAATTTTAAGTGTGGCCTTTGTCTAACCTTTGGTCACACATTTTTTTCCTACGACGTTTTCTATCATTATGCCACAAAAACAAAGTGACTATGATATGGCTAATGGTTATTTACAGTCACAAGAAATTTTGTAATTTTAAATATGACTAAAGAGCAGCATAGGTCACATTAATTTACTGTAAGTGTGACTATTTCCATTATATAGTAACACAAAATATTTATTTTTAAATGTGACTAAAGAGTAGCAACAGTCACATTAATTTACTGTAAGTGTGACCGATTCTATTATATACTCACATGAATTGTAAGTGTAAGCGTGGCTATTATCTAACCTTTGGTCACACATATTTTTTCCCGTAACATTTCCTATCATTTCGTCACACAAAAAAGTCACCATGGTGTGACAGATCTTTATGTAAAGCCACATGTAAATTTTAAATGTGGCTATTATCTAACTTTGGTCACACATATTGTTCTATGTGATCATTTTCATGTAATTGCCTATTTTATTTACATTTTTTTGTAAAATAAAAACTACAGTAAACATCAACAAATTTAGAAAATCTAAAACCAAATGATATTAACCAAAAATCCATGTGTAAGTTTTTAATTGAAATACTAAAGACACATTTCTAACCGAAACCTATCTACAAAAGTTGCAAACGAAAATGACTACACAAACTAGGAACTATTTCTAGGTGGTTTTCTTCAAGTCAATATACTCTCTGCTTTAGGACTATAATTTGGATCCATGAGCTGTTGGGAAGAATTGCTATAGTAAGTGTATCCTGAAAAAAACATCATAGCAAACTGTAAGAGCAATATAAAGAATTATTTCCTTTTGGGGATTTTGGGTCTAAAGAGATACCCAGATAGAAGTGTTCCATTCATCGTTCCAAAGACGATATATATGCATACACCACCATATATAACGAACAACGGATAAGCACCAGCGTTGAGCATATACACCCACCCACTTTTACCATACAAAATGAAAAAGCTGATAATAAAAGCAATGAATGTACACATTACAGATAGTTGACCAGCCACCCATAATAGAAATAAAACTTGCACGTCTTGGTGTTGATCGGAAAGGATGATGAATAGGAAAATGAAGATTGAAGTCGTAGCGAGGATAAACAACCCAATATCAAGTAGTACGAACTGATTGAAATAGTTATTGTGCAGGAACATAGGGAATCCAGTGTTTTGATCAAACCCACGAGGAATTTGAAAAACTACTAAAAATGATAGGATTAATGGATTTTAATCCCAACTATTAGCTGTTGGCCAACAACGGTCCCAACTTCAAAAATAACCAGTGGTGGTCCTACCTTTTCATATATTGTAAACTAATAGACCTTTACTAAACCAAAAAGAATAAGGGGACAAAAAGAAATTAAGATTATGTTAGTAAAGGTCCATTTGTTTGCAATATGTGAAAAGGTGGGACCATCACTGGTTATTTTTAAAGTTGAGACCGTTGCTAGCCAACGGCTAATAGTTTGGATTATTAAAATCCATTATTCTTATATTCTAGCCATGTGCACTCTTTGTGGAACCTAGAAAGCACATTCCACCACTATCTTATAACATTTTAATTTCACTATTACTATTTTTTTTTCAAATTGACTAATTAACATAATGCCCCATAAACTTTAATAAACTTGCAATTTTCATCCTCCTTTTGTGCTCACAGGCAGCTTAATGATATTGAAAGAATGAGTGCAAGATAGATAAGAGAGTTGATGTAACTTACATGATTCTAATGGCGAAACCGAAACTGGTGGCGATGCTGCAAACTTTTGAACCTCCTTTACTTGATCAACGCGCGAGCCATAGGACACAACTGGTAGAGGAGGAAGAACTCGAGGCATTTCTAACACTTCATACTTTGGTGGAGGACATTTAGAATGATGATGTGGCACATGCTTACGTGGCGGCCGAGGCAAGACTTTAAAGCCGCCACAAGAATGGTCCACTAAAGGTGGTGGGGCATTTGGAAGAGGTGGTAAAGACGGGTCAGGCCCGTTTTGGGGGGGCTGGTAAAGAAAACACACATTTAGAACAAGGTGACAAGGGTGGTGCGTGCTGAGGTGGCAAAAACGCAGGCGGGGGGAAGGTAGGTGGCCCCCGCAAAATCAGGAGATGGAGCAGGAGAAGGGGTAGGGGCATCAAGGGTATGATACAGATAAGAAGATAGACTGATTTCCTTAACTTTACCAAAAAACCGAGTTATCTAGTCCAAGATTTGTTGCAGAGGGGAATCCTGTTATTGTTTGAGCTAGTTGCTTCAATCTTAGAGGCACAAGGTTGCCTAAATCTGACACGATTGATGCTTGAACAGTAATTGGCGCGTCTGTTGTTGAACCGACTTTGTTGGTTACTTTGCATATATACACTCTGTGAAAGAGAGATAAAAGCAGTTAGTATTTCAAAAATTAATATAATGTATTTAGTTAACATGATTTAGAACATCGTAAACATTTGAAGGTGTGTTACAAAACTCTTGACCCGCAACACCCATTTGGCCTGTTCCATTTTATTCATAGTTTTTTATTCATTTGACCCATTATTAATGAAATAAAACCTCGATTGACCCGTTTTCATATAAACGTGTTGATGTCATGGTATGTACTACGTAGATATTGGGCTTTGCAAATTTAGGTGTGCTTATACTAATTTAAGACCAATAAAATATTATATAAAATTATTTATAGTTAATACATTACACTAAAAAAAATGAATGCAGATTTATAACAAAACCTTAGTTCAAAACAGGCAAGGCAAACCCGAAACACTTTGTTCACAGTTTTCAAGTTTTTCATTTTATAATTACTTGGGATGTAAGATATGATTACAAAAATTATATTGTATTTATCGTAATCAAACTTTCAGAATAAAATGATTTAGGAGGCTTTATGCATCAAATAACACTTTCTGCCACTTGTTTAACCTGTTCGACCCATTTCCTTTTTGCAAACTTTTTTTTTATATTTTACATGTTTAACATAACTGTACGACGAAATCATAAGAGGTTACACATTTAAATCAACAGGTATCAAGAATTTAACAAGAGAACTGTCAACATATACACGTGTGATTTAGTTTAAGAAGATTTTTCAATGCCGAGAACCTCGATCAGAGAGTAAAAAAGGCGTAAGGTTCACAATAGTGTAAAATTAAAATGGGATATACCGGGCTAGGATTCGAGTTACAGGAACAAGGGCCAAACCAACCACCCAAGAATGGAATCGTCGAGCGAAAACACTTGATAACCTCCTAGAAGCAGGTTTTCTTGCCACCAGACCTTTCTCCATCAATTAGGAATCTGATGCCGTCACTAAACACATTCCTTAAATTGTAGCCATTTGTTGAGTGTTTTTTTTTTGTGTATAATCCGCATATATATCACCATTGCCCATGATTTTCTTGACTGTATATCTCTTAAATATCAACATATACACGTGTGATTTAGTTTACGAAGATTTTTCAATGCCGAGAAACTCGATCAGAGAGTAAAAAAGGCGTAAGGTTCACAATGGTATAAAATTAAAATGGGATAAACCGGGCTAGGAATCGAGTTACAGGAACAAGGGCCAAACCAACCACCCAAGAATGGAATTGTCGAGCGAAAACACTTGACAACCTCCTAAAAGCAGCTTTTCTTACCATCAGACCTTTATCCATCAATTCGGAATCTGATGCTGTCACTAAACACATTCCTTAAATTATAGCTATTTGTTGAGTGTTTTTTTTTGTGTCTAATCCACATATATATCAGAATTTCCCTTGATTTTCTTGACTGTAACTCTCTTTAATATCAACATATACACGTGTGATTTAATTTACGAAGATTTTTTAATGCTGAGAACCTCGATCAGAGAGTAAAAAAGGCGTAAGGTTCACAACTGTGTAAAATTAAAATGGGATATATCGGGCTAGGATTCGAGTTACAGGAACAAGGGCCAAACCAACCACCCAAGAATTGAATCGTCGAGCGAAAACACTTGACAACCTCCTAGAAGCAGCTTTTCTTACCACCAGACCTTTCTCTATCTATTAGGAATCTGATGCCGTCACTAAACACGTTCCTTAAATTGTAGCATTTGTTGAGTGTTTTTTTTTGTGTCTAATCCGCATATATATCACCATTGCCCATGATTTTCTTAACTGTATATATCTTAAATGTCAACATATACACGTATGATTTAGTTTACGAAGATTTTTCAATCCCGAGAACCTCGATCAGAGAGTAAAAAAGGCGTAAGGTTCACAATGGTGTAAAATTAAAATGGGATACACCGGGCTAGGATTCGAGTTACAGGAACAAGCGCCAAACCAACCACCCAAGAATGGAATCGTCGAGCGAAAACACTTGACAACCTCCTAGAAGCAGCTTTTCTAACCACCAGACCTTTCTCCATCAATTAGGAATTTGATGACGTCACTAAACACATTCCTTAAATTGTAGCCATTTGTTGAGTGTTTTTTTTGTGTCTAATCCGCATATATATCACCATTGCCCTTGATTTTCTTGATTGTATGTCTCTTAAATATCAACATATACACGTGTGATTTAGTTTACGAAGATTTTTCAATGCCGAGAACCTCGACCAGAGAGTAAAAAAGGCGTAAGGTTCACAATGGTATAAAATTAAAATGGGATATACCGGGCTAGCATTCGAGTTACAGGAACAAGGGCCAAACCATCCTCCCAAGAATGGAATCGTCGAGCGAAAACACTTGACAACCTCCTAAAAGCAGCTTTTCTTACCACCAGACCTTTCTCCATCAATTAGGAATCTGATGCTGTCACTAAAAACATTCCTTAAATTATAGCCATTTGTTGAGTGTTTTTTTTGGTGTCTAATCCGCATATATATCAGAATTCCCTTGATTTTCTTGACTGTATATCTCTTTAATATCAACATATACACATGTGATTTAGTTTACGAAGATTTTTTCAATGCTGAGAACCTCGATCAGAGACTAAAAAAGGCGTAAGGTTCACAACGGTGTAAAATTAAAATGGGATATACCGGGCTAGGATTCGAGTTACAGGAACAAGGGCTAAACCAACCACCCAAGAATGGAATCGTCGAGCAAAAACACTTGACAACCTCCAAGAAGCAGCTTTTCTTACCACTAGACCTTTCTCCATCAATTAGGAATCTGATGCCGTCACTAAACACATTCCTTAAATTGTACCCATTTGTTGAGTGTTTTTTTTTTGTGTCTAATCCGCATATATATCACCATTTCCCTTGATTTTCTTAACTGTATATCTCTTAAATGTCAACATATACACGTGTGATTTAGTTTACGAAGATTTTTCAATGCCGAGAATCTCGATCAGAGAGTAAAAAAGGCGCAAGGTTCACAATGGTGTAAAATTAAAATGGGATACACCGGGCTAGGATTCGAGTTACAGGAACAAGCGCCAAACCAACCACCCAAGAATGGAATCGTCGAGCGAAAACACTTTATAACCTCCTAGAAGCAGCTTTTCTTACCACCAGACCTTTCTCCATCAAATTGGAATCTGATGTCGTCACTAAACACATTCCTAAAATTGTAGCCATTTGTTGAGTGTTTTTTTTTTGTGTCTAATCCGCATATATATCACTATTGCCCTTGATTTTCTTGACTGTATAACTCTTAAATATCAACATATACACGTGTGATTTAGTTTACGAAGATTTTTCAATGCCGAGAACCTCGATCAGAGAGTAAAAAAGGCGTAAGGTTCACAATGGTGTAAAATTAAAATTGGATATATAGGGCTAGGATTCGAGTTACAGGAACATGGGCCAAACCAACCACTCAAGAATTGAATCGTCGAGCGAAAACGCTTGACAATCTCCTAGAAGCAGCTTTTCTTGCCACCAGACCTTTCTCCATCAATTAGGGATTTGATGCCGTCACTAAAAACATTCCTTAAATTGTAGCCATTTGTTGAGTGATTGTTTTTGGTGTCTAATCCGCATATATAACACCATTGCCCTTGATTTTCTTGACTGTATATCTCTTAAATGTCTACGTATACACATGTGATCTAGTTTACGAAGATTTTTCAATGTCAAGAACCTCGATCAGAGAGTAAAAAAGGCGTATGGTTCACAATGGTGTAAAATTAAAATGGGATATACCGGGCTAGGATTCGAGTTACAGGAACAAGGGCCAAACCAACCACCCAAGAATGGAATCGTCGAACGAAAACATTTGACAACCTCCTAGAAGAAGCTTTTCTTACCACTAGACCTTTCTCCATCAATTAGGAATCTGATGCCGTCACTAAACACATTTCTTAAATTGTAACCATTTGTTGAGTGTTTTTTTTTATGTCTAATCCGCATATATATCACTATTACCCTTGATTTTCTTAACTGTATATCTCTTAAATGTCAACATATACACGTGTGATTTAGTTTACGAAGATTTTTCAATGCCGAGAACCTCGATTAGAGAGTAAAAAAGGCGCAAGGTTCACAATTGTGTAAAATTAAAATGGGATACACCGGGCTAGGATTCTAGTTACAGGAACAAGCACCAAACCAACCACCCAAGAATGGAATCGTCGAGCGAAAACACTTGACATCCTCCTAGAAGCAGCTTTTCTTACCACCAGACCTTTCTCCATCAAATAGGAATCTGATGTCGTCACTAAACACATTCCTTAAATTGTAGCCATTTGTTGAGTGTTTTTTTGTGTCTAATCCGCATATATATCACCATTGCCCTTGATTTTCTTGACTGTATATCTCTTAAATATCAACATATACACGTGTGATTTAGTTTACGAAGATTTTTCAATGCCAAGAACCTCGATCAGAGAGTAAAAAAGGCGTAAGGTTCACAATGGTGTAAAATTAAAATGGGATATATAGGGCTATGATTCGAGTTACAGGAACATGGGCCAAACCACCCACTCAATAATTGAATCGTCGAGCGAAAACACTTGACAACCTCCTAGAAGCAGCTTTTCTTGCCACCAGACCTTTCTCCATCAATTAGGAATCTGATGCCGTCACTAAAAACATTCCTTAAATTGTAGCCATTTGTTGAGTGATTGTTTTTGGTGTCTAATCCGCATATATAACACCATTGCCCTTGATTTTCTTGACTGTATATCTCTTAAATGTCTACATATACACATGTGATCAAGTTTACGAAGATTTTTCAATGCCAAGAACCTCGATCAGAGAGTAAAAAAGGCGTATGGTTCACAATGGTGTAAAATTAAAATGGGATATACCGGGCTAGGATTCGAGTTACAGGAACAAGGGCCAAACCAACCACCCAAGAATGGAATCGTCGAACGAAAACACTTGACAACCTCCTAGAAGCAGCTTTTCTTACCACCAGACCTTTCTCCATCAATTAGGAATCTGATGCCATCACTAAACACATTCCTTAAATTGTACCCATTTGTTGAGTGTTTTTTTTGTGTCTAATCCGCATATATATCACTATTGCCCTTGATTTTCTTAACTGTATATCTCTTAAATGTCAACATATACACGTGTGATTTAGTTTACGAAGTTTTTTCAATGCCGAGAACCTCGATCAGAGAGTAAAAAAGGCGTAAGGTTCACAATTGTGTAAAATTAAAATGGGATACACCGGGCTAGGATTCGAGTTACAGGAACAAGCGCCAAACCAACCACCCAAGAATGGAATCGTCGAGTGAAAACACTTGACAACCTCCTAGAAGCAACTTTTCTTACCACCAGACCTTTCTCCATCAATTAGGAATCTGATGCCGTCGCTAAACACATTCCTTAAATTGTACCCATTTGTTGAGTGTTATTTTTGTGTCTAATCCGCATATATATCACTATTGCCCTTGATTTTCTTAACTGTATATCTCTTAAATGTCAACATATACACGTGTGATTTAGTTTACGAAGATTTTTCAATGCCGAGAACCTCGATCAGAGAGTAAAAAAGGCGCAAGGTTCACAATGGTGTAAAATTAAAATGGGATACACCGGGCTAGGATTCGAGTTACAGGAACAAGCGCCAAACCAACCACCCAAGAATGGAATCGTCGAGCGAAAACACTTGACAACCTCCTAGAAGCAACTTTTCTTACCACCAGACCTTTCTCCATCAATTAGGAATCTGATGCCGTCGCTTAACACATTCCTTAAATTGTAACCATTTGTTGAGTGTTTTTTTTTTTTTGTGTCTAATCCAAATATATATCACCATTGCCCTTGATTTTCTTAACTGTATATCTCTTAAATGTCAACATATACACGTGTGATTTAGTTTACGAAGATTTTTCAATGCCGAGAACCTCGATCAGAGAGTAAAAAATGCGCAAGGTTCACAATGGTGTAAAATTAAAATGGGATACACCGGGCAAGGATTCGAGTTACAGGAACAAGCGCCAAACCAACCACCCAAGAATGGAATCGTCGAGCGAAAACACTTTACAATCTCCTTGAAGCAGCTTTTCTTACCACCAGACCTTTCTCCATCACATAGGAATCTGATGTCGTCACTAAACACATTCCTTAAATTGTAGCCATTTGTTGAGTGTTTTTTTTGTGTCTAATCCGCATATATATCACCATTGCCCTTGATTTTCTTGACTGTATATCTCTTAAATATCAACATATACACGTGTGATTTCGTTTACGAAGATTTTTCAATGCCGAGAACCTCGATCAGAGAGTAAAAAAGGCGTAAGGTTCACAATGGTGTAAAATTAAAATGGGATATATAGGGCTAGGATTCGAGTTACAGGAACATGGGCCAAACCACCCACTCAAGAATTGAATCGTCGAGCGAAAACACTTGACAACCTCCTAGAAGCAGCTTTTCTTGCCACCAGACCTTTCTCCATCAATTAGGAATCTGATGCCGTCACTAAAAACATTCCTTAAATTGTAGCCATTTGTTGAGTGATTGTTTTTGGTGTCTAATCCGCATATATAACACCATTGCCCTTGATTTTCTTGACTGTATATCTCTTAAATGTCTACATATACATATGTGATCTAGTTTACGAAGATTTTTCAATGCCAAGAACCTCGATCAGAGAGTAAAAAAGGCGTATGGTTCACAATGGTGTAAATTTAAAATGGGATATACCGGGCTAGGATTCGAGTTACAGGAACAAGGGCCAAACCAACCACCCAAGAATGGAATCGTCGAACGAAAACACTTGACAACCTCCTAGAAGCAGCTTTTCTTACCACCAGACCTTTCTCCATCAATTAGGAATCTGATGCCATCACTAAACACATTCCTTAAATTGTACCCATTTGTTGAGTGTTTTTTTTGTGTCTAATCCGCATATATATCACTATTGCCCTTGATTTTATTAACTGTATATCTCTTAAATGTCAACATATACACGTGTGATTTAGTTTACGAAGATTTTTCAATGCCGAGAACCTCGATCAGAGAGTAAAAAAGGCGTAAGGTTCACAATTGTGTAAAATTAAAATGGGATACACCGGGCTAGGATTCGAGTTACAGGAACAAGCGCCAAACCAACCACCAAAGAATGGAATCGTCGAGTGAAAACACTTGACAACCTCCTAGAAGCAACTTTTCTTACCACCAGACCTTTCTCCATCAATTAGGAATCTGATGCCGTCGCTAAACACATTCCTTAAATTGTACCCATTTGTTGAGTGTTATTTTTGTGTCTAATCCGCATATATATCACTAATGCCCTTGATTTTCTTAACTGTATATCTCTTAAATATCAACATATACACGTGTGATTTAGTTTACGAAGATTTTTCAATGTCGAGAACCTCGATCAGAGAGTAAAAAAGGCGCAAGGTTCACAATGGTGTAAAATTAAAATGGGATACACCGGGCTAGGATTCGAGTTACAGGAACAAGCGCCAAACCAACCACCCAAGAATGGAATCGTCGAGCGAAAACACTTTACAACCTCCTAGAAGCAGCTTTTCTTACCACCAGACCTTTCTCCATCAATTAGGAATCTGATGCCGTCACTAAACACATTCCTTAAATTGTAACCATTTGTTGAGTGTTATTTTTGTGTCTAATCCGCATATATATCACTATTGCCCTTGATTTTCTTAACTCTATATCTCTTAAATGTCAACATATACACGTGTGATTTAGTTTACGAAGATTTTTCAATGCCGAGAACCTCGATTAGAGAGTAAAAAAGGCGCAAGGTTCACAATGGTGTAAAATTAAAATGGGATACACCGGGCTAGGATTCTAGTTACAGGAACAAGCACCAAACCAACCACCCAAGAATGGAATCGTCGAGCGAAAACACTTGACATCCTCCTAGAAGCAGCTTTTCTTACCACCAGACCTTTCTCCATCAAATAGGAATCTGATGTCGTCACTAAACACATTCCATAAATTGTAGCCATTTGTTGAGTGTTTTTTTGTGTCTAATCCGCATATATATCACCATTGCCCTTGATTTTCTTGACTGTATATCTCTTAAATATCAACATATACACGTGTGATTTAGTTTACGAAGATTTTTCAATGCCAAGAACCTCGATCAGAGAGTAAAAAAGGCGTAAGGTTCACAATGGTGTAAAATTAAAATGGGATATATAGGGCTATGATTCGAGTTACAGGAACATGGGCCAAACCACCCACTCAATAATTGAATCGTCGAGCGAAAACACTTGACAACCTCCTAGAAGCAGCTTTTCTTGCCACCAGACCTTTCTCCATCAATTAGGAATCTGATGCCGTCACTAAAAACATTCCTTAAATTGTAGCCATTTGTTGAGTGATTGTTTTTGGTGTCTAATCCGCATATATAACACCATTGCCCTTGATTTTCTTGACTGTATATCTCTTAAATGTCTACATATACACATGTGATCAAGTTTACGAAGATTTTTCAATGCCAAGAACCTCGATCAGAGAGTAAAAAAGGCGTATGGTTCACAATGGTGTAAAATTAAAATGGGATATACCGGGCTAGGATTCGAGTTACAGGAACAAGGGCCAAACCAACCACCCAAGAATGGAATCGTCGAACGAAAACACTTGACAACCTCCTAGAAGCAGCTTTTCTTACCACCAGACCTTTCTCCATCAATTAGGAATCTGATGCCATCACTAAACACATTCCTTAAATTGTACCCATTTGTTGAGTGTTTTTTTTGTGTCTAATCCGCATATATATCACTATTGCCCTTGATTTTCTTAACTGTATATCTCTTAAATGTCAACATATACACGTGTGATTTAGTTTACGAAGTTTTTTCAATGCCGAGAACCTCGATCAGAGAGTAAAAAAGGGGTAAGGTTCACAATTGTGTAAAATTAAAATGGGATACACCGGGCTAGGATTCGAGTTACAGGAACAAGCGCCAAACCAACCACCCAAGAATGGAATCGTCGAGTGAAAACACTTGACAACCTCCTAGAAGCAACTTTTCTTACCACCAGACCTTTCTCCATCAATTAGGAATCTGATGCCGTCGCTAAACACATTCCTTAAATTGTACCCATTTGTTGAGTGTTATTTTTGTGTCTAATCCGCATATATATCACTATTGCCCTTGATTTTCTTAACTGTATATCTCTTAAATGTCAACATATACACGTGTGATTTAGTTTACGAAGATTTTTCAATGCCGAGAACCTCGATCAGAGAGTAAAAAAGGCGCAAGGTTCACAATGGTGTAAAATTAAAATGGGATACACCGGGCTAGGATTCGAGTTACAGGAACAAGCGCCAAACCAACCACCCAAGAATGGAATCGTCGAGCGAAAACACTTGACAACCTCCTAGAAGCAACTTTTCTTACCACCAGACCTTTCTCCATCAATTAGGAATCTGATGCCGTCGCTTAACACATTCCTTAAATTGTAACCATTTGTTGAGTGTTTTTTTTTTTTGTGTCTAATCCAAATATATATCACCATTGCCCTTGATTTTCTTAACTGTATATCTCTTAAATGTCAACATATACACGTGTGATTTAGTTTACGAAGATTTTTCAATGCCGAGAACCTCGATCAGAGAGTAAAAAATGCGCAAGGTTCACAATGGTGTAAAATTAAAATGGGATACACCGGGCAAGGATTCGAGTTACAGGAACAAGCGCCAAACCAACCACCCAAGAATGGAATCGTCGAGCGAAAACACTTTACAATCTCCTTGAAGCAGCTTTTCTTACCACCAGACCTTTCTCCATCACATAGGAATCTGATGTCGTCACTAAACACATTCCTTAAATTGTAGCCATTTGTTGAGTGTTTTTTTTGTGTCTAATCCGCATATATATCACCATTGCCCTTGATTTTCTTGACTGTATATCTCTTAAATATCAACATATACACGTGTGATTTCGTTTACGAAGATTTTTCAATGCCGAGAACCTCGATCAGAGAGTAAAAAAGGCGTAAGGTTCACAATGGTGTAAAATTAAAATGGGATATATAGGGCTAGGATTCGAGTTACAGGAACATGGGCCAAACCACCCACTCAAGAATTGAATCGTCGAGCGAAAACACTTGACAACCTCCTAGAAGCAGCTTTTCTTGCCACCAGACCTTTCTCCATCAATTAGGAATCTGATGCCGTCACTAAAAACATTCCTTAAATTGTAGCCATTTGTTGAGTGATTGTTTTTGGTGTCTAATCCGCATATATAACACCATTGCCCTTGATTTTCTTGACTGTATATCTCTTAAATGTCTACATATACATATGTGATCTAGTTTACGAAGATTTTTCAATGCCAAGAACCTCGATCAGAGAGTAAAAAAGGCGTATGGTTCACAATGGTGTAAATTTAAAATGGGATATACCGGGCTAGGATTCGAGTTACAGGAACAAGGGCCAAACCAACCACCCAAGAATGGAATCGTCGAACGAAAACACTTGACAACCTCCTAGAAGCAGCTTTTCTTACCACCAGACCTTTCTCCATCAATTAGGAATCTGATGCCATCACTAAACACATTCCTTAAATTGTACCCATTTGTTGAGTGTTTTTTTTGTGTCTAATCCGCATATATATCACTATTGCCCTTGATTTTATTAACTGTATATCTCTTAAATGTCAACATATACACGTGTGATTTAGTTTACGAAGATTTTTCAATGCCGAGAACCTCGATCAGAGAGTAAAAAAGGCGTAAGGTTCACAATTGTGTAAAATTAAAATGGGATACACCGGGCTAGGATTCGAGTTACAGGAACAAGCGCCAAACCAACCACCAAAGAATGGAATCGTCGAGTGAAAACACTTGACAACCTCCTAGAAGCAACTTTTCTTACCACCAGACCTTTCTCCATCAATTAGGAATCTGATGCCGTCGCTAAACACATTCCTTAAATTGTACCCATTTGTTGAGTGTTATTTTTGTGTCTAATCCGCATATATATCACTAATGCCCTTGATTTTCTTAACTGTATATCTCTTAAATATCAACATATACACGTGTGATTTAGTTTACGAAGATTTTTCAATGTCGAGAACCTCGATCAGAGAGTAAAAAAGGCGCAAGGTTCACAATGGTGTAAAATTAAAATGGGATACACCGGGCTAGGATTCGAGTTACAGGAACAAGCGCCAAACCAACCACCCAAGAATGGAATCGTCGAGCGAAAACACTTTACAACCTCCTAGAAGCAGCTTTTCTTACCACCAGACCTTTCTCCATCAATTAGGAATCTGATGCCGTCACTAAACACATTCCCTAAATTGTACCCATTTGTTGAGTGTTTTTTTTTTGTGTCTAATCCAAATATATATCACCATTGCCCTTGATTTTCTTAACTGTATATCTCTTAAATGTCAACATATACACGTGTGATTTAGTTTACGAAGATTTTTCAATGCCGAGAACCTCGATCAGAGAGTAAAAAGGTCGCAAGGTTCACAATGGTGTAAAATTAAAATGGGATACACCGGGCAAGGATTCGAGTTACAGGAACAAGCGCCAAACCAACCACCCAAGAATGGAATCGTCCAGCGAAAACACTTTACAATCTCCTAGAAGCAGCTTTTCTTACCACCAGACCTTTCTCCATCAAATAGGAATCTGATGTCGTCACTAAACACATTCCTTAAATTGTAGCCATTTGTTGAGTGTTTTTTTGTGTCTAATCCGCATATATATCACCATTGCCCTTGATTTTATTGACTGTATATCTCTTAAATATCAACATATACACGTGTGATTTAGTTTACGAAGATTTTTCAATGCCGAGAACCTCGATCAGAGAGTAAAAAAGGCGTAAGGTTCACAATGGTGTAAAATTAAAATGGGATATATAGGGCTAGGATTCGAGTTACATGAACATGGGCCAAACCAACCACTCAAGAATTGAATCGTCGAGCGAAAACACTTGACAACCTCCTAGAAGCAGCTTTTCTTGCCACCAGACCTTTCTCCATCAATTAGGAATCTGATGCCGTCACTAAAAACATTCCTTAAATTGTAGCCATTTGTTGAGTGATTGTTTTTGGTGTCTAATCCGCATATATAACACCATTGCCCTTGATTTTCTTGACTGTATATCTCTTAAATGTCTACATATACACATGTGATCTAGTTTACGAAGATTTTTCAATGCCAAGAACCTCGATCAGAGAGTAAAAAAGGCGTATGGTTCACAATGGTGTAAAATTAAAATGGGATATACCGGGCTAGGATTCGAGTTACAGGAACAAGGGCCAAACCAACCACCCAAGAATGGAATCGTCGAACGAAAACACTTGACAACCTCCTAGAAGCAGCTTTTCTTACCACCAGACCTTTCTCCATCAATTAGGAATCTGATGCCGTCACTAAACACATTCCTTAAATTGTACCCATTTGTTGAGTGTTTTTTTTTGGTGTCTAATCCGCATATATATCACTATTGCCCTTGATTTTCTTAACTGTATATCTCTTAAATGTCAACATATACACGTGTGATTTAGTTTACGAATATTTTTCAATGCCGAGAACCTCGATCAGAGAGTAAAAAAGGCGTAAGGTTCACAATTGTGTAAAATTAAAATGGGATACACCGGGCTAGGATTCGAGTTACAGGAACAAGCGCCAAACCAACCACCCAAGAATGGAATCGTCGAGCGAAAACACTTGACAACCTCCTAGAAGCAACTTTTCTTACCACCAGACCTTTCTCCATCAATTAGGAATCTGATGCCGTCGCTAAACACATTCCTTAAATTGTACCCATTTGTTGAGTGTTATTTTTGTGTCTAATCCGCACATATATCACTATTGCCCTTGATTTTCTTAACTGTATATCTCTTAAATGTCAACATATACACGTGTGATTTCGTTTACGAAGATTTTTCAATGTCGAGAACCTCGATCAGAGAGTAAAAAAGGCGCAAGGTTCACAATGGTGTAAAATTAAAATGGGATACACCTGGCTAGGATTCGAGTTACAGGAACAAGCGCCAAACCAACCACCCAAGAATGGAATCATCGAGCGAAAACACTTTACAACCTCCTAGAAGCAGGTTTTCTTACCACCAGACCTTTCTCCATCAATTAGGAATCTGATGCCGTCACTAAACACATTCCTTAAATTGTACCCATTTGTCGAGTGTTTTTTTTGTGTCTAATCCACATATATATCACCATTGCCCTTGATTTTCTTAACTGTATATCTCTTAAATGTCAACATATACACGTGTGATTTAGTTTACGAAGATTTTTCAATGTCGAGAACCTCGATCAGAGAGTAAAAAAGGCGCAAGGTTCACAATGGTGTAAAATTAAAATGGGATACACCGGGCTAGGATTCGAGTTACAGGAACAAGCGCCAAACCAACCACCCAAGAATGGAATCGTCGAGCGAAAACACTTGACAATCTACTAGAAGCAACTTTTCTTACCACCAGACCTTTCTCTATCAAATAGGAATCTGATGTCGTCACTAAACACATTCCTTAAATTGTAGCCATTTGTTGAGTGTTTTTTTTTTGTGTCTAATCCGCATATATATCACCATTGCCCTTGATTTTCTTGACTGTATATCTCTTAAATATCAACATATACACGTGTGTTTAGTTTACGAAGATTTTTCAATGCAGAGAACCTCGATCAGAGAGTAAAAAAGGCGTAAGGTTCACAATGGTGTAAAATTAAAATGGGATATATAGGGCTAGGATTCGAGTTACAGGAACATGGGCCAAACCATCCACTCAAGAATTGAATCGTCGAGCGAAAACACTTGACAACCTCCTAGAAGCAGCTTTTCTTGCCACCAGACCTTTCTCCATCAATTAGGAATCTGATGCCGTCACTAAAAACATTCCTTAAATTGTAGCCATTTGTTGAGTGATTGTTTTTGGTGTCTAATCCGCATATAAAACACCATTGCCCTTGATTTTTTTGACTGTATATCTCTTAAATGTCTACATATACACATGTGATCTAGTTTACGAAGATTTTTCAATGCCAAGAACCTCGATCAGAGAGTAAAAAAGGCGTATGGTTCACAATGGTGTAAAATTAAAATGGGATATACCGGGCTAGGATTCGAGTTACCAGAACAAGGGCCAAACCAACCACCCAAGAATGGAATCGTCGAACGAAAACACTTGACAACCTCCTAGAAGCAGCTTTTCTTACCACCAGACCTTTCTCCATCAATTAGGAATCTGATGCCGTCACTAAACACATTCCTTAAATTGTACCCATTTGTCGAGTGTTTTTTTTGTGTCTAATCCACATATATATCACCATTGCCCTTGATTTTCTTAACTGTATATCTCTTAAATGTCAACATATACACGTGTGATTTAGTTTACGAAGATTTTTCAATGTCGAGAACCTCGATCAGAGAGTAAAAAAGGCGCAAGGTTCACAATGGTGTAAAATTAAAATGGGATACACCGGGCTAGGATTCGAGTTACAGGAACAAGCGCCAAACCAACCACCCAAGAATGGAATCGTCGAGCGAAAACACTTGACAATCTACTAGAAGCAACTTTTCTTACCACCAGACCTTTCTCCATCAAATAGGAATCTGATGTCGTCACTAAACACATTCCTTAAATTGTAGCCATTTGTTGAGTGTTTTTTTTTGTGTCTAATCCGCATATATATCACCATTGCCCTTGATTTTCTTGACTGTATATCTCTTAAATATCAACATATACACGTGTGTTTAGTTTACGAAGATTTTTCAATGCAGAGAACCTCGATCAGAGAGTAAAAAAGGCGTAAGGTTCACAATGGTGTAAAATTAAAATGGGATATATAGGGCTAGGATTCGAGTTACAGGAACATGGGCCAAACCATCCACTCAAGAATTGAATCGTCGAGCGAAAACACTTGACAACCTCCTAGAAGCAGCTTTTCTTGCCACCAGACCTTTCTCCATCAATTAGGAATCTGATGCCGTCACTAAAAACATTCCTTAAATTGTAGCCATTTGTTGAGTGATTGTTTTTGGTGTCTAATCCGCATATAAAACACCATTGCCCTTGATTTTCTTGACTGTATATCTCTTAAATGTCTACATATACACATGTGATCTAGTTTACGAAGATTTTTCAATGCCAAGAACCTCGATCAGAGAGTAAAAAAGGCGTATGGTTCACAATGGTGTAAAATTAAAATGGGATATACCGGGCTAGGATTCGAGTTACCGGAACAAGGGCCAAACCAACCACCCAAGAATGGAATCGTCGAACGAAAACACTTGACAACCTCCTAGAAGCAGCTTTTCTTACCACCAGACCTTTCTCCATCAATTAGGAATCTGATGCCGTCACTAAACACATTCCTTAAATTGTACCCATTTGTTGAGTGTTTTTTTTGTGTCTAATCCGCATATATATCACTATTGCCCTTGATTTTCTTAACTGTATATCTCTTAAATGTCAACATATACATGTGTGATTTAGTTTACGAAGATTTTTCAATGCCGAGAACCTCGATCAGAGAGTAAAAAAAGGCGTAAGGTTCACAATTGTGTAAAATTAAAATGGGATACACCGGGCTAGGATTCGAGTTACAGGAACAAGCGCCAAACCAACCACTCAAGAATTGAATCGTCGAGCGAAAACACTTGACAACCTCCTAGAAGCAGCTTTTCTTGCCACCAGACCTTTCTCCATCAATTAGGAATCTGATGCCGTCACTAAAAACATTCCTTAAATTGTAGCCATTTGTTGAGTGATTGTTTTTGGTGTCTAATCCGCATATATAACACCATTGCCCTTGATTTTCTTGACTGTATATCTCTTAAATGTCTACATATACACATGTGATCTAGTTTACGAAGATTTTTCAATGCCAAGAACCTCGATCAGAGAGTAAAAAAGGCGTATGGTTCACAATGGTGTAAAATTAAAATGGGATATATCGGGCTAGGATTCGAGTTACAGGAACAAGGGCCAAACCAACCACCCAAGAATGGAATCGTCGAACGAAAACACTGGACAACCTCCTAGAAGCAGCTTTTTCTTACCACCTGAGCTTTCTCCATCAATTAGGAATCTGATGCCGTCACTAAACACATTCCTTAAATTGTACCCATTTGTTGAGTGTTTTTTTTGAGTCTAATCCGCATATATATCACTATTGCCCTTGATTTTCTTAACTGTATATCTCTTAAATGTCAACATATACACGTGTGATTTAGTTTACGAAGTTTTTTCAATGCCGAGAACCTCGATCAGAGAGTAAAAAAGGCGTAAGGTTCACAATTGTGTAAACTTAAAATGGGATACACCGGGCTAGGATTCGAGTTACAGGAACAAACGCCAAACCAACCACCCAAGAATGGAATCATCGAGCGAAAACACTTGACAACCTCCTAGAAGCAACTTTTCTTACCACCAGACCTTTCTCCATCAATTAGGAATCTGATGCCGTCACTAAACACATTCCTTAAATTGTACCCATTTGTTGAGTGTTTTTTTTGTGTCTAATCCGCATATATATCACTATTGCCCTTGATTTTCTTAACTGTATATCTTTTAAATGTCAACATATACACGTGTGATTTAGTTTACGAAGATTTTTCAATACCGAGAACCTCGATCACAGAGTAAAAAAGGCGCAAGGTTCACAATGGTGTAAAATTAAAATGGGATACACCGGGCTAGGATTCGAGTTACAGGAACAAGCGCCAAACCAACCACCCAAGAATGGAATCGTCGAGCGAAAACACTTGACAATCTACTAGAAGCAACTTTTCTTACCACCAGACCTTTCTCCATCAAATAGGAATCTGATGTCGTCACTAAACACATTCCTTAAATTGTAGCCATTTGTTGAGTGTTTTTTTTTGTGTCTAATCCGCATATATATCACCATTGCCCTTGATTTTCTTGACTGTATATCTCTTAAATATCAACATATACACGTGTGTTTAGTTTACGAAGATTTTTCAATGCAGAGAACCTCGATCAGAGAGTAAAAAAGGCGTAAGGTTCACAATGGTGTAAAATTAAAATGGGATATATAGGGCTAGGATTCGAGTTACAGGAACATGGGCCAAACCATCCACTCAAGAATTGAATCGTCGAGCGAAAACACTTGACAACCTCCTAGAAGCAGCTTTTCTTGCCACCAGACCTTTCTCCATCAATTAGGAATCTGATGCCGTCACTAAAAACATTCCTTAAATTGTAGCCATTTGTTGAGTGATTGTTTTTGGTGTCTAATCCGCATATAAAACACCATTGCCCTTGATTTTCTTGACTGTATATCTCTTAAATGTCTACATATACACATGTGATCTAGTTTACGAAGATTTTTCAATGCCAAGAACCTCGATCAGAGAGTAAAAAAGGCGTATGGTTCACAATGGTGTAAAATTAAAATGGGATATACCGGGCTAGGATTCGAGTTACCGGAACAAGGGCCAAACCAACCACCCAAGAATGGAATCGTCGAACGAAAACACTTGACAACCTTCTAGAAGCAGCTTTTCTTACCACCAGACCTTTCTCCATCAATTAGGAATCTGATGCCGTCACTAAACACATTCCTTAAATTGTACCCATTTGTTGAGTGTTTTTTTTTGTGTCTAATCCGCATATATATCACTATTGCCCTTGATTTTCTTAACTGTATATCTCTTAAATGTCAACATATACATGTGTGATTTAGTTTACGAAGATTTTTCAATGCCGAGAACCTCGATCAGAGAGTAAAAAAAGGCGTAAGGTTCACAATTGTGTAAAATTAAAATGGGATACACCGGGCTAGGATTCGAGTTACAGGAACAAGCGCCAAACCAACCACTCAAGAATTGAATCGTCGAGCGAAAACACTTGACAACCTCCTAGAAGCAGCTTTTCTTGCCACCAGACCTTTCTCCATCAATTAGGAATCTGATGCCGTCACTAAAAACATTCCTTAAATTGTAGCCATTTGTTGAGTGATTGTTTTTGGTGTCTAATCCGCATATATAACACCATTGCCCTTGATTTTCTTGACTGTATATCTCTTAAATGTCTACATATAAACATGTGATCTAGTTTACGAAGATTTTTCAATGCCAAGAACCTCGATCAGAGAGTAAAAAAGGCGTATGGTTCACAATGGTGTAAAATTAAAATGGGATATATCGGGCTAGGATTCGAGTTACAGGAACAAGGGCCAAACCAACCACCCAAGAATGGAATCGTCGAACGAAAACACTGGATAACCTCCTAGAAGCAGCTTTTTCTTACCACCTGAGCTTTCTCCATCAATTAGGAATCTGATGCCGTCACTAAACACATTCCTTAAATTGTACCCATTTGTTGAGTGTTTTTTTGAGTCTAATCCGCATATATATCACTATTGCCCTTGATTTTCTTAACTGTATATCTCTTAAATGTCAACATATACACGTGTGATTTAGTTTACGAAGTTTTTTCAATGCCGAGAACCTCGATCAGAGAGTAAAAAAGGCGTAAGGTTCACAATTGTGTAAACTTAAAATGGGATACACCGGGCTAGGATTCGAGTTACAGGAACAAACGCCAAACCAACCACCCAAGAATGGAATCATCGAGCGAAAACACTTGACAACCTCCTAGAAGCAACTTTTCTTACCACCAGACCTTTCTCCATCAATTAGGAATCTGATGCCGTCACTAAACACATTCCTTAAATTGTACCCATTTGTTGAGTGTTTTTTTTGTGTCTAATCCGCATATATATCACTATTGCCCTTGATTTTCTTAACTGTATATCTTTTAAATGTCAACATATACACGTGTGATTTAGTTTACGAAGATTTTTCAATACCGAGAACCTCGATCACAGAGTAAAAAAGGCGCAAGGTTCACAATGGTGTAAAATTAAAATGGGATACACCGGGCTAGGATTCGAGTTACAGGAACAAGCGCCAAACCAACCACCCAAGAATGGAATCGTCGAGCGAAAACACTTTACAACCTCCTAGAAGCAGCTTTTCTTACCACCAGACCTTTCTCCATCAATTAGGAATCTGATGTCGTCACTAAACACATTCCTTAAATTGTATCCATTTGTTGAGTGTTTTTTTTGTGTCTAATCCGCGTATATATCACCATTGCCCTTGATTTTCTTGACTGTATATCTCTTAAATATCAACATATACACGTGTGATTTAGTTTACGAAGATTTTTCAATGCCGAGAACCTCGATCAGATAGTAAAAAAGGCGTAAGGTTCACAATGGTATAAAATTAAAATGTGATATACCGGGCCAGGATTCGAGTTACAGGAACAAGGGCCAAACCAACCTCCCACGAATGGAATCGTCGAGCGAGAACACTTGACAACCTCCTAAAAGCAGCTTTTCTTAACACCAGACCTTTTCTCCATCAATTAGGAATCTGATGCTGTCACTAAACACATTCCATAAATTATAGCCATTTGTTGAGTGTTTTTTTTGGTGTCTAATCCGCAAATATATCAGAATTGTCCTTGATTTTCTTAACTGTATATCTCTTAAATGTCAACATATACACGTGTGATTTAGTTTATGAAGATTTTTCAATGCCGAGAACCTCGATGAGAGAATAAAACAGGCGTAAGGTTCACAATGGTGTAAAATTAAAATGGGATACACCGGGCTAGGATTCGAGTTACAGGAACAAGCGCCAAACCAACCACCCAAGAATGGAATCGTCGAGCGAAAACACTTGACAACCTCCTAGAAGCAGCTTTTCTAACCACCAGACATTTCTCCATCAATTAGGAATCTGATGCCGTCACTAAACACATTCCTTAAATTGTAGCCATTTCTTGAGTTTTTTTTGTGTCTAATCCGGATATATATCACCATTGCCCTTGATTTTCTTGACTGTATGTCTCTTAAATATCAACATATAAACGTGTGATTTAGTTTACGAAGATTTTTCAATGCCGAGAACCTCGATCAGAGAGTAAAAAAGGTAAGGTTCACAATGGTATAAAATTAAAATGGGATATACCGGGCTAGGATTCGAGTTACAGGAACAAGGGCCAAACCAACCTCCCAAGAACGGAATCGTCGAGCGAAAACACTTGACAACCTCCTAAAAGCAGCTTTTCTTACCACCAGACCTTTCTCCATCAATTAGGAATCTAATGCTGTCACTAAACACATTCCTTAAATTATAGCCATTTGTTGAGTGTTTTTTTTGGTGTCTAATCCGCATATATATCAGAACTGCCCTTGATTTTCTTGACTGTATATCTCTTTAATATCAATATATACACGTGTGATTTAGTTTACGAAGATTTTTCAATGCTGAGAACCTCGATCAGAGAGTAAAAAAGGCGTAACGTTCACAATGGTGTAAAATTAAAATGGGATACACCGGGCTAGGATTCGAGTTACAGGAACAAGGGCCAAACCAACCACCCAAGAATGGAATCGTCGAGCGAAAACACTTGACAACCTCCTAGAAGCAGCTTTTCTTGCCACAAGACCTTTCTCCATCAATTAGGAATCTGATGCCGTCACTAAACACATTCCTTAAATTGTAGCCATTTGTTGAGTGTTTTTTTTTGGTGTCTAATCCGCTTATATATATGAACTGCCCTTGATTTTCTTGACTGTGTATCTCTTTAATATCAATATATACACGTGTGATTTAGTTTACGAAGATTTTTCAATGCTGAGAACCTCGATCAGAGAGTAAAAAAGGCGTAAGGTTCACAATGGTGTAAAATTAAAATGGGATATACCGGGCCAGGATTCGAGTTACAGGAACAAGGGCCAAACCAACCGCCCAAGAATGGAATCGTCGAGCGAACCCACTTGACAACCTCCTAGAAGCATCTTTTCTTACCACCAGACCTTCCTCCATCAGTTAGGAATCTGATGCCGTCACTAAACACATTCCTTAAATTGTAGCCATTTGTTGAGTGTTTTTTTTTGTGTCTAATCCACATATATATCAGCATTGCCCTTGATTTTCTTGACTGTATATCTCTTAAATGTCAACATATACACGTGTGATTTAGTTTACGAATATTTTTCAATGCCGAGAACCTCGATGAGAGAATAAAAAAGGCCTTAAGGTTCACAATGGTGTAAAATTAAAATGGGATACACCGGGCTAGGACTCGAGTTACAGGAACAAGCGCCAAACCAACCACCCAAGAATGGAATCGTCGAGCGAAAACACTTGACAACCTCCTAGAAGCAGCTTTTCTAACCACCAGACCTTTCTCCATCAATTAGGAATCTGATGCCGTCACTAAACACATTCCTTAAATTGTAGCCATTTCTTGAGTTTTTTTTTGTGTCTAATCCGGATATATATCACCATTGCCCTTTATTTTCTTGACTGTATGTCTCTTAAATATCAACATATAAACGTGTGATTTAGTTTACGAAGATTTTTCAATGCCGAGAACCTCGATCAGAGAGTAAAAAAGGCGTAAGGTTCACAATGGTGTAAAATTAAAATGGGATGCACCGGGCTAGGATTCGAGTTACAGGAACAAGCGCCAAACCAACCACCCAAGAATGGAATTGTCGAGCGAAAACACTTGACAACCTCCTAGAAGCAGCTTTTCTAACCACCAGACCTTTCTCCATCAATTAGGAATCTGATGCCGTCACTAAACACATTCCTTAAATTGTAGCCATTTCTTGAGTTTTTTTTTGTGTCTAATCCGGATATATATCACCATTGCACTTGATTTTCTTGACTGTATGTCTCTTAAATATCAACATATAAACGTGTGATTTAGTTTACGAAGATTTTTCAATGCCGAGAACCTCGATCAGAGAGTAAAAAAGGTAAGGTTCACAATGGTATAAAATTAAAATGGGATATACCGGGCTAGGATTCGAGTTACAGGAACAAGGGCCAAACCAACCTCCCAAGAACGGAATCGTTGAGCGAACACACTTGACAACCTCCTAAAAGCAGCTTTTCTTACCACCAGACCTTTCTCCATCAATTAGGAATCTAATGCTGTCACTAAACACATTCCTTAAATTATAGCCATTTGTTGAGTGTTTTTTTTGGTGTCTAATCCGCATATATATCAGAACTGCCCTTGATTTTCTTGACTGTATATCTCTTTAATATCAATATATACACGTGTGATTTAGTTTACGAAGATTTTTCAATGCTGAGAACCTCGATCAGAGAGTAAAAAAGGCGTAACGTTCACAATGGTGTAAAATTAAAATGGGATACACCGGGCTAGGATTCGAGTTACAGGAACAAGGGCCAAACCAACCACCCAAGAATGGAATCGTCGAGCGAAAACACTTGACAACCTCCTAGAAGCAGCTTTTCTTGCCACAAGACCTTTCTCCATCAATTAGGAATCTGATGCCGTCACTAAACACATTCCTTAAATTGTAGCCATTTGTTGAGTGTTTTTTTTTGGTGTCTAATCCGCTTATATATATGAACTGCCCTTGATTTTCTTGACTGTGTATCTCTTTAATATCAATATATACACGTGTGATTTAGTTTACGAAGATTTTTCAATGCTGAGAACCTCGATCAGAGAGTAAAAAAGGCGTAAGGTTCACAATGGTGTAAAATTAAAATGGGATATACCGGGCCAGGATTCGAGTTACAGGAACAAGGGCCAAACCAACCGCCCAAGAATGGAATCGTCGAGCGAACCCACTTGACAACCTCCTAGAAGCATCTTTTCTTACCACCAGACCTTCCTCCATCAGTTAGGAATCTGATGCCGTCACTAAACACATTCCTTAAATTGTAGCCATTTGTTGAGTGTTTTTTTTTGTGTCTAATCCACATATATATCAGCATTGCCCTTGATTTTCTTGACTGTATATCTCTTAAATGTCAACATATACACGTGTGATTTAGTTTACGAATATTTTTCAATGCCGAGAACCTCGATGAGAGAATAAAAAAGGCCTTAAGGTTCACAATGGTGTAAAATTAAAATGGGATACACCGGGCTAGGACTCGAGTTACAGGAACAAGCGCCAAACCAACCACCCAAGAATGGAATCGTCGAGCGAAAACACTTGACAACCTCCTAGAAGCAGCTTTTCTAACCACCAGACCTTTCTCCATCAATTAGGAATCTGATGCCGTCACTAAACACATTCCTTAAATTGTAGCCATTTCTTGAGTTTTTTTTTGTGTCTAATCCGGATATATATCACCATTGCCCTTTATTTTCTTGACTGTATGTCTCTTAAATATCAACATATAAACGTGTGATTTAGTTTACGAAGATTTTTCAATGCCGAGAACCTCGATCAGAGAGTAAAAAAGGCGTAAGGTTCACAATGGTGTAAAATTAAAATGGGATGCACCGGGCTAGGATTCGAGTTACAGGAACAAGCGCCAAACCAACCACCCAAGAATGGAATTGTCGAGCGAAAACACTTGACAACCTCCTAGAAGCAGCTTTTCTAACCACCAGACCTTTCTCCATCAATTAGGAATCTGATGCCGTCACTAAACACATTCCTTAAATTGTAGCCATTTCTTGAGTTTTTTTTTGTGTCTAATCCGGATATATATCACCATTGCACTTGATTTTCTTGACTGTATGTCTCTTAAATATCAACATATAAACGTGTGATTTAGTTTACGAAGATTTTTCAATGCCGAGAACCTCGATCAGAGAGTAAAAAAGGTAAGGTTCACAATGGTATAAAATTAAAATGGGATATACCGGGCTAGGATTCGAGTTACAGGAACAAGGGCCAAACCAACCTCCCAAGAACGGAATCGTTGAGCGAACACACTTGACAACCTCCTAAAAGCAGCTTTTCTTACCACCAGACCTTTCTCCATCAATTAGGAATCTGATGCTGTTGCTAAACACATTCCTTAAATTATAGCCATTTGTTGAGTGTTTTTTTTGGTATCTAATCCGCATATATATCAGAACTGCCCTTGATTTTCTTGACTGTATATCTCTTTAATATCAATATATACATGTGTGATTTAGTTTACGAAGATTTTTCAATGCTGAGAACCTCGATCAGAGAGTAAAAAAGGCGTAACGTTCACAATGGTGTAAAATTAAAATGGGATATACCGGGCTAATATTCGAGTTACAGGAACAAGGGCCAAACCAACCACCCAAGAATGGAATCGTCGAGCGAAAACACTTGACAACCTCCTAGAAGCTGCTTTTCTTGCCACAAGACCTTTCTCCATCAATTAGGAATCTGATGCCGTCACTAAACACATTCATTAAATTGTAGCCATTTGTTGAGTGTTTTTTTTTGGTGTCTAATCCGCTTATATATATGAACTGCCCTTGATTTTCTTGACTGTATATCTCTTTAATATCAATATATACACGTGTGATTTAGTTTACGAAGATTTTTCAATGCTGAGAACCTCGATCAGAGAGTAAAAAAGGTGTAAGGTTCACAATGGTGTAAAATTAAAATGGGATATACCGGGCCAGGATTCGAGTTACAGGAACAAGGGCCAAACCAACCGCCCAAGAATGGAATCGTCGAGCGAAACCACTTGACAACCTCCTAGAAGCATCTTTTCTTACCACAAGACCTTCCTCCATCAATTAGGAATCTGATGCCGTCACTAAACACATTCCTTAAATTGTAGCCATTTGTTGAGTGTTTTTTTTTTGTGTCTAATCCGCATATATATCAGCATTGCCCTTGATTTTCTTGACTGTATGTCTCTTAAATGTCAACATATACACGTGTGATTTAGTTTACGAATATTTTTCAATGCCGAGAACCTCGATGAGAGAATAAAAAAGGCCTTAAGGTTCACAATGGTGTAAAGTTAAAATGGGATACACCGGGCTAGGATTCGAGTTACAGGAACAAGCGCCAAACCAACCACCCAAGAATGGAATCGTCGAGCGAAAACACTTGACAACCTCCTAGAAGAAGCTTTTCTAACCACCAGACCTTTCTCCATCAATTAGGAATCTGATGCCGTCACTAAACACATTCCTTAAATTGTAGCCATTTCTTGAGTTTTTTTTTGTGTCTAATCCGGATATATATCACCATTGCCCTTAATTTTCTTGACTGTATGTCTCTTAAATATCAACATATACACGTGTGATTTACTTTACGAAGATTTTTCAATGCCGAGAACCTCGATCAGAGAGAAAAAAGGCGTAAGGTTCACAATGGTATAAAATTAAAATGGGATATACCGGGCTAGGATTCGAGTTACAGGAACAAGGGCCAAACCAACCTCCCAAGAACGGAATCGTCGAGCGAAAACACTTGACAACCTCCTAAAAGCAGCTTTTCTTACCACCAGACCTTTCTCCATCAATTAGGAATCTGATGCTGTCACTAAACACATTCCTTAAATTATAGCCATTTGTTGAGTGTTTTTTTTGGTGTCTAATCCGCATATATAACAGAACTGCCCTTGATTTTCTTGACTGTATATCTCTTTAATATCAATATATACACGTGTGATTTAGTTTACGAAGATTTTTCAATGCTGAGAACCTCGATCAGAGAGTAAAAAAGGCGTAACGTTCACAATGGTGTAAAATTAAAATGGGATATACCGGGCTAGGATTCGAGTTACAGGAACAAGGGCCAAACCAACCACCCAAGAATGGAATCGTCGAGCGAAAACACTTGACAACCTCCTAGAAGCAACTTTTCTTGCCACAAGACCTTTCTCCATCAATTAGGAATCTGATGCCGTCACTAAACACATTCCTTAAATTGTTGCCATTTGTTGAGTGTTTTTTTTTGGTGTCTAATCCGCATATATATATGAACTGCCCTTTATTTTCTTGACTGTATATCTCTTTAATATCAATATATACACGTGTGATTTAGTTTACGAAGATTTTTCAATGCTGAGAACCTCGATCAGAGAGTAAAAAAGGCGTAAGGTTCACAATGGTGTAAAATTAAAATGGGATATACCGGGCTAGGATTCGAGTTACAGGAACAAGGGCCAAACCAACCGCCCAAGAATGGAATCGTCGAGCGAAACCACTTGACAACCTCCTAGAAGCATCTTTTCTTACCACCAGACCTTCCTCCATCAATTAGGAATCTGATGCCGTCACTAAACACATTCCTTAAATTGTAGCCATTTGTTGAGTGTTTTTTTTTGTGTCTAATCCGCATATATATCAGCATTGCCCATGATTTTCTTGACTGTATATCTCTTAAATGTCAACATATACACGTGTGATTTAGTTTACGAATATTTTTCAATGCCGAGAACCTCGATGAGAGAATAAAAAAGGCCTTAAGGTTCACAATGGTGTAAAATTAAAATGGGATACACCGGGCTAGGATTCGAGTTACAGGAACAAGCGCCAAACCAACCACCCAAGAATGGAATCGTCGAGCGAAAACACTTGACAACCTTCTAGAAGCAGCTTTTCTAACCACCAGACCTTTCTCCATCAATTAGGAATCTGATGCCGTCACTAAACACATTCCTTAAATTGTAGCCATTTGTTGAGTTTTTTTTTTGTGTCTAATCCGCATATATATCACCATTGCCCTTGATTTTCTTGACTGTATGTCTCTTAAATATCAACATATACACGTGTGATTTAGTTTACGAAGATTTTTCAATGCCGAGAATCTCGATCAGATAGTAAAAAAGGCATAAGGTTCACAATGGTATAAAATTAAAATGGGATATACCGGGCTAGGATTCGAGTTACAGGAACAAGGGCCAAACCAACCTCCCAAGAATGGAATCATCAAGCGAAAACACTTGACAACCACCTAATAGCAGCTTTTCTTACCACCAGAACTTTCTCCATCAATTAGGAATCTGATGCTGTCACTAAACACATTCCTTAAATTATAGCCATTTGTTGAGTGTTTTTTTGGTGTCTAATCCGCATATATATCAGAATTTCCCTTGATTTTCTTGACTGTATATCTCTTTAATATCAATATATACACGTGTGATTTAGTTTACGAAGATTTTTCAATTCTGAGAACCTCGATCAGAGAGTAAAAAAGGCGTAAGGTTCACAATGGTGTAAAATTAAAATGGGATATACCGGGCTAGGATTCGAGTTGCAGGAACAAGGGTCAAACCAACCACCCAAGAATGGAATCGTCGAGCGAAAACACTTGACAACCTCCTAGAAGCATCTTTTCTTACCACCAGACCTTTCTCCATCAAATAGGAATCTGATGCCGTCACTAAACACATTCCTTAAATTGTACCCATTTGTTGAGGGTTTTTTTTGTCTAATCCGCATATATATCGCCATTTCCCTTGCTTTTCTTGACTGTATATCTCTTAAATATCAACATATACACGTGTGATTTAGTTTACGATGATTTTTCAATGCCGAGAACCTCGATCAGAGAGTAAAAAAGGTGTAAGGTTCACAATGGTGTAAAATTAAAATGGGATAGTCCGGGCTTGGATTCGAGTTACATGAACAAGGGCCAAACCAACCATCCAAGAATGGAATCGTCGAGCGAAAACACTTGACAACCTCCTAGAAGCAGCTTTTCTTGCCACCAAACCTTTCTCCATCGATTAGGAATCTGATGCCGTCAGTAAACACATTCCTTAAATTGTAGCCATTTGTTGTGTGTTTTTTTTGGTGTCTAATCCGCATATATATCACCATTGCCCTTCTTTTTCTTGACTGTATATCTCTTGAATATCAACATATACACGTGTGATTTAGTTTACGAATATTTTTCAATCCCAAGAACCTCGATCAGAGAGTAAAAAAGGCGTAACGTTCACAATGGTGTAAAATTAAAATGGGATATACCGGGCTAGGATTCGAGTTACAAGAACAAGGGCCAAACCAACCACCCAAGAATGGAATCGTCGAGCGAAAACACTTGACAGGAGCTTTTCTTACCACCAGACCTTTCTCCATCAATTAGGAATCTGATGCCGTCACTAAACACATTCCTTAAATTGTAGCGATTTATTGAGTGTTTTTTTTGGTGCCTAACCCGCATATATATCACCATTGCCCTTGATTTTCTTGACTGTATATCTCTTAAATGTCAACATATACACGTGTGATTTAGTTTACGAAGATTTTTCAATGCCGGGAACCTCGATCCGAGAGTAAAAAAGGCGTAAGGTTCATAATAGTGTAAAATTTAAATGGGATATACCGGGCTAGGATTTGAGCTACAGGAACAAGGGCCAAACCAACCACCCAAGAATGGAATCGTCGAGCGAAATCACTTGACAACCTCCTAGAAGCAGCTTTTCTTACCACCAGACCTTTCTCCATCAATTAGGAATCTGATGCCGTCACTAAACACATTCCTTAAATTGTAGCCATTTATTGAGTGTTTTTTTTGGTTCCTAACCCGCATATATATCACCATTGCCCTTGATTTTCTTGACTGTATATCTCTTAAATGTCAACATATGCATGTGTGATTTAGTTCACGAAGATTTTTCGATGCCGAGAACCTCGATCAGAGAGTAAAAAAGGCGTAAGGTTCACAATGGTGTAAAATTAAAATGAGAAATACCGGGCTAGGATTCGAGTTATAGGAACAAGGGCCAAACCAACCACCCATGAATGGAATCGTCGAGCGAAAACACTTGACAACCTCCTAGAAGCTGCTTTTCTTACCACCAGACCTTTCTCCATCAATTAGGAATCTGATGCCGTCACTAAACACATTCCTTAAATTTTAGCCATTTGTTGAGTGTTTTTTTTTTGTGTCTAATCCGCATATATATCACCATTGCCCTTGATTTTCTTAACTGTATATCTCTTAAATGTCAACATATACACGTGTGATTTAGTTTACGAAGATTTTTCAATGCCGAGAACCTCGATGAGAGAATAAAAAAGGCGTAAGGTTCACAATGGTGCAAGATTAAAATGGGATATACCAGGCTAGGATTCGAGTTACAGGAACAAGGGCCAACCCAACTACCCAAGAATGGAATCGTCGAGCGGAAACACTTGACAACCTCCTAGAAGTATCTTTTCTTACCACCAGATCTTTCTCCATCAATTAGGAATCTGATGCCGTCACTAAACACATTCCTTAAATTGTAGCCATTTGTTGAGTGTTTTTTTTTTTGTGTGTCTAATCCGCATATATATCACCATTGCCCTTGATTTTCTTGACTGTATATCTCTTAAATATCAACATATACACGTGTCATTTAGTTTACGAAGATTTTTCAATGCCGAGAACCTCGATCAGAGAGTAAAAAAGACGTAAGGTTCACAATGGTGAAAAATAAAAATGGGATATATCGGGCAAGGATTCGAGTTACAGGAACAAGGGCCAAACCAACCCCCCAAGAATGGAATCGTCGAGCGAAAACACCTGACAACCTCCTAGAAGCAGCTTTTCTTGCCACCAGACCTTTCTCCATCAATTAGGAATCTGATGCCGTCACTAAACACATTCCTTAAATTGTAGCCATTTGTTAAGTGTTTTTTTTGGTGTCTAATCCGCATATATATCACCATTGCCCTTGATTTTCTTGACTGTATATCTCTTAAATGTCAACATATACACGTGTGATTTAGTTTACGAAGATTTTTCAATACCGAGAACCTCGATCAGAGAGTAAAAAAGGCGTATGGTTCACAATGTTGTAAAATTAAAATGGGATATACCGGGCTAGGATTCGAGTTACAGGAACAAGGGCCAAACCAACCACCCAAGAATGGAATCGTCGTGCGAAAACACTTGACAACCTCCTAGAAGCAGCTTTTCTTGCCACCAGGCCTTTCTCCATCAATTAGGAATTTGATGCCCTCACTAAACACATTCTTTAAATTGTAGCCATTTGTTGAGTGTTTTTTTTTTGTGTCTAATCTGCATATATATCACCATTGCCCTTGATTTTCTTGACTGTATATCTCCTAAATATCAACATATACACGTGTGATTTAGTTTACGAAGATTTTTCAATGCCGAAAACCTCGATCAGAGAGTAAAAAAAGGCATAAGGTTCACAATGGTGTAAGATTAAAATGGGATATACCAGGCTAGGATTCGAGTTACAGGAACAAGGGCCAAACCAACCACCCAAGAATGGGATCGTCGAGCGAAAACACTTGACAACCTCCTAGAAGCATCTTTTCTTACCACCAGATCTTTCTCCATCAATTAGGAATCTGATGCCGTCACTAAACACATTCCTTAAATTGTAGCCATTTGTTGAGTGTTTTTTTTTGTGTGTCTAATTCGCATATATATCACCATTGCCCTTGATTTTCTTGACTGTATATCTCTTAAATATCAACATATACACGTGTCATTTAGTTTACGAAGATTTTTCAATGCCGAGAACCTCGATCAGAGAGTAAAAAAGACGTAAGGTTCACAATGGTAAAAATAAAAATGGGATATACCGGGCTAGGATTCGAGTTACAGGAACAAGGGCCAAACCAACCCCCCAAGAATGGAATCGTCGAGCGAAAACACCTGACAACCTCCTAGAAGCAGCTTTTCTTGCCACCAGACCTCTCTCCATCAATTAGGAATCTGATGCCGTCACTAAACACATTCCTTAAATTGTAGCCATTTGTTGAGTGTTTTTTTTTGGTGTCTAATCCGCATATATATCACCATTGCCCTTGATTTTCTTGACTGTATATCTCTTAAATGTCAACATATACACGTGTGATTTAGTTTACGAAGATTTTTCAATACCGAGAACCTCGATCAGAGAGTAAAAAAGGCTTAAGGTTCACAATGTTGTAAAATTAAAATGGGATATACCGGGCAAGGATTCGAGTTACAGGAACAAGGGCCAAACCAACCACCCAAGAATGGAATCGTCGTGCGAAAACACTTGACAACCTCCTAGAAGCAGCTTTTCTTACCACCAGACCTTTCTCCATCAATTAGGAATCTGATGCCGTCACTAAACACATTCCTTAAATTGTAGCCATTTGTTGAGTGTTTTTTTTGGTGCCTAACCCGCATATATATCACCATTGCCCTTGATTTTCTTAACTGTATATCTCTTA
The DNA here is from genome assembly GCA_030545235.1 of Helianthus tuberosus. NCBI lineage: Eukaryota > Viridiplantae > Streptophyta > Magnoliopsida > Asterales > Asteraceae > Helianthus > Helianthus tuberosus. Next base: position 30,489,427 of record CM060415.1, on the reverse strand, counting down.
AATGTCAACATATACATGTATGATTTAGTTCACGAAGATTTTTCGATGCCGAGAACGTCGATCAGTGTGTAAAAAAGGCGTAAGGTTCACAATGGTGTAAAATTAAAATGGGATATACTGGGCTAGGATTCGAGTTACAGGAACAAGGGCCAAACCAACCCCCCAAGAATGGAATCGTCGAGCGAAAACACCTGACAACCTCCTAGAAGCAGCTTTTCTTGCCACCAGACCTTTCTCCATCAATTAGGAATCTGATGCCGTCACTAAACACATTCCTTAAATTGTAGCCATTTGTTAAGTGTTTTTTTTGGTGTCTAATCCGCATATATATCACCATTGCCCTTGATTTTCTTGACTGTATATCTCTTAAATGTCAACATATACACGTGTGATTTAGTTTACCAAGATTTTTCAATACCGAGAACCTCGATCAGAGAGTAAAAAAGGCGTATGGTTCACAATGTTGTAAAATTAAAATGGGATATACCGGGCTAGGATTCGAGTTACAGGAACAAGGGCCAAACCAACCACCCAAGAATGGAATCGTCGTGCGAAAACACTTGACAACCTCCTAGAAGCAGCTTTTCTTGCCACCAGGCCTTTCTCCATCAATTAGGAATCTGATGCCCTCACTAAACACATTCTTTAAATTGTAGCCATTTGTTGAGTGTTTTTTTTTTGTGTCTAATCTGCATATATATCACCATTGCCCTTGATTTTCTTGACTGTATATCTCCTAAATATCAACATATACACGTGTGATTTAGTTTACGAAGATTTTTCAATGCCGAAAACCTCGATCAGAGAGTAAAAAAAGGCATAAGGTTCACAATGGTGTAAGATTAAAATGGGATATACCAGGCTAGGATTCGAGTTACAGGAACAAGGGCCAAACCAACCACCCAAGAATGGGATCGTCGAGCGAAAACACTTGACAACCTCCTAGAAGCATCTTTTCTTACCACCAGATCTTTCTCCATCAATTAGGAATCTGATGCCGTCACTAAACACATTCCTTAAATTGTAGCCATTTGTTGAGTGTTTTTTTTTTGTGTGTCTAATTCGCATATATATCACCATTGCCCTTGATTTTCTTGACTGTATATCTCTTAAATATCAACATATACACGTGTCATTTAGTTTACGAAGATTTTTCAATGCCGAGAACCTCAATCAGAGAGTAAAAAAGACGTAAGGTTCACAATGGTAAAAATAAAAATGGGATATACCGGGCTAGGATTCGAGTTACAGGAACAAGGGCCAAACCAACCCCCCAAGAATGGAATCGTCGAGCGAAAACACCTGACAACCTCCTAGAAGCAGCTTTTCTTGCCACCAGACCTCTCTCCATCAATTAGGAATCTGATGCCGTCACTAAACACATTCCTTAAATTGTAGCCATTTGTTGAGTGTTTTTTTTTGTGTCTAATCCGCATATATATCACCATTGCCCTTGATTTTCTTGACTGTATATCTCTTAAATGTCAACATATACACGTGTGATTTAGTTTACGAAGATTTTTCAATACCGAGAACCTCGATCAGAGAGTAAAAAAGGCTTAAGGTTCACAATGTTGTAAAATTAAAATGGGATATACCGGGCTAGGATTCGAGTTACAGGAACAAGGGCCAAACCAACCACCCAAGAATGGAATCGTCGTGCGAAAACACTTGACAACCTCCTAGAAGCAGCTTTTCTTACCACCAGACCTTTCTCCATCAATTAGGAATCTGATGCCGTCACTAAACACATTCCTTAAATTGTAGCCATTTGTTGAGTGTTTTTTTTGGTGCCTAACCCGCATATATATCACCATTGCCCTTGATTTTCTTAACTGTATATCTCTTAAATGTCAACATATACATGTATGATTTAGTTCACGAAGATTTTTCGATGCCGAGAACCTCGATCAGAGTGTAAAAAAGGCGTAAGGTTCACAATGGTGTAAAATTAAAATGGGATATACTGGGCGAGGATTCGAGTTACAGGAACAAGGGCCAAACCAACCACCCAAGAATGGAATCGTCGAGCGAAAACACATGACAACCTCCTAGAAGCAGCTTTTCTTGCCACCAGACCTTTCTCCATCAATTAGGAATTTAATGCCGTCACTAAACACATTCCTTAAATTGTAGCCATTTGTTGAGTGATTTTTTTGGTGTCTAATCTGCATATATATCACCATTGACCTTGATTTTCTTGACTGTATATCTCTTAAATATCAACATATACACGCGTGATTTAGTTTACGAAGATTTTTCAATGCCGAGAACCTCGATCAGAGAGTAAAAAAGGCGTAAGGTTCACAATGGTGTAAAATTAAAATGGGATATACCGGGCTAGGATTCGAGTTACAGGAACAAGGGCCAAACCAACCACCCAAGAATGGAATCATCGAGCGAAAACACTTGACAACCTCTGATGTCTGTCGTTAAGTTGCCAGATGAAAGTTGAGTTTGTAAACAATTTGGAGACGAATGACCATCCTAAGTTTTCGGTTTGCTTCAACAATTGTGTTATCATCCACTAGAAAGAACTACATAGACATAGTTCGTGTGTACTTACTTATTGTGATAAAAGGGAACGAAGTACTCAGATTCCGAGAACGTGAGGTTGTTACCCGATGACCAATCAACCCTTACCCAATCCTAATTTTACCCATGATATCTCGATTGCCAACGGCACCAAGAACGTATGGTTTCAAACTAGAAAAAATCATAAGAATTAACAATTTACAACTAAGCAATCACACACCATGATAAACAAAACATAGATAAAGTTTATCATTCTAGAAATATGGAATCAAAACACAACCGTCTTAAACAAACCTTCAACCTAGGATGATCATAGAATGTTTAGCCACGCATAGCTTCAAACAACATCTTAACAAAAGTTTTAATGTTCATCAAGATAAAAAACAATAAACCTAATGATTCCCAAGTGTTGTTGTTGCCAAAAAGTCTCCAAGATAGCTAAAATTCGTCCACCAATGTTTGATAACCGAAAACAAGTGAAAAGCCTCCATAAAATCCATCAAATTTGCCATTAAATGAGGAGTTACACATTTTGGATCAGTCGGAGCCGTAACCTACGGCTCCCAGCCGTAGGTTACGGCAGTCAATAGTCCCCGGAAGTCAACACCGAGCCGTAAGCTAAGCCAATGTGCCGTAACTTACGGCTATCATCATTCCTTACGCCGATGAGCTCCTGTTTTACGGCTACCATTGTTGGCACATGATGGGAGCCGTAACCTACGGCTGGGAGCCGTAGGTTATGGTGCTGTATGTGGTTTTTCTTCTTATTCTCTTCATTACAAGTTAAATCTTCTAATTTTGTTTTCACCATCATCAAGCTTCCATCCAAGCTTCATAATATCCATTCTTTAAGCCCTTTAGTGCCTGCAACATCAAACCTCTCGTGATTACCATGTTCAAACAAATAATCGTGTATAGTGTGGGATTTTAATCACTTTAAGGCTCTTAAGGGTTGTCCTACGGACCACCCGTCACATCCCCACACTTACCCGTTGCTTGTCCCAAGCAACCCATTCACAACTATTCAACAAACACAAGTGATCAATCATGCAAACCAAGCTAAAATATGCCATCCTTTTACTAACCTTCGACCATACCATAAGACACACCCCTCGCCAAACTCTCGGTGACAAGAATTACTAGTATGTAATGCAAAACCACTCAATGCGTATATGTGTGTGTGCGACAATAAGCTTGTATAAGAATCAAGTTTCCTCCTAACAAATATCTAGCATGCTTATGAATCAAGGGAAACTTACGGGTTGTAACGGGGCTAGGTGCAAAGGTAGGATAATGGTGGAACATATATATAAGAGCTAATTTGATTTGACCCGGTTTTTATTTTCACTACTAAGCAAAACAACCATCAACTATATACAAAATTCATCAACTTTTAAACTACCAACGCAACTTTTTTTTTTCAACAATAAACTTCAAGCATAAGTACAAGAACATCAACACTACAAACTAAATTCCTAAACCGGGTCATCTCAATCGGTAAAATTTTGTAGGGAGTAGGCTTGGGTCACAACCGAACAGTTTAAGGCTCAAACGTGGCAATCTAAAGACCAAACCCCCACCCCTCACAATACCAAGCTCATATATATAAAGTATGAGGTCCAACCCACCAATCCCGCACTCTCACACATCTAGACGAGGCTACCTACAAGTCCCCTATCATTTCCAAAACCATGCTAACTCTAGGATTTAACAAGTATTCACACACAAGTTCTATTAACACACAACACACACCGCCACTCAAACAATGAAATCTCTATAATAATCATATGTGGCTCAAATCCTCACCAAGAAAAGACTAGGAATGGGTGTCGGTGTTTCAAATGGCATAATATCAAGTTTTCAAATTCTAACAATTTTTCGCTTGGGTTTACAAAATTTTAAAACTCTCAAAAATTTCCCCCATCCCCACACTTGGGATACATTGTCCCAATGTATGGCTTTGAGGGAAGAATCGCTTCTAACCACAATATTAACCTTTGCTTAAACTCTCAAATCCCAAATTTTTTTTTTTTTTTTTTTTAGAGACACCACCAACATTCACAACCCAACAACATATCAACATCAAACACCACCCTACCTCCCAACCATAGCATGAACATACGAAATAAACAAATATATACAAAAATATACAAAGGAACAAGATACGACCTGGCTAGTAATATTTCGGCTGTGGAGGCCCGAAGATGGATGTCATCATATCCTTCCATTCGCCAAAACCAAATGCTCCACCGCTACTGCTACTTCCTTGATCACCACTCGGATTCGCCTGTTGATAACTCATAGCATGTGGATCCACCCACTGAGAATGATGCAATGGTGGGGTGGGGTATAACACACTACCATCATTTGGTGGCAATGTGGTGTAGTCCACAACAGGCGGATCTCCTACAATTGGCTGACCTGCTTGATATTGTTCATGCATGCGTCTCTGACGATCATCTAAATAGCGGTTGTTCACTTCCTCTTCATGGGCATACATATGAGCACGATTCCAATGCTCACTCCTATCATAGCTCCGCTTCAAAGCCCTTTCTATACTTGCCCCCATGAAAGTTTGTTGATCAAAAAACACTTGGTTTGGTTCACTCCATCCTCCAAAAGTGGGAGGCCGCCTTTGTTCAATAATTTGACCCATATCTCCTGCGTGGGCCCAATAAGGATCATAGGCTTGCTGTGCATAATCAAATGCACCCCCCACATAACCAGCTTGCACACCGGCCCCTTGAACTGGAGCATCAACCATAAAGGCATCTTCGCGGTAATCCTCATCTCCACTTACCTCTTCATCTCCACTTACCTCCGGCTCCTCAGCCTCACCCGGTTGTGACGGCCTCGCGTCCACCTTCAACGCTCTCCACCTTCTCCCATCTGTTTTCAACCTATGATACCTCTCAGTTTCTGTGTAAATCCAATCTGACCCAAGTCTCTTAAGGTCGAATGGTCTAAACCTCTTGTAAGAACCTTTCTCATCACCTTTAATTGCCCCATATTTTTTTAACAATGCCGTAATCAACCGGCAATGAGGTATAATCTTTCTTTCTCCACTAATTTTGCTCAATCAGATATTATGCAATACAAGAAATCGGAAAGGGACCTTGGGAGATCCATGCATCATCATATATAGAATCGGTACGTCTTGATGCCGCACTTCCATCTTGTCACTCCGCCTTGGAACCACATTATATATGCACAATGTCAACAATAATTTCGCTTCCATTCTCAAATTGCTCCTATATAACTTCCCATGTGTTGTGCCCGGAAGGAAAAGGTAGTCAAGCATATTTTGCCATTGCGGATGCTTGTTGGGCTCGTGGTAGAGATCTTTGAGACTCGGGTTTATGTACTCATTTGCGGGTATGTCGTCAAACTTTGCTATTTTGCGCAAAGAGTCATAACACATTTCTACTTTCACCCCATTACACCGTCCAACGAGCCTCATCTTGCTTGGGGACTTATACGGGGGACATTCAAGTGAAGCCACCCATTCTTGAATCTGCTTGTCGTACATCTTCTTCACTTCCCCGTCATAACATTTTAAAGCTGCACCCCAACCCAATGCTTTAAACCTGTCCGTTATCCCGAATGGCCCGAATTCAACCTCTTTGATTTCCTTCTCACAAATAAACGCTTCACCCCTTTGTTTTAAGTTGTTCATTTGTTCATGAAACAGATCCTCTCTCCATTCCTCAGGTTGATCTAACAATGAGCCGGTTGTCCAATCCGGCTTCGGACCCCTTGGAGGTGCATCCTCCTCCGAGTCCGGGTCACCAATCCGGGCCAATCTCCTCCTCTTTTGTTGCACATCATCCCCTTGAGGCACATTAGAAGAACTTGCAATCCCTTTCCCTTTTTTCGTCACCATACCTACACACATCCAAAACCACACAAACAACTCAAGTTAGTATTTTTCCCAAATCTTCCCCACACTTGCTTCATGTTATGGGTGTAGATGTGCAAAAATCAAAGTTTCATTCTTTCAAACAAAATTTTGGCATGATGTCCCTATAAATCAGAATTTTCTAAAAATTTTCACTAGACATCAAACACATTTACACCCAAATATTCAATGGCTTGCAAAATCCTATCATCTATCTCATACAAGCAAGTGTGTAAGCAAAAACTATAAATAAAACTTACAAACCTTAATGTACTTCAAATAATGACAAGAAATTGCATACCTTGGTGTTGTAGAAGATGAGAATCACAAAAACTTGAAGCTCACACAAAAACCCACAAAAAATCCCAAATTTTCGGCACCCCTAGGCTCAAATTCGACCCCCAAAACAAAGGAATCATCAAGATAGAAGAGTAAATCTGAATTCCTTGTGAAATTTCACCCAAAATGGACCCAAAAAACACTGAAATCGGACTTGATTTGAAAGAGCTATGAAGTTTTGAAGTATGGTGTGTTAGGGTTCTAAGAGAGATGAAGGAGAAGAAGAAGTTGTGTGGATAGGGTTAGAAGGATCAATATGTGGTTGGGGTGAATTGAAGAGTTTATTAAAAATGTTATTATTATTAAATTATTTTCGGTTTTTATTTTTTATTTATTTATTTATTTTTATAATGCACGCCGACAGGGGATCCTTAAGTTTTTGCTGCGAGCCGTAACCTACGGCTGGGAGCCGTAGGTTACGGTTGGATCTGGGAATTTTTGGTGTCGCCGTAAAACAGGAGCTGGGAACCGTAAGATTCAAAATTGTGACAACCACCGTAAGCTACGGCTCAATGCCGTAACTTACGACCATCTCTGGGCATATATGGTCCATTTTTATTGAAGTGTCAAATTTTTTTTTTTTTTAACTTATTTAAAATTGTTTAATTTTTATGGTTTTTTAATATTTTGAAAACATGAAAATTTAACCCTACCCCCCCGTTAAAAACCTGTGTTGTCCTCAACACTATGCTCGGGAAATTCGCAAGGATTTCCCCACACTTGTTTCAAACACCGGTTTTTAAACGGAACTTTATTCAAAACACGAAACTAAGCTACAATATGTACAAAATACCAAACCTGGGCCTCTTTCAAGTTTCCTCATCATCCAATGGGCGTAAAATGAAGCCCACTTTGTCGAGATCAATATGGTTAATGTCGTTACCTTCCAAGTACGGTTTGAGTCGATGCCCGTTCACCGTTTGTTGCCTATTGGATTGTTCGTCTTCTATATCAACATCACCAAATTTTCCCACTCTTCGGATGATGTAAGGACCCATCCACTTGCTCTTGAGTTTTCCCGCAAACATCTTCAACCTTGAATTGTACAACCACACCTTTTGACCCACTTTGAAGTTCTTTTTCCTTATCTTTGCATCATGAACTTTCTTCAGTTTGTCTTTGTATGCGGAAGCACATTCATAGGCTTCATCTCTTATCTCCTCGATCTCATTCAATTGCAACTTCCTTGTTCGACCCGCTTCGTCATAATCCGCATTAACGGTTTTAATGGCCCAATGCGCTCGATGTGCTAATTCCATTGGTAAATGACACCCCTTCCCATACACCATCCGATAAGGGGTGGTTCCAATTGGAGTTTTGTAGGCCGTTCGATATGCCCACAACGCATCATCAAGTTTACTTGACCAATCTTTCCGATCCGTTCTTACCGTCTTCATGAGAATCTCCTTAATTTGACGGTTGGACACTTCAACTTGTCCACTTGTTTGCGGATTGTATGGTGTCGCCACACGATGGTTCACATTATATCGTTTCAACAACTTTGCAAAATTAAAATTTTTGAAATGTGAACCGCCATCACTTATTATTACCCTTGGCACACCGAAATGAGCGAATATATTGGATTGCACAAACTTACACACCACAGAATGATCATTGGTCCTTGTAGCAATGGCTTCTATCCACTTTGTCACATAATCTACCGCAACCAATATATACAAGAACCCATTCGAATTAGGAAACGGACGCATAAAATCTATCCCCCAAACGTCAAATACCTCCACCACCAAAATCGGTTGTAAAGGCATTTCATCCCGCTTCGAAATACTTCCCACTCTTTGACAATTGATGCAATTCTGGGCAAACTCACAAGAATCTTTGAAAATTGTGGGCCAGTAAAACCCACATGATAGCACCCGGTAACCCGTCTTGTTCCCACTAAAATGCCCACCACATGCCGATGAATGAGCATGGGTCAAAATTTCTAAAACTTCAGTTTCGGGAACACACCTCCTTATCACTTGATCGGGTCCAATCTTGAACAAATCCGGTTCATCCCAAATGTATTGTTGAACTTGACTCAAGAATTGTTGTCATCTCTTCTTCGTCCAATGATTCGGAATTGCACCCTTGGCCAAATAGTTCACATAATGGGCGTACCAAGGTGCAACAAAAGTAGAAACGACTAACAATTGTTCATCGGGAAACCGTTCATTAATCTCACTCGGGTCGTCAACACCTTCCAACGGGATTCGGGACAAATGATCCGCAACAACATTTTCACACCCTTTCTTGTCCCGAATCTCGAAATCGAATTCTTGTAACAAAAGCACCCAACGAATCAACCGGGGCTTTGCATCCTTCTTTTCCATTAGATATCGGACCGCGCTATGATCCGAATACACAATCACCTTGCTCCCCCAAATGTAAGCTCTAAACTTGTCCAAAGCATACACCACCGCTAATAATTCTTTCTCGGTTGTGGTGTAATTCAGTTGCGCCTCGGACAAAGTTTTACTTGCATAGTAGATTACCACCGGCTTCTTATCAACTCTTTGACCCAAAACCGCTCCAATGGTCGTATCACTAGCATCACACATAATTTCAAACGGCTTCGACCAATCCGGTGGCTGCAATATAGGAGCCTTCACCAACTGTTCCTTCAACACATGAAACGCTTGCAAACATTCGTCAGTAAAATAAAAGGGAACATCTTTTAATAATAAGTTACATAAAGGTTTTGTAATTACACTAAAGCCTTTAATAAACCTTCTATAAAACCCCGCATGTCCCAAAAATGATCTCACCCCCTTAACATTCTTTGGTGGGGGTAGAGATGAAATTACCCGAATTTTTGCTTTATCTACCTCTATTCCCCGGTCCGAAATCACATGCCCCAACACAATACCCTCTTGAACCATAAAATGGCTCTTTTCCCAACTTAAGACCAAGTTTGTTTCCACACACCTTTTCAAAACTTTTTCTAACTCATCAAGACAAGAGTCAAAACTTGGCCCAAAAATGGAAAAATCATCCATAAACACTTCAAGAGACTCCCCCACCATATCCGAAAATATACTCATCATAGATCTTTGGAATGTGGTAGGGGCGTTACATAGTCCAAATGGCATCCGCCGAAAAGCAAATGTTCCATATGGACATGTAAACGTAGTTTTGTGTTGGTCGTCCGGGTGAATAGCAATTTGGTTATATCCCGAATACCCATCCAAAAAACAATAGTATTTTTGACCAGAAAGTTTTTCAATGATTTGGTCAATGAAGGGTAACCTGAAATGGTCTTTGTAGGTAGCGGCGTTTAATTTTCTATAATCGATACAAACTCGCCACCCGGTTACCGGGCGGGTGACGATTTGCTCACCTTGCTCATCTTTAATTACCTGAATGCCTGATTTTTTAGGCACTACCTGTGTCGGACTTACCCACGCACTGTCCGAAATGGGATAAATGATCCCCGCATCCAACCACTTGATAACTTCTTTCTTGACCACCTCTCTCAGATTCGGGTTTAACCTTCTTTGTGTTTCACGTGTCGGCTTTGCATCCTCACTTGTAATGATTTTGTGCATTACAATGGAAGGACTAATACCCTTTAAGTCGGCTATTGTCCACCCGATTGCCGCCTTGTGAGCCTTCAACACCCGTATCAACTCCTCCTCTTGAGCTACCTCCAAATTAGAAGCAATGATCACCGGTAAAGTGTCATTCTCCCCCAAAAATACATATTTTAGATGCTTTGGTAGCTCTTTCAATTCCACACTTGGTGGACATTCCAAGGACGGCTTTGTACCCGAATCAATTTCCACCGGTAGAGTATCCGTTTGGTGAGTCCATGGCGGTCTTCCTTCTTTAACTGCAAGAGCCTCTTGCTCTTTCTCTTCTTTTTCCAAATCACATGCGTGCACCTGCAAAGACACCCCACGAACACAAGAACCCAAAATCTCTTCCTCGAACTCCTTTGGGTCATATTCATCTATGAAGTTTGCTACAAAACACTCATCACCATAAACATTAGTACCATTAGTAAAAACGTTTAATCTCATCTTTCTATTACCGAATGTCATGTCGACCGTACCATATCGACAATCAATAATGACATGTGCGGTGTTTAAAAATGGCCGACCCAAAATAATATTTTGTTGTTGAATTGGGTCCGCGGATGAGTAGTCTAGCACAAGAAAGTCCACGGGATAATAAAACTCATCAACTTTAACTATCACATCCCGTACAATACCCCGAGGAAGTTTATGAGACAAATCGGCTAATACCACCGTTGTCTCAACCCGTTTCAAAGATACTTACTCCGGCTCCAAGATCCAATAACGCCCTTGTAGTTTGAAAATTTCCTACTTGAATATTTATAAGAGGCGTTCCCGGATCTTGGAGCTTAGGAGGAAGATCTCCTTTCAAAACTGCGCTTACCCGCTCCTTCAAATCAACCAATTTAGGCACTTTTTATTGCCTCTTTTGGGTACACAATTCTTTTAAAAACTTCGCGTAAGCGGGTACCTGTTTAATAGCTTCAAGCAAAGGAAGATTGATTTTAACCTGTTCAAAAACCTCCCACATTTCCTCTTTTTGAGGACCCCGTTTTGAAATAAAATTTTTTCTACCCGGATCCAATAAAGCCGAGGGAAATGGTACTTCACTAGATCCCTCACCCTCATTTATCTTTTCTTTTTCTTTACTAGCTTCGGGTTTTTCAAAATTGGTTTTTTTAGAAGAAACAATAGGTGGTTCATTTTCTTCCTCACTATCTTGACCTGTGATATCTTCAACCACCCCATCAACCAAATCCGGTAAAGGATTGGTTTTGTACTCTTTCCCACTTCTCAAAACACTTACATGATGAATGGGAAGATGATTACCTCTAGAAGTACCATGAGATGGGTTTACCTTAGTGTCGCTTGGTAATTGACCTTTGTTTTTCTTCAATTCTGACACTTCGGTTGCAAGTTGACCCATTTGGGTGGTCAAAGTTTGAATTGCCTTATCTCGAGCCTCATCCTTTTGTATGCGAGCATCATCCATTTGGTTTCTCTTTTGCATCTCCGCTTGCATGCTCTTCAACATATCCATCATTTCGTTTCCACCCGACGACCCCCTTGTTCTTGACCCGTTTGCCTTTGGTACCCTTGGTTGTTCCCACTTCTATATCCACCTTGATTGTTATAAGGTTGGCGCGAACCGTAGTTTCCTTGGTTACCTTGAAAGTTCGGGTTTGATTGATTCGAAGGGTTCCCATAACGGAAATTCGGATGGTTCCTCAATCCGGGGTGGTAAGTGTTAGAATTCATGTTGTTGTAATTTCTACCACCCCCTCCTTGACCTTGTCCTTGAACCGCATGCACCTCTTCATATTGCCCTTCCATCAACCCTTGGCAATTTTCAGCCGCATGACCTATTTCATTACACAAAGCACAAACATCATAAATTTGGTTAGTAGTTTGAACATTACCGTCATCTATGGCGTGCACATGAGGTCGGGCAATGGCTGGTCGAGCTCTTCTTGAGGCTTGAGCCTTCCTCTTTGATGTAGTTTCCATGCTTTCCAAAAACTCCCAATCATCATTCTCATAATTTGTTCCAAAAGTCCCACCGGTAATAGACATCAAGTCACGTGCATCTTCGGCACTCAACCCCTCGTGAAAGGCATTCATCAACTCCCACAATTCAATTCCATGATGAGGGAAATTTTTAATCATCATATTGAAACGCTCGAATGCCTCATGAAACATCTCACCATGTTGTTGTTGGAAGCTTCTCAACCCCTTTCTTGCATCATTGGTCTTTTGGGCGGTGTAAAACTCATCCAAAAAAGTTTGTTGCATCTCCCCCCATGTATATATGGATGCCGAAGGTAACGTGTAGAACCATTTCTTCGCCTTATCTTCCAAAGAAAATTGGAATAATACCTATTTGATGTCATCAGCCGAGAACCCTTGACTCCCAAGAGTGTTGCAAATCGAGTCATAAGCCTCTAAATGAAAGTAAGGCTCCTCCGTTGCCAACCCCTTGTATTTTGGTAAAATTTGCAAAGAGTTGGTCCTCACTTCAAATGTTCTCCCTTGATCATTGTGAGGAATAACTACCGGTGAAGGGTTTTGAGTGATTACCGGCCGAAAATGTGCTTCGATGCCCCTCACATTTTCTCTAAGGTGTCTCCTTGGTACACCAAACCTACCCCTTGGGCGAATAGGACCCATTGGCCTTGGTACATGCCCTTGTGGTGCATTTGGTTGTTGAAATTGTTGTTGCGGCATTGATGGGCGTTGAATTGGCCTTTGGAATTGTTGAACATTTGGTTGTACATGTTGTGGCCGAACTTGTTGCAATGGGATAGGGCGTTGCATTGGTGGCCCTTGTGGTCTTGGCCGAATGTGTTGTGGTATGAGTTATTGTTGCGGTATTACTCCACCTACACTTGACATCCCTTGAGATTGACCCGGCACATACCCAAACTCTCCTTGATCTCCATCACCCCCATAAGCATATCCTTCTTCCTCGTATCCCTTAAACTCTTCTTCATAACCTTCAAAATACCCATCTCCTCCTATACCCAAAGATTGCATATAAGGGTAAGATGAATATTTCATACCGGGTTGGTTCGATGGTCGATATGTAGAGGTAGTATGGATAACGGTTGAGCTTTGTGGTATTGAATGAGTAGAAGATGATTGACCCGTAGTTGGAGGAAAGAAGTGTGAAAGTGGTGGAATTGTTGCGGAAGGGCTATAGGTGAGAGTAGGTTCGACTTGGGTAGTAATAGGTGATGTGGTGTTGGTTGATGTAACTCCATGTGGTGAAGTAAATTCGGTAGTAGAACTAGGCATGGTGGTATTTGGTGAAGGTTGCGTGGATGTTGGTATGAATGGTGAAGTAGGTTCACCCGTAGTGGGTGGTGGTTGTGGTGGATCCATGTATCGAATTGGTGTGATTGGTGTAGTTGGTGTTGTTGGTGAACCACTGATTCTGTTCTCTCTTAGCAAAATTCTGTTTCCTCTTAAAGTTCGCTCAATTTCCGGATCAAATGCCAAAGGTGATAGCTTGTGAGAGCTCCTAGTACGCATGCACCTGTCAATACCTGCACACTAACACACCCAGCGTAAACCGGAAAAATAACAAACTAAAAAGGATAAAAAATAACACACGTTGCGCACTACTCCCCGGCAACGGCGCCAAAATTTGACGTGATTGTCGTGATCACGCAAATTTAATCCCAAAAACAACTATATAGATAGCGGTAATAGGGTATCGAACACAGGGAGTTTGTGGAATGTGTGTTATTTAGAAGTGTATCTAAGTTAACTAAGATTAAACTAATGGCAATAAAAAGTAATATTCAAGAGTTGGTTGAATTGGATTGGTTTTAAAAACGAAAAATACTAATTAATTTGCCAGATGAAAGTTGAGTTTGTAAACAATTTGGAGACGAATGACCATCCTAAGTTTTCGGTTTGCTTCAACAATTGTGTTATCATCCACTAGAAAGAACTACATAGACATAGTTCGTGTGTACTTACTTATTGTGATAAAAGGGAACGAAGTACTCAGATTCCGAGAACGTGAGGTTGTTACCCGATGACCAATCAACCCTTACCCAATCCTAATTTTACCCATGATATCTCGATTGCCAACGACACCAAGAACGTATGGTTTCAAACTAGAAAAAATCATAAGAATTAACAATTTACAACTAAGCAATCACACACCATGATAAACAAAACATAGATAAAGTTTATCATTCTAGAAATATGGAATCAAAACACAACCGTCTTAAACAAACCTTCAACCTAGGATGATCATAGAATGTTTAGCCACGCATAGCTTCAAACAACATCTTAACAAAAGTTTTAATGTTCATCAAGATCAAAAACAATAAACCTAATGATTCCCAAGTGTTGTTGTTGTCAAAAAGTCTCCAAGATAGCTAAAATTCGTCCACCAATGTTTGATAACCGAAAACAAGTGAAAAGCCTCCATAAAATCCATCAAATTTGCCATTAAATGAGGAGTTACACATTTTTGTAGGTCCCTCTCGAGGATGAGATAAAACCTTATCCTTGTTATATCAAACACACTAGCGAGTGCGGAATCCAAGCTAGCATGCAACCGAGACTTTATACGAGAACAAGCACAAACACAACACGCAAGATTCACCGATTAACACCACTTGTATTAATACGAATGAAGGGTCCGGTTACAAGCTCAATGTTTACAGAAGTATTCTATAAACTCTCAAAGTGTGTGTGTGTGCTCCTGTCTCTCTCTGTCTTCCTCTTGTGTCTATTACAGAAGTGAACACAACACACGGGTATTTATACCCAACACAGATCGTCTGGTCGAAGGATCAGACAGACTGATCGAAAGATCATCTGTCGACCAGAAACAGCTCGAAGGATCAACATGTACCACGAAAGATGTGATCTTTCGTGGTCCATCCTTCGAAGGATATCTTTCGAGCTCATCATCATCGAAGGATATAAGTAATCCTTCGATGACCATCCTTCGACTCAAACATCTTTCAACCATGTGCTAACTGTTTGGTCAAGTCAAACCAGGAGGATGGTTGACTTGGTCAAACTTACATCGAACGCACATAAAAACAAACCTAAGACGTAAATCAGACTAACACAAGACATCGTTTTGAATCATGACGAAATACAGACAAAGTACAGACATAAGTGCACCAACAATTTTGGATCAGTCGGAGCCATAACCTACGGCTCCCAGCCGTAGGTTACGGCAGTCAATAGTCCCTGGAAGTCAACACCGAGCCGTAAGCTACGGCTATGTGCCGTAACTTACGGCTATCATCATTCCTTACGCCGATGAGCTCCTGTTTTACGGCTACCATTGTTGGCACATGATGGGAGCCGTAACCTACGGCTGGGAGCCGTAGGTTACGGTGCTGTATGTGGTTTTTCTTCTTATTCTCTTCATTACAAGTTAAATCTTCTAATTTTGTTTTCACCATCATCAAGCTTCCATCCAAGCTTCATAATATCCATTCTTTAAGCCCTTTAGTGCCTGCAACATCAAACCTCTCGAGATTACCATGTTCAAACAAATAACCGTGTATAGTGCGGGATTTTAATCACTTTAAGGCTCTTAAGGGTTGTCCTACGGACCACCCGTCAGGCTGCACCCAAAGCCACGTGATCAAGCCAAAGTGAAGTCATGATGTTGTTGACTTTCCTCCTTGCATGTGCCGTCCACTATAGGGCTTTAAGTTTTTTTTTATTTCTTGAATAAAGTAACTTTTCATTGCATTGCCATGCATACACCGTAGCTTACGTTTTTAACCGTAAGTTACGGTCCATTGTTTCTGTTTGTCTTGTCTTTGCCCAACCATAAGCTACGCTTGAAGCCATACGTTACGTTCCACATTTTCTGTAACCTTTTGGCTATGATTCAACTTCCACTTAATTACCAACGGCCCCTAAACTTTGTTATATCATGTTGCTCGCGCATCTAAGCCATCTCTTCGACCCGAACAAGTCCCGCACGGTGTAATATATCGCGATCATCATCCTTGCTCGTTCCATTTCATCACTAAACTCTCTAACTTCACCGTATTACGCGTTTAATCTGTAAAACCACAAACACACATAGTGAACATATTCAAAGCACATAATCACTTAAATGACCCTAATTCACATAAAATACGCACGTTAACCCTCAGGTTTCACACCCTCCATCACATCCCCACACTTAACATTAATTGTCCTCAAGCAACCATTACAAACATCACTTACCTTATTAACAAATCACCACTAAATCCCTTACCGAATTAACAATTTAAGGTCCCAAGTCATACCCGTCCCATAGACTGACACAATCGAGATTAACAATCTGACAGATAAATGATATGCATTTAAAACAACTTAAGACTTGGCTAACTAAAACTAACATGCTTATGATACTACACACATGCCACACGCCCCTCACAATGATCAATTCTCTCGGTTCAATCAAGACTAGCGTGTAATGTGCTAGTATATATTTCACTCAAAACCAAATATACTACTTTGCAATCATAAGCTTGTATAGCAATCACGCCTCCACTGTTTCAAATAACATAACACATATCAAAAGGACTTTTGGGTTTTGGGTTAAGGGTAAAGGTAAGGAAATATTTTTGGCTTTTTATATTTATATGGCGAACACAAAAGAACATACCAAACCATGACAACTTATTCACAGTGATACTAACACTTTGGGTTATTCTCGACCCCATTATTTAACACGAATCTAACAAAGATTTTTTCTTTTTCTTTTTCTTTTTCTTTTTCTTTCTTTCTTTTTTTTTAGCAAATATCTAACACACAATTGTCATTCATGGTTGGTAATCAAATGGGTTAAACAAGGTGTAGCAAACGAAGGGTAAAAGGCTCAACATAGTTAACTAAGGTGGGTGGATAAACAATCAACATATGAAACAATGAAGGGATCCTAATGCCTTTATCATTTATGCATACGTTAAATCACAGTCTCGGCACATATCAAACCACACAAGTTCTAACGCAAAGCAACAAAGTACAGACATAAGTGCACCAACAAACTCCCCCTTGGCTGTAGCTTTGTCTCGATTTTCGTTCTTGTAGGTCTTCGTGTCTTCAAGTCTTTGACTTCTTTTCACGTCTTCAATGTCGGATGATCTTCAAAGTCTTCACGTCTTGAAAGTAGAAAGTGTATCAACAAACTCCCCCTTTCATGTAGAAAGTGTGTTGACAAACTCCCCCTTAGATTGAACTCTCCATTGAGTCATGCTCGTGAATCGTTGACTTGTCAATTCTTCAGATCCTTGTGGTGTTGATGAAGGGACAGCGGCAACTCGATCATTTTATCCTTTGAGTGCCTCCACTTCGTGTCTTCATTCCAAAGCTTTTCATCGAACATGTTCTCCTCGCCTTTAGCATCTGCACATGCAAGAAAGCTAAACGCATAATGAGAACAACCGCTTGGAATATAGTTAACATTTAAACTAACGACACATATGAGATCAAATCTCAATCAAACACCAACCGACAGCAGTTTGAAAGTTTAGAAAAATATTCATTTTAATCCTTTAACTTTCAAAACTCGTTAACTTCGACTGTTTATGAAGATGCAATTGTTTTCCAGCTTATAATCAGGATCTTGGGAAGGATAGACTCGAGTTCCAACATCAGTCAATCAAAAATAAACTAGAAGCAAAATCTTTTTGGATTTTATAAAGTTTATATTAAAACACACCTAAAATCTTTTTGAAATTTTCATTTTTCAAATGTAAAGATGGAAAGCAATAAATAAATATATACAAAGATGCATAAACAGGAAACATTAAATAAATATTTACAAACATTCTTTTTGCGAGTTTCGAGGGTAAGAGAATCATATCAGTGTACGGTCATGCCAAAACGCTCTTGTTGTTCTTTTAGTTAACATTAAGATAAGCATCCTATAACGATTATCGGTATTGTTGTCCACTTAAGCTCAGCTTATCATTTGTAATCATGGCGAGGGGATACGTTAAGGTATAATTTATACTTATCGACCGGTGTTCATCCACATCATGACACATTCCCGTATCAAGGTATGCACGAGGATTCATCTTACCGGTGAGTATACCGATTATCATCTGTTGACCGTATATGATGTGAGATTCTCACTTATTTGATTTGAAAACAAGCCCTATGTGATAGAATCACTTATTGATGAGGAACTTGATTTTCAGATGCATGAGGGCACATGAGCAAGTCCGTGAACAGGTCAGTACTTTCGTACAGCAGAGAGACGAACTTGACTCCCGGATGAATGTGATATTTAATCACTTATTGGTTTGGACATGTGATTGTTGATCACTTATTGAGGTCGTATGCAGTATGTACACGTATGTATAGTATCATGGAAGATCTAGACTTGCGTCCCCGTAATTTTTCGGTAAAAGATACAACCATGATACCCAGATGATAAGCAGCATAAAGACCGAATATCTCAGAACCTCGGCAATCTCTCAAACGAAATTTCGGTACTAAGACCATATGCCTATGAATGGTTCCCACCCAGTCTTCAGTCGATTTAAGTTTATATCACCCTGCACACTTTAAAATGATTGTGAGCCTACCGATACATCTTATATAGAGCTGCTTATCGTTTTTCATTTAAGGTTTAAAGAGGTTTAGACAGACCACTGATGTACTATCATATTCTCTTTTGCTCGCCAGGAAACTCATTTTTGATTTTCTATTATTTTTGTGTTTTTGAAATTTTTCGATGTTTTTGGATTTTCAGATTTTGGATTACTCCCCCTAAAATCAACAAACTAAAATAAATTTAAAACACAAAGGTATTTACAAAAATGATTTTCCGATGTTGGTTAACTCATGTTTTACCTCAATGCCGTTTACCAAAATTAATTTTGAACGAGGTTCGGAAAAATCAGTTGACATGTCGGTAAGCGGTGCGGACCATGACAGCATTGTCTGGCCAAAGAGTGCTGAACGAGATAATAATTCACAAAGCAGCTTAAATATCGACAAGTATAGGAGAGATTAGAAATTTAAAACCATATCCTGCAACTGCATCGTGCATTGCAAGGAATCTGAGTGCTCTCCCAAACTGAATATCCACCCGGTGTGGATTTCAAGGTCGATTTGTAGCTACTGAAATCCCTTCACAGCAATAAGATCATAAACCTCCGGGTCCGGCTGGTCTTCCACATTGCACCAGCGAAGGTCTTTGTCTTTCTCTTTCAGAAGTAGTGTGCGGTTGTTCAATCCATGCCAAGGCATCCGCACACCTGGATGGTTTGTTCAACAAACACATTTTCTTCAAACACACCACGAAGAAATGTACACTGCACGTTCATCTTGTAGATTGTTGAACTTCAGACGTGCTGCAGGTGCGTACATTTTGATTTGAATCTATCCCGGGGACCCGATCAAAGCCTTGAACATTCACATTTTGAAATGATTTTCATTTTGTCGAAGCTTCCAATTACTTTCATCAGACATTTCTTTTTCCCTTTTCTCTTCCTCTCTATCAAAGGCAACAATTTCTTCTGTCGCCTATCTTGTGCAAGGACGCTCCACTATCAACAATCTTACGACTATCGAAAGTTCCTCCTGGAATATCCTACACACTCACTCAGAGATTAGTCGGAGAGGGGGACCCAAGCCTTTGTGGACTTGGGTCGTCCTTGATCATCAAGAAAAGTGGTTTCAATCACTTGATGATTAGGAAAAAGAACCTGTGGTGCTCCCCCTGACTGAATTACCTGTTTTTGTTTCCAAGCTGTTTGTCCTTTACCAGTATTTGTATTAATTGATTTAGCATTTACTGGTGTTACAGTTTTAGGTTTTGCTTGAACAGGTTTTTCTTCTTTGACCTCTGATTTTAAGGCCTTTTCAATTACCTTTTGATTCTTTTGTTTTAACTTCTTTTCCCTTTCTTTCAAGACACGTGGGTCTTGTTTCGGGGAAAGTGATCGTTTTTGGTAATTGGTTTCTTGGGGAGCACTTGTTTTTGCCTTCAACTTTTGCAGGTATGGGCAGTATCTTACAATATGCCCAATTGTGCCACACTCAAAACACATTCTCCGCTCTACAAACCTCGGAGAAACATGTTGATGATCAGACGGAGAACCAGACAATGAACTTTGTGATCTAGACGTGCTTGGACCTAAATCACATCCGTTGGTGTGTTGGGTGTAATTATTCTGAGCATTTCGTTTTAAAATTCTAACTTGTTTTACAAAATCAACGTTAGATTTTTCTTGAAATGTTTCAATTTTATCTGAACCCGTGGATCCAACAAAGTTCATTTTCAGTTCTCTTTTCTTAACAGGAGCTCTTTTGTTTTGCACCCATTGTTGTTGAACCTTAGGTGCTTGAAAATTCTTGTTCTGAGCCTTCTTTCCCTGTACCTTACCTTTTCCGGAATTGACTTGTTGTTTTCGCTCAACTTGTAGTTTTTGGTTTCCGTACTGTTTTCTAATTTGTTCACACGGAATTGGATCACATTGAGTGACAGTAACTTTGCCACTTTTGTTCCCCAAAAACTTATCAGTGCATCCTTCAAAAATTTGCTCAATCAAATCTTGATTTACATTTTTAATTGGAAAATCTTTGTTAGAGTAGATTTTGCTATCTCCTTTGAGCGTGTACAACAAGTTACTCCCTTCAAAACTTGATACAATCGACTCCATTTCTTTTGACATTTCAGTCTTACTCGGTTTCACTGGTGGATCACACAGGATGTGATTCTCGATTGGAATATCTGTTGTAACCGAGTTAGACTGTTGGTTCACAATTACATCAGATTCATCATCCGAAGAATCAGTATCCTCAACAACGGGAGGACTCTGTTCCTTAACACACGATGAATCTGTCACACTTTTCTCAGATTCTGATTGACCCGAGGATGATGTACCAGTTTTGAACCCGAGGCCTGCTGCAAAGTCATCTAGACCGAGTGGCACAGTAGGTTCAAAACGGGGCATATCCTCGTCATCAGGCAATTTGGAGTAATTGTGATTCATTGGGGGAGGACATGATTTGAATCCCATACACTTCTTATCCCCCTTTTTCTTTTGAACATCAATAATGTGATCCAATACATAGCGGGAATTGGAATAACTTTCCAATTTCTGCTTGATTGTTTCACATTCACATCGAGCGGTTGCCAATTCTACCATCTGCTTTTCAATTGTGTCTATAAGATCATTGTTAGCATGTTGTTTTCGCAAAACAGCTTTTTGTAATTCTGAAACATCATGTCTTAATGACGCAATTGTTGTTTTAAATTCCTTTTCATTTCTGGTTAAAAACACGTTAGCTTCAGCTGCTTTAGAAAGATCTACAATCAATTCTTGATTGTGTTTGGATAGGATTTCAAACTGACTTTCCTGTTCAGCATATTTAACATTTAAACTATCACAATTTTCACAGCTAACTACAGTGGGTTCATCGACACATACCTGACCTGATGAACTGTCGACATTAGCCATAAAGGCTGAATGGAGAGAAGACGAAGAGTAAGCAGCTTGATCCATCAAATTAGATCTTCTTTCAGTTCCTGCTGCAGCTTCTTCCAAAAGCTCATCAATATCTGCATCGACTGACGCACTTGATGTCTCATCCACATGATCATTTCCTGAAGTGGAGGATTCTTCATCTGAGCTTCCACTATAACCAGAACTGTCTTCATCTCCAGAAGATGCAACACCATTGGTGGAAGATTCTCCACCACTGGCGTGCTTTAAATCCTTTACGACTTCAGCAAAACATGCTGTTCCACCATTTCCTCCTTCTCCAAGCTGAAGCGACCAATCACAACCCTCATCTATTTGAACCACCAGCCCCCGGATGGCATTTGATGACCCTGCTTGGCCTTGATTGTTGACAGGTATCAACGTACGAACATTGTTCCCGTTCTGGTTCTGCTGGTTGCCTTGATTTCTGAACGGATTTTGATTTCCATGCTGAGCTGGTCTTGTGCATTCCCTTTTGAAATGACCCCGTTCGCCACAGTTAAAGCACTTGACAGCTTGCTTGTCGAACCCATACTTGGTGTCTTTCTTGTTTTCCAAGTTGGTTCTCCCCGTCCTTTCCATAAACTCCTTTGCTCTTCGAATTGCACTAGCAAGAGCCCATTTGATATCCATCATTTCAAACTCTTCTTTATCCACTTGCTGATAATCTTCATTGGTTAGATTGATATTCCCAATCTGACCTGCGATCAATCCACTATAAGCACTAACCAAGGTATTCAACATCTCCATATGCTCCTTGGCTATTTCGACACTGACTTTGGAAAAGTTGGAAGTTTCTAATCTGACTGTGTTTGGATTGGAAGTGGCTTGAAAGTTTGAAGAGCTTCCATAAAACCCTTGCTGTTGCGGTTGTTGCTGCGGAGCTGAAGAAGAAGAAGAATCTGGTCTTGAATACATCATCGTGTATGCTGAAGGATCAAACTGACTTGTTGTGGAAGGACCAGTGTTTGAGATGAAGGCTGTTTGAAGCTTTGCATGTTGAGAGACTGGTTTTTCTCCACTGATACCTCCTGCAATCCCAAAGTACATCTCTGGATTTTGAGGAGTCAATGTTCTTTTTGCCTTAAGCTTTTCTTCTACATCCTTGTTCTCCAATCTTTGAATCAACTCATAAACGGTGATTGTGTCTAGAACACCATTTTCTTTGAGAATTTCAAGATAACTGCTCCACTTTGCTGGTAAGCTGTCAGCGAATCTCTTCACCATTTCTTGTGGAGTGGCAGTGACTTTAAAAGCAAACATCTCGCTCAACAAGTGATGGAACCTTGTAGATAAATCTGCCAAAGTCTCATTCTCCATACACGTGAATCCTTCAAACTCTTTCTTCAGTAATTCTTGCTTAATCTTTCTAGATTGAGCATTTCCTTCACATCGTAACGTGAGCATATCCCACAAGCTTTTAGTAGTCGTGCAGTAAACAAATTGGTGGTATATGTCTCTGTGAAGAGCTTGTGTGAGAATCATGAATGCTTTCTTTTCTAACTCAAACTTCTTCTTATCATCTTCAGACAAAGTGCTGTAAGTTTCTGGATTAGATCCTACAACTTCCAAATCATGTTCAAATGCGGTGAAGAAGCACATCCATAGGTCTTGACCTTGCCCCTGAACATAAGTTCTCAGCCTTTCTTTCCACCATCCCCAATCATTGATGTGATTCAGCTTTGGCGGTTTTGTGCTTGTACCAGTTTCACTGTCGTTCTGCATCATAGATTGAATGCTGCTGTTTTGATTTGTGACCAATGCCCATTGATTTGCAGTGATCATTGCAGCTTGAGGTGGGGCAATAGCTTGCATCCATGCAGTTTTGTTGAAATCTGACGCCGATTGCGTAGCTGATGATTGTGGAGTCGAAGTTATTTGAGTCCACGCGGTTGGATCCCACTGGCCGTTTGTTCCCATTTTATGAAAATTAATATATTAAGTGAAAATTGATTTAAAAAGAAAACAAGTTTTCTGTTTAAAAAATTTAATTTTCACAAACTATGTTAATTTCAAATGATAACAACCAGCCGAAAGATCCTTGATCGAAAGACCTGAAAACACAAACTGTTAAACTTAAACAGACAAGGATCGAAGGATCAAACCTTGTTCCAAGGATCAACAATGTTCGAAAGATCACTGTTGAGTTTCGAGCAAAGACTTCGAAAGACTCTCCAATCGAAGGATCCTTGTCTTTCGAATAAGACCTGTAGATCGAAAGATGTATGTTTCGAAAAGATTCCTTGGTTCGAAGGATGATTATCTATCGAACCTCCCTTGATCGAAAGATGAACTTTCGACTTCGAAGGATATCTTTCGATCTTGTCTGACACAGTTGACAAAGAGTGACGGGTTGGTGAAAAAGGTGATGGGTAGGTGAAATCTTTCGGCAGAAGGTATGTTCAGACCATACTTTCTGCCAAAACCAGATTTGAAACAATAAAATAATGCCCAAAAACAGAAACCGGAGAAAACCTTATCCAGAAACCGGTCACCGGATAAGCCGGAATTTTGGCCGGAAATCACCAAAATTCTTAAAAACAAGTTTTTTAAGTTACCCAACCCGACCAAAAACACACCCGATAAGTTTAGAACACGTTTTAACGTCTGGAAATGCGAGAAAAACAGTAAAAACGAGTGCTAAACCAGTGAGTTTTTATCCAAGAACACCCCAAAATCTCGGTTTTTAACAAGGAAGAGAGCCACGGCTCTGATACCACTTGTAGGTCCCTCTCGAGGATGAGATAAAACCTTATCCTTGTTATATCAAACACACTAGCGAGTGCGGAATCCAAGCTAGCATGCAACCGAGACTTTATACGAGAACAAGCACAAACACAACACGCAAGATTCACCGATTAACACCACTTGTATTAATACGAATGAAGGGTCCGGTTACAAGCTCAATGTTTACAGAAGTATTCTATAAACTCTCAAAGTGTGTGTGTGTGCTCCTGTCTCTCTCTGTCTTCCTCTTGTGTCTATTACAGAAGTGAACACAACACACGGGTATTTATACCCAACACAGATCGTCTGGTCGAAGGATCAGACAGACTGATCGAAAGATCATCTGTCGACCAGAAACAGCTCGAAGGATCAACATGTACCACGAAAGATGTGATCTTTCGTGGTCCATCCTTCGAAGGATATCTTTCGAGCTCATCATCATCGAAGGATATAAGTAATCCTTCGATGACCATCCTTCGACTCAAACATCTTTCAACCATGTGCTAACTGTTTGGTCAAGTCAAACCAGGAGGATGGTTGACTTGGTCAAACTTACATCGAACGCACATAAAAACAAACCTAAGACGTAAATCAGACTAACACAAGACATCGTTTTGAATCATGACGAAATACAGACAAAGTACAGACATAAGTGCACCAACAATTTTGGATCAGTCGGAGCCATAACCTACGGCTCCCAGCCGTAGGTTACGGCAGTCAATAGTCCCTGGAAGTCAACACCGAGCCGTAAGCTACGGCTATGTGCCGTAACTTACGGCTATCATCATTCCTTACGCCGATGAGCTCCTGTTTTACGGCTACCATTGTTGGCACATGATGGGAGCCGTAACCTACGGCTGGGAGCCGTAGGTTACGGTGCTGTATGTGGTTTTTCTTCTTATTCTCTTCATTACAAGTTAAATCTTCTAATTTTGTTTTCACCATCATCAAGCTTCCATCCAAGCTTCATAATATCCATTCTTTAAGCCCTTTAGTGCCTGCAACATCAAACCTCTCGAGATTACCATGTTCAAACAAATAACCGTGTATAGTGCGGGATTTTAATCACTTTAAGGCTCTTAAGGGTTGTCCTACGGACCACCCGTCAGGCTGCACCCAAAGCCACGTGATCAAGCCAAAGTGAAGTCATGATGTTGTTGACTTTCCTCCTTGCATGTGCCGTCCACTATAGGGCTTTAAGTTTTTTTTTATTTCTTGAATAAAGTAACTTTTCATTGCATTGCCATGCATACACCGTCGCTTACGTTTTTAACCGTAAGTTACGGTCCATTGTTTCTGTTTGTCTTGTCTTTGCCCAACCATAAGCTACGCTTGAAGCCATACGTTACGTTCCACATTTTCTGTAACCTTTTGGCTATGATTCAACTTCCACTTAATTACCAACGGCCCCTAAACTTTGTTATATCATGTTGCTCGCGCATCTAAGCCATCTCTTCGACCCGAACAAGTCCCGCACGGTGTAATATATCGCGATCATCATCCTTGCTCGTTCCATTTCATCACTAAACTCTCTAACTTCACCGTATTACGCGTTTAATCTGTAAAACCACAAACACACATAGTGAACATATTCAAAGCACATAATCACTTAAATGACCCTAATTCACATAAAATACGCACGTTAACCCTCAGGTTTCACACCCTCCATCACATCCCCACACTTAACATTGATTGTCCTCAAGCAACCATTACAAACATCACTTACCTTATTAACAAATCACCACTAAATCCCTTACCGAATTAACAATTTAAGGTCCCAAGTCATACCCGTCCCATAGACTGACACAATCGAGATTAACAATCTGACAGATAAATGATATGCATTTAAAACAACTTAAGACTTGGCTAACTAAAACTAACATGCTTATGATACTACACACATGCCACACGCCCCTCACAATGATCAATTCTCTCGGTTCAATCAAGACTAGCGTGTAATGTGCTAGTATATATTTCACTCAAAACCAAATATACTACTTTGCAATCATAAGCTTGTATAGCAATCACGCCTCCACTGTTTCAAATAACATAACACATATCAAAAGGACTTTTGGGTTTTGGGTTAAGGGTAAAGGTAAGGAAATATTTTTGGCTTTTTATATTTATATGGCGAACACAAAAGAACATACCAAACCATGACAACTTATTCACAGTGATACTAACACTTTGGGTTATTCTCGACCCCATTATTTAACACGAATCTAACAAAGATTTTTTCTTTTTCTTTTTCTTTTTCTTTTTCTTTCTTTCTTTCTTTTTTTTTTAGCAAATATCTAACACACAATTGTCATTCATGGTTGGTAATCAAATGGGTTAAACAAGGTGTAGCAAACGAAGGGTAAAAGGCTCAACATGGTTAACTAAGGTGGGTGGATAAACAATCAACATATGAAACAATGAAGGGATCCTAATGCCTTTATCATTTATGCATACGTTAAATCACAGTCTCGGCACGTATCAAACCACACAAGTTCTAACGCAAAGCAACATATGGCCTACACTCATCAAATGAACATTTATTGCAATTCAACTAACAATCTAGTAGGCTCAAAAATCTCACCGAACAAAAGGAATAAGGGTTGCCGACACGTAGCATGTGTAATTCCTAAAGCATGTTACCCCTAGTTAGGCATCTCTTCTCAACTATTCTCTAAAACTTGTCAGAAATACTCTCATGAAACTTAAAGGGACAACAATGACTAGGGATCTATGTTAGTTTAATATCAGTAGAAACCCTTTAGCGATTGAAAATGTTGGTTTTCATGAATTTCAAGCATACTTGAGAAACAAAAATTTCAAAATTTTTCAATTTTTAGCAATTTCAATTTCAACCATTCAAGCATTTAAGATCAACAATCTTACCGACCCTCTCTCGAGTTACCGCATCCCCACACTTGGGATACATTGTCCCCAATGTATGGTGCAATTTATAGTCATAAGTCATAACCCAAGAGATACCACCTAACAAACCATGAATGGCAACTAGATGACTCCACACAAAGAAACCACTCCCAACACAAAAATTTCACACCACCAAATACACGAAAACAAATAAAACATAGGATAGATAAACACATGCACCTGATCAGAAAACAAGTGAGTGTTTGTACTGGTGTAGCTGCTGCGATCTAACCGAAACATACGCCCTCATAGATTCTTTGAAATCTCACCGAGGATGTTGCCAAACATCCCCACACTTGATTCATTGCATCCGTGAAGATGGAACGTAGAAACCTATCAAAACACAACACACCAAACGAAACGAAATCAAAACAAAGTACAAACTCTACATCCTCGGGCTGCCTCCCGAGAGCGCTAAGTTTAAAGGTCTTCAGCCAGACCGTACCTGCTATGCACTACGGTGGTCTCAATGCACACTTACCCACTGTATTTCCAATGAATGCTCGGAAATTTACATGCCATCTCCATAAGCTTGTCAGTATAATTGGCATGTTTAGAAAGCACATGCAGGTTTCGCTCATCCACTTCACGAGATATACACCAATGTCTTGTAGCTTCACCCTTTTCATCTTCTTCCTCGAACCCTCTTCCCCACACTTGTTAATTGGAATGATTGATATGGGAAGAGGTTCGGTACACACATTCATCTCATCAGACTGCTCTGCCTCCTCATCCTCACACACCATCTGATCCATCAGTGACTCTTCATCAGATAAAGGATTCATTGGTGTGGTATTATCCTCCACAACCTCCTCCTCCATGTGAGAATAATCTCTAATATCACCAGGTAATGGTGAGAGACGCTCTTCTATTTCTATCTTCATTTTTAACTTCTGACACTTGGAAACTAGGCAGCTGATTCGATCTTCATCGGAAAGGTTGGGTATTAATAAATACTGCTCGAGTTTGGACAAAGTCACTTCCAACATAGCAAGCTCTTTCTCCTCCTCGATCTGATAAGCATAGACACCCTCGGGCTCAGGATATTCCTCGGGATGATACTGTCGGTATCCCTGATACGGTGTTGAGATGTACGCATCCATCATTTTTTTATTCCAATACTCTGGATTTTCCAAATACACCGCGCACACATCATCATAAACAGAAGTATGATTACGACCGCAACAGAAACATTGTCCATCCGTCCTTGGTTCATAATAAGCATCCTCGTCCTGATCCCATCCGTCAGAGTAATAATCATCCTCCACCATTGTATCAGAATCATAGAAATATGGTGGAGGGGAAGGATTACCATAGCAAGGCATATATGGTTCTTCCAATTTCGCTCTTTCCCGTTTAAATCGGGCCTCGTGGCAACCGATACACGGGTGAAGTGGTTCCTTGCACAAAATGCATGTAAGAGAGGTGCATAATATTGTAAGATCTATCATCCTACACAAACACAAAAACACAAGCACCACGCATAAATCTGAACAAAACAAAACTGACACTATTTTTTTGATTTTTTTAAAAAAAACTTAACACTAAACACTTTGCACACGCCTCCCCGGCAACGGCGCCATTTTGATGTCTGTCGTTAAGGACATGCAAAAACCAACTAAACTATGTAGATAGGATAAGTCGGATATCGAACCAGAGGAGGATTGTGGAAAGTGTGTAATGCTCAGTTTTGATTAACTACTATTGAAAAAGTAAAACTCAGTTGTTGGATTTGATTGATTATCTAAAAATTACGAACTAAAAGTGAGATTTAAATCAATAGAAAGAACAATGGTTCCTCCAGATTTCAGGTTTTACAGCTAGATTCAATTATGTGTTTAATCGAAGCACTCACATAGACATAAGTATTTAACCTAATTCATCAATTGTGATAACCAACGACTAAGTACTCCGGTCAATACATAACGGGAGGTTATCGAATGATTATCAATTACAATTATAAACCCTAACCCCATTTCAAATATATCCCAATTACTAGAACTCTCGGGAACTGAATGCTTAGAAATTAAGGTTTAAATAAATGCAATTGTTTAGAACCAATAAATCAAATCAAGGTGAAAAGCATCGAATGCTTAGATCACCGAGTTATACGATTGTCACAAACACATAAAATTATCCAACTTACAAAACCCTCCATCTGGAGGAAACCATTTGGAGATTAACCGCTCATCTTGCTTGGTTGATCTTCACACACTCGAACCATGGTTGAAAAAACCCTGTGAGGTAGCCGCCCCCTTCTTCTGCTGTCGAGATGATGATATAATACTTCCTTCTTCTTTTTTTCTTTCAATATCGGCACATTTAAGTGATGGATGATTGGTGTTTTTATGTTTAACAAAAAAAAAGCCCAATTGCCTGTTGTCCCTTAATGTCTGCCGCCAATATGTTGATGATGTATATCGATATTTTTGATCTTGGGCTGCGTGAAAGAAGGCTGCACCCAAAGCCACGTGATCAAGCCAAAGTGAAGTCATGATGTTGTTGACTTTCCTCCTTGCATGTGCCGTCCACTATAGGGCTTTAAGTTTTTTTTTTCTTTCTTGAATAAAGTAACTTTTCATTGCATTGCCATGCATACACCGTAGCTTACGTTTTTAACCGTAAGTTACGGTCCATTGTTTCTGTTTGTCTTGTCTTTGCCCAACCATAAGCTACGCTTGAAGCCATACATTACGTTCCACATTTTTTGTAACCTTTTGGCTATGATTCAACTTCCACTTAATTACCAACGGCCCCTAAACTTTGTTATATCATGTTGCTCGCGCATCTAAGCCATCTCTTCGACCCGAACAAGTCCCGCACGGTGTAATATATCACGATCATCATCCTTGCTCGTTCCGTTTCATCACTAAACTCTCTAACTTCACCGTATTACGCGTTTAATCTGTAAAACCACAAACACACATAGTGAACATATTCCAAGCACATAATCACTTAAATGACACTAATTCACATAAAATACGCACGTTAACCCTCGGGTTTCACACCCTCCATCAACCTCCTAGAAGCAGTTTTTCTTGCCACCAGACCTTTCTCCATCAATTAGGAATCTGATGCCGTCACTAAACACATTCCTTAAATTGTAGCCATTTGTTGAGTGTTTTTTTTGGTGTCTAATATGCATATATATCACCATTGCCCTTAATTTTCTTGACTGTATATCTCTTAAATGTCAACATATACACGTGTGATTTAGTTTACGAAGATTTTTCAATGCCGAGAACCTCGATCGGAGAGTAAAAAAGGCGTAAAGTTCACAATGGTGTAAAATTAAAATGGGATACACCGGACTAGGATTCGAGTTACAGGAACAAACGCCAAACCAACCACCCAAGAATGAAATCGTCGAGCGAAAACACTTGACAACCTCCTAGAAGCAGCTTTTCTAACCACCAGACCTTTCTCCATAAATTAGGAATCTGATGCCGTCACTAAACACATTCCTTAAATTGTAGCCATTTGTTGAGTTTTTTTTTGTGTCTAATCCGCATATATATCACCATTGCCCTTGATTTTCTTGACTATATGTCTCTTAAATATCAACATATACACGTGTGATTTAGTTTACGAAGATTTTTCAATGCCGAGAACCTCGATCAGAGAGTAAAAAAGGCGTAAGGTTCACAATGGTATAAAATTAAAATGGGATATACCGGGCTAGGATTCGAGTTACAGGAACAAGGGCCAAACCAACCTCCCAAGAATGGAATCGTCGAGCAAAAACACTTGACAACCTCCTAAAAGCAGCTTTTCTTACCACCAGACCTTTCTCCATCAATTAGGAATCTGATGCTGTCACTAAACACATTCCTTAAATTATAGCCATTTGTTGAGTGTTTTTTTGGTGTCTAATCCGCATATATATCAGAATTGCCCTTGATTTTCTTGACTGCATATCTCTTTAATATCAATATATACACGTGTGATTTAGTTTACGAAGATTTTTCAATGCTGAGAACCTCGATCAGAGAGTAAAAAAGGCGTAAGGTTCACAATAGTGTAAAATTAAAATGGGATATACCGGGCTAGGATTCGAGTTACAGGTACAAGGGCCAAACCAACCACCCAAGAATGGAATCGTCGAGCGAAAACACTTGACAACCTCCTAGAAGAATCTTTTCTTACAACCAGATCTTTCTCCATCAATTAGGAATCTGATGCCGTCACTAAACACATTCCTTAAATTGTAGCCATTTGTTGAGTGTTTTTTTTTGTGTCTAATCCGCATATATATCACCATTGCCCTTGATTTTCTTGACTGTATATCTCTTAAATATCAACATATACACGTGTGATTTAATTTACGAAGATTTTTCATTGCCGAGAACCTCGATTAGAGAGTAAAAAAGACGTAAGGTTCACAACGGTGTAAAATAAAAATGGGATATACCGGGCAAGGATTCGAGTTACAGGAACAAGGGCAAAACCAACCACCCAAGAATGGAATCGTCGAGCGAAAACACTTGACAACCTCCTAGAAGCAGCTTGTGACAACTCAAAATTTAGAACCTTTCATTTGTATCCCGATGTAACTTGCTTAAACGTGTGACTAAGTGACTTGTTGGTTTAATGAATGTTATTATGTGGTTATGTGCTATGCTTGTATGTATGTGTGTATTTATATGACCCGAGACACAAGGACCCGACTCGAGACCATGCGGTCTCGGGTGAACAGTGCAACAGTTGGGCCTGTTGGGCCGTGCACCCCATTTGATCCATCCGAAACCCATTAGGGTGACTAATGATGCTACTTGCCTTGATGAAATAGCATGATGATGTTCTTGATGGGTATGATGATGATAATCGGTTAACATGTCTTGATTTCGGATATATTGCATGATGGGTTAATGATATCTTGTGTTTGAATGTGGTTTAAACCATTAGTTGTTAATGTTCATGAAATCGGCTTTTATATGCGTATTAGATAATGTCCATGTTAATCGGATTGAATACTCTTATGCTAAGAATCGAATTCTTGTTAAAAGGCTGCATATATGTGGAAATCGGATTAGTTGTTTGAGTGTTTTGATTAGTGTTCATGTTATGATCATGTTAAAGTTCATAGAGCTTGATGTTAAAACCCTAAAATGAAGAACATGATGAATATGTGAAGAACTTGTTGAACGTGATATGGATATTTGAAAATTGCTATGTTTGATCCATTTTAGTTAATTATTAGACAACAAAACATGTTTGTATGGATAGTACACTGTTGCATGAAATCGGATTTCCATTGGATAGTACATGCGCTGACATTTAGCAGGTGTGCCTGTCGAGACCTTCTGTCTCGACTCGAGACCATGAACATGACAACTCGAGATCACGGTTTCGACACAAGGCTGCGAGTCGAGAACCTCTAGTCTCGACTCGTGACCACCCATTATTAGCACACAAACACTACAACTCGAGACCATGGTTGCGGGTCCGATTGCGACTCGAGACCAGTACGTGCACGACCCGAGACCTCTTCAGTTGCGACTCGAGAACTTGTAGACTACAAGTCGAGACCGCACAGTCTCGACTAGAACCCGCACAGTCTCGACTCGAGACCATGTACACGTGCACTGTTTTGGACTTGCATTGTTACGGACTTAGGATTGGGCCGAACTTTGGACTTTGTTTACTTGTATACATGCTACTGTTCAACTCATAGGTATTATTGTAGACCGCCATGTTTATACGTGTATGCCATGAATAATACCTGCTAGTATACGTGTAGAACATACATGCACTACTCGGATATGAACCTGACTTGAATGGTATCTATGTTAGGACGTAGTTGACCACTTACAACTTGATTGACCTTTCTGTGTATCTGCCGAGCAAATCAAGGTGAGTTCACACCCTCTACAAAGCATGGGATTCCCAGGGGTCGGGAATTGGGGTTAAGGAACAAGGGTTCATCGTCCTCCTTGGGTAGGAAAGCATTGGTTCAGGAATGTAATTCCTCGCCTCACGGACAGATAACTCGTACTAGACCAAAACTCTATCACGAAGTCCCTCCTTTTTATATCGACTTAATCGTCGGGCCAATCGCGAGCGGGTCATTAGTTAGATAGCGCTATTTAGGTCTGACAAACCTCACACCATGCCGCAGAGGACGGGCGTGAACTAATGGATCTGGGGCACGTCAATGATGATAGACATTGACAGTTTCAGGGCACATAAACATGACTACAGTCAGCAGTCGATATGGTAACGAGGTAGAGTTCTTCAACCTCAAGATGACGGGGTCAGAGATTGAAGCTTATGTGAAAAGTTCGAACGAACTGGCAATTCCGTGTCCTACTATGGTGGATCCTCCCATCAAACGCATCGAACTATTTCTCAAGGGCTTGGTACCAGAAATCCAAAGTCATGTGACTTCAGCAAACCTCGTCACTATCCAGCAGGTTGTTCAGTGGGCTCACCGTCTCACGGATCAGGCGGTGGAGCAGAACAGGTTACCAAAGCGCATAGGTGCTGCAACTACCTCAGGTGCTCTTGGTGACAACAAACGGAAATGGGATGGAGCTTCAAGTAAGGGTTCTGCTTCTATCCAGTCTCAGTCTCAGCAGAGAAAGACTGACGACTACAAGAGCCCTAGTCAGCAATCATCTGGTGGTCAAAGTCATGGTCGGTACAAAGGGAATCACCCCAAATGCAATCGCTGCAGCCTGCACCACAGCGGGCCATGCACCACGGGTAACTTTCATCAGTGCAACAAGCCAGGTCACGCTGCAAAGGATTGCAGGAGCTTGTATCCCGCCAATCAAAATCTGCAAGCCCAACAGAACCAACGTCAGCAGCAGCAAGGTGATAACAAGGGGTGCTTTCAGTGTGGAGCTGAAGGCCACTTCAAGAAAGATTGCCCCCAACTGAACAGGAACCAGAACAACAACAACAACAATGACAACAATCAGGGGAATGGTAAAAATGGGAACAACAACAACAATGGTGCCAGGGGGCGGGCGTTCGTGATTGGTCAAGGAGAAGCAAGGAATGACCCCAACGTCGTAGCGGGTAAGTTCCTTCTCGACGACTTTTATGTTACAGTTTTATTTGATTCGGGTGCCGATACTAGCTACATGTCACTAGAAGTTAGTCGAATGCTTAAGCGTATTCCAACACCTTTGAACAACAAGCACACTCTAGAGCTAGCAAATGGTAAGAGTTTAGAGGCCACACACGTAGTCAAGGGATGTAAACTTGTTCTTGCTAACCAGACCTTCTCCATCGACCTCATTCCTATCGTCTTGGGTAGTTTCGATGTTGTCATTGGGATGGATTGGTTATCCCAACATCAAGCAGAGATCCTTTGCAACGAGAAGATTGTTCGTATTCCTGGTTCCGGTAATGAACCTCTCATGATTCGTGGCGACAAGATGAGTGCTGTTGAGAACATCATCTCTCTCCTTAAGGCCCAAAAGTGCTTGCGAAAGGGCCACACTGCCATTCTGGCTCTCGTTACTAACACCTCGAAGAAAGAGAAGAAGATAGAAGATTTTCCAGTTGTACGCGACTATCCTGAGGTATTTCCCGAGGAATTACCTGGTCTTCCGCCTCATCGCCAAGTCGAGTTCCAGATTGAACTAGCTCCTGGAGCTGCACCTATAGCTCGTGCACCTTATCGTTTAGCTCCATCAGAGTTGGACTCCACGCAACTACAAGAACTCTTGGATAAGGGTTTTATTCGTCCTAGCTCATCGCCCTGGGGAGCTCCCGTTCTGTTTGTGAAGAAGAAAGACGGTACCTTCAGAATGTGTATCGACTACCGTGAACTCAACAAGGTGACGGTGAAGAATCGTTATCCTCTACCACGTATTGATGACTTGGTCGACTAGCTGCAGGGGTCGAGCTACTATTCAAAGATTGACTTGAGATCAGGATATCACCAGCTGAGAGTCCGAGAAGGGGACGTCTCCAAGACAGCTTTTAGAACCCGCTATGGGCACTATGAGTTTTTGGTCATGCCTTTCGGCCTGACAAACGCACCTGCGATTTTCATGGACTTGATGAATCGAGTGTGCAAGCCTTACCTGGACAAGTTCGTTATAGTCTTCATCGATGACATCCTGATCTATTCCAAGAGTCGGGAGGAACACGAGCAGCATCTACGACTTATCTTGGAACTTCTTCGAACAGAACAACTCTACGCCAAGTTTTCAAAATGTGACTTCTGGCTTCGTGAAGTCCATTTCTTAGGCCACGTGGTGAACAAAGATGGGATTCACGTTGATCCATCCAAAGTAGACTCGATTAAGAACTGGCCTGCACCTCGTACACCAAAGGAAATTCGCCAATTCTTGGGTTTGGCAGGTTACTACAGGAGGTTCATTAAGGATTTTTCCAAGATCTCACAACCTCTCACCTCACTAACGCAGAAGAGCGTTGTTTATCGATGGGGAAACACACAGGAAGTAGCATTTCAGCATTTAAAGGATAGACTTTGCAGCACACCTATCCTTTCATTGCCAGAGGGCACAGACGACTTCGTGGTCTACTGCGACGCATCAATTCAGGGTCTTGGTTGTGTACTGATGCAACGAGATAAAGTTATAGCCTACGCCTCACGCCAGCTTAAAGTTCATGAAAAGAACTACACTACACACGATTTAGAGCTGGGAGCTGTTGTTTTTGCACTTAAGACATGGAGGCATTACCTGTACGGTACCAAATGCACCATCTACACTGACCACAGGAGCCTCGAGCACATCTTCAAGCAGAAAGAGCTAAACATGCGTCAACGACGATGGGTCGACTTATTAAACGATTACGAATGTGCAATCAAGTACCATCCTGGCAAAGCCAATGTTGTGGCTGATGCCCTCTGTCGAAAGGACACTGTGCCTAAGCGTGTACGAGCCTTACAACTCACTATACATTCCAGTCTTCCATCCCAAATAAGAGACACTCAAGTAGAGGCATTGAAACCAGAAAACGTCAGGGCTGAAGCCCTACGCGACTCAAGGCAACGCTTAGAACAAAAGGAAGACGGTGCTTACTACGTAACGGGACGCATTTGGGTCCCACTCTATGGCAACCTACGAGAGCTTGTGAGGGACGAGGCACATAAGTCTCGCTACTCGGTACACCCTAGTTCGGATAAGATGTACCCCGATATCAAAACCACGTATTGGTGGCCTAGCATGAAGGCCCACATAGCAACTTACGTCAGCAAGTGTTTGACTTGTGCGAGAGTCAAGTCTGAATACCAGAAACCCTCAGGCCTACTCCAACAACAAGAGATACCACAATGGAAATGGGAGCAGATTTCCATGGATGTTGTTACTGGCCTACCTAGATCCCAGCGCGGAAATGATACTATTTCGGTGATCGTGGATCGACTCACAAAATCTGCGCACTTCTTAGCAATCAAGGAGACGGATAAGTTCTCCACTCTAGCAGAACTATATCTCAAGGAAGTTGTTTCGAGGCACGGGGTGCCCACCTCTATTATCTCGGATCGAGATGCACGTTTTACTTCAGAACTGTGGCAAGCAATGTACAAATCTTTTGGCTCACGATTAGACATGAGCGCAGCGTATCATCCTCAGACGGACGGGCAGTCCGAACGCACTATTCAAACCTTAAAAGACATGCTTCGTGCATGTGTAATCGAATTTGGCAACAGCTGGGAAAAGCATCTGCCACTTGTGGAATTCTCGTACAATAATAGCTACCACACCAGCATTAAAACTGCTCCGTTTGAGGCATTGTACGGACGTAAATGCCGGTCACCTCTTTGTTGGGCAGAGGTGGGGGATAGTCAGATCACTGGTCCAGAACATGTGGTAGACACAACTGAACGAATTGCTCAAATACGACAACGCATGGCGGCAGCTCGTGACAGTCAGAAAGTCTACGCCGATAAGGGCAGGAAACCACTTGAGCTCCAGGTTGGGGAGCGGGTACTACTCAAAGTTTCACCCTGGAGGGGTGTGGTTCGTTTTGGTAAACGAGGTAAACTTAACCCACGATACGTTGGACCTTTTAAAATCATCGAGAAAATAGGCAGGGTGGCCTACAGACTGAACTTACCAACAGAACTCGGTGCAGTTCACAACGTTTTCCACGTGTCGAATCTGAAGAAGTGTCTGTCAGATGAGACCCACATAGTTCCTCTGAAGGAACTCACTATCGATGAGCAGTTACGATTTGTCGAGGAACCAGTTGAAATCATGGACCGGGATGTTAAGGTCCTCAAGAGCACTAGAATACCTCTAGTTCGAGTTCGTTGGAACTCACGTCGCGGCTCGGAGTTCACCTGGGAATGCGAAGATCGGATGAAACAAAAGTATCCCCAACTGTTCGCAAACAGTACAACCAGTACTGAGGCTGAAGCTACGGAATTTCTGGACGAAATTCCAGATCAACGGGGGGTGGATGTGACACCCCAGGAAAACCAGTGAAAACCATACAACTTAACTAGCTTCCTCAGTGAGTGCTTACCAAATTTCGGGACGAAATTTCTTTCAACTTGGGGATGATGTGACAACTCGAAATTTAGAACCTTTCATTTGTATCCCGATGTAACATGCTTAAACGTGTGACTAAGTGACTTGTTGGTTTAATGAATGTTATTATGTGGTTATGTGCTATGCTTGTATGTATGTGTGTATTTATATGACCCGAGACACAAGGACCCGACTCGAGACCATGCGGTCTCGAGTGAATAGTGCAATAGTTGGGCCGGTTGGGCCGTGCACCCCATTTGATCCATCCGAAAGCCATTAGGGTGCATCACTTGAAGCTAGTATATAACCTTGTTGTTAGCCAACACTACCATCTTTGGACAACACACACACTCCCCTACTCTCTCTCTAGAAAAACCTTAAACCCTAAAGATCAAACACCACCTCCCCTCCCCTTTCTCTCGGATCAAATCGGCATCAACAAGGAGACTCGGTTAAGCTCATCATCATCACTCGGACTCTCCGTTTTATTACCATCTCGGTGCCTTTCACAATCGGTTAGTGTTTCTAGATGTTCACTAGATGTTTATGTGACTAATGATGCTACTTGCCTTGATGAAATAGCATGATGATGTTCTTGATGGGTATGATGATGATAATCGGTTAACATGTCTTGATTTCGGATATATTGCATGATGGGTTAATGATATCTTGTGTTTGAATGTGGTTTAAACCATTAGTTGTTAATGTTCATGAAATCGGCTTGTATATGCGTATTAGATAATGTCCATGTAGACTAGAAGTCGAGACCGCACAGTCTCGACTAGAAACCGCACAGTCTCGACTCGAGACCATGTACACGTGCACTGTTTTGGCCTTGCATTGTTACGGACTTAGGATTGGGCCGGACTTTGGACTTTGTTTACTTGTATACATGCTACTGTTCAACTCATAGGTATTATTGTAGACCGCCATGTTTATACGTGTATGCCATGAATAATACCTGCTAGTATACGTGTAGAATATACATGCACTACTCGGATATGAACCTGACTTGAATGGTATCTATGTTAGGACGTAGTTGACCACTTACAACTTGATTGACCTTTCTGTGTATCTGTCGAGCAAACCAAGGTGAGTTCACACCCTCTACAAAGCATGGGATTCCCAGGGGTCGGGAATTGGGGTTAAGGAACAAGGGTTCCTCGTCCTCCTTGGGTAGGACAACATTGGTTCAGGAATGTAATTCCTCATCCTCACGGACAGATAACTCGTACTAGACCAAAACTCTATCACGAAGTCCCTCCTTTTTATATCGACTTAATCGCCGGGCCAATGGCGAGCGGGTCATTAGTTAGATAGCGCTATTTAGGTCTGACAAACCTCACACCGTGCCGCAGAGGACGGGCGTGAACTAATGGATCTGGGGCACGTCAATGATGATAGACATTGACAGTTTCAGGGCACATAAACATGACTACAGTCAGCAGTCGATATGGTAACGAGTCTAGTGTATACATGGGGTAGCCCCCACGGCTGGATTGCCAGAATAACCGGGAATAAACAAGTCACGTATTCAACTATGGGGTAACCCCCACGGCAGGATGCCAGATAAAGGAAACTGTTTTCGAAACAACATAAAACGAACACCCAACCGTGAACTCACTCAACTTGTTGTTGACACGTTACTACATGCTTTGCAGGTCAATAGGTACTTAGCTGGAGCTTGCATGGAGGAGGATCGTTGTGGGGCATGGACAGATGTGTGCCATGTTAAACTTTGAAACAATTAAACTTATGTTACGGTTTTAAACATTATGCTTCCGCTTGCAACTTAAACTATGTTTTGTTTGGACACCAATTATATTGGTTGGATTTTATTATCACTTACATGCTTGTTCATAATGATTGGTGGTTGGATCCTGGTCAGTCACGCCTCCAATCGGTGGTATTCCGCAGGTGGATTTTGGGGGTGTGACACAGCTTTTCCTGCCACCAGACCTTTCTCCATCAATTAGGAATCTGATGTCGTCACTAAACACATTCCTTAAATTGTAGCCATTTGTTGAGTGTTTTTTTTGGTGTCTAATCTGCATATATATCACCATTGCCCTTGATTTTCTTGATTGTATATCTCTTAAATATCAACATATACACGCGTGATTTAGTTTACGAAGATTTTTCAATGCCGAGAACCTCGATCAGAGAGTAAAAAAGGCGTAAGGTTCACAATGGTGTAAAATTAAAATGGGATATACCGGGCTAGGATTCGAGTTACAGGAACAAGGGCCAAACCAACCACCCAAGAATGGAATCGTCGAGCGAAAACACTTGACAGACTCCTAGAAGCAGCTTTTCTTGCCACCAGCCCTTTCTCCATCGATTAGGGAATCTGATGCCGTCACTAAACCCATTCCTTAAATTGTAGCCATTTGTTGAGTGTTTTTTTTGTGACTAATCTGCATATATATCACCGTTGCCCTTGATTTTCTTGACTGTATATCTCTTAAATATCAACATATACACGTGTGATTTAGTTCACGAAGATTTTTCGATGCCGAGAACCTCGATCAGAGAGTAAAAAAAAGGCATAAGGTTCACAATGGTGTAAGATTAAAATGGGATATAACGGGCTAGGATTCGAGTTACAGGAACAAGGGCCAAACCAACCACCCAAGAATGGAATCGTCTAGCGAAAACACTTGACAAACTCCTAGAAGCATCTTTTCTTACCACCAGATCTTTCTCCATCAATTAGGAATCTGATGCCGTCACTAAACACATTCCTTAAATTGTAGCCATTTGTTGAGTGTTTTTTTTGTGTCTAATCCGCATATATATCACCATTGCCCTTGATTTTCTTGACTGTATATCTCTTAAATATCAACAGATACACGTGTGATTTAGTTTACGAAGATTTTTCAATGCCGAGAACCTCGATCAGAGAGTAAAAAAGACGTAAGGTTCACAATGTTGTAAAATTAAAATGGGATATACCGGGCTAGGATTCGAGTTACAGGAACAAGGGCCAAACCATCCACCCAAGGATGGAATCGTCGAGCGAAAACACTTGACAACCACCTAGAAGCAGCTTTTCTTGCCACCAGACCTTTCTCCATCGATTAGGAATCTGATGCCGTCACTAAACACATTCCTTAAATTGTAGCCATTTGTTGAGTTTTTTTTTGTGTCTAATCCGCATATATATCACCATTGTCCTTCTTTTTCTTGACTGTATATCTCTTGAATATCAACATATACACCTGTGATTTAGTTTACGAAGATTTTTCAATCCCAAGAACCTCGATCAGAGAGTAAAAAAGGGGTAAGGTTCACAATGGTGTATGATTAAAATGGGATATACCGGGCTCGGATTCGAGTTATAGGAACAAGGGCCAAACCAACCACTCAAGAATGGAATCGTGGAGCGAAAACACTTGACAACCTCCTAGAAGCAGCTTTTCTTACCACCAGACCTTTCTCCATCAATTAGGAATCTGATGCCGTCACTAAACACATTCCCTAAATTGTAGCCATTTGTTGAGTGATTTTTTTGGTGTCTAATCCGCATATATATCACCATTGCCCTTCTTTTTCTTGACTGTATATCTCTTGAATATCAACATATACACCTGTGATTTAGTTTACGAAGATTTTTCAATCCCAAGAACCTCGATCAGAGAGTAAAAAAGGCGTAAGGTTCACAATGGTGTATGATTAAAATGGGATATACCGGGCTCGGATTCGAGTTATAGGAACAAGGGCCAAACCAACCACTCAAGAATGGAATCGTCGAGCGAAAACACTTGACAACCTCCTAGAAGCAGCTTTTCTTACCACCAGACCTTTCTCCATCAATTAGGAATCTGATGCCGTCACTAAACACATTCCCTAAATTGTAGCCATTTGTTGAGTGATTTTTTTGGTGTCTAATCTGCATATATATCACCATTGCCCTTGATTTTCTTGATTGTATATCTCTTAAATATCAACATATACACGCGTGATTTAGTTTACGAAGATTTTTCAATGCCGAGAACCTCGATCAGAGAGTAAAAAAGGCGTAAGGTTCACAATGGTGTAAAATTAAAATGGGATATACCGGGCTAGGATTCGAGTTACAGGAACAAGGGCCAAACCAACCACCCAAGAATGGAATCGTCGAGCGAAAACACTTGACAACCTCCTAGAAGCAGCTTTTCTTGCCACCAGACCTTTCTCCATCGATTAGGGAATCTGATGCCGTCACTAAACCCATTCCTTAAATTGTAGCCATTTGTTGAGTGTTTTTTTTTGTGACTAATCTGCATATATATCACCGTTGCCCTTGATTTTCTTGACTGTATATCTCTTAAATATCAACATATACACGTGTGATTTAGTTTACGAAGATTTTTCAATGCCGAGAACCTCGATCAGAGAGTAAAAAAAAGGCATAAGGTTCACAATGGTGTAAGATTAAAATGGGATATACCGGGCTAGGATTCGAGTTACAGGAACAAGGGCCAAACCAACACCCAAGAATGGAATCGTCTAGCGAAAACACTTGACAAACTCCTAGAAGCATCTTTTCTTACCACCAAATCTTTCTCTATCAACTAGGAATCTGATGCCGTCACTAAACACATTCCCTAAATTGTAGCCATTTGTTGAGTGTTTTTTTTTTGTGTCTAATCCGCATATATATCACCATTGCCCTTGATTTTCTTGACTGTATATCTCTTAAATATCAACATATACACGTGTGATTTAGTTTACGAAGATTTTTCAATGCCGAGAACCTCGATCAGAGAGTAAAAAAGACGTAAGGTTCACAATGTTGTAAAATTAAAATGGGATATACCGGGCTAGGATTCGAGTTACAGGAACAAGGGCCAAACCATCCACCCAAGGATGGAATCGTCGAGCGAAAACACTTGACAACCACCTAGAAGCAGCTTTTCTTGCCACCAGACCTTTCTCCATCGATTAGGAATCTGATGCCGTCACTAAACACATTCCTTAAATTGTAGCCATTTGTTGAGTTTTTTTTGGTGTCTAATCCGCATATATATCACCATTGCCCTTCTTTTTCTTGACTGTATATCTCTTGATTATCAACATATACACGTGTGATTTAGTTTACGAAGATTTTTCAATGCCGAGAACCTCGATCAGAGAGTAAAAAATACGTAAGGTTCACAATGTTGTAAAATTAAAATGGGATATACCGGGCTAGGATTCGAGTTACAGGAACAAGGGCCAAACCATCCACCCAAGGATGGAATCGTCGAGCGAAAACACTTGACAACCACCTAGAAGCAACTTTTCTTGCCACCAGACCTTTCTCCATCGATTAGGAATCTGATGCCGTCACTAAACACATTCCTTAAATTGTAGCCATTTGTTGAGTTTTTTTTTGGTGTCTAATCCGCATATATATCACCATTACCCTTCTTTTTCTTGACTGTATATCTCTTGAATATCAACATATACACCTGTGATTTAGTTTACGAAGATTTTTCAATCCCAAGAACCTCGATCAGAGAGTAAAAAAGGCGTAAGGTTCACAATGGTGTATGATTAAAATGGGATATACCGGGCTCGGATTCGAGTTATAGGAACAAGGGCCAAACCAACCACTCAAGAATGGAATCGTCGAGCGAAAACACTTGACAACCTCCTAGAAGCAGCTTTTCTTACCACCAGACCTTTCTCCATCAATTAGGAATCTGATGCCGTCACTAAACACATTCCCTAAATTGTAGCCATTTGTTGAGTGATTTTTTTGGTGTCTAATCCGCATATATTTCACCATTGCCCTTGATTTATTGTGTGTATATCTCTTAAATATCAACATATACACGTGTGATTTAGTTCACGAAGATTTTTCGATGCCGAGAACCTCGATCAGAGAGTAAAAAAGACGTTAGGTTCACAATGGTGTAAAATTAAAATGGGATATACCGGGCTAGGATTCGAGTTACAGGAACAAGGGCCAAACCAACCACCCAAGAATGCAATCGTCTAGCGAAAACACTTGACAAACTCCTAGAAGCATCTTTTCTTACCACCAGATCTTTCTCCATCAATTAGGAATCTGATGCCGTCACTAAACACATTCCTTAAATTGTAGCCATTTGTTGAGTGTTTTTTTTTGTGTCTAATCCGCATATATATCACCATTGCCCTTGATTTTCTTGACTGTATATCTCTTAAATATCAACATATACACGTGTGATTTAGTTTACGAAGATTTTTCAATGCCGAGAACCTCGATCAGAGAGTAAAAAAGACGTAAGGTTCACAATGTTGTAAAATTAAAATGGGATATACCGGGCTAGGATTCGAGTTACAGGAACAAGGGCCAAACCATCCACCCAAGGATGGAGTCGTCGAGCGAAAACACTTGACAACCACCTAGAAGCAGCTTTTCTTGCCACCAGACCTTTCTCCATCGATTAGGAATCTGATGCCGTCACTAAACACATTCCTTAAATTGTAGCCATTTGTTGAGTTTGTTTTTGGTGTCTAATCCGCATATATATCACCATTGCCCTTCTTTTTCTTGACTGTATATCTCTTGAATATCAACATATACACCTGTGATTTAGTTTACGAAGATTTTTCAATCCCAAGAACCTCGATCAGAGAGTAAAAAAGGCGTAAGGTTCACAATGGTGTATGATTAAAATGGGATATACCGGGCTCGGATTCGAGTTATAGGAACAAGGGCCAAACCAACCAATCAAGAATGGAATCGTCGAGCGAAAACACTTGACAACCTCCTAGAAGCAGCTTTTCTTACCACCAGACCTTTCTCCATCAATTAGGAATCT
Organism: Helianthus tuberosus; assembly: GCA_030545235.1. NCBI lineage: Eukaryota > Viridiplantae > Streptophyta > Magnoliopsida > Asterales > Asteraceae > Helianthus > Helianthus tuberosus. Next base: position 30,444,781 of record CM060415.1, on the reverse strand, counting down.
GATGCCGTCACTAAACACATTCCCTAAATTGTAGCCATTTGTTGAGTGATTTTTTTGGTGTCTAATCCGCATATATATCACCATTGCCCTTGATTTTATTGAGTGTATATCTCTTAAATATCAACATATACACGTGTGATTTAGTTCACGAAGATTTTTCGATGCCGAGAACCTCGATCAGAGAGTAAAAAAGGCGTTAGGTTCACAATGGTGTAAAATTAAAATGGGATATAACGGGCTAGGATTCGAGTTACAGGAACAAGGGCCAAACCAACCACCCAAGAATGGAATCGTCTAGCGAAAACACTTGAAAAACTCCTAGAAGCATCTTTTCTTACCACCAGATCTTTCTCCATCAATTAGGAATCTGATGCCGTCACTAAACACATTCCTTAAATTGTAGCCATTTGTTGAGTGTTTTTTTTTGTGTCTAATCCGCATATATATCACCATTGCCCTTGATTTTCTTGACTGTATATCTCTTAAATATCAACATATACACGTGTGATTTAGTTTACGAAGATTTTTCAATGCCGAGAACCTCGATCAGAGAGTAAAAAAAGGCATAAGGTTCACAATGGTGTAAGATTAAAATGGGATATACCGGGCTAGGATTCGAGTTACAGGAACAGGGGCCAAACCAACCACCCAAGAATGGAATCGTCTAGCGAAAACACTTGACAAACTCCTAGAAGCATATTTTCTTACCACCAGATCTTTCTCCATCAATTAGGAATCTGATGCCGTCACTAAACACATTCCTTAAATTGTAGCCATTTGTTGAGTGTTTTTTTTGTGTCTAATCCGCATATATATCACCATTGCCCTTGATTTTCTTGACTGTATATCTCTTAAATATCAACATATACACGTGTGATTTAGTTGACGAAGATTTTTCAATGCCGAGAACCTCGATCAGAGAGTAAAAAAAGGCGTAAGGTTCACAATGTTGTAAAATTAAAATGGGATATACCGGGCTAGGATTCGAGTTACAGGAACAAGGGCCAAACCAACCACCCAAGAATGGAATCGTCTAGCGAAAACACTTGACAAACTCCTAGAAGCATCTTTTCTTACCACCAGATCTTTCTCCATCAATTAGGAATCTGATGCCGTCACTAAACACATTCCTTAAATTGTAGCCATTTGTTGAGTGATTTTTTTGGTGTCTAATCCGCATATATATCACCATTGCCCTTGATTTTATTGAGTGTATATCTCTTAAATATCAACATATACACGTGTGATTTAGTTCACGAAGATTTTTCGATGCCGAGAACCTCGATCAGAGAGTAAAAAAGGCGTTAGGTTCACAATGGTGTAAAATTAAAATGGGATATACCGGGCTAGGATTCGAGTTACAGGAACAAGGGCCAAACCAACCACCCAAGAATGGAATCGTCGAGCGAAAACACTTGACAACCTCCTAGAAGCAGCTTTTCTTGCCACCAGACCTTTATCCATTAATTAGGAATCTGATGCCGTCACTAAACACATTCCTTAAATTGTAGCCATTTGTTGAGTGTTTTTTTTGTGTCTAATCCGCATATATATCACCATTGCCATTGCTTTTCTTGAGTGTATATCTCTTAAATATCAACATATACACGTGTGCTTTAGTTTACGATGATTTTTCAATGCCGAGAACCTCGATCAGAGAGTAAAAAAGGTGTAAGGTTCACAATGGTGTAAAATTAAAATGGGATATACCGGGCTAGGATTCGAGTTACAGGAACAAGGGCCAAACCAACCACCCAAGAATGGAATCGTCGAGCGAAAACACTTGACAACCTCCTCGAAACAGCTTTTTTTGCCACCAGACCTTTCTCCATCGATTAGTGTTGGTGCACTACATCTGTCGACTTCGTCTTGTATCGAGTCTTAGACTAGTTAGAATAGATCAGGGCACGTAGAACGAGAGAATGAGAAAGAGTTAGTAAGATTTCGCTTGAAAAGTGTGTAATGTAATTTGAGTTTTCGCTTGAAGCCTCAAGCGAAATCATCATATCAGATATCGCTTGAGTCATGCTGAAGCGAAATCTCAATGTCTATATATAGGGATTCAGTGTCAAGCGAAATTAGGAGAGTAACATTTGAGTAATTCCATACCGAGGTGCTGCCGGTGTGAGAACTGATTGTAACTACTTTTTAATCAATACAAATCAGTGTTAAAGTGAAGATTCAGCTGTGTTTAAGTCAAATACTTGTTTTCCGCACCTGTATTTGATAGAATTCCTCTGAACCGACTCGTTTAGGTCGAAATCCGATCCTACAATTGGTATCAGAACCAGTTGAGGAGTTCTGCAGGATTTTAGCTGAATTTGACATCATTCTCGTATTTCTACACCTTCTTTTCATCAGTTCAGAATTTTTTCACGGTCAAAAACTATTCAATTTCTCACGGATTGTTTAATAGTACAAGATAACAAATCCTTGAAAGTTTCGTAGCAAAATTCGACCTAAAAGTGATTAAAATTGACATCCGAATGGATTTCGCTTGAAGAACAAAGTGTGTGTTGGACGATTTCGCTTGAACTTTCAAGCGATACTTAACATTTCGCTTCAAACAGGATCTGTTTTCGCTTCGAGATTTTCGCTTCAAAGTTGTCGCTTCAACGTTTTCACCTCAGTGTTTCGCTTCAAGGTGTTCGCTTCAGGATTCTCACTTCAGAAAGTTTCGCTTGAATCATTTCGCTTCAAGTATTTCTCTTCAATCAGCTTGACTATTTCGCTTCAAAGATTGTTCACTTAACCAGTTCGCTTGAAAGTAATTGAAACATGGATAACGATTTCCACAACGCATTTGCAACATCGCCTAGTTCATCTTCCATTGCTCAGAACATGAATTCAGAAAATGAAACGGGGACTACTCAGAAATCCCCGAAGCTAATGTGCATTGAGGAATACTATGGATGGAAAGATCGTTTCGAAAACTGGGTGCAAGCAAATCATTTGAGATCATGGGAATGTATTCTGAAAAAGTATATGTTACCACGTACTGAAATGGAGACAGTAAAACAGATTTCAGAGTTTGGTAATGAAGAACGGGAAATGTATCGAGCTGAAAAAATGATGATCAGTTTACTTCAACAAGCTATCAAAGAAGACATCTTTATACTACTTCAACATGACAAAACATCAAAGTCAATCTGGGATGCTTTGAAAGTCAAAGTTGAAGGTAGTGCAAACATGATTAAAAGCAAAAAGGCATTGCTTAAAAAGGAGTTTGACTTGTTCACAAGCTTGCCCGGAGAAGATACAAAGAAACTCATTGAACGTTATTGTCACTTAGTTCGAACAATGTCAATGATGAACATCAACAAAGAAGATGAGGAATGGGTGGATAAGCTAGCTGATGCTTTACCTCAGAAAGAGTGGGGAACATATTTGATGATACTAAAAAATACCGGAGTTTATGAAGGGTTGTCAATTTCTCAGTTCATTGAAAAGATTGAAAGTCAGGATTTAGAACAGCAGAAGATCGCAAGGATGAATAATCCAAGTGGTCAACAAGATGTAAAGATGTATTACAAGGGTAGTGTTCCAACTTCAGAAGCTGAGAGAAGTCCGAAAATTCAGACTGCTTATAGTGTTGGAGATTCTACAGAAAAGACTGATCAAAACTCAAACAAAAGCAACAGTGGTTTCTCATTGTATCCGAGTGTTAATCCGAAAAGCTCATCAGAAAGTTTTCAGTCTCAAAGCACAAAGATGGGAAATGGTTGTGTGATTTAATGCAACATAGCTCTAAATCTTCCAGAAGGTCAAAGTTTTTCTGAAGACATTGCGAAAGATCATATGGCATTACTTGGTTCTGTGCTTATTTCATATGAAGGTTTAGTGGCTGGTCGAATTGGAAATCCTATGCTTACTAAAGAAGATTACGACCAAATAGATGCTGAAGAGATGGAACTAATGGACATAAAATGGTGTCTTGCAAGTGTTCTTAGACGTGCTGAAAAGTTCAAAATAATTACCGGAAGAAATGATTTTCTTGATGCTTGTGTTTCTAATTTAGGTTTTGATAAATCTAAAGTTACTTGTTTCAGTTGCAGGGAAAAAGGTCATTTTAAGCGGGAGTGCAAGAATAGAGAAGTTAGTGGTACTCAGAATCCATTTGGAAAAGATGACTACTACCGGAAAGCCATTTATCAGCAAGTTGGTCAGACACAAGAATTACAGACGGCTCATGGTAGAAAGATTGAAGATTCAAGGAAAGGATGTTTGGTAGATTTCAACTGGAGCAACTACATTTCTTCTAACAGCACAGCATGTATAGTGAACCAAATTGATGAACAACTACCTGAAGGATTCAGCTGGGATATGTTTGTTGATGAAAAAGGGGATTTCAAAGCTTTTATTGCAAAGATTGTTAGAGAACCAGATTTATTTGCTACTTGGATGAGATCAATTGGTGAAAAAGTGAAAGATCAAACGAGTACATTTGAAGAAAGTTCAGAAAGTGCTGATTCTGACTCATTAAGTACAGATGAGAGTGTGCAAAATGAGGATACTTCAGAAAAAGAAGTTGTTTTTGATCAAACACCATCTAATTCTGGTATTTCAGATGCTGGTTCTGAAAAATCTGTAGAGTTTGATCAAACATCAATTGAGACTAGCAGTGATGATGAGGAAGAGAAACATATTAATATGGCTAAACATCATCTTTCTCCAGAAAGTTTTCATTTCTATTTTGCAGATCGCATGGAGAAGCTTAAGGAGAAACAAGCTGCAAAAGAACAACAACAAAATGAGGAAGCTGAAGTAATTGTTGAAGAAAAAGTGATTGAAATTGAGAAGGTAAATGGTGAAGAAAAAGTAATTGAAGTGGTAAAAACAATCGAGATTGAAAAAAATGTTGAAGTTGAAAAGCCTTGTCAGAAGTGTTTGGAAGCTTGCAAAAATTGTGAAGAGAAAGATGTGACTCTGTTTGATAGAGAAAAACTGATAGAAAAGTTACTATCTGACATCAGTTATGTGAAAGAATCGTATAGCGTGTTGAACAGAACTGTGACAGGTCTTCAAACAACGAATTCTGAAAGAGAAAAGGCTTTAAAAATGACGAATGCTACATTGATGACAAAGCAAAAGGCAATTAATCATTACATCGAAGAAAATGCTAATCTAAAGCAAGAGTTGGAAAAAGAAAAGATCGAGAATGAAAGGATCAGAAGGTTATTACTGAGTTATTCTTGTTCTGATTATGTTATTGATCGAGTTTATCCTACTGTTGCAGGTTTTGAAGCATTTCAGGATGAGAAGCAAAAGAATGAGACTGGTAAGAAATCGACTGTTAAATATAACAAGTGTCCGCCTCCTATCTAGGATGGGTATTCTCCTAGAAAACCAAATGAGGAGCAAGTCGAAAAAGCAGTCAATATAAAGTTAAAATCTGAGACAACTGATGTTTTACCAGATAACATTGACATCACGTTTACCTCGTCTGATACTGATCATGAGTCTGAGTTAATCAAAAAGGTGGTTGATCAGGTGTTGGATACTGAGGAGGTATCTGAGTCAAAGTTTGAGTCTGGGGGTTCAAGTTCGTCAGTCAACAGTTCAAAATCATCGGAAAAACGGTCTTACAGTAAAGAATTTTTGTTATCAAAGGCAAATTTGGATGATAAAAAATTTGAAGTTGCATATACTTTAAATGATTCGGACAAATTATACTCTGACAAAGAGTTTCCGATTAGAAGTGTCTGTTTTGACATGATAAAAAAAGTTTTCAAAATGACGGAAATTAATTTTTCTGAAATTAAGGATCTAAAATCTACTGAAAAACCTAAAAAATACACTTCTAGAGTTCAACAAAGGTTAAACAAGAAAAAAAGAAAAAAGAATTACAATTCTGATTCTAGTTTTCAAAAGAAAACAAATCAAAATTGTAGTTACAAGAAGAAAGGTCTTGGTTTTACTCCATCTGAAAATCGTAAAAATGAAAAATATGTTAGAGATTTTAAATCAAAAATGACATATGTTGCAGGAAAAAGCTATGAAGAGGAGTCAAATAGCTTATCTTTGAAAAAATCAAATCAAGAGTTTCTTGATGAAAGGAAAAGGACAGGAACTGAAGTTTTTCAAACCAGAGACACAAGAATTTGTTTTCAATGTCAAGTTGTTGGACACATTGCTCATAATTGTCCTAACAAAGTCAACAAAAAACAGGGAGTCTCTGAAAAACTTAAAGAAAAAGTGGTTGAAAAGAATGATTCACCGACTACAAACTTCAAAATTGTTGAAAATTCAAAGAATGAAGTTGGTGAAAATTCTAAAAGATTGTACAAAAAGAGTGCGAAAGACAATCAAAAATGGATTGTTAAAAAATCAGGTGAAAAATCTGGCGATGATTCTGATTCCACAAAATCAGAGGAGTCACAAGATGAGATCAAAGATTTGATGAATGATGATGATATTAAATCACTGAGTGTGAAAGAGATTAAACAAATGGTTGATAAAGTAGAAAGCTCAGAGTTTGATATTGAAAAAACATTTAATGAAAATGTTAAGAAAATTTTCAAGAAAATGATTGATGGGAAAGTAAAGGGGGTTAAAGATTTTTATGCAACTAAAAAGGCAACTTACAACCCTACTGCTCAGGAATTGGAAGCCACCAAGTTAAATAAGACTTGGGTGGAAGTTTGTTTTCCTTAAAAGTCTTAGGACTTGCCGGAGATCCCAAGTTTATATCGTGGATCAGGAATCGGCATCTTTCTAATGTTTGAAGTTTTTGTTTGAAAGTTTTTGATAGTGTTTGGATGTTTACAGGTTGTATGACTACGCCGGAGCTTCCAGGTTGGTAAGTGCGAAGCAGGAATCGGCATTTTGATTGGTAAAATGGTGATGTAGACGTAATATTCCTACGAGTGATATTGTGTTCTACATGTGGTAATTTTTTTTTACAATTGATATAGATGGTGCATACTGGCAAGTGGTAAATCAAGGACATTAATTTGTACTTGATCTGCTACAAATGATTAAGAATAGACAATGTGATGAACCATACCCCGAATCTACAAATGATTATATCATAAAAACTTATTTTCCGGAAAAATCATTTTGATTAAAACAAACTTAAGTGTTTTGAAATCTAAATGAGAAAATAGTTTTGTGATAGGGGGAGTTCTGATTGTTTATGCCGAGTGAATGGCGATTTGATGCGATTCAATATCAGTTGTCAAGTTTATTGTACAGTTTGTCACTTTATTGTACAGTTTATTCTCAAATTTCCTAAAATGTGTTTGCATTTTAGGGGGAGTAAATTTTCAGAAAATCCAAAAACATTTGAAAATTTGAAAAAGACAAAAACATGATAAAATTCAAAAATGAGTTTTGTTGCATATAGAGGAAATGATAGTACATCAGTGGACTATCACAACATGCTAAAAAAATGTAAAGAAAAATGTGATAAACAATCTTACTGCGGATATGTCAGTAGGTTTTTGCACATTTAGTAGATTGTGACGAGATATAAACCTAAATTTCAAACTTGCTTGTTTTGTGGGTTAACACAAACTTGGATATATAGGTAACCCCTGAAATCTTGTTTGAAAGGTCCCTTATTCTGAGATACTAGGTCTTTATGCTCAGTGATATCTGGGGTATTATCCCGGACTTCTGATTTTGCGGAAGCAATGGCCTAGTCCCCGGAGAATACTTTCTGCTTGCTTGAAATATAGCTCACCCTCAGCTAAAAAATGATGAAACATTGAAAAATGCTAATCATGGCTGTTGTAATTCAAAAGATCCTCTAAAGGGGACACACCTAAAAGTCAACTAGGCTCTCTGCTGAACGGAAGTTCTGACCTGAGCTATCACGGTTGCATAATTTATTCCCCTTACAGATATCATCTGTGGTATACTCACCTGTAAGACTGAATATTGGGATCTGGATACGGGAGTATATTCAAGTAGTGGGACACACGGATAAGTTTAAGTCTCTTAAAACATTAACAACGTATCTCGGATCAGTTGAACTTTGTGTGAAAATTTAAGTGGACAAACATACTGACAATCTAGGTAAATTGTTTAGAACTTAAAATGAAATGAAGCTTAACGGTGTTAGTGATCTGTCTCAGAAACTGATATGATCCTCTTGCACGAACTCACAAAAATATTGTTTGTAAATAGTTCTTTACTGCATTTTATTTCTGTTATTTCAAAATCCAAAAAGATTTTTAGTGTGTTTTAGCATAAATTTTTAAAAAAAGAGATTTTCGACAACTGATATTGGAAAGCTGATTGTCAAAATTTCAAGTGCTAAACATGATGACTTGGTTATGAGGGGAAGTGAATCTTAAAGTGTAAAAAGGTTTGTTAAAATTCTTACAATTTGGTATTTTTTTAAAAAAAACCTACATTTGGTTCATCATTGTTTTGTGATAAGAAAGAGAATTATCTGATTATATCAGATTTTTAGTGCATTTAAATTGTTAAATTTAGAAAATTTATTTCTGGGTTAAGATTGTTACAGGTGAGCCAGGTTAATTCATTCAAAGCTTACAAAAGTCAGACTCTGATCATGAATCTAAAAGTTTGCTAGTTGCTGATGCTGATGAACTTAAGGAATCAAGAGATCTGATCAAGAGAATTAGATAAAAGCCAGGCAATGATCTTGTAAACAATATTTGAGTCAGACATCGATCCTAAAGCAGATGTTGCTGAAGAACAAATGAATACCAGCGAATCGTGAGGGGGAGTCTGATAGAGCCAGGAGATTCTAGAGAAGAAGATGGAGAGAGAAAAGCCCAGAGACTGATCAAGAATGAAGATGTGAAGACACAGTATTGGTGTGACTCGATAGTCGACTCGTCAACATCTGAGGGGGAGTCTGTTGGTGCACTACATCTGTCGACTTCGTCTTGTATCGAGTCTTAGACTAGTTAGAATAGATCAGGGCACGTAGAACGAGAGAATGAGAAAGAGTTAGTAAGATTTTGCTTGAAAAGTGTGTAATGTAATTTGAGTTTTCGCTTGAAGCCTCAAGCGAAATCATCATATCAGATATCGCTTGAGTCATGCTGAAGCGAAATCTCAATGTCTATATATAGGGATTCAGTGTCAAGCGAAATTAGGAGAGTAACATTTGAGTAATTCCATACCGAGGTGCTGCCGGTGTGAGAACTGATTGTAACTGCTTTTTAATCAATACAAATCAGTGTTAAAGTGAAGATTCAGCTGTGTTTAAGTCAAATACTTGTTTCCGCACCTGTATTTGATAGAATTCCTCTGAACCGACTCGTTTAGGTCGAAATCCGATCCTACAATTAGGAATCTGATGCCGTCACTAAACACATTCCTTAAATTCTAGCCAATTGTTGAGTGTTTTTTTTGGTGTCTAATCATATATATCACCATTGCCCTTCTTTTTCTTGACTGTATATCTCTTGAATATCAACATATACACGTGTGATTTAGTTTACGCAGATTTTTCAATCCCAAGAACCTCGATCAGAGAATAAAAAAGGCGTAAGGTTCACAATGGTGTATGATTAAAATGGGATATACCGGGCTCAGATTCGAGTTACAGGAACAGGGGCCAAACCAACCACCCAAGAATGGAATCGTCGAGCGAAAACACTTGACAACCTCCTAGAAGCAGCTTTTCTTACCACCAGACCTTTCTCCATCAATTAGGAATCTGGTGCCGTCACTAAACACATTCCTTAAATTGTAGCCATTTGTTGAGTGATTTTTTTTGGTGTCTAATCCGAATATATATCACCATTGCCCTTGATTTTATTGACTGTATATCTCTTAAATATCATCATATACACGTGTGATTTATTTTTCGAAGATTTTTCAATGCCGAGAACCTCGATCAGAGAGTAAAAAAGGCGTTAGGTTCACAATGGTGTAAAATTAAAATGGGATATACCGGGCTAGGATTCGAGTTACAGGAACTAGGGCCAAACCAACCACCCAAGAATGGAATCGTCGAGCGAAAACACTTGACAACCTCCTAGAAGCAGCTTTTCTTGCCACCAGACCTTTCTCCATCAATTAGGAATCTGATGCCGTCACTAAACACATTCCATAAATTGTAGCCATTTGTTTAGTGTTTTTTTTGGTGTCTAATCTGCATATATATCACCATTGCCCTTGATTTTCTTGACTGTATATCTCTTAAATATCAACATATACAAAAATGATTTACTTGACGAAGATTTTTCAATGCCGAGAACCTCGATCAGAGAGTAAAAAAGGCGTTAGGTTCACAATGGTGTAAAATTAAAATGGGATATACCGGGCTAGGATTCGAGTTACAGGAACAAGGGCCAGACCAACCACCCAAGAATTGAATCGTCGAGCAAAAACACTTGACAACCTCTTAGAAGCATCTTTTGTCACACCCCCAAAATCCACACGCGGAGTATCACCGCTTGGAGGCGTGACTGACCAGGATCAAGCCACCAATCATATTGAACAAGTAGATAAGTAAACATAATTCAACAAACCAATATGAAAGGTGTTCAAAACCAAAGCATAGTTAAGTGTTTAGCGGAAGCATAGTTTGTAAAACCCATAGCAAGTATTAAATATGAAATAAGGTAGAGTCTAAAGCATGGCACACATCGCCATGTTCCACAACGACCGTTCCTCCCTGTGCAAGCTCCATGGGTACCTAATGACCTGCAAGGCATGTAGCAACGAATCAACAACAAAGTTGAGCGAGTTCACAAATAGTTGTTTGGTTAAAGTATTCATTTCATAAATCGTATATATTCGTTTTGTAAACCATGTATCGCGTTAATCCTTGCTGCCAGTCCAGGCATGCGTGCGATGATTAGTGGGGGCTTCCCATGTGTTACAAGACCACGCATATCGACTGCTACGAAAATAGAGGTGCCCTAACTCAATGTCTATCAGCATTGACCCTTTGCCCATAGTCCATTAGTACACGCCCGTCCGAATGGCACGGTGTGAGGTTTGTTAAACCTAATAGCGCTATTAACTAATGACCCCCTCGCCCTAGGCCTCGGCGATTAAGTCGATAATTGAGGGACTTCCTTTGATAGTGGTGGTGGTCTTAAGATCGTGTACGTAGGCTTTATGTACGTGCCCTTCAACCCGAGGACAATAGTAAGTATAACTGTACGTAGGTTTTACGTACGTGCCCTTCAACCGAGGACAGTAATAAGTTGTGTAATAGTAATAGTTGTACGAGTAGTTATTCAATCCCATTCCCAACCCCTGGGAATCCCATGCCTTGGCTAGTGTGAACTCACCTTGGTTTGCTCGGTATGCTAAAGTATGTACTCACAAGAAATCATTCAAATCCTATAGTGTGCATGTATACTCAATCAGTACGTGTTTATAAAGTTTCACATGGAATCAATATTACATAATGTGTTTGGAAATTAACATCATACATCACATAAACAGCTAATTCGTGTTCATATAATTCATGCGTCACATCTTTGATTTCAAAGTTTAGTCTAACATGGATATTAACATATTGAGAGGGTTAACAGCCTTAATGAAGTTAGCAATTTAACAGGATTTGTATACATATCAGAAATAACAGACCAACACTGTTAATTAACTAACAGAATTAACTAACAGGTTTAACAACAGTTATCCACTTAGCAGAGTGTCCTAATTGAATCCAACATAGTAAATAAAGTTAACTGAGTTAATAAACTTAAATCATTTAATAGCCTAAGCCAAGTTACCTACTCAACAGAGTTAACATACGTAACATCATTAATAGCTAAACAAAGTTAACACTCTAAACCGGAATAATAACTAATAGAGTAAATCAACTAACTGAGTTAATACCAATGGGGTTAACTAATTAACAGAGTTACAAGCTAATAGAGTCAACTAATTAATAGAGTTAACTGTTCAGAACACATATGGTCGAACTCCCATAGTGACGAAAACACATTTGGGCCAAAAACCAAGCCTGGGCCGAAGACACTTGGGTTTCCGTTGGGCCTAGGGTGTGACGAAAACCCTTGTGTTTTCGTTGGCACTTTCATCATCAACAACAGCAGGTTACGAATCCCTAAACCCTAATGATCACAAAACAATCATGCCGACATAATCATTCAGTCATAACAAGTCATCATCCCACATAGAATTAATATGATTATCATATCAATAGTTGGGCATGCATTGAAATCTATCATGTAAACAATGGCCGACAACATTATTCAAATCATGTGCTTATCATCATTCAATCATTATGCAAACAGAATTGTCATTCCCCTCACAATCATCATCACATTAATTAATTCAGTGACTATTCTGAAAACCTCACTAGAATATGCACATGGTTATTTGATTAGATCAAGACACAATATATATCAAAATAATTATCCAGTTAATTCATTAATATCGCAAACATTACTCATGGGCAGTTCTCACTTGTCATTCAGATCAAACATCAGACAACCTAACTATCTTATCACCATCCGTTCATTCACCCCTATCGTTCAGCCACACATTTGTTAATAAATAATCATCACGACACAATCATAATGTATTCACAAACAGCACTTTATTAACAAATTTCATATACTGATACAACTAAGTATGCAACTAGATCCAAACAAAAACATTGATGATATACTAACCAAGGAGTGTAGAGGGCTTCTGTTATCTTGGATGGGAAGAACAGGAGACTTCGATGGGGGGGTGTCCACAGCCGTCGCACAGGGATGCGGGGATGGAGTGATTAAGGTTGTGTCAATTAGGTTTTGCGTGAAGATAAAAAAAAACTAAACATCCAAATTGACCACTACCGGGCCGAAGCCCATATGCTTTTCGACAATTGGCAGTGGACGAAAACACTAAGTTATTTTCATGGGGTGGGGTGTTTTCGAGTGGGGTGTTTGGCACAAGTTCCATAATTAAAATACACATAACCTACCATTAACAGGAAACATATTATTACATACACTCAAATGTAATTGCACACCATATATAACATATCACAATACAGTTTAACATATTACAAACATATACAGTCGTGAACAAACAAGTCGTGTAAACAAACAATCTAAACAATAAATCGTGAAATAATGCGAAGATGGAATCTCAGAAACTCGAGTTGTCACATTATCCCCAACTTGAAAGAAATTTCGTCCCGAAATTTAGCACGTGGTTACTGAGGAAGCTAGTTGTGTTATGTAGTTTACTGGTTTTCCTGGGGTGTCACATCATCCCCCCGTTGATTTGGAATTTCGTCCCGAAATTCTGTAGTAGCTTCAGCCTCAGTAGTGGTTGAACTGTTTCCGAATAACCGGGGATACTTGAGTTTCATTTGATCTTCGCGTTCCCAGGTGAACTCTGGGCCACGACGGGAGTTCAAACGAACTCGCACAAGAGGTAGTCTTGTGTGTTTGAAGACCTTAACATCCCGGTCCGTGATCGTCAATAGTGAGCTCCTTCAAAGGAACTATGAGTGTCTCATCTGACAGACACTTCTTCAGATTTGACGGTCACGTGAGTTCTGCTGGTAGGTTCAGTTTGTAGGCCACCCTGCCTATTTTCTCAATGATTTCGAATGGTCTGACATATCCCGGATTAAGCTTGCCCTGTTTTCCAAAACAAACCACACCCTTCCATGGTGAAACTTTGAGTAGCACTCGATCCCCAACCTAGAACTCGAGTGGTTTCCTGTCTTTATCGGCGTATGCTTTCTGACGGTCACGAGCTGCCGCCATGCGTTGTCGTGTCTGAGCGATCTTTTCTATAGTATCAACTACGAGTTCTGGACCTGTGATTTAACTATCCCCCACCTCTGCCCAACAGAGAGGTGACCGGCATTTACGTCCGTACAATGCCTCGAATGGAGCGGCTTGAATGCTGGTGTGGTAACTGTTATTCTACGAAAACTCCACTAAAGGGAGGTGTTTTTCCCAGCTGTTTCCGAAATCAATAACACATGCCCGAAGTATGTCTTCTAGGGTTTGAATCGTGCGCTCAGACTGCCCATCCGTCTGAGGGTGATATGCTGTGCTCATGTCTAGCCGTGAGACAAAAGCTTTGTGCATTGCTTGCCATAATTCTGAAGTGAACCGTGCATCCCGATCCGAAATAATAGAAGTTGGCACTTCGTGCCTTGAAACAACTTCCTTAAGATATACGTCTGCGAGAGTGGAGAACTTATCCGTTTCCTTAATAGCCAGGAAGTGTGCATACTTTGTGAGTCGATCCACGATCACCCAAATGGTATCGTTTCCACGCTGGGATCTAGGTAGGCCAGTAACAAAATCCATGGAAACTTCCTCCCATTTCCACTACGGTATCTTAGGTTGCTGAAGTAGGCCTGATGGTTTCTGATATTCTGCTTTGACTCTCGCACAAGTCAAACACTTGCTAACGTAAGTTGCTATGTGAGCTTTCATGCTAGGCCACCAATATGTGGTTTTCAAGTCGTGATACATCTTATCCGAACCAGGATGTACTGAGTAGCGGGACTTATGAGTTTCATCCATCACAAGCTCGCGTAAGTTTCCATAAAGTGGGACCCAAATGCGTCCTGTTACATAGTAGGCGCCATCTTCCTTTTGTTCCAATCGTTCCCTCGAACCGCGTAAGGCTTCAGCCTTGACGTTTTCTGGTTTCAATGCTTCTACCTGAGCATCTCGTATCTGTGCAGGAAGAATAGACTGAATAGTGAGTTGCAGTGCTCGTACGCGTCTAGGCGTGGTGTCTTTCCGACTGAGGGCGTCAGCCACAACATTGGCTTTGCCTGGATGGTACTTGATGGCACATTCGTAATCGTTCAGTAGTTCAACCCATCGACGTTGACGCATGTTCAATTCCTTCTGCTTGAAGATATGCTCGAGACTCATGTGATCGGTGTAGATAGTGCACTTGGTACCGTACAGGTAGTGTCGCCATATATTGAGCGCGAAAAACAACAGCTCCCAGCTCTAAATCGTGCGTCGTGTATTTCCGTTCAGGACTTTGAGTTGCCACGAAGCGTAGGCAATGACTTTATCACGTTGCATCAATACACAACCAAGCCCCTGTATCGATGCGCCACAATAGACCATAAAATCGTCCGTGCCCTCTAGCAATGAAAGGATTGGTGCGTTGCAAAGTCTATCCTTTAAGTGCGGAAAAGTGGCTTCCTGGGGATTACCCCAACGATAGGTGATGCCCTTCTGTGTCAGCAATGTAAGCGGCTGCGCAATCTTTGAGAAATCCTTGATAAACCGTCTGTAATAACCCGCCAAACCCAAGAATTGGTGTATTTCCGTTGGTGTACGCTGTGCAGGCCAGTTCCTGATCGAATCTACCTTGGATGGATCGACATGAATCCCATCCTTGTTTACCACATGGCCTAGAAAGTGGACTTCACGAAGCCAGAAGTCGCATTTTGAAAACTTGGCGTACAGTTGTTCCTTTCGAAGAAGTTCCAAGATAAGCCGTACATGCTGCTCGTGTTCCTCTTGACTCTTGGAGTAGATCAGGATGTCGTCGATGAAAAAAATTACAAATTTGTCTAGATAAGGTTTGCACCCACTGTTCATAAGATCCATAAAGACTGCAGGCGCGTTCGTTAGCCCGAATGGCATAATTAGAAACTCGTAGTGGCCGTAGCGAGTTCTGAATGCGGTCTTAGAGACGTCCTCCTCCCGGACTCTCAGCTGATGGTAACCTGACCTCAGATCAATCTTGGAGTAATAGCTCGACCCTTGCAACTGGTCGAATAAGTCGTCAATACATGGTAGAGGGTAGCGGTTCTTCACTGTCACCTTGTTTAGTTCGCGGTAATCTATGCACATGCGGAAGGTACCATCCTTCTTTTTCACAAATAATACTGGAGCTCCCCAAGGTGAAGAGCTAGGACGAATGAAACCCTTTTCCAAGAGTTCTTGCAATTGCTTAGACAGTTCTTCCAGTTCGGTTGGAGCTAAGAGATAAGGTGCTCGAGCTATAGGTGCTGCTCCAGGAGCTAGCTCGCTCTGGAATTTGACCTGGCGATGAGGCGGTAGCCCTGGTTAATCTTCAGGGAACCCATAAGGAAAATCACGTACTACTGGGATATCCTCTATCATCTTCTCTTCCGATGATGCATCAGTAACGAGTGCTAAGATAGCAGTGTGGCCCTTAAGAAAGGAGATGGTGCTCACAACCGCACCACCCTTGTCACCATGATTTACCAAAGGTTCTTCACCAGCACGAGGAATGCGGACGGTCTTTTCCTTGCAAAGAATCTTTGCTCGATGTTGAGGTAGCTAATCCATACCAATAACGATGTCGAAACTATCACAACGTTGGGGTCATCCCTAACATCACCTCTGGCAACGACCCCTGTTGCACTGACCACTGTGGTGCCTGTTGCATCTATTGCACTTTGGGGGATTTCCTCGATATCCACCCTGCCCTTGACTACCAGACGACTGCTGACTGGGCTCTGGTAGTTATCTGTCTTTCGCTGCTGTGCCTGGGATTGAACCGAAGTTGAACCCTTGTTGGAGGTTCCATCCCATTTTCGCTTGTTATCACTGGGAATAGCATAGGTAGTAATAGTAGTAGTAGCACCAATGCGTTTAGGCATCTTGTTCTGTTCCACTGCCTGGTCTGTGAGACGATGAGCAAGACGAGTAACAGCTTGAATAGTAGCAAGGTTAGTAGAAGTCACATGACTTTGGAATCTCTGGTACTAAGCCTTTGAGGTACAACTCAATGCGCTTGATGGGATAATCCACCATAGTTGGACATAACACTACCAGTTCATTGGATCGTTTCGTGTACGCTTCTATCTCTGACCCCGTCATCTTCAGGTTAAAGAACTCCACTTCCAGCTTGTGGATGTCATCACGACTACAGTATTCCTCTTTGATCAACTCCACTTCCATCTTCAGGGTGGGGCGCTAGCAACTGCCAACCCTAACATCTGAACTTGCACCTTCCACCAAGTCAGCGCAATGCCTTCTAGAGTACCAGTGGCGTACTTCACCCTGCAAGCCTCAGGGCATTCACACATCTCAAAAACGGACTCGAGCTTTTCAAACCAATGGAGGAGTCCAACTGCTCCTTCCGTGCCACTGAAAGTAGTAGGACGACAGTCCATGAAAGTCTTGAAACGTACACACAGGTGGCTGAGCGTTTTGACCTGTCGTGTGTGTAAGAGTAAACATACTTGAGCACGAGTGTTGGTTTATGAGAGTAGAATCTGAAGATCCTAGAGTACGTGGTGATGGCAGGTTACACCTCCTGCCTGAGCAGCTGCGAGTGCTGCAGTAACTTGTTCAGTGATCGAAGCCACCAACTGGGCTTGAGTTAGGATAACGCGTCCACTCATGATCTTGATATCAAAGAGAACATGAGTGAGAGAGGTTCACGAAAGTGCGATGACAGAAGAGAGTAAGCACATAAGTGTTCCAATCGACAGTTGTTACGTTTACCTAAGCATACTATGAGCAAAGTTCTATGTAATCTAGCAAGTAGGCAATGTAAACATAAATCGCGAATGTTGAGTCTTGCACGTGGAGCGAAGCGTCGTTGTGGATCGTAGAGCACTGTACAGGTTATAGTCTGGTATTAACAAAAATGTTTTCCCTTATTAAAACCAAGTTCTCTATAACCAATGGCTTTGATACCAATCTGTCACACCCCCAAAATCCACACGCGGAGTATCACCGCTTGGAGGCGTGACTGACCAGGATCAAGCCACCAATCATATTGAACAAGTAGATAAGTAAACATAATTCAACAAACCAATATGAAAGGTGTTCAAAACCAAAGCATAGTTAAGTGTTTAGCGGAAGCATAGTTTGTAAAACCCATAGCAAGTATTAAATATGAAATAAGGTAAAGTCTAAAGCATGGCACACATCGCCATGTTCCACAACGACCGTTCCTCCCTGTGCAAGCTCCATGGGTACCTAATGACCTGCAAGGCATGTAGCAACGAATCAACAACAAAGTTGAGCGAGTTCACAGATAGTTGTTTGGTTAAAGTATTCATTTCATAAATCGTATATATTCGTTTTGTAAACCATGTATCGCGTTAACCTTGCTGCCAGTCCAGGCATGCGTTCGATGATTAGTGGGGGCTTCCCATGTGTTACAAGACCACGCGTATCGACTGCTACGAAAATATAAGAGGTGCCCTAAGTCAATGTCTATCAACATTGACCCTTTGCCCATAGTCCATTAGTACACGCCCATCCGACTGGCACGGTGTGAGGTTTGTTAAACCTAATAGCGCTATTAACTAATGACCCGCTCGCCCTAGGCCTCGGCGATTAAGTCGATAATTGAGGGACTTCCTTTAACAGAGGTGATGGTCTTAAGATCGTGTACGTAGGCTTTACGTACGTGCCCTTCAACCCGAGAACAGTAGTAAGTGTAACTGTACGTAGGTTTTACGTACGTGCCCTTCAACCGAGGACAGTAATAAGTTGTGTAATAGTAATAGTTGTAGCAGTAAAGAAATATGTACACACATATTTACAGACAATATTTTTGTTTGAATTTGCGTCAGAAGATCATATCAGGTTTTGACAAATCACAAGTACCGTTGAGCTTAGTTACACATTAAGAATTAAACAATTCACTTAGATTGTCGATATACTGATCCACTTAAATTTTCACACAAAGTTCAACTGATTCAGGATACGGATTAGATGTATTAAGAACCTAAACTCATTCATGTGTCCCACCCCTTGAATATACTCCCGTATCCAGATCCCAATATTCAGTCTTACAGGTGAGTATACCTAGATGATATCTGTAAGGGGAATAAATTATAGTACGAAACCGTGAGAGCTCAGGTTAGAACTTCCGTTCAGCAGAGAGATGACGGCTCGACTTTTGGTGTGTCCCCTTTAGAGGATCTTTTGTATTACAACAGCAATAACTATCAATTTTATTGTTTCATCAATTTGCTGAGGGCGATGCTATGTTTCAAGCATTTACGGAAAGTATTATTCGGGGACTAGGTCAGAACTTCCATTCAGCAGAAGTCCCGTAATAATACCCCAGATATCACTGAGTATAAAGACCTAGGATCTCAGAATATGGGACCTTTCAAACGAGATTTCAGGGGTTACCTATATATCCAAGTAGTGTTCCCCACGAAATAAGCAAGTGTTTGAATTTAGGTTTATATCCCGAAAAAGTTTACTAAGTGTATAAAATCTATCGACATATCATCAGTGAGACTGTTTAACGCTTTTTAATTCTTTACAAATCTTTAGCATACTGTAACTGTCTACTGATGTACTATCATTTCCTCTTTTTACGCAAAACTCAAATTTTTAAATTTTTATCATGTTTTTGGCTTTTTCAAATTTTCTAATGTTTTTGTATTTTCTGACAAATTTTCTCCCCCTAAAATTCAAAATCATTTAAAGAAAATTTGACAACCAATACTAATAGCTTTGTATCGCCATCCATTTTCTGCTAACTATGCTCTGTTTTGCAGAAAAACTAATATAAAGTACCCCCATGATTTACAACCCATTGATTTTCGACAGTTTGAAAACCGTTTTTCAATCTTGTGAAAGTAATCATGTTTGTTTAGCCATGAGGGTTTCGGCGTATTCAATCAACATTTATTCAAACAAAATTAAAACCAACATATTTTTTATTTTTAATTTTTCATATTTTTAGGGTTTAGAAAATATTGTTTATTTATGTATAGAAAAAAATTAAACTAAACTCCCTGTTCAACCAAACCAGGGTCCTGCACCCTCTTTCTGTGCCAGGCTGCTCCAACTTCCCTTTTCACAATCTTCAGCTTCGTTGAGCACCTGCACATTCAACAATTTGATCATTTGAACAACGCAACCCAAGCCTGTTTAGACTCAGGTAGTTGAACATGAATCTTTCCAGTTAAAACTGGATAGTTTCTTTCCTTTTTCTCAAACACATTATCAATGTTAATCTCAACTTTTTCATCTTTTACCGAATTATCATTTTTCTTAACAGACCATGTTTGACCCGTTGGTGTTCCTCGTTTATAAAAATGTGATTCTTCTTGAACACTTTGTTTCTGAACAACAATTGGTTTCCAAAACTGTTGAGGTTTTATCATATCAACTGATGTTTTCCAACTTTGTGTTGTTCTGAATCTGGGTGTGTGAGAATTCCAGGTCTGTCTTGAATCGAATCTTTTCAAGTTTGATTTCCAAGTTTGATTTGAAGCAAACTTGTTTGTATTGTACCTCCAAGTTTGTTTCGAATCAAATCTGGTTGACCTTGGTTTCACATCCTCAGATTTCTGTTTTTCAACATCAACAGGCTTTGGATTTGGACACTTTCGTGCAACATGTCCAATCAGATCACATTTAAAACACACTTTCTTTGAAACATCCTTGGCTTGTTGTTGTTTCTTTTTCATAGTCTCAAACTCCTCATTAGACTGCTGTCCAAATTTGAGTTTTTCCTCTTTTTTCAAACTTTTTCCTTGAACAAAATTCAATTTTTGTTGCAAATCCTGTTTTTCATTTTGTTTTCGATTCTGTTTCTTTTTATAACCCAAACCAGCCTTCATGTTTTTCTTCTTAAAACCAGATTTGTTATAAAAAGATTTATGACTTTTACCAACAAACTTTGAAATTTCTGACTTCTCAATCTCAACCATTTTGAAAACTTTATCGACCTTCTCTGAAATCACATTCTGAATCGGGAATACAACATCTAAGAATAGTTTGTCCGATCCAATCATGGTATAGACCAATCCCTTTGAATCATCATCCAATTTTTTCTCGGATTTTGTGTTTTTCAGATAACCATCATGAAAATTTCCTTCATCTTCATCCTGTGATTCAGACTTACCTTTTGTAGACTCATCTTTCAAAACGCTTTCAACAACCATACTTACCACCTCTGAATCATTAGCATCATCAGATTTGGAGTAAGTCACATCGATACTTTCAGGTAACTGGTCAGCTATGTTCAAACCCTTTGCCACCTTTTCCTCATCATAAAAAGTATAATTGTTTCTCAATGGTGGTGGTACCTGATGAAACTCTGAACCAATACCCTTTTTGAAATTGTCAGTATCTTTGTTATTTGGTGTGATGTTGAAAATGCGTTCGAGAATGTACGAAGAGTTATGATAACTTTAAAGTTTTGTAACAACCTTTTCTTTTTCAGCCAAGACTTGTTTAAGATTAGCAATTTCATCAACACATTTGTTTAATTCAATTTGCTTTTCTTTAAACTTTCTTTCATACATTTCTTTAGTGACTAAAGTTTCTGACAATCTTTGATCAAAACTTTTGACTTGGCTCTTCAAAGTATCATAATCTTCTTGTACTCTCTGACTCGACCACTTTAAAAAATCATACTGTTTTTGTAAATCCTGAAATTTAGATTCTTTTTCAACACATTTAGCAGTACACTTTTCTTTCAAAATCTTATTTTCTTCTTCAAGACCATGACATTTCTGTGTTAGCTTTTCGACTTTTAATTTCAAAATTTCTTCTGTTTCAACCATTTCTTTACATTTTATTTTGAAAACATTTTCAAATTTGGTTGCTTCAATTTCTTTTGCTTTTATTATTTCTTCTTTTTCAGTACAGACTTTGCACATTTCTATGCAATTCCTGCACTTGTTTTCTTTTTCATCAACCAATTCAACATTCGACAAGTCAGAAGATTTTCTTACCTCAGTCTCTTTCAGCACCGATTCTTCTGTTTCAGCTTTCTGATCTTGCTCTTTGTTCTCCACTTTTTCTTCTTTCTGTGCTTCTTCTATCTTCTGTTCTTCTTCAGCTTTCTGATCTTCTTCAGCAGCAATCTTCACAACATTATTTACTTCTTCAATCATCTTCTTCAATTCTTCTTCTTTTCTCTTCTTCATTTCTACCACCTTCTGTAGACTTGCTTCACACGCCTCTCTTATCTTCTTCTCCAAATCAGGCAGATATGCTTTATCAGATAACCTTCGTGTGTTGAAAGTAGCCTGCCTTGGAAGCAAATTTGTTACAGCTTCGAAATCCACTTTTGATAGGTCAACAACTGGATTACCCCGTGGATCCATGTAACATTCCATCTCATCATTCCATATTTTTGCTCTCTGGGCTTCTTTGAATGGTTCGTTTAATTTTCCGATTTCCCATCTTGCATAATCTGCTTTCCACCATCTATCAGGATCAGCATCAGCCACAAATGCATATCCAACTGCATCTTCTTCCGGGAAAACCTGACTCCAGTCATAACCTTCATCGTTATATATAACTGCAAGAGCCCTTGATTTTTCTTCAGGCTGTTTCAACCTTGGAGGCTCAGACTTGTTCTGATGATAAATCGCTT
This sequence comes from Helianthus tuberosus, assembly GCA_030545235.1. Classification (NCBI taxonomy): domain Eukaryota; kingdom Viridiplantae; phylum Streptophyta; class Magnoliopsida; order Asterales; family Asteraceae; genus Helianthus; species Helianthus tuberosus. Next base: position 30,422,548 of record CM060415.1, on the reverse strand, counting down.
TCTTGTAATAATCTTCTTTAAACGGGTTTTCAGAATCATCATCAGCATACGCATTTCTGCACTCGCGCTTAAAATGACCTTTTTGTTTACATTTGAAACATGTCACCTTAGATTTATCAAATCCCAGTTTGGTAGATGGTACACCAATTGACTTTCTCCCCGTGTTCTCCATAAACCGCTGTGCCCGATGAACAGCACTGGCCATGCACCATCTTATATCCATTAGTTCCATTTCCTCGGGGTCTAATTGATCATAATCTTCTTTTGTCAAGTTGGTGTTGCCGATCTTCCCTGCAACGAGGCTTTCATACGATTCAAGTACAGATGCCAAGAAAACAATATGTTGTTTTGCCGACTCTTCGCTGAAATTCTGCCCATTCTTCAGATCCACTGCGATATTACACTGAAACAAATTCTTGGAAGCAGATTGACTTGAAGTGTTTGAAGAAGATCCACTGTGAAAACCACTGTGAAGACTTTCATTGTTCACTGAACTTGAACTTTCTGCAGAAAACACTGTTCTTGGAGACCCAGCCTGTGGTATATTTCCTCTGTAGTAAAGCTCCACATTTTGCTGATAAGCTGGATTGTTGACTTTAGATCTCTTTATCTCCAACTCATGACTTTCAAGTCTTTCGATCAGCAAATCCACTTTTAAATCTTCAGGCTTGATTGTGTTTTTCAACATTAGAGCGAAGTATTGCCATTCTTGATCATTTGGCAAGGAATCAAACAATTTATCCACCAGCTCCTCTTCAGAATATTTGGTTTCATGTCTGGTCCGCTCCATTTTCAGATGTCCAAATCTCTCGATCATTTTACAAACAGATTCATTTTTCATACAACTGAATAGATCAAACTCTTTACGTAACAATTTCTTTTTATTTTTAACAATTTCATTACTTCCTACACACTTTCTCCCTAACGCTTCCCACAAACTCTTTGAAGTTTTCTCTTGTTCAAGTAACGAGATAATATCCTCTCTCACTGACTGTTTGATCAATGTAATCATTTTATATTCAGCCACAACATTTTTTATATCTATGTCTGTGAAATCTTTCGCATCTATTAACTCTCCTCCCTTTTTTACTAGTTCAATATATCCATTTTTCAGTTTTAACCAGCTTTCAGGAGCGAAAGCTTTTACCCAACCCTCAAATATGTTTTTCCACCAGTTATAATCTTCAACTTTCATTAACTTCGGTGGTTTTTGTTGGCTTCCATACATGTTCTCAAAATTCAAATTCTCTGAAATCTCTCTTGAATATTCTCTCATCTCAGATTTTCTATCTGTCGATTCGGAAGTGAACGCGTTGTAGAATGTGTTGTAGAACTCTTCACCGTTGCTTGACATCTTCAATCACCTGAGAGCAATCAAACAAACTCAATCAGTTTAATCTATATCAAATAATTTGAAATACAATGACACTTGGTTGTCGTGAAATGATCCTGATGCGTAAAAGTTCACTTTCGAGTGAAATATGAATTGCAGCTATGAGCGAAATCCCAAACTATCCTTAAAGCGAAATCAAATGTAACTTTGAGCGAAATCAGGACACCAAGAGCGAAATCAGGGTTTTGTGGTTCACAAAAGCGAAATCAGGATTCTGGTTGGAGCAAAATTAGGGTTTTTGATGCACGTATGAGCGAAATTAACACTGACACATGAGCGAAATCACTGTTTTGTGTCTCAGGAGCGAAATCAAGCTGACATTGGAGCGAAATCACACATGTTCTTGTCCATTGGAGCGAAATTAGATGGACCTAAAAGCGAAATCAGACATTGTCCGTAAAAGCGAAATCAACTAGATGTCCATGTTTGTCCATTTTTATTCTGAATTTAGATATGAAACTTTCAAGGGTTTATCTATGTCCAATTTTACACAAACTGTGAAATTTTGATCTGATTTTGACCGGTAAATCTTGTTCAGATTGAAAAAGAAGGTGTATAAGACAGAAATTTGTTGCAAATGAGCTAAACTCTTCTCCTGAGCTCTGATACCACTTGTAGGATCGTTGTCGGACCCGAATGAGTCAATCAGAAGAGTTGTTTATCTGAGTCAAAGGCGGAATCAATGAATACGAACGCTCAAACTAATTATAATGCCTCTTGTATTGATTTAACAGAGATTACAACCTGAGAGCAATTTGGCAGCACTTCGTTACAATTTCTGAATCGTTACCAAATGAATGAACAAGTTCACTATATATAGGATGATAGGTTTCGCTTATATGAACATGTCCATATAAGCGAAATTTGATGCTTATGATTTCGCTTATATGGTCATGTCCATATGAGCGAAATCACTCCTATAACTCCTAAACTTCGTTTCTCGAACCTCGTGCACTGGTTATTCTAACCTATCATATTCTATTACATGATACAAGACGAAGTCAATAGACGTAATGCACTAACAACTTTTCTTGCCACCAGACCTTTCTCCATCAATTAGGAATCTGATGTCGTCACTAAACACATTCCTTAAATTGTAGCCATTTGTTGAGTGTTTTTTTGGTGTCTAATCCGCATATATATCACCATTGCCCTTGATTTTCTTGACTGTATATCTCTTAAATGTCAACATATACACATGTGATTTAGTTTACGAGGATTTTTCGATGCCGAGAACCTCGATCAGAGAGTAAAAAAGGCGTAAGGTTCACAATGGTGTAAAATTAAAATGGGTTATACTGGGCAAGGATTCGAGTTACAGGAACAAGGGCCAAACCAACCACCCAAGAATGGAATCGTCGAGCGAAAACACTTGACAACCTTCTAGAAGCAGCTTTTCTTGCCACCAGACATTTCTCCATCAATTAGGAATCTGATGCCGACACTAAACACATTCCTTAAATTTTAGCCATTTGTTGAGTGTTTTTTTTTTTTGGTGTCTAATCCGCATATATATCACCATTGCCCATGATTTTCTTGACTGTTTATCTCTTAAATGTCAACATATACACGTGTGATTTAGTTTACGAAGTTTTTTCAATGCCGAGAAGCTCGATCAGAGAATAAAAAAGGCGTAAGGTTCAACAAATGTGGATCAGACACCAAAAAAAACACTCAACAAATGGCTACAATTTAAGGAATGTGTTTAGTGACGGCATCAGATTCCTAATTGATGGAGAAAGGTCTGTTGGTAAGAAAAGCTGCTTCTAGGATGCTGTCAAGTGTTTTCGCTCGACGATTCCATTCTTGGGTGGTTGGTTTGGCCCTTGTTCCTATAACTCGAATCCTAGCCCGGTATATCCCATTTTAATCTTACACCATTGTGAACCTTACACCTTTTTTACTCTCTGATCGAGGTTCTCGGCATTCAAAAATTTTCCTAAACAAAATCACACGTGTATATGTTGACATTTAAGAGATATACAGTCAAGAAAATCAAGGGCAATGGTGATATATATGCGGATTAGACACCAAAAAAAATCACTCAACAAATGGCTACAATTTAAGGAATGTGTTTAGTGACGGCATCAGATTCCTAATTGGCGGAGAAAGGTCTGGTGGTAAGAAAAGCTGCTTCTAGGATGCTGTCAAGTGTTTTCGCTCGACGATTCCATTCTTAGGTGGTTGGTTTGGCCCTTGCTCCTGTAACTCGAATCCTAGCCCGGTATATCCCATTTTAATCTTACACCATTGTGAACCTTACGCCTTTTTTACTCTCTTATTGAGGTTCTCGGCATTCAAAAATCTTCGTAAACTAAATCACACGTGTATATGTTGATATTTAAGAGATATACAGTCAAGAAAATCAAAGGCAATGGGGATTTATATGCAGATTAGACACCAAAAAAAACACTCAACTAATGGCTACAACTTAGGGAATGTGGTTTGTGACTGCATCAGATTCCTAATTGACGTAGAAAGGTCTGGTGGTAAGAAAAGTTGCTTCTAGGAGGTTGTCAAGTGTTTTTGCTCGACGATTCCATTCTTGGGTGGTTGGTTTGGCCTTTGTTCCTGTAACTCGAATCCTAGCCCGGTATATCCCATTTTAATCTTACACTATTGTGAACCTTACACCTTTTTTTCTCTCTGATCGAGGTTCTCGGCATTCAAAAATCTTCCTAAACTAAATCACACGTGTATATGTTGACATTTAAGAGATATACAATCAAGAAAATCAAGGGCAATGGTGATATATATGCGGATTAGACACCAAATAAAAACACTCAACAAATGGCTACAATTTAAGGAATGTGTTTGGTGACGGCATCAGATTCCTAATTGATGAAGAAAGGTCTTGTGGTAAGAAAAGCTGCTTCTTGGAGGTTGTCAAGTGTTTTCGCTCGACGATTCCATTCTTGGGTGGTTGGTTTGGCCCTTGTCCTGTAACTCGAATCCTTGCCTGGTATATCCCATTTTGATTTTACACCATTGTGAACCTTACGCCTTTTTTAATCTCTGATCGAGGTTCTCGGCATTGAAAAATCTTTGTAAACTAAGTCACACGTGTATATGTTGACATTTAAGAGATATACAGTCAATAAAATCAAAGGCAATGGTGATATATATGTGGATTAGACACACAAAAAACACTCAACAAATGGCTACAATTTAAGGAATGTGTTTAGTGACGGCATCAGATTCCTAATTGATGGAGAAAGGTCTGGTGGCAAGAAAAGCTGCATCAAGATGGTTGTCAAGTGTTTTCGCTCGACGATTCCATTCTTGGGTGGTTGGTTTGGCCCTTGTTTCTGTAACTCGAATCCTAGCCCGGTATATCCCATTTTAATTTTACACCATTGTGAACGTTACGCCTTTTTTACTCTCTGATCGAGGGTCTCGGCATTGAAAAATCTTCGTAAACAAAATCACAAGTGTAAATGTTGATATTTAAGAGATATACAGTCAAGAAAATCAAGGGCAATGGTGATATATATGCGGATTAGACACAAAAAAAAAAACACTCAACAAATGGCTACAATTTAAGGAATGTGTTTAGTGAGGGCATTAGATTCCTAATTGATGGAGAAAGGTATGGTGGCAAGAAAAGCAACTTCTAGGAGGTTGTCAAGTGTTTTCGCTCGACGATTCCATTCTTGGGTGGTTGGTTTGGCCCTTGTTCCTGTAAATCGACTCCTAGCCCGGTATATCCCATTTTAATTTTACAACATTGTGAATCTTACGATTTTTTACTCTCTGGTAGAGGTTCTCGGCATTGAAAAATCTTCGTAAACTTAATCACACGTGTATATGTTGAAATTTAAGAGTTATACAGTCAAGAAAATCAAGGGCAATGGTGATATGTATGCGGATTAGACACAAAAAAAAAACACTCAACAAATGGCTACAATTTAAGGAATGTGTTATTAACGACATCAGATTCCTAATTGATGGAGAAAGGTCTGGTGGCAAGAAAAGCTGCTTCTAGGAGGTTGTCAAGTGTTTTCGCTCGACGATTCAATTCTTGGGTGGTTGGTTTGGCCCTTGTTCCTGTAACTCGAATCCTAGCCCGGTATATCCCGTTTTAATTTTACACCATTGTGAACCTTACGCCTTCATTACTCTCTAATCGAGGTTCTCGGCATTGAAAAATCTTTGTAAACAAAATCACACATGTATATGTTGACATTTAAGAGATATACAGTCAAGAAAATCAAGGGAAATGGTGATATATATGCGGATTAGACACCAAAAAAAACACTCAACAAATGGCTACAATTTAAGGAATGTGTTTAGTGACGGCGTCAGATTCCTAATTGATGGAGAAAGGTCTGGTGGCAAGAAAAGCTGCTTCTAGAAGGTTGTCAAGTGTTTTCGCTCGACAATTCGATTCTTGGGTGGTTGGTTTGGCCCACGTTCCTGTAAATCGAATCCTAGCCCGGTATATCCCATTTTAATTTTACACCATGGTGAACCTTACGCCTTTTTTTACTCTCTGGTCGAGGTTCTCGGCATTGAAAAATCTTCGTAGACTAAATCACACGTTTATATGTTGAAATTTAAGAGATATACAGTCAAGAAAATCAAGGGCAATGGTGATATGTATGCGGATTAGACACCAAAAAAAATCACTCAACAAATGGCTACAATTTAAGGAATGTGTTATTAATGGCATCATATTCCTAATTGATGGAGAAAGCTCTGGTGGCAAGAAAAGCTGCTTCTATGAGGTTGTCAAGTGTTTTCGCTTGACGATTCCATTCTTAGGTGGTTTTTTTGGCCCATGTTCCTGTAAATCGAATCCTAGCCCGGCATATCACATTTTAATTTTACACCATTGTGAATCTTACGCCTTTCTTACTCTCTGATCGAGGTTCTCGGCATTGAAATATCTTCATAAACTAAATCACACGTGTATATGTTGACATTTAAGAGATATACAGTAAAAACAAATCAAGGGCAATGGTGATATATATGCGGATTAGACACCAAAAAAAAAACACTCAACAAATGGCTACAATTTAAGGAATGTGTTTAGTGACGGCATCAGATTCCTAATTGATGGAGAAAGGTCAGGTGGCAAGAAAAGCTGCTTCTAGGAGGTTGTCATGTGTTTTCGCTCGACAGTTCCATTCTTGTGTAGTTGGTTTGGCCCTTGTTCCTGTAACTCGAATCCTAGCCCGGTATATCACCTTTTAATTTTACACCATTGTGAACCTTACGCCTTTTTTACTCTCTGATCGAGGTTCTCGGCATTGAAAAATCTTCTTACACAAAATCACACGTGTATATGTTGATATTTAAGAGATATACAGTCAAGAAAATCAAGGGCAATGGTGATATATATGCGGATTATACACCAAAAATAAACACTCAACAAATGGCTACAATTTAAGGAATGTGTTTAGTGAGGGCATCAGATTCCTAACTGATGGAGAAATGTATGATGGCAAGAAAAGCAGCTTCTAGGAGGTTGTCAAGTGTTTTCGCTCGACGATTCCATTCTTGGGTGGTTGGTTTGGCCTTTGTTCCTGTAAATCGAATCCTAGCCCGGTATATCCAATTTTAATTTTACAACATTGTGAATCTTACGCATTTTTTACTCTCTGATAGAGGTTCTCGGCATTGAAAAATCTTCGTAAACTAAATCACACGTGTATATGTTGATATTTAAGAGATATACAGTCAAGAAAACCAAAGGCAATGGTGATATATATGTGGATTAGACACAAAAAAAAACACTCAACAAATGGCTACAATTTAAGGAATGTGTTTAGAGACGGCATCAGATTCCTAATTGATGGAGAAAGGTCTGGTGGCAAGATAAGTTGCTTCTAGAAGGTTGTCAAGTGTTTTCGCTCGACGATTCCATTCTTAGGTGGTTGGTTTGGCCCTTGCTCCTGTAACTCGAATCCTAGCCCGATATATCCCATTTTAATCTTACACCATTGTGAACCTTACGCCTTTTTTACTCTCTTATTGAGGTTCTCGGCATTCAAAAATCTTCGTAAACTAAATCACACGTGTATATGTTGATATTTAAGAGATATACAGTCAAGAAAATCAAAGGCAATGGTGATTTATATGCAGATTAGACACCAAAAAAAACACTCAACTAATGGCTACAACTTAGGGAATGTGGTTTGTGACTGCATCAGATTCCTAATTGACGTAGAAAGGTCTGGTGGTAAGAAAAGCTGCTTCTAGGAGGTTGTCAAGTGTTTTTGCTCGACGATTCCATTCTTGGGTGGTTGGTTTGGCCTTTGTTCCTGTAACTCGAATCCTAGCCCGGTATATCCCATTTTAATCTTACACTATTGTGAACCTTACACCTTTTTTACTCTCTGATCGAGGTTCTCGGCATTCAAAAATCTTCCTAAACTAAATCACACGTGTATATGTTGACATTTAAGAGATATACAATCAAGAAAATCAAGGGCAATGGTGATATATATGCGGATTAGACACCAAATAAAAACACTCAACAAATGGCTACAATTTAAGGAATGTGTTTGGTGACGGCATCAGATTCCTAATTGATGGAGAAAGGTCTTGTGGTAAGAAAAGCTGCTTCTTGGAGGTTGTCAAGTGTTTTCGCTCGACGATTCCATTCTTGGGTGGTTGGTTTGGCCCTTGTCCTGTAACTCGAATCCTTGCCTGGTATATCCCATTTTGATTTTACACCATTGTGAACCTTACGCCTTTTTTAATCTCTGATCGAGGTTCTCGGCATTGAAAAATCTTTGTAAACTAAGTCACACGTGTATATGTTGACATTTAAGAGATATACAGTCAAGAAAATCAAAGGCAATGGTGATATATATGTGGATTAGACACAAAAAAAACACTCAACAAATGGCTACAATTTAAGGAATGTGTTTAGTGACGGCATCAGATTCCTAATTGATGGAGAAAGGTCTGGTGGCAAGAAAAGCTGCATCAAGATGGTTGTCAAGTGTTTTCGCTCGACGATTCCATTCTTGGGTGGTTGGTTTGGCCCTTGTTTCTGTAACTCGAATCCTAGCCCGGTATATCCCATTTTAATTTTACACCATTGTGAACGTTACGCCTTTTTTACTCTCTGATCGAGGTTCTCGGCATTGAAAAATCTTCGTAAACAAAATCACAAGTGTATATGTTGATATTTAAGAGATATACAGTCAAGAAAATCAAGGGCAATGGTGATATATATGCGGATTAGACACAAAAAAAAAAAAACACTCAACAAATGGCTACAATTTAAGGAATGTGTTTAGTGAGGGCATTAGATTCCTAATTGATGGAGAAAGGTATGGTGGCAAGAAAAGCAACTTCTAGGAGGTTGTCAAGTGTTTTCGCTCGACGATTCCATTCTTGGGTGGTTGGTTTGGCCCTTGTTCCTGTAAATCGACTCCTAGCCCGGTATATCCCATTTTAATTTTACAACATTGTGAATCTTACGATTTTTTACTCTCTGGTAGAGGTTCTCGGCATTGAAAAATCTTCGTAAACTTAATCACACGTGTATATGTTGAAATTTAAGAGTTATACAGTCAAGAAAATCAAGGGCAATGGTGATATGTATGCGGATTAGACACCAAAAAAAGACACTCAACAAATGGCTACAATTTAAGGAATGTGTTATTAACGACATCAGATTCCTAATTGATGGAGAAAGGTCTGGTGGCAAGAAAAGCTGCTTCTAGGAGGTTGTCAAGTGTTTTCGCTCGACGATTCAATTCTTGGGTGGTTGGTTTGGCCCTTGTTCCTGTATCTCGAATCCTAGCCCGGTATATCCCATTTTAATTTTACACCATGGTGAACCTTACGCCTTTTTTTACTCTCTGGTCGAGGTTCTCGGCATTGAAAAATCTTCGTAAACTAAATCACACGTTTATATGTTGAAATTTAAGAGATATACAGTCAAGAAAATCAAGGGCAATGGTGATATGTATGCGGATTAGACACCAAAAAAAATCACTCAACAAATGGCTACAATTTAAGGAATGTGTTATTAACGGCATCATATTCCTAATTGATGGAGAAAGCTCTGGTGGCAAGAAAAGCTGCTTCTAGGAGGTTGTCAAGTGTTTTCGCTCGACGATTCCATTCTTAGGTGGTTGGTTTGGCCCTTGTTCCTGTAACTCGAATCCTAGCCCGGCATATCACATTTTAATTTTACACCATTGTGAATCTTACGCCTTTCTTACTCTCTGATCGAGGTTCTCGGCATTGAAATATCTTCATAAACTAAATCACACGTGTATATGTTGACATTTAAGAGATATACAGTAAAAACAAATCAAGGGCAATGGTGATATATATGCGGATTAGACACCAAAAAAAACACTCAACAAATGGCTACAATTTAAGGAATGTGTTTAGTGACGGCATCAGATTCCTAATTGATGGAGAAAGGTCAGGTGGCAAGAAGAGCTGCTTCTAGGAGGTTGTCATGTGTTTTCGCTCGACAGTTCCATTCTTGTGTAGTTGGTTTGGCCCTTGTTCCTGTAACTCGAATCCTAGCCCGGTATATCACCTTTTAATTTTACACCATTGTGAACCTTACGCCTTTTTTACTCTCTGATCGAGGTTCTCGGCATTGAAAAATCTTCTTATACAAAATCACACGTGTATATGTTGATATTTAAGAGATATACAGTCAAGAAAATCAAGGGCAATGGTGATATATATGCGGATTATACACCAAAAATAAACACTCAACAAATGGCTACAATTTAAGGAATGTGTTTAGTGAGGGCATCAGATTCCTAACTGATGGAGAAATGTATGATGGCAAGAAAAGCAGCTTCTAGGAGGTTGTCAAGTGTTTTCGCTCGACGATTCCATTCTTGGGTGGTTGGTTTGGCCTTTGTTCCTGTAAATCTAATCCTAGCCCGGTATATCCAATTTTAATTTTACAACATTGTGAATCTTACGCATTTTTTACTCTCTGATAGAGGTTCTCGGCATTGAAAAATCTTCGTAAACTAAATCACACGTGTATATGTTGATATTTAAGAGATATACAGTCAAGAAAATCAAAGGCAATGGTGATATATATGTGGATTAGACACCAAAAAAAAACACTCAACAAATGGCTACAATTTAAGGAATGTGTTTAGAGACGGCATCAGATTCCTAATTGATGGAGAAAGGTCTGGTGGCAAGAAAAGTTGCTTCTAGAAGGTTGTCAAGTGTTTTCGCTCGACGATTCCATTCTTGGGTGGTTGGTTTGGCCCTTGTTCCTGTAACTCGAATCCTAGCCCGGTATATCCCATTTTAATTTTACACCATTGTGAATCTTACGCCTTTCTTACTCTCTGATCGAGGTTCTCGGCATTGAAATATCTTCATAAACTAAATCACACGTGTATATGTTGACATTTAAGAGATATACAGTAAAAAGAAATCAAGGGCAATGGTGATATATATGCGGATTAGACACAAAAAAAAACACTCAACAAATGGCTACAATTTAAGGAATGTGTTTAGTGACGGCATCAGATTCCTAATTGATGGAGAAAGGTCAGGTGGCAAGAAAAGCTGCTTCTAGGAGGTTGTCATGTGTTTTCGCTCGACAGTTCCATTCTTGTGTGGTTGGTTTGGCCCTTGTTCCTGTAACTCGAATCCTAGCCCGGTATATCACCTTTTAATTTTACACCATTGTGAACCTTACGCCTTTTTTACTCTCTGATCGAGGTTCTCGGCATTGAAAAATCTTCTTATACAAAATCACACGTGTATATGTTGATATTTAAGAGATATACAGTCAAGAAAATCAAGGGCAATGGTGATATATATGCGGATTATACACCAAAAATAAACACTCAACAAATGGCTACAATTTAAGGAATGTGTTTAGTGAGGGCATAAGATTCCTAACTGATGGAGAAAGGTATGGTGGCAAGAAAAGCAGCTTCTAGGAGGTTGTCAAGTGTTTTCGCTCGACGATTCCATTCTTGGGTGGTTGGTTTGGCCCTTGTTCCTGTAAATCGAATCCTAGCCCGGTATATCCAATTTTAATTTTACAACATTGTGAATCTTACGCATTTTTTACTCTCTGATAGAGGTTCTCGGCATTGAAAAATCTTCGTAAACTAAATCACACGTGTATATGTTGATATTTAAGAGATATACAGTCAAGAAAATCAAAGGCAATGGTGATATATATGTGGATTAGACACAAAAAAAAACACTCAACAAATGGCTACAATTTAAGGAATGTGTTTAGTGACGGCATCAGATTCCTAATTGATGGAGAAAGGTCTGGTGGCAAGAAAAGCTGCTTCTAGAAGGTTGTCAAGTGTTTTCGCTCGACGATTCCATTCTTGGGTGGTTGGTTTGGCCCTTGTTCCTGTAACTCGAATCCTAGCCCGGTATATCCCATTTTAATTTTACACCATTGTGTACCTTACGCCTTTTTTACTCTCTGATCGACGTTCTCGGCATTGAAATATCTTCGTAAACAAAATCACAGGTGTATATAATTTGATATTTAAGAGATATACAGTCAAGAAAATCAAGGGCAATGGTCATATATATGCGGATTAGACACAAAAAAAAAAACACTCAACAAATGGCTACAATTTAAGGAATGTGTTTAGTGAGGGCATCAGATTCCTAATTGATGGAGAAAGGTATGGTGGCAAGAAAAGCTGCTTCTAGGAGATTGTCAAGTGTTTTCGCTCGACGATTCCATTCTTGGGTGGTTGGTTTGGCCCTTGTTTCTGTAAATCGAATCCTAGCCCGGTATATCCCATTTTAATTTTACAGCATTGTGAATCTTACGCATTTTTTACTCTCTGATAGAGGTTCTCGGCATTGAGAAATCTTCGTAAACTAAATCACACGTGTATATGTTGAAATTTAAGAGATATACAGTCAAGAAAATCAAGGGCAATGGTGATATGTATGCGGAATAGACACAAAAAAATCACTCAACAAATGGCTACAATTTAAGGAATGTGTTATTAACGGCATCAGATTCCTAATTGATGGAGAAAGGTCTGGTGGCAAGAAAAACTGTTTCTAGGAGGTTGTCAAGTGTTTTCGCTCGACGATTCAATTCTTGGGTGGTTGGTTTGGCCCTAGTTCCTGTAACTCGAATCCTAGCCCGGTATATCCCGTTTTAATTTTACACCATTGTGAACCTTACGCCTTTATTACTCTCTGATCGAGGTTCTCGGCATTGAAAAATCTTTGTAAACTAAATCACACGTGTATATGTTGACATTTAAGAGATATACAGTCAAGAAAATCAAGAGCAATGGTGATATATATGCGGATTAGACACAAAAAAAAAACACTCAACAAATGGCTACAATTTAAGGAATGTGTTTAGTGACGGCGTCAGATTCCTAATTGATGGAGAAAGGTCTGGTGGCAAGAAAAGCTGCTTCTAGAAGGTTGGTAAGTGTTTTCGCTCGACAATTCCATTCTTGGGTGGTTGGTTTGACCCTTATTCCTGTAAATCGAATCCTAGCCCGCTATATCCCATTTTAATTTTACACCATGGTGAACCTTACGCCTTTTTTTACTCTCAAAACGAGGTTCTCGGCATTGAAAAATCTTCGTAAACTAAATCACACGAGTATATGTTGAAATTTAAGAGATATACAGTCAAGAAAATCTAGGGCAATGGTGATATATATGCGGATTAGACACCAAAAAAAACACTCAACAAATGGCTATAATTTAAGGAATGTGTTTAGTGACGGCATCAGATTCCTAATTGATGGAGAAAGGTCTGGTGGCAAGAAAAGCTGCTTCTAGGAGGTTGTCATGTGTTTTCGCTCGACAATTCCATTCTTGTGTGGTTGGTTTGGCCCTTGTTTCTGTAACTCGAATCCTAGCCCGGTATATCACCTTTTAATTTTACACCATTGTGAACCTTACGCCTTTTTTACTCTCTGATCGAGGTTCTCGGCATTGAAAAATCTTCGTAAACAAAATCACAGGTGTATATGTTGATATTTAAGAGATATACAGTCAAGAAAATCTAGGGCAATGGTGATATATATGCGGATTAGACACCAAAAAAAAACACTCAACAAATGGCTACAATTTAAGGAATGTGTTTAGTGAGGGCATCAGATTCCTAATTGATGGAGAAAGGTATGGTGGCAAGGAAAGCAGCTTCTAGGAGGTTGTCAAGTGTTTTCGCTCGACGATTCCATTCTTGGGTGGTTGGTTTGGCCCTTGTTTCTGTAAATCGAAACCTAGCCCGGTATATCCCATTTTAATTTTACAGCATTGTGAATCTTACACATTTTTTACTCTCTGATAGAGGTTCTCGGCATTGAGAAATCTTCGTAAACTAAATCACACGTGTATATGTTGAAATTTAAGAGATATACAGTCAAGAAAATCAAGGGCAATGGTGATATGTATGCGGAATAGATACAAAAAAATAACTCAACAAATGGCTACAATTTAAGGAATGTGTTATTAACGGCATCAGATTCCTAATTGATGGAGAAAGGTCTGGTGGCAAGAAAAGCTGCTTCTAGGAGGTTGTCAAGTGTTTTCGCTCGACGATTCAATTCTTGGGTGGTTGGTTTGGCCCTTGATCCTGTAACTCGAATCCTAGCCCGGTATATCCCATTTTAATTTTACACCATTGTGAACCTTACGCCTTTCTTACTCTTTGATCGAGGTTCTCGGCATTGAAATATCTTTGTAAACTAAATCACACGTGTATATGTTGACATTTAAGAGATATACAGTCAAGAAAATCAAGGGCAATGGTGATATATATGCGGATTAGACACCAAAAAAAACACTCAACAAATGGCTACAATTTAAGGAATGTGTTTAGTGACGGCATCAGATTCCAAATTGATGGAGAAAGGTCTGGTGGCAAGAAAAGCTGCTTCTAGGAGGTTGTCATGTGTTTTCGCTCGACAATTCCATTCGTGTGTGGTTGGTTTGGCCCTTGTTCCTGTAACTCGAATCCTAGCCCGGTATATCACCTTATAATTTTACACCATTGTGAACCTTACGCCTTTTTTACTCTCTGATCGAGGTACTCGGCATTGAAAAATCTTCGTAAACTAAATCACACGTGTATATGTTGACATTTAAGAGATATACAGTCAAGAAAATTAAGGGCAATGGTGATATATATGCGGATTAGACACCAAAAAAAAAAACACTCAACAAATGGCTACAATTTAAGAAATGTGTTTAGTGACGACCTCAGATTCCTAATTGATGGAGAAACGTCTGGTGGTAAGAAAAGCTGCTTCTCTGAGGTTATCAAGTGTTTTCGCTCAACGATTCCATTCTTGGGTGGTTGGTTTGGCCCTTGTTCCTGTAACTCGAATCCTAGCCCGCTATATCCCATTTTAATTTTACACCATGGTGAACCTTACGCCTTTTTTTACTCTCAAAACGAGGTTCTCGGCATTGAAAAATCTTCGTAAACTAAATCACACGAGTATATGTTGAAATTTAAGAGATATACAGTCAAGAAAATCTAGGGCAATGGTGATATATATGCGGATTAGACACCAAAAAAAAACACTCAACAAATGGCTACAATTTAAGGAATGTGTTTAGTGACGGCATCAGATTCCTAATTGATGGAGAAAGGTCTGGTGGCAAGAAAAGCTGCTTCTAGGAGGTTGTCATGTGTTTTCGCTCGACAATTCCATTCTTGTGTGGTTGGTTTGGCCCTTGTTTCTGTAACTCGAATCCTAGCCCGGTATATCACCTTTTAATTTTACACCATTGTGAACCTTACGCCTTTTTTACTCTCTGATCGAGGTTCTCGGCATTGAAAAATCTTCGTAAACAAAATCACAGGTGTATATGTTGATATTTAAGAGATATACAGTCAAGAAAATCTAGGGCAATGGTGATATATATGCGGATTAGACACCAAAAAAAAACACTCAACAAATGGCTACAATTTAAGGAATGTGTTTAGTGAGGGCATCAGATTCCTAATTGATGGAGAAAGGTATGGTGGCAAGGAAAGCAGCTTCTAGGAGGTTGTCAAGTGTTTTCGCTCGACGATTCCATTCTTGGGTGGTTGGTTTGGCCCTTGTTTCTGTAAATCGAAACCTAGCCCGGTATATCCCATTTTAATTTTACAGCATTGTGAATCTTACACATTTTTTACTCTCTGATAGAGGTTCTCGGCATTGAGAAATCTTCGTAAACTAAATCACACGTGTATATGTTGAAATTTAAGAGATATACAGTCAAGAAAATCAAGGGCAATGGTGATATGTATGCGGAATAGATACAAAAAAATAACTCAACAAATGGCTACAATTTAAGGAATGTGTTATTAACGGCATCAGATTCCTAATTGATGGAGAAAGGTCTGGTGGCAAGAAAAGCTGCTTCTAGGAGGTTGTCAAGTGTTTTCGCTCGACGATTCAATTCTTGGGTGGTTGGTTTGGCCCTTGATCCTGTAACTCGAATCCTAGCCCGGTATATCCCATTTTAATTTTACACCATTGTGAACCTTACGCCTTTCTTACTCTTTGATCGAGGTTCTCGGCATTGAAATATCTTTGTAAACTAAATCACACGTGTATATGTTGACATTTAAGAGATATACAGTCAAGAAAATCAAGGGCAATGGTGATATATATGCGGATTAGACACCAAAAAAAACACTCAACAAATGGCTACAATTTAAGGAATGTGTTTAGTGACGGCATCAGATTCCAAATTGATGGAGAAAGGTCTGGTGGCAAGAAAAGCTGCTTCTAGGAGGTTGTCATGTGTTTTCGCTCGACAATTCCATTCGTGTGTGGTTGGTTTGGCCCTTGTTCCTGTAACTCGAATCCTAGCCCGGTATATCACCTTATAATTTTACACCATTGTGAACCTTACGCCTTTTTTACTCTCTGATCGAGGTACTCGGCATTGAAAAATCTTCGTAAACTAAATCACACGTGTATATGTTGACATTTAAGAGATATACAGTCAAGAAAATTAAGGGCAATGGTGATATATATGCGGATTAGACACCAAAAAAAAAAACACTCAACAAATGGCTACAATTTAAGAAATGTGTTTAGTGACGACCTCAGATTCCTAATTGATGGAGAAACGTCTGGTGGTAAGAAAAGCTGCTTCTCTGAGGTTATCAAGTGTTTTCGCTCAACGATTCCATTCTTGGGTGGTTGGTTTGGCCCTTGTTCCTGTAACTCGAATCCTAGCCCAGTATATCCCATTTTAATCTTACACCATTGTGAACCTTACGCCCTTTTTACTCTCTGATCGAGGTTCTCGGCATTGAAAAATCTTCATAAACTAAATCACACATATATATGTTTACATTTAAGAGATATACAGTCAAGAAAATCAAGGGCAATGGTGATATATATGTGGATTAGACACCAAAAAAAATCACTCAACAAATGGCTACAATTTAAGGAATGTGTTTAGTGACGGCATCAGATTCCTAATTGATGGAGAAATGTCTGGTGGCAAGAAAACCTGCTTCTAGGAGGTTGTCATGTGTTTTCGCTCGACAATTCCATTCTTGTGTGGTTGGTTTGGCCCTTGTTTCTGTAACTCGAATCCTAGCCCGGTATATCACCTTTTAATTTTACACCATTGTGAACCTTACGCCTTTTTTACTCTCTGATCGAGGTTCTCGGCATTGAAAAATCTTCGTAAACTAAATCACACGTGTATATGTTGACATTTAAGAGATATACAATCAAGAAAATTAAGGGCAATGGTGATATATATGCGGATTAGACACCAAAAAAAACACTCAACAAATGGCTACAATTTAAGGAATGTGTTTAGTGACGGCATCAGATTCCTAATTGATGGAGAAACATCTGGTGGTAAGAAAAGCTGCTTCTCAGAGGTTATCAAGTGTTTTCGCTCGACGATTCCATTCTTGGGTGGTTGGTTTGGCCCTTGTTCCTGTAACTCGAATCCTAGCCCAGTATGTCCCATTTTAATCTTACACCATTATGAACCTTATGCCTTTTTTACTCTCTGATCGAGGTTCTCGGCATTGAAAAATCTTCGTAAACTAAATCACACGTGTATATGTTTATATTTAAGAGATATACAGTCAAGAAAATCAAGGGCAATGGTGATATATATGCGGATTAGATACCAAAAAAAAATCACTCAACAAATGACTACAATTTAAGGAATGTGTTTAGTGACGGCATCAGATTCCTAATTGATGGAGAAAGGTCTGGTGGCAAGAAAAGCTGCTTCTAGGAGGTTGTCAAGTGTTTTCGCTTGACGATTCCATTCTTGGGTGGTTGGTTTGGCCCTTGTTCCTGTAACTCGAATTCTAGCCCGGAATATCCCATTTTAATTTTACACCATTGTGAACCTTACGCCTTTTTTACTCTCAGATCGAGGTTCTCGGCATTGAAAAATCTTCGTAAACTAAATCACACGTTTATATGTTGACATTTAAGAGATATACAGTCAAGAAAATGAAGGGCAATGGTGATATATATGAGGATTAGAAACCAAAAAAAAAAAATCACTCAACAAATGGCTACAATTTAAGGAATGTGTTTTGTGACGGCATCAGATTCCTAATTGATGGAGGAAGGTCTGGTCGCAAGAAAAGTTGCTTATAGGAGGTTGTCAAGTGTTTTCGCTCGACGATTCGATTCTTGGGTGGTTGGTTTGACCCTTGTTCCTGTAACTCGAATCCTAGCCCGGTATATCCCATTTTAATCTTACACCATTGTGAACCTTACGCATTTTTTACTCTCTGATAGAGGTTCTCGGCATTGAAAAATCTTTGTAAACAAAATCAAACGTGTATATGTTGACATTTAAGAGATATACAGTCAAGAAAATAAAGGGCAATGGTGATATATATGCGGATTAGACACCATAAAAAACACTCAACAAATGGCTACAATTTAAGGAATTTGTTTAGTGACGGCGTCAGATTCCTAATTGATGGAGAAAGGTCTGGTGGCAAGAAAAGCTGCTTCTAGGAGGTTGTCAAGTGTTTTCGCTCGACGATTCCATTCTTGGGTGGTTGGTTTGGCCCTTGTTCATGTAACTCGAATCCTAGCCCGGTATATCCCAGTTTAATTTTACACCATTGTGAACCTTACACCTTTTTACTCTCTGATCGAGGTTCTCGGCATTGTAAAATCTTCGTAAACTAAACCACACGTGTATATGTTGATATTTAAGAGATATACAGTTAAGAAAATCAAGGGCAATGGTGATATATATGCGGATTGGACACCCAAAAAAATCACTCAAAAAATGGCTACAATTTAAGGAATGTGTTTAGTGACGGCATCAGATTCCTAATTGATGGAGAAAGGTCTGGTGGCAAGAAAAGCTGCTTCTAGGAGGTTGTCAAGTGTTTTCGCTCGACGATTCCATTCTTGGGTGGTTGGTTTGGCCCTTGTTCCTGTAAGTCGAATCCTAGCCCAGTATATCCCATTTTAATCTTACACCATTGTGAACCTTACGCCCTTTTTACTCTCTGATCGAGGTTCTCGGCATTGAAAAATCTTCGTAAACTAAATCACACATGTATATGTTTACATTTAAGAGATATACAGTCATGAAAATCAAGGGCAATGGTGATATATATGCGGATTAGACACCAAAAAAAATCACTCAACAAATGGCTACAATTTAAGGAATGTGTTTAGTGACGGCATCAGATTCCTAATTGATGGAGAAAGGTCTGGTGGCAAGAAAAGCTGCTTCTAGGAGGTTGTCATGTGTTTTCGCTCGACAATTCCATTCTTGTGTGGTTGGTTTGGCCCTTGTTTCTGTAACTCGAATCCTAGCCCGGTATATCACCTTTTAATTTTACACCATTGTGAACCTTATGCCTTTTTTACTCTCTGATCTAGGTTCTCGGCATTGAAAAATCTTCGTAAACTAAATCACACGTGTATATGTTGACATTTAAGAGATATACAGTCAAGAAAATTATGGGCAATGGTGATATATATGCGGATTAGACACCAAAAAAAACACTCAACAAATGGCTACAATTTAAGGAATGTGTTTAGTGACGGCATCAGATTCCTAATTGATGGAGAAACGTCTGGTGGTAAGAAAAGCCGCTTCTCAGAGGTTATCAAGTGTTTTCGCTCGACGATTCCATTCTTGGGTGGTTGGTTTGGCCCTTGTTCCTGTAACTCGAATTCTAGCCCGAAATATCCCATTTTAATTTTACACCATTGTGAACCTTACGCCTTTTTTACTCTCTGATCGAGGTTCTCGGCATTGAAAAATCTTCGTAAACTAAATCACACGTTTATATGTTGACATTTAAGAGATATATAGTCAAGAAAATCAAGGGCAATGGTGATATATATGAGGATTAGAAACCAAAAAAAAATCACTCAACAAATGGCTACAATTTAAGGAATGTGTTTTCTGACAGCATCAGATTCCTAATTGATGGAGGAAGGTCTGGTGGCAAGAAAAGTTGCTTATAGGAGGTTGTCAAGTGTTGTCGCTCGACGATTCGATTCTTGGGCGGTTGGTTTGACCCTTGCTCCTGTAACCCGAATCCTAGCCCGGTATATCCCATTTTAATCTTACACCATTGTGAACCTTACGCATTTTTTACTCTCTGATTGAGGTTCTCGGCATTGAAAAATCTTCGTAAACTAAATCACACGTGTATATGTTGACATTTAAGAGACATACAGTCAAGAAAATCAAAGGCCATGGTGATACATATGCGGATTAGACACACAAAAAAAACACTCAACAAATGGCTACAATTTAAGGAATGTGTTTGGTGACGGCATCAAATTCCTAATTGATGGAGAAAGGTCTGGTGGCAAGAAAAGCTGCTTCTAGGAGGTCTTCAAGTGTTTTCGCTCGACGATTCAATTCTTGGGTGGTTGGTTTGGCCCTTGTTCCTGTAACTCGAATCCTATCCTGGTATATCCCATTTTAATTTTACACCATTGTGAACCTTACGCCTTTTTTACTATCTAATCGAGGTTCTCGGCATTGAAAAATCTTTGTAAACAAAATCACACGTGTATATGTTGACATTTAAGAGATATACAGTCAAGAAAATAAAGGGCAATGGTGATATATATGCGGATTAGACACCATAAAAAAACACTCAACAAATGGCTACAATTTAA
Source organism: Helianthus tuberosus (assembly GCA_030545235.1). Taxonomy (NCBI): domain Eukaryota; kingdom Viridiplantae; phylum Streptophyta; class Magnoliopsida; order Asterales; family Asteraceae; genus Helianthus; species Helianthus tuberosus. The sequence goes on along the minus strand of CM060415.1, from coordinate 30,402,079 downwards.
GGAATTTGTTTAGTGACGGCGTCAGATTCCTATTTGATGGAGAAAGGTCTGGTGGCAAGAAAAGCTGCTTCTAGGAGGTTGTCAAGTGTTTTCGCTCGACGATTCCATTCTTGGGTGGTAGGTTTGGCCCTTGTTCATGTAACTCGAATCCTAGCCCGGTATATCCCAGTTTAATTTTACACCATTGTGAACCTTACACCTTTTTACTCTCTGATCGAGGTTCTCGGCATTGTAAAATCTTCGTAAACTAAACCACACATGTATATGTTGATATTTAAGAGATATACAGTTAAGAAAATCAAGGGCAATGGTGATATGTATGCGGATTGGACACCCAAAAAAAATCACTCAAAAAATGGCTACAATTTAAGGAATGTGTTTTGTGACGGCATCAGATTCCTAATTGATGGAGAAAGGTCTGGTGGCAAGAAAAGCTACTTCTAGGAGGTTGTCAAGTGTTTTCGCTCGACGATTCCATTCTTAGGTGGTTGGTTTGGCCCTTGTTCCTTTAACTCGAATCCTAGCTCGGTATATCCCATTTTAATTTTACACCATTGTGAACCTTACGCCTTTTTTACTTTCTAATCGAGGTTCTCGGCATTGAAAAATCTTCGTAAACTAAATCACACGTGTATATGTTGACATTTAAGAGATATACAATCAAGAAAATCAAGGGCAATGGTGATATATATGCAGATTTGACACCAAAAAAAATCACTCAACAAATGGCTACAATTTAAGGAATGTGTTTGGAGACGGCATCAGATTCCTAATTGATGGAGAAAGGTCTGGTGGCAAGAAAAGCTGCTTCTATGAGGTTGTCAAGTGTTTTTGCTCGACGATTCCATTCTTGGGTGGTTGGTTTGGCCCTTGTTCCTGTAACTCGAATCCAAGCCCGGTATATCCCATTTTAATCTTACACCATTGTGATACTTACGCCTTTTTTACTCTCTGATCGAGGTTCTCGGCATTGAAAAATCTTCGTAAGCTAAATCACACGTGTATATGTTGACATTTAAGAGATATACAGTGAAGAAAATCAAGGGCAATGGTGATATATATGAGGATTAGACACCAAAAAAAATCACTCAACAAATGGCTACAATTTAAAGAATGTGTTTTGTGACGGCATCAGATTCCTAATTGATGGAGAAAGGTCTGGTGGCAAGAAAAGCTGCTTCTAGGAGGTTGCCAAGTGTTTTCGCTCGACGATTCCATTCTTGGGTGGTTGGTTTGGCCCTTGTTCCTCTAACTCGAATCCTAGCCCGGTATATCCTATTTTAATTTTACACCATTGTGAACCTTACGCCTTTTTTACTCTCTGATCGAGGTTCTCGGCATTGAAAAATCTTCGTAAACTAAATCACACGTGTACATGTTGACATTTAAGAGATATACAGTCAATAAAATCAAGGGCAATGGTGATATATATGCGGATTAGACACCAAAAAAAATCACTCAACAAATGGCTACAATTTAAGGAATGTCTTTAGTGACGGCATCAGATTCCTAATTGATGGAGAAAGGTCTGGTGGCAAGAAAAGCTGCTTCTATGAGGATGTCCAGTGTTTTTGCTCGATGATTCCATTCTTGGGTGGTTGCTTTGGTCCTTGTTACTGTAACTCGAATCCTAGCCCGGTATATCCCATTTTAATCTTACACCATTGTAAAACTTACGCCTTTTTTACTCTCTGATCGAGGTTCTCGGCATTGAAAAATCTTCGTAAACTAAATCACACGTGTATATGTTGACATTTAAGAGAAATACAGTCAAGAAAATCAAGGGCAATGGTGATATATATGCGGATTAGACACAAAAAAAATCACTCAACAAATGACTACAATTTAAGGAATGTGTTTAGTGACGGCATCAGATTCCTAATTGATGGAGAAAGGACTGGTGGCAAGAAAAGCTGCTTCTATGAGGTTGTCCAGTGTTTTTGCTCGATGATTCCATTCTTGGGTGGTTGCTTTAGTCCTTGTTACTGTAACTCGAATCCTAGCCCGGTATATCCCATTTTAATCTTACACCATTGTAAAACTTACGCCTTTTTTACTCTCTGATCGAGGTTCTCGGCATTGAAAAATCTTCGTAAACTAAATCACACGTGTATATGTTGACATTTAAGAGAAATACAGTCAAGAAAATCAAGGGCAATGGTGATATATATGCGGATTAGACACAAAAAAAATCACTCAACAAATGACTACAATTTAAGGAATGTGTTTAGTGACGGCATCAGATTCCTAATTGATGGAGAAAGGACTGGTGGCAAGAACAGCTGCTTCTAGGACGTTGTCAAGTGTTTTCGCTCGACGATTTCATTCTTGGGTGGTTGGTTTGGTCCTTGTTACTGTAACTCGAATCTTAGCCCGCTATATCCCATTTTAATCTTACACCATTGTAAAACTGACGCCTTTTTTACTCTCTGATCGAGGTTCTCGGCATTGAAAAATCTTCATAAACTAAATCACACGTGTATATGTTGACATTTAGGAGATATACAGTCAAGAAAATCAAGGCAATGGTGATATATATGAGGATTAGACACCAAAACAAAATCACTCAACAAATGGCTACAATTTAAGGAATGTGTTTTGTGACGGCATCAGATTCCTAATTGATGGAGAAAGGTCTGGTGGCAAGAACAGCTGCTTCTAGGACGTTGTCAAGTGTTTTCGCTCGACGATTTCATTCTTGGGTGGTTGGTTTGGCCCTTGTTCCTGTAACTAGAATCCTAGCCCGGTATATCCCATTTTAATTTTACACCATTGTCAACCTTACGCCTTTTTTACTCTCTGATCGAGGTTATCGGCGTTGAAAAATCTTCGTAAACTAAATCACACGTTTATATGTTGACATTTAAGAGACATACAGTCAAGAAAATCAAAGGCAATGGTGATACATATGCGTATTATACAAAAAAAAACACTCAACAAATGGCTACAATTTAAGGAATGTGTTTAGTGACGGCATCAGATTCCTAATTGACGGAGAAAGGTCTGGTGGCAAGAAAAGCTGCTTCTAGGAGGTTGTCAAGTGTTTTCGCTCGACGACTCCATTCTTGGGTGGTTGGTTTGGCCCTTGTTCCTGTAACTCGAATCCTAGCCCGGTATATCCCATTTTAATCTTACACCATTGTGAACCTTACGCATTTTTTACTCTCTGATAGAGGTTCTCGGCATTGAAAAATCTTCGTAAACTAAATCACACGTGTATATGTTGACATTTAAGAGACATACAATCAAGAAAATCAAAGGCAATGGTAATACATATGCGGATTAGACACACAAAAAAAACACTCAACAAATGGCTACAATTTAAGGAATGTGTTTAGTGACGGCATCAGATTCCTAATTGATAGAGAAAGGTCTGGTGGCAAGAAAAGCTGCTTCTAGGAGGTCGTCAAATGTTTTCGCTCGACGATTCCATTCTTGGGTGGTTGGTTTGACACTTGTTCCTGTAACTCGAATCCTATCCTGGTATATCCCATTTTAATTTTACACCATTGTGATCCTTACGCCTTTTTTACTATCTAATCGAGGTTCTCGGCATTGAAAAATCTTTGTAAACAAAATCACACGTGTATATGTTGACATTTAAGAGATATACAGTCAAGAAAATAAAGGGCAATGGCGATATATATGCGGATTAGACACCATAAAAAAACACTCAACAAATGGCTACAATTTAAGGAATGTGTTTAGTGACGGCGTCAGATTCCTAATTGATGGAGAAAGGTCTGGTGGCAAGAAAAGCTGCTTCTACGAGGTTGTCAAGTGTTTTCGCTCGACGATTCCATTCTTGGGTGGTTGGTTTGGCCCTTGTTCATGTAACTCGAATCCTAGCCCGGTATATCCCAGTTTAATTTTACACCATTGTGAACCTTACACCTTTTTACTCTCTGATCGAGGTTCTCGGCATTGTAAAATCTTCGTAAACTAAACCACACGTGTATATGTTGATATTTAAGAGATATACAGTTAAGAAAATCAAGGGCAAAGTGTCACACCCCGACCGCGTAAAACAACAAATCGCGGCGGAAACATCGGGGCGTGTTGCAACAGAATTAATGTTTCATAACCATGGATATCAAAAGTGTTTCGTTTTATTAAACATTGAATAATTACATCGTCTGGAAATCTAAATACACAATTTAAACATAATCTATCATTGTTATTGAGTCACTAAGGCCTTGTCCAGTCCTATGTGAGCATGCATCTTATCAATCGATATCATTCAACAATACCTGAAACATATGTGAAAACGAGGTCAGCAAAGAATTGCTGGCGAGTACATAGGTTTTGTGAAAATAAGATTCATGACTTCTGTTTAAGAAAATGTTTAGTCATGAACCTTGTAATTTGCTTTGTCTTTGTAAATCATTTGAAAAATAATAAGTTTAGGTGATATGTATAAATAAGAGAATAATGCATGATTAAATGAATAACCATGTAAAATGAGTTTGTAAAAGATAAGTTGTTTGTAAATAAATGTCTTGTGAAAAGTGTGATACTTGTATAAAATGTTCTATGTCTCAAACTGAAATGATTCAAATAACGCTACAATATGTAATACCATACAAACACTTATATATAGGAAGTACCAGCGGCGTATCCACCATGCTTGTATCATATTCCACACGCATTGTTACTTAATCACTTAATCCAAACCAAACCACCAAAGTAATGTTCATGCCCAAATGTAAATCATGTAATATGTATAACCAATGTCAAAAGTGTTTTTTTTGTGTCAAATGTAAACCATGTAATATGTAACCAAAATAATATCGTATATCGCTTTGAAGCCAATCGTTTACCCAATCGTTAAAACATCATGTGAAAACCTATCGTTTACCCAATCGTTTAATTCGTTTTAGGTCGTGAAACTACTTAAATGGTCGTCTCGCTAATAACATTCAAACCTTCTTGACTCGCATTAATAAACCCTTACCAAAGGATAGATTAACAATTCGCATTAATAAACCCTTACCAAAGGATAGATTAACATCTCGCATTAATAAACCCTTACCAAAGAGTAAATTAACAATTACAGATTCAGTCGCTACCCACAACACCCACACATAACTACGGGTGTAGTAAACAACGAGATTTGTCAGATCCTATGGTACCATAACCTAATACTGGTCGGCTTGATCATTGCTAATGAATGTCATTTGTTATGTAACTACAACCAACAAGTTTGTTCACTTTTTGAAATCGTTATTAGTTTTGTATAAATCGTCTTAATTGTTTTTGAAACCATCGTTATAACATCGAAAATCGTTTTGATACCATTGTTAAAACCTTGAAAACATTTAGCACATATGAGTCACCCCAAAACAATTGAAAGCAGTAAAATAGGGGAATAATGTACTCGCCTGAGAATGCTTGGAGGTCTTGAACAACAACCAAACAAAGCTAGAGAGAGCACGGAATCAGTCGGCAATCTAAAACTATATAAATAAACCGGACTTAAATCGGAAGATCGGATAGGATGAGGCTTGGTAAACCAAATGAGTGTTGGAACTCATATGATATGGTTTAACAAGGCCTACATACTACAATGAAACCAAACCTAAGTGCTTTCGACCCATCACGACCCATTAAGGTAGCTTATGCTACTTTAACGCGTCGTGCGCGTGAAACGCGTTCGGACCGTCTAACTAGTCCTATGACAAGTGTTATATGCCTAAACATGTTACAAAATCAGTTATGTGACAAAAGTTTATGTTACATATGCTTAATTACCAATTTTACATGAAAAGGGTATTCTAGTAATTTACCTAAGGCATATAAACTACCTATCATACAACTACTTAAACGAAGCGACCATAGGGTATAACCTCGGAAGGTTATTCCCTACCTACTATGGTCACCTAATGTATTTGGTCGGATCCTAATGATCGACCAAATGGGTCGGGTTCGAGGTATAAGCGATTTATTAGATCGCTTACCCTACGACCCTAGACAACGTGGTAATCAGTAGGCATAGTCCCAAGGGACTATAACCAACGTGATTACACTCACGTTGCGAAGTTCAAACGAACTTCGCATTGACCATAACTGGTCAATGTAGAAAGTCAGACTCGAAAGACTCGAAAAGCAATAAAAGAACGAAAGAATACTTACGAAGGGTCCCCGAATGCTAACCTCGATTCAAAAATCTCAGGTATGAAACAATAGTTTCAACTTAGAGTTTCTCAAATCAAAGTTCTTGTAATTTTGAAGCATGGGGGGTGGGGTATTTATAGTATTCGGTTAGCCGTTAGGATCGTTTCTAGGAAAACGTGATGCGATTTTGGCCATACACTTAGCACACATGGTATTGTAATACCATGTGCCCAAAATACCAGCCCATAGATTCCCAAAACCATGTGCAACAAGTGGGAAGGACTAGATTCGATGTATAAGCAAACATCTTTCAGAAATGACAGTTTTGGTCCCTGTTATGTGTTTATGCCATTTCCGACACTTCTAAGGCCCGTAAAGCCAACTTTAAGGCCCTAAAATGATGTCTAAACATTGTGGACATGAAACATGCTCAAAAATATGTCGGATGTCAGTTCGTTTGGTCGTACGAACGCGATGTTCGCTTAATTACGACGGAATGCGCATAAGCGCGAAAAAACGATCCAAATGGCATGACGAATGGATTTTTCTTATGCCAAACACTAAAATAAAATATTATAGTGCTTACATAAATTTTTGGATGTCTGGATGTATTCAGAATGTAAGTTATGCGCGAAAATGCAAACTTGTGCACTTTTGACGCTTTTAGCCCCTGAATGATCCAAAAGTTTATTTTAGCACACCTAACCCCTCAAAGCCTATTTCTAAGCTATGTAAAGGATATTTATGGTATGTTTAACTTATGGCCATGTTCCGGAATGTCTGTTACAGTTCATATTGGCATACTTTCGCAGTTTGTCAAGTTTAGTCCCTGTAAGCGAATTAACTTGTTTTCGTCATACCAAAGCCTTCAAAACTTATTTCTAAGTTATGTAAAGGTTATTTAAGATATGTTAAGCCTATGTCACTATTCCGGAGTGTTTGTCGCATTAAACTGGTTATATTTACGCATCGGTGCGCGTATAACCTTCCAGAAAGCGATTTAGAGTTTGGAATTGAACAAAAATTGATATGTGCTAATGATACACATATTTTTACAAATCCCAAGTATGAAATACAATATTTCATTGGTTTGGCTTTTGTTTGATGGCCATGGAGGCACAGGTGTCACAGTCTCCCCTACTTTAGGAAATTTCATCCCGAAATTTATTTAGAGGAAACTTGTGAGAGCTTGGAAATATGAAGTTGAAAAGATTGAAAAATATTGATTAGGGTTCTGAACTTCTAGTAACCTTTAATAACATCATGATTGCAATGTAAGAGGGATACTTATATACAAGTATATGAAGCATCATTGGTGCGTCCACCGTACCTCCATTACATCGTTCTCATTTCGTTATTGTTGTCACTATCGGCTCTTACACATAATAAATCTTACTGGGTTTCTGTGCACTAAATTTCATAATTATGTACGCGTCCATAATCAGACAATTCCTTGCACAGTTTACACAGTCTATTTTATAATATGTAGGGGAAAACCAAATGAATGAACCTGTGATGAGTGTGACTAGACCGCCATAGAGTCCTTTAAATTAAATCAATAAATGATCTAAATAGACTATCAAGGAGTCTGTTCAGCTACATCACTAGATGTCGTTCTCTAACCAAATTGTGAATCAATCTTTTTGACTAGACTACTAAGAGGGTCTCTTATGAATCATGGAGTGGTACTATATAACCCAAGGGTCTTAACTACCAGGTAGAAGCCCATAAGGATTTAAGGTAGTACCTTTTGAATATCCTGCTATGAATCCCTCATATGAAGATATGAAAGATTCTATGAGGATTTGAAAAATCGTAACACACAAAAACATAGAGGAGAACACATAAACACATATCATATAACCACAAAATTGTTCGTTAATTTGTCTTGTAAATTGCGTACATGCATTTAAAGCACACTAGGAATCCATTCCGTGGATTTCATTTGGTACTTTAAACGTTACCAAGAATCCAACTATAAAGATAGAAAGATTCAAAAAGAAAATTCGATTTCGATTATTAGGAACCGAAGTGTTCGAATTAAGGTACATAAGGAATCTAATTAAGGACTCTGATTTGAATGATAATCATCCACAAGGATCTAATTGTAAAGATAAAAAGATCCCATATGAATTTTAGAAGTTGAAGATTCCTAATTGATGGAGAGAGGTCTCGTGGCAAGAAAAGCTGCTTCTAGGAGGTGGTCCAGTGTTTTCGCTCGAGGATTTCATTCTTGGGTGGTTGGTTTGGCCCTTGTTCCTGTAACTCGAATCCTAGCACGGTATATCCCATTTTAATTTTACACCATTGTGAACCTTCTGCCTTTTTTACTCTCTGATCGAGGTTCTCGAAATTGAAAAATCTTGGTAAACTACATCACTCGTGTATATGTTTCTATCTAAGAGATATACAGTCAAGAAAATCAAGGGCAATGGTGATATATATGCGGATTAGACGCAAAAAAAAAAACACTCAACAAATGGCTACAATTTAAGGAATGTGTTTAGTGACAGCATCAGATTCCTAATTGATGGAGAAAGGTCTGGTGGCAAGAAAAGCTGCTTCTAGGAGGTTGTCAAGTGTTTTCGCTCGACGATTCCATTCTTGGGTGGTTGGTTTGGCCCTTGTTCCTGTAACTCGAATCCTAGCCCAGTATATCTCATTTTAATTTTACACCATTGTGAACCTTACGCCTTTTTTACTCTCTGATTGAGGTTCTCGGCATTGAAAAATCTTCGTAAACTAAATCACACATGTATATGTAGACAATTAAGAGATATACAGTCAAGAAAATCAAGGGCAATGGTGATATATACGCGGCTTAGACACCGAAAAAAACACTCAACAAATGGCTACAATTTAAGGAATGTGTTTAGTGACGACATCAGATTCCTAATTGATGGAGAGAGGTCTCGTGGCAAGAAAAGCTGCTTCTAGGAGGTGGTCCAGTGTTTTCGCTCGAGGATTTCATTCTTGGGTGGTTGGTTTGGCCCTTGTTCCTGTAACTCGAATCCTAGCACGGTATATCCCATTTTAATTTTACACCATTGTGAACCTTCCGCCTTTTTTACTCTCTGATCGAGGTTCTTGGCCTTGAAAAATCTTCGTAAACTACATCACTCGTGTATATGTTTCTATCTAAGAGATATACAGTCAAGAAAATCAAGGGCAATGGTGATATATATGCAGATTAGACACAAAAAAAAACACTCAACAAATGGCTACAATTTAAGGAATGTGTTTAGTGACAGCATCAGATTCCTAATTGATGGAGAAAGGTCTGGTGGCAAGAAAAGCTGCTTCTATGAGGTTGTCAAGTGTTTTCGCTCGATGATTCCATTCTTGGGTGGTTGGTTTGGCCCTTGTTCCTGTAACTCAAATCCTAGCCCGGTATATCCCATTTTAATCTTACACCATTGTGAACCTTACGCCTTTTTTACTCTCTGATCGAGGTTCTCGAAATTGAAAAATCTTGGTAAACTAATTCACACGTGTATATGTTGACATTTAAGAGATATACAGTCAACAAAATGAAAGGCAATGATGATATATATGCGGATTAGACACAAAAAAAAACATTCAACAAATGGCTACAATTTAAGGAATGTGTTTAGTGACGGCATCAGATTCCTAATTGATGGAGAGAGGTCTCGTGGCAAGAAAAACTGCTTCTAGGAGGTGGTCCAGTGTTTTCGCTCGAGGATTTCATTCTTGGGTGGTTGGTTTTGCCCTTGTTCCTGTAACTCGAATCCTAGCCCGGTATATCCCATTTAAATTTTACACCATTGTGAACCTTCCGCCTTTTTTACTCTCTGATCGAGGTTCTCGGCCTTGAAAAATCTTCGTAAACTACATCACTCGTGTATATGTTTCTATCTAAGAGATATACAGTCAAGAAAATCAAGGGCAATGGTGATATATATGCGGATTAGACACAAAAAAAAACACTCAACAAATGGCTACAATTTAAGGAATGTGTTTAGTGACAGCATCAGATTCCTAATTGATGGAGAAAGGTCTGGTGGCAAGAAAAGCTGCTTCTAGGAGGTTGTCAAGTGTTTTCGCTCGACGATTCCATTCTTGGGTGGTTGGTTTGGCCCTTGTTCCTGTAACTCGAATCCTAGCCCAGTATATCTCATTTTAATTTTACACCATTGTGAACCTTACGCCTTTTTTACTCTCTGATTGAGGTTCTCGGCATTGAAAAATCTTCGTAAACTAAATCACACGTGTATATGTAGACAATTAAGAGATATACAGTCAAGAAAATCAAGGGCAATGGTGATATATACGCGGCTTAGACACCGAAAAAAACACTCAACAAATGGCTACAATTTAAGGAATGTGTTTAGTGACGGCATCAGATTCCTAATTGATGGAGAGAGGTCTCGTGGCAAGAAAAGCTGCTTATAGGAGGTGGTCCAGTGTTTTCGCTCGAGGATTTCATTCTTGGGAGGTTGGTTTGGCCCTTGTTCCTGTAACTCGAATCCTAGCACGGTATATCCCATTTTAATTTTACACCATTGTGAACCTTCCGCCTTTTTTACTCTCTGATCGAGGTTCTCGGCCTTGAAAAATCTTCGTAAACTACATCACTCGTGTATATGTTTCTATCTAAGAGATGTACAGTCAAGAAAATCAAGGGCAATGGTGATATATATGCGGATTAGACACAAAAAAAAAACACTCAACAAATGGCTACAATTTAAGGAATGTGTTTAGTGACAGCATCAGATTCCTAATTGATGGAGAAAGGTCTGGTGGCAAGAAAAGCTGCTTCTATGAGGTTGTCAAGTGTTTTCGCTCGATGATTCCATTCTTGGGTGGTTGGTTTGGCCCTTGTTCCTGTAACTCAAATCCTAGCCCGGTATATCCCATTTTAATCTTACACCATTGTGAACCTTACGCCTTTTTTACTCTCTGATCGAGGTTCTCGAAATTGAAAAATCTTGGTAAACTAATTCACACGTGTATATGTTGACATTTAAGAGATATACAGTCAACAAAATGAAGGGCAATGATGATATATATGCGGATTAGACACAAAAAAAAACATTCAACAAATGGCTACAATTTAAGGAATGTGTTTAGTGACGGCATCAGATTCCTAATTGATGGAGAGAGGTCTCGTGGCAAGAAAAACTGCTTCTAGGAGGTGGTCCAGTGTTTTCGCTCGAGGATTTCATTCTTGGGTGGTTGGTTTGGCCCTTGTTCCTGTAACTCGAATCCTAGCCCGGTATATCCCATTTAAATTTTACACCATTGTGAACCTTCCGCCTTTTTTACTCTCTGATCGAGGTTCTCGGCCTTGAAAAATCTTCGTAAACTACATCACTCGTGTATATGTTTCTATCTAAGAGATATACAGTCAAGAAAATCAAGGGCAATGGTGATATATATGCGGATTAGACACAAAAAAAACACTCAACAAATGGCTACAATTTAAGGAATGTGTTTAGTGACAGCATCAGATTCCTAATTGATGGAGAAAGGTCTGGTGGCAAGAAAAGCTGCTTCTAGGAGGTTGTCAAGTGTTTTCGCTCGACGATTCCATTCTTGGGTGGTTGGTTTGGCCCTTGTTCCTGTAACTCGAATCCTAGCCCAGTATATCTCATTTTAATTTTACACCATTGTGAACCTTACGCCTTTTTTACTCTCTGATTGAGGTTCTCGGCATTGAAAAATCTTCGTAAACTAAATCACACGTGTATATGTAGACAATTAAGAGATATACAGTCAAGAAAATCAAGGGCAATGGTGATATATACGCGGCTTAGACACCGAAAAAAACACTCAACAAATGGCTACAATTTAAGGAATGTGTTTAGTGACGGCATCAGATTCCTAATTGATGGAGAGAGGTCTCGTGGCAAGAAAAGCTGCTTATAGGAGGTGGTCCAGTGTTTTCGCTCGAGGATTTCATTCTTGGGAGGTTGGTTTGGCCCTTGTTCCTGTAACTCGAATCCTAGCACGGTATATCCCATTTTAATTTTACACCATTGTGAACCTTCCGCCTTTTTTACTCTCTGATCGAGGTTCTCGGCCTTGAAAAATCTTCGTAAACTACATCACTCGTGTATATGTTTCTATCTAAGAGATATACAGTCAAGAAAATCAAGGGCAATGGTGATATATATGCGGATTAGACACAAAAAAAAACACTCAACAAATGGCTACAATTTAAGGAATGTGTTTAGTGACAGCATCAGATTCCTAATTGATGGAGAAAGGTCTGGTGGCAAGAAAAGCTGCTTCTAGGAGGTTGTCAAGTGTTTTCGCTCGACGATTCCATTCTTGGGTGGTTGGTTTGGCCCTTGTTCCTGTAACTCGAATCCTAGCCCAGTATATCTCATTTTAATTTTACACCATTGTGAACCTTACGCCTTTTTTACTCTCTGATTGAGGTTCTCGGCATTGAAAAATCTTCGTAAACTAAATCACACGTGTATATGTAGACAATTAAGAGATATACAGTCAAGAAAATCAAGGGCAATGGTGATATATACGCGGCTTAGACACCGAAAAAAACACTCAACAAATGGCTACAATTTAAGGAATGTGTTTAGTGACGACATCAGATTCCTAATTGATGGAGAGAGGTCTCGTGGCAAGAAAAGCTGCTTCTAGGAGGTGGTCCAGTGTTTTCGCTCGAGGATTTCATTCTTGGGTGGTTGGTTTGACCCTTGTTCCTGTAACTCGAATCCTAGCACGGTATATCCCATTTTAATTTTACACCATTGTGAACCTTCCGCCTTTTTTACTCTCTGATCGAGGTTCTCGGCCTTGAAAAATCTTCGTAAACTACATCACTCGTGTATATGTTTCTATCTAAGAGATATACAGTCAAGAAAATCAAGAGCAATGGTGATATATATGCGGATTAGACACAAAAAAAAACACTCAACAAATGGCTACAATTTAAGGAATGTGTTTAGTGACAGCATCAGATTCCTAATTGATGGAGAAAGGTCTGGTGGCAAGAAAAGCTGCTTCTATGAGGTTGTCAAGTGTTTTCGCTCGACGATTCCATTCTTGGGTGGTTGGTTTGGCCCTTGTTCCTGTAACTCAAATCCTAGCCCGGTATATCCCATTTTAATCTTACACCATTGTGAACCTTACGCCTTTTTTACTCTCTGATCGAGGTTCTCGAAATTGAAAAATCTTGGTAAACTAATTCACACGTGTATATGTTGACATTTAAGAGATATACAGTCAACAAAATGAAGGGCAATGATGATATATATGCGGATTAGACACAAAAAAAAAACATTCAACAAATGGCTACAATTTAAGGAATGTGTTTAGTGACGGCATCAGATTCCTAATTGATGGAGAGAGGTCTCGTGGCAAGAAAATCTGCTTCTAGGAGGTGGTCCAGTGTTTTCGCTCGAGGATTTCATTCTTGGGTGGTTGGTTTGGCCCTTGTTCCTGTAACTCGAATCCTAGCCCGGTATATCCCATTTAAATTTTACACCATTGTGAACCTTACGCCTTTTTTACTCTCTGATCGAGGTTCTCGGCCTTGAAAAATCTTCGTAAACTACATCACTCGTGTATATGTTTCTATCTAAGAGATACACAGTCAAGAAAATCAAGGGCAATGGTGATATATATGCGGATTAGACACCAAAAAAAATCACTTAACAAATGGCTACAATTTAAGGAATGTGTTTAGTGACGACATCAGATTCCTAATTGATGGGAAAGGTCTGGTGGCAAGAAAAGCTGCTTCTAGGATGTTGTCAAGTGTTTTCACTCGACGATTCCATTCTTGGGTGGTTGGTTTGGCCCTTGTTCCTGTAACTCGAATCCTAGCCCGGTATATCCCATTTTAATTTTACACCATTGTGAACGTTACGCCTTTTTTACTCTCTGATCGAGGTTCTCGGCATTGAAAAATCTTCGTAAACTAAATCACACGTGTATATGTTGATATTTAAGAGATATACAGTCAAGAAAATCAAGGGAAATGGTGATATATATGCGGATTAGACACAAAAAAAACACTCAACAAATGGCTACAATTTAAGGAATTTGTTTAGTGACGACATCGGATTCCTAATTGATGTAGAAAGGTCTGGTGGTAAGAAAAGCTGCTTCTAGGAGGTTGTCAAGTGTTTTCGCTCGAAGATTCCATTCTTGGGTGGTTGGTTTGGACCTTGTTCCTGTAACTCGAATCCTAGCCCGGTATATCCCATTTTAATCTTACACCATTGTGAACCTTACGCCTTTTTTACTCTCTGATCGTGGTTCTCGGCATTGAAAAATCTTCGTATACTAAATCACACATGTATATGTTGACATTTAAGAGATATACAGTCATGAAAATAAAGGGCAATGGTGATATATATGCGGATTAGACACAAAAAAAAAAACAAAAACACTCAACAAATTGCTACAATTTAAGGAATGTGTTTAGTGATAGCATTAGATTCCTAATTGATGGAGAAAGGTCTGGTGGCAAGAAAAGCTGCCTCTATGAGGTTGTCAAGTGTATTCTCTCGACGATTCCATTCTTGGGTGGTTGGTTTGGCCCTTGTTCCTGTAGCTCGAATCCTAGCCCGGTATTTCCCATTTTAATTTTACACCATTGTGAACCTTACGCCTTTTTTACTCTCTGATCGAGGTTCTCGGCATTGAAAAAATCTTCGAAAACTAAATCACACGTGTATATGTTGACATTTAAGGGATATACAGTCAAGAAAATCAAGGTCAATGGTGATATAGATGCGGATTACACACAAAAAAAACACTCAATAAATGGCTACAATATAAGGAATGTGTTTAGTGACGGCATCAGATTCCTAATTGATGGAGAAAGGTCTGGTGGCAAGAAAAGCTGCTTCTAGGAGGTTGTCAAGTGTTTTCGCTCGACGATTCCATTCTTGGGTGGTTGGTTTGTCCCTTGTTCCTGTAACTCGAATCCTAGCCCGGTATATCCCATTTTAATTTTACACCATTGTGAACCTTACGCCTTTTTTACTCTCTGATCGAGGTTCTCGGCATTGAAAAATCTTCGTAAACTAAATCACACGTGTATATGTTGATTTTTAAGTGATATACAGTCAAGAAAATCAAGCGCAATGTTGATATATATGCGGATTAGACACCAAAAAAAACACTCAACAAATGGCTACAATTTAAGGAATGTGTTTAGTGACAGCATCAGATTCCTAATTGATGGAGAAAGGTCTGGTGGCAAGAAAAGCTGCTTCTATGAGGTTGTCAAGTGTTTTCGCTCGACGATTCCATTCTTGGGTGGTTCGTTTGGCCCTTGTTCCTGTAACTCAAATCCTAGCCCGATATATCCAATTTTAATCTTACACCATTGTGAACCTTACGCCTTTTTTACTCTCGGATCGAGGTTCTCGAAATTGAAAAATCTTGGTAAACTAATTCACACGTGTATATGTTGACATTTAAGAGATATACAGTCAAGAAAATCAAGGGCAATGGTGATATATATGCGGATTAGACACAAAAAAAAACATTCAACAAATGGCTACAATTTAAGGAATGTGTTTAGTGACGGCATCAGATTCCTAATTGATGGAGAAAGGTCTGTTGGTAAGAAAAGCTGCTTCTAAGAGCTTGTCAAGTGTTTTCGCTCGACGATTCCATTCTTGGGTGGTTAGTTTGGCCCTTGTTCCTGTAACTCGAATCCTAGCCTGGTATATCCCATTTAAATTTTACACCATTGTGAACCTTACGCCTTTTTTACTCTCGGATCGAGGTTCTCGGCCTTGAAAAATCTTCGTAAACTACATCACACGTGTATATGTTTCTCTCTAAGAGATATACAGTCAAGAAAATCAAGGGCAATGGTGATATATATGCGGATTAGACACCAAAAAAAATCACTCAACAAATGGCTACAATTTAAGGAATGTGTTTAGTGACGGCATCAGATTTCTAATTGATGGAGAAAGGTCTGGTGACAAGAAAAGCTGCTTCTAGGAGGTTGTCAAGTGTTTTCGCTCGACGATTCCATTCTTGGGTGGTTGGTTTGGCCCTTGTTCCTGTAACTCAAATCCTAGCCCGATATATCCCATTTTAATCTTACACCATTGTGAACCTTACGCCTTTTTTACTCTCTGATCGAGGTTCTCGAAATTGAAAAATCTTGGTAAACTAATTCACACGTGTATATGTTGACATTTAAGAGATATACAGTCAAGAAAATCAAGGGCAATGGTGATATATATGCGGATTAGACACAAAAAAAATATTCAACAAATGGCTACAATTTAAGGAATGTGTTTAGTGACGGCATCAGATTCCTAATTGATGGAGAAAGGTCTGTTGGTAAGAAAAACTGCTTCTAAGAGCTTGTCAAGTGTTTTCGCTCGACGATTCCATTCTTGGGTGGTTAGTTTGGCCCTTGTTCCTGTAACTCGAATTCTAGCCCGGTATATCCCATTTAAATTTTACACCATTGTGAACCTTACGCCTTTTTTACTCTCTGATCGAGGTTCTCGGCCTTGAAAAATCTTCGTAAACTACATCACACGTGTATATGTTTCTATCTAAGAGATATACAGTCAAGAAAATCAAGGGCAATGGTGATATATATGCGGATTAGACACCCAAAAAAATAACTCAACAAATGGCTACAATTTAAGGAATGTGTTTAGTGACGGCATCAGATTCCTAATTGATGGAGAAAGGTCTGGTGACAAGAAAAGCTGCTTCTAGGAGGTTGTCAAGTGTTTTCGCTCGACGATTCCATTCTTGGGTGGTTGGTTTGGCCTTTGTTCCTGTAACTCAAATCCTAGCCCGATATATCCCATTTTAATCTTACACCATTGTGAACCTTACGCCTTTTTTACTCTCTGATCGAGGTTCTCGAAATTGAAAAATCTTGGTAAACTAATTCACACGTGTATATGTTGACATTTAAGAGATATACAGTCAAGAAAATCCAGGGCAATGGTGATATATATGCGGATTAGACACAAAAAAAAATATTCAACAAATGGCTACAATTTAAGGAATGTGTTTAGTGACGGCATCAGATTCCTAATTGATGGAGAAAGGTCTGTTGGTAAGAAAAGCTGCTTCTAAGAGCTTGTCAAGTGTTTTCGCTCGACGATTCCATTCTTGGGTGGTTAGTTTGGCCCTTGTTCCTGTAACTCGAATTCTAGCCCGGTATATCCCATTTAAATTTTACACCATTGTGAACCTTACGCCTTTTTTACTCTCTGATCGAGGTTCTCGGCCTTGAAAAATCTTCGTAAACTACATCACACGTGTATATGTTTCTATCTAAGAGATATACAGTCAAGAAAATCAAGGGCAATGGTGATATATATGCGGATTAGACACCCAAAAAAATCACTCAACAAATGGCTACAATTTAAGGAATGTGTTTAGTGACGGCATCAGATTCCTAATTGATGGAGAAAGGTCTGGTGACAAGAAAAGCTGCTTCTAGGAGGTTGTCAAGTGTTTTCGCTCGACGATTCCATTCTTGGGTGGTTGGTTTGGCCCTTGTTCCTGTAACTCGAATCCTAGCCCGGTATATCCCATTTTAATCTTACACCATTGTGAACCTTACGCCTTTTTTACTCTCTGATCGAGGTTCTCGGCATTGAAAAATCTTGGTAAACTAAATCACACGTGTATATGTTGACATTTAAGAGATATACAGTCAAGAAAATCAAGGGCAATGGTGATATATATGGGGATTAGACACCAAAAAAAAACACTCAACAAATGGCTACAATTTAAGGAATGTGTTTAGTGACGGCATCAGATTCCTAATTGATGGAGAAAGGTCTGGTGGTAAGAAAAGCTGCTTCTAAGAGCTTGTCAAGTGTTTTCGCTCGACGATTCCATTCTAGGGTGGTTAGTTTGGCCCTTGTTCCTGTAACTCGAATCCTAGCCCGGTATAACCCATTTTAATTTTACACCATTGTGAACCTTACGCCATTTTTACTATCTGATTGAGGTTCTCGGCATTGAAAAATCTTCCTAAACTAAATCACACGTGTATATATTGATATTTAAGAGATATACAGTAAAAAAATCAAGGGCAATGGTGATATATACGCGGATTAGACACCAAAAAAAACACTCAACAAATGGCTACAATTTAAGGAATGTGTTTAGTGATAGCATCAGATTCCTAATTGATGGAGAAAGGTCTGGTGGCAAGAAAAGCTGCTTCTATGAGGCTGTCAAGTGTTTTCGCTCGACGATTCCATTCTTGGGTGGTTGGTTTGGCCCTTGTTCCTGTAACTCAAATCCTAGCCCGGTATATCCCATTTTAATCTTACACCAATGTGAACCTTACGCCTTTTTTACTCTCTGATCGAGGTTCTCGAAATTGAAAAATCTTGGTAAACTAATTCACACGTGTATATGTTGACATTTAAGAGATATACAGTAAAGAAAATCAAGGGCAATGGTGATATATATGCGGATTAGACACACAAAAAAACATTCAACAAATGGCTACAATTTAAGGAATGTGTTTAGTGACGGCATCAGATTCCTAATTGATGGAGAAAGGTCTGTTGGTAAGAAAAGCTGCTTCTAAGAGCTTGTCAAGTGTTTTCGCTCGACGATTCCATTCTTGGGTGGTTAGTTTGGCCCTTGTTCCTGTAACTCGAATCCTAGCCCGGTATATCCCATTTTAATCTTACACCATTGTGAACCTTACGCCTTTTTTACTCTCTGATCGTGGTTCTCGGCATTGAAAAATCTTCGTATACTAAATCACACGTGTATATGTTGACATTTAAGAGATATACAGTCATGAAAATAAAGGGCAATGGTGATATATATGCGGATTAGACACCAAAAAAAAACAAAAACACTCAACAAATGGCAACAATTTAAGGAATGTGTTTAGTGACAGCATTAGATTCCTAATTGATGGAGAAAGGTCTGGTGGCAAGAAAAGCTGCCTCTATGAGGTTGTCAAGTGTTTTCTCTCGACGATTCCATTCTTGGGTGGTTGGTTTGGCCCTTGTTCCTGTAGCTCGAATCCTAGCCCGGTATATCCCATTTTAATTTTACACCATTGTGAACCTTACGCCTTTTTTACTCTCTGATCGAGGTTCTCGGCATTGAAAAATCTTCGAAAACTAAATAACGCGTGTATATGTTGACATTTAAGAGATATACAGTCAAGAAAATCAAGGTCAATGGTGATATAGATGCGGATTACACACAAAAAAAAACACTCAATAAATGGCTACAATATAAGTAATGTGTTTAGTGACGGCATCAGATTCCTAATTGATGGAGAAAGGTCTGGTGGCAAGAAAAGCTGCTTCTAGGAGGTTGTCAAGTGTTTTCGCTCGACGATTCCATTCTTGGGTGGTTGGTTTGTCCCTGGTTCCTGTAACTCGAATCCTAGCCCGGTATATCCCATTTTAATTTTACACCATTGTGAACCTTACGCCTTTTTTACTCTCTGATCGAGGTTCTCGGCATTGAAAAATCTTCGTAAACTAAATCACACGTGTATATGTTGATATTTAAGTGATATACAGTCAAGAAAATCAAGGGCAATGTTGATATATATATGCGGATTAGACACCAAAAAAAACACTCAACAAATGGCTACAATTTAAGGAATGTGTTTAGTGACAGCATCAGATTCCTAATTGATGGAGAAAGGTCTGGTGGCAAGAAAAGCTGCTTCTATGAGGTTGTCAAGTGTTTCCGCTCGACGATTCCATTCTTGGCTGGTTGGTTTGGCCCTTGTTCCTGTAACTCAAATCCTAGCCCGATATATCCCATTTTAATCTTACACCATTGTGAACCTTACGCCTTTTTTACTCTCTGATCGAGGTTCTCGAAATTGAAAAATCTTGGTAAACTAACTCACACGTGTATATGTTGACATTTAAGAGATATACAGTCAAGAAAATCAAGGGCAACGGTGATATATATGCGGATTAGACACCAAAAAAAAAACATTCAACAAATGGCTACAATTTAAGGAATGTGTTTAGTGACGGCATCAGATTCCTAATTAATAGAGAAAGTTCTGTTGGTAAGAAAAGCTGCTTCTAAGAGCTTGTCAAGTGTTTTCGCTCGACGATTCCATTCTTGGGTGGTTAGTTTGGCCCTTGTTCCTGTAACTCGAATCCTAGCCCGGTATATCCCATTTAAATTTTACACCATTGTGAACCTTACGCCTTTTTTACTCTCTGATCGAGGTTCTCGGCCTTGAAAAATCTTCGTAAACTACATCACACGTGTATATGTTTCTATCTAAGAGATATACAGTCAAGAAAATCAAGGGCAATGGTGATATATATGCGGATTAGACACCAAAAAAAATCACTCAACAAATGGCTACAATTTAAGGAATGTGTTTAGTGACGGCATCAGATTCCTAATTGATGGAGAAAGGTCTGGTGACAAGAAAAGCAGCTTCTAGGAGGTTGTCAAGTGTTTTCGCTCGACGATTCCATTCTTGGGTGGTTGGTTTGGCCCTTGTTCCTGTAACTCAAATCCTAGCCCGATATATCCCATTTTAATCTTACAACATTGTGAACCTTACGCCTTTTTTACTCTCTGATCGAGGTTCTCGAAATTGAAAAATCTTGGTAAACTAATTCACACGTGTATATGTTGACATTTAAGAGATATACAGTTAAGAAAATCAAGGGCAATGGTGATATATATGCGGATTAGACACAAAAAAAAAACATTCAACAAATGGCTACAATTTAAGGAATGTGTTTAGTGACGGCATCAGATTCCTAATTGATGGAGAAAGTTCTCTTGGTAAGAAAAGCTGCTTCTAAGAGCTTGTCAAGTGTTTTCGCTCGACGATTCCATTCTTGGGTGGTTAGTTTGGCCCTTGTTCCTGTAACTCGAATCCTAGCCCGGTATATCCCATTTAAATTTTACACCATTGTGAACCTTACGCCATTTTTACTCTCTGATCGAGGTTCTCGGCGTTGAAAAATCTTCGTAAACTACATCACACGTGCATATGTTTCTATCTAAGAGATATACAGTCAAGAAAATCAAGGGCAATGGTGATATATATGCGGATTAGACACCAAAAAAAATCACTCAACAAATGGCTACAATTTAAGGAATATGTTTAGTGACGGCATCAGATTCCTAATTGATGGAGAAAGGTCTGGTGACAAGAAAAGCTGCTTCTAGGAGGTTGTCAAGTGTTTTCGCTCGACGATTCCATTCTTGGGTGGTTGGTTTGGCCCGTGTTCCTGTAACTCGAATCCTAGCCCGGTATATCCCTTTTTAATCTTACACCATTGTGAACCTTACGCCTTTTTTACTCTCTGATCGAGGTTCTCGGCATTGAAAAATCTTGGTAAACTAAATCACACGTGTATATGTTGATATTTAAGAGATATACACTCAAGAAAATCAAGGGCAATGGTGATATATATGCGGATTAGACACCCAAAAAAAACACTCAACAAATGGCTACAATTTAAGGAATGTGTTTAGTGACGGCATCAGATTCCTAATTGATGGAGAAAGGTCTGGTGGTAAGAAAAGCTGCTTCTAAGAGCTTGTCAAGTGTTTTCGCTCGACGATTCCATTCTAGGGTGGTTAGTTTGGCCCTTGTTCCTGTAACTCGAATCCTAGCCCGGTATATCCCATTTTAATTTTACACCATTGTGAACCTTACGCCATTTTTACTCTCTGATTGAGGTTCTCGGCATTGAGAAATCTTCCTAAACTAAATCACACGTGTATATATTGATATTTAAGAGATATACAGTAAAAAAAATCAAGGGCAATGGTGATATATACGCGGATTAGACACAAAAAAAAAAACACTCCACAAATGGCTACAATTTAAGGAATGTGTTTAGTGACAGCATCAGATTCCTAATTGATGGAGAAAGGTCTGGTGGCAAGAAAAGCTGCTTCTATGAGGTTGTCAAGTGTTTTCGCTCGACGATTCCATTCTTGGGTGGTTGGTTTGGCCCTTGTTCCTGTAACTCAAATCCTAGCCCGGTATATCCCATTTTAATCTTACACCATTGTGAACCTTACGCCTTTTTTACTCTCTGATCGAGGTTCTCGAAATTGAAAAATATTGGTAAACTAATTCACACGTGCATATGTTTCTATCTAAGAGATATACAGTCAAGAAAATCAAGGGCAATGGTGATATATATGCGGATTAGACACCAAAAAAAATCACTCAACAAATGGCTACAATTTAAGGAATATGTTTAGTGATGGCATCAGATTCCTAATTGATGGAGAAAGGTCTGGTGACAAGAAAAGCTGCTTCTAGGAGGTTGTCAAGTGTTTTTGCTCGACGATTCCATTCTTGGGTGGTTGGTTTGGCCCGTGTTCCTGTAACTCGAATCCTAGCCCGGTATATCCCATTTTAATCTTACACCATTGTGAACCTTACGCCTTTTTTACTCTCTGATCGAGGTTCTCGGCATTGAAAAATCTTGGTAAACTAAATCACACGTGTATATGTTGACATTTAAGAGATATACAGTCAAGAAAATCAAGGGCAATGGTGATATATATGCGGATTAGACACCCAAAAAAAACACTCAACAAATGGCTACAATTTAAGGAATGTGTTTAGTGACGGCATCAGATTCCTAATTGATGGAGAAAGGTCTGGTGGTAAGAAAAGCTGCTTCTAAGAGCTTGTCAAGTGTTTTCGCTCGACGATTCCATTCTAGGGTGGTTAGTTTGGCCCTTGTTCCTGTAACTCGAATCCTAGCCCGGTATATCCCATTTTAATTTTACACCATTGTGAACCTTACGCCATTTTTACTCTCTGATTGAGGTTCTCGGCATTGAGAAATCTTCCTAAACTAAATCACACGTGTATATATTGATATTTAAGAGATATACAGTAAAAAAAATCAAGGGCAATGGTGATATATACGCGGATTAGACACCAAAAAAAAACACTCCACAAATGGCTACAATTTAAGGAATGTGTTTAGTGACAGCATCAGATTCCTAATTGATGGAGAAAGGTCTGGTGGCAAGAAAAGCTGCTTCTATGAGGTTGTCAAGTGTTTTCGCTCGACGATTCCATTCTTGGGTGGTTGGTTTGGCCCTTGTTCCTGTAACTCAAATCCTAGCCCGGTATATCCCATTTTAATCTTACACCATTGTGAACCTTACGCCTTTTTTACTCTCTGATCGAGGTTCTCGAAATTGAAAAATATTGGTAAACTAATTCACACGTGTATATGTTGACATTTAAGAGATATACAGTAAAGAAAATCAAGGGCAATGGTGATATATATGCGGATTAGACACACAAAAAAACATTCAACAAATGGCTACAATTTAAGGAATGTGTTTAGTGACGGCATCAGATTCCTAATTGATGGAGAAAGGTCTGTTGGTAAGAAAAGCTGCTTCTAAGAGTTTGTCAAGTGTTTTCGCTCGACGATTCCATTCTTGGGTGGTTAGTTTGGCCCTTGTTCCTGTAACTCGAATCCTAGCCCGGTATATCCCATTTAAATTTTACACCATTGTGAACCTTACGCTTTTTTTACTCTCTGATCGAGGTTCTCGGCGTTGAAAAATCTTCGTAAACTACATCACACGTGTATATGTTTCTATCTAAGAGATATACAGTCAAGAAAATCAAGGGCAATGGTAGGGTTGGTTGCTGCCAACGCCACCCCATGGGAAACTTTTAAGGAGATGATCAAAGAAGAATACTGCAGTCGTGATGAGATTCACAAACTGGAAGTGGAGTTCTTCAACCTCAAGATGACGGGGTCCGAAATTGAAGCTTATGTGAAAAGGTCGAACGAACTGGCAATTCTGTGTCCTACTATGGTGGATGCTCCCATCAAACGCATCGAACTATTTCTTCAGGGCTTAGTGCCAGAAATCCAAAGTCATGTGACTTCGGCGAACCTCGCCACCTACCAGCAAACTGTTCAGTTGGCTCACCGTCTCACGGACCAAGCGGTGGAGCAGAACAAGTTACCAAAACGCATAGGTGCTGCAACTACTTCTGGTACCTCTAATGACAACAAACGGAAATGGGATGGAACTTCAAGTAAGGGTTCGACTTATGTTCAGTACCAGTCTTAGCAGAGGAAGACTGATGACTACAAGAGCCCTAATCAGCAATCGTCTGGTGGTCAAAGTCATGGTGGGTACAAAGGAAATCACCCCAAATGCAATCGCTGCAGCCTGCACCACAGCGGGCCATGCACCAGGGGCAACTGTCATCGGTGCAACAAGCCTGGTCACGCTGCAAAGGATTGCAGGAGCTTATACCCCGCCAATCAGAATCGTCAGCAAGCTCAACTGAACCAGCGCCAGCAGCAGCAGAAAGGTGACAACAAAGGGTGCTTTCAGTGTGGAGCTGAGGGCCACTTCAAGAGAGACTGTCCCCAACTGAACAGGAACCAGAACAACAACAACAACAATAATAACAACAATCAGGGGAATGGTAACAATGGGAACAACAACAACAATGGCGCCAGGGGGCGGATGTTTGTGATCGGCCAAGGTGAAGCAAGGAATGACCCCAATGTTGTGGCGGGTAAGTTCCTTCTCGACGACTTTTATGTTTCAGTTTTATTGATTCGGGTGCCGATACTAGCTACATGTCACTAGAAGTTAGTCGAATGCTTAAGCGTATTCCATCACCTTTGAACAACAAGCACACCGTAGAGTTAGCAAATGGTAAGAGTTTAGAAGCCACACACATAGTCAAGGGTTGTAAACTTGTTCTCGCTGACCGGACCTTCTCTATCGACCTCATTCCTATTGTCTTGGGTAGTTTCGATGTTGTCATTGGGATGGATTGGTTATCCCAACACCGAGCAGAGATTCTTTGCAACGAGAAAGTTGTCCGTATTCCAGGTCCCGATGGTGAACCTCTCATGATTCATGGCGACAAGAGGAGTGCTGTTGAGAACGTCATTTCTCTCCTTAAGGCCCAAAAGTGCTTGCGAAAGGGCCACACTGCCATTTTGGGTCTCGTTACTGACACCTCAGAAAAAGAGAAAAAGATTGAAGATTTCCCAGTTGTACGCGATTATCCAGAGGTATTTCCTGAGGAATTACCTGGTCTTCCGCCTCATCGCCAAGTCGAGTTTCAGATCGAACTAGCTCCTGGAGCTGCGCCTATCGCTCGTGCACCTTATCGTTTAGCCCCATCAGAGTTGAAAGAACTCTCTACGCAACTACAAGAGCTCCTGGATAAGGGTTTTATTCGTCCTAGCTCATCGCCCTGGGGAGCTCCAGTGCTATTTGTGAAGAAGAAAGACGGTACTTTCAGAATGTGCATCGACTACCGGGAACTCAACAAGGTAACGATGAAGAACCGTTATCCTCTACCGCGTATCGACGACTTGTTCGAACAACTGCAAGGGTCGAGCTACTATTCGAAGATCGATTTGAGATCGGGTTATCACCAGCTGAGAGTCCGGGAAGAGGACGTCTCCAAAACAGCTTTCAGAACTCGATACGGGCACTATGAGTTTTTGGTCATGCCTTTTGGGATGACAAACGCACCTGCGGTTTTCATGGACTTGATGAACCCAGTGTGCAAGCCTTACCTGGACAAGTTCGTTATAGTCTTCATCGACGACATCCTGATCTATTCTAAGAGTCGGGAGGAACACGAGCAGCATCTGCGACTTATTCTGGAACTCCTTCGAACAGAACAGCTTTATGCAAAGTTCTCGAAATGCGACTTCTGGCTTCGAGAAGTCCATTTCCTAGGCCACGTGGTAAACAAGGATGGGATTCACGTTGATCCATCCAAGATAGACTCGATTAAGAACTGGCCTGCACCTCGTACACCAAAGGAAATTCGCCAATTCTTGGGTTTGGCGGGATACTACCGGAGATTCATTAAGGATTTTTCTAAGATCGCACAGCCTCTCACTTCACTAACGCAGAAGGGCGTTGTTTATCGCTGGGGAAACGCACAGGAGTTGGCATTTCAGCACCTAAAGGATAGGCTTTGTAGCGCACCTATCCTTTCCTTGCCAGAAGGCACAGACGACTTTGTGGTCTACTGCGACGCATCAATTCAAGGTCTTGGTTGTGTATTGATGCAACGAGATAAAGTTATAGCCTACGCCTCACGCCAACTCAAGGTTCATGAAAAGAACTACACTACGCACGACTTAGAGCTGGGAGCTGTTGTTTTTGCACTTAAGTTATGGCGGCATTACTTGTACGGTACCAAGTGCGCCATCTACACCGACCACAGGAGCCTCGAGCATATCTTCAAGCAGAAGGAACTGAATATGCGGCAACGACGATGGGTCGAGCTGCTGAATGACTACGAGTGCTCAATCAGGTATCACCCGGGCAAGGCCAATGTGGTGGCTGACGCCCTCAGTCGGAAGGACACTGCGCCTAAGCGCGTACGAGCTCTACAACTCACGATCCATTCTAGCCTTCCCTCCCAGATACGAGCTGCTCAGATAGAAGCACTGAAACCAGAAAACGTCAGGGCCGAAGCCCTACGCGGATCGAGGCAACGCTTAGAACAGAAGGAAGACGGTGCTTACTATGTGACGGGACGCGTTTGGGTCCCACTCTATGGCAACCTACGAGAGCTTGTGATGGACGAAGCACACAAGTCTCGCTACTCGGTACATCCTGGTTCGGATAAAATGTACCACGACATCAAAACTACGTATTGGTGGCCTAGCATGAAGGCCCACATAGCAACCTACGTCAGCAAGTGTTTGACTTGTGCGAGAGTCAAGTCTGAATACCAGAAACCCTCAGGCCTACTCCAACAACCAGAGATACCTCAATGGAAATGGGAGCAAATTTCCATGGATTTTGTCACTGGCCTGCCTAGATCCCAGCGCGGGAACGATACTATTTGGGTGATCGTGGATCGACTCACAAAATCTGCACACTTCCTGGCTATCAAGGAGACGGATAAATTCTCTACGCTCGCAGAAATTTACCTCAAGGAAGTTGTCTCGAGGCACGGGGTGCCCACCTCCATTATCTCGGATCGAGATGCACGTTTTACTTCAGAGCTGTGGCAAGCAATGCACAAATCCTTCGGCTCACGATTAGACATGAGCACAGCGTACCACCCTCAGACGGACGGGCAGTCCGAGCGCACAATTCAAACCTTAGAAGACATGCTTCGTGCATGTGTGATCGACTTTGGCAACCGCTGGGAAAAGCATCTGCCACTTGTGGAATTCTCGTACAATAACAGCTACCACACCAGCATTAAAGCTGCTCCATTTGAGGCATTGTACGGACGTAAATGCCGGTCACCTCTTTGCTGGGCAGAGGTGGGTGATAGTCAAATCACTAGCCCAAAATATGTGGTAGATACAACCGAGCAAATCGCTCAGATACGAAAACGCATGACGGCCGCTCGTGAACGTCAGAAAGTTTACGCCGACATGGGCAGGAAACCGCTTGAGCTCCAGGTTGGGGAGCGGGTACTACTCAAAGTTTCACCCTGGAAGGGTGTGGTTCGTTTTGGTAAACGCGGTAAACTTAACCCACGATACGTTGGACCTTTCGAAGTCATTGAGAAAATAGGCAGGGTGGCCTACAGACTCAACTTACCAGCGGAACTCGGTGCAGTTCACAACGTTTTTCACGTGTCGAATCTGAAGAAGTGTCCGTCAGATGAGACCCACGTAGTTCCTCTGAAGGAACTCACTATCGACGAGCAGTTACGATTCGTCGAGGAACCAGTCGAGATCACGGACCGGGATGTTAAGGTCCTCAAGAGCACTAGAATACCTCTCGTTCGAGTTCGTTGGAACTCACGTCGCGGCCCAGAGTTCACCTGGGAGCGCGAAGATCAGATGAAACAAAAGTATCCCCAACTGTTCGCAAACAGTACACCCACTACTGAGGCCGAAGCTACGGAATTTCGGGACGAAATTCCAGATAAACGGGGGGTGGATGTGACACCCCAGGAAAACCAGGAAAACCATACAACTTAACTAGCTTCCTCAGTGAGTGCCTACCAAATTTCGGGACGAAATTTCTTTCAACTTGGGGATGATGTGACAACTCGAAATTTAGAACCTTTCGTGTATCTTAGCGTATCCCACTTGAAACATTATGTGACTAGTTGACGTATTGGTGTAATGATATATGTAAACATCCTATGTGATTACGTGTTACATTTATGTGTTGTATTTAAATTGTATGCGTGTAGGTATGTCACCCGAAACACAAGAACCCAACTCGAGACCACTCGGTCTCGAGTAGTGTAACTGTTTGGGCCGGTTGGGCCATTTGATCCACCCGAAAACCCATTAGGGTGCACTTGAAGCTAGTATATAATCCGGTTGTTAGCCAACACTACCATCTTTGGACAACACACACACTCCCCTACTCTCTCTCTAGAAAACCCTAAAAGATCAAACACCACATCACCTCTCATTCTTCTCGGATTCAACCGGTGACACTAGGAGCTCTCGGATCGACTCACACACATCAACCTTTGAAAGCTTCACACTCACCTTCGAAACCCATCAATCGGTTAGTGACTTGATGATGTTTGTTGTTGTTAAATAATAGTGTGAATAATATGATTTAACTAGGGTAGTTGTATGCTTGATGATGTTTTGTGAATCGGATGTGTGTGATGTTGATAATCGGCTAACATGTTTTAATTTCGGATATGTTACTAAAGAGCTCGTGATATCTTATGTCTAAGTATGATTCAAACCATTGAGTGTTGATGTTCATGAAAGCCGGCTTGCATATGGTAGTACCATGTTGATTAGATTAGTGTAGAGTTGATTTTTATATGTTATGTGATGATTTGAAACCACTAGATGAGTACATTCAAGTGTGTTGCCTTGTTGTTCATGATTTCGTTTGTGATTAATGATAGAAACCGGGAATAGGATGAACAAGTTTGATTAATCAACATGAACATGACTTGAATATGTGAAGAAATTGTTGAATATGACATGAACATGCTTTGAATATTTGAAAACTGATATGTTTGATCCAATTTGGTAAATTGTTAGACAAACAAACATGTTTAAGTGGATAGTACAAACCATTTCATGAAATCAAATTTCCATTGGATAGTACACTGTGCAGAATCAGCTCATGTCCAACCGAAACCTCCAGTTGCGACTCGAGACCACCGCATGGTGAGTCGAAATCTCCCGGTTGCGACATCGGTTGCGAGTCGCAAACACCTGGTTGCGACTCGAAACCACACGAGATCAGCACATAAACCGTATGACTCGAAACCACAGTTACGAGTCCGGTTGCGACTCGAGACCAAAACAGCACGAACCGAGACCATGATTGCGACTCGGGTTGCGAGTCGCAAACGCCTAGTTGCGACTCGAGACTATACGCAGATACACGCTGTTTGGGCTTGCACCTCATTTCGGACTTAAGTAATTGGGCCGGACCTTTGGGCCTACTACATGGACCTTATACGTGCTGATGTACATGAATAATTGTTTGGGCTGCCATAGATGATACTTGAATGCAATATGCTAGAAACATCCGTGTGCTACTTGGTTACGAACCTGACTTGTATGATACAACTATGATAGGACGCGAGTAACCACAACATTGTTTGTTTGACTTTTCTGTGTTTCTACCGAGCAAACCAAGGTGAGTTCACACCCTCTACAAAGCATGGGATTCCCAGGGGTCGGGAATTGGGGTTAAGGAACATGGGTTCCTCGTCCTCCTTGGGTAGGACAGCAATGGTTAAGGAATGTAATTCCTCGTCCTCACGGACAGATAACTCGTACTAGACCAAAACTCTATCAAGAAGTCCCTCATCTTTGTATCGACTTAATCGCCGAGGCCAATGGCGAGCGGGTCATTAGTTAGATAGCGCTATTTAGGTTTGACAAACCTCACACCGTGCCGCAGAGGACGGGCGTGAACTAATGGACTACTGGCACGTCAATGATGATAGACATTGACAGTTCAGGGCACATAAACATGACTACAGTCAGCAGTCGATATGGTAACGAGTCTAGTGTATACATGGGGTAGCCCCCACGGCCGAAATGCCAGATAACTACACGGGGTAGCCCCCACGGCTGGATTGCCAGAGTAACCGGGAATAAACAAGTCACACTTTTTAACTATGGGGTAACCCCCACGGCAGGATGCCAGCTAAAGGAAACTGTTTTCGAAACAACTTAAAACGAACACCCAACTGTGAACTCACTCAACTTGTTGTTGACTCATTACTACATGCTTTGCAGGTCCTTAGGTTTCTTAGCTGGAGCTTGCATGGAGGAGGATCGTTGTGGGACATGGACGGCTGTGTGCCATGTTAAACTTTGAAACTATTAAACTTATGTTTTGGCTTTAAGACTTATGCTTCCGCTTGCAACTTAACTATGTTTTGTTTAAACACCAATTGTATTGGTTGGATTTTATAACTACTTATATGCTTGTTCAATATGATTGGTGGCTGGATCCTGGCCAGTCACGCCTCCAAGCGGTAGTACTCCGCAGGTGGATTTTGGGGGTGTGACATTTTTTTACTCTCTGATTGAGGTTCTCGGCATTGAAAAATCTTCATAAACTAAATCACACGTGTATATGTTAATATTTAAGAGATATACAGTCAAGAAAATCAAGGGCAATGGTGATATATACGCGGATTCGAAACAAAAAAAAAACACTCAACAAATGGCTACAATTTAAGGAATGTGTTTAGTGACGGCATCAGATTCCTAATTGATGGAGAAAGGTCTGGTGGCAAGAAAAGCTTCTTCTAGTAGGTTGTCAAGTGTTTTCACTCGACGATTCCATTCTTGGGTGGTTGGTTTGGCCCTTGTTCCTGTAACTCGAATCCTAGCCCGGTATATCCCATTTTAATATTACACCATTGTGAACCTTACGCATTTTTTACTCTCTGATCGAGGTTCTCGGCATTGAAAAATCTTCGTAAACTAAATCACACGTGTATATGTTGACATTTAAGAGATATACAATCAAGAAAATCAAGGGCAATGGTGAAATATATGCGGATTAGACACCAAAAAAAACACTCAACAAATGGCTACAATTAAAGGAATGTGTTTAGTGACATCATCAGATTCCTAATTGATGGAGAAAGGTCTGGTGGCAAGAAAAGCTGCTTCTAGGAGGTTATCAAGTGTTTTCGCTCGACGATTCCATTCTTGGGTGGTTGGTTTGGCCCTTGTTCCTGTAACTCGAATCCAAGCCCGGTATATCCCATTTTAATTTTACACCATTGTGAACCTTACGCCTTTTTTACTCTCTGATCGAGGTTCTCGGCATTGCAAAATCTTCGTAAACTAAATCACACGTGTATATGTTGATATTTAAGAGATATACAGTCAAGAAAATCAAGGGCAATGGTGATATATATGCGGATTAGACAGCAAAAAAAACACTCAACAAATGGCTACAATTAAAGGAATGTGTTTAGTGACAGCATCAGATTCCTAATTGATGGAGAAAGGTCTGGTGGCAAGAAAAGCTGCTTCTAGGAGGTTGTCAAGTGTTTTCGCTCGACGATTCCATTCTTGGGTGGTTGGTTTGGCCCTTGTTCCTGTAACTCGAATCCAAGCCCGGTATATCCCATTTTAATTTTACACCATTGTGAACCTTACGCCTTTTTTACTCTCTGATCGAGGTTCTCGGCATTGCAAAATCTTCGTAAACTAAATCACACGTGTATATGTTGATATTTTAGAGATATACAGTCAAGAAAATCAAGGGCAATGGTGATATATATGCGGATTAGACAGCAAAAAAAACACTCAACAAATGGCTACAATTTAAGGAATGTGTTTAGTGACGGCATCAAATTCCTAATTGATGGAGAAAGGTCTGGTGGTAAGAAAAGCTGCTTCTAGGAGCTTGTCAAGTGTTTTCGCTCGACGATTCCATTCTTAGGTGGTTGGTTTGGCCCTAATTCCTGTAACTCGAATCCTAGCCCGGTATATCTCATTTCAATTTTACACCATTGTGAACCTTACGCCTTTTTTACTCTCTGATTGAGGTTCTCAGCATTGAAAAATCTTCCTAAACTAAATCACACGTGTGTATGTTGATATTTAAGAGATATACAGTTAAGAAAATCAAGGGCAATGGTGATATATACGCAGCTTAGACACCAAAAAAAAACACTCAACAAATGGCTACAATTTAAGGAATGTGTTTAGTGACGACATCAGATTCCTAATTGATGGAGAGAGGTCTGGTGGCAAGAAAAGTTGCATCTAGGAGGTGGTCAAGTGTTTTCGCTCGAGGATTTCATTCTTGGGTGGTTGGTTTGGCCCTTGTTCCTGTAACTCGAATCCTAGCCCGGTATATCCCATTTTAATTTTACACCATTGTGAACCTTACGCCTTTTTTACTCTCTGATTGAGGTTCTCGGCATTGAAAAATCTTCATAAACTAAATCACACGTGTGTATGTTGATATTTAAGAGATATACAGTCAAGAAAATCAAGGGCAATGGTGATATATACGCAGATTCGAAACAAAAAAAAACACTCAACAAATGGCTACAATTTAAGGAATGTGTTTAGTGACGGCATCAAATTCCTAATTGATGGAGAAAGGTCTGGTGGCAGGAAAAGCTGCTTCTAGGAGGTTGTCAAGTGTTTTCGCTCGACGATTCCATTCTTGGGTGGTTGGTTTGGCCCTTGTTCCTGTAACTCGAATCCTATTTCGGTATATCCCATTTTAATTTTACACCATTGTGAACCTTACGCCTTTTTTACTCTCTGATCGAGGTTCTCGGCATTAAAAAATTTTCGTAAACTAAATCACACGTGTATATGTTGATATTTAAGAGATATACAGTCAAGAAAATCAAGGGCAATGGTGATATATATGCGGATTAGACACCAAAAAAAACACTCAACAAATGGCTACAATTTAAGGAATGTGTTTAGTGACGGCATCAGATTCCTAATTGATGGAGAAAGGTCTGGTGGCAAGAAAAGCTGCATCTAGGAGGTTGTCAAGTGTTTTCGCTCGACGATTCCATTCTTGGGTGGCTGGTTTGGCCCTTGTTCCTGTAACTCGAATCCTATCCCGGTATATCCCATTTTAATTTTACACCATTGTGAACCTTACGCCTTTTTTACTCTTTGATCGAGTTTCTTGGCATTGAAAAATCTTCGTAAACTAAATCACACGTGTATATGTTGATATTTAAGAGATATACAGTCAAGAAAATCAAGGGCAACGGTGATATATATGCGGATTAGACACCAAAAAAACACTCAACAAATGGCTAGTTTAGTGCCGGCATCAGATTACTAATTGATGGAGAAAGGTCTGGTGGTAAGAAAAGCTGTTTCTAGGAGGTTGTCAAGTGTTTTCGCTCGACGATTCCATTCTTAGGTGGTTGGTTTAGCCCTTGTTCCTGTAACTCGAATCCTAGCCCGGTATATCCCATTTTGATTTTACACCATTGTGAAACTTACGCCTTTTTTACTCTCTGATTGTGGTTCTCGGCATTGAAAAATCTTCCTAAACTAAATCACACGTGTATATGTTGATATTTAAGAGATATACAGTCAAGAAAATCAAGGGCAATGGTGATATATATGCGGATTAGACAGCAAAAAAAACACTCAACAAATGGCTACAATTAAAGGAATGTGTTTAGTGACAGCATCAGATTCCTAATTGATGGAGAAAGGTCTGGTGGCAAGAAAAGCTGCTTCTAGGAGGTTGTCAAGTGTTTTCGCTCGACGATTCCATTCTTGGGTGGTTGGTTTGGCCCTTGTTCCTGTAACTCGAATCCAAGCCCGGTATATCCCATTTTAATTTTACACCATTGTGAACCTTACGCCTTTTTTACTCTCTGATCGAGGTTCTCGGCATTGCAAAATCTTCGTAAACTAAATCACACGTGTATATGTTGATATTTAAGAGATATACAGTCAAGAAAATCAAGGGCAATGGTGATATATATGCGGATTAGACAGCAAAAAAAACAGTCAATAAATGGCTACAATTTAAGGAATGTGTTTAGTGACGGCATCAAATTCCTAATTGATGGAGAAAGGTCTGGTGGTAAGAAAAGCTGCTTCTAGGAGCTTGTCAAGTGTTTTCGCTCGACGATTCCATTCTTGGGTGGTTGGTTTGGCCCTAATTCCTGTAACTCGAATCCTAGCCCGGTATATCTCATTTCAATTTTACACCATTGTGAACCTTACGCCTTTTTTACTCTCTGATTGAGGTTCTCAGCATTGAAAAATCTTCCTAAACTGAATCACACGTGTGTATGTTGATATTTAAGAGATATACAGTTAAGAAAATCAAGGGCAATGATGATATATACGCGGCTTAGACACAAAAAAAACACTCAACAAATGGCTACAATTTAAGGAATGTGTTTAGTGACGACATCAGATTCCTAATTGATGGAGAGAGGTCTGGTGGCAAGAAAAGTTGCATCCAGGAGGTGGTCAAGTGTTTTCGCTCGAGGATTTCATTCTTGGGTGGTTGGTTTGGCCCTTGTTCCTGTAACTCGAATCCTAGCCCGGTATATCCCATTTTAATTTTACACCATTGTGAACCTTACGCCTTTTTTACTCTCTGATTGAGGTTCTCGGCATTGAAAAATCTTCATAAACTAAATCACACGTGTATATGTTGATATTTAAGAGATATACAGTCAAGAAAATCAAGGGCAATGGTGATATATACGCAGATTCGAAACAAAAAAAAACACTCAACAAATGGCTACAATTTAAGGAATGTGTTTAGTGACGGCATCAGATTCCTAATTGATGGAGAAAGGTCTGGTGGCAAGAAAAGCTGCTTCTAGGAGGTTGTCAAGTGTTTTCGATCGACGATTCCATTCTTGGGTGGTTGGTTTGGCCCTTGTTCCTGTAACTCGAATCCTATTTCGGTATATCCCATTTTAATTTTACACCATTGTGAACCTTACGCCTTTTTTACTCTCTGATCGAGGTTCTCGGCATTAAAAAATTTTCGTAAACTAAATCACACGTGTATATGTTGATATTTAAGAGATATACAGTCAAGAAAATCAAGGGCAATGGTGATATATATGCGGATTAGACACCAAAAAAAAAAACACTCAACAAATGGCTACAATTTAAGGAATGTGTTTAGTGACGGCATCAGATTCCTAATTGATGGAGAAAGGTCTGGTGGCAAGAAAAGCTGCATCTAGGAGGTTGTCAAGTGTTTTTGCTCGACGATTCCATTCTTGGGTGGCTGGTTTGGCCCTTGTTCCTGTAACTCGAATCCTATCCCGGTATATCCCATTTTAATTTTACACCATTGTGAACCTTACGCCTTTTTTACTCTTTGATCGAGGTTCTTGGCATTGAAAAATCTTCGTAAACTAAATCACACGTGTATATGTTGATATTTAAGAGATATACAGTCAAGAAAATCAAGGGCAACGGTGATATATATGCGTATTAGACACCAAAAAAAACACTCAACAAATGGCTAGTTTAGTGCCGGCATCAGATTCCTAGGAGCTTGGAGAAAGGTCTGGTGGTAAGAAAAGCTGTTTCTAGGAGGTTGTCAAGTGTTTTTGCTCGACGATTCCATTCTTAGGTGGTTGGTTTAGCCCTTGTTCCTGTAACTCGAATCCTAGCCCAGTATATCCCATTTTAATTTTACACCATTGTGAACCTTACGCCTTTTTTACTCTCTGATTGAGGTTCTCGGCATTGAAAAATCTTCATAAACTAAATCACACGTGTATATGTTGATATTTAAGAGATATACAGTCAAGAAAATCAAGGGCAATGGTGATATATACGCAGATTCGAAACAAAAAAAAACACTCAACAAATGGCTACAATTTAAGGAATGTGTTTAGTGACGGCATCAGATTCCTAATTGATGGAGAAAGGTCTGGTGGCAAGAAAAGCTGCTTCTAGGAGGTTGTCAAGTGTTTTCGCTCGACGATTCCATTCTTGGGTGGTTGGTTTGGCCCTTATTCCTGTAACTCGAATCCTAGCCCGGTATATCCCATTTTAATTTTACACCATTGTGAACCTTAAGCCCTTTTTACTCTCTGATTGAGGTTCTCGGCATTGAAAAATCTTCGTAAACTAAACCACACGTGTATATGTTGATATTTAAAAGATATACAGTTAAGAAAATCAAGGGCAATGGTGAAATATACGCGGATTAGACACAAAAAAAAACACTCAACAAATGGCTACAATTTAAGGAATGTGTTTAGTGACGGCATCAAATTCCTAATTGATGGAGAAAGGTCTGGTGGTAAGAAAAGCTGCTTCTAGGAGCTTGTCAAGTGTTTTCGCTCGACGATTCAATTCTTAGGTGGTTGGTATGGCCCTTGTTCCTGTAACTCGAATCCTAGCCCGGTATATCCCATTTTAATTTTACACCATTGTGAACCTTACGCCTTTTTTATTCTCTGATTGAGGTTCTCGGCATTGAAAAATCTTCCTAAACTAAATCACACGTGTATATGTTGGTATTTAAGAGATATATAGTCAAGAAAATCAAGTGCAATGGTGATATATACGCGGATTAGACACCAAAAAAAAACACTCAACAAATGGCTTCAATTTAAGGAATGTGTTTAGTGACGTCATCAGATTCCTAATTGATGGAGAAAGGTCTGGTGGCAAGAAAAGCTGCTTCTAGGAGGTTGTCAAGTGTTTTCGCTCGACGATTCCATTCTTTGGTGGTTGGTTTGGCCCTTGTTCCTGTAACTCGAATCCTAGCCCGGTATATCCCATTTTAATTTTACACCATTGTGAACCTTACGCCTTTTTTACTCTCTGATTAAGGTTCTCGGCATTGAAAAATCTTCTTAAACTAAATCACACGTGTATATGTTGATATTTAAAAGATATACAGTCAAGAAAATCAAGGGCAATGGTGAAATATACGCGGATTAGACACAAAAAAAAAAACACTCAACAAATGGCTACAATCTAAGGAATGTGTTTAGTGACGGCATCAGATTCCTAATTGATGGAGAAAGGTCTGGTGGCAAGAAAAGCTGCTTCTTGGAGGTTGTCAAGTGTTTTCGCTCGACGATTCCATTCTTGGGTGGTGGGTTTGGCCCTTGTTCCCTTAACTCGAATCCTAGCCCGGTATATCCCATTTTAATTTTACACCATTGTGAACCTTACGCCTTTTTTACTCTCTGATCGAGGTTCTCAGTATTAAAAAATCTTCGTAAACTAAATGACACGTGTATATGTTGATATTTAAGAGATATACAGTCAAGATAATCAAGGGCAATGGTGATATATATGCGTATTAGACACCAAAAAAACACCCAACAAATGGCTACAATTTAAGGAATGTGTTTAGTGACGGCATCCGATTCCTAATTGATAGAGAAAGGTCTGGTGGCAAGAAAAGCTGCATCTAGGAGATTGTCAAGTGTTTTCGCTTGACGATTCCATTCTTGGGTGGTTGGTTTGGCCCTTGTTCCCGTAACTCGAATCCTAGCCCGGTATATCCCAATATAATTTTACACCATTGTGAACCTTACGCCTTTTTTACTCTCTGATTGAGTTTCTCGGCATTGAAAAATCTTCCTAAATAAAATCACAAGTGTATATGTTGATATTTAAGAGATATACAGTCAAGAAAAATTAAGGGCAATGGTGATATATATGCGGATTAGACACCAAGAAAAATAACACTCAACAAATGGCTACAATTTAAGGAATGTGTTTAGTGACGGCATCAGATTCCTAATTGATGGAGAAAGGTCTGGTGGAAAGAAAAGCTGCTTCTAAGAGCTTGTCAAGTGTTTTCGCTCGGGGATTCCATTCTTGGGTGGCTTGTTTGGCCCTTGTTCCTGTAACTCGAATCCTAGCCCGGTATATCCCATTTTAATTTTACACCTGTGTGAACCTTACGCCTTTTTTACTCTCTGATCGAGGTTCTCGGCATTAAAATATCTTCGTAACTTAATTCACACGTGTATATGTTTATATTTAAGAGATATACGGTCAAGAAAATCAAGTGCAATGGTGATATATACGCGGATTAGACACCAAAAAAAAACACTCAACAAAAGGCTACAATTTAAGGAATGTGTTTATTGACGGCATCAGATTCCTAATTGATGGAGAAAGGTCTGGTGGCAAGAAAAGCTGCTTCTAGGAGGTTGTCAAGTGTTTTCGCTCGACGATTCCATTCTTGGGTGGTTGGTTTGGCCCTTGTTCCTGTAACTCGAATCCTAGCCCGGTATATCCTATTTTAATTATACACCTTTGTGAACCTTACGCCTTTTTAACTCTCTGATTGAGGTTCTCGGCATTGAAAAATCTTCCTAAACTAAATCACACGTGTATATGTTGATATTTAAAAGATATACAGTCAAGAAAATAAAGGGCAATGGTGAAATATACGCGGATTAGACACAAAAAAAACACTCAACAAATGGCTACAATTTAAGGAATGTGTTTAGTGACGGCATCAGATTCCTAATTTATGGAGAAAGGTCTGGTGGCAAGAAAAGCTGCTTCTTGGAGGGTGTCAAGTGTTTTCGCTCGACGATTCCATTCTTGGGTGGTTAGTTTGGCCCTTGTTCCTGTAACTCGAATCCTAGCCCGGTATATCCCATTTTAATTTTACACCATTGTGAACCTTACGCCTTTTTTACTCTCTGATCGAGGTTCTCGGTATTAAAAAATCTTCGTAAACTAAATGACGCGTGTATATGTTGATATTTAAGAGATATACAGTCAAGAAAATCAAGGGCAATGGTGATATATATGCGTATTAGACACCAAAAAAAAACACCCAACAAATGGCTACAATTTGAGGAATGTGTTTAGTGACGGCATCCGATTCCTAATTGATAGAGAAAGGTCTGGTGGCAAGAAAAGCTGCTTCTAGGAGGTTGTCAAGTGTTTTCGCTTGACGATTCCATTCTTGGGTGGTTGGTTTGGCCCTTGTTCCTATAACTCGAATCCTAGCCCGGTATATCCCATTATAATTTTACACAATTGTGAACCTTACGCCTTTTTTACTCTCTGATTGAGTTTCTCGGCATTGAAAAATCTTCCTAAATAAAATCACAAGTGTATATGTTGATATTTAAGAGATATACAGTCAAGAAAAATCAAGGGCAATGGTGATATATACGCGGATTAGACACCAAGAAAAAAAACACTCAACAAATGGATACAATTTAAGGAATGTGTTTAGTGACGGCATCATATTCCTAATTGATGGAGAAAGGTCTGGTGGCAAGAAAAGCTGCTTCTAGGAGGTTGTCAAGTGTTTTCGCTCGGCGATTCCATTCTTGGGTGGTTTGTTTGGCCCTTGTTCATGTAACTCGAATCCTAGCCCGGTATATCCCATTTTAATTTTACACCATTGTGAACGTTACGCCTTTTTTACTCTCTGATCGAGGTTCTCGGCATTAAAATATCTTCGTAAACTAAATCACACGTGTATATATTGATATTTAAGAGAAATACAGTCAAGAAAATCAAGTGCAATGATGATATATACGCGGATTAGACACCAAAAAAAAACACTCAACAAATGGCTTCAATTTAAGGAATGTGTTTAGTGACGGCATCAGATTCCTAATTGATGGAGAAAGGTCTGGTGGCAAGAAAAGCTGCTTCTAGGAGGTTGTCAAATGTTTTCGCTCGACGATTCCATTCTTGGGTGGTTGGTTTGGCCCTTGTTCCTGTAACTCGAATCCTAGCCCGATATATCCCATTTTAATTTTACACCATTGTGAACCTTACGCCCTTTTTACTCTCTGATTGAGGTTCTCGGCATTGAAAAATCTTCGTAAACTAAATCACACGTGTATATGTTGATATTTAAAAGATATACAGTCAAGAAAATCAAGGGCAATGGTGAAATATACGCGGATTAGACACAAAAAAAAAACACTCAACAAATGGCTACAATTTAAGGAATGTGTTTAGTGACGGCATCAGATTCCTAATTGATGAAGAAAGGTCTGGTGGCAAGAAAAGCTGCTTCTTGGAGGTTGTCAAGTGTTTTCGCTCGACGATTCCATTCTTAGGTGGTTGGTTTGACCCTTGTTCCTGTAACTCGAATCCTAGCCCGGTATATCCCATTTTAATTTTACACCATTGTGAACCTTACGCCTTTTTTACTCTCTGATCGAGGTTCTCGGTATTAAAAAATCTTCGTAAACTAAATCACACGTGTATGTGTTGATATTTAAGAGATATACCGTCAAGAAAATCAAGGGCAATGGTGATATATATGCGTATTAGACACCAAAAAAAACACCCAACAAATGGCTACAGTTTAAGGAATGTGTTTAGTGACGGCATCCGATTCCTAATTGATAGAGAAAGGTCTGGTGGCAAGAAAAGCTGCTTCTAGGAGGTTGTCAAGTGTTTTCGCTTGACGATTCAATTCTTGGGTGGTTGGTTTGGCCCTTGTTCCTGTAACTCGAATCCTAGCCCGGTATATCCCATTATAATTTTACACCATTGTGAACCTTACGCCTTTTTTACTCTCTGATTGAGTTTCTCGGCATTAAAAATCTTCCTAAATAAAATCACAAGTGTATATGTTGATATTTAAGAGATATACAGTCAAGAAAAATCAAGGGCAATGGTGATATATATACGGATTAGACACCAAGAAAAAAAACACTCAACAAATGGCTACAATTTAAGGAATGTGTTTAGTGACGGCATCAGATTCCTAATTGATAGAGAAAGGTATGGTGGCAAGAAAAGCTGCTTCTAGGAGGTTGTCAAGTGTTTTCGCTTGACGATTCCATTCTTGGGTGGTTGGTTTGGCCCTTGTTCCTGTAACTCGAATCCTAGCCCGGTATATCCCATTATAATTTTACACCATTGTGAACCTTACGCCTTTTTTACTCTCTGATTGAGTTTCTCGGCATTAAAAATCTTCCTAAATAAAATCACAAGTGTATATGTTGATATTTAAGATATACAGTCAAGAAAAATCAAGGGCAATGGTGATATATATACGGATTAGACACCAAGAAAAAAAACACTCAACAAATGGCTACAATTTAAGGAATGTGTTTAGTGACGGCATCAGATTCCTAATTGATGGAGAAAGGTCTGGTGGCAAGAAAAGCTGCTTCTAGGAGGTTGTCAAGTGTTTTCGCTCGGCGATTCCATTCTTGGGTGGTTTGTTTGGCCCTTGTTCCTGTAACTCGAATCCTAGCCCGGTATATCCCATTTTAATTTTACACCATTGTGAACGTTACGCCTTTTTTACTCTCTGATCGAGGTTCTCGGCATTAAAATATCTTCGGAAACTAAATCACACGTGTATATATTGATATTTAAGAGAAATACAGTCAAGAAAATCAAGTGCAATGGTGATATATACGCGGATTAGACACCAAAAAACACACTCAACAAATGGCTTCAATTTAAGCAATGTGTTT
This sequence comes from Helianthus tuberosus, assembly GCA_030545235.1. Taxonomy (NCBI): domain Eukaryota; kingdom Viridiplantae; phylum Streptophyta; class Magnoliopsida; order Asterales; family Asteraceae; genus Helianthus; species Helianthus tuberosus. Next base: position 30,360,651 of record CM060415.1, on the reverse strand, counting down.
AGTGACGGCATCAGATTCCTTATTTATGGGGAAAGGTCTGGTGGCAAGAAAAGCTGCTTCTAGGAGGTTGTCAAATGTTTTCGCTCGACGATTCCATTCTTGGGTGGTTGGTTTGGCCCTTGTTTCTGTAACTCGAATCCTAGCCCGATATATCCCATTTTAATTTTACACCATTGTGAACCTTACGCCCTTTTTACTCTCTGATTGAGGTTCTCGGCATTGAAAAATCTTCCTAAACTAAATCACACGTGTATATGTTGATATTTAAAAGATATACAGTCAAGAAAATCAAGGGCAATGGTGAAATATACGCGGATTAGACACAAAAAAAACACTCAACAAATGGCTACAATTTAAGGAATGTGTTTAGTGACGGCATCAGATTCCTAATTTATGGAGAAAGGTCTGGTGGCAAGAAAAGCTGCTTCTTGGAGGTTGTCAAGTGTTTTCGCTCGACGATTCCATTCTTGGGTGGTTAGTTTGGCCCTTGTTCCTGTAACTCGAATCCTAGCCCGGTATATCACATTTTAATTTTACACCATTGTGAACCTTACGCCTTTTTTACTCTCTGATCGATGTTCTCGGTATTGAAAAATCTTCGTAAACTAAATGACGCGTGTATATGTTGATATTTAAGAGATATACAGTCAAGAAAAACAAGGGCAATGGTGATATATATGCGTATTAGACACCAAAAAAAACACCCAACAAATGGCTACAATTTAAGGAATGTGTTTAGTGACGGCATCCGATTCCTAATTGATAGAGAAAGGTCTGGTGGCAAGAAAAGCTGCTTCTAGGAGGTTGTCAAGTGTTTTCGCTTGACGATTCCATTCTTGGGTGGTTGGTTTGGCCCTTGTTCCTATAACTCGAATCCTAGCCCGGTATATCCCATTATAATTTTACACAATTGTGAACCTTACGCCTTTTTTACTCTCTGATTGAGTTTCTCGGCATTGAAAAATCTTCCTAAATAAAATCACAAGTGTATATGTTGATATTTAAGAGATATACAGTCAAGAAAAATCAAGGGCAATGGTGATATATACGCGGATTAGACACCAAGAAAAAAAAACACTCAACAAATGGATACAATTTAAGGAATGTGTTTAGTGACGGCATCATATTCCTAATTGATGGAGAAAGGTCTGGTGGCAAGAAAAGCTGCTTCTAGGAGGTTGTCAAGTGTTTTCGCTCGGCGATTCCATTCTTGGGTGGTTTGTTTGGCCCTTGTTCCTGTAACTCGAATCCTAGCCCGGTATATCCCATTTTAATTTTACACCATTGTGAACGTTACGCCTTTTTTACTCTCTGATCGAGGTTCTCGGCATTAAAATATCTTCGTAAACTAAATCACACGTGTATATATTGATATTTAAGAGAAATACAGTCAAGAAAATCAAGTGCAATGGTGATATATACGCGGATTAGACACAAAAAAAAAAACACTCAACAAATGGCTTCAATTTAAGGAATGTGTTTAGTGACGGCATCAGATTCCTAATTGATGGAGAAAGGTCTGGTGGCAAGAAAAGCTGCTTCTAGGAGGTTGTCAAATGTTTTCGCTCGACGATTCCATTCTTGGGTGGTTGGTTTGGCCCTCGTTCCTGTAACTCGAATCCTAGCCCGATATATCCCATTTTAATTTTACACCATTGTGAACCTTACGCCCTTTTTACTCTCTGATTGAGGTTCTCGGCATTGAAAAATCTTCGTAAACTAAATCACACGTGTATATGTTGATATTTAAAAGATATACAGTCAAGAAAATCAAGGGCAATGGTGAAATATACGCGGATTAGACACAAAAAAAAACACTCAACAAATGGCTACAATTTAAGGAATGTGTTTAGTGACGGCATCAGATTCCTAATTGATGAAGAAAGGTCTGGTGGCAAGAAAAGCTGCTTCTTGGAGGTTGTCAAGTGTTTTCGCTCGACGATTCCATTCTTAGGTGGTTGGTTTGACCCTTGTTCCTGTAACTCGAATCCTAGCCCGGTATATCCCATTTTAATTTTACACCATTGTGAACCTTACGCCTTTTTTACTCTCTGATCGAGGTTCTCGGTATTAAAAAATCTTCGTAAACTAAATCACACGTGTATGTGTTGATATTTAAGAGATATACAGTCAAGAAAATCAAGGGCAATGGTGATATATATGCGTATTAGACACCAAAAAAAACACCCAACAAATGGCTACAATTTAAGGAATGTGTTTAGTGACGGCATCCGATTCCTAATTGATAGAGAAAGGTCTGGTGGCAAGAAAAGCTGCTTCTAGGAGGTTGTCAAGTGTTTTCGCTTGACGATTCAATTCTTGGGTGGTTGGTTTGGCCCTTGTTCCTGTAACTCGAATCCTAGCCCGGTATATCCCATTATAATTTTACACCATTGTGAACCTTACGCCTTTTTTACTCTCTGATTGAGTTTCTCGGCATTAAAAATCTTCCTAAATAAAATCACAAGTGTATATGTTGATATTTAAGAGATATAAAGTCAAGAAAAATCAAGGGCAATGGTGATATATATACGGATTAGACACCAAGAAAAAAAACACTCAACAAATGGCTACAATTTAAGGAATGTGTTTAGTGACGGCATCAGATTCCTAATTGATAGAGAAATGTATGGTGGCAAGAAAAGCTGCTTCTAGGAGGTTGTCAAGTGTTTTCGCTTGACGATTCCATTCTTGGGTGGTTGGTTTGGCCCTTGTTCCTGTAACTCGAATCCAAGCCCGGTATATCCCATTATAATTTTACACCATTGTGAACCTTACGCCTTTTTTACTCTCTGATTGAGTTTCTCGGCATTAAAAATCTTCCTAAATAAAATCACAAGTGTATATGTTGATATTTAAGATATACAGTCAAGAAAAATCAAGGGCAATGGTGATATATATACGGATTAGACACCAAGAAAAAAAACACTCAACAAATGGCTACAATTTAAGGAATGTGTTTAGTGACGGCATCAGATTCCTAATTGATGGAGAAAGGTCTGGTGGCAAGAAAAGCTGCTTCTAGGAGGTTGTCAAGTGTTTTCGCTCGGCGATTCCATTCTTGGGTGGTTTGTTTGGCCCTTGTTCCTGTAACTCGAATCCTAGCCCGGTATATCCCATTTTAATTTTACACCATTGTGAACGTTACGCCTTTTTTACTCTCTGATCGAGGTTCTCGGCATTAAAATATCTTCTTAAACTAAATCACACATGTATATATTGATATTTAAGAGAAATACAGTCAAGAAAATCAAGTGCAATGGTGATATATACGCGGATTAGACACCAAAAAAAACACTCAACAAATGGCTTCAATTTAAGGAATGTGTTTAGTGACGGCATCAGATTCCTAATTGATGGGGAAAGGTCTGGTGGCAAGAAAAGCTGCTTCTAGGAGGTTGTCAAATGTTTTCGCTCGACGATTCCATTCTTGGGTGGTTGGTTTGTCCCTTGTTCCTGTAACTCGAATCCTAGCCCGATATATCCCATTTTAATTTTACACCATTGTGAACCTTACGCCCTTTTTACTCTCTGATTGAGGTTCTCGGCATTGAAAAATCTTCGTAAACTAAATCACACGTGTATATGTTGATATTTAAAAGATATACAGTCAAGAAAATCAAGGGCAATGGTGATATATATGCGTATTAGACACCAAAAAAAACACCCAACAAATGGCTACAATTTAAGGAATGTGTTTAGTGACGGCATCCGATTCCTAATTGATAGAGAAAGGTCTGGTGGCAAGAAAAGCTGCTTCTAGGAGGTTGTCAAGTGTTTTCGCTCGACGATTCCATTCTTTGGTGGTTGGTTTGACCCTTGTTCCTGTAACTCGAATCCTAACCCGGTATATCCCATTTTAATTTTACACCATTGTGAACCTTACGCCTTTTTTACTCTCTGATCTAGGTTCTCGGTATTAAAAAATCTTCGTAAACTAAATCACACGTGTATGTGTTGATATTTAAGAGATATACAGTCAAGAAAATCAAGGGCAATGGTGATATATATGCGTATTAGACACCAAAAAAAACACCCAACAAATGGCTACAATTTAAGGAATGTGTTTAGTGACGGCATCCGATTCCTAATTGATAGAGAAAGGTCTGGTGGCAAGAAAAGCTGCTTCTAGGAGGTTGTCAAGTGTTTTCGCTTGACGATTCAATTCTTGGGTGGTTGGTTTGGCCCTTGTTCCTGTAACTCGAATCCAAGCCCGATATATCCCTTTATAATTTTACACCATTGTGAACCTTACGCCTTTTTTACTCTCTGATTGAGTTTCTCGGCATTAAAAATCTTCCTAAATAAAATCACAAGTGTATATGTTGATATTTAAGATATACAGTCAAGAAAAATCAAGGGCAATGGTGATATATATACGGATTAGACACCAAGAAAAAAAACACTCAACAAATGGCTACAATTTAAGGAATGTGTTTATTGACGGCATCAGATTCCTAATTTATGGAGAAAGGTCTGGTGGCAAGAAAAGCTGCTTCTAGGAGGTTGTCAAGTGTTTTCGCTCGGCGATTCCATTCTTGGGTGGTTTGTTTGGCCCTTGTTCCTGTAACTCGAATCCTAGCCCGGTATATCCCATTTTAATTTTACACCATTGTGAACGTTACGCCTTTTTTACTCTCTGATCGAGGTTCTCGGCATTAAAATATCTTCGTAAACTAAATCACACGTGTATATATTGATATTTAAGAGAAATACAGTCAAGAAAATCAAGTGCAATGGTGATATATACGCGGATTAGACACCAAAAAAAACACTCAACAAATGGCTTCAATTTAAGGAATGTGTTTAGTGACGGCATCAGATTCCTAATTGATGGGGAAAGGTCTGGTGGCAAGAAAAGCTGCTTCTAGGAGGTTGTCAAATGTTTTCGCTCGATGATTCCATTCTTGGGTGGTTGGTTTGGCCCTTGTTCCTGTAACTCGAATCCTAGCCCGATATATCCCATTTTAATTTTACACCATTGTGAACCTTACGCCCTTTTTACTCTCTGATTGAGGTTCTCGGCATTGAAAAATCTTCGTAAACTAAATCACACGTGTATATGTTGATATTTAAAAGATATACAGTCAAGAAAATCAAGGGCAATGGTGATATATATGCGTATTAGACACCAAAAAAAACACCCAACAAATGGCTACAATTTAAGGAATGTGTTTAGTGACGGCATCCGATTCCTAATTGATAGAGAAAGGTCTGGTGGCAAGAAAAGCTGCTTCTAGGAGGTTGTCAAGTGTTTTCGCTCGACGATTCCATTCTTAGGTGGTTGGTTTGACCCTTGTTCCTGTAACTCGAATCCTAACCCGGTATATCCCATTTTAATTTTACACCATTGTGAACCTTACGCCTTTTTTACTCTCTGATCTAGGTTCTCGGTATTAAAAAATCTTCGTAAACTAAATCACACGTGTATGTGTTGATATTTAAGAGATATACAGTCAAGAAAATCAAGGGCAATGGTGATATATATGCGTATTAGACACCAAAAAAAACACCCAACAAATGGCTACAATTTAAGGAATGTGTTTAGTGACGGCATCCGATTCCTAATTGATAGAGAAAGGTCTGGTGGTAAGAAAAGCTGCTTCTAGGAGGTTGTCAAGTGTTTTCGCTTGACGATTCAATTCTTGGGTGGTTGGTTTGGCCCTTGTTCCTGTAACTCGAATCCTAGCCCGATATATCCCATTATAATTTTACACCATTGTGAACCTTACGCCTTTTTTACTCTCTGATTGAGTTTCTCGGCATTAAAAATCTTCCTAAATAAAATCACAAGTGTATATGTTGATATTTAAGATATACAGTCAAGAAAAATCAAGGGCAATGGTGATATATATACGGATTAGACACCAAGAAAAAAAACACTCAACAAATGGCTACAATTTAAGGAATGTGTTTAGTGACGGCATCAGATTCCTAATTTATGGAGAAAGGTCTGGTGGCAAGAAAAGCTGCTTCTAGGAGGTTGTCAAGTGTTTTCGCTCGGCGATTCCATTCTTGGGTGGTTTGTTTGGCCCTTGTTCCTGTAACTCGAATCCTAGCCCGGTATATCCCATTTTAATTTTACACCATTGTGAACGTTACGCCTTTTTTACTCTCTGATCGAGGTTCTCGGCATTAAAATATCTTCGTAAACTAAATCACACGTGTATATATTGATATTTAAGAGAAATACAGTCAAGAAAATCAAGTGCAATGGTGATATATACGCGGATTAGACACCAAAAAAAACACTCAACAAATGGCTTCAATTTAAGGAATGTGTTTAGTGACGGCATCAGATTCCTAATTGATGGGGAAAGGTCTGGTGGCAAGAAAAGCTGCTTCTAGGAGGTTGTCAAATGTTTTCGCTCGACGATTCCATTCTTGGGTGGTTGGTTTGGCCCTTGTTCCTGTAACTCGAATCCTAGCCCGATATATCCCATTTTAATTTTACACCATTGTGAACCTTACGCCCTTTTTACTCTCTGATTGAGGTTCTCGGCATTGAAAAATCTTCGTAAACTAAATCACACGTGTATATGTTGATATTTAAAAGATATACAGTCAAGAAAATCAAGGGCAATGGTGATATATATGCGTATTAGACACCAAAAAAAACACCTAACAAATGGCTACAATTTAAGGAATGTGTTTAGTGACGGCATCCGATTCCTAATTGATAGAGAAAGGTCTGGTGGCAAGAAAAGCTGCTTCTAGGAGGTTGTCAAGTGTTTTCGCTCGACGATTCCATTCTTAGGTGGTTGGTTTGACCCTTGTTCCTGTAACTCGAATCCTAACCCGGTATATCCCATTTTAATTTTACACCATTGTGAACCTTACGCCTTTTTTACTCTCTGATCTAGGTTCTCGGTATTAAAAAATCTTCGTAAACTAAATCACACGTGTATGTGTTGATATTTAAGAGATATACAGTCAAGAAAATCAAGGGCAATGGTGATATATATGCGTATTAGACACCAAAAAAAACACCCAACAAATGGCTACAATTTAAGGAATGTGTTTAGTGACGGCATCCGATTCCTAATTGATAGAGAAAGGTCTGGTGGCAAGAAAATCTGCTTCTAGGAGGTTGTCAAGTATTTTCGCTTGACGATTCAATTCTTGGGTGGTTGGTTTGGCCCTTGTTCCTGTAACTCGAATCCTAGCCCGGTATATCCCATTATAATTTTACACCATTGTGAACCTTACGCCTTTTTTACTCTCTGATTGAGTTTCTCGGCATTAAAAATCTTCCTAAATAAAATCACAAGTGTATATGTTGATATTTAAGATATACAGTCAAGAAAAATCAAGGGCAATGGTGATATATATACGGATTAGACACCAAGAAAAAAAACACTCAACAAATGGCAACAATTTAAGGAATGTGTTTAGTGACGGCATCAGATTCCTAATTGATGGAGAAAGGTCTGGTGGCAAGAAAAGCTGCTTCTAGGAGGTTGTCAAGTGTTTTCGCTCGGCGATTCCATTCTTGGGTGGTTTGTTTGGCCCTTGTTCCTGTAACTCGAATCCTAGCCCGGTATATCCCATTTTAATTTTACACCATTGTGAACGTTACGCCTTTTTTACTCTCTGATCGAGGTTCTCGGCATTAAAATATCTTCGTAAACTAAATCACACGTGTATATATTGATATTTAAGAGAAATACAGTCAAGAAAATCAAGTGCAATGGTGATATATACGCGGATTAGACACCAAAAAAAACACTCAACAAATGACTTCAATTTAAGGAATGTGTTTAGTGACGGCATCAGATTCCTAATTGATGGGGAAAGGTCTGGTGGCAAGAAAAGCTGCTTCTAGGAGGTTGTCAAATGTTTTCGCTCGACGATTCCATTCTTGGGTGGTTGGTTTGGCACTTGTTCCTGTAACTCGAATCCTAGCCCGATATATCCCATTTTAATTTTACACCATTGTGAACCTTACGCCCTTTTTACTCTCTGATTGAGGTTCTCGGCATTGAAAAATCTTCGTAAACTAAATCACACGTGTATATGTTGATATTTAAAAGATATACAGTCAAGAAAATCAAGGGCAATGGTGATATATATGCGTATTAGACACCAAAAAAAACACCCAACAAATGGCTACAATTTAAGGAATGTGTTTAGTGACGGCATCCGATTCCTAATTGATAGAGAAAGGTCTGGTGGCAAGAAAAGCTGCTTCTAGGAGGTTGTCAAGTGTTTTCGCTCGACGATTCCATTCTTAGGTGGTTGGTTTGACCCTTGTTCCTGTAACTCGAATCCTAACCCGGTATATCCCATTTTAATTTTACACCATTGTGAACCTTACGCCTTTTTTACTCTCTGATCTAGGTTCTCGGTATTAAAAAATCTTCGTAAACTAAATCACACGTGTATGTGTTGATATTTAAGAGATATACAGTAAAGAAAATCAAGGGCAATGGTGATATATATGCGTATTAGACACCAAAAAAAACACCCAACAAATGGCCACAATTTAAGGAATGTGTTTAGTGACGGCATCCGATTCCTAATTGATAGAGAAAGGTCTGGTGGCAAGAAAATCTGCTTCTAGGAGGTTGTCAAGTATTTTCGCTTGACGATTCAATTCTTGGGTGGTTGGTTTGGCCCTTGTTCCTGTAACTCGAATCCTAGCCCGGTATATCCCATTATAATTTTACACCATTGTGAACCTTACGCCTTTTTTACTCTCTGATTGAGTTTCTCGGCATTAAAAATCTTCCTAAATAAAATCACAAGTGTATATGTTGATATTTAAGAGATATACAGTCAAGAAAAATCAAGGGCAATGGTGATATATATACGGATTACACACCAAGAAAAAAAACACTCAACAAATGGCTAGAATTTAAGGAATGTGTTTAGTGACGGCATCAGATTCCTAATTGATAGAGAAAGGTCTGGTGGCAAGAAAAGCTGCTTCTAGGAGGTTGTCAAGTGTTTTCGCTTGACGATTCCATTCTTGGGTGGTTGGTTTGGCCCTTGTTCCTGTAACTCGAATCCTAGCCCGGTATATCCCATTATAATTTTACACCATTGTGAACCTTACGCCTTTTTTACTCTCTGATTGAGTTTCTCGGCATTAAAAATCTTCCTAAATAAAATCACAAGTGTATATGTTGATATTTAAGATATACAGTCAAGAAAAATCAAGGGCAATGGTGATATATATACGGATTAGACACCAAGAAAAAAAACACTCAACAAATGGCTACAATTTAAGGAATGTGTTTAGTGACGGCATCAGATTCCTAATTGATGGAGAAAGGTCTGGTGGCAAGAAAAGCTGCTACTAGGAGGTTGTCAAGTGTTTTCGCTCGGCGATTCCATTCTTGGGTGGTTTGTTTGGCCCTTGTTCCTGTAACTCGAATCCTAGCCCGGTATATCCCATTATAATTTTACACCATTGTGAACCTTACGCCTTTTTTACTCTCTGATTGAGTTTCTCGGCATTAAAAATCTTCCTAAATAAAATCACAAGTGTATATGTTGATATTTAAGATATACAGTCAAGAAAAATCAAGGGCAATGGTGATATATATACGGATTAGACACCAAGAAAAAAACACTCAACAAATGGCTACAATTTAAGGAATGTGTTTAGTGACGGCATCAGATTCCTAATTGATGGAGAAAGGTCTAGTGGCAAGAAAAGCTGCTTCTAGGAGGTTGTCAAGTGTTTTCGCTCGGCGATTCCATTCTTGGGTGGTTTGTTTGGCCCTTGTTCCTGTAACTCGAATCCTAGCCCGGTATATCCCATTTTAATTTTACACCATTGTGAACCTTACGCCTTTTTTACTCTCTGATCGAGGTTCTCGACATTAAAATATCTTCATAAATTAAATCACACGTGTATATGTTGATATTTAAGAGATATACAGTCAAGAAAATCAAGGGCAATGGTGATATATATGCGGATTAGACACAAAAAAAAAACACTCAACAAAAGGCTACAATTTAAGGAATGTGTTTAGTGACGGCATCAGATTCCTAATTGATGGAGAAAGTTCAGGTGGCAAGAAAAGCTGCTTCTAGGAGGTTGTCAAGTGTTTTCGCTCGACGATTCCATTCTTGGGTGGTTGGTTTGGCCCTTGTTCCTGTAACTCGAATCCTAGCCCGGTATATCCCATTTTAATTTTACACCATTGTGAACCTTACGCCTTTTTTACTCTCTGATCGAGGTTCTCGGTATTAAAAAATCTTCGTAAACTAAATCACACGTGTATATGTTGATATTTAAGAGATATACAGTCAAGAAAATCAAGGGCAATGGTGATATATATGCGTATTAGACACCAAAAAAAACACCCAATAAATGGCTACAATTTAAGGAATGTGTTTAGTGATGGCATCCGATTCCTAATTGATAGAGAAAGGTCTGGTGGCAAGAAAAGCTGCTTCTAGGAGGTTGTCAAGTGTTTTCGCTTGACGATTCCATTCTTGGGTGGTTGGTTTGGCCCTTGTTCCTGTAACTCGAATCCTAGCCCGGTATATCCCATTATAAATTTACACCATTGTGAACCTTACACCTTTTTTACTCTCTGATTGAGTTTCTCGGCATTAAAAATCTTCCTAAATAAAATCACAAGTGTATATGTTGATATTTAAGATATAGAGTCAAGAAAAATCAAGGGCAATGGTGATATATATACGGATTAGACACCAAGAAAAAAAACACTCAACAAATGGCTACAATTTAAGGAATGTGTTTAGTGACGGCATCAGATTCCTAATTGATGGAGAAATGTCTAGTGGCAAGAAAAGCTGCTTCTAGGAGGTTGTCAAGTGTTTTCGCTCGGCGATTCCATTCTTGGGTGGTTTGTTTGGCCCTTGTTCCTGTAACTCGAATCCTAGCCCGGTATATCCCATTTTAATTTTACACCATTGTGAACCTTACGCCTTTTTTACTCTCTGATCGAGGTTCTCGGCATTAAAATATCTTCATAAATTAAATCACACGTGTATATGTTGATATTTAAGAGATATACAGTCAAGAAAATCAAGGGCAATGGTGATATATATGCGGATTAGACACAAAAAAAAAACACTCAACAAAAGGCTACAATTTAAGGAATGTGTTTAGTGACGGCATCAGATTCCTAATTGATGGAGAAAGTTCAGGTGGCAAGAAGAGCTGCTTCTAGGAGGTTGTCAAGTGTTTTCGCTCGACGATTCCATTCTTGGGTGGTTGGTTTGGCCCTTGTTCCTGTAACTCGAATCCTAGCCCGGTATATCACATTTTAATTTTACACCATTGTGAACCTTACGCCTTTTTTACTCTCTGACCGAGGTTCTCGGTATTAAAAAATCTTCGTAAACTAAATCACACGTGTATATGTTGATATTTAAGAGATATACAGTCAAGAAAATCAAGGGCAATGGTGATATATATGCGTATTAGACACCAAAAAAAAAACACCCAATAAATGGCTACAATTTAAGGAATGGGTTTAGTGACGGCATCCGATTCCTAATTGATAGAGAAAGGTCTGGTGGCAAGAAAAGCTGCTTCTAGGAGGTTGTCAAGTGTTTTCGCTTGACGATTCCATTCTTGGGTGGTTGGTTTGGCCCTTGTTCCTGTAACTCGAATCCTAGCCCGGTATATCCCATTATAATTTTACACCATTGTGAACCTTACGCCTTTTTTACTCTCTGATTGAGTTTCTCGGCATTAAAAATCTTCCTAAATAAAATCACAAGTGTATATGTTGATATTTAAGATATACAGTCAAGAAAAATCAAGGGCAATGGTGATATATATACGGATTAGACACCAAGAAAAAAAACACTCAACAAATGGCTACAATTTAAGGAATGTGTTTAGTGACGGCATCAGATTCCTAATTGATGGAGAAAGGTCTGGTGGCAAGAAAAGCTGCTTCTAGGAGGTTGTCAAGTGTTTTCGCTCGGCGATTCCATTCTTGGGTGGTTTGTTTGGCCCTTGTTCCTGTAACTCGAATCCTAGCCCGGTATATCCCATTTTAATTTTACACCATTGTGAACCTTACGCCTTTTTTACTCTCTGATCGAGGTTCTCGGCATTAAAATATCTTCATAAATTAAATCACACGTGTATATGTTGATATCTAAGAGATATACAGTCAAGAAAATCAAGGGCAATGGTGATATATATGCGGATTAGACACAAAAAAAAAAACACTCAACAAAAGGCTACAATTTAAGGAATGTGTTTAGTGACGGCATCAGATTCCTAATTGATGGAGAAAGTTCAGGTGGCAAGAAAAGCTGCTTCTAGGAGGTTGTCAAGTGTTTTCGCTCGACGATTCCATTCTTGGGTGGTTGGTTTGGCCCTTGTTCCTGTAACTCGAATCCTAGCCCGGTATATCCCATTTTAATTTTACACCATTGTGAACCTTACGCCTTTTTTACTCTCTGATCGAGGTTCTCGGTATTAAAAAATCTTCGTAAACTAAATCACACGTGTATATGTTGATATTTAAGAGATATACAGTCAAGAAAATCAAGGGCAATGGTGATATATATGCGTATTAGACACCAAAAAAAAAACACCCAATAAATGGCTACAATTTAAGGAATGTGTTTAGTGACGGCATCCGATTCCTAATTGATAGAGAAAGGTCTGGTGGCAAGAAAAGCTGCTTCTAGGAGGTTGTCAAGTGTTTTCGCTTGACGATTCCATTCTTGGGTGGTTGGTTTGGCCCTTGTTCCTGTAACTCGAATCCTAGCCCGGTATATCCCATTATAAATTTACACCATTGTGAACCTTACACCTTTTTTACTCTCTGATTGAGTTTCTCGGCATTAAAAATCTTCCTAAATAAAATCACAAGTGTATATGTTGATATTTAAGCGATATACAGTCAAGAAAAATCAAGGGCAATGGTGATATATATACGGATTAGACACCAAGAAAAAAAAACACTCAACAAATGGCTACAATTTAAGGAATGTGTTTAGTGACGGCATCAGATTTCTAATTGATGGAGAAAGGTCTGGTGGCAAGAAAAGCTGCTTCTAGGAGGTTGTCAAGTGTTTTCGCTCGGCGATTCCATTCTTGGATGGTTTGTTTGGCCCTTGTTCCTGTAACTCGAATCCTAGCCCGGTATATCCCATTTTAATTTTACACCATTGTGAACCTAACGCCTTTTTTACTCTCTGATCGAGGTTCTCGGCATTAAAATATCTTCGTAAATTAAATCACACGTGTATATGTTGATATTTAAGAGATATACAGTCAAGAAAATCAAGGGCAATGGTGATATATATGCGGATTAGACACAAAAAAAACACTCAACAAATGGCTACAATTTAAGGAATGTGTTTAGTGACCGCATCAGATTCCTAATTGATGTAGAAAGTTCTGGTGGCAAGAAAAGCTGCTTCTAGGAGGTTGTCAAGTGTTTTCGCTCGACGATTCCATTCTTGGGTGGTTGGCTTGGCCCTTGTTCCTGTAACTCGAATCCTAGCCCGGTATATCCCATTTTAATTATACACCATTGTGAACCTTATGCCTTTTTTACTCTCTGATTGAGGTTCTCGACATTGAAAAATCTTCCTAAACTAAATCACACGTGTATATGTTGATATTTAAGTGATATACAGTCAAGAAAATCAAGGATAATGGTGATATATATGCGGATTAGACACCAAAAAAAAAACACTCAACAAATGGATATAATTTAAGGAATGTGTTGATTGACGGCATCGGATTCCTAATTGATGGAGAAAGGTCTGGTTGCAAGAAAAGCTGCTTCTTGGAGGTTGTCAAGTGTTTTCGCTCGGCGATTCCATTCTTGGGTGGTTTGTTTGGCCCTTGTTCCTGTAACTCGAATCCTAGCCCGGTATATCCCATTTTAATTTTACACCATTGTGAACCTTACGCCTTTTTTACTCTCTGATCGAGGTTCTCGGCATTAAAATATCTTCATAAATTAAATCACACGTGTATATGTTGATATTTAAGAGATATACAGTCAAGAAAATCAAGGGCAATGGTGATATATATGCGGATTAGACACAAAAAAAAAACACTAAACAAAAGGCTACAATTTAAGGAATGTGTTTAGTGACGGCATCAGATTCCTAATTGATGGAGAAAGTTCAGGTGGCAAGAAAAGCTGCTTCTAGGAGGTTGTCAAGTGTTTTCGCTCGACGATTCCATTCTTGGGTGGTTGGTTTGGCCCTTGTTCCTGTAACTCGAATCCTAGCCCCGGTATATCCCATTTTAATTTTACACCATTGTGAACCTTACGCCTTTTTTACTCTCTGATCGAGGTTCTCGGTATTAAAAAATCTTCGTAAACTAAATCACACGTGTATATGTTGATATTTAAGAGATATACAGTCAAGAAAATCAAGGGCAATGGTGATATATATGCGTATTAGACACCAAAAAAAACACCCAATAAATGGCTACAATTTAAGGAATGTGTTTAGTGACGGCATCCGATTCCTAATTGATAGAGAAAGGTCTGGTGGCAAGAAAAGCTGCTTCTAGGAGGTTGTCAAGTGTTTTCGCTTGACGATTCCATTCTTGGGTGGTTGGTTTGGCCCTTGTTCCTGTAACTCGAATCCTAGCCCGGTATATCCCTTTATAAATTTACACCATTGTGAACCTTACACCTTTTTTACTCTCTGATTGAGTTTCTCGGCATTAAAAATCTTCCTAAATAAAATCACAAGTGTATATGTTGATATTTAAGCGATATACAGTCAAGAAAAATCAAGGGCAATGGTGATATATATACGGATTAGACACCAAGAAAAAAAACACTCAACAAATGGCTACAATTTAAGGAATGTGTTTAGTGACGGCATCAGATTTCTAATTGATGGAGAAAGGTCTGGTGGCAAGAAAAGCTGCTTCTAGGAGGTTGTCAAGTGTTTTCGCTTGGCGATTCCATTCTTGGATGGTTTGTTTGGCCCTTGTTCCTGTAACTCGAATCCTAGCCCGGTATATCCCATTTTAATTTTACACCATTGTGAACCTTACGCCTTTTTTACTCTCTGATCGAGGTTCTCGGCATTAAAATATCTTCGTAAATTAAATCACACGTGTATATGTTGATATTTAAGAGATATACAGTCAAGAAAATCAAGGGCAATGGTGATATATATGCGGATTAGACACAAAAAAAACACTCAACAAATGGCTACAATTTAAGGAATGTGTTTAGTGACGGCATCAGATTCCTAATTGATGGAGAAAGTTCTGGTGGCAAGAAAAGCTGCTTCTAGGAGGTTGTCAAGTGTTTTCGCTCGACGATTCCATTCTTGGGTGGTTGGTTTGGCCCTTGTTCCTGTAACTTGAATCCTATCCCGGTATATCCCATTTTAATTATACACCATTGTGAACCTTACGCCTTTTTTACTCTCTGATCGAGGTTCTCGGCATTGAAAAATCTTCATTAACTAAATCACACGTGTATATGTTGATATTTAAGAGATATAGAGTCAAGAAAATCAAGGGCAATGGTGATATATATGCGGATTAGACACCAAAAAAACACTCAACAAATGGATACAATTTAAGGAATGTGTTGATTGACGGCATCGGATAGCTAATTGATGGAGAAAGGTCTGGTTGCAAGAAAAGCTGCTTCTATGAGGTTGTCAAGTGTTTTCGCTCGACGATTCCATTCTTGGGTGGTTGGTTTGGCCCTTGTTCCTGTAACTCGAATCCTAGCCCGGTATATCCCATTTTAATTTTACACCATTGTGAACCTTACGCCTTTTTTACTCTCTGATCAAGGTTCTCGGCATTGAAAAATCTTCATAAACTAAATCACACGTGTATATGTTGATATTTAAGAGATATACAGTCAAGAAAATCAAGGGCAATGGTGATATATATGCGGATTAGACACCAAAAAAAACACTCAACAAATGGCTATAATTTAAGGAATGTGTTTAGTGACGGCATCAGATTCCTAATTGATGGAGAAAGGTCTGGTGGTAAGAAAACCTGCTTCTAGGAGCTTGCCTAGTGTTTTCGCTCGACGATTCCATTCTTGGGTGGTTGGTTTGGCCCTTGTTCCTGTAACTCGAATCCTAGCCCGGTATATCCCATTTTAATATTACACCATTGTGAACCTTACGCCTTTTTTACTCTCTGATCGAGGTTCTCGGCATTGAAAAATTTTCCTAAACTAAATCACAAGTGGATATGTTGATATTTAAGTGATATACAGTCAAGAAAATCAAGGGCAATGGTGATATATATGCGGATTAGACACCAAAAAAAATACTCAACAAATGGCTACAATTTAAGGAATGTGTTTATTGACGGCATCGGATTCCTAACTGATGGAGAAAGGTCTGGTTGCAAGAAAAGCTGCTTCTAGGAGGTTGTCAAGTGTTTTCGCCCGACGATTCCATTCTTGGGTGGCTGGTTTGGCCCTTGTTTTTGTAACTCGAATCCTAGCCCGGTATATCCCATTTTAATTATACACCATTGTGAACCTTACGCCTTTTTTACTCTCTGATTGAGGTTCTCGGCATTGAAAAATCTTTGTAAACTAAATCACACGTATATATGTTGATATTTAAGAGATATACAGTCAAGAAAATCAAGGGCAATGGTGATATATACGCGGATTAGACACCAAAAAAACACTCAACAAATGGCTATAATTTAAGGAATGTGTTTAGTGACGGCATCAGATTCCTAATTGATGGACAAAAGGTCTGGTGGTAAGAAAAGCTGCTTATAGGAGCTTGTCAAGTGTTTTCGCTCGACGATTCCATTCTTGGGTGGTTGGTTTGGCCCTTGTTCCTGTAACTCGAATCCTAGCCCGGTATATCCCATTTTAATATTACACCATTGCGAACCTTACGCCTTTTTTACTCTCTGATCGAGGTTCTCGGCATTGAAAAATTTTCCTAAACTAAATCACACGTGGGTGGTTCATTTGGCCCTTGTTCCTGTAACTCGAATCCTAGCCCGGTATATCCCATTTTAATATTACACCATTGTGAACCTTACGCCTTTTTTACTCTCTGATCGAGGTTCTCGGCATTGAAAAATTTTCCTAAACTAAATCACACGTGGATATGTTGATATTTAAGTGATATACAGTCAAGAAAATCAAGGGCAATGGTGATATATATGCGGATTAGACACCAAAAAAAACACTCAACAAATGGCTACAATTTAAGGAATGTGTTTATTGACGGCATCGGATTCCTAACTGATGGAGAAAGGTCTGGTTGCAAGAAAAGCTGCTTCTAGGAGGTTGTCAAGTGTTTTCGCCCGACGATTCCATTCTTGGGTGGCTGGTTTGGCCCTTGTTCCTATAACTCGAATCCTAGCCCGGTATATCCCATTTTAATATTACACCGTTGTGAACCTTACGCCTTTTTTACTCTCTGATCGAGGTTCTCGGCATTGAAAAATCTTGGTAAACTAAATCACACGTGTATATGTTGATATTTAAGAGATATACAGTCAAGAAAATCAAGGGCAATGGTGATATATATGCGGATTAGACACCAAAAAAAACACTCAACAAATGGCTATAATTTAAGGAATGTGTTTAGTGACGGCATCAGATTCCTAATTGATGGAGAAAGGTCTGGTGGTAAGAAAAGCTGCTTCTAGGAGCTTGTCAAGTGTTTTCGCTCGACGATTCCATTCTTGGGTGGTTGGTTTGGCCCTTGTTCCTGTAACTCGAATCCTAGCCCGGTATATCCCATTTTAATATTACACCATTGTGAACCTTACGCCTTTTTTACTCTCTGATCGAGGTTCTCGGCATTGAAAAATTTTCCTAAACTAAATCACACGTGGATATGTTGATATTTAAGTGATATACAGTCAAGAAAATTAAGGGCAATGGTGATATATATGCGGATTAGACACCAAAAAAAACACTCAACAAATGGCTACAATTTAAGGAATGTGCTTATTGACGGCATCGGATTCCTAACTGATGGAGAAAGGTCTGGTTGCAAGAAAAGCTGCTTCTAGGAGGTTGTCAAGTGTTTTCGCCCGACGATTCCATTCTTGGGTGGCTGGTTTGGCCCTTGTTTTTGTAACTCGAATCCTAGCCCGGTATATCCCATTTTAATTATACACCATTGTGAACCTTACGCCTTTTTTACTCTCTGATTGAGGTTCTCGGCATTGAAAAATCTTCGTAAACTAAATCACACGTATATATGTTGATATTTAAGAGATATACAGTCAAGAAAATCAAGGGCAATGGTGATATATACGCGGATTAGACACAAAAAAAAAACACTCAACAAATGGCTACAATTTAAGGAATGTGTTTAGTGACGGCATCATATTCCTAATTGATGGAGAAATGCCTGGTGGTAAGAAAAGCTGCTTCTAGGAGGTTGTCAAGTGTTTTCGCTCGACGATTCAATTCTTGGATGGTTGGTTTGGCCCTTGTTCCTGTAACTCCAATCCTAGCCCGATATATCCCATTTTAATATTACACTATTGTGAACCTTATGCCTTTTTTACTCTCTGATCGAGGTTCTCGGCATTAAAAAATCTTTGTAAACTAAATCACACGTGTATATGTTGATATTTAAGAGATATACAGTCAAGAAAATCAAGGGCAATGGTGATATATATGCGGATTAGACACCGAAAAAAACACTCAACAAATGGCTACAATTTAAGGAATGTGTTTATTGACGGCATCGGATTCCTAACTGATGGAGAAAGGTCTGGTTGCAAGAAAACTGCTTCTAGGAGGTTGTCAAGTGTTTTCGCCCGACGATTCCATTCTTGGGTGGCTGGTTTGGCCCTTGTTTTTGTAACTCGAATCCTAGCCCGGTATATCCCATTTTAATTATACACCATTGTGAACCTTACGCCTTTTTTACTCTCTGATTGAGGTTCTCGGCATTGAAAAATCTTCGTAAACTAAATCACACGTATATATGTTGATATTTAAGAGATATACAGTCAAGAAAATCAAGGGCAATGGTGATATATACGCGGATTAGACACAAAAAAAACACTCAACAAAAGGCTACAATTTAAGGAATGTGTTTAGTGACGGCATCATATTCCTAATTGATGGAGAAATGCCTGGTGGTAAGAAAAGCTGCTTCTAGGAGCTTGTCAAGTGTTTTCGCTCGACGATTCCATTCTTGGGTGGTTGGTTTGGCCCTTGTTCCTGTAACTCGAATCCTAGCCCGGTATATCCCATTTTAATTATACACCATTGTGAACCTTACGCCTTTTTTACTCTCTGATTGAGGTTCTCGGCATTGAAAAATCTTCCTAAACTAAATCACACGTGTATATGTTTATATTTAAGTGATATACAATCAAGAAAATCAAGGGCAATGGTGATATATATGCGGATTAGACACCAAAAAAAAACACTCAACAAATGGCTACAATTTAAGGAATGTGTTTAGTGACGGCATCAGATTCCTAATTGATGGAGAAAGGTCTGGTGGTAAGAAAAGCTGGTTCTAGGAGCTTGTCAAGTGTTTTCGCTCGACGATTCTATTCTTGGGTGGTTGGTTTGGCCCTTGTTCCTGTAACTCGAATCCTACCCCGGTATATCTCATTTTAATTTTACACCATTGTGAACCTTACGCCTTTTTTACTCTCTGATAGAGGTTCTCGGCATTGAAAAATCTTCGTAAACTAAATCACGCGTGTATATGTTGATATTTAAGAGATATAAAGTCAAGAAAATCAAGGGTAATGGTGATATATACGCGGATTAGACACAAAAAAAAAAACACTCAACAAATGGCTACAATTTAGGAATGTGTTTAGTGACGGCATCAGATTCCTAGTTGATGGAGAAAGTTCTGGTGGCAAGAAAAGTTGCTTCTAGGAGGTTGTCAAGAGTTTTCGCTCGACGATTCCATTCTTGGGTGGTTGGTTTGGCTTTTGTTCCTGTAACTCGAATCCTAGCCCGGTATATCCATTTTAATTCTACACCGTTGTGAGCCTTACGCCTTTTTTACTCTCTGATTGAGGTTCTCAGCATTGAAAAATCTTTGTAAACTAAATCACACGTGTATATGATGATATTTAAGAGATATACAGTCAAGAAAAATAAGGGCAATGGTGATATATACGTGGATTTGACACAAAAAAAAAACACTCAACAAATGGCTACAATTTAAGATATGTGTTTAGTGACGGCATCAGATTCCTAATTGATGGAGAAATGTCTGGTGGCAAGAAAAGCTGCTTCTAGGAGGTTGTCAAGTCTTTTCGCTCGGCGATTCCATTATTGGGTGGTTGGTTTGGCCCTTGTTCCTGTAACTCGAATCCTCGCCCGGTATATCCCATTTTAATATTACACCATTGTGAACCTTACACATTTTTTACTCTCTGATCGAGGTTCTCGGCATTAAAAAATCTTCGTAAACTAAATCACACGTGTATATGTTGATATTTAAGAGATATACATTCAAGAAAATCAATGGCAATGGTGATATATATGCGGATTAGACCCCAAAAAAAACACTCAACAAATGGCTACAATTTAAGGAATGTGTTTAGTGACGGCATCAGATTCCTAATTGATGGAGAAAGGTCTGGTGGTAAGAAAAGCTTCTTCTAGGAGCTTGTCAAGTGTTTTCGCTCGGCGATTCCATTCTTGGGTGGTTAGTTTGGCCCTGGTTCCAGTAACTCGAATCCTAGCCCAGTATATCCCATTTTAATTTTACACCATTGTGAACCTTACGCCTTTTTTACTCTCTGATTGAGGTTCTCGGCATTGAAAAATCTTCCTAAACTAAATCACACGTGTATATGTTGATATTTAAGAGATATACATTCAAGAAAATCAAGGGCAATGGTGATATATATGCGGATTAGAAACCAAAAAAAACACTCAACAAATGGCTACAATTTAAGGAATGTGTTTAGTGACGGCATCAGATTCCTAATTGATGGAGAAAGGTCTGGTGGCAAGAAAAGCTGCTTCTAGGAGGTTGTCAAGTGTTTTCGCTCGACGATTCCATTCTTGGGTGGCTGGTTTGGCCCTTGTTCCTGTAACTCGAATCCTAGCCCTGTATATCCATTTTAATTCTACACCATTGTGATCCTTACGCCTTTTTTACTCTCTGATTGAGGTTCTCGGCATTGAAAAATCTTTGTAAACTAAATCACACGTGTATATGTTGATATTTAAGAGATATACAGTCAAGAAAATTAAGGGCAATGGTGATATATACGCGGATTAGACACAAAAAAAAAACACTCAACAAATGGCTACAATTTAAGGAACGTGTTTAGTGACGGCATCAGATTCCTAATTGATGGAGAAATGTCTAGTGGCAAGAAAAGCTGCTTCTAGGAGGTTGTCAAGTGTTTTCGCTCGGCGATTCCATTCTTGGGTGGTTGATTTGGCCCTTGTTCCTGTAACTCGAATCCTAGCCCGGTATATCCCATTTTAATATTACACCATTGTGAACCTTACGCGTTTTTTACACTCTGATCGAGGTTCTCGGCATTAAAAAATCTTCGTAAACTAAATCACACGTGTATATGTTGATATTTAAGAGATATACATTCAAGAAAATCAAGGGCAATGGTGATATATATGCGGATTAGACACAAAAAAAAAACACTCAACAAATGGCTACAATTTAAGGAATGTGTTTAGTGAGGTCATTAGATTCCTAATTGATGGAGAAAGGTCTGCTGGTAAGAAAAGCTGCTTCTAGGAGCTTGTCAAGTGTTTTTGCTCGACGATTCCATTCTTGGGTGGTTGGTTTGGCCCTGGTTCCAGTAAATCGAATCCTAGCCCGGTATATCACATTTTAATTTTACACCATTGTGAACCTTACGCCATTTTTACTCTCTCTATGAGGTTCTCGGCATTGAAAAATCTTCGTAAACTAAATCACATGTGTATATGTTGATATTTAAGAGATATACAGTCAAGAAAATCAAGGGCAATTGTGATATATACGCGGATTAGACACAAAAAAAACACTCAACAAATGGCTACAATTTAAGGAATGTGTTTAGTGACGGCATCAGATTCCTAATTGATGGAGAAAGGTCTGGTGGAAAGAAAAGCTGCTTCTAGGAGGTTGTCAAGTGTTTTCGCTCCACGATTCCATTGTTGAGTGGTTGGTTTGGCCCTTGTTCCTGTAACTCGAATCCTAGCCCGGTATATCCCATTTTAATATTACACCATTGTGAACCTTACACCTTTTTTACTCTCTGATCGAGGTTCTCGGCATTAAAAAATCTTCGTAAACTAAATCACACGTGTATATGTTGATATTTAAGAGATATACAATCTAGAAAATCAAGGGCAATAGTGATATATATGCGGATTAGACACCAAAAAAAACACTCGACAAATGGCTACAATTTAAGGAATGTGTTTAGTGACGGCATCAGATTCCTAATTGATGGAGAAAGTCTGGTGGCAAGAAAAGCTTCTTCTAGGAGGTTGTCAAGTGTTTTCGCTCGAAGATTCCATTCTTGGGTGGCTGGTTTGGCCCTTGTTCCTGTAACTCGAATCCTAGCCCGGTATATCCATTTTAATTCTACACCATTGTGATCCTTACGCCTTTTTTACTCTCTGATTGAGGTTCTCGGAATTGAAAAATCTTTGTAAACTAAATCACACGTGTATATGATGATATGTAAGAGATATACAGTCAAGAAAATTAAGGGCAATGGTGATATATACGCGGATTAGACACAAAAAAAAACACTCAACAAATGGCTACAATTTAAGGAATGTGTTTAGTGACGGCATCAGATTCCTAATTGATGGAGAAATGTTTAGTGGCAAGAAAAGCTGCTTCTAGGAGGTTGTCAAGTGTTTTCGCTCGGCGATTCCATTCTTGGGTGGTTGAGTTGGCCCTTGTTCCTGTAACTCGAATCCTAGCCCGGTATATCCCATTTTAATATTACACCATTGTGAACCTTACGCGTTTTTTACTCTCTGATCGAGGTTCTCGGCATTAAAAAATCTTCGTAAACTAAATCACACGTGTATATGTTGATATTGAAGAGATATACATTCAAGAAAATCAAGGGCAATGGTGATATATATGCGGATTAGACACCAAAAAAAACACTCAACAAATGGCTACAATTTAAGGAATGTGTTTAGTGACGTCATCAGATTCCTAATTGATGGAGAAAGGTCTGGTGGTAAGAAAAGCTGTTTCTAGGAGCTTGTCAAGTGTTTTTGCTCGACGATTCCATTCTTGGGTGGTTGGTTTGGCCCTGGTTCCAGTAAATCGAATCCTAGCCCGATATATCTCATTTTAATTTTACACCATTGTGAACCTTACCCCATTTTTACTCTCTGAATGAGGTTCTCGGCATTGGAAAATCTTCGTAAACTAAATCACACGTGTATATGTTGATATTTAAGAGATATACAGTCAAGAAAATCAAGGGCAATTGTGATATATATGCGGATTAGACACAAAAAAAAAACACTCAAGAAATGGCTACAATTTAAGGAATGTGTTTAGTGACGGCATCAGATTCCTAATTGATGGAGAAAGGTCTGGTGGAAAGAAAAGCTGCTTCTAGGAGGTTGTCAAGTGTTTTCGCTCGACGATTCCATTGTTGAGTGGTTGGTTTGGCCCTTGTTCCTGTAACTCGAATCCTAGCCCGGTATATCCCATTTTAATATTACACCATTGTGAACCTTACACCTTTTTTACTCTCTGATCGAGGTTCTCGGCATTAAAAAATCTTCGTAAACTAAATCACACGTGTATATGTTGATATTTAAGAGATATACAGTCTAGAAAATCAAGGGCAATGGTGATATATATGCGGATTAGACACCAAAAAAAACACTCGACAAATGGCTACAATTTAAGGAATGTGTTTAGTGACGGCATCAGATTCCTAATCATGGAGAAAGGTCTGGTGGTAAGAAAAGTTGCTTCTAGGAGCTGGTCAAGTGTTTTTGCTCGACGATTCCACTCTTGGGTGGTTGGTTTGGCCCTTGTTCCTGTAACTCGAATCCTAACCCGGTATATCCCATTTTATTATTACACCATTGTGAACCTTACACCTTTTTTACTCTCTAATCGAGGTTCTCGGCATTAAAAAATCTCCGTAAACTAAATCACACGTGTATATGTTGATATTTAAGAGATATACAGTCAAGAAAATCAAGGGCACTGGTGATATATACGCGGATTACACACAAAAAAAACACTCAACAAATGGCTACAATTTTAGGAATGTGTTTAGTGACGGCATCAGATTCCTAATTGATGGAGAAAGTTCTGGTGGCAAGAAAAGCTGCTTCTAGGAGGTTGTCAAGTGTTTTCGCTCGACGATTCCATTCTTGGGTGGTTGGTTTGGCCCTTGTTCCTGTAACTCGAATCCAAACCCGGTATATCCCATTTTAATTTTACACCATTGTGAGCCTTACACCTTTTTTACTCTCTGATTGAGGTTCTCGGCATTGAAAAATCTTCGTAAACTAAATCACACGTGTATATGTTGATATTTAAGAGATATACAGTCAAGAAAATCAAGGGAAATGGTGATATATACGCGGATTAGACAAAAAAAAAACACTCAACAAATGGCTACAATTTAAGGAATGTGCTTAGTGACGACATTAGATTCCTAATTGATGGAGAAATGTCTGGTGGCAAGAAAAGCTGCTTCTAGGAGGTTGTCAAGTGTTTTCGCTCGACGATTCCATTCTTGGATGGTTGGTTTGTCCCTTGTTCCTGTAACTCGAATCCTAGCCCGGTATATCCCATTTTAATATTACACCATTGTGAACCTTACACCTTTTTTACTCTCTGATCGAGGTTCTTGGCATTAAAAAATCTTCGTAAACTAAATCACACGTGTATATGTTGATATTTAAGAGATATACAGTCAAGAAAATCAAGGGCAATGGTGATATATATGCGGATTAGACACCAAAAAAAAACACTCAACAAATGGCTACAATTTAAGGAATGTGTTTAGTGACGGCATTAGATTCCTAATCAAGGAGAAAGGTCTGGTGGTAAGAAAAGTTGCTTCTAGGAGCTTGTCAAGTGTTTTTGCTCGACGATTCCACTCTTGGGTGGTTGGTTTGGCCCTTGTTCCTATAACTCCAATCCTAGCCCGGTATATCCCATTTTAATATTACACCATTGTGAACCTTCCGCCTTTTTTACTCTCTGATCGAGGTTCTCGGCATTAAAAAATCTTCGTAAACTAAATCACACGTGTATATGTTGATATTTAAGAGATATACAGTCAAGAAAATCAAGGGCAATGGTGATATATATGCGGATTAGACACCAAAAAAAAACACTCAACAAATGGCTATAATTTAAGGATTGTGTTTAGTGACGGTATCAGATTCCTAATTGATGGAGAAAGGTCTGGTGGTAAGAAAAGCTGCTTCTAGGAGCTTGTCAAGTGTTTTCGCTCGACGCTTCCATTCTTGGGTGGTTGGTTTGGCCCTTGTTCCTGTAACTCGAATCCTAGCCAGGTATATCCCATTTTTATTAGACACCATTGTGAACCTTACGCCTTTTTGACTCTCTGATTGAGGTTCTCGGCATTGAAAAATCTTCCTAAACTAAATCACACGTGTATATGTTGATATTTAAGTGATATACAGTCAAGAAAATCAAGGGCAATGGTGATATATATGCGGATTAGACACAAAAAAAAACATTCAACAAATGGCTACAATTTAAGGAATGTGTTTATTGACGGCATCAGATTCCTAATTGAAGGAGAAAGGTCTGGTTGCAAGAAAAGCTGCTTCTAGGAGGTTGTCAAGTGTTTTTGCTCGACGATTCCATTCTTGGGTGGCTGGTTTGGCCCTTGTTCCTGTAACTCGAATCCTAGCCCGGTATATCCCATTTTAATTTTACACCATTGTGAACCTTACGCCTTTTTTACTCTCTGATCGAGGTTCTCGGCATTGAAAAATCTTCGTAAACTAAATCACACGTGTATATGTTGATATTTAAGAGATATACAGTCAAGAAAATCAAGGGCAATGGTGATATATATGCGGATTAGACACCAAAAAAAACACTCAACAAATGGCTACAATTTAAGGAATGTGTTTAGTGACGGCATCAGATTCCTAATTGATGGAGAAAGGTCTGGTGGTAAGAAAAGCTGCTTCTAGGAGCTTGTCAAGTGTTTTCGCTCGACGATTCCATTCTTGGGTGGTTGGTTTGGCCCTTGTTCCTGTAACTCGAATCCTAGCCCGGTATATCCCATTTTAATTTTACACCATTGTGAACCTTACGCCTTTTTTACTCTCTGATTGAGGTTCTCGGCATTGAAAAATCTTCGTAAACTAAATCACACGTGTATATGTTGATATTTAAGAGATACACAGTCAAGAAAATCAAGGGTAATGGTGATATATACGCGGATTAGACACAAAAAAAAACACTCAACAAATGCCTACAATTTAAGGAATGTGTTTAGTGAC
This sequence comes from Helianthus tuberosus, assembly GCA_030545235.1. Classification (NCBI taxonomy): domain Eukaryota; kingdom Viridiplantae; phylum Streptophyta; class Magnoliopsida; order Asterales; family Asteraceae; genus Helianthus; species Helianthus tuberosus. The sequence goes on along the minus strand of CM060415.1, from coordinate 30,334,264 downwards.
TGCATCAGATTCCTAGTTGATGGAGAAAGTTCTGGTGGCAAGAAAAGCTGCTTCTAGGAAGTTGTCAAGTGTTTTCGCTCGACGATTCCATTCTTGGGAGGTTGGTTTGGCCCTTGTTCCTGTAACTCGAATCCTAGCCCGGTATATCGCATTTTAATTTTACACCATTGTGAACCTTACGCCTTTTTTACTCTCTGATTGACGTTCTCGGCATTGAAAAATCTTTGTAAACTAAATCACACGTGTATATGATGATATTTAAGAGATATACAGTCAAGAAAATTAAGGCCAATGGTGATATATACGCGGATTAGACACAAAAAAAAAACACTCAACAAATGGCTACAATTTAAGGAATTTGTTTAGTGACGGCATCAGATCCCTAATTGATGGAGAAATGTCTGGTGGCAAGAAAAGCTGCTTCTAGGAGGTTGTCAAGTGTTTTCGCTCGGCGATTCCGTTCTTGGGTGGTTGGTTTGGCCCTTGTTCCTGTAACTCGAATGCTAGCCCTGTATATCCCATTTTAATATTACACCATTGTGAACCTTACGCGTTTTTTACTCTCCGATCGAGGTACTCGGCATTAAAAAATCTTCGTAAACTAAATCACACGTGTATATGTTGATATTTAAGAGATATACATTCAAGAAAATCAAGGGAAATGGTGACATATATGTGGATTAGACACAAAAAAAACACTCAACAAATGGCTACAATTTAAGGAATGTGTTTAGTGGCGGCATCAGATTCCTAATTGATGGAGAAAGGTCTGGTGGTAAGAAAAGCTGCTTCTAGGAGCTTGTCAAGTGTTTTCGCTCGACGATTCCATTGTTGGGTGGTTGGTTTGGCCCTGGTTCCAGTAACTCGAATCCTAGCCCGGTATATCCCATTTTAATTTTACACCATTGTGAACCTTACGCCTTTTTTACTCTCTGATTGAGGTTCTCGGCATTGAAAAATCTTCCTAAACTAAATCACACGTGTATATGTTGATATTTAAGAGATATACATTCAAGAAAATCAAGGGCAATGGTGATATATATGAGGATTAGACACCAAAAAAAACACTCAACAAATGGCTACAATTTAAGGAATGTGTTTAGTGACGGCATCAGATTCCTAATTGATGGAGAAAGGTCTGGTGGCAAGAAAAGCTGCTTCTAGGAGGTTGTCAAGTCTTTTCGCTCGACGATTCCATTCTTGGGTGGCTGTTTTGGCCCTTGTTACTGTAACTCGAATCCTAGCCCGGTATATTCATTTTAATTCTACACCATTGTGAACCTTACGCCTTTTTTACTCTCTGATTGAGGTTCTCGGCGTTGTAAAATCTTTGTAAACTAAGTCACACGTGTATATGATGATATTTAAGAGATATACAGTCAAGAAAATTAAGGGCAATGGTGATATATACGCGGATTAGACACAAAAACAAAACACTCAACAAATGGCTACAATTTAAGGAATGTGTTTAGTGACGGCATCAGATTCCTAATTGATGGAGAAATGTCTGGTGGCAAGAAAAGCTGCTTCTAGGAGGTTGTCAAGTGTTTTCGCTCGGCGATTCCGTTCTTGGGTGGTTGGTTTGGCCCTTGTTCCTGTAACTCGAATCCTAGCCCGGTATATCCCATTTTAATATTACACCATTGTGAACCTTACGCGTTTTTTACTCTCTGATCGAGGTTCTCGGCATTAAAAAGTCTTCGTAAACTAAATCACACGTGTATATGTTGATATTTAAGAGATATACATTCAAGAAAATCAAGGGCAATGGTGATATATATGCGGATTAGACACCAAAAAAAACACTCAACAAATGGCTACAATTTAAGGAATGTGTTTAGTGACGGCATCAGATTCCTAATTGATGGAGAAAGGTCTGGTGGTAAGAAAAAGCTGCTTCTAGGAGCTTGTCAAGTGTTTTCGTTCGACGATTCCATTCTTGGGTGGTTGGTTTGGCCCTGGTTCCAGTAACTCGAATCCTAGCCCGGTATATCCCATTTTAATTTTACACCATTGTGAACCTTACGCCTTTTTTACTCTCTGATTGAGGTTCTCAGCATTGAAAAAACTTCCTAAACTAAATCACACGTGTGTATGTTGATATTTAAAAGATATACATTCAAGAAAATCAAGGGCAATGGTGATATATATGTAGATTAGACACCAAAAAAAACACTCAACAAATGGCTACAATTTAAGGAATGTGTTTAGTGACGGCATCAGATTCCTAATTGATGGAGAAAGGTCTGGTGGCAAGAAAAGCTGCTTCTACGAGGTTGTCAAGTGTTTTCGCTCGACGATTCTATTCTTGGGTGACTGGTTTGGCCCTTGTTCCTGTAACTCGAATCCTAGCCCGGTATATCCATTTTAATTCTACACCATTGTGAACCTTACGCCTTTTTTACTCTCTGATTGAGGTTCTCGGCATTGAAAAATCTTTGTAAACTAAATCACACGTGTATATGATGATATTTAAGAGATATACAGTCAAGAAAATTAAGGGCAATGGTGATATATAAGCGGATTAGACACAAAAAAAAACACTCAACAAATGGCTACAATTTAAAGAATGTGTTTAGTGACGGCATCAGATTCCTAATTGATGGAGAAATGTCTGGTGGCAAGAAAAGCTGCTTCTAGGAGGTTGTCAAGTGTTTTCGCTCTGCGATTCCATTCTTGGGTGGTTGGTTTGGCCCTTGTTCTTGTAACTCGAATCCTAGCCCGGTATATCCCATTTTAATATTACACCATTGTGAACCTTACGCGTTTTTTACTCTCTGATCGAGGTTCTCGGCATTAAAAAATCTTCGTAAACTAAATCACACGTGTATATGTTGATATTTAAGAGATATACATTCAAGAAAATCAAGGGCAATGGTGATATATATGCGGATTAGACACCAAAAAAAACACTCAACAAATGGCTACAATTTAAGGAATGTGTTTAGTGACGGCATCAGATTCCTAATTGATGGAGAAAGGTCTGGTGGTAAGAAAAGCTACTTTTAGGAGCTTGTCAAGTGTTTTCGCTCGATGACGTGATTGTCGTGGGTCACGCAAATTTAATCCCAAAAACAACTATATAGATAGCGGTAATAGGGTATCGAACACAGGGAGTTTGTGGAATGTGTGTTATTTAGAAGTGTATCTAAGTTAACTAAGATTAAACTAATTGCAATAAAAAGTAAATTCAAAGAGTTGGATTGTTTGTTTGCTTTTTAAAACTAACATTACTAATTAAATTGCAAATTGAAAATTGAGTTGTAAACAATTGAGAGAAAAATGACCATCTTTAGTTTCCAGTTTGTTTCAACGGTTGTAATATCATCCACTAGAAAGAATCACATAGACATGATTCATGCAAGATTACTTGTTGTGATAAAAGGGAACGAAGTACTCAGATTCCTAGAACGTGAGGTTGTTACCCGATGACCAATTGACCCTTACCCATCCTAACTTTACCCATGATATCTCGATTGCCAACGGCACCAAGAACATATGATTTCAAGGTAGGATAAAACAAGACTCAACAATTTACAAACAAATAATAAAACATCATAGTAAACAAAACATAAACAAGTTTACCATTCTAGAAATTGAGAAACAAAATACAACCGTCTTAACAACCTTCCACCAAAGATGACCAATAAGAACCTAGCCACTCATAGCTTTGACCAACATTGTAGCAAAATAAGATGAAATTGTCTTAATGCAATCAAAAACAAAGATACTAGATGGATAATAGATGATAAGATAATGTTCTTCACTCCCCCAATCTCTAAATATACTCAAGAACTCGTCCCTTAGCAGGTAGTAACCGATTCCTAATCATAAGTCCCCATAAATTCCATAAAAATGGCAATTTAATGAGGGAGTTACAAGCTGAGATTCAGTCGGAGCCGTAACCTACGGCTCCCAGCCGTAAGTTACGGCAGTCAATAAAGCCAAACACATCAACAGGAGCCGTAACCTACGGCCACCTGCCGTAGGTTACGGCTGGCAATGAATCCTACGGCATTAAGCTCCTGTTTTACGGCTACACTTTTGGACAATTGTGAGAGCCGTAACCTACGGCAGGTGGCCGTAGGTTACGACGCTGAGTGTGGTGATTCTTCTTGTTTCTTCATCAACACTTGATTTCTTCAATGCTTTGACTCCCCAACTTCTAATATCCATTCGTGCCTCCTAAAACCCATATTTTGAGCACTTTAACACCTGCATAATCAAACGTAAAGTCGTTACCAAGTTCGAGCAATTAACCGGGCTAAGTATGAAATTTTATTCTATTTAAAGCACTTAAGGGTTGTCCTACAGACCACCCGTCACATCCCCACACTTACCCGTTGCTTGTCCCAAGCAACCTATACAAAAACTATTTTTAACCACAAGCGACCAAGCTAAAATATGCCATCCTTTTAGTAACCTTCAACCATACCATAAGACACACCCCTCACCAAACTCTCGGTGACAAAAATTACTAGCATGTAATGCAAAACCACTCAATGCGTGTATGTGTGTGTGCGACAATAAGCTTGTATAAGAATCAATTTTCCTCCTAACAAATATCTAGCATGCTTATGAATCAAGGAAGACTTACGGGTTGTAACGGGGCTAGGTGCAAAGGTAGGAAAATAGTGGAACATATATATAAGAGCTAATTTGATTTGACCCGGTTTTTATTTTCACTACTAAGCAAAACAACCATCAACTATATACAAGATATCTTCAACTTCTCAACTACTATTGCAACTAAATACTTCTTTTTGCATTTTTCTCATGTTTTTCTCTCTTTTTTTTTCAACAATAAACTTCAAGAATAAATACAAGAACATCAACACTACAAACTAAATTCCTAAACCGGGTCATCTCAATCGGTAAAATTTTGTAGGAAGTAGGCTTGGGTCACAACCGAACAGTTTAAGGCTCAAACGTGGCAATCTAAAGACCAAACCCCCACCCCTCACAATACCAAGCTCATATATGTAAAGTATGAGGTCCAACCCACCAATTCCCACACTCTCACACATCTAGACGAGGCTACCTACAAGTCCCCTATCATTTTCAAAAGCATGCTAACTCTAGGATTTAACAAGTATTCACACACAAGTTCTATTAACACACAACACACACCGCCACTCAAACAATGAAATATCAATAACAATCATGTGTGGCTCAAATCCTCACCAAGAAAAGACTAGGAATGGGTGTCGGTGTGTCAAATGGCACAATATCAAGCTTTCAAATTTTTAACAATTTTCGCTTGAGTTTACAATTTTTTTTTTTAAACTCTCAAAAATTTCCCCCATCCCCACACTTGGGATACATTGTCCCAATGTATGGCTTTGAGGGAAAGATCGCTTTGAACCACAACATTAGCCTTTGCTAATATTCTCAACTCCCAATTATTTTTTTTTTTTTAGACACCACCAACTTTCACAACCCAACAACATATCAACATCAAACACCACCCTACCGCCCGAACATAAACATAACATACGAAATAAACAAATATACACAAAAATATACAAAGGAGCAAGATACGACCTGGCTAGTAATATTTCGGCTGTGGAGGCCCGAAAATGGATGTCATCATATCCTTCCATTCACCAAAGCCAAATGCTCCACCGCTACTACTGCTTCCTTGATCACCACTCGGATTCGCCTGTTGATAACTCATAGCATGTGGATCCACCCACTCAGAATGATGCAATGGTGGGGTGGGGTATGACACACTACCATCATTTGGTGGCAATGTGGTGTAATCCACAACGGGCGGATCTCCTTCAATTGGTTGGCCCGCATGCCATTGATCATGCATGCGTCTCTGGTGATCATCTAAATAGTGGTTGTTCACTTCTTCTTCATGGGCATACATATGAGCACGGTTCCATTGCTCACTCCTATCATAACTTTTCTTCAAAGCCCTCTCTATACTCGCCCCCATGAAAGTTTGTTGATCAAAAAGCACTTGGTTTGGTTCACTCCATCCTCCAAAAGTGGGAGGCCGCCTTTGCTCAATAATTTGGCCCATATTTCCCGAGTGGGCCCAATAAGGATCATAAGCTTGCTGTGCATAATCAAATGCACCCCCCACATAACCAGCTTGCATTCCAGCTCCCTGAACTTGAGCGTCTACCATGAATGTATCTTCACGGTAATCCACATCTCCACTTACCTCTTCATCTCCACTTACCTCCGGCTCATCAGCCTCACCCGGTCGTAACGGCCTCGCGTCCACCTTCAACGCTCTCCACCTTCTCCCATCTGTTTCCAGCCTATGATACCTCTCCGTTTCCGTGTAAATCCAACCTGGCCCAAGATTCTTAAGGTCGAATGGTCTAAACCTCTTGTAAGAACCTTTTTCATCACCTTTAATCGCCCCATATTTTTTTAACAAAGCCGTAATCAGCCGGCAATGAGGTATAATCTTTCTTTCTCCACTAATTTTGCTCAACCAGATATTATGCAACACAAGAAATTGGAAAGGGACCTTCGGAGATCCATGCATCATCATATATAGAATCGGTACTTCCTGATGCCGCACTTCCATCTTGTCACCCCGCCTTGGAACCACATTATATATGCACAATGTCAACAACAATTTCGCTTCCATTCTCAAATTGCTCCTATATAACTTCCCATGTGTTGTGCCCGGAAGGAAAAGGTAGTGAAGCATATTTTGCCATTGCGGATGCTTGTTGGGCTCGTGGTAGAGATCTTTGAGACTTGGGTGAATGTACTCATTTGCGGGTCTGTCGTCAAACTTTGCTATTTTTCGCAAAGAGTCATAACACATTTCTACTTTCACCCCATTACACCGTCCAATGAGCCTCATCTTGCTTGGGGACTTATACGGGGGACATTCAAGTGAAGCCACCCATTCTTGAATCTGCTTGTCGTACATCTTTTTCACTTCCCCGTCATAACATTTCAACGCTGCACCCCAACCCAATGCTCTAAACTTGTCCGTTATCCCGAACGGCCCGAAATCAACCTCTTTGATCTCCTTCTCACAAATAAACGCTTCACCCCTTTGTTTTAAGTTGTTCATTTGTTCATGAAACAGGTCCTCTCTCCATTACTCAGGTTGATCTAACAATGAGCCGGTTGTCCAATCCGGCTTCGGTCCCCTTGGAGGTGCATCCTCCTCCGAGTCCGGGTCACCAACCCGAGTCAATCTCCTCCTCTTTTGTTGCTCCTCTTGAGGCGCATTAGAAGAACTTGCAATTCCTTTTCCCTTTTTCGTCACCATGCCTACACACACTCAAACACCACACAAACAAATCAAGTTAGTGTTTTTCCCAATCCTCCCCACACTTGCTTCATGTTATGGGTATAAATGTGCAAAAACCAAAAAATTCATTCTTTCAAACAAAATTTTGGCATGATGTTTCTATAAATCAGAATTTTTCCAAAACATTTTCACTAGACATCAACACATTCATACTCAAACATTCAATAGCTCACAAATTCCTACATCTATCATGTACAAGCAAGTGTGTGTGTTGGGATTGAACCCTATCAGAGGAACAGATAATTAAAGCCAAAACTGGATCAGAGCAGTGGATCCAAGAATAAGCAGACGTTTACAGATAGTTAATGCAAATCTCTCCCCTTGAAAGTGGCTTTGTATCTGCTGACCTCCCATCTACTGATCTTACCAAGTGCTGATCCACAACTGCTGCCTTGCATCTACTGCCAAATGTTAAAGACTGATGGAAGACCAAAGCTCTGCTGACTCAATCTTCTGCCTTGAGTCAAGTACTGCTGATCCGGACAAGCACTGCTGGATTCACAGCAGTGGAAGGATGCAGCAGCTGTTTTAGTGTCTTTCATGTAATAGATTGTAATAGCAGTAGTTACTACATCAGTGTTTGTATAGATCAGAGGTTAGAGTTTGTTAGGAGGTTAGATGTCACTTTCATGGTGACGTCAGCTAAGATGATCAGTGGTTTGCAAGTGCCTATAAATAGTTCAGTACTTTGCACTGTTCTATTAGCTCTTTCACCACATCGTCTTCTTTGCACGAACAAACTACTGAGCTCTGGCTGAGGGGGAGTTTGCATTCTTACATCAATCATTGTAATCGTTTGTAACACCCCAAAAATGGGTTTGGTAATTTAAACCCGGTTAATACAAAGGAACGGGTAAAAAATAATACTGCTAGGGGTAAAAGTGAACCCGTAAATGAATATTGACTAGGAATAAATAACCTAGTTGAATATTAGTATCGTTAGTATTAAACGAAGGGTTGTAGCCTTATTTAAATAAAACGAAACATGAGGGACCAAAGTAAACAACTTGAAAGTTGTTTTATTAAATAGAAAACAACACACACACAAACACACACATCGTGTGTGTGTGTGTTCTTCATCAACGAGCAGGGAAGGCTCCCTTGGAGCCAAAACCCTAAACTTCACAAATTCTCCAAATTGAAAGGCTAAACGAAGTCCAAATCCACAACCGAACATGAATTAACGATCACCTTCACAAGGGGATCGTAAGGTATGTCTTCAAACTTAGATTTGATGATCTTGTTTGAAGTGGGTTATTGTAACACCCCAAAAATGGGTTTGGTAATTTAAACCCGGTTAATACAAAGGAACGGGTAAAAAATAATACTGCTAGGGGTAAAAGTGAACCCGTAAATGAATATTGACTAGGAATAAATAACCTAGTTGAATATTAGTATCGTTAGTATTAAACGAAGGGTTGTAGCCTTATTTAAATAAAACGAAACATGAGGGACCAAAGTAAACAACTTGAAAGTTGTTTTATTAAATAGAAAACAACACACACACACAAACACACACATCGTGTGTGTGTGTGTTCTTCATCAACGAGCAGGGAAGGCTCCCTTGGAGCCAAAACCCTAAACTTCACAAATTCTCCAAATTGAAAGGCTAAACGAAGTCCAAATCCACAACCGAACATGAATTAACGATCACCTTCACATGAATTTGTATGCAATTTGTATGTACGTGGGTGTGTATGTGGTCACTTAATTCGATATATGTATGATAGTTGTCAATCAAATTTTCTAAAGGAATTAATGTATTTAAGTGAAAGAAAGGATGTCATTAAAGAAATTTTTAATTATGTGTTTTCCGCTGCGAATTTTGGTTTTTTAAACAATTAGGGCGTAACAGTTATGATCAATACATGAATTTGTATGCAATTAAGCTTGTAGAGGTGTTAGAAACACCAAATAGAACTTGTGTTATGAATAATTTCAAGTAATTGGGTGATTTAGAATGAAAACCCATTGCATGAGTATGAAGATGATGATCATGATGAACTTGTAGATGTATTGGTGTGATCTTGTGATGTATAAGGTGTTATATGATAGACTTAGATAGATAAACTTGATGTGGAAATTATGATTATGGGATTTTGCTTGAATGTGATGGTTCATAAGATGAATTAGGGAAGAACATGCTTAAAGCACTTGTACATTATGCTTAAAAAGTGATACGCACACCAAGTGTTTGATGAAATGTCTAAATGACAATAATATGTGAAATTGTATGCAATTAATGGGTAAACATGTATAGAAAGTGGTATTAATGAAATTGATAGTAAACTAACATGAGGAATGTATTCTAGATATAGTTCATGTGAAGATTATGTTAGGTTGATGTTGAGTATGCTTCATGCTTGTTTGAATTGATTAATGAAAGTCATACGTGAGATATGAAATTGATATGATCGTTCATACGCACAATCATATATGCTAACAAGAATGTGAATGTAATGACATGTACGGTTAGGAGTCATATCAACGCGGACACAAGCATGGAAGGGCAACGGGCCAAGGATAAACACGGAAGCTATGCTCGAACTCGGACGCACAAGGTAAGTGAACTCCAAACTTACCCTTTTGTTTAATAATGTAATTATGACATATGGTAATTATTGAATGTAATATAAGAAAATATGAATTGTTGTTATTACTAAGTTAAGTTATAGTGGAAATGAGACGGAAGTGGTTAAGAAAGAGATTCGAATAAGTTTGGGTAAGAAACGGAACTTATTTAATGAATTATGCATAAAGATGAATTAAGGAGTTATATAGGTAGGATGTAAATTGTAGGTACGGGTGTGAATAGAAAATGAATACATGCTTGAGAGAGGTATTTAATTATATGCTTGAATGATTAAGACGAGTTATGCGTATTTGAGGACACGTCCATATGAAAGGAAGTTAATGATACTAACCGTTTTTCTATTAAGAATTAATGTAAAACATAGGCAGGTTAATAATGGAAGTAAAGGTTGACTCTGCAATCCGATGCGACTAATGGAATGGATGGATGAAGGAGCTAGTATAAGAGGAAGCATGATATGTGGACGCTTATTATGCATGTGTTAATATTTTGTATTATGTTACCGGTTACTAATGATGAGATTGAATGTGGTGACTGCCGGTTGTTCAGGATTTTGGATGTTTCACCAAGAATTGTACGCGGTTGAAGATCGAGTCAAGACATGGATTGTACGTGGGTGTGTATGTGGTCACTTAATTCGATATATGTATGATAGTTGTCAATCAAATTTTCTAAAGGAATTATTGTATTTAAGTGAAAGAAAGGATGTCATTAAAGAAATTTTTAATTATGTGTTTTCCGCTGCGAATTTTGGTTTTTTAAACATTTAGGGCGTAACATCGTTGTTGAAACAAATTCAATCATTCGGTTCATTGTGAAAAGATGTTTGATTAAAAGTATTACTCCTGTTTGATTGTATGCAAAGTTTGTTTTCATCTTAATTCCGCTGCACAACTCTTTCATTTCCATTTTAATTTCAAACGAAAATACAATCAAAAAGAAACTCAGATCCAACAATTGGTATCAGAGCTTGGACAGTCAAATTTGACTTAACAATCATTTTGACGTAAATAGTTCAGCTCATAACAGTTGATACTGATCGTTTGTTCGTCCGTTGAAAAACAGAGCAAGGATTTCTTAGTGTCTGTAAAACAACAAGAATGACGTCACAATCTCAAGATGATAAAAACAACATCGGCTCACTTTTTAAACCACCTATGCTAAAGAGAAATGAGTACAACATCTGGCAGAGGAGGATGGGTCACATCCTCGCTCAACAAAGCACAGGTTGTTGGAGGTCTGTCATTTATGGTCCCCATGTTCCTTCAGTGCCAAGCGCTGAAGATGCTAAAAAGTTCGTTCCAAAACCAATTGAAAATTATACCGAAACCGACTTTCAAAAGATCGAACTAGATGCTAAAGCTTTTAGCATCATAGCATCAGTGCTGCCCAATGAGATATATGCTGGACTGTTACACTGTAACAGTGCCAAAGAATTATGGGACGCACTTAAGGAACAGTTTGGTGGAACTGAAGAAGTCATAGAAAGCAATAGGGAAATCCTGAACCAACAGTATGAAACATTTTGCTACATTAAAGGTGAATCACTAACGCAACAATTTGAGCGTTTTAGTTGTCTCATCAGTGAACCGAGGCTTGTTAACACCACTTTTACAAACTCAACTCAAAATAGCAGGTTCCTCAGGTCACTGCCAGAAAAATGGGACACTATAGCTTTTGTCACCCGAAATTCATCTGAATTCAAGGATCTGACCTTGACCCAACTCCGTGGTCGACTCCTGACCTTCGAAAGGGAGTTGAACCAGAAAAGGAGGTTACAAGAGTCAGGAAAAGTTACCGATGATTACACTTTCGGTAATACTACTCTTCTGGGTCAAGAAGAATCTGGGAGCAGTGGTAAGGATCAGGGTTATGATCACTTCATTGACATAACTGCTGGTGCAAATTTTAACAACCCTGATCCTCACTCTGCAAGTTATGCATTCACTGCTAACGAAAACCAGATGTCAGACAATTTAAGTTTTGAACTCAATGATTTACAACATTTTGATCCCACTGATTTAGAGGAAATGGACATCCTGCACCAACTGGCTTTGCTAAGTGTTAGAACTAGCAAGTTCTACAAAAGAACAGGGAGAAAATTCCCAGGTTTGCATGGAAATCTAAGGGTTGGGTTGGATAAATCGAAAATCAAGTGTTACAAGTGTAATAGGTTGGTACATTTCGCTAGGGAATGTAGGAGTCAAACCACTGGTCCCATAATTACTCATCCTAGCTTAAATCCTCGACCTCAAAACCAAAACACTGTGCACTATGCCCAATATGCCGCAGCAGCACAAGTGAACAATGCTCACTATGCTGCTGCCCCTGTGCCAGTACATTATGTCCAAACTACTGTTCCACAAATCCAATATGTTCAAACCCCTGCTCCACAGGTACAAGTGCAACCTGTTGCACCTCAAACCACTGCTCCAGCAGCAGCACAACCAGATCAACAAAGTTTTTTCACTCAAGGGTTTGTTGACTGGAGCAGTATGCCTGATGATCTTTGTGATGAAAATTTTGCACTCTATGCTTCTAATGATTCTTCACATGATGAGTTTTGTTTGATGGCACTAGAGTCAATACAGGAGGGGGTTGAAGCTGAGGAGGAACAACAGTGCTTTGAAACAGTGGAAGAGGTGATTGAAGCAGTGGTTACTGCAGTGGCTGATGAAATACTGTTGGGAGAAAGTTCAGGTACCCTGATTGAACCAATGACAGATCCATGGTCCATAGAGGACAAAGAAGAAGAGAAAGAAGAAAAGGCTGGTGAAAAGAGGGTAAAAGATGATGATGAAGATGAAGATCATCAATGTGATTGTGCAATGATGGCAGCTGCCAAGGTATCTCCTCAAGTTCTTGAAAAACTGTGTTCTGACAATTGCATAATTGCTTTTGCTAACATCAAAGAGGTGAATGAAAACCTTCGGGATAAAATCTTGTCTGATGAGGTCAAATTTGAAAGGTCTTTAAAAGAACTTAAAAACAAATTGACTCAAAAGGAAAAAAGAAATCAGTTGTCTAAAAGAAGAGCAAAGCATCACCAAAACCCAACTTCAAACTATGGTAGAAAAATACCAAAGTTGCAAAAAGGAGTTGGAATCCACCCAGATTACTTGTGAAAGATGGGTGGAATCCTGCAGAGGATATGAGGTGATGCTTGCTAAACAGATTGAAAGTAATGTGAAATTTGGGTTGGGTATAGAAAATATGATGATGAACACATTGCTTGTGAAAAATCTGTTCAAAACACTGATGTAACCACTGAGTTCATCCCCACAAACAAGAATGGCCAAGAAGTGAAAATCACTGACAAACTTGGTAACAAAATCACACTTGGCAGAACAAGGAGTTCCTTAACTTTTGAAGAACTTGAAAAATATCAGTTTAAACCTACCTGGTCTGATTAGTGTGATATTCTTGAAAATTTCAAGCCAATGGACTTTACATCAACTGATGGTGTTAAAGCTCCAAAAGCTAAAGTCATACCTCTCAAGGACATCCCAGCAGTGGTTAAAACCTCTGCTGCAAAGGAGTCTGAAAAGAGAAAGAAGAAAGAAAAAATTGACAACTTGTTTTGTGAATTCTGTGAAAAAAGGAATCATCTAACAAAAGACTGTTTCCACTTGAAAGCTTATGATTTAAACAAAACAAGTATCATTGTTTCAGCAGAAAGTTGCATTGTCTGTGGTAAAACAAACCACAAAACTCAAGCATGTGTGTACCTCAAAAACTTTGATGTGAAAAAGAACGAGTACATGGCTAAAACATCCTTGAGTCCATCATCATCATCCTCATCATCTGTCAAGTTCATCAAGAAACAACCACTGTTTGTGCCAGTTCAAACAGCTGTTATAAAATAGCTGAACCAAACATCTGTCAAACGAGATGTTCAGGTTACTGATGCACCCCCTGCCAATCAGTTCAGAAAGGCAGAGAAAAACAGTCTTACCAAAGGATTCCACACGTTTATGAGGCCTACAAAAGGCCCTCTAAACCCAAAGTGAACAAGCATCCTTTTGGCTATCAGCAGATGATTGGTCAGGACCCACAACAGTGGTTAAAGAAGAACTGTCCTAAAATAGTTCAAACCCCTGACCTAACAACTGTCCATCATTCTGCCTCCATCCCAGACACTGTTGAGACCCCATCCAAAGCCTTGTTGGCTTTGGAGACCTTAATGAACTAATCCTTTCACTTCATGTGCAGGGAGCTTCTGCATGCTTTGATAGCCTTTGGTATGTAGATAGTGGAGGCTCCAGGCACATGACAGGATGCAAAGCCCTCCTCAAAGACTTTAAAATCCATGGTGGGGGTGATATATCCTTTGGGAATAATAGTAAAGGAAAAGTTCTGGGGTCGGGTACAGTGGAGTCTGGAAAAGTAAAATTTGAAAATGTCAATCTAATAGACAATCTAAAATTCAACCTTCTGAGTGTGTCCCAAATGAGTGACAAGGGTTTTGGGTCATTCTTCACAAAAGATTGTTGTAGGATTGTTGGACCAGAAATGGTCAAAAAGATTGAAGCAATAATCAAAACTGGTCAAACTAAACTTGTTGCTCAAAGAAGTGGAAATGTTTATGTTGTTGACATGTCAAAAGAGTGTCCCAGAGCTGATGCATGTCTGTTCTCAGCTGCCTCTAACAAAGAGATAGAACTTTGGCACAGAAGGCTGGGACACACAAATCTTAAGACAATCACAGAAATTTCAAAAAATGGTTTGGTGAGAGGCCTACCACAAAAATTGTTTTCATGTCCTGAACATTGCATTTCCTGTTTAAAAGGAAAACAGCATAAAAGTTCTTACAAGTCCATTGAAGAGTCCAAAACAACCCAGTGTTTGCAAATGCTACACATGGATTTGTTTGGCCCAGTTCAAGTCATGAGCCTCAAAAAGAAAAAAATATTGTTTGGTTATTGTTGATGACTTTTCTAGGTTCACATGGACTTTCTTTTTGCACTCAAAAGATGAAACTGCAGGCATTTTGCAAGACTTTGTAACACAGGTTGAAAAGCAATTTGACCTTCCAGTGAAAAGCTTCAGGAGTGACAATGGCACAGAATTCAAAAATAGGGAGTTGGATGCCTTCTGTGTGAAGAAAGGGATTGTAAGGCAGTACAGCATCCCAAGAACACCAGAGCAGAATGGGGTAGTGGAAAGGAAGAACAGAACTCTGATTGAGGCTGCCAGAACCATGCTTGCAGATTCAGGTTTGCCATTAACTTTCTGGGCAGAGGCAGTAAACACTGCTTGCTATGTTCAGAACAGAGTTTTAATAAACCCCAGGCACAAAAAGACTGCCTATGAAATTCTGTATAAAATTAAACCACTGATCTCATATTTCAAAGTGTTTGGCTGCCCATGCTTTATTTTGAACTTAAAAGATTCCATTTCAAAATTTGCAGCCAAAATTGATTGTGGTTATCATCTGGGATACTCATCCACTGCCAAGGCTTACAAAGTGTTCAACACACGGACCAAGGCAGTGGAGGAGACTTTGAATGTTAAGTTCAATGAACTCTCATCAATGAAAATCCCAGCAAACCCTGCAGATCTGTTTGATCTTGAAAAATTCACTTTTGAAAATACTACTGTCAAGACTAACAGTGCAGGTCCATCAGAGGATACAACACTAGACTATGGGTATGAAATCATCATCCCTCAAAGGTCTACCACAAAGGGAAAAGCACCAGTTGTTCAAAACAGTTGTCAAAGCTCAACCACTGCTACCTCAACAGTTGTTGACCAAAGTAGCCCATCAACCACTACTTCCACATCCTCAAACAATGCTGACAAAAGTCCTCAAACAGTGGATAAAAGTCAGCAGTTGTCCACTTCATTACCACCTATACCACCACCTTTTGAAGCCACTGCTGGATCATCAAAGTCCCCAGCAGTGGTTAGCTCAGATGATACACATTTGCAGCCTTCACCAACCAATGCCATCATACCATACCAAGGAGATTTAATCTTCTTGAGATCTCATCCACCTGATCAAATCATTGCCAACATAAATGAAGGGGTGCTCACAAGAAGCCAAACCCAAAACATTTGTCTTTTTGCTGGTTTTCTATCACTCCATCAGCCAGTCAAGTACCAAGAGGCACTGAAAGACAACAGCTGGGTAGAAGCCATGCAAGAGGAGCTCCAACAGTTTAAAAGACAACAAGTATGGGAACTTGTACCACTGCCAGAAGAGGTTAGTCCCATTGGCACAAAGTGGGTCTTCAAGAACAAAACTGATGAAAGGGGTATTGTTGTCAAGAATAAAGCCAGGCTTGTGGTTCAAGGTTACAGACAGGAAGAGGGGATTGATTATGATGAAACATTTGCCCCTGTTGCAAGATTGGAAGCCATTAGACTGTTCCTGGCCTTTGCTGTCAACCACAATATGAAGGTGTTTCAAATGGATATCAAAAGTGCTTTCCTCTATGGTACAATTCAAGAAGAGGTGTATGTTTGTCAACCTCCAGGTTTTGAGGATCCATTTTATCCAGATCATGTCTACAGGCTAAACAAAGCCTTGTATGGCTTGAAACAAGCACCAAGGGCCTGGTATGAAACTCTTTCCAACTTCCTACTCTCAAATGGTTTCAAAAGAGGTACCATTGATAAAACACTGTTTTTAAAATGGAGAGGGAAGGATTTAATGATTGTCCAGATTTATATGGATGACATTATTTTTGGAAGCACATGTAATTCAATGTGTGAAGAGTTTAGAGAACTCATGACAGCTGAGTTTGAAATGAGTGCTATGGGTGAGCTGCAATGCTTTCTTGGTCTCCAAGTACAGCAATTGCAAAATGGAACTTTCATTCATCAAAGCAAATATGCTAAAGAACTTTTAACCAAATTTGATGTGAATGATTGTAAACCATGCAGCACACCCATGGCAACAAATAAGCTGGTCATGTCTGATGAAAAGGATGAGCTGATTGACCAAACACTTTATAGAAGCATGATTGGGTCTTTATTGTACCTAACTGCATCTAGACCAGACATCATGTTTGCAACATGTGTCTGTGCAAGAAGTCAATCAGCTCCCAGAAAATCAAATCTCATTGCTGTAAAAAGGATCTTCAGATACATAAAAGGTGCTCCCACACTTGGTATCTGGTATCCAGCTAATGGGAACATCAAGCTTTCAGGTTTCTCAGACAGTGACTTTGCTAGATGTCACACCACAAGGAAGTCCACATCAGGAGGGTGTCAGTTTCTAGGTGATTGCTTAGTTTCATGGCAAAGCAAAAAGCAAGCAGCTGTTTCAACATCCACTGCTGAAGCTGAATACATTGCTGCTGCAAGCTGTACAGCCCAACTCCTGTGGCTTCAAAATCAGTTGCTGGATTTTGGTATAACTGCCTTAAAGACACCACTCATGTTGGACAGTCAGGCAGCAGAAAATATCATCAAAAATCCAGTTTCCCATTCAACCACCAAACACATCGACATCAGACATCACTTTGTGAGGGATTGCTATGAAAAAGGTTTGATTTCTCTGCATCATGTCCCAACTAAAGATCAGCTAGCTGATGTGCTCACAAAGGCACTTGATACAGCCACTTTTGAAAGCTTGGTCTCTAGAATTGGGATGCTGAACATGGAATAACAAGAAACATCTTGTTTTTCTATGAATAAAAGAAACAAAATGTTTTCAGAAAATCAAAACTCCATCCTTAAAAATAGCTAAAAATGAAAATTTTTCATTAAAGTCCTTAAAAGTCTGCCATTAACCACTGATTGTTCAAAAGTCTGCTCTACTTCAAAAGTCTGTCCACTGCTGAAAGTCAACCGCTGCTCTCTCATTATTTTGATAAACTCTGTTGTTCAAAAGCAGTGTCTTATCCACTGATATGCTATCCACTGATAGTAAAAATCATCCACTACTTTCATACCACTGCCTTCATCAGTCACTTTCACAAAAGTACTGTCCTTCACTTTCATCAGGGGTTGTCACGTGGACAGTACATATTGGTCAGACCTTTTGTAACGGCTGCCACCTCAGCATTCACTTTCTTCCCTATAAAATCCCCCACTCACCATCAAAACAGGGTTTTACTGTCGAATTGAAATCTTAAAAATTCTCTTCTCAAAGCAGTTTTTCATCTCATTTCTTCACAAATTTCTTCGATCAATCATCCTCAAAATGACAAAATCAAAGAAATCTTCAAAACCCTCATCCAAATCATCATCGAAAACAGCCTCTCAAAAGGCAATCTCCACTGAGATGCCACATAAACCATCTCACAATCTCCTGGGTCTTCTCACAAAACCAGGAACCACCAATATTTTCGATTCCACCATTGATCTCATGGCAAAATCAAAGTACAAAACTTTGTTTACTGCCGATGCACCAATCTATTTGGCGACCCAAAGGGAGTTCTGGAAAAATGCAACCCTTGAAAAACAAGGAGACATTGCAACCACCATAAACTCTTCAATAAAGGGTAAAGCTGTCCAAATCACGCCACAATCCATTTCAGAGGTCTTTCAACTCGGTGATCAGGAAGGTAAAATTTCTTTCACTAAAAACGAGTTACAAACTGACTTCATTGAGAGAGGGTATGAAGCCACAATGATGATGAAAATTACCTTAGAAAAAGGTTATTTTCCTTCTGCAACCAGATTTTTATTTCATACCCTCCTATTATGTGTTTCAAACAAAACCACTTCTTTTAATGAAATTCCTTTAAAGATTCAAAATCTGGGATATGCAATTCTTCAAGGCGAAAAATTTAACTATTCTCGGGAAATTTTTAAAGATTTGGTTAATAATGTTGAAACAAAATCATTCTTACTGTTTCCAAGGTTTTTAAGTTACTATTTTACAAAGAAATTCAGTAAGGATGATTTAGCTTTAATAAACCAAGGTGATTCTATTCAAATAAACAGTTTAACAACTGAAACTTTTTCAAGAATGTTAGCACCTTGCAAAACACAAGCAGAAGGTGTTACAAGTTCAGAAGGGCAACAGGTGTTACAAGTTCAGAAGGTACAATCAGCTGTTGTTCCACCTCAAGCACCTGCTCCACAAAGGGCACCTGCTACAAATGAGCTCTGGAAGTTATTTCAATCTTTTCTCCAACAACAAGCACAATTAGCAGATCAGCAACATGAAAAACATGTACAACAGCTGAGAAATGCAATGGAGTCAAGGTTCAAGAACACTAAGGCTGACTTAAAGGCTCTCAAAACTCAGATCTTGCACACCACTGGCACTGCTCCTCCACAAGTACGCTACATTTATCAACTCCCAGAAGATAATGCCAAAAAGGGGGAGAAAATGAAGGAGTGGAAACAGAAGGGTATAGAGGATGGTCTCTATCTTGAACCATAAAATTTAAACATGACCAAAAAGATTCCTTTGCCAGATGGTAGCAAGAAAATTGATGTGACAACAAATGCACTAGCAGAAGCAGCTGCAAGTGTGAAAAGAGATAGAGAGGCCAAAAGGAAAGCCAGGGTGGACAGAATGGATCATCCAGATCAAGGTACTTCTGGGTCAAGGGATCATGAAAATCCTGTTGAGGAAAAGAAGAGGCCTACTAGAAAAGTAAGGCAACCCAAATCCATTCCAACCAGACGTTCAAAGTCTACTCACAAACCACCATACAAAACAGCTGATGCAACAGGAGTTACAAAAACCACTGCTTGCCAAACAGTTGTTCAATCAACACACACCACTTCAACACACACAACATCCACTGCTTTACCATCATCACCACCAAAAACAACACCTGCTGACATACAGCAGAAGACAGCAGATGTTATAACATCTGTTGTAATGACAACAGTGGTTGAAACACCAGTTGTTTCAACAACTGTTAGTCAATCACAATTCACTGCCACTACATCTACAACCACTGTTCCATTCAAAACATCATCAGTCTCTCCTAAACCAAAAAGGAGAAGGCTAATTTTAAAAGATGATGACACACCTCCATCACCAACATCTTCAAAATCCCTATCACTTGTCACTATTCCTAAACCCATACCTTTCTCTTCAGCTCAAATTGTAAAACCACTACCTCCTGCTGGTGTCTCATTTCCTCTGGAACTCATTATAGTCAGAGAAGAAATCAAATCATTTTATTATGAAGATGACCCAGCCAAAAGGAGTTTGCCATCAATTGCAAATTATCCCAGGCCTAACAACATTGAAGAATACTTGAAGCTCAAAGCCAAACAAGTAGAGGATATTGCAATCAAAAATAGAAAAGGGAAATCTGATAGAGAATTTTAACAAAACTATCAGTTTTTACTCTCACAGGTCAATGCTATGGAGCGTTTTGCTAAAAATGTATGTCAGAAAATTTCAGAAAGGGCAGATGAGTCCTTAAGAAAAGACTACATTGAAAACATCATGACCTACAAGAAATACAAGGGGGAGAAACACATGTACAAGAACTGGACCATTCCTGAGCTTGAAAAAGAAGCAGCCAGGATTCAAGACATGATCAAAAATAAGGTCAAGCAGACTCCTCCTGAAAAATTCCAACAATTTGAAGCTGAGAAGATGTTAGAGCTGAGGAGAATGAAAGAGGAGTTGATTATAGCTGATTATGGGTCAAAGAACTCTGTGACAAAGTGGGGAGAAGATAGAGTCATGGCAACCTATAAAAGATTAGAGGAACTTAGAAAGAAAGATCCAAGAGTTCCACAAAAGCCTGACTATTCCAGAGCAGCGGTTTCAAAAAGACCACCAAAGCTGCAAGTCAAAAGAACCACTGCTCCAGCTGGTGCTGCCATCTACAAAAGAAGGAGCAAAAACCAGTTTAGCATGGAAACAATTCAAGATCTTTTAGCCGGAGATGCCATTGTAAAAGCTGGCACGGAGGTAATGATAAAAGAAGATCTTGAATTGGAACAATCTGCAAATGCTGCTCAGCCAGCTATGAACAGGCCAGCCTCACCAAATACTTCTGCAAATAAACATCTCCCAAGAAACCCACCAGGCTCAAAAACATAAAAGTGGGAAACTGACAAACAGACCTACGTATTGACTTTGCTCAGGTCTGGTGGAGTAGTGGAGAAAATATCAAGGGAACAAGCTCTTGGCCTGAGTCTTGAAGATTTGCAGGATCTCCTTGATCTTCCACTTAGCAGGGATGATGAAGATACAGACGCCCTAGACTTTGAATTACAATTTAAAGGTCAGATAAGGGAGCTGTTGATGAGGCAATAAAGATTTCCACAAATAATGAAGAGTTTTGGCATTATCTGTTCCAGGGGAGATTGTTGGGATTGAACCCTATCAGAGGAACAGATCATTAAAGCCAAAACTGGATCAGAGCAGTGGATCCAAGAATAAGCAGACGTTTGCAGATAGTTAATGCAAATCTCTCCCCTTGAAAGTGGCTTTGTATCTGCTGACCTCCTATCTACTGATCTTACCAAGTGCTGATCCACAACTGCTGCCTTGCATCTACTGCCAAATGTTAAAGACTAATGGAAGACCAAAGCTCTGCTGACTCAATCTTCTGCCTTGAGTCAAGTACTGCTGATCCGGACAAGCACTGCTGGATTCACAGCAGTGGAAGGATGCAGCAGCTGTTTTAGTGTCTTTCATGTAATAGATTGTAATAGCAGTAGTTACTACATCAGTGTTTGTATAGATCAGAGGTTAGAGTTTGTTAGGAGGTTAGATGTCACTTTCATGGTGACGTCAGCTAAGATGCTCAGTGGTTTGCAAGTGCCTATAAATAGTTCAGTACTTTGTACTGTTCTATTAGCTCTTTCACCACATCGTCTTCTTTGCACGAACAAACTACTGAGCTCTGGCTGAGGGGGAGTTTGCATTCTTACATCAATCATTGTAATCGTTGTTGAAACAAATTCAATCATTCGGTTCATTGTGAAAAGATGTTTGATTAAAAGTATTACTCCTGTTTGATTGTATGCAAAGTTTGTTTTCATCTTAATTCCGCTGCACAACTCTTTCATTTCCATTTTAATTTCAAACGAAAATACAATCAAAAAGAAACTCAGATCCAACAGTGTGTAAGCAAAAACAAAGATGTAAACTTACAAACCTCAATGTACATAAAAGAGTAACATAAAAGTGTTTGATTGCATACCTTAGAGTTGTAGAAGATGAGAATCACAAAAACTTGAAGTTCATACAAAAACCCACAAAAGCCCCAAATTTTCGGCACCCCTTAGGTTCAAATCTGACCCCAAAACAAAGAAATCTTCAAGATACAAGAGTAAATCTGAATTCCTTGTGAAATTTCACCCAAAATGGACCCAAAAATCACTGAAAACGGACTAGATTTGAGAGAGTTATGAAGATTTGAAGATGGTAGAACTAGGGTTCTTGAAAGATGAAGGTGAAGAAGATGAAAGTTGTGGTTGGGGGTTAATGAGAATATGTGGTTGGGGTAATTGTTATTTTTGTTTTTATTAGAATAGTTATTATTATTAATATTTTCGGTTTTATTGTTTTTTTTTATATATGATTGCCGACAAGACAAGGCCTCACACTTTTACTGCGAGCCGTAACCTACGGCAGCCGTAGGTTACGGTGGTATCTGGGAGAATTTGGTGTCGCCGTAAAACAGGAGCAAGGAGCCGTAAGGCTTGTTTTATTCATATGGTGCCGTAACCTACGGCTCCCTGCCGTAGGTTACGGCTGGAACTGGGCATCTATGATAAGACCAAAATTTTCACTTAATTTTTTTTTATATTTTTTTTTAGCTTTTCAAAATTGTTGAGTTTTTATAATTTTTATGATTTATAGAAAACATGAAAGTTATTACCCTACCCCCCGTTAAAAACCCGTGTTGTCCTCAACACTATGTTTGGGAAATTCGTACGAATTTCCCCACACTTGTTTCAAACACCGGTTCTAAACGGAATTTTATTCAAAACACAAAACTAAACTACAATATATACAAAACACCAAAGATGGGCCTCTTTCAAGTTTCCTCATCATCCAATGGGCGTAAAATGAAGCCCACTTTGTCAAGCTCGAGATTGTTGATATCATTACCTTCCAAGTACGGTTTGAGCCTATGCCCGTTCACCGTTTGTTGCTTATTTGTTTGATCGTCTTGAATATCAACATCACCGAATCTTCCCACTCTTCGAACAACATAAGGACCCATCCACTTGCTTTTGAGTTTCCCCGCAAACATCTTCAATCTAGAATTTTACAACCACACTTTTTGAACCACTTCAAAGTTCTTTTTCCTTATCTTCGCATCATGAACTTTCTTCAGTTTGTCTTTATATGCGGATGCACACTCATAAGCTTGATCCCTTATTTCCTCAATTTCATTCAATTGTAGCTTTCTCGCCCGACCCGCTTCGTCATAGTTTGCATTCACCGTTTTAATCGCCCAATATGCTCGATGTGCTAACTCCATAGGCAAATGACATCCTTTTCCGTACACCATTCGATAAGGAGTGGTATCAAGTGGAGTTTTGTAGAACGTTCGATAAGCCCACAACGCATCATCAAGCTTGCTTGACCAATCTTTCCGATCCGTTCTCACCGTCTTCATTAAAATCTCTTTAATTTGCCGGTTGGAAACTTCAACTTGACCACTCGTTTGCGGGTGGTATGGTGTAGCAACACGATGATTCACATTGTATCTCTTTAACAACTTCCCGAAATTGAAATTCTTAAAGTGTGAACCGCCATCACTTATTATCACCCTAATCACACCAATTCGATACATGGATAATCCACTACCACCACCCACTACGGGTGAAGTTGTACCACCTTTCATACCATCATCCACTCAACCTTCACCAAATACCACCATGCCCAGTTCTACTACCGAATTTACTTCACCATTTGATATCCCATCACCCAATATTACATTACCTACCACTACTCAAACTGAACCTACCCTTACCTTTAGCCCTGCTTCTACAATTCCACCACTCACCCATTTCTTCCCAGCTTCAGGTCAATCATCATCCACCTATACACTACCACAAGGCTCAACTGTTGTTCATGCTACTTCATCATTTGGAGTACCAAACCAGTCCGGTTTTCAATACTCATCTATTCCATTTGGGCCATCATCGGGGGGGTATAGAAGGAGATGGATATGAAGAAGGATATGAAGATTTCGAGGGTATGAGGAAGAGGGTTATGCTTATGTGGGTAGTGGAGATCAAGGGGAGTAGACTTATGTACCTGGTCAAACGCAAAGAATGTCAAGTGTTGGTGGAATGCCACAACAACAACAACAACTCATACCACAACACATTCGACCAAGGCCACAAGGGCCACCAATGCAACGCCCTATACCAATGCAACAAATTCGGCCACAAAATGTTCAACCACAATTCCAAAGGCCAATTCAACACCCACCAATGCCGCAACAACAATTTCAATAACCATTGGCACCACAAGGGCGTATGCCGAGACCAATGGGTCCTATGCGTCCAAGGGGTCATGTGGGTGTACCAAGAAGGCATCTTAGAGATCATGCAAGAGGTATCGAAGCACATTTTAGGCCAGTGATTACTCATAATCCGTCACCGGTAGTTATTCCTCACAATGACCAAGGGAGGACATTCGAAGTTCGAACCAACTCGTTACAAAGTTTGCCAAAGTACAAAGGTCTAGCAACAGAAGAGCCTTATTTTCATTTAGAGGCCTATGACTGAATTTGCAATACGCTTGGGAGTCAAGGTTTCTCGGCCGATGATGTGAAGTTGGTCTTATTTCAATTCTCTTTGGAAGATAAGGCAAAGAAGTGGTTCTACACTTTGCCTTCGGCATCTATTTACACTTGGGGGGAAATGCAACAAACTTTCTTAGACGAATTTTATACCGCCCAAAAGACCAATGATGCTAGGAAAGGGTTGAGAAGTTTCCAACAACAACAAGGCGAAATGTTCCATGAAGCCTTCGAGCGCTTAAACATGATGATTAAAAATTGTCCACACCATGGGATTGAGCTTTGGGAGTTGATGAACGCCTTTCACGAAGGGTTGTGTGCCAAGGATGCACGTGATCTAATGTCCATCACAAATGGGACTTTTGGCACAAATTATGAAGATGGGGATTGGGAGTTCTTGGAACAAATGGCCATTACCTAAAAGAGGAAAGCTCAAGCATCAAGGAGAGCACGACCGGCTGTCACGAGATCGCAAGTTCATGCAGTAAGTGGGTATTGAACACAGGGAGTTTGTGGAATGTGTGTTATTTAGGAGTGTATCTAAGTTACCTAAAATTAAACTAATTGCAAGAAAAATAAAATCAAGAGTTGGATTGTGTATTTTTAAAACTAAGAATACTAATTAATTTGCAAAATGGAAATTTTGTTGTAAACAATTGAGAGAAAAATGACCATCTTTAGTTTCCAGTTTGTTTCAACGGTTGTACTATCATCCACTAGAAAGAATCACATAGACATGATTCATGTAAGATTACTTGTTGTGATAAAAGGGAACGAAGTACTCAGATTCCTAGAACGTGAGGTTGTTACCCGATGACCAATTGACCCTTACCCATCCTAACTTTACCCATGATATCTCGATTGCCAACGGCACCAAGAACGTATGATTTCAAGGTAGGATAAAACAAGACTCAACAATTTACAAACAAATAATAAAACACCGTAGTAAACAAAACATAAACAAGTTTACCATTCTAGAAATTGAGAATCAAAATACAACCGTCTTAACAACCTTCAACTAAGGATGACCAATAAGAACCTAGCCACCCATAGCTTTGACCAGCATTGTAGCAAAATAAGATGAAATTGTTTTAATGCAATCCCAAGCAAAGATACTAGATGGATCCTCGATGATAAGATAATGACAAGT
This sequence comes from Helianthus tuberosus, assembly GCA_030545235.1. Classification (NCBI taxonomy): domain Eukaryota; kingdom Viridiplantae; phylum Streptophyta; class Magnoliopsida; order Asterales; family Asteraceae; genus Helianthus; species Helianthus tuberosus. Next base: position 30,308,582 of record CM060415.1, on the reverse strand, counting down.
GTTTTCTAAGTGATGTGTAACCCTCGTTCTCCCGACAAGTCGTTGGTAACCGACTCCCCATGAAAAGACATCTTCAAACTCCCATAAAGAGGCCATTCAACGCGATACGTTACATATGCTCTCCACTATGTTCAAAAACTCACGTGATTATGGCTGCCAACCTTAATGTTTGTATGTCATGTGATGTTGTTATGATGTCAGCTGCCAAAAGTCAAGCACAATCCTCCAAGTCCACGTGAGGTGATGATGTCCGCTTCCTTGTTAGCGGCCCAATCAATATTCACATGCGCAGCCCACTTTCAAATCAGCCGCCCACTATGTGATGATGATAATAATTAATAACCTCATGTGTGATGTCAGCCCATCAAATAAGTCCAAATATCCAAAAGTCCAAAAAGGAAGCCCACATGTGTGTGTGTTGCGTTGGCGGCCCAATCAAAAGAATTGAAATGTTTCCTATGTCGGCCCAATGATGATGATTTTGACCAAACCTTAATGATGATGTAATGAATTAAGGTTTCAAGATATATGTATGTTGAGGCTTACATGTGCCGCCCCCAAAAAGAAATCACGTGACTAAGAACTTTTGTCACCTCCAAAGTCCAAAATGATAATGATGTTGCTGTTGACTTGATATATCTTTCATGAAAGTCAAGCCCACATGTGCATGAAGTAATTGTATATGTAGTATAATGACTTTTTGATCCCAACTCAATATCTCAACAAGCCTTTTATGATTGATCATTATCTTCTAATAATTACCGCCAATAAGCCTTTTGTGTCTCCCAATGCTGCGCCAAATCCAAAACACGTGCGTTGCTTTTTATCTTCACCGTAGGTTACGCGTTTTAACCTGTGAAACCACAAAAGCTCGTAGTTATCATATTCAAAAGACATAACCGTGTAAAATATGGGATATGCACGTATTTAGCTCATTTAAGGGTTGTCCTACGGACCACCCGTCACATCCCCACACTTACCCGTTGCTTGTCCCAAGCAACCGATTCAAAAACTATTTGAAAACCACAAGCGATCAACATGCAAACCAAGCTAAAATGTATCGTCCTTTTACTAACTTTCAATTATACCACAAGACACACCCCTCACAAAAACTCTCGGTGACAAGAAATATTAGCACATAATACTAAACCTCTCAATGCGTGTGTGTGTGCGCGACAATAAGCTTGTATAAAAATATAGTCTCCTCCTATTGAGTATTTAGCATGCTTATGAATCAAAAGGACTTACGGGTTGTAACGGAGCTAGGTGAAAAGGTAAGAAAATTGTGGAATATATATGCGATAGCTAATTGATTTGACCCGGTTTTTATTTCTACCACAAAACAAAGCAAACATCAACTATATACACAACTTCTTCAACATTCTCAACTACTATTGCAACTAAATACTTTTTTTTCATATTTTTCTCTTTCTCTTTTTTTTCAATTTTTTTTTTCATTTTTTTAACACATCAAACTCAACAATATATACAAGAACATCAATACTACATACTAAATCTCCTAAACCGGGTCATCTCAATAGGTAAAATTTTGTAGGAAGTAGGTTTGGGTCACAACCGAATGGTATAAGGCTCAAACATGGCTTTCTAAAGACCAAACCCCCACCCCTCACAATACCAAGCTCATATATGTAACGTATGAGGTCCAACCCACCAATCCCGCACTCTCACACATCTAGACAAGGCTTCCTAAAAGTCCCCTGTCATTTCCAAAAGCATGCTAACTCTAGGATTTAACAAGTATTCACACACAAGTTCTATTAACACACAACACACACCGCCACTCAAACAATGAAATATCAATAACAATCATGTGTGGCTCAAATCCTCACCAAGAAAAGACTAGGAATGGGTGTCGGTGTGTCAAATGGCACAATATCAAGCTTTCAAATTTTAACAATTGTCGCTTGGGTTACAAAATTTTTAAAACTCTCAAAAATTTCCCCCGTCCCCACACTTGGGATACATTGTCCCAATGTATGGCTTTGAGGGAAGGATCGCTTTAAACCACAAACATTAGTTTTCGCTAATTTCTTTTTTTTTAACAACTAATACCAATATTTTAATACTAAAGAACATAACAAGACTAAGGAAAGAGTACATTGACCTGGTGAAGTTTGACACAACAGATGTTGTAGATAATCCGACTTCCTATCATCACCTTCACGCAACTCTCCGCACATCTTCCCCACACTTATCTAAAAACACCTTGGGTTGCCTCCCAAGCAGCGCTAAAGTTTAGGTCTTTAGCCCGACCGTACCTGATATGTCTCAAGGTGGTCTCAATGCACATTTACCTTTTTCGTTGCTAATGTAAGCACGGTGTTTGATTCTTCTATTGTGTGTGTGCTTTGTCACGTCCCATCTTTCTTTGCAAAATTCTTTAAATCCATATTTTCCTACCGAATTTCCAAGAAATGCTCGGTAGTTTACTCTCCACTTCACTACTTCGTTTTCTGTGCCCAACAAATCCAAACTCTCCCACAAACATAACTTATGAATGAAATCTCCCACATCATGAAGTGCCACCTTCCTAGTTTCTAAACATGCATCCTTAACACTCTTGGTTTCCATAACCACCACAGCCGGAGAGTTGTAATCAACTTTGATCGGTTCAACAAGTAAAAGGCCCTCAACTTTGCTCTCCATAGGTGGTTCCTCCACAATAATTTCAATTGTATATTCCTCATTTGGCCCTAATAATTCAGTTTCAAGTTCGGGAGGACTCACAACCTTTTCTTCTACATCACCCATAGGTGTCATTTGTTCAATCTGCACATATATCCAGTGTTGTTTTGCTTGACGTTTTTCCAATATCGACGTCCCTGGCCTCATCTCTTTCACCTCTTTTGGTAACAAATCATATTTCCATTCCAAAAGTTCTACTCGTTCTTCCATTGACAAATGAGGTTTTGTTAATTCTTTTTCAACATGAACCATGTGTCTCTTTCTCATCATCTCGTCAAGACTTTCAGATTTATGTGACTGATAGTGCAAAGTAGGTTGTTGAGTTACACATTCATAACCATACTAATCAAATGTATATACTGAGCATGATAATAATCTTGATCGTACATCTGAAAATTGGGAATATTCATCATAATAATCACCGTAATCGTACTCCTCTTGGTAACTCATTTCCGGATCAAATGCCAAAGGTGATAGCTTGTGAGAGCTTCTAGTACGCATGCACCTGTCAATACCTGCACACTAACACACCCAGCATAAACCAGAAAAATAACAAACTTAAAAAGAAATAAAAAAATAACACACGTTGCGCACTACTCCCCGGCAACGGCGCCAAAATTTGACGTGATGTCGCGGTCACAATCAAATTTAATCCAATTACTACTAAATAGATAGCGGTAAGTGGGTATCGAACACAGGGAGTTTGTGGAATGTGTGTTATTTAGGAGTGTATCTAAGTTACTTAAAATTAAACTAATTGCAAGAAAAGTAAAATCAAGAGTTGGATTGTGTAATTTTAAAACTAAGAATACTAATTAATTTGCAAAATTGAAATTTTGTTGAAAACAATTGAGAGAAAAATGACCATCTTTAGTTTCCAGTTTGTTTCAACGGTTGTACTATCACCCACTAGAAAGAATCACATAGACATGATTCATGTAAGATTACTTGTTGTGATAAAAGGGAACGAAGTACTCAGATTCCTAGAACGTGAGGTTGTTACCCGATGACCAATTGACCCTTACCCATCCTAACTTTACCCATGATATCTGGATTGCCAACGGCACCAAGAACGTATGATTTCAAGGTAGGATAAAACAAGACTCAACAATTTACAAACAAATAATAAAACATCATAGTAAACAAAACATAAACAAGTTTACCATTCTAGAAATTGAGAATCAAAATACAACCGTCTTAACAACCTTCCACCAAAGATGACCAATAAGAACCTAGCCACTCATAGCTTTGACCAACATTGTAGCAAAATAAGATGAAATTGTCTTAATGCAATCAAAAACAAAGATACTAGATGGATAATAGATGATAAGATAATGTTCTTCACTCCCCCAATCTCTAAATATACTCAAGAACTCGTCCCTTAGCAGGTAGTAACCGATTCCTAATCATAAGTCCATATAAATTCCATAAAAATGGCAATTTAATGAGGGAGTTACAAGCTGAGATTCAGTCGGAGCCGTAACCTACGGCTCCCAGCCGTAAGTTACGGCAGTCAACAAAGCCAAACACATCAACAGGAGCCGTAACCTACGGCCACCTGCCGTAGGTCCGGCAATGAATCCTACGGCATTAAGCTCCTGTTTTACGGCTACACTTTTGGACAATTGTGAGAGCCGTAACCTACGGCAGGTGGCCGTAGGTTACGACGCTGAGTGTGGTGATTCTTCTTGTTTCTTCATCAACACTTGATTTCTTCAATGCTTTGACTCCCCAACTTCTAAGATCCATTCGTGCCTCCTAAAACCCATATTTTGAGCACTTTAACACCTGCATAATCAAACGTAAAGTGGTTACCAAGTTCGAGCAATTAACCGGGTAAAGTATGGAATTTTATTCTATTTAAAGCACTTAAGGGTTATCCTACGGACCACCCGTCACTCGACGATTCCATTCTTGGGTGGATGGTTTGGCCCTGGTTCCAGTAACTCGAATCCTAGCCCGGTATATCCCATTTTAATTTTACACCATTGTGAACCTTACGCCATTTTTACTCTCTGATTGAGGTTCTCGGCATCGAAAAATCTTCGTAAACTAAATCACACGTGTATATGTTGATATTTAAGAGATATACAGTCAAGAAAATCAAGGGCAATGGTGATATATACGCGGATTAGACACAAAAAAACACTGAACAAATGGCTACAATTTAAGGAATGTGTTTAGTGACGGCATCAGATTCCTAATTGATGGAGAAAGGTCTGGTGGTAAGAAAAGCTGCTTCTAGGAGCTTGTCAAGTGTTTTTGCTCGACGATTCCATTCTTTTGTGGTTGGTTTGGCCCTGGTTCCAGTAACTCGAATCCTAGCCCGGTATATCCCATTTTAATTTTACACCATTGTGAACCTTACGCCATTTTTACTCTCTGATTGAGGTTCTCGGCATTGAAAAATCTTCGTAAACTAAATCACACGTGTATATGTTTATATTTAAGAGATATACAGCCAAGAAAATCAAGGGCAATGGTGATATATACGCGGATTAGACACAAAAAAACACTCAACAAATGGCTACAATTTAAGGAATGTGTTTAGTGACGGCATCAGATTCCTAATTGATGAGAAAGGTCTGGTGGCAAGAAAAGCAGCTTCTAGGAGGTTGTCAAGTGTTTTCGCTCGACGATTCCATTGTTGGGTGGTTGGTTTGGCCCTTGTTCCTGTAACTCGAATCCTAGCCCGGTATATCCCATTTTAATATTACACCATTGTGAACCTTACACCTTTTTTACTCTCTGATCGAGGTTCTCGGCATTAAAAAATCTTCGTAAACTAAATCACACGTGTATATTTTGATATTTAAGAGATATACAATCAAGAAAATCAAGGGCAATGGTGATATATATGCGGATTAGACACCAGAAAAAACACTCAACAAATGGCTACAATTTAAGGAATGTGTTTAATGACGGCATCAGATTCCTAATCATGGAGAAAGGTCTGGTGGTAAGAAAAGCTGCTTCTAGGAGCTTGTCAAGTGTTTTTGCTCGACGATTCCAATCTTGGGTGGTTGGTTTGGCCCTTGTTCCTGTAACTCGAATCCTAGCCCCGGTATATCCCATTTTAATTTTACACCATTGTGAACCTTACGCCTTCTTTACTCTCTGATTGAGGTTCTCGGCATTGAAAAATCTTCGTAAACTAAATCACACATGTATATGTTGATATTTAAGAGATATACAATCAAGAAAATCAAGGGCAATGGTGATATATACGCGGATTAGACACCAAAAAAAACACTCAACAAATGGCTACAATTTAAGGAATGTGTTTAGTGACGGCATCATATTCCTAATTGATGGAGAAAGGTCTGATGGCAAGAAAAGCTACTTCTAGGAGGTTGTCAAGTGTTTTCGCTCGACGATTCCATTCTTGGGTGGTTGGTTTGGCCCTTGTTCCTGTAACTCAAATCCTAGCCCGGTATATCCCATTTTAATTTTACACCATTGTGAACCTTACGCCTTTTTTACTCTCTGATTGAGGTTCTCGGCATTGAAAAATCTTCCTAAACTAAATCACACGTGTATATGTTGATATTTAAGAGATATACAGTCAAGAAAATCAAGGGCAATGGTGATATATACGCGGATTAGACACAAAAAAAACACTCAACAAATGGCCACAATTTAAGGAATGTGTTTAGTGACCGCATCAGATTCCTAATTGATGGAGAAAGGTCTGGTGGCAAGAAAAGCTGCTTCTAGGAGGTTGTCAAGTATTTTCGCTCGAAGATTCCATTCTTGGGTGGTTGGTTTGGCCCTTGTTCCTGTAACTCGAATCCTTGCCCGGTATATCCCAGTTTAATTTTACACCATTGTGAACCTCACGCCTTTTTTACACTCTGATCGAGGTTCTCGGCATTGAAAAATCTTCGTAAACTAAATCACACGTGTATATGTTGATATTTAAGAGATATACAGTCAAGAAAATCAAGGGCAATGGTGATATATACACGGATTAGACACCAAAAAAAACACTCAACAAATGGCTACAATTTAAGGAGTGTGTTTAATGACGGCGTCAGATTACTAGTTGATGGAGAAAGGTCTGGTGGAAAGAAAAGCTGCTTCTAGGAGGTTGTCAAGTGTTTTGGCTCGACGATTCCATTCTTGGGTGGTTGGTTTGGCCCTTGTTCCTGTAACTCGAATCCTAGCCCGGTATATCCCATTTTAATATTACACCATTGTGAACCTTACACCTTTTTTACTCTCTGATCGAGGTTCTCGGCATTAAAAAATCTTCGTAAACTAAATCACACGTGTATATTTTGATATTTAAGAGATATACAATCAAGAAAATCAAGGGCAATGGTGATATATATGCGGATTAGACACCAGAAAAAACACTCAACAAATGGCTACAATTTAAGGAATGTGTTTAATGACGGCATCAGATTCCTAATCATGGAGAAAGGTCTGGTGGTAAGAAAAGCTGCTTCTAGGAGCTTGTCATGTGTTTTTGCTCGACGATTCCAATCTTGGGTGGTTGGTTTGGCCCTTGTTCCGGTAACTCGAATCCTAGCCCGGTATATCCCATTTTAATTTTACACCATTGTGAACCTTACGCCTTTTTTACTCTCTGATTGAGGTTCTCGGCGTTGAAAAATCTTCGTAAACTAAATCACACGTGTATATGTTGATATTTAAGAGATATACAATCAAGAAAATCAAGGGCAATGGTGATATATACGCGGATTAGACACCAAAAAAACACTCAACAAATGGCTACAATTTAAGGAATGTGTTTAGTGACGGCATCAGATTCCTAATTGATGGAGACAGGTCTGGTGGCAAGAAAAGCTACTTCTAGGAGGTTGTCAAGTGTTTTCGCTCGACGATTCCATTCTTGGGTGGTTGGTTTGGCCCTTGTTCCTGTAACTCGAATCCTAGCCCGGTATATCCCATTTTAATTTTACACCATTTTGAACCTTACGCCTTTTTTACTCTCTGATTGAGGTTCTCGGCATTGAAAAATCTTCCTAAACTAAATCACACGTGTATATGTTGATATTTAAGAGATATACAGTCAAGAAAATCAAGGGCAATGGTGATATATACGCGGATTAGACACAAAAAAAACACTCAACAAATGGCCACAATTTAAGGAATGTGTTTAGTGACGGCATCAGATTCCTAATTGATGGAGAAAGGTCTGGTGGCAAGAAAAGCTGCTTCTAGGAGGTTGTCAAGTGTTTTCGCTCGACGATTCCATTCTTGGGTGGTTGGTTTGGCCCTTGTTCCTGTAACTCGAATCCTTGCCCAGTATATCCCAGTTTAATTTTACACCATTGTGAACCTCACGCCTTTTTTACACTCTGATCGAGGTCCTCGGCATTGAAAAATCTTCGTAAACTAAATCACAGGTGTATATGTTGATATTTAAGAGATATACTGTGACAACTCGTATTTCCGAATCTATTTTTGTACTTCGATGGAACGTATGTGTACGATATGTGACATTTCGAACTTATCTTTGTGCAACGTTATGGAATTATGTGACTTTTATTTAATGAATGTTATGTTGTTATGTGCTATGTGTAATATGTGTATGTATGCATACGAACCCAAACGCACAACACACACACAGTCGCACAAGCCCACTTGGGGCCGTATCTCTTGTAGTCGGATCCAAGGGCAGCCCAAGGTTTGGGTTCGGCCCACTTCCTCATACGCCTACACACACACCCTTAGAGAGTTTATTCTCATTTGTTGCAAAAACATAACACACCTACAAACCCTAGTTCTCCTTTCTCTCTCTCTCACGAACCGAAGGCAGCCAAACCCTCTCTCCAATCGAAGATTATTCTCTTGTTCGGATTAACCTTTGCTCTGCATCTATTCGGTTAGTATGTAACTATTGTTTTATGATTGTATGAGTTTAGATCCAAAAGTTTTGATGTTGTGTTAGGATGATTCGTATGATCATGGTTTGGAACCGAATACTAGTTAAATCGGCTGTTATATATGTGCTTTGGATTGTTAATCATGTGATGTTGTCGTTATTCGATATAGTATGTATGTATGATGATATTCATGTTAATTCGGATTGTATTAATAATTAAGTTGAATGTGATAGTGGCTTAAAGGTCCAATAGGATTGAGGTTAAATGGTTGTTAAAGATTGATAGCTGGGTATAGAAAATTGGCTGCTATGCATGTGATTCATAATCCAACCATGTGCTCACTTTAATAGATATTGTCAGTTTGCATGGGACCAAAGTGTAGGTCCAATCAGATTAGCTATATGTGACATTGCTGATGATATTCTTATACAATATTGAATAAGGATTGGGGATGGCATGTGTATCGATGTAGGGGAATCAATTAATAAAAAAAAACATATGTTTGATCGATATATGTTTTAGTTGGGAACTGTTAATTGATAAACCGTAAATATGGAAATAGAATAACTGATTGCCATAAATTGTGAATATAACTGATTTGCGTGATTGGTGGAAGATGTAATCGATTGCATGATTTAAGGAAAAACATAACTGATCACACAAGTTACTCAATCGCACAAGATCAGGTCGCACAAGACCTGATCTGGACGCACAAGTTTCAGTCACACAAGGTGCCACCTATCGCACAAGACTTGTGTGACTAGTTGGGCCGATATATGTTAACTGTTATGCTACTTGTTGGGCCGTATGATTGGGCTGGGTATTAAAACTGATCGCACAAGATATCATGGACCGCACAAGGCTTAGTGTTTAGTTGTCTAGGCCGTGTTTATGTTACGGACCTTTTCGGTTGCATGCTTTTGGGCCGGGTGTTAGTGGGCTTCAACATATGACTCGCACAAGGCCATTAGACTTGTGCGAGCCCAATCACTTAATGACAATATGTCTTATCTGTTGAACGTGATGATACGTGATGCCATGATCAGTATGTGTTTCTTATATGTGCAATCTATGTGATACTTGTGTGCGTTACTTGAGTCAAAACCTGACCTGTATGGTAACCCTGTTAGGACGTGGTTGACCACTCATAGTTCAAGAAACCCTTTATCTATCTGCCGAGCAAACCAAGGTGAGTTCACACAGCCAAGGCATGGGATTCCCGGGTTGGGAATTGGGTTGGATTATTTGAAATGGATAACTACTCGTACTTATGCCATTGCTAGACTATAGACCATCGTCCTCAGGATAGTCAGGACACTTACGTAAAACCTACGTAACTTAGTATCTACCATTGTCTCCCGGGTCGGGAGGACACTTACGTAAAACCTACGTAAACTAATACCTACTACTGTCTTCCGGGTCGGAAGGACACTTACGTAAAACCTACGTAAACCCCACACGTACCACTGTCCTCGGGGAAGGGCACTCACGTAAATCCTACGTGACCTTGTACGTATTCCTGTTCTCGGATTAAGAAGAACACATGGTTGCAAATAGTCTAGTAAGTACAAACATGGGAAGCCCCCATTAGTAAAGATAAACGTGGGAAACCCCCACCAGTAGTACATACGACCATGGGAAACCCCCACTATTAGCACATACCTTCATGGGAAGCCCCCACTAAATGCATATATGATTTGTTATAACGAACTTATTAACTGTGAACTCGCTCAACTAGTTGTTGACTCTCTGCTGCATGCCTTGCAGGACCTTAGGTACATTTGGAGCTTGCACAGGGAGGAGCAGGTCGTTGTGGGACATGGATCGATGATGCCATGTTAACTATCTAAACATTTGAATTTATGATTTACTTTGGGTTTACATACTTATGCTTCCGCTACACACTTAATGATGTTTGGTTTTGAAAACACCTTTCGTATTGATAAATGACTTTTACTAATTACTTACATGTTCAATATGATTGGTGGCTTGATCCTGGTCAGTCACGCCTCCAAGCGGTGATACTCCGCAGGTGGATTTTGGGGGTGTGACAGATTGGTATCAGAGCCATTGGTTATAGAGAACTTGGTTTTAATAAGGGGAAATCGATTTTTGTTAAAACCAGACTATAACCAGAACAGTGCTCTCAACGATCCACAACGACGCCTCGCTCCACGTGCAAGACTCGACATCCTAGGTAATAAGGTTTATGTTTATTGCCTACATGCTAGAATTACATAGAACTTTGCTCGTGGTATGCTTAGATTACATTGTTTACTATTTGTTACTGCTTGAGAACACTTATATGCTCACACTCTTCTGTCATCACACTATTCGCGAACCTCTCTCACTCATGTTCTCCCTGATATCAAGATCATGAGTGGACGCGTAACCTAACTCAAGCCCAGTTGGCGGCTTCGATCACTGAACAAGTTACTGCAGCACTCGCAGCTGCCCAGGCAGGAGGTGTAACCTGCCATCACCACTTACTCTAGGATCTTTAGATCCTACTTTCGTAACTCAACACTTGTGCTTAATATTGATTTCTCTTACGCACACGACAAGTCAACACGCTCAGCCACCTGTATGCACATACATGACTTTTATGGACTGTCGTTCTACTACTTTCAGCAACACTGAAGGAGCTGTTGGACTCCTCCATTAGTTCGAGGAACTCGAATCGGTCTTCGAATGTGCGAATGACCTGAGGCTCGTAAGGTGAAATATGCCACTGATATTCTCGAAGGCACTGCGCAAACTTGGTGGAACGCGCAAGTTACGATGCTGGGGCTGGCGGCTGCTAATGCCACCCCATGGAATGATTTTAAGGAACCAATCAAATGTGAATACAGTAGTTAAGATGCCATCCACAAGTGGGAAGTGGAGTCCCTTAACATGAAGATGACGGGGTCAGAGATAAGAAGAGTATACGATAACGATCCAACAAATTGGCAATTTTGTGTCCAACTATGGTGGATCCTCCCATCAAGCGCATTGAGCTGTACCTCAAAGGCTTAGTACCAGAGATTCAAAGCCATGTAACTGCTGCTAACCTTGCTACTATCCAGGATGTTACTCGTCTTGCTCATCGTCTCACAGACCAGACGGTGGAACAGAACAAGCTGCCTAAGCGGATTGGTGCTACTATTACTGTTACTACTTTTGCTACTCCCAGTGACAACGAGAGAAAGTGGGATGGAACCTCCAGCAAGGGTTCAACTTCAGTTCAGTCCCAGGCATGGCAGCAAAAGATTGATGACTATCAGAGCCCTGGTCAGCAATCTTCTGGTAGTCAAGGGTTGTAACCTCGTCTTAGTTAGTCAGACATTCTCCATCAACCTCATTCCCATAGTCTTGGGTAGTTTCGACATCGTCATTGGGATGGATTGGATTATCCCAACAGCAAGCAGAGATCCTATGCAAAGAGAAGATTGTTCGTATTCCCCGTTCTGGCAAGGAACCTCTCGAAGTTCAAGGCGACAAGAGTGGTGTCGTGAGTGGCATCATTTCCTTCTTGAAGGCTCAGAAGTGTTTGCGAAAGGGCCACACTGCAATATTAGCACTCGTTACTGATACATCGAAGAAAGAGAAAAAGATTGAGGATATTCCAGTAGTACACGATTTTTTTTTCCTCAAGTGTTTCCTGAAGAGTTACCTGGGTTACCGCCTCATCGCCAAGTCGAATTTCAGATCGAGCTAGCTCCAGGAGCAGCACCCATAGCTCGAGCACCTTATCGCTTAGCTCTAACGGAATTAGAAGAACTGTCTAAGCAATTGCAAGAACTCTTGAAAAAGGGTTTCATACGTCCTAGCTCTTCGCCCTGGGGAGCTGCAGTATTATTTGTGAAGAAGAAAGACGGTACCTTCCGCATGTGCATAGATTACCGCGAACTGAACAAGGTGACCGTGAAGAATCGCTATCCTCTTCTCCGTATTGACGACTTGTTCGACCAGCTGCAAGGGTCGAGCTACTATTCAAAGATTGATCTGAGATCAGGTTACCATCAACTGAGAGTCCAGGATGGGGACGTCTCCAAAACAACGTTCAGAACACGCTACGGTCACTACGAATTTCTGGTCATGCCATTCGGGTTAACGAACGCGCCTGCGGTTTTCATGGACCTTATGAAGCACTTACAACTTATTTTGGAACTCCTACGAACGGAACAACTATACGCTAAGTTTTCAAAATGCGACTTCTGGCTTCGTGAAGTCCACTTTCTAGGCCACGTGGTAAACAAGGATGGGATTCATGTTGATCCATCCAAGGTAGATTCGATCAAGAACTGGCCTGCACCTCGCACACCGACAGAAATACGCCAATTCTTGGGTTTGGCGGGTTATTACAGACGGTTCATCAAAGACTTCTCCAAGATTGCACAGCCGCTTACGCTACTGACACAGAAAGGTATTGTTTATCGTTGGGGTAATACACAAGAAACAGCGATTCAACACTTAAAGGATAGACTCTGTAGCGTACCTATCCTCTCATTGCCTGAAGGCACAGACGATTTTGTAGTCTACTGCGACGCATCCATCCAAGGTCTTGGATGTGTGCTGATGCAACGGGATAAAGTCATTGCCTATGCTTCGCGCCAACTTAAGATTCACGAACGGAATTATACTACGCATGATTTAGAGCTTGGAGCCGTTGTTTTTTTTTTGCACTCAAGATATGGCGACATTACCTATACGGTACCAAGTGCACTATATACACTGATCATAGAAGTCTTGAATATATCTTCAAACAGAAGGAACTGAATATGCGACAATGACGATGGGTTGAACTACTGAACGATTACGAATGTGCTATTAAGTATCATCCGGGCAAAGCCAATGTGGTGGCCGACGCCCTCAGTCGAAAGGATACTACGCCTAGGCGTGTACGAGCATTGCAACTTACTATCCAGTCTAGTCTTCCTTCTCAGATACGAGATGCTCAGGTGGAAGCATTGAAACCAGAAAACGTCAGGGCTGAAGCCCTACGCGGCTCAAGGCAACGCTTAGAACGGAAGAAAGATGGTGCTTACTACGTCACAGGACGCATTTGGGTCCCACTTTATGGCAACTTACGCGAGCTTGTAATGGATGAAGCTCATAAGTCTCGCTACTCGGTACATCCTGTTTCGGATAAAATGTACCACGATATCAAAACTACATACTGGTGGCCTAGCATGAAGGCCCACATAGCAACATACGTTAGCAAATGCTTGACTTGTGCGAGAGTCAAGGCGGAATATCAGAAACCATCAGGCCCACTCCAACAACCTGAGATACCACAATGGAAATGGGAGCAAATTTTCGTGGATTTTGTTACTGGCCTACCTAGATCTCAGCGCGGAAATGAAACTATTTGGGTGATCGTGGATCGACTCACAAAGTCTGCACACTTCCTGGCTATTAAGGAAACAGACAAGTTTTCTACTTTAGCAGACATTTATCTTAAAGAAGTGGTTTCAAGGCACGGGATGCCAACTTCCATTATATCAGATCGTGATGCACGATTTACTTCAGAACTTTGGCAAGCAATGCATAAATCGTTTGGCTCCCGTTTAGACATGAGCACGGCGTATCATCCTCAGACAGATGGACAGTCTGAGCGCACTATTCAAACTCTAGAAGACATGCTTCGGGCGTGCGTAATTGATTTTGGCAATGGTTGGGAGAAACATCTGCCACTCGTGGAATTTTCATACAATAACAGCTACCACACCAGCATTAAGGCTGCACCATTCGAGGCACTGTACGGGCGTAAGTGCCGGTCACCTCTCTGTTGGGCAGAGGTGGGGGAAAGTCAAATCACAGGTCCAGAAATGGTAGTCGATACTACGGAAAAGATTGCACAAATACGACAACGTATGGCGGCAGCACGCGACCGTCAGAAAGCATACGCTGATTTAGACAGGAAACTACTCGAATTCCAGGTTGGGGATCGAGCACTACTAAAAGTTTCACCCTGGAAGGGTGTGGTTCGTTTTGGCAAACGCGGCAAACTCAATCCACGATACGTCGGACCTTTCGAGGTTATTGAGAAAATAGGCAAAGTGGCCTACAGATTGAACTTACCACCTGAACTCAGTGCAGTTCACAATGTCTTTCACGTGTCGAATCTGAAGAAATGTACGTCGGATGAGACCCACGTAGTTCCCTTGAAGGAACTCACTATCGACGAGCGGTTGAACTTCGTCGAGGAACCTGTTGAAATCACGGACCGGGATGTTAAGGTCCTCAAGAACACGAGAATCCCTCTTGTACGAGTTCGTTGGAACTCCCGCCGCGGCCCAGAGTTCACCTGGGAGCGTGAAGATCAAATGGAACTCAAATATCCCCAGTTATTCGGAACCAATGCAACCACTACTGAGGCTGAAGCTACTACTGCGGAATTTCGGGACGAAATTCCAGATCAACGGGGGGAGGATGTGACACCCCAGGAAAACCAGTGAACGATACAATTTACCTAGCTTCCTCAGTGAGTGCGTACCAAATTTCGGGACGAAATTTCTTTTTAGTTGGGGATAATGTGACAACTCGTATTTCCGAATCTATTTTTGTACTTCGATGGAACGTATGTGTACGATATGTGACATTTCGAACTTATCTTTGTGCAACGTTATGGAATTATGTGACTTTTATTTAATGAATGTTATGTTGTTATGTGCTATGTGTAATATGTGTATGTATGCATACGAACCCAAACGCACAACACACACACAGTCGCACAAGCCCACTTGGGGCCGTATCTCTTGTAGTCGGATCCAAGGGCAGCCCAAGGTTTGGGTTCGGCCCACTTCCTCATACGCCTACACACACACCCTTAGAGAGTTTATTCTCATTTGTTGCAAAAACATAACACACCTACAAACCCTAGTTCTCCATTCTCTCTCTCTCACGAACCGAAGGCAGCCAAACCCTCTCTCCAATCGAAGATTATTCTCTTGTTCGGATTAACCTTTGCTCTGCATCTATTCGGTTAGTATGTAACTATTGTTTTATGATTGTATGAGTTTAGATCCGAAAGTTTTGATGTTGTGTTAGGATGATTCGTATGATCATGGTTTGGAACCGAATACTAGTTAAATCGGCTGTTATATATGTGCTTTGGATTGTTAATCATGTGATGTTGTCGTTATTCGATATAGTATGTATGTATGATGATATTCATGTTAATTCGGATTGTATTAATAATTAAGTTGAATGTGATAGTGGCTTAAAGGTCCAATAGGATTGAGGTTAAATGGTTGTTAAAGATTGATAGCTGGGTATAGAAAATTGGCTGCTATGCATGTGATTCATAATCCAACCATGTGCTCACTTTAATAGATATTGTCAGTTTGCATGGGACCAAAGTGTAGGTCCAATCAGATTAGCTATATGTGACATTGCTGATGATATTCTTATACAATATTGAATAAGGATTGGGGATGGCATGTGTATCGATGTAGGGGAATCAATTAATAAAAAAAAACATATGTTTGATCGATATATGTTTTAGTTGGGAACTGTTAATTGATAAACCGTAAATATGGAAATAGAATAACTGATTGCCATAAATTGTGAATATAACTGATTTGCGTGATTGGTGGAAGATGTAATCGATTGCATGATTTAAGGAAAAACATAACTGATCACACAAGTTACTCAATCGCACAAGATCAGGTCGCACAAGACCTGATCTGGACGCACAAGTTTCAGTCGCACAAGGTGCCACCTATCGCACAAGACTTGTGTGACTAGTTGGGCCGATATATGTTAACTGTTATGCTACTTGTTGGGCCGTATGATTGGGCTGGGTATTAAAACTGATCGCACAAGATATCATGGACCGCACAAGGCTTAGTGTTTAGTTGTCTAGGCCGTGTTTATGTTACGGACCTTTTCGGTTGCATGCTTTTGGGCCGGGTGTTAGTGGGCTTCAACATATGACTCGCACAAGGCCATTAGACTTGTGCGAGCCCAATCACTTAATGACAATATGTCTTATCTGTTGAACGTGATGATACGTGATGCCATGATCAGTATGTGTTTCTTATATGTGCAATCTATGTGATACTTGTGTGCGTTACTTGAGTCAAAACCTGACCTGTATGGTAACCCTGTTAGGACGTGGTTGACCACTCATAGTTCAAGAAACCCTTTATCTATCTGCCGAGCAAACCAAGGTGAGTTCACACAGCCAAGGCATGGGATTCCCGGGTTGGGAATTGGGTTGGATTATTTGAAATGGATAACTACTCGTACTTATGCCATTGCTAGACTATAGACCATCGTCCTCAGGATAGTCAGGACACTTACGTAAAACCTACGTAACTTAGTATCTACCATTGTCTCCCGGGTCGGGAGGACACTTACGTAAAACCTACGTAAACTAATACCTACTACTGTCTTCCGGGTCGGAAGGACACTTACGTAAAACCTACGTAAACCCCACACGTACCACTGTCCTCGGGGAAGGGCACTCACGTAAATCCTACGTGACCTTGTACGTATTCCTGTTCTCGGATTAAGAAGAACACATGGTTGCAAATAGTCTAGTAAGTACAAACATGGGAAGCCCCCATTAGTAAAGATAAACGTGGGAAACCCCCACCAGTAGTACATACGACCATGGGAAACCCCCACTATTAGCACATACCTTCATGGGAAGCCCCCACTAAATGCATATATGATTTGTTATAACGAACTTATTAACTGTGAACTCGCTCAACTAGTTGTTGACTCTCTGCTGCATGCCTTGCAGGACCTTAGGTACATTTGGAGCTTGCACAGGGAGGAGCAGGTCGTTGTGGGACATGGATCGATGATGCCATGTTAACTATCTAAACATTTGAATTTATGATTTACTTTGGGTTTACATACTTATGCTTCCGCTACACACTTAATGATGTTTGGTTTTGAAAACACCTTTCGTATTGATAAATGACTTTTACTAATTACTTACATGTTCAATATGATTGGTGGCTTGATCCTGGTCAGTCACGCCTCCAAGCGGTGATACTCCGCGTGTGGATTTTGGGGGTGTGACATATACAGTCAAGAAAATCAAGGGCAATGGTGATATATTCACGGATTAGACACCAAAAAAAAACACTCAACAAATGGCTACAATCTAAGGAATGTGTTTAGTGACGGCATCAGATTCCTAATTGATGGAGAAAGGTCTGGTGGCAAGAAAAGCTACTTCTAGGAGGTTGTCCAGTGTTTTCGCTCGACGATTCCATTCTTGGATGGTTGGTTTGGCCCTTGTTCCTGTAACTCGATTCCTAGCCCGGTATATCCCATTTTAATTTTACACCATTGTGAACCTGACGCCTTTTTTACTCTCTTATTGAGGTTCTCGGCATTGAAAAATCTTCGTAAACTAAATCACACGTGTATATGTTGATATTTAAGAGATATACAATGGTGATATAACACGCGGATTAGACAAAAAAAAACACTCAACAAATGGCTACAATTTAAGGAGTGTGTTTAGTGACGGCGTCAGATTACTAATTGATGGAGAAAGGTCTGGTGGAAAGAAAAGCTGCTTCTAGGAGGTTGTCAAGTGTTTTGGCTCGACGATTCCATTCTTGGGTGGTTGGTTTGGCCCTTGTTCCTGTAACTCGAATCCTAGCCCGGTATATCCCATTTTAATTTTACACCATTGTGAACCTTACACCTTTTTTACTCTCTGATTGAGGTTCTCGGCATTGAAAAATCTTCGTAAACTAAATCACACGTGTATATGTTGATATTTAAGAGATATACAGTCAAGAAAATCAAGGGCAATGGTGATATATACGCGGATTAGACACCAAAAAAAACACTCAACAAATGGCTACAATCTAAGGAATGTGTTTGGTGACGGCATCATATTCCTAATTGATGGAGAAAGGTCTGGTGGCAAGAAAAGCTGCTTCTAGGAGGTTGTCAAGTGTTTTCGCTCGGCGATTCCATTCTTTGGTGGTTGGTTTGGCCCTTGTTCCTGTAACTCTAATCCTAGCCCGGTATATCCCATTTTAATTTTACAACATTGTGAACCTTACGCCTTTTTTACTCTCTGATTGAGGTTCTCGGCATTGAAAAATCTTCGTAAACTAAATCACACGTGTATATGTTGATATTTAAGAGATATACAGTCAAGAAAATCAAGGGTAATGGTGATATATACGCGGATTAGACACAAAAAAAAACACTCAACAAATGGCTACAATTTAAGGAGTGTGTTTAGTGACGGCGTCAGATTCCTAATTGGGGAGAAAGGTCTGGTGGCAAGAAAAGCTGCTTCTAGGAGGTTGTCAAGTGTTTTCGCTCGACGATTCCATTCTTGGGTGGTTGGTTTGGCCCTTGTTCCTGTAACTCGAATCCTAGCCCGTTATATCCCATTTTAATTTTACACCATTGTGAACCTTACGCCTTTTTTACTCTCTGATTGAGGTTCTCGGCATTGAGAAATCTTCGTAAACTAAATCACACGTGTATATGTTGATATTTAAGAGATATACAGTCAAGAAAATCAAGGGCAATGGTGAGATATACGCGGATTAGACACCAAAAAAAACACTCAACAAATGGCTACAATCTAAGGAATGTGTTTGGTGACGGCATCATATTCCTAATTGATGGAGAAAGGTCTGGTGGCAAGAAAAGCTGCTTCTAGGAGGTTGTCAAGTGTTTTCGCTCGGCGATTCCATTCTTTGGTGGTTGGTTTGGCCCTTGTTCCTGTAACTCTAATCCTAGCCCGGTATATCCCATTTTAATTTTACAACATTGTGAACCTTACGCCTTTTTTACTCTCTGATTGAGGTTCTCGGCATTGAAAAATCTTCGTAAACTAAATCACACGTGTATATGTTGATATTTAAGAGATATACAGTCAAGAAAATCAAGGGTAATGGTGATATATACGCGGATTAGACACAAAAAAAAACACTCAACAAATGGCTACAATTTAAGGAGTGTGTTTAGTGACGGCGTCAGATTCCTAATTGTGGAGAAAGGTCTGGTGGCAAGAAAAGCTGCTTCTAGGAGGTTGTCAAGTGTTTTCGCTCGACGATTCCATTCTTGGGTGGTTGGTTTGGCCCTTGTTCCTGTAACTCGAATCCTAGCCCGTTATATCCCATTTTAATTTTACACCATTGTGAACCTTACGCCTTTTTTACTCTCTGATTGAGGTTCTCGGCATTGAAAAATCTTCGTAAACTAAATCACACGTGTATATGTTGATATTTAAGTGATATACAGTCAAGAAAATCATGGGTAATGGTGATATATACGCGGATTAGACACAAAAAAAACACTCAACAAATGGCTACAATTTAAGGAGTGTGTTTAGTGACGGCGTCAGATTCCTAATTGAGGAGAAAGGTCTGGTGGCAAGAAAAGCTGCTTCTAGGAGGTTGTCAAGTGTTTTCGCTTGACGATTCCATTCTTGGGTGGTTGGTTTGGCCCTTGTTCCTGTAACTCGAATCCTTGCCCGGTATATCCCATTTTAATTTTACACCATTGTGAACCTTACGCCTTTTTAACTCTCTGATCGAGGTTCTCGGCATTAAAAAATCTTCGTCAACTAAATCACACGTGTATATGTTGATATTTAAGAGATAAACAGTCAAGAAAATCAAGGGCAATGGTGATATATAGGCGGATTAGACACCAATAAAACACTCAACAAATGGCTACAATTTAAGGAATGTGTTTGGTGACGGCATCATATTCCTAATTGATGGAGAAAGGTCTGGTGGCAAGAAAAGCTGCTTCTAGGAGGTTGTCAAGTGTTTTCGCTCGACGATTCCATTCTTGGGTGGTTGGTTTGGCCCTTGTTCCTGTAACTCGAATCCTAGCCCGGTATATCCCATTTTAATTTTACACCATTGTGAACCTTACGCCATTTTTACTCTCTGATTGAGGTTCTCGGCATTGAAAAATCTTCGTAAACTAAATCACACGTGTATATGTTGATAGTTAAGAGATATACAGTCAAGAAAATCAAGGGCAATGGTGATATATATGCGGATTAGACACCAAAAAAAACACTCAACAAATGGCTACAATTTAAGGAATGTGTTTAGTGACGGCATCAGATTCCTAATTGATGGAGAAAGGTCTGGTGGCAAGAAAAGCTGCTTCTTGGAGGTTGTCAAGTGTTTTCGCTCGACGATTCCATTGTTGGGTGGTTGGTTTGGCACTTGTTCCTGTAAGTCGAATCCTAGCCCGGTATATCCTATTTTAATATTACACCATTGTGAACCTTACACCTTTTTTACTCTCTGATCGAGGTTCTCGGCATTAAAAAATATTCGTAAACTAAATCACACGTGTATATGTTGATATTTAAGAGATATACAGTCAAGAAAATCAAGGGCAATGGTGATATATATGCGGATTAGACACCAAAAAAAATACTCAACAAATGGCTACAATTTTCGGAATGTGTTTGGTGACGGCATCAGATTCCTAATTGATGGAGAAAGGTCTGGTGGCAAGAAAAGCTGCTACTAGGAGCTTGTCAAGTGTTTTCGCTCGACGATTCCATTGTTGGGTGGTTGGTTTGGCGCTTGTTCCTGTAACTCGAATCCTTGCCCGGTATATCGCATTTTAATTTTACACCATTGTGAACCTTACACCTTTTTTACTCTCTGATCGAGGTTCTCGGCATTAAAAAATCTTCGTAAACTAAATCACACGTGTATATGTTGATATTTAAGAGATATACAGTCAATAAAATCAAGGGAAATGGTGATATATACGCGGATTAGACACCAAAAAAAACACTCAACAAATGGCTACAATTTAAAGAATGTGTTTAGTGACGGCATCAGATTCCTAATCATGGAGAAAGGTCTAGTGGTAAGAAAAGCTGCTTCTAGGAGCTTGTCAAGTGTTTTTGCTCGACGATTCCACTCTTGGGTGGTTGGTTTGGCCCCTGTTCCTGTAACTCGAATCCTAGCCCGGTATATCCCATTTTAATTTTACACCATTGTGAACCTTACGCCATTTTTACTCTCTGATTGAGGTTCTCGGCATTGAAAAATCTTCGTAAACTAAATCACACGTGTATATGTTGATATTTAAGAGATATACAGTCAAGAAAATCAAGGGCAATGGTGATATATATGCGGATTAGACACCAAAAAAAACACTCAACAAATGGCTACAATTTAAGGAATGTGTTTAGTGACGGCATCAGATTCCTAATTGATGGAGAAAGGTCTGGTGGCAAGAAAAGCTGCTTCTAGGAGGTTGTCAAGTGTTTACGTTCGACGATTCCATTGTTGGGTGGTTGGTTTGGCACTTGTTCCTGTAAGTCGAATCCGAGCCCGGTATATCCTATTTTAATATTACACCATTGTGAACCTTACACCTTTTTTACTCTCTGATCGAGGTTCTCGGCATTAAAAAATATTCGTAAACTAAATCACACGTGTATATGTTGATATTTAAGAGATATACAGTCAAGAAAATCAAGGGCAATGGTGATATATATGCGGATTAGACACCAAAAAAAACACTCAACAAATGGCTACAATTTTCGGAATGTGTTTGGTGACGGCATCAGATTCCTAATTGATGGAGAAAGGTCTGGTGGCAAGAAAAGCTGCTTCTAGGAGCTTGTTAAGTGTTTTCGCTCGACGATTCCATTGTTGGGTGGTTGGTTTGGCCCTTGTTCCTGTAACTCGAATCCTTGCCCGGTATATCCCATTTTAATTTTACACCATTGTGAACCTTACACCTTTTTTACTCTCTGATCGAGGTTCTCGGCATTAAAAAATCTTCGTAAACTAAATCACACGTGTATATGTTGATATTTAAGAGATATACAGTCAAGAAAATCAAGGGCAATGGTGATATATATGCGGATTAGACACCAAAAAAAACACTCAACAATTGGCTACAATTTAAGGAATGTGTTTAGTGACAGCATCAGATTCCTAATCATGGAGAAAGGTCTAGTGGTAAGAAAAGCTGCTTCTAGGAGCTTGTCAAGTGTTTTTGCTCGACGATTCCACTCTTGTGTGGTTGGTTTGGCCCTTGTTCCTGTAACTCGAATCCTAGCCCGGCATATCCCATTTTAATTTTACACCATTGTGAACCTTACGCCATTTTTACTCTCTGATTGAGGTTCTCGGCATTGAAAAATCTTCGTAAACTAAATCACACGTGTATATGTTGATATTTAAGAGATATACAGTCAAGAAAATCAAGGGTAATGGTGATATATATGCGGATTAGACACCAAAAAAAAACACTCAACAAATGGCTACAATTTAAGGAATGTGTTTAGTGACGGCATCAGATTCCTAATTGATGGAGAAAGGTCTAGTGGTAAGAAAAGCTGCTTCTAGGAGGTTGTCAAGTGTTTTCGCTCGACGATTCCATTGTTGGGTGGTTGGTTTGGCACTTGTTCCTGTAAGTCGAATCCTAGCCCGGTATATCCTATTTTAATATTACACCATTGTGAACCTTACACCTTTTTTACTCTCTGATCGAGGTTCTCGGCATTAAAAAATATTCGTAAACTAAATCACACGTGTATATGTTGATATTTAAGAGATATACAGTCAAGAAAATCAAGGGCAATGGTGATATATATGCGGATTAGACACCAAAAAAAACACTCAACAAATGGCTACAATTTTCGGAATGTGTTTGGTGACGGCATCAGATTCCTAATTGATGGAGAAAGGTCTGGTGGCAAGAAAAGCTGCTACTAGGAGCTTGTCAAGTGTTTTCGCTCGACGATTCCATTGTTGGGTGGTTGGTTTGGCGCTTGTTCCTGTAACTCGAATCCTTGCCCGGTATATCGCATTTTAATTTTACACCATTGTGAACCTTACACCTTTTTTACTCTCTGATCGAGGTTCTCGGCATTAAAAAATCTTCGTAAACTAAATCACACGTGTATATGTTGATATTTAAGAGATATACAGTCAATAAAATCAAGGGAAATGGTGATATATACGCGGATTAGACACCAAAAAAAACACTCAACAAATGGCTACAATTTAAAGAATGTGTTTAGTGACGGCATCAGATTCCTAATCATGGAGAAAGGTCTAGTGGTAAGAAAAGCTGCTTCTAGGAGCTTGTCAAGTGTTTTTGCTCGACGATTCCACTCTTGGGTGGTTGGTTTGGCCCCTGTTCCTGTAACTCGAATCCTAGCCCGGTATATCCCATTTTAATTTTACACCATTGTGAACCTTACGCCATTTTTACTCTCTGATTGAGGTTCTCGGCATTGAAAAATCTTCGTAAACTAAATCACACGTGTATATGTTGATATTTAAGAGATATACAGTCAAGAAAATCAAGGGCAATGGTGATATATATGCGGATTAGACACCAAAAAAAACACTCAACAAATGGCTACAATTTAAGGAATGTGTTTAGTGACGGCATCAGATTCCTAATTGATGGAGAAAGGTCTGGTGGCAAGAAAAGCTGCTTCTAGGAGGTTGTCAAGTGTTTACGTTCGACGATTCCATTGTTGGGTGGTTGGTTTGGCACTTGTTCCTGTAAGTCGAATCCGAGCCCGGTATATCCTATTTTAATATTACACCATTGTGAACCTTACACCTTTTTTACTCTCTGATCGAGGTTCTCGGCATTAAAAAATATTCGTAAACTAAATCACACGTGTATATGTTGATATTTAAGAGATATACAGTCAAGAAAATCAAGGGCAATGGTGATATATATGCGGATTAGACACCAAAAAAAACACTCAACAAATGGCTACAATTTTCGGAATGTGTTTGGTGACGGCATCAGATTCCTAATTGATGGAGAAAGGTCTGGTGGCAAGAAAAGCTGCTTCTAGGAGCTTGTTAAGTGTTTTCGCTCGACGATTCCATTGTTGGGTGGTTGGTTTGGCCCTTGTTCCTGTAACTCGAATCCTTGCCCGGTATATCCCATTTTAATTTTACACCATTGTGAACCTTACACCTTTTTTACTCTCTGATCGAGGTTCTCGGCATTAAAAAATCTTCGTAAACTAAATCACACGTGTATATGTTGATATTTAAGAGATATACAGTCAAGAAAATCAAGGGCAATGGTGATATATATGCGGATTAGACACCAAAAAAAACACTCAACAATTGGCTACAATTTAAGGAATGTGTTTAGTGACAGCATCAGATTCCTAATCATGGAGAAAGGTCTAGTGGTAAGAAAAGCTGCTTCTAGGAGCTTGTCAAGTGTTTTTGCTCGACGATTCCACTCTTGTGTGGTTGGTTTGGCCCTTGTTCCTGTAACTCGAATCCTAGCCCGGCATATCCCATTTTAATTTTACACCATTGTGAACCTTACGCCATTTTTACTCTCTGATTGAGGTTCTCGGCATTGAAAAATCTTCGTAAACTAAATCACACGTGTATATGTTGATATTTAAGAGATATACAGTCAAGAAAATCAAGGGTAATGGTGATATATATGCGGATTAGACACCAAAAAAAAACACTCAACAAATGGCTACAATTTAAGGAATGTGTTTAGTGACGGCATCAGATTCCTAATTGATGGAGAAAGGTCTAGTGGTAAGAAAAGCTGCTTCTAGGAGGTTGTCAAGTGTTTTCGCTCGACGATTCCATTGTTGGGTGGTTGGTTTGGCACTTGTTCCTGTAAGTCGAATCCTAGCCCGGTATATCCTATTTTAATATTACACCATTGTGAACCTTACACCTTTTTTACTCTCTGATCGAGGTTCTCGGCATTAAAAAATATTCGTAAACTAAATCACACGTGTATATGTTGATATTTAAGAGATATACAGTCAAGAAAATCAAGGGCAATGGTGATATATATGCGGATTAGACACCAAAAAAAACACTCAACAAATGGCTACAATTTTCGGAATGTGTTTGGTGACGGCATCAGATTCCTAATTGATGGAGAAAGGTCTGGTGGCAAGAAAAGCTGCTTCTAGGAGCTTGTCAAGTGTTTTCGCTCGACGATTCCATTGTTGGGTGGTTGGTTTGGCGCTTGTTCCTGTAACTCGAATCCTTGCCCGGTATATCGCATTTTAATTTTACACCATTGTGAACCTTACACCTTTTTTACTCTCTGATCGAGGTTCTCGGCATTAAAAAATCTTCGTAAACTAAATCACACGTGTATATGTTGATATTTAAGAGATATACAGTCAAGAAAATCAAGGGAAATGGTGATATATATGCGGATTAGACACCAAAAAAAACACTCAACAAATGGCTACAATTTAAGGAATGTGTTTAGTGACGGCATCAGATTCCTAATCATGGAGAAAGGTCTAGTGGTAAGAAAAGCTGCTTCTAGGAGCTTGTCAAGTGTTTTTGCTCGACGATTCCACTCTTGGGTGGTTGGTTTGGCCCCTGTTCCTGTAACTCGAATCCTAGCCCGGTATATCCCATTTTAATTTTACACCATTGTGAACCTTACGCCATTTTTACTCTCTGATTGAGGTTCTCGGCATTGAAAAATCTTCGTAAACTAAATCACACGTGTATATGTTGATATTTAAGAGATATACAGTCAAGAAAATCAAGGGCAATGGTGATATATATGCGGATTAGACACCAAAAAAAACACTCAACAAATGGCTACAATTTAAGGAATGTGTTTAGTGACGGCATCAGATTCCTAATTGATGGAGAAAGGTCTGGTGGCAAGAAAAGCTGCTTCTAGGAGGTTGTCAAGTGTTTACGTTCGACGATTCCATTGTTGGGTGGTTGGTTTGGCACTTGTTCCTGTAAGTCGAATCCGAGCCCGGTATATCCTATTTTAATATTACACCATTGTGAACCTTACACCTTTTTTACTCTCTGATCGAGGTTCTCGGCATTAAAAAATATTCGTAAACTAAATCACACGTGTATATGTTGATATTTAAGAGATATACAGTCAAGAAAATCAAGGGCAATGGTGATATATATGCGGATTAGACACCAAAAAAAACACTCAACAAATGGCTACAATTTTCGGAATGTGTTTGGTGACGGCATCAGATTCCTAATTGATGGAGAAAGGTCTGGTGGCAAGAAAAGCTGCTTCTAGGAGCTTGTTAAGTGTTTTCGCTCGACGATTCCATTGTTGGGTGGTTGGTTTGGCCCTTGTTCCTGTAACTCGAATCCTTGCCCGGTATATCCCATTTTAATTTTACACCATTGTGAACCTTACACCTTTTTTACTCTCTGATCGAGGTTCTCGGCATTAAAAAATCTTCGTAAACTAAATCACACGTGTATATGTTGATATTTAAGAGATATACAGTCAAGAAAATCAAGGGCAATGGTGATATATATGCGGATTAGACACCAAAAAAAACACTCAACAATTGGCTACAATTTAAGGAATGTGTTTAGTGACGGCATCAGATTCCTAATCATGGAGAAAGGTCTAGTGGTATGAAAAGCTGCTTCTAGGAGCTTGTCAAGTGTTTTTGCTCGACGATTCCACTCTTGTGTGGTTGGTTTGGCCCTTGTTCCTGTAACTCGAATCCTAGCCCGGCATATCCCATTTTAATTTTACACCATTGTGAACCTTACGCCATTTTTACTCTCTGATTGAGGTTCTCGGCATTGAAAAATCTTCGTAAACTAAATCACACGTGTATATGTTGATATTTAAGAGATATACAGTCAAGAAAATCAAGGGTAATGGTGATATATATGCGGATTAGACACCAAAAAAAAAACACTCAACAAATGGCTACAATTTAAGGAATGTGTTTAGTGACGGCATCAGATTCCTAATTGATGGAGAATGGTCTAGTGGTAAGAAAAGCTGCTTCTAGGAGGTTGTCAAGTGTTTTCGCTCGACGATTCCATTGTTGGGTGGTTGGTTTGGCCCTTGTTCCTGTAACTCGAATCCTAGCCCGGTATATCCCATTTTAATTTTACACCATTGTGAACCTTACGCCATTTTTACTCTCTGATTGAGGTTCTCGGCATTGAAAAATCTTCGTAAACTAAATCACACGTGTATATGTTGATATTTAAGAGATATACAGTCAAGAAAATCAAGTGCAATGGTGATATATATGCGGATTAGACACCAAAAAAAACACTCAACAAATGGCTACAATTTAAGGAATGTGTTTAGTGACGGCATCAGATTCCTAATTGATGGAGAAAGGTCTGGTGGCTAGAAAAGTTGCTTCTAGGAGGTTGTCAAGTGTTTTCGCTCGACGATTCCATTGTTGGGTGGTTGGTTTGGCACTTGTTCCTGTAAGTCGAATCCTAGCCCGGTATATCCTATTTTAATATTACACCATTGTGAACCTTACACCTTTTTTACTCTCTGATCGAGGTTCTAGGCATTAAAAATATTCGTAAACTAAATCACACGTGTATATGTTGATATTTAAGAGATATACAGTCAAGAAAATCAAGGGCAATGGTGATATATATGCGGATTAGACACCAAAAAAAACACTCAACAAATGGCTACAATTTTCGGAATGTGTTTGGTGACGGCATCAGATTCCTAATTGATGGAGAAAGGTCTGGTGGCAAGAAAAGCTGCTTCTAGGAGCTTGTCAAGTGTTTTCGCTCGACGATTCCATTGTTGGGTGGTTGGTTTGGCCCTTGTTCCTGTAACTCGAATCCTTGCCCGGTATATCCCATTTTAATTTTACACCATTGTGAACCTTACACCTTTTTTACTCTCTGATCGAGGTTCTCGGCATTAAAAAATCTTCGTAAACTAAATCACACGTGTATATGTTGATATTTAAGAGATATACAGTCAAGAAAATCAAGGGAAATGGTGATATATATGCGGATTAGACACCAAAAAAAACACTCAACAAATGGCTACAATTTAAGGAATGTGTTTAGTGACGGCATCAGATTCCTAATCATGGAGAAAGGTCTAGTGGTAAGAAAAGCTGCTTCTAGAAGCTTGTCAAGTGTTTTTGCTCGACGATTCCACTCTTGGGTGGTTGGTTTGGCCCCTGTTCCTGTAACTCGAATCCTAGCCCGGTATATCCCATTTTAATTTTACACCATTGTGAACCTTACGCCATTTTTACTCTCTGATTGAGGTTCTCGGCATTGAAAAATCTTCGTAAACTAAATCACACGTGTATATGTTGATATTTAAGAGATATACAGTCAAGAAAATCAAGGGCAATGGTGATATATATGCGGATTAGACACCAAAAAAAAACACTCAACAAATGGCTACAATTTAAGGAATGTGTTTAGTGACGGCATCAGATTCCTAATTGATGAAGAAAGGTCTGGTGGCAAGAAAAGCTGCTTCTAGGAGGTTGTCAAGTGTTTTCGTTCGACGATTCCATTGTTGGGTGGTTGGTTTGGCACTTGTTCCTGTAAGTCGAATCCGAGCCCGGTATATCCTATGTTAATATTACACCATTGTGAACCTTACACCTTTTTTACTCTCTGATCGAGGTTCTCGGCATTAAAAAATATTCGTAAACTAAATCACACGTGTATATGTTGATATTTAAGAGATATACAGTCAAGAAAATCAAGGGCAATGGTGATATATATGCGGATTAGACACCAAAAAAAACACTCAACAAATGGCTACAATTTTCGGAATGTGTTTGGTGACGGCATCAGATTCCTAATTGATGGAGAAAGGTCTGGTGGCAAGAAAAGCTGCTTCTAGGAGCTTGTTAAGTGTTTTCGCTCGACGATTCCATTGTTGGGTGGTTGGTTTGGCCCTTGTTCCTGTAACTCAAATCCTTGCCCGGTATATCCCATTTTAATTTTACACCATTGTGAACCTTACACCTTTTTTACTCTCTGATCGAGGTTCTCGGCATTAAAAAATCTTCGTAAACTAAATCACACGTGTATATGTTGATATTTAAGAGATATACAGTCAAGAAAATCAAGGGCAATGGTGATATATATGCGGATTAGACACCAAAAAAAACACTCAACAATTGGCTACAATTTAAGGAATGTGTTTAGTGACGGCATCAGATTCCTAATCATGGA
The DNA here is from genome assembly GCA_030545235.1 of Helianthus tuberosus. Taxonomy (NCBI): domain Eukaryota; kingdom Viridiplantae; phylum Streptophyta; class Magnoliopsida; order Asterales; family Asteraceae; genus Helianthus; species Helianthus tuberosus. Next base: position 30,279,091 of record CM060415.1, on the reverse strand, counting down.
GAAAGGTCTAGTGGTAAGAAAAGCTGCTTCTAGGAGCTTGTCAAGTGTTTTTGCTCGACGATTCCACTCTTGTGTGGTTGGTTTGGCCCTTGTTCCTGTAACTCGAATCCTAGCCCGGCATATCCCATTTTAATTTTACACCATTGTGAACCTTACGCCATTTTTACTCTCTGATTGAGGTTCTCGGCATTGAAAAATCTTCGTAAACTAAATCACACGTGTATATGTTGATATTTAAGAGATATACAGTCAAGAAAATCAAGGGCAATGGTGATATATATGCGGATTAGACACCAAAAAAAACACTCAACAAATGGCTACAATTTAAGGAATGTGTTTAGTGACGGCATCAGATTCCTAATTGATGGAGAAAGGTCTGGTGGCAAGAAAAGCTGCTTCTAGGAGCTTGTCAAGTGTTTTCGCTCGACAATTCCATTGTTGGGTGGTTGGTTTGGCCCTTGTTCCTGTAACTCGAATCCTTGCCCGGTATATCCCATTTTAATTTTACACCATTGTGAACCTTACACCTTTTTTACTCTCTGATCGAGGTTCTCGGCATTAAAAAATCTTCGTAAACTAAATCACACGTGTATATGTTGATATTTAAAAGATATACAGTCATGAAAATCAAGGGAAATGGTGATATATATGCGGATTAGACACCAAAAAAAAACACTCAACAAATGGCTACAATTTAAGGAATGTGTTTAGTGACGGCATCAGATTCCTAATCATGGAGAAAGGTCTAGTGGTAAGAAAAGCTGCTTCTAGGAGCTTGTCAAGTGTTTTTGCCCGACGATTCCACTCTTGGGTGGTTGGTTTGGCCCTTGTTCCTGTAACTCGAATCCTAGCCCGGTATATCCCATTTTAATTTTACACCATTGTGAACCTTACGCCATTTTCACTCTCTGATTGAGGTTCTCGGCATTGAAAAATCTTCGTAAACTAAATCACACGTGTATATGTTGATATTTAAGAGATATCCAGTCAAGAAAATCAAGGGCAATGGTGATATATATGCGGATTAGACACCAAAAAAAACACTCAACAAATGGCTACAATTTAAGGAATGTGTTTAGTGACGGCATCAGATTCCTAATTGATGGAGAAAGGTCTGGTGGCAAGAAAAGCTGCTTCTAGGAGGTTGTCAAGTGTTTTCGTTCGACGATTCCATTGTTGGGTGGTTGGTTTGGCACTTGTTCCTGTAAGTCGAATCCTAGCCCGGTATATCTTATTTTAATATTACACCATTGTGAACCTTACACCTTTTTTACTCTCTGATCGAGGTTCTCGGCATTAAAAAATATTCGTAAACTAAATCACACGTGTATATGTTGATATTTAAGAGATATACAGTCAAGAAAATCAAGGGCAATGGTGATATATATGCGGATTAGACACCAACAAAAACACTCAACAAATGGCTACAATTTTCGGAATGTGTTTGGTGACGGCATCAGATTCCTAATTGATGGAGAAAGGTCTGGTGGCAAGAAAAGCTGCTTCTAGGAGCTTGTCAAGTGTTTTCGCTCGACGATTCCATTGTTGGGTGGTTGGTTTGGCCCTTGTTCCTGTAACTCGAATCCTTGCCCGGTATATCCCATTTTAATTTTACACCATTGTGAACCTTACACCTTTTTTACTCTCTGATCGAGGTTCTCGGCATTAAAAAATCTTCGTAAACTAAATCACACGTGTATATGTTGATATTTAAGAGATATACAGTCAAGAAAATTAAGGGCAATGGTGATATATATGCGGATTAGACACCAAAAAAAACACTCAACAAATGGCTACAATTTAAGGAATGTGTTTAGTGACGGCATCAGATTCCTAATCATGGAGAAAGGTCTAGTGGTAAGAAAAGCTGCTTCTAGGAGCTTGTCAAGTGTTTTTGCTCGACGATTCCACTTTTGGGTGGTTGGTTTGGCCCTTGTTCCTGTAACTCGAATCCTAGCCCGGTATATCCCATTTTAATTTTACACCATTGTGAACCTTACGCCATTTTTACTCTCTGATTGAGGTTCTCGGCATTGAAAAATCTTCGTAAACTAAATCACACGTGTATATGTTGATATTTAAGAGATATACAGTCAAGAAAATCAAGGGCAATGGTGATATATATGCGGATTAGACACCAAAAAAAACACTCAACAAATGGCTACAATTTAAGGAATGTGTTTAGTGACGGCATCAGATTCCTAATTGATGGAGAAAGGTCTGGTGGCAAGAAAAGCTGCTTCTAGGAGGTTGTCAAGTGTTTTCGCTCGACGATTCCATTGTTGGGTGGTTGGTTTGGCACTTGTTCCTGTAAGTCGAATCCTAGCCCGGTATATCCTATTTTAATATTACACCATTGTGAACCTTACACCTTTTTTACTCTCTGATCGAGGTTCTCGGCATTAAAAAATATTCGTAAACTAAATCACACGTGTATATGTTGATATTTAAGAGATATACAGTCAAGAAAATCATGGGCAATGGTGATATATATGCGGATTAGACACCAAAAAAAACACTCAACAAATGGCTACAATTTAAGGAATGTGTTTAGTGACGGCATCAGATTCCTAATTGATGGAGAAAGGTCTGGTGGCAAGAAAAGCTGCTTCTAGGAGGTTGTCAAGTGTTTTCGCTCGACGATTCCATTCTTGGGTGGTTGGTTTGGCCCTTGTTCCTGTAACTCAAATCCTTGCCCGGTATATCCCATTTTAATTTTACACCATTGTGAACCTTACGCCTTTTTAACACTCTGATCGAGGTTCTCGGCATTGAAAAATCTTCGTAAACTAAATCACACGTGTATATGTTGATATTTAAGAGATATACAGTCAAGAAAATCAAGGGTAATGGTGATATATACGCGGATTAGACACAAAAAAAACACTCAACAAATGGCTACAATTTTAGGAATGTGTTTAGTGACGGTATCAGATTCCTAATTGATGGAGAAAGGTCTGGTGGCAAGAAAAGCTGCTTCTAGGAGCTTGTCAAGTGTTTTCGCTCGACGATTCCATTGTTGGGTGGTTGGTTTGACCCTTGTTCCTGTAACACGAATCCTTGCCCGGTATATCCCATTTTAATTTTACACCATTGTGAACCTTACGCCTTTTTTACTCTCTGATTGAGGTTCTCGGCATTGAAAAATCTTCGTAAACTAAATCACATGTGTATTTGTTGATATTTAAGAGATATACAGTCAAGAAAATCAAGGGCAATGGTGATATATACGCGGATTAGACACAAAAAAAAACACTCAACAAATGGCTACAATTTAAGGAATGTGTTTAGTGACGGCATCAGATTCCTAATTGATGGAGAAATGTCTGGTGGCAAGAAAAGCTGCTTCTAGGAGGTTGTCAAGTGTTTTCGCTCGACGATTCCATTCTTGGGTGGTTGGTTTGGCCCTTGTTCCTGTAACTCGAATCCTTGCCCGGTATATCCCATTTTAATTTTACACCATTGTGAACCTTACGCCTTTTTAACACTCTGATTGAGGTTCTCGGCATTGAAAAATCTTCGTAAACTAAATCACACGTGTATATGTTGATATTTAAGAGATATACAGTCAAGAAAATCAAGGGCAATGGTGATATATATGCGGATTAGACACCAAAAAAAACACTCAACAAATGGCTACAATTTAAGGAATGTGTTTAGTGACGGCATCAGATTCCTAATTGATGGAGAAAGGTCTGGTGGCAAGAAAAGCTGCTTCTAGGAGGTTGTCATGTGTTTTCGCTCGACGATTCCATTGTTGGGTGGTTGGTTTGGCACTTGTTCCTGTAAGTCGAATCCTAGCCCGGTATATCCTATTTTAATATTACACCTTTGTGAACCTTACACCTTTTTTACTCTATGATCGAGGTTCTCGGCATTAAAAAATATTCGTAAACTAAATCACACGTGTATATGTTGATATTTAAGAGATATACAGTCATGAAAATCAAGGGCAATGGTGATATATATGCGGATTAGACACCAAAAAAAACACTCAACAAATGGCTACAATTTAAGGAATGTGTTTAGTGACGGCATCAGATTCCTAATTGATGGAGAAAGGTCTGGTGGCAAGAAAAGCTGCTTCTAGGAGATTGTCAAGTGTTTTCGCTCGACGATTCCATTCTTGGGTGGTTGGTTTGTTCCTTGTTCCTGTAACTCGAATCCTAGCCCGGTATATCCCATTTTAATTTTACACCATTGTGAACCTTACGCCTTTTTTACTCTCTGATTGAGGTTCTCGGCATTGAAAAATCTTCGTAAACTAAATCACACGTGTATATGTTGATATTTAAGAGATATACAGTCAAGAAAATCAAGGGCAATGGTGATATATACGCGGATTAGACACAAAAAAAACACTCAACAAATGGCTACAATTTAAGGAATGTGTTTAGTGACGGCATCAGATTCCTAATTGATGGAGAAATGTCTGGTGGCAAGAAAAGCTGCTTCTAGGAGGTTGTCAACTGTTTTCGCTCGACGATTCCATTCTTGGGTGGTTGGTTTGGCCCTTGTTCCTGTAACTCGAATCCTAGCCCGGTATATCCCATTTTAATTTTACACCATTGTGAACCTTACGCCTTTTTAACACTCTGATTGAGGTTCTCGGCATTGAAAAATCTTCGTAAACTAAATCACACGCGTATATGTTGATATTTAAGAGATATACAGTCAAGAAAATCAAGGGCAATGGTGATATATATGCGGATTAGACACAAAAAAAAACACTCAACAAATGGCTACAATTTAAGGAATGTGTTTAGTGACGGCATCAGATTCCTAATTGATGGAGAAAGGTCTGGTGGCAAGAAAAGCTGCTTCTAGGAGGTTGTCAAGTGTTTTCGCTCGACGATTCCATTGTTGGGTGGTTGGTTTTGCACTTGTTCCTGTAAGTCGAATCCTAGCCCGGTATATCCTATTTTAATATTACACCTTTGTGAACCTTACACCTTTTTTACTCTCTGATCGAGGTTCTCGGCATTAAAAAATATTCGTAAACTAAATCACACGTGTATATGTTGATATTTAAGAGATATACAGTCATGAAAATCAAGGGCAATGGTGATATATATGCGGATTAGACACCAAAAAAAACACTCAACAAATGGCTACAATTTAAGGAATGTGTTTAGTGACGGCATCAGATTCCTAATTGATGGAGAAAGGTCTGGTGGCAAGAAAAGCTGCTTCTAGGAGGTTGTCAAGTGTTTTCGCTCGACGATTCCATTGTTGGGTGGTTGGTTTGGCACTTGTTCCTGTAAGTCGAATCCTAGCCCGGTATATCCTATTTTAATATTACACCTTTGTGAACCTTACACCTTTTTTACTCTCTGATCGAGGTTCTCGGCATTAAAAAATATTCGTAAACTAAATCACACGTGTATATGTTGATATTTAAGAGATATACAGTCATGAAAATCAAGGGCAATGGTGATATATATGCGGATTAGACACCAAAAAAAACACTCAACAAATGGCTACAATTTAAGGAATGTGTTTAGTGACGGCATCAGATTCCTAATTGATGGAGAAAGGACTGGTGGCAAGAAAAGCTGCTTCTAGGAGGTTGTCAAGTGTTTTCGCTCGACGATTCCATTCTTGGGTGGTTGGTTTGGTCCTTGTTCCTGTAACTCGAATCCTAGCCCGGTATATCCCATTTTAATTTTACACCATTGTGAACCTTACGCCTTTTTTACTCTCTGATTGAGGTTCTCGGCATTGAAAAATCTTCGTAAACTAAATCACACGTGTATATGTTGATATTTAAGAGATATACAGTCAATAAAATCAAGGGCAATGGTGATATATACGCGGATTAGACACAAAAAAAACACTCAACAAATGGCTACAATTTAAGGAATGTGTTTAGTGACGGCATCAGATTCCTAATTGATGGAGAAATGTCTGGTGGCAAGAAAAGCTGCTTCTAGGAGGTTGTCAAGTGTTTTCGCTCGACGATACCATTCTTGGGTGGTTGGTTTGGCCCTTGTTCCTGTAACTCGAATCCTAGCCCGGTATATCCCATTTTAATTTTACACCATTGTGAACCTTACGCCTTTTTTACTCTCTGATTGAGGTTCTCGGCATTGAAAACTCTTCGTAAACTAAATCACACGTGTATATGTTGATATTTAAGAGATATACAGTCAAGAAAATCAAGGGCAATGGTGATATATACGCGGATTAGACACAAAAAAACACTCAACAAATGGCTACAATTTAAGGAATGTGTTTAGTGACGGCATCAGATTCCTAATTGATGGAGAAAGGTCTGGTGGCAAGAAAAGCTGCTTCTAGGAGGTTGTCAAGTGTTTTCGCTCGACGATTCCATTCTTGGGTGGTTGGTTTGGCCCTTGTTCCTGTAACTCGAATCCTTGCCCGGTATATCCCATTTTAATTTTACACCATTGTGAACCTTACGCCTTTTTAACACTCTGATCGAGGTTCTCAGCATTGAAAAATCTTCGTAAACTAAATCACACGTGTATATGTTGATATTTAAGAGATATACAGTCAAGAAAATCAAGGGTAATGGTGATATATACGCGGATTAGACACAAAAAAAACACTCAACAAATGGCTACAATTTTCGGAATGTGTTTAGTGACGGCATCAGATTCCTAATTGATGGAGAAAGGTCTGGTGGCAAGAAAAGCTGCTTCTAGGAGCTTGTCAAGTGTTTTCGCTCGACGATTCCATTGTTGGGTGGTTGGTTTGGCCCTTGTTCCTGTAAGTCGAATCCTAGCCCGGTATATCCCATTTTAATATTACACCATTGTGAACCTTACACCTTTTTTACTCTCTCTTCGAGGTTCTCGGCATTAAAAAATCTTCGTAAACTAAATCACACGTGTATATGTTGATATTTAAGAGATATACAGTCAAGAAAATCAAGGGCAATGGTGATATATATGCGGATTAGACACCAAAGAAAACACTCAACAAATTGCTACAATTTAAGGAATGTGTTTAGTGACGGCATCAGATTCCTAATCATGGAGAAAGGTCTAGTGGTAAGAAAAGCTGCTTCTAGGAGCTTGTCAAGTGTTTTTGCTCGACGATTCCACTCTTGGGCGGTTGGTTTGGCCCTTGTTCCTGTAACTCGAATCCTAGCCCGGTATATCCCATTTTAATTTTACACCATTGTGAACCTTACGCCTTTTTTACTCTCTGATTGAGGTTCTCGGCATTGAAAAATCTTCGTAAACTAAATCACACGTGTATATGTTGATATTTAAGAGATATACAGTCAAGAAAATCAAGGGCAATGGTGATATATACGCGGATTAGACACAAAAAAACAATCAACAAATGGCTACAATTTAAGGAATGCGTTTAGTGACGGTATCAGATTCCTAATTGATGGAGAAAGGTCTGGTGGCAAGAAAAGCTGCTTCTAGGAGGTTGTCAAGTGTTTTCGCTCGATGAGTCCATTCTTGGGTGGTTGGTTTGGCCCTTGTTCCAGTAACTCGAATCCATGCCCGGTATATCCCATTTTAATTTTACACCATTGTGAACCTTACGCCTTTTTAACACTCTGATCGAGGTTCTCGGCATTGAAAAATCTTCGTAAACTAAATCACACGTGTATATGTTGATATTTAAGAGATATACAGTCAAGAAAATCAAGGGCAATGGTGTTATATACGCGGATTAGACACAAAAAAAAACACTCAACAAATGGCTACAATTTTCAGAATGTGTTTAGTGACGGCATCAGATTCCTAATTGATGGAGAAATGTCTGGTGGCAAGAAAAGCTGCTTCTAGGAGCTTGTCAAGTGTTTTCGCTCGACGATTCCATTGTTGGGTGGTTGGTTTGGCCCTTGTTCCTGTAACTCGAATCCTTGCCCGGTATATCCCATTTTAATTTTACACCATTGTGAACCTTACGCCTTTTTAACTCTCTGATCGAGGTTCTCGGCATTAAAAAATCTTCGTAAACTAAATCACACGTGTATATGTTGATATTTAAGAGATATACAGTCAAGAAAATCAAGGGCAATGGTGATATATACGCGGATTAGACACAAAAAAAAAAACACTCAACAAATGGCTACAATTTAAGGAATGTGTTTAGTGACGGCATCAGATTTCTAATTGATGGAGAAAGGTCCGGTGGGAAGAAAAGCTGCTTCTAGGAGGTTGTCAAGTGTTTTCGATCGACGATTCCATTCTTGGGTGGTTGGTTTGGCCCTTGTTCCTGTAACTCGAATCCTTGCCCGGTATATCCCATTCTAATTTTACACCATTGTGAACCTTACGCCTTTTTTACACTCTGATCGAGGTTCTTGGCATTGAAAAATCTTCGTAAACTAAATCACACGTGTATATGTTGATATTTAAGAGATATACAATCAAGAAAATCAAGGCCAATGGTGATATATACGCGGATTAGACACCAAAAAAAACACTCAACAAATGGCTACAATTTAAGGAATGTGTTTAGTGACGGCATCAGATTCCTAATTGATGGAGAAAGGTCTGGTGGCAAGAAAAGCTGCTTCTAGGAGCTTGTCAAGTGTTTTCGCTCGACGATTCCATTGTTGGGTGGTTGGTTTGGCCCTTGTTCCTGTAAGTCGAATCCTAGCCCGGTATATCCCATTTTAATTTTACACCATTGTGAACCTTACGCCTTTTTAACTCTCTGATCGAGGTTCTCGGCATTAAAAAATCTTCGTAAACTAAATCACACGTGTATATGTTGATATTTAAGAGATATACAGTCAAGAAAATCAAGGGCAATGGTGATATATACGCGGATTAGACACAAAAAAAAAACACTCAACAAATGGCTACAATTTAAGGAATGTGTTTAGTGACGGCATCAGATTTCTAATTGATGGAGAAAGGTCCGGTGGGAAGAAAAGCTGCTTCTAGGAGGTTGTCAAGTGTTTTCGATCGACGATTCCATTCTTGGGTGGTTGGTTTGGCCCTTGTTCCTGTAACTCGAATCCTTGCCCGGTATATCCCATTTTAATTTTACACCATTGTGAACCTTACGCCTTTTTAACTCTCTGATCGAGGTTCTCGGCATTAAAAAATCTTCGTAAACTAAATCACACGTGTATATGTTGATATTTAAGAGATATACAGTCAAGAAAATCAAGGGCAATGGTGATATATACGCGGATTAGACACAAAAAAAAAACACTCAACAAATGGCTACAATTTAAGGAATGTGTTTAGTGACGGCATCAGATTTCTAATTGATGGAGAAAGGTCCGGTGGGAAGAAAAGCTGCTTCTAGGAGGTTGTCAAGTGTTTTCGATCGACGATTCCATTCTTGGGTGGTTGGTTTGGCCCTTGTTCCTGTAACTCGAATCCTTGCCCGGTATATCCCATTCTAATTTTACACCATTGTGAACCTTACGTTTTTTTACACTCTGATCGAGGTTCTTGGCATTGAAAAATCTTCGTAAACTAAATCACACGTGTATATGTTGATATTTAAGAGATATACAATCAAGAAAATCAAGGCCAATGGTGATATATACGCGGATTAGACACCAAAAAAAACACTCAACAAATGGCTACAATTTAAGGAATGTGTTTAGTGACGGCATCAGATTCCTAATTGATGGAGAAAGGTCTGGTGGCAAGAAAAGCTGCTTCTAGGAGCTTGTCAAGTGTTTTTGCTCGACGATTCCACTCTAGGGTGGTTGGTTTGGCCCTTGTTCCTGTAACTCGAATCCTAGCCCGGTATATCCCATTTTAATTTTACACCATTGTGAACCTTACGCCTTTTTTACTCTCTGATTGAGGTTCTCGGCATTGAAAAATCTTCGTAAACTAAATCACACGTGTATATGTTGATATTTAAGAGATATACAATCAAGAAAATCAAGGGAAATGGTGATATATACGCGGATTAGACACCAAAAAAAACACTCAACAAATGGCTACAATTTAAGGAATGTGTTTAGTGACGGCATCAGATTCCTAATTGATGGAGAAAGGTCTGGTGGCAAGAAAAGCTGCTTCTAGGAGGTTGTCAAGTATTTTCGCTCGACGATTCCATTGTTGGGTGGTTGGTTTGGCCCTTGTTCCTGTAAGTCGAATCCTAGCCCGGTATATCCCATTTTAATATTACACCATTGTGAACCTTACACCTTTTTTACTCTCTGATCGAGGTTCTCGGCATTAAAAAATCTTCGTAAACTAAATCACACGTGTATATGTTGATATTTAAGAGATATACAGTCAAGAAAATAAAGGGCAATGGTGATATCTACGCGGATTAGACACGAAAAAAAACACTCAACAAATGGCTACAATTTAAGGAGTGTGTTTAGTGACGGCGTCAGATTCCTAATTGATTGAGAAAGGTCTGGTGGCAAGAAAAGCTGCTTCTAGGAGGTTGTCAACTGTTTTCGCTCGACGATTCCATTCTTGGGTGGTTGGTTTGGCCCTTGATCCTGTAACTGGAATCCTCGCCCGGTATATCCCATTTTAATTTTACACCATTGTGAACCTTACGCCTTTTTTACTCTCTGATTGAGGTTCTCGGCATTGAAAAATCTTCGTAAACTAAATCACACGTATATATGTTGATATTTAAGAGATATACAGTCAAGAAAATCAAGGGCAATGGTGATATATACGCGGATTAGACACAAAAAAAACACTCAACAAATGGCTACAATTTAAGGAATGTGTTTAGTGACGGCATCAGATTCCTAATTGATGGAGAAAGGTCTGGTGGCAAGAAAAGCTGCTTCTAGGAGGTTGTCAATTGTTTTCGCTTGACGATTCCATTCTTGGGTGCCTGGTTTGGCCCTTGTTCATGTAACTCGAATCCTTGCCCGGTATATCCCATTTTAATTTTACACTTTGATCGAGGTTCTCGGCATTGAAAAATCTTCGTAAACTAAATCACACGTGTATATGTTGATATTTAAGAGATATACAGTCAAGAAAATCAAGGGCAATGGTGATATATATGCGGATTAGACACCAAAAAAAACACTCAACAAATGGCTACAATTTAAGGAATGTGTTTGGTGACGGCATCATATTCCTAATTGATGGAGAAAGGTCTGGTGGCAAGAAAAGCTGCTTCTAGGAGGTTGTCAAGTGTTTTCGCTCGACGATTCCATTCATGGGTGGTTGGTTTGGCCCTTGTTCCTGTAACTCGAATCCTAGCCCGGTATATCCCATTTTAATTTTACACCATTGTGAACCTTACGCCTTTTTTACTCTCTGATTGAGGTTCTCGGCATTGAAAAATCTTCGTAAACTAAATCATACGTGTATATGTTGATATTTAAGAGATATATAGTCAAGAAAATCAAGGGCAATGGTGATATATACGCGGATTAGGCACAAAAAAAAACACTCAACAAATGGCAACAATTTTCGGAATGTGTTTAGTGACGGCATCAGATTCCTAATTGATGGAGAAAGGTCTGGTGGCAAGAAAAGCTGCTTCTAGGAGGTTGTCAATTGTTTTCGCTTGACGATTCCATTCTTGGGTGGCTGGTTTGGCCCTTGTTCATGTAACTCGAATCCTTGCCCGGTATATCCCATTTTAATTTTACACCATTGTGAACCTTATGCCTTTTTAACAGTCTGATCGAGGTTCTCGGCATTGAAAAATCTTCGTAAACTAAATCACACGTGTATATGTTGATATTTAAGAGATATACAGTCAAGAAAATCAAGGGCAATGGTGATATATATGCGGATTAGACACCAAAAAAAACACTCAACAAATGGCTACAATTTAAGGAATGTGTTTGGTGACGGCATCATATTCCTAATTGATGGAGAAAGGTCTGGTGGCAAGAAAAGCTGCTTCTAGGAGGTTGTCAAGTGTTTTCGCTCGACGATTCCATTCATGGGTGGTTGGTTTGGCCCTTGTTCCTGTAACTCGAATCCTAGCCCGGTATATCCCATTTTAATTTTACACCATTGTGAACCTTACGCCTTTTTTACTCTCTGATTGAGGTTCTCGGCATTGAAAAATCTTCGTAAACTAAATCACACGTGTATATGTTGATATTTAAGAGATATACAGTCAAGAAAATCAAGGGCAATGGTGATATATACGCGGATTAGGCACAAAAAAAACACTCAACAAATGGCAACAATTTTCGGAATGTGTTTAGTGACGGCATCAGATTCCTAATTGATGGAGAAAGGTATGGTGGCAAGAAAAGCTGCTTCTAGGAGCTTGTCAAGTGTTTTCGCTCGACGATTCCATTGTTGGGTGGTTGGTTTGGCCCTTGTTCCTGTAACTCGAATCCTAGCCCGGTATATCCCATTTTAATATTACACCATTGTGAACCTTACACCTTTTCTACTCTCTGATAGAGGTTCTCGGCATTAAAAAATCTTCGTAAACTAAATCACACGTGTATATGTTGATATTTAAGAGATATACAGTCATGAAAATCAAGGGCAATGGTGATATATATGCGGATTAGACACCAAAAAAAACACTCAACAAATGGCTACAATTTAAGGAATGTGTTTAGTGACGGCATCAGATTCCTAATCATGGAGAAAGGTCTGGTGGTAAGAAAAGCTGCTTCTAGGAGGTTGTCAAGTGTTTTTGCTCGACGATTCCACTCTTGGGTGGTTGGTTTGGCCCTTGTTCCTGTAACTCGAATCCTAGCCCGGTATATCCCATTTTAATTTTACACCATTGTGAACCTTACGCCTTTTTTACCCTCTGATTGAGCTTCTCGGCATTGAAAAATCTTCATAAACTAAATCACACGTGTATATGTTGATATTTAAGAGATATACAATCAAGAAAATCAAGGGCAATGGTGATATATACGCGGATTAGACACCAAAAAAACACTCAACAAATGGCTACAATTTAACGAATGTGTTTAGTGACGGCATCAGATTCCTAATTGATGGAGAAAGGTCTGGTGGCAAGAAAAGCTGCTTCTAGGAGGTTGTCAAGTGTTTTCGCTCGACGATTCCATTCTTGGGTGGTTTGTTTTGGACCTTGTTCCTGTAACTCGAATCCTAGCCCGGTATATCCCATTTTAATTTTACACCATTGTGAACCGTACGCCTTTTTTACTCTCTGATTGAGGTTCTCGGCATTGAAAAATCTTCGTAAAGTAAATCACACGTGTATATGTTGATATTTAAGAGATATACAGTCAAGAAAATCAAGGGCAATGGTGATATATACGCGGATTAGACACAAAAAAAAACACTCAACAAATGGCTACAATTTAAGGAATGTGTTTAGTGACGGCATCAGATTCCTAATTGATGGAGAAAGGTCTGGTGGCAAGAAAAGCTGCTTCTAGGAGGTTGTCAAGTGTTTTCGCTCGACGATTCCATTCTTAGGTGGTTGGTTTGTCCCTTGTTCCTGTAACTCGAATCCTTGCCCGGTATATCCCATTTTAATTTTACACCATTGTGAACCTTACGCCTTTTTTACACTCTGATCGAGGTTCTCGGCATTGAAAATCTTCGTAAACTAAATCACACGTGTATATGTTGATATTTAAGAGATATACAGTCAAGAAAATCAAGGGCAATAGTGATATATACGCGGATTAGACACCAAAAAAAACACTCAACAAATGGCTACAATTTAAGGAATGTGTTTGGTGATGGCATCATATTCCTAATTGATGGAGAAATGTCTGGTGGCAAGAAAAGCTGCTTCTAGGAGGTTGTCAAATGTTTTCGCTTGACGATTCAATTCTTGGGTGGTTGGTTTGGCCCTTGTTCCTGTAACTCGAATCCTAGCCCGGTATATCCCATTTTAATTTTACACCATTGTGAACCTTACACCTTTTTTACTCTCTGATTGAGGTTCTCGGCATTGAAAAATCTTCGTAAACTAAAACACACGTGTATATGTTGATATTTAGGAGATAGACAGTCAAGAAAAAAGGTTTTTTGCATATTTCCCCTTAAAAAACTTTGAAATTGCATATATACCCAAGCCAAAAATTCAGTTGCATATTTCCCCTCTATTAACTAATAAAATTGCAAATTTACCCATTTTGATTTAATTTATTAAAATTAAATTATAGAAAGACTATTTTACCCTTCATTTTACTAAACTTAAGAAAATTGCATATTTACCCTTTTTTTCTAGTTTTTGTCTTTTTTTCACTACTTGCACTTTTTCATGAAGTTTTTTTTTTCATTATTTTTTCTCACGATCTAGAGTAACAATCATAAAAAATACAATTGACAATCATCTAAATAGAAAACAAAATGCCAAAACTTTAATCCATTACGGTACCAAAAAATAATCCCAAAAAAACAACCACAAAAATTTCATGTAACAATATCCAAAAAATTGAAAAAGACAAATGCCAAAGTTTTCACCATTTGGTACCAAAAAAGTAAATTGCTCGACTTTGATTAGTTATTTTCACATGTTTTTGTTCTTTTCCCCCGTTTACTTGTTGATGGTTGATTTTGCGATGCCGAATTTTTGCATTTTTTTTGTTGGTGACCATAACCACCACACCGGTGGCACTTATATTTTTTTCTTTGCTCATCATTTGCTCTAATTCTCTCCTTTCTTGGTCTTCCGGGTGGCCGTTTGATAATAGGTGGGTATATCTTCTCATTGCTAACAAAACAGTAAGTAGTTGTGCATCAAAATCACCTATGCCTAACCATTCATTGCTAACAAAACACCTATGCCTAACTAAACAAAGCAATAAGAAAAAAATCAAATAAGAACAAAAAATCCAATAAGAACAAAACATTAAGTAGCTGTGCATAAAAAAATCCAATCCTACCCCTTTTAACATATGACTAACTATTGCTATGTCATCAAAAATCGAAGCCTACCCCTTTTAACATATGACTAACCATTGATGAACAAACATACCTGCAAAAGAATCGCTGCTGTGCCGGAATCGCTGTTGTGCCGAATCGCCGCTGTGCCGAATCGCTGCTGTGCCAGAATCGCTGTTGTATGTCGCCGAAGAGTCGCCAGCAGAAGAATCGCCGGCGGAATCCCCTGCTTTGTCGCCCTCTGCTATCGCCGTAGAAGAAGAACCCTAGCGTCGTCCCTAATATCTAGATTCTGATATTCTATAATATGATTTTTTTTTTAATTTTAAGAAGGGTAGATTTGTCATTTTAACAGAGAAGGGGAAATATGCAATTTTTAATTGGGCTTGGGTAAATATGCAATTAAGGGTGTTTTTAAGGGGAAATATGCAATTATTCCCAAAAAAACACTCAACAAATGGCTACAATTTAAGGAGTGTGGTTAGTGACGGCGTCAGATTCCTAATTGATGGAGAAAGGTCTGGTGGCAAGAAAATCTGCTTCTAGGAGGTTGTCAAGTGTTTTCGCTCGACGATTCCATTCTTGGGTGGTTGGTTTGGCCCTTGTTCCTGTAACTCGAATCCTAGCCCGGTATATCCCATTTTAATTTTACACCATTGTGAACCTTACGCCTTTTTTACTCTCTGATTGAGGTTCTCGGCATTGAAAAATCTTCGTAAACTAAATCACATGTGTATATGTTGATATTTAAGAGATATACAGTCAAGAAAATCAAGGGCAATGGTGATATATACGCGGATTAGACACAAAGAAAACACTCAACAAATGGCTACAATTTAAGGAATGTGTTTAGTGACGGCATCAGATTTCTAATTGATGGAGAAAGGTCTGGTGGCAAGAAAAGCTGCTTCTAGGAGGTTGTCAAGTCTTTTCGCTCGACGATTCCATTCTTGGGTGGTTGGTTTGGCCCTTGTTCCTGTAACTCGAATCCTTGCCCGGTATATCCTATTTTAATTTTACACCATTGTGAACCTTACGCCTTTTTTACACTCTGATCGAGGTTCTCGGCATTGAAAAATCTTCGTAAACTAAATCACACGTGTATATGTTGACATTTTAGAGATATACAGTCAAGAAAAATCAAGGGCAATGGTGATATATACACGGATTAGACACCAAAAAAAACACTCAACAAATGGCTACAATTTAAGAAATTTGTTTGGTGACGGCATCAGATTCCTAATTGATGGAGAAAGGTCTGGTGGCAAGAAAAGCTGCTTCTAGGAGCTTGTCAAGTGTTTTCGCTCGACGATTCCATTGTTGGGTAGTTGGTTTGGCCCTTGTTACTGTAACTCGAATCCTAGCCCGGTATATCCCATTTTAATATTACACCATTGTGAACCTTACACCTTTTTTACTCTCTGATCGAGGTTCTCGGCATTAAAAAATCTTCCTAAACTAAATCACACGTGTATATGTTGATATTTAAGAGATATACAGTCAAGAAAATCAAGGGCAATGGTGTATATATGCAGATTAGACACCAAAAAAAAACACTCAACAAATGGCTACAATTTAAGGAATGTGTTTAGTGACGGCATCAGATTCCTAATCATGGAGAAAGGTCTGGTGGTAAGAAAAGCTGCTTCTAGGAACTTGTCAAGTGTTTTTGCTAGACGATTCCACTCTTGGGTGGTTGGTTTGGCCCTTGTTCCTGTAACTCGAATCCTAGCCCGGTATATCCCATTTTAATTTTACACCATTGTGAACCTTACGCCTTTTTTACTCTCTGATTGAGGTTCTCGGCATTGAAAAATCTTCATAAACTAAATCAAAGGTGTATATGTTGATATTTAAGAGATATACAGTCAAGAAAATCAAGGGCAATGGTGATATATACGCGGATTAGACACAAAAAAAACACTCAACAAATGGCTACAATTTAAGGAATGTGTTTAGTGACGGCATCAGATTCCTAATCATGGAGAAAGGTCTGGTGGTAAGAAAAGCAGCTTCTAGGAGCTTGTCAAGTGTTTTTGCTCGACGTTTCCACTCTTGGGTGGTTGGTTTGGCCCTTGTTCCTGTAACTCGAATCCTAGTCCGGTATATCCCATTTTAATTTTACACCATTGTGAACCTTACGCCTTTTTTACTCTCTGATTGAGGTTCTCGGCATTGAAAAATCTTCGTAAACTAAATCACACGTGTATATGTTGATATTTAAGAGATATACAATCAAGAAAATCAAGGGCAATGGTGATATATACGCGGATTAGACACCAAAAAAAACACTCAACAAACGGCTACAATTTAAGGAATGTGTTTAGTGATGGCATCAGATTCCTAATTGATGGAGAAAGGTCTGGTGGCAAGAAAAGCTGCTTCTAGGTGGTTGTCAAGTGTTTTCGCTCGACGATTCCATTCTTGGGTGGTTGGTTTGGCCCTTGTTCCTGTAACTCGAATCCTAGCCCTGTATATCCCATTTTAATTTTACACCATTGTGAACCTTACGCCTTTTTTACTCTCTGATTGAGGTTCTCGGCATTGAAAAATCTTCGTAAACTAAATCACATGTGTATATGTTGATATTTAAGAGATATACAGTCAAGAAAATGAAGGGAAATGGTGATATATACGCGGATTAGACACAAAAAAAACACTCAACAAATGGCTACAATTTAAGGAATGTGTCTAGTGACGTCATCAGATTTCTAATTGATGGAGAAAGGTCTGGTGGGAAGAAAAGCTGCTTCTAGGAGGTTGTCAAGTGTTTTCGCTCGACGATTCCATTCTTGGGTGGTTGGTTTGGCCCTTGTTCCTGTAAATCGAATCCTTGCCCGGTATATCCCATTTTAATTTTACACCATTGTGAACCTTACGCCTTTTTTACACTGTGATCAAGGTTCTTGACATTGAAAAATCTTCGTAAACTAAATCACACGTGTATATGTTGCTATTTAAGAGATATACAGTTAAGAAAATCAAGGGCAATGGTGATATATACGCGGATTAGACACCAAAAAAACACTCAACAAATGGCTACAATTTAAAGAATGTGTTTGGTGATGGCATCAGATTCCTAATTGATGGAGAAAGGTCTGGTGGCAAGAAAAGCTGCTCCTAGGAGCTTGTCAAGTGTTTTCGCTCGACGATTCCATTGTTGGGTGGTTGGTTTGGCCCTTGTTCCTGTAACTCGAATCCTAGCCCGGTATATCCCATTTTAATATTATACCATTGTGAACCTTACACCTTTTTTACTCTCTGATCGAGGTTCTCGGCATTAAAAAACTTCGTAAACTAAATCACACGTGTATATGTTGATATTTAAGAGATATACAGTCAAGAAAATCAAGGGCAATGGTGATATATATGTGGATTAGACACCAAAAAAAACACTCAACAAATGGCAACAATTTAAGGAATGTGTTTAGTGACGGCATCAGATTCCTAATCATGGAGAAAGGTCTGGTGGTAAGAAAAGCTGCTTCTAGGAGCTTGTCAAGTGTTTTCGCTCGACGATTCCATTCTTGGGTGGTTGGTTTGGCCCTTGTTCCTGTAACTTGAATCCTTGCCTGGTATATCCCATTTTAATTTTAAACCATTGTGAACCTTACGCCTTTTTTACACTCTGATCGAGGTTCTCGGCATTGAAAAATCTTCGTAAACTAAATCACACGTGTATATGTTGATATTTAAGAGATATACAATCAAGAAAATCCAGGGCAATGGTGATATTGTTGATGCATTTTTAGTGTTTGTAACTAGTCTTGTACTTAATGATGTATTTTGTACGGTCTTTAACGTTTATCGAGTATGTATTTGATGTCTACCAAGTCGGATATCCTCCTATCTGCTTGTGTACGACTTGTTTGTCTCTTTTGGTATGTAATGTATTAAGAACAATGCATGTTGCATGACAAGGGTATAATGGTCATTATGTGTTTATATGTTCTATCTGTTTGCTGTCTGTTTACAGCAAACAGAACAGCTGGTGCAGTCCTCGACAAAACAGGTCTGTTTCGTTGAACACATCATGACGAAACAGACCAATGTCCATTATTTCTGTTTCGCCGACAGTCATGACGAATCACACTTGATTCGTCGTGTAATGGGCTGTTTCAAGCCCAATGACTGGCCCATATCCTATTTCGCCGAGACACCTTGTGTTTCGTCGACTGTTGGGCCGAGGGACTATATAAACCAAGTCTGCTTTCATTTGAAGGTAGAGGAGATAATTACCAGTAACGAAACTCTGTCGAAATTTTGTCTGAACTGTGTTTGTATCAGTTTGTAATCGGTTCTCATCCCATTTAATCAATCGCGTGTGTTTCATTGATTAATCCTTTGTCGTTATTGCTTTATATGTTTGATTTGGCATAGTTGCGTGGATTCCGCACATGTAACCGTGTTTGCTATAAACAAGTGATTCGGTTCGTTATTGATCCTCAGATTTCGGGACCTACAATTGGTATCAGAGCGTTTGGCTCTTATCCTTGTTTAAAATCAAACATAGTTCGGTTTTTATCAAGTATTTGTGTTTGTTTTTCTGAAAATTTGTTCTTGAAAAATCATAAATTCTGGAAAAATATTCATAAAATATGTTGGTTTCTTGTTTTTTGCTAAAGATTTTTATCAAAAACCTAGTTAGATTGTTTGTTCATGCTTTAAACCAGGTTTTTAGTGAAAATCTTGTGTATTTTCGTGTTTCGCAAAATTATCAACTGACCGGAAAACTCATGTTCTTGAGTGTGTTCTTGACAATCTTCATAGTGTTCTTATCATTGTTGTGATCTTGATTTATAAATTGTTGAAACCTAAGTGTTATAACATATTATACATTAAATTGACTTTGGTGTAAAATTGTGATCATTAGTTTCTGAAAAAAGCATGTTGGGTTGAAAATTGGTGTTACAAACATACTTTGTGTCAGTAAGATATTTTAAATATCTAAACCAGTTGTCTGATACTCAGTTTCGACGAAACAAGTAGTCGACGAATCACAAGTGTTTCGTCAAAAATATCTTCGACGAAACAAGTCTTTTTCGTCAAAATATCTTCAAACGAAACAAGTCTGTTTCGTCATCATTCATTTAGACGAAACAAACCTATTTCGTGAAATCTGTTTCGTCGAGAACAGATCTGTTTTACACAGAGGCTTTGCAAAACCATTCTAACTTTGTGTTTTCAAGTGTGTGTGCAGGTACTATCATACATATACCAAATATGAGTAACAAAGGTCTGTGGGATTGGAGTTCGGACTCAAGGCCAAGTGAAAATCAGCCTTCGCTTGCCGATTTAATGAACCAATTGCCTCAAAAACAACAATCAATAAATGCAGGTCATGGGCAATGGTTTCTAATCAAAATCAAAACATTCAAAATCTATTGCTAAGTGAGAGTGAGACGGGAAGCAACAGTCGCCCGCCAAAGCTAAATCATATGAACGACTATCCATCTTGGAAGGGTCGTTTTCACACATACATTCAAGGGCAAAACGTTGAACTTTGGACGTGTTTCACTACTGAATGTAGTCCGGAACTGGAAGCAGCAGCATCAACTGCCGCTGGTATTTCTAATATGCTTGAAGAAGACAAGAAAGCCTATGAATTAGAGAAGAAGGCGTTTGCTTTTCTAACACAAGCTCTTCATAAAGACATCTATCATCAATTTTCTTATAGTAAGAGCACACAAGCTTTATGGGATGCATTGGAAACAAGAGGAGAAGGAAATGCAGCTTCTAGAAAAATACGGCATGATCTTTTGAAGAAAGAATATGAATCATTTCAACTTTGGAAAATGAAACCCTAAATGATATGACTTCTCGTTTCTATCATTTGATAAGTGACATGAGTTCTTATAAGGTTGCCACATCTCATGTGGAAATGATTGCACGTTTAGCTGATGCTCTACCTCCTATATGGAGTCCATTCATTGAACTTCTAAAGCATACTGGTGCTCTGGATGGGGAAAATGTCACTATCTATGGATTCGTTCAGAAGTTGGAGCACAAGAACGAAGAGGAAACTAGGAAATCTAAAAGGATTGGAGCACCTCAAAACATAGAAATGTATTTGCCTGGTTTTGCTCCTTCAGCTAGTTCTAGTTCTGTTCAGCAAACTAAGCTTCAAACGGCATTTGTTTCCAACACAAACTCATCAACTCAACCAGAGTTTGATTTAGGTGCTTATCTTTCACAATCGCTATCCAAATCTCAATCTCAACCTCCACCTCAAGGTACTACTACTCAACCAGAGTTTGATCTAGGTGCTTATCTTTCACAATCACTGTCTAAATCTAAAGCACAACCACCACAACAAGTACATTATACCAACAATCCTCCACCTAAAAACACAAACACTGTCAAAGTTGATACTTCGAACCTCTCAAAAGTTAACATTGAAGTAGCAAAGGAGCACATGGAACTCATTAATACAATGGTCAGTGCCTACTGCGGTTTGGTAGCAGGTCAAATTGGGAACATCAGTATGACCAACGAAGACTATCAACAAATCGACCGTGATGAAATGGAGTTGATGGATATAAAGTGGGCGTTTGCAAGTGCAGTTAGAAGGGCAAGGGATTTCATGCGTAGAACAGGAAGAAGTTCTTTGGATAGTAAGAAGGAAACGAAGTATGGGTTTGATAAAGAAGCAGTTACATGTTTTAATTGTGGCGAAAAGGGTCACTTCAAACGTGAGTGCACCCGACCAGCCAAGCAAGGCAATCAGAACCCGTTCAGAAATCAGACAAGTACTTCAAATGCAAATCAAGGCACTCAAGAAAATCGTGGAAAAGGGATAGTAGCTGTGAATAATACTACCAGCCAGGACCAGTCTGGACCATCTAACAACACTCGTGCATTGACTGTTCAAACAGATGAAGGGTGTAATTGGTCTTTACAATTAGGGGGAGGTGATAATGAAGGAGGAGGAACAGCGTGCTATGCAAAGATCATCAAGCACGTTCATAAAGAAGAATTTTCTGAAAGTGACGACAGTTCGGGTTATACCGGGAGTTCGGATGAGGAAAGTTCTATTTCGGGAGATGTGAAAGAAGAAGCGACTTCTATTGATGACTTGTTGAACGAAGCAGAGGAGTTGAAGTCTCAGAAATCTGTTCTTATCAAGAAAGCTGGGATAGCATCTAAGGAAATGGAGAAGTTCTTCTCTGAAGACGGATCTTTTTCTTTTCAATATGCCTTTATGGCAAATGTTTCAGCCTCTTCGAGTCAGGTAACATCTGAAACTCCTAGAATATGTACTGATTGTGCTTATATGAAACAGGAATTTGATAGAGTGAAACTTGAATGTGACAAAATTCATAGTCACAATCAATGTTTGGTTGTTGATATGTCAAAGTGCAAAGAAGCAAATATGGCTTTAACAAGAAACGAAAAGGACTTTAAATCTTTAATTGAAAATTTAAAGAAAAGTGTTTCCGAAACTACTAAAGTTGTTTATCACAAACAAGTTAGTATTAACAAGTACATAAATATCGTTGAGGAAACCAAAAATGAATTAGCCATTGCAAAATGCGAGCACGATGCGATCAAGCAAAAATTGGAGAGTTATTCTAACTCCCGATTTGTGCTCGATCACATAATTGACGTTCAACAACTAAAGAAAAACAAGAGTGGTGTTGGGTATAAGAAATGTCCGCCCCCTTTGAGACACAATTATGCTGCACCACCTGATGAAGAGGATATGCCTCGTTTTGAACCCAGTGTGCCTCTTAATTATGAGGAATTTACTACTGGATTAGGGTTCAAACCGAACAATTCCTCGGAAACCTCATCTGTTGAAACAGAAACTTCAACAACAGTGAGTCAAAGTCCTCCAACTGTTGAGGATTATGATTCATCTGATGATGAAACAGATGCTAATGACCAGGATGAATCACTTGACAAGAAAAAGGGAATAGAAATTCCAATTGAGAATCATATTCTTTGTGATCCTCCTATTCCTGTTGTGCAACAAGTTGCCAAACAAGTAATTAATCCTGTCATGGATGACAAGAAACATGTGTCTACCATTAAGAGTAATAATGTGTTGTATACTTTGGTTGGTGATTCTAAAATCTATTCAGATAATGATTTTCCAATTAAATATGTCAATCCATCATCGATTGATAACGTTTTTGAAAATAACACAAGTAAGTTTTTGGGAAAGTCGATTCAAGGAGTTACTGTAACTCAATGTGATCTAATTCCTAAGGCTGAAATCAAAAAGCAATTTGGAAATCAAAAATCCCCAACAAAGCAACAACCTTTTACTCCTAAGGGTAAACAACCATTTCAACGAGCTCAAAGGTTAAATGTTTCTAAGTCAAAAGTTGAAACATCAGGAGCTCGTTATCAAAAGAAAAACAATGATGTCAGATTTGTGGCATCTGAGGGTACTGATAAGATTGAGATTTTTGCTAACAAATCATACACTGATTTTGTACAACAAGTCAAGATTTTAAAGCGTAACAGTCAATATAATTACACTCAACATTCAAACGGGTGTAATGAAAAGGCAAGTACCTCAGGTTCTACAGGTTCGACATCTGATCGTCGATCCGGTTCTCCTAAGTTTGTTGAGAGGATAATGTGTTTTAAATGTGGGGAGTTTGGGCACATCATCAAAGATTGTGCAAACACTCCGAAAGAGAAATTTGTTGAGAAAGCACCACCTGAAACGATTCACCCTCAATGTCGTACTGTTTCGTCAAAACATGATAAAAGAACTGTTAATGAACAGGAAACGAAACAACGACATCAAAATATGAAGAAAATAGAAAAGGCTTTAAAAACGGAGGTCAAATCTGTTCCAAGGGAACCAAGTTCACCTTTAAAACCAGAAGTTTCAAAGTTTGTTTATAAAACTCAATCTGGTAAACAAAAACAAACTTGGAAACCTAGGAAGGGTGAAGGTTCAGGGGGAGTTGTTAGCTTGGAAAATCATCAACAGATTGAGATCACTATTCGTGACTCTCAGGGACGACCCAAGACCACTTTGGCTTGGGTCCCCATCCTTAACTAATCATTGGATGATATGTGCAGGGTGTTCCAGGAGGAACTATCAGTAGTCATTGGATTGTTGATAGTGGGGTATCCAGGCACATGACGGGCGACTTACGGCTTCTGTACGATGTGAGAAATATTAGAGGAGGCAATGTCGCGTTCGCAGGAGACAAAGGCGGATATATCACCGGAGAAGGAATGATCTCCAATGGTGTGGTATGTTTCGAAAAGATTAATTATGTTCGTCAACTTGATCATAATCTTCTCAGTGTGTCGCAAATCTGTGATAAAAAGTTCATTGTGCATTTTGATGATGCCGGTTGTTATGTGCTTAAACCTGGATTCAAGATTCCTGATGAACGGATTCTCTTATCGGCTCCAAGAGTTAATGATCTTTATATTCTTGATATGAGCCAAGCTATTACGTCATCTGCGCAAGTAACATGTTTTGTCTCAAAAGCCACAGAGAAGGAGTCTATTTCTTGGCACAGAAGAATGGGGCACATTCACTTGAGAAAAATGAACCATTTGGTGAAAAATAACCTTGTGAATGGTGTGCCTGTGAGAAGTTTTCATCTACAAGATATCTGTGTTTCATGCCAGAAAGGGAAACAAACAAAGAAGTCTCACCCTCTGAAGAAAATCAACACTGTTAGCATGCCTCTCGAACGTCTTCATATGGACCTCTTTGGACCTATGAAGCACAAGACAACATTCGGAGATGCTTACTGTCTGGTTGTTACTGATGACTATTCTAGATTTTCTTGGGTAGCTTTCATGGCACACAAGAGTGATACTCCTGGAATCCTCAAGGATCTTCTCACAATGTTAGAAAATATATACACTTTGAAAGTGAAGAGGATCCGAAGTGACAACGGAACTGAGTTCAAAAACCGTGTGATGGATGAGTTCTGTACTTCTAAAGGCATTTTTCATGAATACAGTTCTCGCTATACTCCACAACAAAACGGTGTCGCTGAGAGGAAGAATCGCACGATTATCGAAACTACAAGAACTATGTTGGTAGAGTCGGAGCTTCCTGTTCAATTCTGGGCAGAAGCTGTGTCGACTGCTTGCTACACTTTGAACAGAGTTCTTACAGTTAAGAGGCATGGCAAAACCTGTTTCGAACTTCTACAGAAAAGGAAACCGGATCTTTCTTTCCTTGAACCTTTTGGCGGTCCATGTACCATGATTGACCCAGATGGAAAGTTTGGTGCTAAAGCTATCGAATGTTTCTTCCTTGGATATGCAACTCCAAATTTTCGTGTTTGGAATCTGACCACCAAAAAGATTGAGCTTTGGAATGAAGTAAGAGTTCAAAGGTACACAAATCCTGTTAGATCTCCGGGTGATCCTTGGATGTTCGATTACGATGGGATATTCGACTCCTTTAATCTGCCTACCTTTGATGAAGAATCTGCAGCTGTTCAAATGTTATTTGATAGTGACAACGCTGCTGGCTCGCCATTGGTAAGACCTGTTATTGTTAGCCCTCAAGGTTCTAATTCAGTTAACAATACTGTTCAAAATGAGGTATTTGAAGATGCCACTGACTACAATGAGGCATCGGAAGATGATGAATATCTTGATACGACTGAAGGTACTTCTGCCCCGGTTGTTCCTGTGCATGGCACTTATTTAGAAACTCCTCAAGGGCAGAATGATGATACTGCTGAAGGAAATGCATCCACTTCCACTCATATTCCCGGTGCGGAGTTGGTTGCTGATCTTAATCTTAACAATTTGGGTATTAATACTTGTGTTCCTGAAAATCCTGAATTGAGGATTCACAATACCCATCCACAGCAGAACATTATAGGAGATGTCCAAAGCGGTGTGCAGACGCGTAATCAGCTGAGAAATAACCAGAATGCTGGTTTATATTCAGCCATTAGAGAATCTGGTCTTCAAAACGATTGGTCCTTTGTGTGTTACGTTTCACAAGAAGAACCGAAATCTTGGAAGGAAGCTTTAAAAGATAATTCTTGGGTTGAAGCCATGCAGGACGAACAACAACAATTTCAAAAGCTTGGTGTTTGGAAGCTTGTTGAAAAACCGGAGAATTACAAGAAAATTGGGACTCGATGGGTTTACAAATGCAAGAAAGACGACCGTGGAATTGTTATTCGCAACAAGGCGAGACTGGTTGTTCAGGGTTTTCGCCAGATATAAGTCATTGACTACAATGAAGTTTATGCACCTCTTGCACGTCTGGAAGCTATTCGGATCTTCTTAGCTTATGCTTCTTTCAAAGGATTCGAAGTTTACCAGATGGACGTTAAAAGTGCTTTTCTTCATGGTATAGTTCAAGAAGAGGTGCACGTCGAACAACCTCCAGGTTTTGAAGATCCTATTCACCCCGATCGGGTTTGGTTGCTAAACAAAGCTCTTTATGGTTTACATCAAGCACCTAGGGCTTGGTACGCAACCTTATCCAACTATCTTCTGGAGAATGGATTTCGACGAGGTCTTATTGATTGCACACTCTTTATCAAAGAACTAGATGGAGATCTTCTGCTGGTGAAGGTATACGTTGATGATATAATATTTGGTTCTATTAATGAATCTTTGTGCAGGCAATTCGAACGTGTTATGCAGGAAAAGTTCGAAATGAGCGCTATAGGAGAGATGAACTTATTCTTGGGCCTACAAGTACAACAAACAGAGTCTGGGATATTCATCCATCAGACTAAATATGTTGGTGACATTTTGAGCCGATTCCAAATGTCAGATGCAACGCCCATTGGTACTCCACTTCCACAGAATCACGGGATTACTCCGGATTTGAATGGAGAAAGTGTCAACTCTTCTTACTATCGTGCCATGATCGGATCTCTCATGTATCTCACCGCTTCGAGGCCTGACATAATGTATCCAACATGCCTGCTTGCAAGATATCAAGCAAACCCGAAGGCCTCTCATCTGTCAGCTATCAAAAGGATTTTTCGCTATTTGAAGGGATGCCCGGACCTTGGTCTTTGGTACCCTAGGGATGATAGTTTTGAATTAATTGCATACAGTGATTCTGACTTTGGTGGTTGCAAAATCGATGGCAAATCAACAACAGCAGGATGTCAGTTCTTAGGAAATCGCCTAGTCACGTGGCAGTGCAAGAAGCAAACGTGTGTTGCTACATCAACATGTGAAGCATAATACATTGTTGCCTCGAGTTGTTGCTCCCAAGTTCTTTGGATACAACAACAAATGCGCGACTACGGTTTAGAATTCCTATCTACTCATATTTTTGTTGATAATAATGCTGCCTTACAGATCACTAGAAATCTTGTGCAGCATTCCAAGACTAAACACATCGACATTAAATATCACTTCATACGTGATTGTTTTGACAAGAGGTTAATCGATGTCGTTCATGTCCCCACTGATCACCAACGTGCCGACCTGTTTACAAAAGCTTTTGATAAATCACGTTTTGATTATCTACTTTTGGTCAATGTCATTAAGGTGATACCCGAGTAAACTTCTTTGGCTGATCGTTTTTATAAATATTTTCTTTATAAACTCTAAAAATTCAAAAAGATTTTCGTTTTTCGTAACCTTTTAGCATTTTAGGGGGAGTAATTTCAAGAAAATACAAAAACATTGCAAAACTTCAAAATCCAAAAAGATGTCTTTATTTTTCTGTCTTTACGTTTGAAAATTTCAAAATTTCAAAAACAATAGAAAAACCAAAAATGAGTTTCTTGGATAAAGGAAAATGATGATGTTCACTGGTGTGGTCGGTCAACGTGTTCAAAATGAAAAACAAAAATAAAAATGATAAGTATCTCTACTAACGATGTATCAGTAGGCTCACAATCAGACTAAAATGTGCAGGATGATACAAACCTAACAGACTTCAAGTCAGGTGGGAACCATTCATTGACATATGCTCTTAGTACCGAAATCTCGTTTGAGAGATTGCCGAGATCTGAAATATTCGGTCTTTATGCTGCTTATCATCTGGGTATCATGGTTGTATCAAACCATAAAAATAACGGAGACGAAGTCTAAGATCTTCCATGATACCATTCATACGTGTACATATTGCATTCGACCTCAATAAGTGATCAACAATCACATGTCCAAACAAAATAAGTGATTTTATATCACAGATTCTTTGCGGGAGTCAAGTTCGTCTCTCTGCTGTACGAAAGTACTGACCTGTTCACGGACTTGCTCCTGTGCCCTCATGCATCTGAAAATCAAGTTCCTCATCAATAAGTGATTCTATCACATAGGGCTTGTTTTTCAATCAAAATAAGTGAGTTTCTCACATTTTTATACGGTCAAACAGATGATAATCGGTATACTCACCGGTAAGATGAAGTCTCGTGCATACCTTGATACGGGAATGTGTCGTGAGTGGATTTACATCGACTTGTAAGTATAATCCTTACCGTTAATCGTATCTCTTAATTATGATTACATCTGATCAGTTTGAGCTTATGTGGACCACAATACCGATAATCGAGGTAGTATAATTATCCAGAGCTTTAAACAGAAATCAAAATCATGTTGACTAAGACCATAAGCTGGTATGATTCCTTGTCCTTAAAATTCGCAAAAAGATTGCATTTGTACAGTTGCTTACTGTTTTTCTCAGTTTATTACCTTTTCGTTTTGTTTACCGTGCTTTAAATTCATTTTTTTAGTGTTATTTGTAAAGTTAGTTTTTGATTAAGCCGAAGTTGTTGCTTGGTGTTTTCTACCGGAAGCTGAAACCTACTTCATAACATGTTCTTGCATTTGAAAACTAAAACAAAATGGAAAAGTGTTCATTTTAAATCATAATTTGTTCAGTCTGCAGAAATCTTTCATGTCTCTGTGTTTTGAAAATTTAAATGTCGACGAAACAGAATGTGTACGGCGAATCAAAACTGTGACGACGAAACAGATCAGTTTCGTCGAAGTTACGACAAATCACATGAGCCCAAATCAGTTTCGTCATGGGCTAATTACAGGCCCAAGTGTAAGCCCAACTTCGTTCTGTTTCGTCGAGCCCAATCCTGTTTCGTCGAGATCTCTGTTTCGTCGAAATGAGGCGGTGTATAAATGGGTCCCTGTTGTTCACTTTTTCAAAATAACAACAGTTTCTCCTTCTTCTTCTCACACAATACCCATCATCATCTTTTATCATCCAAGTTCCCCAACCCTTATTTTTATCAAAAACCGTACAAAAATCAAAGGTAGAAAAATGTTCCGGTTCACATTCTGAATATTTTGAACCGTTTGAAATTGTTCGAAACCCTCGGAAACCGATCTTACTTGTTGTTTTATTAATCTGAACTTGTGCTTGTTATGATATATTATCAAGAACTGTTAGATTTAGGTTATTTTACATTGATTGATGTTTGTTTTTAGGTTTGGGTTTCATAGAACAAAACAAGGGTTTTTGATTGTTGAAGTTTTCGTCTGTTTTCAAAAGGGTTTTTTATTGGAAATCATTTATGGGTGTTATCAGTTGGTTTGGGTATAAAAATAAGATTGAATGGTTTTGTTTGTTAAAACTGATCCTTGTTTAAACCAAAAACGGCGAAACAGAAAAACCCCCAAATCGACGAATCAATTAAACCCTAATTCCGGCGAATCAAACATACGGCGAATCAGAAACGATGAAACAGACGACGAATCAAAAACGGCGAAACAGACATGGCGAATCAAACCAACGACGAATCAGATCTATTTCGTCGCACATCTTCTGTTTCGTCGAAGTGTTTCTGTTTCGTCATCCATGCCTTAGCAGTTTTCTGTTTTTGCTGTTTGTTCACAGTAGACTTGTTTTGATAGGTTATATGTTAAGTGGATACATGAACTTGTATCCATACATGTCTAAATACATAAGTAATGTAATTGTTGCTTATTATGGACATTTTCATGTACAGATGGCACCAAAGGCACCGAAAGAAGGAAAACGCAAGAAGGCGATAAAGAAGGAAAACAAAACTGAAGAGGAGATTATGTCAGAATAGCGTCATAATCAAGTTGCATATCTGGATCCTGATGACAAGCTCACGGAATTTAAAGATATCACGAAGTGGATCAGGGAGTCACGTATTAATTATGATATTACATTCTCGACGCCCGTTTACAAATCACTTATCAAGGCTTTCTGGAATTCTGCAAGCGTTGTACAACTGGATGGAAAGGAAGTTATCAGGGGTCGTGTGAATGATCTGGATGTTATCGTATCTCCGGATATACTGAATGAAGTTCTTCAATTACAAGATAGTCCGGACGCTCCATATTCTGTTCCGATTATGTGTACGCGAGGTTGTTTACTACGCATGAAGTGTAAAGGAGACATTTTCGTCAAACAAATCAACAAAGGTGATCTTCCATTACGCTACAAGTTTTTATTGCATATTCTTATTCAGTGTCGCAGCAATAGACGGTCTGGATATGATATGGCTGGAGATGATCTCGTTGGTTTCATGGTTGCTTTGGTGTTAAACAAACCGTTTAGCATCTCAAAGTATATTTTCAGCAACATGAAAGAAAATATGACAAGGACAGGAAGTAGAACAACCGGAAACAAGTTTTGGATGTATCCGCGTTTTCTTCAAATGATTATGAATGTTCAACATCCTGACCTTCCTAAAGCTGACAATGATCTTCTGAAGATAGAGGCGATGAATTTCAACTCTTTAAGGTTAATCAAGAATCTTGCCGCCAAAAGATACAAAGAAAGCGTTCCTCCAAGGAAGTTTTTTGGCGCACTTGAGAATCCTGATTATGTTGCTCCAGCAAATGATAAATGGCGTCATGATGACAGCCAATCTGACAACGAAGAGCCTGAGTTGGAAAGAAAAAGGATAGAGAAATTTGGTCCTGATCCAGTTGATTCAGATGAGTCTGGGAGTGATAGTGATGACAGTAGTGGTGAAAGCGATGATGGTGGTGATGCTGGTGCTGTTGGTACGTTGAGCAAGGGTGCAGCTGGTGGTACATCAGCTAGTAGTTCTTCAGCAAGTGGCGATGATGAATCTGATTCTAGCTCTAGTGATCATATAGTCGAGCCTGGATACGAAATGTATATCGATATACGTGGAGTGAAAAGATATAGAAAGATTAGAACTGAAGATGATCCAGCATACGTTCCAGAGGATCCTGAAGGTGAAAGAAGAACAAAAAGGAGAGCTGAGAAAGCTGCTGAAACTCAAAAGAAGAAAGCAAGAAGATATTTGAGTACTTATACTAGAAAACCTGTGCCTCAAGAGTCTTCATCTGTACCTCAGGAGCCTGTACAAGAAGCTCCTGTAGTTACATCAGCTACAGAAACTCCAGTAGTTACATCAGCTGCTGAAACTCCATCTGTTACACCTCAGGCAGTTCCTGAAAGAACTATGGCTTCTGCAATCAGAGCAACCACTTCGCAGATCAGTTCTGAACGTCATAAGGTATTTTCCGGATATTCTCAAGACAAAAAGAACAGATACCTATTCACTCAACTGGAAGCAGCTGCTGATAGGATTCAAAGGCAATCTCATTTCATTAATCTCACGAAGAATGATCAGCTTAAACAATCGGTGGAAATTAACAACTTGAAGTCCACCGTTGGTCAACAAGAAACGGTGATTGAGAGACAACAAGCTGAGATTGTTTTGCTTAAAGTCGAGAATGCTCGTTTGAAGGCTGCTGATGAAGAGAGAGAGAAGAATAACTCTATACTTCAAACACGACTTGCTGCTCTGTGGGATTATCATTGTAAACAACAAGAAGTACTGAAGAAAAAGGATGATGTTACGGAAGACCAAGGGAATCCTGACACTTCTGGTACATCATAGAAGCAGCCAACCGCACCTTCTTCTGAAGTCGTTGCAGTTCAACCTACAGTGGTCGAATCATCTTAGGGAACTTCTACTGGAAAAGTTCAACAGATCGCAGGTACTTCTTCTGTCGTAAGCAGTGCTGATATTGCTTTACAGGCTATTCATCCATTTATGGGAGAGTTGCTTGAAGAAGGAGAGTTAATAGAAGATCTTTCTCAGGAGAAATTGAGTGTTCTACATTCTATGAGAGAAATTGATGATGCTGAGATAGATAAAATGTCGACTGAGACTGATACAACTAATATAGAAGATATTGATGAGATCGTGTTTGAAGGCGAAGCAACAAAATCAACGTATGTTCGAAAAGATGGTACTGGATTCGCTTCGTTTGATGAAGATTGGATGAAGGAGAATATTGATGACATAGACGAGCACTTAAAGAATCGTAATTCGTCTGAAAAAGACACAGATGCATTTTCTGAATGGAGAAAACAGTTTCTATCTAAAGTCTCCAAGCCTGTGCCTGAAAAAGCTCAAGTCGACTACTTGCAATTTGAAAAGGCAAAGCCAAGTGGAAGAATTCTATGCTGGATGTTTGTTAAGGATATTCACTGTGTTGCCATCAAACGTGAATACGGAATCCTGTATTTCAACTCTTTGCTGAGCATTCTTTCTTTGCCATTTTATGATGTTGCTGCGTTGACGAGGTTTGAGCTTATTAATCGTTCAAACTACGATGGCTCTACTTTATTTGAGCGACTGATTAAAGTAAACAAGAAGTCGGGCTGGAAGGATGAATCATACAAGCCACAATTTCCGATCTATCAACCGATCAAGTTTACTCTTGATCCTGACACCAACACTTGTAGATACAAGCTTGTGTACCAGCCTCCGAGGGTCGTAGATAAAATCCCATTGATGCCTATGCAGCAGGATTTTCTTGAAGATATGGCATTATGGTGCTACGACTCGGACACGCATGAAGCCGTGATTGTGTTTAGAGATAATAGTGCAAATTACCGGATGTTGGATCCGATGTGGATCGTCAACATGTCCGAGGGTGACATCAGCAGATTATATCGTCATGATATTTTCGATGAAGATCAGGACGCACGTCAAGCTTTAAAGTTTCAGCGCGTAGCGTGTTTTTGTTATTACCGGGGCATACATTCGGGCAGTTCGTGGTCCGAACAACACTGAGATAGAAGATTAGAAGACCGAAGACGAGTAACAGACAAGGGGGAGTTTGTTGATGCATTTTTAGTGTCTGTAACTAGTCTTGTACTTAATGATGTATTTTGTACGGTCTTTAACGTTTATCGAGTATGTATTTGATGTCTACCAAGTCGGATATCCTCCTATCTGCTTGTGTACGACTTGTTTGTCTCTTTTGGTATGTAATGCGTTAAGAACAATGCATGTTGCATGACAAGGGTATAATGGTCATTATGTGTTTATATGTTCTATCTGTTTGCTGTCTGTTTACAACAAACAGAACAGTTGTTGCAGTCCTCGACGAAACAGGTATGTTTCGTCGAACACATCATGACGAAACAGACCGATGTCCATTATTTCTGTTTCGCCGACAGTCATGACGAATCACACTTGATTCGTCGTGTAATGGGCTGTTTCAAGCCCAATGACTGGCCCATATCCTATTTCACCGAGACACCTTGTGTTTCCTCGACTGTTGGGCCCAGGGACTATATAAACCAAGTCTGCTTTCATTTTAGGGTAGATGAGATAATTACCAGTAACGAAACCCTGTCGAAATTTTGTCTGAACGGTGTTTGTATCAATTTGTAATCGGTTCTCATCCCGTTTAATCAATTGAGTGTGTTTCATTGATTAATCCTTTGTCGTTATTGCTTTATATGTTTGATTTGGCATAGTTGCGTGGATTCCGCACACGTAACCGTGTTTGCTATAAACAAGTGATTCGGTTCGTTATCGATCCTCAGATTTCGGGACCTATAGATATATACGCGGATTAGACACAAAAAAAAAACACTCAACAAATGGCTACAATTTAAGGAATGTGTTTGGTGACGGCATCATATTCCTAATTGATGGAGAAAGGTCTGGTGGCAAGAAAAGCTGCTTCTAGGAGGTTGTCAAATGTTTTCGCTCGACGATTCCATTCTTGGGTGGTTGGTTTGGCCCTTTTCCTGTAACTCGAATCCTAGCCCGGTATATCCCATTTTAATTTTACACCATTGTGAACCTTACGCCTTTTTTACTCTCTGATTGAGGTTCTCGGCATTGAAAAATCTTCGTAAACTAAATCACACGTGTATATGTTGATATTTAAGAGATATAGAGTCATGAAAATCAAGGGCAATGGTGATATATACGCGGATTAGACACAAAAAAAACACTCAACAAATGGCTACAATTTAAGGAGTGTGTTTAGTGACGGCGTCAGATTCCTAATTGATGGAGAAAGGACTGGTGGCAAGAAAAGCTGCTTCTAGGAGGTTGTCAAGTGTTTTCGCTCGACGATTCCATTCTTGGATGGTTGGTTTGGCTCTTGTTCCTGTAACTCGAATCCTAGCCCGGTATATCCCATTTTAATTTTACACCATTGTGAACCTTACGCCTTTTTTACTCTCTGATTGAGGTTCTCGGCATTGAAAAATCTTCGTAAACTAAATCACATGTGTATATGTTGATATTTAAGAGATATACAGTCAAGAAAATCAAGGGCAATGGTGATATATACGCGGATTAGACACAAAAAAAAACATTCAACAAATGGCTACAATTTAAGGAATGTGTTTAGTGACGACATCAGATTTCTAATTGATGGAGAAAGGTCTGGTGACAAGAAAAGTTGCTTCTAGGAGGTTGTCAAGTGTTTTCGCTCGACGATTCCATTCTTGGGTAGTTGGTTTGGCCCTTGTTCCTGTAACTCGAATCCTTGCCCGGTATATCCCATTTTAATTTTACACCATTGTGAACCTTACGCCTTTTTTACACTCTGATCGAGGTTCTCGGCATTGAAAAATCTTCGTAAACTAAATCACATGTGTATATGTTGACATTTTAGAGATATACAGTCAAGAAAATCCAGGGCAATGGTGATATATATGCGGATTAGACACCAAAAAAAACACTCAACAAATGGCTACAATTTAAGAAATTTTTTTGGTGACGGCATCAGATTCCTAATTGATAGAGAAAGGTCTGGTTGAAAGAAAAGCTGCTTCTAGGAGCTTGTCAAGTGTTTTTACTCGACGATTCCACTCTTGGGTGGTTGGTTTGGCCCTTGTTCCTCTAACTCGAATCCTAGCCCGGTATATCCCATTTTAATTTTACACCATTGTGAACCTTTCGCCTCTTTTACTCTCTGATTGAGGTTCTCGGCATTGAAAAATCTTCATAAACTAAATCACACGTGTATATGTTGATATTTAAGAGATATACAGTCAAGAAAATCAAGGGCAATGTTGATATATACGCGGATTAGACACAAAAAAACACTCAACAAATGGCTACAATTTAAGGAATGTGTTTAGTGACGGCATCAGATTCCTAATTGATGGAGAAAGGTCTGGTGGCAAGAAAAGCTGCTTCTAGGAGCTTGTCAAGTGTTTTCGCTCGACGATTCCATTGTTGGGTGGTTGGTTTGGCCCTTGTTCCTGTAACTCGAATCCTAGCCCGGTATATCCCATTTTAATATTACACCATTGTGAACCTTACACCTTTTTTACTCTCTGATCGAGGTTCTCGGCATTAAAAAATCTTCGTAAACTAAATCACGCGTGTATATGTTGATATTTAAGAGATATACAGTCAAGAAAATCAAGGGCAATGGTGAAATATTTGCGGATTAGACACCAAAAAAAACACTCAAGAAATGGCTACAATTTAAGGAATGTGTTTAGTGACGGCATCAGATTCCTAATCATGGAGAAAGGTCTGGTGGTAAGAAAAGCTGCTTCTAGGAGCTTTTCAAGTGTTTTTGCTCAACGATTCCACTCTTGGGTGGTTGGTTTGGCCCTTGTTCCTGCAACTCAAATCCTAGCCCGGTATATCCCATTTTAATTTTACACCATTGTGAACCTTACGCCTTTTTTACACTCTGATCGAGGTTCTCGGCATTGAAAAATCTTCGTAAACTAAATCACACGTGTATATGTTGACATTTTAGAGATATACAGTCAAGAAAATCCAGGGCAATGGTGATATATATGCGGATTAGACACCAAAAAAAACACTCAACAAATGGCTACAATTTAAGAAATTTGTTTGGTGACGGCATCAGATTCCTAATTGATGGAGAAAGGTCTGGTTGCAAGAAAAGCTGCTTCTAGGAGCTTGTCAAGTGTTTTTGCTCGACGATTCCATTCTTGGGTGGTTGGTTTGGCCCTTGTTCCTGTAACTCGAATCCTTGCCCGGTATATCCCATTTTAATTTTACACCATTGTGAACCTTACGCCTTTTTTACACTCTGATCGACGTTCTTGGCATTGAAAAATCTTCGTAAACTAAATCACACGTGTATATGTTGATATTTAAGAGATATACAGTCAAGAAAATCAAGGGCAATGGTGATATATACGCGGATTAGACACCAAAAAAAACACTCAACAAATGGCTACAATTTAAGGAATGTGTTTGGTGACGGCATCAGATTCCTAATTGATGGAGAAAGGTCTGGTGGCAAGAAAAGCTGCTTCTAGGAGCATGTCAAGTGTTTTCACTCGACGATTCTATTGTTGGGTGGTTGGTTTGGCCCTTGTTCCTGTAACTCGAATCCTAGCCCGGTATATACCATTTTAATATTACACCATTGTGAACCTTACGCCTTTTTTACACTCTGATCGACGTTCTTGGCATTGAAAAATCTTCGTAAACTAAATCACACGTGTATATGTTGATATTTAAGAGATATACAGTCAACAAAATCAAGGGCAATGGTGATATATACGCTGATTAGACACCAAAAAAACACTCAACAAATGGCTACAATTTAAGGAATGTGTTTGGTGACGGCATCAGATTCCTAATTGATGGAGAAAGGTCTGGTGGCAAGAAAAGCTGCTTCTAGGAGCTTGTCAAGTGTTTTCGCTCGACGATTCCATTGTTGGGTGGTTGGTTTGGCCCTTGTTCCTGTAACTCTAATCCTAGCCCGGTATATACCATTTTAATATTACACCATTGTGAACCTTACACCTTTTTTACTCTCTGATCGTGGTTCTCGGCATTAAAAAATCTTCGTAAACTAAATCACACGTGTATATGTTGATATTTAATAGATATACAGTCAAGAAAATCAAGGGCAATGGTGATATATATTCGGATTAGACACCAAAAAAACACTCAACAAATGGCTACAATTTAAGGAATGTGTTTAGTGACGGCATCAGATTCCTAATCATGGAGAAAGGTCTGGTGGTAAGAAAAGCTGCTTCTAGGAGCTTGTCAAGTGTTTTTGCTCGATGATTCCACTCTTGGGTGGTTGGTTTGGCCCTTGTTCCTCTAACTCGAATCCTAGCCCGGTATATCCCATTTTAATTTTACACCATTGTGAACATTACGCCTTTTTTACTCTATGATTGAGGTTCTCGGCATTGAAAAATCTTCGTAAACTAAATCACACGTGTATATGTTGATATTTAAGAGATATACAGTTAAGAAAATCAAGGGCAATGGTGATATATACGCGGATTAGACACCAAAAAAAACACTCAACAAATGGCTACAATTTAAGGAATGTGTTTGGTGACAGCATCAGATTCCTAATTGATGGAGAATTGTCTGGTGGCAAGAAAAGATGCTTCTAGGAGCTTGTCAAGTGTTTTCGCTCGACGATTCCATTGTTGGGTGGTTTGTTTGGCCCTTGTTCCTGTAACTCGAATCCTAGCCCGGTATATACCATTTTAATATTACACCATTGTGAACCTTACACCTTTTTTACTCTCTGATCGAGGTTCCCGGCATTAAAAAATCTTCGTAAACTAAATCACACGTGTATATGTTGATATTTAAGAGATATACAGTCAAGAAAATCAAGGGCAATGGTGATATATACACGGATTAGACACAAAAAAAAAACACTCAACAAATGGCTACAATTTAAGGAAGGTGTTTAGTGATGGCATCAGATTCTTAATTGATCGAGAAAGCTCTGGTGGGAAGAAAAGCTGCTTCTAGGAGGTTGTCAAGTGTTTTCGCTCGACGATTCCATTCTTGGGTGGTTGGTTTGGCCCTTGTTCCTGTAACTCGAATCCTTGCCCGGTATATCCCATTTTAATTTTACACCATTATGAACCTTACGCCTTTTTTACACTCTGATCGACGTTCTTGGCATTGAAAAATCTTCGTAAACTAAATCACACGTGTATATGTTGATATTTAAGACATATACAGTCAAGAAAATCTAGGGCAATGGTGATATATACGCGGATTAGACACCAAAAAAAACACTCAACAAATGGCTACAATTTAAGGAATGTGTTTGGTGATGGCATCAGATTCCTAATTTATGGAGAAAGGTCTGGTGGCAAGAAAAGCTGCTTCTAGGAGCTTGTCATGTGTTTTCGCTCGACGATTCCATTGATGGGTGGTTGGTTTGGCCCTTGTTCCTGTAACTCGAATCCTAGCCCGGTATATACCATTTTAATATTACACCACTGTGAACCTTACACCTTTTTTACTCTCTGATCGAGGTTCTCGGCATTAAAAAATCTTCGTAAACTAAATCACACGTGTATATGTTGATATTTAAGAGATGTACAGTCAAGAAAATCAAGGGCAATGGTGATATATATGCGGATTAGACACCAAAAAAAACACTCAACAAATGGCTACAATTTAAGGAATGTGTTTAGTGACGACATCAGATTCCTAATCATGGAGAAAGGTCTGGTGGTAAGAAAAGCTGCTTCTAGGAGCTTGTCAAGTGTTTTTGCTCGACGATTCCACTCTTGGGTGGTTGGTTTGGCCCTTGTTCCTCTAACTCGAATCCTAGCCCGGTATATCCCATTTTAATTTTACACCATTTTGAACCTTACGCCTTTTTTACTCTCTGATTGAGGTTTTCGGCATTGAAAAATCTTCGTAAACTAAATCACACGTGTATATGTTGATATTTAAGAGATAAACAGTCAAGAAAATCAAGGGCAATGGTGATATATACGCGGATTTGACACAAAAAAAAACACTCAACAAATGGCTACAATTTAAGGAATGTGTTTAGTGACGGCATCAGATTCCTAATTGATGGAGAAAGGTCTGGTGGCAATAAAAGCTGCTTCTAGGAGCTTGTCAAGTGTTTTCGCTCGACGATTCCATTGTTGGGTGGTTGGTTTGGCCCTTGTTCCTGTAACTCGAATCCTAGCCCGGTATATCCCATTTTAATATTACACCATTGTGAACCTTACACCTTTTTTACTCTCTGATCGAGGTTCTCGGCATTAAAAAATCTTCGTAAACTAAATCACACGTGTATATGTTGATATTTAAGAGATATACAGTCAAGAAAATCAAGGGCAATGGTGATATATATGCGGATTAGACACAAAAAAAACACTCAACAAATGGCTACAATTTAAGGAATGTGTTTAGTGACGGCATCAGATTCCTAATCATGAAGAAAGGTCTGGTGGTAAGAAAAGCTGCTTCTAGGAGCTTGTCAAGTGTTTTTGCACGACGATTCCACTCTTGGGTGGTTGGTTTGGCCCTTGTTCCTGTAACTCGAATCCTAGCCTGGTATATCCCATTTTAATTTTACACCCTTGTGAACCTTACGACTTTTTTGCTCTCTGATTGAGGTTCTCGGCATTGAAAAATCTTCGTAAACTAAATCACACGTGTATATGTTGATATTTAAGAGATATACAGTCAAGAAAATCAAGGGCAATGGTGATATATACGCGGATTAGACACCAAAAAAAACACTCAACAAATGGCTACAATTTAAGGAATGTGTTTGGTGACGGCATCAGATTCCTAATTGATGGAGAAAGGTCTGGTGGCAAGAAAAGCTGCTTCTAGGAGCTTGTCAAGTGTTTTCGCTCGACGATTCCATTGTTGGGTGGTTGGTTTGGCCCTTGTTCCTGTAACTCGAATCCTAGCCCGGTATATACCATTTTAATATTACACCACTGTGAACCTTACACCTTTTTTACTCTCTGATCGAGGTTCTCGGCATTAAAAAATCTTCGTAAACTAAATCACACGTGTATATGTTGATATTTAAGAGATGTACAGTCAAGAAAATCAAGGGCAATGGTGATATATATGCGGATTAGACACCAAAAAAAACACTCAACAAATGGCTACAATTTAAGGAATGTGTTTAGTGACGACATCAGATTCCTAATCATGGAGAAAGGTCTGGTGGTAAGAAAAGCTGCTTCTAGGAGCTTGTCAAGTGTTTTTGCTCGACGATTCCACTCTTGGGTGGTTGGTTTGGCCCTTGTTCCTCTAACTCGAATCCTAGCCCGGTATATCCCATTTTAATTTTACACCATTTTGAACCTTACGCCTTTTTTACTCTCTGATTGAGGTTTTCGGCATTGAAAAATCTTCGTAAACTAAATCACACGTGTATATGTTGATATTTAAGAGATAAACAGTCAAGAAAATCAAGGGCAATGGTGATATATACGCGGATTTGACACAAAAAAAAACACTCAACAAATGGCTACAATTTAAGGAATGTGTTTAGTGACGGCATCAGATTCCTAATTGATGGAGAAAGGTCTGGTGGCAATAAAAGCTGCTTCTAGGAGCTTGTCAAGTGTTTTCGCTCGACGATTCCATTGTTGGGTGGTTGGTTTGGCCCTTGTTCCTGTAACTCGAATCCTAGCCCGGTATATCCCATTTTAATATTACACCATTGTGAACCTTACACCTTTTTTACTCTCTGATCGAGGTTCTCGGCATTAAAAAATCTTCGTAAACTAAATCACACGTGTATATGTTGATATTTAAGAGATATACAGTCAAGAAAATCAAGGGCAATGGTGATATATATGCGGATTAGACACAAAAAAAACACTCAACAAATGGCTACAATTTAAGGAATGTGTTTAGTGACGGCATCAGATTCCTAATCATGAAGAAAGGTCTGGTGGTAAGAAAAGCTGCTTCTAGGAGCTTGTCAAGTGTTTTTGCACGACGATTCCACTCTTGGGTGGTTGGTTTGGCCCTTGTTCCTGTAACTCGAATCCTAGCCTGGTATATCCCATTTTAATTTTACACCCTTGTGAACCTTACGACTTTTTTGCTCTCTGATTGAGGTTCTCGGCATTGAAAAATCTTCGTAAACTAAATCACACGTGTATATGTTGATATTTAAGAGATATACAGTCAAGAAAATCAAGGGCAATGGTGATATATACGCGGATTAGACACCAAAAAAAACACTCAACAAATGGCTACAATTTAAGGAATGTGTTTGGTGACGGCATCAGATTCCTAATTGATGGAGAAAGGTCTGGTGGCAAGAAAAGCTGCTTCTAGGAGCTTGTCAAGTGTTTTCGCTCGACGATTCCATTGTTGGGTGGTTGGTTTGGCCCTTGTTCCTGTAACTCGAATCCTAGCCCGGTATATACCATTTTAATATTACACCACTGTGAACCTTACACCTTTTTTACTCTCTGATCGAGGTTCTCGGCATTAAAAAATCTTCGTAAACTAAATCACACGTGTATATGTTGATATTTAAGAGATGTACAGTCAAGAAAATCAAGGGCAATGGTGATATATATGCGGATTAGACACCAAAAAAAACACTCAACAAATGGCTACAATTTAAGGAATGTGTTTAGTGACGACATCAGATTCCTAATCATGGAGAAAGGTCTGGTGGTAAGAAAAGCTGCTTCTAGGAGCTTGTCAAGTGTTTTTGCTCGACGATTCCACTCTTGGGTGGTTGGTTTGGCCCTTGTTCCTCTAACTCGAATCCTAGCCCGGTATATCCCATTTTAATTTTACACCATTTTGAACCTTACGCCTTTTTTACTCTCTGATTGAGGTTTTCGGCATTGAAAAATCTTCGTAAACTAAATCACACGTGTATATGTTGATATTTAAGAGATAAACAGTCAAGAAAATCAAGGGCAATGGTGATATATACGCGGATTTGACACAAAAAAAAACACTCAACAAATGGCTACAATTTAAGGAATGTGTTTAGTGACGGCATCAGATTCCTAATTGATGGAGAAAGGTCTGGTGGCAATAAAAGCTGCTTCTAGGAGCTTGTCAAGTGTTTTCGCTCGACGATTCCATTGTTGGGTGGTTGGTTTGGCCCTTGTTCCTGTAACTCGAATCCTAGCCCGGTATATCCCATTTTAATATTACACCATTGTGAACCTTACACCTTTTTTACTCTCTGATCGAGGTTCTCGGCATTAAAAAATCTTCGTAAACTAAATCACACGTGTATATGTTGATATTTAAGAGATATACAGTCAAGAAAATCAAGGGCAATGGTGATATATATGCGGATTAGACACAAAAAAAACACTCAACAAATGGCTACAATTTAAGGAATGTGTTTAGTGACGGCATCAGATTCCTAATCATGAAGAAAGGTCTGGTGGTAAGAAAAGCTGCTTCTAGGAGCTTGTCAAGTGTTTTTGCACGACGATTCCACTCTTGGGTGGTTGGTTTGGCCCTTGTTCCTGTAACTCGAATCCTAGCCTGGTATATCCCATTTTAATTTTACACCCTTGTGAACCTTACGACTTTTTTGCTCTCTGATTGAGGTTCTCGGCATTGAAAAATCTTCGTAAACTAAATCACACGTGTATATGTTGATATTTAAGAGATATACAGTCAAGAAAATCAAGGGCAATGGTGATATATACGCGGATTAGACACCAAAAAAAACACTCAACAAATGGCTACAATTTAAGGAATGTGTTTGGTGACGGCATCAGATTCCTAATTGATGGAGAAAGGTCTGGTGGCAAGAAAAGCTGCTTCTAGGAGCTTGTCAAGTGTTTTCGCTCGACGATTCCATTGTTGGGTGGTTGGTTTGGCCCTTGTTCCTGTAACTCGAATCCTAGCCCGGTATATACCATTTTAATATTACACCACTGTGAACCTTACACCTTTTTTACTCTCTGATCGAGGTTCTCGGCATTAAAAAATCTTCGTAAACTAAATCACACGTGTATATGTTGATATTTAAGAGATGTACAGTCAAGAAAATCAAGGGCAATGGTGATATATATGCGGATTAGACACCAAAAAAAACACTCAACAAATGGCTACAATTTAAGGAATGTGTTTAGTGACGACATCAGATTCCTAATCATGGAGAAAGGTCTGGTGGTAAGAAAAGCTGCTTCTAGGAGCTTGTCAAGTGTTTTTGCTCGACGATTCCACTCTTGGGTGGTTGGTTTGGCCCTTGTTCCTCTAACTCGAATCCTAGCCCGGTATATCCCATTTTAATTTTACACCATTTTGAACCTTACGCCTTTTTTACTCTCTGATTGAGGTTTTCGGCATTGAAAAATCTTCGTAAACTAAATCACACGTGTATATGTTGATATTTAAGAGATAAACAGTCAAGAAAATCAAGGGCAATGGTGATATATACGCGGATTTGACACAAAAAAAAACACTCAACAAATGGCTACAATTTAAGGAATGTGTTTAGTGACGGCATCAGATTCCTAATTGATGGAGAAAGGTCTGGTGGCAATAAAAGCTGCTTCTAGGAGCTTGTCAAGTGTTTTCGCTCGACGATTCCATTGTTGGGTGGTTGGTTTGGCCCTTGTTCCTGTAACTCGAATCCTAGCCCGGTATATCCCATTTTAATATTACACCATTGTGAACCTTACACCTTTTTTACTCTCTGATCGAGGTTCTCGGCATTAAAAAATCTTCGTAAACTAAATCACACGTGTATATGTTGATATTTAAGAGATATACAGTCAAGAAAATCAAGGGCAATGGTGATATATATGCGGATTAGACACAAAAAAAACACTCAACAAATGGCTACAATTTAAGGAATGTGTTTAGTGACGGCATCAGATTCCTAATCATGAAGAAAGGTCTGGTGGTAAGAAAAGCTGCTTCTAGGAGCTTGTCAAGTGTTTTTGCACGACGATTCCACTCTTGGGTGGTTGGTTTGGCCCTTGTTCCTGTAACTCGAATCCTAGCCTGGTATATCCCATTTTAATTTTACACCCTTGTGAACCTTACGACTTTTTTGCTCTCTGATTGAGGTTCTCGGCATTGAAAAATCTTCGTAAACTAAATCACACGTGTATATGTTGATATTTAAGACATATACAGTCAAGAAAATCAAGGGCAATGGTGATATATACGCGGATTAGACACCAAAAAAAACACTCAACAAATGGCTACAATTTAAGGAATGTGTTTGGTGATGGCATCAGATTCCTAATTTATGGAGAAAGGTCTGGTGGCAAGAAAAGCTGCTTCTAGGAGCTTGTCATGTGTTTTCGCTCGACGATTCCATTGATGGGTGGTTGGTTTGGCCCTTGTTCCTGTAACTCGAATCCTAGCCCGGTATATACCATTTTAATATTACACCACTGTGAACCTTACACCTTTTTTACTCTCTGATCGAGGTTCTCGGCATTAAAAAATCTTCGTAAACTAAATCACACGTGTATATGTTGATATTTAAGAGATGTACAGTCAAGAAAATCAAGGGCAATGGTGATATATATGCGGATTAGACACCAAAAAAAACACTCAACAAATGGCTACAATTTAAGGAATGTGTTTGGTGACGGCATCAGATTCCTAATTGATGGAGAAAGGTCTGGTGGCAAGAAAAGCTGCTTCTAGGAGCTTGTCAAGTGTTTTCGCTCGACGATTCCATTGTTGGGTGCTTGGTTTGGCCCTTGTTCATGTAACTTGAAT
The DNA here is from genome assembly GCA_030545235.1 of Helianthus tuberosus. Classification (NCBI taxonomy): domain Eukaryota; kingdom Viridiplantae; phylum Streptophyta; class Magnoliopsida; order Asterales; family Asteraceae; genus Helianthus; species Helianthus tuberosus. The sequence continues at coordinate 30,234,714 of CM060415.1, read as the reverse complement.
CCTAGCCCGGTATATCCCATTTTAATATTACACCATTGTGAACCTTACACCTTTTTTACTCTCTGATCGAGGTTCTCGGCATTAAAAAATCTTCGTAAACTAAATCACACGTGTAAATGTTGATATTTAAGAGATATACAGTCAAGAAAATCTAGGGCAATGGTGATATATATGCGGATTAAACACCAAAAAAAAAACACTCAATAAATGGCTACAATTTAAGGAATGTGTTTAGTGACGGCATCAGATTCCTAATCATGGAGAAAGGTCTGGTGGTAAGGAAAGCTGCTTCTAGGAGCGTGTCAAGTGTTTTTGCTCGACGATTCCACTCTTGTGTGGTTGGTTTGGCCCTTGTTCCTGTAACTCGAATCCTAGCCCGGTATATCCCATTTTAATTTTACACCATTGTGAACCTTACGCCTTTTTTACTCTCTGATTGAGGTTCTCGGCATTGAAAAATCTTCGTAAACTAAATCACACGTGTATATGTTGATATTTAAGAGATATACAGTCAAGAAAATCAAGGGCAATGGTGATATATACGCGGATTAGACACAAAAAAAACACTCAACAAATGGCTACAATTTAAGGAATGTGTTTAGTGACGGCATCAGATTCCTAATTGATGGAGAAAGGTCTGGTGGCAAGAAAAGCTGCTTCTAGGAGCTTGTCAAGTGTTTTCGCTCGACGATTCCATTGTTGGGTGGTTGGTTTGGCCCTTGTTCCTGTAACTCGAATCCTAGCCCGGTATATCCCATTTTAATATTACACCATTGTGAACCTTACACCTTTTTTACTCTCTGATCGAGGTTCTCGGCAATAAAAAATCTTCGTAAACTAAATCACGCGTGTATATGTTGATATTTAAGAGATATACAGTCAAGAAAATCTAGGGCAATGGTGATATATATGTGGATTAGACACCAAAAAAAACACTCAACAAATGGCTACAATTTAAGGAATGTGTTAAGTGACGGCATCAGATTCCTAATCATGGAGAAAGGTCTGGTGATAAGAAAAGCTGCTTCTAGGAGCTTGTCAAGTGTTTTTGCTCGACGATTCCACTCTTGGGTGGTTGGTTTGGCCCTTGTTCCTGTAACTCGAATCCTAGCCCGTTATATCCCATTTTAATTTTACACCATTGTGAACCTTACGCCTTTTTTACTCTCTGATTGAGGTTCTCGGCATTGAAAATCTTTGTAAACTAAATCACACGTGTATATGTTGATATTTAAGAGATATACAGTCAAGAAAATCGAGGGCAATGGTGATATATACGTGGATTAGACACAAAAAAAACACTCAACAAATGGCTACAATTTAACGAGTGTGTTTAGTGAGGGCATCAGATTCCTAATTGATGGAGAAAGGTCTGGTGATAAGAAAAGCTGCTTCTAGGAGCTTGTCAAGTGTTTTCGCTCGACGATTCCATTGTTGGGTGGTTGGTTTCGCCCTTGTTCCTGTAACTCGAATCCTAGCCCGGTATATCCCATTTTAATATTACACCATTGTGAACCTTACACCTTTTTTACTCTCTGATCGAGGTTCTCGGCAATAAAAAATCTTCGTAAACTAAATCACACGTGTATATGTTGATATTTAAGAGATATACAGTCAAGAAAATCTAGGGCAATGGTGATATATATGCGGATTAGACACCAAAAAAACACTCAACAAATGGCTACAATTTAAGGAATGTGTTAAGTGACGGCATCAGATTCCTAATCATGGAGAAAGGTCTGGTGATAAGAAAAGCTGCTTCTAGGAGCTTGTCAAGTGTTTTTGCTCGACGATTCCACTCTTGGGTGGTTGGTTTGGCCCTTGTTCCTGTAACTCGAATCCTAGCCCGGTATATCCCATTTTAATTTTACACCATTGTGAACCTTACGCCTTTTTTACTCTCTGATTGAGGTTCTCGGCATTGAAAAATCTTCGTAAACTAAATCACACGTGTATATGTTGATATTTAAGAGATATTCAGTCAAGAAAATCAAGGGCAATGGGGATATATACGCAGATTAGACCCAAAAAAAACACTCAACAAATGGCTACAATTTAAGGAATGTGTTTAGTGACGGCATCAGATTCCTAATTGATGGAGAAAGGTCTGGTGGCAAGAAAAGCTGCTTCTAGGAGCTTGTCAAGTGTTTTCGCTCGACGATTCCATTGTTGGGTGGTTGGTTTGGCCCTTGTTCCTGTAACTCGAATCCTAGCCCGGTATATCCCATTTTAATATTACACCATTGTGAACCTTACACCTTTTTTACTATCTGATCGAGGTTCTCGGCAATAAAAAATCTTCGTAAACTAAATCACACGTGTATATGTTGATATTTAAGAGATATACAGTCAAGAAAATCTAGGGCAACGGTGATATATATGCGGATTAGACACCAAAAAAACACTCAACAAATGGCTACAATTTAAGGAATGTGTTAAGTGACGGCATCAGATTCCTAATCATGGAGAAAGGTCTGGTGATAAGAAAAGCTGCTTCTAGGAGCTTGTCAAGTGTTTTTGCTCGACGATTCCACTCTTGGGTGGTTGGTTTGGCCCTTGTTCCTGTAACTCGAATCCTAGCCCGGTATATCCCATTTTAATTTTACACCATTGTGAACCTTACGCCTTTTTTACTCTCTGATTGAGGTTCTCGGCATTGAAAAATCTTCGTAAACTAAATCACACGTGTATATGTTGATATTTAAGAGATATTCAGTCAAGAAAATCAAGGGCAATGGGGATATATACGCAGATTAGACCCAAAAAAAACACTCAACAAATGGCTACAATTTAAGGAATGTGTTTAGTGACGGCATCAGATTCCTAATTGATGGAGAAAGGTCTGGTGGCAAGAAAAGCTGCTTCTAGGAGCTTGTCAAGTGTTTTCGCTCGACGATTCCATTGTTGGGTGGTTGGTTTGGCCCTTGTTCCTGTAACTCGAATCCTAGCCCGGTATATCCCATTTTAATATTACACCATTGTGAACCTTACACCTTTTTTACTCTCTGATCGAGGTTCTCGGCAATAAAAAATCTTCGTAAACTAAATCACACGTGTATATGTTGATATTTAAGAGATATACAGTCAAGAAAATCTAGGGCAATGGTGATATATATGCGGATTAGACACCAAAAAAACACTCAACAAATGGCTACAATTTAAGGAATGTGTTAAGTGACGGCATCAGATTCCTAATCATGGAGAAAGGTCTGGTGATAAGAAAAGCTGCTTCTAGGAGCTTGTCAAGTGTTTTTGCTCGACGATTCCACTCTTGGGTGGTTGGTTTGGCCCTTGTTCCTGTAACTCGAATCCTAGCCCGTTATATCCCATTTTAATTTTACACCATTGTGAACCTTACGCCTTTTTTACTCTCTGATTGAGGTTCTCGGCATTGAAAAATCTTCGTAAACTAAATCACACGTGTATATGTTGATATTTAAGAGATATTCAGTCAAGAAAATCAAGGGCAATGGTGATATATACGCAGATTAGACCAAAAAAACACTCAACAAATGGCTACAATTTAAGGAATGTGTTTAGTGACGGCATCAGATTCCTAATTGATGGAAAAAGGTCTTGTGGCAAGAAAAGCTGCTTCTAGGAGCTTGTCAAGTGTTTTCGCTCGACGATTCCATTGTTGGGTGGTTGGTTTGGCCCTTGTTCCTGTTACTCGAATCCTAGCCCGGTATATCCCATTTTAATATTACACCATTGTGAACCTTACACCTTTTTTACTCTCTGATCGAGGTTCTCGGCATTAAAAAATCTTCGTAAACTAAATCACACGTGTATATGTTGATATTTAAGAGATATACAGTCAAGAAAATCTAGGGCAATGGTGATATATATGCGGATTAGACACCAAAAAAAAACACTCAACAAATTGCTACAATTTAAGGAATGTGTTAAGTGACGACATCAGATTCCTAATCATGGAGAAAGGTCTGGTGATAAGAAAAGCTGCTTCTAGGAGCTTGTCAAGTGTTTTTGCTCGACGATTCCACTCTTGGGTGGTTGGTTTGGCCCTTGTTCCTGTAACTCGAATCCTAGCCCGGTATATCCCATTTTAATTTTACACCATTGTGAACCTTACGCCTTTTTTACTCTCTGATTGAGGTTCTCGGCATTGAAAAATCTTCGTAAACTAAATCACACGTGTATATGTTGATATTTAAGAGATATTCAGTCAAGAAAATCAAGGGCAATGGTGATATATACGTAGATTAGACCCAAAAAAAACACTCAACAAATGGCTACAATTTAAGGAATGTGTTTAGTGACGGCATCAGATTCCTAATTGATGGAGAAAGGTCTGGTGGCAAGAAAAGCTGCTTCTAGGAGCTTGTCAAGTGTTTTCGCTCGACGATTCCATTGTTGGGTGGTTGGTTTGGCCCTTGTTCCTGTAACTCGAATCCTAGCCCGGTATATCCCATTTTAATATTACACCATTGTGAACCTTACACCTTTTTTACTCTCTGATCGAGGTTCTCGGCATTAAAAAATCTTCGTAAACTAAATCACACGTGTATATGTTGATATTTAAGAGATATACAGTCAAGAAAATCTAGGGCAATGGTGATATATATGCGGATTAGACACCAAAAAAACACTCAACAAATGGCTACAATTTAAGGAATGTGTTAAGTGACGGCATCAGATTCCTAATCATGGAGAAAGGTCTGGTGATAAGAAAAGCTGCTTCTAGGAGCTTGTCAAGTGTTTTTGCTCGACGATTCCACTCTTGGGTGGTTGGTTTGGCCCTTGTTCCTGTAACTCGAATCCTAGCCCGGTATATCCCATTTTAATTTTACACCATTGTGAACCTTACGCCTTTTTTACTCTCTGATTGAGGTTCTCGGCATTGAAAAATCTTCGTAAACTAAATCACACGTGTATATGTTGATATTTAAGAGATATACAGTCAAGAAAATCAAGAGCAATGGTGATATATACGCGGATTAGACACAAAAAAAAACACTCAACAAATGGCTACAATTTAAGGAATTTGTTTAATGACGGCATTAGATTCCTAATTGATGGAGAAAGGCCTAGTGGCAAGAAAAGCTGTTTCTAGGAGCTTGTCAAGTGTTTTCGCTCGACGATTCCATTGTTGGGTGGTTGGTTTGGCCCGTGTTCCTGTAACTCGAATCCTAGCCTGGTATATCCCATTTTAATATTACACCATTGTGAACCTTACACCTTTTTTACTCCCTGATCGAGGTTCTCGGCATTAAAAAATCTTCGTAAACTAAACACACGTGTATATGTTGATATTTAAGAGATATACAGTCAAGAAAATCAAGGGCAATGGTGATATATATGCGGATTAGACACCAAAAAAGACACTCAACAAATGGCTACAACTTAAGGAATGTGTTTAGTGACGGCATCAGATTCCTAATCATGGAGAAAGGTCTGGTGGTAAGAAAAGCTGCTTCTTGGAGCTTGTCAAGTGTTTTTGCTCGACGATTTCACTCTTGGGTGGTTGGTTTGGCCCTTGTTCCTGTAACTCGAATCATAGCCCGGTATATCCCATTTTAATTTTACACCATTGTGAACCTTACGCCTTTTTTACTCTCTGATTTAGGTTCTCGGCATTGAAAAATCTTCGTAAACTAAATCACACGTGTATATGTTGATATTTAAGAGATATACAATCAAGAAAATCAAGGGCAATGGTGATATATACGCGGATTAGACACAAAAAAAAAACACTCAACAAATGGCTACAATTTAAGGAATGTGTTTAGTGATAGCATCAGATTACTAATTGATGGAGAAAGGTCCGGTGGCAAGAAAAGCTGCTTCTAGGAGGTTGTCAAGTGTTTTCGCTCGACGATTCCATTCTTGGGTGGTTGGTTTGGCCCTTGTTCCTGTAACTCGAATCCTAGCCCGGAATATCCCATTTTAATTTTACACTATTGTGAACCTTACGCCTTTTTTACTCTCTGATTGAGGTTCTCGGCATTGAAAAATCTTCGTAAACTAAATCACACGTGTATATGTTGATATTTAAGAGATATACAGTCAAGAAAATCAAGGGCAATGGTGATATATACGCGGATTAGACACAAAAAAACACTCAACAAATGGCTACAATTTAAGGAATGTGTTTAGTGACGGCATCAGATTCCTAATTGATGGAGAAAGGTCTGATGGCACGAAAAGCTGCTTCTAGGAGGTTGTCAAGTGTTTTCGCTCGACGATTCCATTCTTGGGTGGTTGGTTTGGCCCTTGTTCCTGTAACTCGAATCCTTGCCCGGTATATCCCATTTTAATTTTACACCATTGTGAGCCTTACGCCTTTTTTACACTCTGATCGAGGTTCTCGGCATTGAAAAATCTTCGTAAACTAAATCACACGTGTATATGTTGATATTTAAGAGATATACAGTCAAGAAAATCAAGGGCAATGGTTATATATACGCAGGTTAGACCCAAAAAAAACACTCAACAAATGGCTAAAATTTAAGGAATGTGTTTAGTGACGGCATCAGATTCCTAATTGATGGAGAAAGGTCTGGTGGCAAGAAAAGCTGCTTCTAGGAGCTTGTCAAGTGTTTTCGCTCGACGATTCCATTGTTGGGTGGTTGGTTTGGCCCTTGTTCCTGTAACTCGAATCCTAGCCCGGTATATCCCATTTTAATATTACACCATTGTGAACCTTACACCTTTTTTACTCTCTGATCGAGGTTCTCGGCAAAAAAAAATCTTCGTAAACTAAATCACACGTGTATATGTTGATATTTAAGAGATATACAGTCAAGAAAATCTAGGGCAGTGGTGATATATATGCGGATTAGACACCAAAAAAACACTCAACAAATGGCTACAATTTAAGGAATGTGTTAAGTGACGGCATCAGATTCCTAATCATGGAGAAAGGTCTGGTGATAAGAAAAGCTGCTTCTAGGAGCTTGTCAAGTGTTTTTGCTCGACGATTCCACTCTTGGGTGGTTGGTTTGGCCCTTGTTCCTGAAACTCGAATCCTAGCCCGGTATATCCCATTTTAATTTTACACCATTGTGAACCTTACGCCTTTTTTACTCTCTGATTGAGGTTCTCGGCATTGAAAAATCTTCGTAAACTAAATCACACGTGTATATGTTGATATTTAAGAGATATTCAGTCAAGAAAATCAAGGGCAATGGTGATATATACGCAGATTAGACCCAAAAAAACACTCAACAAATTGCTACAATTTAAGGAATGTGTTTAGTGACGGCATCAGATTCCTAATTGATGGAGAAAGGTCTGGTTGCAAGAAAAGCTGCTTCTAGGAGCTTGTCAAGTGTTTTCGCTCGACGATTCCATTGTTGGGTGGTTGGTTTGGCCCTTGTTCCTGTTACTCGAATCCTAGCCGGTATATCCCATTTTAATATTACACCATTGTGAACCTTACACCTTTTTTACTCTCTGATCGAGGTTCTCGGCATTAAAAAATCTTCGTAAACTAAATCACACGTGTATATCTTGATATTTAAGAGATATACAGTCAAGAAAATCTAGGGCAATGGTGATATATATGCGGATTAGACACCAAAAAAAACACTCAACAAATGGCTACAATTTTAGGAATGTGTTAAGTGACGGCATCAGATTCCTAATCATGGAGAAAGGTCTGGTGATAAGAAAAGCTGCTTCTAGGAGCTTGTCAAGTGTTTTTGCTCGACGATTCCACTCTTGGGTGGTTGGTTTGGCCCTTGTTCCTGTAACTCGAATCCTAGCCCGGTATATCCCATTTTAATTTTACACCATTGTGAACCTTACGCCTTTTTTACTCTCTGATTGAGGTTCTCGGCATTGAAAAATCTTCGTAAACTAAATCACACGTGTATATGTTGATATTTAAGAGATATTCAGTCAAGAAAATCAAGGGCAATGGTGATATATACGCAGATTAGACCCAAAAAAAACACTCAACAAATGGCTACAATTTAAGGAATGTGTTTAGTGACGGCATCAGATTCCTAATTGATGGAGAAAGGTCTGGTGGCAAGAAAAGCTGCTTCTAGGAGCTTGTCAAGTGTTTTCGCTCGACGATTCCATTGTTGGGTGGTTGGTTTGGCCCTTGTTCCTGTAACTCGAATCCTAGCCCGGTATATCCCATTTTAATATTACACCATTGTGAACCTTACACCTTTTTTACTCTCTGATCGAGGTTCTCGGCATTAAAAAATCTTCGTAAACTAAATCACACGTGTATATGTTGATATTTAAGAGATATACAGTCAAGAAAATCTAGGGCAATGGTGATATATATGCGGATTAGACACCAAAAAAACACTCAACAAATGGCTACTATTTAAGGAATGTGTTAAGTGACGGCATCAGATTCCTAATCAAGGAGAAAGGTCTGGTGATAAGAAAAGCTGCTTCTAGGAGCTTGTCAAGTATTTTTGCTCGACGATTCCACTCTTGGGTGGTTGGTTTGGCCCTTGTTCCTGTAACTCGAATCCTAGCCCGGTATATCCCATTTTAATTTTACACCATTGTGAACCTTACGCCTTTTTTACTCTCTGATTGAGGTTCTCGGCGTTGAAAAATCTTCGTAAACTAAATCACACGTGTATATGTTGATATTTAAGAGATATACAGTCAAGAAAATCAAGAGCAATGGTGATATATACGCGGATTAGACACAAAAAAAACACTCAACAAATGGCTACAATTTAAGGAATTTGTTTAATGACGGCATTAGATTCCTAATTGATGGAGAAAGGTCTAGTGGCAAGAAAAGCTGTTTCTAGGAGCTTGTCAAGTGTTTTCGCTCGACGATTCCATTGTTGGGTGGTTGGTTTGGCCCTTGTTCCTGTAACTCGAATCCTAGCCTGGTATATCCCATTTTAATATTACACCATTGTGAACCTTACACCTTTTTTACTCTCTGATCGAGGTTCTCGGCATTAAAAAATCTTTGTCAACTAAATCACACGTGTATATGTTGATATTTAAGAGATATACAGTCAAGAAAATCAAGGGCAATGGTGATATATATGCGGATTAGACACCAAAAAAGACACTCAACAAATGGCTACAACTTAAGGAATGTGTTTAGTGACGGCATCAGATTCCTAATCATGGAGAAAGGTTTAGTGGTAAGAAAAGCTGCTTCTAGGAGCTTGTCAAGTGTTTTTGCTCGACGATATCACTCTTGGGTGGTTGGTTTGGCCCTTGTTCCTGTAACTCGAATCATAGCCCGGTATATCCCATTTTAATTTTACACCATTGTGAACCTTTCGCCTTTTTTACTCTCTGATTTAGGTTCTCGGCATTGAAAAATCTTCGTAAACTAAATCACACGTGTATATGTTGATATTTAAGAGATATACAATCAAGAAAATCAAGGGCAATGGTGATATATACGCGGATTAGACACAAAAAAAAACACTCAACAAATGGCTACAATTTAAGGAATGTGTTTAGTGATGGCATCAGATTCCTAATTGATGGAGAAAGGTCCGGTGGCAAGAAAAGCTGCTTCTAGGAGGTTGTCAAGTGTTTTCGCTCGACGATTCCATTCTTGGGTGGTTGGTTTGGCCCTTGTTCCTGTAACTCGAATCCTAGCCCGGAATATCCCATTTTAATTTTACACTATTGTGAACCTTACGCCTTTTTTACTCTCTGATTGAGGTTCTCGGCATTGAAAAATCTTCGTAAACTAAATCACACGTGTATATGTTGCTATTTAAGAGATATACAGTCAAGAAAATCAAGGGCAATGGTGATATATACGCGGATTAGACACAAAAAAAACACTCAACAAATGGCTACAATTTAAGGAATGTGTTTAGTGACGGCATCAGATTCCTAATTGATGGAGAAAGGTCTGATGGCACGAAAAGCTGCTTCTAGGAGGTTGTCAAGTGTTTTCGCTCGACGATTCCATTCTTGGGTGGTTGGTTTGGCCCTTGTTCCTGTAACTCGAATCCTTGCCCGGTATATCCCATTTTAATTTTACGCCATTGTGAACCTTACGCCTTTTTTACACTCTGATCGAGGTTCTCGGCATTGAAAAATCTTCGTAAACTAAATCACACGTGTATATGTTGATATTTAAGAGATATACAGTCAAGAAAATCAAGGGCAATGGTGATATATACGCGGATTAGACACCAAAAAAACACTCAACAAATGGCTACAATTTAAGGAATGTGTTTGTTGACGGCATCATATTCCTAATTGATGGAGAAAGGTCTGGTGGCAAGAAAAGCTGCTTCTAGGAGATTTTCAAGTGTTTTCGCTCGACGATTCCATTCTTGGGTGGTTGGTTTGGCCCTTGTTCCTGTAACTCGAATCCTAGCCCGGTAAATCCCATTTTAATTTTACACCATTGTGAACCTTACGCCTTTTTTACTCTCTGATTGAGGTTCTCGGCATTGAAAAATCTTCGTAAACTAAATCACATGTGTATATGTTGATATTTAAGATATATACAGTCAAGAAAATCAAGGGCAATGGTGATATATACGCGGATTTGACACAAAAAAAACACTCAACAAATGGCTACAACTTAAGGAATGTGTTTAGTGACGGCATCAGATTTCTAATTGATGGAGAAAGGTGTGACACCCCAGGAAAACCAGGAAAACCATACAACTTAACTAGCTTCCTCAGTGAGTGCTTACCAAATTTCAGGACGAAATTTCTTTCAACTTGTGGATGATGTGACAACTCGAAATTTAGAACCCTTCGTTGTACGCTTGAACACTAAGTGACTAACTAATTTGATGATTTAATGAATGATATATGTGAACTTATATGATTATGTTTGTGATTGTATGTATGCGAGTATGTTATGAACCGAGACAACAAGAACCCGACTCGAGACCATGTGGTCTCGAGTGAACAATGCAACATATGGGCCGGTTGGGCCACACACACCCTTAGCCTACTCGAAAACCTATTAGGGTGCATCACTTGAAGTTAGTATATAATAAGGGTTGATGGCCAACCTTCCCATTCTTTAGACAACTTCCACACACTCTCCCACACACACACTCCTATATCCTCTTTCACTAAAATCCTAGACACCAAACATCACATTTCTTCTCCTCCTTCTCGGATTCAAATCGGTGACCACTAAGGAACTCTCGGATCAACTCGTACACACCCACTGTTGAACCCATACTTGAACCGGTTAGTAATTCTATTGCAAACACATGTATTTTCATGATTTAAGGTGTTGATGTGTGATGTTATAGGTTAATGATGCATGTTATGAGTTTGTTTCGGTTTGATGATGATGTATGATGAAGATTATGTGATAATATGTTTATTTGTTAAGTTTATGCATGATAATGATTAATAAGATAACATGACTTGATTTCGGACATATTGTACGATGGGTTAATGATATCTTGTGTTTAAATGTGGTCTAAACCATTAGTTGTTAATGTTCATGAAATCGGATTGCATACCCTTATGTTACAAATCAAATGCTTGTTAAATGGCTGCTTATATGTGGAAATCGGATTAGTTGTTGAATGTTTTGATTGTTGTTTCAAGTTATGAACATGATGAACTATTGGATATTATGATGAACATGATGAACATATGAAGAACATGATGAACATGATATGAATGTGGCTTGAACATTTGAAATTGGTATGTTTGATCCATTTTGGTAAATTACTAGACAAGAAAACATGTTTAAGTGGATGGTACAAACTGTTACATGAAATCGGTTTTCCATTGGATAGTACACTGTGCAGAATCAGCAGATGTCCAGTCGAGACCTTCGGTTGCGACTCGAAACCGCCACATGACAACTCGAGATCCCCGATTGCGACACAGGTTGCGAGTCGCAAACGCCTGGTTGCGACTCGAGACCAAAACAGCACAACTCGTAATCTCAGTTACGAGTCCGGTTGCGACTCGAGACCAAAACAGCATGAACCGAGACCATGATTACGAGTCCGGTTGCGACTCGAGACCGTGACCATGATAACTCGAGACCGCAGTTAGCGACTCGGGTTGCGAGTCGAGAACGCCTGGTTGCGACTCGAGACTATACGCATGTACACGCTGTTTGGACTTGCACCTCATTTCGGACTTAAGTAATTGGGCCGGACCTTTGGGCCTAATGCATGGACCTTATACGTGCTGTTGTTTATGAATGATTATTTGGGCTGCCATGGACGAACTTGCATGCAATGTGCTAGCATACGTGTAGAACATACGTGCAATACGTGGTTTGAACCTGACTTGTATGATACAACTATGATAGGACGCGAGTGACCACAATATTGCTTGTTTGACTTTTCTGTGTATCTACCGAGCAAACCAAGGTGAGTTCACACCCTCTACAAAGCATGGGATTCCCAGGGCTCGGGAATTGGGGTTAAGGAACATGGGTTCCTCGTCCTCCTTGGGTAGGACAGCAATGATTCAGGAATGTAATTCCTCGTCCTCACGGACAGATAACTCGTACTAGACCAAAACTCTATCACGAAGTCCCTCATTTTTATATCGACTTAATCGCCGGGCCAATGGCGAGCGGGTCATTAGTTAGATAGCGCTATTTAGGTCTGACAAACCTCACACCGTGCCGCAGAGGGCGGGCGTGAACTAATGGATCTGGGGCACATCAATGATGATAGACATTGACAGTTTCAGGGCACATAAACATGACTACAGTCAGCAGTCGATATGGTAACGAGTCTAGTGTATACATGGGGTAGCCCCCACGGCCGAAATGCTAGATAACTAACACGGGGTAGCCCCCACGGCTGGATTGCCAGAGTAACCAGGAATAAACAAGTCACGTTTTTAACTATGGGGTAACCCCCACGGCAGGATGCCAGCTAAAGGAAACTGTTTTCGAAACTACTTAAAACGAACACCCAACCGTGAACTCACTCAACTTGTTGTTGACTCGTTACTACATGCTTTGCAGGTCCTTAGGTTCTTAGCTGGAGCTTGCATGGAGGAGGATCGTTGTGGGACATGGACGGTTGTGTGCCATGTTAAACTTGGAAACGATTAAACTATGTTTTGATTTAAGACTTATGCTTTCGCTTGCAACCTAACTATGTTTTGTTTGGACACCAATTGTATTGGTTGGATTTTTATAAGTACTTATATGCTTGTTCAATATGATTGGTGGCTGGATCCTGGTCAGTCACGCCTCCAAGCGGTGGTATTCCGCAGGTGGATTTTGGGGGTGTGACAAAAGGTTTGGTGGCAAAAAAAGCTGCTTCTAGGAGGTTGTCAAATGTTTTCGCTCGATGATTCCATTCTTGGGTGGTTGGTTTGGCCCGTGTTCCTGTAACTCGAATCCTTGCCCGGTATATCCCATTTTAACTTTACACCATTGTGAACCTTACGCCTTTTTTACACTCTGATCGAGGTTCTCGGCATTGAAAAATCTTCGTAAACTAAATCACACGTGTATATGTTGATATTTAAGAGATATACAGTCAAGAAAATCAAGGGCAATGGTGATATATACGCGGATTAGACACCAAAAAAAAACACTCAACAAATAGCTACAATTTAAGGAATGTGTTTGGTGACAGCATCAGATTCCTAATTGATGGAGAAAGGTCTGGTGGCAAGAATAGCGGCTTCTAGGAGCTTGTCAAGTGTTTTCGCTCGACGATTCCATTCTTGGGTGGTTGGTTTGGCCCTTGTTCCTGTAACTCGAATCATAGCCCGGTATATCCCATTTTAATTTTACACCATTATGAACCTTACACCTTTTTTACTCTCTGATTGAGGTTCTCGGCATTGAAAAATCTTCCTAAACTAAATCTCACGTGTATATGTTGATATTTAAGAGATATACAGTCAAGAAAATCAAGGGCAATGGTGATATATATGCGGATTAGACACAAAAAAACACTCAACAAATGACTACAATTTAAGGAATGTGTTTAGTGACGGCATCAGATTCCTAATTGATGGAGAAAGGTCTGGTGGCAAGAAAAGCTGCTTCTAGGAGGTTGTCAAGTGTTTTCGCTCGACGATTCCATTCTTGGGTGGTTGGTTTGGCCCTTGTTCCTGTAACTTGAATCCTTGCCCGGTATATCCCATTTTAATTTTACACCATTGTGAACCTTACGCCTTTTTTACACTCTGATCGAGGTTCTAGGCATTGAAAAATCTTCGTAAACTAAATCACACGTGTATATGTTGATATTTAAGAGATATACAGTCAAGAAAATCAAGGGCAATGGTGATATATACGCGGATTAGACACCAAAAAAACACTCAACAAATGGCTACAATTTAAGGAATGTGTTTGGTGACGGCATCATATTCCTAATTGATGGAGAAAGGTCTGGTGGCAAGAAAAGCTGCATCTAGGAGGTTGTCAAGTGTTTTCGCTCGACGATTCCATTCTTGGGTGGTTGGTTTTGCCCTTGTTCCAGTAACTCGAATCCTAGCCCGGTAAATCCCATTTTAATTTTACACCATTGTGAACCTTACGCCTTTTTTACTCTCTGATTGAGGTTCTCGGCATTGAAAAATCTTCGTAAACTAAATCGCATGTGTATATGTTGATATTTAAGAGATATACAGTCAAGAAAATCAAGGGCAATGGTGATATATACGCGGATTAGACACAAAAAAAACACTCAACAAATGGCTACAATTTAAGGAATGTGTTTAGTGACGGCATCAGATTTCTAATTGATGGAGAAAGGTCTGGTGGCAAGAAAATCTGCATCTAGGAGGTTGTCAAGTGTTTTCGCTCGAGGATGGATTCTTGGGTGGTTGGTTTGGCCCTTGTTCCTGTAACTCGAATCCTAGCCCGGTATATCCCATTTTAATTTTACACCATTGTGAACCTTACGCCCTTTTTACTCTCTGATTGAGGTTCTCGGCATTGAAAAATCTTCGTAAACTAAATCACATGTGTATATGTTGATATTTAAGATATATACAGTCAAGAAAATCAAGGGCAATGGTGATATATACGCGGATTAGACACAAAAAAAACACTCAACAAATGGCTACAATTTAAGGAATGTGTTTAGTGACGGCATCAGATTTCTAATTGATGGAGAAAGGTCTGGTGGCAAGAAAAGCTGCTTCTAGGAGGTTGTCAAGTGTTTTCGCTCGACGATTCCATTCTTGGGTGGTTGGTTTGGCCCTTGTTCCTGTAACTCGAATCCTAGCCCGGTATATCCCATTTTTATATTACACCATTGTTAACCTTACGCCTTTTTTACTCTCTGATCGAGGTTCTTGGCATTAAAAAATCTTCGTAAACTAAATCACACGTGTATATGTTGATATTTAAGAGATATACAGTCAAGAAAATAAAGGGCAATGGTGATATATATGCGGATTAGACACCAAAAAAAACACTCAACAAATGGCTACAATTTAAGGAATGTGTTTAGTGACGGCATCAGATTCCTAATTGATGGAGAAAGGTCTGGTGGTAAGAAAAGCTGCTTCTAGGAGCTTGTCAAGTGTTTTCGCTCGACGATTCCATTCTTGGGTGGTTGGTTTGGCCTTTGTTCCAGTAACTCGAATCCTAGCCCGGTATATCCCATTTTAATTATACACCACTGTGAACCTTACGCCTTTTTTACTCTCTGATTGAGGTTCTCGGCATTGAAAAATCTTCCTAAACTAAATCACACGTGTATATGTTGATATTTTAGAGATATACAGTCAAGAAAATCAAGGGCAATGGTGATATATACGCGGATTAGACACAAAAAAAAAACACTCAACAAATGGCTACAATTTAAGGAATGTGTTTAGTGACGGCATCAGATTCCTATTTGATGGAGAAAGGTCTGGTGGCAAGAAAAGCTGCTTCTAGGAGGTTGTCAAGTGTTTTCGCTCGACGATTCCATTCTTGGGTGGTTGGTTTGGCCCTTGTTCCTGTAACTCGAATCCTAGCCCGGTATATCCCATTTTAATTTTACACAATTGTGAACCTTACGCCTTTTTTACTCTCTGATTGAGGTTCTCGGCATTGAAAAATCTTCCTAAACTAAATCACACGTGTATATGTTGATATTTAACAGATATACAGTCAAGAAAATCAAGGGCAATGGTGATATATACGCGGATTAGACACAAAAAAACACTCAACAAATGGCTACAATTTAAGGAGTGTGTTTAGTGACGGCGTCAGATTCCTAATTGATGGAGAAAGGTCTGGTGGCAAGAAAAGCTGCTTCTAGGATGTTGTCATGTGTTTTCGCTCGACGATTCCATTCTTGGGTGGTTGGTTTGGCCCTTGTTCCTGTAACTCGAATCCTAGCCCGGTAAACCCATTTTAATTTTACACCATTGTGAACCTTACGCCTTTTTTACTCTCTGATTGAGGTTCTCGGCATTGAAAAATCTTCGTAAACTAAATCACATGTGTATATGTTGATATTTAAGAGATATACAGTCAAGAAAATGAAGGGCAATGGTGATATATACGCGGATTAGACACAAAAAAAACACTCAACAAATGGCTACAATTTAAGGAATGTGTTTAGTGACGACATCAGATTTCTAATTGATGGAGAAAGGTCTGGTGGCAAGAAAAGCTGCTTCTAGGAGGTTGTCAAGTGTTTTCACTCGAGGATGGATTCTTGGGTGGTTGGTTTGGCCCTTGTTCCTGTAACTCGAATCCTAGCCCGGTATATCCCATTTTAATTTTACACCATTGTGAACCTTACGCCCTTTTTACTCTCTGATTGTGGTTCTCGGCATTGAAAAATCTTCGTAAACTAAATCACATGTGTATATGTTGATATATAAGATATATACAGTCAAGAAAATCAAGGGCAATGGTGATATATACGCGGATTAGACACAAAAAAAACACTCAACAAATGGCTACAATTTAAGGAATGTGTTTAGTGACGGCATCAGATTTCTAATTGATGGAGAAAGGTCTGGTGGCAAGAAAAGCTGCTTCTAGGAGGTTGTCAAGTGTTTTCGCTCGACGATTCCATTCTTGGGTGGTTGGTTTGGCCCTTGTTCCTGTAACTCGAATCCTAGCCCGGTATATCCCATTTTTATATTACACCATTGTTAACCTTACGCCTTTTTTACTCTCTGATCGAGGTTCTCGGCATTAAAAAATCTTCGTAAACTAAATCACACGTGTATATGTTGATATGTAAGAGATATACAGTCAAGAAAATCAAGGGCAATGGTGATATATATGCGGATTAGACACCAAAAAAAACACTCAACAAATGGCTACAATTTAAGGAATGTGTTTAGTGACGGCATCAGATTCCTAATTGATGGAGAAAGGTCTGGTGGTAAGAAAAGCTACTTCTAGGAGCTTGTCAAGTGTTTTCGCTCGACGATTCCATTCTTGGGTGGTTGGTTTGGCCTTTGTTCCTGTAACTCGAATCCTAGCCCGGTATATCCCATTTTAATTATACACCATTGTGAACCTTACTTCTTTTTTACTCTCTGATTGAGGTTCTCGGCATTGAAAAATCTTCCTAAACTAAATCACACGTGTATATGTTGATATTTAAGAGATATACAGTCAAGAAAATCAAGGGCAATGGTGATATATACGCGGATTAGACACAAAAAAAAACTCAACAAATGGCTACAATTTAAGGAATGTGTTTAGTGACGGCATCAGATTCCTAATTGATGGAGAAAGGTCTGGTGGCAAGAAAAGCTGCTTCTAGGAGGTTGTCAAGTGTTTTCGCTCGACGATTCCATTCTTGGGTGGTTGGTTTGGCCCTTGTTCCTGTAACTCGAATCCTTGCCCGGTATATCCCATTTTAATTTTACACCATTGTGAACCTTACGCCTTTTTTACACTCTGATCGAGGTTCTCGGCATTGAAAAATATTCGTAAACTAAATCACACGTGTATACGTTGATATTTAAGAGATATACAGTCAAGAAAATCAAGGGCAATGGTGATATATACGCGGATTAGACACCAAAAAAACACTCAACAAATGGCTACAATTTAAGGAATGTGTTTGGTGACGGCATCATATTCCTAATTGATGGAGAAAAGTCTGGTGGCAAGAAAAGCTGCTTCTAGGAGGTTGTCAAGTGTTTTCGCTCGACGATTCCATTCTTGGGTGGTTGGTTTGGCCTTTGTTCCTGTAACTTGAATCCTTGCCCAGTATATCCCATTTTAATTTTACACCATTGTGAACCTTACGCCTTTTTTACACTCTGATCGAGGTTCTCGGCATTGAAAAATCTTCGTAAACTAAATCACACGTGTATACGTTGATATTTAAGAGATATACAGTCAAGAAAATTAAGGGCAATGGTGATATATACGCGGATTAGACACCAAAAAAACACTCAACAAATGGCTACAATTTAAGGAATGTGTTTGGTGACGGCATCATATTCCTAATTGATGGAGAAAGGTCTGGTGGCAAGAATAGCTGCTTCTAGGAGGTTGTCAAGTGTTTTCGCTCGACGATTCCATTCTTGGGTGGTTGGTTTGGCCCTTGTTCCTGTAACTCGAATCCTAGCCCGGTATATCCCATTTTAATTTTACACCATTGTGAACCTTACGCCTTTTTTACTCTCTGATTGAGGTTCTCGGCATTGAAAAATCTTCGTAAAGTAAATCACACGTGTATATGTTGATATTTAAGAGATATACTGTCAATAAAATCAAGGGCAATGGTGATATATACGCGGATTAGACACCAAAAAAACACTCAACAAATGGCTACAATTTAAGGAATGTGTTTGGTGACAGCATCATATTCCTAATTGATGGAGAAAGGACTGGTGGCAAGAAAAGCTGCTTCTAGGAGGTTGTCAAGTGTTTTCGCTCGACGATTCCATTCTTGGGTGGTTGGTTTGGCCCTTGTTCCTGTAACTCGAATCCTAGCCCGGTAAATCCCATTTTAATTTTACACCATTGTGAACCTTACGCGTTTTTTACTCTCTGATCGAGGTTCTCGGCATTGAAAAATCTTCGTAAACTAAATCACACGTGTATATGTTGAAATTTAAGAGATATACAGTCAAGAAAATCAAGGGCAATGGTGATATATACGCGGATTAGACACAAAAAAAAAACACTCAACAAATGGCTACAATTTAAGGAGTGTGTTTAGTGACGGCGTCAGATTCCTAATTGATGGAGAAAGGTCTGGTGGCAAGAAAAGCTGCTTCTAGGAGGTTGTCATGTGTTTTCGCTCGACGATTCCATTCTTGGGTGGTTGGTTTGGCCCTTGTTCCTGTAACTCGAATCCTAGCCCGGTATATCCCATTTTAATTTTACACCATTGTGAACCTTACGCGTTTTTTACTATCTGATTGAGGTTCTCAGCATTGAAAAATCTTCGTAAACTAAATCACACGTGTATATGTTGATATTTAAGAGATATACAGTCAAGAAAATCAAGGGCAATGGTGATATATACGCGGATTAGACACAAAAAAAAAACACTCAACAAATGGCTACAATTTAAGGAATGTGTTTAGTGACGGCATCAGATTCCTAATTGATGGAGAAAGGTCTGGTGGCAAGAAAAGCTGCTTCTAGGAGGTTGTCAAGTGTTTTCGCTCGACGATTCCATTCTTGGGTGGTTGGTTTGGCCCTTGTTCCTGTAACTCGAATCCTTGCCTGGTATTTCCCATTTTAATTTTACACCATTGTGACCCTTACACCTTTTTTACACTCTGATCGAGGTTCTCGGCATTGAAAAATCTTCGTAAACTAAATCACACGTGTATATGTTGATATTTAAGAGATATATTGTCAATAAAATCAAGGGAAATGGTGATATATACGCGGATTAGACACCAAAAAAACACTCAACAAATGGCTACAATTTAAGGAATGTGTTTGGAGACAGCATAATATTCCTAATTGATGGAGAAAGGTCTGGTGGCAAGAAAAGCTGCTTCTAGGAGGTTGTCAAGTGTTTTCGCTCGACGATTCCATTCTTGGGTGGTTGGTTTGGCCCTTGTTCCTGTAACTCGAATCCTAGCCCGGTAAATCCCATTTTAATTTTACACCATTGTGAACCTTACGCGTTTTTTACTCTCTGATCGAGGTTCTCGGCATTGAAAAATCTTCGTAAACTAAATCACACGTGTATATGTTGATATTTAAGAGATATACAGTCAAGAAAATCAAGGGCAATGGTGATATATACGCGGATTAGACACAAAAAAAAACACTCAACAAATGGCTACAATTTAAGGAATGTGTTTAGTGACGGCATCAGATTTCTAATTGATGGAGAAAGGTCTGGTGGCAAGAAAAGGTGCTTCAAGGAGGTTGTCAAGTGTTTTCGCTCGATGATTCCATTCTTGGGTGGTTGGTTTGGCCCGTGTTCCTGTAACTCGAATCCTTGCCCGATATATCCCATTTTAATTTTACACCATTGTGAACCTTACGCCTTTTTTACACTCTGATCGAGGTTCTCGGCATTGAAAAATCTTCGTAAACTAAATCACACGTGCATATGTTGATATTTCAGAGATATACAGTCAAGAAAATCAAGGGCAATGGTGATATATACGCGGATTAGACACCAAAAAAAAACACTCAACAAATAGCTACAATTTAAGGAATGTGTTTGGTGACGGCATCAGATTCCTAATTGATGGAGAAAGGTCTGGTGGCAAGAAAAGCGGCTTCTAGGAGCTTGTCAAGTGTTTTCGCTCGACGATTCCATTCTTGGGTGGTTGGTTTGGCCCTTGTTCCTGTAACTCGAATCATAGCCCGGTATATCCCATTTTAATTTTACACCATTGTGAACCTTACGCCTTTTTTACTCTCTGATTGAGGTTCTCGGCATTGAAAAATCTTCCTAAACTAAATCACACGTGTATATGTTGATATATAAGAGATATACAGTCAAGAAAATCAATGGTAATGGTGATATATACGCAGATTAGACACAAAAAAAAACACTCAACAAATGGCTACAATTTAAGGAATGTGTTTAGTGACGGCATCATATTCATAATTGATGGAGAAAGTTCTGGTGGCAAGAAAAGCTGCTTCTAGGAGGTTGTCAAGTGTTTTCGCTCGACGATTCCATTCTTGGGTGGTTGGTTTGGCCCTTGTTCCTGTAACTCGAATCCTAGCCCGGTATATCCCATTTTAATTTTACACCATTGTGAACCTTACGCCTTTTTAACTCTCTGATTGAGGTTCTCGGCATTGAAAAATCTTCCTAAACTAAATCACAAGTGTATATGTTGATATTTAAGAGATATACAGTCAAGAAAATCAAGGGCAATGGTGATATATACGTGGATTAGACACCAAAAAAAAAAAACACTCAACAAATGGCTACAATTTAAGGAATGTCTTTAGTGACGGCATCAGATTCCTAATTGATAGAGAAAGGTCTGGTGGCAAGAAAAGCTGCTTCTAGGAGGTTGTCAAGTGTTTTCGCTCGACGATTCCATTCTTGGGTGGTTGGTTTGGCCCTTGTTCCTGTAACTCGAATCCTAGCCCGGTATATCCCATTTTAATATTACACCATTGTGAACCTTACGCCTTTTTTACTCTCTGATCAAGGTTCTCGGCATTAAAAAATCTTCGTACACTAAATCACACGTGTATATGTTGATATTTAAGAGATATACAGTCAAGAAAATCAAGGGCAATGGTGATATATACGCGGATTAGATACAAAAAAAAAACACTCAACAAATGGCTACAATTTTAGGAATGTGTTTAGTGACGGCATCAGATTCCTAATTGATGGATAAAGGTCTGGTAGCAAGAAAAGCTGCTTCTAGGAGGTTGTCAAGTGTTTTCGCTCGGCGATTCCATTCTTGGGTGGTTGGTTTGGCCCTTGTTCCTGTAACTCGAATCCTAGCCCGGTATATCCCATTTTAATATTACACCATTGTGAACCTTACGCATTTTTTACTCTCTGATCGAGGTTCTCGGCATTAAAAAATCTTCGTAAACTAAATCACACGTGTATATGTTGATATTTAAGAGATATACAGTCAAGAAAATCAAGGGCAATGGAGATATATATGCGGATTAGACACCAAAAAAACACTCAACAAATGGCTACAATTTAATGAATGTGTTTAGTGACGGCATCAGATTCCTAATTGATGGAGAAAGGTGTAGTGGTAAGAAAAGCTGCTTCTAGGAGGTTGTCAGGTGTTTTCGCTCGACGATTCCATTCTTGGGTGGTTGGTTTGGCCCTTGTTCCTATAACTCGAATCCTAGCCCGGTATATCCCATTTTAATTTTACACAATTGTGAACCTTACGCCTTTTTTACTCTCTGATTGAGGTTCTCGGCATTGAAAAATCTTCGTAAACTAAATCACACGTGTATATGATGATATTTAAGACATATACAGTCAAGAAAATCAAGGGCAATGGTGACATATACGCGGATTAGACACAAAAAAAAACACTCAACAAATGGCTACAATTTAAGGAATGTGTTTAGTGACGGCATCAGATTCCTAATAGATGGAGAAATGTCTGGTGGCAAGAAAAGCTGCTTCTAGGAGGTTGTCAAGTGTTTTCGCTCGGCGATTCCATTCTTGGGTGGTTGGTTTGGCCCTTGTTTCTGTAACTCGAATCCTAGCCCGGTATATCCCATTTTAATATTACACCATTGTGAACCTTACGCCTTTTTTACTCTCTGATCGAGGTTCTCGGCATTAAAAAATCTTCGTAAACTAAATCGCACGTGTATATGTTGATATTTAAGAGATATACAGTGAAGAAAATCAAGGGCAATGGTGATATATATGCGGATTAGACACCAAAAAAAACACTCAACAAATGGCTACAATTTAAGGAATGTGTTTAGTGACGGCATCAGATTCCTAATTGATGGAGAAATGTCTGGTGGCAAGAAGAGCTGCTTCTAGGAGGTTGTCAAGTGTTTTCGCTCGGCGATTCAATTCTTGGGTGGTTTGTTTGGCCCTTGTTCCTGTAACTCGAATCCTAGCCCGGTATATCCCATTTTAATTTTACATTATTGTGAACCTTACGCCTTTTTTACTCTTTGATTGAGGTTCTCGGCATTGAAAAATCTTCCTAAACTAAATCACACGTGTATATGTTGATATTTAAGAGATATACAGTCAAGAAAATCAAGGGCAATGGTGATATATACGCGGATTAGACACCAAAAAAAAAACACTCAACAAATGGCTACAATTTAAGGAATGTGTTTAGTGACGGCATCAGATTCCTAATTGATGGAGAAAGGTTTGGTGGCAAGAAAAGCTGCTTCTAGGAGGTTGTCAAGTGTTTTCGCTCGACGATTCCATTCTTGGGTGGTTGGTTTGGCCCTTGTTCCTGTAACTCGAATCCTAGCCCGGTATATCCCATTTTAATTTTACACCATTGTAAACCTTACGCCTTTTTTACTCTCTCATCGAGGTTCTCGGCATTGAAAAATCTTCGTAAACTAAATCACACGTGTATATGTTGATATTTAAGAGATATACAGTCAAGAAAATCAAGGGCAATAGAGATATATATGCGGATTAGACACCAAAAAAACATTCAACAAATGGCTACAATTTAATGAATGTGTTTAGTGACGGCATCAGATTCCTAATTGATGGAGAAAGGTCTGGTGGTAAGAAGAGCTGCTTCTAGGAGGTTGTCAAGTGTTTTCGCTCAACGATTCCATTCTTGGGTGGTTGGTTTGGCCCTTGTTCCTATAACTCGAATCCTAGCCCGGTATATCCCATTTTAATTTTACACAATTGTGAACCTTACGCCTTTTTTACTCTCTGATTGAGGTTCTCGGCATTGAAAAATCTTCGTAAACTAAATCACACGTGTATATGATGATATTTAAGACATATACAGTCAAGAAAATCAAGGGCAATGGTGATATATACGCGGATTAGACACAAAAAAAAAACACTCAACAAATGGCTACAATTTAAGGAATGTGTTTAGTGACGGCATCAGATTCCTAATAGATGGAGAAATGTCTGGTGGCAAGAAAAGCTGCTTCTAGGAGGTTGTCAAGTGTTTTCGCTCGGCGATTCCATTCTTGGGTGGTTGGTTTGGCCCTTGTTCCTGTAACTCGAATCCTAGCCCGGTATATCCCATTTTAATATTACACCATTGTGAACCTTACGCATTTTTTACTTTCTGATCGAGGTTCTCGGCATTAAAAAATCTTCGTAAACTAAATCACACGTGTATATGTTGATATTTAAGAGATATACAGTCAAGCAAATCAAGGGCAATGGTGATATATATATGCAGATTAGACACCAAAAAAAACACTCAACAAATGGCTACAATTTAAGGAATGTGTTTAGTGACGGCATCAGATTCCTAATTGATGGAGAAATGTCTGGTGGCAAGAAAAGCTGCTTCTAGGAGGTTGTCAAGTGTTTTCGCTCGGCGATTCCATTCTTGGGTGGTTTGTTTGGCCCTTCTTCCTGTAACTCAAATCCTAGCCCGGTATATCCCATTTTAATTTTACATCATTGTGAACCTTACGCCTTTTTTACTCTCTGATTGAGGTTCTCGGCATTGAAAAATATTCCTAAACTAAATCACACATGTATATGTTGATATTTAAGAGATATACAGTCAAGAAAATCAAGGGCAATGGTGATATATACGCGGATTAGACACAAAAAAAAAAACACTCAACAAATGGCTACAATTTAAGGAATGTATTTAGTGACGGCATCAGATTCCTAATTGATGGAAAAAGGTTTGGTGGCAAGAAAAGCTGATTCGAGGAGGTTGTCAAGTGTTTTCGCTCGACGATTCCATTCTTGGGTGGTTTGTTTGGCCCTTGTTCCTGTAACTCGAATCCTAGCCCGGTATATCCCATTTTAATTTTACACCATTGTGAACCTTACGCCTTTTTTACTCTCTGATCGAGGTTCTCGGCATTGAAAAATCTTCCTAAACTAAATCACACGTGTATATGTTGATATTTAAGAGATATACAGTCAAGAAAATCAAGGGCAGTGGTGATATATACGCGGATTAGACACCAAAAAAAACACCCCACAAATGGCTACAATTTAAGGAATGTGTTTAGTGACGGCATCAGATTCCTAATTGATGGAGAAAGGTTTGGTGGCAAGAAAAGCTGCTTCTAGGAGGTTGTCAAGTGTTTTCGCTCGACGATTCCATTCTTGGGTGGTTGGTTTGGCCCTTGTTCCTGTAACTCGAATCCTAGCCCGGTATATCCCATTTTAATTTTACACCATTGTGAACCTTACACCTTTTTTACTCTCTGATCGAGGTTCTCGGCATTGAAAAATCTTCGTAAACTAAATCACACGTGTATATGTTGATATTTAAGAGATATACAGTCAAGAAAATCAAGGGCAATGGTGATATATACGCGGATTAGACACCAAAAAAAACACTCAACAAATGGCTACAATTTAAGGAATGTGTTTAGTGACGGCATCAGATTCCTAATTGATGGAGAAAGGTTTGGTGGCAAGAAAAGCTGCTTCTAGGAGGTTGTCAAGTGTTTTCGCTCGACGATTCCATTCTTGGGTGGTTGGTTTGGCCCTTGTTCCTGTAACTCGAATCCTAGCCCGGTATATCCCATTTTAATATTACACCATTGTGAACCTTACGCATTTTTTACTCTCTGATCGAGGTTCTCGGCATTAAAAAATCTTCGTAAACTAAATCACACGTGTATATGTTGATATTTAAGAGATATACAGTCAAGCAAATCAAGGGCAATGGTGATATATATATGCAGATTAGACACCAAAAAAAACACTCAACAAATGGCTACAATTTAAGAAATGTGTTTAGTGACGGCATCAGATTCCTAATTGATGGAGAAATGTCTGGTGGCAAGAAAAGCTGCTTCTAGGAGGTTGTCAAGTGTTTTCGCTCGGCGATTCCATTCTTGGGTGGTTTGTTTGGCCCTTCTTCCTGTAACTCAAATCCTAGCCCGGTATATCCCATTTTAATTTTACATCATTGTGAACCTTACGCCTTTTTTACTCTCTGATTGAGGTTCTCGGCATTGAAAAATATTCCTAAACTAAATCACACATGTATATGTTGATATTTAAGAGATATACAGTCAAGAAAATCAAGGGCAATGGTGATATATACGCGGATTAGACACAAAAAAAAAACACTCAACAAATGGCTACAATTTAAGGAATGTATTTAGTGACGGCATCAGATTCCTAATTGATGGAAAAAGGTTTGGTGGCAAGAAAAGCTGATTCGAGGAGGTTGTCAAGTGTTTTCGCTCGACGATTCCATTCTTGGGTGGTTTGTTTGGCCCTTGTTCCTGTAACTCGAATCCTAGCCCGGTATATCCCATTTTAATTTTACACCATTGTGAACCTTACGCCTTTTTTACTCTCTGATCGAGGTTCTCGGCATTGAAAAATCTTCCTAAACTAAATCACACGTGTATATGTTGATATTTAAGAGATATACAGTCAAGAAAATCAAGGGCAGTGGTGATATATACGCGGATTAGACACCAAAAAAAAACACCCCACAAATGGCTACAATTTAAGGAATGTGTTTAGTGACGGCATCAGATTCCTAATTGATGGAGAAAGGTTTGGTGGCAAGAAAAGCTGCTTCTAGGAGGTTGTCAAGTGTTTTCGCTCGACGATTCCATTCTTGGGTGGTTGGTTTGGCCCTTGTTCCTGTAACTCGAATCCTAGCCCGGTATATCCCATTTTAATTTTACACCATTGTGAACCTTACACCTTTTTTACTCTCTGATCGAGGTTCTCGGCATTGAAAAATCTTCGTAAACTAAATCACACGTGTATATGTTGATATTTAAGAGATATACAGTCAAGAAAATCAAGGGCAATGGTGATATATACGCGGATTAGACACCAAAAAAAACACTCAACAAATGGCTACAATTTAAGGAATGTGTTTAGTGACGGCATCAGATTCCTAATTGATGGAGAAAGGTTTGGTGGCAAGAAAAGCTGCTTCTAGGAGGTTGTCAAGTGTTTTCGCTCGACGATTCCATTCTTGGGTGGTTGGTTTGGCCCTTGTTCCTGTAACTCGAATCCTAGCCCGGTATATCCCATTTTAATTTTACACCATTGTGAACCTTACGCCTTGTTTACTCTCTGATCGAGGTTCTCGGCATTGAAAAATCTTCGTAAACTAAATCACACGTGTATATGTTGATATTTAAGAGATATACAGTCAAGAAAATCAAGGGCAATGGTGATATATACGCGGATTAGACACCAAAAAAAACACTCAACAAATGGCTACAATTTAAGGAATGTGTTTAGGGACGGCATCAGATTCCTAATTGATGGAGAAAGGTTTGGTGGCAAGAAAAGCTGCTTCTAGGAGGTTGTCAAGTGTTTTCGCTCGGCGATTCCATTCTTGGGTGGTTTGTTTGGCCCTTCTTCCTGTAACTCAAATCCTAGCCCGGTATATCCCATTTTAATTTTACATCATTGTGAACCTTACGCCTTTTTTACTCTCTGATTGAGGTTCTCGGCATTGAAAAATCCTCCTAAACTAAATCACACATGTATATGTTGATATTTAAGAGATATACAGTCAAGAAAATCAAGGGCAATGGTGATATATACGCGGATTAGACACCAAAAAAAAAACACTCAACAAATGGCTACAATTTAAGGAATGTGTTTAGTGACGGCATCAGATTCCTAATTGATGGAGAAATGTTTGGTGGCAAGAAAAGCTGCTTCTAGGAGGTTGTCAAGTGTTTTCGCTCGACGATTCCATTCTTGGGTGGTTGGTTTGGCCCTTGTTCCTGTAACTCGAATCCTAGCCCGGTATATCCCATTTTAATTTTACACCATTGTGAACCTTACGCCTTTTTTACTCTCTGATCGAGGTTCTCGGTATTGAAAACTCTTCGTAAACTAAATCACACGTGTATATGTTGATATTTAAGAGATATACAGTCAAGAAAATCAAGGGCAATGGTGATATATATGCGGATTAGACACCAAAAAAAAAACACTCAACAAATGGCTTCAATTTAAGGAATGTGTTTAGTGACGACATCAGATTCCTATTTGATGGAGAAATGTCTGGTGGCAAGAAAAGCTGCTTCTAGGAGGTTGTCAAGTGTTTTCGCTCGACGATTCCATTCTTGGGTGGTTTGTTTGGCCCTTGTTCCTGTAACTCGAATCCTAGCCCGGTATATCCCATTTTAATTTTACACCATTGTGAACCTTACGCCTTTTTTACTCTCTGATCGAGGTTCTCGGCATTGAAAAATCTTCGTAAACTAAATCACACGTGTATATGTTGATATTTAAGAGATATACAGTCAAGAAAATCAAGGGCAATGGTGATATATACGCGGATTAGACACCAAAAAAAAAACACTCAACAAATGGCTACAATTTAAGGAATGTGTTTAGTGGCAGCATCAGATTCCTAATTGATGGAGAAAGGTTTGGTGGCAAGAAAAGCTGCTTCTAGGAGGTTGTCAAGTGTTTTCGCTCGACGATTCCATTCTTGGGTGGTTGGTTTGGCCCTTGTTCCAGTAACTCGAATCCTAGCCCGGTATATCCCATTTTAATTTTACACCATTGTGAACCTTACGCCTTGTTTACTCTCTGATCGAGGTTCTCGGCATTGAAAAATCTTCGTAAACTAAATCACACGTGTATATGTTGATATTTAAGAGATATACAATCAAGAAAATCAAGGCCAATGGTGATATATATGCGGATTAGACACAAAAAAAAAACACTCAACAAATGGCTACAATTTAAGGAATGTGTTTAGTGACGGCATCAGATTCCTAATTGATGGAGAAAGGTCTGGTGGTAAGAAAAGCTGCTTCTAGGAGGTTGTCAAGTGTTTTCGCTCGACGATTCCATTCTTGGGTGGTTGGTTTGGCCCTTGTTCCGGTAACTCGAATCCTAGCCCGATATTTCCCATTTTAATTTTACACCATTGTGAACCTTTCGCCTTTTTTACTCTCTGATCGAGGTTCTCGGCATTGAAAAATCTTCGTAAACTAAATCACAGGTGTATATGTTGATATTTAAGAGATATACAGTCAAGAAAATCAAGGGCAATGGTGATATATATGCGGATTAGACACCAAAAAAAACACTCAACAAATGGCTACAATTTAAGGAATGTGTTTAGTGACGGCATCAGATTCCTAATTGATGGAGAAAGGTCTAGTGGCAAGAAAAGCTGCTTCTAGGAGGTTGTCAAGTGTATTCGCTCGACAATTCCATTCTTGGGTGGTTGGTTTGGCCCTTGTTCCGGTAACTCGAATCCTAGCCCGATTTATCCCATTTTAATTTTACACCATTGTGAACCTTACGCCTTTTTTACTCTCTGATCGAGGTTCTCGGCATTAAAAAATCTTTGTAAACTAAATCACACGTGTATATGTTGATATTTAAGAGATATATAGTCAAGCAAATCAAGGGCAATGGTGATATATATATGCAGATTAGACACCAAAAAAAACACTCAACAAATGGCTACAATTTAAGGAATGTGTTTAGTGACGGCATCAGATTCCTAATTGATGGAGAAATGTCTGGTGGCAAGAAAAGCTGCTTCTAGGAGGTTGTCAAGTGTTTTCGCTCGGCGATTCCATTCTTGGGTGGTTTGTTTGGCCCTTGTTCCTGTAACTCAAATCCTAGCCCGATATATCCCATTTTAATTTTACATCATTGTGAACCTTACGCCTTTTTTACTCTCTGATTGAGGTTCTCGGCATTGAAAAATATTCCTAAACTAAATCACACGTGTATATGTTGATATTTAAGAGATATACAGTCAAGAAAATAAAGGGCAATGGTGATATATACGCGGATTAGACACCAAAAAAAAAACACTCAAAATATGGCTACAATTTAAGGAATGTGTTTAGTGACGGCATCAGATTCCTAATTGATGGAAAAAGGTTTGGTGGCAAGAAAAGCTGATTCGAGGAGGTTGTCAAGTGTTTTCGCTCGACGATTCCATTCTTGGGTGGTTTGTTTGGCCCTTGTTCCTGTAACTCGAATCCTAGCCCGGTATATCCCATTTTAATTTTACACCATTGTGAAACTTACGCCTTTTTTACTCTCTGATCGAGGTTCTCGGCATTGAAAAATCTTCCTAAACTAAATCACACGTGTATATGTTGATATTTAAGAGATATACAGTCAAGAAAATCAAGGGCAATGGTGATATATACGCGGATTAGACACCACCAAAAAAACACTCAACAAATGGCTACAATTTAAGGAATGTGTTTAGTGACGGCATCAAATTCCTAATTGATGGAGAAAGGTTTGGTGGCAAGAAAAGCTGCTTCTCGGAGGTTGTCAAGTGTTTTCGCTCGACGATTCCATTCTTGGGTGGTTGGTTTGGCCCTTGTTCCTGTAACTCGAATCCTAGCCCGGTATATCCCATTTTAATTTTACACCATTGTGAACGTTACGCCTTTTTTACTCTCTGATCGAGGTTCTCGGCATAGAAAAATCTTCGTAAACTAAATCACACGTGTATATGTTGATATTTAAGAGATATACAGTGAAGAAAATCAAGGGCAATGGTGATATATACGCGGATTAGACACCAAAAAAAAAACACTCAACAAATGGCTACAATTTAAGGAATGTGTTTAGTGACGGCATCAGATTCCTAATTGATGGAGAAATGTTTGGTGGCAAGAAAAGCTGCTTCTAGGAGGTTGTCAAGTGTTTTCACTCGACGATTCCATTCTTGGGTGGTTGGTTTGGCCCTTGTTCCTATAACTCGAATCCTAGCCCGGTATATCCCATTTTAATTTTACACCATTGTGAACCTTACGCCTTGTTTACTCTCTGATCGAGGTTCTCGCCATTGAAAAATCTTCGTAAACTAAATCACACGTGTATATGTTGATATTTAAGAGATATACAGTCAAGAAAATCAAGGGCAATGGTGATATATATGCGGATTAGACACCAAAAAAAACACCCAACAAATGGCTACAATTTAAGGAATGTGTTTAGTGACGGCATCAGATTCCTAATTGATGGAGAAATGTCTGGTGGCAAGAAAAGCTGCTTCTAGGAGGTTGTCAAGTGTTTTCGCTTGGCGATTCCATTCTTGGGTGGTTTGTTTGTCCCTTGTTCCTGTAACTCGAATCCTAGCCCGGTATATCCCATATTAATTTTACACCATTGTGAATCTTACGCCTTTTTTACTCTCTGATCGAGGTTCTCGGCATTGAAAAATCTTCGTAAACTAAATCACACGTGTATATGTTGATATTTAAGAGATATACAGTCAAGAAAATCAAGGGCAATGGTGATATATACGCGGATTAGACACCAAAAAAAACACTCAACAAATGGCTACAATTTAAGGAATGTGTTTAGTGACGACATCAGATTCCTAATTGATGGAGAAAGGTTTGGTGGCAAGAAAAGCTGCTTCTAGGAGGTTGTCAAGTGTTTTCGCTCGACGATTCCATTCTTGGTTGGTTGGTTTGGCCCTTGTTCCTGTAACTCGAATCCTAGCCCGGTATATCCCATTTTAATTTTACACCATTGTGAACCTTACGCCTTGTTTACTCTCTGATCGAGGTTCTCGCCATTGAAAAATATTCGTAAACTAAATCACACGTGTATATGTTGATATTTAAGAGATATACACTCAAGAAAATCAAGGCCAATGGTGATATATATGCGGATTAGACAACAAAAAAAACACCCAAAAAATGGCTACAATTTAAGGAATGTGTTTAGTGACGGCATCAGATTCCAAATTGATGGAGAAATGTCTGATGGCAAGAAAAGCTGCTTCTAGGAGGTTGTCAAGTGTTTTCGCTCGGCGATTCCATTCTTGGGTAGTTTGTTTGGCCCTTGTTCCTGTAACTCGAATCCTAGCCCGGTATAACCCATTTTAATTTTACATCATTGTGAACCTTACGCCTTTTTTACTCTCTGATTGA
Source organism: Helianthus tuberosus (assembly GCA_030545235.1). NCBI lineage: Eukaryota > Viridiplantae > Streptophyta > Magnoliopsida > Asterales > Asteraceae > Helianthus > Helianthus tuberosus. Next base: position 30,202,898 of record CM060415.1, on the reverse strand, counting down.
GGTTCTCGGCATTGAAAAATCTTCCTAAACTAAATCACATGTGTATATGTTGATATTTAAGAGATATACAGTCAAGAAAATCAAGGGCAATGGTGATATATACGCGGATTAGACACAAAAAAAAAACACTCAACAAATGGCTACAATTTAAGGAATGTGTTTAGTGACGGCATCAGATTCCTAATTGATGGAGAAATGTTTGGTGGCAAGAAAAGCTGCTTCTAGGAGGTTGCCAAGTATTTTCGCTCGGCGATTTCATTCTTGGGTGGTTGGTTTGGCCCTTGTTCCTGTAACTCGAATCCTAGCCCGGTATATCCCATTTTAATTTTACACCATTGTGAACCTTACGCCTTTTTTACTCTCTGATCGAGGTTCTCGGCATTGAAAAATCTTCGTAAACTAAATCACACGTGTATATGTTGATATTTAAGAGATATACAGTCAAGAAAATTGTAGGTCCCTATCCCGTATGGATCGTAACGAGATTGATAATCAATCAAGGGTGCGGAATCCCCTTGATCAATCGAACAAACAGAACCAAGAATATCAAGATGAAGAACACGAAACAAATCACTTTCAATCGGGTCTTCTATTGATTATCCAACACAAGGTTTACAATCAAATCAAGACCCACAAGAAATCTCCTAGCCACTCTCTATAGATTTCTCTAACTCTCTCTCAATCCCTCTAAGTGTGTAACCTAAACCCTAATGCCAAGCCTTGTTTATATAGGACAAGGTTTGCACATGGGCTTTGGTCTGGGCTTGGCCATTCTCCTAGCCCATTACACTAATTAACTCCCTAACCAATATGCTAAGCCTATTACAAAATATCCAAAGACTAAATAATAAAACTATTAAGCTGTTGTCACAGAAAATGCACTAACAAACTCCCCCTTGACAATAGCTTCATAGTGTAACTTTGTCTTCAAACATCTTGCAGTCTTTTGGTCTTTGGATAGCGACAGCTACACAGTTTCTGACATCAACAAACTCCCCCTTAGCTGATGCTTCCAATCTCCAAAACTTTCATTCGTTGTAGATCCGTGAACTAGCAATCTTTGGTTAAGCAAGTAAACTTCAACTCTTTCAAAACTCTTTCTGCAATGTAGTAGAAGGATCCTCTACCATGCATCTTCACTTCACTCTCAATCTGCACTTTACTTGTATTCTGCACTTCATTTTGATAACTGCATCAATCTGTTTAGAAACACAAGCAAGTATCTCGAAAAACCATTAGTCTTTTTCACATTTAAAGATAAACCAATATTTTATCTTAGTTTGCAAAAACAACTACCTGTCAGTTCAAAATGGAAGTCTTTTAAAAAAAATATTTTTGGAATTTTTATATTTCTCAAAACAACTAAACAATCTAAACTAAACTCAAAAAAAAATTTACAATACCTCTTTTTGTGAGAATCATGTGCAAGAAGATCATATCAACAAAATCAAACTGTTTTCACACTATTAGATAATTCTTTATTTAATTTTTCGTGAAAAGCAGTCCAAGACGATTACCAGTATGTTTGTCCACTTAAACAAAATGCATGAACATTTCAAGTACCATTACCGTATGATACGTTAAGGTAATTTTATTTCTGAAATATTTAGTGTGTCCCACTTCAGGATGTACCCCCGCGATCAAGGTATGCACAAAGATTCATCGTAGTAGGTGAGTATACTGAATTCATCCTTTAAGATATCCTGAAAATGTCTAGGTCTGCATATAATCTGTTTTATCATGTTTTGATTGCTTAACAATGAACACCCAAACAAATACTAATCAAATCCTGGAAATATCAACAACACACTCTATCATGCAAGTATCTTCCCTACCACATATTTCACAAGTCCAATCCAAATTTCTGAAATCTTAACTGGGAATAGGTTGAGAAGAGAACAGAATAGATCTTTAGGAGAGATGGTATAATATACAGATCAAATGAGTTTTCTCAGTTTGATATAGGTTTATTGGGTTTCTTTTGGGCACTTGAGGGCCTCTTTCGGGTGTATTAGATCTATAGTGCGACAACGTACAGCTAGGTCAGCATGTATCTGGATGCAGCAGAAGCTGTCGTTGCCTAGCACCTCCAGGTCAGCATATATCTGGATGCAGCAGAGGAGGTACACGATTTTTTCAGAGAAGATTTCAGAATCAGATCAAAATTGTGTGTATCGGGACAACATACAGACATTCAAATAGAAATGAGCTAATTCCAAGTGATTTTCTTTCCTGGGGTCATGTACAATTTTAGTTCTGAACAGAATGACAGCCAAGATATCCGCAGATGAAATAACAGTATAAAGACCCAAAACTTCAGATTTTGGCAATCTATCAATGCAAGATTTAAGGTCATTAAACCATACACCACTGATGTGTTCCCCACTCATACTCAGTGCTTTTATGTTTATATCACTTTGGTAAGTTGATTATTTCATGCTTTTGCCTACTGGTACATCATATGATGAAGCTGCTATCACACTTAAGCAATTTAATTCAGTTCGAGTGTGACAGTCTAACTTGCTGATGTACTATCATTTCTTCTTTTTCACACAGTGAAAACTCATTTTTGATTTTCTATTTTTTTTTTATGTTTTTGATTTTTCAATGTTTTTGTATTTTTTAAAATTTTATAACTTACTCCCCCTAAACACACGCACTATCTAAACTCTTTTTGGCTTAGAGGAATTTCTCCCCCTAAATTTTTGTTTTTATGGAGTAAGTTTTAAAAACACAAATTTAAAAACACAAACAGACTCCCACCTTAACCTGACTACAGTTTTTCACGTTTAAAGTTTAAAAAACAATCAAAATGATCACTGAAGTAAATAGTTCGTTACCCATGTTAACCTACTATTCACCTCAGATGCTTTACAGGAATAACCACTGTCGAACACATCAACAGTCCTTCTTGGTCATCCTGCAGTCACTCAACAACTCAGTTAGACTTTAGAACCCAAGCCCTGATGGTCTTGGGTTTTCCAAATTCATCCATTACAGGAACATCCATCCAATATCCATCACACTTCAATGGATCCTTGGGTAAATTTTTTTCTTGATACCTTCTTCTCCCATAATCATACCATGAATTTTGAAAAAAAATTGGATGTTGTTGAACATTCGAGTTACTAAAACCCCTATGTCCATTTCTTTGTTGAAAATTTTGATTACCAGCAGTTTGGTATCGATTTTGATATCCAAAATTTTTATTTTTCCTTTGAAAACGATTTGATTTACCACTATATTGACTAAATTGTGGAGAAATACTTCTTGGTCTATCAAATCTTTTTGAAGTTGAGGGTTTAGATTGAGATTCAGGTTTGTTTGTCTTACAACTAGTCTTTACACTATTGTTTGACCCAACCTGATTCCCATCCTTAACCTCATCAACTTTTTGTTTACCTTTCTTCAAAGGACAACAACTCGCCACGTGCCCTTTGTTGTGACATTTAAAACAGGATCTTTTCTTATACTTTTTCATTTTGTTTGATCCCTTTTTAAATGTGTTAGCCTTTTTGTCTTCAGTATCCTCATCCACTTTATGAGGTGTACTGTTAGACCCTACAGATTCTTTCAAAGAAACTGGACTATTTGGCAAGTCCACAGCTATCGGATCCACTACTACTTGTGCAGTGGTTACAAAATCAGTTAGCTCATCTTCAGTTGGTAAAAATGAGTAGTCTTGATGTTTAGAATATGAAGCTTTAGTAAACCCCACCCCTGTTTTATCATTACTTCTTTTTAAACCTTTTTGAATTTGAGTCCTGACTAACGAAGAATTTCCAAAATTGTTTAACTTCCCCTGAAGTTCTACAATTTTGGCTTGTGCATCAGCCAATTCTGTGCACTTTTCTGAAAGCTCGTTAGTCTTTTCTTTCACAGTTTCACGAGCCAAATCAATGATCTGTAACAGTTCATTGACTTTGCTTGTTAAACTGCTGATTTCTTGTTCATTTGATTTGAGTTTTGTAAAACAATCTGACTCTCGTTTAATCAAAAGAACATTTGACTCTTTTAACTTTTCTAATTCAGCTGACTGAATTTTGTTTTGCTCCGATAGTCTGTCAACTTTAACCTGTAGTTCAGTGCAATTAAGACATGTATGACTTACAGATTCTGATGATACCTTTACCTCTGCTGTAAGTCCGTTCACATCCTTCAAGCCCTTTGAAACTTCTGCAGTCTTCTTCTCAGCAGTTTCCTTATCAGCTTGCTTCTTCTCTTCCACCTCAGCAGCTACTTCTCCTATCCTCACAGCTGCACCTTGATCACATGTATTCAATCTTGAAGGAATCTGATAACGTTTTTCCAAAGCTTCCCACAACTCTTGAGAAGTTCCATACTTCGTAAAGGTATGTTTAATGCCCTCAGGCAAGGACTTCTTTATTGCTGCTAAAGCTTTCTTCTCAGCATCAACCACTCGTTTCTCAGATTCATCCATCTTATCATAAGACATCACTATAACTCTTCCATCAACACGACGTGTGGGAGCAAAGTATCCAAATATCATACACGTCCACATTTCAGTATCTTCACTTTTCATAAACAACTCAAACTTCTCTTTCCAGTCAGCATATTCTTTGATGTTTTTAAGCTTTGGCCAATTCTTAACAGTCTCACTGACCTTATCCATTTTGGCCATCACGCAGCGTAAAAGTTTAAATGGACTTTGGTAACCTGTGTCAAAATCCAAATCTAACTCGATTGCTGGTCCTTGTCTAGCTTTGACCGTAACTGTACTGATAAAATTTTCTAACTCAAACACCTAGCAACACGCACGAACTAGCTTCCGAACTGCACGTCAAAAACCTGTCAAATCTTTACCACAAACTAAACAAAAACCTTTTTATTTTATTTTTTTATTTTAAAACCTTTTTTTTTAAGTAAAACTTATTATTATTATTATTATTAATATATACTATATTATTATTAATAATGAGGTAATGATTACCTAATGATTATCTAATTATTATAATTATTATATATATTATACAAAATCTAAAGTCAATATCGTATGTCTGATTGTCTTCTTCTTCGTCTAACAGTCACCGAAACCAAACCCAAATTCAAAATAAACAGCCGTCTGTCTTCTTCTTCGTTACTCAATCGCAGAATGATGATGACGATTTTGATGTATAGTCACCGAGATGATAGACGCCGGAGATGATAGACGCGTTGTATTGACGGAAAAATGGAGGTGACGACCGTGAAGAGATGATCGGAGAACTCAAACTGTGAGTTGCAGGTTGAACGGCGGTGATGAAGGTCGGTGCTATTATGAAGATGACAGAGAAGATTGATTGCTACTCGAAAACTCGAAACCGAAAACTCTGAACCGTGATAACTCGAGACCTTTTGTGATGGTTGCGACTCGTAGTGAAGATGATGAACAGTGGAGAAGGTTGTGGACTCGAGAAATCACCACTCGAAACCTTGGTTGCGACTCAGAAGGTTTCGACTCATCAACTCGGAATCTTGAAATCGATTGACTTGAAATGGAGATGACTCGAGATCTTAGTTATCTAATGACTCGGAATGTTGTTGCAGGTAATATGGTTGCGAGTCGGAATGAGGAAAACAATGGTGGTTGCGACTCTTAACTCGAAATCAGAATCTCTCACTCGAGACATTATAATTTTGAGACTCGAAACCGTGATGACTCGAGACGTTGGACACCAAAATGACTCGAGACTATGATGATTGCGAGTGGTAGTGAAGATGACTCGAAACCGGGAGGTATATGTGTCGAGACCTTGATGAAGATGACTCGAGACCAGAACGGTTGTGACTCGTGAATAATGACTCGGAATCTCCAATTCAAAATCTTTGACTTTTTCAAATTCTGGACAGTGAATGGAAAGTTCGACAATTAATTTTTAAAATTTTGGAAAGAAAGACTTTTTTTCAAAAGGCTATTAACCAAAATCTCGAAAATTTTGGGATTGTTAAATCCTTTTCGAACTTATCAAAAAAAAAAAATTCAAATCCTAACAACTTTCAAAGAATCACAGATCACCAAAATATACTATATATATTTTTTTTTATAAAAACTTTGATGAACACTACGACTAACACGAAGAACACGATGAATTGATGATGAACACCCAAAGAACAGTAACTCGAAAACACACCGGATTTAAAAAAAAAAAAATCTTGGGTCTGTATATCAATCTCGAACCAACAACTAAGAGCAAACGCTCTGATACCAATTGTAGGTCCCTATCCCGTATGGATCGTAACGAGATTGATAATCAATCAAGGGTGCGGAATCCCCTTGATCAATCGAACAAACAGAACCAAGAATATCAAGATGAAGAACACGAAACAAATCACTTTCAATCGGGTCTTCTATTGATTATCCAACACAAGGTTTACAATCAAATCAAGACCCACAAGAAATCTCCTAGCCACTCTCTATAGATTTCTCTAACTCTCTCTCAATCCCTCTAAGTGTGTAACCTAAACCCTAATGCCAAGCCTTGTTTATATAGGACAAGGTTTGCACATGCGCTTTGGTCTGGGCTTGGCCATTCTCCTAGCCCATTACACTAATTAACTCCCTAACCAATATGCTAAGCCCATTACAAAATATCCAAAGACTAAATAATCAAACTATTAAGCTGTTGTCACAGAAAATGCACTAACAAAAATCAAGGGCAATGGTGATATATATGCGGATTAGACACCAAAAAAAAACACTCAACAAATGGCTTCAATTTAAGGAATGTGTTTAGTGAAGACATCAGATTCCTAATTGATGGAGAAATGTCTGGTGGCAAGAAAAGCTGCTTCTAGGAGGTTGTCAAGTGTTTTCGCTCGGCGATTCCATTATTGGGTGGTTTGTTTGGCCCTTGTTGCTGTAACTCGAATCCTAGCCTGGTATATCCCATTTTAATTTTACACCATTGTGAACCTTACGCCTTTTTTACTCTCTGAACGAGGTTCTCGGCATTGAAAATCTTCGTAAACTAAATCACACGTGTATATGTTGATATTTAAGAGATATACAGTTAAGAAAATCAAGGGCAATGGTGATATATACGCGGATTAGACACCAAAAAAAACACTCAACAAATGGCTACAATTTAAGGAACGTGTTTAGTGGCGGCATCAGATTCCTAATTGATGGAGAAAGGTTTGGTGGCAAGAAAAGCTGCTTCTAGGAGGTGGTCAAGTGTTTTCGTTCGACGATTCCATTCTTGGGTGGTTGGTTTGGCCCTTGTTCCTGTAACTCGAATCCTAGCCCGGTATATCCCATTTTAATTTTACACCATTGTGAACCTTACGCCTTTTTTACTCTCTGATCGAGGTTCTCGGCATTGAAAAATCTTCGTAAACTAAATCACACGTGTATATGTTGATATTTAAGAGATATACAGTCAAGAAAATCAAGGGCAATGGTGATATATATGCGGATTAGACACAAAAAAAAAACACTCAACAAATGGCTACAATTTAAGGAATGTGTTTAGTGACGGCATCAGATTCCTAATTGATGGAGAAAGGTCTGGTGGCAAGAAAAGCTACTTCTAGGAGGTTGTCAAGTGTTTTCGCTCGACGATTCCATTCTTGGGTGGTTGGTTTGGCCCTTGTTCCGGTAACTCGAATCCTAGCCCGATATTTCCCATTTTAATTTTACACCATTGTGAACCTTACGCCTTTTTTACTCTCTGATCGAGGTTCTCGGCATTGAAAAATCTTCGTAAACTACATCACACGTGTATATGTTGATATTTAAGAGATATACAGTCAAGAAAATCAAGGGCAATGGTGATATATATGCGGATTAGACACCAAAAAAAACACTCAACAAATGGCTACAATTTAAGGAATGTGTTTAGTGACGGAATCAGATTCCTAATTGATGGAGAAAGGTCTGGTGGCAAGAAAAGCTGCTTCTAGGAGGTTGTCAAGTGTTTTCGCTCGACGAATCCATTCTTGGGTGGTTGGTTTGGCCCTTGTTCCGGTAACTCGAATCCTAGCCCGATTTATCCCATTTTAATTTTACACCATTGTGAACCTTACGCCTTTTTTACTCTCTGATCGAGGTTCTCGGCATTGAAAAATCTTCGTAAACTAAATCACACGTGTATATGTTGATATTTAAGAGATATACAGTCAAGAAAATCAAGGCCAATGGTGATATATATGCGGATTAGACACCAAAAAAAACACCCAACAAATGGCTACAATTTAAGAAATGTGTTTAGTGACGGCATCAGATTCCTAATTGATGGAGAAATGTCTGGTGGCAAGAAAAGCTGCTTCTAGGAGGTTGTCAAGTGTTTTCGCTCGGCGATTCCATTCTTGGGTAGTTTGTTTGGCCCTTGTTTCTGTAACTCGAATCCTAACCCGGTATAACCGATTTTAATTTTACACCATTGTGAACCTTACGCCTTTTTTACTCTCTGATTGAGGTTCTCGGCATTGAAAAATCTTCCTAAACTAAATCACTTGTGTATATGTTGATATTTAAGAGATATACAGTCAAGAAAATCAAGGGCAATGGTGATATATACGCGGATTAGACACCAAAAAAAAACACTCAACAAATGGCTACAATTTAAGGAATGTGTTTAGTGACGGCATCAGATTCCTAATAGATGGAGAAATGTCTGGTGGCAAGAAAAGCTGCTTCTAGGAGGTTGTCAAGTGTTTTCGCTCGGCGATTTCATTCTTGGGTGGTTGGTTTGGCCCTTGTTCCTGTAACTCGAATCCTAACCCGATATATCCCATTTTAATTTTACACCATTGTGAACCTTACGCCTTTTTTACTCTCTGATCGAGGTTCTCGGCATTGAAAAATCTTCATAAACTAAATCACACGTGTATATGTTGATATTTAAGAGATATACAGTCAAGAAAATCAAGGGCAATGGTGATATATATGCGGATTAGACACCAAAAAAAAACACTCAACAAATGGCTACAATTTAAGGAATGTGTTTAGTGACGACATCAGATTCCTAATTGATGGAGAAATGTCTGGTGGCAAGAAAAGCTGCTTCTAGGAGGTTGTCAAGTGTTTTCGCTCGGCGATTCCATTCTTGGGTGGTTTGTTTGGCCCTTGTTCCTGTAACTCGAATCCTATCCCGGTATATCCCATTTTAATTTTACACCATTGTGAACCTTACGCCTTTTTTACTCTCTGATCGAGGTTCTCGGCATTGAAAAATCTTCGAAAACTAAATCACACGTGTATATGTTGATATTTAAGAGATATACAGTTAAGAAAATCAAGGGCAATGGTGATATATACGCGGATTAGACTCCAAAAAAAAACACTCAACAAATGGCTACAATTTAAGGAATGTGTTTAGTGACGGCATCAGATTCCTAATTGATGGAGAAAGGTTTGGTGGCAAGAAAAGCTGCTTCTAGGAGGTTGTCAAGTGTTTTCGCTCGACGATTCCATTCTTGGGTGGTTGGTTTGGCCCTTGTTCCTGTAACTCGAATCCTAGCCTGGTATATCCCATTTTAATTTTACACCATTGTGAACCTTATGCCTTTTTTACTCTCTGATCGAGGTTCTCGGCATTGAAAAATCTTCGTAAACTAAATCACACGTGTATATGTTGATATTTAAGAGATATACAGTCAAGAAAATCAAGGGCAATGGTGATATATATGCGGATAAGACACCAAAAAAAACACTCAACAAATGGCTACAATAAAAGGAATGTGTTTAGTGACGGCATCAGATTCCTAATTGATGGAGAAAGGTCTGGTGGCAAGAAAAGCTGCTTCTAGGAGGTTGTCAAGTGTTTTCGCTCGATGATTCCATTCTTGGGTGGTTGGTTTGGCCTTTGTTCCGCTAACTCGAATCCTAGCCCGATATATCCCATTTTAATTTTACACCATTGTGAACCTTACGCCTTTTTTACTCTCTGATCGAGGTTCTCGGCATTGAAAAATCTTCGTAAACTAAATCACACGTGTATATGTTGATATTTAAGAGATATACAGTCAAGAAAATCAAGGGCAATGGTGATGTATACGCGGATTAGACACCAAAAAGAAAACACTCAACAAATGGCTACAATTTAGGGAATGTGTTTAGTGACGGCATCAGATTCCTAATTGATGGAGAAAGGTTTGGTGGCAAGAAGAGCTGCTTCTAGGAGGTTGTCAAGTGTTTTCGCTCGACGATTCCATTCTTGGGTGGTTGGTTTGGCCCTTGTTCCTGTAACTCGAATCCTAGCCCGGTATATCCCATTTTAATTTTACACCATTGTGAACCTTACGGCTTTTTTACTCTCTGATCGAGGTTCTCGGCATTGAAAAATCTTTGTAAACTAAATCACACATGTATATGTTGATATTTAAGAGATATACAGTCAAGAAAATCAAGGGAAATGGTGATATATATGCGGATTAGACACCAAAAAAAAACACTCAACAAATGGCTACAATAAAAGGAATGTGTTTAGTGACGGCATCAGATTCCTAATTGATGGAGAAAGGTCTGGTGGCAAGAAAAGCTGCTTCTAGGAGGTTGTCAAGTGTTTTCGCTCGACGATTCCATTCTTGGGTGGTTGGTTTGGCCTTTGTTCCGGTAACTCGAATCCTAGCCCGATATATCCCATTTTAATGTTACACCATTGTGAACCTTACGCCTTTTTTACTCTCTGATCGAGGTTCTCGGCATTGAAAAATCTTGGTAAACTAAATCACACGTGTATATGTTGATATTTAAGAGATATACAGTCAAGAAAATCAAGGGCAATGGAGATATATACGCGGATTAGACACCAAAAAAAAACACTCAACAAATGGCTACAATTTTGGGAATGTGTTTAGTGACGGCATCAGATTCCTAATTGATGGAGAAAGGTTTGGTGGCAAGAAAAGCTTTTTCTAGGAGGTTGTCAAGTGTTTTCGCTCGACGATTCCATTCTTGGGTGGTTGGTTTGGCCCTTGTTCCTGTAACTCGAATCCTAGCCCGGTATATCCCATTTTAATTTTACACCATTGTGAACCTTACGCCTTTTTTACTCTCTGATCGAGGTTCTCGGCATTGAAAAATCTTCGTAAACTAAATCACACATGTATATGTTGATATTTAAGAGATATACAGTCAAGAAAATCAAGGGCAATGGTGATATATACGCGGATTAGACACAAAAAAAAAACACTCAACAAATGGCTATAATTTAAGGAATGTGTTTAGTGACGGCATCAGATTCCTAATTGATGAAGAAAGGTCTGGTGGCAAGAAAAGCTGCTTCTAGGAGGTTGTCAAGTGTTTTCGCTCGACGATTCTATTCTTGGGTGGTTGGTTTGGCCCTTGTTCCGGTAACTCGAATCCTAGCCCGATATATCCCATTTTAATTTTACACCATTGTGAACCTTACGCCTTTTTTACTCTCTGATTGAGGTTCTCGGCATTGAAAAATCTTCCTAAACTAAATCACACGTGTATCTGTTGATATTTAAGAGATATACAGGCAAGAAAATCAAGGGCAATGGTGATATATATGCGGATTAGACACAAAAAAAAACACTCAACAAATGGCTACAATTTAAGGAATGTGTTTAGTGACGGCATCAGATTCCTAATTGATGGAGAAAGGTCTGGTGGCAAGAAAAGCTGCTTCTAGGAGGTTGTCAAGTGTTTTCGCTCGACGATTCCATTCTTGGGTGGCTGGTTTGGCCCTTGTTCCTGTAACTCGAATCCTAGCCCGGTATATCCCATTTTAATTTTACACCATTGTGAACCTTACGCCTTTTTTACTCTCTCATCGAGGTTCTCGGCATTGAAAAATCTTCGTAAACTAAAACGCACGTGTATATGTTGATATTTAAGAGATATACAGTCAAGAAAATCAAGGGCAATGGAGATATATATGTGGATTAGACACCAAAAAAACACTCAACAAATGGCTACAATTTAATGAATGTGTTTAGTGACGGCATCCGATTCCTAATTGATGGAGAAAGGTCTGGTGGTAAGAAAAGCTGCTTCTAGGAGGTTGTCAAGTGTTTTCGCTCGACGATTCCATTCTTGGGTGGTTGGTTTGGCCCTTGTTCCTGTAACTCGAATCCTAGCCCGGTATATCCCATTTTAATTTTACACAATTGTGAACCTTACGCCTTTTTTACTCTCTGATTGAGTTTCTCGGCATTGAAAAATCTTCGTAAACTAAATCACACACGTATATGTTGATATTTAAGAGATATACAGTCAAGAAAATCAAGGGCAATGGTGATATATACGCGGATTAGACACCAAAAAAAACACTCAACAAATGGCTATAATTTAAGGAATGTGTTTAGTGACGGCATCAGATTCCTAATTGATGGAGAAAGGTCTGGTGGCAAGAAAAGCTGCTTCTAGGAGGTTGTCAAGTGTTTTCGCTCGACGATTCCATTCTTGGGTGGTTGGTTTGGCCCTTGTTCCGGTAACTCGAATCCTAGCCCGATATATCCCATTTTAATTTTACACCATTGTGAACCTTACGCCTTTTTTACTCTCTGATTGAGGTTCTCGGCATTGAAAAATCTTCCTAAACTAAATCACACGTGTATATGTTGATCTTTAAGAGATATACAATCAAGAAAATCAAGGGCAATGGTGATATATATGCGGATTAGACACCAAAAAAAAACACTCAACAAATGGCTACAATAAAAGGAATGTGTTTAGTGACGACATCAGATTCCTAATTGATGGAGAAAGGTCTGGTGGCAAGAAAAGCTGCTTCTAGGAGGTTGTCAAGTGTTTTCGCTCGACGATTCCATTCTTGGGTGGTTGGTTTGGCCTTTGTTCCGGTAACTCGAATCCTAGCCCAATATATCCCATTTTAATTTTACAGCATTATGAACCTTACGCCTTTTTTACTCTCTGATCGAGGTTCTCGGCATTGAAAAATCTTCGTAAACTAAATCACACGTGTATATGTTGATATTTAAGAGATATACAGTCAAGAAAATCAAGGGCAATGGTGATATATACGCGGATTAGACACCAAAAAAAACATTCAACAAATGGCTACAATTTAGGGAATGTGTTTAGTGACGGCATCAGATTCCTAATTGATGGAGAAAGGTTTGGTGGCAAGAAAAGCTGCTTCTAGGAGGTTGTCAAGTGTTTTCGCTCGACGATTCCATTCTTGGGTGGTTGGTTTGGCCCTTGTTCCTGTAACTCGAATCCTAGCCCGGTATATCCCATTTTAATTTTACACCATTGTGAACCTTACGCCTTTTTTACTCTCTGATCGAGGTTCTCGGCATTGAAAAATCTTCGTAAACTAAATCACACATGTATATGTTGATATTTAAGAGATATACAGTCAAGAAAATCAAGGGCAATGGTGATATATACGCGGATTAGACACAAAAAAAAAACACTCAACAAATGGCTATAATTTAAGGAATGTGTTTAGTGACGGCATCAGATTCCTAATTGATGGAGAAAGGTCTGGTGGCAAGAAAAGCTGCTTCTAGGAGGTTGTCAAGTGTTTTCGCTCGACGATTCCATTCTTGGGTGGTTGGTTTGGCCCTTGTTCCGGTAACTCGAATCCTAGCCCGATATATCCCATTTTAATTTTACACCATTGTGAACCTTACGCCTTTTTTACTCTCTGATTGAGGTTCTCGGCATTGAAAAATCTTCCTAAACTAAATCACACGTGTATATGTTGATCTTTAAGAGATATACAGTCAAGAAAATCAAGGGCAATGGTGATATATATGCGGATTAGACACAAAAAAAAAAACACTCAACAAATGGCTACAATAAAAGGAATGTGTTTAGTGACGGCATCAGATTCCTAATTGATGGAGAAAGGTCTGGTGGCAAGAAAAGCTGCTTCTAGGAGGTTGTCAAGTGTTTTCGCTCGACGATTCCATTCTTGGGTGGTTGGTTTGGCCTTTGTTCCGGTAACTCGAATCCTAGCCCGATATATCCCATTTTAATTTTACACCATTGTGAACCTTACGCCTTTTTTACTCTCTGATCGAGGTTCTCGGCATTGAAAAATCTTCGTAAACTAAATCACACGTGTATATGTTGATATTTAAGAGATATACAGTCAAGAAAATCAAGGGCAATGGTGATATATACGCGGATTAGACACCAAAAAAAAAAACACTCAACAAATGGCTACAATTTAGGGAATGTGTTTAGTGACGGCATCAGATTCTTAATTGATGGAGAAAGGTTTGGTGGCAAGAAAAGCTGCTTCTAGGAGGTTATCAAGTGTTTTCGCTCGACGATTCCATTCTTGGGTGGTTGGTTTGGCCCTTGTTCCTGTAACTCGAATCCTAGCCCGGTATATCCCATTTTAATTTTACACCATTGTGAACCTTACGCCTTTTTTACTCTCTGATCGAGGTTCTCGGCATTGAAAAATCTTCGTAAACTAAATCACACATGTATATGTTGATATTTAAGAGATATACATTCAAGAAAATCAAGGGCAATGGTGATATATACGCGGATTAGACACAAAAAAAACACTCAACAAATGGCTATAATTTAAGGAATGTGTTTAGTGACGGCATCAGATTCCTAATTGATGGAGAAAGGTCTGGTGGCAAGAAAAGCTGCTTCTAGGAGGTTGTCAAGTGTTTTCGCTCGACGATTCCATTCTTGGGTGGTTGGTTTGGCCCTTGTTCCGGTAACTCGAATCCTAGCCCGATATATCCCATTTTAATTTTACACCATTGTGAACCTTACGCCTTTTTTACTCTCTGATTGAGGTTCTCGGCATTGAAAAATCTTCCTAAACTAAATCACACGTGTATATGTTGATCTTTAAGAGATATACAGTCAAGAAAATCAAGGGCAATGGTGATATATATGCGGATTAGACACCAAAAAAAAACACTCAACAAATGGCTACAATAAAAGGAATGTGTTTAGTGACGGCATCAGATTCCTAATTGATGGAGAAAGGTCTGGTGGCAAGAAAAGCTGCTTCTAGGAGGTTGTCAAGTGTTTTCGCTCGACGATTCCATTCTTGGGTGGTTGGTTTGGCCTTTGTTCCGGTAACTCGAATCCTAGCCCGATATATCCCATTTTAATTTTACACCATTGTGAACCTTACGCCTTTTTTACTCTCTGATCGAGGTTCTCGGCATTGAAAAATCTTCGTAAACTAAATCACACGTGTATATGTTGATATTTAAGAGATATACAGTCAAGAAAATCAAGGGCAATAGTGATATATACGCGGATTAGACACCAAAAAAAAAAACACTCAACAAATGGCTACAATTTAGGGAATGTGTTTAGTGACGGCATCAGATTCCTAATTGATGGAGAAAGGTTTGGTGGCAAGAAAAGCTGCTTCTAGGAGGTTATCAAGTGTTTTCGCTCGACGATTCCATTCTTGGGTGGTTGGTTTGGCCCTTGTTCCTGTAACTCGAATCCTAGCCCGGTATATCCCATTTTAATTTTACACCATTGTGAACCTTACGCCTTTTTTACTCTCTGATCGAGGTTCTCGGCATTGAAAAATCTTCGTAAACTAAATCACACATGTATATGTTGATATTTAAGAGATATACAGTCAAGAAAATCAAGGGCAATGGTGATATATACGCGGATTAGACACAAAAAAAAACACTCAACAAATGGCTATAATTTAAGGAATGTGTTTAGTGACGGCATCAGATTCCTAATTGATGAAGAAAGGTCTGGTGGCAAGAAAAGCTGCTTCTAGGAGGTTGTCAAGTGTTTTCGCTCGACGATTCTATTCTTGGGTGGTTGGTTTGGCCCTTGTTCCGGTAACTCGAATCCTAGCCCGATATATCCCATTTTAATTTTACACCATTGTGAACCTTACGCCTTTTTTACTCTCTGATTGAGGTTCTCGGCATTGAAAAATCTTCCTAAACTAAATCACACGTGTATATGTTGATATTTAAGAGATATACAGGCAAGAAAATCAAGGGCAATGGTGATATATATGCGGATTAGACACAAAAAAAAAACACTCAACAAATGGCTACAATTTAAGGAATGTGTTTAGTGACAGCATCAGATTCCTAATTGATGGAGAAAGGTCTGGTGGCAAGAAAAGCTGCTGCTAGGAGGTTGTCAAGTGTTTTCGCTCGACGATTCCATTCTTGGGTGGCTGGTTTGGCCCTTGTTCCTGTAACTCGAATCCTAGCCCGGTATATCCCATTTTAATTTTACACCATTGTGAACCTTACGCCTTTTTTACTCTCTCATCGAGGATCTCGGCATTGAAAAATCTTCGTAAACTAAATCACACGTGTATATGTTGATATTTAAGAGATATACAGGCAAGAAAATCAAGGGCAATGGTGATATATACGCGGATTAGACACCAAAAAAAAAACACTCAACAAATGGCTATAATTTAAGGAATGTGTTTAGTGACGGCATCAGATTGCTAATTGATGGAGAAAGGTCTGGTGGCAAGAAAAGCTGCTTCTAGGAGGTGGTCAAGTGTTTTCGCTCGACGATTCCATTCTTGGGTGGTTAGTTTGGCCCTTGTTCCGGTAACTCGAATCCTAGCCCGATATATCTCATCTTAATTTTACACCATTGTGAACCTTACGCCTTTTTTACTCTCTGATTGAGGTTCTCGGCATTGAAAAATCTTCCTAAACTAAATCACACGTGTATATGTTGATCTTTAAGAGATATACAGGCAAGAAAATCAAGGGCAATGGTGATATATATGCGGATTAGACACAAAAAAAACACTCAACAAATGGCTACCATTTAAGGAATGTGTTTAGTGACGGCATCAGATTCCTAATTGATGGAGAAAGGTCTGGTGGCAAGAAAAGCTGCTTCTAGGAGGTTCTCAAGTGTTTTCGCTCGACGATTCCATTCTTGGGTGGCTGGTTTGGCCCTTGTTCCTGTAACTCGAATCCTAGCCCGATATATCACATTTTAATTTTACACCATTGTGAACCTTACACCTTTTTTACTCTCTGATCGAGGTTCTCGGCATTGAAAAATCTTCGTAAACTAAATCACACGTGTATATGTTGATATTTAAGAGATATACAGTCAAGAAAATCAAGGGCAATGGAGATATATATGCGGATTGGACACCAAAAAAAACTCAACAAATGGCTACAATTTAATGAATGTGTTTAGTGACGGCATCAGATTCCTAATTGATGGAGAAAGGTCTGGTGGTAAGAAAAGCTGCTTCTAGGAGGTTGTCAAGTGTTTTCGCTCGATGATTCCATTCTTGGGTGGTTGGTTTGGCCCTTGTTCCTGTAACTCGAATCCTAGCCGGATATATCCCATTTTAATTTTACACAATTGTGAACCTCACGCCTTTTTTACTCTCTGATTGAGGTTCTCGGCATTGAAAAATCTTCGTAAACTAAATCACATGTGTATATGATGATATTTAAGACATATACAGTCAAGAAAATCACGGGCAATGGTGATATATACGCGGATTAGACACAAAAAAAAAACACTCAACAAATGGCTACAATTTAAGGAATGTGTTTAGTGACGGCATCAGATTCCTAATTGATGGAGAAATGTCTGGTGGCAAGAAAAGCTGCTTCTAGGAGGTTGTCATGTGTTTTCGCTCGGCGATTCCATTCTTGGGTGGTTGGTTTGGCCCTTGTTCCTGTAACTCGAATCCTAGCCCGGTATATCCCATTTTAATATTACACCATTGTGAACCTTACGCCTTTTTTACTCTCTGATCGAGGTTCTCGGCATTAAAAAATCTTCGTAAACTAAATCACACGTGTATATGTTGATATTTAAGAGATATACAGTCAAGAAAATCAAGGGCAATGGTGATTTATATGCGGATTAGACACCAAAAAAAACACTTAACAAATGGCTACAATTTAAGGAATGTGTTTAGTGACGGCATCAGATTCCAAATTGATGGAGAAAGGTCTGGTGGCAAGAAAAGCTGCTTCTAGGAGGTTGTCAAGTGTTTTCGCTCGGCGATTCCATTCTTGGGTGGTTTGTTTGGCCCTTGTTCCTGTAACTCGAATCCTAGCCCGGTATATCCCATTTTAATTTTACACCATTGTGAACCTTACGCCTTTTTTACTCTCTGATTGAGTTTCTCGGCATTGAAAAATTTTCCTAAACTAAATCACACGTATATATGTTGATATTTAAGAGATATACAGGCAAGAAAATCAAGGGCAATGGTGATATATATGCGGATTAGACACAAAAAACAACACTCAACAAATGGCTACAATTTAAGGAATGTGTTTAGTGACGGCATCAGATTCCTAATTGATGGAGAAAGGTCTGGTGGCAAGAAAAGCTGCTTCTAGGAGGTTGTCAAGTGTTTTCGCTCGACGATTCCATTCTTGGGTGGCTGGTTTGGCCCTTGTTCCTGTAACTCGAATCCTAGCCTGGTATATCCCATTTTAATTTTACACCATTGTGAACCTTACGCCTTTTTTACTCTCTGATCGAGGTTCTCGGCATTGAAAAATCTTCGTAAACTAAATCACACGTGTATATGTTGATATTTAAGAGATATACAGTCAAGAAAATCAAGGGCAATGGAGATATATATGCGGATTAGACACCAAAAAAACACTCAACAAATGGCTACAATTTAATGAATGTGTTTAGTGACGGCATCAGATTCCTAATTGATGGAGAAAGGTCTGGTGGTAAGAAAAGCTGCTTCTAGGAGGTTGTCAAGTGTTTTCGCTCGACGATTCCATTCTTGGGTGGATGGTTTGGCCCTTATTCCTGTAACTCGAATCCTAGCCCGGTATATCCCATTTTAATTTTACACAATTCTGAACCTTACGCCTTTTTTACTCTCTGATCGAGGTTCTCGGCATTAAAAAATCTTCGGAAACTAAATCACACATGTATATGTTGATATTTAAGAGATATACAGTCAAGAAAATCAAGGGCAATGGTGATATATATGCGGATTAGACACCAAAAAAAACACTCAACAAATGGCTACAATTTAAGGAATGTGTTTAGTGACGGCATCAGATTCCTAATTAATGGAGAAATGTCTGGTGGCAAGAAAAGCTGCTTCTAGGAGGTTGTCAAGTGTTTTCGCTCGGCGATTCCATTCTTGGGTGGTTGGTTTGGCCCTTGTTCCTGTAACTCGAATCCTAGCCCGGTATATCCCATTTTAATTTTACACCATTGTGAACCTTACGCCTTTTTTACTCTCTGATCGATGTTCTCGGCATTGAAAAATCTTCGTAAACTAAATCACACGTGTATATGTTGATATTTAAGAGATATACAGGCATTGAAAAATCTTCCTAAACTCAATCACACGTATATATGATGATATTTAAGACATATACAGTCAAGAAAATCAAGGGCAATGGTGATATATACGCGGATTAGACACAAAAAAAACACTCAACAAATTGCTACAATTTAAGGAATGTGTTTAGTGACGGCATCACATTCCTATTTGATGGAGAAATGTCTGGTGGCAAGAAAAGCTGCTTCTAGGAGGTTGTCAAGTGTTTTCGCTCGACGATTTCATTCTTGGTTGGTTGGTTTGGCCCTTGTTCCTGTAACTCGAATGCTAGCCCGGTATATCCCATTTTAATTTTACACCATTATGAACCTTACGCCTTTTTTACTCTCTGATCGAGGTTCTCGGCATTGAAAAATCTTCGTAAACTAAATCACACGTGTATATGTTGATATTTAAGAGATATACAGTCAAGAAAATCAAGGGCAATGGTGATATATACGCGGATTAGACACAAAAAAAAAACACTCAACAAATGGCTATAATTTAAGGAATGTGTTTAGTGACGGCATCAGATTCCTAATTGATGGAGAAAGGTCTGGTGGCAAGAAAAACTGCTTCTAGGAGGTTGTCAAGTGTTTTCGCTCGACGATTCCATTCTTGGTTGGTTGGTTTGGCCCTTGTTCCTGTATCTCGAATCCTAGCCCGATATATCCCATTTTAATTTTACACCATTGTGAACCTTAATCCTTTTTTACTCTCTGATTGAGATTCTCGGCATTGAAAAATCTTCCTAAACTAAATCACACGTGTATATATTGAGATTTAAGAGATATACAGTCAAGAAAATCAAGGGCAATGGTGATATATATGCGGATTAGACGCAAAAAAAAAACACTCAACAAATGGCTACAATTTAAGGAATGTGTTTAGTGATGGCATCAGATTCCTAATTGATGGAGAAAGGTCTGGTGGCAAGAAAAGCTGCTTCTAGGAGGTTGTCAAGTGTTTTCGCTCGACGATTCCATTCTTGGTTGGTTGGTTTGGCCCTTGTTCCTGTAACTCGAATCCTAGCCCGATATATCCCATTTTAATTTTGTTGGTGCACTGAATGTCTGCTGATTTCGTCATTATCAAGTCTTGTGTTTAGAATTGTTTGATTAAACATGTATTAGGGTTTAAGTTAGGGTTTTTATGTTTAAACACATGATTTCGCTTGAAGAGGGTTTGTATATGCTTGAAGCGAAATCAACATCACATGATTTCGCTTCAGACATTCTCAAGCGAAATCAAGCACACTATAAATAGATGTGTTGGTCATTTGAAGAGTAACAGTTGACTTTATATGTGTAACGAAGTGCTGACGGATTTGTATCAGAAAACCTTGTACAAGCACTCAAATCAATCAGAAAAGAAAGATTAAAAGGATTAGAGCTGTTATGACTTAGTTTACTTTGATTCCGCCTCTGTAAACTGAGATGAATTGCCTTGACTGACGTTTTAGGGTCATACAACGGTCCAACAAGTGGTATCAGAGCACAGGACGAGGAGTTCATACCATAGCAGCGGATTATCTTCTTTCTACTCACTTCTTTTTACATTTTTCAAATCTGAACATGTTCCAACGGTCAAAATGGTCTAATTTTCAAGTATAACGTGTAAAACTGAGTTTTAACAAAGCCTACAAAGATTTGGACTAAATTTCAGCTTAAAACATGTTAAAATTGACCTAAAACTAGTTTTCGCTTGAACTGTTAATCTTTTCAAAACCTAAAATTTTTTCTAAGTGTTTGATAATCTTGCAGGTACGATCAAGATGGATGATATTTTCATGAATCCTTTCAGCGATATGTACGCATTCGCTGGAGATTCCGGAAACAAAGAAACGTCTTCAAGTGATGCAAACAAAAGTCCACCGAAAGAAAGGAAAAAGGAAGCTTGGGAGTCCGAAAGCGCATTTGGAACGTTTAACAAACCTCCTAAGCTGATGGCTATAGAAGATTATAGTAGGTGGGCAACAAAATTCGAAGACTGGTTGATGGCATTTGCTTTTCCTAGCTGGAAGAGTATGAAGAATGGTTTTGAACAAGGAAAGAAAAATGGTGAAGCATTAAGATCAACTGAAGAGATTGACAATTTTGTGGCTGAGCAAAAATGTGTGGCATTATTGTTTCAGTCGGTGCGTGAAGACATCATTTCACTGATTGATTACTCAAATTCTAAAGACTTATGGGAAAAACTTGAAAAGAAGTGTCTTGGAAGCAAAGAGATTGTAAAAAATAAAAGGAAACTTCTTAGGAAAGAGTTTGATATGTTTGGTTGTCTTAAAAATGAATCGGTGTGTAAAATGATTGAAAGGTTTGGTCATCTGAAGTTGGAATTAGCAAGACATGATATCAAATATTCTGATGAGGAGCAAGTAGACAAGTTGTTCGATGCATTGCCAGACGAGATGGAGTGGAGATATTATGTTCTCATGCTTAAGAACACTATTCCTTCTGATTTGTTGAAACCAGATTTGGTGATTGAGAAACTGGAAAGTCATGAACTGGAATTGAAGAAGACGTACAAAGTTAATCATTCATCTTATCAACAAAATCTGGATCTATACTATCCAAAGAGCATGATGCCGAAAGCTACTTCTCCAAAGACTGCATTTTCTGCTGAAAATGTGTCAACAGTCGGCAAAGAAAGTCAAAGTGGTCAAAGCAGTGGAAGTCAAAGTGGTTTTCATAGTGGATCTTCATCTTCTGGAAGTCATTATGATGTAAAGAATAGGTTTCAATGCAACATCGCAATAGACTTGAAGAACGCACAGAACTTTGATGCAGAGTCGGCCAAGCAACAAATGGTTTTTCTAGCGTCTGTTTTGGAATCCTATGAAGGGTTGGTGGCTGGAAAAATCGGGAATACAAATCTGACGAAAGAAGACTACGATCAGATAGACCCTGAAGAAATGGAGCTGATCGACATTCGTTGGGCAATGGCAAGTGCAGTTCGACGTGCACAACGTTTCATGGAGATTACAGGGAGAAAAACGATCGGTGGTCCGTCTACAAAACTGGGGTTCGATAAGTCAAAAGTGACTTGTTTTAAATGTAAGCAAAAGGGTCATTTCAAACGGGAATGCAGGAATGCATATGCTGATGAGTCAGAGAATCCGTTTCGAGATGATTATTACAAAAAGGCAATCTACCATCAGAATAAATCTGAGCCGCCTAGATTGAAGCAGTCTGAAGATAACAGAGACAAATCAAGGGCTCTTGCTGTGATTTATGATGATGAGGGGTATGATTGGAGTAAGGAAGTTCTACCGGAAGAAGATGCGGTTGATTACGCATTCATGGCAAGCAATGATGAACCTAAGCCATGGAAAGATGATCGTACTGAAGAACAGAAATATAAATACCGGAAGATGACTGCTGAAACTAAGATTATCAGACTTTCTGGTATCTTTCTGGAAGCTAGAAGAGCAAACAGATGGGATCCAGATAGAGAGTGCTATCTTGATAGGTATGGCAACATTGCAATTGATGACAAAACGATTGATATCGAAGCCATCATCAAGGAGTACCAAGAAGAAGATGAATATTGGCAGCACAAATGGTGGGGAACTCCAACTTCGAAAATGATTGAAGAAGCAAAAGAGAAAGAGAGAAAAGAGAAAGAGGAGAAAGAGAAGAAAGAAAAGAAGGTTGATACAGGCATAATTGATACTACGCAAGAGTTGACAGCTGAGAACCTGGGAGTGATGGCTGACAAAGTGCTAGCTGCAAAAGCACTTGAGGTAGATCCTAATTCTGTCACTGAGTCAAAGGGATCGGTCAGTCAAAGTGTGTCAACAAATGCGTCAGGTAACAAAATTGATGGGAATGCTGACTGCAAAAATTGCACCAAACAATGCAATTTTTGTAGCACTGTCACGTATCTTAACAATGAGAAAATTCAGAATCTGACAACAAAGGTTAGAAATGTTGAAAATCAGATTCTTGATCGTGACAAAAGTGTAAGAGCTTCAACTGAACGGAACAAAGAATTAACGGCTCAAATTGAAAATGATAAAAAGGAACATGAGAAACTAAAATCTGAAAATGAAAAGTTAATTCTTGAAAACCGTCAAATTTCTGAAAAGTTTGAGAAATTGAAAAGCATTGTCAAAGATAGTGATGATCGAAATGGCAAAACTTTTAAAGAAAATGAACATCTAAGAGCTGTTTTGAGATTAAAAGAAGAATCGATTAATGAACAACTGGATCAAATTGCTAAATTGAAACTTAAAGTTCAAGAAGCTGAAATTGAGAAAATTTGTACCAAAGGCGTATCAAGAAAATTCGAAGTGATAATGGTACTGAATTCAAGAACAGCAAGATGGAAGAATTTTGTGATGAAAGAGGTATTTTGCATGAGTTTAGTGCTCCGTACACTCCGCAGCAGAATGGAGTCGCAGAACGCAAAAACCGGACGCTAATCGAGACGGCTAGAACTATGCTCGCAGATTCAAAGTTACCGATTAATTTTTGGGCTGAAGCTGTTTCCGCCGCATGCTATACGCTCAACAGGGTTCTTACTGTCAAGAAGTTCAACAAAACATGCTTTGAGCTAATCAATAATCGCAAACCGAATTTGAAGTATCTAGAACCGTTCGGGTCACCTTGCACGGTTATAGAGCCTTTTGGAAAGTTTGGTCCGAAGTGCATTGAGGGTATATTTGTTGGTTATTCAAATCCATTGCTACGTGTCTTCGTTCCAAGTGAGAAGCGGATTATTGAAGCTGCAAATGTTGAATGTCAAGGTTATACTATGCCGCCGCAGAATCCTGGTGATTCATGGCGTTATCATTATGACAAACTTTGGGATTCGTTTGACATGAGAGAAGAATCAGAGGATGATGAAGATTTCTTTGATGAGTTGGATATTTTGCGTGAATATGAGTCGCAGTTAAGATTTCCAGCTGAGTATTCATGGAGACCACGGGAAACTTCAAATGATGATGAAGCAGGTCCAAGTAATGCTGGTGAACATGATGATGTCCAACAGAATGAAGTTGCTCAGGATAATCAGTCGGCTCAGAATGATAATCTAGAAGCTGAAAACATGCCAGTATTTGATCATGGTGATTCAGATTCAAATTCTGAGGGGGAGCAAATTCAGATTTCAAGTCAAACAAACCAAGTTGGTGAACAAGATGCAGAGCAGAATGTTACTAATCTGGAGGGAAATGTAGATGTTCCAAGCGAAGTGATGCCGCGAACTTTTTCATATCATCTAGAGGAGTTGATCATAGGAGAATTGCAAGCTGGAGTTCGCACTCGAAATCAGATTGATAAAGGGCTTACATGTTTTTATACAAAAGTTGCTTCTTTGCAAACTGAATTTTCTTTGAGTTGTTTTATCTCGCAGGTTGAGCCAAGAACTTACAAAGAGGCACTTACTGAGGACTCTTGGGTCAATGCAATGCAGGAGGAACTTAGTCAATTTGAGAAATTGGGAGTGTGGAAGTTAGTTGATTTTCCGGATGGTCATAGGAAAATTAACACTAAGTGGGTGTTTAAATGCAAGAGGGACGATAGAGGAGTTGTCGTAAGGAACAAAGCTCGACTCGTTGTTCAGGGATTTAGTCAACAGGAGGGAATTGATTTTACTGAAGTCTATGCTCCTGTAGCACGACTAGAGGCAATCAGAATTTTTCTTGCATTTGTGTCTTGGAAGAATTTCAAAGTATATCAGTTGGATGTTAAATCGGCGTTTCTTTACGGGAAGGTTAAAGAGGAGGTTTATGTTGGTCAGCCGCCGGGCTTTACTGATCCAATCCACAAAAACAAGGTCTACTTATTGGACAAAGCGTTGTATGGTCTACATCAGGCGCCGAGAGCCTGGTACGAGACGTTGTCTCAACACCTACTCGCTAACAAGTTCATACGTGGAACAGTGGATGCCACTCTCTTCACTAAAGTCGTTGATGGTCATCTTCTGATAGTACAGATTTATGTGGACGATATAATCTTTGGGTCGACGAATGAAAATCTATGCAAAGATTTTGAATCAGTGATGAAGCAGAAGTTTGAAATGTCATCAATGGGGGAGATGAAATTCTTTCTGGGTTTACAAGTTGAACAACTTCCTGAGGGAATTTTCATTCATCAGTCAAAGTATGTTCATGATATTCTAGAGAAATTTGGGATGTCAAGTTCTACTCCAGCTGCTACCCCACTTGCAACAAATCATGGGATTCACCCAGATCTCACCGGAGACAGGGCTGATGAAACGTTTTACCGATCCATGATAGGTTCTTTAATGTACCTAACTGCTTCACGTCCTGATATTATGTACCCAACGTGCCTCGCAGCAAGATTTCAGTCTAACCCGAGAGCATCACATATGATTATTGTGAAAAGGATATTGCGCTACCTGAAAGGAACTCCTTCATTGGGGTTGTGGTATCCTAGGAAAGGCGACTTTACGCTCGAAGGGTATTCTGATTCGGATTTCGGATGCTGCAAAGTGAATTCAAAATCAACAACTGCAGGATGCCAGTTCTTTGGTCCTAGATTGGTTACCTGGCAGTGTAAGAAACAAACGTCTGTGGCGTTATCTACATGTGAAGCGGAGTATGTTTCTGCTAGCAGTTGCTGCTCTCAGATCTTGTGGATACAGCAACAGATGCGCGACTACGGTTTGCAGTTTCTTAACACACCTCTTTTTGTTGATAATGAGGCCGCAATAAATATAACTAAAAATCCAGTACATCACGCTAAAACGAAACACATAGAAATTCGTCATCACTTTATTCGTGATTGCTTTGAGAAAAAGTTGATACGTATTGAGAAAATCCACACTGACGAACAGAAAGCTGATTTACATACCAAAGCTTTTGATAAAAATCGGTTTAAATATTTGTTAAAACTGAATGGTATGAAGCTTCTGTCGGTGTCAGATGGAATAATTGGCGTTGATGAGGGTACTGTTGCGGATGAAGACGAGAAACAATCTGCAATGGTTTGTCGAATTTTTACTTGTTTTGGTATTTAGGGGGAGTAGATGTTTGTACATAGTTTATTTTTAGAAAATACAAAAACAGTAAAAAAAATGCAAAAA
This sequence comes from Helianthus tuberosus, assembly GCA_030545235.1. Taxonomy (NCBI): domain Eukaryota; kingdom Viridiplantae; phylum Streptophyta; class Magnoliopsida; order Asterales; family Asteraceae; genus Helianthus; species Helianthus tuberosus. The sequence continues at coordinate 30,176,637 of CM060415.1, read as the reverse complement.
TACAAAAACATGATAAAATCTGAAAAAGAGCTTGTGTATATGAGAAAATGATAGTACATCAGCTAGACGATCACAGTATGCTAAAGATTTGGAATGTTTAAAAGAGTTAAACAATCTTACTGATGATGTGTCGATAGGTTTTTGTACATTTAGTAGATTTATTCGGGATATAAACCTAAATTCAAACTTGTGAATTCGTGGGGAACACTACTTGGATATATAGGTAACCCCTGAAATCTTGTTTGAAAGGTCTCGTAATCTGATATACTAGGTCTTTATACTCTATGATGTCTGGGGTATTATTCCGGGACTTCTGCTGAACGGTAGTTCTGACCTAGTCCCTGGCTAATACTTGCTGCAATGCTTGAAACACAGCATTAAACCCTCAGCATGCTGAAACAATTAAAATTGATATATGCTGCTGTTGTAAGCAAAAAGATCCTCTAAAGGGGACACACCTGAAAGTCGAAGCTGATATCTCTCTGCGTATACGGAAGTATCGATCTGAGATCCCTCGGCCCTCGCATACCTAAATTATATACAGATATCATTGTAGTATTTTCACCTGTAAGACTGATTATTGAGATTCTGGATACGGGAGTATATTCAAGAGGTGGGACACATGAATGATCTAAGTTCTTAATTCACCTAAATCGTATCCTGAATAAGTTGAAATTTGTATGAGAATTTAAGATGGATCAGTATATCGACAATCGAGGTAAATTGTTTAAATCTGAGTATGAAATGTAGCTTAACGGTACTTGTGATTTGTCTAAAAAGCTGATATGATTCCCTAACACACTCATCAAAAATATGTTTGTAAATAGTTTACTTTGTTTAATTTCAACAATTTAAGTTTTCTGTATTTCATTTCTTAGTTTAGAACACTTTGATAAAATCCAAAAAGATTTTATTTCTGCTTTATTTTAGACAAACCAAAGTGGAAAGTTGATTGTTGAATTCTCAGATGTTTGAAGCAGATGCAGGAGATTCTGGACTGAAGAATGAGGAGAGCTTACTTTGAAGAAGTTTTGATTTGTTTTGAAATGACAAAAACAAGTTCATTAACTTGATACTTGTTATTTTCAGAAAATGTTTGAAAATGTTGTTTTCAAAATCGGTTTGATTCGTCAAAAGATCAACCAAGGTCATTAAATTGGACTTGGTAGATTAATTGAGTAATCAGGGTCATTAACTTGAACTTGAATACTTGAGTGGATTGTTAAAGCTGATTGAGTTTGTGTTTTATTGTTGAAAAGGTAGAATGGTTATGTTTGTTGGTTGAGTAACAGGATTGGACTTCATTATTTCCACGGAAGCTTATTGATAAAGCTTGAACCAGATATCTCAGATCCTAGCATATTGAGAAGGGGAGTCTGTGAAAGGGGGAGTCTGGATCAACAGTCAAAGGGAAGATTGAAGTTTAAAGTTTAAAAGCTTGAAGATAAAGATTGATGAGAGTTTTTACAATGTTTGAAGATTGTGAAAGACAAAGACTTGAAGCCAAAGACTTCATCAACATCCAAGGGGGAGTCTGTTGGTGCACTGAATGTCTGCTGATTTCGTCATTATCAAGTCTTGTGTTTAGAATTGTTTGATTAAACATGTATTAGGGTTTAAGTTAGGGTTTTTATGTTTAAACACATGATTTCGCTTGAAGAGGGTTTGTATATGCTTGAAGCGAAATCAACATCACATGATTTCGCTTCAGACATTCTCAAGCGAAATCAAGCACACTATAAATAGATGTGTTGGTCATTTGAAGAGTAACAGTTGACTTTATATGTGTAACGAAGTGCTGACGGATTTGTATCAGAAAACCTTGTACAAGCACTCAAATCAATCAGAAAAGAAAGATTAAAAGGATTAGAGCTGTTATGACTTAGTTTACTTTGATTCCGCCTCTGTAAACTGAGATGAATTGCCTTGACTGACGTTTTAGGGTCATACAACGGTCCAACAAGTGGTATCAGAGCACAGGACGAGGAGTTCATACCATAGCAGCGGATTATCTTCTTTCTACTCACTTCTTTTTACATTTTTCAAATCTGAACATGTTCCAACGGTCAAAATGGTCTAATTTTCAAGTATAACGTGTAAAACGGAGTTTTAACAAAGCCTACAAAGATTTGGTGATATATACGCGGATTAGACACAAAAAAAAAAACACTCAACAAATGGCTACAATTTAAGGAATGTGTTTAGTGACGGCATCAGATTCCTAATTGATGGAGAAATGTCTGGTGGCAAGAAAAGCTGCTTCTAGGAGGTTGTCATGTGTTTTCGCTCGGCGATTCCATTCTTGGGTGGTTGGTTTGGCCCTTGTTCCTGTAACTCGAATCCTAGCCCGGTATATCCCATTTTAATATTACACCATTGTGAACCTTACGCCTTTTTTACTCTCTGATCGAGGTTCTCGGCATTAAAAAATCTTCGTAAACTAAATCACACGTGTATATGTTGATATTTAAGAGATATACAGTCAAGAAAATCAAGGGCAATGGTGATATATATGCGGATTAGACACCAAAAAAAACACTTGACAAATGGCTACAATTTAAGGAATGTGTTTAGTGACGGCATCAGATTCCAAATTGATGGAGAAATGTCTGGTGGCAAGAAAAGCTGCTTCTAGGAGGTTGTCAAGTGTTTTCGCTCGGCGATTCCATTCTTGGGTGGTTTGTTTGGCCCTTGTTCCTGTAACTCGAATCCTAGCCCGGTATATCCCATTTTAATTTTACACCATTGTGAACCTTACACCTTTTTTACTCTCTGATTGAGTTTCTCGGCATTGAAAAATCTTCCTAAACTAAATCACACGTATATATGTTGATATTTAAGAGATATACAGGCAAGAAAATCAAGGGCAATGGTGATATATATGCGGATTAGACACAAAAAACAACACTCAACAAATGGCTACAATTTAAGGAATGCGTTTAGTGACGGCATCAGATTCCTAATTGATGGAGAAAGGTCTGGTGGCAAGAAAAGCTGCTTCTAGGAGGTTGTCAAGTGTTTTCGCTCGACGATTCCATTCTTGGGTGGCTGGTTTGGCCCTTGTTCCTGTAACTCGAATCCTAGCCCGGTATATCCCATTTTAATTTTACACCATTGTGAACCTTACGCCTTTTTTACTCTCTGATCGAGGTTCTCGGCATTGAAAAATCTTTGTAAACTAAATCACACGTGTATATGTTGATATTTAAGAGATATACAGTCAAGAAAATCAAGGGCAATGGAGATATATATGCGGATTAGACACCAAAAAAACACTCAACAAATGGCTACAATTTAATGAATGTGTTTAGTGACGGCATCAGATTCCTAATTGATGGAGAAAGGTCTGGTGGTAAGAAAAGCTGCTTCTAGGAGGTTGTCAAGTGTTTTCGCTCGACGATTCCATTCTTGGGTGGTTGGTTTGGCCCTTATTCCTGTAACTCGAATCCTAGCCCGGTATATCCCATTTTAATTTTATACAATTCTGAACCTTACGCCTTTTTTACTCTCTGATCGAGGTTCTCGGCATTAAAAAATCTTCGGAAACTAAATCACACGTGTATATGTTGATATTTAAGAGATATACAGTCAAGAAAATCAAGGGCAATGGTGATATATATGCGGATTAGACACCAAAAAAAACACTCAACAAATGGCTACAATTTAAGGAATGTGTTTAGTGACGGCATCAGATTCCTAATTAATGGAGAAATGTCTGGTGGCAAGAAAAGCTGCTTCCAGGAGGTTGTCAAGTGTTTTCGCTCGGCGATTCCATTCTTGGGTGATTGGTTTGGCCCTTGTTCCTGTAACTCGAATCCTAGCCCGGTATATCCCATTTTAATTTTACACCATTGTGAACCTTACGCCTTTTTTACTCTCTGATCGATGTTCTCGGCATTGAAAAATCTTCGTAAACTAAATCACACGTGTATATGTTGATATTTAAGAGATATACAGTCATTGAAAAATCTTCCTAAACTCAATCACACGTATATATGATGATATTTAAGACATATACAGTCAAGAAAATCAAGGGCAATGGTGATATATACGCGGATTAGACACAAAAAAAACACTCAACAAATTGCTACAATTTAAGGAATGTGTTTAGTGACGGCATCACATTCCTATTTGATGGAGAAATGTCTGGTGGCAAGAAAAGCTGCTTCTAGGAGGTTGTCAAGTGTTTTCGCTCGGCGATTTCATTCTTGGTTGGTTGGTTTGGCCCTTGTTCCTGTAACTCGAATGCTAGCCCGGTATATCCCATTTTAATTTTACACCATTATGAACTTTACGCCTTTTTTACTCTCTGATCGAGGTTCTCGGCATTGAAAAATCTTCGTAAACTAAATCACACGTGTATATGTTGATATTTAAGAGATATACAGTCAAGAAAATCAAGGGCAATGGTGATATATACGCGGATTAGACACAAAAAAAACACTCAACAAATGGCTATAATTTAAGGAATGTGTTTAGTGACGGCATCAGATTCCTAATTGATGGAGAAAGGTCTGGTGGCAAGAAAAACTGCTTCTAGGAGGTTGTCAAGTGTTTTCGCTCGACGATTCCATTCTTGGTTGGTTGGTTTGGCCCTTGTTCCTGTATCTCGAATCCTAGCCCGATATATCCCATTTTAATTTTCCACCATTGTGAACCTTAATCCTTTTTTACTCTCTGATTGAGATTCTCGGCATTGAAAAATCTTCCTAAACTAAATCACACGTGTATATATTGAGATTTAAGAGATATACAGTCAAGAAAATCAAGGGCAATGGTGATATATATGCGGATTAGACGCAAAAAAAACACTCAACAAATGGCTACAATTTAAGGAATGTGTTTAGTGATGGCATCAGATTCCTAATTGATGGAGAAAGGTCTGGTGGCAAGAAAAGCTGCTTCTAGGAGGTTGTCAAGTGTTTTCGCTCGATGATTCCATTCTTGGTTGGTTGGTTTGGCCCTTGTTCCTGTAACTCGAATCCTAGCCCGATATATCCCATTTTAATTTTACACCATTGTGAACCTTACGCCTTTTTTACTCTCTGATTGAGGTTCTCGGCATTGAAAAATCTTCCTAAACTAAATCACACGTGTATATATTGAGATTTAAGAGATATACAGTCAAGAAAATCAAGGGCAATGGTGATATATATGCGGATTAGACGCAAAAAAAACACTCAACAAATGGCTACAATTTAAGGAATGTGTTTAGTGATGGCATCAGATTCCTAATTGATGGAGAAAGGTCTGGTGGCAAGAAAAACTGCTTCTAGGAGGTTGTCAAGTGTGTTCGCTCGACGATTCCATTCTTGGGTGGCTGGTTTGGCCCTTGTTCCTGTAACTCGAATCCTAGCCCGGTATATCCCATTTTAATTTTACACCATTGTGAACCTTATGCCTTTTTTAGTCTCTGATCGAGGTTCTCGGCATTGAAAAATCTTCGTAAACTAAATCACACGTGTATATGTTGATATTTAAGAGATATGCAGTCAAGAAAATTGATGTGTGCTAAACAGACTATAAAAACTAACTAAATTAGACTCTCTATTTTAGACACTATAAAGCTTTAAATTTATAGACTAGGACTCTCTAAAACCTAAACCACACAACCGGCAAGTGTACCGGTCAATGTAGTATAACCTAAGCAAGTCCGAGTATCGAACCCAAAGACTCTATGTATTACGTAAACTAGACTCTAACAGACACTGACTGACGCGACTTAAACTTGTTTAATTGATTTGGGGGGGGGGGGTTACTGAAAATCTAGGAAATCTATATTAACCTAATTAATTAACTAGACTTAGACTAAGACACGAATGGAAACTGAGGTTTGTATTCAGATGAGATTAACGACTACCTAGACTCGAATCCAGTTTGAGTGGGAATGGATTTCTAATGGTATTAAAGTTGTATGGAGCCGGGATCGTAAGATACTAAACCTTAAGGTATTTCTATGCTAGGACTTCCCGACCCTTCTCAGGAAGAAACCTAGGAAACCCTACAAGGCTGTTATGATTACCGACTGTTAGACTTCCTCTCAGTCCTCTAACGATTCTAAAAGTGCCCTAATATGACTATCTACCTCTCAGCGCGATAATCTAAGGCAATTCTAGGTTCTAACTTGGTTTACTAGACACAAATGCAATTAGGGAAATAAGATCGACTTCTCTCAAAACCTATCTTAGATATATATTACACTGCGACCTAATAACTAACTCGAGCCTCTCAGCGACAAGTTAAGCAGAACACTTGATTTTATTAAACTACCAAATATTACTTCTAAGGTTAATTGTGCACTTTTTCACCTTAAAGGATCAAAGGTTTATTATGTGATATAGACACTCACCAAAACCTAAAACCCTAGCCTGATTCTATTCTGTGATAAAGACCGTCACCAAGATTCAAGCGAAGCAATAAACAGTAGTAAAACAATCATCAAGCATGCATGTGCACCAAATCAGAAATCCTAAAACACTTTACTTTCAGAAATCAATCCATACGCAAACCATAAAAACCATTAAAAATCCAAACTTTAAATCAAACATTCATCTCGTCTAGGTAGTTTAAAGGTTTAGCCAAGCATGTCAATAAACGAAAACAAATCAAAGTTAATCAAACTAGAATTCATGGTAACAAGTTTCAAGAAAGAAATCAACAAAACAAGGGATTGGAAAACCCGAGAAATCTTCGATTCTTCGTCCTGAACTTGATCCAATGATTCCGCGCCTTCAAGATCTTCGATTCAGCTTCCAGACGGCTCCAAAATCGCCTCTAATCTCAATTAGTTCGTAACTAGGGTTTATGATTATAATTCTTGACTTTTTATACTAACCCTAATTGATAACAAATCATTCGCGGAATTCCTACCCGTCGCGTAGCGCGACGGGTCTGCCTTTCACGCTCGCGCTACGCGAGCGCCTCCAAAATCAGCAATTCTTGTTTCATGTTGTAGCGTAGCGCGACTGATCAACCTCTTATGCTAGCGCTACGCGACTGGCCATTTTTCACAGAAGGTTGCCTCCGAAATTCAACTTTAACATCCAAAAACTCCTCAAAAATAATTCTAACTCTTTGTGACTCATTCCAATGCATACGATTTCAGCGTCAAGCTCGTTTCCACTCAATTTTCAGCCAATTATCGTATCAAGACCTGGAAAAACGAACTTCCATCAATAGTACGTAATTCTAAATAAAACTAAACTAAAAATAACGATAAACAATACAAACTATACACGATAAAAGAATGTATTTTGCAATACATCAAATATCCCCACACTTACTCTTTTTTCGTCCCCAAAAAAGAATTATGCAACGGAATCAGAGATAAATCATTACTTGGATCAAAAATCATTTATATCTTGTTAAAACCAAAGCTTGCGTTAGCTGCGATTGCGAATACACTGATCCTCTTAAACCCGAATCTAATCCTAAGCCCTTATCATGTGAATTTAATTTAAGTGCGGTCAATCCACCTAGGGTCTCACACTAGAATCTACGATCCATCTACTCCCACCTCAAGCTTATAGGACTAAAGGAACGATCACTGGACCAATTCCTAACCGTTTTATATCAAAACTAAGAGAGTAAACAATCAACTTTTTTTTTCTATTTTTTTTTCTTTTTTTTTTCTTTGCTTTGCTTTTCGCTTTTTTTTTTCTTTCCGCATTCGTGAGACTAGACGATGCTTTCCCTTAACCCAGCGGTATTCCGACTGTAGAGTCGCTATCCCCAATCACAGATTACATAGGTCTCGGTACTTTTATTCGGCAAATCGATTTCACACATCCCAGAGGCAAACCGGCTGTAGAGTCGCTATCCCCAACTCGGAATACGTAGGCCTGTGTTACTTTCATTTAGTTTCTAGCTCACTTTTATTCTATTTTTTTTCATGATCACAAACTCTAACAGTTTTAACTTATAACGGTGCCCCTTATACTATTATCGGCAGTATTGATTTCCCATATTTCCCAGGCGAGAACCCACTAGCGGACCGACAATTTAAGGTATATTAGATCAAAGGGACTTAAAACCAAACCCGGGCCTATCCACATATCCCTAACTAGACGCAAGCTCGATTTATTATCATCTCATATTATTATTATTCAATCCAAGCAATAAAACACCTTTTCTATCATTTTCCGTTTAATTTGCAAACTTCTCATATCGAAAGACATTTTCTAATTTTTCAATTTTTTTTTTTTTTCAAATTTTTTTTAAATTTTTTTTTTTGTTTTTTTTTTTTTCATATTTAAGACTCAAATATTTACAAGTATCCCATCCCCACACTTAGAGATTGCATTGTCCCTAATGCAAGAACGAAAATACGACTCAACAACTACCTACGAAAAGAAACTGCGAACGAAAATAAAATAAAATATACAACAACAACAAAAGGTAAACGACTTTGCTGGTTAGGACAAAAGTCAGTGCCAGCTGTACGAATCTTGAATCCCCCGAACGATCGTATAGCATTCCATTCGCGATCGTTGACTAGTCTGCTTGAGTTTATCAAAAATGGCAAGTCCAGAATCACCCGAATGGCAATTGGGTACGGGTGGTACAATCTAAACCTGCACAATCAAAGCAAAACAAAACCCAACGCAGTACCGACTCTAAAAACTACTCAAAACTACTAATTTCGACTCATGGTACAAAATAAACGACTCAATATACAAACTCTACAAACTACCGAAAATCCAACGAATAAAGAAAATTTAACAAACTCTACAAAACCTCCCCACACTTGAACTTAATCAGGAGGTTTTTCTTTGATTTGAACCCTATCTAACCCGTTCAATTCCACCCGTTTCTCATAAACATATAAAAATTTAACGGTGGAATTATAAAAGAATTTAAAAATTAGAAACGGGTCAGACCACCAGAATTTAAATTTACCTGGCATGAACCGGATGCGTGGCATGTAATGAGAAGATTGGTCTTGCTTAAAAGGCTCATTCCTCTCCTCCTTGTACCATCTTTTTACCCGCAACCAATCCCGGTTCTTTATTTTTCTTTTCCTTGCCTTCTCCCGTGGTTTTGATTTTTCAGTTTCATTTATTATAAGTACCACGGGCCAGCTGTGGTGTTCTTCCTCTTCCACCACTTGGTCTACTTCCTTGGGAAGATCCCCACACTTAATTTCTACCTCATCATCAAACATACTCTCCAAAGAATCACCTAATTCTAATTCCTCTTCAGTCACTTCTGTCTTCACTAACGACCTTTGATAAGCAGCCCACTCTTCTTCATCTTTTTCATCATCGGAGTCACTCCAGTAATTAATGATTGGAACCTGTGGAACCGGAGGTGGGACTTCAGCGTCCATTCTCGTCTCCGTGACTGAAGTGATCTCTTCATCTAACCAATCTTCATATGGCAGCTCTTTCCCCAGTTCTGGAAATGTTGGGATTAATTCCCCAGTAGAAAGCATGTAACCGAGATAATTACCGTCCGCATCATATGTATAGCCAGTCGTTGGCTGTTCTGGTTGGACTTTTTGCACTTGTTCCTCTTCTTCCAATCTCCTAGCCATGTCATCTACTGTACGTTTAAGATCTAATAGAGCAGACTGTTGATTTCTCATAATATTATCTTGCTCTGCTAGGATTTTCTGGGTATTGGCTTTTTGGGCAACTAATTGAACAAACAACTCCTCTAACCTGCCCCAAGCAGCAGCATCACCCCCATCATAGTTGCTACCAGAATATTGATCATAAGACTGACCCTCGTTATCTTGTGGCTGCTGATATGGATCATCGTAATAAGGCTGATTATCATAATAATTCAAAGAATACCCCTGTGAAAAATATGGTTGTGACTGCACAAAAGGGTTAGTGTAACATGGTGCAGAGGACCCCTCAAATTGTGGGCACTTAACAGTAAAATGAGCTCCTCCACAAATTTCACACATATTTACAAGAATCCACGAAAATAAAATACACAGAAAATTAGACTCCTATGACTCAATATACAAAAGCAAGTAGCACGTACGATGTCAATTAAGTCTATCAAAGCTAATGAACGCAATTGCCAAGAGTCCCCGGCAACGGCGCCAAAAACTTGATGTGTGCTAAACAGACTATAAAAACTAACTAAATTAGACTCTCTATTTTAGACACTATAAAGCTTTAAATTTATAGACTAGGACTCTCTAAAACCTAAACCACACAACCGGCAAGTGTACCGGTCAATGTAGTATAACCTAAGCAAGTCCGAGTATCGAACCCAAAGACTCTATGTATTACGTAAACTAGACTCTAACAGACACTGACTGACGCGACTTAAACTTGTTTAATTGATTTGGGGGGGGGGGTTACTGAAAATCTAGGAAATCTATATTAACCTAATTAATTAACTAGACTTAGACTAAGACACGAACGGAAACTGAGATTTGTATTCAGATGAGATTAACGACTACCTAGACTCGAATCCAGTTTGAGTGGGAATTGATTTCTAATGGTATTAAAGTTGTATGGAGCAGGGATCGTAAGATACTAAACCTTAAGGTATTTCTATGCTAGGACTTCCCGACCCTTCTCAGGAAGAAACCTAGGAAACCCTACAAGGCTGTTATGATTACCGACTGTTAGACTTCCTCTCAGTCCTCTAACGATTCTAAAAGTGCCCTAATATGACTATCTACCTCTCAGCGCGATAATCTAAGGCAATTCTAGGTTCTAACTTGGTTTACTAGACACAAATGCAATTAGGGAAATAAGATCGACTTCTCTCAAAACCTATCTTAGATATATATTACACTGCGACCTAATAACTAACTCGAGCCTCTCAGCGACAAGTTAAGCAGAACACTTGATTTTATTAAACTACCAAATATTACTTCTAAGGTTAATTGTGCACTTTTTCACCTTAAAGGATCAAAGGTTTATTATGTGATATAGACACTCACCAAAACCTAAAACCCTAGCCTGATTCTATTCTGTGATAAAGACCGTCACCAAGATTCAAGCGAAGCAATAAACAGTAGTAAAACAATCATCAAGCATGCATGTGCACCAAATCAGAAATCCTAAAACACTTTACTTTCAGAAATCAATCCATACGCAAACCATAAAAACCATTAAAAATCCAAACTTTAAATCAAACATTCATCTCGTCTAGGTAGTTTAAAGGTTTAGCCAAGCATGTCAATAAACGAAAACAAATCAAAGTTAATCAAACTAGAATTCATGGTAACAAGTTTCAAGAAAGAAATCAACAAAACAAGGGATTGGAAAACCCGAGAAATCTTCGATTCTTCGTCCTGAACTTGATCCAATGATTCTGCGCCTTCAAGATCTTCGATTCAGCTTCCAGACGGCTCCAAAATCGCCTCTAATCTCAATTAGTTCGTAACTAGGGTTTATGATTATAATTCTTGACTTTTTATAATAACCCTAATTGATAACAAATCATTCGCGGAATTCCTACCCGTCGCGTAGCGCGACGGGTCTGCCTTTCACGCTCGCGCTACGCGAGCGCCTCCAAAATCAGCAATTCTTGTTTCATGTTGTAGCGTAGCGCGACTGATCAACCTCTTATGCTAGCGCTACGCGACTGGCCATTTTTCACAGAAGGTTGCCTCCGAAATTCAGCTTTAACATCCAAAAACTCCTCAAAAATAATTCTAACTCTTTGTGACTCATTCCAATGCATACGATTTCAGCGTCAAGCTCGTTTCCACTCAATTTTCAGCCAATTATCGTATCAAGACCTGGAAAAACGAACTTCCATCAATAGTACGTAATTCTAAATAAAACTAAACTAAAAATAACGATAAACAATACAAACTATACACGATAAAAGAATGTATTTTGCAATACATCAAAAATCAAGGGCAATGGTGATATATACGCGGATTAGACACCAAAAAAAACACTCAACAAATGGCTATAATTTAAGCAATGTGTTTAGTGACGGCATCAGATTCCTAATTGCTGGAGAAAGGTCTGGTGGCAAGAAAAGCTGCTTCTAGGAGGTTGTCAAGTGTTTTCGCTCGACGATTCCATTCTTGGTTGGTTGGTTTGGCCCTTGTTCCTGTAACTCGAATCCTAGCCCGATATATCCCATTTTAATTTTACACCATTGTGAACCTTACGCCTTTTTTACTCTCTGATTGAGGTTCTCGGCATTGAAAAATCTTCCTAAACTAAATCACACGTGTATATATTGAGATTTAAGAGATATACAGTCAAGAAAATCAAGGGCAATGGTGATATATATGTGGATTAGACACAAAAAAACACTCAACAAATGGCTACAATTTAAGGAATGTGTTTAGTGACGGCATCAGATTCCTAATTGATGGAGAAAGGTCTGGTGGCAAGAAAAGCTACTTCTAGGAGGTTGTCAAGTGTGTTCGCTCGACGATTCCATTCTTGGGTGGCTGGTTTGGCCCTTGTTCCTGTAACTCGAATCCTAGCCCGGTATATCCCATTTTAATTTTACACCATTGTGAACCTTATGCCTTTTTTACTCTCTGATCGAGGTTCTCGGCATTGAAAAATCTTCGTAAACTAAATCACACGTGTATATGTTGATATTTAAGAGATATGCAGTCAAGAAAATCAAGGGCAATGTTGATATATACGCGGATTAGACACCAAAAAAAACACTCAACAAATGGCTATAATTTAAGCAATGTGTTTAGTGACGGCATCAGATTCCTAATTGCTGGAGAAAGGTCTGGTGGCAAGAATAGCTGCTTCTAGGAGGTTGTCAAGTGTTTTCGCTCGACGATTCCATTCTTGGGTGGCTGGTTTGGCCCTTGTTCCTGTAACTCGAATCCTAGCCCGGTATATCCCATTTTAATTTTACACCATTGTGAACCTTACGCCTTTTTTACTTTCTGATTGAGGTTCTCGGCATTGAAAAATCTTCCTAAACTAAATCACACGTGTATATATTGAGATTTAAGAGATATACAGTCAAGAAAATCAAGGGCAATGGTGATATATATGCGGATTAGACACAAAAAAAACACTCAACAAATGGCTACAATTTAAGGAATGTGTTTAGTGACGGCATCAGATTCCTAATTGATGGAGAAAGGTCTGGTGGCAAGAAAAGCTACTTCTAGGAGGTTGTCAAGTGTTTTCGCTCGACGATTCCATTCTTGGGTGGCTGGTTTGGCCCTTGTTCCTGTAACTCGAATCCTAGCCCGGTATATCCCATTTTAATTTTACACCATTGTGAACCTTACGCCTTTTTTACTCTCTGATCGATGTTCTCGGCATTGAAAAATCTTCGTAAACTAAATCACACGTGTATATGTTGATATTTAAGAGATATACAGTCAAGAAAATCAAGGGCAATGGAGATATATATGCGGATTAGACACAAAAAAACACTCAACAAATGGCTACAATTTAATGAATGTGTTTAGTGACGGCATCAGATTCCTAATTGATTTAGAAAGGTCTGGTGGAAAGAAAAGCTGTTTTAGGAGGTTGTCAGGTGTTTTCGCTCGACGATTCCATTCTTGGGTGGTTGGTTCGGCCCTTGTTCCTGTAACTCAAATCCTAGCCCGGTATATCCGATTTTAATTTTACACAATTGTGAACCTTACGCCTTTTTTACTCTCTGATTGAGGTTCTCGGCATTGAAAAATCTTCGTAAACTAAATCACACGTGTATATGATGATATTCAAGACATATACAGTCAAGAAAATCAAGGGCAATGGTGATATATACGCAGATTAGACACAAAAAAACACTCAACAAATGGCTACAATTTAAGGAATGTGTTTAGTGACGGCATCAGATTCCTAATTGATGGAGAAATGTCTGGTGGCAAGAAAACCTGCTTCTAGGAGGCTGTCAAGTGTTTTTGATCGGCGATTCCATTCTTGGGTGGTTGGTTTGGCCCATTTTCCTGTAACTCGAATCCTAGCCCGGTATATCCCATTTTAATATTACACCATTGTGAACCTTACGCCTTTTTTACTCTCTGATCGAGGTTCTCGGCATTAAAAAATTTTCGTAAACTAAATCAAACGTGTATATGTTGATATTTAAGAGATATACAGTCAAGAAAATCAAGGGCAATGGTGATGTATACGTGGATTAGACACCTAGAAAAAAAAACACTCAACAAATGGCTACAATTTAAGGAATGTGTTTAGCGACGACATCAGATTCCTAATTGATGGAGAAAGGTCTGATGGTAAGAAAAGCTGCTTCTAGGAGCTTGTCAAGTGTTTTCGCTAAACGATTCCATTCTTGGGTGGTTGCTTTGGCCCTTGTTCCTGTAACTCGAATCCTAGCCCGGTATATCTCATTTTAATCTTACACCATTGTGAACCTTACGCCTTTTTTACTCTCTGATTGAGGTTCTCGGCATTGAAAAATCTTCCTAAACTAAATCACACGTGTATATGTTGATATTTAAGAGATATACAGTCAAGAAAATCAAGGGCAATGGTGATATATATGCGGATTAGACACCAAAAAAAACACTTAACAAATGGCTACAATTTAAGGAATGTGTTTAGTGACGGCATCAGATTTCTAATTGATAGAGAAAGGTCTGGTGGCAAGAAAAGCTGCTTCTAGGAGGTTGTCCAGTGTTTTCGCTCGACGATTCCATTCTTGGGTGGCTGGTTTGGCCCTTGTTTCTGTAACTCGAATCCTAGCCCGGTATATCCGATTTTAATTTTACACCATTGTGAACCTTACGCCTTTTTTACTCTCTGATCGAGGTTCTCGGCATTGAAAAATCTTCATAAACTAAATCACACGTGTATATGTTGATATTTAAGAGATATACAGTCAAGAAAATCAAGGGCAATGGTGATATATATGCGGATTAGACACCAAAAAAAACACTCAACAAATGGCTACAATTTAAGTAATGTGTTTAGTGACGGCATCAGATTCCTAATTGATAGAGAAATGTCTGGTGGTAAGAAAAGCTGCTTCTAGGAGGTTGTCAAGTGTTTTCGCTCGACGATTCCATTCTTGGGTGGTTAGTTTGGCCCTTGTTCCTGTAACTCCAATCCTAGCCTGGTATATCCCATTTTAATTTTACACCATTGTGAACCTTACGCCTTTTTTACTCTCTGATTGAGTTTCTCGGCATTGAAAATTCTTCCTAAACTAAATCACATGTGTATATGTTGATATTTAAGAAATATACAGTCAAGAAAATCAAGGGCAATGGTGATATATACGTGGATTAGACACCTAGAAAAAAAAACACTCAACAAATGACTAGAATTTAAGGAATGTGTTTAGTGACGGCATCAGATTCCTAATTGATGGAGAAAGGTATGGTGGCAGGAATAGCTGCTTCTAGGAGGTTGTCAAGTGTTTTCGCTCAACGATTCCATTCTTGGGTGGTTGGTTTGGCCCTTCTTCATGTAACTCGAATCCTAGCCCGGTATATCCCATTTTAATTTTACACCATTGTGAACCTTATGCCATTTTTACTCTCTGATCGAGGTTCTCGGCATTAAAAAATCTTCGTAAACTAAATCACACGTGTATATGTTGATATTTAAGAGATATACAGTCAAGAAAATCATGGGCAATGGTGATATATATGCGGATTAGACACCAAAAAAACACTCAACAAATGGCTACAATTTAAGGAATGTGTTTAGTGACGGCATCAGATTCCTAATTGAAGGAGAAAGTTCTGGTGCTAAGAAAAGCTGCTTCTAGGAGGTTGTCAAGTGTTTTCGCTCGACGTTTCCATTCTTGGGTGGTTGGTTTGGCCCTTTTTCCTGTAACTCGAATCCTAGCCCGATATATCCCATTTTAATATTACACCATTGTGAACCTTACGCCTTTTTTACTCTCTGATCGAGGTTCTCGGCATCAAAAACTCTTCGTAAACTAAATCACACGTGTATATGTTGATATTTAAGAGATATACAGTCAAGAAAATAAAGGGAAATGGTGATATATATGCGGATTAGACACACCAAAAAAACACTCAACAAATGGCTACAATTTAAGGAATGTGTTTAGTGACGGCATCAGATTCCTAATTGATGGGGAAAGGTCTGGTGGTATGAAAAGCTGCTTCTAGGAGCTTGTCAAGTGTTTTCGCTCTACGATTCCATTCTTGGATGGTTGGTTTGGCCCTTGTTCCTGTGACTCGAATCCTAGCCCGGTATATCCCATTTTAATTTTACACCATTGTGAACCTTACGCCTTTTTTACTCTCTGATTGAGGTTCTCGGCATTGAAAAATCTTCCTAAACTGAATCACACGTGTATATGTTGATATTTAAGACATATACAGTCAAGAAAATCAAGGGCAATGGTGATATATATGCGGATTAGACACAAAAAAAAACACTCAACAAATGGCTACAATTTAAGGAATGTGTCTAGTGACGGCATCAGATTCCTAATTGATGGAGAAAGGTATGGTGGCAGGAATAGCTGCTTCTAGGAGGTTGTCAAGTGTTTTCGCTCAACGATTCCATTCTTGGGTGGTTGGTTTGGCCCTTGTTCATGTAACTCGAATCCTAGCCCGGTATATCCCATTTTAATTTTACACCATTGTGAACCTTATGCCATTTTTACTCTCTGATCGAGGTTCTCGGCATTAAAAAATCTTCGTAAACTAAATCACACGTGTATATGTTGATATTTAAGAGATATACAGTCAAGAAAATCAAGGGCAATGGTGATATATATGCGGATTAGACACCAAAAAAACACTCAACAAATGGCTACAATTTAAGGAATGTGTTTAGTGACGGCATCAGATTCCTAATTGATGGAGAAAGTTCTGGTGCTAAGAAAAGCTGCTTCTAGGAGGTTGTCAAGTGTTTTCGCTCGACGTTTCCATTCTTGGGTGGTTGGTTTGGCCCTTTTTCCTGTAACTCGAATCCTAGCCCGGTATATCCCGTTTTAATTTTACACCATTGTGAACCTTACGCCTGTTTTACTCTCTGATTGAGGTTCTCGGCATTGAAAAATCTTCGTAAACTAAATCACACGTGTATATGATGATATTTAAGACATATACAGTCAATAAAATCAAGGGCCATGGTGATATATACGCGGATTAGAGACAAAAAAAAACACTCAACAAATGGCTACAATTTAAGGAATGTGTTTAGTGACGGCATCGGATTCCTAATTGATGGAGAAATGTCTGGTGCCAAGAAAAGCTGCTTCTAAGAGGTTGTCAAGTGTTTTCGCTCGACGATTCCATTCTTGGGTGGTTGGTTTGGCCCTTGTTCCTGTAACTCGAATCCTAGCCCGATATATCCCATTTTAATATTACACCATTGTGAACCTTACGCCTTTTTTACTCTCTGATCGAGGTTCTCGGCATCAAAAACTCTTCGTAAACTAAATCACACGTGTATATGTTGATATTTAAGAGATATACAGTCAAGAAAATAAAGGGAAATGGTGATATATATGCGGATTAGACACACCAAAAAAACACTCAACAAATGGCTACAATTTAAGGAATGTGTTTAGTGACGGCATCAGATTCCTAATTGATGGGGAAAGGTCTGGTGGTAAGAAAAGCTGCTTCTAGGAGCTTTACAAGTGTTTTCGCTCTACGATTCCATTCTTGGATGGTTGGTTTGGCCCTTGTTCCTGTGACTCGAATCCTAGCCCGGTATATCCCATTTTAATTTTACACCATTGTGAACCTTACGCCTTTTTTACTCTCTGATTGAGGTTCTCGGCATTGAAAAATCTTCCTAAACTGAATCACACGTGTATATGTTGATATTTAAGACATATACAGTCAAGAAAATCAAGGGCAATGGTGATATATATGCGGATTAGACACAAAAAAAAAAACACTCAACAAATGGCTACAATTTAAGGAATGTGTTTAGTGACGGCATCAGATTCCTAATTGATGGAGAAAGGTCTGGTGGTAAGAAAATCTGTTTCTAGGAGCTTGTCAAGTGCTTTCGCTCGACGATTCCATTCTTGGGTGGTTGGTTTGGCCCTTGTTACTGTTACTCGAATCCTAGCCCGGTATATCCCATTTTCATTTTACACCATTGTGAACCTTACGCCTTTTTTACTCTCTGATTGAGTTTCTCGGCATTGAAAAATCTTCCTAAACTAAATCACACGTGTATATGTTGATATTTAAGAGATATAGAGTCAAGAAAATCAAGGGCAATGGTGCTATATACGTGGATTAGACACCATTAAAAAAAACACTCAAAAAATGGCTACAATTTAAGGAATGTGTTTAGTGACGGCATCATATTCCTAATTGATGGAGAAAGGTCTGGTGGCAGGAAAAGCTGCTTCTAGGAGGTTGTCAAGTGTTTTCACTCGACGATTCCATTCTTGGGTGGTTGGTTTGGCCCTTGTTCCTGTAACTCGAATCCTAGCCCGGTATATCCCATTTTAATTTTACACCATTGTGAACCTTACGCCTTTTTTACTCTCTGATTTAGGTTCTCGGCATTGAAAAATCTTCGTAAACTAAATCACACCTGTATATGTTGATATTTAAGAGATATACAGTCAAGAAAATCAAGGGCAATGGTGATATATACGCGGATTAGACACAAAAAAAAATTACTCAACAAATGGCTACAATTTAAGGAGTGTGTTTTGTGACGGCATCAGATTCCTAATTGATGGAGAAAGGTCTCGTGGCAAGAAAAGCTGCTTCTAGGAGGTTGTCAAGTGTTTTCGCTCGACGATTCCATTCTTGGGTGGTTGGTTTGGCCCTTGTTCATGTAACTCGAATCCTAGCCCGGTATATCCCGTTTTAATATTACACCATTGTGAACCTTACGCCTTTTTTATTCTCTGATCGAGGTTCTCGGCATTAAAATATCTTTGTAAACTAAATCACACGTGTATATGTTGATACTTAAGAGATATACACTCAAGAAAATCAAGGGTAATGGTGATATATATGCGGAGTAGACACCAAAAAAAACACTCAACAAATGGCTACAATTTAAGGAATGTGTTTAGTGACGGCATCAGATTCCTAATTGATGGAGAAAGGTATGGTGGCAGGAATA
Source organism: Helianthus tuberosus (assembly GCA_030545235.1). Classification (NCBI taxonomy): domain Eukaryota; kingdom Viridiplantae; phylum Streptophyta; class Magnoliopsida; order Asterales; family Asteraceae; genus Helianthus; species Helianthus tuberosus. Next base: position 30,157,657 of record CM060415.1, on the reverse strand, counting down.
GCTGCTTCTAGGAGGTTGTCAAGTGTTTTCGCTCAACGATTCCATTCTTGGGTGGTTGGTTTGGCCCTTGTTCATGTAACTCGAATCCTAGCCCGGTATATCCCATTTTAATTTTACACCATTGTGAACCTTATGCCATTTTTACTCTCTGATCGAGGTTCTCGGCATTAAAAAATCTTCGTAAACTAAATCACACGTGTATATGTTGATATTTAAGAGATATACAGTCAAGAAAATCAAGGGCAATGGTGATATATATGCGGATTAGACACCAAAAAAACACTCAACAAATGGCTACAATTTAAGGAATGTGTTTAGTGACGGCATCAGATTCCTAATTGATGGAGAAAGTTCTGGTGCTAAGAAAAGCTGCTTCTAGGAGGTTGTCAAGTGTTTTCGCTCGACGTTTCCATTCTTGGGTGGTTGGTTTGGCCCTTTTTCCTGTAACTCGAATCCTAGCCCGGTATATCCCTTTTTAATTTTACACCATTGTGAACCTTACGCCTGTTTTACTCTCTGATTGAGGTTCTCGGCATTGAAAAATCTTCGTAAACTAAATCACACGTGTATATGATGATATTTAAGACATATACAGTCAATAAAATCAAGGGCAATGGTGATATATACGCGGATTAGAGACAAAAAAAACACTCAACAAATGGCTACAATTTAAGGAATGTGTTTAGTGACGGCATCGGATTCCTAATTGATGGAGAAATGTCTGGTGCCAAGAAAAGCTGCTTCTAAGAGGTTGTCAAGTGTTTTCGCTCGACGATTCCATTCTTGGGTGGTTGGTTTGGCCCTTGTTCCTGTAACTCGAATCCTAGCCCGATATATCCCATTTTAATATTACACCATTGTGAACCTTACGCCTTTTTTACTCTCTGATCGAGGTTCTCGGCATCAAAAACTCTTCGTAAACTAAATCACACGTGTATATGTTGATATTTAAGAGATATACAGTCAAGAAAATAAAGGGAAATGGTGATATATATGCGGATTAGACACACCAAAAAAACACTCAACAAATGGCTACAATTTAAGGAATGTGTTTAGTGACGGCATCAGATTTCTAATTGATGGGGAAAGGTCTCGTGGTAAGAAAAGCTGCTTCTAGGAGCTTTACAAGTGTTTTCGCTCTACGATTCCATTCTTGGATGGTTGGTTTGGCCCTTGTTCCTGTGACTCGAATCCTAGCCCGGTATATCCCATTTTAATTTTACACCATTGTGAACCTTACGCCTTTTTTACTCTCTGATTGAGGTTCTCGGCATTGAAAAATCTTCCTAAACTGAATCACACGTGTATATGTTGATATTTAAGACATATACAGTCAAGAAAATCAAGGGCAATGGTGATATATATGCGGATTAGACACAAAAAAAAACACTCAACAAATGGCTACAATTTAAGGAATGTGTTTAGTGACGGCATCAGATTCCTAATTGATGGAGAAAGGTCTGGTGGCAAGAAAAGCTGCTTCTAGGAGGTTGTCAAGTGTTTTCGCTCGACGATTCCATTCTTGGGTGGTTGGTTTGGCCCTTGTTCATGTAACTCGAATCCTAGCCCGGTATATCCCGTTTTAATATTACACCATTGTGAACCTTACGCCTTTTTTACTCTCTGATCAAGGTTCTCGGCATTAAAATATCTTTGTAAACTAAATCACACGTGTATATGTTGATACTTAAGAGATATACACTCAAGAAAATCAAGGGCAATGGTGATATATATGCGGAGTAGACACCAAAAAAAACACTCAACAAATGGCTACAATTTAAGGAATGTGTTTAGTGACGGCATCAGATTCCTAATTGATTGAGAAAGGTCTGGTGGTAAGAAAAGAAACTTCTAGGAGGTTGTCAAGTGTTTTCGCTCGACGATTCCATTCTTGGGTGGTTGGTTTGGCCCTTGTTCCGGTAACTCGAATCCTAGCCCGGTATATCCCATTTTAATATTACACCATTGTGAACGTTACGCCTTTTTTACTCTCTGATCGAGGTTCTCGGCATTGAAAAATCTTCGTAAACTAAATCACACGTGTATATGTTGATATTTAAGAGATATACAGTCAAGAAAATAAAGGGAAATGGTGATATGTATGCGGATTAGAAACAAAAAAACACTCAACAAATGGCTACAATTTAAGGAATGTTTTTAATGACGGCATCAGATTCTTAGTTGATAGAGAAAGGTCTGTTGGTAAGAAAAGTTGTTCTAGGAGGTTGTCAAGTGTTTTCGCTCGACCATTCCAATCTTTGGTGGTTGGTTTGTCCCTTGTTCCTGTAAATCGAACCCTAGCCCGGTATATCTCATTTTAATTTTACACCATTGTGAATCTTACGCCATTTTTACTCTCTGATCGAGGTTCTCGGCATTGGAAAATCTTCATAAACTAAATCACACGTGTATATGTTGATATTTAAGAGATATACTGTCAAGAAAATCAAGGGCAATGGTGATATATATGCGGATTAGACACAAAAAAAAAAAAACACTCAACAAATGGCTACAATTTAAGGAATGTGTTTAGTGACGGAATCAGATTCCTAATTGATGGAGAAAGGTCTGGTGGCAAGAAAAGCTGCTTCTAGGAGGTTGTCAAGTGTTTTCGCTCGACGATTCCATTCTTGGGTGGTTGGTTTGGCCCTTGTTCATGTAACTCGAATCCTAGCCCGGTATATCCCATTTTATTTTTACACCATTGTGAACCCTACGCCTTTTTTACTCTCTTATCGAGGTTCTCGGCATTGAAAAATCTTCGAAAACTAAATCACACGGGTATATGTTGATATTTAAGAGATATACTGTCAAGAAAATCAAGGGCAATTGTGATATATATGCGGATTAGACACAAAAAAAACAATCAACAAATGGCTACAATTTAAGGAATGTGTTTAGTGACGGCATTAGATTCCTAATTAATGGAAAAAGGTCCGGTGGTAAGAAAAGCTGCTTCTAGGAGGTTGTCAAGTGTGTTCGCTCGCCGATTCCATTCTTGGGTGGTTGGTTTGGCCCTTGTTCCTGTAACTCGAATCCTAGCCCGGTATATCCCATTTTAATTTTACACCATTGTGAACTTTACGCCTTTTTTACTCTCTGATCGAGGTTCCCGGTATTGAAAAATCTTCGTAAACTAAATCACACGTGTATATGTTGGTATTTAAGAGATATACCGTCAAGTAAATCAAATGCAATGGTGATATATATGCGGATTAGACACCAAGAAAAAAACACTCAACAAATGGCTACAATTTAAGGAATGTGTTTAGTGACGGCATCAGATTCCGAATTAATGGAGAAAGGTCTGGTGGCAAGAAAAGCTGCTTCTAGGAGGTTGACAAGTGTTTTCGCTCGACGATTCCATTCTTGGGTGGTTGGTTTGGCCCTTGTTCCTGTAACTCGAATCCTAGCCCGGTATATCCCATTTTGATCTTACACCATTGTGAATCTTACGCCTTTTTTACTCTCTGATCGAGGTTCTCGGCACTAAAATATCTTTGTAAACTAAATCACACGTGTATATGTTGATATTTAAGAGATATACACTCAAGAAAATCAAGCGCAATGGTGATATATATGCGGATTAGACACCAAAAAAAACACTCAACAAATGGCTACAATTTAAGGAATGTGTTTAGTGACGGCATCAGATTCCTAATTGATTGAGAAAGGTCTGGTGGTAAGATAAGCTACTTCTAGGAGGTTGTCAAGTGTTTTCGCTCGACGATTCCATTCTTGGGTGGTTGGTTTGGCCCTTGTTCCGGTAACTCGAATCCTAGCCCGGTATATCCCATTTTAATATTACACCATTGTGAACCTTACGCCTTTTTTACTCTCTGATCGAGGTTCTCGGCATTGAAAAAATCTTCGTAAACTAAATCACATGTGTATATGTTGATATTTAAGAGATATACATTCAAGAAAATAAAGGGAAATGGTGATATCTATGCGGATTAGAAACAAAAAAAAACACTCAACAAATGGCTACAATTTAAGGAATGTTTTTAGTGACGGCATCAGATTCTTAGTTGATGGAGAAAGGTCTGTTGGTAAGAAAAGTTGTTCAAGGAGGTTGTCAAGTGTTTTCGCTCGACGATTCCAATCTTGGGTGGTTGGTTTGTCCCTTGTTCCTGTAAATCGAACCCTAGCCCGGTATATCTCATTTTAATTTTACACCATTGTGAACCTTACGCCATTTTTACTCTCTGATCGAGGTTCTCGGCATTGAAAAATCTTCATAAACTAAATCACACGTGTATATGTTGATATTTAAGAGATATACTGTCAAGAAAATCAAGGGCAATGGTGATATATATGCGGATTAGACACAGAAAAAAAAACTCAACAAATGGCTACAATTTAAGGAATGTGTTTAGTGACGGCATCAGATTCCTATTTGATGGAGAAAGGTCTGGTGGCAAGAAAAGCTGCTTCTAGGAGGTTGTCAAGTGTTTTCGCTCGACGATTCCATTCTTGGGTGGTTGGTTTGGCCCTTGTTCATGTAACTCGAATCCTAGCCCGGTATATACCATTTTATTTTTACACCATTGGGAACCCTACGGCTTTTTTACTCTCTTATCGAGGTTCTCGGCATTGAAAAATCTTCGAAAACTAAATCACACGGCTATATGTTGATATTTAAGAGATATACTGTCAAGAAAATCAAGGGCAATTGTGATATATATGCGGATTAGACACAAAAAAAACACTCAACAAATGGCTACAATTTAAGGAATGTGTTTAGTGATGGCATTAGATTCCTAGTTAATGGAGAAAGGTCTGGTGGTAAGAAAAGCTGCTTCTAGGAGGTTTTCAAGTGTGTTCGCTCGCCGATTCCATTCTTGGGTGGTTGGTTTGGCCCTTGTTCCTGTAACTCGAATCCTAGCCCGGTATATCCCATTTTAATTTTACACCATTGTGAACTTTACGCCTTTTTTACTCTCTGATCGAGGTTCCCGGTATTGAAAAATCTTCGTAAACTAAATCACACGTGTATATGTTGGTATTTAAGAGATATACCGTCAAGAAAATCAAATGCAATGGTGATATATATGCGGATTAGACACCAAGAAAAAAACACTCAACAAATGGCTACAATTTAAGGAATGTGTTTAGTGACGGCATCAGATTCCGAATTAATGGAGAAAGGTCTGGTGGCAAGAAAAGCTACTTCTAGGAGGTTGTCAAGTGTTTTCGCTCGACGATTCCATTCTTGGGTGGTTGGTTTGGCCCTTGTTCCTGTAACTCGAATCCTAGCCCGGTATATCCCATTTTGATCTTACACCATTGTGAACCTTACGCCATTTTTACTCTCTGATCGAGGTTCTCGGCACTAAAATATCTTTGTAAATTAAATCACACGTGTATATGTTGATATTTAAGAGATATACACTCAAGAAAATCAAGCGCAATGGTGATATATATGCGGATTAGACACCAAAAAAAACACTCAACAAATGGCTACAATTTAAGGAATGTGTTTAGTGACGGCATCAGATTCCTAATTGATTGAGAAAGGTCTGGTGGTAAGAAAAGCTACTTCTAGGAGGTTGTCAAGTGTTTTCGCTCGACGATTCCATTCTTGGGTGGTTGGTTTGGCCCTTGTTCTGGTAACTCGAATCCTAGCCCGGTATATCCCATTTTAATATTACACCATTGTGAACCTTACGCCTTTTTTACTCTCTGATCGAGGTTCTCGGCATTGAAAAAATCTTCGTAAACTAAATCACACGTGTATATGTTGATATTTAAGAGATATACAGTCAAGAAAATAAAGGGAAATGGTGATATGTATGCGGATTAGAAACAAAAAAAAAACACTCAACAAATGGCTACAATTTAAGGAATGTTTATAGTGACGGCATCAGATTCTTAGTTGATGGAGAAAGGTCTGTTGGTAAGAAAAGTTGTTCTAGGAGGTTGTCAAGTGTTTTCGCTCGACGATTCCAATCTTGGTTGGTTGGTTTGTCCCTTGTTCCTGTAAATCGAACCCTAGCCCGGTATATCTCATTTTAATTTTACACCATTGTGAACCTTACGCCATTTTTACTCTCTGATCGAGGTTCTCGGCATTGAAAAATCTTCATAAACTAAATCACACGTGTATATGTTGATATTTAAGAGATATACTGTCAAGAAAATCAAGGGCAATGGTGATATATATGCGGATTAGACACAGAAAAAAAAACACTCAACAAATGGCTACAATTTAAGGAATGTGTTTAGTGACGGCATCAGATTCCTATTTGATGGAGAAAGGTCTGTTGGCAAGAAAAGTTGCTTCTAGGAGGTTGTCAAGTGTTTTCGCTCGACGATTCCATTCTTGGGTGGTTGGTTTGGCCCTTGTTCATGTAACTCGAATCCTAGCCCGGTATATACCATTTTATTTTTACACCATGGGGAACCCTACGCCTTTTTTACTCTCTTATCGAGGTTCTCGGCATTGAAAAATCTTCGAAAACTAAATCACACGGCTATATGTTGATATTTAAGAGATATACTGTCAAGAAAATCAAGGGCAATTGTGATATATATGCGGATTAGACACAAAAAAAACACTCAACAAATGGCTACAATTTAAGGAATGTGTTTAGTGATGGCATTAGATTCCTAGTTAATGGAGAAAGGTCCGGTGGTAAGAAAAGCTGCTTCTAGGAGGTTGTCAAGTGTGTTCGCTCGCCGACTCCATTCTTGGGTGGTTGGTTTGGCCCTTGTTCCTGTAACTCGAATCCTAGCCCGGTATATCCCATTTTAATTTTACACCATTGTGAACTTTACGCCTTTTTTACTCTCTGATCGAGGTTCCCGGTTTTGAAAAATCTTCGTAAACTAAATCACACGTGTATATGTTGGTATTTAAGAGATATACCGTCAAGAAAATCAAATGCAATGGTGATATATATGCGGATTAGACACCAAGAAAAAAAAACTCAACAAATGGCTACAATTTAAGGAATGTGTTTAGTGACGGCATCAGATTCCGAATTAATGGAGAAAGGTCTGGTGGCAAGAAAAGCTGCTTCTAGGAGGTTGTCAACTGTTTTCGCTCGACGATTCCATTCTTGGGTGGTTGGTTTGGCCCTTGTTCCTGTAACTCGAATCCTAGCCCGGTATATCCCATTTTGATCTTACACCATTGTGAACCTTACGCCTTTTTTACTCTCTGATCGAGGTTCTCGGCATTGAAAAATCATCGTAAACTAAATCACACGTGTATATGTTGATATTTAAGAGATATACTGTCAAGAAAATCAAATGCAATGGTGATATATATGCGGATTAGACACCAAAAAAAACACTCAACAAATGGCTACAATTTAAGGAATGTGTTTAGTGACGGCATCAGATTCCGAATTAATGGAGAAAGGTCTGGTGGCAAGAAAAGCTGTTTCTTGGAGGTTGTCAAGTGTTTTCGCTCGACGATTCCATTCTTGGGTGGTTGGTTTGGCCCTTGTTCCTGTAACTCGAATCCTAGCCCGGTATATCCCATTTTAATCTTACACCATTGTGAACCTTACGCCTTTTTTACTCTCTGATCGAGGTTCTTGGCATTGAAAAATTATCGTAAACTAAATCACACGTGTATATGTTGATATTTAAGAGATATACTGTCAAGAAAATCGAGGGCAATTGTGATATATATGCGGTTTAGACACAAAAAAAAAAACACTCAACAAATGGCTACAAATTAAGGAATGTGTTTAGTGACGGCATCAAATTCCTAATTGATGGAGAAAGGTCTGGTGGCAAGAAAAGCTGCTTCTAGGAGGTTGTCAAGTGTTTTCGCTCGACGATTCCATTCTTGGGTGGTTGGTTTGGCCCTTGTTCATGTAACTCGAATCCTAGCCCGGTATTTCCCATTTTATTTTTACACCATTGTGAACCTTACGCCTTTTTTACTCTCTGATCGAGGTTCTCGGCATTGAAAAATCTTCGTAAACTAAATCACACGGGTATATGTTGATATTTAAGAGATATACTGTCAAGAAAATCAAGCGAAATTGTGATATATATGCGGATTAGACACAAAAAAACACTCAACAAATGGCTACAATTTAAGGAATGTGTTTAGTGACGGCATTAGATTCCTAGTTAATGGAGAAAGGTCCGGTGGTAAGAAAAGCTGCTTCTAGGAGGTTTTCAAGTGTGTTCGCTCGCCGATTCCATTCTTGGGTGGTTGGTTTGGCCCCTGTTCCTGTAACTCGAATCCTAGCCCGGTATATCCCATTTTAATTTTACACCATTGTGCACTTTACGCCTTTTTTACTCTTTGATCGAGGTTCCCGGTATTAAAAAATCTTCGTAAACTAAATCACTCGTGTATATGTTGGTATTTAAGAGATATACAGTCAAGAAAATCAAATGCAATGGTGATATATATGCGGATTAGACACCAAAAAAAAACACTCAACAAATGGCTACAATTTAAGGAATGTGTTTAGTGACGGCATCATATTCTGAATTAATGGAGAAAGGTCTGGTGGCAAGAAAAGCTGCTTCTTGGAGGTTGTCAAGTGTTTTCGCTCGACGATTCCATTCTTGGGTGGTTGGTTTGGCCCTTGTTCCTGTAACTCGAATCCTAGCCCGGTATATCCCATTTTAATTTTATACCATTGTGAACTTTACGCCTTTTTTACTCTCTGAACGAGGTTCCCGATATTGAAAAATCTTCGTAAACTAAATCACAAGTGTGTATGTTGATATTTAAGAGATATACAGTCAAGAAAATCAAAGGCAATGGTGATATATATGCGGATTAGACACCAAAAAAAACACTCAACAAATGGCTACAATTTAAGAAATGTGTTTAGTGACGGCATCAGATTCCGAATTGATGGAGAAATGTCTGGTGGCAAGAAAAGCTGCTTCTAGGAGGTTGTCAAGTGTTTACGCTCGACGATTCCATTCTTGGGTGGTTGGTTTGGCCCTTTTTCCTGTAACTCGAATCCTAGACCGGTATATCCCATTTTAATCTTACACCATTGTGAACCTTACGCCTTTTTTACCCTTTGATCGAGGTTCTCGGCATTGAAAAATCTTCGTAAACTAAATCACACGTGTATATGTTGATATTTAAGAGATATACAGTCAAGAAACTCAAGGGTAATGGTGATATATATGCGGATTAGACACAAAAAAAAACACTCAACAAATGGCTACAATTTAAGGAATGTGTTAAGTGACGGAATCAGATTCCGAATTGATGGAGAAATGTCTGGTGGCAAGAAAAGCTGCTTCTAGGAGGTTGTCAAGTGTTTTCGCTCGACGATTCCATTCTTGGGTGGTCGGTTTGGACCTTGTTCCTGTAACTCGAATCCTAGCCCGGTATATCCCATTTTAATCTTACACCATTGTGAACCTTACGCCTTTTTTACTCTTTGATCGAGGTTCTCGGCATTGAAAAATCTTCGTAAACTAAATCACACGTGTATATGTTGATATTTAAGAGATATATACAGTCAAGAAAATCAAGGGCAATGGTGATATATATGCGGATTAGACACCAAAAAACACTCAACAAATGGCTACAATTTAAGGAATGTGTTTAGTGACGGCATCAGATTCCTAATTGATGGAGAAAGTTCTGGTGGTAAGAAAGGCTGCTTCTAGGAGGTTGTCAAGTGTTTTCGCTCGACGATTCCACTCTTGGGTGATTGGTTTGGCCCTTGTTCCTGTAACTCGAATCCTAGCCCGGTATATCCCATTTTAATCTTACACCATTGTGAACCTTACGCCTTTTTTACTCTCTGATCGAGGTTCTCGGCATTGAAAAATCTTCATAAACTAAATCACACGTGTATATGCTGATATTTAAGAGATAGACAGTCAAGAAAATCAAGGCAATGGTGATATATATATGCGGATTAGACACAAAAAAAAACACTCAACAAATGACTACAATTTAAGGAATGTTTTAAGTGACGACATCAGATTCCTAATTTATGGAGAAAGGTCTGGTGGCAAGAAAAGCAGCTTCTAGTTGGTTGCCAAGTGTTTTCGCTCGACGATTCCATTCTTGGGTGGTTGGTTTGGCCCTTGTTCCTTTAACTTGAATCCTAGCCCGGTATATCCAATTTTAATTTTACACCATTGTGAACCTTACGCCTTTTTTACTCTCTGATCGAGGTTCTCGGCATTGAAAAATCTTCGTAAACTAAATCACATGTTTATATGTTGACATTTAAGAGATATACAGTCAAGAAAATCAAGGGCAATGGTGATATATATGCGGATTAGACACAAAAAAAAACACTCAACAAATGGCTACAATTTAAGGAATGTGTTTAGTGACGGTATCTGATTCCTAATTGATGGAGAAAGGTCTAGTGGTAAGAAAAGCTGCTTCTAGGAGGTTGTCAAGTGTTTTCGCTCGACGAATCCATTCTTGGGTGGTTGGTTTGGCCCTTGTTCCTGTAACTTGAATCCTAGCCCGGTATATCCCATTTTAATTTTACACCATTGTGAACTTTAAGCCTTTTATACTCTCTGAACGAGGTTCCCGGTATTGAAAAATCTTCGTAAACTAAATCACACGTGTATATGTTGATATTTAAGAGATATACAGTCAAGAAAATCAAAGGCAATGGTGATATATATGCGGATTAGACACCAAAAAAAACACTCAACAAATGGCTACAATTTAAGGAATGTGTTAAGTGACGGAATCAGATTCCGAATTGATGGAGAAATGTCTGGTGGTAAGAAAAGCTGCTTCTAGGAGGTTGTCAAGTGTTTTCGCTCGACGATTCCATTCTTGGGTGGTCGGTTTGGACCTTGTTCCTGTAACTCGAATCCTAGCCCGGTATATCCCATTTTAATCTTACACCATTGTGAACCATACGCCTTTTTTACTCTTTGATCGAGGTTCTCGGCATTGAAAAATCTTCGTAAACTAAATCACACGTGTATATGTTGATATTTAAGAGATATATACAGTCAAGAAAATCAAGGGCAATGGTGATATATATGCGGATTAGACACCAAAAAACACTCAACAAATGGCTACAATTTAAGGAATGTGTTTAGTGACGGCATCAGATTCCTAATTGATGGAGAAAGTTCTGGTGGTAAGAAAGGCTGCTTCTAGGAAGTTGTCAAGTGTTTTCGCTCGACGATTCCACTCTTGGGTGATTGGTTTGGCCCTTGTTCCTGTAACTCGAATCCTAGCCCGGTATATCCCATTTTAATCTTACACCATTGTGAACCTTACGCCTTTTTTACTCTCTGATCGAGGTTCTCGGCATTGAAAAATCTTCATAAACTAAATCACACGTGTATATGTTGATATTTAAGAGATAGACAGTCAAGAAAATCAAGGCAATGGTGATATATATATGCGGATTAGACACAAAAAAAAACACTCAACAAATGGCTACAATTTAAGGAATGTTTTAAGTGACGACATCAGATTCCTAATTTATGGAGAAAGGTCTGGTGGCAAGAAAAGCAGCTTCTAGTTGGTTGCCAAGTGTTTTCGCTCGACGATTCCATTCTTGGGTGGTTGGTTTGGCCCTTGTTCCTTTAACTTGAATCCTAGCCCGGTATATCCAATTTTAATTTTACACCATTGTGAACCTTACGCCTTTTTTACTCTCTGATCGAGGTTCTCGGCATTGAAAAATCTTCGTAAACTAAATCACATGTTTATATGTTGACATTTAAGAGATATACAGTCAAGAAAATCAAGGGCAATGGTGATATATATGCGGATTAGACACAAAAAAAAACACTCAACAAATGGCTACAATTTAAGGAATGTGTTTAGTGACGGTATCTGATTCCTAATTGATGGAGAAAGGTCTAGTGGTAAGAAAAGCTGCTTCTAGGAGGTTGTCAAGTGTTTTCGCTCGACGAATCCATTCTTGGGTGGTTGGTTTGGCATTTGTTCCTGTAACTCGAATCCTAGCCCGGTATATCCCATTTTAATTTTACACCACTATGAACCTTACGTCTTTTTTACTCTCTGATCGAGGTTCTCGACATTGAAAAATCTTCGTAAACTAAAGCACACGTGTATATGTTGAAATTTAAGAGATATACAGTCAAGAAAATCAAGGCAATGGTGATATATATGCGGATTAGACACAAAAAAACACTCAACAAATGGCTACAATTTAAGGAATGTTTTAAGTGACGACATCAGATTCCTAATTTATGGAGAAAGGTCTGGTGGCAAGAAAAGCAGCTTCTAGTTGGTTGCCATGTGTTTTCGCTCGACGATTCCATTCTTGGGTGGTTGGTTTGGCCCTTGTTCCTTTAACTTGAATCCTAGCCCGGTATATCCCATTTTAATTTTACACCATTGTGAACCTTACGCCTTTTTTACTCTTTGATCGAGGTTCTCGGCATTGAAAAATGTTCGTAAACTAAAGCACACGTGTATATGTCAACATTTAAGAGATATACAGTCAAGAAAATCAAGGGCAATGGTGATATATATGCGGATTAGACAAAAAAAAACACTCAACAAATGGCTACACTTTAAGGAATGTGTTTAGTGACGGTATCTGATTCCTAATTGATGGAGAATGGTCTGGTGGTAAGAAAAGCTGCTTCTAGGAGGTTGTCAAGTGTTTTCGCTCGACGATTCCACTCTTGGATGGTTGTTTTGGCCCTTGTTCCTGTAACTCGAATCCTAGCCCGGTATTTCCGATTTTAATCTTACACCATTGTGAACCTTACGCCTTTTTACTCTCTGATCGAGGTTCTCGGCATTGAAAAATCTTCATAAACTAAATCACACGTGTATATGTTGATATTTAAGAGATATACAGTCAAGAAAATCAAGGCAATGGTGATATATATGCGGATTAGACACAAAAAAAAAACACTCAACAAATGGCTACAATTTAAGGAATGTTTTAAGTGACGACATCAGATTCCTAATTTATGGAGAAAGGTCTGGTGGCAAGAAAAGCAGCTTCTAGTTGGTTGCCATGTGTTTTCGCTCGACGATTCCATTCTTGGGTGGTTGGTTTGGCCCTTGTTCCTTTAACTTGAATCCTAGCCCGGTATATCCCATTTTAATTTTACACCATTATGAACCTTACGCCTTTTTTACTCTCTGATCGAGGTTCTCGGCATTGAAAAATCTTCGTAAACTAAATCACACGTGTATATGTTGACTTTTAAGAGATATACAGTCAAGAAAATCAAGGGCAATGGTGATATATATGCGGATTAGACACAAAAAAAAAAACACTCAACAAATGACTACAATTTAAGGAATGTGTTTAGTGATGGTATCTGATTCCTAATTGATGGAGAGAGGTCTGGTGGTAAGAAAAGCTGCTTCTAGGAGGTTGTCAAGTGTTTTCGCTCGACGAATCCATTCTTGGGTGGTTGGTTTGGCCTTTGTTCCTGTAACTCGAATCCTAGCCCGGGATATCCCATTTTAATTTTACACCACTGTGAACCTTACGTCTTTTTTACTCTCTGATCGAGGTTCTCGGCATTGAAAAATCTTCGTAAACTAAAGCACACGTGTATATGTTATCATTTAAGAGATATACTGTCAAGAAAATCAAGGGCAATGGTGATATATATGCGGATTAGACACCAAAAAAAACACTCGACAAGTGGCTATAATTTAAGGAATGTGTTTAGTGACGACATCAGATTCCTAATTGATGGAGAAAGGTCTGGTGGTAAGAAAACCTACTTCTAGGAGGTTGTCAAGTGTTTTCGCTCGACGATTCCATTCTTAGGTGGTTGGTTTGGCCCATGTTCCTGTAACTCGAATCCTAGCCCGGGATATCCCATTTTAATTTTACACCATTGTGAACCCTACGCCTTTTTTACTCTCTGATCGAGGTTCTCGGCATTGAAAAATCTTCGTAAACTAAATCACACGTGTATATGTTGATATTTAAGAGTTATACAGTCAAGAAAATCAAGGGCAATGGTGATATATATGCGGATTAGACACAAAAAAAAACACTCAACAAATGGCTACAATTTAAGGAATGTGTTTAGTGACGTTATTAGATTCCTAATTGATGGAGAAAGGTCTGGTGGTATGAAAAGCTGCTTCTAGGAGGTTATCAAGTGTTTTCGCTGGCCGATTCCATTCTTGGGTGGTTGGTTTGGCCCTTGTTCCTGTAACTCGGATCCTAGCCCGGTATATCCCATTTTAATTTTACACGATTGTGAACCTTACACCTTTTTTACTCTCTAATCTAGGTTCTCGGCATTGAAAAATCTTCGTAAACTAAATCACACGTGTATAAGTTGATATTTAAGAGATATACAGTCAAGAAAATCAAGGGCAATGGTGATATATATGCGGATTAGACACCAAAATAAAAACACTCAACAAATGGCTACAATTTAAGGAATGTGTTTAGTGACGGCATCAGATTCCTAATTGATGGAGAAAAGTCTGGTGGCAAGAAAAGCTGCTTCTAGGAGGTTGTTAGGTGTTTTCGCTCGACAATTCCATTCTTGGGTGGTTGGTTTGGCCCTTGTTCCTATAACTCCAATCCAAGCCCGGTATATCCCATTTTAATTTTACATCATTGTGAACCTTACGCCTTTTTTACTCTCTGATCGAGGTTCTCGGCATTGAAAAATCTTCGTAAACTAAATCACATGTGTATATGTTGACATTTAAGAGATATACAGTCATGAAAATCAAGGACAATGGTGATACATATGCGGATTAGACACCAAAAAAACACTCAACAAATGGCTACAATTTAAGGAATGTGTTTAGTGACGGCATCAGATTCCTAATTGATGGAGAAAGGTCTGGTGGCAAGAAAAGCTGCTTCAAGGAGGTTGTCAAGTGTTTTCGCTCGACGATTCTATTCTTGGGTGGTTGGTTTGGCCCTTTTTCCTGTAACTCGAATCCTAGCCCGGTATATCCCATTTTAATTTTACATCATTGTGAACCTTACGCCTTTTTTACTCTCTGATCGAGGTTCTCGGCATTGAAAAAATCTTCGTAAACTAAATCACACATGTATATGTTGATATTTAAGAGATATACAATCAAGAAAACCAAGGGCAATGGTGATATATATGCGGATTAGACACAAAAAAAAACACTCAACAAATGGCTACAATTTAAGGAATGTGTTTAGTGATGGCATCAGATTCCTAATTGATGGAGAAAGGTCTGATGGTAAGAAATGCTGCTTCTAGGAGGTTGTCAAGTGTTTTCGCTCGACGATTCCATTCTTGGGTGATTGGTTTGGTCCTTGTTCCTGTAACTCGAATCCTAGCCCAGTATATCCCATTTTAATTTTACACCATTGTGAACCTTACGCCTTTTTTACTCTCTGATCGAGGTTCTCGGCATTGAAAAATCTTCGTAAACTAAATCACATGTGTATATGTTGACATTTAAGAGATATACAGTCATGAAAATCAAGGACAATGTTGATACATATGCGGATTAGACACCAAAAAAACACTCAACAAATGGCTACAATTTAAGGAATGTGTTTAGTGACGGAATCAGATTCCTAATTGATGGAGAAAGGTCTGGTGGCAAGAAAAGCTGCTTTAAGGAGGTTGTCAAGTGTTTTCGCTCGACGATTCTATTCTTGGGTGGTTGGTTTGGCCCTTGTTCCTGTAACTCGAATCCTAGCCCGGTATATCCCATTTTAATTTTACACCATTGTGAACCTTACGCCTTTTTTACTCTCTGATCGGGGTTCTCGGCATTGAAAAATCTTCGTAAACTAAATCACACATGTATATGTTGATATTTAAGAGATATACAGTCAAGAAAACCAAGGGCAATGGTGATATATATGCGGATTAGACACCAAAAAAAACACTCAACAAATGGCTACAATTTAAGGAATGTGTATATTGACGGCATCAGATTCCTAATTGATGGAGAAAGGTCTGTTGGTAAGAAATGCTGCTTCTAGGAGTTTGTCAAGTGTTTTCGCTCGACGATTCCATTCTTGGGTGGTTGGTTTGGCCCTTGTTCATGTAACTCGAATCCTAGCCCGGTATATCCCATTTTATTTTTACACCATTGTGAACCTTACGCTTTTTTTACTCTCTGATCGAGGTTCACGGTATTGAAAAATCTTCTTAAACTAAATCACACGTGTATATGTTGGTATTTAAGAGATATACAGTCAAGAAAATCAAATGCAATGGTGATATATATGCGGATTAGACACCAAAAAAAACACTCAACAAATGGCTACAATTTAAGGAATGTGTTTAGTGACGGCATCAGATTCCGAATTAATGGAGAAAGGTCTGGTGGCAAGAAAAGCTGCTTCTAGGAGGTTGTCAAGTGTTTTCGCTCGACGATTCCATTCTTGGGTGGTTGGTTTGGCCCTTGTTCCTGTAACTCGAATCCTAGCCCGGTGTATCCCATTTTGATTTTACACCATTGTGAACCTTACGCCTTTTTTACTCTCTGATCGAGGTTCTCGGCATCGAAAAATCATCGTAAACTAAATCACACGTGTATATGTTGATATTTAAGAGATATACAGTCAAGAAAACCAAGGGCAATTGTGATATATATGCGGATTAGACACAAAAAAACACTCAACAAATGGCTACAATTTAAGGAATGTGTTTAGTGACGACATCAGATTCATAGTTAATGGAGAAAGGTCTGGTGGTAAGAAAAGCTGCTTCTAGGAGGTTGTCAAGTGTGTTCGCTCACCGATTCCATTCTTGGGTGGTTGGTTTGGCCCTTGTTCCTGTAACTCGAATCCTAGCCCGGTATATCCTATTTTAATTTTACACCATTGTGAACTTTACGCCTTTTTTACTCTCTGAACGAGGTTCCCGGTATTGAAAAATCTTCGTAAACTAAATCACACGTGTATATGTTGGTATTTAAGAGATATACAGTCAAGAAAATCAAATGCAATGGTGATATATATGCGGATTAGACACCAAAAAAACACTCAACAAATGGCTACAATTTAAGGAATGTGTTTAGTGACGGCATCAGATTCCGAATTAATGGAGAAAGGTCTGGTGGCAAGAAAAGCTGCTTCTAGGAGGTTATCAAGTGTTTTTGCTCGACGATTCCATTCTTGGGTGGTTGGTTTGGCCCTTGTTCCTGTAACTCGAATCCTAGCCCGGTATATCCCATTTTAATCTTACACCATTGTGAACCTTACGTGTTTTTTACTCTCTGATCGAGGTTCTCGGCATTGAAAAATCATCGTAAACTAAATCACACGTGTATATGTTGATATTTAAGAGATATACTGTCAAGAAAATCAAGGGCAATTGTGATATATATGCGGTTTAGACACAAAAAAAACACTAAACAAATGGCTACAAATTAAGGAATGTGTTTAGAGACGTCATCAAATTCCTAATTGATGGAGAAAGGTCTGGTGGCATGAAAAGCTGCTTCTAGGAGGTTGTCAAGTGTTTTCGCTCGACGATTCCATTCTTGGGTGGTTGGTTTGGCCTTTGTTCATGTAACTCGAATCCTAGCCCAGTATGTCCCATTTTATTTTTACTCCATTGTGAACCTTACGCCTTTTTTACTCTCTGATCGAGGTTCTCGGCATTGAAAAATCTTCGTAAACTAAATCCCACGGGTATATGTTGATATTTAAGAGATATACTGTCAAGAAAATCAAGGGCAATTGTGATATATATGCGGATTAGACACAAAAAAACACTCAACAAATGGCTACAATTTAAGGAATGTGTTTAGTGACGGCATTAGATTCCTTGTTAATGGAGAAAGGTCCGGTGGTAAGAAAAGCTGCTTCTAGGAGGTTGTCAAGTGTGTTCGCTCGCCGATTCCATTCTTGGGTGGTTGGTTTGGCCCTTGTTCCTGTAACTCGAATCCTAGCCCGGTATATCCCATTTTAATTTTACACCATTGTGAACTTTACGCCTTTTTTACTCTCTGAACGAGGTTCCCGGTATTGAAAAATCTTCGTAAACTAAATCACACGTGTATATGTTGGTATTTAAGAGATATACAGTCAAGAAAATCAAATGCAATGGTGATATATATGTGGATTAGACACCAAAAAAAACACTCAACAAATGGCTACAATTTAAGGAATGTGTTTAGTGACGGCATCAGATTCCGAATTAATGGAGAAAGGTCTGGTGGCAAGAAAAGCTGCTTCTAGGAGGTTGTCAAGTGTTTTCGCTCGACGATTCCATTCTTGGGTGGTTGGTTTGGCCCTTGTTCCTGTAACTCGAATCCTAGCCCGATATATCCCATTTTGATCTTACACCATTGTGAACCTTACGCCTTTTTTACACTCTGATCGAGGTTCTCGGCATCGAAAAATCATCGTAAACTAAATCACACGTGTAGATGTTGATATTTAAGAGATATGCAGTCAAGAAAATCAAGGGCAATTGTGATATATATGCGGATTAGACACAAAAAAACACTCAACAAATGGCTACAATTTAAGGAATGTGTTTAGTGACGACATCAGATTCATAGTTAATGGAGAAAGGTCTGGTGGTAAGAAAAGCTGCTTCTAGGAGGTTGTCAAGTGTGTTCGCTCGCCGATTCCATTCTTGGGTGGTTGGTTTGGCCCTTGTTCATGTAACTCGAATCCTAGCCCGGTATATCCCATTTTAATTTTACACCATTGTGAACTTTACGCCTTTTTTACTCTCTGAACGAGGTTCCCGGTATTGAAAAATCTTCGTAAACTAAATCACACGTGTATATGTTGGTATTTAAGAGATATACAGTCAAGAAAATCAAATGCAATGGTGATATATATGCGGATTATACACCAAAAAAACACTCAACAAATGGCTACAATTTAAGGAATGTGTTTAGTGACGGCATCAGATTCCGAATTAATGGAGAAAGTTCTGGTGGCAAGAAAAGCTGCTTCTTGGAGGTTGTCAAGTGTTTTCGCTCGACGATTCCATTCTTGGGTGGTTGGTTTGGCCCTTGTTCCTGTAACTCGAATCCTAGCCCGGTATATCCCATTTTAATCTTACACCATTGTGAACCTTACGTCTTTTTTACTCTCTGATCGAGGTTCTCGGCATTGAAAAATCATCGTAAACTAAATCACACGTGTATATGTTGATATTTAAGAGATATACTGTCAAGAAAATCAAGGGCAATTGTGATATATATGCGGTTTAGACACAAAAAAAACACTCTACAAATGGCTACAAATTAAGGAATGTGTTTAGTGATGGCATCAAATTCCTAATTGATGGAGAAAGGTCTGGTGGCAAGAAAAGCTGCTTCTAGGAGGTTGTCAAGTGTTTTCGCTCGACGATTCCATTCTTGGGTGGTTGGCTTGGCCCTTGTTCATGTAACTCGAATCCTAGCCCGGTATTTCCCATTTTATTTTTACACCATTGTGAACCTTACGCCTTTTTTACTCTCTGATCGAGGTTCTCGGCATTGAAAAATCTTCGTAAACTAAATCACACGGGTATATGTTGATATTTAAGAGATATACTGTCAAGAAAATCAAGGGCAATTGTGATATATATGCGGATTAGACCCAAAAAAACACTCAACAAATGGCTACAATTTAAGGAATGTGTTTAGTGACGGCATCAGATTCCGAATTAATGGAGAAAGATCTGGTGGCAAGAAAAGCTGCTTCTAAGAGGTTGTCAAGTGTTTTCGCTCGACGATTCCATTCTTGGGTGGTTGGTTTGGCCCTTGTTCCTGTAACTCGAATCCTAGCCCGGTATATCCCATTTTAATTTTACACCATTGTGAACTTTACGCCTTTTTTACTCTCTGAACGAGGTTCCCGGTATTGAAAAATCTTCGTAAACTAAATCACACGTGTATATGTTGGTATTTAAGAGATATACAGTCAAGAAAATCAAATGCAATGGTGATATATATGCGGATTAGACAAAAAAAAAAACACTCAACAAATGGCTACAATTTAAGGTCTGGTGGCAAGAAAAGCTGCTTCTAGGAGGTTGTCAAGTGTTTTCGCTCGACGATTCCATTCTTGGGTTGTTGGTTTGGCCCTTGTTCCTGTAAGTCGAATCCTAGCCCGGTATATCGCATTTTAATCTTACACCATTGTGAACCTTACGCATTTTTTACTCTCTGATCGAGGTTCTCGGCATTGAAAAATTATCGTAAACTAAATCACACGTGTATATGTTGATATTTAAGAGATATACTGTCAAGAAAATCAAGGGCAATTGTGATATATATGCGGATTAGACACAAAAAAAACACTCAACAAATGGCTACAATTTAAGGAACGTGTTTAGTGACGGCATCAGATTCATAGTTAATGGAGAAAGGTCTCGTGGTAAGAAAAGCTGCTTCTAGGAGGTTGTCAAGTGTGTTCGCTCGCCGATTCCATTCTTGGGTGGTTGGTTTGGCCCTTGTTCCTGTAACTCGAATCCTAGCCCGGTATATCCCATTTTAATTTTACACCATTGTGAACTTTACGCCTTTTTTTACTCTCTGAACGAGGTTCCCGGTATAGAAAAATCTTCGTAAACTAAATCACAAGTGTATATGTTGATATTTAAGAGATATACAGTCAAGAAAATCAAAGGCAATGTTGATATATACGCAGATTAGACACCAAAAAAAACACTCAACAAATGGCTACAATTTAAGGAATGTGTTTAGTGACGGCATCAGATTCCGAATTGATGGAGATATGTCTTGTGGCAAGAAAAGCTGCTTCTAGGAGGTTGTCAAGTGTTTTCGCTCGACGATTCCATTCTTGGGTGGTTGGTTTGGCCCTTCTTCCTGTAACTCGAATCCTAGCCCGGTATATCCCATTTTAATCTTACACCATTGTGAACCTTACGCCTTTTTTACTCTCTGATCGAGGTTCTCGGCATTAAAAAATCATCGTAAACTTAATCACACGTGTATATGTTGATATTTAAGAGATATACTGTCAAGAAAATCAAGGGCAATTGTGATACATATGCCGATTAGACACAAAAAAAACACTCAACAAATGGCTACAATTTAAGGAATATGTTTAGTGACGGCATCAGATTCATAGTTAAGGGAGAAAGGTCTGGTGGTAAGAAAAGCTGCTTCTAGGAGGTTGTCAAGTGTGTTCGCTCGCCGATCCCATTCTTGGGTGGTTGGTTTGGCCCTTGTTCCTGTAACTCGAATCCTAGCCCGGTATATCCCATTTTAATTTTACACCATTGTGAACTTTAAGCCTTTTTTACTCTCTGAATGAGGTTCCCGGCATTGAAAAATCTTCGTAAACTAAATCACACGTGTATATGTTGATATTTAAGAGATATACTGTCAAGAAAATCAAGGGCAATTGTGATATATATGCGGATTAGACACCAAAAAAAACACTCAACAAATGGCTACAATTTAAGGAATGTGTTAAGTGACGGCATCAGATTCCGAATTGATGGAGAAATGTCTGGTGGCAAGAAAAGCTGCTTTTAGGAGGTTGTCAAGTGTTTTCGCAAGACGATTCCACTCTTGGGTGGTTGGTTTGGCCCTTGTTCCTGTAACACGAATCCTAGCCCGGTATATCCCATTTTAATCTTACACCATTGTGAACCTTACGCCTTTTTTACTCTCTGATCGAGGTTCTCAGCATTGAAAAATCTTCGTAAACTAAATCACACGTGTATAAGTTGATATTTAAGAGATATAAAGTCAAGAAAATCAAGGGCAATGGTGATATATATGCTGATTAGACACCAAAATAAAAACACTCAACAAATGGCTACAATTTAAGGAATGTGTTTAGTGACGGCATCAGATTCCTAATTGATGGAGAAAGGTCTGGTGGCAAGAAAAGCTGCTTCAAGGAGGTTGTAAAGTGTTTTCGCTCGACGATTCTATTCTTGGGTGGTTGGTTTGGCCCTTGTTCCTGTAACTCGAATCCTAGCCCGGTATATCCCATTTTAATTTTACACCATTGTGAACCTTACGCCTTTTTTACTCTTGATCGATGTTCTCGGCATTGAAAAATCTTCGTAAACTAAATCACACATGTATATGTTGATATTTAAGAGATATACAGTCAAGAAAACCAAGGGCAATGTGTGACAACCCGCACTAAACCAGGTATCCGTACAACTTAATTAATGATTAATTACTACTTGATTACTGTGCTTGTTTGAACTAGCTGATAAACTGCTACCTGCATACTGATACATGCACTTACTTGCATCATACTTTATTTGCTGTCACTACATTAATTACATACTGAACCCTAGTGACAAACATGATGCACAAAAAGCACAGTAGCACTAAACGGATACACGGCGAACATGCTGATATGGCCAGCATCAGGCATACACTGCCTCTAAGGCCTGTTAAGAGCCTCATATATTTTGGCTACACTGGTAGTGAGTGTAGGAATATAAGGGTTGTGGTACCGCGTCTCTAGGAATAAGATACACTGATTCGGATGTGCCAAAAACGTACTTTAAGTACCAAGCACAGCACTTTAATAATTAATCCAGCTTCTAGCTGACTAGTAAAGTGCCAGAAAATGAGAAAATAACGCTAGACACTTTCTAAAGTATCGGGAAAACAAATTGTGTCACTAAAAATGTTAATAACGACACTTTAAAGCGTTACAAAAGGCTTTAACGGATTACTATCCAACCGGACACCCGGACTTTACCCGGAACATGAAAATATTACTATTTTCACTATTTTTATTTTTCTGAGCCAGTTAGGGTCCCTGATTACCCTAACACCCGCCATAACGTGTAACATACAACTAACTAAGTTAAATACTTGGTTAAGTTACTTAACTAAACTAATTATCCTAACCACCTACTTAAAATCGAACCAAGGACCCCCCCCCCCCCCCAAACCGAATCGGTTACCTAGGGGGCACCCCCTTGTACTTGTGATCTTGGTTAATCTTAATTGTCTAATATCTATACTACACATTAACCATTGGACAATAAAACCTAATCTTGCCTATTTATAACACATGGTTACTAGAGATAATTACCACTTAACAAATCAACAAAAATCAAACTCTCTCCCTCTCACCTAGCTCTCGGCCGAACCCCCTCCACTACACCACCATATTTTCGGCTCTTGATCTCATCATTCCAAGATCATACACACTTCACAAGTCGCGTATTAGGAGCTTTGGTGCAAGCGGAACACGAAGGACCTCTACCGTTAGCTTTTATCCACCTCATTTTCGCCAAAGATCTTCCCTAGCCTTGAGCTAGAGGTATAATGTTTAAAACTTGTTTTTACACTCATCTAAGGTGGTTAAAAGGAATATTGACGGTTAAATATCGATAACATATATTTTGAAGCTTTAAAGTCTAGTAAAAATACTAAAAGTGGTGGTTAATAGCTCATAACTTGTGTAAAAGTTGTAGTATTTGAGATTTGTGTTTATCTAGACCCGATCTATGATGTGGTAGCTCGGATCTCCGTTTAACCCGACTTTGTAAGATCATGGATCTTCACATAAGCTCGTTTTTGGTTACCACAAGGGTTAAAAGGCGAAACTCTACCACACAAGATGCATGAACTTGTGAAGAAATATTTTACTTGTGTAAAAGTAATTTAACTTGTACAATGGAGTTTAAAACTAGCAGATCTACGTATCTGCAAGTGGTATTTTTGAAGAACCACACATTTAAGAAACCATGTATTTTAAAGAAAGGATCTTACACTAACAAACATGATTTTATAAACCACAAGTGTGTAGACACTTGTGAAATGAAAAGATCCGACAAATAACTATTTTTGGGAAAAGTGACTAGAAGTTGTAAAGACGGATTTCTCTAAACACGAGGTTTTTATAAGATTAAAGTTACTTTATATAAAGATCTACATATATAAAGGGGATTTACACTATAGATTCGGAAAAACTGCAAGTTCATGCGATTATGCGATTTACATACTTGTCAACTAGTTTGATGTGTCGGAAATTGTTTGATTGAATAAAGAAGTTGTTGAATTGATTTGTTAAAAGAAAATGATACGCTTGAAAGCGTGGCCACCTCCAGTTACAGAGGAAACTCTGGCGAAATTTTCTAAAAACCTAACACTTAGAATTATTTACAGAACAAGTGTTAGAACTATTTTTGGACATATTTTCAAAACATAAATTTCGCCGGCACTATATTTTACTAAATATTCGGAGGTGAGGTTTTCACAAAGATTAAAGTGATAAATGTATTTGTCACAACACTGTTTATGATTATTTTGTGAAATACATAAATATTATTTTAGAGTGAAAATAATATTTACAAGCGTTAATGATTCCAAAACTTTACGAACGCTTCCACAAACATATAAGTTACACCGGTAATTACATTACCACAAGATTGATAAAACGTAACTTACGCACATGTATTGTATCCCCCATCCTTGGGAAGAAGAATAACTACCAAGTGTATACGGAACATAAACACGAAATAGTTGTCTAACTATTTCCCAAAGACACAAACTGTAAAGCTAAGGCACGGCCGTCCGTCTAATAGAATTAGCACTTGTAGGTCGTTGCACAGCTTACTGTATTGGAGACACTTGGTAGAGACGCGCATTCACTGTGAGTTCATGTCCCCTTTTCTCTAACTGTTTTCAGTTTACTTAACTGCGGGGGTGAAATACATGTTACTATGATTTACGAGTACTTTACAACGGTATGTTTAACGTAAGGAGGTGTTATACGATCATGTGAGTGGATAGGAACAACATGGGGCCATTAGTCCTCATGGAGGGACCGAGGGACAGGAGCGGTAGATCTATCTGGGTGTAGCGAGCCCAGCCCCCGGCCAAACTAGAAACGGACCGTGGGGTGACTTTGTCCACATACTTTGCCGTGGCGAAATCTGCTAGGTTTGAGTCTCCCTATTTGCACTTCACATATGTCAGTGGCCTTGCAAACCATTGGTGATCACAAGTCCTCTTACACTGCTACATACCACAACTATTTTTATACTCACAAGTGTTTTACATACTCACTTACACATGAACTCGCTCAACATTATTGTTGATTTTTCAACTCACATGTATTTCAGGAAATTAAAACGGATCTGGCACGGTATGGAACGTTTTCCGCTGCACTTGTCATGAAGTCATCAGGGTTTAGGGGATGTGTCTCTTTCCTGGACAAGACACAGTCCTTAAACCACGTTTATGCTATGTTATAAGTTGTAATGTCTACTGAACAAGGTTAAGGTTGTACGTTAAAACAATGGTACTGTATGTTGTTTTCAAAACTTAATGGATGACTTGCATGGTTTTTAAATTCATATAGCTTGTTATGGTTAAGCTATGGTATTAAGAAGTCACACCAAAATTAACCACGCTTCCGCAAAGCCAGGGTGTGACAGCTTGGTATCAGAGCTCTGATCATAGCGAACTAGGATTCTCTCTCGAGTCTAGACTATGATCACTAGGGCTCTCACGAAAACATTTTACTGCATACCACTTAAGTCCAGATCCACAACTTTTTACAAACAAATGTTGAGCACATTTTATCCATTATTCTAGGCTCAGTCTGGGAGGCTGAGGTTCGGTCTAGTGGGACTAGGAGTGTTGGCTAGTGGGACTAGGAGTGTTGTCTAGTGGGACTAGGAGTGTTGGCTAGTGGGACTAGGAGTGTTGGCTAGTGGGACTAGGAGTGTTGACTAGTGGGACTAGGAGTGTTGGCTAGTGGGACTAGGAGTGTTGGCTAGTGGGACTAGAAGTGTTGGTTTGAATGCTTGCTTGATGACTTATGTGACTATTTGATTATATGATTGACAATTTGTACATGTTTGTGTATATGTTACAGACACATGGATTCTACAGGCACTGGTGGTTCAGGCACCACAGGCCCTAGGCCTATCGTTTCAGACGACATTGAGTCATCGGAGCACGAGGTTTATACGTCCGACTTCACTAGCACAGATGAGGACGACTTTCAGCCTTTTGCACTACCTGACGGTGCTGGCGAGCTCGCAGATGGTCCTATCGCAGGGGATCTACCACTTGCACTGATCCCTGCTCCTATACCGCTGGCTGCGTACCCAGCTTACGATTTACCCATCGACGATGAGGAGGACGATATCGATATGTTTGATGAGGAGCCTTTCGAGGATGATGCTCAGGGCGAGGACCTTCCTACTGCCGATCCCTTGTTGATCGCAGACGCACCCGTTGCGGAGTCACCTGCTCATTCCCCAGCCCCGGACTCCTTTGAGTCTGTGGCCTCTGTACCCTCACATGTCTAGAGTGCGCAGCACTTCTCTTATGGATCAGATCCTGATCATGCATCTTCTGTCGCCCCTATCCCCAGTTTCGCTTTTGACCATGATGATGAGGGGGATTCCGATCCTATGTTTCCCCCAGGGTTCGACCCAGATCGTGACTTAGAGTTTGTTCCCATGGACCAGTTTATGGAGGATCCGGCAGACCCTGTTGACCTATTTGATCCTATTGACCCGGATTTTGAGTTTGAGATGGCTTTTGATGACTTCGAGCCTGCCGTTGCTCCTGAGCAGGCAGCCGCTCTAGACCCTATACCAGAGCATGACCTAGTACATGCTGAGATCCCTTTTGAGCCTGTTGTTGCTGATCTCCCTGTAGATGTTCCTGTGATTGAGGGCGATCATGTTGCTGTTGATCCCGTTGTTCCCTTACCCGTTGGTGATGTACCTGTTGACCACCCTATAGAGCACCTTGCACCCGTTCACCCTGTTGTTGCTCCCTTATTTGATCCCGTTCCCCTAGAGCCCGGACATGCACTGTTCGCGGCACATATGGATCCACCGGATGAGTCCGCACAGCACGGTTGGATACCGGCTGACGAGGATGTTCCATCTTTTCCTCCACAGATTCCTGTTGCACCACATGTTGACTTTTCATTCCAGGTTCCTATGTTTATACCTCCAGCAGGGCCTGGAGAGGGTTCTTCAGCTCACCCTGACGGGCATGTACCGATGCCCATGCCTTTCATGCCTCAGATTCCTTTTGTTCCACCCACTACAGCTCCTTTTGGTGTGGCACCCTTTGATCCCGCACGTGAGCCACTACTGTGGGCACCATTTTCCCCTATGCCACCCACTGATCCATACCACAGGTTCCACGTAGGACACACCATTGAGGATGTGTTGATGTCGTTTGTATACCAGCATGAGTCGCATGAGCAACGACTACAGGAGTTGGAGAGAGCCCATCTGCAGCCATGTCAGTGCCATGGCCGGGCACCCTCTCCGTTACAGCCATTTCGACCTTTACCCCCTGACTATGCTGCTCGTCTTACTACTTTGGAGCAGCAGATTGCTGCCATTATTCGCACACAGCAGGCGATGGAGGCGGACTGGTTACAGTTGCGCCGTTTGTTTTATACCCGTTTTCCTCCTCCTCCACCACCATCTGCTTAGAGCTCATCGGTGCCACTTGGGTAGGCGAGGTGAGAAGGCGGCGATTGCTTTTTGACTGCACAGCATTTTGGGGAGACTACGTTATGACTTGACTTTTGTTATGTACTTGATATTGTATTGATACTGATGTAGCTTTTGACAGGGGTGATGTAGCCCCTAGTGATTGATGATTGTATGTATACACTTACAATGTGGTCTCATTTATATGGCAATCGCAGTTTTCTCACCATATTTGGATTCGCTTGATTACTTGTTTATATTTTATGACATGGGATGTTGTGTGATTGATATTTGTGATGTGTGATAACATGAGATGTTATGTGATTATACTATTACTACCGTTATATACGTACACTATACTACGAACTGATTTACGTATTATAACAACGGAGCCTTACTATGGCCTAACCAACTTAAACCATCATTTAGAAGATGCCGCCCAGACGCGAACCAAACATGCCAACAAATGAGGCAGAACTCCAGTAGATTATTGCTGCTGCCATAGCACAGTACGCAGCATCTCAGCCAGGAGCAAGCGGAAGTGTTAACCAAGGCAATAACAATCCACCTCACGGTAATACCACGCCATTCGAACCTACCATGAACTAGTTGGAGATTTTAGTGGTGATGCTAATGCCAAACACATGTTTTAACATACGTGCAGGATGCACCTACAAGCAGTTCTTAGACTGCAAACCAGTTAACTTCGATGGCACAGGAGGTGCAGTTGCCTTTACCCGCTGGGCTGAGAAAACCGATTCTGTTTTACGCATGAGCAAGTGTGCAGAGGATCAGCAAGTCACATACATTTCAGGGCTGTTTCTAGATGGAGCCCTATCCTGGTGGAACCTACAAGTCCAAACACTAGGCGAAGCTGCCGCCTACGCCCTGACTTGGGCCGAATTGAAAGAACTAATGCGCAAAAAGTACTGTTCACGCGCAGAAATTCAATGGTTGGAGACTGAATTTTGGCACCTAAAGATGGATGGACCAAAAATTTCAGAATACGTCCAGAGGTTTCACGACTTATCTCAAGTGGTTCCTTACATGGTTACGCCAGAATACAAGCGAATCGAGCGCTTCATTTGGGGTTTGGCTCCCCAAATAATAAGCATGGTAACCTCCTCCAAACCAGCAACTATCACTGAAGCCATCGATTTAAGCGTGGCTCTCACCGAGGAGGCGATTCGTTTAAACAAGTTTGATGAAGTCAAGGCAAAGAAGACAGAGACTCACGTTGAGTCCTCAGGATATAACAAGAGGAAGTTTTCAAACTTCAAACAAGGCGTCAGTATGGCAGTAAAGAAAGGAAAATCAGCTGGCAGTACCAAGAGAGGAAAAGGGTACCAGGGCACCCAGCCCAGATGCAACAACTGCCAACGCCACCATACTGGCCATTGTAACATGAGAGTTTGTGAATCTTGTGGAAAACCGGGCCACTCAAAGGAATCATGTTGGGCTAGTGCGGGCCGGGGAGGCCAGGGAGGATATATGAATAGAAACGATAATCGTGGTGGTTTGGGAAATCGCCCACAAGGGAATAATCGAGGCTACAATGCAAATCAAGCCGGAACTGCCAATCAAAACAACCCGCCAGTTGGGGATGGTGCGGGAAGTGGAAAAAGATTAGGATGTTTTCATTGCGGTGACGTTGGGCACTTCAAGAAGGATTGCCCGGGATTGAACCAAGCCCGTGGAAGGGTGTTCCAGATCGGTGCACGGGAAGCACGCCAGGATCCCAACGTTGTCACTGGTACGTTCCCTGTAAATCAACGCTATGCATCTGTTCTGTTTGATACTGGTGCCGACTATAGCTTCGTATCACTAGAATTTAAGAATATACTTGGGCTAGGCGCTAATAAGTTAGACATTCCCTACGCAATCGAATTGGCTAATGGAAAGTTGGTAGAAGCCAATGATGTTATCAGAGGCTGTGTGATTGAATTAGGAGAACGTGAGTTTGCTTTGGATCTACTACCAGTCCAATTGGGAAGTTTCGACGTGGTAGTAGGAATGGATTGGTTATCGGGCAATAAAGCTGAGATAGTTTGCCACGAAAAGGTTGTTCGTATTCCAACCGAGGATGGTGAGACCATTGTTGTTCATGGAGAGAAGCGTGAGACGCCGTTGCGGATTATCAGCTGTTTGAAAGCAAGGAAGTGTTTGCAGAAGGGATGTATTGCTTTTCTGGCGCACATCGTGGACAAGAAGGCTGCTGAGCCAAGGATCGAAGACATCCCTGTCGTAAGGGAGTATCCAGAAGTCTTCCCAGAAGACTTACCCGGACTGCCACCTCAGAGGCAAGTGGAGTTTCACATTGACTTAGTTCCAGGCGCAGCGCCTGTAGCTAAGGCACCTTACAGACTTGCGCCGTCTGAGATGCAGGAATTGTCAACACAACTTCAAGAGTTGTTAGACAAGGGTTTTATCCGACCAAGCTTCTCGCCTTGGGGAGCTCCGGTCCTGTTTGTCAAGAAGAAGGACGGAAGTTTCCGCATGTGTATTGACTACAGAGAATTGAACAAGCTGACGATCAAGAACAGGTATCCTCTGCCTAGAATCGACGATCTGTTCGACCAACTTCAAGGTTCAAGCTGTTACTCTAAGATCGATCTTCGATCTGGATACCAACAACTAAGGATACAGGAGGAAAGTATCCCGAAAACAGCCTTCCGAACTCGTTATGGACACTACGAGTTCCTCGTGATGTCATTTGGCTTGACAAACGCGCCTGCGGTATTCATGGATCTAATGAATAGGGTTTGCAAGCCATACTTAGACAAGTTCGTGATTGTATTCATCGACGACATCCTGATTTACTCAAAGACGAAGGCTGCACACGAACAACATCTTAGAACCATACTGGAGCTGCTAAAGAAGGAACAGCTGTACGCCAAATTCTCCAAGTGCGAGTTTTGGCTACGCGAAGTCCAGTTTCTTGGACATGTGGTTAATGGGTATGGAATTCATGTTGATCCCACAAAGATCGAGGCAATCAAGAATTGGGAAACGCCTACAACGCCAACCGAGATTCGACAATTCTTGGGTTTGGCTGGCTACTATCGAAGGTTCATCGAGGATTTCTCGAAAATCGCTCAACCTTTGACGCTCCTCACGCAGAAGGACAAGACGTTTGATTGGGGAATCAAACAGGATGAAGCGTTTCAGATATTAAAGGGTAAGCTTTGTAACGCGCCAATCTTAGCTCTACCAGAAGGTACTGCTGACTTTGTGGTATACTGCGACGCATCGCGTCAAGGATTGGGTTGTGTGTTGATGCAACGCCAAAAGGTCATTGCTTACGCATCACGCCAACTGAAGGTGCACGAAAAGAATTATACCACACACGATTTAGAGCTTGGTGCAGTGGTTTTTGCTTTAAAGATCTGGAGACACTACCTGTATGGTACGAAGTGCACAATCTTCACAGATCACAAAAGCCTACAACATATATTCAACCAGAAGGAGTTGAATATGAGGCAAAGACGATGGGTTGAATTGTTAAACGACTACGACTGCGAGATAAAATATCATCCAGGGAAGGCGAATGTAGTCGCCGATGCCCTAAGTCGTAAAGAAAGAATCAAGCCCATAAGGGCTAGAGCTTTGGAAATGATTATACGAACCGATCTTTCCTTGCGCATTCGTGCTGCACAAAAAGAAGCTCTCAAGGAGGGAAACCTTGAGGAAGAATATCTCCGTGGAATGGAGAAGCTTTTGGTACCAAACGAGGAATGGACGTTATGTTTTGAGAAAAGGATTTGGGTTCCTCTGTTTGGTGGATTAAGGGAAGTTATTTTCGACGAAGCGCACAAGTCACGGTACTCTATCCACCCTGGATCGGATAAGATGTACCAGGATCTCAAAGATTACTATTGGTGGCCTAGGATGAAAGGCGACGTTGCTGTTTACGTGAGCAAATGTTTAACGTGCGCTAAGGTCAAGGCGGAATACCAGAAGCCTTCGGGACTTCTGCAACAACCTGAGATTCCCAAGTGGAAATGGGAACAAATCTCAATGGATTTTGTTACAAAACTGCCAAGAACGCCAAGAGGCCATGATATGATTTGGGTGATTGTTGACCGCCTAACAAAGTCCGCACACTTTCTGCCAATCAAGGAGAAAGACAGTACTAGTAAACTTGCGGAAATTTACTTGAGAGAGATCGTAGCACGTCATGGAGTACCTCTCTCGATCATCTCTGATAGAGACGGAAGGTTTGTGTCAAGAATATGGCAATCCTTCCAAGAATCTTTTGGCTCACAATTGAATCTGAGCACTGCGTTCCATCCGCAAACTGACGGCCAGAGCGAGCGAACGATACAAACTTTGGAAGACATGCTGAGGGCATGTGTTATGGATTTAGGCGGTAGCTGGGATAAACACTTACCTTTGGTCGAATTTTCATACAACAACAGCTACCACACCAGTATTGGTGTCGCGCCATTTGAGGCCCTATACGGACGCAAGTGCCGATCACCACTATGTTGGTCTGACGTAGGTGATAGGCAGCTTGCTGGTCCCGAGATCGTCCAAGAGACGACAGACAAGATTGCGCAAATACTCAAACACATCGAAGCAGCTCGCCACAGACAAAAGGCCTACGCGGATCCAAACCGGAAGCATGTGGATTTCCAAGTTGGAGAAATGGTGTTATTGAAAGTTTCACCCTGGAAGGGGGTGGCACGCTTTGGAAAGCGTGGGAAGTTAAATCCGCGCTACATTGGTCCTTTCAGAATTCTGGAAAGAATTGGGACAGTAGCATACAAGTTGGACCTACCTGCTGAACTGAATGGTGTTCACGATACATTTCATGTATCCAATTTAAAGAAAAGTCCAACTCAAATTGACGTTGCCATTCCTATCGACGAGATTCATATTGACGACACGCTCCACTTCGTTGAAGAACCTGTTGAGGTCACGGATTGGAAAGTTAACAAGACCCGCCGGACCAGTGTCAAGCTCGTCAAGGTTCGTTGGAATGCCAGACATGGTCCTGAATTTACCTGGGAACGTGAGGACCGGATGAAAGAGAAATACCCCCACCTATTTCCTAAGAACTCTGCATCTACAAGCAGAACTTAAATTTCGGGACGAAATTTACTTAACGGGGGGAGAATGTGACAACCCGCACTAAACCAGGTATCCGTACAACTTAATTAATGATTAATTACTACTTGATTACTGTGCTTGTTTGAACTAGCTGATAAACTGCTACCTGCATACTGATACATGCACTTACTTGCATCATACTTTATTTGCTGTCACTACATTAATTACATACTGAACCCTAGTGACAAACATGATGCACAAAAAGCACAGTAGCACTAAACGGATACACGGCGAACATGCTGATATGACCAGCATCAGGCATACACTGCCTCTAAGGCCTGTTAAGAGCCTCATATATTTTGGCTACACTGGTAGTGAGTGTAGGAATATAAGGGTTGTGGTACCGCGTCTCTAGGAATAAGATACACTGATTCGGATGTGCCAAAAAAGTACTTTAAGTACCAAGCACAGCACTTTAATAATTAATCCAGCTTCTAGCTGACTAGTAAAGTGCCAGAAAATGAGAAAATAACGCTAGACACTTTCTAAAGTATCGGGAAAACAAATTGTGTCACTAAAAATGTTAATAACGACACTTTAAAGCGTTACAAAAGGATTTAACGGATTACTATCCAACCGGACACCCGGACTTTACCCGGAACATGAAAATATTACTATTTTCACTATTTTTATTTTTCTGAGCCAGTTAGGGTCCCTGATTACCCTAACACCCGCCATAACGTGTAACATACAACTAACTAAGTTAAATACTTGGTTAACTTACTTAACTAAACTAATTATCCTAACCACCTACTTAAAATCGAACCAAGGACCCCCCCCCCCCCCCAAACCGAATCGGTTACCTAGGGGGCACCCCCTTGTACTTGTGATCTTGGTTAATCTTAATTGTCTAATATCTATACTACACATTAACCATTGGACAATAAAACCTAATCTTGCCTATTTATAACACATGGTTACTAGAGATAATTACCACTTAACAAATCAACAAAAATCAAACTCTCTCCCTCTCACCTAGCTCTCGGCCGAACCCCCTCCACTACACCACCATATTTTCGGCTCTTGATCTCATCATTCCAAGATCATACACACTTCACAAGTCGCGTATTAGGAGCTTTGGTGCAAGCGGAACACGAAGGACCTCTACCGTTAGCTTTTATCCACCTCATTTTCGCCAAAGATCTTCCCTAGCCTTGAGCTAGAGGTATAATGTTTAAAACTTGTTTTTACACTCATCTAAGGTGGTTAAAAGGAATATTGACGGTTAAATATCGATAACATATATTTTGAAGCTTTAAAGTCTAGTAAAAATACTAAAAGTGGTGGTTAATAGCTCATAACTTGTGTAAAAGTTGTAGTATTTGAGATTTGTGTTTATCTAGACCCGATCTATGATGTGGTAGCTCGGATCTCCATTTAACCCGACTTTGTAAGATCATGGATCTTCACATAAGCTCGTTTTTGGTTACCACAAGGGTTAAAAGGCGAAACTCTACCACACAAGATGCATGAACTTGTGAAGAAATATTTTACTTGTGTAAAAGTAATTTAACTTGTACAATGGAGTTTAAAACTAGCAGATCTACGTATCTGCAAGTGGTATTTTTGAAGAACCACACATTTAAGAAACCATGTATTTTAAAGAAAGGATCTTACACTAACAAACATGATTTTATAAACCACAAGTGTGTAGACACTTGTGAAATGAAAAGATCCGACAAATAACTATTTTTGGGAAAAGTGACTAGAAGTTGTAAAGACGGATTTCTCTAAACACGAGGTTTTTATAAGATTAAAGTTACTTTATATAAAGATCTACATATATAAAGGGGATTTACACTATAGATTCGGAAAAACTGCAAGTTCATGCGATTATGCGATTTACATACTTGTCAACTAGTTTGATGTGTCGGAAATTGTTTGATTGAATAAAGAAGTTGTTGAATTGATTTGTTAAAAGAAAATGATACGCTTGAAAGCGTGGCCACCTCCAGTTACAGAGGAAACTCTGGCGAAATTTTCTAAAAACCTAACACTTAGAATTATTTACACAACAAGTGTTAGAACTATTTTTGGACATATTTTCAAAACATAAATTTCGCCGGCACTATATTTTACTAAATATTCGGAGGTGAGGTTTTCACAAAGATTAACGTGATAAATGTATTTGTCACAACACTGTTTATGATTATTTTGTGAAATACATAAATATTATTTTAGAGTGAAAATAATATTTACAAGCGTTAATGATTCCAAAACTTTACGAACGCTTCCACAAACATATAAGTTACACCGGTAATTACATTACCACAAGATTGATAAAACGTAACTTACGCACATGTATTGTATCCCCCATCCTTGGGAAGAAGAATAACTACCAAGTGTATACGGAACATAAACACGAAATAGTTGTCTAACTATTTCCCAAAGACACAAACTGTAAAGCTAAGGCACGGCCGTCCGTCTAATAAAATTAGCACTTGTAGGTCGTTGCACAGCTTACTGTATTGGAGACACTTGGTAGAGACGCGCATTCACTGTGAGTTCATGTCCCCCTTTTCTCTAACTGTTTTCAGTTTACTTAACTGCGGGGGTGAAATACATGTTACTATGATTTACGAGTACTTTACAACGGTATGTTTAACGTAAGGAGGTGTTATACGATCATGTGAGTGAATAGGAACAACATGGGGCCATTAGTCCTCATGGAGGGACCGAGGGACAGGAGCGGTAGATCTATCTGGGTGTAGCGAGCCCAGCCCCCGGCCAAACTAGAAACGGACCGTGGGGTGACTTTGTCCACATACTTTGCCGTGGCGAAATCTGCTAGGTTTGAGTCTCCCTATTTGCACTTCACATATGTCAGTGGCCTTGCAAACCATTGGTGATCACAAGTCCTCTTACACTGCTACATACCACAACTATTTTTATACTCACAAGTGTTTTACATACTCACTTACACATGAACTCGCTCAACATTATTGTTGATTTTTCAACTCACATGTATTTCAGGAAATTAAAACGGATCTGGCACGGTATGGAACGTTTTCCGCTGCACTTGTCATGAAGTCATCAGGGTTTAGGGGATGTGTCTCTTTCCTGGACAAGACACAGTCCTTAAACCACGTTTATGCTATGTTATAAGTTGTAATGTCTACTGAACAAGGTTAAGGTTGTACGTTAAAACAATGGTACTGTATGTTGTTTTCAAAACTTAATGGATGACTTGCATGGTTTTTAAATTCATATAGCTTGTTATGGTTAAGCTATGGTATTAAGAAGTCACACCAAAATTAACCACGCTTCCGCAAAGCCAGGGTGTGACAGCTTGGTATCAGAGCTCTGATCATAGCGAACTAGGATTCTCTCTCGAGTCTAGACTATGATCACTAGGGCTCTCACGAAAACATTTTACTGCATACCACTTAAGTCCAGATCCACAACTTTTTACAAACAAATGTTGAGCACATTTTATCCATTATTCTAGGCTCAGTCTGGGAGGCTAAGGTTCGGTCTAGTGGGACTAGGAGTGTTGGCTAGTGGGACTAGGAGTGTTGTCTAGTGGGACTAGGAGTGTTGGCTAGTGGGACTAGGAGTGTTGGCTAGTGGGACTAGGAGTGTTGACTAGTGGGACTAGGAGTGTTGGCTAGTGGGACTAGGAGTGTTGGCTAGTGGGACTAGAAGTGTTGGTTTGAATGCTTGCTTGATGACTTATGTGACTATTTGATTATATGATTGACAATTTGTACATGTTTGTGTATATGTTACAGACACATGGATTCTACAGGCACTGGTGGTTCAGGCACCACAGGCCCTAGGCCTATCGTTTCAGACGACATTGAGTCATCGGAGCACGAGGTTTATACGTCCGACTTCACTAGCACAGATAAGGACGACTTTCAGCCTTTTGCACTACCTGACGGTGCTGGCGAGCTCGCAGATGGTCCTATCGCTCGACGTGTTTTCTAGGAGGTTCTCAAGAAAAGCTGCTTCTAGGAGGTTCTCAAGTGTTTTCGCTCGACGATTCCATTATTGGGTGTTTGGTTTGGCCC
Organism: Helianthus tuberosus; assembly: GCA_030545235.1. Classification (NCBI taxonomy): domain Eukaryota; kingdom Viridiplantae; phylum Streptophyta; class Magnoliopsida; order Asterales; family Asteraceae; genus Helianthus; species Helianthus tuberosus. Next base: position 30,121,250 of record CM060415.1, on the reverse strand, counting down.
TTGTTCATGTAACTCGAATCCTAGCCCGGTATATCCCATTTTAATTGTACACCATTGTAAACCATACGCCTTTTTTACTCTCTGATCGAGGTTCTCGGCATTGAAAAATCTTCGTAAACTAAATCACACGTGTATATGTTGACATTTAAGAGATATACAGTCAAGAAAATCAAGGTCAATGGTGATATATATGCGGATTAGACACCAAAAAAAACACTCAACAAATGGCTACAATTTAAGGAACGTGTTTAGTGACGGCATCAGATTCCTAATTGATGGAGAAAGGTCTGGTGGCAAGAAAATCTACTTCTAGGAGGTTGTCAAATGTTTTCGCCGGATGATTCCATTCTTGGGTGGTTGGTTTGGCCCTTGTTCCTGTAACTCGAATCCTAGCCCGGTATATCCCATTTTAATTTTACACCATTGTGAACCTTACGCCTTTTTTACTCTCTGATCGAGGTTCTCGGCATTGAAAAATCTTCGTAAACTAAATCACACGTGTATATGTTGACATTTAAGAGATATACGGTCAAGAAAATCAAGGGCAATGGTGATATATATGCGGATTAGACACCAAAAAAAACACTCAACAAATGGCTACAATTTAAGGAATGTGTTTAGTGACGGCATCAGATTCCTAATTGATGGAGAAAGGTCTGGTGGCAAGAAAAGCTGCTTCTAGGAGGTGGTCAAGTGTTTTCGCTCGACGATTCAATTCTTGGGTGGTTGGTTTGGCCCTTGTTCCTGTAACTCGAATTCTACCTTGGTATATCCCATTTTAATTTTACAACAATGTGAACCTTACGCCTTTTTTACTCTCTGATCGAGGTTCTCGGCATTGAAAAATCTTCGTAAACTAAATCACAAATGTATATGTTGACATTTAAGAGATATACAGTCAAGAAAATCAAGGGCAATGGTGATATATATGCGGATTAGACACACAAAAAAAACACTCAACAAGTTGCTACAATTTAAGGAATGTGTTTAGTGACGGCATCAGATTCCTAATTGACGGAGAAAGCTCTGGTGGCAAGAAAAGCTGATTCTAGGAGATTGTCAAGTGTGTTCGCTCGACGATTCCATTCTTGGGTGATTAGTTTTGCCCTTGTTCCTGTAACTCGAATTCTACCCTGGTATATCCCATTTTAATTTTACAACAATGTGAACCTTATGCCTTTTTTACTCTCTGATCGAGGTTCTCGACATTGAAAAATCTTCGTAAACTAAATCACACGTGTATATGTTGACATTTAAGAGATATTCAGTCAAGAAAATCAAGGGCAATGGTGATATATATGCGGATTAGACACCAAAAACACACTCAACAAGTGGCTACAATTTAAGGAATGTGTTTAGTGACGGCATCAGATTCCTAATTGACGGAGAAAGGTCTGGTGGCAAGAAAAACTGATTCTAGGAGATTGTCAAGTGTTTTCGCTCGACGATTCCATTCTTGGGTGATTGGTTTGGCCCTTGTTCCTGTAACTCGAATCCTAGGCAGGTATATCCCATTTTAATTTTACAACAATGTGAACCTTACGCCTTTTTTACCCTCTGATCGAGGTTCTCGGCATTGAAAAATCTTCGTAAACTAAATCACACGTGTATATGTTGATATTTAAGAGATATACAATCAAGAAAATCAAGGGCAATGGTGATATATATGCGGATTAGACACAAAAAAAAAACACTCAACAAGTGGCTACAATTTAAGGAATGTGTTTAGTGACGGCATCAGATTCCTAATTGACGGAGAAAGGTCTGGTGGCAAGAAAAGCTGCTTCTAGGAGATTGTCAGGTGTTTTCGCTCGACGATTCGATTCTTGGGTGATTGGTTTGGCCCTTGTTCCTGTAACTCGAATCCTAGGCCGGTGTATCTCATTTTAATTTTACACCATTGTGAACCTTTTGCCCTTTTTACTCTCTGATCGAGGTTCTCGGCATTGAAAAATCTTCGTAATCTAAATCACACGTGTATATGTTGATATTTAAGAGATATAAAATCAAGAAAATCAAGGGCAATGGTGATATATATATGCGGATGAGACACCAAAAAAAACACCCAACAAATGGCTACAACTTAAGGAATGTGTTTAGTGACGGCATCAGATTTCTAATTAATGGAGAAAGGTCTGGTGGTAAGAAGAGTTGCTTCTAGGAGGTTCTCAAGTGTTTTCGCTCGACGATTCCATTATTGGGTGTTTGGTTTGGCCCTTGTTCATGTAACTCGAATCCTATCCCGGTATATCCCATTTTAATTGTACACCATTGTAAACCTTACGCCTTTTTTACTCTCTGATCGAGGTTCTCGGCATTGAAAAATCTTCGTAAACTAAATCACACGTGTATATGTTGACATTTAAGAGATATACAGTCAAGAAAATCAAGGGCAATGGTGATATATATGCGGATTAGACACCAAAAAAAACACTCAACAAATGGCTATAATTTAAGGAATGTGTTTAGTGACGGCATCAGATACCTAATTGATGGAGAATGGTCTGGTGGCAAGAAAAGCTGCTTCTAGGAGGTTGTCAAATGTTTTCGCTCAATGATTCCATTCTTGGGTGGTTGGTTTGGCCCTTGTTCCTGTAACTCGAATTCAAGAGATATACAGTCAAGAAAATCATTGTTCCTGTAACTCGAATTCAAGAGATATCCTAGCCCGGTATATCCCATTTTAATTTTACACCATTGTGAACCTTACGCCTTTTTTTACTCTCTGATCGAGGTTCTCGGCATTGAAAAGTCTTCGTAAACTAAATCACACGTGTATATGTTGACATTTAAGAGATATACAGTCAAGAAAATCAAGGGAAATGGTGATATATATGCGGATTAGACACCAAAAAAAACACTCAACAAATGGCTACAATTTAAGGAATGTGTTTAGTGACAGCATCAGATTCCTAATTGATGGAGAAAGGTCTGGTGGCAAGAAAAGCTACTTCTAGGAGGTTGTCAAGTGTTTTCGCTCGACGATTCCATTCTTGGGTGGTTGGTTTGGCCCTTGTTCCTGTAACTCGAATTCAAGCCTGGTATATCCCATTTTAATTTTACAACAATGTGAACCTTACGCCTTTTTTACTCTCTGATCGAGGTTCTAGGAATTGAAAAATCTTCGTAAACTAAATCACACGTGTATATGTTGATATTTAAGAGATATGCAGTCAAGAAAATCAAGGGCAATGGTGATATATATGCGGATTAGACACCAAAAAAACACTCAACAAGTGGCTACAATTTAAGGAATGTGTTTAGTGATGGCATCAGATTCCTAATTGACGGAGAAAGGTCTGGTGGCAAGAAAAGCTGATTCTAGGAGATTGTCAGGGTGTTTTCGCTCGACGATTCCATTCTTGGATGATTGGTTTGGCCCTTGTTCCTGTAACTCGAATCCTAGGCAGGTATATCCCATTTTAATTTTACAACAATGTGAACCTTACGCCTTTTTTACTCTCTGATCGAGGTTCTCGGCATTGAAAAATCTTCGTAAACTAAATCACACGTGTATATGTTGATATTTAAGAGATATACAATCAAGAAAATCAAGGGCAATGGGGATATATATGCGGATTAGACACCAAAAAAAAACACTCAACAAGTGGCTACAATTTAAGGAATGTGTTTAGTGACGGCATCAGATTCCTAATTGACGGAGAAAGGTCTGGTGGCAAGAAAAGTTGATTCTAGGAGGTTGTCAAATGTTTTCGCTCAATGATTCCATTCTTGGGTGGTTGGTTTGGCCCTTGTTCCTGTAACTCGAATCCTAGCCCGGTATATCCCATTTTAATTTTACACCATCGTGAACCTTACGCCTTTTTTTACTCTCTGATCGAGGTTCTCGGCATTGAAAAATCTTCGTAAACTAAATCACACGTGTATATCTTGACATTTTATAGATATACAGTCAAGAAAATCAAGGGAAATGGTGATATATATGCGGATTAGACACAAAAAAAACACTCAACAAATGGCTACAATTTAAGGAATGTGTTTAGTGACAGCATCAGATTCCTAATTGATGGAGAAAGGTCTGGTGGCAAGAAAAGCTGCTTCTAGGAGGTTGTCAAGTGTTTTCGCTCGACGATTCCATTCTTGGGTGGTTGGTTTGGCCCTTGTTCCTGTAACTCGAATTCAAGCCTGGTATATCCCATTTTAATTTTACAACAATGTGAACCTTACGCCTTTTTTACTCTCTGATCGAGGTTCTAGCCATTGAAAAATCTTCGTAAACTAAATCACACGTGTATATGTTGACATTTAAGAGATATACAGTCAATAAAATCAAGGGCAATGGTGATATATATGCGGATTAGACACCAAAAAAAACACTCAACAAATGGCTACAATTTAAGGAATGTGTTTAGGGACGGCATCAGATTCCTAATTGACGGAGAAAGGTTTGGTGGCAAGAAAAGCTGATTCTAGGAGATTGTCAAGTGTTTTCGCTCGACGATTCCATTCTTGGGTGATTGGTTTGGCCCTTGTTCCTGTAACTCGAATCCTAGGCTGGTATATCCCATTTTAATTTTACAACAATGTGAACCTTACGCCTTTTTTACTCTCTGATTGAGGTTCTCGGCATTGAAAAATCTTCGTAAACTAAATCACACGTGTATATATTGATATTTAAGAGATATACAATCAAGAAAATCAAGGGCAATTGTGATATATATGCGGATTAGACACCAAAAAAACACTCAACAAATTGATACAATTTAAGGAATGTGTTTAGTGACGGCATCAGATTCCTAATTGATGGAGAAAGGTCTGGTGGCAAGAAAAGTTGCTTCTAGGAGGTTGTCAAATGTTTTCTCTCGATGATTCCATTCTTGGGTGGTTGGTTTGGCCCTTGTTCCTGTAACTCGAATCCTAGCCCGGTATATCCCATTTTAATTTTACACCATTGTGAACCTTATGCCTTTTTTACACTCTGTTCGAGGTTCTCGGCATTGAAAAATCTTCGTAAACTAAATCACACGTGTATATGTTGATATTTAAGAGATATACAGTCAAGAAAATCAAGGGCAATGGTGATATATATGCGGATTAGACACCAAAAAAACACTAAACAAATGGCTACAATTTAAGGAATGTGTTTAGTGACGGCATCAGATTCCTAATTGATGGAGAAAGGTCTGGTGGCAAGAAAAGCTGATTCTAGGAGATTGTCAAGTGTTTTCACTCGACGATTCCATTCTTGGGTGATTGGTTTGGCCCTTGTTCCTGTAACTCGAATCCTAGGCTGGTATATCCCATTTTAATTTTACAACAATGTGAACCTGATGCCTTTTTTACTCTCTGATCGAGGTTCTCGGCATTGAAAAATCTTCGTAAACTAAATCACACGTGTATATGTTGATATTTAAGAGATATACAATCAAGAAAATCAAGGGCAATGGTGATATATATGCAGATTAGACACAAAAAAAAACACTCAACAAACGGCTACACTTTAAGGAATGTGTTTAGTGACGGCATCAGATTCCTAATTGATGGAGAAAGGTCTGGTGGCAAGAAAAGCTGCTTCTAGGAGGTTGTCAAGTGTTTTCGCTTAACGATTCCATTCTTAGGTGGTCGGTTTGGCCCTTGTTCCTGTAGCTCGAATCCTAGCCCGGTATATCCCATTTTAATTTTACACCATTGTGAACATTACGCCTTTTTTACTCTCTGACCGAGGTTCTCGGCATTGAAAAATCTTGGTAAACTAAGTCACACGTGTGTATGTTGACATTTAAGAGATATACAGTCAAGAAAATCAAAGGCAATGGTCATATATATGCGGATTAGACACAAAAAAAAAACACTCAACAAATGGCTACAATTTAAGGAATGTGTTTAGTGATGGCATCAGATTCCTAATAGATGGAGAAAGGTCTGGTGGCAAGAAAAGCTGATTCTTGGAGGTTGTCAAGTGTTTCCGCTCGACGATTCCATTCTTGTGTGGTTAGTTTGGCCCTTGTTCCTGTAACTCGAATCCTAGCCCGGTGTATCCCATTTTAATCTTACACCATTGTGAACCTTATGCCTTTTTTACTCTCTGATCGAGGTTATTGGCATTGAAAAATCTTCGTAAACTAAATCACACGTGTATATGTTGATATTTAAGAGATATACAGTCAAGAAAATCAAGGGCAATGGTGATATATATGCGGATTAGACAACAAAAAAACACTCAACAAATGGCTACAATTTAAGGGATGTGTTTAGTGCAGGCATCAGATTCCTAATTGATGGAGAAAGGTCTGGTGGCAAGAAAATCTGCTTCTATGAGGTTGTCAAGTGTTTTCGCTCGACGATTCCATTCTTGGGTGGTTGGTTTGGCCCTTGTTCCAGTAACTCGAATCCTTGCCCGGTATATCCCATTTTAATTTTACACCATTGTGAACCTTATGCCTTTTTTACACTCTGTTCGAGGTTCTCGGCATTGAAAAATCTTCGTAAACTAAATCACACGTGTATATGTTGATATTTAAGAGATATACAGTCAAGAAAATCAAGGGCAATGGTGATATATATGCGGATTAGACACCAAGAAAAAACACTCAACAAACGGCTACACTTTAAGGAATGTGTTTAGTGACGGCATCAGATTCCTAATTGATGGAGAAAGGTCTGGTGGCAAGAAAAGCTGCTTCTATGAGGTTGTCAAGTGTTTTCGCTCGACGATTCCATTCTTGGGTGGTTGGTTTGGCCCTTGTTCCAGTAACTCGAATCCTTGCCCGGTATATCCCATTTTAATTTTACACCATTGTGAACCTTACGCCTTTTTTACTCTCTGATCGAGGTTCTCGGCATTGAAAAATCTTCGTAAACTAAATCACACGTGTATATGTTGACATTTAAGAGATATACAGTCAAGCAAATCAAGGGCAATGGGGATATATATGCGGATTAGACACCAAAAAAAACACTCAATAAATGGCTACAATTTAAGGAATGTGTTTAGTGACGGCATCAGATTCCTAATTAATGGAGAAAGGTCTGGTGGTAAGAAAAGCTGCTTCTAGGAGGTTCTCAAGTGTTTTCACTCGACGATTCCATTATTGGGTGTTTGGTTTGGCCCTTGTTCCTGTAACGCGAATCCTAGCCCGGTATATCCCATTTTAATTGTACACCATTGTAAACCTTACGCCTTTTTTACTCTCTGATCGAGGTTCTCGACATTGAAAAATCTTCGTAAACTAAATCACACATGTATATGTTGACATTTAAGAGATATACAGTCAAGCAAATCAAGGGCAATGGGGATATATATGCGGATTAGACACCAAAAAAAACACTCAATAAATGGCTACAATTTAAGGAATGTGTTTAGTGACGGCATCAGATTCCTAATTAATGGAGAAAGGTCTGGTGGTAAGAAAAGCTGCTTCTAGGAGGTTCTCAAGTGTTTTCACTCGACGATTCCATTATTGGGTGTTTGGTTTGGCCCTTGTTCCTGTAACGCGAATCCTAGCCCGGTATATCCCATTTTAATTGTACACCATTGTAAACCTTACGCCTTTTTTACTCTCTGATCGAGGTTCTCGACATTGAAAAATCTTCGTAAACTAAATCACACGTGTATATGTTGATATTTAAGAGATATACAGTCAAGAAAATCAAGGGCAATGGTGATATATATGCGGATTAGACACCAAAAAAACACTCAACAAACGGCTACACTTTAAGGAATGTGTTTAGTGACGGCATCAGATTCCTAATTGATGGAGAAAGGTCTGGTGGCAAGAAAAGCTGCTTCTAGGAGGTTGTTAAGTGTTTCTGCTCGACGATTCCATTCTTTTGTGATTGGTTTGGCTCTTGTTCCTGTAACTCGAATCCTAGCCCGGTATATCCCATTTTAATCTTACACCATTGTGAACCTTACACCTTTTTTACTCTCTGATCGAGGTTATTGGCAATGAAAAATCTTCGTAAACTAAATCACACGTGTATATGTTGATATTTAAGAGATATACAGTCAAGAAAATCAAGGGCAATGGTGATATATATGCGGATTAGACAACAAAAAAAAACACTCAACAAATGGCTACAATTTAAGGGATGTGTTTAGTGCAGGCATCAGATTCCTAATTGATGGAGAAAGGTCTGGTGGCAAGAAAAGCTGCTTCTAGGAGGTTGTCAAGTGTTTTCGCTTGACGATTCCATTCTTGGGTGGTTGGTTTGGCCCTTGTTCCAGTAACTCGAATCCTAGCCCGGTATATCCCGTTTTAATTTGATATTTTGATATTTAAGAGATATACAATCAAGAAAATCAAGGGCAATGGTGATATATATGCAGATTAGACACCAAAAAAAAACACTCAACAAATGGCTACAATTTAAGGAATGTGTTTAGTGACGGCATCAGATTCCTAATTAATGGAGAAAGGTCTGGTGGTAAGAAAAGCTGCTTCTAGGAGGTTCTCAAGGGTTTTCGCTCGACGATTCCATTATTGGGTGTTTGGTTTGGCCCTTGTTCCTGTAACTCGAATCCTAGCCCGGTATATCAGATTTTAATTGTACACCATTGTAAACCTTACGCCTTTTTTACTCTCTGATCGAGGTTCTCGGCATTGAAAAATCTTCGTAAACTAAATCACACGTGTATATGTTGACATTTAAGAGATACACAGTCAAGAAAATCAAGGGCAATGGTGATATATATGCGGATTAGACACAAAAAAAACACTCAACAAATGGCTACAATTTAAGGAATGTGTTTAGTGACGGCATCAGATTCCTAATTGATGGAGAAAGGTCTGGTTGCAAGAAAAGTTGCTTCTAGGAGGTTGTCAAATGTTTTCTCTCGATGATTCCATTCTTGGGTGGTTGGTTTGGCCCTTGTTCCTGTAACTCGAATCCTAGCCCGGTATATCCCATTTTAATTTTACACCATTGTGAACCTTACGCCTTTTTTACTATCTGATCGAGGTTCTCGGCATTGAAAAATCTTCGTAAACTAAATCACACGTGTATATTTTGACATTTAAGAGATACACAGTCAAGAAAATCAAGGGCAATGGTGATATATATGCGGATTAGACACCAAGAAAAAACACTCAACAAACGGCTACAATTTAAGGAATGTGTTTAGTGACGGCATCAGATTCCTAATAGATGGAGAAAGGCCTGGTGGCAAGAAAAGCTGATTCTAGGAGGTTGTCAAGTGTTTCTGCTCGACGATTCCATTCTTGTGTGATTGGTTTGGCTCTTGTTCCTGTAACTCGAATCCTAGCCCGGTATATCCCATTTTAATCTTACACCATTGTGAACCTTACACCTTTTTTACTCTCTGATCGAGGTTATTGGCATTGAAAAATCTTCGTAAACTAAATCACACGTGTATATGTTGATATTTAAGAGATATACAGTCAAGAAAATCAAGGGTAATGGTGATATATATGCGGATTAGACAACAAAAAAACACTCAACAAATGGCTACAATTTAAGGGATGTGTTTAGTGCAGGCATCAGATTCCTAATTGATGGAGAAAGGTCTGGTGGAAAGAAAAGCTGCTTCTAGGAGGTTGTCAAGTGTTTTCGCTCGACGATTCCATTCTTGGGTGGTTGGTTTGGCCCTTGTTCCTGTAACTCGAATCCTAGCCCGGTATATCCCATTTTAATTTTACACCATTGTGAACCTTATGCATTTTTTACTCTCTGTTCGAGGTTCTCGGCATTGAAAAATATTCATAAACTAAATCACACGTGTATATATTGATATTTAAGAGATATACAATCAAGAAAATCAAGGGCAATGGTGATATATATGCGGATTAGACACCAAAAAAAACACTCAATAAATGGCTACAATTTAAGGAATATGTTTAGTGACGGCATCAGATTCCTAATTAATGGAGAAAGGTCTGGTGGTAAGAAAAGCTGCTTCTAGGAGGTTCTCAAGGGTTTTCGTTCGACGATTCCATTATTGGGTGTTTGGTTTGGCCCTTGTTCCTGTAACTCGAATCCTAGCCCGGTATATCAGATTTTAATTGTACACCATTGTAAACCTTACGCCTTTTTTACTCTCTGATCGAGGTTCTCGGCATTGAAAAATATTCGTAAACTAAATCACACGTGTATATGTTGACATTTAAGAGATACACAGTCAAGAAAATCAAGGGCAATGGTGATATATATGCGGATTAGACACCAAAAAAAACGCTCAACAAATGGCTACAATTTAAGGAATGTGTTTAGTGACGGCATCAGATTCCTAATTGATGGAGAAAGGTCTGGTTGCAAGAAAAGTTGCTTCTAGGAGGTTGTCAAATGTTTTCTCTCGATGATTCCATTCTTGGGTGGTTGGTTTGGCCCTTGTTCCTGTAACTCGAATCCTAGCCCGGTATATCCCATTTTAAATTTACACCATTGTGAACCTTACGCCTTTTTTACTATCTGATCGAGGTTCTCGGCATTGAAAAATCTTCGTAAACTAAATCACACGTGTATATGTTGACATTTAAGAGATATACAGTCAAGAAAATCAAGGGCAATGGTGATATATATGCGGATTAGACACCAAGAAAAAACACTCAACAAACGGCTACACTTTAAGGAATGTGTTTAGTGACGGCATCAGATTCCTAATTGATGGAGAATGGTCTGGTGGCAAGAAGAGCTGCTTCTAGGAGGTTGTCAAGTGTTTTCGCTTAACGATTCCATTCTGAGGTGGTTGGTTTGGCCCTTGTTCCTGTAGCTCGAATCCTAGCCCGGTATATCCCATTTTAATTTTACACCATTGTGAACCTTACGCCTTTTTTACTCTCTGACCGAGGTTCTCGGCATTGAAAAATCTTGATAAACTAAATCACACGTGTATATGTTGATATTTAAGAGATATACAGTCAAGAAAATCAAGGGCAATGGTGATATATATGCGGATTAGACAACAAAAAAAACACTCAACAAGTGGCTACAATTTAAGGGATGTGTTTAGTGCAGGCATCAGATTCCTAATTGATGGAGAAAGGTCTGGTGGCAAGAAAAGCTGCTTCTAGGAGGTTGTCAAGTGTTTTCGCTCGACGATTCCATTCTTGGGTGGTTGGTTTGGCCCTTGTTCCTGTAACTCGAATCCTAGCCCGGTATATCCCATTTTAATTTTACACCATTGTGAACCTTATGCCTTTTTTACTCTCCGTTCGAGGTTCTCGGCATTGAAAAATATTCATAAACTAAATCACACATGTATATATTGATATTTAAGAGATATACAATCAAGAAAATCAAGGGCAATGGTGATATATATGCGGATTAGACACCAAAAAAAAACACTCAACAAATGGCTACAATTTAAGGAATGTGTTTAGTGACGGCATCAGATTCCTAATTAATGGAGAAAGGTCTGGTGGTAAGAAAAGCTGCTTCTAGGAGGTTCTCAAGGGGTTTCGCTCGACGATTCCATTATTGGGTGTTTGGTTTGGACCTTGTTCCTGTAACTCGAATTCTAGCCCGGTATATCAGATTTTAATTGTACACCATTGTAAACCTTACGCCTTTTTTACTCTCTGATCGAGGTTCTCGGCATTGAAAAATCTTCGTAAACTAAATCACACGTGTATATGTTGACATTTAAGAGATACACAGTCAAGAAAATCAAGGGCAATGGTGATATATATGCGGATTAGACACAAAAAAAAACACTCAACAAATGGCTACAATTTAAGGAATGTGTTTAGTGACGGCATCAGATTCCTAATTGATGGAGAAAGGTCTGGTTGCAAGTAAAGTTGCTTCTAGGAGGTTGTCAAATGTTTTCTCTCGATGATTCCATTCTTGGGTGGTTGGTTTGGCCCTTGTTCCTGTAACTCGAATCCTAGCCCGGTATATCCCATTTTAAATTTACACCATTGTGAACCTTACGCCTTTTTTACTATCTGATCGAGGTTCTCGGCATTGAAAAATCTTCGTAAACTAAATCACACGTGTATATGTTGACATTTAAGAGATATACAGTCAAGAAAATCAAGGGCAATGGTGATATATATGCGGATTAGACACCAAGAAAAAACACTCAACAAACGGCTACACTTTAAGGAATGTGTTTAGTGACGGCATCAGATTCCTAATTGATGGAGAAAGGTCTGGTGGCAAGAAAAGCTGCTTCTAGGAGGTTGTCAAGTGTTTTCGCTTAACGATTCCATTCTTAGGTGGTTGGTTTGGCCCTTGTTCCTGTAGCTCGAATCCTAGCCCGGTATATCCCATTTTAATTTTACACCATTGTGAACCTTACGCCTTTTTTACTCTCTGACCGAGGTTCTCGGCATTGAAAAATCTTGATAAACTAAATCACACGTGTATATGTTGATATTTAAGAGATATACAGTCAAGAAAATCAAGGGCAATGGTGATATATATGCGGATTAGACAACAAAAAAAAACATTCAACAAATGGCTACAATTTAAGGGATGTGTTTAGTGCAGGCATCAGATTCCTAATTGATGGAGAAAGGTCTGGTGGCAAGAAAAGCTGCTTCTAGGAGGTTGTCAAGTGTTTTCGCTCGACGATTCCATTCTTGGGTGGTTGGTTTGGCCCTTGTTCCTGTAACTCGAATCCTAGCCCGGTATATCCCATTTTAATTTTACACCATTGTGAACCTTATGCCTTTTTTACTCTCTGTTCGAGGTTCTCGGCATTGAAAAATATTCATAAACTAAATCACACGTGTATATATTGATATTTAAGAGATATACAATCAAGAAAATCAAGGGCAATGGTGATATATATGCGGATTAGACACCAAAAAAAAAACACTCAACAAATGGCTACAATTTATGGAATGTGTTTAGTGACGGCATCAGATTCCTAATTAATGGAGAAAGGTCTGGTGGTAAGAAAAGTTGCTTCTAGGAGGTTCTCAATGGTTTTCGCTCGACGATTCCATTATTGGGTGTTTGGTTTGGCCATTGTTCCTGTAACTCGAATCCTAGCCCGGTATATCAGATTTTAATTGTACACCATTGTAAACCGTACGCCTTTTTTACTCTCTGATCGAGGTTCTCGGCATTGAAAAATCTTCGTAAACTAAATCACACATGTATATGTTGACATTTAAGAGATACACAGTCAAGAAAATCAAGGGCAATGGTGATATATATGCGGATTAGACACCAAAAAAAACACTCAACAAATGGCTACAATTTAAGGAATGTGTTTAGTGACGGCATCAGATTCCTAATTGATGGAGAAAGGTCTGGTTGCAAGAAAAGTTTCTTCTAGGAGGTTGTCAAATGTTTTCTCTCGATGATTCCATTCTTGGGTGGTTGGTTTGGCCCTTGTTCCTGTAACTCGAATCCTATCCCGGTATATCCCATTTTAAATTTACACCATTTTGAACCTTACGCCTTTTTTACTATCTGATCGAGGTTCTCGGCATTGAAAAATCTTCGTAAACTAAATCACACGTGTATATGTTGACATTTAAGAGATATACAGTCAAGAAAATCAAGGGCAATGGTGATATATATGCGGATTAGACACCAAGAAAAAACACTCAACAAACGGCTACACTTTAAGGAATGTGTTTAGTGACGGCATCAGATTCCTAATTGATGGAGAAAGGTCTGGTGGCAAGAAAAGCTGCTTCTAGGAGGTTGTCAAGTGTTTTCGCTTAACGATTCCATTCTTAGGTGGTTGGTTTGGCCCTTGTTCCTGTAGCTCGAATCCTAGCCTGGTATATCCCATTTTAATTTTACACCATTGTGAACCTTACGCCTTTTTTACTCTCTGACCGAGGTTCTCGGCATTGAAAAATCTTCGTAAACTAAATCACACGTGTATATGTTGATATTTAAGAGATATACAGTCAAGAAAATCAAGGGCAATGGTGATATATATGCAGATTAGACAACAAAAAAAAAACGCTCAACAAATGGCTACAATTTAAGGGATGTGTTTAGTGCAGGCATCAGATTCCTAATTGATGGAGAAAGGTCTGGTGGCAAGAAAAGCTGCTTCTAGGAGGTTGTCAAGTGTTTTCGCTCAACGATTCCATTCTTGGGTGGTTGGTTTGGCCCTTGTTCCTGTAACTCGAATCCTAGCCCGGTATATCCCATTTTAATTTTACACCATTGTGAACCTTATGCCTTTTTTACTCTCTGTTCGAGGTTCTCGGCACTGAAAAATCTTCGTAAACGAAATCACACGTGTATATATTGATATTTAAGAGATATACAATCAAGAAAATCAAGGGAAATGGTGATATATATGCGGATTAGACACCAAAAAAAAAACACTCAACAAATGGCTACAATTTAAGGAATGTGTTTAGTGACGGCATCAGATTCCTAATTAATGGAGAAAGGTATGGTGGTAAGAAAAGCTGCTTCTAGGAGGTTCTCAATGGTATTCGCTCGACGATTCCATTATTGGGTGTTTGGTTTGGCCCTTGTTCCTGTAACTCGAATCCTAGCCCGGTATATCAGATTTTAATTGTACACCATTGTAAACCTTACGCCTTTTTTACTCTCTGATCGAGGTTCTCGGCATTGAAAAATCTTCGTAAACTAAATCACACGTGTATATGTTGACATTTAAGAGATACACAGTCAAGAAAATCAAGGGCAATGGTGATATATATGCGGATTAGACACCAAAAAAACACTCAACAAATGGCTACAATTTAAGGAATGTGTTTAGTGACGGCATAAGATTCCTAATTGATGAAGAAAGGTCTGGTGGCAAGAAAAGTTGCTTCTAGGAGGTTGTCAAATGTTTTCTCTCGATGATTCCATTCTTGGGTGGTTGGCTTGGCCCTTGTTCCTGTAACTCGAATCCTAGCCCGGTATATCCCATTTTAAATTTACCCCATTGTGAACCTTACGCCTTTTTTACTCTCTGATCGAGGTTCTCGGCATTGAAAAATCTTCGTAAACTAAATAACACGTGTATATGTTGACATTTAAGAGATATACAGTCAAGAAAATCAAGGGCAATGGTGATATATATGCGGATTAGACACCAAGAAAAAACTCTCAACAAACGGCTACACTTTAAGGAATGCGTTTAGTGACGGCATCAGATTCCTAATTGATGGAGAAAGGTCTGGTGGCAAGAAAAGCTGCTTCTAGGAGGTTGTCAAGTGTTTTCGTTTAACGATTCCATTCTTAGGTGGTTGGTTTGGCCCTTGTTCCTGTAGCTCGAATCCTAGCCTGGTATATCCCATTTTAATTTTACACCATTGTGAACCTTACGCCTTTTTTACTCTCTGACCGAGGTTCTCGGCATTGAAAAATCTTCGTAAACTAAATCATTCGTGTATATGTTGATATTTAAGAGATATACAGTCAAGAAAATCAAGGGCAATGGTGATATATATGCAGATTAGACAACAAAAAAAAAACGCTCAACAAATGGCTACAATTTAAGGGATGTGTTTAGTGCAGGCATCAGATTCCTAATTGATGGAGAAAGGTCTGGTGGCAAGAAAAGCTGCTTCTAGGAGGTTGTCAAGTGTTTTCGCTCAACGATTCCATTCTTGGGTGGTTGGTTTGGCCCTTGTTCATGTAACTCGAATCCTAGCCCGGTATATCCCATTTTAATTTTACACCATTGTGAACCTTATGCCTTTTTTACTCTCTGTTCGAGGTTCTCGGCATTGAAAAATCTTCGTAAACTAAATCACACGTGTATATGTTGACATTTAAGAGATACACAGTCAAGAAAATCAAGGGCAATGGTGATATATATGCGGATTAGACACAAAAAAAAACACTCAACAAATGGCTACAATTTAAGGAATGTGTTTAGTGACGGCATCAGATTCCTAATTGATGGAGAAAGGTCTGGTGGCAAGAAAAGTTGCTTCTAGGAGGTTGTCAAATGATTTCTCTCGATGATTCCATTCTTGGGTGGTTGGTTTGGCCCTTGTTCCTGTAACTCGAATCCTAGCCCGGTATATCAGATTTTAATTGTACACCATTGTAAATCTTACGCCTTTTTTACTTTCTGATCGAGGTTCTCGGCATTGAAAAATCTTCGTAAACTAAATCACACGTGTATATGTTGACATTTAAGAGATATACAGTCAAGAAAATCAAGGGCAATGGTGATATATATGCGGATTAGACACCAAGGAAAAACACTCAACAAACGGCTACACTTTAAGGAATGTGTTTAGTGACGGCATCAGATTCCTAATTGATGGAGAAATGTCTGGTGGCAAGAAAAGCTGCTTCTAGGAGGTTGTCAAGTGTTTTCATTTAACGATTCCATTCTTAGGTGGTTGGTTTGGCCCTTGTTCCTGTAGCTCGAATCCTAGCTCGGTATATCCCATTTTAATTTTACACCATTGTGAACCTTACGCCTTTTTTACTCTCTGACCGAGGTTCTCGGCATTGAAAAATCTTGGTAAACTAAATCACACGTGTGTATGTTGACATTTAAGAGATATACAGTCAAGAAAATCAAAGGCAATGGTGATATATATGCGGATTAGACACCAAAAAAAACACTCAACAAATGGCTACAATTTAAGGAATGTTTTTAGTGATGGCATCAGATTCCTAATAGATGGAGAAAGGTCTGGTGGCAAGAAAAGCTGATTCTAGGGGGTTGTCAAGTGTTTCCGCTCGACGATTCCATTCTTGTGTGGTTAGTTTGGCCCTTGTTCCTGTAACTGGAATCCTAGCCCGGTATATCCCAATTTAATCTTACACCATTGTGAACCTTACGCCTTTTTTACTCTCTGATCGAGGTTATTGGCATTGAAAAATCTTCGTAAACTAAATCACACGTGTATATGTTGATATTTAAGAGATATACAGTCAAGAAAATCAAGGGCAATAGTGATATATATGCGGATTAAACAACAAAAAAAACACTCAACAAATGGCTACAATTTAAGGGATGTGTTTAGTGCAGGCATCAGATTCCTAATTGATGGAGAAAGGTCTGGTGGCAAGAAAATCTGCTTCTAGGAGGTTGTCAAGTGTTTTCGCTCGATGACTCCATTCTTGGGTGGTTGGTTTGGCCCTTGTTCCTGTAACTCGAATCCTAGCCCGGTATATCTCATTTTAATTTTACAGTATTGTGAACTTTATGCCTTTTTTACTCTCTGTTCGAGGTTCTTTGCATTGAAAAATCGTCATAAACTAAATCACACGTGTATATGTTGATATTTAAGAGATATACAGTCAAGAAATCAAGGGCAATGGTGATATATATGCGGATTAGACACAAAAAGAAAACACTAAACAAATGGCTACAATTTAAGGAATGTGTTTAGTGACGACATCAGATTCCTAATTGACGGAGAAAGGTCTGGTGGCAAGAAAAGCTGATTCTAGGAGATTGTCAAGTGTTTTCGCTCGACGATTCCATTCTTGGGTGATTGGTTTGGCCCTTTTTCCTGTAACTCGAATCCTAGGCTGGTATATCCCATTTTAATTTTACAACAATGTGAACCTTATGCCTTTTTTACTCTCTGATCGAGGTTCTCGGCATTGAAAAATCTTCGTAAACTAAATCACACGTGTATATGTTGATATTTAAGAGATATACAATCAAGAAAATCAAGGGCAATGGTGATATATATGCGGATTAGACACCAAAAAAAAACACTCAACAAATGGCTACAATTTAAGGAATGTGATTAGTGACGGCATCAGATTCCTAATTAATGGAGAAAGGTCTGGTGGTAAGAAAAGCTGCTTCTAGGAGGTTCTCAAGTGTTTTCACTCAACGATTCCATTATTGGGTGTTTGGTTTGGCCCTTGTTCCTGTAACTCGAATCCTAGCCCGGTATCTCCCATTTTAATTGTACACCATTGTAAACCTTATGCCTTTTTTACTCTCTGATCGAGGTTCTCGGCATTGAAAAATCTTCGTAAACTAAATCACACGTGTATATGTTGACATTTAAGAGATATACAGTCAAGAAAATCAAGGGCAATGGTGATATATATGCGGATTAGACACCAAAAAAAACACTCAACAAATGGCTAGAATTTAAGGAATGTGTTTAATGACGGCATCCGATTCCTAATTGATGGAGAAAGGTCTGGTGGCAAGAAAAGCTGCTTCTAGGAGGTTGTCAAATGTTTTCTCTCGGTGATTCCATTCTTGGGTGGTTGGTTTGGCCCTTGTTCCTGTAACTCGAATCCTAGCCCGGTATATCCCATTTTAATTTTACACCATTGTGAACCTTACGCCTTTTTTACTCTCTGATCGAGGTTCTCGGCATTGAAAATTCTTCGTAAACTAAATCACACGTGTATATGTTGACATTTAAGATATATACAGTCAAGAAAATCAAGGGCAATGGTGATATATATGCGGATTAGACACCAAAAAAAAACACTCAACAAACGGCTAAACTTTAAGGAATGTGTTTAGTGACGGCATCAGATTCCTAATTGATGGAGAAAGGTCTGGTGGCAAGAAAAGCTGCTTCTAGGAGGTTGTCAAGTGTTTTCGCTTAACGGTTCCATTCTTAGGTGGTTGGTTTGGCCCTTGTTCCTGTAGCTCGAATCCTAGCCCGGTATATCCCATTTTAATTTTACACCATTGTGAACCTTACGCCTTTTTTACTCTCTGACCGAGGTTCTCGGCATTGAAAAATCTTGGTAAACTAAATCACACGAGTATATGTTGACATTTAAGAGATATACAGTCAAGAAAATCAAAGGCAATGGTGATATATATGCGGATTAGACACCAAAAAAAAACACTCAACAAATGGCTACAATTTAAGGAATGTGTTTAGTGATGGCATCAGATTCCTAATAGATGTAGAAAGGTCTGGTGGCAAGAAAAGCTGATTCTAGGAGGTTGTCAAGTGTTTCCGCTCGACGATTCCATTCTTGTGTGGTTAGTTTGGCCCTTGTTCCCGTAACTCGAATCCTAGCCCAGTATATCCCAATTTAATCTTACACCATTGTGAACCTTACGCCTTTTTTACTCTCTGATCGAGGTTATTGGCATTGAAAAATTTTCGTAAACTAAATCACACGTGTATATGTTGATATTTAAGAGATATACAGTCAAGAAAATTAAGGGCAATGGTGATATATATGCGGATTAGACACAAAAAAAACACTAAACAAATGGCTACAATTTAAGGAATGTGTTTAGTGACGGCATCAAATTCCTAATTGACGGAGAAAGGTCTGGTGGCAAGAAAAGCTGATTCTAGGAGATTGTCAAGTGTTTTCGCTCGACGACTCCATTCTTGGGTGGTTGGTTTGGCCCTTGTTCCTGTAACTCGAATCCTAGCCAGGTATATCCCATTTTAATTTTACACCATTGTGAACCTTATGCCTTTTTTACTCTCTGTTCGAGGTTCTCGGCATTGAAAAATCTTCGTAAACTGAATCACACGTGTATATGATGATATTTAAGAGATATACAGTCAAGAAATCAAGGGCAATGGTGATATATATTCGGATTAGACACAAAAAAAAACACTAAACAAATGGCTACAATTTAAGGAATGTGTTTAGTGACGGCATCAAATTCCTAATTGACGGAGAAAGGTCTGGTGGCAAGAAAAGCTGATTCTAGGAGATTGTCAAGTGTTTTCGCTCGACGATTCCATTCTTGGGTGATTGGTTTGGCCCTTGTTCCTGTAACTCGAATCCTAGGCTGGTATATCCCATTTTAATTTTACAACAATGTGAACCTTACGCCTTTTTTACTCTCTGATCGAGGTTCTCGGCATTGAAAAATCTTCGTAATCTAAATCACACGTGTATATGTTGATATTTAAGAGATATACAATCAAGAAAATCAAGGGCAATAGTGATATATATGCGGATTAGACACCAAAAAAAAACACTCAACAAATGGCTACAATTTAAGGAATGTGTTTAGTGACGGCATCAGATTCCTAATTAATGGAGAAAGGTCTGGTGGTAAGAAAAGCTGCTTCTAGGAGGTTATCAAGTGTTTTCACTCGACGATTCCATTATTGGGTGTTTGGTTTGGCCCTTGTTCCTGTAACTCGAATCCTAGCCCGGTATCTCCCATTTTAACTGTACACCATTGTAAACCTTATGCCTTTTTTACTCTCTGATTGAGGTTCTCGGCATTGAAAAATCTTCGTAAACTAAATCACACGTGTATATGTTGACATTTAAGAGATATACAGTCAAGAAAATCAAGGGCAATGGTGATATATATGCGGATTAGACACCAAAAAAAACACTCAACAAATGGCTAGAATTTAAGGAATGTGTTTAGTGACGGCATCCGATTCCTAATTGATGGAGAAAGGTCTGGTGGCAAGAAAAGCTGCTTCTAGGAGGTTGTCAAATGTTTTCTCTCGGTGATTCCATTATTGGGTGGTTGGTTTGGCCCTTGTTCCTGTAACTCGAATCCTAGCCCGATATATCACATTTTAATTTTACACCATTGTGAACCTTACGCCTTTTTTACTCTCTGATCGAGGTTCTCGGCATTGAAAATTCTTCGTAAACTAAATCACACGTGTATATGTTGACATTTAAGAGATATACAGTCAAGAAAATCAAGGGCAATGGTGATATATATGCGGATTAGACACAAAAAAAAAAACACTCAACAAACGGCTACACTTTAAGGAATGTGTTTAGTGACGGCATCAGATTCCTAATTGATGGAGAAAGGTCTGGTGGCAAGAAAAGCTGCTTCTAGGAGGTTGTCAAGTGTTTTCACTTAACGATTCCATTCTTAGGTGGTTGGTTTGGCCCTTGTTCCTGTAGCTCGAATCCTAGCCCGGTATATTCCATTTTAATTTTACACCATTGTGAACCTTACGCCTTTTTTACTCTCTGATCGAGGTTCTCGGCATTGAAAAATCTTGGTAAACTAAATCACACGTGTGTATGTTGACATTTAAGAGATATACAGTCAAGAAAATCAAAGGCAATGGTGATATATATGCGGATTAGATACCAAAAAAAACACTCAACAAATGGCTACAATTTAAGGAATGTGTTTAGTGATGGCATCAGATTCCTAATAGATGGAGAAAGGCCTGGTGGCAAGAAAAGCTGATTCTAGGAGATTGTCAAGTGTTTTCGCTCGACGACTCCATTCTTGGGTGGTTGGTTTGGCCCTTGTTCCTGTAACTCGAATCCTAGCCAGGTATATCCCATTTTAATTTTACACCATTGTGAACCTTATGCCTTTTTTACTCTCTGTTCGAGGTTCTCGGCATTGAAAAATCTTCGTAAACTGAATCACACGTGTATATGTTGATATTTAAGAGATATACAGTCAAGAAATCAAGGGCAATGGTGATATATATTCGGATTAGACACAAAAAAAACACAAAACAAATGGCTACAATTTAAGGAATGTGTTTAGTGACGGCATCAAATTCCTAATTGACGGAGAAAGGTCTGGTGGCAAGAAAAGCTGATTCTAGGAGATTGTCAAGTGTTTTCGCTCGACGACTCCATTCTTGGGTGGTTGGTTTGGCCCTTGTTCCTGTAACTCGAATCCTAGGCTGGTATATCCCATTTTAATTTTACACCATTGTGAACCTTATGCCTTTTTTACTCTCTGTTCGAGGTTCTCGGCATTGAAAAATCTTCGTAAACTGAATCACACGTGTATATGTTGATATTTAAGAGATATACAGTCAAGAAATCAAGGGCAATGGTGATATATATTCGGATTAGACACAAAAAAAACACTAAACAAATGGCTACAATTTAAGGAATGTGTTTAGTGACGGCATCAAATTCCTAATTGACGGAGAAAGGTCTGGTGGCAAGAAAAGCTGATTCTAGGAGATTGTCAAGTGTTTTCGCTCGACGATTCCATTCTTGGGTGATTGGTTTGGCCCTTGTTCCTGTAATTCGAATCCTAGGCTGGTATATCCCATTTTAATTTTACAACAATGTGAACCTTACGCCTTTTTTACTCTCTGATCGAGGTTCTCGGCATTGAAAAATCTTCGTAATCTAAATCACACGTGTATATGTTGATATTTAAGAGATATACAATCAAGAAAATCAAGGGCAATAGTGATATATATGCGGATTAGACACCAAAAAAAACACTCAACAAATGGCTACAATTTAAGGAATGTGTTTAGTGACGGCATCAGATTCCTAATTAATGGAGAAAGGTCTGGTGGTAAGAAAAGCTGCTTCAAGGAGGTTATCAAGTGTTTTCACTCGACGATTCCATTATTGGGTGTTTGGTTTGGCCCTTGTTCCTGTAACTCGAATCCTAGCCCGGTATCTCCCATTTTAACTGTACACCATTGTAAACCTTATGCCTTTTTTACTCTCTGATCGAGGTTCTCGGCATTGAAAAATCTTCGTAAACTAAATCACACGTGTATATGTTGGCATTTAAGAGATATACAGTCAAGAAAATCAAGGGCAATGGTGATATATATGCGGATTAGACACCAAAAAAAACACTCAACAAATGGCTAGAATTTAAGGAATGTGTTTAGTGACGGCATCCGATTCCTAATTGATGGAGAAAGGTCTGGTGGCAAGAAAAGCTGCTTCTAGGAGGTTGTCAAATGTTTTCTCTCGGTGATTCCATTATTGGGTGGTTGGTTTGGCCCTTGTTCCTGTAACTCGAATCCTAGCCCGATATATCACATTTTAATTTTACACCATTGTGAACCTTACGCCTTTTTTACTCTCTGATCGAGGTTCTCGGCATTGAAAATTCTTCGTAAACTAAATCACACGTGTATATGTTGACATTTAAGAGATATACAGTCAAGAAAATCAAGGGCAATGGTGATATATATGCGGATTAGACACAAAAAAAAAACACTCAACAAACGGCTACACTTTAAGGAATGTGTTTAGTGACGGCATCAGATTCCTAATTGATGGAGAAAGGTCTGGTGGCAAGAAAAGCTGCTTCTAGGAGGTTGTCAAGTGTTTTCACTTAACGATTCCATTCTTAGGTGGTTGGTTTGGCCCTTGTTCCTGTAGCTCGAATCCTAGCCCGGTATATCCCATTTTAATTTTACACCATTGTGAACCTTACGCCTTTTTTACTCTCTGATCGAGGTTCTCGGCATTGAAAAATCTTGGTAAACTAAATCACACGTGTGTATGTTGACATTTAAGAGATATACAGTCAAGAAAATCAAAGGCAATGGTGATATATATGCGGATTAGATACCAAAAAAAACACTCAACAAATGGCTACAATTTAAGGAATGTGTTTAGTGATGGCATCAGATTCCTAATAGATGGAGAAAGGCCTGGTGGCAAGAAAAGCTGATTCTAGGAGGTTGTCATGTGTTTCCGCTCGACGATTCCATTCTTGTGTGGTTGATTTGGCTCTTGTTCCTGTAACTCGAATCCTAGCCCGGTATATCCCATTTTAATCTTACACCATTGTGAACCTTACACCTTTTTTACTCTCTGATCGAGGTTATTAGCATTGAAAAATCTTCGTAAACTAAATCACACGTGTATATGTTGATATTTAAGAGATATACAGTCAAGAAAATCAAGGGCAATGGTGATATATATGCGGATTAGACAACAAAAAAAACACTCAACAAATGGCTACAATTTAAGGGATGTGTTTAGTGCATGCATCAGATTCCTAATTGATGGAGAAAGGTCTGGTGGCAAGAAAAGCTGCTTCTAGGAGGTTGTCAAGTGTTTTCGCTCGACGATTCCATTCTTGGGTGGTTGGTTTGGCCTTTGTTCCTGTAACTTGAATCCTAGCCCGGTATATCCCATTTTAATTTTACACCATTGTGAACCTTATGCCTTTTTTACTCTCTGTTCGAGGTTCTCGGCATTGAAAAATCTTCGTAAACTAAATCACACGTGTATATGTTGATATTTAAGAGATATACAGTCAAGAAAATCAAGGGCAATGGTGATATATATGCGGATTAGACACCAAAAAAAAAACACTAAACAAATGGCTACAATTTAAGGAATGTATTTAGTGACGGCATCAGATTCCTAATTGATGGAGAAATGTCTTGTGGTAAGAAAAGCTGCTTCTAGGAGGTTGTCAAGTGTTTTCGCTCGATGATACCATTCTTGGGTGGTTGGTTTGGCACTTTTCCTGTAACTCAAATCCTAGCCCGGTATATCCCTTTTTAATCTTACACCATTGTGACCCTTACGCCTTTTTTACTCTCTGATCGAGGTTCTCGACATTGAAAAATCTTCGTAAACTAAATCAAACGTGTATATGTTGACATTTAAGAGATATACAGTCAAGAAAATCAAGGGCAATGGTGATATATATGTGATTAGACACCAAAAAAACACTCAACAAATGGCTACAACATAAGGAATGTGTTTAGTGACGGCATCAGATTTCTAATTGATGGAGAAAGGTCTGGTGGCAAGAAAAGCTGCTTCTAGGAGGTTGTCAAGTGTTTTCGCTCGACGATTCCATTCTTGGGTGGTTGGTTTGTCCCTTGTTCCTGTAACTCGAATCCTAGCCCGGTATATCCCATTTTAATTTTATACCATTGTGAACCTTACGCCTTTTTTACTCTCTGATAGAGGTTCTCGGCATTGAAAAATCTTCGTAAACTAAATCACACATGTATATGTTGACATTTAAGAGATATACAGTCAAGAAAATCAAGGGCAATGGTGATATATATGTGATTAGACACCAAAAAAAAACACTCAACAAATGGCTACAATTTAAGGAATTTGTTTAGTGACGGCATCAGATTCCTAATTGATGGAGAAAGGTCTGGTGGGAAGAAAAGCTGATTATTGGAGGTTGTCAAGTGTTTCCGCTCAACGATTCCATTCTTGTGTGGTTGGTTTGGCCCTTGTTCCTGTAACTCGAATCCTAGCCCGATATATCCCGTTTTAATCTTACACCATTGTGAACCTTACGCCTTTTTTACTCTCTGATCGAGGTTATTGGCATTGAAAAATCTTCGTAAACTATATCACACGTGTATATGTTGACATTTAAGAGATATACAGTCAAGAAAATCAAGGGCGATGGTGATATATATGCGGATTAGACACAAAAAAAAACACTCAACAAGTGGCTACAATTTAAGGAATGTGTTTAGTGACGGCATCAGATTCCTAATTGACGGAGAAAGGTCTGGTGGCAAGAAAGCTGCTTCTAGGAGATTGTCAAGTGTTTTCGCTCGACGATTCCATTCTTGGGTGATTGGTTTGGCCCTTGTTCCTGTAACTCGAATCCTAGCCTGGTATATCCCATTTTAATTTTACACCAATGTAAACCTTACGCCTTTTTTACTCTCTGATCGAGGTTCTCGGCATTGAAAAATCTTCGTAAACTATATCACACGTGTATATGTTGACATTTAAGAGATATACAGGCAAGAAAATCAAGGGCAATGGTGATATATATGCGGATTAGACACAAAAAAAAACACTCAACAAGTGGCTACAATTTAAGGAATGTGTTTAGTGACGGCATCAGATTCCTAATTGACGGAAAAAGGTCTGGTGGCAAGAAAGCTGCTTCTAGGAGATTGTCAAGTGTTTTCGCTCGACGATTCCATTCTTGGGTGATTGGTTTGGCCCTTGTTCCTGTAACTCGAATCCTAGGCCGGTATATCTCATTTTAATTTTACACCATTGTGAACCTTTTGCCCTTTTTACTCTCTGATCGAGGTTCTCGGAATTGAAAAATCTTCATAAACTAAATCACACGTGTATATGTTGATATTTAAGAGATATACAATCAAGAAAATCAAGGGCAATGGTGATATATATATGCGGATTAGACACCAAAAAAACACTCAAAAAATGGCTACAATTTAAGGAATGTGTTTAGTGACGGCATCAGATTCCTAATTAATGTAGAAAGGTCTGATGGTAAGAAAAGCTGCTTCTAGGAGGTTCTCAAGTGTTTTCGCTCGACGATTCCATTCTTGGGTGATTGGTTTGGCCCTTGTTCCTGTAACTCGAATCTAGCCTGGTATATCCCATTTTAATTTTACACCAATGTAAACCTTACGCCTTTTTTACTCTCTGACCGAGGTTCTCGGCATTGAAAATTCTTCGTAAATTAAATCACACGTGTATATGTTGCCATTTAAGAGATATACAATCAAGAAAATCAAGGGCAATGGTGATATATATGCGGATTAGACACCAAAAAAAAAAACACTCAACAAATGGCTACAATTTAAGGAATGTGTTTAGTGACGGCATCAGATTCCTAATTGATGGAGAAAGGTCTGGTGGCAAGAAAAGCTGCTTCTAGGAGGTTGTCAAGTGTTTTCGCTCGACGATTCCATTTTAGGGTGGTTGGTTTGGCCCTTGTTCCTGTAACTCGAATCCTAGCCTGGTATATCCCATTTTAATTTTACACCAATGTGAACCTTACGCCTTTTTTACTCTCTGATCGAGGTTCTCGGCATTGAAAAATCTTCGTAAACTATATCACACGTGTATATGTTGACATTTAAGAGATATACAGTCAAGAAAATCAAGGGCAATGGTGATATATATGCGGATTAGACACAAAAAAAAAACACTCAACAAGTGGCTACAATTTAAGGAATGTGTTTAGTGACGGCATCAGATTCCTAATTGACGGAGAAAGGTCTGGTGGCAAGAAAGCTGCTTCTAGGAGATTGTCAAGTGTTTTCGCTCGACGATTCCATTCTTGGGTGATTGGTTTGGCCCTTGTTCCTGTAACTCGAATCCTAGCCTGGTATATCCCATTTTAATTTTACACCAATGTAAACCTTACGCCTTTTTTACTCTCTGATCGAGTTTCTCGGCATTGAAAAATCTTCGTAAACTATATCACACGTGTATATGTTGACATTTAAGAGATATACAGTCAAGAAAATCAAGGGCAACAGTGATATATATGCGGATTAGACACAAAAAAAACACTCAACAAGTGGCTACAATTTAAGGAATGTGTTTAGTGATGGCATCAGATTCCTAATTGACGGAAAAAGGTCTGGTGGCAAGAAAGCTGCTTCTAGGAGATTGTCAAGTGCTTTCGCTCGACCATTCCATTCTTGGGTGATTGGTTTGGCCCTTGTTCCTGTAACTCGAATCCTAGGCCGGTATATCTCATTTTAATTTTACACCATTGTGAACCTTTTGCCCTTTTTACTCTCTGATCGAGGTTCTCGGCATTGAAAAATCTTCGTAAACTAAATCACACGTGTATATGTTGATATTTAAGAGATATACAATCAAGAAAATCAAGGGCAATGGTGATATATATATGCGGATTAGACACAAAAAAAAACACTCAAAAAATGGCTACAATTTAAGGAATGTGTTTAGTGACGGCATCAGATTCCTAATTAATGGAGAAAGGTCTGATGGTAAGAAAAGCTGCTTCTAGGAGGTTCTCAAGTGTTTTCGCTCGATGATTCCATTATTGGGTGTTTGGTTTGGCCCTTGTTCCTGTAACTCGAATCCTAGCCCGGTATATCTCATTTTAATTTTACACCATTGTGAACCTTTTGCCCTTTTTACTCTCTGATCGAGGTTCTCGGCATTGAAAAATCTTCGTAAACTAAATCACACGTGTATATGTTGATATTTAAGAGATATACAATCAAGAAAATCAAGGGCAATGGTGATATATATATGCGGATTAGACACCAAAAAAACACTCAAAAAATGGCTACAATTTAAGGAATGTGTTTAGTGACGGCATCAGATTCCTAATTAATGTAGAAAGGTCTGATGGTAAGAAGAGCTGCTTCTAGGAGGTTCTCAAGTGTTTTCGCTCGACGATTCCATTCTTGGGTGGTTGGTTTGGCCATTGTTCCTGTAACTCAAATCCTAGCCCGGAATATCCCATTCTAATTTTACACCATTGTGAACCTTACGCCTTTTTTACTCTCTGACCGAGGTTCTAGGCATTGAAAATTCTTCGTAAATTAAATCACACGTGTATATGTTACATTTAAGAGATATACAATCAAGAAAATCAAGGGCAATGGTGATATATATGCGGATTAGACACCAAAAAAAAAACACTCAACAAATGGCTACAATTTAAGGAATGTGTTTAGTGACGACATCAGATTCCTAATTGATGGAGAAAGGTCTGGTGGCAAGAAAAGCTGCTTCTAGGAAGTTGTCAAGTGTTTTCGCTCGACGATTCCATTCTAGGGTGGTTGGTTTGGCCCTTGTTCCTGTAACTCGAATCCTAGCCTGGTATATCCCATTTTAATTTTACACCAATGTGAACCTTACGCCTTTTTTACTCTCTGATCGAGGTTCTCGGCATTGAAAAATCTTCGTAAACTATATCACACGTGTATATGTTGACATTTAAGAGATATACAGTCAAGAAAATCAAGGACAATGGTGATATATATGCGGATTAGACACAAAAAAAAAACACTCAACAAGTGGCTACAATTTAAGGAATGTGTTTAGTGACGGCATCAGATTCCTAATTGACGGAGAAAGGTCTGGTGGCAAGAAAGCTGCTTCTAGGAGATTGTCAAGTGTTTTCGCTCGACGATTCCATTCTTGGGTGATTGGTTTGGCCCTTGTTCCTGTAACTCGAATCCTAGCCTGGTATATCCCATTTTAATTTTACACCAATGTAAACCTTACGCCTTTTTTACTCTCTGATCGAGTTTCTCGGCATTGAAAAATCTTCGTAAACTATATCACACGTGTATATGTTGACATTTAAGAGATATACAGTCAAGAAAATCAAGGGCAACGGTGATATATATGCGGATTACACACAAAAAAAAAACACTAAAGAAGTGGCTACAATTTAAGGAATGTGTTTAGTGACGGCATCAGATTCCTAATTGACGGAAAAAGGTCTGGTGGCAAGAAAACTGCTTCTAGGAGATTGTCAAGTGCTTTCGCTCGACCATTCCATTCTTGGGTGATTGGTTTGGCCCTTGTTCCTTTAACTCGAATCCTAGGCCGGTATATCTCATTTTAATTTTACACCATTGTGAACCTTTTGCCCTTTTTACTCTCTAATCGAGGTTCTCGGCATTGAAAAATCTTCGTAAACTAAATCACACGTGTATATGTTGATATTTAAGAGATATACAATCAAGAAAATCAAGGGCAATGGTGATATATATATGCGGATTAGACACAAAAAAAAACACTCAAAAAATGGCTACAATTTAAGGAATGTGTTTAGTGACGGCATCAGATTCCTAATTAATGGAGAAAGGTCTGATGGTAAGAAAAGCTGCTTCTAGGAGGTTCTCAAGTGTTTTCGCTCGATGATTCCATTATTGGGTGTTTGGTTTGGCCCTTGTTCATGTAACTCGAATCCTAGCCCGGTATATCCCATTTTAATTGTACACCATTGTATACCTTACGCCTTTTTTACTCTTTGATCGAGGTTCTCAGCGTTGAAAAATCTTCGTAAACTAAATCACACGTGTATATGTTGACATTTCAGAGATATACAGTCAAGAAAATCAAGGGCAATGGTGATATATATGCGGATTAGACACCAAAAAAAATACTCAACAAATGGCTACAATTTAAGGAATCTGTTTAGTGACGGCATCAGATTCCTAATTGATGGAGAAAGGTCTGGTGGCAAGAAAAGCTGCTTCTAGGAGGTTGTCAAATGTTTTCGCTCGATGATTCCATTCTTGGGTGGTTGGTTTGGCCCTTGTTCCTGTAACTCGAATCCTAGCCCGGTATATCCCATTTTAATTTTACACCATTGTGAACCTTACGCCTTTTTTACTCTCTGATCGAGGTTCTCGGCATTGAAAAATCTTCGTAAACTAAATCACACGTGTATATGTTGACATTTAAGAAATATACAGTCAAGAAAATCAAAGGCAATGGTGATATATATGCGGATTAGACACCAAAAAAAAAAAAAACACTCAACAAATGGCTACAATTTAAGGAATGTGTTTAGTGACGGCATCAGATTCCTAATTGATGGAGAAAGGTCTGGTGGCAAGAAAAGCTGCTTCTTGGAGGTTGTCAAGTATTTTCGCTCGACGATTCCATTCTTGGGTGGTTGGTTTGGCCCTTGTTCCTCTAACTCGAATCCTAGCCCAGTATATCCCATTTTAATTTTACACCATTGTGAATCTTACGCCTTGTTTACTCTCTGTTCGAGGTTCTCGGCATTGAAAAATCTTCGTAAACTAAATCACACGTGTATATGTTGATATTTAAGAGATATACAGTCAAGAAAATCAAGGGCAATGGTGATATATATGCGGATTAGACACCAAACAAAAAAAACACTCAACAAATGGCTACAATTTAAGGAATGTGTTTAGTGACGGCATCAGATCCCTAATTGATGGAGAAAGGTCTGGTGGTATGAAAAGCTGCTTCTAGGAGGTTGTCAAGTGTTTTCGCTCGACGATTCCATTCTTGGGTGGATGGTTTGGCCATTGTTCCTGTAACTCAAATCCTAGCCCGGAATATCCCATTTAAATTTTACACCATTGTGAACCTTACGCCTTTTTTACTCTCTGACCGAGGTTCTCGGCATTGAACATTCTTCGTAAATTAAATCACACGTGTATATGTTGCCATTTAAGAGATATACAATCAAGAAAATCAAGGGTAATGGTGATATATATGCGGATTAGACACCAAAAAAAAAACACTCAACAAATGGCTACAATTTAAGGAATGTGTTTAGTGACGGCATCAGATTCCTAATTGATGGAGAAAGGTCTGGTGGCAAGAAAAGCTGCTTCTAGGAGGTTGTCAAGTGTTTTCGCTCGACGATTCCATTCTAGGGTGGTTGGTTTGGCCCTTGTTCCTCTAACTCGAATCCTAGCCTGGTATATCCCATTTTAATTTTACACCAATGTGAACCTTACGCCTTTTTTACTCTCTGATCGAGGTTCTCAGCATTGAAAAATCTTCGTAAACTATATCACACGTGTATATGTTGACATTTAAGAGATATACAGTCAAGAAAATCAAGGGCGATGGTGATATATATGCGGATTAGACACAAAAAAAAAACACTCAACAAGTGGCTACAATTTAAGGAATGTGTTTAGTGACGGCATCAGATTCCTAATTGACGGAGAAAGGTCTGGTGGCAAGAAAGCTGCTTCTAGGAGATTGTCAAGTGTTTTCGCTCGACGATTCCATTCTTGGGTGATTGGTTTGGCCCTTGTTCCTGTAACTCGAATCCTAGCCTGGTGTATCCCATTTTAATTTTACACCAATGTAAACCTTACGCCTTTTTTACTCTCTGACCGAGGTTCTCGGCATTGAACATTCTTTGTAAATTAAATCACACGTGTATATGTTGCCATTTAAGAGATATACAATCAAGAAAATCAAGGGCAATGGTGATATATATGCGGATTAGACACCAAAAAAAAACACTCAACAAATGGCTACAATTTAAGGAATGTGTTTAGTGACGGCATCAGATTCCTAATTGATGGAGAAAGGTCTGGTGGCAAGAAAAGCTGCTTCTAGGAGGTTGTCAAGTGTTTTCGCTCGACGATTCCATTCTAGGGTGGTTGGTTTGGCCCTTGTTCCTCTAACTCGAATCCTAGCCTGGTATATCCCATTTTAATTTTACACCAATGTGAACCTTACGCCTTTTTTACTCTCTGATCGAGGTTCTCAGCATTGAAAAATCTTCGTAAACTATATCACACGTGTATATGTTGACATTTAAGAGATATACAGTCAAGAAAATCAAGGGCAATGGTGATATATATGCGGATTAGACACAAAAAAAAAACACTCAACAAGTGGCTACAATTTAAGGAATGTGTTTAGTGACGGCATCAGATTCCTAATTGACGGAGAAAGGTCTGGTGGCAAGAAAGCTGCTTCTAGGAGATTGTCAAGTGTTTTCGCTCGACGATTCCATTCTTGGGTGATTGGTTTGGCCCTTGTTCCTGTAACTCGAATCCTAGCCTGGTATATCCCATTTTAATTTTACACCAATGTAAACCTTACGCCTTTTTTACTCTCTGATCGAGGTTCTCGGCATTGAAAAATCTTCGTAAACTATATCACACGTGTATATGTTGACATTTAAGAGATATACAGTCAAGAAAATCAAGGGCAATGGTGATATATATGCGGATTAGACACAAAAAAAACACTCAACAAGTGGCTACAATTTAAGGAATGTGTTTAGTGACGGCATCAGATTCCTAATTGACGGAAAAAGGTCTGGTGGCAAGAAAGCTGCTTCTAGGAGATTGTCAAGTGTTTTCGCTCGACGATTCCATTCTTGGGTGATTGGTTTGGCCCTTGTTCCTGTAACTCGAATCCTAGGCCGGTATATCTCATTTTAATTTTACACCATTGTGAACCTTTTGCCCTTTTTACTCTCTGATCGAGGTTCTCGGCATTGAAAAATCTTCGTAAACTAAATCACACGTGTATATGTTGATATTTAAGAGATATACAATCAAGAAAATCAAGGGCAATGGTGATATATATATGCGGATTAGACACCAAAAAAACACTCAAAAAATGGCTACAATTTAAGGAATGTGTTTAGTGACGGCATCAGATTCCTAATTAATGTAGAAAGGTCTGATGGTAAGAAAAGCTGCTTCTAGGAGGTTCTCAAGTGTTTTCGCTCGACGATTCCATTCTTGGGTGATTGGTTTGGCCCTTGTTCCTGTAACTCGAATCCTAGCCTGGTATATCCCATTTTAATTTTACACCAATGTAAACCTTACGCCTTTTTTACTCTCTGACCGAGGTTCTCGGCATTGAAAATTCTTCGTAAATTAAATCACACGTGTATATGTTGCCATTTAAGAGATATACAATCAAGAAAATCAAGGGCAATGGTGATATATATGCGGATTAGACACCAAAAAAAAACACTCAACAAATGGCTACAATTTAAGGAATGTGTTTAGTGACGGCATCAGATTCCTAATTGATGGAGAAATGTCTGGTGGCAAGAAAGCTGCTTCTAGGAGGTTGTCAAGTGTTTTCGCTCGACGATTCCATTTTAGGGTGGTTGGTTTGGCCCTTGTTCCTGTAACTCGAATCCTAGCCTGGTATATCCCATTTTAATTTTACACCAATGTGAACCTTACGCCTTTTTTACTCTCTGATCGAGGTTCTCGGCATTGAAAAATCTTCGTAAACTATATCACACGTGTATATGTTGACATTTAAGAGATATATACAGTCAAGAAAATCAAGGGCAATGGTGATATATATGCGGATTAGACACAAAAAAAACACTCAACAAGTGGCTACAATTTAAGGAATGTGTTTAGTGACGGCATCAGATTCCTAATTGACGGAGAAAGGTCTGGTGGCAAGAAAGCTGCTTCTAGGAGATTGTCAAGTGTTTTCGCTCGACGATTCCATTCTTGGGTGATTGGTTTGGCCCTTGTTCCTGTAACTCGAATCCTAGCCTGGTATATCCCATTTTAATTTTACACCAATGTAAACCTTACGCCTTTTTTACTCTCTGATCGAGTTTCTCGGCATTGAAAAATCTTCGTAAACTATATCACACGTGTATATGTTGACATTTAAGAGATATACAGTCAAGAAAATCAAGGGCAACGGTGATATATATGCGGATTAGACACAAAAAAAACACTCAACAAGTGGCTACAATTTAAGGAATGTGTTTAGTGATGGCATCAGATTCCTAATTGACGGAAAAAGGTCTGGTGGCAAGAAAGCTGCTTCTAGGAGATTGTCAAGTGCTTTCGCTCGACCATTCCATTCTTGGGTGATTGGTTTGGCCCTTGTTCCTGTAACTCGAATCCTAGGCCGGTATATCTCATTTTAATTTTACACCATTGTGAACCTTTTGCCCTTTTTACTCTCTGATCGAGGTTCTCGGCATTGAAAAATCTTCGTAAACTAAATCACACGTGTATATGTTGATATTTAAGAGATATACAATCAAGAAAATCAAGGGCAATGGTGATATATATATGCGGATTAGACACCAAAAAAACACTCAAAAAATGGCTACAATTTAAGGAATGTGTTTAGTGACGGCATCAGATTCCTAATTAATGTAGAAAGGTCTGATGGTAAGAAGAGCTGCTTCTAGGAGGTTCTCAAGTGTTTTCGCTCGACGATTCCATTCTTGGGTGGTTGGTTTGGCCATTGTTCCTGTAACTCAAATCCTAGCCCGGAATATCCCATTCTAATTTTACACCATTGTGAACCTTACGCCTTTTTTACTCTCTGACCGAGGTTCTAGGCATTGAAAATTCTTCGTAAATTAAATCACACGTGTATATGTTACATTTAAGAGATATACAATCAAGAAAATCAAGGGCAATGGTGATATATATGCGGATTAGACACCAAAAAAAAAAAAACACTCAACAAATGGCTACAATTTAAGGAATGTGTTTAGTGACGACATCAGATTCCTAATTGATGGAGAAAGGTCTGGTGGCAAGAAAAGCTGCTTCTAGGAAGTTGTCAAGTGTTTTCGCTCGACGATTCCATTCTAGGGTGGTTGGTTTGGCCCTTGTTCCTGTAACTCGAATCCTAGCCTGGTATATCCCATTTTAATTTTACACCAATGTGAACCTTACGCCTTTTTTACTCTCTGATCGAGGTTCTCGGCATTGAAAAATCTTCGTAAACTATATCACACGTGTATATGTTGACATTTAAGAGATATACAGTCAAGAAAATCAAGGGCAATGGTGATATATATGCGGATTAGACACAAAAAAAAACACTCAACAAGTGGCTACAATTTAAGGAATGTGTTTAGTGACGGCATCAGATTCCTAATTGACGGAGAAAGGTCTGGTGGCAAGAAAGCTGCTTCTAGGAGATTGTCAAGTGTTTTCGCTCGACGATTCCATTCTTGGGTGATTGGTTTGGCCCTTGTTCCTGTAACTCGAATCCTAGCCTGGTATATCCCATTTTAATTTTACACCAATGTAAACCTTACGCCTTTTTTACTCTCTGATCGAGTTTCTCGGCATTGAAAAATCTTCGTAAACTATATCACACGTGTATATGTTGACATTTAAGAGATATACAGTCAAGAAAATCAAGGGCAACGGTGATATATTTGCGGATTAGACACAAGAAAAAAAACACTAAAGAAGTGGCTACAATTTAAGGAATGTGTTTAGTGACGGCATCAGATTCCTAATTGACGGAAAAAGGTCTGGTGGCAAGAAAGCTGCTTCTAGGAGATTGTCAAGTGCTTTCGCTCGACCATTCCATTCTTGGGTGATTGGTTTGGCCCTTGTTCCTTTAACTCGAATCCTAGGCCGGTATATCTCATTTTAATTTTACACCATTGTGAACCTTTTGCCCTTTTTACTCTCTGATCGAGGTTCTCGGCATTGAAAAATCTTCGTAAACTAAATCACACGTGTATATGTTGATATTTAAGAGATATACAATCAAGAAAATCAAGGGCAATGGTGATATATATATGCGGATTAGACACAAAAAAAAACACTCAAAAAATGGCTACAATTTAAGGAATGTGTTTAGTGACGGCATCAGATTCCTAATTAATGGAGAAAGGTCTGATGGTAAGAAAAGCTGCTTCTAGGAGGTTCTCAAGTGTTTTCGCTCGATGATTCCATTATTGGGTGTTTGGTTTGGCCCTTGTTCATGTAACTCGAATCCTAGCCCGGTATATCCCATTTTAATTGTACACCATTGTATACCTTACGCCTTTTTTACTCTTTGATCGAGGTTCTCAGCGTTGAAAAATCTTCGTAAACTAAATCACACGTGTATATGTTGACATTTCAGAGATATACAGTCAAGAAAATCAAGGGCAATGGTGATATATATGCGGATTAGACACCAAAAAAAATACTCAACAAATGGCTACAATTTAAGGAATCTGTTTAGTGACGGCATCAGATTCCTAATTGATGGAGAAAGGTCTGGTGGCAAGAAAAGCTGCTTCTAGGAGGTTGTCAAATGTTTTCGCTCGATGATTCCATTCTTGGGTGGTTGGTTTGGCCCTTGTTCCTGTAACTCGAATCCTAGCCCGGTATATCCCATTTTAATTTTACACCATTGTGAACCTTACGCCTTTTTTACTCTCTGATCGAGGTTCTCGGCATTGAAAAATCTTCGTAAACTAAATCACACGTGTATATGTTGACATTTAAGAAATATACAGTCAAGAAAATCAAAGGCAATGGTGATATATATGCGGATTAGACACCAAAAAAAAAACACTCAACAAATGGCTACAATTTAAGGAATGTGTTTAGTGACGGCATCAGATTCCTAATTGATGGAGAAAGGTCTGGTGGCAAGAAAAGCTGCTTCTTGGAGGTTGTCAAGTATTTTCGCTCGACGATTCCATTCTTGGGTGGTTGGTTTGGCCCTTGTTCCTGTAACTCGAATTCTAGCCTGGTATATCCCATTTTAATTTTACAACAATGTGAACCTTACGCCTTTTTTACTCTCTGATCGAGGTTCTCGTCATTGAAAAATCTTCGTAAACTAAATCACATGTGTATATGTTGACATTTAAGAGATATACAGTCAAAAAAAATCAAGGGCAATGGTGATATATATGCGGATTAGACAACAAAAAAAAACACTCAACAAGTGGCTACAATTTAAGGAATGTGTTTAGTGACGGCATCAGATTCCCAATTGACGGAGAAAGGTCTGGTGGCAAGAAAAGCTGATTCTAGGAGATTGTCAAGTGTTTTCGCTCGACGATTCCATTCTTGGGTGATTGGTTTGGCCCTTGTTCCTGTAACTCGAATCCCAGGCTGGTATATCCCATTTTAATTTTACAACAATGTGAACCTTAAAACTTTTTTACTCTCTAATCGAGGTTCTCGGCATTGAAAAATCTTCGTAAACTAAATCACACGTGTATATGTTGACATTTAAGAGATATACAGTCAAGAAAATCAAGGGCAATGGTGATATATATGCGGATTAGACACCAAAAAAAAAAAAACACTCAACAAATGGCTACAATTTAAGGAATGTGTTTAGTGACGGCATCAGATTCCTAATTAATAGAGAAAGGTCTGGTGGTAAGAAAAGCTGCTTCTAGGAGGTTGTCAAGTGTTTCCGCTCGACGATTCCATTCTTGTGTGGTTGGTTTGGCCCTTGTTCCTGTAACTTGAATCCTAGCCCGGTATATTCCATTTTAATCTTACACCATTGTGACCCTTACGCCTTTTTTACTCTCTGATCGAGGTTCTCGACATTGAAAAATCTTCGTAAACTAAATCAAACGTGTATATGTTGACATTTAAGAGATATACAGTCAAGAAAATCAAGGGCAATGGTGATATATATGCGGATTAGACACCAAAAAAACACTCAACAAATGGCTACAATATAAGGAATGTATTTAGTGACGGCATCAGATTCCTAATTGATGGAGAAAGGTCTGCTGGCAAGAAAAGCTGCTTCTAGTAGGTTGTCAAGTGTTTTCGCTCGACGATTCCATTCTTGGGTGGTTGGTTTGGCCCTTGTTAATGTAACTCGAATCCTAGCCCGGTATATCCCATTTTAATTTTACACCATTATGAACCTTACGCCTATTTTACTCTCTGTTCGAGGTTCTCGGCATTGAAAAATATTCGTAAACTAAATCACACGTGTATATGTTGATATTTAAGAGATATACAGTCAAGAAAATCAAGGGCAATGGTGATATATATGCGGATTAGACACCAAAAAAACACTAAACAAATGGCTACAATTTAAGGAATGTGTTTAGTGACGGCATCAGATTCCTAATGGATGGAGAAATGTCTTGTGGTAAGAAAAGCTGCTTCTAGGAGGTTGTCAAGTGTTTTCGCTCGACGATTCTATTCTTGGGTGGTTGGTTTGGCCCTTGTTCCTGTAACTCAAATCCTAGCCCGGTATATCCCATTTTAATCTTACACCATTGTGACCCTTACGCCTTTTTTACTATTTGATCGAGGTTCTCGGCATTGAAAAATCTTCGTAAACTAAATCAAACGTGTATATGTTGACATTTAAGAGATATACAGTCAAGAAAATCAAGGGCAATGGTGATATATATGCGGATTAGACACCAAAAAACACTCAACAAATGGCTACAATATAAGGAATGTGTTTAGTGACGGCATCAGATTCCTAATTGATGGAGAAAGGTCTGGTGGCAAGAAAAGCTGCTTCTAGGAGGTTGTCAAGTGTTTTCGCTCGACGATTCCATTCTTGGGTGGTTGGTTTGTCCCTTGTTCCTGTAACTCGAATCCTAGCCCGGTATATCCCATTTTAATTTTACACCATTGTGAACCTTAAGCCTTTTTTACTCTCTGATAGAGGTTCTCGGCATTGAAAAATCTTCGTAAACTAAATCACACATGTATATGTTGACATTTAAGAGATATACAGTCAAGAAAATCAAGGGCAATGGTGATATATATGCGATTAGACACCAAAAAAAACACTCAACAAATGGCTACAATTTAAGGAATGTGTTTAGTGACGGCATCAGATTCCTAATTGATGGAGAAAGGTCTGGTGGCAAGAAAAGCTGATTCTAGGAGGTTGTCAAGTGTTTCCACCTGACGATTCCATTCTTGTGTGGTTGGTTTGGCCCTTGTTCCTGTAACTCGAATCCTAGCCCGGTATATCCCATTTTAATCTTACACCATTGTGAACCTTACGCCTTTTTTACTCTCTGATCGAGGTTATTTTCATTGAAAAATCTTCGTAAACTAAATCACACGTGTATATGTTGATATTTAAGAGATATACAGTCAAGAAAATCAAGGGCAATGGTGATATATATGCGGATTAGACAACAAAAAAACACTCAACAAATGGCTACAATTTAAGGGATGTGTTTAGTGACGGCATCAAATTCCTAATTGATGGAGAAAGGTCTGGTGGCAAAAAAAGCTGCTTCCAGGAGGTTGTCAAGTATTTTCGCTCGACGATTCCATTCTTGGGTGGTTGGTTTGGCCCTTGTTCCTGTAACTCGAATCCTAGCCCGGTATATCCCATTTTAATTTTACACCATTGTGAACCTTACGCCTTTTTTACTCTCTGTTCGAGGTTCTCGGCATTGAAAAATATTCGTAAACTAAATCACACGTGTATATGTTGATATTTAAGAGATATACAGTCAAGAAAATCAAGGGCATTGGTGATATATATGCGGATTAGACACCAAAAAAAACACTCAACAAATGGCTACAATTTAAGGAATGTGTTTAGTGACGGCATCAGATTCCTAATTGATGGAGAAATGTCTTCTGGTAAGAAAAGCTGCTTCTAGGAGGTTGTTAAGTGTTTTTGCTCGACGATTCCATTCTTGGGTGGTTGGTTTGGCCCTTGTTCCTGTAACTCAAATCCTTGCCCGGTATATCCCATTTTAATCTTACACCATTGTGACCCTTACTCCTTTT
The DNA here is from genome assembly GCA_030545235.1 of Helianthus tuberosus. Taxonomy (NCBI): domain Eukaryota; kingdom Viridiplantae; phylum Streptophyta; class Magnoliopsida; order Asterales; family Asteraceae; genus Helianthus; species Helianthus tuberosus. Next base: position 30,082,047 of record CM060415.1, on the reverse strand, counting down.
TTACTCTCTGATCGAGGTTCTCGACATTGAAAAATCTTCGTAAACTAAATCAAACGTGTATATGTTGACATTTAAGAGATATACAGTCAAGAAAATCAAGGGCAATGGTGATATATATGCGGATTAGACCCCAAAAAAAACACTCAACAAATGGCTACAATATACGGAATGTGTTTAGTGACGGCATCAGATTCCTAATTGATGGAGAAAGGTCTGGTGGCAAGAAAAGCTGCTTCTAGGAGGTTGTCAAGTGTTTTCGCTCGACGATTCCATTCTTGGGTGGTTGGTTCGTCCCTTGTTCCTGTAACTCGAATCCTAGCCCGGTATATCCCATTTTAATTTTACACCATTGTGAACCTTACGCCTTTTTTACTCTCTGATAGAGGTTCTCGGCATTGAAAAATCTTCGTAAACTAAATCACACGTGTATATGTTGACATTTAAGAGATATACAGTCAAGAAAATCAAGGGCAATTGTGATATATATGCGGATTAGACACAAAAAAAAAACTCAACAAATGGCTACAATTAAAGGAATGTGTTTAGTGACAGCATCAGATTCCTAATTGATGGAGAAAGGTCTGGTGGCAAGAAAAGCTGATTCTAGGAGGTTGTCAAGTGTTTCCGCTCGACAATTCCATTCTTGTGTGGTTGGTTTGGCCCTTGTTCCTGTAACTCGAATCATAACCCGGTATATCCCATTTTAATCTTACACCATTGTGAACCTTACGCCTTTTTTACTCTCTGATCGAGGTTATTTTCATTGAAAAATCTTCATAAACTAAATCACACGTATATATGTTGATATTTAAGAGAGATACAGTCAAGAAAATCAACGGCAATGGTGATATATATGCGGATTAGACAACAAAAAAAAACACTCAACAAATGGCTACAATTATGGGATGTGTTTAGTGACGGCATCAGATTCCTAATTGATGGAGAAAGGTCTGGTGGCAAGAAAAGCTGCTTCTAGGAGGTTGTCAAGTGTTTTCGCTCGACGATTCCATTCTTGGGTGGTTGGTTTGGCCCTTGTTCCTATAACTCGAATCCTAGCCTGGTATATCCTATTTTAATTTTACACCATTGTGAACCTTACGCCATTTTTACTCTCTGTTCGAGGTTATCGGCATTGAAAAATCTTCGTAAACTAAATCACACGTGTATATTTTGATACTTAAGAGATATACAGTCAAGAAAATCAAGGGCATTGGTGATATATATGCGGACTAGACACCGAAAAAAACACCTCAACAAATGGCTACAATTTAAGGAATGTGTTTAGTGACGGCATCATATTCCTAATTGATGGAGAAAGGTCTGGTGGCAAGAAATGCTGCTTCTAGGAGGTTGTGAAGTGTTTTCGCTCGATGATTCCATTCTTGAGTGGTTGGTTTGGCCCTTGTTCCTGTAACTCGAATCCTAGCCCGGTATATCCCATTTTAATTTTACACCATTGTGAACCTTACGCTTTTTTTACTCTCTGATCGAGGTTCTTGGCATTAAAAAACGTTCGTAAACTAAATCACACGTGTATATGTTGACATTTAAGAGATATACAGTTAAGAAACTCAAGGGCAATGGTGATATATATGCGGATTAGACACAAAAAAAAACACTCAACAAATGGCTACAATTTAAGGAATGTGTTTAGTGACGGCATCAGATTCCTAATTGATGGAGAAAGGTCTGGTGGCAAGAAAAGCTGCTTCTAGGAGGTTGTCAAGTGTTTTGGCTCGACGATTCCATTCTTGGGTGGTTGGTTTGGCCCTTGTTTCTATAACTTGAATCCTAGCCCGGTATATCCCATTTTAATTTTACACCATTGTGAACCTTACGCCTTTTTTTACTCTCTGATCGAGGTTCTCGGCATTGAAAAATATTCGTAAACTAAATCACACGTGTATATGTTGATATTTAAGAGACATACAGCCAAGAAAATCAAGGGCAATGGTGATATATATGCGGATTAGACACCAAAAAAAAAACAGTCAACAAATGACTACAATTTAAGGAATGTGTTTAATGACGACATCAGATTCCTAATTGTTGGAGAAAGGTCTAGTGGCAAGAAAAGTTGCTTCTAGGAGGTTGTCAAGTGTTTTCGCTCGACGATTCCATTCTTGGGTGGTTGGTTTGGCCCTTGTTCCTGTAACTCGAATCCTAGCCCGGTATATCCCATTTTAATTTTACACCATTGTGAACCTTACGCGTTTTTACTCTCTGATAGAGGTTCTCGGCATTTAAAAATCTTCGTAAACTAAAACACACGTGTATATGTTGATATTTAAGAGATATACAGTCAAGAAAATCAAGGGCAATGGTGATATATATGCGGATTGGCCACAAAAAAAAAACACTCAACAAATGGCTACAATTTAAGGAATGTGTTTAGTGACGGCATCAGATTCCTAATTGATGGAGAAGGGTCTGGTGGCAAGAAAAGTTGCTTCTAGGAGGTTGTCAAGTGTTTTCGCTCGACGATTCCATTCTTGGGTGGTTGGTTTGGCCCTTGTTCCTGTAACTCGAATCCTAGCCAGGTATATCCCATTTTAATTTTACACCATTGTGAACTTTATGTTTTTTTTACTCTCTGATCGAGGTTCTCGGCATTGAAAAATCTTCGTAAACTAAATCACCCGTGTATATGTTGACATTTAAGAGATATACAGTCAAGAAAATCAAGGGCAATGGTGATATATATGCGGATTAGACACCAAAAAAAACACTCAACAAATGGCTACAATTTAAGGAATGTGTTTAGTGACGGCATCAGATTCCTAATTGATGGAGAAAGGTCTGATGGCAAGAAATGGTGCTTCTAGGAGGTTGTGAAGTGTTTTCGCTCGATGATTCCATTCTTAGGTGGTTGGTTTGGCCCTTATTCCTGTAACTCGATTCCTAGCCCGGTATATCCCATTTTAATTTTACACCATTGTGAACCTTACGCTTTTTTTACTCTCTGATCGAGGTTCTTGGCATTAAAAAATCTTCGTAAACTAAATCACACGTGTATATGTTGACATTTAAGAGATATACAATTAAGAGAATCAAGGGCAATGGTGATATATATGCGGGTTAGACACCAAAAAAAAAGACAGTCAACAAATGGCTACAATTTAAGGAATGTGTTTAGTGACGACATCAGATTCCTAATTGATGGAGAAAGGTCTAGTGGCAAGAAAAGCTGCTTCTAGGAGGTTGTAAAGTGTTTTCGCTCGACGATTCCATTCTTGGGTGGTTGGTTTGGCCCTTGTTCCTGTAACTCGAATCCTAGCCCGGTATATCCCATTTTAATCTTACACCATTGTGAACCTTACGCCTTTTTTACTCTCTGTTCGAGGTTATCGGCGTTGAAAAATCTTCGTAAACTAAATCACACGTGTATATTTTGATATTTAAGAGATATACAGTCCAGAAAATCAAGGGCATTGGGGATATATATGCGGACTAGACACCAAAAAAAACACTAAACAAATGGCTACAATTTAAGGAATGTGTTTAGTGACGGCATCAGATTCCTAATTGATGGAGAAAGGTCTGGTGGCAAGAAAAGCTGCTTCTAGGAGGTTGTCAAGTGTTTTCGCTTGACGATTCCATTCTTGGGTTGTATGTTTGGCGCTTGTTTCTGTAACTCGAATCCTAGCCCGGTATATCCCATTTTAATTTTACACCATTGTGAACCTTACGCTTTTTTTACTCTCTGATCGAGGTTCTTGGCATTAAAAAATCTTCATAAACTAAATCACACGTGTATATGTTGACATTTAAGAGATATACAGTTAAGAGAATCAAGGGCAATGGTGATATATATGCGGATTAGACACCAAAAAAAAAGACAGTCAACAAATGGCTACAATTTAAGGAATGTGTTTAGTGACGACATCAGATTCCTAATTGATGGAGAAAGGTCTAGTGGCAAGAAAAGCTGCTTCTAGGAGGTTGTCAAGTGTTTTCGCTCGACGATTCCATTCTTGGGTGGTTGGTTTGGCCCTTGTTCCTGTAACTCGAATCCTAACCCGGTATATCCCATTTTAATCTTACACCATTGTGAACCTTACGCCTTTTTTACTCTCTGCTCGAGGTTATCGGCATTGAAAAATCTTCATAAACTAAATCACACATGTATATTTTGATATTTAAGAGATATACGGTCAAGAAAATCAAGGGCATTGGGGATATATATGCGGACTAGACACCAAAAAAAACACTAAACAAATGGCTACAATTTAAGGAATGTGTTTAGTGACGGCATCCGATTCCTAATTGATGGAGAAGTGTCTAAGAAAAGCTGCTTCTAGGAGGTTGTCAAGTGTTTTCGCTCGACGATTCCATTTTTGGGTGGTTGGTTTGGCCCTTGTTCCTGTAACTCGAATCCTAGCCCGGTATATCCCATTTTAATCTTACACCATTGTGAACTTTATGTTTTTTTTACTCTCTGATCGAGGTTCTCGGCATTGAAAAATCTTCGTAAACTAAATCACCCGTGTATATGTTGACATTTAAGAGATATACAGTCAAGAAAATCAAGGGCAATGGTGATATATATGCGGATTAGACACCAAAAAAAACACTCAACAAATGGCTACAATTTAAGGAATGTGTTTAGTGACGGCATCAGATTCCTAATTGATGGAGAAAAGTCTGATGGCAAGAAATGCTGCTTCTAGGAGGTTGTGAAGTGTTTTCGCTCGATGATTCCATTCTTAGGTGGTTGGTTTGGCCCTTATTCCTGTAACTCGAATCCTAGCCCGGTATATCCCATTTTAATTTTACACCATTGTGAACCTTACGCTTTTTTTACTCTCTGATCGAGGTTCCTGGCATTAAAAAATCTTCGTAAACTAACTCACACGTGTATATGTTGACATTTAAGAGATATACAGTTAAGAGAATCAAGGGCAATGGTGATATATATGCGGATTAGACACCAAAAAAAAAGGCAGTCAATAAATGGCTACAATTTAAGGAATGTGTTTAGTGACGACATCAGATTCCTAATTGATGGAGAAAGGTCTAGTGGCAAGAAAAGCTGCTTCTAGGAGGTTGTAAAGTGTTTTCGCTCGACGATTCCATTCTTGGGTGGTTGGTTTGGCCCTTGTTCCTGTAACTCGAACCCTAGCCCGGTATATCCCATTTTAATCTTACACCATTGTGAACCTTACGCCTTTTTTACTCTCTGTTCGAGGTTATCGGCGTTGAAAAATCTTCGTAAACTAAGTCACACGTGTATATTTTGATATTTAAGAGATATACAGTCAAGAAAATCAAGGGCATTGGGGATATATATGCGGACTAGACACCAAAAAAAACACTAAACAAATGGCTACAATTTAAGGAATGTGTTTAGTGACGGCATCCGATTCCTAATTGATGGAGAAGTGTCTTGTGGTAAGAAAAGCTGCTTCTAGGAGGTTGTCAAGTGTTTTCGCTCGACGATTCCATTCTTGGGTGGTTGGTTTGGCCCTTGTTCCTGTAACTCGAATCCTAGCCCGGTATATCCCATTTTAATCTTACACCATTGTGAACCTTACGCCTTTTTTACTCTCTGTTCGAGGTTATCGGCGTTGAAAAATCTTCGTAAACTAAATCACACGTGTATATTTTGATATTTAAGAGATATACAGTCTAGAAAATCAAGGGCATGGGGGATATATATGCGGACTAGACACCAAAAAAAACACTAAACAAATGGCTACAATTTAAGGAATGTGTTTAGTGACGGCATCCGATTCCTAATTGATGGAGAAGTGTCTTGTGGTAAGAAAAGCTGCTTCTAGGAGGTTGTCAAGTGTTTTCGCTCGACGATTCCATTTTTGGGTGGTTGGTTTGGCCCTTGTTCCTGTAACTCGAATCCTAGCCCGGTATATCCCATTTTAATCTTACACCATTGTGAACCTTACGCCTTTTTTACTCTCTGTTCGAGGTTATCGGCGTTGAAAAATCTTCGTAAACTAAATCACACGTGTATATTTTGATATTTAAGAGATATACAGTCTAGAAAATCAAGGGCATTGGGGATATATATGCGGACTAGACACCAAAAAAAACACTAAACAAATGGCTACAATTTAAGGAATGTGTTTAGTGACGGCATCAGATTCCTAATTGATGGAGAAAGGTCTGGTGGCAAGAAAAGCTGCTTCTAGGAGGTTGTCAAGTGTTTTCGCTCGACGATTCCATTCTTGGGTTGTTTGTTTGGCGCTTGTTTCTGTAACTCGAATCCTAGCCCGGTATATCCCATTTTAATTTTACACCATTGTGAACCTTACGCTTTTTTTACTCTCTGATCGAGGTTCTTGGCATTAAAAAATCTTCATAAACTAAATCGCACGTGTATATGTTGACATTTAAGAGATATACAGTTAAGAGAATCAAGGGCAATGGTGATATATATGCGGATTAGACACCAAAAAAAAGACAGTCAACAAATGGCTACAATTTAAGGAATGTGTTTAGTGACGACATCAGATTCCTAATTGATGGAGAAAGGTCTAGTGGCAAGAAAAGCTGCTTCTAGGAGGTTGTCAAGTGTTTTCGCTCGACGATTCCATTCTTGGGTGGTTGGTTTGGCCCTTGTTCCTGTAACTCGAATCCTAGCCCGGTATATCCAATTTTAATCTTACACCATTGTGAACCTTACGCCGTTTTTACTCTCTGTTCGAGGTTATCGGCATTGAAAAATCTTCATAAACTAAATCACACATGTATATTTTGATATTTAAGAGATATCCAGTCAAGAAAATCAAGGGCATTGGGGATATATATGCGGACTAGACACCAAAAAATACACTAAACAAATGGCTACAATTTAAGGAATGTGTTTAGTGACGGCATCAGATTCCTAATTGATGGAGAAAGGTCTGATGGCAAGAAATGCTGCTTCTAGGAGGTTGTGAAGTGTTTTCGCTCGATGATTCCATTCTTAGGTGGTTGGTTTGGCCCTTATTCCTGTAACTCGAATCCTAGCCCGGTATATCCCATTTTAATTTTACACCATTGTGAACCTTACGCTTTTTTTACTCTCTGATCGAGGTTCTTGGCATTAAAAAATCTTCGTAAACTAAATCACACGTGTATATGTTGACATTTAAGAGATATACAGTTAAGAGAATCAAGGGCAATGGTGATATATATGCGGATTAGACACCAAAAAAAAAGGCAGTCAACAAATGGCTACAATTTAAGGAATGTGTTTAGTGACGACATCAGATTCCTAATTGATGGAGAAAGGTCTAGTGGCAAGAAAAGCTGCTTCTAGGAGGTTGTAAAGTGTTTTCGCTCGACGATTCCATTCTTGGGTGGTTGGTTTGGCCCTTGTTCCTGTAACTCGAATCCTAGCCCGGTATATCCCATTTTAATCTTACACCATTGTGAACCTTACGCCTTTTTTACTCTCTGTTCGAGGTTATCGGCATTGAAAAATCTTCATAAACTAAATCACACATGTATATTTTGATATTTAAGAGATATACAGTCAAGAAAATCAAGGGCATTGGGGATATATATGCGGACTAGACACCAAAAAAAACACTAAACAAATGGCTACAATTTAAGGAATGTGTTTAGTGACGGCATCAGATTCCTAATTGATGGAGAAAGGTCTGGTGGCAAGAAAAGCTGCTTCTAGGAGGTTGTCAAGTGTTTTCGCTCGACGATTCCATTCTTGGGTTGTTTGTTTGGCGCTTGTTTCTGTAACTCGAATCCTAGCCCGGTATATCCCATTTTAATTTTACACCATTGTGAACCTTACGCTTTTTTTACTCTCTGATCGAGGTTCTTGGCATTAAAAAATCTTCGTAAACTAAATCACACGTGTATATGTTGACATTTAAGAGATATACAGTTAAGAGAATCAAGGGCAATGGTGATATATATGCGGATTAGACACCAAAAAAAAAGACAGTCAACAAATGGCTACAATTTAAGGAATGTGTTTAGTGACGACATCAGATTCCTAATTGATGGAGAAAGGTCTAGTGGCAAGAAAAGCTGCTTCTAGGAGGTTGTAAAGTGTTTTCGCTCGACGATTCCATTCTTGGGTGGTTGGTTTGGCCCTTGTTCCTGTAACTCGAATCCTATCCCGGTATATCCCATTTTAATCTTACACCATTGTGAACCTTACGCCTTTTTTACTCTCAGTTCGAGGTTATCGGCGTTGAAAAATCTTCGTAAACTAAATCACACGTGTATATTTTGATATTTAAGAGATATACAGCCAAGAAAATCAAGGGCATTGGGGATATATATGCGGACTAGACACCAAAAAAAAACACTAAACAAATGGCTACAATTTAAGGAATGTGTTTAGTGACGGCATCAGATTCCTAATTGATGGAGAAAGATCTGGTGGCAAGAAAAGCTGCTTCTAGGAGGTTGTCAAGTGTTTTCGCTCGACGATTCCATTCTTGGGTTGTTTGTTTGGCGCTTGTTTCTGTAACTCGAATCCTAGCCCGGTATATCCCATTTTAATTTTACACCATTGTGAACCTTACGCTTTTTTTACTCTCTGATCGAGGTTCTTGGCATTAAAAAATCTTCATAAACTAAATCACACGTGTATATGTTGACATTTAAGAGATATACAGTTAAGAGAATCAAGGGCAATGGTGATATATATGCGGATTAGACACCAAAAAAAAGACAGTCAACAAATGGCTACAATTTAAGGAATGTGTTTAGTGACGACATCAGATTCCTAATTGATGGAGAAAGGTCTAGTGGCAAGAAAAGCTGCTTCTAGGAGGTTGTCAAGTGTTTTCGCTCGACGATTCCATTCTTGGGTGGTTGGTTTGGCCCTTGTTCCTGTAACTCGAATCCTAGCCCGGTATATCCCATTTTAATCTTACACCATTGTGAACCTTACGCCTTTTTTACTCTCTGTTCGAGGTTATCGGCATTGAAAAATCTTCATAAACTAAATCACACATGTATATTTTGATATTTAAGAGATATACAGTCAAGAAAATCAAGGGCATTGGGGATATATATGCGGACTAGACACCAAAAAAAACACTAAACAAATGGCTACAATTTAAGGAATGTGTTTAGTGACGGCATCCGATTCCTAATTGATGGAGAAGTGTCTTGTGGTAAGAAAAGCTGCTTCTAGGAGGTTGTCAAGTGTTTTCGCTCGACGATTCCATTTTTGGGTTGTTGGTTTGGCCCTTGTTCCTGTAACTCGAATCCTAGCCCGGTATATCCCATTTTAATTTTACACCATTGTGAACTTTATGTTTTTTTTACTCTCTGATCGAGGTTCTCGGCATTGAAAAATCTTCGTAAACTAAATCTCCCGTGTATATGTTGACATTTAAGAGATATACAGTCAAGAAAATAAAGGGCAATGGTGATATATATGCGGATTAGACACCAAAAAAAACACTCAACAAATGGCTACAATTTAAGGAATGTGTTTAGTGACGGCATCAGATTCCTAATTGATGGAGAAAGGTCTGATGGCAAGAAATGCTGCTTCTAGGAGGTTTTTAAGTGTTTTCGCTCGATGATTCCATTCTTAGGTGGTTGGTTTGGCCCTTATTCCTGTAACTCGAATCCTAGCCCGGTATATCCCATTTTAATTTTACACCATTGTGAACCTTACGCTTTTTTTACTCTCTGATCGAGGTTCTTGGCATTAAAAAATCTTCGTAAACTAACTCACACGTGTATATGTTGACATTTAAGAGATATACAGTTAAGAGAATCAAGGGCAATGGTGATATATATGCGGATTAGACACCAAAAAAAAAGACAGTCAACAAATGGCTACAATTTAAGGAATGTGTTTAGTGACGACATCAGATTCCTAATTGATGGAGAAAGGTCTAGTGGGAAGAAAAGCTGCTTCTAGGAGGTTGTCAAGTGTTTTCGCTCGACGATTCCATTTTTGGGTGGTTGGTTTGGCCGTTGTTCCTGTAACTCGAATCCTAGCCCGGTATATCCCATTTTAATCTTACACCATTGTGAACCTTACGCCTTTTTTACTCTCTGTTCGAGGTTATCGGCATTGAAAAATCTTCATAAACTAAATCACACATGTATATTTTGATATTTAAGAGATATACAGTCAAGAAAATCAAGGGCATTGGGGATATATATGCGGACTAGACACCAAAAAAAACACTAAACAAATGGCTACAATTTAAGGAATGTGTTTAGTGACGGCATCCGATTCCTAATTGATGGAGAAGTGTCTTGTGGTAAGAAAAGCTGCTTCTAGGAGGTTGTCAAGTGTTTTCGCTCGACGATTCCATTCTTGGGTGGTTGGTTTGGCCCTTGTTCCTGTAACTCGAATCCTAGCCCGGTATATCCCATTTTAATCTTACACCATTGTGAACCTTACGTCTTTTTTACTCTCTGATAGAGGTTCTCGGCATTGAAAAATCTTCGTAAACTAAATCACACGTGTATATGTTGATATTTAAGAGATATACAGTCAAGAAAATCTAGGGCAATGGTGATATATATGTGGACTAGACACCAAAAATAACACTCAACAAATGGCTACAATTTAAGGAATGTGTTTAGTGACGACATCAGATTCCTAATTGATGGAGAAAGGTCTGGTGGCAAGAAAAGCTGCTTCTAGGAGGTTGTCAAGTGTTTTCGCTCGACGATTCCATTCTTGGATGGTTGGTTTGGCCCTTGTTCCTGTAACTCGAATCCTAGCCCGGTATATCCCATTTTAATTTTACACCATTGTGAACCTTACGCCTGTTTTACTCTATAATCGAGGTTCTCGGCATTGAAAAATCTTCGTAAACTAAATCACACGTGTATATGTTGACATTTAAGAGATATACAGTCAAGAAAATCAAGGGCAATGGTGATATATATGCGGATTAGACACCAAAAAAAAAACTCAACAGATGGCTACAATTTAAGGAATGTGTTTAGTGACGGCATCAGATTCCTAATTGATGGAGAAAGGTCTGGTGGCAAGAAATGCTGCTTCTAGGAGGTTGTGAAGTGTTTTCGCTCGATGATTCCATTCTTGGGTGGTTGGTTTGGCCCTTGTTCCTGTAACTCGAATCCTAGCCCGGTATATCCCATTTTAATTTTACACCATTGTGAACCTTACGCTTTTTTTACTCTCTGATCGAGGTTCTTGGCATTAAAAAATCTTCGTAAACTAAATCACACGTGTATATGTTGACATTTAAGAGATATACAGTTAAGAAAATTAAGGGCAATGGTGATATATATGCGGATTAGACACAAAAAAAAAACACTTAACAAATGGCTACAATTTAAGGAATGTGTTTAGTGATGGCATCAGATTCCTAATTGATGGAGAAAGGTCTGGTGGCAAGAAATGCTGCATCTAGGAGGTTGTCAAGTGTTTTCGCTCGACGATTCCATTCTTGGGTGGTTGGTTTGGCCCTTGTTCCTGTAACTCGAATCCTAGCCCGGTATATCCCATTTTAATTTTACACCATCGTGAACCTTACGCCTTTTTTACACTCTAATCGAGGTTCTCGGCATTGAAAAATCTTCGTAAACTAAATCACACGTGTATATGTTGACATTTAAGAGATATACAGTCAAGAAAATCAAGGGCAATGGTGATATATATGCGGATTAGACACCAAAAAAATAACACTCAACAAATGGATACAATTTAAGGAATGTGTTTAGTGACGGCATCAGATTCTTAATTGATGGAGAAAGGTCTGGTGGCAAGAAATGCTGCATCCAGGAGGTTGTCAAGTGTTTTCGCTCGACGATTCCATTCTTGGGTGGTTGGTTTGGCCCTTGTTCCGGTAACTCGAATCCTAGCCCGGTATATCCCATTTTAATTTTACACCATTGTGAACCTTACGCCTGTTTTACTCTATAATCGAGGTTCTCGGCATTGAAAAATCTTCGTAAACTAAATCACACGTGTATATGTTGACATTTAAGAGATATACAGTCAAGAAAATCAAGGGCAATGGTGATATATATGCGGATTAGACACCAAAAAAAACACTCAACAAATGGCTACAATTTAAGGAATGTGTTTAGTGACGGCATCAGATTCCTAATTGATGGAGAAAGGTCTGGTGGCAAGAAATGCTGCTTCTAGGAGGTTGTGAAGTGTTTTCGCTCGATGATTCCATTCTTGGGTGGTTGGTTTGGCCCTTGTTCCTGTAACTCGAATCCTAGCCCGGTATATCCCATTTTAATTTTACACCATTGTGAACCTTACGCTTTTTTTACTCTCTGATCGAGGTTCTTGGCATTAAAAATTCTTCGTAAACTAAATCACACGTGTATATGTTGACATTTAAGAGATATACAGTTAAGAAAATTAAGGGCAATGGTGATATATATGCGGATTAGACACAAAAAAAAAACACTTAACAAATGGCTACAATTTAAGGAATGTGTTTAGTGATGGCATCAGATTCCTAATTGATGGAGAAAGGTCTGGTGGCAAGAAATGCTGCATCTAGGAGGTTGTCAAGTGTTTTCGCTCGACGATTCCATTCTTGGGTGGTTGGTTTGGCCCTTGTTCCTGTAACTCGAATCCTAGCCCGGTATATCCCATTTTAATTTTACACCATCGTGAACCTTACGCCTTTTTTACACTCTAATCGAGGTTCTCGGCATTGAAAAATCTTCGTAAACTAAATCACACGTGTATATGTTGACATTTAAGAGATATACAGTCAAGAAAATCAAGGGCAATGGTGATATATATGCGGATTAGACACCAAAAAAATAACACTCAACAAATGGCTACAATTTAAGGAATGTGTTTAGTGACGGCATCAGATTCTTAATTGATGGAGAAAGGTCTGGTGGCAAGAAATGCTGCATCTAGGAGGTTGTCAAGTGTTTTCGCTCGACGATTCCATTCTTGGGTGGTTGGTTTGGCCCTTGTTCCTGTAAGTCGAATCCTAGCCCGGTATATCCCATTTTAAATTTACACCATTGTGAACCTTACGCTTTTTTTACTCTCTGATCGAGGTTCTCGGCATTGAAAAATCTTCGTAAACTAAATCACACGTGTATATGTTGACATTTAAGAGATATACAGTCAAGAAAATCAAGGGCAATGGTGATATATATGCGGATTAGACACCAAAAAAATAACACTCAACAAATGGCTACAATTTAAGGAATGTGTTTAGTGACGGCATCAGATTCCTAATTGATGGAGAAAGGTCTGGTGGCAAGAAATGCTGCATCTAGGAGGTTGTCAAGTGTTTTCGCTCGACGATTCCATTCTTGGGTGGTTGGTTTGGCCCTTGTTCCTGTAACTCGAATCCTAGCCCGGTATATCCCATTTTAATTTTACACCATCGTGAACCTTACGCCTTTTTTACACTCTAATCGAGGTTCTCGGCATTGAAAAATCTTCGTAAACTAAATTACACGTGTATATGTTGACATTTAAGAGATACACAGTCAAGAAAATCAAGGGCAATTGTGATATATATGCGGATTAGATACAAAAAAAAACACTCAACAAATGGCTACAATTTAAGGAATGTGTTTAGTGGCGGCATCATATTCCTAATTGATGGAGAAAGGTCTGGTGGCAAGAAAAGCTGCTTCTAGGAGGTTGTCAAGTGTTTTCGCTCGACGATTCCATTCTTGGGTTGTTTGTTTGGCCCTTGTTTCTGTAACTCGAATCCTAGCCCGGTATATCCCATTTTAATTTTACACCATTGTGAACCTTACGCTTTTTTTACTCTCTGATCGAGGTTCTTGGCATTAAAAAATCTTCATAAACTAAATCACACATGTATATGTTGACATTTAAGAGATATACAGTTAAGAGAATCAAGGGCAATGGTGATATATATGCGGATTAGACACCAAAAAAAAGACAGTCAACAAATGGCTACAATTTAAGGAATGTGTTTAGTGACGACATCAGATTCCTAATTGATGGAGAAAGGTCTAGTGGCAAGAAAAGCTGCTTCTAGGAGGTTGTCAAGTGTTTTCGCTCGACGATTCCATTCTTGGGTGGTTGGTTTGGCCCTTGTTCCTGTAACTCGAATCCTAGCCCGGTATATCCCATTTTAATCTTACACCATTGTGAACCTTACGCCTTTTTTACTCTCTGTTCGAGGTTATCGGCATTGAAAAATCTTCATAAACTAAATCACACGTGTATATTTTGATATTTAAGAGATATACAGTCAAGAAAATCAAGGGCATTGGGGATATATATGCGGACTAGACACCAAAAAAAACATTAAACAAATGGCTACAATTTAAGGAATGTGTTTAGTGACGGCATCCGATTCCTAATTGATGGAGAAGTGTCTTGTGGTAAGAAAAGCTGCTTCTAGGAGGTTGTCAAGTGTTTTCGCTCGACGATTCCATTCTTGGGTGGTTGGTTTGGCCCTTGTTCCTGTAACTCGAATTCTAGCCCGGTATATCCCATTTTAATCTTACACCATTGTGAACCTTACGTCTTTTTTACTCTCTGATAGAGGTTCTCGGCATTGAAAAATCTTCGTAAACTAAATCACACGTGTATATGTTGATTTTTAAGAGATATACAGTCAAGAAAATCTAGGGCAATGGTGATATATATGCGGATTAGACACCAAAAAAAAACACTCAACAAATGGCTACAATTTAAGGAATGTGTTTAGTGATGGCATCAGATTCCTAATTGATGGAGAAAGGTCTGGTGGCAAGAAATGCTGCATCTAGGAGGTTGTCAAGTGTTTTCGCTCGACGATTCCATTCTTGGGTGGTTGGTTTGGCCCTTGTTCCTGTAACTCGAATCCTAGCCCGGTATATCCCATTTTAATTTTACACCATCGTGAACCTTACGCCTTTTTTACACTCTAATCGAGGTTCTCGGCATTGAAAAATCTTCGTAAACTAAATCACACGTGTATATGTTGACATTTAAGAGATATACAGTCAAGAAAATCAAGGGCAATGGTGATATATATGCGGATTAGACACCAAAAAAATAACACTCAACAAATGGATACAATTTAAGGAATGTGTTTAGTGACGGCATCAGATTCTTAATTGATGGAGAAAGGTCTGGTGGCAAGAAATGCTGCATCTAGGAGGTTGTCAAGTGTTTTCGCTCGACGATTCCATTCTTGGGTGGTTGGTTTGGCCCTTGTTCCGGTAACTCGAATCCTAGCCCGGTATATCCCATTTTAATTTTACACCATTGTGAACCTTACGCCTGTTTTACTCTATAATCGAGGTTCTCGGCATTGAAAAATCTTCGTAAACTAAATCACACGTGTATATGTTGACATTTAAGAGATATACAGTCAAGAAAATCAAGGGCAATGGTGATATATATGCGGATTAGACACCAAAAAAAACACTCAACAAATGGCTACAATTTAAGGAATGTGTTTAGTGACGGCATCAGATTCCTAATTGATGGAGAAAGGTCTGGTGGCAAGAAATGCTGCTTCTAGGAGGTTGTGAAGTGTTTTCGCTCGATGATTCCATTCTTGGGTGGTTGGTTTGGCCCTTGTTCCTGTAACTCGAATCCTAGCCCGGTATATCCCATTTTAATTTTACACCATTGTGAACCTTACGCTTTTTTTACTCTCTGATCGAGGTTCTTGGCATTAAAAAATCTTCGTAAACTAAATCACACGTGTATATGTTGACATTTAAGAGATATACAGTTAAGAAAATTAAGGGCAATGGTGATATATATGCGGATTAGACACAAAAAAAAAACACTTAACAAATGGCTACAATTTAAGGAATGTGTTTAGTGATGGCATCAGATTCCTAATTGATGGAGAAAGGTCTGGTGGCAAGAAATGCTGCATCTAGGAGGTTGTCAAGTGTTTTCGCTCGACGATTCCATTCTTGGGTGGTTGGTTTGGCCCTTGTTCCTGTAACTCGAATCCTAGCCCGGTATATCCCATTTTAATTTTACACCATCGTGAACCTTACGCCTTTTTTACACTCTAATCGAGGTTCTCGGCATTGAAAAATCTTCGTAAACTAAATCACACGTGTATATGTTGACATTTAAGAGATATACAGTCAAGAAAATCAAGGGCAATGGTGATATATATGCGGATTAGACACCAAAAAAATAACACTCAACAAATGGCTACAATTTAAGGAATGTGTTTAGTGACGGCATCAGATTCTTAATTGATGGAGAAAGGTCTGGTGGCAAGAAATGCTGCATCTAGGAGGTTGTCAAGTGTTTTCGCTCGACGATTCCATTCTTGGGTGGTTGGTTTGGCCCTTGTTCCTGTAACTCGAATCCTAGCCCGGTATATCCCATTTTAAATTTACACCATTGTGAACCTTACGCTTTTTTTACTCTCTGATCGAGGTTCTCGGCATTGAAAAATCTTCGTAAACTAAATCACACGTGTATATGTTGACATTTAAGAGATATACAGTCAAGAAAATCAAGGGCAATGGTGATATATATGCGGATTAGACACCAAAAAAATAACACTCAACAAATGGCTACAATTTAAGGAATGTGTTTAGTGACGGCATCAGATTCCTAATTGATGGAGAAAGGTCTGGTGGCAAGAAATGCTGCATCTAGGAGGTTGTCAAGTGTTTTCGCTCGACGATTCCATTCTTGGGTGGTTGGTTTGGCCCTTGTTCCTGTAACTCGAATCCTAGCCCGGTATATCCCATTTTAATTTTACACCATCGTGAACCTTACGCCTTTTTTACACTCTAATCGAGGTTCTCGGCATTGAAAAATCTTCGTAAACTAAATTACACGTGTATATGTTGACATTTAAGAGATACACAGTCAAGAAAATCAAGGGCAATTGTGATATATATGCGGATTAGATACAAAAAAAAACACTCAACAAATGGCTACAATTTAAGGAATGTGTTTAGTGACGGCATCATATTCCTAATTGATGGAGAAAGGTCTGGTGGCAAGAAAAGCTGCTTCTAGGAGGTTGTCAAGTGTTTTCGCTCGACGATTCCATTCTTGGGTTGTTTGTTTGGCCCTTGTTTCTGTAACTCGAATCCTAGCCCGGTATATCCCATTTTAATTTTACACCATTGTGAACCTTACGCTTTTTTTACTCTCTGATCGAGGTTCTTGGCATTAAAAAATCTTCATAAACTAAATCACACATGTATATGTTGACATTTAAGAGATATACAGTTAAGAGAATCAAGGGCAATGGTGATATATATGCGGATTAGACACCAAAAAAAAGACAGTCAACAAATGGCTACAATTTAAGGAATGTGTTTAGTGACGACATCAGATTCCTAATTGATGGAGAAAGGTCTAGTGGCAAGAAAAGCTGCTTCTAGGAGGTTGTCAAGTGTTTTCGCTCGACGATTCCATTCTTGGGTGGTTGGTTTGGCCCTTGTTCCTGTAACTCGAATCCTAGCCCGGTATATCCCATTTTAATCTTACACCATTGTGAACCTTACGCCTTTTTTACTCTCTGTTCGAGGTTATCGGCATTGAAAAATCTTCATAAACTAAATCACACGTGTATATTTTGATATTTAAGAGATATACAGTCAAGAAAATCAAGGGCATTGGGGATATATATGCGGACTAGACACCAAAAAAAACATTAAACAAATGGCTACAATTTAAGGAATGTGTTTAGTGACGGCATCCGATTCCTAATTGATGGAGAAGTGTCTTGTGGTAAGAAAAGCTGCTTCTAGGAGGTTGTCAAGTGTTTTCGCTCGACGATTCCATTCTTGGGTGGTTGGTTTGGCCCTTGTTCCTGTAACTCGAATTCTAGCCCGGTATATCCCATTTTAATCTTACACCATTGTGAACCTTACGTCTTTTTTACTCTCTGATAGAGGTTCTCGGCATTGAAAAATCTTCGTAAACTAAATCACACGTGTATATGTTGATTTTTAAGAGATATACAGTCAAGAAAATCTAGGGCAATGGTGATATATATGCGGATTAGACACCAAAAAAAAAACACTCAACAAATGGCTACAATTTAAGGAATGTGTTTAGTGACGGCATCAGATTCCTAATTGATGGAGAAAGGTCTGGTGGCAAGAAAAGCTGCTTCTAGGAGGTTGTCAAGTGTTTTCGCTCGACGATTCCATTCTTGGATGGTTGGTTTGGCCCTTGTTCCTGTAACTCGAATCCTAGCCCGGTATATCCCATTTTAATTTTACACCATTGTGAACCTTACGCCTGTTTTACTCTATAATCGAGGTTCTCGGCATTGAAAAATCTTCGTAAACTAAATCACACGTGTATATGTTGAGATTTAAGAGATATACAGTCAAGAAAATCAAGGGCAATGGTGATATATATGCGGATTAGACACCAAAAAAAACACTCAACAAATGGCTACAATTTAAGGAATGTGTTTAGTGACGGCATCAGATTCCTAATTGATGGAGAAAGGTCTGGTGGCAAGAAATGCTACTTCTAGGAGGTTGTGAAGTGTTTTCGCTCGATGATTCCATTCTTGGGTGGTTGGTTTGGCCCTTGTTCCTGTAACTCGAATCCTAGCCCGGTATATCCCATTTTAATTTTACACCATTGTGAACCTTACGCTTTTTTTACTCTCTGATCGAGGTTCTTGGCATTAAAAAATCTTCGTAAACTAAATCACACGTGTATATGTTGACATTTAAGAGATATACAGTTAAGAAAATTAAGGGCAATGGTGATATATATGCGGATTAGACACAAAAAAAACACTCAACAAATGGCTACAATTTAAGGAATGTGTTTAGTGATGGCATCAGATTCCTAATTGATGGAGAAAGGTCTGGTGGCAATAAATGCTGCATCTAGGAGGTTGTCAAGTGTTTTCGCTCGACGATTCCATTCTTGGGTGGTTGGTTTGGCCCTTGTTCCTGTAACTCGAATCCTAGCCCGGTATATCCCATTTTAATTTTACACCATCGTGAACCTTACGCCTTTTTTACACTCTAATCGAGGTTCTCGGCATTGAAAAATCTTCGTAAACTAAATCACACGTGTATATGTTGACATTTAAGAGATATACAGTCAAGAAAATCAAGGGCAATGGTGATATATATGCGGATTAGACACCAAAAAAATAACACTCAACAAATGGCTACAATTTAAGGAATGTGTTTAGTGACGGCATCAGATTCCTAATTGATGGAGAAAGGTCTAGTGGCAAGAAATGCTGCATCTAGGAGGTTGTCAAGTGTTTTCGCTCGACGATTCCATTCTTGGGTGGTTGGTTTGGCCCTTGTTCCTGTAACTCGAATCCTAGCCCGGTATATCCCATTTTAATTTTACACCATTGTGAACCTTACGCTTTTTTTACTCTCTGATCGAGGTTCTCGGCATTGAAAAATCTTCGTAAACTAAATCACACGTGTATATGTTGGCATTTAAGAGATATACAGTCAAGAAAATCAAGGGCAATGGTGATATATATGCGGATTAGACACCAAAAAAATAACACTCAACAAATGGCTACAATTTAAGGAATGTGTTTAGTGACGGCATCAGATTCCTAATTGATGGAGAAAGGTCTGGTGGCAAGAAATGCTGCATCTAGGAGGTTGTCAAGTGTTTTCGCTCGACGATTCCATTCTTGGGTGGTTGGTTTGGCCCTTGTTCCTGTAACTCGAATCCTAGCCCGGTATATCCCATTTTAATTTTACACCATCGTGAACCTTACGCCTTTTTTACACTCTAATCGAGGTTCTCGGCATTGAAAAATCTTCGTAAACTAAATTACACGTGTATATGTTGACATTTAAGAGATATACAGTCAAGAAAATCAAGGGCAATTGTGATATATATGCGGATTAGATACAAAAAAAAAAACACTCAACAAATGGCTACTATTTAAGGAATGTGTTTAGTGACGGCATCATATTCCTAATTGATGGAGAAAGGTCTGGTGGCAAGAAAAGCTGCTTCTAGGAGGTTGTCAAGTGTATTCGCTCGACGATTCCATTCTTGGGTGGCTGGTTTGGCCCTTGTTCCTGTAACTCGAATCCTAGCCCGGTATATCCCATTTTAATTTTACACCATTGTGAAGCTTACACTTTTTTTTACTCTCTGATCGTGGTTCTCGGCATTGAAAAATCTTCGTAATCTAAATCACACGTGTATATGTTGACATTTAAGAGATATACAGTCAAGAAAATCAAGGGCAATGGTGATATATATGCGGATTAGACACCAAAAAAAATCACTCAACAAATGGCTACAATTTAAGGAAGTGTTTAGTGACGGCATCAGATTCCTAATTGATGGAGAAAGGTCTGGTGGCAAGAAAAGCTGCTTCTAGGAGGTTGTCAAGTGTTTTTGCTCGACGATTCCATTCTTGGGTGGTTGGTTTGGCCCTTGTTCATGTAACTCGAATCCTAGCCCGGTATATCCCATTTTAACTTTACACCATTGTGAACCTTACGTCTTTTTTACTCTCTGATAGAGGTTCTCGGCTTTGAAAAATCTTCGTAAACTAAATCACACGTGTATATGTTGACATTTAAGAGATATACAGTCAAGAAAATCAAGGGCAATGGTGATATATATGCGGATTAGACACCAAAAAAAACACTCAACAAATGGCTACAATTTAAGGAATGTGTTTAGTGACGGCATCAGATTCCTAATTGATGGAGAAAGGTCTGATGGCAAGAAATGCTGCTTCTAGGAGGTTGTGAAGTGTTTTCGCTCGATGATTCCATTCTTGGGTGGTTGGTTTGGCCCTTGTTCCTGTAACTCGAATCCTAGCCCGGTATATCCCATTTTAATTTTACACCATTGTGAACCTTACGCTTTTTTTACTCTCTGATCGAGGTTCTTGGCATTAAAAAATCTTCGTAAACTAAATCACACGTGTATATGTTGACATTTAAGAGATATACAGTTAAGAGAATCAAGGGCAATGGTGATATATATGCGGATTAGACACCAAAAAAAAGACAGTCAACAAATGGCTACAATTTAAGGAATGTGTTTAGTGACGACATCAGATTCCTAATTGATGGAGAAAGGTCTAGTGGCAAGAAAAGCTGCTTCTAGGAGGTTGTCAAGTGTTTTCGCTCGACGATTCCATTCTTGGGTGGTTGGTTTGGCCCTTGTTCATGTACTCGAATCCAAGCCCGATATATCCCATTTTGATTTTACACCATTGTGAACCTTACGCCTTTTTTACTCTCTGATCGAGGTTCTCTGCATTGAAAAATCTTGGTAAACTAAATCACACGTGTATATGTTGACATTTAAGAGATATACAGTCAAGAAAATTAAGAGCAATGGTGATATATATGCGGATTAGACAGCAAAACAAAAAAAAACACTCAACAAATGGCTACAATTTAAGGAATGTGTTTAGTGACGGCATCATATTCCTAATTGATGGAGAAAGGTCTGGTGGCAAGAAAAGCTGGTTCTAGGAGGTTGTCAAGTGTATTCGCTCGACGATTCCCTTCTTGGGTGGCTGGTTTGGCCCTTGTTCCTGTAACTCGAATCCTAGCCCGGTATATCCCATTTTAATTTTACACCATTGTGAACCTTACGCTTTTTTTTACTCTCTGATCGTGGTTCTCGGCATTGAAAAATCTTCGTAAACTAAATCACACGTGTATATGTTGACATTTAAGAGATATACAGTCAAGAAAATCAAGGGCAATGGTGATATATATTCGGATTAGACACCAAAAAAAATCACTCAACAATTGGCTACAATTTAAGGAAGTGTTTAGCGACGGCATCAGATTTCTAATTGATGGAGAAAGGTCTGGTGGCAAGAAAAGCTGCTTCTAGGAGGTTGTTAAGTGTTTTCGCTCGACGATTCCATTCTTGGGTGGTTGGTTTGGCCTTGTTCATGTAACTCGAATCCTAGCCCGGTATATCCCATTTTAACTTTACACCATTGTGAACCTTACGTTGGTACACTTTATGTGGACGCGACTCGACTCGGTTCGATTGGGTTCGGGTCGACTCGGTTAGGTCTGGCTCAAGCCAGACGATACGACATTCCTCCGTCGTGCGCCCCAGAGTTCGACACGCGAGACACGGAACGCCGCAAGCAAATTCCCGCAAACACATCACCATGACATCACCAAGGTGATGTCATGATGATGTCAACATTTTGTCTCATATGGTGAAATTGGTGAACATTATGTCACCAGAATCATATTTGGGCCGTAAACCTTACACATGGGCCGCAACCTGTGAATTGGACTTTGTCTTCTTTTGGGCTTATACAACAAACGACGAAACAGATAGAATTAATATGTTTGTCGACGAAACAAGGTGTGTTTCGTCGACTTTAGTGTTTCGCCGTGCCTTTATGTGTTTCGTCAGTCTTGTGTCTAGTATAAATACCCATCTCTGTTTCTGTGTGAAATAGAGATGAAAGCATACATGTAAAGAAACTCTGCCAAAATTCTGTCAAACTGTGTTTGTATCAGTTTGTATTGGTTCTCATCCCGTTTAATCAATAGAGTGTGTTTCATTGGTTAATCCGTGTTATTTACTATATGTGTTAGGTTTGCACCATCTCGGGGATTCCGCACCCGTTACCGTGTTTGTTATAAACAGGGAATAGGTTTCTCGTTATCGATCCTCACAGGAAAAACGGGACCTACAAGTGGTATCAGAGCCTTGGCTCTTTTCCTTGTTTAAAACCAAACATTGTCGTGTTTGAAACAAGTTGTTATTGTGTTTTTTTTTTCAGATTTTTGCTCTTGAAGAACCTCATTATTTTCTGGAAAAATACTTCTAAAATCAGTGTTTATGTTGTTGGTTTGCTAAAAGTTTTATCGAAAACCTTGTTTGTTTAAGTGTTTTCATATTAACATTTGGTTTTTGTTGAAAGTTTTAAACAAAATCGTGTTTCGGAAAATTATTCGGTGACCGGAATCTTCAAATATTCATTGTGTTCTTCAGTTGTCTTCAAACTGTTTCCTGAAAGTTTGTATTGTTTGATCTTTGTTGGAACTTGATTATAGTGTTAATTGATTATTCTAATAATTGTTTGACATTTGTGACTTATTTGATGATGGTTTGTTGAATAAAGGAAGTCTCGAAAACAAGCTGTTGAAAATTGTGGCTCTTTGTGTCAGAAAGTGATAAAGCAACTTTGAAAATATCTTATCTCACAAACTCAGATCTTATCTTCATTTTGTTTCGTCGCACACAACAAATCAACATCAAACCTGTTTCGCCATATATCACAAGTCGGTTAAATATTCAGGTCATGGTCAAACATTACGGCTCCATTACAACAAAGAATATTAAATCTGTTTAGTCGGTCACATTGGGCTTCACATTAAATTGGACTTCAAGTGGAATTGGGCCTCATCTTCAAAGTAATTGGGCTTTCAATTAAGTTGGGCTTCAACAGGAATAAGATTCAGTTTCGTCAAACATCACAATTAACAAATCTGTCTCGTCGACCCTTCTCTACTTCAGTTTCGTCGGATAACAAAATATTCTCTTTCGTCATATTGAAGTGGGCCTGGAACTAAATTGGGCTTCAACATCAGTTTCGTCGTGAATTTAATCACAGAACTGTTTCGTCGATCAATTATTAGACCTGTTTCGTCGACCACAATACATTTATGTTTTGTCGGACAACTTCAATCTGTTTCGCCAATCAATTAAATTGGGCCTGTTTCGTTGTCTGGGAGCCCAAGTTTATAAATCTGTTTCGTCAATATTCTATTTCGTCGAAACATTTATATTTTTTTTAACAGAAGGTTTGCAATAACAGTTTAACTGTTTGTTTGAAGTGTGATTTTCAGGTATTCATTTTCTTCAACAAATATGAGTTGTACGAATCCTTGGGATTGGAGTACGGATCCACTACCAGATCTAAAACAGATGTCGATGGCCGAATATGTGAATCGTACCATACCTCAACAACAACAGTCAATAAGTGCAAGTCAATGGGCAATGGTGTCGAATCAAAATCAGAGTATTCAAAATATTTTGCTTAGTGAGAATGAGACGGGTAGCAACAATCGCCCTCCAAAGTTAAATTACATGAACGACTATCCATCATGGAAGGGTCGTTTCCATAACTACGTTCTAGGGCAAAACACAGAATTATGGACGTGTTTCATCTCTGCATTTAGTGAAGCTCTTGAAGAAGCAGGATCAAATGCGACAACTTTCAATAACATGCAAGAAGCCGACAAAAAGGCATATGATCTGGAGAAGAAGGCGTATGCTATTCTCACTCAAGCACTTCACAGAGACATCTTTCATCAATACTCATATTGTAAGACCACGAAAGCCTTATGGGATGCATTGGTAGCGAGAGGAGAAGGAAATGCAGCTACTAGAAATATACGCCATAATTTATTGAAGAAAGAGTTTGAATCATTTCAGTTCTTGGAGAATGAGACTCTAAATGATATGACTACTCGTTTTTATCATTTGATTAGTGAAATGACTTCCTACAGTGTTGCTACAAATCATCCGGTAATGATTGCACGATTTGCTGATGCTCTACCTCCTAAGTGGGGTCCATTCATTGAACTTCTAAAGCATATGGGCGCTCTTGATGCAGCAAATGTCAGTCTTTATGAATTCATTCAGAAGTTGGAGAACAAGAACGAAGAGGAAATTCGGAAAGCTAAAAGGATTGCAACTGCACCTCCTCAAAACACAGGAATGTATTTGCCTGGTTTTAGTCCTTCAGCTAGTTCTAGTTCCATTCAGCAACCGAAGCTTCAAACGGCGTATGTGTCAAATACAAGCTCTTCTCCGTTTCCACCGCAACCACAGTGGAATCAAAGTGCTTACATCTCATCATCCATACCCCAACCTCAAGCACAATCACAACAACAACAACAACAAGCGCATTATACCAACAATCCTTCACCCCAAAACACCAATAGTGTCAGAGTTGATACTTCCAATCTTTCAAAAGTCAGTGTAGAAGTTGCAAAAGAAAATTTGGAACTTCTCAACACAATGTTCAGTTCATACTGTGGATTGGTAGCAGGTCAAATTGGAATCATCAATATGACCAACGAAGATTATTAGCAGATAGACCGTGATGAAATGGAGTTAATGGATATCAAGTGGGCGTTTGCAAGTGCTGTTAGAAGGGCAAAGGATTTCATGAATCGAACTGGAAGAACTTCGTTGGAAGGCAAAAATGATACGAAGTACGGGTTTAATAAAGATGCGGTTACATGTTACAATTGTGGCGAAAAGGGGCACTTCAAACGTGAATGCACCCTACCAAGCATACAAGGCAACCAGAATCCATTCAGAAATCAGACAAGTACTTCCAATGCCAATCAAGATAACCGTGGGAAAGGGATAGTAGTTGTGAACAACACCACCAACCAGAACCAGTCTGGACCATCAAACACCAATCGAGCATTGGTCGTTCAAGCTGATGAAGGGTGCGATTGGTCTGTACAATTGGGAGATAATGATCAAGGAGGTGGAACTGCCTGCTATGCAAAAATCATCAATCACATCAAGCATGTTCACAAGGAAGAGTTTTCTGAAAGTGATGATAGCTCGGGTTTTAGTGGGAGTTCAGATGAAGAAAGCTCGAATGCAGGAGATTATAATTCTGAAGATGGATCTTTCTCTTCTCAGACTGCCTTCATGGCTAATGTCACAGCCTCTTCGAGTCAGGTAAGTTCTGAAACTCCTAGCATATGTAGTAATTGTGCTGATATGAAACTTGAATGTGATAGAGTGAAACTTGAATGTGATACGATTCATAGTCACAATCAGAGTTTAGTTGTTGAACTGTCAAAGTGCAAGGAGGCAAACATGGCCTTAGCTCGAAATGAAAAAGAGTTTAAAACAGTTATTGAAACTCAAAAGGAAAGTGTTTCTGATTTAACAAAAACTGTTTGTAACAAACAAATTGGTGTTAATAATTACATTAATATCATTGAGGAAACCAAGAAAGAGCTAGCCACGACTAAATGTGAACATGAGGGGATCAAGCTCAAATTGGAGAGTTACTCAAACTCCCGATATGTGCTTGATCACATCATTGACGTTCAACAACTGAAAGGGAACGTAAAAGGCGTTGGGTATAATTCGTGTCCGCCCCCTTTGAGACACGACTATACCAAGTCGCCCGATGAAGAGGATATGCCTCGGTATGAACCCAGTGTGCCTCTTGATTATGAGGAAGTTACTACTGGCCTAGGGTTCAAGCCGGACAATTCATCGGAGGGCTCATCTGATAACAAAGAAAAGTCATCATGTGCTTCAAATCAAAGTTCTCCAACCATTGAGGACTATGATTCTTCAGATGATGAATCAGATGTGAATGACCAGGATGAATCACTTGATGAAACGAAAGGAGTAGAAATTCCAATTGAGAATCATATTCTTTGTGATTCTTCTACTCCTGTACTGCAACCTGTTGCCAAGCAAGTGATAGATCCTGTCAAGTATGTCAAAGATGACAATGAATGTGTGTCTGCTGTTAAGAGCAATAGCTTGTTGTATACTTTAGTCGGTGATAGTAAAATTTATTCAGACATAGTTTTTCCAATCAAAAACGTCAATCAATCTTTGATTGACAAAGTGTTTGAAGATAATACAAGAAAATTTTTGGGAAAGACAATCCCTGGAAAACAGAAATCACTGACAAAGCAACAACCTGTTGCTTCTAAGGGTAAACAACAGCAACAACGAGCTCCAAAGCCAAAGGCTAAGGTTGAATCAAAAGGAGCTCGTTACAAGAAGAAAGCAAAAGATGTCAAGTTTGTAGCATCAAGGGGTACTGATAAAATTGATACTTTTGAAAACAAATCAAACACCGATTTTATCCAATAAGTCAAGATTTTAAAACGTAACAGCCAAAACAATTACACTCAACACACAAATGGGTGTGATGAAAGAGCAAGTACCTCAGGTTCTACGGGTTCGACATCTGTTGGTCGAACAAATTCTCCTAAGTTTGTGGAAAGGAGAACGTGTTTTAAATGTGGGGAGTTTAGGCATATCATTAAGAACTGCTTAAATACTCCTAAAGAGAAATTTGTGGAAAGAGCACCACCTGAAAAGGTTCACCCACAATGTCGTCCTGTTTCACCAAAACATGATAAACGCACTGTTAAAGAACAGGAAACAAAACAACGACGTAAAAATGTGAAGGTGATTGAAAAGGCGTTAAAACCGGAGGTTGTCCAATCAAAGTCTGTTAAGTTAGAAATTAAAAATGAAAAACAAAAACAGATTTGGAAACCAAAATCGGTAACTGTTTCAGGGGAAACTCACTCCATTCCGAATCATCAGGAAATCGAAGTCACAATCTTCGATGATGAAGGACGACCTAAGTCTATTAAGGCTTGGGTCCCCCTCTCCAACTAATCTCTGAGTGAGTGTGCAGAATGTTCCAGGAGGAACTATTGATAGTCGTAAGATTGTTGATAGTGGAGCGTCCTTGCACAAGATAGGCGACAGAAGAAATTGTTGCCTTTGATGGAGAGAAAAAGAAGAGAAGACCGAATTGTCTGTCGAAAGAATTTGAAAAGCTTCAACAAAATGAAAATCATTCCAAGAGTTTGATTGTTCAAGGTTTTGATCGGGTCCCCAGGATAGGTTCAATCAAAATGTACGTACCTGCAGCACGTCTGAAGATTCATAATCCACAAGATGAACGTGCAGTGTACATTTCTTCGCGGTGTGATTGAAGAAAATGTGTTTGTTGAACAAACCAACCGGGTGTGCGGATGCCTTGGCATGGATTGAACAACCGCACACTACTTCTCAAGAGAAAGACAAAGACCTTCGCTGGTGCAATGTGGAAGACCAGCGGGCCCAAAGGTTTCTGATCTTGTTGTTGTGAAGAGATTTCTCAGTAGCTACAAAATCGGCTTTGAAATCCACACCGGGTGGATATCCAGTTTGGGAGAGCACTCAGATTCCTTGCAATGCACGAAGCAGTTGCAGGATACGGTTTTAAATTTCTAATCTCTCCTATACTTGTCGATATTTAAGCTGCTTTATAAATTGTTATACTCTTATAGCACTCTTTGGCCTGACACGTTGAACTCGAATATCACCTCACACGTGATTGTTTCACTATGAAACTCGTCAATGTTGTCATGGTCCGCACCGCTTACCGACATGCCAATTTATTTTTCCAAAATTCGATAAATCATTTCTGATTAAAATTAATTTTGGTAAACGGCATTGAGGTAAAACATGAGTTAACCGACATCGGGAAATCGTTTTTGTAAATACCTTTGTGGTTTTAAAGTTTATCTTAGTTTGTTGATTTTAGGGGGAGTAAATCCAAAATTTGAAAAAATTCAAAAACATCAAAAATTTCAAAACCCAAAAACATTGGAAAAACAAAAATGAGTTTCCTGGCGAGCAAAAGGGAAAATGATAGTACATCAGTGGTCTGTCTAAACCTCTTTAAACTGAAATGCAAAATGAAAAATGTTAAGCAGCTCTATATAAGATGTATCGGTAGGCTCACACTCATTTTAAAGTGTGCAGGGTGATATAAATCCTTAATCGACTGAAGACCAGGTGGGAACCACACATTGGCATATGGTCTTAGTACCGAAATTTCGTTTGATTGATTGCCGAGGTTCTGAAATATTCGGTCTTTATGCTGTCTTATCATATGGGTATCATGGTTGTATCAAACCGTAAAAATAACGGAGACGAAGTCTAGATCTTCCATGATACTATACATACGTGTACATATTGCATTCGACCTCAATAAGTGATCAACAATCACATGTCCAATCAAAATAAGTGATTATATATCACAGATTCTTTGCGGGAGTCAAGTTCGTCTCTCTGCTGTACGAAAGTACTGACCTGTTCACAGACTTGCTCCTGTGCCCTTCATGCATCTGAAAATCAAGTTCCTCATAAATAAGTGATTTTATCACATAGGGCTTGTTTTCAATCAAAACAAGTGAGTTTCTCACATTCTTTTTTACGGTCAAACAGATGATAATCAGTATACTCACCGGTAAGATGAACTCTCGTGAATACCTTGATACGGGAATGTGTCGTGTGTGGATGAACACCGGTCGGTAAGTATAAATCATACCTTAACGTATCCCCTCGCCATGATTACATCTGATAAGTTGAGCTTATGTGGACAACAATACCGATAATTGTTATAGGATGCTTATTTAATGTTAACTAATTGAACAAAAAGAGCGTTTTGGCGTGACCGTACACTGATATGATTCTCTTACCCTCGAAACTCGCAAAAAGAATGTTTGTAAATATTTGTTGACTGCTTTCGTTTCTGCATCTTTGTATATATTTATTTATTGCTTTCCGTCTTTACATTTGAAATATGAAAAATTCCAAAAAGATTTTAGGTGTGTTTTAATCTAAACTTTATAAAAAAATCCAAAAAGATTTTGCTTCTAGTTTATTTTTGATTGACCGATGTTGGAACTCGAGTCTATTCTACCCAAAATCCTGATCGTAAGCCGGAAAACAATTGCACCTTCATAAACTGTCGAAGTTAACGAGCTTTGAAAGTTAAAGGACTAAAATTGAATAATTTGTTAAACTTTCAAACTGTTGTCGGTCGGTGTTTGATTGAGATTTGATCTCATATGTGTCATTTGTTTAAATGTTAACTATATTCCAAGCGATTGTTCTCATTATGCGTTTAGCTTTCTTGCATGTGCAGATGCTAAAGGCGATGAGAAGATGGTCGATGACAAGCTTTGGAATGAAGACACGAAGTGGAGGCACTCAAAGGATAAAATAATCGAGTTGCCGCTGACCCTTCATCAACACCACAAGGATCTGAAGAATTGACATATCAAATGATTCACGAGCATGACTCAATTGAGAGTTCATTCTAAGGGGGAGTTTGTTAACACACTACCTAAATGAAAAGGGAGTTTGTTGATACACTTTCTACTTATGACGCGTGAAGACTTTGAAGATCCTCCGACATGAAAGACACAGAAGACGAACCTCACGAGTAGCGTCCAAAGGGGAGTTTGTTGGTACACTTTATGAGGACGCGACTCGACTCGGTTCGATTCGGTTCGGGTCGACTCGGTTAGGTCCGGCTTAAGCCAGACGATACGACATTCCTCTGTCGTGCGCCCCAGAGTTCAACACGCGAGACACGGAACGCCGCAAGCAAATTCCCGCAAACACATCACCATGACATCACCAAGGTGATGTCATGATGATGTCAACATTTTGTCTCATATGGTGAAATTGGTGAACATTATGTCACCAGAATCATATCTGGGCCGTAAACCTTACACATGGGCCGCAACCTGTGAATTGGACTTTGTCTTCTCTTGGGCTTATACAACAAACGACGAAACAGATAGAATTAATATGTTTGTGGACGAAACAAGGTGTGTTTTGTCGACTTTAGTGTTTCGCCTTGCCTTTATGTGTTTCGTCAGTCTTGTGTCTAGTATAAATACCCATCTCTGTTTCTGTGTGAAATAGAGATGAGAGCATACATGTAAAGAAACTCTGCCAAAATTTTGTCAAACTGTGTTTGTATCAGTTTGTATTGGTTCTCATCCCGTTTAATCAATATAGTGTGTTTCATTGGTTAATCCGTGTTATTTACTATCTGTGTTTGGTTTGCACCGTCTCGGGGATTCCGCACCCATTACCGTGTTTGTTATAAACAGGGAATAGGTTTCTCGTTATCGATCCTCACTGGAAAAACGGGACCTACACCTTCCGTCTTTTTACTCTCTGATAGAGGTTCTCGGCATTGAAAAATCTTCGTAAACTAAATCACACGTGTATATGTTGACATTTAAGAGATATACAGTCAAGAAAATCAAGGGCAATGGTGATATATATGCGGATTAGACACCAAAAAAAACACTCAACAAATGGCTACAATTTAAGGAATGTGTTTAGTGACGGCATCAGATTCCTAATTGATGGAGAAATGTCTGATGGCAAGAAATGCTGCTTCTAGAAGGTTGTGAAGTGTTTTCGCTCGATGATTCCATTCTTGGGTGGTTGGTTTGGCCCTTGTTCCTGTAACTCGAATCCTAGCCCGGTATATCCCATTTTAATTTTACACCATTGTGAACCTTACGCTTTTTTTACTCTCTAATCGAGGTTCTTGGCATTAAAAAATCTTCGTAAACTAAATCACACATGTATATGTTGACATTTAAGAGATATACAGTTAAGAAAATCAAGGGCAATGATGATATATATGCGGATTAGACACCAAAAAAAAGACAGTCAACAAATGGCTACAATTTAAGGAATGTGTTTAGTGACGACATCAGATTCCTAATTGATGGAGAAAGGTCTAGTGGCAAGAAAAGCTGCTTCTAGGAGGTTGTCAAGTGTTTTCGCTCGACGATTCCATTCTTGGGTGGTTGGTTTGGCCCTTGTTCCTGTACTCGAATCCAAGCCCGATATATCCCATTTTGATTTTACACCATTGTGAACCTTACGCCTTTTTTACTCTCTGATCGAGGTTCTCGGCATTGAAAAATCTTGGTAAACTAAATCACACGTGTATATGTTGACATTTAAGAGATATACAGTCAAGAAAATTAAGAGCAATGGTGATATATATGCGGATTAGACACCAAAACAAAAAAAAATCACTCAACAAATGGCTACAATTTAAGGAATGTG
Source organism: Helianthus tuberosus (assembly GCA_030545235.1). Lineage (NCBI taxonomy): Eukaryota > Viridiplantae > Streptophyta > Magnoliopsida > Asterales > Asteraceae > Helianthus > Helianthus tuberosus. Next base: position 30,050,543 of record CM060415.1, on the reverse strand, counting down.
TTTAGTGACGGCATCAGATTCCTAATTGATGGAGAAAGGTCTGGTGGCAAGAAAAGCTGCTTTAGGAGGTTGTCAAGTGTTTTAGCTCGACGATTCCATTCTTGGGTGGTTGGTTTGGCCCTTGTTCCAGTAACTCGAATCCTAGCCCGGTATATCCCATTTTAATTTTACACCATTGTGAAACTTACGCCTTTTTTACTCTCTGATAGAGGTTCTCGGCATTGAAAAATCTTCGTAAACTAAATCACACGTGTATATGTTGATATTTAAGAGATATACAGTCAAGAAAATCAAGGGCAATGGTGATATATATGCGGATTAGCCACCAAAAAAAACACTCAACAAATGGCTACAATTTAAGGAATGTGTTTAGTGACAGCATCAGATTCCTAATTAATGGAGAAGGGTCCGGTGGCAAGAAAAGCTGCTTCAAGGAGGTTGTCAAGTGTTTTCGCTCGACGATTCCATTCTTGGGTGGTTTGTTTGGCCCTTGTTCCTGTAACTCGAATCCTACCCCGGTATATCCCATATTAATTTTACACCATTGTGAAGTTTATGCTTTTTTTACTCTCTGATCAAGGTTCTCGGCATTGAAAAATCTTCGTAAACTAAATCACACGTGTATATGTTGATATTTAAGAGATATACAGTCAAGAAAATCTAGGGCAATGGTGATATATATGCGGATTAGACACCAAAAAAACACTCAACAAATGGCTACAATTTAAGAAATGTGTTTCGTGACGGCATCAGATTCCTAATTGATGGAGAAAGGTGTGGTGGCAAGAAAAGCTGATTCTAGGAGGTTGTCAAGTGTTTTCGCTCGACGATTCCATTCTTGGGTGGTTGGTTTGGCCCTTGTTTCTGTAACTCGAATCCTAGCCCGGTATATCCCTTTTTAATTTTACACCATTGTGAACCTTCCGCCTTTTTTACTCTCTGATCGAGGTTCTCGGCATTGAAATATCTTCGTAAACTAAATGACACGTGTATATGTTGACATTTAAGAGATATACAGTCAAGAAAATCAAGGGCAATGGTGATATATATGCGGATTAGACACCAAAAAAACACTCAACAAATGGCTACAATTTAAGGAATGTGTTTAGTGACGGCATCAGATTCCTAATTTATGGAGAAAGGTCTGGTGGCAAGAAAAGCTGCTTCTAGGTGGTTGTCAAGTGTATTCGCTCGACGATTCCATTCTTGGGTGGCTGGTTTGATCCTTGTTCCTGTAACTCGAATCCTTGCCCGGTATATCCCATTTTAATTTTACACCATTGTGAACCTTACGCTTTTTTTACTCTCTGATCGAGGTTCTTGGCATTAAAAAATCTTCGTAAACTAAATCACACGTGTAGATGTTGACATTTAAGAGATACACAGTTAAGAAAGTCAAGGGCAATGGAGATATATATGCGGATTAGACACAAAAAAAACACTCAACAAATGGCTACAATTTAAGGAATGTGTTTAGTGACGGCATCAGATTCCTAATTGATGAAGAAAGGTCTGGTGGTAAGAAATGCTGCTTCTAGGAGGTTGTGAAGTGTTTTCGCTCGATGATTCCATTCTTGGGTGGTTGGTTTGTCCCTTGTTCCTGTAACTCGAATCCTAGCCCGGTATATCCCATTTTAATTTTACACCATTGTGAACCTTACGCTTTTTTTACTCTCTGATCGAGGTTCTTGGCATTAAAAAATCTTCGTAAACTAAATCACACGTGTATATGTTGACATTTAAGAGATACACAGTTAAGAAAGTCAAGGGCAATGGAGATATATATGCGGATTAGACACAAAAAAAAAACACTCAACAAATGGCTACAATTTAAGTAATGTGTTTAGTGACGGCATCAGATTCCTAATTGATGGAGAAAGGTCTGGTGGCAAGAAAAGCTGCTTCTAGGAGGTTGTCAAGTGTTTTGGCTCGACCACTCCATTCTTGGGTGGTTGGTTTGGCCCTTGTTTCTGTAACTCGAATCCTAGCCCGGTATATCCCATTTTAATTTTACACCATTGTGAACCTTACGCCTTTTTTACTCTCTGATCGAGGTTCTCGGCATTGAAAAATATTCGTAAACTAAATCACACGTGTATATGTTGATATTTAAGAGATATACAGTCAAGAAAATCAAGGGCAATGGTGATATACATGCGGATTAGACACCAAAAAAAACAGTCAACAAATGGCTACAATTTAAGGAATGTGTTTAGTGACGACATCAGATTCCTAATTGATGGAGAAAGGTCTAGTGGCAAGAAAAGCTGCTTCTAGGAGGTTGTCAAGTGTTTTCGCTCGACGATTCCATTCCTGGGTGGTTGGTTTGGCCCTTGTTCCTGTAACTCGAATCCTAGCCCGGTATATCCCATTTTAATTTTACACCATTGTGAACCTTACGCCTTTTTTACTCTCTGATAGAGGTTCTCAACATTTAAAAATCTTCGTAAACAAAAACACACGTGTATATGTTGATATTTAAGAGACATACAGTCAAGAAAATCAAGGGCAATGTGATATATATGCGGATTAGCCACCAAAAAAAAACACTCAACAAATGGCTACAATTTAAGGAATGTGTTTAGTGACGGCATCAGATTCCTAATTGATGGAGAAGGGTCTGGTGGCAAGAAAAGCTGCTTCTAGGAGGTTGTCAAGTGTTTTGGCTCGACGATTCCATTCTTGGGTGGTTGGTTTGGCCCTTGTTTCTGTAACTCGAATCCTAGCCCGGTATATCCCATTTTACTTTTACACCATTGTGAACCTTACGCCTTTTTTACTCTCTGATCGAGGTTCTCGGCATTGAAAAATATTCGTAAACTAAATCACACGTGTATATGTTGATATTTAAGAGATATACAGTCAAGAAAATCAAGGGCAATGGTGATATATATGCGGATTAGACACCAAAAAAAACAGTCAACAAATGGCTACAATTTAAGGAATGTGTTTAGTGACGACATCAGATTCCTAATTGATGGAGAAAGGTCTAGTGGCAAGAAAAGCTGCTTCTAGGATGTTGTCAAGTGTTTTCGCTCGACGATTCCATTCTTGGGTTGTTGGTTTGGCCCTTGTTCCTGTAACTCGAATCCTAGCCCGGTATATCCCATTTTAATTTTACACCATTGTGAACCTTACGCCTTTTTTACTCTCTGATAGAGGTTCTCGGAATTTAAAAATTTTCGTAAACTAAAACACACGTGTATATGTTGATATTTAAGAGATATACAGTCAAGAAAATCAAGGGCAATGGTGATATATATGCGGATTAGATACCAAAAAAAAAAACACTCAACAAATGGCTACAATTTAAGGAATGTGTTTAGTGACGGCATTAGATTCCTAATTGATTTAGAAAGGTCTGGTGGCAAGAAAAGCTGCTTCTAGGAAGTTGTCAAGTGTTTTGGCTCGACGATTCCATTCTTGGGTGGTTGGTTTGGCCCTTGTTTCTGTAACTCGAATCCTAGCCCGGTATATCCCATTTTAATTTTACACCATTGTGAACCTTACGCCTTTTTTACTCTCTGATCGAGGTTCTCGGCATTGAAAAATATTTGTAAACTAAATCACATGTGTATATGTTGATATTTAAGAGATATACAGTCAAGAAAATCAAGGGCAATGGTGATATATATTCGGATTAGACACCAAAAAAAAAACAGTCAACAAAGGGCTAAAATTTAAGGAATGTGCTTAGTGACGACATCAGATTCCTAATTGATGGAGAAAGGTCTAGTGGCAAGAAAAGCTGCTTCTAGGAGGTTGTCAAGTGTTTTCGCTCGACGATTCCATTCTTGGGTGGTTGGTTTGGCCCTTGTTCCTGTAACTCGAATCCTAGCCGGTATATCCCATTTTAATTTTACACCATTGTGAACCTTACGCCTTTTATACTCTCTGATAGAGGTTCTCGGCATTTAAAAATCTCCGTAAACTAAAACACACGTGTATATGTTGATATTTAAGAGATATACAGTCAAGAAAATCAAGGGCAATGGTGATACATATGCAGATAAGCCACCAAAAAAAACACTCAACAAATGGCTACAATTTAAGGAATGTGTTTAGTGACGGCATCAGATTCTTAATTGATGGAGAAAGGTCTGGTGGCAAGAAAAGCTGATTCTAGGAGGTTTTCAAGTGTTTTCGCTCGACGATTCCATTCTTGGGTGGTTGGTTTGGCCCTTGTTTCTGTAACTCGAATCCTAGCCTGGTATATCCCATTTTAATTTTACACCATTGTGAACCTTACGCCTTTTTTACTCTCTGATCGAGGTTCTCGGCATTGAAATATCTTCGTAAACTAAATCACACGTGCATATGTTGACATTTAAGAGATATACAGTCAAGAAAAATCAAGGGCAATGGTGATATATATGCGGATTAGACACCAAAAAAAAACACTCAACAAATGGCTACAATTTAAGGAATGTGTTTAGTGACGGCATCAGATTCCTAATTGATGGAGAAAGGTCTGGTGGCAAGAAAATCTGCATCTAGGAGGTTGTCAAGTGTTTTCACTCGACGATTCCATTCATGGGTGGTTGGTTTGGCCCTTGTTCCTGTAACTCGAATCCTAGCCCGGTATATCCCATTTTAATTTTACACCATTGTGAACCTTACGCCTTTTTTACACTCTAATCGAGGTTCTCGGCATTGAAAAATCTTCGTAAACTAAATTACACATGTATATGATGACATTTAAGAGATATACAGTCAAGAAAATCAAGGGCAATGGTGATATATATGCGGATTAGACACAAAAAAAAAACACTCAACAAATGGCTACAATTTAAGGAATGTGTTTAGTGACGGCATCATATTCCTAATTGATGGAGAAAGGTCTGGTGGCAAGAAAAGCTGCTTCTAGGAGGTTGTCAAGTGTATTCGCTCGACGATTCCATTCTTGGGTGGTTGGTTTGGCCCTTGTTCCTGTAACTCGGATCCTAGCCCGGTATATCCCATTTTAATTTTACACCATTGTGAACCTTACGCCTTTTTTACTCTCTGATCGAGGTTCTCGGCATTGAAAAATATTTGTAAACTAAATCACATGTGTATATGTTGATATTTAAGAGATATACAGTCAAGAAAATCAAGGGCAATGGTGATATATATGCGGATTAGACACAAAAAAAAAGTCAACAAATGGCCACAATTTAAGGAATGTTTTTAGTGACGGCATCAGATTCCTAATTGATGGAGAAAGGTCTAGTGGCAAGAAAAGCTGCTTCTAGGAGGTTGTCAAGTGTTTTGGCTCGACGATTCCATTCTTGGGTGGTTGGTTTGGCCCTTGTTCCTGTAACTCGAATCCTAGCCCGGTATATCCCATTTTAATTTTACACCATTGTGAACCTTACGCCTTGTTTACTCTCTGATAGAGGTTCTCGGCATTTAAAAATCTTCGTAAACTAAAACACACGTGTATATGTTGATATTTAAGAGATATACAGTCAAGAAAATCAAGGGAAATGGTGATATATATATGCAGATTAGCCACAAAAAAAACACTCAACAAATGGCTACAATTTAAGGAATGTTTTTAGTGACGGCATCAGATTCCAAATTGATGGAGAAGGGTCTGGTGGCAAGAAAAGCTGCTTCTAGGAGGTTGTCAAGTGTTTTCGCTCGACGATTCCATTCTTGGGTGGTTGGTTTGGCCCTTGTTCCTGTAACTCGAATCCTAGCCCGGTATATCCCATTTTAATTTTACACCGTTGTGAACTTTATGTTTTTTTACTCTCTGATCGAGGTTCTCGGCATTGAAATATCTTCGTAAACTAAATCACACGTGCATATGTTGACATTTAAGAGATATACAGTCAAGAAAATCAAGGGCAATGGTGATATATATGCGGATTAGACACCAAAAAAAAAAACACTCAACAAATGGCTACAATTTAAGGAATGTGTTTAGTGACGGCATCATATTCCTAATTGATGGAGAAAGGTCAGGTGGCAAGAAAAGCTGCTTCTAGGAGGTTGTCAAGTGTTTTGGCTCGACGATTCCATTCTTGGGTGGTTGGTTTGGCCCTTGTTCCTGTAACTCGAATCCTAGCCCGGTATATCCCATTTTAATTTTACACCATTGTGAACCTTACGCCTTTTTTACTCTCTGATCGAGGTTCTCGGCATTGAAAAATATTTGTAAACTAAATCACATGTGTATATGTTGATATTTAAGAGATATAATGTCAAGAAAATCAAGGGCAATGGTGATATATATGCGGATTAGACACCAAAAAAAAAACAGTCAACAAATGGCTACAATTTAAGGAATGTGCTTAGTGACGACATCAGATTCCTAATTGATGGAGAAAGGTCTAGTGGCAAGAAAAGCTGCTTCTAGGAGGTTGTCAAGTGTTTTCGCTCGACGATTCCATTCTTGGGTGGTTCGTTTGGCCCTTGTTCCTGTAACTCGAATCCTAGCCCGGTATATCCCATTTTAATTTTACACCATTGTGAACCTTACGCCTTGTTTACTCTCTGATAGAGGTTCTCGGCATTTAAAAATCTTCGTAAACTAAAACACACGTGTATATGTTGATATTTAAGAGATACACAGTCAAGAAAATCAAGGGAAATGGTGATATATATATGCAGATTAGCCACAAAAAAAAAAAAAAAACTCAACAAATGGCTACAATTTAAGGAATGTTTTTAGTGACGGCATCAGATTCCAAATTGATGGAGAAGGGTCTGGTGGCAAGAAAAGCTGCTTCTAGGAGGTTGTCAAGTGTTTTCGCTCGACGATTCCATTCTTGGGTGGTTGGTTTGGCCCTTGTTCCTGTAACTCGAATCCTAGCCCGGTATATCCCATTTTAATTTTACACCGTTGTGAACTTTATGTTTTTTTACTCTCTGATCGAGGTTTTCGGCATTGAAATATCTTCGTAAACTAAATCACACGTGCATATGTTGACATTTAAGAGATATACAGTCAAGAAAATCAAGGGCAATGGTGATATATATGCGGATTAGACACCAAAAAAAAAACACTCAACAAATGGCTACAATTTAAGGAATGTGTTTAGTGACGGTATCAGATTCCTAATTGATGGAGAAAGGTTTGGTGGCAAGAAATGCTGCATCTAGGAGGTTGTCAAGTGTTTTCGCTCGACGATTCCATTCTTGGGTAGTTGGTTTGGCCCTTGTTCCTGTAACTCGAATCCTAGCCCGGTATATCCCATTTTAATTTTACACCATTGTGAACCTTACGCCTTTTTTACACTCTAATCGAGGTTCTCGGCATTGAAAAATCTTCGTAAATGTAGGTCCCTATCCCGTATGGATCTTAACAAAACTGTTAATCTATCAAGGGTGCGGAATCCCCTTGATAAACCTTCGAACCAGAAACAAGAATATTAGACAAATATGAACTCGAACACACAAACTTTCAAACTGATCTTCTGTGATTATCAAACCTTAGAAACGTTTTACAATCACTAAGATCTCCTAGAACCCAACAGCCGATTTCTGTTTGTTCTAAACTCTCTCAATTCGAATGCTCTCTCACAATCTCCAAAAGTCTCTCAAAAGTCTAACCCTAAAACTCTAGGTAAAGGTTGTTTATATACACACAACCAAATAATTCGAACTGGGCCAAGCCCATACGAATTCTGTTTACAATTCGGGCTAAACTAGATAGACTTAAACTTGATACAAACTTGGACTAGATTAGGCTTCAACAAACTCGAATTCTATTCAGTCTTCATAAGTCTTCGCGGCCCAAACTCGTTTAATATCCAAAGACCAATCCAACGCTGTTGTCACATAACATGCACCAACAAACTCCCCCTTGACAATAGCTTGCAAAGGAAACTTTAGTCTTCAGAATCTCACAGTCTTTTGGTCTTTGGATAGCGTCAGCTTCAACATGAATTCTGTCAGCAACAGACTCCCCCTAAGCTGATGTATCCAATCACCAAAACTTCCAAGTTTTGATTCAGCATTCCAAATAAGTCTTCACAGCATCCATTCTGCATTGTAGAAGGAGGACTCTACCAAGCAGCAACAAACTCCTCATCTCTTCAAAGCAACTTCTCATCAACAAACTGCTTCAATCTGTATACTATAAAACAAACATCTCGAGAAACCATAAGAATTTTTCAACATAGTTAAGGAATTATTATTATTCAAGAGATAGTTAAACTGTATAACAGATTAAGCACCTTCCAATTCAACACCAACACGCAACAATTTTAAACAAACACCTTATAACCTGCATCATTTCAAAATTTTGAACCCACTTACTAACACCGTCTCCCCATATCGGTAACAACTCCTCCACGAATAACAGTTTTCCGTACATTAAGAATTTTAAACAGAAAAAGACACTATTTTTGTATTTTTGTATTTTCTGAAAGCAAATAAATACTAAAAGCAATAAACACTCTGTTTTTGTGAGAATCACCGGTAAGAAGATCATATCAGCATAATCAAACTGTTTCACACCATTAGATAATCCTTTATTTAATTTTTCGTGAAAAGCAGTTCAAGACGATTACCAGTATGTTTGTCCACTTAAACAAAATGCATGAACATTTCAAGTACCATTACCGTATGATACGTTAAGGTAATTTTATATCTGAAATATGTAGTGTGTCCCACTTCAGGATATACCCCCGCGAACAAGGTATGCACAAAGATTCATCGTAGTAGGTGAGTATACTGATGTCATCCTTTACGATATCATAACAATGTCTAGGTCTGCATATAATCTATTTTATCATGTTTTGATTGCTTAACAATGAACACCCAAACAAAATACTAATCAAATCCTGGAAATATACACAACACACTCTATCATGCAAGTATCTTCCCTACCACATATTTCACAAGTCCAATCCAGATTTCTGAAATCTTAACTGGGAATAGGTTGAGAAGAGAACAGAATAGATCTTTAGGAGAGATGGTATAATATACAGATCAAATGAGTTTTCTCAGTTTGATATAGGTTTATTGGGTTTCATTTGGGCACTAGAGGGCCTCTTTCGGGTGTATTAGATCTATAGCGCGACAACGTATGTCACACCCCCAAAATCCACACGCGGAGTATCACCGCTTGGAGGCGTGACTGACCAGGATCAAGCCACCAATCATATAGAACAATGTATATAGTAAAAGTAATTGCAATTTAATTCCAACAATCCATATGAAAGGTGTTCCAAAACATAAGTATGTTATCACAGTATAGCGGAAGCGTATGATTAAACCCATCATAATAAAGTATGAAATGTCATAAAGTCTAAACAAATATCCAAAATCCATGCCCACAACGACTACGCCTCCCGTGCAAGCTCCATAAGTACCTAAGGTCCTGCAAGGCATGTAACAGAGGATCAACAACTAGTTGAGCGAGTTCACAGAGAGTAAGTGCGTAATAGTAAGTTCATATATAACATGTGGCTCTACTGGGCCGTTAGTACGTTCTAATGGTGGGGGCTTCCCATAATGTATATTTACTAGACTAGTTGTATTCATAAGTATCCTTCCCAATCCGAGGATAATAATAAGTATCCTGCCCAACCGAGGATAGTACGTATCAAGTACGTAGGTTTAGCGCTGGTGTTCTTCCCATCCGAGAACATTTGGTACCTAGGATTTTTGTATGTGTTAACACTAGTATCCTTCCCATCCGAGGACAGTACGTAGATTTTTGGCACAGGCATCCTTCCCAATCCGAGGACCGTGGTATGTAGTCTAGTAGTAATGTGTACAAGCAATCAATCAATCCCATTCCCAACCCACCTGGGGAATCCCATGCCTTGGTAAGAGTGTGAACTCACCTTGGTTTGCTCGGTATGCTAAGTAGGTGCTCAAAGTAAAAATCAATCACGTCCTAATGTATGCATGTATACGTAGTCAGTTTGTGTTCAAGTCATTCACATATAAGCATGTAACACGTAGTCAAAATCATACAAGTCATGTTTATCATTTAACAGCAGTTAAATATTCCAGTGAACAATTAACAGAATTAACTCAGGTTACTGTACAGATTAACTGTTCGGCGAAACACACTTAATGGCGAAACACACTAGTCGACGAAACACACTAGTCGACGAAACACCATATTGACGAAACACATTCAGTTTCGTCGGAACCTTGTTTGGCGAAACAAGATTCTGATTCGTCGATGACTCTTGGCGAAACACTTCTGTTTCGTCAAGAGACCTGTTTCGTCAAGCAGTCAGTTACGTCGCATAATCAGTCACGTATGAAAACCCTAATCATGCTAACAGCCGTCATCAAAATCAGCAATCATGCAGGAACATTCATTCATAGAATCATTGTAACATCATCATAGCATAATTATCGGACCACTTTAACGTCTAACATGAACCCTAGCTTATGCGTTTTTACATAACAACACACAACATCACATCATCAAACCCTATCAAGATGCTAACTTGCAGCCAGAATCAGATCAAAATAACAACATCCAGAACCGAGTATTCAATCATATTAAGTTTCGCATAAAACCGTTTATATCCGACTACAATATTCATATTGAAATCCATATCCTCATTATCATAACAAGAACCCTAGTATTTAACATATATTAGTTACAATTATACATCAACATATCAGAATCACATGGCACAGAAACACATTCACAGATGGACGATCAATCAAGACACATAAATCTACTAACCGAGATGATGGTTTGATCGCACAAGGGTTTCCGGTGGGTTCTAGTTCGCCGTCACAGTGAGAGAGCTCTAGGGTTTCGGTTGTGTTGATAGAAAATGTAAAGTGATGTTGTTTTTACGTAAAATACTCAAAATACGTTCTGGGCCTAACTGGGCTACTGGGCCGGCGAAACAGACTTCTGTTTCGTCGGAGTGTTCATGGCGAAACAGCCTGTTTCGTCGAAATGGGTTATGGCGAAACAGCCTTGTGTTTCGTCGGGTTCTAAACAGTTTAAGTTTTACAACAGTACACATGTTATACAATCACACATAACCATGCAAACACACTAGGTTTTTATCATAACACAACCATATAGTCAAAGTCAACGTGCATTAAATGCGAATAAAGGATGTCGGAAATTCGAGTTGTCACATTATCCCCAACTTGAAAGAAATTTCATCCCGAAATTTAGTATGCAGTTACTGAGGAAGCTAGTAGTGTGACGTTGTTTACCTGTGTCGTATCGCGGCTCCTCGAGCAGGTTTGCGAAGATTACTGGTTTTCTTGGGGTGTCACATTATCCCCCCGTTGATTTGGAATTTCGTCCCGAAATTCAGCATTGGTAGCTTCAGCCTCAGTAGTAGTTGCTTGGTTTTCGAATAACTGGGGATATTTGAGTTCCATTTGATCTTCACGCTCCCAGGTGAACTCTGGGCCGCGGCGGGAGTTCCAACGAACTCGTACAAGAGGGATTCTCGTGTTCTTGAGGACCTTAACATCCCGGTCCGTGATTTCAACAGGTTCCTCGACGAAGTTCAACCGTTCGTCAATAGTGAGTTCCTTCAAGGGAACTACGTGGGTCTCGTCTGACGTACATTTCTTTAGATTCGACACGTGAAAGACGTTGTGAACTGCACTGAGTTCAGGTGGTAAGTTCAATCTGTAGGCCACTTTGCCTATTTTCTCAATAACTTCGAAAGGTCCAACATATCGTGGATTTAGTTTGCCGCGCTTGCCAAAACGAACCACACCCTTCCAGGGTGAAACTTTAAGTAGCGCTCGATCCCCAACTTGGAATTCGAGTAGTTTCCTGTCTAAATCAGCGTATGCTTTCTGACGGTCCCGAGCTGCCGCCATGCGTTGTCGTATTTGTGCAATCTTTTCTGTAGTATCGACTACCATTTCTGGACCAGTGATTTGACTTTCCCCCACCTCTGCCCAACAGAGAGGTGATCGGCATTTACGCCCGTACAATGCCTCGAATGGTGCAGCTTTAATGCTCGTGTGGTAGCTGTTATTGTATGAAAATTCCACCAGTGGCAAATGTTTCTCCCAACCGTTGCCAAAATCAATTACGCACGCCCGAAGCATGTCTTCTAGAGTCTGGATAGTGCGCTCAGACTGCCCATCCGTCTGAGGATGATACGCCGTGCTCATGTCTAAACGAGAGCCAAAAGATTTATGCATTGCTTGCCACAGTTCTGAAGTAAAACGTGCGTCTCGATCAGAGATAATAGAGGTTGGCACTCCGTGCCTCGAGACCACTTCCTTCAAGTAGATGTCTGCTAGTGTAGAGAACTTGTCTGTTTCTTTGATAGCCAAGAAGTGAGCAGACTTTGTGAGTCGATCCACGATCACCCAAATAGTATCATTTCCGCGCTGAGATTTAGGTAAGCCAGTAACAAAATCCATGGAAATCTGTTCCCATTTCCATTGTGGTATCTCAGGTTGTTGGAGTGGACCTGACGGTTTCTGATATTCTGCCTTGACTCTCGCACAAGTCAAGCATTTGCTAACGTATGTGGCTATGTGGGCCTTCATGCTAGGCCACCAGTATGTAGTCTTAATATCGTGGTACATTTTATCCGAACCAGGGTGTACCGAGTAGCGAGACTTGTGAGCTTCATCCATTACCAGCTCGCGTAAGTTGCCGTACAGTGGGACCCAAATGCGTCCTGTGATGTAGTAAGCGCCGTCTGCCCTTTGTTCTAATCGTTGCCTTGAGCCGCGTAGGGCTTCAGCCCTAACGTTTTCTGGTTTCAATGCTTCTATCTGAGCATCTCGTATCTGGGAAGGAAGGCTAGACTGTATGGTGAGTTGTAAGGCTCGAACGCGCTTAGGCGCAGTGTCTTTTCGACTGAGGGCATCTGCCACAACATTGGCTTTGCCCGGGTGGTACCTGATTGAGCATTCGTAGTCGTTTAGCAGTTCGACCCATCGTCGCTGTCGCATATTCAGTTCCTTCTGTTTGAATATATGTTCGAGGCTTCTGTGGTCAGTGTAGATAGCACATTTGGTGCCGTACAAGTAGTGTCGCCATATCTTAAGTGCAAAAACAACCGCTCCCAGCTCTAGATCGTGTGTCGTGTAATTCCGTTCGTGAACCTTAAGTTGGCGCGAAGCATAAGCAATAACTTTATCCCTCTGCATCAATACACATCCAAGACCTTGGATGGATGCGTCGCAGTAGACTACGAAATCGTCCGTGCCTTCAGGCAGTGAAAGGATAGGTGCGCTACAGAGTTTATCCTTTAAGTGTTGGAATGCTGTTTCCGGTGCGTTACTCCAACGATAAACAACACCTTTCTGTGTCAGTAGTGTAAGCGGCTGAGCAATCTTTGAGAAGTCTTTGATGAACCTTCTGTAATAACCCGCCAAACCCAAGAATTGGCGTATTTCTGTTGGTGTGCGAGGTGCAGGCCAGTTCTTGATCGAATCCACCTTGGATGGATCGACATGAATCCCATCCTTGTTTACCACGTGGCCTAAGAAGTGGACTTCACGAAGCCAGAAGTCGCATTTAGAAAACTTGGCGTATAGCTGTTCCGTTCGTAGAAGTTCCAGTATAAGCCGTAAGTGCTGCTCGTGTTCCTCTTGACTCTTCGAATAAATCAGGATGTCGTCGATGAAAACAATGACGAACTTGTCAAGATAGGGTTTGCACACCCTGTTCATAAGATCCATAAATACGGCAGGCGCGTTCGTTAACCCGAATGGCATGACCATAAACTCGTAGTGGCCGTAGCGTGTTCTGAACGCTGTTTTGGAGACGTCCTCATCCCGGACTCTCAGCTGGTGGTATCCTGACCTTAAGTCTATCTTGGAGTAGTAGCTCGACCCTTGCAGCTGGTCGAATAAATCATCTATACGCGGAAGAGGATAACGATTCTTGATCGTCACCTTGTTGAGTTCGCGGTAGTCTATACACATCCTGAACGTACCGTCTTTCTTCTTTACGAATAACACTGGGGCTCCCCAAGGCGAAGAGCTAGGACGTATAAAACCCTTTTCCAAGAGTTCTTGTAGCTGCTTTGACAGTTCTTCTAGTTCAGTTGGAGCTAGACGATAAGGCGCTCGAGCTATGGGTGCTGCTCCTGGAGCGAGCTCGATCTGAAATTCAACTTGACGATGAGGCGGTAACCCAGGTAATTCCTCAGGAAACACTTGAGGAAAATCGCGTACTACAGGAATATCCTCAATCTTCTTCTCTTTCTTCGACGTATCAGTGACGAGAGCTAGAACAGCTGTGTGACCCTTGCGCAGACACTTCTGAGCCTTCAAGAAGGAAATGATGCCACTCACGACACCACTCTTGTCGCCTTGAACTTCGAGAGGTTCCTTGCCCGACCGGGGAATACGAATAACTTTTTCTTTGCATAAAATCTCCGCTTGTTGTTGAGATAACCAATCCATACCAATGACGACGTCAAAGCTACCCAAGGTTATAGGAATGAGATCAATGGAGAAAGTCTGACCAGCGAGGATAAGATTACACCCTTTAACTATGTGTGTGGCCTCTAGACTTTTACCGTTAGCTAATTCTACAACATGTTTGATGTTTAAGAGAGTTGGTGCACGTTTTAACATTTCACTAGCTTTTAGAGACATGTAACTTGTATCCGCACCAGAATCAAATAGTACTGTAACATAAAAGTCGTCAAGAAGAAACTTACCCATAACCACGTTGGGATCATTCCTGGCATCACCCTGACCGATCACAAACATACGGCCCCTAGCACCATTGTTCCCATCATTGTTGTTACCCCCGTTGTTGTTGTTCCCATGGCCCTGGTTGTTGTTGTTCTGGTTTCGGTTTAGCTGAGGGCAGTGTCTTTTGAAGTGACCTTCGGCGCCACACTGAAAACATCCCTTATTGCGCTGTTGTTGATTCTGCTATGCTTGCTGCTGCGGCTGATTCTGGTTCACAGGCTGTGGGCTCCTACAATCCTTGGCCTCATGGCCCGTCCTGAAACACCTTTGACAACGACCCCTGTTACACTGGCCATTGTGGTGCTTGTTGCAGATGTTGCACTTTGGGAGGTTCCCTCGATAACCACCCGGCTTGTGACTGCCCGAAGAGTGCTGACTAGGGCTCTGGTAGGTGTCAGTCTTTCGTTGCTGAACTTGGGGCTGAACTGAAGCTGACCCCTTGCTGGAATCCCCCTCCCATTTTCGCTTGCTGTCACTGGGAGTAGCAGGAGTAACCGAAGTAATAGCTGTAGGGGTAGCGTTGATGCGTTTAGGCAACCTATTTTGCTCCACCGCTTGATCAGTGAGACGGTGAGTCAGCTGAACAACCTGCTGGTAAGTGGCATGATTCGCTGAAGTCACATGACTCTGGATCTCTGGCACCAGACCCTTAAGATAAAGTTCAATACGCTTGTCCACCAGAGTAGGACACAGTAATGCAAGCTCATTCGATCTCTTTGTATACGCCTCAATTTCCGACCCTGTCATCTTGAGATTGAAAAACTCGACCTCCAGCTTATGAATCTCATCTCGACTGCAGTACTCCTCTTTGATCATTTCTTTGAAATTGTTCCATGGGGTGGCGTTAGCAGCAACCAACCCCAGTATTTGGACCTGTGCTTTCCACCATGTGAGGGCTAAACCCTCGAGGGTACCGGTAGCATATTTCACCCTGCGTGCCTCAGGGCATTCACATATCTCAAACACAGACTCCATCTTTTCAAACCAGTGCAGGAGACCTACGGCTCCTTCAGTGCCGCTGAAAGTGGATGGACGACAGTCCATGAAAGTCTTGAAAGTGCAAACAGGTGCTTGACCTGTTGTGTAAAAGGATTAGAACAAGTTTTAACACGAGAGTTGATTTAGGAATTGTAGGATCTAAGGATCCTAGTGTGAGTTGTAACTGTAGGGTATACCTCCTGCTTGTGCAGCTGCAACCGCCGCGGTAACTCGTTCGTTAATGAGGGCCGTCAACTGGTCCTGGGTCATGTTGATACGTCCAGACATGATCTTCATAGGAAAGATAACGTATGTGAGATAGGTTCGCGAACAGTGCGATGACAGAAGAGTGTAAGCACACAAGTGTTCTCATGCAATAACAAATAGTGAGCAATGTAATCTAAGCATACCACGAGCAAAGTTCTATGTAATTCTAATGTGTAGGCAATAAACATAAACCTTATTACCTAGAATGTCGAGTCTTGCACGTGGAGCGAAGCGTCGTTGTGGATCGTTGAGAGCACTGTTCTGGTTATAGTCTGGTTTTAATAAAATCGTTTTCCCCATATTAAAACCGAGTTCTCTATAACCAATGGCTCTGATACCAATCTGTCACACCCCCAAAATCCACACGCGGAGTATCACCGCTTGGAGGCGTAACTGACCAGGATCAAGCCACCAATCATATAGAACAATGTATATAGTAAAAGTAATTGCAATTTAATTCCAACAATCCATATGAAAGGTGTTCCAAAACATAAGTATGTTATCACAGTATAGCGGAAGCGTATGATTAAACCCATCATAATAAAGTATGAAATGTCATAAAGTCTAAACAAATATCCAAAATCCATGCCCACAACGACTACGCCTCCCGTGCAAGCTCCATAAGTACCTAAGGTCCTGCACGGCATGTAACAGAGGATCAACAACTAGTTGAGCGAGTTCACAGAGAGTAAGTGCGTAATAGTAAGTTCATATATAACATGTGGCTCTACTGGGCCGTTAGTACGTTCTAATGGTGGGGGCTTCCCATAATGTATATTTACTAGACTAGTTGTATTCATAAGTATCCTTCCCAATCCGAGGATAATAATAAGTATCCTGCCCAACCGAGGATAGTACGTATCAAGTACGTAGGTTTAGCGCTGGTGTTCTTCCCATCCGAGAACATTTGGTACCTAGGATTTTTGTATGTGTTAACACTAGTATCCTTCCCATCCGAGGATAGTACGTAGATTTTTGGCACAGGCATCCTTCCCAATCCGAGGACCGTGGTATGTAGTCTAGTAGTAATGTGTACAAGCAATCAATCAATCAATCCCATTCCCAACCCACCTGGGGAATCCCATGCCTTGGTAAGAGTGTGAACTCACCTTGGTTTGCTCGGTATGCTAAGTAGGTGCTCAAAGTAAAAATCAATCACGTCCTAATGTATGCATGTATACGTAGTCAGTTTGTGTTCAAGTCATTCACATATAAGCATGTAACACGTAGTCAAAATCATACAAGTCATGTTTATCATTTAACAGCAGTTAAATATTCCAGTGAACAATTAACAGAATTAACTCAGGTTACTGTACAGATTAACTGTTCGGCGAAACACACTTAATGGCGAAACACAATAGTCGACGAAACACACTAGTCGACGAAACACCATATTGACGAAACACATTCAGTTTCGTCGGAACCTTGTTTGGCGAAACAAGATTCTGATCCGTCGATGACTCTTGGCGAAACACTTCTGTTTCGTCAAGAGACCTGTTTCGTCAAGCAGTCAGTTACGTCGCATAATCAGTCACGTATGAAAACCCTAATCATGCTAACAGCCGTCATCAACATCAGCAATCATGCAGGAACATTCATTCATAGAATCATTGTAACATCATCATAGCATAATCATCGGACCACTTTAACGTCTAGCATGAACCCTAGCTTATGCGTTTTTACATAACAACACACAACATCACATCATCAAACCCTATCAAGATGCTAACTTGCAGCCAGAATCAGATCAAAATAACAACATCCAGAACCGAGTATTCAATCATATTAAGTTTCGCATAAAACCGTTTATATCCGACTACAATATTCATATTGAAATCCATATCCTCATTATCATAACAAGAACCCTAGTATTTAACATATATTAGTTACAATTATACATCAACATATCAGAATCACATGGCACAGAAACACATTCACAGATGGACGATCAATCAAGACACATAAATCTACTAACCGAGATGATGGTTTGATCGCACAAGGGTTTCCGGTGGGTTCTAGTTCGCCGTCACAGTGAGAGAGCTCTAGGGTTTCGGTTGTGTTGATAGAAAATGTAAAGTGATGTTGTTTTTACGTAAAATACTCAAAATACGTTCTGGGCCTAACTGGGCTACTGGGCCGGCGAAACAGACTTCTGTTTCGTCGGAGTGTTCATGGCGAAACAGCCTGTTTCGTCGAAATGGGTTATGGCGAAACAGCCTTGTGTTTCGTCGGGTTCTAAACAGTTTAAGTTTTACAACAGTACACATGTTATACAATCACACATAACCATGCAAACACACTAGGTTTTTATCATAACACAACCATATAGTCAAAGTCAACGTGCATTAAATGCGAATAAAGGATGTCGGAAATTCGAGTTGTCACAACGTACAGCTAGGTCAGCATGTATCTGGATGCAGCAGAAGCTGTCGTTGCCTAGCACCTCCAGGTCAGCATATATCTGGATGCAGCAGAGGAGGTACACGACTTTTTTCAGAGAAGATTTCAGAATCAGATGAAAATTGTGTGTATCGGGACAACATACAGACATTCAAATAGAAATGAGCTAATTCCAAGTAACTTTCTTTCCTGGGGTCATGTACAATTTTAGTTGTAAACAGAATGACAGCCAAGATATCCCCAGATGAAATAACAGTATAAAGACCTAAAACTTCAGATTTTGGCAACCTATCAACGCAAGATTTAAGGTCATTAAACCATACACCACTGATGTGTTCCCCACTCATACTCAGTGCTTTTATGTTTATATCACTTTGGTAAGTTGATTATTTCATGCTTTTGCCTACTGGTACATCATACGATGAAACTGCTATCACACTTAAGCAATTTAATTCAGTTCGAGTGTGACAGTCTTACCTGCTGATGTACTATCATTTCTTCTTTTTCACACAGTGAATACTCATTTTTGATTTTTCAATTTTTTTTTATGTTTTTGATTTTTCAATGTTTTTGTATTTTTTATTTTTGAAAAAGAGTAAACTATTTACAAAATTCTTATGAAAAACCAGTTATTCAGGATTCCTCATCCCGTTGAGTTCGACTAAGTGTTCAAAGCGAGCTCGATCAAAAGCTTTTGTGTAAAGATCAGCAAGGTTATCTTCTGTGTCGACTCGATGTAATTCAATTAGTCGTTTTTCAGCACAATCCCGTATAAAGTGATGACGTATGTCAATATGTTTAGTTCTACTGTGCTTTACGGGATTGTTTGTGATTGATATGGTGGCATTATTATCTATCATAATAGGAGTACGAGTGAAATCCAAACCGTAATCGCGCATCTGCTGTTGAATCCAGAGAACCTGAGAGCAACAGCTACCCGCAGCAATATATTCAGCTTCACACGTAGATGTAGACACACAGGATTGCTTCTTGCATTGCCAAGACACGATCCTGCCTCCTAAGAACTGACAACCACCTGTTGTAGACTTTCTGTTTGATTTGCATCCTCCAAAGTCTGAATCAGTGTAAGCAATGAACCTCAAATCACTATCAGCTGGATACCATAACCCAAGTTTAGGTTTCCCCTTCAAGTAACGAAGAATACGCTTCACTGCTTTCATGTGTGACTCTTTCGGATTCGCCTGATATCTGGCACACAAGCATACGGCAAACATGATGTCAGGTCTTGAAGCAGTCAAGTACATTAGAGAACCAATCATCGCCCTGTATTGAGTAGGATCAACATCTTCAGTACTTTCATGATCTGGGCCGAGATTGTGATTTTCGCAAATGGGTGTGTTGAAAGTAGAGCAATCATTCATTTTGAACCGATCCAAAATGTCATACACATACTTTGTTTGATGAATAAACATCCCATCCTCCTTCTGTTCAACTTGTAATCCCAGAAAGTAAGACAGCTCACCCATAGCACTCATTTCAAACTTACTCTTCATCACCTGTTCAAACTCCTTACACATGTTCTCATCTGATGACCCAAAGATGATGTCATCCACATATACCTGTACCAGCAGAAAATCTTCCTTCTTTCTCTTGATGAACAATGTACTGTCAATCTGACCTCTCTCAAAACCATTCTTGATCAGATGTGTAGACAGTGTCTCGTACCATGCCCTAGGAGCTTGATGTAACCCATATAAATCCTTATCAAGTTTGTAAACTCGATCTGGATAGTCTGGATCAACGAACCCATCTGGTTGTGAGACATACACCACTTCTTGGACTTTCCCGTAAAGAAATGCACTCTTCACGTCTAGTTGGAAAACTTTAAAGCCCTTGAATGAAGCGAAAGCTAGAAACAAACGAATTGCCTCCAACCTTGCCACTGGTGCAAACACTTCATTATAATCTATCCCTTCTTGCTGATTGAACCCTTTTACCACTAACCGAGCCTTGTTGCGCGTGACAATACCTCTATCATCCTTCTTGCACTTAAACACCCACTTAGTGCCAATCTCTCTTTCACCTTTAGGAAGGTCCACTAACTCCCAAACCTTCAACTTCGCAAACTGGGCCAATTCTTCTTGCATAGCTTCAACCCATGAATTGTCTTTAAGAGCCATGTGAATGTTCTTCGGCTCCTCTTGGGAAATAAAGCAACTATACAAGCATTCATTCACTATCCCAGTCTTCTCAATCGAAACAAATAACCCAGAATTCACTGCTATGCTTCTTCTTGTCTGAACACCTGCAGTAGGATCTCCAAGTATCATGTCAACTGGATGATCTCTATTTGCTCGTGTAGAAGCAACTGCATCAACTTCAAGATTATCACCCAGGTTTGATCCAACCTCCCCCTGAATATTCTGATTTGCAAATGGATTAACAAACTCCTCCCCCTGAATAGGTTCAGAGTCACTATCACTTGAATCAGGATCAGGAGCACCTTGGAAAATTTCCGGAGCATCTGAAATATCAACATTCGATCTAGGCATGAATTCGCCTTCATCGTCTTCACATACCACTGTTTGAATCAGCTGAGAATCATCTGCATCAGAAACCTCAGGAATATTAAATGATTTAAACACACTTTCATAATCATACAGTATAGCAGGACCACTCGTTGATTGTTGAGGTTTGTAGGAAGTAATTTCCACATTAAAAACAACCTCAATTTTACCAGTTTTGAGATTAAAAACCCTTTTATTCGGTGTGCCAGGCACGTAACCCAGAAAGTAGCCTTCGTCAGCAACCTCACCGAATTTTTGTTTATCTTTGTTTCGCACAATGGTGCAGGGTAATCCAAATGGTTCAAAGCCTGTTAAGTTTGGTTTTTCGTTAAACATCAACTCATGACAAGTTTTGTTAAAACGTTTAACGGTTAAAACTTTGTTTAGGACATAGCAAGCTGTATTCACAGCTTCTCCCCAGAAAAGAACTGGTAGCTTTGAATCTGAAAGCATCGTCCTGGCGGCTTCAATCAACGTCCTGTTTTTCCTCTCAGCGACTCCATTTTGTTGAGGAGTATAAGGAGCTGAATATTGATGTTCTATTCCCTTTCGAAGACAGTAGAGATCCAGAATCCGATTCTTGAACTCTGTGCCATTATCACTCCTTATCCTCTTGATCCTTGCATCATGGACGTTTTCCAATTTTGTAAAAAGATCTATCAACATCTCTGTTGTTTCATCTTTTGTACCTAAAAAGAAAACCCATGAATAACGTGAGTAATCATCAGTGACAACCAGACAGTAGTACTTTCCACCTATGCTCCTCACGTTCACTGGACCGAATAAATCCATGTGAAGTAATTCATAAGGGGCATTAATGGAATTTACTGTTTTAGACTTATGAGGTTTCTTGTGTTGTTTTCCCTTTTGAAATGGAAGACATTTATCTTCCACTTGAAACCTCAGCAATGGAACCCCTTTCACTAGCTCATTTTTATGATATAATTCATTTTGCGATAGTGAATGTGGGCCATGCGTCTGTGCCACAACATAGATTCAGCTTCAGATGCTTTTGACAGTAAACACGCCACCGCAGCAGTTGGATCCTTGCCACCCATGTCCATGACATAAGTATCATTTTTCCTCGGTGCACGCATCACTATCCAATCGTCCGGAATAACCAAACCCGGTTTCAACACCAATGCCTCAGTATTTGTAAAATGGACCGAGTGACCCTTGTCGCAGACTTGTGACACGCTCATCAGATTGTGTTTAAGCTGCTCAACATAGTTCACTTTGTCCAAAGTGATCTTCCCATTCGTCACTTTTCCTCGTCCAGTTATCCTACCACCTTTAGCACCAGCAAAATTTACATGTCCACCATCATATTCTTCAAATTCAGAAAACAACCTCGCATCCCCCGTCATGTGCCTGGAGCAGCCACTATCAACATACCATAAGTTGATAATCCTCCTTAGCAGCTCCTGCACACAACAACCAAAAGATTAGTTAGATTGGGGGACCCAAGCCTTAATGGTTTTGGGTCTTCCAGATTCATCAACTACAGGAACATCCATCCAGTATCCATCACTCCTAGGTGGAGTCTTGGATCTTGGGCCTGTTGATGGAAATGGGGCATGATTTCCATAAGGTCTCTGGTCCTGAGGGTACCTGTTTGTGTTTGGACTATGTGACCTTTGAAAACTTTGATTTTGATTCCAAGAACCTTGATGGTTGTAATTTCGAAAGCCATTGTTATAAAAATTTCGACAACCATTATTTTGGTATCGATTTTGATATTGACCTTGACTTCTAAAATTATTTGAATTTTGGTTGTTCATTCTTGGTGAACTACTTCTTGGTCTTTCATATCTGCCTGATGTAGATTCAGGCTGAAATCTTGGTTGATTTCTTTGAAAACGAGGAACTTGTGGAGTTCCTTTTTCAGCCTTATCTACACCACCAGCAACACCCGATTGTTGCTTTGGAGCAGATTGCTTTGGAGAACTTGAGACTTTCTCCTCATTATCACCTTGCTTCTCAGGTGATTTCCCTCTTTGTTTCTCACTAACTTGTGCTTCAACCTTTTTGTTAGGACAGCAGCTAGCTACATGTCCCTTGGTGTGACATTTGAAGCACGGTCTCTTATTCGAAGACTTCTTAGCTGAAGCCTTTGAACTAGATTCTGGTTTAGATGATGATGCCTTAGAAGGATTTGGTTCAGTTTGCTTAGTTTCAAGATTTTCTATGTTTTTGTTTTTAGCAAACTCTACATTTGATTCATTTTCTATAACAGCTGTTTCGTTTTTCATATCACTTCCTTGAACAAAATTAACCTTTTTAACAAAAGTTGGATTTTTATTCGTAGGATTTGAATTTTTCTTTTTCAAAACAGGTTTGCTGTTATTGACCTTCTTAGCATCATTATCTTCAAACACCTCACCTTGACTAGATGTGAAACTACTTGGTGACGTTGACAGAAAGTCTGTGAACTTATCTTCATCAGGTAAGAAAGAATAGTCATGACTAAGAGGAGGTGGAACTTCATTGAAGCCCTTGAATCCCACATTTGTCTTGTCATTACTCTTCTTTAACCCACCCATCATGTGTTTCATAACAAAAGTAGAATCCCTGAATTGACCTAATTTCTTTTCGAGTTCAACAATTATGAGTTGTGCATCTGACAACTCTTTGCATTTTTCAGAAATTTCTTTTGTTTTCTCAGCCATCATGTCATGAACTAAGTCTATGACTTGAAGTTTTTCGTTTAGTTTACAGGTTAAAACTTCAATTTCAGCTTCATAGCCTTTTATCTTTTTCAAATATGATGACTCATTTCTTTTTGCAAAGAAATTTGATTCTTTTACGTTAGATATTTCGCTCACCAGACTTTTGTTTTGAGTTGACAACCTGTCAACTTCACCCTGTAATTCACGACACTTTAAGCAAACAGAAGTAGCAGAGTTACTTACCTCTCCTGTCGATTTGTCTGATTGGCCATAAGAGCAGCAAGTTGAGCTTCCATTCTTTTGATGATTTCATCTTTCTCATCTGCTTCCTTTTCATCATCCATTTCATGCTCAGACTTTGGCTTTCCTTTTTCAGCATCTGTTGTCTGATCAGCCTTATCTACCTCAGCTTCACTTTTCTTCTCAACTTCAGCATTCATGTTAGCTTCAGCTTCATCAACGGGAACAATCTCTGCCATAAATGCTTGAGTGACATTCTCATCATTTTCCAAGTGAATACTCCAGTCATATGAACCTTCTCGTGCAGTAGAGATCAGCGCTCTTGAGTTAGAGTTGTTTGATGAATTTCTATTGTTTGAACTCTGACTTGAGGTTTCATTCTTTTGTTTCTGACATTCCCTAGCAAAATGACCATAACTTTGACAGTTAAAGCACCTCACTTTGGTCTTGTCAAAACCAACAGTTTTCCCTACAAATTTCCTTCCAGTTCTGTTCATGAACCTCTTCACCCTTCTAGTAATCATGGCCATTTGCCATTGCAAATCCATATCTTCAAGATCATCAGGGTCAATCTGATCGTAATCTTCATCTAAAATGGCAGGATCAGATATCTTCCCCTGAATGTAGTTCTCGTAAGAAGCAACAAATGAAGCAAGTAGAGCAAGATGCTCTTCAGCAGACTTCACACTCATTGGCATTGACTTTGAACTACTGCTTTGCTTAGCAGTTGATGTTCTCTTAGCTCCAGTTGATCCTCCTGAAGCAGCTACAAAACATACATCACCATCCTTATTTACTGTGACCTGCTCAGTTTCACGCGAGAGAAAAGCAGTGGCAGAGTTGCTAGAAGCATCGTGCGATGAAGAAGATGTAAGCCCATTGTAAATCCCTGGATCTTGAACCTGATCATATCCAGTGGCCTTCTTCTTCATGCTGAGCTCATAAGCTCTTAGCTTTCCAACCACTTCTTCCAGTTCCTTTGTTTCATAATCAGCTTCTCCCTTTATCATGAGAGTGTAAATATCCCATTTAGCAGGCAGAGCATCAAGCAGCTTGTCATTTTTCTCTATGTCAAAATAGCAATCTATATCATAATTGTCTAATTCTGACATCAGATGGTAGTATCGAGTAATGACGTCCTCAAGTGACTCATTTTTCATGTACTTGAACACAGCAAACTGCTTCTTCAGTAGATCAATTTTGTTCTTCTTGACATCAGAATTCCCTTCATATCTCTTCTCTAACGCATCCCACATTTCTTTTGAAGTAGTGTACTTCTTAAAGGTGTGTTTGATGCTATCAGGTAGGGACATCTTGATAGCTTCCAAGGCTTTCTTTTCAGCCTCATACATCCTTTTATCATTTTCTTGCATGTTCACATAGGCTGTGACACGCGGTCTGCCTTCAAAGTCATGTGTAGGGTTTGTGTACCCATCTTCAATACAAATCCACATGCGTGTGTCCTGATATTCAATAAAGGATTGAAACCTATCCTTCCATGTCAAGTAATTCTCCACCTTCATCATCTTAGATGGTTTGTTCGTTGTTCCTACCTCGTGTTCCATCCTTAAAAGCTCGTTCAATTTAGACATGTTCGACATTTTAACTTAAGCAGACTGGTTAAACCGTACAATTTTAGTCCGAAACCTGTTTTTACTAAATTATACCGTTAGATTCGTCTCGAGATAACGATTCCAATGATATATAATGTCTAAAACCTATTTCGGGATTTTTACTAATTTTTTTTATTTTTTTTTTCCTAAAAATCCAAGGAGTCCAACGGTGCAAACGGTTTGTCCAGATGAGTTACGGATAATTCTCTAAACCCGAAACTATGAAATTTTTCCTACGATTGCCTAGAAAAATTCCACCACTTTCAAACCACTTGTTGCGAGTCGAGACCACGGTTGCGAGTCAGATCAGCACAAGCCGAAACCACGGTTGCGAGTCGAAACCTTAGTTTCGAGTCGAGACCACGGTTGCGAGTCAACCAGCACAAGTCGAAATCACGGTTGCGAGTCAACCAGCACAAGTCGAGACCTCTGGTTGCGAGTGAACAGTACCAGTCGAGATCACTTGTTACGAGTCGAGACCTGCAACCTTGAGTCGAGACCAGCTATTTTTCAACCAAAATCTCGAAAAATCAGCACCTTTTAAACCACAGAATCTTCTTATCGAAATCCTTCCAAACTAAACTCCAAAAAATCAGCAAACAACTTCCCAATAACTCCAAAACAGATCAAAATCGTGAAAATTTTGACTGTTCTTCAATGTTCTTCGTGAATTCAAACAGCAACCCGAAAACTTGTTTCTTTCCGATCAGTTT
The DNA here is from genome assembly GCA_030545235.1 of Helianthus tuberosus. Taxonomy (NCBI): domain Eukaryota; kingdom Viridiplantae; phylum Streptophyta; class Magnoliopsida; order Asterales; family Asteraceae; genus Helianthus; species Helianthus tuberosus. Next base: position 30,024,516 of record CM060415.1, on the reverse strand, counting down.
TGAACCGTACACAAGAGCGAATGCTCTGATACCAATTGTAGGTCCCTATCCCCTATGGATCTTAACAAAACTGTTAATCTATCAAGGGTGCGGAATCCCCTTGATAAACCTTCGAACCAGAAACAAGAATATTAGACAAATATGAACTCGAACACACAAACTTTCAAACTGATCTTCTGTGATTATCAAACCTTAGAAACGTTTTACAATCACTAAGATCTCCTAGAACCCAACAGCCGATTTCTGTTTGTTCTAAACTCTCTCAATTCGAATGCTCTCTCACAATCTCCAAAAGTCTCTCAAAAGTTTAACCCTAAAACTCTAGGTAAAGGTTGTTTATATACACACAACCAAACAATTCGAACTGGGCCAAGCCCATACGAATTCTGTTTACAATTCGGGCTAAACTAGATAGACTTAAACTTGATACAAACTTGGACTAGATTGGGCTTCAACAAACTCGAATTCTATTCAGTCTTCATAAGTCTTCGCGGCCCAAACTCGTTTAATATCCAAAGACCAATCCAACGCTGTTGTCACATAACATGCACCAACAGTAAACTAAATTACACATGTATATGTTGACATTTAAGAGATATACAGTCAAGAAAATCAAGGGCAATGGTGATATATATGCGGATTAGACACAAAAAAAAACACTCAACAAATGGCTACAATTTAAGGAATGTGTTTAGTGACGGCATCATATTCCTAATTGATGGAGAAAGGTCTGGTGGCAAGAAAAGCTGCTTCTAGGAGGTTGTCAAGTGTATTCGCTCGACGATTCGATTCTTGGGTGGTTGGTTTGGCCCTTGTTCCTGTAACTCGGATCCTAGCCCGGTATATCCCATTTTAATTTTACACCATTGTGAACCTTACGCCTTTTTTACTCTCTGATCGAGGTTCTCGGCATTGAAAAATATTTGTAAACTAAATCACATGTGTATATGTTGATATTTAAGAGATATACAGTCAAGAAAATCAAGGGCAATGGTGATATATATGCGGATTAGACACCAAAAAAAAAACAGTCAACAAATGGCCACAATTTAAGGAATGTGCTTAGTGACGACATCAGATTCCTAATTAATGGAGAAAAGTCTAGTGGCAAGAAAAGCTGCTTCTAGGAGGTTGTCAAGTGTTTTCGCTCGACGATTCCATTCTTGGGTGGTTGGTTTGGCCCTTGTTCCTGTAACTCGAATCCTAGCCCGGTATATCCCATTTTAATTTTACACCATTGTGAACCTTACGCCTTTTTTACTCTCTGATAGAGGTTCTCGGCATTTAAAAATCTTCGTAAACTAAATCACACGTGCATATGTTGACATTTAAGAGATATACAGTCAAGAAAATCAAGGGCAATGGTGATATATATGCGGATTAGACACCAAAAAAAAACACTCAACAAATGGCTACAATTTAAGGAATGTGTTTAGTGACGGCATCAGATTCCTAATTGATGGAGAAAGGTCTGGTGGCAAGAAATGCTGCATCTAGGAGGTTGTCAAGTGTTTTCGCTCGACGATTCCATTCTTGGGTGGTTGGTTTGGCCCTTGTTCCTGTAACTCGAATCCTAGCCCGGTATATCCCATTTTAATTTTACACCGTTGTGAACTTTATGTTTTTTTTACTCTCTGATCGAGGTTCTCGGCATGGAAAAATCTTCGTAAACTAAATCACACGTGTATATGTTGATATTTAAGAGATATACAGTCAGGAAAATCTAGGGCAATGGTGATATATATGCGGATTAGACACAAAAAAAAAAAAACACTCAACAAATGGCCACTATTTAAGGAATGTGTTTAGTGACGGCATCAGATTCTTAATTGATGGAGAAGGTTCTGGTGGCAAGAAAAGCTGATTCTAGGAGGTTGTCAAGTGTTTTCGCTCGACGATTCCATTCTTGGGTGGTTGGTTTGGCCCTTGTTTCTGTAACTAGAATCCTAGCCTGGTATATCCCATTTTAATTTTACACCATTGTGAACCTTACGCCTTTTTTACTCTCTGATCGAGGTTCTCGGCATTGAAATATCTTCGTAAACTAAATCACACGTGCATATGTTGACATTTAAGAGATATACAGTCAAGAAAATCAAGGGCAATGGTGATATATATGCGGATTAGACACCAAAAAAAAAACACTCAACAAATGGCTACAATTTAAGGAATGTGTTTAGTGACGGCATCAGATTCCTAATTGATGGAGAAGGGTCTGGTGGCAAGAAATGCTGCATCTAGTAGGTTGTCAAGTGTTTTCGCTCGACGATTCCATTCTTGGGTGGTTGGTTTGGCCCTTGTTCCTGTAACTCGAATCCTAGCCCGGTATATCCCATTTTAATTTTACACCATTGTGAACCTTACGCCTTTTTTACACTCTAATCGAGGTTCTTGGCATTGAAAAATCTTCGTAAACTAAATTACACGTGTATATGTTGACATTTAAGAGATATACAGTCAAGAAAATCAAGGGCAATGGTGATATATATGCGGATTAGACACAAAAAAAAACACTCAACAAATGGCTACAATTTAAGGAATGTGTTTAGTGACGGCATCATATTCCTAATTGATGGAGAAAGGTCTGGTGGCAAGAAAAGCTGCTTCTAGGAGGTTGTCAAGTGTATTCGCTCGACGATTCCATTCTTGGGTGGTTGGTTTGGCCCTTGTTCCTGTAACTCGGATCCTAGCCCGGTATATCCCATTTTAATTTTACACCATTGTGAACCTTACGCCTTTTTTACTCTCTGATCGAGGTTCTCGGCATTGAAAAATATTTGTAAACTAAATCACATGTGTATATGTTGATATTTAAGAGATATACAGTCAAGAAAATCAAGGGCAATGGTGATATATATGCGGATTAGACACCAAAAAAAAAACAGTCAACAAATGGCCACAATTTAAGGAATGTGCTTAGTGATGACATCAGATTCCTAATTAATGGAGAAAAGTCTAGTGGCAAGAAAAGCTGCTTCTAGGAGGTTGTCAAGTGTTTTCGCTCGACGATTCCATTCTTGGGTGGTTGGTTTGGCCCTTGTTCCTGTAACTCGAATCCTAGCCCGGTATATCCCATTTTAATTTTACACCATTGTGAACCTTACGCCTTTTTTACTCTCTGATAGAGGTTCTCGGCATTTAAAAATCTTCGTAAACTAAATCACACGTGCATATGTTGACATTTAAGAGATATACAGTCAAGAAAATCAAGGGCAATGGTGATATATATGCGGATTAGACACCAATAAAAAACACTCAACAAATGGCTACAATTTAAGGAATGTGTTTAGTGACGGCATCAGATTCCTAATTGATGGAGAAAGGTCTGGTGGCAAGAAATGCTGCATCTAGGAGGTTGTCAAGTGTTTTCGCTCGACGATTCCATTCTTGGGTGGTTGGTTTGGCCCTTGTTCCTGTAACTCGAATCCTAGCCCGGTATATCCCATTTTAATTTTACACCGTTGTGAACTTTATGTTTTTTTTACTCTCTGATCGAGGTTCTCGGCATGGAAAAATCTTCGTAAACTAAATCACACGTGTATATGTTGATATTTAAGAGATATACAGTCAGGAAAATCTAGGGCAATGGTGATATATATGCGGATTAGACACAAAAAAAAAAAACACTCAACAAATGGCCACTATTTAAGGAATGTGTTTAGTGACGGCATCAGATTCTTAATTGATGGAGAAGGTTCTGGTGGCAAGAAAAGCTGATTCTAGGAGGTTGTCAAGTGTTTTCGCTCGACGATTCCATTCTTGGGTGGTTGGTTTGGCCCTTGTTTCTGTAACTAGAATCCTAGCCTGGTATATCCCATTTTAATTTTACACCATTGTGAACCTTACGCCTTTTTTACTCTCTGATCGAGGTTCTCGGCATTGAAATATCTTCGTAAACTAAATCACACGTGCATATGTTGACATTTAAGAGATATACAGTCAAGAAAATCAAGGGCAATGGTGATATATATGCGGATTAGACACCAAAAAAAAAACACTCAACAAATGGCTACAATTTAAGGAATGTGTTTAGTGACGGCATCAGATTCCTAATTGATGGAGAAGGGTCTGGTGGCAAGAAATGCTGCATCTAGTAGGTTGTTAAGTGTTTTCGCTCGACGATTCCATTCTTGGGTGGTTGGTTTGGCCCTTGTTCCTGTAACTCGAATCCTAGCCCGGTATATCCCATTTTAATTTTACACCATTGTGAACCTTACGCCTTTTTTACACTCTAATCGAGGTTCTTGGCATTGAAAAATCTTCGTAAACTAAATTACACGTGTATATGTTGACATTTAAGAGATATACAGTCAAGAAAATCAAGGGCAATGGTGATATATATGCGGATTAGACACAAAAAAAAACACTCAACAAATGGCTACAATTTAAGGAATGTGTTTAGTGACGGCATCATATTCCTAATTGATGGAGAAAGGTCTGGTGGCAAGAAAAGCTGCTTCTAGGAGGTTGTCAAGTGTATTCGCTCGACGATTCCATTCTTGGGTGGTGGGTTTGGCCCTTGTTCCTGTAACTTGGATCCTAGCCCGGTATATCCCATTTTAATTTTACACCATTGTGAACCTTACGCCTTTTTTACTCTCTGATCGAGGTTCTCGGCATTGAAAAATATTTGTAAACTAAATCACATGTGTATATGTTGATATTTAAGAGATATACAGTCAAGAAAATCAAGGGCAATGGTGATATATATGCGGATTAGACACCAAAAAAAAAAACAGTCAACAAATGGCTACAATTTAAGGAATGTGCTTAGTGACGACATCAGATTCCTAATTGATGGAGAAAGGTCTAGTGGCAAGAAAAGCTGCTTCTAGGAGGTTGTCAAGTGTTTTCGCTCGACGATTCCATTCTTAGGTGGTTGGTTTGGCCCTTGTTCCTGTAACTCTAATCCTAGCCCGGTATATCCCATTTCAATTTTACACCATTGTGAACCTTACGCCTTTTTTACTCTCTGATAGAGGTTGTCGGCATTTAAAAATCTTCGTAAACTAAAACACATGTGTATATGTTGATATTTAAGAGATATACAGTCAAGAAAATCAAGGGCAATGGTGATATATATGCGGATTAGCCACCAAAAAAAAACACTCAACAAATGGCTACAATTTAAGGAATGTGTTTAGTGACGGCATCAGATTCCTAATTGATGGAGAAGGGTCTGGTGGCAAGAAAAGCTGCTTCTAGGAGGTTGTCAAGTGTTTTCGCTCGACGATTCCATTCTTGGGTGGTTGGTTTGGCCCTTGTTCCTGTAACTCGAATCCTAGCCCGGTATATCCCATTTTAACTTTACACCGTTGTGAACTTTATGTTTTGTTTACTCTCTGATCGAGGTTCTCGGCATTGAAAAATCTTCATAAACTAAATCACACGTGTATATGTTGATATTTAAGAGATATACAGTCAGGAAAATCTAGGGCAATGGTGATATATATGCGGATTAGACACCAAAAAAAACACTCAACAAATGGCTACAATTTAAGGAATGTGTTTAGTGACGGCATCAGATTCTTAATTGATGGAGAAAGGTCTGGTGGCAAGAAAAGCTGATTCTAGGAGGTTGTCAAGTGTTTTCGCTCGACGATTCCATTCTTGGGTGGTTGGTTTGGCCCTTGTTTCTGTAACTCGAATCCTAGCCTGGTATATCCCATTTTAATTTTACACCATTGTGAACCTTACGCCTTTTTTACTCTCTGATCGAGGTTCTCGGCATTGAAATATCTTCGTAAACTAAATCACACATGCATATGTTGACATTTAAGAGATATACAGTCAAGAAAATCAAGGGCAATGGTGATATATATGCGGATTAGACACCAAAAAAAAAAACACTCAACAAATGGCTACAATTTAAGGAATGTGTTTAGTGACGGCATCAGATTCCTAATTGATAGAGAAAGGTCTGGTGGCAAGAAATGCTGCATCTAGGAGGTTGTCAAGTGTTTTCGCTCGACGATTCCATTCTTGGGTGGTTGGTTTGGCCCTTGTTCCTGTAACTCGAATCCTAGCCCGGTATATCCCATTTTAATTTTACACCGTTGTGAACTTTATGTTTTTTTTACTCTCTGATCGAGGTTCTCGGCATTGAAAAATCTTCGTAAACTAAATCGCACGTGTATATGTTGATATTTAAGAGATATACAGTCAGGAAAATCTAGGGCAATGGTGATATATATGCGGATTAGACACAAAAAAAAACACTCAACAAATGGCTACAATTTAAGGAATGTGTTTAGTGACGGCATCAGATTCTTAATTGATGGAGAAAGGTCTGGTGGCAGGAAAAGCTGATTCTATAAGGTTGTCAAGTGTTTTCGCTCGGCGATTCCATTCTTGGGTGGTTGGTTTGGCCCTTGTTTCTGTAACTCGAATCCTAGCCTGGTATATCCCATTTTAATTTTACACCATTGTGAACCTTACTCCTTTTTAACTCTCTGATCGAGGTTCTCGGCATTGAAATATCTTCGTAAACTAAATCACACGTGCATATGTTGACATTTAAGAGATATACAGTCAAGAAAATCAAGGGCAATGGTGATATATATGCGGATTAGACACAAAAAAAAACACTCAACAAATGGCTACAATTTAAGGAATGTGTTTAGTGACGGCATCAGATTCCTAATTGATGGAGAAAGGTCTGGTGGCAAGAAATGCTGCATCTAGGAGGTTGTCAAGTGTTTTCGCTCGACGATTCCATTCTTGGGTGGTTGGTTTGGCCCTTGTTCCTGTAACTCGAATCCTAGCCCGGTATATCCCATTTTAATTTGTGAACTTTATGTTTTTTTTACTCTCTGATCGAGGTTCTCGGCATTGAAAAATCTTCGTAAACTAAATCACACGTGTATATGTTGATATTTAAGAGATATACAGTCAGGAAAATCTAGGGCAATGGTGATATATATATGCGGATTAGACACAAAAAAAAAACACTCAACAAATGGCTACAATTTAAGGAATGTGTTTAGTGACGGCATCAGATTCTTAATTGATGGAGAAAGGTCTGGTGGCAAGAAAAGCTGATTCTAGGAGGTTGTTAAGTGTTTTCACTCGACGATTCCATTCTTGGGTGGTTGGTTTGGCCCTTGTTTCTGTAACTCGAATCCTAGCCTGGTATATCCCATTTTAATTTTACACCATTGTGAACCTTACGCCTTTTTTACTCTCTGATCGAGGTTCTCGGCATTGAAATATCTTCGTAAACTAAATCACACGTGCATATGTTGACATTTAAGAGATATACAGTCAAGAAAATCAAGGGCAATGGTGATATATATGCGGATTAGACACCAAAAAAAACACTCAACAAATGGCTACAATTTAAGGAATGTGTTTAGTGACGGCATCAGATTCCTAATTGATGGAGAAAGGTCTGGTGGCAAGAAATGCTGCATCTAGGAGGTTGTCAAGTGTTTTCGCTCGACGATTCCATTCTTGGGTGGTTGGTTTGGCCCTTGTTCCTGTAACTCGAATCCTAGCCCGGTATATCCCATTTTAATTTTACACCGTTGTGAATTTTATGTTTTTTTTACTCTATGATCGAGGTTCTCGGCATTGAAAAATCTTCGTAAACTAAATCACACGTGTATATGTTGATATTTAAGAGATATACAGTCAGGAAAATCTAGGGCAATGGTGATATATATGCGGATTAGACACAAAAAAAAACACTCAACAAATGGCTACAATTTAGGGAATGTGTTTAGTGACGGCATCAGATTCTTAATTGATGGAGAAAGGTCTGGTGGCAAGAAAAGTTGATTCTAGGAGGTTGTCAAGTGTTTTCGCTCGGCGATTCCATTCTTGGGTGGTTGGTTTGGCCCTTGTTTCTGTAACTCGAATCCTAGCCTGGTATATCCCATTTTAATTTTACACCATTGTGAACCTTACGCCTTTATTACTCTCTGATCGAGGTACTCGGCATTGAAATATCTTCGTAAACTAAATCACACGTGCATATGTTGACATTTAAGAGATATACAGTCAAGAAAATCAAGGGCAATGGTGATATATATGCGGATCAGACACCAAAAAAAAACACTCAACAAATGGCTACAATTTAAGGAATGTGTTTAGTGAGGGCATCAGATTCCTAATTGACGGAGAAAGGTCTGGTGGCAAGAAATGCTGCATCTAGGAGGTTGTCAAGTGTTTTCGCTCGACGATTCCATTCTTGGGTGGTTGGTTTGGCCCTTGTTCCTGTAACTCGAATCCTTGCCCGGTATATCCCATTTTAATTTTACACCGTTGTGAACATTATGTTTTTTTTACTCTCTGATCGAGGTTCTCGGCATTGAAAAATCTTCGTAAACTAAATCACACGTGTATATGTTGATATTTAAGAGATATACAGTCAGGAAAATCTAGGGCAATGGTGATATATATGCGGATTAGACACAAAAAAAACACTCAACAAATGGCTACAATTTAAGGAATGTGTTTAGTGACGGCATCAGATTCCTAATTGATGGAGAAAGGTGTGGTGGCAAGAAAAGCTGATTCTAGGAGGTTGTCAAGTCTTTTCGCTCGGCGATTCCATTCTTGGGTGGTTGGTTTGGCCCTTGTTTCTGTAACTCGAATCCTAGCCTGGTATATCCCATTTTAATTTTACACCATTGTGAACCTTACGCCTTTTTTACTCTCTGATCGAGGTTCTCGGCATTGAAATATCTTCGTAAACTAAATCACACGTGCATATGTTGACATTTAAGAGATATACAGTCAAGAAAATCAAGGGCAATGGTGATATATATGCGGATTAGACACCGAAAAACACATTCAACAAATGGCTACAATTTAAGGAATGTGTTTAGTGACAGCATCAGATTCCTAATTGATGGAGAAAGGTCTGGTGGCAAGAAATGCTGCATCTAGGAGGTTGTCAAGTGTTTTCGCTCGACGATTCCATTCTTGGGTGGTTGGTTTGGCCCTTGTTCCTGTAACTCGAATCCTAGCCCGGTATATCCCATTTTAATTTTACACCGTTGTGAACTTTATGTTTTTTTTTACTCTCTGATCGAGGTTCTCGGCATTGAAAAATCATCGTAAACTAAATCACACGTGTATATGTTGATATTTAAGAGATATACAGTCAGGAAAATCTAGGGCAATGGTGATATATATGCGGATTAGACACAAAAAAAACACTCAACAAATGGCTACAATTTAAGGAATGTGTTTAGTGACGGCATCAGATTCTTAATTGATGGAGAAAGGTCTGGTGGCAAGAAAAGCTGATTCTAGGAGGTTGTCAAGTGTTTTCGCTCGGCGATTCCTTTCTTGGGTGGTTGGTTTGGCCCTTGTTTCTGTAACTCGAATCCTAGCCTGGTATATCCCATTTTAATTTTACACCATTGTGAACCTTACGCCTTTTTTACTCTCTGATCGAGGTTCTCGGCATTGAAATATCTTCGTAAACAAAATCACACGTGCATATGTTGACATTTAAGAGATATACAGTCAAGAAAATCAAGGGCAACGGTGATATATATGCGGATTAGACACCAAAAAACAAACTCAACAAATGGCTACAATTTAAGGAATGTGTTTAGTGACAGCATCAGATTCCTAATTGATGGAGAAAGGTCTGGTGGCAAGAAATGCTGCATCTAGGAGGTTGTCAAGTGTTTTCGCTCGACGATTCCATTCTTGGGTGGTTGGTTTGGCCCTTGTTCCTGTAACTCGAATCCTAGCCCGGTATATCCCATTTTAATTTTACACCGTTGTGAACTTTATGTTTTTTTTACTCTCTGATCGAGGTTCTCGGCATTGAAAAATCTTCGTAAACTAAATCACACGTGTATATGTTGATATTTAAGAGATATACAGTCAGGAAAATCTAGGGCAATGGTGATATATATGCGGATTAGACACAAAAAAAAACACTCAACAAATGGCTACAATTTAAGGAATGTGTTTAGTGACGGCATCAGATTCTTAATTGATGGAGAAAGGTCTGGTGGCAAGAAAAGCTGATTCTAGGAGGTTGTCAAGTGTTTTCGCTCGGCGATTCCTTTCTTGGGTGGTTGGTTTGGCCCTTGTTTCTGTAACTCGAATCCTAGCCTGGTATATCCCATTTTAATTTTACACCATTGTGAACCTTACGCCTTTTTTACTCTCTGATCGAGGTTCTCGGCATTGAAATATCTTCGTAAACTAAATCACACGTGCATATGTTGACATTTAAGAGATATACAGTCAAGAAAATCAAGGGCAATGGTGATATATATGCGGATCAGACACCAAAAAAAAAACACTCAACAAATGGCTACAATTTAAGGAATGTGTTTAGTGACGGCATCAGATTCCTAATTGATGGAGAAAGGTCTGGTGGCAAGAAATGCTGCATCTAGGAGGTTGTCAAGTGTTTTCGCTCGACGATTCCATTCTTGGGTGGTTGGTTTGGCCCTTGTTCCTGTAACTCGAATCCTAGCCCGGTATATCCCATTTTAATTTTACACCGTTGTGAACATTATGTTTTTTTTACTCTCTGATCGAGGTTCTCGGCATTGAAAAATCTTCGTAAACTAAATCACACGTGTATATGTTGATATTTAAGAGATATACAGTCAGGAAAATCTAGGGCAATGGTGATATATATGCGGATTAGACACAAAAAAAACACTCAACAAATGGCTACAATTTAAGGAATGTGTTTAGTGACGGCATCAGATTCTTAATTGATGGAGAAAGGTGTGGTGGCAAGAAAAGCTGATTCTAGGAGGTTGTCAAGTGTTTTCGCTCGGCGATTCCATTCTTGGGTGGTTGGTTTGGCCCTTGTTTCTGTAACTCGAATCCTAGCCTGGTATATCCCATTTTAATTTTACACCATTGTGAACCTTACGCCTTTTTTACTCTCTGATCGAGGTTCTCGGCATTGAAATATCTTCGTAAACTAAATCACACGTGCATATGTTGACATTTAAGAGATATACAGTCAAGAAAATCAAGGGCAATGGTGATATATATGCGGATTAGACACCAAAAAACACACTCAACAAATGGCTACAATTTAAGGAATGTGTTTAGTGACAGCATCAGATTCCTAATTGATGGAGAAAGGTCTGGTGGCAAGAAATGCTGCATCTAGGAGGTTGTCAAGTGTTTTCGCTCGACGATTCCATTCTTGGGTGGTTGGTTTGGCCCTTGTTCCTGTAACTCGAATCCTAGCCCGGTATATCCCATTTTAATTTTACACCGTTGTGAACTTTATGTTTTTTTTACTCTCTGATCGAGGTTCTCGGCATTGAAAAATCTTCGTAAACTAAATCACACGTGTATATGTTGATATTTAAGAGATATACAGTCAGGAAAATCTAGGGCAATGGTGATATATATGCGGATTAGACACAAAAAAAAACACTCAACAAATGGCTACAATTTATGGAATGTGTTTAGTGACGGCATCAGATTCTTAATTGATGGAGAAAGGTCTGGTGGCAAGAAAAGCTGATTCTAGGAGGTTGTCAAGTGTTTTCGCTCGGCGATTCCTTTCTTGGGTGGTTGGTTTGGCCCTTGTTTCTGTAACTCGAATCCTAGCCTGGTATATCCCATTTTAATTTTACACCATTGTGAACCTTACGCCTTTTTTACTCTATGATCGAGGTTCTCGGCATTGAAATATCTTCGTAAACTAAATTACACGTGCATATGTTGACATTTAAGAGATATACAGTCAAGAAAATCAAGGGCAATGGTGATATATATGCGGATTAGACACCAAAAAAACACTCAACAAATGGCTACAATTTAAGGAATGTGTTTAGTGACGGCATCAGATTCCTAATTGATGGAGAAAGGTCTGGTGGCAAGAAATGCTGCATCTAGGAGGTTGTCAAGTGTTTTCGCTCGACGATTCCATTCTTGGGTGGTTGGTTTGGCCCTTGCTCCTGTAACTCGAATCCTAGCCCGATATATCCCATTTTAATTTTACACCGTTGTGAACTTTATGTTTTTTTTACTCTCTGATCGAGGTTCTCGGCATTGAAAAATCTTCGTAAACTAAATCACACGTGTATATGTTGATATTTAAGAGATATACAGTCAGGAAAATCTAGGGCAATGGTGATATATATGCGGATTAGACACAAAAAAAAACACTCAACAAATGGCTACAATTTAAGGAATGTGTTTAGTGACGGCATCAGATTCTTAATTGATGGATAAAGGTCTGGTGGCAAGAAAAGCTGATTCTAGGAGGTTGTCAAGTGTTTTCGCTCGACGATTCCATTCTTGGGTGGTTGGTTTGGCCCTTGTTTCTGTAACTCGAATCCTAGCCTGGTATATCTCATTTTAATTTTCCACAATTGTGAACCTTACGCCTTTTTTACTCTCTGATCGAGGTTCTCGGCATTGAAATATCTTCGTAAACTAAATCACACGTGCATATGTTGACATTTAAGAGATATACAGTCAAGAAAATCAAGGGCAGTGGTGATATATATGCGGATTAGACACAAAAAAAAACACTCAACAAATGGCTACAATTTAAGGAATGTGTTTAGTGACGGCATCAGATTCCTAATTGATGGAGAAAGGTCTGGTGGCAAGAAATGCTGCATCTAGGAGGTTGTCAAGTGTTTTCGCTCGACGATTCCATTCTTGGGTGGTTGGTTTGGCCCTTGTTCCTGTAACTCGAATCCTAGCCCGGTATATCCCTTTTTAATTTTACACCGTTGTGAACTTTATGTTTTTTTTACTCTCTGATCGAGGTTCTCGGCATCGAAAAATCTTCGTAAACTAAATCACACGTATATATGTTGATATTTAAGAGATATACAGTCAGGAAAATCTAGGGCAATGGTGATATATATGCGGATTAGACACAAAAAAAAAACACTCAACAAATGGCTACAATTTAAGGAATGTGTTTAGTGACGGCATCTAATTCTTAATTGATGGAGAAAGGTCTGGTGGCAAGAAAAGCTGATTCTAGGAGGTTATCAAGTGTTTTCGCTCGGCGATTCCATTCTTGGGTGGTTGGTTTGGCCCTTGTTTCTGTAACTCGAATCCTAGCCTGGTATATCCCATTTTAATTTTACACCATTGTGAACCTTACGCCTTTTTTACTCTCTGATCGAGGTTTTCGGCATTGAAATATCTTCGTAAACTAAATCACACGTGCATATGTTGACATTTAAGAGATATACAGTCAAGAAAATCAAGGGCAATGGTGATATATATGCGGATTAGACACCAAAAAAAAAAACACTCAACAAATGGCTACAATTTAAGGAATGTGTTTAGTGACGGCATCAGATTCCTAATTGATGGAGAAAGGTCTGGTGGCAAGAAATGCTGCATCTAGGTGGTTGGTTTGGCCCTTGTTCCTGTAACTCGAATCCTAGCCCGGTATATCCCATTTTAATTTTACACCGTTGTGAACTTTATGTTTTTTTTACTCTCTGATCGAGGTTCTCGGCATTGAAAAATCTTCGTAAACTAAATCACACGTGTATATGTTGATATTTAAGAGATATACAGTCAGGAAAATCTAGGGCAATGGTGATAGATATGCGGATTAGATACAAAAAAAAAACACTCAACAAATGGCTACAATTTAATGAATGTGTTTAGTGACGGCATCAGATTCTTAATTGATGGAGAAAGGTCTGGTGGCAAGAAAAGCTGATTCTAGGAGGTTGTCAAGTGTTTTCGCTCGACGATTCCATTCTCGGGTGGTTGGTTTGGCCCTTGTTTCTGTAACTCGAATCCTAGCCTGGTATATCTCATTTTAATTTTACACAATTGTGAACCTTACGCCTTTTTTACTCTCTGATCGAGGTTCTCGGCATTGAAATATCTTCGTAAACTAAATCACACGTGCATATGTTGACATTTAAGAGATATACAATCAAGAAAATCAAGGGCAATGGTGATATATATGCGGATTAGACACCAAAAAAAAAACACTCAACAAATGGCTACAATTTAAGGAATGTGTTTAGTGACGGCATCAGATTCCTAATTGATGGAGAAAGGTCTGGTGGCAAGAAATGCTGCATCTAGGAGGTTGTCAAGTGTTTTCGCTCGACGATTCCATTCTTGGGTGGTTGGTTTGGCCCTTGTTCCTGTAACTCGAATCCTAGCCCGGTATATCCCTTTTTAATTTTACACCGTTGTGAACTTTATGTTTTTTTTACTCTCTGATCGAGGTTCTCGGCATCGAAAAATCTTCGTAAACTAAATCACACGTATATATGTTGATATTTAAGAGATATACAGTCAGGAAAATCTAGGGCAATGGTGATATATATGCGGATTAGACACAAAAAAAAAACACTCAACAAATGGCTACAATTTAAGGAATGTGTTTAGTGACGGCATCAGATTCTTAATTGATGGAGAAAGGTCTGGTGGCAAGAAAAGCTGATTCTAGGAGGTTGTCAAGTGTTTTCGCTCGGCGATTCCATTCTTGGGTGGTTGGTTTGGCCCTTGTTTCTGTAACTCGAATCCTAGCCTGGTATATCCCATTTTAATTTTACACCATTGTGAACCTTACGCCTTTTTTACTCTCTGATCGAGGTTTTCGGCATTGAAATATCTTCGTAAACTAAATCACACGTGCATATGTTGACATTTAAGAGATATACAGTCAAGAAAATCAAGGGCAATGGTGATATATATGCGGATTAGACACCAAAAAAAACACTCAACAAATGGCTACAATTTAAGGAATGTGTTTAGTGACGGCATCAGATTCCTAATTGATGGAGAAAGGTCTGGTGGCAAGAAATGCTGCATCTAGGTGGTTGGTTTGGCCCTTGTTCCTGTAACTCGAATCCTAGCCCGGTATATCCCATTTTAATTTTACACCATTGTGAACTTTATGTTTTTTTTACTCTCTGATCGAGGTTCTCGGCATTGAAAAATCTTCGTAAACTAAATCACACGTGTATATGTTGATATTTAAGAGATATACAGTCAGGAAAATCTAGGGCAATGGTGATATATATGCGGATTAGACACAAAAAAAAAACACTCAACAAATGGCTACAATTTAAGGAATGTGTTTAGTGACGGCATCAGATTCTTAATTGATGGAGAAAGGTCTTGTGGCAAGAAATGCTGCATCTAGGAGGTTGTCAAGTGTTTTCGCTCGACGATTCCATTCTTGGGTGGTTGGTTTGGCCCTTGTTCCTGTAACTCGAATCCTAGCCCGGTATATCCCATTTTAATTTTACACCGTTGTGAACTTTATGTTTTTTTTACTCTCTGATCGAGGTTCTCGGCATTGAAAAATCTTCGTAAACTAAATCACACGTGTATATGTTGATATTTAAGAGATATACAGTCAGGAAAATCTAGGGCAATGGTGATATATATGCGGATTAGACACAAAAAAAAAAAAATACTCAACAAATGGCTACAATTTAAGGAATGTGTTTAGTGACGGCATCAGATTCTTAATTGATGGAGAAAGGTCTGGTGGCAAGAAAAGCTGATTCTAGGAGGTTGTCAAGTGTTTTCGCTCGACGATTCCATTCTTGGGTGGTGGGTTTGTCCCTTGTTTCTGTAACACGAATCCTACCCTGGTATATCCCATTTTAATTTTACACCATTGTGAACCTTACGCCTTTTTTACTCTCTGATCGAGGTTCTCGGCATTGAAATATCTTCGTAAACTAAATCACACGTGCATATGTTGACATTTAAGAGATATACAGTCAAGAAAATCAAGGGCAATGGTGATATATATGCGGATTAGACACCAAAAAAAAAACACTCAACAAATGGCTACA
The DNA here is from genome assembly GCA_030545235.1 of Helianthus tuberosus. Taxonomy (NCBI): domain Eukaryota; kingdom Viridiplantae; phylum Streptophyta; class Magnoliopsida; order Asterales; family Asteraceae; genus Helianthus; species Helianthus tuberosus. The sequence goes on along the minus strand of CM060415.1, from coordinate 30,008,758 downwards.
ATTTAAGGAATGTGTTTAGTGACGGCATCAGATTCCTAATTGATGGAGAAAGGTCTGGTGGCAAGAAATGCTGCATCTAGGAGGTTGTCAAGTGTTTTCGCTCGACGATTCCATTCTTGGGTGGTTGGTTTGGCCCTTGTTCCTGGAACTCGAATCCTAGCCTGGTATATCCCATTTTAATTTTACACCGTTGTGAACTTTATGTTTTTTTTACTCTCTGATCGAGGTTCTCGGCATTGAAAAATCTTCGTAAACTAAATCACACGTGTATATGTTGATATTTAAGAGATATACAGTCAGGAAAATCTAGGGCAATGGTGATATATATGCGGATTAGACACAAAAAAAAACACTCAACAAATGGCTACAATTTAAGGAATGTGTTTAGTGACGGCATCAGATTCTTAATTGATGGAGAAAGGTCTGGTGGCAAGAAAAGCTGATTCTAGGAGGTTGTCAAGTGTTTTCGCTCGACGATTCCATTCTTGGGTGGTTGGTTTGTCCCTTGTTTCTGTAACACGAATCCTACCCTGGTATATCCCATTTTAATTTTACACCATTGTGAACCTTACGCCTTTTTTACTCTCTGATCGAGGTTCTCGGCATTGAAATATCTTCGTAAACTAAATCACACGTGCATATGTTGACATTTAAGAGATATACAGTCAAGAAAATCAAGGGCAATGGTGATATATATGCGGATTAGACACCAAAAAAAAAAACACTCAACAAATGGCTACAATTTAAGGAATGTGTTTAGTGACGGCATCAGATTCCTAATTGATGGAGAAAGGTCTGGTGGCAAGAAATGCTGCATCTAGGAGGTTGTCAAGTGTTTTCGCTCGACGATTCCATTCTTGGGTGGTTGGTTTGGCCCTTGTTCCTGTAACTCGAATCCTAGCCTGGTATATCCCATTTTAATTTTACACCATTGTGAACTTTATGTTTTTTTTACTCTCTGATCGAGGTTCTCGGCATTGAAAAATCTTCGTAAACTAAATCACACGTGTATATGTTGATATTTAAGAGATATACAGTCAGGAAAATCTAGGGCAATGGTGATATATATGCGGATTAGACACAAAAAAAACACTCAACAAATGGCTACAATTTAAGGAATGTGTTTAGTGACGGCATCAGATTCTTAATTGATGGAGAAAGGTCTGGTGGCAAGAAAAGCTGATTCTAGGAGGTTGTCAAGTGTTTTCGCTCGGCGATTCCATTCTTGGGTGGTTGGTTTGGCCCTTGTTTCTGTAACTCGAATCCTAGCCTGGTATATCCCATTTTAATTTTACACCATTGTGAACCTTACGCCTTTTTTACTCTCTGATCGAGGTTCTCGGCATTGAAATATCTTCGTAAACTAAATCACACGTGCATATGTTGACATTTAAGAGATATACAGTCAAGAAAATCAAGGGCAATGGTGATATATATGCGGATTAGACACCAAAAAAAATACACTCAACAAATGGCTACAATTTAAGGAATGTGTTTAGTGACGGCATCAGATTCCTAATTGATGGAGAAAGGTCTGGTGGCAAGAAATGCTGCATCTAGGAGGTTGGTTTGGCCCTTGTTCCTGTAACTCGAATCCTAGCCCGGTATATCCCATTTTAATTTTACACCGTTGTGAACTTTATGTTTTTTTTACTCTCTGATCGAGGTTCTCGGCATTGAAAAATCTTCGTAAACTAAATCACACGTGTATATGTTGATATTTAAGAGATATACAGTCAGGAAAATCTAGGGCAATGGTGATATATATGCGGATTAGACACAAAAAAAACACTCAACAAATGGCTACAATTTAAGGAATGTGTTTAGTGACGGCATCAGATTCTTAATTGATGGAGAAAGGTCTGGTGGCAAGAAAAGCTGATTCTAGGAGGTTGTCAAGTGTTTTCGCTCGGCGATTCCATTCTTGGGTGGTTGGTTTGGCCCTTGTTTCTGTAACTCGAATCCTAGCCTGGTATATCCCATTTTAATTTTACACCATTGTGAACCTTACGCCTTTTTTACTCTCTGATCGAGGTTCTCGGCATTGAAATATCTTCGTAAACTAAATCACACGTGCATATGTTGACATTTAAGAGATATACAGTCAAGAAAATCAAGGGCAATGGTGATATATATGCGGATTAGACACCAAAAAAAATACACTCAACAAATGGCTACAATTTAAGGAATGTGTTTAGTGACGGCATCAGATTCCTAATTGATGGAGAAAGGTCTGGTGGCAAGAAATGCTGCATCTAGGAGGTTGGTTTGGCCCTTGTTCCTGTAACTCGAATCCTAGCCCGGTATATCCCATTTTAATTTTACACCGTTGTGAACTTTATGTTTTTTTTACTCTCTGATCGAGGTTCTCGGCATTGAAAAATCTTCGTAAACTAAATCACACGTGTATATGTTGATATTTAAGAGATATACAGTCAGGAAAATCTAGGGCAATGGTGATATATATGCGGATTAGACACAAAAAAAACACTCAACAAATGGCTACAATTTAAGGAATGTGTTTAGTGACGGCATCAGATTCCTAATTGATGGAGAAAGGTCTGGTGGCAAGAAATGCTGCATCTAGGAGGTTGTCAAGTGTTTTCGCTCGACGATTCCATTCTTGGGTGGTTGGTTTGGCCCTTGTTCCTGTAACTCGAATCCTAGCCTGGTATATCCCATTTTAATTTTACACCGTTGTGAACTTTATGTTTTTTTTACTCTCTGATCGAGGTTCTCGGCATTGAAACATCTTCGTAAACTAAATCACACGTGTATATGTTGATATTTAAGAGATATACAGTCAGGAAAATCTAGGGCAATGGTGATATATATGCGGATTAGACACAAAAAAAAACACTCAACAAATGGCTACAATTTAAGGAATGTGTTTAGTGACGGCATCAGATTCTTAATTGATGGAGAAAGGTCTGGTGGCAAGAAAAGCTGATTCTAGGAGGTTGTCAAGTGTTTTCGCTCGGCGATTCCATTCTTGGGTGGTTGGTTTGGCCCTTGTTTCTGTAACTCGAATCCTAGCCTGGTATATCCCATTTTAATTTTACACCATTGTGAACCTTACGCCTTTTTTACTCTCTGATCGAGGTTCTCGGCATTGAAATATCTTCGTAAACTAAATCACACGTGCATATGTTGACATTTAAGAGATATACAGTCAAGAAAATCAAGGGCAATGGTGATATATATGCGGATTAGACACCAAAAAAAAAACACTCAACAAATGGCTACAATTTAAGGAATGTGTTTAGTGACGGCATCAGATTCCTAATTGATGGAGAAAGGTCTGGTGGCAAGAAATGCTGCATCTAGGAGGTTGTCAAGTGTTTTCGCTCGACGATTCCATTCTTGGGTGGTTGGTTTGGCCCTTGTTCCTGTAACTCGAATCCTAGCCTGGTATATCCCATTTTAATTTTACACCGTTGTGAACTTTATGTTTTTTTTACTCTCTGATCGAGGTTCTCGGCATTGAAAAATCTTCGTAAACTAAATCACACGTGTATATGTTGATATTTAAGAGACATACAGTCAGGAAAATCTAGGGCAATGGTGATATATATGCGGATTAGACACAAAAAAAACACTCAACAAATGGCTACAATTTAAGGAATGTGTTTAGTGACGGCATCAGATTCTTAATTGATGGAGAAAGGTCTGGTGGCAAGAAAAGCTGATTCTAGGAGGTTGTCAAGTGTTTTCGCTCGGCGATTCCATTCTTGGGTGGTTGGTTTGGCCCTTGTTTCTGTAACTCGAATCCTAGCCTGGTATATCCCATTTTAATTTTACACCATTGTGAACCTTACGCCTTTTTTACTCTCTGATCGAGGTTCTCGGCATTGAAATATCTTCGTAAACTAAATCACACGTGCATATGTTGACATTTAAGAGATATACAGTCAAGAAAATCAAGGGCAATGGTGATATATATGCGGATTAGACACCAAAAAAAATACACTCAACAAATGGCTACAATTTAAGGAATGTGTTTAGTGACGGCATCAGATTCCTAATTGATGGAGAAAGGTCTGGTGGCAAGAAATGCTGCATCTAGGAGGTTGGTTTGGCCCTTGTTCCTGTAACTCGAATCCTAGCCCGGTATATCCCATTTTAATTTTACACCGTTGTGAACTTTATGTTTTTTTTACTCTCTGATCGAGGTTCTCGGCAGTGAAAAATCTTCGTAAACTAAATCACACGTGTATATGTTGATATTTAAGAGATATACAGTCAGGAAAATCTAGGGCAATGGTGATATATATGCGGAATAGACACAAAAAAAAACACTCAACAAATGGCTACAATTTAAGGAATGTGTTTAGTGACGGCATCAGATTCTTAATTGATGGAGAAAGGTCTGGTGGCAAGAAAAGCTGATTCTAGGAGGTTGTCAAGTGTTTTCGCTCGGCGATTCCATTCTTGGGTGGTTGGTTTGGCCCTTGTTTCTGTAACTCGAATCCTAGCCTGGTATATCCCATTTTAATTTTACACCATTGTGAACCTTACGCCTTTTTTACTCTCTGATCGAGGTTCTCGGCATTGAAATATCTTCGTAAACTAAATCACACGTGCATATGTTGACATTTAAGAGATATACAGTCAAGAAAATCAAGGGCAATGGTGATATATATGCGGATTAGACACCAAAAAAAATACACTCAACAAATGGCTACAATTTAAGGAATGTGTTTAGTGACGGCATCAGATTCCTAATTGATGGAGAAAGGTCTGGTGGCAAGAAATGCTGCATCTAGGAGGTTGGTTTGGCCCTTGTTCCTGTAACTCGAATCCTAGCCCGGTATATCCCATTTTAATTTTACACCGTTGTGAACTTTATGTTTTTTTTACTCTCTGATCGAGGTTCTCGGCATTGAAAAATCTTCGTAAACTAAATCACACTTGTATATGTTGATATTTAAGAGATATACAGTCAGGAAAATCTAGGGCAATGGTGATATATATGCGGATTAGACACAAAAAAAACACTCAACAAATGGCTACAATTTAAGGAATGTGTTTAGTGACGGCATCAGATTCCTAATTGATGGAGAAAGGTCTGGTGGCAAGAAATGCTGCATCTAGGAGGTTGGTTTGGCCCTTGTTCCTGTAACTCGAATCCTAGCCCGGTATATCCCATTTTAATTTTACACCGTTGTGAACTTTATGTTTTTTTTACTCTCTGATCGAGGTTCTCGGCATTGAAAAATCTTCGTAAACTAAATCACACGTGTATATGTTGATATTTAAGAGATATACAGTCAGGAAAATCTAGGGCAATGGTGATATATATGCGGATTAGACACAAAAAAAACACTCAACAAATGGCTACAATTTAAGGAATGTGTTTAGTGACGGCATCAGATTCCTAATTGATGGAGAAAGGTCTGGTGGCAAGAAATGCTGCATCTAGGAGGTTGGTTTGGCCCTTGTTCCTGTAACTCGAATCCTAGCCCGGTATATCCCATTTTAATTTTACACCGTTGTGAACTTTATGTTTTTTTTACTCTCTGATCGAGGTTCTCGGCATTGAAAAATCTTCGTAAACTAAATCACACGTGTATATGTTGATATTTAAGAGATATACAGTCAGGAAAATCTAGGGCAATGGTGATATATATGCGGATTAGACACAAAAAAAAAACACTCAACAAATGGCTACAATTTAAGGAATGTGTTTAGTGACGGCATCAGATTCTTAATTGATGGAGAAAGGTCTGGTGGCAAGAAATGCTGCATCTAGGAGGTTGTCAAGTGTTTTCGCTCGACGATTCCATTCTTGGGTGGTTGGTTTGGCCCTTGTTCCTGTAACTCGAATCCTAGCCCGGTATATCCCATTTTAATTTTACACCGTTGTGAACTTTATGTTTTTTTTACTCTCTGATCGAGGTTCTCGGCATTGAAAAATCTTCGTAAACTAAATCACACGTGTATATGTTGATATTTAAGAGATATACAGTCAGGAAAATCTAGGGCAATGGTGATATATATGCGGATTAGACACAAAAAAAACACTCAACAAATGGCTACAATTTAAGGAATGTGTTTAGTGACGGCATCAGATTCTTAATTGATGGAGAAAGGTCTGGTGGCAAGAAAAGCTGATTCTAGGAGGTTGTCAAGTGTTTTCGCTCGACGATTCCATTCTTGGGTGGTTGGTTTGTCCCTTGTTACTGTAACACGAATCCTACCCTGGTATATCCCATTTTAATTTTACACCATTGTGAACCTTACGCCTTTTTTACTCTCTGATCGAGGTTCTCGGCATTGAAATATCTTCGTAAACTAAATCACACGTGCATATGTTGACATTTAAGAGATATACAGTCAAGAAAATCAAGGGCAATGGTGATATATATGCGGATTAGACACAAAAAAAAAAGCACTCAACAAATGGCTACAATTTAAGGAATGTGTTTAGTGACGGCATCAGATTCCTAATTGATGGAGAAAGGTCTGGTGGCAAGAAATGCTGCATCTAGGAGGTTGTCAAGTGTTTTCGCTCGACGATTCCATTCTTGGGTGGTTGGTTTGGCCCTTGTTCCTGTAACTCGAATCCTAGCCTGGTATATCCCATTTTAATTTTACACCGTTGTGAACTTTATGTTTTTTTTACTCTCTGATCGAGGTTCTCGGCATTGAAAAATCTTCGTAAACTAAATCACACGTGTATATGTTGATATTTAAGAGATATACAGTCAGGAAAATCTAGGGCAATGGTGATATATATGCGGATTAGACACAAAAAAAACACTCAACAAATGGCTACAATTTAAGGAATGTGTTTAGTGACGGCATCAGATTCTTAATTGATGGAGAAAGGTCTGGTGGCAAGAAAAGCTGATTCTAGGAGGTTGTCAAGTGTTTTCGCTCGGCGATTCCATTCTTGGGTGGTTGGTTTGGCCCTTGTTTCTGTAACTCGAATCCTAGCCTGGTATATCCCATTTTAATTTTACACCATTGTGAACCTTACGCCTTTTTTACTCTCTGATCGAGGTTCTCGGCATTGAAATTTCTTCGTAAACTAAATCACACGTGCATATGTTGACATTTAAGAGATATACAGTCAAGAAAATCAAGGGCAATGGTGATATATATGCGGATTAGACACCAAAAAAAAAACACTCAACAAATGGCTACAATTTAAGGAATGTGTTTAGTGACGGCATCAGATTCCTAATTGATAGAGAAAGGTCTGGTGGCAAGAAATGCTGCATCTAGGAGGTTGGTTTGGCCCTTGTTCCTGTAACTCGAATCCTAGCCCGGTATATCCCATTTTAATTTTACACCGTTGTGAACTTTATGTTTTTTTTACTCTCTGATCGAGGTTCTCGGCATTGAAAAATCTTCGTAAACTAAATCACACGTGTATATGTTGATATTTAAGAGATATACAGTCAGGAAAATCTAGGGCAATGGTGATATATATGCGGATTAGACACAAAAAAAACACTCAACAAATGGCTACAATTTAAGGAATGTGTTTAGTGACGGCATCAGATTCTTAATTGATGGAGAAAGGTCTGGTGGCAAGAAAAGCTGATTCTAGGAGGTTGTCAAGTGTTTTCGCTCGACGATTCCATTCTTGGGTGGTTGGTTTGTCCCTTGTTACTGTAACACGAATCCTACCCTGGTATATCCCATTTTAATTTTACACCATTGTGAACCTTACGCCTTTTTTACTCTCTGATCGAGGTTCTCGGCATTGAAATATCTTCGTAAACTAAATCACACGTGCATATGTTGACATTTAAGAGATATACAGTCAAGAAAATCAAGGGCAATGGTGATATATATGCGGATTAGACACAAAAAAAAAAGCACTCAACAAATGGCTACAATTTAAGGAATGTGTTTAGTGACGGCATCAGATTCCTAATTGATGGAGAAAGGTCTGGTGGCAAGAAATGCTGCATCTAGGAGGTTGTCAAGTGTTTTCGCTCGACGATTCCATTCTTGGGTGGTTGGTTTGGCCCTTGTTCCTGTAACTCGAATCCTAGCCTGGTATATCCCATTTTAATTTTACACCGTTGTGAACTTTATGTTTTTTTTACTCTCTGATCGAGGTTCTCGGCATTGAAAAATCTTCGTAAACTAAATCACACGTGTATATGTTGATATTTAAGAGATATACAGTCAGGAAAATCTAGGGCAATGGTGATATATATGCGGATTAGACACAAAAAAAACACTCAACAAATGGCTACAATTTAAGGAATGTGTTTAGTGACGGCATCAGATTCTTAATTGATGGAGAAAGGTCTGGTGGCAAGAAAAGCTGATTCTAGGAGGTTGTCAAGTGTTTTCGCTCGGCGATTCCATTCTTGGGTGGTTGGTTTGGCCCTTGTTTCTGTAACTCGAATCCTAGCCTGGTATATCCCATTTTAATTTTACACCATTGTGAACCTTACGCCTTTTTTACTCTCTGATCGAGGTTCTCGGCATTGAAATATCTTCGTAAACTAAATCACACGTGCATATGTTGACATTTAAGAGATATACAGTCAAGAAAATCAAGGGCAATGGTGATATATATGCGGATTAGACACCAAAAAAAAAACACTCAACAAATGGCTACAATTTAAGGAATGTGTTTAGTGACGGCATCAGATTCCTAATTGATAGAGAAAGGTCTGGTGGCAAGAAATGCTGCATCTAGGAGGTTGGTTTGGCCCTTGTTCCTGTAACTCGAATCCTAGCCCGGTATATCCCATTTTAATTTTACACCGTTGTGAACTTTATGTTTTTTTTACTCTCTGATCGAGGTTCTCGGCATTGAAAAATCTTCGTAAACTAAATCACACGTGTATATGTTGATATTTAAGAGATATACAGTCAGGAAAATCTAGGGCAATGGTGATATATATGCGGATTAGACACAAAAAAAAAACACTCAACAAATGGCTACAATTTAAGGAATGTGTTTAGTGACGGCATCAGATTCTTAATTAATGGAGAAAGGTTTGGTGGCAAGAAAAGCTGATTCTAGTAGGTTGTCAAGTGTTTTTGCTCGACGATTCCATCCTTGGTTGGTTGGTTTGTCCCTTGTTTCTGTAACTCGAATCCTACCCTAGTATATCCCATTTTAATTTTACACCATTGTGAACCTTACGCCTTTTTTACTCTCTGATCGAGGTTCTCGGCATTGAAATATCTTCGTAAACTAAATCACACGTGCATATGTTGACATTTAAGAGATATACAGTCAAGAAAATCAAGGGCAATGGTGATATATATGCGGATTAGACACCAAAAAAAACACTCAACAAATGGCTACAATTTAAGGAATGTGTTTAGTGACGGCATCAGATTCCTAATTGATGGAGAAAGGTCTGGTGGCAAGAAATGCTGCATCTAGGAGGTTGTCAAGTATTTTCGCTCGACGATTCCATTCTTGGGTGGTTGGTTTGGCGCTTGTTCCTGTAACTCGAATCCTAGCCCGGTATATCCCATTTTAATTTTACACCGTTGTGAACTTTATGTTTTTTTTACTCTCTGATCGAGGTTTTCGGCATTGAAAAATCTTCGTAAACTAAATCACACGTGTATATGTTGATATTTAAGAGATATACAGTCAGGAAAATCTAGGGCAATGGTGATATATATGCGGATTAGACACAAAAAAAAACACTCAACAAATGACTACAATTTAAGGAATGTGTTTAGTGACGGCATCAGATTCTTAATTGATGGAGAAATGTCTGGTGGCAAGAAAAGCTGATTCTAGGAGGTTGTCAAGTGTTTTCGCTCGGCGATTCCATTCTTGGGTGGTTGGTTTGGCCCTTGTTTCTGTAACTCGAATTCTAGCCTTGTATATCCCATTTTAATTTTACACCATTGTGAACCTTACGCCTTTTTTACTCTCTGATCGAGGTTCTCGGCATTGAAATATCTTCGTAAACTAAATCACACGTGCATATGTTGACATTTAAGAGATATACAGTCAAGAAAATCAAGGACAATGGTGATATATATATGCGGATTAGACACCAAAAAAAAACACTCAACAAATGGCTACAATTTACGGAATGTGTTTAGTGACGGCATCAGATTCCTAATTGATGGGAAAGGTCTGGTGGCAAGAAATGCTGCATCTTGGAGGTTGTCAAGTGTTTTCGCTCGACGATTCCATTCTTGGGTGATTGGTTTGGCCCTTGTTCCTGTAACTCGAATCCTAGCCCGGTATATCCCATTTTAATTTTACACCGTTGTGAACTTTATGTTTTTTTTACTCTCTGATCGAGGTTCTCGGCATTGAAAAATCTTTGTAAACTAAATCACACGTGTATATGTTGATATTTAAGAGATATACAGTCAGGAAAATCTAGGGCAATGGTGATATATATGCGGATTAGACACAAAAAAAAAAACACTCAACAAATGGCTACAATTTAAGGAATGTGTTTAGTGACGGCATCAGATTCTTAATTGATGGAGAAAGGTCTGTTGGCAAGAAAAACTGATTCTAGGAGGTTGTCAAGTGTTTTCGCTCGGCGATTCCATTCTTGGGTGGTTGGTTTGACCCTTGTTTCTGTAACTCGAATTCTAGCCTTGTATATCCCATTTTAATTTTACACCATTGTGAACCTTACGCCTTTTTTACTCTCTGATCGAGGTTCTCGGCATTGAAATGTCTTCGTAAACTAAATCACACGTGCATATGTTGACATTTAAGAGATATACAGTCAAGAAAATCAAGGGCAATGGTGATATATATGCGGATTAGACACCAAAAAAAAAACACTCAACAAATGGCTACAATTTAAGGAATGTGTTTAGTGACGGCATCAGATTCCTAATTGATGGAGAAAGGTCTGGTGGCAAGAAATGCTGCATCTAGGAGGTTGTCAAGTGTTTTCGCTCGACGATTCCATTCTTGGGTGGTTGGTTTGGCCCTTGTTCCTGTAACTCGAATCCTAGCCCGGTATATCCCATTTTAATTTTACACCGTTGTGAACTTTATGTTTTTTTTTACTCTCTGATCGAGGTTCTCGGCATTGAAAAATCTTCGTAAACTAAATCACACGTGTATATGTTGATATTTAAGAGATATACAGTCAGGAAAATCTAGGGCAATGGTGATATATATGCGGATTAGACACAAAAAAAACACTCAACAAATGGCTACAATTTAAGGAATGTGTTTAGTGACGGCATCAGATTCTTAATTGATGGAGAAAGGTCTGGTGGCAAGAAAAGCTGATTCTAGGAGGTTGTCAAGTGTTTTCGCTCGACGATTCCATTCTTGGGTGGTTGGTTTGTCCCTTGTTTCGGTAACTCGAATCCTACCCTGGTATATCCCATTTTAATTTTACACCATTGTGAACCTTACGCCTTTTTTACTCTCTGATCGAGGTTCTCGGCATTGAAATATCTTCGTAAACTAAATCACACGTGCATATGTTGACATTTAAGAGATATACAGTCAAGAAAATCAAGGGCAATGGTGATCTATATGCGGATTAGACACCAAAAAAAACACTCAACAAATGGCTACAATTTAAGGAATGTGTTTAGTGACGGCATCAGATTCCTAATTGATGGAGAAAGGTCTGGTGGCAAGAAAAGCTGCTTCTAGGAGGTTGTCAAGTGTTTTGGCTCGACGATTCCATTCTTGGGTGGTTGGTTTGGCCCTTGTTTCTGTAACTCGAATCCTAGCCCGGTATATCCCATTTTAATTTTACACCATTGTGAACCTTACGCCTTTTTTACTCTCTGATCGAGGTTCTCGGCATTGAAAAATATTTGTAAACTAAATCACATGTGTATATGTTGGTATTTAAGAGATATACAGTCAAGAAAATCAAGGGCAATGGTGATATTTATGCGGATTAGACAAAAAAAAACAGACAACAAATGGCTACAATTTAAGGAATGTGCTTAGTGACGACATCAGATTCCTAATTGATGGAGAAAGGTCTAGTGGCAAGAAAAGCTGCTTCTAGGAGGTTGTCAAGTGTTTTCGCTCGACGATTCCATTCTTGGGTGGTTGGTTTTGCCCTTGTTCCTGTAACTCGAATCCTAGCCAGGTATATCCCATTTTAATTTTACACCATTGTGAACCTTACGCCTTTTTTACTCTCTGATCGAGGTTCTCGGCATTGAAAAATCTTCATAAACTAAATCACACGTGTATATGTTGATATTTAAGAGATATACAGTCAAGAAAATCAAGGGCAATGGTTATATATATGCGGATTAGACCCCAAAAAAAACACTCTACAAATGGCTACAATTTAAGGAATGTGTTTAGTGATGGCATCAAATTCCTAATTGATGGAGAAAGGTCTGGTGGCATGAAAAGTAGCTTCTAGGAGGTTGTCAAGTGTTTTCGCTCGACGATTCCATTCTTGGGTTATTGGTTTGGCCCTTGTTCCTGTAACTCGAATCCTAGCCCGGTATATCCCATTTTAATTTTACACCATTGTGAACCTTACGCCTTTTTTACTCTCTTATCGAGGTTCTCGGCATTGAAAAATCTTCGTAAACTAAATCACACGTGTATATGTTGACATTTAAGAGATATACAGTCAAGAAAATCAACGACAATCGTGATATATATGCGGATTAGACACCAAAAAAAAACACACTCAAGAAATGGCTACAATTTAAGGAATGTGTTTAGTGACGGCATCATATTCCTAATTTATGGAGAAAGGTCTGGTGGCAAGAAAAGCTGCTTCTATGAGGTTGTCAAGTGTTTTCGCTCGACTATTCCATTCTTGGGTGGTTGGTTTGGCCCTTGTTCCTGTAACTCGAATTCTAGCCCGGTATATCCCATTTTAATTTTACACCATTGTGAAACCTTACGCCTTTTTTACTCTCTGATCGAGGTTCTCGGCATTGAAAAATCTTCGTAAACTAAATCACACGTGTATATGTTGATATTTAAGAGATATACAGTCAAGAAAATCAAGGGCAATGGTGATATATATGCGGATTAGAAACAAAAAAAAAACACTCAACATATGGCTGCAATTTAAGGAATGTGTTTAGTGACGGCATCAGATTCCTAATTTATGGAGAAAGGTCTGGTGGCAAGAAATGCTGCTTCTAGGAGGTTGTCAAGTGTTTTCGCTCGACGATTCCATTCTTGGGTGGTTGGTTTGGCCCTTGTTCATGTAACTCGAATCCTAGCCCGGTATATCCCATTTTAATTTTACACCATTGTGAACCTTACGCTTTTTTTACTCTTTGAACGAGGTTCTCGGCATTGAAAAATCTTCGTAAACTAAATCACACGTGTATATGTTGATATTTAAGAGATATACAGTCAAGAAAATCAACGGCAATCATGAAATATATGCGGATTAGACACCAAAAAAAACACTCAACAAATGGCTACAATTTAAGGAATGTGTTTAGTGATGGCATCAGATTCCTAATTGATGGAGAAAGGTCTGGGGGCAAGAAAAGCTGCTTCTAGGAGGTTGTTAAGTGTTTTCGCTCGACGATTCCATTCTTGGTTGGTTGGTTTGGCCCTTGTTCCTGTAACTCGTATCCTAGCCAGTTATATCCCATTTTAATTTTACACCATTGTGAACCTTACGCCTTTTTTACTCTCGGATCGAGGTTCTCGGCTTTGAAAAATCTTCGTAAACTAAATCACACGTGTATATGTTGATATTTAAGAGATATACAGTCAAGAAAATCAAGGGCAATGGTGATATATATGCGGATTAGACACAAAAAAAAAACACTCAACAAATGGCTACAATTTAAGGAATGTGTTTAGTAACGGCATCAGATTCCTAATTGATGGAGAAAGGTCTGGTGGCAAGAAAAGCTGCTTCTATGAGGTTGTCAAGTGTTTTCGCTCGACTATTCCATTCTTGGGTGGTTGGTTTGGCCCTTGTTCCTGTAACTCGAATTCTAGCCCGGTATATCCCATTTTAATTTTACACCATTGTGAAACCTTACGCCTTTTTTACTCTCTGATCGAGGTTCTCGGCATTGAAAAATCTTCGTAAACTAAATCACACGTGTATATGTTGATATTTAAGAGATATACAGTCAAGAAAATCAAGGGCAATGGTGATATATATGCGGATTAGAAACAAAAAAAAAAAACACTCAACATATGGCTGCAATTTAAGGAATGTGTTTAGTGACGGCATCAGATTCCTAATTTATGGAGAAAGGTCTGGTGGCAAGAAATTCTGCTTCTAGGAGGTTGTCAAGTGTTTTCGCTCGACGATTCCATTCTTGGGTGGTTGGTTTGGCCCTTGTGCATGTAACTCGAATCCTAGCCCGGTATATCCCATTTTAATTTTACACCATTGTGAACCTTACGCCTTTTTTACTCTTTGATCGAGGTTCTCGGCATTGAAAAATCTTCGTAAACTAAATCACATGTGTATATGTTGACATTTAAGAGATATACAGTCAAGAAAATCAAGGGCAATCGTGATATATATGCGGACTAGACACCAAAAAAAAAACACACTCAACAAATGGCTACGATTTAAGGAATGTGTTTAGTGATGGCATCAGATTCCTAATTGATGGAGAAAGGTCTGGGGGCAAGAAAAGCTGCTTCTAGGAGGTTGTTAAGTGTTTTCGCTCGACGATTCCATTCTTGGTTGGTTGGTTTGGCCCTTGTTCCTGTAACTCGTATCCTAGCCAGTTATATCCCATTTTAATTTTACACCATTGTGAACCTTACGCCTTTTTTACTCTCGGATCGAGGTTCTCGGCTTTGAAAAATCTTCGTAAACTAAATCACACGTGTATATGTTGATATTTAAGAGATATACAGTCAAGAAAATCAAGGGCAATGGTGATATATATGCGGATTAGAAACAAAAAAAAAAAACACTCAACATATGGCTGCAATTTAAGGAATGTGTTTAGTGACGGCATCAGATTCCTAATTTATGGAGAAAGGTCTGGTGGCAAGAAATTCTGCTTCTAGGAGGTTGTCAAGTGTTTTCGCTCGACGATTCCATTCTTGGGTGGTTGGTTTGGCCCTTGTGCATGTAACTCGAATCCTAGCCCGGTATATCCCATTTTAATTTTACACCATTGTGAACCTTACGCCTTTTTTACTCTTTGATCGAGGTTCTCGGCATTGAAAAATCTTCGTAAACTAAATCACATGTGTATATGTTGACATTTAAGAGATATACAGTCAAGAAAATCAAGGGCAATCGTGATATATATGCGGACTAGACACCAAAAAAAAAACACACTCAACAAATGGCTACGATTTAAGGAATGTGTTTAGTGACGGCATCAGATTCCTAATTGATGGAGAAAGGTCTGGTGGCAAGAAATCCTGCTTCTAGGAGGCTGTCAAGTGTTTTCGCTCGACGATTCCATTCTTGGGTGGTTGGTTTGGCCCTTGTTCCTGTAACTCGAATCCTAGCCCGGTATATCCCATTTTAATTTTACACCATTGTGAACCTTACGCTTTTTTTACTCTTTGAACGAGGTTCTCGGCATTGAAAAATCTTCGTAAACTAAATCACACGTGTATATGTTGATATTTAAGAGATATACAGTCAAGAAAATCAACGGCAATCATGAAATATATGCGGATTAGACACCAAAAAAAAACACTCAACAAATGGCTACAATTTAAGGAATGTGTTTAGTGATGGCATCAGATTCCTAATTGATGGAGAAAGGTCTGGGGGCAAGAAAAGCTGCTTCTAGGAGGTTGTTAAGTGTTTTCGCTCGACGATTCCATTCTTGGTTGGTTGGTTTGGCCCTTGTTCCTGTAACTCGTATCCTAGCCAGGTATATCCCATTTTAATTTTACACCATTGTGAACCTTACGCCTTTTTTACTCTCGGATCGAGGTTCTCGGCTTTGAAAAATCTTCGTAAACTAAATCACACGTGTATATGTTGATATTTAAGAGATATACAGTCAAGAAAATCAAGGGCAATGGTGATATATATGCGGATTAGACACAAAATAAAAAACACTCAACAAATGGCTACAATTTAAGGAATGTGTTTAGTAACGGCATCAGATTCCTAATTGATGGAGAAAGGTCTGGTGGCAAGAAAAGCTGCTTCTATGAGGTTGTCAAGTGTTTTCGCTCGACTATTCCATTCTTGGGTGGTTGGTTTGGCCCTTGTTCCTGTAACTCGAATCCTAGCCCGGTATATCCCATTTTAATTTTACACCATTGTGAAAACTTACGCCTTTTTTACTCTCTGATCGAGGTTCTCGGCATTGAAAAATCTTCGTAAACTAAATCACACGTGTATATGTTGACATTTAAGAGATATACAGTCAAGAAAATCAACGGCAATCGTGATATATATGCGCATTAGACACCAAAAAAAACACACTCAACAAATGGCTACAATTTAAGGAATGTGTTTAGTGACGGCATCAGATTCCTAATAGATGGAGAAAGGTCTGGTGGCAAGAAATGCTGCTTCTAGGAGGTTGTCAAGTGTTTTCGCTCGACGATTCCATTCTTGGGTGGTTGGTTTGGCCCTTGTTCATGTAACTCGAATCCTAGCCCGGTATATCCCATTTTAATTTTACACCATTGTGAACCTTACGCCGTTTTTTACTCTTTGATCGAGGTTCTCGGCATTGAAAAATCTTCGTCAACTAAATCACACGTGTATATGTTGATATTTAAGAGATATACAGTCAAGAACATCAAGGGAAATGGTGATATATATGCGGATTAGACAGAAAAAAAAAACACTCAACAAATGGCTACAATATAAGGCATGTGTTTAGTGATGGCATCAGATTCCTAATTAATGAAGAAAGGTCTGGTGGCAAGAAAAGCTGCTTCTAGGAGGTTGTCAAGTGTTTTAGCTCGACGATTCCATTCTTGGGTTGTTGGTTTTGCCCTTGTTTCTGTAACTCGAATCCTAGCCAGGTATATCCCATTTTAATTTTACACCATTGTGAACCTTACGCCTTTTTTACTCTCGGATCGAGGTTCTCGGCATTGAAAAATCTTCGTAAACTAAATCACACGTGTATATGTTGATATTTAAGAGATATACAGTCAAGAAAATCAAGGGCAATGGTGATATATATGCGGATTAGACACAAAAAAAAAACACTCAACAAATGGCTACAATTTAAGGAATGTGTTTAGTGACGGCATCAGATTCCTAATTGATGGAGAAAGGTCTGGTGGCAAGAAAAGCTGCTTCTATGAGGGTGTCAAGTGTTTTCGCTCGACTATTCCATTCTTGGGTGGTTGGTTTGGCCCTTGTTCCTGTAACTCGAATCCTAGCCCGGTATATCCCATTTTAATTTTACACCATTGTGAAACCTTACGCCTTTTTTACTCTCTGATCGAGGTTCTCGGCATTGAAAAATCTTCGTAAACTAAATCACACGTGTATATGTTGACATTTAAGAGATATACAGTCAAGAAAATCAACGGCAATCGTGATATATATGCGCATTAGACACCAAAAAAAAACACACTCAACAAATGGCTACGATTTAAGGAATGTGTTTAGTGACGGCATCAGATTCCTAATTGATGGAGAAAGGTCTGGTGGCAAGAAATCCTGCTTCTAGGAGGTTGTCAAGTGTTTTCGCTCGACGATTCCATTCTTGGGTGGTTGGTTTGGCCCTTGTTCCTGTAACTCAAATCCTAGCCCGGTATATCCCATTTTAATTTTACACCATTGTGAACCTTACGCTTTTTTTACTCTTTGAACGAGGTTCTCGGCATTGAAAAATCTTCGTAAACTAAATCACACGTGTATATGTTGATATTTAAGAGATATACAGTCAAGAAAATCAACGGCAATCATGAAATATATGCGGATTAGACACCAAAAAAAACACTCAACAAATGGCTACAATTTAAGGAATGTGTTTAGTGATGGCATCAGATTCCTAATTGATGGAGAAAGGTCTGGGGGCAAGAAAAGCTGCTTCTAGGAGGTTGTTAAGTGTTTTCGCTCGACGATTCCATTCTTGGTTGGTTGGTTTGGCCCTTGTTCCTGTAACTCGTATCCTAGCCAGGTATATCTCATTTTAATTTTACACCATTGTGAACCTTACGCCTTTTTTACTCTCGGATCGAGGTTCTCGGCTTTGAAAAATCTTCGTAAACTAAATCACACGTGTATATGTTGATATTTAAGAGATATACAGTCAAGAAAATCAAGGGCAATGGTGATATATATGCGGATTAGACACAAAAAAAAAACACTCAACAAATGGCTACAATTTAAGGAATGTGTTTAGTAACGGCATCAGATTCCTAATTGATGGAGAAAGGTCTGGTGGCAAGAAAAGCTGCTTCTATGAGGTTGTCAAGTGTTTTCGCTCGACTATTCCATTCTTGGGTGGTTGGTTTGGCCCTTGTTCCTGTAACTCGAATCCTAGCCCGGTATATCCCATTTTAATTTTACACCATTGTGAAAACTTACGCCTTTTTTACTCTCTGATCGAGGTTCTCGGCATTGAAAAATCTTCGTCAACTAAATCACACGTGTATATGTTGATATTTAAGAGATATACAGTCAAGAACATCAAGGGAAATGGTGATATATATGCGGATTAGACAGAAAAAAAAAACACTCAACAAATGGCTACAATATAAGGCATGTGTTTAGTGATGGCATCAGATTCCTAATTAATGAAGAAAGGTCTGGTGGCAAGAAAAGCTGCTTCTAGGAGGTTGTCAAGTGTTTTAGCTCGACGATTCCATTCTTGGGTTGTTGGTTTTGCCCTTGTTTCTGTAACTCGAATCCTAGCCAGGTATATCCCATTTTAATTTTACACCATTGTGAACCTTACGCCTTTTTTACTCTCGGATCGAGGTTCTCGGCATTGAAAAATCTTCGTAAACTAAATCACACGTGTATATGTTGATATTTAAGAGATATACAGTCAAGAACATCAAGGGAAATGGTGATATATATGCGGATTAGACAGAAAAAAAAAACACTCAACAAATGGCTACAATATAAGGCATGTGTTTAGTGATGGCATCAGATTCCTAATTAATGAAGAAAGGTCTGGTGGCAAGAAAAGCTGCTTCTAGGAGGTTGTCAAGTGTTTTAGCTCGACGATTCCATTCTTGGGTTGTTGGTTTTGCCCTTGTTTCTGTAACTCGAATCCTAGCCAGGTATATCCCATTTTAATTTTACACCATTGTGAACCTTACGCCTTTTTTACTCTCGGATCGAGGTTCTCGGCATTGAAAAATCTTCGTAAACTAAATCACACGTTTATATGTAGATATTTAAGAGATATACAGTCAAGAAAATCAAGGGCAATGGTGATATATATGCGGATTAGACACAAAAAAAAAACACTCAACAAATGGCTACAATTTAAGGAATGTGTTTAGTAACGGCATCAGATTCCTAATTGATGGAGAAAGGTCTGGTGGCAAGAAAAGCTGCTTCTATGAGGTTGTCAAGTGTTTTCGCTCGACTATTCCATTCTTGGGTGGTTGGTTTGGCCCTTGTTCCTGTAACTCGAATCCTAGCCCGGTATATCCCATTTTAATTTTACACCATTGTGAAAACTTACGCCTTTTTTACTCTCTGATCGAGGTTCTCGGCATTGAAAAATCTTCGTAAACTAAATCACACGTGTATATGTTGACATTTAAGAGATATACAGTCAAGAAAATCAACGGCAATCGTGATATATATGCGCATTAGACACCAAAAAAAACACACTCAACAAATGGCTACAATTTAAGGAATGTGTTTAGTGACGGCATCAGATTCCTAATAGATGGAGAAAGGTCTGGTGGCAAGAAATGCTGCTTCTAGGAGGTTGTCAAGTGTTTTCGCTCGACGATCCCATTCTTGGGTGGTTGGTTTGGCCCTTGTTCATGTAACTCGAATCCTAGCCCGGTATATCCCATTTTAATTTTACACCATTGTGAACCTTACGCCGTTTTTTACTCTTTGATCGAGGTTCTCGGCATTGAAAAATCTTCGTCAACTAAATCACACGTGTATATGTTGATATTTAAGAGATATACAGTCAAGAACATCAAGGGAAATGGTGATATATATGCGGATTAGACAGAAAAAAAAAACACTCAACAAATGGCTACAATATAAGGCATGTGTTTAGTGATGGCATCAGATTCCTAATTAATGAAGAAAGGTCTGGTGGCAAGAAAAGCTGCTTCTAGGAGGTTGTCAAGTGTTTTAGCTCGACGATTCCATTCTTGGGTTGTTGGTTTTGCCCTTGTTTCTGTAACTCGAATCCTAGCCAGGTATATCCCATTTTAATTTTACACCATTGTGAACCTTACGCCTTTTTTACTCTCGGATCGAGGTTCTCGGCATTGAAAAATCTTCGTAAACTAAATCACACGTGTATATGTTGATATTTAAGAGATATACAGTCAAGAAAATCAAGGGCAATGGTGATATATATGCGGATTAGACACAAAAAAAAACACTCAACAAATGGCTACAATTTAAGGAATGTGTTTAGTGACGGCATCAGATTCCTAATTGATGGAGAAAGGTCTGGTGGCAAGAAAAGCTGCTTCTATGAGGGTGTCAAGTGTTTTCGCTCGACTATTCCATTCTTGGGTGGTTGGTTTGGCCCTTGTTCCTGTAACTCGAATCCTAGCCCGGTATATCCCATTTTAATTTTACACCATTGTGAAACCTTACGCCTTTTTTACTCTCTGATCGAGGTTCTCGGCATTGAAAAATCTTCGTAAACTAAATCACACGTGTATATGTTGACATTTAAGAGATATACAGTCAAGAAAATCAACGGCAATCGTGATATATATGCGCATTAGACACCAAAAAAAAACACACTCAACAAATGGCTACGATTTAAGGAATGTGTTTAGTGACGGCATCAGATTCCTAATTGATGGAGAAAGGTCTGGTGGCAAGAAATCCTGCTTCTAGGAGGTTGTCAAGTGTTTTCGCTCGACGATTCCATTCTTGGGTGGTTGGTTTGGCCCTTGTTCCTGTAACTCGAATCCTAGCCCGGTATATCCCATTTTAATTTTACACCATTGTGAACCTTACGCTTTTTTTACTCTTTGAACGAGGTTCTCGGCATTGAAAAATCTTCGTAAACTAAATCACACGTGTATATGTTGATATTTAAGAGATATACAGTCAAGAAAATCAACGGCAATCATGAAATATATGCGGATTAGACACCAAAAAAAACACTCAACAAATGGCTACAATTTAAGGAATGTGTTTAGTGATGGCATCAGATTCCTAATTGATGGAGAAAGGTCTGGGGGCAAGAAAAGCTGCTTCTAGGAGGTTGTTAAGTGTTTTCGCTCGACGATTCCATTCTTGGTTGGTTGGTTTGGCCCTTGTTCCTGTAACTCGTATCCTAGCCAGGTATATCCCATTTTAATTTTACACCATTGTGAACCTTACGCCTTTTTTACTCTCGGATCGAGGTTCTCGGCTTTGAAAAATCTTCGTAAACTAAATCACACGTGTATATGTTGATATTTAAGAGATATACAGTCAAGAAAATCAAGGGCAATGGTGATATATATGCGGATTAGACACAAAAAAAAAAACACTCAACAAATGGCTACAATTTAAGGAATGTGTTTAGTAACGGCATCAGATTCCTAATTGATGGAGAAAGGTCTGGTGGCAAGAAAAGCTGCTTCTATGAGGTTGTCAAGTGTTTTCGCTCGACTATTCCATTCTTGGGTGGTTGGTTTGGCCCTTGTTCCTGTAACTCGAATCCTAGCCCGGTATATCCCATTTTAATTTTACACCATTGTGAAAACTTACGCCTTTTTTACTCTCTGATCGAGGTTCTCGGCATTGAAAAATCTTCGTAAACTAAATCACACGTGTATATGTTGACATTTAAGAGATATACAGTCAAGAAAATCAACGGCAATCGTGATATATATGCGCATTAGACACCAAAAAAAACACACTCAACAAATGGCTACAATTTAAGGAATGTGTTTAGTGACGGCATCAGATTCCTAATAGATGGAGAAAGGTCTGGTGGCAAGAAATGCTGCTTCTAGGAGGTTGTCAAGTGTTTTCGCTCGACGATTCCATTCTTGGGTGGTTGGTTTGGCCCTTGTTCATGTAACTCGAATCCTAGCCCGGTATATCCCATTTTAATTTTACACCATTGTGAACCTTACGCCGTTTTAAACTCTCTGATAGAGGTTCTCGGCATTGAAAAATCTTCGCCAACTAAATCACACGTGTATATGCTGACATTTAAGAGATATACAGTTAAGAAAATCAAGGGCAATGGTGATATATATGCGGATTAGACACAAAAAAAAACACTCTACAAATGGCTACAATTTAAGGAATGTGTTTAGTGACGGCATCAGATTCCTATTCCTAATTGATGGAGAAAATTTTGGTGGAAAGAAAAGCTGCTTCTAGGAGGTTGTCAAGTGTTTTCGCGCGATGATTCCATTCTTGGGTGGTTGGTTTGTCCCTTGTTCCTGTAACTCGAATCCTAGCCCGGTATATCCCATTTTAATTTTAAACCATTGTGAAACTTACGACTTTTTTACTCTCTGATCGAGGTTCTCGGCATTGAAAAATCTTCGTAAACTAAATCACACGTGTATATGCTGACATTTAAGAGATATACAGTTAAGAAAATCACGGGCAATGGTGATATATATGCGGATTAGACACAAAAAACAAACACTCAACAAATGGCTACAATTTAAGGAATGTGTTTAGTGATGGCATCAGATTCCTAATTGATGGAGAAAGGTCTGGTGGCAAGAAAAGCTGCTTCTAGGAGGTTGTCAAGTGTTTTCGCTCGATGATTCCATTCTTGAGTGGTTGGTTTGTCCCTTGTTCCTATAACTCGAATCCTAGCCCAGTATATCCCATTTTAATTTTACACCATTGTGAACCTTACGCCTTTTTTACTCTCGGAT
Source organism: Helianthus tuberosus (assembly GCA_030545235.1). Classification (NCBI taxonomy): domain Eukaryota; kingdom Viridiplantae; phylum Streptophyta; class Magnoliopsida; order Asterales; family Asteraceae; genus Helianthus; species Helianthus tuberosus. Next base: position 29,985,900 of record CM060415.1, on the reverse strand, counting down.
CGAGGTTCTCGGCATTGAAAAATCTTCGTAAACTAAAGCACACGTGTATATGTTGGTATTTAAGAGATATACAGTCAAGAAAATCAAGGGCAATGGTGATATATATGCGGATTAGACACAAAAAAAAACACTCTACAAATGGCTACAATTTAAGGAATGTGTTTAGTGACGACATCAGATTCCTAATTGATGGAGAAAGGTCTGGTGGCAAGAAAAGCTGCTTCTATGAGGTTGTCAAGTGTTTTCGCTCGACTATTCCATTCTTGGGTGGTTGGTTTGGCCCTTGTTCCTGTAACTCGAATCCTAGCCCGGTATATCCCATTTTAATTTTACACCATTGTGAAACCTTACGCCTTTTTTACTCTCTGATCGAGGTTCTCGGCATTGAAAAATCTTCGTAAACTAAATCACACGTGTATATGTTGACATTTAAGAGATATACAGTCAAGAAAATCAACAGCAATCGTGATATATATGCGCATTAGACACCAAAAAAAAACACACTCAACAAATGGCTACAATTTAAGGAATGTGTTTAGTGACGGCATCAGATTCCTAATTGATGGAGAAAGGTCTGGTGGCAAGAAATGCTGCTTCTAGGAGGTTGTCAAGTGTTTTCGTTCGACGATTCCATTCTTGGGTGGTTGGTTTGGCCCTTGTTCATGTAACTCGAATCCTAGCCCGGTATATCCCATTTTAATTTTACACCATTGTGAACCTTACGCCGTTTTTAACTCTCTGATAGAGGTTTTCGACATTGAAAAATCTTCGTCAACTAAATCACACGTGTATATGCTGACATTTAAGAGATATACAGTTAAGAAAATCAAGGGCAATGGTGATATATATGCGGATTAGACACAAAAAAAACACTCTACAAATGGCTACAATTTAAGGAATGTGTTTAGTGACGGCATCAGATTCCTATTCCTAATTGATGGAGAAAAGTCTGGTGGAAAGAAAAGCTGCTTCTAGGAGGTTGTCAAGTGTTTTCGCTCGATGATTCCATTCTTGGGTGGTTGGTTTGTCCCTTGTTCCTGTAACTCGAATCCTAGCCCGGTATATCCCATTTTAATTTTAAACCATTGTGAAACTTACGACTTTTTTACTCTCTGATCGAGGTTCTCGGCATTGAAAAATCTTCGTAAACTAAATCACACGTGTATATGTTGATATTTAAAAGATATACAGTCAAGAAAATCAAGGGCAATGGTGATATATATGCGGATTAGACACAAAAAACAAACACTCAACTAATGGCTACAATTTAAGGAATGTGTTTAGTGATGGCATCAGATTCCTAATTGATGGAAAAAGGTCTGGTGGCAAGAAAAGCTGCTTCTAGGAGGTTGTCAAGTGTTTTCGCTCGATGATTCCATTCTTGGGTGGTTGGTTTGTCCCTTGTTCCTGTAACTCGAATCCTATCCCGGTATATCCCATTTTAATTTTACACCATTGTGAACCTTACGCCTTTTTTACTCTCTGATCGAGGTTCTCGGCATTGAAAAATCTTCGTAAACTAAATCACACGTGTATATGTTGACATTTAAGAGATATACAGTTAAAAAAATCAACGGCAATCATGATATATATGCGGATTAGACACAAAAAAAACACTCAACAAATGGCTACAATTTAAGGAATGTGTTTAGTGACGGCATCAGATTCCTAATTGATGGAGAAAGGTCTGGTGGCAAGAAAAGCTGCTTCTATGAGGTTGTCAAGTGTTTTCGCTCGACTATTCCATTCTTGGGTAGTTGGTTTGGCCCTTGTTCCTGTAACTCGAATCCTAGCCCGGTATATACCATTTTAATTTTACACCATTGTGAACCTTACGCCTTTTTTACTCTCTGATCGAGGTTCTCGGCATTGAAAAATCTTCGTAAACTAAATCACACGTGTATATGTTGATATTTAAGAGATATACAGTCAAGAAAATCAGGGGCAATGGTGATATATATGCGGATTAGACACCAAAAAAAACACTCAACAAATGGCTACAATTTAAGGAATGTGTTTAGTGGTGGCATCAAATTTCCAAATTGATGGAGAAAGGTCTGGTGGCAAGAAAAGCAGCTTCTAGGAGGTTGTCAAGTGTTTTCGCTCGTCGATTCCATTCTTGGGTTATTGGTTTGGCCCTTGTTCTGGTAACTCGAATCCTAGCCAGGTATATCCCATTTTAATTTTACACCATTGTTAACCTTACGCCTTTTTTACTCTCTGATAGAGGTTCTTGGCATTGAAAAATCTTCGTCAACTAAATCACACGTGTATATGCTGACATTTAAGAGATATACAGTTAAGAAAATCACGGGCAATGGTGATATATATGCGGATTAGACACAAAAAACAAACACTCAACAAATGGCTACAATTTAAGGAATGTGTTTAGTGATGGCATCAGATTCCTAATTGATGGAGAAAGGTCTGGTGGCAAGAAAAGCTGCTTCTAGGAGGTTGTCAAGTGTTTTCGCTCGATGATTCCATTCTTGAGTGGTTGGTTTGTCCCTTGTTCCTATAACTCGAATCCTAGCCCAGTATATCCCATTTTAATTTTACACCATTGTGAACCTTACGCCTTTTTTACTCTCTGATCGAGGTTCTCGACATTGAAAAATCTTCGTAAACTAAATCACACGTGTATATGTTGACATTTAAGAGATATACAGTCAAGAAAATCAACGGCAATCATGATATATATGCGGATTAGACACCAAAAAAACACACTCAACAAATGGCTACAATTTAAGGAATGTGTTTAGTGAGGGCATCAGATTCCTAATTGATGGAGAAAGGTCTGGTGGCCAGAGATGTTGCTTCAAGGAGGTTGTCAAGTATTTTCGCTCGACGATTCCATTCTGGGGTGGTTGGTTTGGCCTTTGTTCATGTAACTCGAATCCTAGCCCGGTATATACCATTTTAATTTTACGCCATTGTGAACCTTACGCCTTTTTTACTCACTGATCGACGTTCTCGGAATTGAAAAATCTCCGTAAACTAAATCACACGTGTATATGTTGATATTTAAGAGATATACAGTCAAGAAAATCAAGGGCAATGGTGATATATATGCGGATTAGACACCAAAAAAAAACACTCAACAAATGGCTACAATTTAAGGAATGTGTTTAGTGGTGGCATCAAATTTCCTAATTGATGGAGAAAGGTCTGGTGGCAAGAAAAGCAGCTTCTAGGAGGTTGTCAAGTGTTTTCGCTCGACGATTCCATTCTTGGGTTATTGGTTTGGCCCTTGTTCCGGTAACTCGAATCCTAGCCAGGTATATCCCATTTTAATTTTACACCATTGTTAACCTTACGCCTTTTTTACTCTCTGATAGAGGTTCTTGGCATTGAAAAATCTTCGTGAACTAAATCACACGTGTATATGCTGACATTTAAGAGATATACAGTTAAGAAAATCAAGGACAATGGTGATATATATGCGGATTAGACACCAAAAAAAACACTCTACAAATGGCTACAATTTAAGGAATGTGTTTAGTGACGGCATCAGATTCCTATTCCTAATTGATGGAGAAAAGTCTGGTGGCAAGAAAAGCTGCTTCTAGGAGGTTGTCAAGTGTTTTCGCTCGATGATTCCATTCTTGAGTAGTTGGTTTGTCCCTTGTTCTTGTAACTCGAATCCTAGCCCGGTATATCCCATTTTAATTTTACACCATTGTGAACCTTACGCCTTTTTTACTCTCTGATCGAGGTTCTCGGCATTGAAAAATCTTCGTAAACTAAATCACACATGTAGATGTTGATATTTAAGAGATATACAGTCAAGAAAATCAACGGCAATCATGATATATATGCGGATTAGACACCAAAAAAAACACACTCAACAAATGGCTACAATTTAAGGAATGTTTTTATTGAGGGCATCAGATTCCTAATTTATGGAGAAAGGTCTGGTGGCCAGAGATGTTGCTTCAAGGAGGTTGTTAAGTGTTTTCGCTCGACGATTCCATTCTTGGGTGGTTGGTTTGGCCTTTGTTCATGTAACTCGAATCCTAGCCCGGTATATACCATTTTAATTTTACACCATTGTGAACCTTACGCCTTTTTCACTCTCTGATCGAGGTTCTCGGCATTGAAAAATCTTCGTAAACTAAATCACTCGTGTATATGTTGATATTTAAGAGATATACAGTCAAGAAAATCAAGGGCAATGGTGATATATATGCGGATTAGACACAAAAAAAAAACACTCAACAAATGGCTACAATTTAAGGAATGTGTTTAGTGACGGCATCAGATTCCTAATTGATGGAGAAGGGTCTGGTGGCAGGAAAAGCTGCTTCTATGAGGTTGTCAAGTGTTTTCGCTCGACTATTCCATTCTTGGGTGGTTGGTTAGGCCCTTGTTCCTGTAACTCGAATCCTAGCCCGGTATATCCCATTTTAATTTTAAACCATTGTGAAACTTACGACTTTTTTACTCTCTGATCGAGGTTCTCGGCATTGAAAAATCTTCGTAAACTAAATCACACGTGTATATGTTGATATTTAAGAGATATACAGTCAAGAAAATCAAGGGCAATGGTGATATATATGCGGATTAGACACAAAAAACAAACACTCAACTAATGGCTACAATTTAAGGAATGTGTTTAGTGATGGCATCAGATTCCTAATTGATGGAAAAAGGTCTGGTGGCAAGAAAAGCTGCTTCTAGGAGGTTGTCAAGTGTTTTCGCTCGACGATTCCATTCTTGGGTGGTTGGTTTGTCCCTTGTTCCTGTAACTCGAATCCTAGCCCGGTATATCCCATTTTAATTTTACACCATTGTGAACCTTACGCCTTTTTAACTCTCTGATAGAGGTTCTCGACATTGAAAAATCCTCGTCAACTAAATCACACGTGTATATGCTGACATTTAAGAGATATACAGTTAAGAAAATCAAGGGCAATGGTGATATATATGCGGATTAGACACAAAAAAAACACTCTACAAATGGCTACAATTTAAGGAATGTGTTTAGTGACGGCATCAGATTCCTATTCCTAATTGATGGAGAAAAGTCTGGTGGAAAGAAAAGCTGCTTCTAGGAGGTTGTCAAGTGTTTTCGCTCGATGATTCCATTCTTGGGTGGTTGGTTTGTCCCTTGTTCCTGTAACTCGAATCCTAACCCGGTATATCCCATTTTAATTTTAAACCATTGTGAAACTTACGACTTTTTTACTCTCTGATCGAGGTTCTCGGCATTGAAAAATCTTCGCAAACTAAATCACACGTGTATATGTTGATATTTAAGAGATATACAGTCAAGAAAATCAAGGGCAATGGTGATATATATGCGGATTAGACACAAAAAACAAACACTCAACTAATGGCTACAATTTAAGGAATGTGTTTAGTGATGGCATCAGATTCCTAATTGATGGAAAAAGGTCTGGTGGCAAGAAAAGCTGCTTCTAGGAGGTTGTCAAGTGTTTTCGCTCGATGATTCCATTCTTGGGTGGTTGGTTTGTCCCTTGTTCCTGTTACTCGAATCCTAGCCCGGTATATCCCATTTTAATTTTACACCATTGTGAACCTTACGCCTTTTTAACTCTCTGATCGAGGTTCTCGGCATTGAAAAATCTTCGTAAACTAAATCACACGTGTATATGTTGACATTTAAGAGATATACAGTCAAGAAAATCAACGGCAATCATGATATATATGCGGATTAGACACCAAAAAAACACACTCAACAAATGGATTCAATTTAAGGAATGTGTTTAGTGAGGGCATCAGATTCCTAATTGATGGAGAAAGGTCTGGTGGCCAGAGATGTTGCTTAAAGGAGGTTGTCAAGTGTTTTCGCTCGACGATTCCATTCTTGGGTGGTTGGTTTGGCCTTTGTTCATGTAACTCGAATCCTAGCCCGGTATATACCATTTTAATTTTACACCATTGTGAACCTTACGCCTTTTTTACTCTCTGATCGAGGTTCTCGGCATTGAAAAATCTTCGTAAACTAAATCACACGTGTATATGTTGATATTTAAGAGATATACAGTCAAGAAAATCAGGGGCAATGGTGATATATATGCGGATTAGACACCAAAAAAAACACTCAACAAATGGCTACAATTTAAGGAATGTGTTTAGTGGTGGCATCAAATTTCCTAATTGATGGAGAAAGGTCTGGTGGCAAGAAAAGCAGCTTCTAGGAGGTTGTCAAGTGTTTTCGCTCGTCGATTCCATTCTTGGGTTATTGGTTTGGCCCTTGTTCCGGTAACTCGAATCCTAGCCAGGTATATCCCATTTTAATTTTACACCATTGTTAACCTTACGCCTTTTTTACTCTCTGATAGAGGTTCTTGGCATTGAAAAATCTTCGTAAACTAAATCACTCGTGTATATGTTGATATTTAAGAGATATACAGTTAAGAAAATCAAGGGCAATGGTGATATATATACGGATTAGACACAAAAAAAACACTCAACAGATGGCTACAATCTAAGGAATGTGTTTAGTGACGGCATTAGATTTCTAATTGATGGAGAAAGGTCTGGTGGTAAGAAAATATGCTTCTAGGAGGCTGTCAAGTGTTTTCGCTCGACGATTCCATTCTTGGGTGGTTGGTTTGGCCCTTGTTCCTGTAACTCGAATCCTAGCCCGGTATATCCTATTTTAATTTTACACCATTGTGAACCTTACGCCTTTTTCACTCTCTGATCGAGGTTCTCGGCATTGAAAAATCTTCGTAAACTAAATCACACGTGTATATGTTGACATTTAAGAGATATACAGTCAAGAAAATCAACGGCAATCATGATATATATGCGGATTAGACACCAAAAAAACACACTCAACAAATGGCTACAATTTAAGGAATGTGTTTAGTGAGGGCATCAGATTCCTAATTGATGGAGAAAGGTCTGGTGGCCAGAGATGTTGCTTCAAGGAGGTTGTCAAGTGTTTTCGCTCGACGATTCCATTCTGGGGTGGTTGGTTTGGCCTTTGTTCATGTAACTCGAATCCGAGCCCGGTATATACCATTTTAATTTTACGCCATTGTGAACCTTACGCCTTTTTTACTCACTGATCGACGTTCTCGGCATTGAAAAATCTTCGTAAACTAAATCACACGTGTATATGTTGATATTTAAGAGATATACAGTCAAGAAAATCAAGGGCAATGGTGATATATATGCGGATTAGACACCAAAAAAAACACTCAACAAATGGCTACAATTTAAGGAATGTGTTTAGTGGTGGCATCAAATTTCCTAATTGATGGAGAAAGGTCTGGTGGCAAGAAAAGCAGCTTCTAGGAGGTTGTCAAGTGTTTTCGCTCGACGATTCCATTCTTGGGTTATTGGTTTGGCCCTTGTTCCGGTAACTCGAATCCTAGCCAGGTATATCCCATTTTAATTTTACACCATTGTTAACCTTACGCCTTTTTTACTCTCTGATAGAGGTTCTTGGCATTGAAAAATCTTCGTGAACTAAATCACACGTGTATATGCTGACATTTAAGAGATATACAGTTAAGAAAATCAAGGGCAATGGTGATATATATGCGGATTAGACACCAAAAAAAACACTCTACAAATGGCTACAATTTAAGGATTGTGTTTAGTGACAGCATCAGATTCCTATTCCTAATTGATGGAGAAAAGTCTGGTGGCAAGAAAAGCTGCTTCTAGGAGGTTGTCAAGTGTTTTCGCTCGATGATTCCATTCTTGAGTAGTTGGTTTGTCCCTTGTTCTTGTAACTCGAATCCTAGCCCGGTATATCCCATTTTAATTTTACATCATTGTGATCCTTACGCCTTTTTTACTCTCTGATCGAGGTTCCCGGCATTGAAAAATCTTCGTAAACTAAATCACACATGTAGATGTTGATATTTAAGAGATATACAGTCAAGAAAATCAACGGCAATCATGATATATATGCGGATTAGACACCAAAAAAAACACACTCAACAAATGGCTACTATTTAAGGAATGTGTTTAGTGAGGGCATCAGATTCCTAATTTATGGAGAAAGGTCTGGTGGCCAGAGATGTTGCTTCAAGGAGGTTGTTAAGTGTTTTCGCTCGACGATTCCATTCTTGGGTGGTTGGTTTGGCCTTTGTTCATGTAACTCGAATCCTAGCCCGGTATATACCATTTTAATTTTACACCATTGTGAACCTTACGCCTTTTTCACTCTCTGATCGAGGTTCTCGGCATTGAAAAATCTTCGTAAACTAAATCACTCGTGTATATGTTGATATTTAAGAGATATACAGTCAAGAAAATCAAGGCAATGGTGATATATATGCGGATTAGACACAAAAAAAAACACTCAACAAATGGCTACAATTTAAGGAATGTGTTTAGTGACGGCATCAGATTCCTAATTGATGGAGAAGGGTCTGGTGGCAAGAAAAGCTGCTTCTATGAGGTTGTCAAGTGTTTTCGCTCGACTATTCCATTCTTGGGTGGTTGGTTTGGCCCTTGTTCCTGTAACTCGAATCCTAGCCCGGTATATCCCATTTTAATTTTACACCATTGTGAAACCTTACGCCTTTTTTACTCTCTGATCGAGGTTCTCGGCATTGAAAAATCTTCGTAAACTAAATCACACGTGTATATGTTGACATTTAAGAGATATACAGTCAAGAAAATCAACGGCAATCGTGATATATATGCGCATTAGACACCAAAAAAAAAACACACTCAACAAATGGCTACAATTTAAGGAATGCGTTTAGTGACGACATCAGATTCCTAATTGATGGAGAAAGGTCTGGTGGCAAGAAAAGCTGCTTCTAGGAGGTTGTCAAGTGTTTTCGCTCGATGATTCCATTCTTGGCTGGTTGGTTTGTCCCTTGTTCCTGTAACTCGAATCCTAGCCTGGTATATCCCATTTTAATTTTACACCATTGTGAAACTTATGACTTTTTTACTCTCTGGTCGAGGTTCTCGGCATTGAAAAATCTTCGTAAACTAAATCACACGTGTATATGTTGATATTTAAGAGATATACAGTCAAGAAAATCAAGGGCAATGGTGTTATATATGCGGATTAGACACAAAAAACAAACACTCAACAAATGGCTACAATTTAAGGAATGTGTTTAGTGATGGCATCAGATTCCTAATTGATGGAGAAAGGTCTGGTGGCAAGAAAAGCTGCTTCTAGGAGGTTGTCAAGTGTTTTCGCTCGATGATACCATTCTTGAGTGGTTGGTTTGTCCCTTGTTCCTGTAACTCGAATCCTAGCCCGGTATATCCCATTTTAATTTTACACCATTGTGAACCTTACGCCTTTTTTCTCTCTGATCGAGGTTCTCGGCAATGAAAAACCTTCGTAAACTAAATCACACGTGTATATGTTGACATTTAAGAGATACACAGTCAAGAAAATCAACGGCAATCATGATATATATGCGGATTAGACACCAAAAAAAACACACTCAACAAATGGCTACAATTTAAGGAATGTGTTTAGTGAGGACATCAGAGTCCTAATTGATGGAGAAAGGTCTGGTGGCCATAGATGCGGCTTCAAGGAGGTTGTCAAGTGTTTTCGCTCGACGATTCCATTCTTGGGTGGTTGGTTTGGCCTTTGTTCATGTAACTCGAATCCTAGCCCGGTATATACCATTTTAATTTTACACCATTGTGAAACTTACGCCTTTTTTACTCTCTGATCGAGGTTCTCGGCATTGAAAAATATTCGTAAACTAAATCACACGTGTATATGTTGATATTTAAGAGATATACAGTTAAGAAAATCAAGGGCAATGGTGATATATATGCGGATTAGACACCAAAAAAAAAAAAACTCTCAACAAATGGCTACAATATAAGGAATGTGTTTAGTGATGGCATCAGATTCCTAATTGATGGAGAAAGGTCTGTTGGCAAGAAAAGCTGCTTCTTGGAGGTTGTCAAGTATTTTCGCTCGACGATTCCATTCTTGGGTTGTTGGTTTGGCCCTTGTTTCTCTAACTCGAATCCTAGCCAGGTATATCCCATTTTAATTTTACACCATTGTGAACTTTACGCCTTTTTTACTCTCTGATAGAGGTTCTCGGCATTGAAAAATCTTCGTCAACTAAATCACACGTGTATATGCTGACATTTAAGAGATATACAATTAAGAAAATCAAGGGCAATGGTGATATATATGCGGATTAGACACAAAAAAAAACACTCTACAAATGGCTACAATTTAAGGAATGTGTTTAGTGACGGCATCAGATTCCTATTCCTAATTGATGGAGAAAAGTCTGGTGGCAAGAAAAGCTGCTTCTAGGAGGTTGTCAAGTGTTTTCGCTCGATGATTCCATTCTTGGGTGGTTGGTTTGTCCCTTGTTCCTGTAACTCGAATCCTAGCCCGGTATATCCCATTTTAATTTTACACCATTGTGAAACTTACGCCTTTTTTACTCTCTGATCGAGGTTCTCGGCATTGAAAAATCTTCGTAAACTAAATCACACGTGTATATGTTGATATTTAAGGGATATACAGTCAAGAAAATAAAGGGCAATGGTGATATATATGCGGATTAGACACAAAAAACAAACACTCAACAAATGGCTACAATTTAAGGATTGTGTTTAGTGATGGCATCAGATTCCTAATTGATGGAGAAAGGTCTGGTGGCAAGAAAAGCTGCTTCTAGGAGGTTGTCAAGTGTTTTCGCTCGATGATTCCATTCTTGAGTGGTTGGTTTGTGTTGGGATTGAACCCTATCAGAGGAACAGATAATTAAAGCCAAAACTGGATCAGAGCAGTGGATCAAGAATAAGCAGACGATTACAGATTAGTTCATGCAAATCTCTCCCCTTGAAAGTGATCTTGTATCAACTGACCTCCTATCTGCTGATCTTACTAAGTGCTGACCTACAACTGTTGCTTTGCATCTACTGACCTATGTCAAAGACTTATGGAAGACCAAAGCTCTGCTGACTCAATCTACTGCCTTGAGTCAAGTACTGCTGATCCGGACAAGCACTGCTGGGGTCACAGCAGTGGAAGGATGCAGCAGATGTTTAAGTGTCTTTTGTGTAATACAATGTAATAGCAGTAGTTAGTACATCAGTGTTTATAGATTAGAGGTTAGAGTTTGTTAGGAGGTTAGATGTCACTTTCATGGTGACGTCAGCTAAAGATGCTCAGTGGTTTGCAAGTGCCTATAAATAGTTCAGTACTTGGTACTGTTCTATTTGCTCTTTCACCACATCGTCTTCTTTGCACGAACAAACTACTGAACTCTGGCTGAGGGGGAGTTTGCATTCTTACATCAATCATTGTAATCGTTGTTGAAACAAATTCAATCATTCGATTCATTGTGTAAAGATGTTTGATTAAAAGTATTACTCCTGTTTGATTGTATGCAAAGTTTGTTTTCATCTTAATTCCGCTGCACAATTCTTTCATTTCCATCTTAATTTCAAACGAAAATACAATAAAAAAGAAACTCAGATCCAACAATTGGTATCAGAGCTTGGACAGACAAATTTGATTTAACAATCATTTTGACGTAAATAGTTCAGCTCATAACAGTTGATACTGATCGTTTGTTTGTCCGTTGAAAAACAGAGCAAGGATTAATCACCATTAAAGTTGATTTCTCAGTGTCTGTAAAACAACAAGAATGACGTCACAATCTCAGGATGATAAAAACAACATCGGCTCGCTTTTTAAACCACCTATGCTAAAGAGAAATGAGTACAACATCTGGCAGAGGAGGATGGGTCACATCCTCGCTCAACAAAGCACAGGTTGTTGGAGGTCTGTCATTTATGGTCCCCATGTTCCTTCAGTGCCAAGCGCTGAAGATGCTAAAAAGTTCGTTCCAAAACCAGTTGAAAATTATACCGAAACCGACTTTCAAAAGATCGAACTAGATGCTAAGGCTTTTAGCATCATAGCATCAGCGCTGCCCAATGAGATATATGCTGGGCTGTTACACTGTAACAGTGCCAAAGAATTATGGGACGCACTTAAGGAACAGTTTGGTGGAACTGAAGAAGTCATAGAAAGCAATAGGGAAATCCTGAACCAACAGTATGAAACATTTTGTTACGTTAAAGGTGAATCACTAACGCAACAATTTGAGCGTTTTAGTTGTCTCATCAGTGAACTGAGGCTTGTTAACACCACTTTTACAAACTCAACTCAAAATAGCAGATTCCTCAGGTCACTGCCAGAAAAATGGGACACTATAGCTTTTGTCACCCGAAATTCATCTGAATTCAAGGATCTGACCTTGACCCAACTCCATGGTCGACTCCTGACCTACGAAAGGGAGTTGAACCAGAAAAGGAGGTTACAAGAGTCAGGAAAAGCTACCGATGATTACACTTTCGGTAATACTGCTCTACTGGGTCAAGAAGAATCTGGGAGCAGTGGTAAGGATCAGGGTTATGATCACTTCATTGACATAACTGCTGGTGCAAATTTTAACAACCCTGATCCTCACTCTGCAAGTTATGCATTCACTGCTAACGAAAACCAGATGTCAGACAATTTAAGTTTTGAACTAAATGATTTGCAACATTTTGATCCCACTGATTTAGAGGAAATGGACATCCTGCATCAACTGGCTTTGCTAAGTGTTAGAACTAGCAAGTTCTACAAAAGAACAGGGCAAAAATTCCCAGGTTTACATAGGAATCTAAGGGTTGGGTTGGATAAATCGAAAATCAAGTGCTACAAGTGTAATAGGTTGGGACATTTCGCTAGGGAATGTAGGAGTCAAACCACTGGTCCCATAATTACTCATCCTAGCTCAAATCCTCGACCTCAAAACCAAAACACTATGCACTATGCCCAATATGCCCCAGCAGCTCAAGTGAACACTGCTCACTATGCTGCTGCCCCTGTGCCAGTACATTATGTCCAAACTACTGTTCCACAAATCCAATATGTTCAAACCCCTGCTCCACAGGTACAAGTGCAATCTGTTGCACCTCAAACCACTGCTCCAGCAGCAGCACAACCAGATCAACAAAGTTTTTTCACTCAAGGGTTTGTTGACTGGAGCAGTATGCCTGAAGATCTTAATGATGAAAATTTTGCACTCTATGCTTCTAATGATTCTTCTCATGATGAGTTTTGTTTGATGGCACTAGAGTCAATACAGGAGGGGGTTGAAGCTGAGGAGGAACAACAGTGCTTTGAAACAGTGGAAGAGGTGACTGAAGCAGTGGTTACTGCAGTGGCTGATGAAATACTGTTGGGAGAAAGTTCAGGTACCCTGATTGAACCAATGACAGATCCATGGTCCATAGAGGACAAAGAAGAAGAGATAGAAGAAAAGGCTGGTGAAAAGAAGGTAAAAGCTGATGATCATGAAGATCATCAATGTGATTGTGCAATGATGGCAGCTGCCAAGGTATCTCCTCAAGTTCTTGAAAAACTGTGTTCTGACAAATGCATAATTGCTTTTGCAAACATTAAAGAGGTGAATGAAAACCTTCGGGATAAAATCTTGTCTGATGAGGTGAAATTTGAAAGCTCTTTAAAAGAACTTAAAAACAAACTGACTGAAAAGGAAAAAGAAATCAGCTGTCTAAAAGAAGAGCAAAGCATCACCAAAACCCAACTTCAAACTATGGTAGAAAAATACCAAAGTTGCAAAAAGGAGTTGGAATCCACCCAGATTACTTGTGAAAGATGGGTGGAATCCTGCAGAGGATATGAGGTGATGCTTGCTAAACAGATTGAAAGTAATGTGAAATTTGGGGTTGGGTATAGAAAATATGATGATGAACACATTGCTTGTGAGAAATCTGTTCAAAACACTGATGTAACCACTGAGTTCATCCCCACAAACAAGAATGGCTAAGAAGTGAAAATCACTGACAAACTTGGTAACAAAATCACACTTGACAGAACAAGGAGTTCCTCAACTTTTGAAGAACTTGAAAAATATCAGTTTAAACCTACCTGGTCTGACGAGTGTGATATTCTTGAAAATTTCAAGCCAATGGACTTTACATCAACTGATGGTGTTAAAGCTCCAAAAGCTAAAGTTATACCTCTCAAGGACATCCCAGTAGTGGTTAAAACCTCTGCTGCAAAGGAGTCTGAAAAGAGAAAGAAGAAAGAAAAAATTGATAACTTGTTTTGTGAATTTTGTGAAAAAAGGAATCATCTAACAAAAGATTGTTTCCACTTGAAAGCTTATGATTTAAACAAAACAAGTGTCATTGTTTCAGCAGAAAGCTGCATTGTTTGTGGTAAGACAAACCACAAAACTCAAGCATGTGTGTACCTCAAAAACTTTGATGTGAAAAAGAATGAGTACATGGCTAAAACATCCTTGAGTCCACCATCATCCTCATCATCTGTCAAATTCACCAAGAAACAACCACTGTTTGTGCCAGTTCAAACAGCTGTTACAAAACAGCTGAACCAAACATCTGTCAAAAGAGATGTTCAGGTTACTGATGCACCCCCTGCCAATCAGTTCAGAAAAGGCAGAGAAAAACAGTCTTACCAAAGGATTCCACACGTTTATGAGGCCTACAAAAGGCCCTCTAAACCCAAAGTGAACAGGCATCCTTTTGGTTACCAGCAGATGATTGGTCAGGACCCACAACAGTGGTTAGAGAAACACTGTCCTAAAACAGTTCAAACCTCTGACCTAATCACTGTCCATCATTCTACATCCATCCCAGACACTGTTGAGACCCCATCCAAAGCCCTGCTGGCTTTGGAGACCTTAATGAACTAATCCTTTTACTTCATGTGCAGGGAGCTTCTGCATGCTTTGATAGTCTTTGGTATGTAGATAGTGGAGGCTCCAGGCACATGACAGGATGTAAAGCCCTCCTCAAAGACTTTAAAATCCATGGAGGGGGTGATATATCCTTTGGGAATAATAGTAAAGGGAAGGTTCTGGGGTCTGGTACAGCGCAATCTGGAAATGTAAAATTTGAAAATGTCAATCTAATAGACAATCTAAAATTCAACCTTCTGAGTGTGTCCCAAATGAGTGACAAGGGATTTGGGTCATTCTTCACAAAAGACTGTTGTAGGATTGTTGGACCAGAAATGGTCAAAAAGATTGAAGCAATAATCAAAACTGGTCAAACTAAACTTGTTGCTCAAAGAAGTGGCAATGTTTATGTTGTTGACATGTCAAAAGAGTGTCCCAGAGCTGATGCCTGTCTGTTCTCACCTGTCTCTAACA
Organism: Helianthus tuberosus; assembly: GCA_030545235.1. Classification (NCBI taxonomy): domain Eukaryota; kingdom Viridiplantae; phylum Streptophyta; class Magnoliopsida; order Asterales; family Asteraceae; genus Helianthus; species Helianthus tuberosus. The sequence continues at coordinate 29,970,760 of CM060415.1, read as the reverse complement.
AAGAGACAAAACTTTGGCACAGAAGGCTGGGACACACAAATCTTAAGACAATCACAAAAATTTCAAAAAATGGTGTGGTGAGAGGCCTACCACAAAAATTGTTTTCATGTCCTGAACATTGCATTTCCTGTTTAAAAGGAAAACGGCATAAAAGTTCTTATAAGTCCATTGAAGAGTCCAAAACAACCCAGTGTTTGCAAATGCTACACATGGATTTGTTTGACCCAGTTCAAGTCATGAGCCTTAAAAAGAAAAAATATTGTTTGGTTATTGTTGATGACTTTTCTAGGTTCACATGGACTTTCTTTTTGCACTCAAAAGATGAAACTGCAGGCATTTTGCAAGACTTTGTAATACAGGTTGAAAAGCAATTTGACCTTCCAGTGAAAAGCTTCAGGAGTGACAATGGCACAGAATTAAAAAATAGGGAGTTGGATGCCTTCTGTGTGAAGAAAGGGATTGTAAGGCAGTACAGCATCCCAAGAACACCAGAGCAGAATGGGGTAGTGGAAAGGAAGAACAGAACTCTGATTGAGGCTGCCAGAACCATGCTTGCAGATTCAGGTTTGCCATTAACATTCTGGGCAGAGGCAGTAAACACTGCTTGCTATGTTCAGAACAGAGTTTTAATAAACCCCAGGCACAAAAAGACTGCCTATGAAATTCTGTATAAAATTAAACCACTGATCTCATATTTCAACGTGTTTGGCTGCCTATGTTTTATTTTGAACTTAAAAGATTCCATTTCAAAATTTGCAGCCAAAATTGATTGTGGTTATCATCTGGGATACTCAACCACTGCCAAGGCCTACAAAGTGTTCAATACACGGACCAAGGCAGTGGAGGAGACTTTGAATGTTAAGTTCAATGAACTTTCATCAATGAAAATCCCAGCAAATCCTGCAGATCTGTTTGATCTTGAAAAATTCACTTTTGAAAATACTGCTGTCAAGACTAACAGTGCAGGTCCATCAGAGGATACAACACCAGACTATGGGTATGAAATCATCATCCCTCAAAGGTATGCCACAAAGGGAAAAGCACCAGCTGTTCTAAACAGTTGTCAAAGCTCAACCACTGCTACCTCAACAGTTGTTGACCAAAGTAGCCCATCAACCACTGCTTCCACATCCTCAAACACTGATGACAAAAGTCCTCAAACAGTGGATAAAAGTCAGCAGTTGTCCACTTCATTACCTCCTATACCACCACCTTTTGAAGCCACTGCTGGATCATCAAAGTCTCCAGCAGTGGTTAGCTCAGATGATAGACATTTGCAGCCTTCACCAACCAATGCCATCATACCATACCAAGGAAATTTAATCTTCTTGAGATCTCATCCACCTGATCAAATCATTGGCAACATAAATGAAGGGGTGCTCACAAGAAGCCAAACCCAAAACATTTGTCTTTTTGCTGGTTTTCTATCACTCCATCAGCCAGTCAAGTACCAAGAGGCACTAAAAGACAACAGCTGGGTAGAAGCCATGCAAGAGGAGCTCCAACAGTTTAAAAGACAACAAGTATGGGAGCTTGTACCACTGCCAGAAGAGGTTAGTCCCATTGGCACAAAGTGGGTCTTCAAGAACAAAACTGATGAAAGGGGTATTGTTGTCAAGAATAAAGCCAGGCTTGTGGTTCAAGGTTACAGACAGGAAGAGGGGATTGATTATGATGAAACATTTGCCCCTGTTGCAAGATTGGAAGCCATTAGACTGTTCCTGGCCTTTGATGTCAACCACAATATGAAGGTGTTTCAAATGGATATCAAAAGTGCTTTCCTCTATGGTACAATTCAAGAAGAGGTGTATGTTTGTCAACCTCCAGGTTTTGAGGATCCATTTTATCCAGATCATGTCTACAGGCTAAACAAAGCCTTGTATGGCTTGAAACAAGCACCAAGGGCCTGGTATGAAACTCTTTCCAACTTCCTACTCTCAAATGGTTTCAAAAGAGGTACCATTGATAAAACACTGTTTTTAAAATGGAGAGGGAAGGATTTAATGATTGTCCAGATTTATGTGGATGACATTATTTTTGGAAGCACATGTAATTCAATGTGTGAAGAGTTTAGAGAACTCATGACAGCTGAGTTTGAAATGAGTGCAATGGGTGAGCTGCAATGCTTTCTTGGTCTCCAAGTTCAGCAAATGCAAAATGGAACTTTCATTCATCAAAGCAAATATGCTAAAGAACTTTTGACAAAATTTGATATGAATGATTGTAAACCATGCAGCACACCCATGGCAACAAATAAGCTGGTCATGTCTGATGAAAAGGATGAGCTGATTGACCAAACACTTTATAGAAGCATGATTGGGTCTTTATTGTACCTAACTGCATTGTCACACCCGCAAAATCCACCTGCGGAGTACCACCGCTTGGAGGCGTGACTGACCAGGATCCAGCCACCAACCATATTGAGCAAGCATATAAGTAGTTATAAAAATCCAACCAATACAATTGGTGTTCAAACAAAACATAGTTAAGTTGCAAGCGGAAGCATAAGTCTTAAATCAAAACATAGTTTAATTGTTTCCAAGTTTAACATGGCACACAGCCGTCCATGTCCCACAACGATCCTCCTCCATGCAAGCTCCAGCTAAGAACCTATAAAAAGGAGGGACTTCGTGATAGAGTTTTGGTCTAGTACGAGTTATCTGTCCGTGAGGACGAGGAATTATATTCCTGAACCTTTGCTGTCACACCCCCAAAATCCACCTGCGGAGTACCACCGCTTGGAGGCATGACTGACCAGGATCCAGCCACCAATCATATTGAACAAGCATATAAGTAGTTATAAAAATCCAACCAATACAATTGGTGTTCAAACAAAACATAGTTAAGTTGCAAGCGGAAGCATAAGTCTTAAATCAAAACATAAGTTTAATTGTTTCAAAGTTTAACATGGCACACAGCCGTCCATGTCCCACAACGATCCTCCTCCATGCAAGCTCCAGTTAAGAACCTAGGGACCTGCAAAGCATGTAGTAACGAGTCAACAACAAGTTGAGTGAGTTCACGGTTGGGTGTTCGGTTTAAGTTGTTTCGAAAACAGTTTCCTTTAGCTGGCATCCTGCCGTGGGGGTTACCCCATAGTTAAAAAGTGTGACTTGTTTATTCCCGGTTACTCTGGCAATCCAGCCGTGGGGGCTACCCCGTGTAGTTATCTGGCATTTCGGCCGTGGGGGCTACCCCATGTATACACTAGACTCGTTACCATATCGACTGCTGACTGTAGTCATGTTTATGTGCCCTGAAACTGTCAATGTCTATCACCATTGACGTGCCCCAGATCCATTAGTTCACGCCCGTCCTCTGCGGCACGGTGTGAGGTTTGTCAGACCAAAATAGCGCTATCTAACTAATGACCCGCTCGCCATTGGCCCGGCGATTAAGTCGATATAAAAAGGAGGGACTTCGTGATAGAGTTTTGGTCTAGTACGAGTTATCTGTCCGTGAGGACGAGGAATTACATTCCTGAACCGTTGCTGTCCTACCCAAGGAGGACGAGGAACCCATGTTCCTTAACCCCAATTCCCGACCCCTGGGAATCCCATGCTTTGTAGAGGGTGTGAACTCACCTTGGTTTGCTCGGTAGATACACAGAAAAGTCAATCAAGCAATATTGTGGCTACTCACGTCCTATCATAGTTGTATCATACCAATCAGGTTCGTATTCAATCAGTACACGTATGTTCCTAGCATAATGCATTCAAGTATCTTTCATGTCATACACGTTTGATCATGGCAGTTCAACAATATCCACATTCAATCATCAACATATAAGATCTGTGCATCAGGCCCAAGAGTCCGGCCCAAGTACTTAAGTCTGAATTGAGGTGCAAGTCCAAACAGTGTGTACATGCACATGGGCTTGAGTCGCAACTGATGCAGGTTCTGGTCTCGAGTCGCAACCGGACTCGCAATCATGGTCTCGGTTCATGCTGTTTTGGTCTCGAGTCGCAACTGGACTCGTAACTGTGGTTTCGAGTCATAAGGTTTGTGCTGATCAAGTGTGGTTTCGAGTCGCAACCAGACGTTTGCGACTCGCAACCGATGTCGCAACCGGGGGTCTCGACTCATCACGTGGTGGTCTCGAGTCGCAACTGGAGGTTTCGGTTGGACAACTGCTGATTCGGTACAGTGTACTATCCAATAGAAATTCTATTTCATGAAACAGTTTGTACTATCCACTTAAACATGTTTATTTGTCTAACAATTTACCAAATTGGATCAAACATATCAGTTTTCAAATATTCAAAGCATGTTCATGTCATATTCAACAATTTCTTCACATATTCAAGTCATGTTCATGTTGATTAATCAAACTTGTTCATCCTATTCCCGGTTTCTATCATTAATCACAAACGAAATCATGAACAACAAGGCAACACACTTGAATGTACTCATCTAGTGGTTTCAAATCATCACATAACATATCAAAATCAACTCTACACTAATCTAATTAACATGGTACTACACATATGCAAGCCGGCTTTCATGAACATCAACACTCAATGGTTTGAATCATATTTAGACATAAGATATCACGAGCTCTTTAGTAACATATCCGAAATTAAAACATGTTAGCCGATTATCAACATCACACACATCCGATTCACAAAACATCATCAAGCATACAACTACACTAGTTAAATCATATCATTCACACTATTATTTAACAACAACAAACATCATAAAATCACTAACCGATTGATGGGTTTCGAAGGTGAGTGTGAAGCTTTCAAACGGGTGTGTACGTGTGCCGATCCGCGAGCTCCTTGTGGTTACCGGTTTGAATCCGAGAATGAAGGAGAGGAATGTTGTGGCTTAGGGTTTTAGTGAGGGAGAGTGGAGAGTGTGTGTGTGGGTGAGTGTAGGTTGCTCAAAAGTGGTGATTGTGACAACCCGAATTTCCGACATTCTTTATTCGCATTTAATGCACGTTGACTTTGACTATATGGTTGTGTTATGATAAAACCTAGTGTGTTGCATGATTATGTGTGATTGTATAACATGTGTACTGTTTGTAGAACTTAAACTGTTAAGAACCCGACGAAACACAAGGCTGTTTCGCCATAACCCATTCCGACGGAACAGGCTGTTTCGCCATGAACATCCCGACGAAACAGAAGTCTGTTTCACCGGCCCAGCAACTCACGAAGCCCAGCTTGGGCCCAGAACGATATTTTGTGTATTTTTACGTAAAACATCATCATTTTACACTTTCTATCAACACAACCGAAACCCTAGAACTCTCTCACTGTGACGGCAACCTAGAACTCACCGGAAACCTTTGTGCGATCAAACCCTCATCTCGGTTAGTAAACCTATGTGTCTTGATTGACCTTTCATCCGTGAACGTGTTTCTGTGTCATGTGATTCTGCTATGTTGATGTATAATTGCAATCGATACATGTTAGATATTAGGGTTCTTGTTATGATGATGATGATGATGATATGGATTTCGATATGAATATTGTAGTCGGATATAAATGGTTTTATGCGAAACTTAATATGATTGAATACTCGGTTCTGGATGTTGTTATTATTATCTGATTCTGAATGCAAGTTAGCATCTTGATAGGGTTTGATGATGTGATGTTGTAATCGATATGTTGTATACATAAGCTAGGGTTCATGCTAGACGTTAAAGTGGTCCGATGATTATGCTATGATGATGTTACAATGATTCTGTATTGAATGATTACTGCATGATTGATAATATTGATGTCGGCTGTTAGTGATGATTAGGGTTTCTGCATGTAATTGTACTGACGTAACTGAACTGTCCGACGAAACCGAACCCTCGGCGAAACAGAATGTGTTTCGCCAAGGGCAGTCGACGAATTAGACCTCTGTTTCGCCAAACCTGACCTCGACGAAATAGATGTGTTTCGCCAAGGATCACCGACGAATCAGAATCCTGTTTCGCCAAACAAGGTCACGACGAAACAGAATATGTTTCGTCAATTTGTGTTTCGCCATTATGTGTGTTTCGCCGAACAGTAATCTGCACAGTAACTTGGGTTAATTCTGTTAAGTGTTAACTGGAATATTTAACTGCTGTTAAGTGTAACCATCTTGTATATGATTGTGATTACGTGCTACATGTTTATACGTGCACAACTTGAACACAAACTGATTTCACATACGTGCATACTTTAGGACGTGATTGATTACTTGCGAGCATACACCTAGCATACCGAGCAAACCAAGGTGAGTTCACACAAGCCAAGGCATGGGGTTCCCAGGGGGGAATGGGGATTTGATGATTTACTATACATACATGGATGATAGAACCTACTGCTAGACTAGTAACACTTATTGAACGATCTTCGCACACCTGCCAAGGACATTAGCCGCGATACTATGAAACGATCTTCGCACACCTGCCAAGGACATTGGCCGCGATATTATGACTGTCTTCGCACACCTGCCAAGGACATTGGCCGCGAACTAAACGTACAACATCTTCGCACACCTGCCAAGGACATTGGCCGCGATACAAACAAACCTAGTCTAGAAAAACTTGGGGAAAGACCTTCCCCAACATCTTCGCACACCTGCCAAGGACATTGGCCGCGATGGAAACTAATACGATACATTGTAACGAACGAACATACTACTACTCACGCTATACTATTACTGAACTGTTAACGGTGAACTCGCTCAACTAGTTGTTGACTCTCTCTTGCATGCCTTGCAGGACCTTAGGTACATATGGAGATTGCACAGGAAGGAGCAGGTCGTTGTGGGATACGGATCGTAGACGATATTTGAACTTATAACTTACTTTGGGTTTTCATTATTATGCTTCCGCTACTTAAACAATGTTTGGTTATGAACATCAGTCATGTCAAGATGAATCACATTTTTCTATTTTATACATTTAAATACTATGTTTGATATGATTGATGGCTTGATCCTGGTCAGTCACGCCTCCAAGCGGTGATACTCCGCGTGTGGATTTTGGGGGTGTGACAGATTGGTATTAGAGCCATTGGTTATAGAGAACTCGGTTTTAATAAAGGGAAAACGATTTTGTTAAAACCAGACTATAACCAGAACAGTGCTCTCAACGATCCACAACGACGCCTCGCTCCACGTGCAAGACTCAACATCCTAGGTAATAAGGTTTATATTTATTGCCTACTTGCTAGAATTACATAGAACTTTGCTTGTGGTATGCTTAGATTACATTGTTTACTATTCGTTACTGCTTGAGAACGCTTATATGCTCACACTCTTCTGTCATCGCACGATTCGCGATCCTCTCTGACTTATGCTATCTTTACTATGAAGATCATGTCTGGACGTATCAACATGACACAAGCCCAATTGACGGCTCTCATCGCTGAACAAGTTACTACGGCAGTTGCAGCCGCACAAGCAGGAGGTATACCCTGCAGTTGAAACTCACACTAGGGTCCTTAGATCCTACATTCCTAAACCAACTCTTGTGCTAAAAATTTTTGTTTACTCTTACGCACACAACAGGTCAAGCACCTGTTTGCACTTTCAAAACGTTCATGGACTGTCGTCCCAGTACTTTCAGCGGCACGGAGGGAGCAGTCGGACTCCTCCACTGGTTTGAAAAGATCGAGACTGTATTCGAAATGTGTGAATGCCCTGAGGCACGCAGGGTGAAGTATGCCACCGGTACCCTAGAGGGTTTAGCTCTCACATGGTGGAAAGCTCAGGTGCAAATGCTGGGGTTGGTTGCTGCTAACGCTACCCCATGGAACAACTTTAAGGAAATGATCAAAGAGGAATATTGCAGCAGGGATGATATTCATAAGCTGGAGGTCGAGTTTTTCAATCTCAAGATGAAGGGGTCAGAGATTGAGGCATACACCAAAAGATCTAATGAACTTGCTCTATTGTGTCCTACGATGGTGGACCCTCCAATCAAGCGAATCGAACTGTTCCTCAAGGGTCTAGTGCCAGAGATCCAGAGTCACGTCACTTCAGCAAATCTCGCCACTTATCAGCAGGTTGTACAGCTGGCTCACCGTCTCACGGATCAGGCGGTGGAGCAGAACAAGTTGCCTGAACGCATCAGCACTACTACTACCGCTACTACTCCGGTCACTCCTGCTACTCTCAGTGACAACAAGCGGAAATGGGATGGAGATTCCAGTAAAGGTTCAGCCATAGTTCAGTCCCAGGCTCAGCAACGCAAGACTAATGACTACCAGAGCCCAGGTCAGCAAACTTCTGGTGGGCAGAGACAGAGTGGTTATCGGGGAAATCATCCACTGTGTAACATGTGCTACAAACATCACAGTGGGCAGTGTCGCAAGGCCTACTGTCAGAGATGTCTCAAAAACGGGCACGAAGCTAAAGATTGCAGGAGTTCACGACCTGCGAATCAGAACCAGCAACAACAACCACCTGCTCCACGAAATCAGCCACAGCAGCAGCAGCATGGAAATAGGGGATGCTACCAATGTGGGGCTGAAGGTCATTACAAGCGGGATTGCCCCCAGTTAAACCAGAACCAGAACAATAATAACAACAACAATCAGGGTAATGGGAACAACAACAACGGTGGGAACAATAACAACAATGGTGCTAGAGGCCGTATGTTTGTGATCGGGCAGGGTGATGCCAGGAATGATCCCAACGTGGTTATGGGTAAGTTTCTCCTTGACGACTTTTATGTTACTGTACTATTTGATTCTGGTGCGGATACAAGTTACATGTCCCTAAAAGCTAGTGAAATGTTAAAACGTGCACCAACTCCCTTAAACACCAAACATGTTGTAGAGTTAGCTAACGGTAAAAGTCTAGAGGCCACACACATAGTTAAAGGGTGTAATCTTATCCTCGCTGGTCAGACTTTCTCCATTGATCTCATTCCTATAACCTTGGGTAGCTTTGACGTCGTCATTGGTATGGATTGGTTATCTCAACAACAAGCGGAGATTTTATGCAAAGAAAAAGTTATTCGTATTCCTCGGTCGGGCAAGGAACCTCTCGAAGTTCAAGGCGACAAGAGTGGTGTCGTGAGTGGCATCATTTCCTTCTTGAAGGCTCAGAAGTGTCTGCGCAAGGGTCACACAGCTGTTCTAGCTCTCGTCACTGATACATCGAAGAAAGAGAAGAAGATTGAGGATATTCCAGTGGTACGCGATTTTCCTCAAGTGTTTCCTGAGGAATTACCTGGGTTACCGCCTCATCGTCAAGTCGAATTTCAGATCGAGCTAGCTCCAGGAGCAGCACCTATAGCTCGAGCACCTTATCGCTTAGCTCCAACGGAACTGGAAGAACTGTCTAAGCAACTGCAAGAACTCTTGGAAAGGGGTTTCATACGTCCTAGCTCTTCGCCTTGGGGAGCTCCAGTACTATTTGTAAAGAAGAAGGACGGTACCTTCCGCATGTGTATAGACTACCGCGAACTGAACAAGGTAACTGTGAAGAATTGCTATCCTCTTCCACGCATCGACGACTTATTCGACCAGTTGCAAAGGTCGAGCTTTTACTCGAAGATTGATCTGAGGTCAGGTTACCATCAGCTGAGAGTCCGGGATGAGGACGTCTCTAAAACAGCATTTAGAACTCGCTACGGCCACTACGAGTTTATGGTCATGCCATTCGGGCTAACGAACGCGCCTGCTGTATTTATGGATCTTACGAACAGGGTGTGCAAACCCTATCTCGACAAGTTCGTCATTGTTTTCATCAACGACATCCTGATTTATTCGAAAAGTCAGGAGGAACACGAGCAGCACTTACGACTTATTTTGGAACTTCTTCGGACGGAACAACTATACGCTAAGTTTTCAAAATGCGACTTCTGGCTTCGTGAAGTCCACTTTCTAGGCCACGTGGTAAACAAGGATGGGATTCATGTCGATCCATCCAAGGTGGATTCGATCAAGAACTGGCCTGCACCTCGTACACCGACAGAAATACGCCAATTCTTGGGTTTGGCGGGTTATTACAGACGGTTCATCAAAGACTTCTCGAAGATTGCACAACCGCTTACACTACTGACACAGAAAGGTGTTGTTTACCGTTGGGGTAATACACAGGAATCAGCGTTTCAGCACTTAAAGGATAGACTTTGTAGCGCACCTATCCTCTCTTTGCCTGAAGGCACGGACGATTTTGTAGTCTACTGCGATCCATCTATCCAGGGTCTTGGATGTGTGTTGATGCAGCGGGATAAAGTCATTGCTTATGCTTCGCGCCAACTTAAGATTCACGAACGGAATTATACAACACATGATTTAGAGCTGGGAGCGGTTGTTTTTGCACTTAAGATATGGCGACATTACCTGTACGGTACCAAGTGCACTATATACACTGATCACAGGAGTCTCGAACATATTTTCAAGCAGAAAGAATTGAACATGCGACAACGTAGATGGGTCGAACTACTGAACGATTACGAATGTGCTATAAAGTACCATCCGGGCAAAGCCAATGTGGTGGCCGACGCCCTTAGTCGAAAGGATACTACGCCTAGGCGTGTACGAGCATTGCAACTTACCATCCAGTCTAGCCTTCCTTCTCAGATACGAGATGTTCAGGTAGAAGCATTGAAACCAGACAACGTCAGGGCTGAAGCCCTACGTGGCTCAAGGCAATGATTAGAACAAAAGGCAGACGGCGCTTATTACGTAACAGGACGCATCTGGGTCCCACTCTATGGTAACTTACGCGAGCTTGTAATGGATGAAGCTCATAAGTCCCATTACTCGGTACATCCAGGTGCGGATAAAATGTACCACGACATCAAAACTACATATTGGTGGCCTAGCATGAAGGCCCACATAGCCACGTACGTTAGTAAATGCTTGACTTGTGCGAGAGTCAAGGCAGAATATCAGAAACCGTCAGGTCCACTCCAACAACCAGAGATACCACAATGGAAATGGGAGCAAATTTCCATGGATTTTGTTACTGGCCTACCTAGATCTCAGCGCGGAAATGATACTATTTGGGTGATCGTGGATCGACTCACAAAGTCTGCTCACTTCTTGGCCATCAAAGAAACAGACAAGTTCTCTACACTAGCAGACATTTACTTAAAAGAAGTGGTCTCGAGGCACGGAGTGCCAACCTCTATCATCTCTGATCGTGACGCACGTTTTACTTCAGAACTGTGGCAAGCAACGCATAAATCGTTTGGCTCTCGTTTAGACATGAGCACGGCGTATCATCCTCAGACCGATGGGCAGTCTGAGCGCACTATACAAACTCTAGAAGACATGCTTCGGGCATGCGTAATAGACTTTGGCAATGGTTGGGAAAAACATTTGCCACTTGTGGAATTTTCATACAATAACAGCTACCACACAAGCATTAAAGCTGCACCATTCGAGGCATTGTACGGCCGTAAGTGCCGGTCACCTCTCTGTTGGGCAGAGGTGGGGGAAAGTCAAATCACGGGTCCAGAAATGGTAGTTGATACTACTGAAAAGATTGCACAAATACGACAACGCATGGCGGCAGCTCGCGACCGTCAGAAAGCATACGCTGATTTAGATAGAAAACTACTCGAATTCCAGGTTGGGGATCGAGCGCTACTTAAAGTTTCACCCTGGAAGGGTGTGGTTCGTTTTGGCAAACGCGGCAAACTAAATCCACGATATGTTGGACCTTTCGAAGTCATTGAGAAAATAGGCAAAGTGGCCTACAGACTGAACTTACCACCTGAACTCAGTGCAGTTCACAACGTCTTTCACGTATCGAATCTGAAGAAGTGTACGTCAGATGAGACCCACATAGTTCCTTTGAAGGAACTCACTATCGACGAGCGGTTGCACTTCGTCGAGGAACCTGTTGAAATCACGGACCGGGATGTTAAGGTCCTCAAGAACACGAGAATCCCTCTTGTACGAGTTCGTTGGAACTCCCGCCGCGGCCCAGAGTTCACCTGGGAGCGCGAAGATCAAATGGAACTCAAATATCCCCAGTTATTCGGAACCAATGCAACTACTACTGAGGCTGAAGCTACCAATGCAGAATTTCGGGACGAAATTCCAAATCAACGGGGGGATAATGTGACATCCCAGGAAAACCAGTAATCTTCGCAAACATGCTCGGGGAGCCGCGATACAATACAGGTAAACAACGTCACACCATTAGCTTTCCTCAGTAACCGCATGCTAAATTTCGGGACGAAATTTCTTTCAAGTTGGGGATAATGTGACAACCCGAATTTCCGACATTCTTTATTCGCATTTAATGCACGTTGACTTTGACTATATGGTTGTGTTATGATAAAACCTAGTGTGTTGCATGATTATGTGTGATTGTATAACATGTGTACTGTTTGTAGAACTTAAACTGTTAAGAACCCGACGAAACACAAGGCTGTTTCGCCATAACCCATTCCGACGGAACAGGCTGTTTCGCCATGAACATCCCGACGAAACAGAAGTCTGTTTCGCCGGCCCAGCAACTCACGAAGCCCAGCTTGGGCCCAGAACGATATTTTGTGTATTTTTACGTAAAACATCATCATTTTACACTTTCTATCAACACAACCGAAACCCTAGAACTCTCTCACTGTGACGGCAACCTAGAACTCACCGGAAACCTTTGTGCGATCAAACCCTCATCTCGGTTAGTAAACCTATGTGTCTTGATTGACCTTTCATCCGTGAACGTGTTTCTGTGTCATGTGATTCTGCTATGTTGATGTATAATTGCAATCAATACATGTTAGATATTAGGGTTCTTGTTATGATGATGATGATGATGATATGGATTTCGATATGAATATTGTAGTCGGATATAAATGGTTTTATGCGAAACTTAATATGATTGAATACTCGGTTCTGGATGTTGTTATTATTATCTGATTCTGAATGCAAGTTAGCATCTTGATAGGGTTTGATGATGTGATGTTGTAATCGATATGTTGTATACGTAAGCTAGGGTTCATGCTAGACGTTAAAGTGGTCCGATGATTATGCTATGATGATGTTACAATGATTCTGTATTGAATGATTACTGCATGATTGATAATATTGATGTCGGCTGTTAGTGATGATTAGGGTTTCTGCATGTAATTGTACTGACGTAACTGAACTGTCCGACGAAACCGAACCCTCGGCGAAACAGAATGTGTTTCGCCAAGGGCAGTCGACGAATTAGACCTCTGTTTCGCCAAACCTGACCTCGACGAAATAGATGTGTTTCGCCAAGGATCACCGACGAATCAGAATCCTGTTTCGCCAAACAAGGTCACGACGAAACAGAATATGTTTCGTCAATTTGTGTTTCGCCATTATGTGTGTTTCGCCGAACAGTAATCTGCACAGTAACTTGGGTTAATTCTGTTAAGTGTTAACTGGAATATTTAACTGCTGTTAAGTGTAACCATCTTGTATATGATTGTGATTACGTGCTACATGTTTATACGTGCACAACTTGAACAAAAACTGATTTCACATACGTGCATACTTTAGGACGTGATTGATTACTTGCGAGCATACACCTAGCATACCGAGCAAACCAAGGTGAGTTCACACAAGCCAAGGCATGGGGTTCCCAGGGGGGAATGGGGATTTGATGATTTACTATACATACATGGATGATAGAACCTACTGCTAGACTAGTAACACTTATTGAACGATCTTCGCACACCTGCCAAGGACATTGGCCGCGATACTATGAAACGATCTTCGCACACCTGCCAAGGACATTGGCCGCGATATTATGACTGTCTTCGCACACCTGCCAAGGACATTGGCCGCGAACTAAACGTACAACATCTTCGCACACCTGCCAAGGACATTGGCCGCGATACAAACAAACCTAGTCTAGAAAAACTTGGGGAAAGACCTTCCCCAACATCTTCGCACACCTGCCAAGGACATTGGCCGCGATGGAAACTAATACGATACATTGTAACGAACGAACATACTACTACTCACGCTATACTATTACTGAACTGTTAACTGTGAACTCGCTCAACTAGTTGTTGACTCTCTCTTGCATGCCTTGCAGGACCTTAGGTACATATGGAGATTGCACAGGAAGGAGCAGGTCGTTGTGGGATACGGATCGTAGACGATATTTGAACTTATAACTTACTTTGGGTTTTCATTATTATGCTTCCGCTACTTAAACAATGTTTGGTTATGAACATCAGTCATGTCAAGATGAATCACATTTTTCTATTTTATACATTTAAATACTATGTTTGATATGATTGATGGCTTGATCCTGGTCAGTCACGCCTCCAAGCGGTGATACTCCGCGTGTGGATTTTGGGGGTGTGACAGTGATGTTGGCTATCCACATGGGTTAAATACTAGTTCCAAGTAATGCACCCTAATGGGCTTTTGAGTTCACGCTGTGTGTGGCCCATCCGGCCCACTGTTACTGTTCACTCGAGACCACATGGTCTCGAGTCGGGTTCTTGTTGTCTCGGGTCACATAGATATACACATACGTACAAGCACGACACATAAATATAACACTTAGTCACATAGGATAATCACTTATATTATTAAACCAACACGTTGACTAGTCACATAACATTGCAAGTAGGTTGTACAAAGATACACGAAAGGTTCTAAATTTCGAGTTGTCACATCATCCCCAAGTTGAAAGAAATTTCGTCCCGAAAGTTGGTAGGCACTCACTGAGGAAGCTAGTTAAGTTGTATGGTTTTCCTGGTTTTCCTGGGGTGTCACATCCACCCCCCGTTGATCTGGAATTTCGTCCCGAAATTCCGTAGCTTCGGCCTCAGTAGTGGGTGTACTGTTTGCGAACAGTTGGGGATACTTTTGTTTCATCTGATCTTCGCGCTCCCAGGTGAACTCTGGGCCGCGACGTGAGTTCCAACGAACTCGAACGAGAGGTATTCTGGTGCTCTTGAGGACCTTAACATCCCGGTCCGTGATTTTGACTGGTTCCTCGACGAATCGTAACTGTTCGTCGATAGTGAGTTCCTTCAGAGGAACTACGTGGGTCTCATCTGACGGACACTTCTTCAGATTCGACACGTGAAAAACGTTGTGAACTGCACCGAGTTCCGCTGGTAAGTTTAGTCTGTAGGCCACCCTGCCTATTTTCTCAAGGACTTCGAAAGGTCCAACGTATCGTGGGTTGAGTTTGCCGCGTTTACCAAAACGAACCACACCCTTCCAGGGTGAAACTTTGAGTAGTATCCGCTCCCCAACCTGGAGCTCAAGTGGTTTCCTGCCCATGTCGGCGTAAACTTTCTGATGTTCGCGAGCTGCCGTCATGCGTTTTCGTATTTGAGCAATCTGTTCGGTCGTGTCTACCACATATTCTGGACCAGTGATCTGACTATCTCCCACCTCTGCCCAACAAAGAGGTGACCGACATTTACGTCCGTACAATGCCTCAAATGGTGCAGCTTTAATGCTGGTGTGGTAGCTGTTATTGTACGAGAATTCCACAAGTGGCAGATGCTTTTCCCAGCGGTTGCCAAAGTCGATTACACATGCACGAAGCATGTCTTCTAAGGTTTGAATAGTGCGTTCGGACTGCCCGTCCGTCTGAGGGTGATACGCTGTGCTCATGTCTAGTCGTGAGCCAAAGGATTTGTGCATCGCTTGCCACAGCTCTGAAGTAAAACGTGCATCTCGATCCGAGATAATAGAGGTGGGCACCCCGTGCCTCGAAACAACTTCCTTGAGGTATATTTCTGCAAGAGTGGAGAATTTATCCGTTTCCTTGATAGCCAGGAAGTGTGCAGACTTTGTGAGTCGATCCACGATCACCCAAATAGTATCGTTCCCGCGCTGGGATCTAGGTAGGCCAGTGACAAAATCCATGGAAATCTGCTCACATTTCCATTGTGGTATCTCTGGTTGTTGGAGTAGGCCTGAGGGTTTCTGGTATTCAGACTTGACTCTTGCACAAGTCAAACACTTGCTGACGTAATTTGCTATGTGGGCCTTCATGCTAGGCCACCAGTGCGTAGTTTTGATATCGTGGTACATTTTATCCGAACCAGGATGCACCGAGTAGCGAGACTTGTGTGCTTCGTCCATCACAAGCTCTCGTAGGTTGCCATAGAGTGGGACCCAAATGCGTCCCGCTACGTAGTAAGCACCGTCTTCCTTTTGTTCTAATCGTTGCCTTGATCCACGTAGGGCTTCAGCCCTGACATTCTTTGGTTTCAGTGCTTCTATCTGAGCTGCTCGTATCTGGGAAGGGATACTAGAGTGGATCGTGAGTTGTAAAGCTCGCACGCGCTTAGGTGCAGTGTCCTTCCGACTGAGGGCGTCAGCCACAACATTGGCCTTGCCCGGGTGATACCTGATTGAGCACTCGTAGTCATTCAGTAGTTCGACCCATCGTCGTTGCCGCATATTCAGTTCCTTCTGCTTGAAGATATGCTCGAGGCTCCTGTGGTCGGTGTAGATGGCGCACTTGGTACCATACAGGTAATGCCGCCACAACTTAAGTGCATAAACAACAGCTCCCAGCTCTAAATCGTGCGTAGTGTAGTTCTCTTCATGAACCTTGAGTTGTCGTGAGGCGTAGGCTATAACTTTGTCTTGTTGCATCAACACACAACCAAGACCTTGAATTGATGCGTCACAATAAACCACAAAATCGTCTGTGCCCTCCGGCAAGGAAAGGATAGGTGCGCTACAAAGTCTATCCTTTAGGTGCTGAAACGCCAACTCCTGTGCGTTTCCCCGGCGATAAACAACGCCCTTCTGCGTTAGTGAGGTGAGAGGCTGTGCAATCTTAGAAAAATCCTTTATGAATCTCCGGTAGTATCCCGCCAAACCCAAGAATTGGCGAATTTCCTTTGGTGTACGAGGTGCAGGCCAGTTCTTAATCGAGTCTATCTTGGATGGGTCAACATAGATCCCATCCTTGTTCACCACGTGGCCTAGGAAATGGACTTCTCGAAGCCAGAAGTCGCATTTCGAGAACTTCGCATAAAGTTGTTCTGTTCGAAGGAGTTCCAGAATAAGTCGCAGATGCTGCTCGTGTTCCTCCTGACTCTTAGAATAGATCAGGATGTCGTCGATGAAGACTATAACGAACTTGTCCAGGTAAGGCTTGCACACTCGGTTCATCAAGTCCATGAAAACCGCAGGTGCGTTTGTCATCCCAAAAGGCATGACCAAAAACTCATAGTGCCCGTATCGAGTTCTGAAAGCTGTTTTGGAGACGTCCTCTTCCCGGACTCTCAGCTGGTGATAACCCGATCTCAAATCAATCTTTGAATAGTAGCTCGACCCTTGCAGCTGGTCGAACAAGTCGTCGATACGCGGTAGAGGATAGCGATTCTTCGCCGTCACCTTGTTGAGTTCCCGGTAATCGATGCACATTCTGAAAGTACCGTCCTTCTTCTTTACAAATAATACTGGAGCTCCCCAGGGCGATGAGCTTGGACGAATAAAACCCTTATCCAGGAGCTCTTGTAGTTGCGTGGAGAGTTCTTTCAACTCTGATGGGGCTAAACGATAAGGTGCACGGGCTATGGGCGCAGCTCCAGGAGCTAGTTCAATCTGAAACTCGACTTGGCGATGAGGCGGAAGACCAGGAAATTCCTCAGGAAATACCTCTGGAAAATCGCGTACAACTGGAAAATCTTCTATCTTCTTCTCCTTCTCCGTGGTGTCAGTAATGAGAGCCAAAATGGCAGTGTGGCCCTTTCGCAAGCACTTTTGGGCCTTAAGGAGAGAAATGACGTTCTCAACGGCACTCCTCTTGTCGCCATGAATCATGAGAGGTTCACCATCGGGACCTGGAATACGGACAACCTTCTCGTTGCAAAGAATCTCTGCTCGGTGTTGGGATAACCAATCCATCCCAATGACAACGTCGAAACTACCCAAGACAATAGGAATGAGGTCGATGGAGAAGGTCTGGTCAGCGAGAATGAGTTTACAACCCTTGACTACGTGTGTGGCTTCTAAACTCTTACCATTTGCTAGCTCTACGGTGTGCTTGTTGTTCAGAGGGGTTGGAATACGCTTAAGCATTCGACTAACTTCTAGTGACATGTAGCTAGTATCGGCACCCGAATCAAATAAAACTGAAACATAAAAGTCGTCGAGAAGGAACTTACCCGCCACAACATTGGGGTCATTCCTTGCTTCACCTTGGCCAATCACAAACACCCGCCCCCTGGCGCCATTGTTGTTGTTGTTTCCATTGTTACCATTCCCCTGATTGTTGTTATTGTTGTTGTTGTTGTTCTGGTTCCTGTTCAGTTGGGGACAATCTCTCTTGAAGTGGCCCTCAGCTCCACACTGAAAGCACCCTTTGTTATCACCTTGCTGCTGCTGCTGGCACTGGTTCTGTTGAGCTTGATGACGATTCTGATTGGCGGGGTATAAGCTCCTGCAATCCTTTGCAGCATGACCAGGCTTGTTGCACCGATGACAGTTGCCCCTGGTGCATGACCCGCTGTGGTGCAGGCTGCAGCGATTGCATTTGGGGTGATTTCCTTTGTACCCACCATGACTTTGACCACCAGACGATTGCTGATTAGGGCTCTTGTAGTCCTCAGTCTTTCTCTGCTGAGACTGGGACTGAACAGAAGTCGAACCCTTACTTGAAGTTCCATCCCATTTCCGTTTGTTGTCACTAGAGGTACCAGAAGTAGTTGCAGCGCCTATGCGTTTTGGTAACTTGTTCTGCTCCACCGCCTGATCCGTGAGACGGTGAGCCAACTGAACAGTTTGCTGGTAGGTAGCGAGGTTCGCTGAAGTCACATGACTTTGGATTTCTGGCACTAAGCCCTGAAGAAATAGCTCGATGCGTTTGATGGGAGGATCCACCATAGTAGGGCACATAATTGCAAGTTCGTTTGACCTTTTCACATAAGCTTCAATTTCCGACCCCGTCATCTTGAGGTTGAAGAACTCCACTTCCAGTTTGTGAATTTCATCACGACTGCAGTATTCTTCTTTGATCATCTCCTTGAAAGTTTCCCATGGGGTGGCGTTGGCAGCAACCAACCCCAGCATCTGAACCTGAGCGTTCCACCATGTGAGGGCTAAACCCTCGAGAGTACCAGTAGCATACTTCACCCTGCGCGCCTCAGGGCATTCACACATTTCGAAGACAGATTCTAGTTTCTCAAACCAGTGTAGGAGACCTACTGCTCCTTCAGTGCCGCTAAAAGTAGTTGGTCGGCAGTCCATGAAAGTCTTAAAAGTGCACACGGGTGGCTGAACATGATGACCTATCGTGGGTGAAAGAAAAGACAGAGTTTAACACAAAGGTTGGTTCACGAGAGTAGGATTCTAAAGATCCTAGAATGAGTTCGGACTGCAGGATATACCTCCTCCGTGTGCAGCTGCAACTGCTGCGGCAACTCGTTCGTTGATCAGAGCCGTCAACTGGGCTTGTGTCAGGTTAACGCGTCCAGACATGATCTTCATATCAAGAAGAACGTGAGTGAGAGGGGTTCGCGAAAGTACGACGATAAGATAGAGTAGTTGAAATCACGGAACTCACTATAGAGTAAGCACGCACGTGTTCAAGCAACTGTAGTTATACTAACCAATCACCAGACGATTGCTGATTAGGGCTCTTGTAGTCCTCAGTCTTTCTCTGCTGAGACTGGGACTGAACAGAAGTCGAACCCTTACTTGAAGTTCCATCCCATTTCCGTTTGTTGTCGCTAGAGGTACCAGAAGTAGTTGCAGCACCTATGCGTTTTGGTAACTTGTTCTGCTCCACCGCCTGATCCGTGAGACGGTGAGCCAACTGAACAGCTTGCTGGTAAGTGGCGAGGTTCGCTGAAGTCACATGACTTTGGATTTCCGGCACTAAGCCCTGAAGAAATAGTTCGATGCGTTTGATGGGAGGATCCACCATAGTAGGGCACATAATGGCCAGTTCGTTCGACCTTTTCACATAAGCTTCAATTTCCGACCCCGTCATCTTGAGGTTGAAGAATTCTACCTCCAGTTTGTGAATCTCATCACGACTGCAGTATTCCTCCTTGATCATTTCCTTAAAATTCTCCCATGGGGTGGCGTTGGCAGCAACCAGTTGAAATCACGGAACTCACTATAGAGTAAGCACGCACGTGTTCAAGCAACTGTAGTTATACTAACCAAGCATACCGTAAGCAATGTACTATGTAACTAACAAGTAGGCAATATATACCCAGATCATATCACCTAGAATGTCGAGCCTTGCATGTGGAGTGAAGCATCGTTGTGGACCGTTGAGCACTGTACAGGTTATAGTCTGGTTTTAACAAAAACGTTTTTCCCCTTTATTAAAACCAAGTTCTCTATAACCAATGGCTCTGATACCAATCTGTCACACCCCCAAAATCCACCTGCGGAGTACCACCGCTTGGAGGCGTGACTGACCAGGATCCAGCCACCAATCATATTGAACAAGCATATAAGTAGTTATAAAAATCCAACCAATACAATTGGTGTTCAAACAAAACATAGTTAAGTTGCAAGCGGAAGCATAAGTCTTAAATCAAAACATAGTTTAATTGTTTCCAAGTTTAACATGGCACACAGCCGTCCATGTCCCACAACGATCCTCCTCCATGCAAGCTCCAGCTAAGAACCTAAGGACCTGCAAAGCATGTAGTAACGAGTCAACAACAAGTTGAGTGAGTTCACGGTTGGGTGTTCGTTTTAAGTTGTTTCGAAAACAGTTTCCTTTAGCTGGCATCCTGCCGTGGGGGTTACCCCATAGTTAAAAACGTAATTTGTTTATTCCCGGTTACTCTGGCAATCCAGCCGTGGGGGCTACCCCGTGTTAGTTATCTGGCATTTCGGCCGTGGGGGCTACCCCATGTATACACTAGACTCGTTACCATATCGACTGCTGACTGTAGTCATGTTTATGTGCCCTGAAACTGTCAATGTCTATCATCATTGACGTGCCCCAGATCCATTAGTTCACGCCCGTCCTCTGTGGCACGGTGTGAGGTTTGTCAGACCTAAATAGCGCTATCTAACTAATGACCCGCTCGCCATTGGCCCGGCGATTAAGTCGATATAAAAAGGAGGGACTTCGTGATAGAGTTTTGGTCTAGTACGAGTTATCTGTCCGTGAGGACGAGGAATTATATTCCTGAACCTTTGCTGTCCTACCCAAGGAGGACGAGGAACCCATCTTCCTTAACCCCAATTCCCGACCCCTGGGAATCCCATGCTTTGTAGAGGGTGTGAACTCACCTTGGTTTGCTCAGTAGATACACAGAAAAGTCAACCAAGTAATATTGTGGTTACTAACGTCATATCATAGTTGTATCATACAATCAGGTTCGTATTCAAGTAGTACACGTATGTTTCTACACGTATGCTAGCACGTTGTATTCAAGTATCATTCGTGGCTTTCACATATAAGCATGGCAGTTTGCAAGTAATGCATACGAGTTGAACGAATAGTAACATGCCCATAATTAAACAAAGTCCAAGGTCCGGCCCAAACACTAAGCCCATACTAAAGCAAGTCCATTCAGCGTACACAAGTGTGTGGTCTCGAGTCGAGACTGTACGGTCTCTACTCGAGACTGTGCGGCCTTGAGTTGTAGCCCACAAGGTTTCAAGTCGCAACTAAAGTGGTCTCGAGTCGCAACTGGACTCGCAAACATGGTCTCGGCTCATGCTGTTTCGGTCTCGAGTCGCAACCGGACTCGTAACTGAGATTTCTAGTTGTGCTGTTTTGGTCTCGAGTCGCAACCAGGCGTTTGCGACTCGCAATCTGTGTCGCAATCGGGGATCTCGACTCCTCATGTGGTGGTTTCGAGTCGCAACTGGAGGTTTCGGCTGGGAACATTTGCTGAATTCAATATTGTACTTGGCCAATAAGATTTCACTGTTGTGATCTCATGTACTATCCAATAACAATACACTAACATGTCTAATTGTCTAACACTTAGCCAATATAGATCAAACATGGCAAATTTTCAAATATCATAACACATTCATATCCCATTCATCATGTTCTTCAAATATTCAAGTAGTTCATCATCATTCATATGGACCTAAATCTAACGAAAATCATGAACAACTTATCAACATCTATGATATCAACACAATAAATCACCCTAATAGTAAGCTTTCGGTTCTTAACACAAGAGTATACAATCCGAATTATATGAACATCAACAACCATGGTTTAAATCACATTTAGACACAAGACATCATGAGTTCATCATGCCACATATCCGAAATCAAAGCATGTTAGCCGATTATCAATCATCACACACAACCGACTCACAAAACATCATCGATCACACCACTACACTAGTTAAATCATATCATTCATAACATCAAACATCATAAACACTAACCAACAAGTATCATAAACACTAACCGGTTGGTGAGTTTCAAAGGTGAGTATGAAGCTTCCAACGAGTGTGTGTGTGTCGATCCGAGAGCCCCTAATGTCACCGGTTTGATCCGAGAGTGAGGGAGGAGGGTGTTGTGGCTTAGGGTTTTAGTGAAGGGGATGGAGTGTGTGTATGGGTGAGTGTGTTGTCCAAAGAAATGGCACCTATGGCTATCCACTTAGTTTATATATCCGATCTAAGTAGTGCACCCTAATGGGTTCTCGAATGGGCTAAAGGGGTGTGTGGCCCAACCGGCCCACATGTTGCATCGTTCACTCGAGACCACATGGTCTCGAGTCGGGTTCTCGGCCCACTTAAACATATACACATATTCTACACACTAGCATGCATATAAACATAACACATAATCGCACAAAGGTTCACTTATCATTAATCACACAAGATAACTAGTCACACGTTCATGTTACATCGGGATACAAGAAAGGTTCTAAATTTCGAGTTGTCACATGCATCTAGACCAGACATCATGTTTGCAACATGTGTATGTGCAAGAAGTCAATCAGCTCCCAGAAAATCAAATCTCATTGCTGTAAAAAGGATCTTCAGGTACATAAAAGGTGCTCCCACACTTGGTATCTGGTATCCAGCTAATGGGAATATCAAGCTTTCAGGTTTCTCAGACAGTGACTTTGCTGGATGTCACACCACAAGGAAGTCCACATCAGGAGGGTGCCAGTTTCTAGGTGATTGCTTAGTTTCATGGCAAAGCAAAAAGCAAGCAGCTGTTTCAACATCCACTGCTGAAGCTGAATACATTGCTGCTGCAAGCTCTACAGCTCAACTCCTGTGGCTTCAAAATCAGTTGCTGGATTTTGGTATCACTGCCTTAAAGACACCACTCATGTTGGACAGTCAGGCAGCAGAAAATATCATCAAAAATCCAGTTTCCCATTCAACCACCAAACACATCGACATCAGACGTCACTTTGTGAGGGATTGCTATGAAAAAGGTTTGATTTCTCTGCATCATGTCCCAACTAAAGACCAGCTGGCTGATGTGCTTACAAAAGCACTTGATACAGCCACTTTTGAAAGCTTGGTCTCTAGAATTGGGATGCTGAACATGGAATAACAAGCACCATCATGTTTTTCCATGAATAAAAGCAACAAAA
Organism: Helianthus tuberosus; assembly: GCA_030545235.1. NCBI lineage: Eukaryota > Viridiplantae > Streptophyta > Magnoliopsida > Asterales > Asteraceae > Helianthus > Helianthus tuberosus. The sequence goes on along the minus strand of CM060415.1, from coordinate 29,947,336 downwards.
TGTTTTCAGAAAATCAAAACTCCATCCTTAAAAATAGCTAAAAATGATATTTTTCATTAAATCCTTAAAAGTCTGCCATTAACCACTGATTGTTCAAAAGTCTGCTCTACTTCAAAAGTCTGTCCACTGCTGAAAGTCAACCCCTGCTCTCTCATTCCTTTGATAAACTCTGTTGTTCAAAAGCAGTGTCTTATCCACTGATATGCTATCCACTGATAGTGAAAATCATCCACTGCTTTCATACCACTGCCTTCAATTGTCCCTATCACACAAGTACTGTCCTTCACTTTCAACAGGGGTTGTCACGTGGGCAGTACATATTGGTCAGACTTTTTGTAACGGCTGCCACCTCAGCATTCACTTTCTTCCCTATAAAATCCCCCACTCACCATCAAAACAGGGTTTTACTGTCGAATTGAATTCTTAAAAATTCTCTTCTCAAAACAGTTTTTCATCTCATCTCCCACAAATTTCTTCGATCAATCATCCTCAAAATGACTAAATCAAAGAAATCTGCAAAACCCTCATCCAAATCTTCCTCGAAAACAGCCTCTCAAAAGGCAATCTCCACTGAAATTCCACACAAACCATCTCACAATCTTCTTGGTCTCCTTACAAAACCCAGTTCCACAAAGGAGTTCGATTCCATCATTGATATCATAACCGCCTCAAAGTACAAAACTTTGTTGACAATGGATGCACCAATTTACTTGGCAACCCAAAGGGAGTTTTGGAAGAATGCAATCCTTGAAACACAAGGAGAAGCTGTAATAGCCATTAACTCTACTTTAAAGGGAAAAGAAGTCAAGATTACACCACAAACAATTTCAGAGGTCTTTAAACTCGACGATCAAGAAGGTAAAATTACTTTCCCTAAAAACGAGTTAAAAAATGATTTTCTGGAAAGGGGGTACAATGCAGAGGTCAAAAAGGACACCTTAGAAAAAGGTTACTTTCCTCCTGCAACAAGATTTTTATTTCACACCCTCTTAAAATGTGTTTCAAACAAAACCACTTCTTTCAATGAGATACCATTAAAAATTCAGAAACTGGGATTTGCAATTCTTCAAGATGAAAATTTTAACTACTCCCAGGAAATTTTTAATGATTTGGTTAAAAATGTTGAAACAAAGGCATTCCTACTTTTTCCAAGATTTTTAAGTTACTATTTTGAAATGAAACTTGGAAAGACGGATGCTGCTGCAATAAAACAAGGTGATTTCATTCAAACAAATTGCTTAACTGCTGAAACTTTTACAAGGATGTCCACACCTTGCAAAACACAAGCAGAGGTGCCTGAGCAGATTTTAGCAGTTACAACTGCTCCTCAGGTATCTGCTGCTGAGCCCACTTCACAAGGTGATCAAAGTAGCAGCACAACTGCTTTGAAACCCACACCTACTATCTCCAAAAAGCCAAAAAGAAAAACTCAAAACCCTACAAAACCCATCAAAAAGGCATCTCTGGAGGATGAGATACCAGAGCTCCTGCCAGTGACAACACAAAAGTCACAAGAAACCACTGCTGCTACTTCCTCACAGCAGTTGGTACAATTATCTCAAACCATAACCGAAACTCCTCCTGTTTCTTCACAAAAAGAACAGGTTGTACAAATAGGGTCTCCACATCATGATGCTCTAGAAACACTCGTTTCTATCATCCACAGCTCATTACCCGGGGCAACTCCACTTTCTACATCATCCTTCACATCCACAATTCCCTCACCAATAAAACCACTGTTGGATGCAATTGATTTGAACCAGGCATTATCCAGTCCTTCTCAATCACCTACAAATGAGAATATACCTCAACAACTGACTGGGTCTGATGTATCAATCTTTATTAACCCACCAACACAACCTGAGGAGGTTACACCCATTGAGTTACAAGTAACTCTTGGTGGTAATCCAAGTGAAGCAGCCACTACAAGTGTTACACCCACTGGGTTATACTTGGACAGTGGTTACATTAATAAGACTTCCTTGGAGGCAATTCCTTTTATAGCACCTCTGCCAACCACCAGTGGATTTATTTATCCTACTGGCAACATCAAAAGGTTGTCAAGTGTTGAAGGAAGAAGACCCCAGTACCAAGAAACAGGGGCATCAGTGGTTAATGTTTGGAGTATACTCCCTATATCTACCACTGATAAAACCACTGCTAGTGGGAAATCAGATGATCCCATTAACTTGGGTGTTGGTTTAAAGTACCAGAAATTGACGGATCGCATTGAAAAACTTGATAACTCTGTTGCAGAACTCAAAGATATGCTACAACAGGTGTTACAAGTTAAGAAGGTACAATCAACTGCTGTTCCATCTCAAGCACATGCTCCACAAAGGGCATCTGCTCCAAATGAGCTCTGGAAGTTATTTCAACCTTTTCTCCATCAACAAGCAAAACTAGCAGATCAGCAACATGAAAAACATGTTCAACAGCTGAGGAATGCAATGGAGTCAAGGTTCAAGAACACTCAGGCTGATTTAAAGGCTCTCAAAACTCAGATCTTGCACACCACTGGCACTGCTCCTCCAAAAGTATGCTATATTTATCAACTCCCAGAAGATAATGCCAAAAAGGGGGAGAAAATTAAGGAGTGGAAAAGGAAGGGTATAGAGGATGGTCTCTATCTTGAACCAGAAAATTCAAACATGACCAAAAAGATCCCTTTGCCAGATGGTAGCAAGAAAATTGATGTGACAACAAATGCACTAGCAGAAGCAGCTGCAAGTGTAAAAAGGGATAGAGAGGCCAAAAGGAAAGCCAGGGTGGAAAGAATGGATCATCCAGATCAGGGTACTTCTGGGTCAAAGGATCATGAAAATCCTGTTGAGGAAAAGAAGAAGCCTACTAGAAAAGTGAGGCAACCCAAATCCATTCCAACCAGACGTTCAAAGTCTGCTAAAAAACCACCATACAAAAGAGCTGATGCAACAGGAGTTACAAAAACTACTGCTTGCCAAACAGTTGTTCCATCAACACACACCACTTCAACACACACAACATCCACTGCTTTACCATCATCACCACCAAAAACAACACCTGCTGACACACAGCAGAAGACAGCAGATGTTACAACATCTGTTGTAATGACAACAGTGGTTGAAACACCAGTTGTTTCAACAGCTGTTAGTCAATCACAATCCACTGCCACTACATCTACCACCACTGTTCCATCCAAAACATCATCAGTCCCTCCTACAAAAAGGAGAAGACTAATTCTCAAAGATGATGACTATTCACCACCATAAACATCTTCAAAATCCTTAGCTCTTGTCACAATTCCAAAACCTGTTCCTCTCTCTTCAGTTAAAATGTACAAGCCCTTGCCTCCTGCAGGTGTTCAATTTCCTCTTGAATTAGCAGCTGTTAGAGAAGAAATAAAATCTTTTTATTTTGAGGATGACCCTGCCAAAAGGAGTTTGCCATCAATAAAAGGATATCCCTGGCCTAAAAATGTTGATGAATATTTAGAAATCAAGGCCAAGCAAGCAGAGGATATCTCACAGAAAAACACACAAGGGAAATCTGATAAAGAAATTGCACAGAGAAGTCAATATTTGCTCACACAAGTCAGATCCCTAGAGCAATTTGGAAAAAATGTTAGTCAACAAATTTCTGAAAGAGCTGCTGAAACTCTGAAGAAAGACTACATTGAAAGCATTATGGCTCACAAGAAGTACAAAGGAGAGAAATACATGTACAAAGAGTGGACTATTCCTGAACTTGAAAATGAAGCAGCAAGAATTCAAGACATGATAAACAGGAAAGTCACTCACACTCCTCCTAATTGGGCAAAGTTTAGAAAGAATGTACCTGACAAATAGGAAGAGCTGAAGAGAATGAAAGAGGAACTGGTAGCAGCTGATTATGGTAACAAAAAAACAAGTTGCTAGATGGAAAGAAGATGCGGTCAGGGCTACTTACAAAAAGTTGGAACAATTAAGAAAGAAAGATCCCACAGTTCCTCAAAAGCCTGACTATCCTGAAGCAGCGGTTTCAAAAAGACCATCAAAGCTGCAAATCAGGAGATCCACAGCTCCAGTTGGTGCTGCCATCTACAAAAGAAGGCCACACAAACAGCTGATTGCTGAAACCATCAAAGAGTTAATGGAAGGTGAAGACCTTGGAAAAGAGGGTATAAAGAAAATGATCATGGAAACTCTTGGTTTGGATCAAACTGCAAGTACTGCTCATCCAGTCATGAATAGGCCAGCCTCTCCAAATACTTCTGCAAATAAACATCTCCCAAGAAACCCACCAGGCTCAAAAATACAAAAGTGGGAAACTGACAAACAGACCTGCGTATTGACTTTGCTCAGGTCTGGTGGAGAAGTGAAGAAAATATCAAGGGAACAAGCTCTTGGCCTGAGTCTTGAAGATTTGCAGGATCTCCTTGATCTTCCACTTAGCAAGGATGATGAAGATACAGATGCCCTAGACTTTGAATTACAATTCAAAGGTCAGATAAGGGAGCTGTTGATGAGGCAATAAAGAATTCCACAAATAATGAAGAGTTTTGGCATTATCTGTTCTAGGGGGAGATTGTTGGGATTGAACCCTATCAGAGGAACAGATAATTAAAGCCAAAACTGGATCAGAGCAGTGGATCAAGAATAAGCAGACGATTACAGATTAGTTCATGCAAATCTCTCCCCTTGAAAGTGATCTTGTATCAACTGACCTCCTATCTGCTGATCTTACTAAGTGCTGACCTACAACTGCTGCTTTGCATCTACTGACCTATGTCAAAGACTTATGGAAGACCAAAGCTCTGCTGACTCAATCTACTGCCTTGAGTCAAGTACTGCTGATCCGGACAAGCACTGCTGGGGTCACAGCAGTGGAAGGATGCAGCAGATGTTTAAGTGTCTTTTGTGTAATACAATGTAATAGCAGTAGTTAGTACATCAGTGTTTATAGATCAGAGGTTAGAGTTTGTTAGGAGGTTAGATGTCACTTTCATGGTGACGTCAGCTAAAGATGCTCAGTGGTTTGCAAGTGCCTATAAATAGTTCAGTACTTGGTACTGTTCTATTAGCTCTTTCACCACATCGTCTTCTTTGCATGAACAAACTACTGAGCTCTGGCTGAGCGGGAGTTTGCATTCTTACATCAATCATTGTAATCGTTGTTGAAACAAATTCAATCATTCGATTCATTGTGTAAAGATGTTTGATTAAAAGTATTACTCCTGTTTGATTGTATGCAAAGTTTGTTTTCATCTTAATTCCGCGGCACAACTCTTTCATTTCCATCTTAATTTCAAACGAAAATACAATAAAAAAGAAACTCAGATCCAACAGTTTGTCCCTTGTTCCTGTAACTCGAATCCCAGCCCGGTATATCCCATTTTAATTTTACACCATTGTGAACCTAACGCCTTTTTTACTCTCTGATCGAGGTTCTCGGCATTGAAAAATCTTCGTAAACTAAATCACACGTGTATATGTTGACATTTAAGAGATATACAGTCAAGAAAATCAACGGCAATCATGATATATATGCGGATTAGACACCAAAAAAAAACACAATCAACAAATGGCTACAATTTAAGGAATGTGTTTAGTGAGGGCATCAGATTCCTAATTGATGGAGAAAGGTCTGGTGGCCAGAGATGCTGCTTCAAGGAGGTTGTCAAGTGTTTTCGCTCGACGATTCCATTCTTGGGTGGTTGGTTTGGCCTTTGTTCATGTAACTCGAATCCTAGCCCGGTATATACCATTTTAATTTTACACCATTGTGACCCTTACGCCTTTTTTACTCTCTGATCGAGGTTCTCGGCTGTGACAACTCGAATTTCCGACGTTCTTTATTTGCATTTAATGCACGTTGACTTTGACTATATAGTGGTGTTATGACAAAACCTAGTGTGTTGCATGGTTATGTGTGATTGTATAACTTGCGTACCGTTTGTAAAACTTAAACTGCTTAGAACCCGACGAAACACAAGAGTGTTTCGCCATAACCCATTCCGACGAAACAGGCTGTTTCGCCATGAACATTCCGACGAAACAGAAGTCTGTTTCGCCGGCCCAGTAGCCCAGCTTGGGCCCAGAACGTATTTTGAGTATTTTTACATAAAAACAACATCACTTTACATTTTCTATCAACACAATCGAAACCCTAGAGCTCTCTCACTGTGACGGCGAACTAGAACCCACCGGAAATCCTTGTGCGATCAAACCATCATCTCGGTTAGTAGATTTATGTGTCTTGATTGATCGTTCATCCGTGAATGTGTTTCTGTGCCATGTGATTCTGCTATGTTGATGTATGATTGTAACTGATACATGTTAAATGTTAGGGTTCTTGTTATGATGATGATGATATGGATTTTGATATGTCTGTTGTAACTGGATACAAATCATTCTATACGAAACTTAATACAATCGAATGCTCGGTTCTGGATATTGTTATATTGTTCTGATTCTGAATATAAGTTAGCATCTTGATAGGGTTCAATGATATGATTGTTGTATGTTGAATTAATATGTTATACACAAAAACTAGGGTTTATGCTAGACAATGATTCTTGGATGATTGAGTTATGATGATTCGTTATGCACATTGACCTTCGTATGATTTCTGATATTGTTGACGGCTGTTAGCATGATTAGGGTTTGCTGCATGTAACTGATTGACGTAACTGATATTCACACGAAACAGGTTTGACGAAACAGACCTCTTGGCGAAACAGAAAGTGTTTCGCCAAGGACTGCCGACGAAATAGAATTTTGTTTCGCCAAACAAAGCCACGACGAAACAGAATATGTTTCGTCAATTTGTGTTTCGCCACTATGTGTGTTTCGCCAACTCACTTGTTTCGCCAACTTATGTGTTTCGCCGAGCTGGGCTGTAACATGGGTTCATTCTGTTAAGTGTTAACTGGAATATTTAACTGCTGTTATATGTTAAACATGACTTGTATGATTGTGATTACGTGTTACATGCTTATACATGAACAACTGAAACATAAACTGATTATGTATACGTGCAAACCTTAGGACGTGATTGATTATTTGCGAGCATACACTTAGCATACCGAGCAAACCAAGGTGAGTTCACACAAGCCAAGGCATGGGATTCCCAGGGGGGAATAGGGTTTTGATGATTACTGTACATACCTAAATGACAGAACCTACTGCTAGACTAGTAACACTTATTGAACGATCTTCGCACACCTGCCAAGGACATTGGCCGCGATATTATGACTGTCTTCGCACACCTGCCAAGGACATTGGCCGCGAACTAAACGTACAACATCATCGCACACCTGCCAAGGACATTGGCCGCGATACGAACAAACCTAGTCTAGAAAACTTGGGGAAAGACTTTCCCTAACATCTTCGCACACCTGCCAAGGACATTGGCCGCGATGGAAACTAATATGATACATTGTAACGAACGAACATACTACTACTCACGCTATACTATTACTGAACTGTTAACTGTGAACTCGCTCAACTAGTTGTTGACTCTCTCTTACATGCCTTGCAGGACCTTAGGTACATATGGAGCTTGCACAGGAAGGAGCAGGTCGTTGTGGGATACGGATCGTAGACGTTATTTGAACTTATAACTTACTTAGGGTTTTCATTATTATGCTTCCGCTACTTAAACAATGTTTGGTTTTGAACATCAGTCATGTCAAGATGAATTACATGTTTCTACTTTACACTTAAATGATATGTTTGATATGATTGATGGCTTGATCCTGGTCAGTCACGCCTCCAAGCGGTGATACTCCGCGTGTGGATTTTGGGGGTGTGACAGATTGGTATCAGAGCCATTGGTTATAGAGAACTTGGTTTTAATAAAGGGAAAACGATTTTGTTAAAACCAGACTATAACCAGAACAGTGCTCTCAACGATCCACAACGACGCTTCGCTCCCCGTGCAAGGCTCAACACCATAGGTATTACTATTCATGTTACATTACCTACATGCTAGAACTACGTAGACCTTTGCTCGTGGTATGCTTAAATCACAGAACTTGCTATATGTTATTGCTTGAGAATACTCGTGTGCTCACTCTCTTCTGTCATCGCACGATTTGCGAACCTATCTCACTTACGTTATCTTTACTATGAAGATCATGTCTGGACGTATCAACATGACTCAGGACCAGTTGACGGCCCTCATTAACGAACGAGTCACTGCGGCCGTTGCAGCCGCACAAGCAGGAGGTATACCCTGCAGTTACAACTCACTCTAGGATCCTTAGATCCTACGTTCCTAAATCAACTCTCGTGTTTAAACTTGTCCTAATTCTTTTACACAACAGGTCAAGCACCTGTTTGCACTTTCAAGACTTTCATGGACTGTCGTCCATCCACTTTCAGCGGCACTGAAGGAGCCGTAGGTCTCCTGCACTGGTTTGAAAAGATAGAGTCTGTGTTTGAGATGTGTGAATGCCCTGAGGCACGCAGGGTGAAATATGCTACCGGTACCCTCGAGGGTTTAGCCCTCACATGGTGGAAAGCTCAGGTCCAAATCCTGGGGTTGGTTGCTGCTAACGCCACCCCATGGAACAATTTCAAAGAGATGATCAAGGAGGAATACTGCAGTTGAGATGATATTCATAAGCTGGAAGTCGAGTTTTTCAACCTCAAGATGACGGGGTCTGAGATCGAAGCGTATACCAAGAGGTCGAATGAGCTTGCATTACTGTGTCCTACTCTGGTGGACAAGCGTATTGAACTTTATCTTAAGGGTCTGATGCCAGAGATCCAGAGTCATGTGACATCAGCAAATCATGCCACTTACCAGCAGGTTGTTCAGCTGGCTCACCGTCTCACTGATCAGGCGGTGGAGCAAAACAGGTTGCCTAAACGCATCAGCGCTACTGCTACCGCTACCACTTCAGTTACCCCTGCTACTCCCAGCGACAATAAGAGGAAATGGGAGGGGGATTCTAGCAAGGGTTCAGCTACTGTTCAGTCTCAAGCTCAGCAACGCAAAACAAATGATCACCAGAGTCCGAATCAGCAATCAGCAGGTAGTCAAGGGCAGAGTGGCTATCGGGGAATTCACCCATGGTGTAGAAGGTGCAACAAACACCACAGTGGAAGATGCCGCAGAGAACAGTGTCAAAGATGCCTCAAGATGGGTCATGAGGCTAAGGATTGTAGAAGCGTACGACCAGCAAATCAGAACCAGCAACAACAACCACCTGCTCCACGAAACCAGCCTCAGCAGCAGCAGCAGGGAAACAGGGGATGCTACCAGTGTGGGGCTGAAGGTCATTACAAGCGGGATTGCCCTCAGTTAAATCAGAACCAGAACAATAACAACAACAACAACCAGGGCAATGGGAACAACAACAATGGGGGAAATAACAACAACAACAATGGTGCTAGAGGCCGTATGTTTGTGATCGGTCAGGGTGATGCCAGGAATGATCCCAACGTGGTTATGGGTAAGTTTCTTCTCGACGACTTTTATGTTACTGTACTATTTGATTCTGGCGCGGATACAAGTTACATGTCTCTAAAAGCTAGTGAAATGTTAAAACGTGCACCAACTCTCTTAAACACCAAACATGTCGTAGAGTTAGCTAACGGTAAAAGCCTAGAGGCCACGCACATAGTTAAAGGGTGTAATCTTATCCTCGCTGATCAGACTTTCTCCATCGATCTCATTCCTATACCCTTGGGTAGCTTTGACGTCGTCATTGGTATGGATTGGTTATCTCAACAACGAGCGGAGATTTTATGCAAAGAAAAGGTTATTCCTATTCCTCGTTCGGGCAAGGAACCTCTCGAAGTTCAAGGCGACAAGAGTGGTGTCGTGAGTGGCATCATCTCCTTTTTGAAGGCTCAGAAGTGTTTACGCAAGGGGCACACTGCTATACTAGCCCTCGTTACAGATACCTCGAAGAAAGAGAAAAAGATTGAAGATATTCCTGTAGTACGAGACTTTCCTCAAGTGTTTCCTGAGGAATTACCTGGGTTGCCGCCTCATCGTCAAGTTGAATTTCAGATCGAGCTCGCTCCAGGAGCAGCACCTATAGCTCGAGCACCTTATCGTTTAGCTCCAACTGAATTGGAAGAATTGTCAAAGCAGCTACAAGAACTCTTGGAAAAGGGTTTCATACGTCCTAGCTCTTCGCCCTGGGGAGCTCCAGTGCTATTCGTAAAGAAGAAAGACGGTACGTTCAGGATGTGTATAGACTACCGTGAACTCAACAAGGTGACGATCAAGAATCGTTATCCTCTTCCGCGCATAGATGATTTATTCGACCAGCTACAAGGGTCGAGTTACTACTCCAAGATAGACTTAAGGTCAGGATATCACCAGCTGCGAGTCCGGGATGAGGACGTCTCCAAAACAGCATTTAGAACTCGCTACGGCCACTACGAGTTTATGGTCATGCCATTCGGGCTAACGAACGCGCCTGCCGTATTTATGGATCTTATGAACAGGGTGTGCAAACCCTATCTCGATAAGTTCGTCATTGTTTTCATCGACGACATCTTGATTTATTCGAAGAGTCAGGAGGAACACGAGCAGCACTTACGTCTTATACTGGAACTTCTAAGAACGGAACAGCTATACGCCAAGTTTTCTAAATGTGACTTCTGGCTTCGTGAAGTCCACTTTTTAGGCCACGTGGTGAACAAAGATGGGATCCATGTCGATCCATCCAAGGTAGATTCGATCAAGAATTGGCCTGCGCCTCGTACACCAACGGAAATACGCCAATTCTTGGGTTTGGCGGGTTATTACAGACGTTTCATCAAAGACTTCTCAAAGATTGCTCAGCCGCTTACACTGTTGACGCAGAAGGGTGTTGTTTATCGTTGGGGTAACGCACAGGAAACAGCGTTTCAGCACTTAAAGGATAGACTCTGTAGTGCACCTATCCTCTCACTGCCTGAAGGCACGGACGATTTCGTAGTCTACTGCGACGCATCTATCCAAGGTCTTGGATGTGTATTGATGCAGAGGGATAAAGTTATTGCTTATGCTTCGCGCCAACTTAAGGTTCACGAACGGAATTACACTACACACGACCTAGAGCTGGGAGCGGTCGTCTTTGCACTAAAGATATGGCGACACTATTTGTATGGTACCAAGTGCGCAATCTACACTGATCACAGAAGCCTCGAACATATCTTCAAACAGAAAGAGCTGAATATGCGACAACGATGATGGGTCGAACTGCTAAACGACTACGAATGCTCAATCAGGTACCACCCAGGCAAAGCCAATGTTGTGGCTGACGCCCTCAGTCGAAAGGACACTGCGCCTAAGCGCGTGCGAGCCTTACAACTCACCATACAGTCTAGCCTTCCTTCCCAGATACGAGATGCTCAGATAGAAGCATTGAAACCAGACAACGTCAGGGCTGAAGCCCTACGCGGCTCAAGGCAACGATTAGAGCAAAGGGCAGACGGCGCTTATTACGTAACGGGACGCATTTGGATTCCACTTTATGGCAACTTACGCGAGCCAGTAATGGATGACGCTCACAAGTCTCGCTACTCGGTACATCCAGGTTCGGATAAAATGTACCACGATATTAAGACTACATACTGGTGGCCTAGCATGAAGGCCCACATAGCCACATACGTTAGTAAATGCTTGACTTGTGCGAGAGTCAAGGCAGGATATCAGAAACCGTCAGGACCACTACAACAACCTGAGATACCACAATGGAAATGGGAGCAAATTTCCATGGATTTTGTTACTGGCCTACCTAAATCTCAGCGCGGAAATGATACTATTTGGGTGATCGTGGATCGACTCACAAAGTCTGCTCACTTCTTGGCCATCAAAGAAACAGACAAGTTCTCTACCTTGGTAGACATTTACTTAAAAGAAGTGGTCTCGAGGCACGGAGTGCCAACCTCCATCATCTCTGATCGTGACGCACGTTTTACTTCAGAACTGTGGCAAGCAATGCATAAATCTTTTGGCTCTCGTTTAGACATGAGCACGGCGTATCATCCTCAGACCGATGGGCAGTCTGAGCGCACTATTCAAACTTTAGAAGACATGCTTCGGGCGTGCGTAATTGACTTTGGCAATGGTTGGGAGAAACATCTGCCACTCGTGGAATTTTCATACAATAACAGCTACCACACCAGCATTAAAGCTGCTCCATTCGAGGCACTGTACGGGCGTAAGTGCCGGTCACCTCTCTGTTGGGCAGAGGTGGGAGAAAGTCAAATCACAGGTCCAGAAATGGTAGTCGATACTACAGAAAAGATTGCACAAATACGACAACGCATGGCGGCAGCTCGCGACCGTCAGAAAGCATACGCTGATTTAGACAGGAAACTACTCGAATTCTAAGTTGGGGATCGAGCGCTACTTAAAGTTTCACCCTGGAAGGGTGTGGTTCGTTTTGGCAAACGCGGCAAACTAAATCCACGATATGTTGGACCTTTCGAGGTTATTGAGAAAATAGGCAAAGTGGCCTACAGATTGAACTTACCACCTGAACTCAGTGCAGTTCACAACGTCTTTCACGTGTCGAATCTGAAGAAGTGTACGTCAGATGAGACCCACATAGTTCCCTTAAAGGAACTTACTATCGACGAGCGGTTGCACTTCGTCGAAGAACCAGTTGAAATCACGGACCGGGATGTTAAGGTCCTCAAGAACACGAGAATCCCTCTTGTACGAGTTCGTTGGAACTCCCGCCGCGGCCCAGAGTTCACCTGGGAGCGTGAAGATCAAATGGAACTCAAATATCCCCAGTTATTCGGAAACCAAGCAACTACTACTGAGGCTGAAGCTACCAATGCAGAATTTCGGGACGAAATTCCAAATCAACGGGGGGATAATGTGACACCCCAAGAAAACCAATAATCTTCGCAAACCTGCTCGAGGAGCCGCGATACGACACAGGTAAACAACGTCACACTACTAGCTTCCTCAGTAACTGCATGCTAAATTTCGGGACGAAATTTCTTTCAAGTTGGGGATAATGTGACAACTCGAATTTCCGACGTTCTATATTTGCATTTAATGCACGTTGACTTTGACTATATAGTGGTGTTATGACAAAACCTAGTGTGTTGCATGGTTATGTGTGATTGTATAACTTGCGTACCGTTTGTAAAACTTAAACTGCTTAGAACCCGACGAAACACAAGAGTGTTTCGCCATAACCCATTCCGACGAAACAGGCTGTTTCGCCATGAACATTCCGACGAAACAGAAGTCTGTTTCGCCGGCCCAGTAGCCCAGCTTGGGCCCAGAACGTATTTTGAGTATTTTTACGTAAAAACAACATCACTTTACATTTTCTATCAACACAATCGAAACCCTAGAGCTCTCTCACTGTGACGGCGAACTAGAACCCACCGGAAATCCTTGTGCGATCAAACCATCATCTCGGTTAGTAGATTTATGTGTCTTGATTGATCGTTCATCCGTGAATGTGTTTCTGTGCCATGTGATTCTGCTATGTTGATGTATGATTGTAACTGATACATGTTAAATGTTAGGGTTCTTGTTATGATGATGATGATATGGATTTTGATATGTATGTTGTAGCTGGATACAAATCATTCTATACGAAACTTAATACAATCGAATGCTCGGTTCTGGATATTGTTATATTGTTCTGATTCTGAATATAAGTTAGCATCTTGATAGGGTTCAAGGATATGATTGTTGTATGTTGAATTAATATGTTATACACAAAAACTAGGGTTTATGCTAGACAATGATTCTTGGATGATTGAGTTATGATGATTCGTTATGCACATTGACCTTCGTATGATTTCTGATATTGTTGACGGCTGTTAGCATGATTAGGGTTTGCTGCATGTAACTGATTGACGTAACTGATATTCACACGAAACAGGTTTGACGAAACAGACCTCTTGGCGAAACAGAAAGTGTTTCGCCAAGGACTGCCGACGAAATAGAATTTTGTTTCGCCAAACAAAGCCACGACGAAACAGAATATGTTTCGTCAATTTGTGTTTCGCCACTATGTGTGTTTCGCCAACTCACTTGTTTCGCCAACTTATGTGTTTCGCCGAGCTGGGCTGTAACATGGGTTAATTCTGTTAAGTGTTAACTGGAATATTTAACTGTTGTTATATGTTAAACATGACTTGTGTGATTGTGATTACGTGTTACATGCTTATACATGAACAACTGAAACATAAACTGATTATGTATACGTGCAAACCTTAGGACGTGATTGATTATTTGCGAGCATACACTTAGCATACCGAGCAAACCAAGGTGAGTTCACACAAGCCAAGGCATGGGATTCCCAGGGGGGAATGGGGTTTTGATGATTACTGTACATACCTAAATGACAGAACCTACTGCTAGACTAGTAACACTTATTGAACGATCTTCGCACACCTGCCAAGGACATTGGCCGCGATATTATGACTGTCTTCGCACACCTGCCAAGGACATTGGCCGCGAACTAAACGTACAACATCATCGCACACCTGCCAAGGACATTGGCCGCGATACGAACAAACCTAGTCTAGAAAACTTGGGGAAAGACTTTCCCTAACATCTTCGCACACCTGCCAAGGACATTGGCCGCGATGGAAACTAATATGATACATTGTAACGAACGAACATACTACTACTCACGCTATACTATTACTGAACTGTTAACTGTGAACTCGCTCAACTAGTTGTTGACTCTCTCTTACATGCCTTGCAGGACCTTAGGTACATATGGAGCTTGCACAGGAAGGAGCAGGTCGTTGTGGGATACGGATCGTAGACGTTATTTGAACTTATAACTTACTTAGGGTTTTCATTATTATGCTTCCGCTACTTAAACAATGTTTGGTTTTGAACATCAGTCATGTCAAGATGAATTACATGTTTCTACTTTACACTTAAATGATATGTTTGATATGATTGATGGCTTGATCCTGGTCAGTCACGCCTCCAAGCGGTGATACTCCGCGTGTGGATTTTGGGGGTGTGACATCGGCATTGAAAAATCTTCGTAAACTAAATCACACGTGTATATGTTGATATTTAAGAGATATACAAGCAAGAAAATCAAGGGCAATGGTGATATATATGCGGATTAGACACAAAAAAAAACACTCAACAAATGGCTACAATTTAAGGAATGTGTTTAGTGACGGCATCAGATTCCTAATTGATGGAGAAAGGTCTGGTGGCAAGAAAAGCTGCTTCTATGAGGTTGTCAAGTGTTTTCGCTCGACTATTCCATTTTTGGGTGGTTGGTTTGGCCCTTGTTCCTGTAACTCGAATCCTAGCCCGGTAGATCCCATTTTAATTTTACACCATTATGAAACCTTACGTCTTTTTTACTCTCTGATCGAGGTTCTCGGCATTGAAAAAATATTCGTAAACTAAATCACACGTGTATATGTTGACATTTAAAAGATATACGGTCAAGAAAATCAACGGCAATCGTGATATATATGCGCATTAGACACCAAAAAAAAAACACTCAACAAATGGCTACAATATAAGGAATGTGTTTAGTGATGGCATCAGATTCCTAATTGATGGAGAAAGGTCTGGTGGCAAGAAAAGCTGTTTCTAGGAGGTTGTCAAGTGTTTTCGCTCGACGATTCCATTCTTGGGTTGTTGGTTTGGCCCTTGTTTCTGTAACTCGAATCCTAGCCAGGTATATGCCATTTTAATTTTACACCATTGTGAACCTTACGCCTTTTTTACTCTCTGATAGAGGTTCTCGGCATTGAAAAATCTTCGTCAAATAAATCACACGTGTATATGATCACATTTAAGAGATATACAGTTAAGAAAATCAAGGGCAATGGTGATATATATGCGGATTAGACACAAAAAAAAACACTCTATAAATGGCTACAATTTAAGGAATGTGTTTAGTGACGGCATCAGATTCCTATTCCTAATTGATGGAGAAAAGTCTGGTGGCAAGAAAAGCTGCTTCTAGGAGGTTGTCAAGTGTTTTCGCTCGATGATTCCATTATTGGATGGTTGGTTTGTCCCTTGTTCCTGTAACTCGAATCCTAGCCCGGTATATCCCATTTTAATTTTACACTATTGTGAAACTTACGCCTTTTTTACTCTCAGATCGAGGTTCTCGGCATTGAAAAATCTTCGTAAACTAAATCACACGTGTATATGTTGATATTTAAGAGATATACAGTCAAGAAAATCAAGGGCAATGGTGATATATATGCGGATTGGACACAAAAAACAAACACTCAACAAATGGCTACAATTTAAGGAATGTGTTTAGTGATGGCATCAGATTCCTAATTGATGGAGAAAGGTCTGGTGGCAAGAAAAGCTGCTTCTAGGAGGTTGTCAAGTGTTTTCGCTCGACGATTCCATTCTTGGGTGGTTGGTTTGGCCCTTGTTCCTGTAACTCTAATCCTAGCCAGGCATATCCCATTTTAATTTTACACCATTGTGAACCTTACGCCTTTTTTACTCTCTGATAGAGGTTCTCGGCATTGAAAAATCTTCGTCAAATAAATCACACGTGTATATGATCACATTTAAGAGATATACAGTTAAGAAAATCAAGGGCAATGGTGATATATATGCGGATTAGACACAAAAAAACACTCTATAAATGGCTACAATTTAAGGAATGTGTTTAGTGACGGCATCAGATTCCTATTCCTAATTGATGGAGAAAAGTCTGGTGGCAAGAAAAGCTGCTTCGAGGAGGTTGTCAAGTGTTTTCGCTCGATGATTCCATTCTTGGATGGTTGGTTTGTCCCTTGTTCCTGTAACTCGAATCCTAGCCCGGTATATCCCATTTTAATTTTACACCATTGTGAAACTTACGCCTTTTTTACTCTCAGATCGAGGTTCTCGGCATTGAAAAATCTTCGTAAACTAAATCACACGTGTATATGTTGATATTTAAGAGATATACAGTCAAGAAAATCAAGGGCAATGGTGATATATATGCGGATTGGACACAAAAAACAAACACTCAACAAATGGCTACAATTTAAGGAATGTGTTTAGTGATGGCATCAGATTCCTAATTGATGGAGAAAGGTCTGGTGGCAAGAAAAGCTGCTTCTAGGAGGTTGTTAAGTGTTTTCGCTCGACGATTCCATTCTTGGGTTGTTGGTTTGGCCCTTGTTCCTGTAACTCGAATCCTAGCCAGGCATATCCCATTTTAATTTTACACCATTGTGAACCTTACGCCTTTTTTACTCTCTGATAGAGGTTCTCGGCATTGAAAAATCTCCGTCAACTAAATCACACCTGTATATGCTAATATTTAAGAGATATAGAGTTAAGAAAATCAAGGGCAATGGTGATATATATGCGGATTAGACACAAAAAAAACACTCCACAAATGGCTACAATTTAAGGAATGTGTTTAGTGATGGCATCAGATTCCTAATTGATGGAGAAATGTCTGGTGGCCAGAGATGCTGCTTCAAGGAGGTTGTCAAGTGTTTTCGCTCGACGATTCCATTCTTGGGTGGTTGGTTTGGCCTTTGTTCATGTAACTCGAATCCTAGCCCGGTATATACCATTTTAATTTTACACCATTGTGACCCTTACGCCTTTTTTACTCTCTGATCGAGGTTCTCGGCATTGAAAAATCTTCGTAAACTAAATCACACGTGTATATGTTGATATTTAAGAGATATACAAGCAAGAAAATCAAGGGCAATGGTGATATATATGCGGATTAGACACAAAAAAAACACTGAACAAATGGCTACAATTTAAGAATGTGTTTAGTGACGGCATCAGATTCCTACTTGATGGAGAAAGGTCTGGTGGCAAGAAAAGCTGCTTCTATGAGGTTGTCAAGTGTTTTCGCTCGACTATTCCATTTTTGGGTGGTTGGTTTGGCCCTTGTTCCTGTAACTCGAATCCTAGCCCGGTAGATCCCATTTTAATTTTACACCATTATGAAACCTTACGTCTTTTTTACTCTCTGATCGAGGTTCTCGACATTGAAAAAATCTTCGTAAACTAAATCACACGTGTATATGTTGACATTTAAGAGATATACAGTCAAGAAAATCAACGGCAATCGTGATATATATGCGCATTAGACACCAAAAAAAAACACACTCAACAAATGGCTACAATTTAAGGAATGTGTTTAGTGACGGCATCAGATTCCTAATTGATGGAGAAAGGTCTGGTGGCAAGAAATGCTGCTTCTAGGAGGTTGTCAAGTGTTTTCGATCGACGATTCCATTCTTGGGTGGTTGGTTTGGCCCTTGTTCATGTAAATCGAATCCTAGCCCGGTATATCCCATTTTAATTTTACACCATTGTGAACCTTACGCCTTTTTTACTCTTTGATCGAGGTTCTCGACATTGAAAAATCTTCGTTAACTAAATCACACGTGTATATGTTGATATTTAAGACATATACAGTCAAGAACATCAAGGGAAATGGTGATATATATGCGGATTAGACACCAAAAAAAAAACACTCAACAAATGGCTACAATATAAGGAATGTGTTTAGTGATGGCATCAGATTCCTAATTGATGGAGAAAGGTCTGGTGGCAAGAAAAGCTGCTTCTAGGAGGTTGTCAAGTGTTTTCGCTCGACGATTCCATTCTTGGGTTGTTGGTTTGGCCCTTGTTTCTGTAACTCGAATCCTAGCCAGGTATATGCCATTTTAATTTTACACCATTGTGAACCTTACGCCTTTTTTACTCTCTGATAGAGGTTCTCGGCATTGAAAAATCTTCGTCAAATAAATCACACGTGTATATGATCACATTTAAGAGATATACAGTTAAGAAAATCAAGGGCAATGGTGATATATATGCGGATTAGACACAAAAAAAAAAACACTCTATAAATGGCTACAATTTAAGGAATGTGTTTAGTGACGGCATCAGATTCCTATTCCTAATTGATGGAGAAAAGTCTGGTGGCAAGAAAAGCTGCTTCTAGGAGGTTGTCAAGTGTTTTCGCTCGATGATTCCATTCTTGGATGGTTGGTTTGTCCCTTGTTCCTGTAACTCGAATCCTAGCCCGGTATATCCCATTTTAATTTTACACCATTGTGAAACTTACGCCTTTTTTACTCTCAGATCGAGGTTCTCGGCATTGAAAAATCTTCGTAAACTAAATCACACGTGTATATGTTGATATTTAAGAGATATATAGTCAAGAAAATCAAGGGCAATGGTGATATATATGCGGATTGGACACAAAAAACAAACACTCAACAAATGGCTACAATTTAAGGAATGTGTTTAGTGATGGCATCAGATTCCTAATTGATGGAGAAAGGTCTGGTGGCAAGAAAAGCTGCTTCTAGGAGGTTGTCAAGTGTTTTCGCTCGACGATTCCATTCTTGGGTTGTTGGTTTGGCCCTTGTTCCTGTAACTCGAATCCTAGCCAGGCATATCCCATTTTAATTTTACACCATTGTGAACCTTACGCCTTTTTTGCTCTCTGATAGAGGTTCTCGGCATTGAAAAATCTCCGTCAACTAAATCACACGTGTATATGCTAATATTTAAGAGATATAGAGTTAAGAAAATCAAGGGCAATGGTGATATATATGCGGATTAGACACAAAAAAAACACTCTACAAATGGCTACAATTTAAGGAATGTGTTTAGTGATGGCATCAGATTCCTAATTGATGGAGAAAGGTCTGGTGGCCAGAGATGCTGCTTCAAGGAGGTTGTCAAGTGTTTTCGCTCGACGATTCCATTCTTGGGTGGTTGGTTTGGCCTTTGTTCATGTAACTCGAATCCTAGCCTGGTATATACCATTTTAATTTTACACCATTGTGACCGTTACGCCTTTTTTACTCTCTGATCGAGGTTCTCGGCATTGAAAAATCTTCGTAAACTAAATCACACGTGTGTATGTTGATATTTAAGAGATATACAAGCAACAAAATCAAGGGCAATGGTGATATATATGCGGATTAGACACAAAAAAAACACTCAACAAATGGCTACAATTTAAGGAATGTGTTTAGTGACGGCATCAGATTCCTACTTGATGGAGAAAGGTCTGGTGGCAAGAAAAGCTGCTTCTATGAGGTTGTCAAGTGTTTTCGCTCGACTATTCCATTTTTGGGTGGTTGGTTTGGCCCTTGTTCCTGTAACTCGAATCCTAGCCCGGTAGATCCCAATTTAATTTTACACCATTATGAAACCTTACGTCTTTTTTACTCTCTGATCGAGGTTCTCGGCATTGAAAAAATCTTCGTAAACTAAATCACACGTGTATATGTTGACATTTAAGAGATATACAGTCAAGAAAATCAACGGCAATCGTGATATATATGCGCATTAGACACCAAAAAAAAAACACACTCAACAAATGGCTACAATTTAAGGAATGTGTTTAGTGACGGCATCAGATTCCTAATTGATGGAGAAAGGTCTGGTGGCAAGAAATGCTGCTTCTAGGAGGTTGTCAAGTGTTTTCGATCGACGATTCCATTCTTGGGTGGTTGGTTTGGCCCTTGTTCATGTAAATCGAATCCTAGCCCGGTATATCCAATTTTAATTTTACACCATTGTGAACGTTACGCCTTTGTTACTCTTTGATCGAGGTTCTCGACATTGAAAAATCTTCGTTAACTAAATCACACGTGTATATGTTGATATTTAAGAGATATACAGTCAAGAACATCAAGGGAAATGGTGATATATATGCGGATTAGACACCAAAAAAACACTCAACAAATGGCTACAATATAAGGAATGTCTTTAGTGATGGCATCAGATTCCTAATTGATGGAGAAAGGTCTGGTGGCAAGAAAAGCTGCTTCTAGGAGGTTGTCAAGTGTTTTCGCTCGACGATTCCATTCTTGGGTTGTTGGTTTGGCCCTTGTTTCTGTAACTCGAATCCTAGCCCGGTATATCCCATTTTAATTTTACACCATTGTGAAACTTACGCCTTTTTTACTCTCAGATCGAGGTTCTCGGCATTGAAAAATCTTCGTAAACTAAATCACACGTGTATATGTTGATATTTAAGAGATATACAGTCAAGAAAATCAAGGGCAATGGTGATATATATGCGGATTGGACACAAAAAACAAACACTCAACAAATGGCTACAATTTAAAGAATGTGTTTAGTGACGGCATCAGATTCCTAATTGATGGAGAAAGGTCTGGTGGCAAGAAAAGCTGCTTCTAGGAGGTTGTCAAGTGTTTTCGCTCGACGATTCCATTCTTGGGTTGTTGGTTTGGCCCTTGTTCCTGTAACTCGAATCCTAGCCAGGCATATCCCATTTTAATTTTACACCATTGTGAACCTTACGCCTTTTTTACTCTCTGATAGAGGTTCTCGGCATTGAAAAATCTCCGTCAACTAAATCACACGTGTATATGCTAATATTTAAGAGATATAGAGTTAAGAAAATCAAGGGAAATGGTGATATATATGCGGATTAGACACAAAAAAAAAACACTCTACAAATGGCTACAATTTAAGGAATGTGTTTAGTGACGGCATCAGATTCCTATTCCTAATTGATGGAGAAAAGTCTGGTGGCAAGAAAAGCTGCTTCTAGGAGGTTGTCAAGTGTTTTCGCTCGATGATTCCATTCTTGGGTGGTTGGTTTGTCCCTTGTTCCTGTAACTCGAATCCTAGCCCGGTATATCCCATTTTAATTTTACACCATTGTGAACCTTGCGCCTTTTTTACACTCTGATCGTGGTTCTCGGCATTGAAAAATCTTCGTAAACTAAATCACACGTGTATATATGTTGACATTTAAGATATATACAGTCAAGAAAATCAAGGGCAATGGTGATATATATGCGGATTAGACACAAAAAAAAAACACTCAACAAATGGCTACAATTTAAGTAATGTGTTTAGTGACGGCATCAGATTCCAAATTGATGGAGAAAGGTCTGGTGGCAAGAAAAGCTGCTTCTAGGAGGTTGTCAAGTGTTTTCGCTCGATGATTCCATTCTTGGGTGGTTGGTTTGGCCCTTGTTCATGTAAATCGAATCCTAGCCCGGTATATCCCATTTTAATTTTACACCATTGTGAACCTTACGCCTTTGTTACTCTTTGATCGAGGTTCTCGACATTGAAAAATCTTCGTTAACTAAATCACACGTGTATATGTTGATATTTAAGAGATATACAGTCAAGAAAATCAAGGGCAATGGTGATATATATGCGGATTAGACACAAAAAAAAAACACTCAACAAATGGCTACAATTTAAGTAATGTGTTTAGTGACGGCATCAGATTCCAAATTGATGGAGAAAGGTCTGGTGGCAAGAAAAGCTGCTTCTAGGAGGTTGTCAAGTGTTTTCGCTCGACGATTCCATTCTTGGGTGGTTGGTTTGGCCCTTGTTCCTGTAACTCGAATCCTAGCCCGGTATATCCCATTTTAATTTTACACCATTGTGAACCTTACGCCTTTTTTACTCTCTGATCGAGGTTCTCGGCATTGAAAAATCTTCGTAAACTAAATCACACGTGTATATATTGATATTTAAAAGATATACAGTCAAGAAAATCAAGGGCAATGGTGATATATATGCGGATTAGACACAAAAAAAAAACTCAACAAATGGCTACAATTTAAGGAATGTGTTTAGTGACGGCATCAGATTCCTAATTGATGGAGAAAGGTCTGGTGGCAAGAAAAGCTACTTCTAGGAGGTTGTCAAGTGTTTTCGCTCGACGATTTCATTCTTGGGTGGTTGGTTAGGCCCTTGTTCCTGTAACTCAAATCCTAGCACGGTATATCCCATTTTAATTTTACACCAATGTGAACCTTACGCCTTTTTTACTCTCTGATCGAGGTTCTCGGCATTGAAAAATCTTTGTAAACTAAATCACACGTCTACAGTTGATATTTAAGAGATATACAGTCAAGAAAATCAAGGGCAATCGTGATATATATGCGGATTAGACACTAAAAAAAACACTCAACAAATGGCTACAATTTAGGGAATGTGTTTAGTGACGGCATCAGATTCCTAATTGATGGAGAAAGGTCTGGTGGCAAGAAAAGCTGCTTCTAGGAGGTTGTTAAGTGTTTTCGCTCGATGAATTCTTGGGTGGTTGGTTTAGCCCTTGTTCCTGTAACTCGAATCCTAGCCCGGTATATCCCATTTTAATTTTACACCATCGTGAACCTTACGCCTTTTTTACTCACTGATCGAGTTTCTCGGCATTGAATAATCTTCGTAAACTAAATCACACGTGTATATGTTGATATTTAAGAGATATGCAGTCAAGAAAATCAAGGGCAATGGTGATATATATGCGGATTAGACACCAAAAAAAACACTCAACAAATGGATACAATTTAAGGAATGTGTTTAGTGACGGCATCAGATTCCTGATTGTTAGAGAAAGGTCTGGTGGCAAGAAAAGCTGCTTCTAGGAGGTTGTCAAGTATTTTCGCTCGACGACTCCATTCTTGGGTGGTTGGTTTGGCCCTTATTCCTGTAACTTGAATCCTAGCCCGGTATATCCCATTTTAATTTTACACCATTGTGAACTTTACGTCTTTTTTACTCTCTGACCGAGGTTCTCGGTATTGAAAAATCTTCGTAAACTAAATCACACGTGTATGTATTGACATTTATGAGATATACAGTTAAGAAAATCAAGGGCAATGGTGATATATATGCGGATTAGACACAAAAAAAATTACTCAACAAATGGCTACATTTTAAGGAATGTGTTTAGTGACAGCAACAGATTCCTAATTGATGGAGAAAGGTCTGGTGGCAAGAAAAGCTGCTACTAGGAGGTTGTCAAGTGTTTTCGCTCGACGATTCCATTCTTGGGGGGTTGGTTTGGCCCTTGTTCCTGTAACTCGAATCCTAGCCCGGTATATCCTATTTTAATTTTACACCATTGTGAACCTTACGCCTTTTTTACTATCTGATAGAGTTTCTTGGCATTGAAAAATCTTCGTAAACTAAATCACACGTGTATATGTTGACATTTAAGAGATATACGGTGAAGAAAATCAAGGGCAATGGTGGTATATATGCGGATTAGACACCAAAAAAAACACTCAACAAATGGCTACAATTTATGGAATGTGTTTAGTGAGGGCATCAGATTCCTAATTGATGGAGAAAGGTCTGGTGGTAAGAAAAGCTGCTTCTAGGAGGTTGTCAAGTGTTTTCGCTCGACGATTCCATTCTTGGGGGGTTGGTTTGGCCCTTTTTCTGGTAACTCGAATCCTCGCCCGGTATATCCCATTTTAATCTTATACCATTCTTAAACTTACGCTTTTTTTACTCTCTGATCGAGGTTCTTGGCATTGAAAAATCTTCGTAAACTAAATCACACGTGTATATGTTGATATTTAAGAGATATACAGTCAAGAAAATCAAGGGAAATGGTGATATATATGCTGATTAGACACCAAAAAAAAAAACTCAACAAATGGCTACAATTTAAGGAATGTGTTTAGTGACGGCATCAGATTCCTAATTGATGGAGAAAGGTCTGGTGGCAAGAAAAGCTGCTTCTAGGAGGTTGTAAAGTGTTTTCGCTCGACGATTCCATTCTTGGGTGGTTGGTTTGTCCCTTGTTCCTGTAACTCGAATCCTAGCCCGGTATATCACATTTTAATTTTACACCATTGTGAACCTTACGCCTTTTTGACTATCTGATAGAGGTTCTTGGCTTTGAAAAATCTTCGTAAACTAAATCACACGTGTATATGTTGACATTTAAGAGATATACGGTCAAGAAAATCAAGGGCAATGGTGATATATTTGCGGATTAGACACCAAAAAAACACTCAACAAACGGCTACAATTTAAGGAACGTGTTTAGTAACGTCATCAGATTCCAAATTGATGGATAAAGGTCCGGTGGTAAGAAAAGCTGCTTCTAGGAGGTTGTCAGGTGTTTTCGCTCGACGATTCCATTCTTGGGTGGTTGGTTTGTCCCTTGTTCCTGTAACTCGAATCCTAGCCCCGTATATCCAATTTTAATTTTACACCATTATGAACCTTACACCTTTTTTACTCTCTGATCGAGGTTCTCGGCATTGAAAAATCTTCGTAAACTAAATCACACGTGTATATGTTGACATTTAAGAGATATACAGTCAAGAAATTCAAGGGCAATGGTGATATATATGTTGATTAGACACCAAAGAAAAAACACTCAACAAATGGCTACAATTTAAGGAATGTGTTTAGTGACGTCATCAGATTCCTAATTGATGGAGAAATGTCTGGTGGCAAGAAAAGCTGCTTCTAGGAGGTTGTTAAGTGTTTTCGCTCGACGATTCCATTCTTGGGTGGTTGGTTTGGCCCTTGTTCCTGTAACTCGAATCCTAGCCCGGTATATCCCATTTTAATTTTACACCATTGTGAACCTTACGCCTTTTTTACTATCTGATAGAGGTTCTCGGCATTGAAAAATCTTCGTAAACTAAATCACACGTGTATATGTTGACATTTAAGAGATATACGGTGAAGAAAATCAAGGGCAATGGTGGTATATATGCGGATTAGACACCAAAAAAAAACTCAACAAATGGCTACAATTTATGGAATGTGTTTAGTGACGGCATCAGATTCCTAATTGATGGAGAAAGGTCTGGTGGTAAGAAAAGCTGCTTCTAGGAGGTTGTCAAGTGTTTTCGCTCGACGATTCCATTCTTGGGGGGTTTGTTTGGCCCTTGTTCTGGTAACTCGAATCCTCGCCCGGTATATCCCATTTTAATCTTATACCATTTTGAACCTTACGCCTTTTTTACTCTCTGATCGAGGTTCTTGGCATTGAAAAATCTTCGTAAACTAAATCACACGTGTATATGTTGACATTTAAGAGATATACAGTCAAGAAATTCAAGGGCAATGGTGATATATATGTTGATTAGACACCAAAGAAAAAACACTCAACAAATGGCTACAATTTAAGGAATGTGTTTAGTGACGGCATCAGATTCCTAATTGATGGAGAAATGTCTGGTGGCAAGAAAAGCGGCTTCTAGGAGGTTGTCAAGTGTTTTCGCTCGACGATCCCATTCTTGGGTGGTTGGTTTGGCCCTTGTTCCTGTAACTCGAATCCTAGCCCGTTATATCCCATTTTAATTTTACACTATTGTGAACCTTACGCCTTTTTTACTATCTGATAGAGGTTCTCGGCATTGAAAAATCTTCGTAAACTAAATCACACGTGTATATATTGACATTTAAGAGTTATACAATCAAGAAAATCAAGGGCAATGGTGATATATATGCGGATTATACCCCAAAAGAAAAAATCACTCAACAAATGGCTACAATTTAAAGAATGTGTTTAGTGACGGCATCAGATTCCAAATTGATGGAGAAAGGTCTGGTGGTAAGAAAAGCTGCTTCTTGGAGGTTGTCAAGTGTTTTCGCTCGACAATTCCATTCTTGGGTGGTTGGTTTGGTCCTTGTTCCTGTAACTCGAATCCTAGCACTGTATATCCCATTTTAATCTTACACCATTTTCATCCTTACACCTTTTTTATTCTCTGATCGAGGTTCTTGACATTGAAAAATCTTCGTAAACTAAATCACACGTGTATATGTTGACATATAAGAGATATACAGTCAAGAAAATCAAAGGCAATGGTGATATATATGCGGATTAGACACCAAAACAAACACTCAGCAAATGGCTACAATTTAAGGAATGTGTTTAGTGACGGCATCAGATTCCTAATTGATGGAGAAAGGTCTGGTGGCAAGAAAATTTGCTTCTAGGAGGTTGTCAAGTGTTTTCGCTCGACGATTCCATTCTTGGGTGGTTGGTTTGGCCCTTGTTCCTGTAACTCGAATCCTAGCCCGGTATATCCCATTTTAATTTTACACCATTGTGAACCTTACGCCTTTTTTACTCTTTGATCGAGGTTCTCGGCATTGAAAAATCTTCGTAAACTAAATCACATGTGTATATGTTGATATTTAAGAGATATACAGTCAAAAAAATCAAGGCCAATGGTGATATATATGCGTATTAGACACCAAAAAAACACTCAACAAATGGCTACAATTTAAGGAATGTGTTTAGTGCTGCTTCTAGGAGGTTGTCAAGTGTTTTCGCTCGACGATTCCATTCTTGGGTGGTTGGTTTGGCCCTTGTTCCTGTAACTCGAATCCTAGCCTGGTATATCCCATTTTAATCTTACACCATTGTGAACCTTACGCCTTTTTTACTCTCTGATCGAGGTTCTCGGCATTGAAAAATCTCCGTTAACTAAATCACACATGTATATGTTGACATTTAAGAGATATACATTCAATAAAATCCAGGGCAATGGTGATATATATGTGACAACTCGAGTTTTCAAGGTCTTCATCAACACGTTACTTGTTTCTGTAGTATGCTGCATAATTTGTTTGTCTTGTAATTGTGCACGTTTGTGATACGTTGAGATATTGTGTTATTATTTAGTATTTGATTATGTGTTAATGAGTAACTTGTGATATGTTTACAAGTGAATCCACATATGACGAAACACTAGGGTTTCGCCATAGGTTGTCTACACGAAACCTTAGAGGTTTCGCCACACACCAATCTCGAAGAAACTAGAGGTTTCGTCATGACCCTCACGACGAAACATAGGGTTACGCCGGCCTAGGGTTACGCCAAAGCCCATTAAGGGCCCAACACGTTACAACTACATATATAACGAGGTAGGGTTACGTAAAAGCCTTAGTGATCAGTTTTCAACCCTAGAGTCCTCCTCTCTGTGCGACGGCAACTGCAAGCCTTCGAAGTCTTTTCTTTCCGATCAATCCATTAGTTTTTCTATCTTGGTTAGTGTTTTACCCTTACATGATTGTTTGCTTGAAACCGTCATTAACTGTTTAATTGAAATCGTTGTTTGCTGTTGTTGAGTAATGCGTAGATCATGATTAGATAATGGGATTGATTGTTATGGGTCGCTAGATTATCGGTTATGGTCTAGTATGTTGAGGAAATGATCGGTTGATGATGAATTAGTTAATAGACAGGGTTCGATAATTCTTTCGTTAATCAATTAGACTAGATCTGATGCTTATGATTGTAATGGTTTATGTCCACTGTCCATTTTTGATTTGATGTTGTGTATCATGAATGTTTAAGTTAATGGATAATACTGTTTGTATCAACAATCTGATAACATGTGATCAGTGGCTAGGTTTGATGTTTGACGATCAACTGTTAGAATGCAATTAGGGTTTCTGTGAATACGTAACTGTTGCTGATGATGAAACCTCCGTGTTGTCGAAACCCATACATGTCGACGAAACTCGGGGCGAAGAAACTTGGGAGTTCCGTCGATAGAGAATTATGACGAAACCTAGGGGTTTCGCCAAAGGTAATAACGACGAAACCTTAGGGTTTTGTCAAATGGGAATCATGACGAAACAGGGAGTTTCGTCAAGTGGGTAAACTGCACAGTAACTCAGTTAAGTCTGTTAAGGGTTAACTATGTTAGTTATGTGTTGTTAAATATAAAGCATGGGTTGCATGAGCTTGTATAACTGTTAAATGCTATGTGTTAGTTGTTGCTCGAATATACGTTATGGTCGTGACTGTTACTTGAACTATGTGATTATCAACTGATCACGCATGTATAAACACTATAGGCTTGGATTGAATTATTTGTGAGCGAGTAATAATCTTACGGAGTAAACCGAGTTGAGTTCACACACTTTCTAAGGCATGGGATTCCCGGTGGTTGGGAATGGTTACAGAATTAAGACGGAACCTACATATCCTCCTTGGGTAGGATATGTACGACCATCCTCCTTGGGTAGGATGCCAATATTAATCCTGCATATTCTCCTTGGGTAGAATACGTACGTTCGTCCTCCTTGGGTTGAACAACAACCTTAAACTTAGTAGACAAAACTCTATCATTAAGTCCCTCATTTTATATCGACTTAATCGCTGAGGCCGATGGCGAGCGGGTCATTAGTTAATAACGCTATTAGGTTTGACAAACCTCACACCGTGCCGTTCGGACGGGCGGTACTAATGGATCATGGCAAACTGTCAATGATGATAGACATTGATGTAGCGCACAACTATTGTTCGTCAGTTGTCGATATGGTAACGGTCTAGTGGTTCACATGGGGAAGCCCCCACTGATTATGGATATGGTTTGGGAAATAAAGGAACCGGTTAACTCGTGATTTATGAGAGAACATGTGGTTTTCAAAACAAACTGGTACAACTAAACAACCAACTGTGAACTCGCTCAACTTTGTGGTTGACTCGTTGTTACATGCCTTGCAGGTCGTTAGATGCTTTTGGAGCTTGCACGAGGTGGAGGTCGTTGTGGGATATGTACTGTTATGTCCCGTACTTAACACTTGAACTTTAAACTATGTTTTGGCTATTTAAACATTACTATGCTTCCGCTGATTGCTTAAACATGTTTGGTTTCTTTTAAACACCAATTATAATGGGTTTGGTTTTATTTATTTAATTGCATAGTTCAATATGATTGGTGGCTGGATCCTGGACAGTCACGCCTCCAAGCGGTGATACTCCGCATGTGGATTTTGGGGGTGTGACAAATTGGTATCAGAGCCATTGGTTATAGTGAACTTGGTTTTAAAAAGGGGAAAAGCTTTTTGATAAAACCAGACTATAACCTGTACAGTGCTCAATGATCCACAACGACGCTTCGCTCCATGTGCAAGACTTAACATTCTAGGTGATATGGTTTATGTTTATATTACCTACCTGTTAGTTACATAGTACATTGCTCATGGTATGCTTAGATAAGTGTAGCAACTATGGTTGAAACACATGTGTGCTTACTCTCTTCTGTCATCGCACTTTTGCGACACCTTTCTCATTCATGTTTCCTTTGATATGAAGATCATGAGTGGACGAATCAACCTAACTCAAGCCCAGCTGACGGCTTTAATCAATGAACAAGTTACTTTAGCACTCGCAGGCGCTCAGGCAGGAGGTATAACCTGCCATAGCAACTTACTCTAGGATCTTTAGATCCTACACTCGTAAACCAACACTTGTGCTTAACCTTGTCTCTTCTTACTCGCACGACGGGGTCAACCTGCTCAGCCTCCTGTTTGTAATTTCAAAACTTTTATGGACTGCCGAGCTACTACCTTCAACGGCACTGAGGGAGCTGTAGGCCTCCTTCACTGGTTTGAGAAGCTCGAGTTTGTTTTCGAGATGTGTGAATGCCCTGAGGCTCGTAGGGTGAAGTATACCACTGGTACTCTTGAAGGTGTAGCGCTCACGTGGTGGAACGCTCAGGTCCAAATGCTGGGGTTGGTTGCTGCTAATGCCACCCCATGGAACGATTTCAACGAATTAATCAAAGAAGAGTACTGTAATCATGATGACATCCACAAGCTGGAGGTAGAGTTCTTCAACTTAAAGATGACGGGGTTAGAAATTGAAGCGTACACGAAAAGATCGAACGAGCTGGCTATCTTGTGTCCTACTATGGTGGTTCATCCTATTAAACGTATCGAGCTATACCTTAAATGTTTAGTGCCAGAGATCCAGAGCCATGTGACTGCAGCGAACCTCGCCACCATCCAGCAAGTTATTTGTTTGGCTCATCGACTCACTGATCAGGCAGTCGAGCAGAACAGGCTGCCCAAGCGTATTGGTACTACCACTGCTACTACTACTTCTGATGCCCCCAACGACAACAAGCGCAAATGGGATGGAGTCTCAAGCAAGGTTTCAACATCTGCTCAGTCTCAGTCTCAGCAACGAAAGACTGATGACTACCAGAGTCCTGGTCAGCAACCTTCTGGTAGTCAAGGGCAGGGTGGATACAGGGGAAACCACCCCAAGAGCAACCGCTACAACAAGCATCATAGTGGGTAGTGTAACAAGGGTCGTTGTCTGAGGTGTAACAAGTTTGGTCATGAAGCAAAGGATTGCAGGGGCGCACGACCTGCAAATCAGAATCGTCAACAACAACCACCAGCTCCACAGAATCAGCCGCAGCAACAGCAGGGTAACAGGGGATGCTATCAGTGTGGTGCTAAAGGTCACATCAAGAGGAACTACCCCCAGTTGAACCAGAATCGGAACAACAACAATAATATGGGGAACGGGAACAATAACGAGGGTAACAATGATGGCAATGATGCCAGGGGACGTGCTTTCGTGCTTGGTCAGGGTGACGCGAGGAATGATCCCAACGTCGTGATGGGTAAGTTCCTACTGGACGACTTTTTTTGTTACTGTTTTATTTGATTCGGGTGCCGATACCAGTTATGTGTCTCTAAAGGTTAGTAATATGCTTAAGCACACTCCAACACTTTTGAACGCCAAACACACGGTAGAACTAGCAAACGGTAAAAGTCTCGAGGCCACACACATAGTTAAGGGTTGTAATCTCGTCTTAGCTGGTCAGACCTTCTCCACCGACCTTATCCCTATCGTACTTGGTAATTTCGACGTTGTTAATGGAATGGATTGGTTATCTCAACATCGAGCAGAGATTCATTGCAAGGAGAAGATCGTCCGCATTCCTCGTTCTAGTGAAGAACCTTTGGTAGTTCATGGTGACAAGAGTGGTGCCGTGGTGGGCATCATTTCTTTCCTTAAGGCTCAGAAGTGTTTACGAAAGGGCCATATTGCTATTTTAGCCCTCGTCACTGACACCTCAAAGAAAGAGAAGAATTTAGAAGATATCCCGATCGTACGTGACTTTCCTGAGGTATTTCCTTAGGAATTACCTGGTCTTCCGCCTCATCGTCAAGTTGAATTTCAAATCGAGCTAGCTCCTGGAGCAGCGCCCATAGCTCGAGCAACTTATCGTCTAGCTCCATCAGAACTTGACGAACTGTCCACGCAACTACAAGAACTCTTGGAAAAGGGTTTTATACGTCCTGGCTCTTCGCCTTGGGGAGCTCCAATGTTATTTGTGAAGAAGAAAGGCGGTACCTTCAGAACGTGTATTGACTACCGCGAACTCAACAAGGTGACTGTGAAGAATCGCTACCCACTCCCACGCATTGATGACTTATTCGACCAGTTGCAAGGGTCGAGTTTCTACTCCAAGATTGACCTGAGGTCAGGTTACCATCAACTGAGAGTCCGAGACGAGGATATCTCTAAGACAGCATTCAGGACTTGGATTGACGAATGCACCTGCGGTCTTCATGGATCTTATGAATAGAGTGTGCAAGCCTTACCTGGATAAGTTTATCATAGTTTTCATTGACGACATCCTGATCTATTCGAAGAGTCAGGAGGAACACGAGCATCACCTTAGACTTATTTTGGAACTCCTTCGAACAGGGCAGCTGTATACCAAATTTTCGAAATGTGACTTCTGGCTTCGCGAAGTCCATTTTCTAGGCCACGTGGTTAACAAGGATGGGATTCATGTTGATCCAACCAAGGTCGACTCGATCAAGAACTGGCCTACACCCCGTACGCCAACAGAAATCCGCCAATTCTTGGGTTTGGCGGGCTATTACAGAAGGTTCATCAAGGATTTCTCCAAGATTGCACAACCTCTCACTACACTAACTCAAAATGGTGTCACCTATCGTTGAGGTGATGCACAAGAATCTGCATTTCATCACTTGAAGGATAGACTTTGTAGCGCACCTATTCTCTCATTGCCTGATGGCACAGACGAATTTGTGATTTATTGCGACGCTTCCATTCAAGGACTTGGTTGCGTGTTGATGCAACATGACAAGGTCATTGCTTATGCATCGCATCAACTTAAGGTTCGCGAAAAGAACAACACTACGCACGATTTGGAGCTGGGAGCAGTTGTTTTTGCACTTAAGATATGGAGACATTACCTGTACGGTACCAAGTGCACCATTTACACCGATCACAGGAGTCTCGAGCATATCTTCAAGTAAAAGGAGTTAAACATGAGACAGTGTCGTTGGGTCGAACTTTTGAATGATTACGAATGCGCGATCAAGTACCATCCGGGCAAAGCCAATGTTGTTGCCGATGCCCTCAGTCGAAAGGACACTACACCAAAGCGCGTACGAGCGTTACAACTTACCATCCAATCTAGTCTTCCTACTCAGATACGAGATGCTCAGGTTGAAGCATTGAAAGCAGAGAATATCAGGGTTGAATCCTTACGAGGATCGAGGAAAGGGTTAGAACAAAAGGAAGACGACGCCTACTACGTAACAGGCCACATTTGGGTCCCACTTTACGGAAATTTACGCGAGCTTGTGATGAATGAAGTACATATGTCTCGTTACTCAGTACATCCTGGTTCAGATAAGATGTACCACGACTTAAAGACTACATACCGGTGGCCTAGCATAAAAGCCAACATAGCAACTTACGTCAGTAAACGCTTGACTTGTGCGAGAGTCAAGATTGAATATCAGAAACCATCGGGCCTACTCCAACAACCAGAGATCCCGACATGGAAATGGGAGCAAATTTCCATGGATTTCGTTACTGGCCTACCTAGATCTCAACGCGGGAATGACACTATTTGGGTGATCGTGGATCGACTCACAAAGTCTGCACACTTCTTGGCTATCAAGGAAACGGACAAGTTCTCTAATCTAGCAGACGTTTATCTTAAGGAAGTTGTTTCAAGGCACAGGGTGCCAACCTCTATTATTTCCGATCGAGATGCGCATTTTACTTCTGAACTATGGCAGGCAATGCACAGGACTTTTGGCTCTCGATTAGAGATGAGCACAGCAAATCACCCGCAAACGGATGGGCAGTCTGAACGCACCATCCAAACCCTTGAAGACATGCTTCGAGCATGTGTAATCGATTTTGGCAATGGTTGGGAAAAGCACCTGCCTTTGGTGGAGTTTTCGTACAACAACAGTTACCACACCAGCATCCAGGCCGCTCCATTTGACGCATTGTAAGGACGTAAATGCCGATCACCTCTTTGTTGGGCAGAAGTTGGTGACAGCCAAATCACTGGCCCAGAACTTGTGGTAGATACAACTAAGAAGATTGCTCAGATACGACAATGAATGGCGGCAGCTCGTGACCGTTAGAAAAGCTACGCTGATAAACGCAGGAAACCACTCAAGTTCCAGGTTGGGGATCGAGTGCTACTCAAAGTCTCACCTTGGAAAGGTGTAGTTCGTTTTGGCAAACGAGACAAACTAAGTCCGCGATATGTCGGACCGTTTGAAATCATTGATAAAATTGGTAAAGTCGCTTACAAGTTGAATCTACCTGAAGAACTCAGTGGAGTTCACAACGTTTTTCACATGTCAAATCTGAAGAAGTGTCTGTCAGATGAGACCCTCATAGTTCCTCTGAAGGAGCTCACTATCGACGATCAGTTGCGATTCGTCGAGGAACCTGTAGAGATCACAGACCGGGATGTTAAGGTTCTCAAGCGCACCAGAATCCCTCTTGTTCGAGTTCGTTGGAACTCCCGTCGTGGCCCAGAGTTTACCTGGGAATGAGAAGACCGAATGAAACTCAAGTATCCCCACTTGTTCGAGAACAGTGCAACCACTACTGAGGCTGAAGCTACTGCGGAATTTTGGGACGAAATTCCAAACCAACGAGGATATGATGTGACTCCCTAGGAAAACCACGCAACTTAACTAGCTTCCTCAGTGACCACGTGCTAAATTTTGGGATGAAATTTCTTTCAAGTTGGGGATGATGTGACAACTCGAGTTTTCAAGGTCTTTCATCAACACGTTACTTGTTTCTGTAGTATGCTGCATAATTTGTTTGTCTTGTAATTGTGCACGTTTGTGATACGTTGAGATATTGTGTTATTATTTAGTATTTAATTATGTGTCAACGAGTAACTTGTGATCTGTTTAGAAGTGAAACCACATACGACGAAACACTAGGGTTTCGCCATAGGTTGTCTTCACGAAACCTTAGAGGTTTCGCCACACACCAATCCCGAAGAAACTAGAGGTTTCGTCATGACCCTCACAAAGAAACATAGGGTTTCACCGGCCGAGGGTTACGCCGAAGCCCATTAAGGGCCAAACACGTTAAAACTACATATATAACGAGGTAGGGTTACGTAAAAGCCTTAGTGGTCAGTTTTCAACCCTAGAGTCCTCCTCTCTGTGCGACGGCAACTGCAAGCCTTTGGAGTCTTTTCTTTCGGATCAATCCATTAGTTTTTCTATCTTGGTTAGTGTTTTACCCTTACATGATTATTTGCTTGAAACCTTCATTAACTGTTTAATGGAAATCGGTGTTTGATGTTGTTGAGTAATGCGTAGATCATGATTAGATAATGGGATTGATTGTTATGGGTCGCTAGATTATCGGTTATGGTCTCGTATGTTGAGGAATTGATCGGTTGATGATGAATTAGTTAATAGATAGGGTTCGATTATTCTGTCGCTAATCATTTAGACTAGATCTGATGCTTATGATTGTAATGGTTTATGTCCACTGTCCATGTTCGATTTGATGTTATGTATCATTAATGTTTAAGTTAATGGATAATACTGTTTGTATCAACAATCTGATAACATGTGATCAGTGGCTAGGTTTGATGTTTGACGATCAACTGTTAGAATGCAATTAGGGTTTCTGTGAATACGTAACTGCTGCTGATGATGAAACCTCCATGTTGACGAAACCCATACATGCCGACGAAACTCGGGGCGAGGAAACTTGGGAGTTCCGTCGATAGAGAATTATGACGAAACCTAGGGGTTTCGCCAAAGGTAATAACGACAAAACCTTAGGGTTTCGTCAAATGGGAATCATGACAAAACAGGGAGTTTCGTCAAGTGGGTAAACTGCACAGTAACTTAGTTAAGTCTGTTAAGAGTTAACTATGTTAGTTATGTGTTGTTTAATATAAAGTATGGGTTGCATGAGCTTGTATAACTGTTAAATGCTATGTGTTAGTTGTTGCTCGAATATACGTTATGGTCATGATTGTTACTTGAACTACGTGATTAACAACTGATTATCACACCCCGACCACGTAAAACATCAAATCGTGGCGGAGACGTCGGGGAGTGTTGTAACAGAATTATTGTTCCACAACCATGGTAATTAAATTTATATTTTATTCAATAACCAAAGGTGGAATACATTGTCTCAAAACAAGAACCAAAAAGCACATCATATAGTTTAAACTAGTTCTATCTTTATTTTAAGTCTCTAAGGCACAGGTCCGCCCTAGTGTCACGATCATCCTAAGCAACAACTCCTGAAACACATGTGAAAATAGGTACGTCAACATAAAAATACCTGTGAGATACATAGGTTTTGTTGAAAATAGGGTTCATGACTTATAAGTTTAGAAAAAGTTGTTTAACAAAAGTCAGTCATGATCCTTGTAAAATGTTTTGTTTTATAAATCTTTTGAAAAGCGATGATAAAGTAGATGATATGTAAAAGTGTAATGTGAGGTTAAATGAATAACCAAGTAAAATGAGTTTTGTATAAAATAAGTTGTTTGTAAAACAATGTCTTGAGAAAAATATGTTATTTGTATAAAATGTTTTATGTCTAAATTGAAATAATTCAAATAAAGCTATGATATGTAATACCATACAAGCACTTATATATAGGAAGTACCAGCGGCGTATCCACCATGCTTGTATCATATTACACACGCCTCGTTACTTAAATCACTTTACCCAAACAAACCACCAATGTAAATTGCCCATGTCTAAACATTTGTCAAATGTCTTTGTGTAAATCATATCGAAATGTTTATGTCAAAATGTAGTCCATGAAATATGTATATCAATATCAAAATGTCTATGTCAAATGTCAATCATGTAATGTGTAAACAAAATGTCATGTATGGCAAGTGAAATATATATATATATATATATATATCCACTGAACCATAGGAAAAAATGCACAAAACAATGTATTGAAGTAAAACGTGGTTTAAATCAACGTTATGTTTTGTGGAAAATGCATGCTATAGTGAATACAAACATTTATGCGGTATTGTGAAAATGCATACATCCAAGCCTTGTGACTGTGGTGATTAAACCTTTAAACAAATTAAAAGTCTATATGTGTTATGTTTTATCGAATTCGGTCATTCCTTCCATCCAAATATACCTAGGATGTCAGGAACGGGAGTTCTCAATTCCTATGGTACCATTACCTACTAACGAGCGGCGTGATCAAAGTTAATGAATGTATATGGTCTCACTTAAACAAACCAAATGTCATACCCAAAATGTAAGCATGTGATGAAATGAAAATGTACTAAGTATGCAACAATGGACATACATAGCATGTGATGTAAAATGTACCAAGTATGATGAACATACATAGCATGAAAAGGTAATGTAAAACAATGTACCAAGTATGCGCACAATGGACATACATAGTAAAAACATAATGAAATCATGTACTAATAGTGTACTAATGAACATAGCAAGTATATGATATGAAAACATGGAAAGCATGAAGGTAACAAGTAGGCACATGTGTTTCACCCCAAAACAATTTGAAAACAGTAAAAGAGGGGTCTATGTACTCACTTGAGATTGCTCAATAGAATTTAGATATCCACCAAGCAGAGCTAGAAGATCACGGATTTAAACGGCACCTAATATAGGTAACTACATTAATAACCGGACCTAATTCGGAGGATCGGGTAGTACGAGTTTTGTAAACCATATGAGTGTAGGAACTCATGCAATATGGTTTAACAAAGCCTACATACTAAAACGAAACATATCCTAAGTGCTTTTTAACCGTTACGACCCGTTTAGGTAGCTTATGCTACTTTAACGCGCAGTTTGCGTATAATGCGTTTGGACCGCCTAACTAGCCCTATGACAAGTAAGGTATGCCTTAACATGTTTAATATTGTTGCTAAATCAGTTTGGATGTCAAAATTTATGTTACATAGGCTTAAAATGAATTTTGGCGCAAAAAGGGTATTTTGGTAATTTTCCTAAGGCATACAAACTACTTATCATACAACTACTTAAACGTCGTGACCATATGGTATAACCTCGGAAGGTTATTCCCTATACAACTGTGGTCACCTAAAGTGTTTGGTCGGATCCTAATGATCGACCAAACGGGTCGGGTTCGAAAGTATAAGCGATTGATTAGATCGCTTACCTTTACGACCCTACACAAGCACAAATCTAAAAGTGACGAGCTAAACATGTTAAAACATGCTTAACAAGGTTTAAAAATAGGTTTGGTATCAAAACAAACGGTTTTGATACCCACAAGTAGTTTGGTTACAAAGTACGCGAGAATACGCATTTTGGCCAAAACTACAACTCTTCACTGAGCCTAGATAACGTGGTAATCAGTAGGTATAGTCACTAGGAACTATAACCATCGTGATTACGCTCACGTTATGAAGTTCAAACAAACTTCGCATTGACCATAAACAGCTCAATGCAGAAAGTCAAACGCAGTTTGATTTTAACACTAAGAACGCATAAAAGAACGAAGGAGGACTTATAAAAGGTCCAAGAATGGAAGTTTGATCTTGAAAATTCCCAGGTATGAAGTGTTGCAACTCCAACTTAGGGAAATAATCAGATCAAGGTGTGGTTTGAAGTGAAAACATGAGGGTTATTTATAGGAAATCTAGAGCCGTTAGGATCGTTCCTCGTTAACCGAAATTCAATCCTAGTCGTACACATCGTGCCCATAGATTTACAAAACCAGGGGAGCCCCTAGAAATGCTTAAAACCATGTGCAAAGGTGGGATCAAGCCGGAAATAACTGTAACACACATTCTGCTGCTCTGGGCATGGCTTACGGACCGTAAGCATGTCCATACGGTCCGTAAGGACCTCTGGTGCTGGCAGATACTTTCACAAAATGGCAGAACAGGCCCCTGTGACCTCACTTAAAGGATCAAATATTAAGTTAAAGTATAGGAACTTAAAATATGCTCAAAAATATGTCGGATTACGGTTCGTTTGGCCGTACGGTTGCGTTGTTCGGTTAATTACGACGGAAGTCGTAACGGATGCGTGTACGATCCAAATTGCACGACGAATGGATTTTTGGCATACCAAACACTAAAATAAAACATTTTAATGCTTACATAAATTTTTGGATGTCCGGATGTATTCAGAACGTAAGATATGCACGAAAATGCAAACTTGTGCGCTTTTTGACGATTTTAGTCTCTGAATGAGCATAAAGTTTATTTTAGAACACCGAACCCATCAAAGCCTATTTCTAAGATATGTAAAGGATATTTAGGGTGTGTTTAACTTATGGTCATGTTCCGGAATGTTCGTTACAGTTCAAATTGGCATACTTTCGCAGTTTGTCAATTTTAGTCCTTGTAAGCGTATTAACTTGATTTTTGCCATACCAAAGCCTTCAAAACTTATTTCTAAGTTATGTAAAGGTTATTTAAGGTATGTTAAGCATAAATTGATGTTCTGGAGTATTTTTCGCGTTAAACTGATTACGTTTACGCACCAGTTTGCGTATAATTCTCCAGAAAGCGAAATAGAGTTTGAAATTGAATAAAAACCAAAACATGAAAAACATCAAACATAAACAAACAAACATTGGGATCAAATAACTTTATTTAATTGATAACTGAACTGTTTACAATGATTACAAGCACATATGTCACAGTCTTCCCTACTTGTGGAAATTTCGTCCCGAAATTTGTTTAGAGGAAACTCGTGGGAAAAGATGCGGATACTTTGCCTTCATTTGATCTTCACGTTCCCAAGTAAAATCAGGTCCACGCTTAGATTCCCAGCGAACTTTAACCAAAGGAATGCGCTTGCGTTTAAGCCATTTGACCATACGGTCCATGATTTCCACTGGTTTCTCAACAAAATGCATCGTGTTGTCAACACGAATTTCGTCAAGGGGTATGTGGAGGTTCTCATCAGCTAGACACTTCTTGAGATTGGACACGTGGAAGGTTGGATGAACGTTGCCAAGTTCAGGAGGTAATTCAAGTCTGTAGGCTACCTTACCGATTCTTTCGACGATCTTGAATGGTCCAACATATCTAGGTTCAAGTTTTCATGTCTTTCCAAGGTGAGACCTTAAGTAATACACGATCACCGACTTGAAATTCCAAGGGCTTGCGTCGTTGGTCCGCGTAACTCTTTTGACGGCTTCGAGCTGTCTGAAGGTTATCACGAACTTTCTTAACCTTATCAGTTGTTGTAACGCCCGGCTCTTTTGTACTTTCCATTTATAGAAAGTTTTGTTCGTATTTCTATTTTTGGAAATCTTGTATTCTTGTAATCGACTTTTCGTGGTAATTGTTGTAAAATCTAATACTTGGATCATAAATAAAATTCGTATTTCTTTTCACATTCTACATATTCATACATACTCATATGATCGAATTCATTGTACACCAAATCCTTATTCGTAATTCATACGCATACGGTACTTATTTGTGATACATGTCCATGCTTGTCCTTAAATGGTTGATACTTAAACCCCCCCCCCCCCCAATAATATGCGTATTTACACAACGATTAATCATCTAATATGTGACATATACTTGTCACTTACAAACATATTACATACTTATACATCACACTTTTTACCTAGTTAAATCATGTTTATTTCATATTATACCTTGTTACAAGTTAGGGGAAACATTGTTGCATATTATTACACAACTTAATTAACAAAATTACTCATTATAATGTTAAAAAAAATAAATGAATAAAGAAATATGGCAGCCCCAAATCAACAAAATTCAGCCCCATATGGTTGGGTTTTGTGGGCTTGTTTAAAGGTTTAACCCATTCTAAACACTTCCAAAGCCCAACCCATTGAAACCCTAATCCCTTCCCTATATAATAAACACTTCCCCACTCCTTATTCCACTTTTACAAGCCTCCAAACACTTCAAAAATATCTCAAAACCGTAGCTGAGTTTCCACTTTCGGCCAGATTCAGCAAGCTTCACAAAAGTGAGCATAACTCACTCATTTCTTGTCCGTTTAAGCCCATTCTTTTTCCTATGTGCTTGGATTTTCCTTAGCTTCGATTCCATGGGTTTTTCACAGTAAATAAGTCCCTAGAACTCCGGCAAAAAGGCTCCAAAGTCCACTGATTGTTTTTTTTTCATGAAATCCTTGTTAAACTTAACCAAACTTGTGTTTTCTCATCTCAAACCTATGTCCTAATGCTTACAACCTCTCTTATGGTTGGTTAAGCTTAAAAACAAGGTTGAGACACTATAAATCAGTGGTTAAAACCTCAAATACTTTATGTTTTGTTTAGGGTATTTCACCCACAAGTCATGTTCAAGCTTAGTTCTTGATGAGAAGTGATTATGGAACAACTTGGGTTGTTCCAACATAAAATCCTCACGTGATTTGATGATTTCTCTTAGTTTAGATTAGTTACATACTTGTGTTAATCCTAGTTCTTGACCCTCCTTGGTTGTCTTTACATCAAGTGAAGTGGTGAACATTCAAGGGGTCCCTA
Source organism: Helianthus tuberosus (assembly GCA_030545235.1). NCBI lineage: Eukaryota > Viridiplantae > Streptophyta > Magnoliopsida > Asterales > Asteraceae > Helianthus > Helianthus tuberosus. The sequence continues at coordinate 29,906,082 of CM060415.1, read as the reverse complement.
AATGGAAGCATGTTCTTCCTACCCCATACATGACATCCATGAATAACTCGAGGTGCCTAAATGAAGATCTTAATCTTCTACCTCCTACTTGAATTATTGAACCTAATAATATGTAATACTTAACCTAAATATATATATATACACTCATTCGAATCTTTAATGTTAAACTTGTGTTTATATGTTAATGTAGTAGAATACCATCTAAGACTTAACACTCCAAGTATGATTCTAATGGGCATATTACCCATGAAATACAATATAACCCTAGTGGTTACATAGTGTCATATAAGAGTATAAGTTAAAGATGATTATTTTTAATATCCTACTTTATGTTATGTTAAACTCCAAATTTATAATCTTCCGTTGTACGCCAAACTCACACACCTACGTTTCCTCGTGTAGAAGGACTGGGTGCTCCAAATTAATCCATCCACCAACTCACTCGCGGGATTTCAAGTAGGAAAGTTTGCAACCACCGTGAGTATACTCGATCCCTTTTTCCCCTTTTTATTTTGGGATGCAACATGTACATTATGTAAACAATCTTTGAAACTAGAAACTACACATACTCAATCCTTGTACAAACATGAAACTAATGTGCTTTACTTATGATTCTTGTATGCTCTATTTGAACGATTTGGAACGTATATGCTCATTAACTTTGCTAGCCCACCTTAACAATTATAGCGCTATAGGATTTACGCACCGCCCGTTAAACTTGGGGTATTGTTAAGTTAAACATTTACCATCCCGCTATCAATTGGGATTAGGCTATTTTATGCGTTGTATTCTTGGGTTTGATCATAGTGATTTTATACTTGAACGTTCGTCCGTTTCAAAATTTCGTTTTAATCATTTCGCACGTCATCGCAATCACAAACAATAATAATCCCTCGTGAACAAACTAAATTTACAATGCTTTCATTTATTCATGCTATACTATGTGGAACTCATGACTATGCTATGTGAAACTTCTAAACTCTTTATGCTATGTGAATCAATTTGAAACTTTTATGCTATGTGACACTTTATGTTATGTGAATCAACTTATGCAAACGATTTTTTTTCTTAAACAAACATTATGAACAAGTCTCACCTATTCGTTCTTTTGAATCTTAGATGTCTTCTCGTCACTCCAACTCGTCTAAAAAGTCAAAGTCCCGTGCTACGAAGAAGATGATGGCTTTCATGGCCGATCAATTTGCGCGCGTCGTTCCAAAGGTCATTTCCGAAATTCAAGCTTCTGAAACTCAGAACTCTTCCCTCGACTCTAAGGTCGAAACACGCAAGCCCGCTTCGTTCAACTTCAAGCACTTTTCATCGTGCAATCCCAAACCATTCACTGGCAATGATGGGGTGACCGCCATGCTCGAGTGGTTCGATAGCATAGAGGTGACGTTCATCAACAGCGATTGCCCTAATGAGCTCAAAACGCGTAGTGCGACTGGGGTATTCCAAGCCCGAGCTCTCGAATGGTGGATGAACGAGAGGAACATTCGTTCGAATGAACTGGCATATGCGTTGGCATGGGAGGAAGTAAAGGCCCTGATGATGGATGAGTTTTGTCCTCCGCATGAGTAACAAAAGTTGGAGGAAGAATTTTGGGCACTCAAGCAAGTAGGAGATGAGAACCTAGCTTACACCACCCGTTTCAAACAACTTAGCTTCATTGTCCCCCACCTTGTCCTGACCACTGCTCGCAAGATAACTAAATACATCCATGGGTTACCCTCTGCTATGCGCGATACGATCGAGGCTGCCAAACTCGACAATATCGAAGCTGTTTATCGTTTGGCCGCTTCTCTGAACAACAACCGTGTACGCGATAAACAAGCCGCAAACCCCGCTTCTTTCAAGCCAGCCAACCAAATCACCCAATAGTCGAGTGGCAATAGGGGAAAGAAGCGAAAGCAATCGAACCCTGTTTGCAATGCGATTGTACCACCCGTTAACCCAAACCCTGTTGCTCCTGATAACACCCAAAAGTCATACACTGGATTCACCCCAAGTGTGCCACTTGTAATTTCCATCATCCCGCAAACGTTAGGTGCCATTGTTGTGACAATTGCAACCGTTATGGACATACCTCCAAATTTTTTCGCTTCAATCAACAACAACTGGCCCCACCAGCTCAGCAAGCGCAACAAGCCCCATAAGTTCAGCAAGCACAACAGGCTCCACCTACTCCTCAAAACGCAAGACCCGCTAGAGCTTGTTTCAAATGTGGAGACGCCAATCATCTTCGTCCTCAATGCCCACTATGGAATCAAGAGCAACTACAACCTCCTCGTGGACGCTGTTTCAATCTGAACACGAACCAAGCGCGCAACGACAATAATGTCGTTAACGGTACGTTCCTTGTTAACCATCTTTATGCTTCGATACTATTTGATACTGGTGCGGACAAAAGCTTTGTGTCCTTAGAATTCGAATCATTGTTAAATTGCACTCGCTCTAAACTACCTAAGTCGTTTTCCATTGAAGTCGCCAATGGCAAGTCCATCTTAGTCGATTCCGTTCTTTGTGATTGTCGTCTTACGCTTAACGAACACGTCTTCCCTATTGATCTCATACCTATGCAACTGGGTAGTTTCGACGTCATCATAGGCATGGATTGGCTTCAAAAGAACCATGCTGAAATCGCTTGTCACGAGAAGTACGTTCTTTTACCCCTTCCTTCTGGTGATGTTTTACACGTCTATGGAGACCGGCCTTCAAAGGGACTGAAGTTGATGTCCTGCACACAAGCGAACAAATACTTACGCAAACAGTACTTTGCCTTTTTAGCCCACGTTATGGAAGAAAAGGGCAAGGGAAAGAGTATAAGTGTTCTTCCAGTGGTGCGCGACTTCCCTGATGTCTTTCCTGAAGATTTACCTGGTCCTCCTCCACCTCGATCCGTTGACTTTCACATTGACCTCGTACCTGGTGCGACTCCTGTTTCCAAGGCTCCTTATCGTCTTGCACCTTCTGAGATGCAAGAATTATCTACGCAGCTTCAAGAACTCCTCGATAAAGGCTTCATTCGTCCAAGTACCTCACCTTGGGGTGCACCTGTGCTTTTCGTTAAAAAGAAAGACGGCTCTTTCCGTATGTGTATCGATTATCGCGAGATCAACAAACTCACTGTCAAGAATCGTTACCCTCTTCCGCGTATCGACGATCTCTTTGACCAACTTCAAGGCGCTACTTGTTTCTCCAAAATCGATCTTCGTTCTGGTTATCACCAACTTCGGGTCCTCGAAGAGGACGTACCCAAAACAACTTTTCGCACTCGCTATGGACATTACGAGTTCGTGGTTATGCCTTTTGGGTTGACCAACGCACCCGCTGTGTTCATGGATCTAATGAATCGTGTTTGTAAGCCCTATTTGGATCGTTTCGTGATCGTCTTCATTGATGATATCCTCATTTATTCTAAATCTCGAGCCGATCATGAATGTCATCTTCGTCTTATACTCGAGCTCTTACGTACTGAACGCTTATACGCTAAGTTCTCTAAATGCGAGTTTTGGATTAAAGAAGTCCAATTCCTTGGACACGTTGTTAGTGGAAAAGGAATCCACGTCGACCCTGCAAAGATCGAGGCTGTAAAGAATTGGACCGCGCCTAAATCTCCTTCCGAAATCCGTTCTTTCTTAGGATTGGCGGGTTATTACCGTCGATTCATCTCGAATTTTTCAAAAATCGCCGTTCCCCTTACGTCGTTGACCCAAAAAGAGAAACCTTTTGCTTGGGGTCCTAAGCAAGAGGAATCCTTTCAGACTCTCAATGACTTGCTTTGCAACGCTCCTATTCTTACTCTTCCTGATGGAAATGATGATTTCGTAGTGTATTGCGATGCATCGAACCGTGGTCTTGGTTGCGTTCTCATGCAACGAGGCAAGGTCATCGCTTATGCATCTCGTCAACTCAAGATACATGAGAAAAACTATACTACCCACGACCTTGAACTTGTCGCAGTTGTTTTTGCGTTGAAGATTTGGCGACACTACCTTTATGGTACTAAGTGTGAGGTTTTCACGGACCACAAGAGCCTTCAACATATCTTCGACCAAAAGGAAGTGAACATGAGTCAACGTCGTTGGGTTGAATTGTTAAACGACTACGACTGCGAAATCAAATACCATCCAGGTAAAGCGAATGTAGTAGCTGACGCCCTTAGTCGCAAAACACATATGAAGGGTATTCGTTGTCTCCAACTTCTGAACGATCTTCCACGCCGCATTCGCGAAGCTCAATACGCCTCTATTAATGAAGGTAACTTCCATATTGAAATACGAGGCGCTAAAGAACACGATCTCGTCTCCAAGGCCGATGGTATCCTAAACCTCGACAATCGTGCCTGGGTCCTTGATCGCGAAGAACTTCGAGACTTCATCATGAACGAGGCACACAAATCCAAGTACTCAATTCATCCTGGTGCCGAGAAGATGTATCATAATCTACGTACATCCTATTGGTGGCCTGGTTTGAAGAAAGACATTGCCGTTTACGTCTCTAAGTGTCTCACATGTTCAAAAGTCAAAGCCGAGCATCAACGACCTTCCGGTCTACTCGAACAACCTGAAATCCCCGTTTGGAAATGGGATAGCATCGCGATGGACTTCATCACTAAACTCCCTCGTACATATTCTGGTCACGATTGCATTTGGGTGATCATCAATCATTTGACCAAGTCCGCTCAATTCATTCCTATTCGCGAAGATTTCAAGGTTGAACGACTTTCTCGCATCGATACCAATGAAGTCATACGACATCATGATATTCCTCTCGACATCATTTCTGATCGCGATGGTCGATTTACTTCGCGTCTCTGGCAAACCTTTCAGTCCGCTATGGGTACTCATTTGAATCTCAGTACGGCTTTTCATCCTCAAACGGATGGACAGACTGAACGTACTATCCAAACCCTAGAGGACATGCTCCGTTCGTGTGTCATCGACTTTGGTGGTAGTTGGGATGTGCATTTACCTTTGATCGAGTTCTCGTACAACAATAGCTACCACTCCAGTATTAAAATGGCTCCATTCGAGGCATTGTATGGTCGCAAATGCCGATCTCCTTTAAACTAGCACAAAATTTATGACAAACATTTTACTGGCCCAGAGATCATACAAGAAGCAACGGACAAGATTCACCAAATCCGTGATAATCTACTCAAAGCTCGAGAACGTCAAAAGGTCTATGCTGATAAGGGACGCAAACCAATGGAACTCAACGTTGGAGATCATGTTCTACTCAAGGTGTCTCCTTGGAAAGGAGTGGTTCGGTTTGCTAAAAAGGGAAAGCTTACCCCTCGCTATGTTGGTCCTCTCAAGATACTCGAAAGGATTGGTGCGGTGGCTTATCGACTCGATTTACCTCAAGAGCTCAACAATGTTCATCCAACGTTCCATGTCTCAAATCTAAAGAAGTGTCACGCTGAAGAAGGACTTCAAGTTCCTCTCGAAGATCTCCAAATAAACGACACTCTGCATTTTGTGGAGAAACCCGTCGAAATCATGGATCAAGGAGTCAAGTTATTGTGGCGCAGTAAAATTCCTATCGTCAAGGTTCGATGGGAAGGTAAACGTGGCGCTGAATTTACTTGGGAACTCAAGAGCGAGATGAAAAAGAAGTACCCTCATCTTTTCCCTACGTCTTCCTAAATTTCGGGACGAAATTTCCTAAAGGAGGGGAGACTGTAACGCCCGGCTCTTTTGTACTTTCCATTTATAGAAAGTTTTGTTCGTATTTCTATTTTTGGAAATCTTGTATTCTTGTAATCGACTTTTCGTGGTAATTGTTGTAAAATCTAATACTTGGATCATAAATAAAATTCGTATTTCTTTTCACATTCTACATATTCATACATACTCATACGATCGAATTCATTGTACATCGAATCCTTATTCGTAATTCATACGCATACGGTACTTATTTGTGATGCATGTCCATGCTTGTCCTTAAATGGTTGATACTTAAAAACCCCCCAATAATATGCGTATTTACACAACGATTAATCATCTAATATGTGACATATACTTGTCACTTACAAACATATTACATACTTATACATCACACTTTTTACCTAGTTAAATCATGTTTATTTCATATTATACCTTGTTACATGTTAGGGGAAACATTGTTGCATATTATTACACAACTTAATTAACAAAATTACTCATTATAATGTAAAAAAAAATTAATAAATAAACAAATGTGGCAGCCCCAAATCAACAAAATTCAGCCCCATATGGTTGGGTTTTGTGGGCTTGTTTAAAGGTTTAACCCATTCTAAACACTTCCAAAGCCCAACCCATTGAAACCCTAATTCCTTCCCTATATAATAAACACTTCCCCACTCCTTATTCCACTTTTACAAGCCTCCAAACACTTCAAAAACATCTCAAAACCGTAGCTGAGTTTCCACTTTCGGCCATATTCAGCAAGCTTCACAAAAGTGAGCATAACTCACTCATTTCTTGTCCGTTTTAGCCCATTCTTTTTCCTATGTGCTTAGATTTTCCTTAGCTTCGATTCCATGGGTTTTTCACAGTAAATAAGTCCCTGGAAATCCGGTAAAAAGGCTCCAAAGTCCACTGATTGTTTTTGTTTTCATGAAATCTTTGTTAAACTTAACCAAACTTGAGTTTTCTCACCTCAAACCTATGTCCTAATGCTTACAACCTCTCTTATGGTTGGTTAAGCTTAAAAACAAGGTTGAGACACTATAAATCAGAGGTTAAAACCTCAAATACTTTCTGTTTTGTTTGGGTTTTTCACCCACAAGTCATGTTCAAGCTTAGTTCTTGATGAGAAGTGATTATGGAACAACTTGGGTTGTTCCAACATAAAATCCTCACATGATTTGATGATTTATCTTAGTTTAGATTAGTTACATACTTGTGTTAATCCTAGTTCTTGACCCTCCTTGGTTGTCTTTACATCAAGTGAAGTGGTGAACATTCAAGGGGTCCCTAAATGGAAGCATGTTCTTCCTACCCCATACATGACATCCATGAATAACTCGAGGTGCCTAAATGAAGATCTGAATCTTCTACCTCCTACTTGAATTATTGGACCTAATAATATGTAATACTTAACCTAAATATATATATATACACTCATTCGAATCTTTAATGTTAAACTTGTGTTTATATGTTAAAGTAGTAGAATACCATCTAAGACTTAACACTGCAAGTATGATTCTAATGGGCATATTACCCATGAAATACAATATAACCCTAGTGGTTACATAGTGTCATATAAGAGTATAAGTTAAAGATGATTATTTTTAATATCCTACTTTATGTTATGTTAAACTCCAAATTTATAATCTTCCGTTGTACGCCAAACTCACACACCTAGGTTTCCTCGTGTAGAAGGACTAGGTGCTCCAAATTAATCCATCCACCAACTCACTCGCGGGATTTCAAGTAGGAAAGCTTGCAACCACCATGAGTATACTCGATCCCTTTTTCCCCTTTTTATTTTGGGATGTAACATGTACATTATGTAAACAATCTTTGAAACTAGAAACTAAACATACTCAATCCTTGTACAAACATGAAACTAATGAGCTTTACTTATGATTCTTGTATGCTCTATTTGAACGATTTGGAACGTATATGCTCATTAACTTTGCTAGCCCACCCTAACAATTATAGCGCTATAGGATTTACGCACCGCCCCGTTAAACTTGGGGTATTGTTAAGTTAAACATTTACCATCCCGCTATCAATTGGGATTAGGCTATTTTATGCGTTGGATTCTTGGATTTGATCATAGTGTACGCCAAAATTGCATACTAGTAATTCACATATTATGAACCATGTTGGATTTGAGTTTTTATTCTATTATGCTATCTAAACAAACTTGTATACTCGCTCCTTGCCTTTGCATTGAAACTGTATTTTAATACATGTTGCAGGTTGATTAATGAAGTATGGATGATTGATGAAACAAGTGTAGGGTGGACTAGATACACACCTTTAATCTATTTATCTTTTGTTGATTTGAATTTGAACAATGTTGTTATTTCCATTTTTAAATGTTGTATGACAATTTAGTTCTTGCAATGAAATTCGAGTTTAATTAAATATTGTCACATAGTGTTATGATGTTTTGAGCAATTTGTTCGTCTCATCCCGATGTTTCCGCCATCGGTTGGGGTGTGACAGTTGTCTCTAGAATGAGGTTAGGTCCAGTAAGCTGAGCCTCACCAATCTCATTCCAGCAGACTGGTGAAAGACATTTTCGACCATAGAGAGCCTCGAAAGGAGCCATGTTGATGCTGGAGTGATAACTGTTGTTGTAAGAGAATTCAATCAATGGAAGATGTGAATCCCAACTACCACCAAAATCGATCACACAAGCTCTAAGCATATCCTCCAGAGTCTGGATTGTTCTTTCAGTTTGGCCATCTGTTTGTGGATGATATGATGTGCTCAGGTTAAGTTGGGTCCCCATAGCAGATTGCATGGTTCTCCAAAAACGAGAAGAGAAGCGAGCATCTCTGTCAGAAATAATGTTCAAAGGAACACCATGTCGAGATACGATTTCATCCACATAGATTTTAGCCAGTTTTTCAGCAGAAAAATCCTCACGGATTGGCAAGAAATGCGCTGACTTAGTAAGACGATCAACAACTACCCAGATGGCATCATGACCTTTCTTAGTGCGCGGAAGTTTAGTAACGAGATCCATAGCGATGTTTTCCCATTTCCAAACTGGGATCTCTGGTTGCTCCAAAAGACTAGAAGGATGTTGGTGTTCAGCCTTGACCTTAAGACAAGTAAGGCATTTTGAAACGTACAAGGCAATATCCTTCTTCATACCAGGCCACCAATACTGAGTACGAAGATCCTTATACATTTTGTCTGAGCCAGGATGGACAGAATAACGAGACTTATGAGCTTCATCCATAAGCAAGGTGCGAAGACCATCTTGGCTTGGGACCCACAAACGGTCCATGAAGTAATACGATCTATCTTCCTTCAGCACAAGATCAGGCTTAATGTGATAGAGTAATTCCTTACTCATCAAACCTTGTGAAACACAAGTACGTTGAGCCTGACAAATGCGGGCATGAATATCAGCTCGAGCCTGAATATCAGATTGAACACGAACACAATGAAGCTTGACATGTTCCTTACGACTCAAAGCATCGGCTACGACATTCTCCTTACCAGGATGGTAGCGAATTTCGCAGTCATAGTCATTTAGAAGCTCAACCCAACGTCGTTGCCTCATATTGAGTTCTTTCTGATTAAAGATATGCTAAAGACTTCTGTGGTCTGTGAAAACCACGCATTTTGTGCCATACAAATAGTGTCTCCAGATTTTGACAGCGAAGACAACTGCACCCAACTCAAGATCATGAGTGGTGTAGTTTTTCTCATGCACCTTCAATTGCCTTGATGCGTAGGCTATGACTTTGTTCCTTTGCATCAGAACACAGCCAAGACCCAATTTCGATGCATCACAATAGACGACAAAATCATCATTGCCCTCAGGCAAAGTCAGAATAGGTGCGTCACAAAGCTTCTGCTTCAAGGTCTGAAACGCTTCTTCTTGTTTGAAACCCCATTTAAAGGGTCTATTCTTCTGAGTTAGAGCAGTTTAAGGAACTGCAATCTTTGAGAAGTTCTTTATGAAGCGGCGGTAATAACCCGCAAGACCAAGAAAGGAACGAACCTCAGTAGGAGTAGTAGGCGTATCCCAATCCTTAATCGCGCTGATCTTGGAGGGATCTACATGAGTACCTTGTTCGTTGACGATATGTACCAAAAATTGAACTTCCTTAAGCCAGAATTCGCACTTGGAGAATTTGGCGGAAAGTTGCTCTTTCTTTAGGAGTTCCAGAGTAAGACGAAGATGTTGCTCATGATCAGCTCGCGTCTTAGAATAAATCAAGATATCATCAATGAAAACGATGATGAACTTGTCTAGATAAGGCTTGCAGACCCTATTCATTAAGTCCATGAAAACAGCAGGAGCATTAGTTAAACCGAATGGCATAACTGTGAACTCATAATGCCCATAACGAGTACGGAAAGCTGTCTTGGGAATATCATCTTCATGCACACGAAGTTGATGATATCCAAAACGAAGATCAATCTTCGAGAAATAAGAAGCGCCCTGCAACTGATCAAAGAGATCATTAATGCGAGGTAGGGGATACCGATTCTTGATGGTAAGCTTGTTAAGCTCACGATAATCGATGCACATTCGGAAAGATCCATCCTTCTTCTTAACAAAGAGAACGGGAGCACCCCAAGGTGAAAAGCTAGGACGGATAAAACCTTTGTCAGAAAGCTCTTGAAGCGGCTTAGACAGTTCTTGCATCTCAGATGGTGCAAGACGATATGGAGCTCTCGCAATAGGATTTGCACCAGGTACGAGATCAATACGAAACTCGACTTGGCGTGTTGGGGGTAATCCAGGTAACTCTTTAGGAAATAGCTTCGGATAATCTCGAACAACAGGAATATTTGAATAGATTTACCTTTGCCCTTATCTGCTGTAACATGTGCCAAGAAGGCCACATAGTTCTTTCGCAGATACTTCCGAGCTTGAAAACAAGACATTAGCTTGAGGCTACTAGCAGGTTTCTCACCACGAACCTGAAGGATCTCACCTGACAAAAGTGGCACATGAACGATCTTCTCAAAACAAACTACCTCTGCGCGATGCTTGGCTAACCAATCCATACCCACTATAACATCGAAGCTTCCCAGTTGCATTGGCGTGAGGTCAATGGGGAAAAGATGGTCGTTAAGGTTGAACTGGCAGTTGCGAAGAACATAATCAAGAATAACGGGTTCACCACTAGCAACTTCTACTGTCAAAGGCTTACCTAGTTTCGTTCTAGATACGCGAAGTAATGGCTCGAAAGATAAAGACACAAAACTCTTATCGGCCCCTGAATAAAAAAGAACAGATGCAGGTTGGTTATTAACAGAGAACTTACCGTTCACCACTTCATTGTCTGCTTGCGCCTCTTGTGCATTCATCTTAAAAACTCGACCTTGAGCTGGAGCCTGATTCGGATTTGCATTAACCTGCCTTGGACGCTGGTTTCGATAATGGGTCAGGTCTCCACAATTATAGCACGAGCCAGGAGGATAGTGAGGTCGTGCAGCTTGCTGTTGAACAGGTGGTTGAGCTACTTGTTGAGCTGGATTTCGAGCGACCTGAATTCGAGCAGAACGACAAACCTATGCAAGGTGTCCAGACTTCCCACAGTTGGTACAGAAACGACATGGAAGTTGTTGTTGATGGTGATTATTGCACCTATTGCACAAAGGTGCATTCCCTTCACACCGCTTCTTTGCTGGAGGCTGCGCTGGCTGATTGGGAGCTGGCTGGTTCTGTTGGGCAGTGATGGCAAAATTTTGGGAAGTCTTACGCTTCCTTGACCCCTTCATAGAACCCGAATCTTTACCCTTCTTGTTTTTACCTTTCTTGTTATCCCCTTTGTCAGACGCCTGTTTCTTGCCCTTGTCACCCTTTCTATGCAGTTTACCCTTTCGAATCTGTGACTCAGTCAACGTCGCAGATAGCTCGATCGCCTGACGGACTGTGGTAGGATTACTACCAGTAACGATGTCTTGTATGGAGTCATGCAGACCATCGATGTACCTGTCGATAGCCTTCTCGAGTGGGGTAACCATTGTTGGGCATAACAAACTCAGCTCCTCATACCTATCAGTATACGCCCAGTGCTCGCCACTGTCCTGTTTCAGATCATCAAATTCCCTCTCCAAAGCTCGCAGTTCATGACGAGGACAAAACTCCCTAATCATAAGCGTCCTAAGTTCAGCCCACGTTTGTGCTAGAGCGACCTCTGCACCATGATCTCTCATAACCCCGTTCCACCATGTGAGAGCCCTCTTCTGAACACGCTCGATGCAAACTCAACTTTGCGATTCTTAGAACACAGGACGTGACGGAATGTATTCTCAATGCTCTCGAACCAACGAAGGAGCCAAGTTGACCCTTCAGAACCACTGAACTTGAGTGGTTTAGCCGAGTTAAAACTCTTGAAGTTGCATGGAGCATTATTGTTGTTGGTGGCTTGGTTCCATTGAGCAATAAGATTGGGGAACGAAACAGCCATTTGCTGTGCGATGATTTCTGCCAGTTCGGCATTTGGTAGCGGATTTTCGCGTCGAGGAGGCATTCTAAAAGAGGAAACATGGAAGGAAACGAGTGAGATGATTAGATGAAAAGAACGAGAGGAAACAAAATCAATAAAGGCAAAGATGGTGGTCCTTTGTCCGTATCACAAAGAAAACAAACAACACACAGTGACTAATCAAAGTAAATGGGTCCAAAAATAATGCTTAGCGAAGATATGCTCGCCTATAAGTGAACACTCACCCCAAGAGTTCCCAGGTAAGAGTGACTGGTCCGATTATGTGGATTTGTACGAACACTCTAGCCTTAGACAGAAAACCCAGGGTACATGCATTCACCCTTCCAGTTTGTACGTGTTCACACTATTTAGAACCCAAAACTTTGACGAGATTTTAAAAACTTGGAAGGCACAAGGCCAAAAGAATCATTAAAAAACAAATGATAAATTTTCAAAATCAATTTTCAAAATCAAAAGGGTTCAAAACCTTGTAATAAATCATTTAAAAACAGATGATTGATTTTCTAAAATCGTTTTAGGAAATTGGGTTCTAGTTTTGGTGATCACCTAAGGATAGGTGAAGTGCATGTTTTAAGATCTAAACACAAGCCAACTTGTGTTGGGGTCCTAGAAAGGTTATAGTCTCGGTCAAAGCATTACTAATAACCTAATTCCCTATATCCATTGGCTCTGATACCAACTCTTATGTCACACCCCGACCACATAAAACATCAAATCGTGGCGGAAACGTCGGGGAGTGTTGTAACAGATTTATTGTTCCACAACCAGTATAATTAAATTTATATTTTATTCAATAACCAAAGGTGGAATACATTGTCTCAAAACAAGAACCAAAAAGCATATCATATAATTTAAACTAGTTCTATCTTTATTTTAAGTCTCTAAGGCAGAGGTCTGCCGTAGTGTCACGATCATCCTAAGCAACAGCTCCTGAAACACATGTGAAAATAGGTACGTCAGCATAAAAATGCATGTGAGATACATAGGTTTTTTTTGAAAATAGGGTTCATGACTTATAAGTTTAGAAAAAGTTGTTTAACAAAAGTCAGTCATGATCCTTGTAAAAAGTTTTGTTTTATAAATCTTTTGAAAAGCGATGATAAATTAGATGTTATGTAAAAGTGTAATGTGAGGTTAAATGAATAACCAAGTAAAATGAGTTTTGTATAAAATAAGTTGTTTGTAAAACAATGTCTTGAGAAAAATATGTTATTTGTATAAAATGTTATATGTCTAAATTGAAATGATTCAAATAACGCTACGATATGTAATACCATACAAGCACTTATATATAGGAAGTACCAGCGGCGTATCCACCATGCTTGTATCATATTACACACGCCTCGTTACTAAAATCACTTTACCCAAACAAACCACCAATGTAAATTGCCTATGTCTAAACCATTTGTCAAATGTCTTTGTGTAAATCATATCGAAATGTTTATGTCAAAATGTAGTCCATGAAATATGTATATCAATATCAGAATGTCTATGTCAAATGTCAATCATGTAATGTGTAAACAAAATGTCATGTATGGCAAGTGAAATATATATATATATATATATCAACTGAACCATAGGTAAAAATGCACAAAACAATGTATTGAAGTAAAACGTGGTTTAAATCAACGTTATGTTTTGTGGAAAATGCATGCTATACTGAATACAAACATTTATGCGGTACTGTGAAAATGCATACATCCAAGCCTTGTGACTGTGGTGATAAAACCTTTAAACAAATTAAAAGTCTATCTGTGTTATGTTTTATCGAATTCGGTCATTCCTTCCATCCAAACATACCTAGGATGTCAGGAACGAGAGTTGTCAATTCCTATGGTACCATTACCTACTAACGGGCGGCGTGATCAAAGTTAACGAATGTATATGGTCTCACTTAAACAAACCAAATGTCATACCCAAAATGTAAGCATGTGATGAAATGAAAATGTACTAAGTATGCAACAATGGACATACATAGCATGTGATGTAAAATGTACTAAGTATGATGAACATACATAGCTTGAAAAGGTAATGTAAAACAATGTACTAAGTATGCGCACAATGGACATACATAGCAAAAACATAATGAAATCATGTACTAATAGTGTACTAATGAACATAGCAAGTATATGATATGAAAACATGGAAAAGCATGAAGGTAACAAGTAGGCACATATGTTTCACCCCAAACCAGTTTGAAAACACTAAAAGAGGGGTCTATGTACTCACTTGAGATTGCTCAATAGACTTTAGATATCTACCCAGCAGAGCTAGAAGATCACGGATTTAAACGGCACCTAATATAGGTAACTACATTAATAACCGGACCTAATTCGGAGGATGGGGTAGTACGAGGTTCATAAACCATATGAGTGTAGGAACTCATGCAATATGGTTTAACAAAGCCTACATACTAAAACGAAACTTATCCTAAGTGCTTTTGACCCGTTACGACCCGTTTAGATAGCTTATGCTACTTTAACTCGTCGTTTGCGTATAACGCGTTTGGACCGCCTAACTAGCCCTATGACAAGTAAGGTATGCCTTAACATGTTTAATATTGTTGCTAAATCAGTTTAGATGTCAAAAGTTATGTTACATAGGCTTAAAATGAATTTTGGCGCAAAAAGGGTATTTTGGTAATTTTGCTAAGGCATACAAACTACTTATCATACAACTACTTAAACATCATGACCATAAGGTATAACCTCGAAAGGTTATTCCCTATTCAACTATGGTCACCTAAAGTGTTTGGTCGGATCCTAATGATTGACCAAATGGGTCGGGTTCGAAAGTATAAGCGATTGATTAGATCGCTTACCTTTACGACCCTAGACAAGCACAAATCTAAAAGTGACGAGCTAAACATGTTAAAACATGTTTAACAAGGTTGAAAAATAGGATTGGTATCAAAACAAACGGTTTTGATACCCACAAGTAGTTTAGTTACAAAATACGCGAGAATACGCATTTTGGCCGAAACTACGACTCGTCACTGAGCCTAGATAACTTGGTAATCAGTAGGTATAGTCACTAGGGACTATAACCATCGTGATTACGCTCACGTTATGAAGTTCAAACAAACTTTGCATTAACCATAAACTGGTCAATGCAGAAAGTCAAACGCAGTTTGATTTTAACGCTAAAAACGCATAAAAGAACGAAGGAGGACTTACAAAAGGTCCAAGAATGGAAGTTTGCTCTTGAAAATTCCCAGGTATGAAGTGTTGCAACTCCAACTTAGGGAAAAAATCAGATCCAGGTATGGTTTGAAGTGAAAACATGAGGGTTATTTATAGGAAATCTAGAGCCGTTAGGATCGTTCCTCGTTAACCGAAATTCAATCCTAGCCGTACACATCGTGCCCATAGATTTACAAAACCAGGGGAGTCGCTAGAAATGCTCAAAACCATGTGCAAAGGTGGGATCAAGCTGGAAATAGCCGTAACACACATTCTGCTGATCTAGGCATGGCTTACGGACCGTAAGCATCTCCATACGGTCCGTAGGGACCTCTGGTGCTGGCAGATACTTTCACAAAATGGCAGAACAGGCCCCTGTGACTCCAAACTTGATTTTTGATGTGTTTTGACACGTTTAAGCCCTGTTAACCTCAATTAAAGGCTCAAATATGAAGTTAAAGTATAGGGAACTTAAAATATGCTTAAAAATATGTCGGATGTCGGTTCGTTTGGCCGTACGGTTGCGTTGTTCGGTTAATTACGACGGAAGTCATAACGGGCGCGTGTACGATCCAAATTCCGCGACGAATGGATTTTTGGCATACCAAACACTAATATAAAACATTTTAATGCTTACATAAATTTTTGGATGTCCGTATGTATTCGGAACGTAAGATATGCGCGAAAATGCAAACTTGTGCACTTTTTGACGCTTTTAGTCCCTGAATGAGCATAAAGTTTATTTTAGCACACTGAACCCCTCAAAGCCTATTTCTAAGCTATGTAAAGGATATTTACGGTGTGTTTAACTTATGGTCATGTTTCGGAATGTTCGTTACAGTTCAAATTGGCATACTTTCGCAGTTTGTCAATTTTAGTCCCTGCAAGCGTATTAACTAGATTTTTGCCATACCAAAGCCTTCAAAACTTATTTCTAAGTTATGTAAAGGTTATTTAAGGTATGTTAAGCATAAATTGATGTTCTGGAGTATTTGTCGCGTTAAACTAATTACGTTTACGCACCAGTTTGCGTATAATTCTCCAGAAAGTGAAATAGAGTTTGATATTGAATAAAAACCAAAACATGAAAAACATTAAACATAAACAAACAAACATTGGGATCAAATAACTTTATTTCATTGATAACTGAACTGTTTACAATGATTACAAGCACAGATGTCACACTGATTACGCATGTATAAACACTATAGGCTTGGATTGAATTATTTGTGAGCGAGTAATAATCTTACCAAGCAAACCGAGGTGATTTCACACAGTTTCTAAGGCATGGGATTCCCGGTGGTTGGGAATGGGTTAAAGAATTAAGACGGAACCTACATATCCTCCTTGGGAAGGATATGTACGGCTATCCTCCTTGGGTAGGATGCCAATATTAATCATGCGTATTCTCCTTGGGTAGAATACGTACGTTTGACCTCCTTAGGTAGGACAACAACCTTAGACTTAATCGCCGAGGCCGATGGCGAGCAGGTCATTAGTTAATAGCGCTATTAGGTTTGACAAACCTCACACCGTGCCGTTCGGACGGGCGTGTACTAATGGATCATGGCAAACTGTCAATGATGATAGACATTGATGTAGGGCACAACTATTCTTCGTCAGTTGTCGATATGGTAACGGTCTAGTGGTTCACATGCGGAAGCCCCCATTGATTATGGATATGGTTTGGGAAATAAAGGAACTGGTTAACTCGTGGTTTATGAGAGAACATGTGGTTTTCAAAACAAACTGGTACAACTAAACAACCAAATGTGAACTCGCTCAACTTTATGGTTGACTCGTTGTTACATGCCTTGCAGGTCGTTAGATGCTTTTGGAGCTTGCACGAGGAGGAGGTCGTTGTAGGATATGGATTGTTATGTCCCGTACTTAACACTTGAACTTTAAACTATGTTTTGGCTATTTAAATATTACTATGCATCCGTCGATTGCATAAACATGTTTGGTTTCTTTTAAACACCAATTATATTGGGTTTGGTTTTATTTACTTAATTGCATAGTTCAATATGATTGGTGGCTGGATCCTGGTCAGTCACGCCTCCAAGCGGTATATGTTGACATTTAAGACATATACAGTCAAGAAAATCAAGGGCAATGGTGATTTATATGCGGATTAGACACCAAAAAAAATATCAACAAATGGCTACAATTTAAGGAATGTGTTTAGTGACGGCATCAGATTCCTAATTGATGGGGAAAGGTCTGGTGGTAAGAAAAGCTGCTTCTAGGAGGTTGTCAAGTGTTTTCGCTCGACGATTCTATTCTTGGGTGGTTGGTTTGTCCCTTGTTCCTGTAACTCGAATCCTAGCCCGGTATATCCCATTTTAATTTTACACCATTGTGAACCTTACGCCTTTTTTACACTCTGATCGAGGTTTTCGGCATTGAAATATCTTCGTAAACTAAATCACACATGTATATGTTGACATTTTAAGAGATATACAGTCAAGAAAATCAAGGGCAATGGTGATATATATGCGGATTAGACACCAAAAAAACACTCAACAAATGGCTACAATTTAAGGACTGTGTTTAGTGACGGCATCAGATTCCTAATTGATGGAGAAAAGTCTGGTGGCAAGAAAAGCTGCTTCTAGGAGGTTGTCAAGTGTTTTCGTTCGACGATTCCATTCTTTGGTGGTTGGTTTGGCCCTTGTTCCTGTAACTCGAATCCTAGCCCGGTATATCCCATTTTAATTTTACACCATTGTGAACCTTACACCTTTTTTACTCTCTGATCGAGGTTCTCGGCATTGAAAAATCTTCGTAAACTAAATCACACGTGTATATGTTGATATTTAAGAGATATACAGTCAAGAAAATCAAGGGCAATGGTGATATATATACGGATTAGACACCAAAAAAAAACTCAACAAATGGCTACAATTGAAGGAATGTGTTTTGTGACGGTATCAGATTCTTAATTGATGGTGAGAGATCTGGTGGCAAGAAAAGCTGCTTCTAGGAGGTTGTCAAGTGTTTTCGCTCGACGATTCTGTTCTTGGGTGGTTGGTTTGTCCCTTGTTCCTGTAACTCAAAACCCAGCCCGGTATATCCCATTTTAATTTTACACCATTGTGAACCTTACGCCTTTTTTACTCTCTGATCGAGGTTCTCGGCATTGAAAAATCTTCGTAAACTAAATCACACGTGTATACGTTGACATTTAAGATATATACAGTCAAGAAAATCAAGGGCAATGGTGATATATATGCGGATTAGACACAAAAAAAAACACACAACAAATGGCTACAATTTAAGGAATGTGTTTAGTGATGGCATCATATTCCTAATTGATGGAGAAAGGTCTGGTGGCAAGAAAAGCTGCTTCTAGGAGGTTGTCAAGTGTTTTCGTTCAACGATTCCATTCTTGGGTGGTTGGTTTGGCCCTTGTTCCTGTAACTCGAATCATAGCCGGTATATCCCATTTTAATTTTACACCATTGTGAACCTTACACCTTTTTTACTCTCTGATCGAGGTTATCGGCATTGAAAAATCTTCGTAAACTAAATCACGCGTGTATATGTTGATATTTAAGAGATATACAGTCAAGAAAATCAAGGGCAATGGTGATATATATGCAGATTAGACACCAAAAAAAAACTCAACAAATTGCTACAATTTAAGAAATGTGTTTAGTGATGGCATCAGATTACTATTTGATGGAGAAAGGTCTAGTGGCAAGAAAACCTTCTTCTAGGAGGTTGTCAAGTGTTTTCGCTCGACGATTCCATTCTTGGGTGGTTGGTTTGTCCCATGTTCCTGTAACTCGAATCCTAGCCCGGTATATACCATTTTAATTTTACACCATTGTGAACCTTACGGCTTTTTTACTCTCTGATCGAGGTTCTCGGCATTGAAAAATCTTCGTAAACTAAATCACACGTGTATACGTTGACATTTAAGAGATATACAGTCAAGAAAATCAAGGGCAATGGTGATATATATGCGGATTAGACACAAAAAAACACACAATAAATGGCTACAATTTAAGGAATGTGTTTAGTGACGGCATCAGATTCCTAATTGATGGAGAAAGGTCTGGTGGCAAGAAAAGCTGTTTTAGGAGGTTGTCAGGTGTTTTCGTTCAACGATTCCATTCTTGGGTGGTTGGTTTGGCCCTTGTTCTTGTAACTCGAATCCTAGCCTGGTATATCCCATTTTAATTTTACACCATTGTGAACCTTACACCTTTTTTACTCTCTGATCGAGTTTCTCGGAATTGAAAAATCTTCGTAAACTAAATCACACGTGTATATGTTGACATTTAAGAGATATACAGTCAAGAAAATCAAGGGCAATGGTGATATATATGCGGATTAGACACCAAAAAAAACACTCAACAAATGGCTACAATTTAAGGAATGTGTGACGGCATCCGATTCCTAATTGATGGAGAAAGGTCTGGTGCCAAGAAAAGCTGCTTTTAGGAGGTTGTCAAGTGTTTTCGTTCGACGATTCCATTCTTGGGTGGTTGGTTTGGCCGTTGTTCCTGTAACTCGAATCCTAGCCCGGTATATCCCATTTTAATATATACCATTGTGAGCCTTACACCTTTTTTACTCTTTGATCGAGGTTCTCGGCATTGAAAAATCTTCGTAAACTAAATCACACATGTATATGTTGACATTTTAAGAGATATACAGTCAAGAAAATCAAGGGCAATGGTGATATATATGCGGATTAGACACCAAAAAAAAACACTCAACAAATGGCTACAATTTAAGGACTGTGTTTAGTGACGGCATCAGATTCCTAATTGATGGAGAAAAGTCTGGTGGCAAGAAAAGCTGCTTCTAGGAGGTTGTCAAGTGTTTTCGGTTGACAATTCCATTCTTGGGTGGTTGGTTTGGCCCTTGTTCCTGTAACTCGAATCCTAGCCCGGTATATCCCATTTTAATTTTACACCATTGTGAACCTTACACCTTTTTTACTCTCTTATCGAGATTCTCGGCATTGAAAAATCTTCGTAAACTAAATCACACGTGTATATGTTGATATTTAAGAGATATACAGTCAAGAAAATCAAGGGCAATGGTGATATATATACGGATTAGACACCAAAAAAAAACTCAACAAATGGCTACAATTGAAGGAATGTGTTTAGTGACGGCATCAGATTCTTAATTGATGGAGAAAGTTCTGGTGGCAAGAAAAGCTGCTTCTAGGAGGTTGTCAAGTGTTTTCGCTCGACGATTCCGTTCTTGGGTGGTTAGTTTGTCCCTTGTTCCTCTAACTCGAAACCCAACCCGGTATATCCCATTTTAATTTTACACCATTGTGAACCTTACACCTTTTTTACTCTCTGATCGAGGTTCTCGGCATTGAAAAATCTTTGTAAACTAAATCACACGTGTATATGTTGATATTTAAGAGATATACAGTCAAGAAAATCAAGGGCAATGGTGATATATATGCGGATTAGACACCAAAAAAAATCCTCAACAAATGGCTACAATTTAAGGACTGTGTTTAGTGACGGCATCAGATTCCTAATTGATGGAGAAAAGTCCGGTGGCAAGAAAAGCTGCTTCTAGGAGGTTGTCAAGTGTTTTCGTTCGACGATTCCATTCTTGGGTGGTTGGTTTGGCCCTTGTTCCTGTAACTCGAAACCCAGCCCGGTATATCCCATTTTAATTTTACGCCATTGTGAACCTTACGCCTTTTTTACTCTCTGATCGAGGTTCTCAGCATTGAAAAATCTACGTAAACTAAATCACACGTGCATACGTTGACATTTAAGAGATATACAGTCAAGAAAATCAAGGGCAATGGTGATATATATGCGGATTAGACACCAAAAAAAACACTCAACAAATGGCTAAAATTTAAGAAATGTGTTTAGTGACGGCATCAGATTCCTAATTGATGGAGAAAGGTCTGGTGGCAAGAAAAGCTGCTTCTAGGAGGTTGTCAAGTGTTTTCGTTCGACGATTCCTTTCTTGGGTGGTTGGTTTGGCCCTTGTTCCTGTAACTGGAATCCTAGCCAGGTATATCCCATTTTAATTTTACACCATCGTGAACCCTTACACCTTTTTTACTCTCTGATCGAGGTTCTCGGCATTGAAAAATCTTCTTAAACTAAATCACACGTGTATATGTTGATATTTAAGAGATATACAGTCAAGAAAATCAAGGGCAATGGTGATATATATACGGATTAGACACCAAAAAACCCTCAACAAATGGCTACAATTGAAGGAATGTGTTTAGTGACGGCATCAGATTCTTAATTGATGGAGAAAGGTCTGGTGGCAAGAAAAGCTGCTTCTAGGAGGTTGTCAAGTGTTTTCGCTCGACGATTCTGTTCTTGGGTGGTTGGTTTGTCCCTTGTTCCTGTAACTAGAAACCCAGCCCAGTATATCCCATTTTAATTTTACACCATTGTGAACCTTACGCCTTTTTTACTCTTTGATCGAGGTTCTCGGCATTGAAAAATCTTCGTAAACTAAATCACATGTGTATATGTTGATATTTAAGAGATATACAGTCAAGAAAATCAAGGGCAATGGTGATATATATATGGATTAGACACCAAAAAACAAAACTAAACAAATGACTACAATTGAATGAATGTGTTTATTGGCGGCATCAGATTCTTAACTGATGGAAAAAGGTCTTGTGGCAAGAAAAGCTGCTTCTAGGAGGTTGTCAAGTGTTTTCGCTCGACGATTCCGTTCTTGGGTGGTTGGTTTGTCCCTTGTTCCTGTAACTCGAAACCCAGCCCGGTATATCCCATTTTAATTTTACACCATTGTTAACCTTACGCCTTTTTTACTCTCTGATCGAGGTTCTCGGCAATGAAAAATCTTCGTAAACTAAATCACACATGTATACGTTGACATTTAAGAGATATACAGTAAATAAAATCAAGGGAAATGGTGATATATATGCGGATTAGACACCAAAAAAAAACACTCAACAAATGGCTACAATTTAAGGAATGTGTTTAGTGACGGCATCAGATTCCTAATTGATGGAGAAAGGTCTGGTGGTAAGAAAAGCTGCTTCTAGGAGGTTGTCAGGTGTTTTCGCTCAACGATTCCATTCTTGGGTGGTTGGTTTGCCCTTGTTCCTGTAACTCGAATCCTAGCCCGGTATATCCCATTTTAATTTTACACCATTGTGAACCTTACGCCTTTTTTACTCACTGATCGAGGTTCTCGGCATTGAAAAAATCTTCGTAAACTAAATCACACGTGTATATGTTGATATTTAAGAGATATACAGTCAAGAAAATCAAGGGCAATGGTGATATATGTGCGGATTAGACACCAAAAAAAAACTCAACAAATCGCTACAATTTAAGGAATGTGTTTAGTGACGGCATCAGATTCCTAATTGATGGAGAAAGGTCTGGTGGCAAGAAAAGCTGCTTCCAGGAGTTTGTCAAGTGTTTTCGCTCGACGATTCCATTCTTGGGTGGTTGGTTTGTCCCTTGTTCCTGTAACTCGAAACCCAGCCCGGTATATCCCATTTTAATTTTACACCATTGTGAACCTTACGCCTTTTTTACTCTCTGATCGAGGTTCTCGGCATTGAAAAAATCTTCGTAAACTAAATCACACGTGTATATGTTGATATTTAAGAGATATACAGTCAAGAAAATCAAGGGAAATGGTGATATATATGCGGATTAGACACCAAAAAAAACTCAACAAATGGCTACAATTTAAGGAATGTGTTTAGTGACGGCATCAGATTCCTAATTGATGGAGAAAGGTCTGGTGACAAGAAAAGCTGCTTCTAGGAGGTTGTCAAGTGTTTTCGCAAGACGATTCCATTCTTGGGTGGTTGGTTTATCCCTTGTTCCTGTAACTCAAATCCTAGCCCGGTATATCCCATTTTAATTTTACACCATTGTGAACCTTACGCCTTTTTTACTCACTGATCGAGGTTCTCGGCATTGAAAAAATCTTCGTAAACTAAATCACACGTGTATATGTTGATATTTAAGAGATATACAGTCAAGAAAATCAAGGGCAGTGGTGATATATATGCGGATTAGACACCAAAAAAAACACTCAACAAATGGCTACAATTTAAGGAATGTGTTTAGTGACGGCATCAGATTCCTAATTGATGGAGAAAGGTCTGGTGTTAAGAAAAGCTGCTTCTAGGAGGTTGTCAGGTGTTTTCGCTCAACGATTCCATTCTTGGGTGGTTGGTTTGCCCTTGTTCCTGTAACTCGAATCCTAGCCCGGTATATCCCATTTTAATTTTACACCATTGTGAACCTTACGCCTTTTTTACTCACTGATCGAGGTTCTCGGCATTGAAAAAATCTTCGTAAACTAAATCACACGTGTATATGTTGATATTTAAGAGATATACAGTCAAGAAAATCAAGGGCAATGGTGATATATGTGCGGATTAGACACCAAAAAAAACTCAACAAATCGCTACAATTTAAGGAATGTGTTTAGTGACGGCATCAGATTCCTAATTGATGGAGAAAGGTCTGGTGGCAAGAAAAGCTGCTTCCAGGAGGTTGTCAAGTGTTTTCGCTCAACGATTCCATTCTTGGGTGGTTGGTTTGTCCCTTGTTCCTGTAACTCGAAACCCAGCCCGGTATATCCCATTTTAATTTTACACCATTGTGAACCTTACGCCTTTTTTACTCTCTGATCGACGTTCTCAGCATTGAAAAATCTTCGTAAACTAAATCACACGTGTATACGTTGACATTTAAGAGATATACAGTTAAGAAAATCAAGGGCAATGGTGATATATATGCGGATTAGACACCAAAAAAAAAACACTCAACAAATGGCTACAATTTAAGGAATGTGTTTAGTGACGGCATCATATTCCTAATTGATGGAGAAAGGTCTGGTGGCAAGAAAAACTGCTTCTAGGAGGTTGTCAAGTGTTTTCGTTCGACGATTCCATTCTTGGGTGGTTGGTTTGGCCCTTGTTCCTGTAACTAGAATCCTAGCCCGGTATATCCCATTTTAATTTTACACCATTGTGAACCTTACACCTTTTTTACTCTCTGATCGAGGTTCTCGGCATTGAAAAATCTTTGTAAACTAAATCACACATGTATATGTTGATATTTAAGAGATATACAGTCAAGAAAATCAAGGGCAATGGTGATATATATGCGGATTAGACACCAAAAAAAAATCCTCAACAAATGGCTACAATTTAAGGACTGTGTTTAGTGACGGCATCAGATTCCTAATTGATGGAGAAAAGTCCGGTGGCAAGAAAAGCTGCTTCTAGGAGGTTGTCAAGTGTTTTCGTTCGACGATTCCATTCTTGGGTGGTTGGTTTGGCCCTTGTTCCTGTAACTCGAAACCCAGCCCGGTATATCCCATTTTAATTTTACACCATTGTGAACCTTACGCCTTTTTTACTCTCTGATCGAGGTTCTCAGCATCGAAAAATCTTCGTAAACTAAATCACACGTGTATACGTTGACATTTAAGAGATATATAGTCAGGAAAATCAAGGGCAATGGTTATATATATGCGGATTAGACACAAAAAAAAAACACTCAACAAATGGCTAAAATTTAAGAAATGTGTTTAGTGACGGCATCAGATTCCTAATTGATGGAGAAAGGTCTGGTGGCAAGAAAACCTGCTTCTAGGAGGTTGTCAAGTGTTTTCGTTCG
Organism: Helianthus tuberosus; assembly: GCA_030545235.1. Classification (NCBI taxonomy): domain Eukaryota; kingdom Viridiplantae; phylum Streptophyta; class Magnoliopsida; order Asterales; family Asteraceae; genus Helianthus; species Helianthus tuberosus. The sequence goes on along the minus strand of CM060415.1, from coordinate 29,881,111 downwards.
ACGATTCCTTTCTTGGGTGGTTGGTTTGGCCCTTGTTCCTATAACTGGAATCCTAGCCAGGTATATCCCATTTTAATTTTACACCATCGTGAACCCTTACACCTTTTTTACTCTCTGATCGAGGTTCTCGGCATTGAAAAATCTTCGTAAACTAAATCACACGTGTATATGTTGATATTTAAGAGATATACAGTCAAGAAAATCAAGGGCAATGGTGATATATATACGGATTAGACACCAAAAAAACCTCAACAAATGGCTACAATTGAAGGAATGTGTTTAGTGACGGCATCAGATTCTTAATTGATGGAGAAAGGTCTGGTGGCAAGAAAAGCTGCTTCTAGGAGGTTGTCAAGTGTTTTCGCTCGACGATTCTGTTCTTGGGTGGTTGGTTTGTCCCTTGTTCCTGTAACTCGAAACCCAGCCCGGTATATCCCATTTTAATTTTACACCATTGTGAACCTTACGCCTTTTTTACTCACTGATCGATGTTCTCGGCATTGAAAAAATCTTCGTAAACTAAATCACACGTGTATATGTTGATATTTAAGAGATATACAGTCAAGAAAATCAAGGGCAATGGTGATATATGTGCGGATTAGACACCAAAAAAAAACTCAACAAATCGCTACAATTTGAGGAATGTGTTTAGTGACGGCATCAGATTCCTAATTGATGGAGAAAGGTCTGGTGGCAAGAAAAGCTGCTTCCAGGAGGTTGTCAAGTGTTTTCGCTCGACGATTCCATTCTTGGGTGGTTGGTTTGTCCCTTGTTCCTGTAACTCGAAACCCAGCCCGGTATATCCCATTTTAATTTTACACCATTGTGAACCTTACGCCTTTTTTACTCTCTGATCAAGGTTCTCGGCATTGAAAAAATCTTCGTAAACTAAATCACACGTGTATATGTTGATATTTAAGAGATATACAGTCAAGAAAATCAAGGGCAATAGTGATATATATGCGGATTAGACACCAAAAAAAAAACACTCAACAAATGGCTACAATTTAAAGAATGTGTTTAGTGACGGCATCAGATTCCTAATTGATGGAGAAAGGTCTGGTGGTAAGAAAAGCTGCTTCTAGGAGGTTGTCAGGTGTTTTCGCTCAACGATTCCATTCTTGGGTGGTGAGTTTGCCCTTGTTCCTGTAACTCGAATCCTATCCCGGTATATCCCATTTTAATTTTACACCATTGTGAACCTTACGCCTTTTTTACTCACTGATCGAGGTTCTCGGCATTGAAAAAATCTTTGTAAACTAAATCACACGTGTATATGTTGATATTTAAGAGATATACAGTCAAGAAAATCAAGGGCAATGGTGATATATGTGCGGATTAGACACCAAAAAAAACTCAACAAATCGCTACAATTTAAGGAATGTGTTTAGTGACGGCATGAGATTCCTAATTGATGGAGAAAGGTCTGGTGGCAAGAAAAGCTGCTTCCAGGAGGTTGTCAAGTGTTTTCGCTCGACGATTCCATTCTTGGGTGGTTGGTTTGTCCCTTGTTCCTGTAACTCGAAACCCAGCCCGGTATATCTCATTTTAATTTTACACCATTGTGAACCTTACGCCTTTTTTACTCTCTGATCGACGTTCTCAACATTGAAAAATCTTCGTAAACTAAATAACACATGTATATGTTGACATTTAAGAGATATACAGTTAAGAAAATCAAGGGCAATGGTGATATATATGCGTATTAGACACCAAAAAAAAACACTCAACAAATGGCTACAATTTAAGGAATGTGTTTAGTGACGGCATCAGATTCCTAATTGATGGAGAAAGGTCTGGTGGCAAGAAAAGCTGCTTCTAGGAGGTTGTCAAGTGTTTTCGTTCGACGATTCCATTCTTGGGTGGTTGGTTTGGCCCTTGTTCCTGTAACTGTAATCCTAGCCCGGTATATCCCATTTTAATTTTACACCATTGTGAACCTTACACCTTTTTTACTCTCTGATCGAGGTTCTCGGCATTGAAAAATCTTTGTAAACTAAATCACACGTGTATATGTTGATATTTAAGAGATATACAATCAAGAAAATCAAGGGCAATGTTGATATATATGCGGATTAGACACAAAAAAAAATCCTCAACAAATGGCTACAATTTAAAGAATGTGTTTAGTGACGGCATCAGATTCCTAATTGATGGAGAAAAGTCCGGTGGCAAGAAAAGCTGCTTCTAGGAGGTTGTCAAGTGTTTTCGTTCGACGATTCCATTCTTGGGTGGTTGGTTTGGCCCTTGTTCCTGTAACTCGAAACCCAGCCCGGTATATCCCATTTTAATTTTACACCATTGTGAACCTTACGCCTTTTTTACTCTCTGATCGAGGTTCTCAGCATTGAAAAATCTTCGTAAACTAAATCACACGTGTATACGTTGACATTTAAGAGATATACAGTCAAGAAAATCAAGGGCAATGGTGATATATATGCGGATTAGACACAAAAAAAAAACACTCAACAAATGGCTAAAATTTAAGAAATGTGTTTAGTGACGGCATCAGATTCCTAATTGATGGAGAAAGGTCTGGTGGCAAGAAAAGCTGCTTCTAGGAGGTTGTCAAGTGTTTTCGTTCGACGATTCCTTTCTTGGGTGGTTGGTTTGGCCCTTGTTCCTGTAACTGGAATCCTAGCCAGGTATATCCCATTTTAATTTTACACCATCGTGAACCCTTACACCTTTTTTACTCTCTGATCGAGGTTCTCGGCATTGAAAAATCTTCGTAAACTAAATCACACGTGTTTATGTTGATATTTAAGAGATATACAGTCAAGAAAATCAAGGGCAATGGTGATATATATACGGATTAGACACCAAAAAAACCTCAACAAATGGCTACAATTGAAGGAATGTGTTTAGTGACGGCATCAGATTCTTAATTGATGGAGAAAGGTCTGGTGGCAAGAAAAGCTGCTTCTAGGAGGTTGTCAAGTGTTTTCGCTCGACGATTCTGTTCTTTGGTGGTTGGTTTGTCCCTTGTTCCTGTAACTCGAAACCCAGCCCGGTATATCCCATTTTAATTATACACCATTGTGAACCTTACGCCTTTTTTACTCTCTGATCGAGGTTCTCGGCGTTGAAAAATCTTCGTAAACTAAATCACATGTGTATATGTTGATATTTAAGAGATATACAGTCAAGAAAATCAAGGGCAATGGTGATATATATATGGATTAGACACCAAAAAAAAACAAAACAAATGACTACAATTGAATGAATGTGTTTATTGGCGGCATCAGATTCTTAACTGATGGAAAAAGGTCTTGTGGCAAGAAAAGCTGCTTCTAGGAGGTTGTCAAGTGTTTTCGCTCGACGATTCCGTTCTTGGGTGGTTGGTTTGTCCCTTGTTCCTGTAACTCGAAACCAAGCCCGATATATCCCATTTTAATTTTACACCATTGTTAACCTTACGCCTTTTTTACTCTCTGATCGAGGTTCTCGGCAATGAAAAATCTTCGTAAACTAAATCACACGTGTATACATTGACATTTAAGAGATATACAGTCAAGAAAATCAAGGGCAATGGTGATATATATGCGGATTACACACCAAAAAAAAACACTCAACAAATGGCTACAATTTAAGGAATGTGTTTAGTGACGGCATCAGATTCCTAATTGATGGAGAAAGGTCTGGTGGTAAGAAAAGCTGCTTCTAGGAGGTTGTCAGGTGTTTTCGCTCAACGATTCCATTCTTGGGTGGTTGGTTTGCCCTTGTTCCTGTAACTCGAATCCTAGCCCGGTATATCCCATTTTAATTTTACACCATTGTGAACCTTACGCCTTTTTTACTCACTAATCGAGGTTCTCGGCATTGAAAAAATCTTCGTAAACTAAATCACACGTGTATATGTTGACATTTAAGAGATATACAGTCAAGAAAATCAAGGGCAATGGTGATATATATGCGGATTAGACACCAAAAAAAAACACTCAACAAATGGCTACAATTTAAGGAATGTGTTTAGTGACGGCATCAGATTCCTAATTGTTGGAGAAAGGTCTGGTGGTAAGAAAAGCTGCTTCTAGTAGGTTGTCAAGTGTTTTCGCTCGACGATTCCATTCTTGGGTGGTTGGGTTGGCCCTTGTTCCTGTAACTCGAATCCTCGCCCGGTATATCCCATTTTAATTTTACACCATTGTGAACATTACGCCTTTTTTACTCTCTGATCGAGGTTCTTGGCATTGAAAAATCTTTGTAAACTAAATCACACTTGTATATGTTGATATTTAAGAGATATACAGTCAAGAAAATCAAGGGCAATGGTGATATATATGCGGATTAGACACCAAAAAAAAAAACTCAACAAATGGCTACAATTTAAGGAATGTGTTTAGTGACGGCATCAGATTCCTAATTGTTGGAGAAAGGTCTGGTGGTAAGAAAAGCTGCTTCTAGTAGGTTGTCAAGTGTTTTCGCTCGACGATTCCATTCTTGGGTGGTTGGGTTGGCCCTTGTTCCTGTAACTCGAATCCTCGCCCGGTATATCCCATTTTAATTTTACACCATTGTGAACATTACGCCTTTTTTACTCTCTGATCGAGGTTCTTGGCATTGAAAAATCTTTGTAAACTAAATCACACTTGTATATGTTGACATTTAAGAGATATACAGTCCAGAAAATCAAGGGCAATGAGGATATATATGCGGATTAGACACCAAAAAAAACACTCAAAAAATGGCTACAATTTAAGGAATGTGTTTAGTGATGGCATTAGATTCCTAATTGATGGAGAAAGGTCTGGTGGCAAGAAAAGCTGCTTCTAGAAGGTTGTCAAATGTTTTCGCTCGACGATTCCATTCTTGGGTGGTTGGTTTGGCCCTTGTTCTTGTGACTCGAATCCTAGCTCGGTATATCCAATTTTAATTTTACACCATTGTGAACCTTACGCCTTTTTTACTCTCTGATCGAGGTTCTTGGCATTGAAAAATTTTCATAAACTACATCACACGTGTATATGTTGATATTTAAGAGATATACAGTCAAGAAAATCATGGGCAATGGTGATATATATGCGGATTAGACACAAAAAAAACAACATTCAACAAATGGATAAAATTTAAGGAATGTGTTTAGTGACGGCATCAGAATCCTAATTGATGGAGAAAGGTCTGGTGGCAAGAAAAGTTGCTTCTAGGTGGTATTCAAGTGTTTTCACTCGATGATTCCATTCTTGGGTGGTTGGTTTGTCCCTTGTTCCTGTAACTCGAATCCTAGCCCGATATATCCCATTTTAATTTTACACAATTGTGAACCTTACGCCTTTTTTACTCTCTGATCGAGGTTCTCGGCATTGAAAAATCTTCGTAAACTAAATCACACGTGTATATGTTGACATTTAAGAGATATACAGACAAGAAAATCAAGGGCAATGGTGATATATATGCGGATTAGACACCAAAAAAAACACTCAACAAATGGCTACAATTTAAGGAATGTTTTTAGTGACGGCATTAGATTCCTAATTGATGGAGAAATTTCTGGTGGCAAGAAAAGCTGCTTCTAGGAGGTTGTCAAGTGTTTTCCCTCGACGATTCCATTCTTGGGTGGTTGGTTTGGCCCTTGTTCCTGTAACTCGAATCCTAGCCCGGTATATCCCATTTTAATTTTACACCATTGTGAACCTTACGCCATTTTTACTCTCTGATCGAGGTTCTCGGCATTGAAAAATCTCCGTAAACTAAATCACACATGTATATGTTGATATTTAAAAGATATACTGTCAAGAAAATCAACGGCAATGGTGATATATATGCGGATTAGACACCAAAAAGAAAAACACTCAACTTATGGCTACAATTTAAGGAATGTGTTTAGTGACGGCATCAGAATCCTAATTGATGGAGAAAGGTCTGGTGGCAAGAAAAGTTGCTTCTTGGTGGTATTCAAGTGTTTTCACTCGATGATTCCATTCTTGGGTGGTTGGTTTGTCCCTTGTTCCTGTAACTCGAATCCTAGCCCGATATATCCCATTTTAATTTTACACAATTGTGAACCTTACGCCTTTTTTACTCTCTGATCGAGGTTCTCGGCATTGAAAAATCTTCGTAAACTAAATCACACGTGTATATGTTGACATTTAAGAGATATACAGACAAGAAAATCAAGGGCAATGGTGATATATATGCGGATTAGACACCAAAAAAAACACTCAACAAATGGCTACAATTTAAGGAATGTGTTTAGTGACGGCATTAGATTCCTAATTGATGGAGAAATTTCTGGTGGCAAGAAAAGCTGCTTCTAGGAGGTTGTCAAGTGTTTTCCCTCGATGATTCCATTCTTGGGTGGTTGGTTTGGCCCTTGTTCCTGTAACTCGAATCCTAGCCCGGTATATCTCATTTTAATTTTACACCATTGTGAACCTTACGCCTTTTTTACTCTCTGGTCGAGGTTCTCGGCATCGAAAAATCTTCGTAAACTAAATCACACTTGTATATGTTGACATTTAAGAGATATACAGTCCAGAAAATCAAGGGCAATGGGGATATATATGCGGATTAGACACCAAAAAAAACACTCAACAAATGGCTACAATTTAAGGACTGTGTTTAGTGACGGCATCAGATTCCTAATTGATGGGGAAAGGTCTGGTGGTAAGAAAAGCTGCTTCTAGGAGGTTGTCAAGTGTTTTCGCTCGACGATTCTATTCTTGGGTGGTTGGTTTTTCCCTTGTTCCTGTAACTCGAATCCTAGCCCGGTATATCCCATTTTAATTTTACACCATTATGAACCTTACGCCTTTTTTACTCTCTGATCGAGGTTCTCGGCATTGTAATATCTTCGTAAACTAAATCACACATGTATGTGTTGACATTTTAAGAGATATACAGTCAAGAAAATCAAGGGCAATGGTGATATATATGCGGATTAGACACCAAAAAAAACACTCAACAAATGGCTACAATTTAAGGACTGTGTTTAGTGACGGCATCAGATTCCTAATTGATGGAGAAAAGTCTGGTGGCAAGAAAAGCTGCTTCTAGGAGGTTGTCAAGTGTTTTCGTTCGACGATTCCATTCTTGGGTGGTTGGTTTGGCCCTTGTTCCTGTAACTCGAATCCTAGCCCGGTATATCCCATTTTAATTTTACACCATTGTGAACCTTACACCTTTTTTACTCTCTGATCGAGGTTCTCGGCATTGAAAAATCTTCGTAAACTTAATCACACGTGTATATGTTGACATTTAAGAGATATACAGTCAAGAAAATCAAGGGCAATGGTGATTTATATGCGGATTAGACACCAAAAAAAAAACTCAACAAATGGCTACAATTTAAGGAATGTGTTTAGTGACGGCATCAGATTCCTAATTGATGGGGAAAGGTGTGGTGGTAAGAAAAGCTGCTTGTAAGAGGTTGTCAAGTGTTTTCGCTCGACGATTCTATTCTTGGGTGGTTGGTTTGTCCCTTTTTCCTATAACTCGAATCCTAGCCCGGTATATTCCATTTTAATTTTACACCATTGTGAACCTTACGCCTTTTTTACTCTCTGATCGAGGTTCTCGGCATTGAAATATCTTCGTAAACTAAATCACACATGTATATGTTGACATTTTAAGAGCTATACAGTCAAGAAAATCAAGGGCAATGGTGATATATATGCGGATTAGACACCAAAAAAAACACTCAACAAATGGCTACAATTTAAGGACTGTGTTTAGTGACGGCATCAGATTCCTAATTGATGGAGAAAACTCTGGTGGCAAGAAAAGCTACTTCTAGGAGGTTGTCAAGTGTTTTCGTTCGACGATTCCATTCTTGGGTGGTTGGTTTGGCCCTTTTTCCTGTAACTCGAATCCTAGCCCGGTATATCCCATTTTAATTTTACACCATTGTGAACCTTACACCTTTTTTACTCTCTGATCGAGGTTCTCGGCATTGAAAAATCTTCGTAAACTAAATCACATGTGTATATGTTGACATTTAAGAGATATACAATCAAGAAAATCAAGGGCAATGGTGATATATATGCGGATTAGACACAAAAAAAAAACACTCAACAAATGGCTACGATTTAAGGACTGTGTTTAGTGACGGCATTAGATTCCTAATTGATGGAGAAAAGTCCGGTGGCAAGAAAAGCTGCTTCTAGGAGGTTGTCAAGTGTTTTCGTTCGACGATTCCATTCTTGGGTGGTTGGTTTGGCCCTTTTTCCTGTAACTCGAATCCTAGCCCGGTATATCCCATTTTAATTTTACACCATTGTGAACCTTACACCTTTTTTACTCTCTGATCGAGGTTCTCGGCATTGAAAAATCTTCGTAAACTAAATCACATGTGTATATGTTGACATTTAAGAGATATACAATCAAGAAAATCAAGGGCAATGGTGATATATATGCGGATTAGACACCAAAAAAACACTCAACAAATGGCTACAATTTAAGGACTGTGTTTAGTGACGGCATTAGATTCCTAATTGATGGAGAAAAGTCTGGTGGCAAGAAAAGCTGCTTCTAGGAGGTTGTCAAGTGTTTTCGTTCGACGATTCCATTCTTGGGTGGTTGGTTTGGCCCTTGTTCCTGTAACTCGAATTCTAGCCCGGTGTATCCCATTTTAATTTTACACCATTGTGAACCTTACACCTTTTTTACTCTCTGATCGAGGTTCTCGGCATTGAAAAATCTTCGTAAACTAAATCACACGTGTATATGTTGATATTTAAGAGATATACAGTCAAGAAAATCAAGGGCAATGGTGATATATATACGGATTAGACACCAAAAAAAAAACTCAACAAATGGCTACAATTTAAGGATTGTGTTTAGTGACGGCATCAGATTCCTAATTGATGGGGAAAGGTCTGGTGGTAAGAAAAGCTGCTTCTAGGAGGTTGTCAAGTGTTTTCGCTCGACGATTCTATTCTTGGGTGGTTGGTTTGTCCCTTGTTCCTGTAACTCGAATCCTAGCCCGGTATATCCCATTTTAATTTTACACCATTGTGAACCTTACGCCTTTTTTACTCTCTGATCGAGGTTCTTGGCATTGAAAAATCTTCGTAAACTAAATCACACGTGTATATGTTGACATTTAAGAGATATACAGTTAAGAAAATCAAGGGCAATGGTGATATATATGCGGATTAGACACCAAAAAAAAACACTCAACAAATGGCTACAATATAAGGAATGTGTTTAGTGACGGCATCAGATTCCTAAATGTTGGAGAAAGGTCTGGTGGTAAGAAAAGCTACTTCTAGGAGGTTGTCAAGTGTTTTCACTCAACGATTCCATTCTTGGGTGGTTGGTTTGGCCCTTGTTCCTATAACTCGAATCCTAGCCCGGTATATCCCATTTTAATTTTACACCATTGTGAACCTTACGCCTTTTTTACTCTCTGATCGAGGTTCTCGGCATTGAAAAAATCTTCGTAAACTAAATCACATGTGTAATAAGTGACATTTAAGAGATATACAGTCAAGAAAATCAAGGGCAAGGGTGATATATATGTGGATTAGACACAAAAAAAAACACTCAACAAATGGCTACAATTTAAGGAATGTGTTTAGTGACGACATCAGATTCCTAATTGTTGGAGAAAGGTCTGGTGGTAAGAAAAGATGCTTCTAGGAGGTTGTCAAGTGTTCTCGCTCGACGATTCCATTCTTGGGTGGTTGGTTTGGCCCTTGTTCCTGTAACTCGAATCCTAGCCCGGTATATCCCATTTTAATTTTACACCTTTGTGAACCTTGCGCCTTTTTTACTCTCTGATCGAGGTTCTCGGCATTGAAAAATCTTTGTAAACTAAATCACACGTGTATATGCTGACATTTAAGAGATATACAGTCAAGAAAATCAAGGGCAATGGTGATATATATGCGGATTACACACAAAAAAAACACTCACCAAATGGCTACAATTTAAGGAATGTGTTTAGTGACGGCATCAGATTCCTAATTGTTGGAGAAAGGTCTGGTGGTAAGAAAAGCTGCTTCTAGGACGTTGTCAAGTGTTTTCGCTCGACGATTCTCTTCTTGGGTGGTTGGTTTGGCCCTTGTTCCTGTAACTCGAATCCTCGCCCGGTATATCCCATTTTAATTTTACACCATTGTGAACCTTACGCCTTTTTTACTCTCTGATCGAGGTTCTTGGCATTGAAAAATCTTCGTAAACTAAATCACACGTGTATATGTTGACATTTAAGAGATATACAGTCAAGAAAATCAAGGGCAATGGTGATATATATGCGGATTAGACACCAAAAAAAACACTCAACAAATGGCTACAATATAAGGAATGTGTTTAGTGACGGCATCAGATTCCTAATTGTTGGAGAAAGGTCTGGTGGTAAGAAAAGCTGCTTCTAGGAGGTTGTCAAGTGTTTTTGCTCAACGATTCCATTCTTGGGTGGTTGGTTTGGCCCTTGTTCCTATAACTCGAATCCTAGCCCGGTATATCCCATTTTAATTTTACACCATTGTGAACCTTACGCCTTTTTTACTCTCTGATCGAGGTTCTCGGCATTGAAAAAATCTTCGTAAACTAAATCACACGTGTAATAAGTGACATTTAAGAGATATACAGTCAAGAAAATCAAGGGCAAGGGTGATATATATGTGGATTAGACACCAAAAAAAACACTCAACAAATGGCTACAATTTAAGGAATGTGTTTAGTGACGACATCAGATTCCTAATTGTTGGAGAAAGGTCTGGTGGTAAGAAAAGCTGCTTCTAGGAGGTTGTCAAGTGTTTTCGCTCGACGATTCCATTCTTGGGTGGTTGGTTTGGCCCTTGTTCCAGTAACTCGAATCCTAGCCCGGTATATCCCATTTTAATTTTACACCTTTGTGAACCTTGCGCCTTTTTTACTCTCTGATCGAGGTTCTCGGCATTGAAAAAATCTTCGTAAACTAAATCACACGTGTAATAAGTGACATTTAAGAGATATACAGTCAAGAAAATCAAGGGAAATGGTGATATATATGCGGATTACACACAAAAAAAAAACACTAAACAAATGGCTACAATTTAAGGAATGTGTTTAGTGACGGCATCAGATTGCTAATTGTTGGAGAAAGGTCTGGTGGTAAGAAAAGCTGCTTCTAGGAGGTTGTCAAGTGTTTTCGCTCGACGATTCCATTCTTGGGTGGTTGGTTTGGCCCTTGTTCCTGTAACTCGAATCCTCGCCCGGTATGTCCCATTTTAATTTTACACCATTGTGAACCTTACGCCTTTTTTACTCTCTGATCGAGGGTCTTGGCATTGAAAAATCTTCGTAAACTAAATCACACGTGTATATGTTGACATTTAAGAGATATACAGTCAAGAAAATCAAGGGTAATGGTGATATATATGCGGATTATGTCACACCCCCAAAATCCACCTGCGGAGTACTACCGCTTGGAGGCGTGACTGACCAGGATCCAACCACCAATCATATTGAACAAGCATATAAGTAGTTATAAAAATCCAACCAATACAATTGGTGTTCAAACAAAACATAGTTAAGTTGCAAGCGGAAGCATAAGTCTTAAATCAAAACATAAGTTTAATTGTTTCAAAGTTTAACATGGCACACAGTCGTCCATGTCCCACAACGATCCTCCTCCATGCAAGCTCCAGCTAAGAACCTAAGGACCTGCAAAGCATGTAGTAACGAGTCAACAACAAGTTGAGTGAGTTCATGGTTGGGTGTTCGTTTTAAGTCGTTTTGAAAACAGTTTCCTTTAGCTGGCATCCTGCCGTGGGGGTTACCCCATAATTAAAAACGTGACTTGTTTATTCCCGGTTACTCTGGCAATCCAGCCGTGGGGGCTACCCCGTGTTAGTTATCTGGCATTTCGGCCGTGGGGGCTACCCCATGTATACACTAGACTCGTTACCATATCGACTGCTGACTGTAGTCATGTTTATGTGCCCTGAAACTGTCAATGTCTATCATCATTGACGTGCCCCAGATCCATTAGTTCACGCCCGTCCTCTGCGGCACGGTATGAGGTTTGTCACACCTAAATAGCGCTATCTAACTAATGACCCGCTCGCCATTGGCCCGGCGGTTAAGTCGATATAAAAATGAGGGACTTCGTGATAGAGTTTTGGTCTAGTACGAGTTATCTGTCCATAAGGACGAGGAATTACATTCCTGAACCATTGCTGTCCTACCCAAGGAGGACGAGGAACCCATGTTCCTTAACCCCAATTCCCGACCCCTGGGAATCCCATGCTTTGTAGAGGGTGTGAACTCACCTTGGTTTGCTCGGCAGATACACAGAAAAGTCAAACAAGCAATATTGTGGTTACTCACGTCCTATCATAGTTGTATCATACAATCAGGTTCGTATTCAAATAGTACACGTATGTTTCTACACGTATGCTAGCACATTGTATTCAAGTATCATTCATGGCTTTCACGTATAAGCATGGCAGTTTGCAAGTAATGCATCCGAATTGAACGAACAGTAACATGCCCATAATTAACAAAGTCCAAGGTCCGGCCCAAACACTAAGCCCATAATAAAGCAAGTCCATACAGCATACACAAGTGTGTGGTCTCGAGTTGTGCTCTTATGTTCTCGAGTCGCAAACATGTTGGTTTCGAGTCGCAACCAGGTGTTCTCGGCTCGCAACCTGAGTCGTAAACGGCGGTCTCGAGTTATCATGGTCACGGTCTCGAGTCGCAACGGGACTCGTAACCGTGGTTTCGAGTCATTCATGCATCAGGCGGTCTCGAGTTGCAACCGGACTCGAAATCATGGTTTCGGTTCATGCTGTTTTGGTCTCGAGTCGCAACCAGGCGTTTGCGACTTGCAACCTGTGTCGCAATCGGGGATCTCGACTCATCATGCGGTGGTTTCGAGTCGAGACAGGAGGTTTCGGTTGGGAACATTTGCTGAATTCAATATTGTACTTGGCCAATAAGGTTTCACTGTTGTGATCTCATGTACTATCCAATAACAATACACTAACATGTCTAATTGTCTAACACTTAGCCAATATAGATCAAACATGGCAATTTTCAAATATCATCACACATTCATATCCCATTCATCATGTTCTTCAATTATTCAAGTAGTTCATCATCATTCATATGAACCTAAATCTAACGAAAAATCATGAACAACTTATCAACATCTACGATATCAACACAATAAATCACCCTAATAGTAAGCTTTCGGTTCTTAACACAAGAGTATACAATCCGAACTATATGAACATCAACAACCATGGTTTAAATCACATTTAGACACAAGACATCATGGGTTCATCATGCCACATATCCTAAATCAAAGCATGTTAGCCAAACATCATCATACACATCCGATACATGAGAACATCATCATTTGTACAATTATTCTAGCTACATCATGTCATTCACAACATTTAACAATAACAACAACATAGAAAACTAACCGGTTGTGAGATGGTGCCGAGTTGGTAAGGAAGATGAGTGTCCGAGTGATGATGATGAGCTTAACCGGGTCTCCTTGTGGTCACCGGTTTGATCCAAGAAGAAGGAGAAGAATGTTGTAGCTTAGGGTTTTAGTGAGAGGAAGGGGGAGTGTGTGTGTAGGTTGCTCAAAAGTGGTGATGTTGGCTCACTACAAGGGTTATATACTAGTTTCTATGTTGATGCACCCTAATGGGTTCTCGAATAGGCTAAAGGGGTGTGTGGCCCAACCGGCCCACATGTTGCATCGTTCACTCGAGACCACATGGTCTCGAGTCGGGTTTTCGGTTCTCGGCTCACATAAACCTATACGCACGCTAAGCATACACACATAACACATAATCACATAAAGGTTCATTTGTCATTAATCACATAAGTTAACTAGTCACACGTTTAAGCATACAACGAAAGGTTCTAGATTTCGAGTTGTCACATCATCCCCAAGTTGAAAGAAATTTCGTCCCGAAATTTGGTAGGCACTCACTGAGGAAGCTAGTTAAGTTGTATGGTTTTCCTGGTTTTCCTGGGGTGTCACATCCACCCCCCGTTGATCTGGAATTTCGTCCCAAAATTCCGTAGCTTCGGCCTCAGTAGTGGGTGTACTGTTTGCGAACAGTTGGGGATACTTTTGTTTCATCTGATCTTCGCGCTCCCAGGTGAACTCTGGGCCGCGACGTGAGTTCCAACGAACTCGAACGAGAGGTATTCTAGTGCTCTTGAGGACCTTAACATCCCGGTCCGTGATTTCGACTGGTTCCTCGACGAATCGTAACTGCTCGTCGATAGTGAGTTCCTTCAGAGGAACTACGTGGGTCTCATCTGACGGACACTTCTTCAGATTCGACACGTGAAAAACATTGTGAACTGCACCGAGTTCCGCTGGTAAGTTGAGTCTGTAGGCCACCCTGCCTATTTTCTCAATGACTTCGAAGGGTCCAACGTATCGTGGGTTAAGTTTGCCGCGTTTACCAAAACGAACCACACCCTTCCAGGGTGAAACTTTGAGTAGTACCCGCTCCCCAACCTGGAGCTCAAGCGGTTTCCTGCCCATGTCGGCGTAAACTTTCTGACGTTCGCGAGCTGCCGTCATGCGTTTTCGTATTTGAGCAATTTGTTCGGTCGTGTCTACCACATATTCTGGACCAGTGATCTGACTATCTCCCACCTCTGCCCAGCAAAGAGGTGACCGGCATTTACGTCCGTACAATGCCTCAAATGGAGCAGCTTTAATGCTGGTGTGGTAGCTGTTATTGTACGAGAATTCCACAAGTGGCAGATGCTTTTCCCAGCGGTTGCCAAAGTCGATTACACATGCACGAAGCATGTCTTCTAAGGTTTGAATAGTGCGCTCGGACTGCCCGTCCGTCTGAGGGTGGTACGCTATGCTCATGTCTAATCGTGAGCCGAAGGATTTGTGCATTGCTTGCCACAGCTCTGAAGTGAAACGTGCATCTCGATCCGAGATAATGGAGGTGGGCACCCCGTGCCTCGAGACGACTTCCTTGAGGTATATTTCTGCAAGAGTGGAGAACTTATCCGTTTCCTTAATAGCTAGGAAGTGTGCAGACTTTGTGAGTCGATCCACGATCACCCAAATAGTATCATTCCCGCGCTGGGATCTAGGTAGGCCAGTAACAAAATCCATGGAAATCTGCTCCCATTTCCATTGTGGTATCTCTGGTGGTTGGAGTAGGCCTGAGGGTTTCTGGTATTCAGACTTGACTCTTGCACAAGTCAAACACTTGCTGACGTAAGTTGCTATGTGGGCCTTCATGCTAGGCCACCAGTACGTAGTTTTGATGTCGTGGTACATTTTATCCGAACCAGGATGCACCGAGTAGCGAGACTTGTGTGCTTCGTCCATCACAAGCTCTCGTAGGTTTCCATAGAGTGGGACCCAAATGCGTCACGTTACGTAGTAAGCACTGTCTTCCTTTTGTTCTAATCGTTGCCTTGATCCGCGTAGGGCTTCAGCCCTGACGTTTTCTGGTTTCAGTGCTTCTATCTGAGCTGCTCGTATCTGGGAAGGGAGACTAGAGTGGATCGTGAGTTGTAAAGCTCGCACGCGCTTAGGCGCAGTGTCCTTCCGACTGAGGGCATCAGCCACAACATTGGCCTTGCCCGGGTGATACCTGATTGAGCACTCGTAGGCATTCAGTAGTTCGACCCATCGTCGTTGCCGCATATTCAGTTCCTTCTGCTTGAAGATATGCTCGAGGCTCCTGTGGTCGGTGTAGATGGCGCACTTGGTACCATACAGGTAATGCCGCCACAACATAAGTGCAAAAACAACAGCTCCCAGCTCTAAATCGTGTGTAGTGTAGTTCTTTTCATGAACCTTAAGTTGGCATGAGGCGTAGGCTATAACTTTGTCTCGTTGCATCAACACGCAACCAAGACCTTGAATTGATGTGTCGCAGTAGACCACAAAATCGTCTGTGCCCTCTGGCAAGGAAAGGATAGGTGCGCTACAAAGTCTATCCTTTAAGTGCTGAAATGCCAACTCCTGTGCGTTCCCCCAGCGATAAACAACGCCCTTCTGCGTTAGTGAGGTGAGAGGCTGTGCAATCTTAGAAAAATCCTTTATGAATCTCCGGTAGTATCCCGCCAAACCCAAGAATTGGCGAATTTCCTTTGGTGTGCGAGGTGCAGGCCAGTTCTTAATCGAGTCTACCTTGGATGGATCAACATGAATCCCATCCTTGTTCACCACGTGGCCTAGGAAATGGACTTCTCGAAGCCAGAAGTCGCATTTCGAGAACTTTGCATAAAGCTGTTCTGTTCGAAGGAGTTCCAGAATAAGTCGTAGATGCTGCTCGTGTTCCTCCCGACTCTTAGAATAGATCAGGATGTCGTCGATGAAGACTATAACGAACTTGTCCAGGTAAGGCTTGCACACTCGGTTCATCAAGTCCATGAAAACCGCAGGTGCGTTTGTCATCCCAAAAGGCATGACCAAAAACTCATAGTGCCCGTATCGAGTTCTAAAAGCTGTTTTGGAGACGTCCTCTTCCCGGACTCTCAGCTGGTGGTAACCCGATCTTAAATCGATCTTTGAATAGTAGCTCGACCCTTGCAGCTGGTCAAACAAGTCGTCGATACGCGGTAGAGGATAACGGTTCTTCACCGTCACCTTGTTGAGTTCCCGGTAGTCGATGCACATTCTGAAAGTACCGTCCTTCTTCTTTACAAATAATACTGGAGCTCCCCAGGGCGATGAGCTTGGACGAATAAAACCCTTATCCAGGAGCTCTTGTAGTTGCGTTGAGAGTTCCTTCAACTCTGATGGGGCTAAACGATAAGGTGCACGGGCTATGGGCGCAGCTCCAGGAGCTAGTTCAATCTGAAACTCGACTTGGCGATGAGGCGGAAGGCCAGATAATTCCTCAGGAAATACCTCTGGATAAACGCGTACAACTGGGAACTCTTCTATCTTCTTCTCTTTTTCTGAGGTGTCAGTAACGAGAGCCAAAATGGCAGTGTGCCCCTTTCGCAACCACTTTTGGGCCTTAAGGAGAGAAATGACGTTCTCAACAGCACTCCTCTTGTCGCCATGAATCATGAGAGGTTCACCATCGGGACCTGGAATGCGGACAACCTTCTCGTTGCAAAGAATATATGCTCGGTGTTGGGATAACCAATCCATCCCAATGACAACGTCGAAACTACCCAAGACAATAGGAATGAGGTCGATAGAGAAGGTCTGGTCAGCGAGAATAAGTTTACAACCTTTGACTATGTGTGTGGCTTCTAAACTCT
Source organism: Helianthus tuberosus (assembly GCA_030545235.1). NCBI lineage: Eukaryota > Viridiplantae > Streptophyta > Magnoliopsida > Asterales > Asteraceae > Helianthus > Helianthus tuberosus. The sequence goes on along the minus strand of CM060415.1, from coordinate 29,863,951 downwards.
TACCATTTGCTAGCTCTACGGTGTGCTTGTTGTTCAAAGGGGTTGGAATACGCTTAAGCATTCGACTAACTTCTAGTGACATGTAGCTAGTATCGGCACCCGAATCAAATAAAACTGAAACATAAAAGTCGTCGAGAAGGAACTTACCCGCCACAACATTGGGGTCATTCCTTGCTTCACCTTGGCCGATCACAAACACCCGCCCCCTGGCGCCATTGTTGTTGTTGTTCCCATTGTTACCATTCCCCTGATTGTTGTTATTGTTGTTGTTGTTGTTGTTCTGGTTCCTGTTCAGTTGGGGACAATCTCTCTTGAAGTGGCCCTCAGCTCCACACTGAAAGCACCCTTTGTTATCACCTTACTGTTGCTGCTGGCGTTGATTCTGTTGAGCTTGATGACGATTCTGATTGGCGGGGTATAAGCTCCTGCAATCCTTTGCAGCGTGACCAGGCTTGTTGCACCGATGACAGTTGCCCCTGGTGCATGGCCCGCTGTGGTGCAGGCTGCAGCGATTGCATTTGGGGTGATTTCCTTTGTACCCACCATGACCTTGACCACCAGACGATTGCTGATTAGGGCTCTTGTAGTCCTCAGTCTTTCTCTGCTGAGACTGGGACTGAACAGAAGTCGAACCGTTACTTGAAGTTCCATCCCATTTCCGTTTGTTGTCACTAGAGGTACCAGAAGTAGTTGCAGCACCTATGCGTTTTGGTAACTTGTTCTGCTCCACCGCCTGGTCCGTGAGACGGTGAGCCAACTGAACGGCTTGCTGGTAGGTGGCGAGGTTCGCTGAAGTCACATGACTTTGGATTTCTGGAACTAAGCCCTGAAGAAATAGTTCGATGCGTTTGATGGGAGGATCCACCATAGTAGGACACAGAATTGCCAGTTCGTTCGACCTTTTCACATAAGCTTCAATTTCGGACCCCGTCATCTTGAGGTTGAAGAACTCCACTTCCAGTTTGTGAATCTCATCACGACTGCAGTATTCTTCCTTGATCATTTCCTTAAAATTCTCCCATGGGGTGGCGTTGGCAGCAACCAACCCCAACATCTGAACCTGAGCGTTCCACCATGTGAGGGCTAAACCCTCGAGAGTACCGGTAGCATACTTCACCCTGCGCGCCTCAGGGCACTCGCACATTTCGAACACAGATTCTAGCTTCTCAAACCAGTGTAGGAGACCTACTGCTCCTTCAGTGCCACTAAAAGTAGTTGGTCGGCAGTCCATGAAAGTCTTAAAAGTGCACACGGGTGGCTGAGCATGCAGACCTATCGTGGGTGAAAGAAAAGACAGAGTTTAACACAAAGGTTGGTTCACGAGAGTAGGATTCTAAAGATCCTAGAATGAGTTCGGGCTGCAGGATATACCTCCTGTGTGTGCAGCTGCAACTGCTGCGGCAACTCGTTCGTTGATCAGAGCCGTCAACTGGGCTTGTGTCAGGTTAACGCGTCCAGACATGATCTTCATATCAAGAAGAACGTGAGTGAGAGGGGTTCGCGAAAGTACGACGATAAAATAGAGTAAGCACGCACGTGCTCAAGCAACAGTAGTTATGCTAACCAAGCATACCATAAGCAATATACTATGTAACTAACAAGTAGGCAATATACACAGACCATATCACCTAGAATGTCGAGCCTTGCATGTGGAGTGAAGCGTCGTTGTGGACCGTTGAGCACTGTACAGGTTATAGCCTGGTTTTAACAAAAACGTTTTTCCCCTTTATTAAAACCAAGTTCTCTATAACCAATGGCTCTGATACCAAACTGTCACACCCCTAAAATCCACCTGCGGAGTACTACCGCTTGGAGGCGTGACTGACCAGGATCCAGCCACCAATCATATTGAACAAGCATATAAGTAGTTATAAAAATCCAACCAATACAATTGGTGTTCAAACAAAACATAGTTAAGTTGCAAGCGGAAGCATAAGTCTTAAATCAAAACATAAGTTTAATTGTTTCAAAGTTTAACATGGCACACAGTCGTCCATGTCCCACAACGATCCTCCTCCATGCAAGCTCCAGCTAAGAACCTAAGGACCTGCAAAGCATGTAGTAACGAGTCAACAACAAGTTGAGTGAGTTCACGGTTGGGTGTTCGTTTTAAGTCGTTTTGAAAACAGTTTCCTTTAGCTGGCATCCTGCCGTGGGGGTTACCCCATAATTAAAAACGTGACTTGTTTATTCCCGGTTACTCTGGCAATCCAGCCGTGGGGGCTACCCCGTGTTAGTTATCTGGCATTTCGGCCGTGGGGGCTACCCCATGTATACACTAGACTCGTTACCATATCGACTGCTGACTGTAGTCATGTTTATGTGCCCTGAAACTGTCAATGTCTATCATCATTGACGTGCCCCAGATCCATTAGTTCACGCCCGTCCTCTGCGGCACGGTGTGAGGTTTGTCAGACCTAAATAGCGCTATCTAACTAATGACCCGCTCGCCATTGGCCCGGCGATTAAGTCGATATAAAAATGAGGGACTTCGTGATAGAGTTTTGGTCAAGTACGAGTTATCTGTCCATAAGGATGAGGAATTACATTCCTGAACCATTGCTGTCCTACCCAAGGAGGACGAGGAACCCATGTTCCTTAACCCCAATTCCCGACCCCTGGGAATCCCATGCTTTGTAGAGGGTGTGAACTCACCTTGGTTTGCTCGGCAGATACACAGAAAAGTCAAACAAGCAATATTGTGGTTACTCACGTCCTATCATAGTTGTATCATACAATCAGGTTCGTATTCAAATAGTACACGTATGTTTCTACACGTATGCTAGCACATTGTATTCAAGTATCATTCATGGCTTTCACGTATAAGCATGGCAGTTTGCAAGTAATGCATCCGAGTTGAACGAACAGTAACATGCCCATAATTAACAAAGTCCAAGGTCCGGCCCAAACACTAAGCCCATAATAAAGCAAGTCCATACAGCGTACACAAGTGTGTGGTCTCGAGTTGTGCTCTTATGTTCTCGAGTCGCAAACATGTTGGTTTCGAGTCGCAACCATGTGTTCTCGGCTCGCAACCTGAGTCGTAAACGGCGGTCTCGAGTTATCATGGTCACGGTCTCGAGTCGCAACGGGACTCGTCACCGTGGTTTCGAGTAATTCATGCATCAGGCGGTCTCGAGTCGCAATCGGACTCGAAATCATGGTTTCGGTTCATGCTGTTTTGGTCTCGAGTCGCAACCAGGCGTTTGCGACTCGAAACCTGTGTCGCAATCGGGGATCTCGACTCATCATGCGGTGGTTTCGAGTCGAGACAGGAGGTTTCGGTTGAGAACATTTGCTGAATTCAATATTGTACTTGGCCAATAAGGTTTCACTGTTGTGATCTCATGTACTATCCAATAACAATACACTAACATGTCTAATTGTCTAACACTTAGCCAATATAGATCAAACATGGCAATTTTCAAATATCATCACACATTCATATCCCATTCATCATGTTCTTCAATTATTCAAGTAGTTCATCATCATTCATATGAACCTAAATCTAACGAAAAATCATGAACAACTTATCAACATCTACGATATCAACACAATAAATCACCCTAATAGTAAGCTTTCGGTTCTTAACACAAGAGTATACAATCCGAACTATATGAACATCAACAACCATGGTTTAAATCACATTTAGACACAAGACATCATGGGTTCATCATGCCACATATCCTAAATCAAAGCATGTTAGCCAAACATCATCATACACATCCGATACATGAGAACATCATCATTTGTACAATTATTCTAGCTACATCATGTCATTCACAACATTTAACAATAACAACAACATAGAACACTAACCGGTTGTGAGATGGTGCCGAGTTGGTAAGGAAGATGAGTGTCCGAGTGATGATGATGAGCTTAACCGGGTCTCCTTGTGGTCACCGGTTTGATCCGAGAAGAAGGAGAAGAATGTTGTAGCTTAGGGTTTTAGTGAGAGGAAGGGGGAGTGTGTGTGTAGGTTGCTCAAAAGTGGTGATGTTGGCTCACTACAAGGGTTATATACTAGTTTCTATGTTGATGCACCCTAATGGGTTCTCGAATAGGCTAAAGGGGTGTGTGGCCCAACCGGCCCACATGTTGCATCGTTCACTCGAGACCACATGGTCTCGAGTCGGGTTTTCGGTTCTCGGCTCACATAAACCTATACGCACGCTAAGCATACACACATAACACATAATCACATAAAGGTTCATTTGTCATTAATCACATAAGTTAACTAGTCACACTTTTAAGCATACAACGAAAGGTTCTAGATTTCGAGTTGTCACAGATTTGACACCAAAAAAAACACTCAACAAATGGCTACAATATATGGAATGTGTTTAGTGACGGCATCAGATTCCTAATTGTTGGAGAAAGGTCTGGTGGTAAGAAAAGCTGCTTCTAGGAGGTTGTCAAGTGTTTTCGCTCGACGATTCCATTCTTGGGTGGTTGGTTTGGCCCTTGTTCCTATAACTCGAATCCTCGCCCGGTATATCCCATTTTAATTTTACACCTTTGTGAACCTTGCGCCTTTTGTACTCTCTGATCGAGGTTCTCGGCATTAAAAAATCTTTGTAAACTAAATCAAACGTGTATATGCTGACATTTAAGAGATATACAGTCAAGAAAATCAAGGGCAATGGTGATATATATGCGGATTACACACAAAAAAAAAACACTCAACAAATGGCTACAATTTAAGGAATGTGTTTAGTGACGGCATCAGATTCCTAATTGTTGGAGAAAGGTCTGGTGGTAAGAAAAGCTGCTTCTAGGAGGTTGTCAAGTGTTTTCGCTCGACGATTCCATTCTTGGGTGGTTGGTTTGGCCCTTGTTCCTGTAACTCGAATCCTCGCCCGGTATATCCCATTTTAATTTTACACCATTGTGAACCTTACGCCTTTTTTACTCTCTGATCGAGGGTATTGGCATTGAAAAATCTTCATAAACTAAATCACACGTGTATATGTTGACATTTAAGAGATATACAGTCAAGAAAATCAAGGGTAATGGTGATATATATGCGGATTAGACACCAAAAAAAACACTCAACAAATGGCTACAATATATGGAATGTGTTTAGTGACGGCATCAGATTCCTAATTGTTGGAGAAAGGTCTGGTGGTAAGAAAAGCTGCTTCTAGGAGGTTGTCAAGTGTTTTCACTCAACGATTCCATTCTTGGGTGGTTGGTTTGGCCCATGTTCCTATAACTCGAATCCTAGCCCGGTATATCCCATTTTAATTTTACACCATTGTGAACCTTACGCCTTTTTTACTCTTTGATCGAGGTTCTCGGCATTGAAAAAATCTTCGTAAACTAAATCACACGTGTATATAGTGTTGATGCATGCGAAGTGTTACTTATTTTAGGTGTATATTTTAAGCCCCTTTTAACACTTATTTTAGCCAAGTTTTAAATTTATAAAACACGATATTTCACTAACACTAAACACACATATGGGCAAGTGCACCCATCGTTGAGTGTAGTATAGCGTTGGTAAGATACCGAGGTCGTCCAAGGACACAAGAGCTTTTAGTACCGGTTTATCCTCAACGTCTAACCAAAATAAAAGTTTAGAAAAATGTTTTAAACTAAGAAAATTAAAAAAACTAACTAAAATGCTGAAAATAAAAATAATAGAAAAACAGATAGACAAGATGAATCACTTGGTTCCGACTCGTATCTAGTATAACCTTTGATTATTTCCGCACTTTTGCACATAATTAAGAGATTAACTTAGTTATAGTAGTAGGCCCCTCTTTTGAAGGTGACGTTACCCTCACCCCAGTAGTTTGAGTCAGCAGGGATACAATCCTAAAAGGGTGGATTATTGGAAGATAATGAATTAAGTTATTAATGCAGTATTGTGGTAGGCCCCGCTTTTGGCGGTGACGTTACCCTCGGCTAAGTAGTCTGAGTCAGCAGGGATACAGTCCTAAATAGCCGGGTTATAGTATTAATAGTAGTTAACTTATGAGGGGATCAAAGAGTTTGGACCCCCGCCATCCAATACCGTGAAGTATTGAAGGAGATCCTACTAAATTTGACCCAGGTCCATTGCAGGACCTCTAAACACTGAACAATGGCAAGACCTTTACCAAACCGTTCCCTTAACCCCCGACCAGGTAGCCAACATATCTCCATATAGACCGTGGAGATATGAATGGTGAAAATCCTTTATTTTATATAGACAGTAAAATAATGCCAAGACACCACGGACAAACGATAAGGAAAGATCACCTTCAACATAAGTAACTAGTTATTAAAGTCATTAATACAAAACCAAATAAAAAGTGCAAAAGATTAGAAATAAAAAGTATTATACTAGACACTTTCTCTTCACCAAGTGATGTAAGAGACTTAGGCAAACATGGCCTTGATTGTCAAGAACTCTTACGATCAATCTTGGATCCCGAGACGACTCACACACTCTACGATGGACAATGGATGATAGTGGTGGATGATGGTGTTGTGATGGTGGTGGGTGGTGGATGAAGTGTGAGAGAGGTGGTGTGCCAAGGGATAAGATGAAATGAATCCAAGCCCTCCTATTTATAGGCTGAATAGAGAGCTGGACACGGCCCCGTGTCCGCTGGGCACGGCCCCGTGTCTGTCTGACAATCTCTCTCCTCATTAATTGTAATTCGCAATTACAATAAATGCGCCTGCTGTACTTTCGACACGCCCCCGTGTCCGCTGAGCACGGCCCGTGGTGGGCAATAGAAGCTTCTATAGGTTTGTCTTTTCTGCTGCTTCTTGGGCACGGCCCCGTGCTGGCTGAGCACGGGGCGTGTTCAGTCTTCTGATTTCTCTATTTTGCTTTGGAAGGTGCCGTTGAGGGGTCGGGCAGTCCACTAATATTCCTTTTCTTGTATTTATGTTGGATTTAGCTGTCTTTTTGCTTCTTTTGCGTTTTTGAGCTCATTTAATCCTGAAAATACAAAAGGAAGACAAAAACACTCTTTTTCCAATATTAGTACTTAAAAAGGGTTAGTTTTATGCCTTATTTGATGTAATTTATATGTTGCATTTTACACACATTAAATACCCCCACACTTGAACTTTTGCTTGTCTTCAAGCAAAACTCTTTAATATGTGGCTTACACTCCCAAATGGAATAGGTAGAAGAGAAGGTTTTGGGCTTGTCGTAGAGTGTCGGGATTTCCAAGATCTTTTTTTTTTTGGGTTTTATTTTTATTTATTTGCAATCCTATTCATAATGATTTATTTAGAACTTTTCATAAAAGAAATTACTTATTTGGGCATAACATGCCTTTTTAAAATTCTATTTATATACAAGTTCACATACCTCACGGGGAAATCACTCACACTCGGCCGAAGGTGTATTTTTAGTGAATCACTCGAGAGCGGCATGGAACTTATTCCTACCATAGGCTTGCCAAGAAATCAATCCTCCTCCTTTTTAACTTTTATACCTTTGTAGATATCAAGAGGACTTTGTGGGTTAAGGGTTAGGCTAGGGTTAAAGGTAGGTGGTTGGGTTAGTGGTTAGTAGAAAAAGGGCTAAAAGCGTAACAAGTGTCGGTTTTCGTATTTTTGCAACTTTTTATTTTGATGAAGCTTTTATTCAAACTAAGTTATTTTTGATTAACTTGTTTGTTTATCATTATCACATATTTTTTTTTATTTTTACGAAGAACCGATCTTGTTACTAAAATAAAGGGTTAAAAATGAAAAAGGTTTTGGTGGGTAAAAGGGTTTTTTGTTTGGGTGATGAAACGAAAAGGTTTAGGCTCAAAGGGGCTAACTAGGGGGATTTTTGGGTAGGTGGTAGAAGAAAAAGAAAAAAAATGGTGTAGAAATAAAAAGGGTTAGTCCTAATGCCTCCATCATTTACTTACTCTGGTTTAAGTTGATAAGGACCGGGAATGTATTGTCATGGCAAGTTCTAGAGTCGTAAGAACCAAGCGGCTATTCACACAAGAAATGAAAAATGAGCATTTAGTCAAATGATATGTAATTGTGTGCTCAATAAAGGCTCAAAACTCACTTTTGTGGGAATGGGTTTTTATGTGATCAAGTATATATAATCAAATTTTAAATAAGTTTGCTATGCCTTTTCATAATTTTCTTATGTTGGTTCTTTTTTTATCACTACGCTATCGATTGTAAATTTAAAAATATAACCTTTTTGAGAACTTGAATTTTCCGAGTTAAACCTAGACAAGTAAAAAAAAATGAAATTTTTGAAAAAATTTTTTTTGGGGTGATTAGCGGTTCCAATAGAGTTTTGTGTAAGGCTTGTATTTAGGACTTGCAAAATTCAAGGTTTTAGCATCCCCCCCCCCCCCACACTCAAATTACACATTGTCCTCAATGTGTCCCAAAAATAAATTTTTAGGTTGATTAGATGTGTAAAATAGTGTTTAAAAAGCAAAAATTTGTGTTATTGGGCACTGAACACGGCCCCGTGTTGAGTGGGCACGACCCCGTGTTCAGGTGCCAGTAACAAGAACTTACAGAAGGTGGACACGGCCACGTGTCTGACAAAATTCTGCAAAACAGAAGCCAAACAGCAGGTCTGGGAGGTGAGCACGGGGGCGTGTTGGCTGGACACGTCCCCGTGTGGACAGTCTGAAAGCCTGAAAAACAGGTTTCTTCCTCCGGTTTTTCCATCCTGGCCCTATAAGTGCTGATGCTTAGCACCCCAAGCCTTGGTTTGTACCTGTTTCATCACTTAATACCACACCAAGCAACACAAACATCCTACATTACCACAGTTAATTGTTCCAAGCATAAAGTAAAAGAAAAATAAAACGGAAAATAAATGTGTTTAAGGAAAGTAAATTGTTCAACTTCTGGCACGCAGGCCACCAATCGTTCGATAGATAAAGGGACTTAAACCTGTGGGCTCGCCATCAACCCGCTACTGCTCCTCCAAACCCTCTACTCCATATCTTCATCGCTCTCATCACCTCCATTCCCATGCCCCGCCATGTACTCCCGGATGCTGCCGATATCGTCTTGTATATCGTTGATGTTGCGTTCAATAGCTCCGACCCGGTGGTATGTGTTGTTGGCGAGGTTGTAGGCGTTCCTGGTACACATGAGGTTTTCCTGCATAAGATCATGTAAGCTTTGAAAATTAGGAAAACCGCCTCCTTGTGAGGAGGAATGACCCGGTTCACCATGGGGTGGATACTGGTGGTGGGGAGGTGGTGCGTGAAGAACTAGGGCCTCCTGTGGGTTCCATGCATAGCCTTGCGTTCTTTGGAAACTCACTGTTCCGTCTTCCGCCTCATAAAGTAAGTTCATGGCTCGGCAAATGTGGTAGTCAACTCGTCCCGACCATGGGCTTCTTTCAAAGGCACTTGGAATTTGCGTGTAATGCTTAAAAAGACGGTACACCCATCCTCCGAAGAAGATAGGCGTTGGAGCTCGAGCAAGGCGGTTGAGATGCATGTTTCTTAACAGGAGATACGGAACATCGAGAGGCTTTTGGTTGTGGATATACAGTGGAGGACAACCAAATCTTTTAACCCTACAACACCGCTACTGTCCTGACGTTGGTTTAGAGAGTAGGTGAGGATCCTGTGAATGTAGCGATAGAGCGGATCCCTTAGCTTCGTACTCTTGGTGCTACGAGGGTCGTAGATTCCTTCACCGATTTTAGCCCATGCTGCTTGTCTTTCATTTCCCTCCAAGTCTCGTAATCCCCCGGTATTTTCTTCGTTTCCCGATTCCTCTTCTTGGTATAGACCTATCATGGCTCCAAACTGTGCCATGGAGATCGAGTACATTGTCCCTCCACACCGAAATACAACCCCTTCATTGTCGAATGGGTCACACCTTGAATTGAAGTTGAAGGTACTGTAGAACTCCATGGTGCATTGATGCACCGACCGAAGCCTAGTGTTTAATGCAACAGCTAGTGGTCCCGTAACGATGTTGTTGAATCGGTTCAGCTGGTTTACCAAGGTTAACAGATCCGTGCAAGCTCTCCTGGGGTACTCTTCGGGTCTTGTTTGAAGAACCTCATACCTTGCCCTTGCATCAAGCTCACTTGCATTGAACCTTATGAACTTTGCCATCTGAAAGAATACACCAAAAATTAGCACGAAACAGAAATGTTTTCGGACAAAACTGCAAACAGCGGGCTGGACACGACCCCGTGTTCAGCGGACACGGCCCCGTGTTCAGAGGTCTGTTACTCAAAAACTTCAATTTTGGACCCGGTTTCGAAAACTCGAAAATTTTTGGTCCAATAGGCGCGGTTTCCCCCGAAAATGAAACCCTAAACACCGTTTTTCCCAAAATATCCCGTTTACCTTATCAATTTTATCTTTTTTGGTTTAAGAACAAGGGTTTGGGGTTTTTGTAAGAAATCGGGTGAATCTATGAACAATCTAAGTGTATTTACTTCCCTTAACACTAATCTAACTAAATGCACACAGATTTAGGCAAAAATTTTAGGTTCGATCCGGATGAACATCAAGAACCCTAGATTTTTCCCCAAATTTGTGGTGTTTTAACTACATGCAAGTAACTAATCTAACTACTAAGAGTGATAGAATCATACCTTGACGTTGTTAGATCGGTAAGAGACGTTGAAATTTCGCGAAAAATCGCCTGGAACCAGAGCTTTTGTGGGGAAACGGGGCGTGTGGAATGAAGAAACTGTTTTGAAAAAGGGGTTTTATCCCGTCTGCAGCGCGAACACGGCCCCGTGTCCAGCGGACACGGTCTCGTGCCGAGCAATTTTTTTTTTGTGCGCGTGTGAGTGCCCCTTTTTCCATAAGCTATGGTTTAGAAAACTTACCGCTTTATTTTGTCGTCTCAATCGTTCGTAACTTACCAGGCATGATGTTTTTATTCTTCCACGGTTTGAAGTGAGATCTCTTCTTCCTCATCATCAATAAATCCTTGATAGAGTTTCAGCCGTTGGCCATTGACTTTAAATGGTGGCCCATTTCGAGGTTTAATTTCTACTGCACCGTGTGGAAAAATATGGGTGACGGAAAAAGGCCCTGACCACCTAGACTTTAATTTACCAGGAAACAAGCGAAGTCGTGAATTAAACAAAAGAACTAAATCTCCTACCCGAAATTCATTAGGTTTAATATGTTTGTAATGCAAATTTTTCATTCTTTCCTTATAAATCTCGGAGTTTGAGTATGCATAATTCCTAAGCTCGTCTAATTCATTTATTTGACAAAATCGATTTTTACCAGCAAATTCTAGATCTAAGTTTACATTTTTGATTGCCCAGTAGGCTTTGTGTGCAATTTCTACTAGCAAATGACAACTTTTTCCATAGACTAGCTTATATGGGGTTGTACCTATCGTTGTTTTATAAGCAGTTCGAAAAGCCCATAAAGCATCATCTAATTTATTAGCCCATTCCTTTCTATTTAACCCTACGGTTTTTTCGAGTATTCGTTTTAACCCTCTATTAGTCACTTCGGCTTGTCCGTATGTTTGAGGGTGATATGCTGTCGAAACCCGGTGATAGACCCCATATCTTGTTAGAATTTTTTCAAGTTGATGGTTGCAAAAATGGGTACCTCTATCACTTATTAAAGCTTTAGGTGTGCCAAAACGAGAGAATAATTTTTTCAGAAATCTTACCACTACTCTTCCATCATTTGTTGGAAGTGCCTCGGCCTTGGACCATTTAGACAAGTAATCTACTGCCACAAGTATGTATTTGTTTCCTTTCGATGGTGGGAAAGGTCCCATAAAGTCGAGTCCCCATACATCAAAAATTTCACAAACAAGAATGCCATTTTGTGGCATTTCGTTTTTGGAAGAAATATTACCTGTTCTTTGGCAAGCATCACATGTCTTTACAAGATTTTGAGCATCTTTGTAAATGGTTGGCCAATAAAATCCTGAATCGAATACCTTTCGTCCGGTACTGGCAGCACCATGATGTCCTCCGTATGGACCTTCATGACAATGGCAGAGAATTCTTCGTGCTTCACTACCATGTACGCATCGTCTGACTAGTTGGTCGACACACATTTTGAAAAGATATGGATCTTCCCAAAAGTAGTGTTTCACATTGGCAAAGATTTTTTTTCTTTGATGATGTGGCCATCCTTTTGCGACTATACCGCTAGCTAGGTAGTTAGCAAAGTCGGCGTACCATGGTTCTTCCTTATATTCCACCATTTCCAGGGACTCAGTTGGAAATTTCTCGTTGATTTGCTCGTCCCTGGTTGCCTCCAAAGCTGGGTCTTCTAAGCGTGAAAGATGATCTGCTGCGGTATTTTCTGCTCCTATTTTGTCCTTGATTTCAATGTCAAATTCTTGGAGGAGTAGAATCCACCTAATCAAACGTGGTTTTGCGTCTTGCTTCTTAAAGAGATATCGAATGGCCGCATGGTCTGTATAGACTATAGTTTTAGAAAGAACAAGATAAGAACGAAATTTATCAAAAGCAAATACCACAGCTAGTAACTCTTTTTCAGTTGTTGTGTAATTTTCTTGTGCATCGTTAAGTGTTTTACTAGCATAATATATTGGGTGGAAATGCTTTTCTTTTCTTTGTCCCAAGACAGCTCCAACTGCAAAGTCACTAGCATCACACATGATTTCGAAAGGAAATTTCCAATCAGGTGCTATCATGATAGGTGCATTGACTAGCATTTCCTTTAGGGTTAGAAATGCTTGATTGCAATCCTTGTCAAAGATGAAAGGAGCATCTTTTTCAAGTAATTTTGTTAGAGGCCTTGAGATCTTTGAAAAGTCTTTGATAAACCGCCTATAAAATCCGGCATGCCCTAGGAAACTTCTAATAGCTCTTACGGAGGATGGAGGTGGTAATCTAGAAATGGTATCTATTTTGGCTCGATCCACCTCCATTCCCTCGCTTGAGATTTTGTGACCGAGTACTATTCCCTCCGTTACCATGAAATGGCATTTTTCCCAATTAAGGGCGAGGTTAGTTTCCTCACATCGGGATAGCATTCGTTCAAGGTTATCGAGGCATTGGTCGTATGAATCCCCAAAGATAGAAAAGTCGTCCATGAAGACTTCCATTGTGTTTTCTATCATGTCATGGAAAATGGCTACCATGCAACGTTGGAATGTTGCGGGGGCATTACATAGACCAAACGGCATGCGTCGATAAGCAAAAGTTCCATAGGGACATGTGAAAGATGTCTTTTCTTGGTCTTCGGGTGCTATCGGGATTTGAAAGTAACCTGAAAAACCATCCAAGAAACAGTAAAATTTATGACCGGATAATCTTTCTAACATTTGATCAATGAAGGGTAAAGGAAAATGATCCTTTCTTGTTGCTTCATTTAATCGTCTATAATCTATACATACTCTCCATCCTGTGACGGTTCTCGTTGGTATTAATTCTTTCTTTTCGTTAGTAATTACCGTCATACCTCCTTTCTTTGGAACTACTTGGACGGGACTTACCCAAGGACTATCGGAAATAGGATAGATAAGTCCGGCGTCAAGTAATTTGATGACTTCGTTTTTAACCACTTCTTGAACATTTGGATTTACTCGACGTTGTGGTTGTATGACCGATTTGTAGTCATCATTCATCAAAATTTTGTGTGTGCACATAGAAGGACTAATTCCTTTTATGTCAACAAGTTTCCAAGCTATTGCATTTTTGTGTTTTTTCAAAAGATTAATTAGTTTTTCTTTTTCTAAGTTATCTAATTTAGAGGAAATAGTTACAGGTAACTTACCATCTTTTTCTAGAAAAGCATATTCCAAACCTTTTGGAAGTTCTTTGAGCTCAAGTGGTGGGTCTTTAGGAGACTCCTTATTTGGTTGCTCGTTTCGATCAAGAACTTTAAAAGTTTGTTCTATGGCGACCTCTTCTTCAACAAAGTGGTCAATTTCTTCACTTGTATCGGGTGGTTCATCTTCATCTTCAATTAGGGGGTCATTATTGCCGAATGGATATTTCATTGATCGTTCGAGATTGACACTTCTTTTAAATGCCCCTAAATGAAGAGGTAAATTGTTGAACTTCCGGTTTTTCAAAGCTTCGTGAGTTTTTACAAATGGTCGTCCCAACACTAGAGGAGCGTCATCGAGGATGACAAAGTTGGTTGGGATTACCATTTGATTTGTTTGAACCAAGACATCTTCAACTATACCGATTGATTTTATTACTTTCCGATTGGATAGAAAAATGGGTATTTGAAGTGGAGAAAAATCACTAATACTTAATTTTTCGAAAATGTAGTTAGGCATTATGTTAACACAAAGATCTTTATCGATTGTGACATTACTAATAAACGAATTTTGAAAGAAACATGGAACCGGTGTGATGTTAATTTCAAATGGGTCTTCTTTTATTAGCGAAGTTTGATCATTAGTTAACTTAACACTTACCGTTTCGTCAATTTTAGTGTTAGTGTTTAACTCTTTTAAAAACTTAGCATGAGTGGGTACTAAACAATGATTTTCGAAAGAAGGTGTCAAGAGATTAATTTCTTCAAAATTAGACTCATCTTGGATTTTAACGTTGTTGGACTCACCTTTTTCGTTGTTTAACTCATGTGCGGTTTTTCACTTATTTGTTCTTCCATTTTTTCATTTTTAGTTATCTCTTCCTTTTTTAATTCTTCTCTTGCGCGGGACTCCTCTTCCCTTGCGCGAGCTTCTTTTATACATCGATCGATAACTCTAATGTGTTCTAATATCCTATCGGTCACTTCGGTTATAGAAAAAGAATCATTATTTTCTAAGCTTGAATCCGGTTGTTCGACCCTTTGTTCCTCATAATACCTATATGAAGTTGATGGTTCACACCATTGTCCTTCATTGTAAGCATATGATGGATAAGGTTCGTAATTTTGTTCTTCATAATACTCATATGAGGTGGGTTGTTCACGCCAAGGTTCCTCATAATAAGCATATGAAGGTGGTGGCTCATATCTTGGTTCCTCAAAGTATGAGTAAGAAGGCTCATACCTTGGTTCATCAAAATATGAGTATGTGGGAGGAGGTTTGTAGGTCCCTATCCGAGGATGAGATGAAACCTTATCCTTGTTATATAAAACACACTAGCGAGTGCGGAATCCAAGCTAGCATGCAACCGAGAATTTATACGAGAACAAGCACAAACACAACACGCAAGATTCACCGATTAACACCACTTGTATTAATACGAATGAAGGGTCCGGTTACAAGCTCAATGTTTACAGAAGTGTTCTATAAACTCTCAAAGTGTGTGTGTGCTCTCCTGTCTCTCTCTATCGAATGCTCTCTGTCCAACTTAGAACCCTCGAACTGAACACAACACATGGGTATTTATACCCGACACAGCAGGTCTGGTCGAAGGATCAGACAGATTGATCAACAGATCATCTGTCGACCAGAAGGCCATCGAAAGATCATCTGTCGACCACGAAGGATGATATCCTTCGTGGTCTATCCTTCGAGGTTATCTTTCGAGCTCATCATCATCGAAGGATATAAGTAATCCTTCGATGACCATCCTTCGACACAGCCATCTTTCAACCAATGTGCTAACTGTTTGGCCAAGTCAAACCAGGAGGATGGTTGACTTGGTCAAACTTACATCGAACGCACATTGTAACAAACTAAGACGTAGCCCAGACTAACATAAGACATCGTTTTGTATCATGACGAAATACAGACAAAGTACAGACACAAGTGCACCAACAAACTCCCCCTTGGCTGTAACTTTGTCTTGATCTTCGTGTCTTCAAGTCTTCAGGGCCGAATCGAACCGAGCCGAGTCGCGTCCACACAAAGTGCATCAACAAACTCCCCCTTGGACGCTACTCGCGATGGTTCGTCTTCTGTCACATTCATGTCGGAGGATCTTCAAAGTCTTCACGTCTTGAAAGCAGAAAGTGTATCAACA
Source organism: Helianthus tuberosus (assembly GCA_030545235.1). NCBI lineage: Eukaryota > Viridiplantae > Streptophyta > Magnoliopsida > Asterales > Asteraceae > Helianthus > Helianthus tuberosus. The sequence goes on along the minus strand of CM060415.1, from coordinate 29,848,113 downwards.
AACTCCCCATTTAACTTAGGTAGTGTGTCAATAAACTCCCCCTTAGATTGAACTCTCCATTGAGTCATGCTCGTGAATCTTTTGACTTGACAATTCTTCAGATCCTTGTGGTGTTGATGAAGGGACAGCGGCAACTCGATCATTTTATCCTTTGAGTGCCTCCACTTCGTGTCTTCATTCCAAAGCTTTTTCATCATCGAACATGTTCTCCTCGCCTTTAGCATCTGCACATGCAAGAAAGCTAAACGCATAATGAGAACAACCGCATGGAATATAGTCAACATTTAAACTAATGACACATATGAGATCAAATCTCAATCAAACACCAACCGACAGCAGTTTGAAAGTTTAGAAAAATATTCATTTTAATTCTTTAACTTTCAAAACTCGTTAACTTCGACTGTTTATGAAGATGCAATTGTTTTCCAGCTTACGATCAGGATTTTGGGTAGGATAGACTCGAGTTCCAACATCGGTCAATCAAAAATAAACTAGAAGAAAAATCTTTTTGGATTTTATAAAGTTTATATTAAAACACACCTAAAATCTTTTTGAAATTTTCATTTTTCAAATGTAAAGATGGAAAACAATAAAACAAATATATACAAAGATACATAAGCAGTAAACATTAAATAAATATTTACAGACATTCTTTTTGCGAGTTTCGAGGGTAAGAGAATCATATCAGTGTACGGTCATGCCAAAACACTCTTGTTGTTCAATTAGATAACATTAAGATAAGCATCCTATAACAATTATCGGTATTGTTGTCCACATAAGCTCAGCTTATCATTTGTAATCATGGCGAGGGGATACGTTAAGGTATGATTTATACTTACCGACCGGTGTTCATCCACATCACGACACATTCCCGTATCAAGGTATGCACGAGGATTCATCTTACCGGTGAGTATACCGATTATCATCTGTTTGACCGTATATGATGTGAGATTCTCACTTATTTGATTGAAAACAAGCCCTATGTGATAGAATCACTTATTGATGAGGAACTTGATTTTCAGATGCATGAGGGCACAGGAGCAAGTCCGTGAACAGGTCAGTACTTTCGTACAGCAGAGAGACGAACTTGACTCCCGGAAGAATGTGATATATTATCACTTATTTGTTTGGACATGTGATTGTTGATCACTTATTGAGGTCGTATGCAGTATGTACACGTATGTATAGTATCATGGAAGATCTAGACTTGCGTCCCCGTTATTTTTCGGTAAAAGATACAACCATGATACCCAGATGATAAGCAGCATAAAGACCGAATATCTCAGAACCTCGGCAATCTCTCAAACGAAATTTCGGTACTAAGACCATATGCCAATGAATGGTTCCCACCCAGTCTTCAGTCGATTTAAGTTTATATCACCCTGCACACTTTAAAATGATTGTGAGCCTACCGATACATCTTATATAGAGCTGCTTATCGCTTTTCATTTAAGGTTTAAAGAGGTTTAGACAGACCACTGATGTACTATCATTTTCTCTTTTGCTCGCCAGGAAACTCATTTTTGTTTTTCTATTGTTTTTGTGTTTTTTTTTGAAATTTTTCGATGTTTTTGGATTTTTCAAAGTTGGATCTACTCCCCCTAAAATCAATAAAACTAAGACAAATTTAAAAGACACAAAGGTATTTACAAAAATGATTTTCCGATGTTGGTTAACTCATGTTTTACCTCAATGCCGTTTACCAAAATTAAGTTTTAATCAGAAATGATTTAGCGAATTTTGGAAAAATTAGTTGGCATGTCGGTAAGCGGTGCGGACCATGACAGCATTGTCTGGCCAAAGAGTGCTGTACGAGTTAAAATTCACAAAGCAGCTTAAATCGACAAGTATAGGAGAGATTAGAAATTTTAAAACCGTATCCTTCAACTGCTTCATGCATTGCAAGGAATCTGAGTGCTCTCCCAAACTGGATATCCACCCGTTGTGGATTTCAGAGTCGATTCTTTGTAGCTACTTAGAAATCTCTTCACAGCAGCAAGATCAAAAGCCTTTGGGTCCGGCTGGTCCTCGACATTGCACCAGCGAAGGTCTTTGTCTTTCTCTTTCAGGAGTAGTGTGCGGTTGTTCAATCCATGCCAAGGCATCCGCACACCCGGTTGGTTTGTTCAACAAACACATTTTCTTCAATCACACCACGAAGAAATGTACACTGCACGTTCATTTTGTCGATTGTGAAACTTCAGACGTGCTGCAGGTGCGTACATTTCGATTTGAATCTATCCCGGGGACCCGATCAAAGCTTTGAACATTCACATTTTTGAAATGATTTTCATTTTGTCGAAGCTTTTCAATCTCTTTCAACAGACATTTATGTTTCCCTTTTCTCCTCCTCTCCATCAAAGGCAACAATTTCTTCTGTCGCCTAACTTGTGCAAGGATGCTCCACTATCAACAATCTTACGACTATCGAAAGTTCCTCCTGGAATATCCTACACACTTACTCAAAAATTAGTTGGAGAGAGGGACCCAAGCCTTTGTGGACTTGGGTCGTCCTTGATCATCAAGGTAAGTGATTTCAATCACTCGATGATTAGGAAAAAGAACCTGCGGTGCTCCCCCTGACTGAATTACCTGTTTTTGTTTCCAAGCTGTTTGATCTTTACCAGTATTTGCATTAATTGTTTTAGCATTTACTGGTTTTACAGTTTTAGGTTTTGCTTGAACAGGTTTTTCTTCTTTGACCTCTGATTTTAAGGCCTTCTCAATTACCTTTTGATTCTTTTGTTTTAACTTCTTTTCCTTTTCTTTCAAGACACGTGGATCCTGTTTCGGGGAAAATGAACGTTTTTGGTAATTGGTTTCTTGGGGAGCACTCATTGTTGGCTTTAACTTTTGCAGGTATGGGCAGTATCTTACAATATGCCCAATGGTGCCACACTCAAAACACATTCTCCGCTCTACAAACCTCGGAGAAACATGTTGATGACCAGACGAAGAACCAGACCATGAACTTTGTGATCTAGACGTGCTTGGACCTAAATCACATCCGTTGGTGTGTTGGGTGTAATTATTCTGTTCATTTCATTTCAAAATTCTAACTTGTTTTATAAAATCAAGGTTAGATTTATCCTGAAATGTTTCAAGTTTGTCTGAACCCGTGGATCCAACAAAGTTCACTTTCGGTTCTCTTTTCTTAACAGGAGCTCTTTTGTTTTGCACCCATTGTTGTTGAACCTTAGGTGCTTGAACATTCTTGTTCTGAGCCTTCTTTCCCTGTCCCTTACCTTTTCCGGAGTTGACTTGTTGTTTTCGCTCAACTGTTGGTTTTTGGTTTCCGTATTGTTTTCTAATTTGTTCACACGGAATTGGATCACATTGAGTGACGGTAACTTTGCCACTTTTGTTTCCCAAAAACTTGTCAGTACATCCTTCAAAAATTTGCTCAATTAAATCTTGATTTACATTTTTAATTGGAAAATCTTTGTTAGAGTAAATTTTATCATCTCCTTTGAGCGTGTACAACAAGTTATTCTCTTCACTTGTAGAAACAAGGGACTCCATTGGTTTTAACATTTCAGTCTTACTCGGTTTCACTGGTGGATCACACAGGATGTGATTCTCGATAGGAATATCTGGTGTGACCGAGTTAGACTGTTGGTTCACAATTACATCAGATTCATCATCCGAAGAATCAGCATCCTCAACAGTGGGAGGACTCTGTTCCTTAACACATGATGAATCTGTCACATTCTCAGATTCAGATTCAGTTACAGATTGACCTGAGCATGATGTACCAGTTGTGAACCCGAGGCCTGCTGCAAAGTCATCTAGACCGAGTGGCACAGTGGGTTCAAAACGGGGCATATCCTCGTCATCAGGCAATTTGGAGTAATTGTGATTCATTGGGGGAGGACATGATTTGAATCCATTACCCTTCTTATCCCCCTTTTTCTTTTGAACATCAATAATGTGATCCAATACATAGCGGGAATTGGAATAACTTTCCAATTTGTGCTTGATTGTTTCACATTCACATCGAGCGGTTGCCAATTCTACCATCTGCTTTTCAATTGTGTCTATAAGATCATTGTTAGCATGTTGTTTTCGCAAAACAGCTTTTTGTAATTCTGAAACATCATGTCTTAATGACGCAATTGTTGTTTTAAATTCCTTTTCATTTCTGGTTAAAAACACGTTAGCTTCAGCTGCTTTAGAAAGGTTTACAATCAATTCTTGATTGTGTTTGGATAGGATTTCAATCTGACTTTCCTGTTCAGCATATTTAACATTTAAACTATCACACTTTTCACAGCTAACTACAGTGGGTTCATCGACACATACCTGACCTGATGAGCTGTCGACATTAGCCATAAGGGCTGAATGGATAGAAGACGAAGAGTAAGCAGCTTGATCCACCAAATTAGATCTTCTTTCAGTTCCTGCTGCAGCTTCTTCCAAAAGCTCATCAATATCTGCATCGACTGACGCTCTTGATGTCTCATCCACATGATCATTTCCTGAAGTGGAGGATTCTTCATCTGAGCTTCCACTATAACCAGAACTGTCTTCATCTCCAGAAGATGCAACACCATTGGTGGAAGATTCTCCACCACTGGCGTGCTTTAAATCCGTTACTACTTCAGCAAAACATGCTGTTCCACCATTTCCTCCTTCTCCAAGCTGAAGTGACCAATCACAACCCTCATCTATTTGAACTACCAGCCCCCGGTTGGCATTTGATGACCCTGCTTGGCCTTGATTGTTGACAGGTATCATCGTACGAACATTGTTCCTGTTCTGGTTCTGCTGGTTGCCTTGATTTCTGAAGGGGTTTTGGTTTCCATGCTGAGCTGGTCTTGTGCATTCCCTTTTGAAATGACCCCGTTCACCACAGTTAAAGCACGTTACAGCTTGCTTGTCGAACCCATACTTGGTGTCTTTCTTGCTTTCCAAGTTGGTTCTCCCCGTCCTTTCCATAAACTCTTTTGCTCTTCGAATTGCACTAGCAAGGGCCCATTTTATATCCATCATTTCAAACTCTTCTTTATCCACTTGCTGATAATCTTCATTGGTGAGATTGACATTCCCAATCTGACCTGCGATCAATCCACAATAAGCACTAACCAAGGTGTTTAACATCTCCATATGCTCCTTGGCTACTTCGACACTGACTTTGGAAAAGTTGGAAGTGTCTAGTCTGACTGTGTTAGGATTGGAAGTGGCTTGAAAGTTTGAGGAGCTTCCATAAAACCCTTGCTGTTGCGGTTGTTGCTGCTGAGCTTTCGGTTGCACATTCGGTCTAGAAAACATCGTGTAAGCTGAAGGATCAAACTGATCTGTTGTTGAAGGTCCGGTGTTGGAGACAAAGGCTGTTTGAAGCTTCGCATGTTGAGAAGCTGGTCTTTCTCCACTGATACCTCCTGCAATCCCAAAGTACATTTCTGGATTTTGAGGAGTTTGTGTTCTTTTTGCCTTCAGTTTTTCTTCTACATCCTTGTTCTCCAGTTTTTGAATCAACTCATAAACGTTGATTGTGTCTAGAACACCATTTTCTTTAAGGATTTCAAGATAACTGCTCCACTTTGCTGGTAAGCTATCAGCGAATCTCTTCACCATTTCTTGTGGAGTCGCAGTGACTCTAAAACCAAACATCTCGCTCAACAAGTGATGGAATCTTGTAGATAACTCTGCCAAAGTCTCATTTTCCATGCACGTGAAACCTTCAAATTCTTTCTTCAGTAATTCTTGCTTGATCTTTCTAGATTGAGCATTTCCTTCACACCGTAACGTAAGCATATCCCACAAGCTTTTAGTAGTCGTGCAGTAAACAAACTGGTGGTAAATGTCTTTATGAAGAGCTTGTGTGAGGATCATGAATGCCTTCTTTTCTAACTCAAATTTCTTCTTATCATCATCAGACATAGTGCTGTAAGTTTCTGGATTAGATCCTGCAACTTCCAAATCACTATCAAATGCGGTGAAGAAGCACATCCATAGATCTTGACCTTGCCCCTGAACATAAGTTCTCAGCCTTTCTTTCCACCATCCCCAATCATTGATATGATTTAGCTTTGGCGGTTTCGTGCTTGTACCAGTTTCACTGTCGTTCTGCATCATAGATTGAATGCTGTTGCTTTGATTTGTGACCAATGCCCATTGATTTGCAGTTATCATTGCTGCTTGAGGTGGGACAATAGCCTGCATCCATGCTTTGTTGAAATCTGACGCAGATTGTGTAGCTGATGATTGCGTAGCTGCTGATTGTGGAGTTAGAGTCCACGCGCTTGGATCCCACTGACCGTTTGTTCCCATTTTATGAAAATTAATATATTAAGTGAAAATAGATTTAAAATTTGAACACAAGTTCTCTTTAAAAATTTAATTTTCACAAACTATGTTAAAATTTCGAAGGGTAACAACCAGCCGAAAGATCAAGAATCGAAAGACCTGAAAAGCACAAACTGTTAAACTTAAACAGACTAATGATCGAAAGATCAAACACCTGTTCGAAGGATCAACAGTGTTCGAAAGATCACTGTTGAGTTTCGAACAATTGTTTTCGAAAGATTCTCCAAACGAAAGATCCTTATCTTTCGAAGAAGGACTGTAGACCGAAAGATGAACACGAAAGATGATTTCGAAAGACTCCCCAGTCGAAGGATCCTAGTCTTTCGAAAAAGAACAGAAGACCGAAAGATGTATGTTACGAAAAGATTCCTTGGTTCGAAAGATGATTATCTATCGAACCTCCCTTGATCGAAAGATGAACTTTCGACTTCGAAGGATATCTATCGATCTTGTCTGACACAGTTGACAAAGTGAGACGGGTTGGTGAAAAAGGTGATGGGTTGGTGAAATCTTTCGGCAGAAGGTATGTTCAGACCATACTTTTCTGCCAAAGCAGATTTGAACCAATAAAATAATGCCCAAAAACAGAAACTTCTTATCCAGAAACCGGTCACCGGATAAGCCGGAAATCTTGGCCGGAAAACACCAAAATACTTAAAAACAAGTTTCTAAGTTACCCAACCCGATCAAAAACACACCCGGTAAGTTTATAACACGTTTCAATCAACAAGAACAGCGAGAAAATCAGTAAAAACGTATGCAAGACCAAGTGAGTTTTTGTCCAAAACACTCCAAAATCTCGGTTTTTAACAAGGAAAAGAGCCAAAGCTCTGATACCACTTGTAGGTCCCTATCCGAGGATGAGATGAAACCTTATCCTTGTTATATAAAACACACTAGCGAGTGCGGAATCCAAGCTAGCATGCAACCGAGAATTTATACGAGAACAAGCACAAACACAACACGCAAGATTCACCGATTAACACCACTTGTATTAATACGAATGAAGGGTCCGGTTACAAGCTCAATGTTTACAGAAGTGTTCTATAAACTCTCAAAGTGTGTGTGTGCTCTCCTGTCTCTCTCTATCGAATGCTCTCTGTCCAACTTAGAACCCTCGAACTGAACACAACACATGGGTATTTATACCCGACACAGCAGGTCTGGTCGAAGGATCAGACAGATTGATCGACAGATCATCTGTCGACCAGAAGGCCATCGAAAGATCATCTGTCGACCACGAAGGATGATATCCTTCGTGGTCTATCCTTCGAGGTTATCTTTCGAGCTCATCATCATCGAAGGATATAAGTAATCCTTCGATGACCATCCTTCGACACAGCCATCTTTCAACCAATGTGCTAACTGTTTGGCCAAGTCAAACCAGGAGGATGGTTGACTTGGTCAAACTTACATCGAACGCACATTGTAACAAACTAAGACGTAGCCCAGACTAACATAAGACATCGTTTTGTATCATGACGAAATACAGACAAAGTACAGACACAAGTGCACCAACAAACTCCCCCTTGGCTGTAACTTTGTCTTGATCTTCGTGTCTTCAAGTCTTCAGGGCCGAATCGAACCGAGCCGAGTCGCGTCCACACAAAGTGCATCAACAAGGTTCATACCTTTGGTCTTCATAGGATGTGTATGAAGTTGATGGCTCGTACCTGGGCTCCTCATAGTAAGCATATGAATTGGATGGTTGATATGAGTGATTATTTTGAATCGAACGTGTATTACGACAATTAGTGCAATAATTACCCCTATAATCATCCTCATCATAGGTGTAGTTGTAACCTCCTGAGTATTGATCCATAAGAATCACTCAGCAGACCATAACTGAGTCTCGGGACCAGAAAATGAAAACAAAGACTGAAACAGAAGGCTGAACACGACCCCGTGTCTGGTGAACACGGCCCCGTGTACAGGATCTGTATCTGGGCGTTTTAATTAAAGTTACTGGTCACGTTGAGCACGGGGGCGTGTTCAGTGAGCACGGCCCCGTGTTCAGACTCTGTATCTGGGTATCTAACTAAAAATATGCAGCACGGGGGCGTGTTCAGTGAGCACGGCCCCGTGTTCAGGCTACTGTAAATGCAAACTAAACTAAAATGCAGAAAAATGTGCGCGCGTTTTGAAAAGGTTTTGAAAAAAACTGATTAGGCCGTCGATTTTAAACTTCCTTAAAATCCTTGTGTCCCCGGCAACGGCGCCAAAAACTTGATGCGTGCGAAGTGTTACTTATTTTAGGTGTATATTTTAAGCCCTTTTTAACACTTATTTTAGCCAAGTTTAAATTTATAAAACACGATATTTCGCTAACACTAAACACACATATGGGCAAGTGCACCCATCGTTGAGTGTAGTATAGCGTTGGTAAGATACCGAGGTCGTCCAAGGACACAAGAGCTTTTAGTACCGGTTTATCCTCAACGTCTAACCAAAATAAAAGTTTAGAAAAATGTTTTCAACTAAGAAAATTAAAAACTAACTAAAATGCTGAAAATAAAAATAAAAGAAACACAGATAGACAAGATGAATCACTTGGTTCCGACTCGTATCTAGTATAACCTTTGATTATTTTCGCACTTTTGCACATAATTAAGAGATTATCTTAGTTATAGTAGTAGGGCCCTCTTTTGAAGGTGACGTTACCCTCACCCCAGTAGTTTGAGTCAGTAGGGATACAATCCTAAAAGGGTGGATTATTGGAAGATAATGAATTAAGTTATTAATGCAGTATTGTGGTAGGCCCCGCTTTTGGTGGTGACGTTACCCTCGGCTAAGTAGTTTGAGTCAGCAGGGATACAGTCCTAAATTGCCGGGTTATAGTATTAATAGTAGTTAACTTATGAGGGGATCAAAGAGTTTGGACCCCCGCCATCCAATACCGTGAAGTATTGAAGGAGATCCTACTAAATTTGACCTAGGTCCATTGCAGGACCTCTAAACGCTGAACAATGGCAAGACCTTTACCAAACCGTTCCCTTAACCCCCGACCAGGTAGCCAACATATCTCCATATAGACCGTGGAGATATGAATGGTGAAAATCCTTTATTTTATATAGACAGTAAAATAATGCCAAGACACCACGGACAAACGATAAGGAAAGATCACCTTCAACAAAAGTAACTAGTTATTAAAGTCATTAATACAAAACCAAATAAAAAGTGCAAAAGATTAGAAATAAAAAGTATTATACTAGACACTTTGTCTTCCCCAAGTGATGTAAGAGACTTAGGCAAACATGGCCTTGATTGTCAAGAACTCTTACGATCAATCTTGGATCCCGAGACGACTCACACACTCTACGATGGACAATGGATGATGGTGGTGGATGATGGTGTTGTGATGGTGGTGGGTGGTGGATGAAGTGTGAGAGAGGTGGTGTGCCAAGGGATAAGATCAAATGAATCCAAGCCCTCCTATTTATAGGCTGAACAGAGAGCTGGACACGGCCTCGTGTCCGCTGGGCACGGCCCCGTGTCTGTCTGACAATCTCTCTCCTCATTAATTGTAATTCGCAATTACAATAAATGCGCCTGCTGTACTTTCGACACGCCCCCGTGTCCGCTGAGCACGGCCGGTGGTGGGAAATAGAAGCTTCTATAGGTTTGTCTTTTCTGCTGCTTCTTGGGCATGGCCCCGTGCTGGCTGAGCACAGGGCGTGTTCAGTCTTCTGATTTCTATATTTTGCATTGGAAGGTGCCGTTGAGGGGTCGGGCACTCCACTAATATTCCTTTTCTTGTATTTATGTTGGATTTAGCTGTCTTTTTGCTTCGTTTGCGTTTTTGAGCTCATTTAATCCTGAAAATACAAAAGGAAGACAAAAACACTCTTTTTACAATATTAGTACTTAAAAAGGCTTAGTTTTATGCCTTATTTGATGTAATTTATATGTTGCATTTTACACACATCAAGTGTTATTTAAGAGATATACAGTCAAGAAAATCAAGGGCAAGGGTGATATATATGCGGATTAGACACCAAAAAAAACACTCAACAAATGGCTACAATTTAGGGAATGTGTTTAGTGACGACATCAGATTCCTAATTGTTGGAGAAAGGTCTGGTGGTAAGAAAAGCTGCTTCTAGGAGGTTGTCAAGTGTTTTCGCTCGACGATTCCATTCTTGGGTGGTTGGTTTGGCCCTTGTTCTTGTAACTCGAATCCTAGCCCGGTATATCCCATTTTAATTTTACACCATTGTGAACCTTACTCCTTTTTTCCTCTCTGATCGAGGTTCTCAGCATTGAAAAATCATGGTAAACTAAATCACACGTGTATATGTTGACATTTAAGATATATACAGTCCAGAAAATCAAGGGCAATGGTAATATATATGCGGATTAGACACCAATAAAAACACTCAACAAATGGCTACAATTTAAGGAATGTGTTTAGTGACGGCATCAGATTCCTAATTGATGGAAAAAGGTCTTGTGGCAAGAAAAGCTGCTTCTAGAAGGTTGTCAAGTGTTTTCGATAGACGATTCCATTCTTGGGTGGTTGGTTTGGCCCTTGTTCCTATAACTCGAATCCTAGCCCGATATATCCCATTTTAATTTTACACCATTGTGAACCTTACGCCTTTTTTACTCTCTGAACGAGGTTCTTGGTATTGAATAATCTTCGTAAACTAAATCACACGTGTATATATGTTGATATTTAAGAGATATACACTCAAGAAAATCAAGGGCAATGGTGATATATATGCGGATTAGACACACAAAAAAAAAACACTCAACAAATGGCTACAATTTAAGGAATGTGTTTAGTAACGACATCAGAATCCTAATTGATGGAGAAAGGTCTGGTGGCAAGAAAAGCTGCTTCTAGGAGGTTGTCAATTGTTTTCGCTTGACGATTCCATTCTTGGGTGTTTGGTTTGGCCCTTGTTCCTGTAACTCGAATCCTAGCTCGGTATATCCCATTTTAATTTTACGTCATTGTCAACCTTAAGCCTTTTTTACTCTCTGATCGAGGTTCTCGGCATTGAAAAAATCTTCGTAAACTAAATTTCATGTGTATATGTTGACATTTAAGAGATATACAGTCAAAAAAATCAAGGCCAATGGTGATATATATGCGGATTAGACACCAAAAAAAACACTCAACGAATGGCTACAATTTAAGGAATGTGTTTAGTGACGACATCAGATTCCTAATTGTTGGAGAAAGGTCTGGTGGTAAGAAAAGCTGCTTCTAGGAGGTTGTCAAGTGTTTTCGCTCAACGTTTCCATTCTTGGGTGGTTGGTTTGGCCCTTGTTCCTATAACTCGAATCCTAGCCCGGTATATCCCATTTTAATTTTACACCATTGTGAACCTTACGCCTTTTTTACTCTCTGATCGAGGTTCTCGGCATTGAAAAATCTTCGTAAACTAAATCACACGTGTATATAGTGACATTTAAGAGATATACAGTCAAGAAAATCAAGGGCAATGGTGATATATATGCGGATTAGACACCAAAAAAACACTTAACAAATGGCTACAATTTAAGGAATGTGTTTAGTGACGACATCAGATTCCTAATTGCTGGAGAAAGGTCTGGTGGTAAGAAAAGCTGCTTCTAGGAGGTTGTCAAGTGTTTTCGCTCAACGATTCCATTCTTGGGTGGTTGGTTTGGCCCTTGTTCCTGTAACTCGAATCATCGCCCGGTATATCCCATTTTAATTTTACACCATTGTGAACCTTACGCCTTTTTTACTCTCTGATCGAGGTTCTTGGCATTGAAAAATCTTCGTAAACTAAATCACACGTGTATATGTTGACATTTAAGAGATATACAGTCAAGAAAATCAAGGGCAATGGTGATATATATGCGGATTACACATAAAAAAACACTCAACAAATGGCTACAATTTAAGGAATGTGTTTAGTGACGGCATCAGATTCCTAATTGTTGGAGAAAGGTCTGGTGGTAAGAAAATCTGCTTCTAGGAGGTTGTCCAAGTGTTTTCGCTCGACGATTCCATTCTTGGGTGGTTGGTTTGGCCCTTGTTCCTGTAACTCGAATCCTCGCCCGGTATATCCCATTTTAATTTTACACCATTGTGAACCTTACGCCTTTTTTACTCTCTGATCGAGGTTCTTGGCGTTGAAAAATCTTCGTTAACTAAATCACACGTGTATATGTTGACATTTAAGAGATATACAGTCAAGAAAATCAAGGGCAATGGTGATATATATGCGGATTAGACACCAAAAAAAAACACTCAACAAATGGCTACAATATAAGGAATGTGTTTAGGGACGGCATCAGATTCCTAATTGTTGGAGAAAGGTCTGGTGGTAAGAAAAGCTGCTTCTAGGAGGTTGTCAAGTGTTTTCGCTCGACGATTCCATTCTTGGGTGGTTGGTTTGGCCCTTGTTCCTATAACTCGAATCCTAGCCCGGTATATCCCATTTTAATTTTACACCTTTGTGAACCTTGCGCATTTTTTACTCTCTGATCGAGGTTCTCGGCATTGAAAAATCTTCGTAAACTAAATCACACGTGTATATGCTGACATTTAAGAGATATACAGTCAAGAAAATCGAGGGCAATGGTGATATATATGCGGATTACACACAAAAAATAAAACACTCAACAAATGGCTACAATTTAAGGAATGTGTTTAGTGACGACATCAGATACCTAATTGATGGAGAAAGGTCTGTTGGTAAGAAAAGCTGCTTCTAGGAGGTTGTCAAGTGTTTTCGCTCGACGATTCCATTCTTGGGTGGTTGGTTTGGCCCTTGTTCATGTAACTCGAGTCCTAGCCCGATATATCCCATTTTAATCTTACACCATTATGAACCTTACGCCTTTTTTACTCTCTAATCGAGGTTCTTGGCATTGAAAAATCTTCGTAAACTAAATCACACGTGTATATGTTGATATTTAAGAGATATACAGTCAAAAAAAATCAAGGGCAATGGTGATATATATGTTGATTAGACACAAAAAAAAACACTCAACAAATGGCTACAATTTAAGGAATGTGTTTAGTGACGGTAACAGATTCCTAATTGATGGAGAAAGGTCTGGTGGCAAGAAAAGCTGCTACTAGGACGTTGTCAAATGTTTTCGCTCGACGATTCCATTCTTGGGTGGTTGGTTTGGCCCTTTTTCCTGTAACTCGAATCCTAGCCCGGTATATCCCATTTTAATTTTACACCATTATGAACCTTACACCTTTTTTACTTTCTAATCTAGGTTCTCGGCATTGAAAAATCTTCGTAAACTAAGTCACACATGTATATGTTGTCATTTAAGAGATATACTGTCAAGAAAATCAAGGGCAATGGTGATATATATGCGGATTAGACACCAAAAAAAAATCACTCAATAAATGGCTACAATTTAGGGAATGTGTTTAGTGACGGCATCAGATTCCTAATTGATGGAGAAAGTTCTGGGGGCAAGAAAAGCTGCTTCTACGAGTTTGTCAAGTGTTTTCGCTCTAGGTTTCCATTCTTGGGTGGTTGGTTTGACCCTTGTTCCTGTAACTCGAATCCTAGCCCGGTATATCCCATTTTAATTTTACACCATTGTGAACCTTACTCCTTTTTTACTCTCTGATCGAGGTTCTCGGCATTGAAAAATCATGGTAAACTAAATCACACGTGTATATGTTGACATTTAAGATATATACAGTCAAGAAAATCAAGTGCAATGGTGATATATATGCGGATTAGACACCAATAAAAACACTCAACAAATGGCTACAATTTAAGGAATGTGTTTAGTGACGACATCAGATTCCTAATTGGTGGAAAAAGGTCTGGTGGCAAGAAAAGCTGCTTCTAGGAGGTTGTCAAGTGTTTTCGCTAGACGATTCCATTCTTGGGTGGTTGGTTTGGCCCTTGTTCCTATAACTCGAATCCTAGCCCGGTATATCCCATTTTAATTTTACACCATTGTGAACCTTACGCCTTTTTTACTCTCTGATCGAGGTTCTCGGCATTGAAAAATCTTCGTAAACTAAATCACACGTGTATATAGTGACATTTAAGAGATATACAGTCAAGAAAATCAAGGGCAATGGTGATATATATGCGGATTAGACACCAAAAAAACACTTAACAAATGGCTACAATTTAAGGAATGTGTTTAGTGACGACATCAGATTCCTAATTGCTGGAGAAAGGTCTGGTGGTAAGAAAAGCTGCTTCTAGGAGGTTGTCAAGTGTTTTCGCTCAACGATTCCATTCTTGGGTGGTTGGTTTGGCCCTTGTTCCTGTAACTCGAATCATCGCCCGGTATATCCCATTTTAATTTTACACCATTGTGAACCTTACGCCTTTTTTACTCTCTGATCGAGGTTCTTGGCATTGAAAAATCTTCGTAAACTAAATCACACGTGTATATGTTGACATTTAAGAGATATACAGTCAAGAAAATCAAGGGCAATGGTGATATATATGCGGATTACACATAAAAAAACACTCAACAAATGGGTACAATTTAAGGAATGTGTTTAGTGACGGCATCAGATTCCTAATTGTTGGAGAAAGGTCTGGTGGTAAGAAAATCTGCTTCTAGGAGGTTGTCAAGTGTTTTCGCTAGACGATTCCATTCTTGGGTGGTTGGTTTGGCCCTTGTTCCTGTAACTCGAATCCTCGCCCGGTATATCCCATTTTAATTTTACACCATTGTGAACCTTACGCCTTTTTTACTCTCTGATCGAGGTTCTTGGCGTTGAAAAATCTTCGTTAACTAAATCACACGTGTATATGTTGACATTTAAGAGATATACAGTCAAGAAAATCAAGGGCAATGGTGATATATATGCGGATTAGACACCAAAAAAAAACACTCAACAAATGGCTACAATATAAGGAATGCGTTTAGGGACGGCATCAGATTCCTAATTGTTGGAGAAAGGTCTGGTGGTAAGAAAAGCTGCTTCTAGGAGGTTGTCAAGTGTTTTCGCTCGACGATTCCATTCTTGGGTGGTTGGTTTGGCCCTTGTTCCTATAACTCGAATCCTAGCCCGGTATATCCCATTTTAATTTTACACCTTTGTGAACCTTGCGCATTTTTTACTCTCTGATCGAGGTTCTCGGCATTGAAAAATCTTCGTAAACTAAATCACACGTGTATATGCTGACATTTAAGAGATATACAGTCAAGAAAATCGAGGGCAATGGTGATATATATGCGGATTACACACAAAAAATAAAACACTCAACAAATGGCTACAATTTAAGGAATGTGTTTAGTGACGACATCAGATTCCTAATTGATGGAGAAAGGTCTGTTGGTAAGAAAAGCTGCTTCTAGGAGGTTGTCAAGTGTTTTCGCTCGACGATTCCATTCTTGGGTGGTTGGTTTGGCCCTTGTTCATGTAACTCGAATCCTAGCCCGATATATCCCATTTTAATCTTACACCATTGTGAACCTTACGCCTTTTTTACTCTCTAATCGAGGTTCTTGGCATTGAAAAATCTTCGTAAACTAAATCACACGTGTATATGTTGATATTTAAGAGATATACAGTCAAAAAAATCAAGGGCAATGGTGATATATATGTTGATTAGACACAAAAAAAAAACACTCAACAAATGGCTACAATTTAAGGAATGTGTTTAGTGACGGTAACAGAATCCTAATTGATGGAGAAAAGTCTGGTGGCAAGAAAAGCTGCTACTAGGACGTTGTCAAATGTTTTCGCTCGACGATTCCATTATTGGGTGGTTGGTTTGGTCCTTTTTCCTGTAACTCGAATCCTAGCCCGGTATATCCCATTTTAATTTTACACCATTATGAACCTTACACCTTTTTTACTTTCTAATCTAGGTTCTCGGCATTGAAAAATCTTCGTAAACTAAGTCACACATGTATATGTTGTCATTTAAGAGATATACTGTCAAGAAAATCAAGGGCAATGGTGATATATATGCGGATTAGACACCCAAAAAACACTTAACAAATGGCTACAATTTAAGGAATGTGTTTAGTGACGACATCAGATTCCTAATTGCTGGAGAAAGGTCTTGTGGTAAGAAAAGCTGCTTCTAGGAGGTTGTCAAGTGTTTTCGCTCAACGATTCCATTCTTGGGTGGTTGGTTTGGCCCTTGTTCCTGTAACTCGAATCATCGCCCGGTATATCCCATTTTAATTTTACACCATTGTGAACCTTACGCCTTTTTTACTCTCTGATCGAGGTTCTTGGCATTGAAAAATCTTCGTAAACTAAATCACACGTGTATATGTTGACATTTAAGAGATATACAGTCAAGAAAATCAAGGGCAATGGTGATATATATGCGGATTACACATAAAAAAACACTCAACAAATGGCTACAATTTAAGGAATGTGTTTAGTGACGGCATCAGATTCCTAATTGTTGGAGAAAGGTCTGGTGGTAAGAAAATCTGCTTCTAGGAGGTTGTCAAGTGTTTTCGCTCGACGATTCCATTCTTGGGTGGTTGGTTTGGCCCTTGTTCCTGTAACTCGAATCCTCGCCCGGTATATCCCATTTTAATTTTACACCATTGTGAACCTTACGCCTTTTTTACTCTCTGATCGAGGTTCTTGGCGTTGAAAAATCTTCGTTAACTAAATCACACGTGTATATGTTGACATTTAAGAGATATACAGTCAAGAAAATCAAGGGCAATGGTGATATATATGCGGATTAGACACCAAAAAAAAACACTCAACAAATGGCTACAATATAAGGAATGTGTTTAGGGACGGCATCAGATTCCTAATTGTTGGAGAAAGGTCTGGTGGTAAGAAAAGCTGCTTCTAGGAGGTTGTCAAGTGTTTTCGCTCGACGATTCCATTCTTGGGTGGTTGGTTTGGCCCTTGTTCCTATAACTCGAATCCTAGCCCGGTATATCCCATTTTAATTTTACACCTTTGTGAACCTTGCGCATTTTTTACTCTCTGATCAAGGTTCTCGGCATTGAAAAATCTTCGTAAACTAAATCACACGTGTATATGCTGACATTTAAGAGATATACAGTCAAGAAAATCGAGGGCAATGGTGATATATATGCGGATTACACACAAAAAATAAAACACTCAACAAATGGCTACAATTTAAGGAATGTGTTTAGTAACGACATCAGATACCTAATTGATGGAGAAAGGTCTGTTGGTAAGAAAAGCTGCTTCTAGGAGGTTGTCAAGTGTTTTCGCTCGACGATTCCATTCTTGGGTGGTTGGTTTGGCCCTTGTTCATGTAACTCGAATCCTAGCCCGATATATCCCATTTTAATCTTACACCATTATGAACCTTACGCCTTTTTTACTCTCTAATCGAGGTTCTTGGCATTGAAAAATCTTCGTAAACTAAATCACACGTGTATATGTTGATATTTAAGAGATATACAGTCAAAAAAATCAAGGGCAATGGTGATATATATGTTGATTAGACACAAAAAAAAACACTCAACAAATGGCTACAATTTAAGGAATGTGTTTAGTGACGGTAACAGATTCCTAATTGATGGAGAAAGGTCTGGTGGCAAGAAAAGCTGCTACTAGGACGTTGTCAAATGTTTTCGCTCGACGATTCCATTCGTGGGTGGTTGGTTTGGCCCTTTTTCCTGTAACTCGAATCCTAGCCCGGTATATCCCATTTTAATTTTACACCATTATGAACCTTACACCTTTTTTACTTTCTAATCTAGGTTCTCGGCATTGAAAAATCTTCGTAAACTAAGTCACACATGTATATGTTGTCATTTAAGAGATATACTGTCAAGAAAATCAAGGGCAATGGTGATATATATGCGGATTAGACACCAAAAAAAAATCACTCAATAAATGGCTACAATTTAGGGAATGTGTTTAGTGACGGCATCAGATTCCTAATTGATGGAGAAAGTTCTGGGGGCAAGAAAAGCTGCGTCTACGAGTTTGTCAAGTGTTTTCGCTCTAGGTTTCCATTCTTGGGTGGTTGGTTTGGCCCTTGTTCCTGTAACTCGAATCCTAGCCCGGTATATCCCATTTTAATTTTACACCATTGTGAACCTTACTCCTTTTTTACTCTCTGATCGAGGTTCTCGGCATTGAAAAATCATGGTAAACTAAATCACACGTGTATATGTTGACATTTAAGATATATACAGTCAAGAAAATCAAGTGCAATGGTGATATATATGCGGATTAGACACCAATAAAAACACTCAACAAATGGCTACAATTTAAGGAATGTGTTTAGTGACGACATCAGATTCCTAATTGGTGGAAAAAGGTCTGGTGGCAAGAAAAGCTGCTTCTAGGAGGTTGTCAAGTGTTTTCGCTAGACGATTCCATTCTTGGGTGCTTGGTTTGGCCCCTGTTCCTATAACTCGAATCCTAGCCCGGTATATCCCCTTTTAATCTTACACCATTATGAACCTTACGCGTTTTTTACTCTCTGATCGAGGTTCTCGGCATTGAAAAATCTTCGTAAACTAAATCACACACACGTGTATATGTTGACATTTAAGATATATACAGCCAAGAAAATCAAGGTCAATGGTCATATATATGCGGATTAGACACCAAAAAAAACACTCAACAAATGGCTACAATTTAAGGAATGTGTTTAGTGACGGCATCAGATTCCTAATTGATGGAGAATGTTCTAGTGGCAAGAAAAGCTGCTTCTAGGAGGTTGTTAAGTGTTTTCGCTCGACGATTCCATTCTTGGGTGGTTGGTTTGGCCCTTGTTCCTATAACTCGAATCCTAGCCCGGTATATCCCAATTTAGTTTTACACCATTGTGAACCTTACGCCTTTTTTACTCTCTGAACGAGGTTCTCGGCATTGAATAATCTTTGTAAACTAAATCACACGTGTATATATGTTGATATTTAAGAGATATACACTCAAGAAAATCAAGGGCAATGGTGATATATATGCGGATTAGACACAAAAAAAAACACTCAACAAATGGCTACAATTTAAGGAATGTGTTTAGTGACGACATCAGAATCCTAATTGATGGAGAAAGGTCCGGTGGCAAGAAAAGCTGCTTCTAGGAGGTTGTCAATTGTTTTCGCTTGACGATTCCATTCTTGGGTGTTTGGTTTGGCCCTTGTTCCTGTAACTCGAATCCTAGCTTGGTATATCCCATTTTAATTTTACATCATTGTGAACCTTACGCCTTTTTTACTCTCTGATCGAGGTTCTCGGCATTGAAAAAATCTTCGTAAACTAAATCACATGTATATATGTTGACATTTAAGAGATATACAATCAAGAAAATCAAGGCCAATGGTGATATATATGCGGATTAGACACCAAAAAAAACACTCAACAAATGGCTACAATTTAAGGAATGTGTTTAGTGACGGCATCAGATTCCTAATTATTGGAGAAAGGTCTGGTGGTAAGAAAAGCTGCTTCTAGGAAGTTGTCAAGTGTTTTCGCTCAACGATTCCATTCTTGGGTGGTTGGTTTGGCCCTTGTTCCTATAACTCGAATCCTAGCCCGGTATATCCCATTTTAATTTTACACCATTGTGAACTTTACGCCTTTTTTACTCTCTGATCGAGGTTCTCGGCATTGAAAATATCTTCGTAAACTAAATCACACGTGTATATAGTGACATTTAAGAGATATACAGTCAAGAAAATCAAGGGCAATGGTGATATATATGCGGATTAGACACCAAAAAAAACACTTAACAAATGGCTACAATTTAAGGAATGTGTTTAGTGACGACATCAGATTCCTCATTGTTGGAGAGAGGTCTGGTGGTAAGAAAAGCTGCTTCTAGGAGGTTGTCAAGTGTTTTCGCTCGACGATTCCATTCTTGGGTGGTTGGTTTGGCCCTTGTTCCTGTAACTCGAATCCTAGCCTGGTATATCCCATTTTAATTTTACACCATTGTGAACCTTACGCCTTTTTTACTCTCTGAACGAGGTTCTCGGCATTGAAAAATCTTCGTAAACTAAATCACACGTGTATATTTTGACATTTAAGAGATATACACTCCAGAAAATCAAGGGCAATGGTGATATATATGCGGATTAGACACAAAAAAAAAATCAACAAATGGCTACAATTTAAGGAATGTGTTTAGTGACGGCATTAGATTCCTAATTGATGGAGAAAGGTCTGGTGGCAAGAAAAGCTGCTACTAGGACGTTGTCAAATGTTTTCGCTCGACGATTCCATTCTTGGGTGGTTGGTTTGGCCCTTGTTCCTGTAACTCGAATCCTAGCCCGGTATATCCCATTTTAATTTTACACCATTGTGAACCTTACGCCTTTTTTACTCTCTGATCGAGGTTCTCGGCATTGAAAAATCTTGGTAAACTAAATCACACGTGTATATGTTGACATTTAAGAGATATACAGTCAAGAAAATCAAGGGCAATGGTGATATATATGCGGATTAGACACCAAAAAAAAACACTCAACAAATGGCTACAATATAAGGAATGTGTTTAGGGACGGCATCAGATTCCTAATTGTTGGAGAAAGGTCTGGTGGTAAGAAAAGCTGCTTCTAGGAGGTTGTCAAGTGTTTTCGCTCGACGATTCCATTCTTGGGTGGTTGGTTTGGCCCTTGTTCCTATAACTCGAATCCTAGCCCGGTATATCCCATTTTAATTTTACACCTTTGTGAACCTTGCGCATTTTTTACTCTCTGATCGAGGTTCTCGGCATTGAAAAATCTTCGTAAACTAAATCACACGTGTATATGCTGACATTTAAGAGATATACAGTCAAGAAAATCGAGGGCAATGGTGATATATATGCGGATTACACACAAAAAATAAAACACTCAACAAATGGCTACAATTTAAGGAATGTGTTTAGTGACGACATCAGATTCCTAATTGATGGAGAAAGGTCTGTTGGTAAGAAAAGCTGCTTCTAGGAGGTTGTCAAGTGTTTTCGCTCGACGATTCCATTCTTGGGTGGTTGGTTTGGCCCTTGTTCATGTAACTCGAATCCTAGCCCGATATATCCCATTTTAATCTTACACCATTGTGAACCTTACGCCTTTTTACTCTCTAATCGAGGTTCTTGGCATTGAAAAATCTTCGTAAACTAAATCACACGTGTATATGTTGATATTTAAGAGATATACAGTCAAAAAAATCAAGGGCAATGGTGATATATATGTTGATTAGACACAAAAAAAAACACTCAACAAATGGCTACAATTTAAGGAATGTGTTTAGTGAAGGTAACAGATTCCTAATTGATGGAGAAAGGTCTGGTGGCAAGAAAAGCTGCTACTAGGACGTTGTCAAATGTTTTCGCTCGACGATTCCATTCTTGGGTGGTTGGTTTGGTCCTTTTTCCTGTAACTCGAATCCTAGCCCGGTATATCCCATTTTAATTTTACACCATTATGAACCTTACACCTTTTTTACTTTCTAATCTAGGTTCTCGGCATTGAAAAATCTTCGTAAACTAAGTCACACATGTATATGTTGTCATTTAAGAGATATACTGTCAAGAAAATCAAGGGCAATGGTGATATATATGCGGATTAGACACCAAAAAAAAATCACTCAATAAATGGCTACAATTTAGGGAATGTGTTTAGTGACGGCATCAGATTCCTAATTGATGGAGAAAGTTCTGGGGGCAAGAAAAGCTGCTTCTACGAGTTTGTCAAGTGTTTTCGCTCTAGGTTTCCATTCTTGGGTGGTTGGCTGGGCCCTTGTTCCTGTAACTCGAATCCTAGCCCGGTATATCCCATTTTAATTTTACACCATTGTGAACCTTACTCCTTTTTTACTCTCTGATCGAGGTTCTCGGCATTGAAAAATCATGGTAAACTAAATCACACGTGTATATGTTGACATTTAAGATATATACAGTCAAGAAAATCAAGTGCAATGGTGATATATATGCGGATTAGACACCAATAAAAACACTCAACAAATGGCTACAATTTAAGGAATGTGTTTAGTGACGACATCAGATTCCTAATTGGTGGAAAAAGGTCTGGTGGCAAGAAAAGCTGCTTCTAGGAGGTTGTCAAGTGTTTTCGCTAGACGATTCCATTCTTGGGTGGTTGGTTTGGCCCTTGTACCTATAACTCGAATCCTAGCCCGGTATATCCCATTTTAATCTTACACCATTATGAACCTTACGCGTTTTTTACTCTCTGATCGAGGTTCTCGGCATTGAAAAATCTTCGTAAACTAAATCACACACAAGTGTATTTGTTGACATTTAAGATATATACAGCCAAGAAAATCAAGGTCAATGGTCATATATATGCGGATTAGACACCAAAAAAAACACTCAACAAATGGCTACAATTTAAGGAATGTGTTTAGTGACGGCATCAGATTCCTAATTGATGGAGAATGTTCTAGTGGCAAGAAAAGCTGCTTCTAGGAGGTTGTCAAGTGTTTTCGCTCGACGATTCCATTCTTGGGTGGTTGGTTTGGCCCTTGTTCCTATAACTCGAATCCTAGCCCGGTATATCCCAATTTAGTTTTACACCATTTTGAACCTTACGCCTTTTTTACTCTCTGAACGAGGTTCTCGGCATTGAATAATCTTCGTAAACTAAATCACACGTGTATATATGTTGATATTTAAGAGATATACACTCAAGAAAATCAAGGGCAATGGTGATATATATGCGGATTAGACACAAAAAAAACACTCAACAAATGGCTACAATTTAAGGAATGTGTTTAGTGACGACGTCAGAATCCTAATTGATGGAGAAAGGTCCGGTGGCAAGAAAAGCTGCTTCTAGGAGGTTGTCAATTGTTTTCGCTTGACGATTCCATTCTTGGGTGTTTGGTTTGGCCCTTGTTCCTGTAACTCGAATCCTAGCTCGGTATATCCCATTTTAATTTTACATCATTGTGAACCTTACGCCTTTTTTACTCTCTGATCGAGGTTCTCGGCATTGAAAAAATCTTCGTAAACTAAATCACATGTGTATATGTTGACATTTAAGAGATATACAATCAAGAAAATCAAGGCCAATGGTGATATATATGCGGATTAGACACCAAAAAAAACACTCAACAAATGGCTACAATTTAAGGAATGTGTTTAGTGACGGCATCAGATTCCTAATTGTTGGAGAAAGGTCTGGTGGTAAGAAAAGCTGCTTCTAGGAAGTTGTCAAGTGTTTTCGCTCAACGATTCCATTCTTGGGTGGTTGGTTTGGCCCTTGTTCCTATAACTCGAATCCTAGCCCGGTATATCCCATTTTAATTTTACACCATTGTGAACCTTACGCCTTTTTTACTCTCTGATCGAGGTTCTCGGCATTGAAAATATCTTCGTAAACTAAATCACACGTGTATATAGTGACATTTAAGAGATATACAGTCAAGAAAATCAAGGGCAATGGTGATATATATGCGGATTAGACACCAAAAAAAACACTTAACAAATGGCTACAATTTAAGGAATGTGTTTAGTGACGACATCAGATTCCTAATTGTTGGAGAGAGGTTTGGTGGTAAGAAAAGCTGCTTCTAGGAGGTTGTCAAGTGTTTTCGCTCGACGATTCCATTCTTGGGTGGTTGGTTTGGCCCTTGTTCCTGTAACTCGAATCCTAGCCCGGTATATCCCATTTTAATTTTACACCATTGTGAACCTTACGCCTTTTTTACTCTCTGATCGAGGTTCTCGGCATTGAAAAATCTTCGTAAACTAAATCACACGTGTATATTTTGACATTTAAGAGATATACACTCCAGAAAATCAAGGGCAATGGTGATATATATGCGGATTAGACACAAAAAAAATCAGCAAATGCCTACAATTTAAGGAATGTGTTTAGTGACGGCATTAGATTCCTAATTGATGGAGAAAGGTCTGGTGGCAAGAAAAGCTGCTACTAGGACGTTGTCAAATGTTTTCGCTCGACGATTCCATTCTTGGGTGGTTGGTTTGGCCCTTGTTCCTGTAACTCGAATCCTAGCCCGGTATATCCCATTTTAATTTTACACCATTGTGAACCTTACGCCTTTTTTACTCTCTGATCGAGGTTCTCGGCATTGAAAAATCTTGGTAAACTAAATCACACGTGTATGTGTTGACATTTAAGAGATATACAGTCAAGAAAATCAAGGGCAATGGTGATATATATGCGGATTAGACACCAAAAAAAAAACACTCAACAAATGGCTACAATATAAGGAATGTGTTTAGGGACGGCATCAGATTCCTAATTGTTGGAGAAAGGTCTGGTGGTAAGAAAAGCTGCTTCTAGGAGGTTGTCAAGTGTTTTCGCTCGACGATTCCATTCTTGGGTGGTTGGTTTGGCCCTTGTTCCTATAACTCGAATCCTAGCCCGGTATATCCCATTTTAATTTTACACCTTTGTGAACCTTGCGCATTTTTTACTCTCTGATCGAGGTTCTCGGCATTGAAAAATCTTCGTAAACTAAATCACACGTGTATATGCTGACATTTAAGAGATATACAGTCAAGAAAATCGAGGGCAATGGTGATATATATGCGGATTACACACAAAAAATAAAACACTCAACAAATGGCTACAATTTAAGGAATGTGTTTAGTGACGACATCAGATTCCTAATTGATGGAGAAAGGTCTGTTGGTAAGAAAAGCTGCTTCTAGGAGGTTGTCAAGTGTTTTCGCTCGACGATTCCATTCTTGGGTGGTTGGTTTGGCCCTTGTTCATGTAACTCGAATCCTAGCCCGATATATCCCATTTTAATCTTACACCATTGTGAACCTTACGCCTTTTTACTCTCTAATCGAGGTTCTTGGCATTGAAAAATCTTCGTAAACTAAATCACACGTGTATATGTTGATATTTAAGAGATATACAGTCAAAAAAATCAAGGGCAATGGTGATATATATGTTGATTAGACACAAAAAAAAACACTCAACAAATGGCTACAATTTAAGGAATGTGTTTAGTGACGGTAACAGATTCCTAATTGATGGAGAAAGGTCTGGTGGCAAGAAAAGCTGCTACTAGGACGTTGTCAAATGTTTTCGCTCGACGATTCCATTCTTGGGTGGTTGGTTTGGTCCTTTTTCCTGTAACTCGAATCCTAGCCCGGTATATCCCATTTTAATTTTACACCATTATGAACCTTACACCTTTTTTACTTTCTAATCTAGGTTCTCGGCATTGAAAAATCTTCGTAAACTAAGTCACACATGTATATGTTGTCATTTAAGAGATATAC
Source organism: Helianthus tuberosus (assembly GCA_030545235.1). NCBI lineage: Eukaryota > Viridiplantae > Streptophyta > Magnoliopsida > Asterales > Asteraceae > Helianthus > Helianthus tuberosus. The sequence continues at coordinate 29,822,698 of CM060415.1, read as the reverse complement.
TGTCAAGAAAATCAAGGGCAATGGTGATATATATGCGGATTAGACACCAAAAAAAAATCACTCAATAAATGGCTACAATTTAGGGAATGTGTTTAGTGACGGCATCAGATTCCTAATTGATGGAGAAAGTTCTGGGGGCAAGAAAAGCTGCTTCTACGAGTTTGTCAAGTGTTTTCGCTCTAGGTTTCCATTCTTGGGTGGTTGGTTTGGCCCTTGTTCCTGTAACTCGAATCCTAGCCCGGTATATCCCATTTTAATTTTACACCATTGTGAACCTCACTCCTTTTTTACTCTCTGATCGAGGTTCTCGGCATTGAAAAATCATGGTAAACTAAATCACACGTGTATATGTTGACATTTAAGATATATACAGTCAAGAAAATCAAGTGCAATGGTGATATATATGCGGATTAGACACCAATAAAAACACTCAACAAATGGCTACAATTTAAGGAATGTGTTTAGTGACGACATCAGATTCCTAATTGGTGGAAAAAGGTCTGGTGGCAAGAAAAGCTGCTTCTAGGAGGTTGTCAAGTGTTTTCGCTAGACGATTCCATTCTTGGGTGGTTGGTTTGGCCCTTGTACCTATAACTCGAATCCTAGCCCGGTATATCCCATTTTAATCTTACACCATTATGAACCTTACGCGTTTTTTACTCTCTGATCGAGGTTCTCGGCATTGAAAAATCTTCGTAAACTAAATCACACACACGTGTATATGTTGACATTTAAGATATATACAACCAAGAAAATCAAGGTCAATGTTCATATATATGCGGATTAGACACCAAAAAAAACACTCAACAAATGGCTACAATTTAAGGAATGTGTTTAGTGACGGCATCAGATTCCTAATTGATGGAGAATGTTCTAGTGGCAAGAAAAGCTGCTTCTAGGAGGTTGTCAAGTGTTTTCGCTCGACGATTCCATTCTTGGGTGGTTGGTTTGGCCCTTGTTCCTATAACTCGAATCCTAGCCCGGTATATCCCAATTTAGTTTTACACCATTGTGAACCTTACGCCTTTTTTACTCTCTGAACGAGGTTCTCGGCATTGAATAATCTTCGTAAACTAAATCACACGTGTATATATGTTGATATTTAAGAGATATACACTCAAGAAAATCAAGGGCAATGGTGATATATATGCGGATTAGACACAAAAAAAAAACACTCAACAAATGGCTACAATTTAAGGAATGTGTTTAGTGACGACATCAGAATCCTAATTGATGGAGAAAGGTCCGGTGGCAAGAAAAGCTGCTTCTAGGAGGTTGTCAATTGTTTTCGCTTGACGATTCCATTCTTGGGTGTTTGGTTTGGCCCTTGTTCCTGTAACTCGAATCCTAGCTCGGTATATCCCATTTTAATTTTACATCATTGTGAACCTTACGCCTTTTTTACTCTCTGATCGAGGTTCTCGGCATTGAAAAAATCTTCGTAAACTAAATCACATGTGTATATGTTGACATTTAAGAGATATACAATCAAGAAAATCAAAGCCAATGGTGATATATATGCGGATTAGACACCAAAAAAAACACTCAACAAATGGCTACAATTTAAGGAATGTGTTTAGTGACGGCATCAGATTCCTAATTGTTGGAGAAAGGTCTGGTGGTAAGAAAAGCTGCTTCTAGGAAGTTGTCAAGTGTTTTCGCTCAACGATTCCATTCTTGGGTGGTTGGTTTGGCCCTTGTTCCTATAACTCGAATCCTAGCCCGGTATATCCCATTTTAATTTTACACCATTGTGAACCTTACGCCTTTTTTACTCTCTGATCGAGGTTCTCGGCATTGAAAATATCTTCGTAAACTAAATCACACGTGTATATAGTGACATTTAAGAGATATACAGTCAAGAAAATCAAGGGCAATGGTGATATATATGCGGATTAGACACCAAAAAAAACACTTAACAAATGGCTCCAATTTAACGAATGTGTTTAGTGACGACATCAGATTCCTAATTGTTGGAGAGAGGTCTGGTGGTAAGAAAAGCTGCTTCTAGGAGGTTGTCAAGTGTTTTCGCTCGACGATTCCATTCTTGGGTGGTTGGTTTGGCCCTTGTTCCTGTAACTCGAATCCTAGCCCGGTATATCCCATTTTAATTTTACACCATTGTGAACCTTACGCCTTTTTTACTCTCTGATCGAGGTTCTCGGCATTGAAAAATCTTCGTAAACTAAATCACACGTGTATATGTTGACATTTAAGAGATATACAGTCAAGAAAATCAAGGGCAATGGTGATATATACGCGGATTGGACACCAAAAAAAAACACTCAACAAATGGCTACAATTTTAGGAATGTGCTTAGTGACCGCATCAGATTCCTAATTGATGGAGAAAGGTCTGGTGGTAAGAAAAGCTGCTTCTAGGAGGTTGTCAAGTGTTTTCGCTCGACGATTCCATTCTTGGGTGGTTGGTTTGGCCCTTGTTCCTGTAACTCGAATCCTAGCCCGGTATATCCCATTTTAATTTTACACCATTGTGAACCTTACGCCTTTTTTACTCTCTGATCGAGGTTCTCGGCATTGAAAAATCTTCGTAAACTAAATCACACGTGTATATTTTGACATTTAAGAGATATACACTCCAGAAAATCAAGGGCAATGGTGATATATATGCGGATTAGACACAAAAAAAAAACACTCAACAAATGGCTACAATTTAAGGAATGTGTTTAGTGACGGCATCAGATTCCTAATTGATGGAGAAAGGTCTGGTGGCAAGAAATCTGCTACTAGGACGTTGTCAAATGTTTTCGCTCGACGATTCCATTCTTGGGTGGTTGGTTTGGCCCTTGTTCCTGTAACTCGAATCCTAGCGCGGTATATCCCATTTTAATCTTACACCATTATGAACCTTACGCGTTTTTTACTCTCTGATCGAGGTTCTCGGCATTGAAAAATCTTCGTAAACTAAATCACACACACGTTTATATGTTGACATTTAAGAGATATATAGTCAAGAAAATCAAGGGCAATGGTGATATATATACGGATTAGACACAAAAAAAAAACACTCAACAAATGGCTACAATTTAAGGAATGTGTTTAGTGACGGCATCAGATTCCTAATTGATGGAGAATGTTCTGGTGGCAAGAAAAGCTGCTTCTAGGAGGTTGTCAAGTGTTTTCGCTCGACGATTCCATTCTTTGGTGGTTGGTTTGGCCCTTGTTCCTGTAACTCGAATCCTAGCCGGGTATATCCCATTTTAATTTTACACCATTGTGAACCTTACGCCTTTTTTACTCTCTGAACGTGGTTCTCGGCATTGAATAATCTTCTTAAACTAAATCACACGTGTATATATGTTGATATTTAAGAGATATACAGTCAAGAAAATCAAGGGCAATGGTGATATATATACGGATTAGACACAAAAAAAACACTCAACAAATGGCTACAATTTAAGGAATGTGTTTAGTAACGGCATTAGATTCCTAATTGATGGAGAAATGTCTGGTGGCAAGAAAAGCTGCTACTAGGACGTTGTCATATGTTTTCGCTCGACGATTCCATTCTTGGGTGTTTGGTTTGGCCCTTGTTCCTGTAACTCGAATCCTAGCCCGGTATATCCCATTTTAATTTTACACCATTGTGAACCTTACGCCTTTTTTACTTTCTGATCTAGGTTCTCGGCATTGAAAAACTTCGTAAACTAAATCACACGTGTATATGTTGTCATTTAAGAGATATACTGTCAACAAAATCAAGGGCAATAGTGATATATATGCGGATAAGACACCAAAAAAAGCACTCAACAAATGGCTACAATTTAAGGAATGTGTTTAGTGACGGCATCAGATTCCTAATTGATGGAGAAAGGTCTGGCGGCAAGAAAAGCTGCTTCTAGGAGGTTGTCAAGTGTTTTCGCTCTACGATTCCATTCTTGGGTGGTTGGTTTGGCCCTTGTTCCTGTAACTCGAATCCTAGCCCGGTATATCACATTTTAATATTACACCATTGTGAACCTTACGCCTTTTTTTACTCTCTGATCGAGGTTCTCGGCATTGAAAAATCTTCGTAAACTAAATCACACGTGTATATGTTGAATTTTAAGAGATATATACACTCTAGAAAATCAAGGGCAATGGTGATATATATGCGGATTAGACATAAAAAAAACACTCAACAAATGGCTACAATTTAAGGAATGTGTTTAGTGACGGCATTATATTCCTAATTGATGGAGAAAGGTCTGGTGGCAAGAAAAGCTGCTACTAGGTCGTTGTCAAATGTTTTCGCTCGATGATTCCATTCTTGGGTGGTTGGTTTGACCCTTGTTCCTGTAACTCGAATCCTAGCCCGGTATATCCCATTTTAATTTTACACCATTGTGAACCTTACGCCTTTTTTACTTTCTGATCTAGGTTCTCGGCATTGAAAAACTTCGTAAACTAAATCACACGTGTATATGTTGTCATTTAAGAGATATACTGTCAAGAAAAACAAGGGCAATGGTGATATATATGCGGATTAGACACCAAAAAAAATCACTCAACAAATGGCTACAATTTGGGGAATGTGTTTAGTGACGGCATTAAATTCCTAATTGATGGAGAAAGTTCTGGTGGCAAGAAAAGCTGCTTCTATGAGTTTGTCAAGTGTTTTCTCTCTACGATTCCATTCTTGGGTGGTTGTTTTGGCCCATGTTCCTGTAACTCAAATCCAAGCCCGGTATATCCCATTTTAATTTTACACCATTGTGAACCTTACGCCTTTTGTACTCTCTGATCGAGGTTCTCGGCATTGAAAAATCTTCGTAAACTAACTCACACGTGTATATGTTGACATTTAAGAGATATACAGTCAAGAAAATCGAGGGCAATGGTGATATATTTGCGGATAAGACACCAAAAAAAGCACTCAACAAATGGCTACAATTTAAGGAATGTGTTTAGTGACGGCATCAGATTCCTAATTGATGGAGAAAGGTCTGGCGGCAAGAAAAGCTGCTTCTAGGAGGTTGTCAAGTGTTTTCGGTCGACGATTCCATTCTTGGGTGGTTGGTTTGGCCCTAGTTCCTGTAACTCGAATCCTAGCCCGGTATATCCCATTTTAATATTACACCATTGTGAACCTTACGCCTTTTTTTACTCTCTGATCGAGGTTCTCGGCATTGAAAAATCTTCGTTAACTAAATCACACGTGTATATGTTGACATTTAAGAGATATACATTCAAGAAAATCAATGGCAATGGTGATATATATGCGGATTGGACACCAAAAAAAAACCACTCAACAAATGGCTACAATTTTAGGAATGTGTTTAGTGACGGCATCAGATTCCTAATTGATGGAGAAAAGTCTGGTGGTAAGAAAAGCTGCTTCTAGGAGGTTGTCAAGTGTTTTCGCTCGACGATTCCATTCTTGGGTGGTTGGTTTGACCCTTGTTCCTGTAACTCGAATCCTAGCCCGGTATATCCCATTTTAATTTTACACCATTGTGAACCTTACGCCTTTTTTACTCTCTGATCGAGGTTCTCAGCATTGAAAAATCTTCGTAAACTAAATCACACGTGTATATTTTGACATTTAAGAGATATACACTCCAGAAAATCAAGGGCAATGGTGATATATATGCGGATTAGACACAAAAAAAAACACTCAACAGATAGCTACAATTTAAGGAATGTGTTTAGTGACGGCATCAGATTCCTAATTGATGGAGAAAGGTCTGGTGGCAAGAAAAGCTGCTTCAAGGAGGTTCTCAAGTGTTTTCGCTCGACGATTCCATTCTTGGGTGGTTGGTTTGGCCCTTGTTCCTGTAACTCGAATCCTAGCCCGGTATATCCCATTTTAATTTTACACCATTGTGAACCTTACGGCTTTTTTACTCTCTGATCGAGGTTCTCGGCATTGAAAAATCTTCGTAAACTAAATCACACGTGTATATGTTGACATTTAAGAGATATACAGTCAAGAAAATCAAGGGCAATGGTGATATATATGCGGATTAGACACCAAAAAAAAACTCAACAAATGGCTACAATTTAAGGAATGTGTTTAGTGACGGCATCAGATTCCTAATTAATGGAGAAAGGTCTGGTGGCAAGAAAAGCTGCTTTTAGGAGGTTGTCAAGTGTTTTCGCTAGACGATTCCATTCTTGGGTGGTTGGTTTGGCCCTTATTCCTTGTTGGTGCATGTTTGTGACAACAGCTTAGATTTGGTCTTTGGATATCTTGTAATTAGTTAAATGATAAACTGTTAGCGGGTTTAGCTTTGTATTAGTGAGTTGTAATGTTTGGGCTAACCAAACCCAACGAATTGGGTGTGTGGGGGCGAATTGGGCTTGTCCAATTCGCAGTCCATGATGTTTAACCTTGGCCCAAGTAGCAAACCTTGTGTTATATAAACAAGGTTAGGCTTTAGGGTTTAGGTTAATCAGCCAGAACATTGTTTGAGAGCAATTTCGTGAGAGCTTAGAGTCTTGGACGAAATTGTTAGTTGGTTAGGGTTTTAATTGATTGTAAACTGCAAGTTGGATAATCAATAGTAAACCCGGTTTGAAAGTGAATTGTTGTTTCTGTTTCCTACACGTTTTCTGATCAAGAGGATTCCGCACTCTTGATTGGATTGACAATTCTGTTGAAGATCCATATACGAATAGGGGACCTACAATTGGTATTAGAGCATTAGGCTCTTGAAGGCTCGGTTCAGAATTGGTTGCTGCAGAAACAGGGAGTTTTTCGAATTGTTGAAAACTAGGGTTTTGAAATTTTCGAAAATTTTCTGTTTGGTTGATACAAATTTTCGAAATTCTTGGCTGTTTTGATAAAAATTTTCGAGATTTATTGGCTCTTTTGATATTCTGCTTTGTTTGTTTGCTGATTTGCAGGTTTTCGGGACGATTTCGGTTGGATTTTGACAAGTATTTGGCTGGAATTCGAAGACTGTTCTTCGTGTTCTTCGTGGTTTTCCATCTGTTCTTAATAATTTTCGACATTATTGTGCTGATTTGCTGTTTTGATTTTGCAGATTGTGTTGGAGAATCTTCAGAATATAAAACAGATCAGCGAAATAACCTGCAAACTAGGCTAGCGAAATTAAGATTAACTAGCTAGCGAATTTAGCAGCAAATTTAAAAGGGTGGAATATTTTCTGGCAAGCGTCGATAAAATTTCAGTGTTTTGCAAATAGAAATTGATCCGTAGCTCGTTAGACAGAACCGTTTGAACCGTTGAATTCCTTGGATTTTTAGGGAAAATCCCGAAAACGGTTTTCGACATTCTATATCATTGGAATCGTAATCTCGAGACGAATCTAACGGTATAACTTGGTAAAAACAGATTTCGGACTAAAATTGTACGGTTTTACCAGTCTGCTTAAGTTAAAATGTCGAACATGTCTAAATTGAACGAACTCTTAAGGATGGAACATGAGGTAGGCACAACGAACAAACCACCTAAGATGATGAAGGTGGAAAACTACTTGACATGGAAGGATAGGTTTCAATCCTTTGTTGAGTACCAAGACACTCGTATGTGGATATGTATAGATGATGGGTATGTAAACCCAACTCATGAGTTTGAGGGAAAACAACGTATAACTGCTTATGTTGATATGGATGCCGAACAAAAGAAAATGTATGAGGCTGAAAAGAGAGCCTTGGCTGCCATTAAAATGTCTTTACCTGATGGCATCAAACATACCTTTAAGAAGTACACTACTTCAAAGGAAATGTGGGATGCACTAGAGAAGAGATATGAGGGTAATCCTGATGTCAAGAAGAACAAAGTTGATCTACTGAAGAAGCAGTTTGCTGTGTTCAAGTACATGAAAAATGAGTCACTTGAAGACGTCATCACTCGATATTACCATCTGATGTCAGAATTGGACAATTATGATATAGATTGCTACACTGACATAGAGAAAAATGACAAGCTACTTGATGCTCTTCCTACTAAATGGGATATCTACACTCTTATGATAAAGGGAGAAGCTGATTATGAAACAAAGGAACTGGAAGAAGTAGTTGGCAAGCTGAGAGCTTATGAACTCAGTATGAAGAAGAAAGACACTGGATACGATCAGGTTCAAGATCCAACGATTTACAATGGGCTTGCTTCTTATTCATCACACAACGCTTCTAGCGACTCTGCTACTGCTTTTCTTTCGTGTGAGAATGAACAGGTCACAGTGACTGAAGATGGTGATGTGTGTTTTGTAGCTGCTTCAGGAGGATCAACAGGAGCCAAGAAAACATCAGCCTCTAAGCAGAGTAGTGATGTTAAGTCAATGCCAATGAGTGTGAAGTCTGCTGAAGAGCATCTTGCTCTACTTGCTTCATTTGTGGCTTCTCATGAGAACTACATTCAAGGGAAGATATCTGATCCTGCCACTTTGGATGAAGATTATGATCAGATTGACCCTGATGATCTTGAAGATATGGATTTGCAGTGGCAAATGGCTATGATTACTAGAAGAGTGAAGAGATTTATGAACCGAACAGGAAGGAAGTTTATAGGAAAGACGGTTGGTTTTGACAAGACCAAAGTGAGGTGCTTTAACTGTCAAAGTTATGGGCATTTTGCTAGGGAATGTCAAAAACAAAAGCAAGAGACTTCGAGTCAGAGTTCAAACAACAGGAATGCATCAAACAACTCTAACTCGAGAGCGCTGATCTCTACTGCTAGAAAAGGTTCATATGACTGGAGTATTCACTTGGAAAAAGATGACAATGTCACACAGGCATTCATGGCAGAGATAACTCCAATTGATGACGGTGAAGCTACTGTGGGAGATGCTGAAGCAAAAATGGATGATGAGGCTGAGGTGAAGGCAGAGAGTAAAGCTGAAGAAAAGAAGGCTGATCAGACAACAGATGCTGAGGAGAAAAAGGAAAAGTCTGACCAGGAACGGGAAGCTGAAGAAAAGGAAGCTGAATACAAAAGAGTGAAAGATCAGCTTGCAGCTCTCATGGCCAACCTTGATAAACAAACAGGAGAGGTAAAGTCTAATTCTGTGTGCTTAAAATGTCGTGAATTACAGGGTGAAGTTGACAGGTTGTCCACACAAAACCAAAGTCTGGTGGGCGAGATGTCTACCATAAAAGAAGCAAACTTTTTTGCTAAAAGAAATGAGTCATCATACTTGAAGAAGATAAAAGGTTATGAAAGTAAGATTGAAGTGGTAACCTGCAAATTAAATGAAAAACTTCAAGTTATAGACTTAGCTCATGAAATGATGGCTGAGAAAACAAAAGAGATTTCTGATAAATGCAAAGAGTTGTCAGATGCACACCTCAAAATTGTTGAACTTGAAAAGAAATTAGGTCAATTCAGGGATTCTACTTTTGTTATGAAACATATGATGGGTGGCTTGAAGAAAAGTAATGACAAAACCAGTGTGGGATTTCATGGTTTCAATGAAGTTCCACCTCCTGTTAGTCATGACTATTCTTTCTTGCCTAATGAAGATGAGCTCATGGACTTTGGGTCAACATTGCCAAGTAGTTCCACGTCACGTCAAGGAAATGTTTTTGAGAATGCTGATGCTAAGAAGGATATTAACAGCAAACCTGTTTTGAAAAAGAACACATCACATCCTAAGAATAAAAATCCAACTTTTGTTAAAAGTGTTAATTTTGTTCAAGGAAGTGACATGAAAGATGAAACAGTTGTTATTGAAAACGAATCTAATGTAGAGTTTGCTAAAAATAAGAACAAAGAAAATTCTGAAACTAAGCAAACTGAACCAAATCCTTCTAAGGCATCATCAGAAGAAAAACCCGAATCTAGTTCAAAGGCTTCAGAAAAGAAGTCTTCGAAACAGAGATCGTGCTTCAAATGTCACACCAAGGGACATGTAGCTAGCTGTTGTCCTAACAAAAAGAGTGAAGCACAAGTGAGTGAGAGAAAGCAAGAGAAATCACCTGAGAAGATAGGTGATAATAAGGAGAAAGTTGCAAATTCTCCAAAGAAATCTGCTCCTAAGCAACCAGAAAATGTTGCTGTTGGTGTAGATAAGGCTGAAAAAGGAACTCCACAAGTTCCACGTTTTCAAAGAAATCAACAAAGATTTCAGCCTAGATCTCCACCAGGCAGATTTGAGAGACCTAGAAGCAGTTCACCTAGAATGAACAATTTTAATGGGCATACAAATAATTTCAGAAGTCAAGGTCAATATCAAAATCGATACCAAAATGATGGTGGTCGAACTTTTTATAACAATGGCTTTAGAAATTACAACAATAATGTTTCTTGGAGTCAAAATTCAAGGTACCAAAATCAAAATTTCCAAAGGTCAAATAGTCCAAACATGTATAGGAACCCTCAGGACCAAAGACCTAGTGGAAATCAAAATCAAATTCCATCAACAGGTCTAAGATCCAAGACTCCAGTTAGGAGTAATGGATATTGGATGGATGTTCGAGTAGTTGGTGAATTTGGACGACCCAAGACCATTAAGGCTTGGGTCCCCCAATCTAACTAATTTCTTGGTTGGTGTGTGCAGGAGCTGCTAAGGAGGATTATCAACTTATGGTATGTTGATAGTGGCTGCTCCAGGCACATGACGGGGGATGCGAGATTGTTGACTGAATTTGAAGATTATGATGGTGGAAATGTGAATTTTGCGGGTGCTAAAGGTGGTAGAATTACAGGTCGAGGTAAAGTGACAAATGGGAAGATCACACTGGACAAAGTGAACTATGTGGAGCAGCTTAAACACAATCTGATGAGCGTGTCACAAGTCTGCGAACAAGGGTCACTCGGTCCATTTTACCAAGAATGAAGCATTAGTATTGAAACCAGGTTTGAAGATTCCGGACGATTGGATAGTCATGCGAGTGCCAAGGAGAAATGACACTTATGTCATGGACATGGGTGCTAAGGATCCAACTGCTGTGGTGGCGTGTTTACTATCAAAAGCATCTGAAGCTGAATCGATGTTGTGGCACAGACGCATGGCCCATATTCACTATCGAAAAATGAATTACCTTGTTAAAAATGAGCTAGTGAAAGGGGTTCCAATGCAGAGGTTTCACGTGGAAGATAAATGTCTTCCATGTCAAAAGGGAAAACAACATAAGAAACCTCACAAATCTAAAACAGTAAATTCCATAGATTCCCCTTATGAATTACTTCACATGGATTTATTCGGTCCAGTGAACGTGAGGAGCATAGGTGGAAAGTACTATTGTTTAGTTGTCACAGATGATTACTCACGTTATTCATGGGTTTTCTTTTTAGGTACAAAAGATGAGACAGCGGAGATGCTGATAGATCTTTTTACAAAATTGGAAAACGTTCATGATGCTAGGATCAAGAGGATAAGGAGTGATAATGGCACGGAGTTCAAGAATCGCATTATGGATCTCTATTGTCTTCGCAAGGGAATTGAACATCAATATTCCGCTCCTTATACACCTCAACAAAATGGAGTTGCTGAGAGGAAAAACAGGACGTTGATTGAAGCCGCAAAGGACAATGCTTTCAGATTCAAAGCTACCAGTTCTTTTCTGGGGAGAAGCTGTGAATACAGCTTGCTACGTCCTAAACAAAGTTTTGACTGTTAAACGTTTTAATAAAACTTGTCAAGAGTTAATGTTTAACAAGAAACCAAACTTAGAAGGCTTTGAACCATTTGGATTACCCTGCACCATTGTGCGTAATAAAGATAAGCAAAAATTCGGTGAGGTGGCTGACGAAGGCTACTTTCTAGGTTACGTACCTGGCGCACCGAATAAAAGGGTTTTTAATCTAAAAACTGGTAAAATTGAGGTTGTTTATAATGTGGAAATTACTTCATACAAACCTCAACAATCAACGAGTGGTCCAGCTATATTATATGATTATGAAAGCACTTTTAAGTCATGTAATATTCCTGAGTTTCCAAATGCAGATGATTCTCAGTTGATTCAAACAATGATTGGTGGAGACGATGAAGGCGAGTTCATGCCTAGATCGAATGTTGATTTGACACATGCTGCGGGAACTTCCCATGGTGCTGCTGATCCTGATTCGAGTGATAGTGACTCTGAACCCATTGAGGGGGAGGATTTCATTAATCCATTTGCAGATCAGAACATTCAGGGGGAAGTTGGATCAAACCTGGGTGATAATCTTGAAGTTGATACTGTTGCTTCTACACGAGCAAATAGAGATCATCCAGTTGACATGATACTTGGAGATCCCACTGCAGGTGTTCAGACAAGAAGAAGCATAGCAGCGAATTCTGGTTTATTTGTGTCGATTGAGAAGACTGGGATTATGAACGAATGCTTGTATAGTTGCTTTATTTCCCAAGAGGAGCCGAAAAACATTCATATGGCTCTTAAAGACAATTCATGGGTTGAGGCTATGCAAGAGGAATTGGCCCAGTTTGCGAAGTTGAAGGTTTGGGAGTTGGTTGACCTTCCTAAAGGTGAAAGAGAAATTGGCACTAAATGGGTGTTTAAGTGCAAGAAGGATGATAGAGGGATAGTGACGCGAAACAAGGCTCGATTGGTGGTAAAAGGTTTCAATCAGCAAGAAGGGATTGATTACAATGAAGTGTTTGCACCAGTGGCAAGGTTGGAGGCAATTCGTTTGTTTCTAGCTTTCGCAACATTCAAGGGCTTCAAAGTTTACCAACTAGACGTGAAGAGTGCGTTTCTTTACGGGAAAGTCCAAGAAGTGGTGTGTGTCTCACAACCAGATGGGTTCGTTGATCCAGACTATCCAGATCGAGTGTACAAACTTGATAAGGCTTTGTATGGGTTACATCAAGCTCCTAGGGCGTGGTACGAGACACTGTCTACACATCTGATCAAGAATGGTTTCGAAAGAGGTCAGATTGACAGTACACTGTTCATCAAGAGGAAGAAGGAAGATTTTCTGCTGGTACAGGTGTACGTGGATGACATCATCTTTGGGTCATCAAATGAGAGCATGTGTAAAGAGTTCGAGCAGGTGATGAAGGGCAAGTTCGAAATGAGCGCTATGGGTGAGCTGTCTTACTTTCTGGGATTACAAGTTGAACAGAAGGAGGATGGGATGTTTATTCATCAAACAAAGTATGTGTATGACATTTTGAGTCGGTTCAAAATGAATGATTGCTCTACTTTCAACACACCCATATGTGAAAATCACAATCTTGGCCCAGATCACGAAAGTACTGAAGACGTTGATCCAACTCAATACAGGGCGATGATTGGTTCTCTAATGTACTTGACTGCTTCAAGACCTGACATTATGTTTGCAGTACGCTTGTGTGCCAGATATCAGGCTAATCCAAAAGAGTCACACATGAAAGCAGTGAAGCGTATTCTTCGTTACTTGAAGGGGAAACCTAAACTTGGGTTGTGGTATCTAGCTGATAGTGATTTGAATTTTGTCGCTTACAGTGACTCAGATTTTGGAGGATGCAAGTCGAACAGGAAGTCTACAACAGGTGGTTGTCAGTTCTTAGGAGGCAGGATCGTGTCTTGGCAATGCAAGAAGCAATCCTGTGTGTCTACTTCTACGTGTGAAGCTGAATATATTGCCGCTGGTAGCTGCTGCTCTCAGGTTCTCTGGATACAACAGCAGATGCGCGATTACGGTTTGGATTTCACTCGTACTCCTATTATGATAGACAATAATGCCACTATTTCAATAACTAATAATCCCGTGAAACACAGTCGCACAAAACATATTGACATACGTCATCATTTTATACGGGATTGTGCTGAAAAACGACTAATTGAATTACATCGAGTCGACACAGAAGATAACCTGGCAGATCTTTATACTAAAGCATTTGACAGGGCTCGCTTTGAACATTTAGTCGAACTCAACGGGATGAGGAATCCTGAATAACTGGTTTTTCATAAGAATTTTGTAAATAGTTTATTGCTTTTCTTTAAAAATCAAAAATAAATTTTTTTTTTTGAAAAATCAAAAACATAAAAAAAAATTGAAAAATAAAAAATGAGTTCACTGTGTGAAAAAGAAGAAATGATAGTACATCAGCAAGTTAGACTGTCACACTGAAACTGAAATTAAAATGCTTAAGTGTGATAGCAGCTTCATCATATGATGTACCAGTAGGCAAAAAGCATGAAATAATCAACTTACCAAAGTGATATAAACATAAATGCACTGTGTATGAGTGGGGAACACATTAGTGGTGTATGGTTAATGACCTTAAATCTTCCGTTGATAGATTGCCAAAATCTGAAGTTTTGGGTCTTTATACTGTTATTTCATCTGGGGATATCTTGACTGTCTTTCTGTTCAGAACAAAAATTGTACATGACCCCAGGAAAGAAAGTCACTTGGAATTAGCACATTTCTATTTGAATGTCTGTATGTTGTCCCGATACACACAATTTTGATCTGATTCTGAAATCTTCTCTGAAAGAAGTCGTGTACCTCCTCTGCTGCATCCAGATATATGCTGAAAGAGGCCCTCAAGTGCCCAAAAGAAACCCAATAAACCTATATCAAACTGAGAAAACTCATTTGATTTGTATATTATACCATCTCTCCTAAAGATCTATTATGTTCTCTTCTCAACCTATTCCCAGTTAAGATTTCAGAAATCTGGATTGGACTTGTGAAATATGTGGTAGGGAAGATACTTGCATGATAGAGTGTGTTGTTTATATTTCCAGGATTTGATTAGTATTTATTTGGGTGTTCATTGTTAGGCAATCAAAACATGATAAAACAGATTATATGCAGACCTAGACATTGTCAGGATATCTTAAAGAATGACTTCAGTATACTCACCTAGTACGATGAATCTTTGTGCATACCTTGATCGTGGGGGTATATCCTGAAGAGGGACACACTAGTATATCAGTAATAAAATTACCTTAAAGTATCATATGGTAATGGTACTTGAAATGTTCATGCATTTTGTTTAAGTGGACAAACATACTGGTAATCGTCTTGGACTGCTTTTCATGAAAAATTAAATAAAGAATTATCTAATAGTGTGAAAACAGTTTGATTTTGCTGATATGATCTTCTTACCAGTGATTCTCACAAAAATAGAGTGTTTATTGCTTTTGTTATTTCCTTGCTTTCAGAAAATATAAAAATCCAAAAATAGTGTCTTTTTCTGTTTAAAATTCTTAACGTACGGAAAACTGTTATTCTTGGAGGAATTATTACTGATAGGGGGAGACGGTGTTGGAAAGTGAGTTCAAAATTTTAAATCATGCGGGTTATAGGGTGTGTGATTAAAAAGTTTTGCGTGTTGGTGATAAGTTGAAAATGCTTAATCTGTGATACAGTTTAACTATCTCTTGAAAAATAATAATTTATTTAACTGTGTTGAAAAATTCTTATGGTTTCTCGAGATGTTTGTTTTATAGTAAACAGATTGAAGCAGTATGTTGCTGAGAAGTTAAAGTGATGAGTTGCTGTGAAGATGAGAGTTTGATTGGATGCATGGTAGAACCTCCTTTCTACATTGCAGACAAAGTTGAAGAGTTTGAAGATTGCTATACAAATGTTGAACTGGAGTTTACTCAAACGCTAAAGTTTTTGAAGATTTGGTGATTGGATACATCAGCTTAGGGGGAGTCTCTGTTGCTGACATAAGCTATTGAAGCTGAAGCTATCTAAAGACCAAAGACAGTGCAAGACTACATGAAGATTGCAAGATGACTGAAGACAAAGTTATTTTATGAAGCTATTGTCAAGGGGGAGTTTGTTGGTGCATGTTTGTGACAACAGCTTAGATTTGGTCTTTGGATATCTTGTAATTAGTTAAATGATAAACAGTTAGCGGGTTTAGCTTTGTATTAGTGAGTTGTAATGTTTGGGCTAACCAAACCCAACGAATTGGGTGTGTGGGGGGGCGAATTGGGCTTGTCCAATTCGCAGTCCATGATGTTTAACCTTGGCCCAAGTAGCAAACCTTGTGTTATATAAACAAGGTTAGGCTTTAGGGTTTAGGTTAATCAACCAGAACATTGTTTGAGAGCAATTTCGTGAGAGCTTAGAGTCTTGGAAGAAATTGTTAGTTGGTTAGGGTTTTAATTGATTGTAAACTGCAAGTTGGATAATCAATAGTAAACCCGGTTTGAAAGTGAATTGCTGTTTCTGTTTCCTACACGTTTTCTGCTATATTCTGATCAAGAGGATTCCGCACTCTTGATTGGATTGACAATTCTGTTGAAGATCCATACGAATAGGGGACCTACATTCCTATAACTCGAATCCTAGCCCGGTATATCCCATTTTAATCTTACACCATTATGAACCTTACGCCTTTTTTACTCTCTGATCGAGGTTCTCGGCATTGAAAAATCTTCGTAAACTAAATCACGCAAACGTTTATATGTTGACATTTAAGAGATATACAGTCAAGAAAATCAAGGGCAATGGTGATATATATGCGTATTAGACACAAAAAAAACACTCAACAAATGGCTACAATTTAAGGAATGTGTTTAGTGACGGCATCAGATTCCTAATTGATGGAGAATGTTCTGGTGGCAAGAAAAGCTGCTTCTAGGAGGTTGTCCAGTGTTTTCGCTCGACGATTCCATTCTTTGGTGGTTGGTTTGGCCCTTGTTCCTGTAACTCGAATCCTAGCCCGGTATATCCCATTTTAATTTTACACCATTGTGAACCTTACGCCTTTTTTACTCTCTGAACGAGGTTCTCGGCATTGAATAATCTTCTTAAACTAAATCACACGTGTATATATGTTGATATTTAAGAGATATACAGTCAAGAAAATCAAGGGCAATGGTGATATATATGCGGATTAAACATAAAAAACCACTCAACAAATGGCTACAATTTAAGGAATGTGTTTAGTGACGACATCAGATTCCTAATTGACGGAGAAAAGTCTGGTGGCAAGAAAAGCTGCTTCTAGGAGGTTGTCAAGTGTTTTCGCTCGACAATTCCATTATTGGGTGGTTGGTTTGGCCTTTGTTCCTGTAACTCGAATCCTAGCCCGGTATATCCCATTTTAATTTTACACCATTGTGAACCTTACGCCATTTTTACTCTCTGATCGAGGTTCTCGGCATTGAAAAATCTTCGTAAACTAAATCACACGTGTATATGTTGACATTTAAGAGATATACAGTCAAGAAAATCAAGGGCAATGGTGATATATATGCGGATTAGACACCAAAAAAAACTCTCAAAAAATGGCTACAATTTAAGGAATGTGTTTAGTGACGGCATCAGATTCCTAATTGATGGAAAAAGGTCTAGTGGCAAGAAAAGCTGCTTCTAGGAGGTTGTCAAGTGTTTCCGCTAGACGATTCCATTCTTGGGTGGTTGGTTTGGCCCTTATTCCTATAAGTCGAATCCTAGCCCGGTATATCCCATTTTAATCTTACACCATTATGAACCTTACGCCTTTTTTACTCTCTGATCGAGGTTCTCGGCATTGAAAAATCTTCGTAAACTAAATCACACACACGTGTATATGTTGACATTTAAGAGATATACAGTCAAGAAAATCAAGGGCAATGGTGATATATATGCGAATTAGACACAAAAAAAAAACACTCAACAAATGGCTACAATTTAAGGAATGTGTTTAGTGACGGCATCAGATTCCTAATTGATGGAGAATGTTCTGGTGGCAAGAAAAGCTGCTTCTAGGAGGTTGTCAAGTGTTTTCGCTTGACGATTCCATTCTTTGGTGGTTGGTTTGGCCCTTGTTCCTGTAACTCGAATCCTAGCCCGGTATATCCCATTTTAATTTTACACCATTGTGAACCTTACGCCTTTTTTACTCTCTGAACGAGGTTCTCGGCATTGAATAATCTTCTTAAACTAAATCACACGTGTATATATGTTGATATTTAAGGGATATACAGTCAAGAAAATCAAGGGCAATGGTGATATATATGCGGATTAGACACACAAAAAAAACACTCAACAAATGGCTACAACTTAAGGAATGTGTTTAGTGACGACATCAGATTCCTAATTGATGGAGAAAGGTCTGGTGGCAAGAAAAGCTGCTTCTAGGAGGTTGTCAATTGTTTTCGCTTAACGATTCCATTCTTGGGTGTTTGGTTTGGCCCTTGTTCCTGTAACTCGAATCCTAGCTCGGTATATCCCATTTTAATTTTACATCGTTGTGAACCTTACGCCTTTTTTACTATCTGATCAAGGTTCTCAGCTTTGAAAAATCTTAGTAAACTAAATCACACGTGTATATGTAGACATTTAAGAGATACACAGTCAGCAAAATCTAGGGCAATGGTGATATAAGCGGATTGGACACATAAAAAAACACTCAAAAAATGGCTACAATTTAAGGAAAGTGTTTAGTAACGGCATCAGATTCCTAATTGATGGAGAAAGGTCTGGTGGTAAGAAAAAATGCTTCTAGGAGGTTGTTAAGTGTTTTCGCTCAACGATTCCATTCTTGGGTGGTTGGTTTGGCCCTTGTTCCTGTAACTCGAATCCTAGCCCGGTATATCCCATTTTAATCTTACACCATTGTGAACCTTACGCCTTTTTTACTCTCTGATCGAGGTTCTTGGCATTGAAAAATCTTCGTAAACTAAATCACACACACGTGTATATGTTGACATTAAAGAGATATACAGTCAAGAAAATCAAGGCCAATGGTGATATATATATGCGGATTAGACACAAAAAAAACACTCAACAAATGGCTACAATTTAAGGAATGTGTTTAGTGACGGCATCAGATTCCTAATTGATGGAGAATGGTCTGGAGGCAAGAAAAGCTGCTTCTAAGAGGTTGTCGAGTGTTTTCGCTTGACGATTCCATTCTTGGGTGGTTGGTTTGGCCCTTGTTCCCGTAACTCGAATCCTAGCCCGGTATATCCCATTTTAATTTTACACCATTGTGAACCTTACACTTTTTTTACTCTCTGATCGAGGTTCTCGGCATTGAAAAATCTTCGTAAACTAAATCACACACACGTGTATATGATGACATTTAAGAGATATACAGCCAAGAAAATCAAGGGCAATGGAGATATATATGCGGATTAGACACCAAAAAAACACTCAACAAATGGCTACAATTTAAGGAATGTGTTTAGTGACGGCATCAGATTCCTAATTGATGGAGAAAGCTCTGCTGGCAAGAAAAGCTGCTTTGAGGATGTTGTCAAGTGTTTTCGCTCGACGATTCCATTCTTGGGTGGTTGGTTTGGCCCTTGTTCCTGTAACTCGAATCCTTGCCCAGTATATCCCATTTTAATTTTACACCATTGTGAACCTTACGCCTTTCTTACTCTGTGATCGAGGTTCTCGGCATTGAAAAATCTTCGTAAACTAAATCACACTTATATATGTTGATATTTAAGAGATATACAGTCAAGAAAATCAAGGGCAATGGTGATATATATGCGGATTAGACACAAAAAAAAAAAACACTCAACAAATGGCCCCAATTTAAGGAATGTGTTTAGTGACGGCATCAGATTCCTAATTGATGGAGAATGTTCTGGTGGCAAGAAAAGCTGCTTCTAGGAGGTTGTCAAGTGTTTTCGCTCGACGATTCCATTCTTGGGTGGTTGGTTTGGCCCTTGTTCTGTAACTCGAATCCTAGCCGGTATATCCCATTTTAATTTTACACCATTGTGAACCTTACGCCTTTTTTACTCTCTGATCGAGGTTCTCGGCTTTGAAAAATCTTAGTAAACTAAATCACACGTGTATATGTAGACATTTAAGAGATACACAGTCAAGAAAATCTAGGGCAATGGTGATATATATGCGGATTAGACACATAAAAAACACTCAACAAATGGCTACAATTTAAGGAAAGTGTTTAGTAACGGCATCAAGTTCCTAATTGATGGAGAAAGGTCTGGTGGTAAGAAAAACTGCTTCTAGGAGGTTGTTAAGTGTTTTCGCTCAACGATTCCATTCTTGGGTGGTTGGTTTGGCCCTTGTTCCTGTAACTCGAATCCTAGCCCGGTATATCCCATTTTAATCTTACACCATTGTGAACCTTACGCCTTTTTTACTCTCTGATCGAGTTTCTTGGCATTGAAAAATCTTCGTAAACTAAATCACACACACGTGTATATGTTGACATTTAAGAGATATACAGTCAAGAAAATCAAGGCCAATGGTGATATATATATGCGGATTAGACACAAAAAAAACACTCAACAAATGGCTACAATTTAAGGAATGTGTTTAGTGACGGCATCAGATTCCTAATTGATGGATAATGGTCTGGAGGCAAGAAAAGCTGCTTCTAAGAGGTTGTCGAGTGTTTTCGCTCGACGATTCCATTCTTGGGTGGTTGGTTTGGCCCTTGTTCCCGTAACTCGTATCCTAGCCCGGTATATCCCATTTTAATTTTACACCATTGTGAACCTTACACCTTTTTTACTCTCTGATCGAGGTTCTCGGCATTGAAAAATCTTCATAAACTAAATCACACGTGTATATGTTGATATTTAAGAGATACACAATCAAGAAAATCAAGGGTAATGGTGATATATATGCGGATTAGACACCGAAAAAAACACTCAACAAATGGCTACAATTTAAGGGATATGTTTAGTGACGACATCAGATTCCTAATTGATGGAGAAAGGTCTGGTGGCAAGAAAAGCTGCATCTAGGAGGTTGTTAAGTGTTTTCGCACGACGATTCCATTCTTGGGTGGTTGGTTTGGCCCTTGTTCCTGTAACTCGAATCACAGCCCGGTATATCCCATTTTAATTTTACACCATTGTGAATCTTACGCCTTTTTACTCTTTGATCGAGGTTCTCGGCATTTAAAAATCTTCGTAAACTAAATCACACGTGTATATGTTGATATTTAAGAGATATACAGTTAAGAAAATCAAGGGTAATGGTGATATATATGCGGATTAGACAAAAAAAACACTCAACAAATGCCTACAATTTAAGGAATGTGTTTAGTGACGGCATCAGATTCCTAATTGATGGAGAAATGTCTTGTGGTAAGAAAAGCTTCTTCTAGGAGGTTGTTAAGTGTTTTCGCTCGACGATTCCATTCTTGGGTGGTTGGTTTGGCCCTAGTTCCTGTAACTCGAATCCTAGCCCGGTATATTCCATTTTAATTTTACACCTTGTGAACCTTACGCCTTTTTTACTCTCTGATTGAGGTTCTCGGCATTTAAAAATCTTCGTAAACTAAATCACACGTGTATATGTTGACATTTAAGAGATATACAGTCAAGAAAATCCAGGGCAATGGTGATATATATGCGGATTAGACAATAAAAAAAACACTCAACAAATAGCTACAATTTAAGGAATGTGTTTAGTGACGGCATCAAATTCCTAATTGATGGAGAAAGGTCTGGTGGTAAGAAAAGCTGCTTCTAGGAGGTTGTCAAGTGTTTTCGCTCGACGATTCCATTCTTGTGTGGTTGGTTTGGACCTTGTTCCTGTAACTCGAATCCTAGCCCGGTATATCCCTTTTAATCTTACACCATTGTGAACCTTACGCCTTTTTTACTCTCTGATCGAGGTTCTTGGCATTGAAAAATCTTAGTAAACTAAATCACACACACGTGTATATGTTGACATTTAAGAGATATACAGTCAAGAAAATCAAGGCCAATGGTGATATATATACGCGGATTAGACACAAAAAAAACACTCAACAATTGGCTACAACTTAAGGAATGTGTTTAGTGACGGCATCAGATTCCTAATTGATGGAGAATGGTCTGGAGGCAAGAAAAGCTGCTTCTAAGAGGTTGTCGAGTGTTTTCACTCGACGATTCCATTCTTGGGTGGTTGGTTTGGCCCTTGTTCCCGTAACTCGAATCCTAGTCCGGTATATCCCATTTTAATTTTACACCATTGTGAACCTTACACCTTTTTTACTCTCTGATCGAGGTTCTCGGCATTGAAAAATCTTCGTAAACTAAATCACACGTGTATATGTTGATATTTAAGAGATACACAGTCAAGAAAATCAAGGGTAATGGTGATATATATGCGGATTAGACACCGAAAAAAAACACTCAACAAATGGCTACAATTTAAGGAATGTGTTTAGTGACGACATCAGATTCTTAATTGATGGAGAAATGTCTGGTGGCAAGAAAAGCTGCTTCTAGGAGGTTGTTAAGTGTTTTCGCACGACGATTCCATTCTTGGGTGGTTGGTTTGGCCCTTGTTCCTGTAACTCGAATCCTAGCCCGGTATATCCCATTTTAATTTTACACCATTGTGAATCTTACGCCTTTTTACTCTTTGATCGAGGTTCTCGGCATTTAAAAATCTTCGTAAACTAAATCACACGTGTATATCTTGACATTTAAGAGATATACAGTCTAGAAAATCAAGGGCAATGGTGATATATATGCGGATTAGACAAAAAAAAAACTCAACAAATGGCTACAATTTAAGGAATGTGTTTAGTGACGGCATCAGATTCCTAATTGATGGAGAAATGTCTTGTGGTAAGAAAAGCTTCTTCTAGGAGGTTGTTAAGTGTTTTCGCGCGACGATTCCATTCTTGGGTGGTTGGTTTGGCCCTAGTTCCTGTAACTCGAATCCTAGCCCGGTATATCCCCTTTTAATTTTACACCATTGTGAACCTTACGCCTTTTTACTCTCTGATCGACGTTCTCGGCATTGAAAAATCTTCGTAAACTAAATCACACGTGTATATGTTGATATTTAAGAGATATACAGTCAAGAAAATCAAGGGCAATGGAGATATATGTGCGGATTAGACACCAAAAAAAAAAACACTCAACAAATGGCTACAATTTAAGGAATGTGTTTAGTGACGACATCAGATTCCTAATTGATGGAGAAAGGTTTGGTGGCAAGAAAAGCTGCTTCTAGGAGGTTGTCAAGTGTTTTCGCTCGATGATTCCTTTCTTGGGTGGTTGGTTTGGCCCTTGTTCCTGTAACTCGAATCCTAGCTCGATATATCCCATTTTAATTTTACACCATTGTGAACCTTACGCCTTTTTTACTCTCTGATCTAGGTTCTTGGCATTGAAAAATCATAGTAAACTAAATCACTCGTGTATATGTTGATATTTAAGAGATATACAGTTAAGAAACCAAGGGCAATGGTGATATATATACGGATTAGACACAAAAAAAACACTCAACAAATGGCTACAATCTAAGGAATGTGTTTAGTGACGGCATTAGATTTCTAATTGATGGAGAAAGGTCTGGTGGTAAGAAAATATGCTTCTAGGAGGCTGTCAAGTGTTTTCGCTCGACGATTCCATTCTTGGGTGGTTGGTTTGGCCCTTGTTCCTGTAACTCGAATCCTAGCCCGGTATATTCCATTTTAATTTTACACCATGTGAACCTTACGCCTTTTTTACTCTCTGATTGAGGTTCTCGGCATTTAAAAATCTTCGTAAACTAAATCACACGTGTATATGTTGACATTTAAGAGATATACAGTCAAGAAAATCCAGGGCAATGGTGATATATATGCGGATTAGACAATAAAAAAAACACTCAACAAATAGCTACAATTTAAGGAATGTGTTTAGTGACGGCATCAAATTCTTAATTGATGGAGAAAGGTCTGGTGGTAAGAAAAGCTGCTTCTAGGAGGTTGTCAAGTGTTTTCGCTCGACGATTCCATTCTTGTGTGGTTGGTTTGGACCTTGTTCCTGTAACTCGAATCCTAGCCCGGTATATCCCTTTTAATCTTACACCATTGTGAACCTTACGCCTTTTTTACTCTCTGATCGAGGTTCTTGGCATTGAAAAATCTTCGTAAACTAAATCACACACACGTGTATATGTTGACATTTAAGAGATATACAGTCAAGAAAATCAAGGCCAATGGTGATATATATACGCGGATTAGACACAAAAAAAACACTCAACAATTGGCTACAACTTAAGGAATGTGTTTAGTGACGGCATCAGATTCCTAATTGATGGAGAATGGTCTGGAGGCAAGAAAAGCTGCTTCTAAGAGGTTGTCGAGTGTTTTCACTCGACGATTCCATTCTTGGGTGGTTGGTTTGGCCCTTGTTCCCGTAACTCGAATCCTAGTCCGGTATATCCCATTTTAATTTTACACCATTGTGAACCTTACACCTTTTTTACTCTCTGATCGAGGTTCTCGGCATTGAAAAATCTTCGTAAACTAAATCACACGTGTATATGTTGATATTTAAGAGATACACAGTCAAGAAAATCAAGGGTAATGGTGATATATATGCGGATTAGACACCGAAAAAAAACACTCAACAAATGGCTACAATTTAAGGAATGTGTTTAGTGACGACATCAGATTCCTAATTGATGGAGAAATGTCTGGTGGCAAGAAAAGCTGCTTCTAGGAGGTTGTTAAGTGTTTTCGCACGACGATTCCATTCTTGGGTGGTTGGTTTGGCCCTTGTTCCTGTAACTCGAATCCTAGCCCGGTATATCCCATTTTAATTTTACACCATTGTGAATCTTACGCCTTTTTACTCTTTGATCGAGGTTCTCGGCATTTAAAAATCTTCGTAAACTAAATCACACGTGTATATCTTGACATTTAAGAGATATACAGTCTAGAAAATCAAGGGCAATGGTGATATATATGCGGATTAGACAAAAAAAAAACTCAACAAATGGCTACAATTTAAGGAATGTGTTTAGTGACGGCATCAGATTCCTAATTGATGGAGAAATGTCTTGTGGTAAGAAAAGCTTCTTCTAGGAGGTTGTTAAGTGTTTTCGCGCGACGATTCCATTCTTGGGTGGTTGGTTTGGCCCTAGTTCCTGTAACTCGAATCCTAGCCCGGTATATCCCCTTTTAATTTTACACCATTGTGAACCTTACGCCTTTTTACTCTCTGATCGACGTTCTCGGCATTGAAAAATCTTCGTAAACTAAATCACACGTGTATATGTTGATATTTAAGAGATATACAGTCAAGAAAATCAAGGGCAATGGAGATATATGTGCGGATTAGACACCAAAAAAAAAACACTCAACAAATGGCTACAATTTAAGGAATGTGTTTAGTGACGACATCAGATTCCTAATTGATGGAGAAAGGTTTGGTGGCAAGAAAAGCTGCTTCTAGGAGGTTGTCAAGTGTTTTCGCTCGATGATTCCTTTCTTGGGTGGTTGGTTTGGCCCTTGTTCCTGTAACTCGAATCCTAGCTCGATATATCCCATTTTAATTTTACACCATTGTGAACCTTACGCCTTTTTTACTCTCTGATCTAGGTTCTTGGCATTGAAAAATCATAGTAAACTAAATCACTCGTGTATATGTTGATATTTAAGAGATATACAGTTAAGAAACCAAGGGCAATGGTGATATATATACGGATTAGACACAAAAAAAACACTCAACAAATGGCTACAATCTAAGGAATGTGTTTAGTGACGGCATTAGATTTCTAATTGATGGAGAAAGGTCTGGTGGTAAGAAAATATGCTTCTAGGAGGCTGTCAAGTGTTTTCGCTCGACGATTCCATTCTTGGGTGGTTGGTTTGGCCCTTGTTCCTGTAACTCGAATCCTAGCCCGGTATATCCTATTTTAATTTTACACCATTGTGAACCTTACGCCTTTTTTACTCACTGATCGAGGTTCTCGGCATTGAAAAATCTTCGTAAACTAAATCACACGTGTATATGTTGACATTTAAGAGATATACAGTCAAGAAAATCAAGGGAAATGGTGATATATATGCGGATTAGACACAAAAAAAAAAAACACTCAACAAATGGCTACAATTTGAGGAATATGTTTAGTGACAGCATCAGATTCCTAATTGATGGAGAAAGGTCTGGTGGCTAGAAAAGCTGCTTCTAGGAGTTAGTCAAGTGTTTTCGCTCGACGATTCCATTCTTGGGTGGTTGGTTTGGCCCTTGTTCCTGTAACTCGAATCCTAGCCCGGTATATCCCATTTTAATTTTACACCATTGTGAACCTTACGCCTTTTTTACTCTCTGATCGAGGTTCTCGGCATTGAAAAATCTTCATAAACTAAATCACACGTGTATATCTTGACATTTAAGAGATATATATTCAAGAAAATCAAGGGCAATGATGATATATATGCGGATTAGACACAAAAAAAAAAACACTCAACAAATGGCTACAATTTAAGGAATGTGTTTAGGGACGACATCAGATTCCTAATTGATGGAGAAAGATCTGGTGGCTAGAAAAGCTGCTTCTAGGAGGTTGTCAAGTGTTTTCGCTTGACGATTCCATTCCTGGGTGGTTGGTTTGGCCCTTGTTCCTGTAACTCGAATCCTAGCCCGGTATATCCCATTTTAAGTATACACCATTGTGAACCTTAGGCCTTTTTTACTCTCTGATCGAGGTTCTCAGCATTGAAAAATCTTCGTAAACTAAATCACACATGTATATGTTGATATTTAAGAGATATACACTCAAGAAAATCAAGGGCAATGGTGATATATACGTGGATTAGACACCAAAAAAAACACTCAACAAATGGCTACAATTTAAGGAATGTGTTTAGTGACGAAATCAGATTCCTAATTGATGGAGAAATGTCTGATGGTAAGAAAAGCTGCTTCTATGAGGTTGTCAAGTGTTTTCGCTCGACGATTCCATCCTTGGGTGGTTGGTTTGGCCCTTGTTCCTGTAACTCGAATCCTTGCCCGGTATATCCCATTTTAATTTTACACCATTGTGAACCTTACGCCTTTTTTACTCTCTGATCGGCATTGAAAAATTTTCAAAAACTAAATCACACGTGTATATGTTGACATTTAAGAGATATACAGTCAAGAGAATCATGGGCAATGGTGATATATACGCGGATTAGACACCAAAAAAAAAACACTTAACAAATGGCTACAATTTAAGGAATGTGTTTAGTGACGGCATCAGATTCCTAATTGATGGAGAAAGGTCTGGTGGTAAGAAAAGCTGCTTCTAGGAGGTTGTCAAGTGTTTTCGCTCGACGATTCCATTCTTGGGTGGCTGGTTTGGCCCTTGTTCCTGTAACTCGAATCCTAGCCCGGTATATCCCATTTTAATTTTACACCATTGTGAACCTTACGCCTTTTTTATCTCTCTGATCGGCATTGAAAAATTTTCAAAAACTAAATCACACGTGTATATGTTGACATTTAAGAGATATACAGTCAAGAAAATCAAGGGAAATGGTGATATATATGCGGATTAGACACCAATAAAAAAAACACTCAACAAATGACTACAATTTAAGGAATGTGTTTAGTGACAACATTAGATTCCTAATTGATGGAGAAAGCTCTGGTGGCAAGAAAAGCTACTTCGAGGAGGTTGTCAAGGGTTTTCGCTCGACGATTCCATTCTTGGGTGGTTGGTTTGGCCATTGTTCCTGTAACTCGAATTCTTGCCCGATATATCCCATTTTAATTTTACACCATTGTGAACCTTGCGCTTTTTTTACTCTCTGATCAAGGTTCTCGGCATTGAAAAATCTTCGTAAACTAAATCACACGTGTATATATTGATATTTAAGAGATATGCAGTCAAGAAAATCAAGGGCAATGGTGATATATATGCGGATTAGACACCAAAAAAAATAACACTCAACAAATGGCTACAATTTAAGGAATGTGTTTAGTGACGACATCAGATTCCTAATTGATGAAGAAAGGTCTGGTAGCAAGAAAAGCTGCTTCTAGGAGGTTGTCAATTGTTTTCGCTCGACGATTCCATTCTTGGTTGGTTGGTTTGGCCCTTGTTCCTGTAACCCGAATCCTAGCCCGGTATATCCCATTTTAATTTTACACCATTGTGAACCTTACGCCTTTTTTACTCAATGATCGAGGTTCTCGGCATTGAAAAATCTTCCTAAACTAAATCACACGTGTATATGTTGACATTTAAGAGATATACAGTCAAGAAAATCAAGGGAAATGGTGATATATATGCGGATTAGACACCAAAAAAAAACACTCAACAAATGGCTACAATTTAAGGAATATGTTTAGTGACAGCATCAGATTTCTAATTGACGGAGAAAGGTCTGGTGGTAAGAAAAGCTGCTTCTAGGAGGTTGTCAAGTGTTTTCGCTCGACGATTCCATTCTTGGGTGGATGGTTTGGCCCTTGTTCCTGTAACTCGAATCCTAGCCCGGTATATCCCATTTTAATTTTACACCATTGTGAACCTTACGCCTTTTTACTCTCTGATCGAGGTTCTCGGCATTGAAAAAACTTCGTAAACTAAATCACACGTGTATATGTTGATATTTAAGAGATATACAGTCAAGAAAATCAAGGGCAATGGTGATATATATGCGGATTAGACACCAAAAAAAAACACTCAACAAATGGCTACAATTTAAGGAATGTGTTTAGTGACGACATGAGATTCCTAATTGATGAAGAAAGGTCTGGGGGCAAGAAAAGCTGCTTCTAGGAGGTTGTCAAGTGTTTTCACTCGACGATTCCATTCTTGGTTGGTTGGTTTGGCCCTTGTTCCTGTAATTCGAATCCTAGCCCGGTATATCCCATTTTAATTTAACACCATTGTGAACCTTACGCCTTTTTACTCTCTGATCGAGGTTCTCGGCATCGAAAAATCTTCGTAAACTAAATCACTCGTGTATATGTTGATATTTAAGAGATATACAGTCATGAGAATCATGGGCAATGGTGATATATACGCGGATTAGACACAAAAAAAAACACTCAACAAATGGCTACAATTTAAGGAATGTGTTTAGTGACGGCATCAGATTCCTAATTGATGGAGAAAGGTCTGGTGGTAAGAAAAGCTGCTTCTAGGAGGTTGTCAAGTGTTTTCGTTCGATGATTCCATTCTTGGGTGGCAGGTTTGGCCCTTGTTCCTTTAACTCGAATCCTAGCCCGGTATATCCCAGTTTAATTTTACACCATTGTGAACCTTACGCCTTTTTTACTCTCTGATCAAGGTTCTCGGCATTGAAAAATCTTCGTAAACTAAATCACACGTGTATATGTTGATATTTAAGAGATATACAGTCAAGAAAATCATGGGCAATGGTGATATATACGCGGATTAGACACCAAAAAAAACACTCAACAAATGGCTACAATTTAAGGAATGTGTTTAGTGACGACATGAGATTCCTAATTGATGAAGAAAGGTCTAGGGGCAAGAAAAGCTGCTTCTAGGAGGTTGTCAAGTGTTTTCACTCGACGATTCCATTCTTGGTTGGTTGGTTTGGCCCTTGTTCTTGTAACTCGAATCCTAGCCCGGTATATCCCATTTTAATTTTACACCATTGTGAACCTTACGCCTTTTTACTCTCTGATCGAGGTTCTCGGCATCGAAAAATCTTCGTAAACTAAATCACTCGTGTATATGTTGATATTTAACAGATATATAGTCAAGAGAATCATGGGCAATGGTGATATATACGCGGATTAGACACAAAAAAAAAAACACTCAACAAATGGCTACAATTTAAGGAATGTGTTTAGTGACGGCATCAGATTCCTAATTGATGGAGAAAGGTCTGGTGGTAAGAAAAGCTGCTTCTAGGAGGTTGTCAAGTGTTTTCGTTCGACGATTCCATTCTTGGGTGGCAGGTTTGGCCCTTGTTCCTTTAACTCGAATCCTAGCCCGGTATATCCCAGTTTAATTTTACACCATTGTGAACCTTACGCCTTTTTTACCCTCTAATCGAGGTTCTCGGCATCGAAAAATCTTCGTAAACTAAATCACATGTGTATATGTTGATATTTAAGAGATATACAGTCAAGAGAATCATGGGCAATGGTGATATATACGAGAATTGGACACAAAAAAAACACTCAACAAATAACTACAATTTAAGAAATGTGTTTAGTGACGACATCATATTCCTAATTGATGGAGAAAGGTCTAGTGGCTAGAAAAGCTGCTTCTAGGAGGTTGTCAAGTGTTTTCGCTCGACGATTCCATTCCTGGGTGGTTGGTTTGGCCCTTGTTCCTGTAATTCGAATCTTAGCCAGGTATATCCTATTTTAATTTTACACCATTGTGAACCTTACGCATTTTTACTCTCTGATTGAGGTTCTCGGCATTGAAAAATCTTCGTAAACTAAATCACACGTGTATATGTTGACATTTAAGAGATATACAGTCAAGAAAATCAATGGTGATATATATGCGGATTATACAAAAAAAAAAACACACTCAACAAATGGCTACATTTTAAGGAATGTGTTTAGGGACGGCTTCGGATTCCTAATTGATGGAGAAATGTCTGGTGGTAAGAAAAGCTGCTTCTAGGAGGTTGTCAAGTGTTTTCGCTCGACGATTCCATTCTTGGGTGGTTGGTTTGGACCTTGTTCCTGTAACTCGAATCCTAGCCCGGTATATCCCATTTTAAGTTTACACCATTGTGAACCTTACGCCTTTTTTACTCTCTGATAGAGGTTCTCGGAATTGAAAAATCTTCGTAAACTAAATCACACGTGTATATGTTGATATTTAAGAGATATACAGTCAAGAAAATCAAGGGCAATGGTGATATATATGCGGATTAGACACCAAAAAAAACACTCAACAAATGGCTACAATTTAAGGAATGTGTTTAGTGACGACATGAGATTCCTAATTGATGAAGAAAGGTCTAGGGGCAAGAAAAGCTGCTTCTAGGAGGTTGTCAAGTGTTTTCACTCGACGATTCCATTCTTGGTTGGTTGGTTTGGCCCTTGTTCTTGTAACTCGAATCCTAGCCCGGTATATCCCATTTTAATTTTACCCCATTGTGAACCTTACGCCTTTTTACTCTCTGATCGAGGTTCTCGGCATCGAAAAATCTTCGTAAACTAAATCACTCGTGTATATGTTGATATTTAAGAGATATATAGTCAAGAGAATCATGGGCAATGGTGATATATACGCGGATTAGACACAAAAAAAAAAACACTCAACAAATGGCTACAATTTAAGGAATGTGTTTAGTGACGGCATCAGATTCCTAATTGATGGAGAAAGGTCTGGTGGTAAGAAAAGCTGCTTCTAGGAGGTTGTCAAGTGTTTTCGTTCGACGATTCCATTCTTGGGTGGCAGGTTTGGCCCTTGTTCCTTTAACTCGAATCCTAGCCCGGTATATCCCAGTTTAATTTTACACCATTGTGAACCTTACTCCTTTTTTACCCTCTAATCGAGGTTCTCGGCATCGAAAAATCTTCGTAAACTAAATCACACGTGTATATGTTGATATTTAAGAGATATACAGTCAAGAGAATCATGGGCAATGGTGATATATACGAGAATTGGACACAAAAAAAACACTCAACAAATAACTACAATTTAAGAAATGTGTTTAGTGACGACATCAGATTCCTAATTGATGGAGAAAGGTCTGGTGGCTAGAAAAGCTGCTTCTAGGAGGTTGTCAAGTGTTTTCGCTCGACGATTCCATTCCTGGGTGGTTGGTTTGGCCCTTGTTCCTGTAATTCGAATCTTAGCCAGGTATATCCTATTTTAATTTTACACCATTGTGAACCTTACGCATTTTTTCTCTCTGATTGAGGTTCTCGGCATTGAAAAATCTTCGTAAACTAAATCACACGTGTATATGTTGACATTTAAGAGATATACAATCAAGAAAATCAATGCTGATATATATGCGGATTATACAAAAAAAAACACACTCAACAAATGGCTACATTTTAAGGAATGTGTTTAGTGACGGCTTCGGATTCCTAATTGATGGAGAAATGTCTGGTGGTAAGAAAAGCTGCTTCTAGGAGGTTGTCAAGTGTTTTCGCTCAACGATTCCATTCTTGGGTGGTTGGTTTGGACCTTGTTCCTGTAACTCGAATCCTAGCCCGGTATATCCCATTTTAAGTTTACACCATTGTGAACCTTACGCCTTTTTTACTCTCTGATCGAGGTTCTCGGAATTGAAAAATCTTCGTAAACTAAATCACACGTGTATATGTTGACATTTAAGAGATATACAGTCAAGAAAATCAAGGTAAATGGTGATATATATGCGGATTAGACACAAAAAAAAACACTCAACAAATGGCTACAATTTAAGGAATGTGTTTAGTGACACCATCAGATTCCTAATTGATGGAGAAAGCTCTGCTGGCAAGAAAAGCTGCTTCGAGGTGGTTGTCAAGTGTTTTCGCTCGACGATTCCATTCTTGGGTGGTTGGTTTGGCCCTTGTTCCTGTAACTCGAATCCTTGCCCGGTATATCCCATTTTAATTTTACACCATCGTGAACCTTACGCCTTTCTCACTCTCTAATCGAGGTTCTCGGCATTGAAAAATCTTCGTAAACTAAATCACACTTATATATGTTGATATTTAAGAGATATACAGTCAATAAAATCAAGGGCAATGGTGATATATATGCGGATTAGACACAAAAAAAAACACTCAACAAATGGCCCCAATTTAAGGAATGTGTTTAGTGACGACATCAGATTCCTAATTGATGGAGAAAGGTCTGGTGCTAAGAAAAGCTGCTTCTAGGAGGATGTCAAGTGTTTTCGCTCGACGATTCCATTCTTGGTTGGTTGGTTTGGCCCTTGTTCCTGTAACTCGAATCCTAGCTCGGTATATCCCATTTTAATTTTACACCATTGTGAACCTTACGCCTTTTTTACTCTCTGATCGAGGTTCTCGGCATCGAAAAATCTTCGTAAACTAAATCACACGTGTATATATGTTGATATTTAAGAGATATACAGTTAAGAAAATCAAGGGAAATGGTGATATATATGCGGATTAGACACCAAAAAAAAAACACTCAACAAATGGCTACAATTTAAGGAATGTGTTTAGTGACAGCATCAGATTCCTAATTGATGGAGAAAGCTCTGGTGGCAAGAAAAGCTGCTTCGAGGAGGTTGTCAAGTGTTTTCGCTCGACGATTCCATTCTTGGGTGGTTGGTTTGGTCCTTGTTCCTGTAACTCGAATTCTTGCCCGGTATATCCCATTTTAATTTTACACCATTGTGAACCTTACGCCTTTTTTACTCTCTGATCGAGGTTCTCGACATTGAAAAATCTTCGTAAACTAAATCACACGTGTATATGTTGATATTTAAGAGATATACAGTTAAGAAAATCAAGGGTAATGGTGATATATATGCGGATTAGACACACAAAAAAAAAAACACTCAACAAATGGCTACAATTTAAGGAATGTGTTTAGTGACGACATCATATTCCTAATTGATGAAGAAAGGTCTGGTGGCAAGAAAAGCTGCTTCTAGGAGGTTGTCAAGTGTTTTCGCTCGACGATTCCATTCTTGGGTGGCTGGTTTGGCCCTTGTTCATGTAACTCAAATCCTAGCCCGATATATCCCATTTTAATTTTACACCATTGTGAACCTTACGCCTTTTTTACTCTCTGATTGAGGTTCTCGGCATTGAAAAATCTTCGTAAACTAAATCACACGTGTATATGTTGACATTAAATAGATATACAGTCAAGAAAATCAAGGGAAATGGTGATATATATGCGGATTAGACACAAAAAAAAAACTCAACAAATGGCCTCAATTTAAGGAATGTGTTTAGTGACGACATCAGATTCCTAATTGATGGAGAAAGGTCTGGTGCTAAGAAAAGCTGCTTCTAGGAGGTTGTCAAGTGTTTTCGCTCGACGATTCCATTCTTGGTTGGTTGGTTTGGCCCTTGTTCCTGTAACTCGAATCCTAGCCCGGTATATCCCATTTTAATTTTACACCATTGTGAACCTTACGCCTTTTTTACTCTCTGATCGAGGTTCTCGGCATCGAAAAATCTTCGTAAACTAAATCACACGTGTATATGTTGATATTTATGAGATATACAGTCCAGAGAATCAAGGGCAATGGTGATATATACGCGGATTAGACACAAAAAAAACACTCAACAAATGGCTACAATTTATGGAATGTGTTTAGTGACGGCATCAGATTCCTAATTGATGGAGAAAGGTCTGGTGGTAAGAAAAGCTGCTTCTATGAGGTTGTCAAGTGTTTTCGCTCGACGATTCCATTCTTGGGTGGTTGGTTTGGACCTTGTTCCTGTAACTCGAATCCTAGCCCGGTATATCCCATTTTAATTTTACACCATTGTGAACCTTACGCCTTTTTTACTCTCTGATCGAGGTTCTCGGAATTGAAAAATCTTCGTAAACTAAATCACACGTGTATATGTTGACATTTAAGAGATATACAGTCAAGAAAATCAAGGTAAATGGTGATATATATGCGGATTAGACACAAAAAAAAAACACTCAACAAATGGCTACAATTTAAGGAATGTGTTTAGTGACACCATCAGATTCCTAATTGATGGAGAAAGCTCTGCTGGCAAGAAAAGCTGCTTCGAGGAGGTTGTCAAGTGTTTTCGCTCGACGATTCCATTCTTGGGTGGTTGGTTTGGCCCTTGTTCCTGTAACTCGAATCCTTGCCCGGTATATCCCATTTTAATTTTACACCATTGTGAACCTTACGCCTTTCTCACTCTCTGATCGAGGTTCTCGGCATTGAAAAATCATCGTAAACTAAATCACACGTGTATATGTTGACATTTAAGAGATATACAGTCAAGAAAATCAATGGTGATATATATGCGGATTATACAAAAAAAAACACACTCAACAAATGGCTACATTTTAAGGAATGTGTTTAGTGACGGCTTCGGATTCCTAATTGATGGAGAAATGTCTGGTGGTAAGAAAAGCTGCTTCTAGGAGGTTGTCAAGTGTTTTCGCTCGACGATTCCATTCTTGGGTGGTTGGTTTGGACCTTGTTCCTGTAACTCGAATCCTAGCCCGGTATATCCCATTTTAAGTTTACACCATTGTGAACCTTACGCCTTTTTTACTCTCTGATCGAGGTTCTCGGAATTGAAAAATCTTCGTAAACTAAATCACACGTGTATATGTTGACATTTAAGAGATATACAGTCAAGAAAATCAAGGTAAATGGTGATATATATGCGGATTAGACACAAAAAAAAAACACTCAACAAATGGCTACAATTTAAGGAATGTGTTTAGTGACAGCATCAGATTCCTAATTGATGGAGAAAGCTCTGGTGGCAAGAAAAGCTGCTTCGAGGAGGTTGTCAAGTGTTTTCGCTCGACGATTCCATTCTTGGGTGGTTGGTTTGGTCCTTGTTCCTGTAACTCGAATCCTTGCCCGGTATATCCCATTTTAATTTTACACCATTGTGAACCTTACGCCTTTTTTACTCTCTGATCGAGGTTCTCGACATTGAAAAATCTTCGTAAACTAAATCAC
This sequence comes from Helianthus tuberosus, assembly GCA_030545235.1. Classification (NCBI taxonomy): domain Eukaryota; kingdom Viridiplantae; phylum Streptophyta; class Magnoliopsida; order Asterales; family Asteraceae; genus Helianthus; species Helianthus tuberosus. The sequence goes on along the minus strand of CM060415.1, from coordinate 29,787,621 downwards.
ACGTGTATATGTTGATATTTAAGAGATATACAGTAAAGAAAATCAAGGGTAATGGTGATATATATGCGGATTAGACACAAAAAAAAACACTCAACAAATGGCTACAATTTAAGGAATGTGTTTAGTGACGACATCATATTCCTAATTGATGAAGAAAGGTCTGGTGGCAAGAAAAGCTGCTTCTAGGAGGTTGTCAAGTGTTTTCGCTCGACGATTCCATTCTTGGGTGGCTGATTTGGCCCTTGTTCATGTAACTCAAATCCTAGACCGATATATCCCATTTTAATTTTACACCATTGTGAACCTTACGCCTTTTTTACTCTCTGATTGAGGTTCTCGGCATTGAAAAATCTTCGTAAACTAAATCACACGTGTATATGTTGACATTAAATAGATATACAGTCAAGAAAATCAAGGGAAATGGTGATATATATGCGGATTAGACACAAAAAAAAAAAAAACTCAACAAATGGCCTCAATTTAAGGAATGTGTTTAGTGACGACATCAGATTCCTAATTGATGGAGAAAGGTCTGGTGCTAAGAAAAGCTGCTTCTAGGAGGTTGTCAAGTGTTTTCGCTCGACGATTCCATTCTTGGTTGGTTGGTTTGGCCCTTGTTCCTGTAACTCGAATCCTAGCCCGGTATATCCCATTTTAATTTTACACCATTGTGAACCTTACGCCTTTTTTACTCTCTGATCGAGGTTCTCGTAATTGAAAAATCTTCGTAAACTAAATCACACGTGTATATGTTGACATTTAAGAGATATACAGTCAAGAAAATCAAGGTAAATGGTGATATATATGCGGATTAGACACAAAAAAAAAACACTCAACAAATGGCTACAATTTAAGGAATGTGTTTAGTGACACCATCAGATTCCTAATTGATGGAGAAAGCTCTGCTGGCAAGAAAAGCTGCTTCGAGGAGGTTGTCAAGTGTTTTCGCTCGACGATTCCATTCTTGGGTGGTTGGTTTGGCCCTTGTTCCTGTAACTCGAATCCTTGCCCGGTATATCCCATTTTAATTTTACACCATTGTGAACCTTACGCCTTTCTCACTCTCTGATCGAGGTTCTCGGCATTGAAAAATCATCGTAAACTAAATCACACGTGTATATGTTGACATTTAAGAGATATACAGTCAAGAAAATCAATGGTGATATATATGCGGATTATACAAAAAAAACACACTCAACAAATGGCTACATTTTAAGGAATGTGTTTAGTGACGGCTTCGGATTCCTAATTGATGGAGAAATGTCTGGTGGTAAGAAAAGCTGCTTCTAGGAGGTTGTCAAGTGTTTTCGCTCGACGATTCAATTCTTGGGTGGTTGGTTTGGACCTTGTTCCTGTAACTCGAATCCTAGCCCGGTATATCCCATTTTAAGTTTACACCATTGTGAACCTTACGCCTTTTTTACTCTCTGATCGAGGTTCTCGGAATTGAAAAATCTTCGTAAACTAAATCACACGTGTATATGTTGACATTTAAGAGATATACAGTCAAGAAAATCAAGGTAAATGGTGATATATATGCGGATTAGACACAAAAAAAAACACTCAACAAATGGCTACAATTTAAGGAATGTGTTTAGTGACAGCATCAGATTCCTAATTGATGGAGAAAGCTCTGGTGGCAAGAAAAGCTGCTTCGAGGAGGTTGTCAAGTGTTTTCGCTCGACGATTCCATTCTTGGGTGGTTGGTTTGGTCCTTGTTCCTGTAACTCGAATCCTTGCCCGGTATATCCCATTTTAATTTTACACCATTGTGAACCTTACGCCTTTTTTACTCTCTGATCGAGGTTCTCGACATTGAAAAATCTTCGTAAACTAAATCACACGTGTATATGTTGATATTTAAGAGATATACAGTAAAGAAAATCAAGGGTAATGGTGATATATATGCGGATTAGACACAAAAAAAAACACTCAACAAATGGCTACAATTTAAGGAATGTGTTTAGTGACGACATCATATTCCTAATTGATGAAGAAAGGTCTGGTGGCAAGAAAAGCTGCTTCTAGGAGGTTGTCAAGTGTTTTCGCTCGACGATTCCATTCTTGGGTGGCTGATTTGGCCCTTGTTCATGTAACTCAAATCCTAGCCCGATATATCCCATTTTAATTTTACACCATTGTGAACCTTACGCCTTTTTTACTCTCTGATTGAGGTTCTCGGCATTGAAAAATCTTCGTAAACTAAATCACACGTGTATATGTTGACATTAAATAGATATACAGTCAAGAAAATCAAGGGAAATGGTGATATATATGCGGATTAGACACAAAAAAAAAAAACTCAACAAATGGCCTCAATTTAAGGAATGTGTTTAGTGACGACATCAGATTCCTAATTGATGGAGAAAGGTCTGGTGCTAAGAAAAGCTGCTTCTAGGAGGTTGTCAAGTGTTTTCGCTCGACGATTCCATTCTTGGTTGGTTGGTTTGGCCCTTGTTCCTGTAACTCGAATCCTAGCCCGGTATATCCCATTTTAATTTTACACCATTGTGAACCTTACGCCTTTTTTACTCTCTGATCGAGGTTCTCGGCATCGAAAAATCTTCGTAAACTAAATCACACGTGTATATGTTGATATTTATGAGATATACAGTCCAGAGAATCAAGGGCAATGGTGATATATACGCGGATTAGACACAAAAAAAACACTCAACAAATGGCTACAATTTATGGAATGTGTTTAGTGACGGCATCAGATTCCTAATTGATGGAGAAAGTTCTGGTGGTAAGAAAAGCTGCTTCTATGAGGTTGTCAAGTGTTTTCGCTCGACGATTCCATTCTTGGGTGGTTGGTTTGGACCTTGTTCCTGTAACTCGAATCCTAGCCCGGTATATCCCATTTTAATTTTACACCATTGTGAACCTTACGCCTTTTTTACTCTCTGATCGAGGTTCTCGGAATTGAAAAATCTTCGTAAACTAAATCACACGTGTATATGTTGACATTTAAGAGATATACAGTCAAGAAAATCAAGGTAAATGGTGATATATATGCGGATTAGACACACAAAAAAACACTCAACAAATGGCTACAATTTAAGGAATGTGTTTAGTGACACCATCAGATTCCTAATTGATGGAGAAAGCTCTGCTGGCAAGAAAAGCTGCTTCGAGGAGGTTGTCAAGTGTTTTCGCTCGACGATTCCATTCTTGGGTGGTTGGTTTGGCCCTTGTTCCTGTAACTCGAATCCTTGCCCGGTATATCCCATTTTAATTTTACACCATTGTGAACCTTACGCCTTTCTCACTCTCTGATCGAGGTTCTCGGCATTGAAAAATCATCGTAAACTAAATCACACTTATATATGTTGATATTTAAGAGATATACAGTCAAGAGAATCAAGGGCAATGGTGATATATACGCGGATTAGACACAAAAAATAACAGTCAACAAATGGCTACAATTTATGGAATGTGTTTAGTGACGGCATCAGATTCCTAATTGATGGAGAAAGGTCTGGTGGTAAGAAAAGCTGCTTCTATGAGGTTGTCAAGTGTTTTCGCTCGACGATTCCATTCTTTGGTGGTTGGTTTGGCCCTTGTTCATATAACTCGAATCCTAGCCCGATATATCCCATTTTAATTTTACACCATTGTGAACCTTACGCCTTTTTTACTCTCTGATTGAGGTTCTCGGCATTGAAAAATCTTCGTAAACTAAATTACACGTGTATATATGTTGATATTTAAGAGATATACAGTTAAGAAAAGCAAGGGAAATGGTGATATATATGCGGATTAGACACCAAAAAAAAAACACTCAACAAATGGTTACAATTTAAGGAATGTGTTTAGTGACAGCATCAGATTCCTAATTGATGGAGAAAGCTCTGGTGGCAAGAAAAGCTGCTTCGAGGAGGTTGTCAAGTGTTTTCGCTCGACGATTCCATTCTTGGGTGGTTGGTTTGGTCCTTGTTCCTGTAACTCGAATCCTTGCCAGGTATATCCCGTTTTAATTTTACACCATTGTGAACCTTACGCCTTTTTTACTCTCTGATCGAGGTTCTCGACATTGAAAAATCTTCGTAAACTAAATCACACGTGTATATGTTGATATTTAAGAGATATACAGTTAAGAAAATCAAGGGTAATTGTGATATATATGCGGATTAGACACCGAAAAAAAAACACTCAACAAATGGCTACAATTTAAGGAATGTGTTTAGTGACGACATCAGATTCCTAATTGATGAAGAAAGGTCTGGTGGCAAGAAAAGCTGCTTCTAGGAGGTTGTCAAGTGTTTTCGCTCGACGATTCCTTTCTTGGGTGGCTGGTTTGGCCCTTGTTCATGTAACTCGAATCCTAGCCCGATATATCCCATTTTAATTTTACACCATTGTGAACCTTACGCCTTTTTTACTCTCTGATTTAGGTTCTCGGCATTGAAAAATCTTCGTAAACTAAATCACACGTGTATATGTTGACATTAAATAGATATACAGTCAAGAAAATCAAGGGAAATGGTGATATATATGCGGATTAGACACAAAAAAAAAACATTCAACAAATGGCCTCAATTTAAGGAATGTGTTTATTGACGACATCAGATTCCTAATTGATGGAGAAAGGTCTGGTGCTAAGAAAAGCTGCTTCAAGGAGGTTGTCAAGTGTTTTCGCTCGACGATTCCATTCTTGGTTGGTTGGTTTGGCCCTTGTTCCTGTAACTCGAATCCTAGCCCGGTATATCCCATTTTAATTTTACACCGTTGTGAACCTTACGCCTTTTTTACTCTCTGATCGAGGTTCTCGGCATCGAAAAATCTTCGTAAACTAAATCACACGTGTATATGTTGATATTTATGAGATATACAGTCAAGAGAATCAAGGGAAATGTTGATATATACGCGGATTAGACACAAAAAAAACACTCAACAAATGGCTACAATTTATGGAATGTGTTTAGTGACGGCATCAGATTCCTAATTGATGGAGAAAGGTCTGGTGGTAAGAAAAGCTGCTTCTATGAGGTTGTCAAGTGTTTTCGCTCGACGATTCCATTCTTGGGTGGTTGGTTTGGCCCTTGTTCCTGTAACTCGAATCCAAACCCGGTATATCCCATTTTAATTTTACATCATTGTGAACCTTACGCCTTTTTTACTCTCTGATTGAGGTTCTCGGCATTGAAAAATCTTCGTAAACTAAATTACACGTGTATATGTTGACATTTAAGAGATATACAGTTAAGAAAATCAAGGAAAATGGTGATATATATGCGGATTAGACACCACAAAAAAACACTCAACAAATGGCTACAATTTAAGGAATGTGTTTAGTGACAACATCAGATTCCTAATTGATGGAGAAAGATCTGGTGGCAAGAAAAGCTGCTTCGAGGAGGTTGTCAAGTGTTTTCGCTCGACGATTCCATTCTTGGGTGGTTGGTTTTGCCCTTGTTCCTGTAACTCGAATCCTTGCCCGGTATATCCCATTTTAATTTTACACCATTGTGAACCTTACGCCTTTTTTACTCTCTGATCGAGGTTCTCGACATTGAAAAATCTTCGTAAACTAAATCACACGTGTATATGTTGATATTTAAGAGATATACAGTTAAGAAAATCAAGGGTAATGGTGATATATATGCGGATTAGACACCAAAAAAAACACTCAACAAATGGCTACAATTTAAGGAATGTGTTTAGTGACAGCATCAGATTCCTAATTGATGGAGAAAGCTCTGGTGGCAAGAAAAGCTGCTTCGAGGAGGTTGTCAAGTGTTTTCGCTCGACGATTCCATTCTTGGGTGGCTGGTTTGGCCCTTGTTCCTGTAACTCGAATCCTTGCCCGGTATATCCCATTTTAATTTTACACCATTGTGAACCTTACGCCTTTTTTACTCTCTGATCGAGGTTCTCGACATTGAAAAATCTTCGTAAACTAAATCACACGTGTATATGTTGATATTTAAGAGATATACAGTTAAGAAAATCAAGGGTAATGGTGATATATATGCGGATTAGACACAAAAAAAAACACTCAACAAATGGCTACAATTTAAGGAATGTGTTTAGTGACGACATCAGATTCCTAATTGATGAAGAAAGGTCTGGTGGCAAGAAAAGCTGCTTCTAGGAGGTTGTCAAGTGTTTTCGCTCGACGATTCCATTCTTGGGTGGCTGGTTTGGCCCTTGTTCATGTAACTCGAATCCTAGCCCGATATATCCCATTTTAATTTTACACCATTGTGAACCTTACGCCTTTTTTACTCTCTGATTGAGGTTATCGGCATTGAAAAATCTTCGTAAACTAAATCACACGTGTATATGTTGACATTAAATAGATATACAGTCAAGAAAATCAAGGGAAATGGTGATATATATGCGGATTAGACACAAAAAAAAACACTCAACAAATGGCCTCAATTTAAGGAATGTGTTTAGTGACGACATCAGATTCCTAATTGATGGAGAAAGGTCTGGTGCTAAGAAAAGCTGCTTCTAGGAGGTTGTCAAGTGTTTTCGCTTGACGATTCCATTCTTGGTTGGTTGGTTTGGCTCTTATTCCTGTAACTCGAATCCTAGCCCGGTATATCCCATTTTAATTTTACACCATTGTGAACCTTACGCCTTTTTTACTCTCTGATCGAGGTTCTCGGCATCGAAAAATCTTCGTAAACTAAATCACACGTGTATATGTTGATATTTATGAGATATACAGTCAAGAGAATCAAGGGCAATGGTGATATATACGCGGATTAGACACAAAAAAAAACACTCAACAAATGGCTACAATTTATGGAATGTGTTTAGTGACGGCATCAGATTCCTAATTGATGGTGAAAGGTCTGGTGGTAAGAAAAGCTGCTTCTATGAGGTTGTCAAGTGTTTTCGCTCGACGATTCCATTCTTGGGTGGTTGGTTTGGCCCTTGTTCCTGTAACTCGAATCCTAGCCCGGTATATCCCATTTTAATTTTACATCATTGTGAACCTTACGCCTTTTTTACTCTTTGATTGAGGTTCTCGGCATTGAAAAATCTTCGTAAACTAAATTACACGTGTATATGTTGACATTTAAGAGATATACAGTTAAGAAAATCAAGGGAAATGGTGATCTATATGCGGATTAGACACCAAAAAAAAAAACACTCAACAAATGGCAACAATTTAAGGAATGTGTTTAGCGACGACATCAGATTCCTAATTGATGAAGAAAGGTCTGGTGGCAAGAAAAGCTGCTTCTAGGAGGTTGTCAAGTGTTTTCGCTCGACGATTCCATTCTTGGGTGGCTGGTTTGGCCCTTGTTCCTGTAACTCGAATCCTAGCCCGATATATCCCATTTTAATTTTACACCATTGTGAACCTTACGCCTTTTTTACTCTTTGATTGAGGTTCTCGGCATTGAAAAATCTTCGTAAACTAAATTACACGTGTATATGTTGACATTTAAGAGATATACAGTTAAGAAAATCAAGGGAAATGGTGATATATATGCGGATTAGACACCAAAAAAAAAAACACTCAACAAATGGCAACAATTTAAGGAATGTGTTTAGTGACGACATCAGATTCCTAATTGATGAAGAAAGGTCTGGTGGCAAGAAAAGCTGCTTCTAGGAGGTTGTCAATAGTTTTCGCTCGACGATTCCATTCTTGGGTGGCTGGTTTGGCCCTTGTTCCTGTAACTCGAATCCTAGCCCGATATATCCCATTTTAATTTTACACAATTGTGAACCTTACGCCTTTTTTACTCTCTGATTGAGGTTCTCGACATTGAAAAATCTTCGTAAACTAAATCACACGTGTATATGTTGATATTTAAGAGATATACAGTTAAGAAAATCAAGGGTAATGGTGATATATATGCGGATTAGACACCAAAAAAAAACACTCAACAAATGGCTACAATTTAAGGAATGTGTTTAGTGACGACATCAGATTCCTAATTGATGAAGAAAGGTCTGGTGGCAAGAAAAGCTGCTTCTAGGAGGTTGTCAAGTGTTTTCGCTCGACGATTCCATTCTTGGGTGGCTGGTTTGGCCCTTGTTCCTGTAACTCGAATCCTAGCCCGATATATCCCATTTTAATTTTACACCATTGTGAACCTGACGCCTTTTTTACTCTCTGATTGAGGTTCTCGGCATTGAAAAATCTTCGTAAACTAAATCACACGTGTATATGTTGACATTAAATAGATATACAGTCAAGAAAATCAAGGGAAATGCTGATATATATGCGGATTAGACACAAAAAAAAACACACAACAAATGGCCTCAATTTAAGGAATGTGTTTAGTGACGACATCAGATTCCTAATTGATGGAGAAAGGTCTGGTGGTAAGAAAAACTGCTTCTAGGAGGTTGTCAAGTGTTTTCGCTCGCCGATTCCATTCTTGGGTGGTTGGTTTGGCCATTGTTCCTGTAACTCGAATCCTTGCCCGGTATATCCCATTTTAATTTTACACCATTGTGAACCTTACGCCTTTTTTACCCTCTGATCGAGGTTCTCGGCATCGAAAAATCTTCGTAAACTAAATCACACGTGTATATGTTGATATTTATGAGATATACAGTCAAGAGAATCAAGGGAAATGTTGATATATACGCGGATTAGACACCAAAAAAACACTCAACAAATGGCTACAATTTATGGAATGTGTTTAGTGACGGCATCAGATTCCTAATTGATGGAGAAAGGTCTGGTGGTAAGAAAAGCTGCTTCTATAAGGTTGTCAAGTGTTTTCGCTCGACGATTCCATTCTTGGGTGGTTGGTTTGGCCCTTGTTCCTGTAACTCGAATCCTAGCCCGGTATATCCCATTTTAATTTTACATCATTGTGAACCTTACGCCTTTTTTACTCTCTGATTGAGGTTCTCGGCATTGAAAAATCTTCGTAAACTAAATTACACGTGTATATGTTGACATTTAAGAGATATACAGTTAAGAAAATCAAGGAAAATGGTGATATATATGCGGATTAGACACCAAAAAAAACACTCAACAAATGGCTACAATTTAAGGAATGTGTTTAGTGACAACATCAGATTCCTAATTGATGGAGAAAGATCTGGTGGCAAGAAAAGCTGCTTCGAGGAGGTTGTCAAGTGTTTTCGCTCGACGATTCCATTCTTGGGTGGTTGGTTTGGCCCTTGTTCCTGTAACTCGAATCCTTGCCCGGTATATCCCATTTTAATTTTACACCATTGTGAACCTTACGCCTTTTTTACTCTCTGATCGAGGTTCTCGACATTGAAAAATCTTCGTAACCTAAATCACACGTGTATATGTTGATATTTAAGAGATATACAGTTAAGAAAATCAAGGGTAATGGTGATATATATGCGGATTAGACACCAAAAAAAAACACTCAACAAATGGCTACAATTTAAGGAATGTGTTTAGTGACAGCATCAGATTCCTAATTGATGGAGAAAGCTCTGGTGGCAAGAAAAGCTGCTTCGAGGAGGTTGTCAAGTGTTTTCGCTCGACGATTCCATTCTTGGGTGGCTGGTTTGGCCCTTGTTCCTGTAACTCGAATCCTTGCCCGGTATATCCCATTTTAATTTTACACCATTGTGAACCTTACGCCTTTTTTACTCTCTGATCGAGGTTCTCGACATTGAAAAATCTTCGTAAACTAAATCACACGTGTATATGTTGATATTTAAGAGATATACAATCAAGAAAATCAAGGGTAATGGTGATATATATGCGGATTAGACACCAAAAAAAACACTCAACAAATGGCTACAATTTAAGGAATGTGTTTAGTGACGACATCAGATTCCTAATTGATGAAGAAAGGTCTGGTGGCAAGAAAAGCTGCTTCTAGGAGGTTGTCAACTGTTTTCGCTCGACGATTCCATTCTTGGGTGGCTGGTTTGGCCCTTGTTCCTGTAACTCGAATCCTAGCCCGATATATCCCATTTTAATTTTACACCATTGTGAACCTTACGCCTTTTTTACTCTCTGATTGAGGTTCTCGGCATTGAAAAATCTTCGTAAACTAAATCACACGTGTATATGTTGACATTTAAGAGATATACAGTCAAGAAAATCAAGGGAAATGGTGATATATATGCGGATTAGACACAAAAAAAAACACTCAACAAATGGCCCCAATTTAAGGAATGTGTTTAGTGACGACATCAGATTCCTAATTGATGGAGAAAGGTCTGGTGGTAAGAAAAGCTGCTTCTAGGAGGTTGTCAAGTGTTTTCGCTTGACGATTCCATTCTTGGGTGGTTGGTTTGGACCTTGTTACTGTAACTCAAATCCTAGCCCGGTATATCCCCTTTTAATTTTACACCATTGTGAACCTTACGCCTTTTTTACTCTCTGATTGAGGTTCTCGGCATTGAAAAATCTTCGTAAACTAAATCACACGTGTATATGTTGACATTTAAGAGATATACAGTCAAGAAAATCAAGGGCAATGGTGATATGTATGTGGATTAGACACCAAAAAAAAACACTCAACAAATGGCTACAATTTAAGGAATGTGTTTAGTGACGGCATCAGATTCCTAATTGATGGAGAAAGCTCTGCTGGCTAGAAAAGCTGCTTCGAGGAGGTTGTCAAGTGTTTTCGCTCGACGATTCCATTCTTGGGTGGTTGGTTTGGCCCTTGTTCCTGTAACTCGAATCCTTGCCCGGTATATCCCATTTTAATTTTACACCATTGTGAACCTTACGCCTTTCTTACTCTCTGATCGAGGTTCTCGGCATTGAAAAATCTTCGTAAACTAAATCACACTTATATATGTTGATATTTAAGAGATATACAATCATGAAAATCAAGGGCAATGGTGATATATATGCGGATTAGACACCAAAAAAAACACTCAACAAATGGCCCCAATTTAAGGAATGTGTTTAGTGACGACATTAGATTCCTAATTGATGGAGAAATGTCTGGTGGTAAGAAAAGCTGCATCTAGGAGGTTGTCAAGTGTTTTCGCTCGACGATTCCATTCTTGGTTGGTTGGTTTGGCCCTTGTTCCTGTAAATCGAATCCTAGCCCGGTATATCCCATTTTAACTTTACACCATTGTGAACCGTACGCCTTTTTTACTCTCTGATCGAGGTTCTCGGCATCGAAAAATCTTCGTAAACTAAATCACACGTGTATATGTTGATATTTATGAGATATAAAGTCAAAAGAATCAAGGGCAATGGTGATATATATGTGGATTAGACACCAAAAAAACACTCAACAAATGGCTACAATTTAAGGAAGGTGTTTAGTGACGGCATCAGATTCCTAATTGATGGAGAAAGGTCTGGTGGTAAGAAAATCTGCTTCTATGAGGTTGTCAAGTGTTTTCGCTCGACGATTCCATTCTTGGTTGGTTGGTTTGGCCCTTGTTCCTGTAACTCGAATCCTAGCCCGGTATATCCCATTTTAATTTTACACCATTGTTAACCTTACGCCTTTTTTACTCTCTGATCGAGGTTCTCGGCATCGAAAAATCTTCGTAACCTAAATCACACGTGTATATGTTTATATTTAAGAGATATATAGTCAAGAAAATCAAGGGTAATGGTGATATATATGCGGATTAGACACAAAAAAAAAACACTCAACAAATGGCTACAATTCAAGGAATGTGTTTAGTGACGACATCAGATTCCTAATTGATGAAGAAAGGTCTGGTGGCAAGAAAAGCTGCTTCTAGGAGGTTGTCAAGTGTTTTCGCTCGATGATTCCATTCTTGGGTGGCTGGTTTGGCCCTTGTTCCTGTAACTCGAATCCTAGCCCGCTGTATCCCTTTTTAATTTTACACCATTGTGAACCTTACGCCTTTTTTACTCTCCGATTGAGGTTCTCGGCATTGAAAAATCTTCGTAAACTAAATCACACGTGTATATGTTGACATTTAAGAGATATACAGTCAAGAAAATCAAGGGAAATGGTGATATATATGCGGATTAGACACAAAAAAAAAAACACTCAACAAATGGCCCCAATTTAAGGAATGTGTTAAGTGACGACATCAGATTCCTAATTGATGGAGAAAGGTCTGGTGGTAAGAATAGCTGCTTCTAGGAGGTTGTTAAGTGTTTTCGCTCGACGATTCCATTCTTGGGTGGTTGGTTTGGACCTTGTTACTGTAAATCGAATCCTAGCCCGGTATATCCCATTTTAATTTTACACCATTGTGAACCTTACGCCATTTTTACTCTCTGATTGAGGTTCTCGGCATTGAAAAATCTTCGTAAACTAAATCACACGTGTATATGTTGACATTTAAGAGATATACAGTCAAGAAAATCAAGGGCAATGGTGATATATATGTGGATTAGACACCAAAAAAACACTCAACAAATGGCTACAATTTAAGGAATGTGTTTAGTGACGGCATCAGATTCCTAATTGATGGAGAAAGCTCTGCTGGCAAGAAAAGCTGCTTCGAGGAGGTTGTCAAGTGTTTTCGCTCGACGAATCCATTATTGGGTGGTTGGTTTGGCCCTTGTTCCTGTAACTCGAATCCTTGCCCGGTATATGCCATTTTAATTTTAAACCATTGTGAACCTTACGCCTTTTTTACTCTCTGATCGAGGTCCTCGGCATTGAAAAATCTTCGTAAACTAAATCACACGTGTATATGTTGATATTTAAGAGATATACAGTCAAGAAAATCAAGGGCAATGGTGATATATATGCGGATTAGACCCAAAAAAAACACTCAACAAATGGCTACAATTTAAGGAATGTGTTTAGTGACGACATCAGATTCCTAATTGATGAAGAAAGGTCTGGTGGCAAGAAAAGCTGCTTCTAGGAGTTTGTCAAGTGTTTTCGCTCGACGATTCTATTCTTGGTTTGTTGGTTTGGGCCTTGTTCCTGTAACTCGAATCCTAGCCCGGTATATCCCATTTTAATTTTACACCATTGTGAACCTTACGCCTTTTTTACTCTCTGATCGAGGTTCTCGGCATCGAAAAATCTTCGTAAACTAAATCACACGTGTATATGTTGATATTTAAGAGATATACAGTCAAGAGAATCAAGGGCAATGGTGATATATACGCGGATTAGACACCAAAAAAAACACTCAACAAATGGCTACAATTTAAGGAATGTGTTTAGTGACGGCATCAGATTCCTAATGAATGGAGAAAGGTTTGGTGGCAAGAAAAACTCCTTCTTGGAGGTTGTCAAGTGTTTTCGCTCGATGATTCCATTCTTGGGTGGTTGGTTTGGCCCTTGTTCCTGTAACTCGAATCCTAGCCCTGGTATATCCCATTTTAATTTTACACCATTGTGAACCTTACGCCTTTTTCACTCTCTGATCGAGGTTCTCGGCATTGAAAAATCTTCGTAAACTAAATCACACGTGTATATGTTGACATTTAAGAGATATACAGTCAAGAAAATCCAGGGCAATGTTGATATATATGCGGATTAGACCAAAAAAAAAAAACACTCAACAAATGGCTACAATTTAAGGAATGCGTTTAGTGATGGCAACATATTCCTAATTGTTGGAGAAAGGTATAGTGGTAAGAAAAGCTGCTTCTAGGAGGTCGTTATGTGTTTTCGCTTGACGATTCCATTCTTGGGTGGTTGGTTTGGCCCTTGTTCCTGTAACTCGAATCCTATCCCGGTATATCCCATTTTAATTTTACACCATTGTGAAACCTACGCCTTTTTTACTCTCTAATCGAGGTTCTCGGCATTGAAAAATCTTCGTAAACTAAATCACACGTGTATATGTTGACATTTATGAGATATACAGTCAAGAAAATCTAGGGCAATGTTGATATATATGCGGATTAGACCCAAAAAAAAACACTCAACAAATGGCTACAATTTAAGAAATGTGTTTAGTGACGGCAACAGATTCCTATTTGATGGAGAAAGGTCTGGTGGTTAGAAAAGCTTCTTCTAGGAGGTTGTTAAGTGTTTTCGCTCGACGCTTCCATTCTTGGGTGGTTGGTTTGTCCCTTGTTCCTTTAACTCGAATCCTAGCCCGGTATATCCCATTTTAATTTTACACCATTGTGAACCTGACTCCTTTTTTACTCTCTGATCGAGGTTTTCGGCATTGAAAAATCTTCGTAAACTAAATCACACGTGTATATGTTGACATTTAAGAGATATACAGTCAAGAAAATCAAGGGCAATGTGTTGGTTCATGCGTCTGTCGACTTCGTCTTGTATCGAGTCTTGTATGTAGAACGTTTAATCAGGGCATGTAGTTTGAAATTTCATGTAATTTCGCTTGGAACATGTGATTTCGCTTGAAAGTGTGTGATGGTAGTTTCAACGAAATCGGATTCCGCTTGGAATCTTACTCCGCTTGGAACATCTTCAAGCGAAATCAGGGACTTATAAATACCCATTCAAGCGAGATCAGATGTATTCTTTCCGGTCAGAGCAACGAAGTGCTGCCGAAGTGTCGTCTCGCTGTAAAACGTTATAAAATCAATAATACGACAGTTTAAAGTGATAATCTAGCTGAATTGACCTCATAATGTCTGTTTCCGCCTTTCATTCTGAATAAAACTCTTCTGATCGACTCGTTTGGGTCTGAAAACGATCCTAAAAGTGGTATCAGAGCTCAGGAAGAAGAGTTCATACCAATTCAGCTGCAATTTCTGATTTCTACACCTTCTTTTTCAAAATTTAAAACTTTTCACGGTTAAAATCAGCTAAATTTTTCACAGAATGTGCACATTAGTCTTTTAACAAAGCCTTGAAAGGTTCAGGCCTTAAATCGATCTAAAACTGGTAAATTTTCATAATTCCGCTTGAAAAACAGCTTGAGAATATGACGTCAGCAGTATTCCGCTTGAAATGATCTGTTGATTTCGCTTGAAATCACACTTTGGACCTGATTCCGCTCGAAAATTGTGTTGATTCCGCCTGAAACCGTATTTCGCTTGAAAATACTAGTTAGTTCCGCCTGAACTAGTATTCCGCTCGAAAATTGTTGTGATTCCGCTTGAACTAACTGTTTTTGTGGAATTTGAAAAACCGAAACATGGAAGAGGAATTTTACAACGCATTTGATACTCCAGTTACCCCGATTACTCTTGCACAGAATACGATGTTGGAAAATGAAACCGGGACGATGCAAAAACCGCCTAAACTCATGAACATCGAGGAATATAAGGGTTGGGAAGGACGTTTCGAAACCTCGGTACAAGCGAATTTTTTGGATGCTTGGGAATGTGTTGAGACAAAATACGTTAGGCCGATGAATGATGACGAAGAGATAATTGCAATTAAAGATCTGAGTGCCGATAATAGAAAGAAATATAAAGATGAGAAAATGATGCTAAGTCTACTTCAACAAGCTGTGAAAGAAGACATATTGGTTCTCTTGCAACATAATGGAACTTCTTATTCGATTTGGAAAGCGTTAAAATCAAAGTTTCAGGGAAGCCAAGAGATGGTAAAAAAAATCGCTTTTAAAGAAAGAATTCGATTTGTTTCGTGGATTGAAAAATGAAAGCACAAAGCAAATCATTGAAAGATACTGCAATTTGCTAGCCAACATGAGGAGATTGAGCATCGAGAAAGATAATGAAGAGTTGATTGACAAATTAGTTGATGCTTTAACATATGAGACTTGGGGTACATATCTCATGATGTTACCAAACAAGAAAGGTTTTAGCAATCTGATACTGAGCAAGTTTATTGAAAAGATTGAGGCTCGGGAGATAAAGGTTTTGAGAATGAAAGATTTTGACGGTGAACAAGATATTGGACTGTATTACAAAGGTGGGGTCAGTGATAAAACCACCAACATGTCACCAAAGATTGAGACAACTTTCAATGCTAAGAGTTCATCAGGAAGTTCTTCTAAAGGATCAAACAACAACACAAGTTTTTCATCATATCCTTCATTTGATCAGAACATTTCAACAACCAGGATTAGCAAAAAGCTACAATGCAACATTGTTTTGAATCTAGAGAATGATGAGGAATATTCAGCAGAAATTGCTAAGAGTCACATGTCTCTGTTGGGAACTGTGTTGGAATCTTATGGTAGTTTTGTTGCAGGTCGGATGGGAATCCTATGCTTACAAAAGATGATTACGATCAAATAGATGCTGAAGAGATGGAATTAATGGATATTAAATGGTGTTTGGCAAGTGTGCTAAGACGAGCTGAGAAATTTAAGCAAATCACAGGAAGAGATGATTTACGTGAAGCTAATATTTCTACTTTAGGTTTTGATAAATCTAAAGTTACTTGTTTTCATTGCAGGGAAAAAGGACACTTAAAGAGGGAGTGTAAAAACCGCGAAGCCAGTGGAGCTCAAAATCCGTTCAACAATAACAATGATTACTATCGGAAAGCAATCTATCATCAAGTTTCTCAACAACAACAAGAACCACAAGTGGTAGATGGAAGAAAAGTGATTGAAGAATCTTCAAAGAGAGCTTGTATGGTGAATCAGGATGACAAACAACCAACGGAAGGTTTCAACTGGGATAAATATATTTCGGCTGATAACAAAGCATGCCTGATAAACCAAGATGATGAAAAATTGCCTGAAGGTTTTAGCTGGGCAATTTTCAATTGGGATGATTATGATCCAAACAAAACTACAAATCACAAAGCTTATGTCGCTCGTGTTAAAGAAGATAGTGATGATGATCGTGAATATCATGCTAGAAGATTGGCAGCTCATTTTAAACTGATGGAAGAGAGTGACAGTGATGACGATAAAGCTAAAAAGAAAAAGAAA
The DNA here is from genome assembly GCA_030545235.1 of Helianthus tuberosus. NCBI lineage: Eukaryota > Viridiplantae > Streptophyta > Magnoliopsida > Asterales > Asteraceae > Helianthus > Helianthus tuberosus. The sequence continues at coordinate 29,770,956 of CM060415.1, read as the reverse complement.
AAGAAAAAGAAAAAGAAAAAGGTCAAAACACCTGTCATCAGTGATGATGATGTTGTTCCAGTGATAAGAAAAAAGATGAATATTCCAAAGTTCAAAGTAGATGCAGAAGTTAACGCTAAAAAGGTTCCGGTGATTTGTGAAAATTGTGAGATTTTCAAGAAGAAAAACAGTGAACTGATTAACAACATAAATCAGTTGAAGGAATCTTATGATGTTCTAAACAAAGCCATGAATCAGTACAATCAATCAAGGGAAGAACAAGCAACAGCCATGAAGACACTTCATGGAGCTTTTATGATAAATCAGAAAGTGGTGAACAACTACATCGAGAAGTGTGTTGTGCTAGAACAAAAACTAGAAACACAAAGAATTGAAACCGAAAGAGTTAATCGTTTGTTGAAAAGTTACTCATGTACTTCTAACGTCATTGACAGGATTTATCCAACTGTTGAAGGCATGAACGTTTTTGAAGACGATGAAGTAACTAAAGAACAAAAAGTTTCTGATGAAAAGACTCCTGATAAGAAGAAAGAAAATAAGAAAGATCCTAAAGAAAAGACATCCTGTAAGAAACTAAGTGTCAGTTACAACAAGTGTCCACCCCCGCTAGAAAATGGATATTCTCCAAGAAATCCAAATTTAGAAAGAGTCGAAAAGGCAACAAATTTACAGTGGGAGTCGGAGTCTTCAGTTAATTTGCCAGAAAATATTGATGTGACGTTTACATCATCTGACACTGATCATGAGTCCGAGTTAATAAAGAAAGTGGTCGATCAGGTGTTGGATAAAGATGAAAGATTTTGACGGTGAACAAGATATTGGACTGTATTACAAAGGTGGGGTCAGTGATAAAACCACCAACATGTCACCAAAGATTTAGACAACTTTCAATGCTAAGAGTTCATCAGAAAGTTCTTCTAAAGGATCAAACAACAACACAAGTTTTTCATCATATCCATCATTTGATCAGAACATTTCAACAACCAGGATTAGCAAAAAGCTACAATGCAACATTGTTTTGAATCTAGAGAATGATGAGGAATATTCAGCAGAAATTGCTAAGAGTCACATGTCTCTGTTGGGAACTGTGTTGGAATCTTATGGTAGTTTTGTTGCAGGTCGGATGGGAATCCTATGCTTACAAAAGATGAGTACGATCAAATAGTTGCTGAAGAGATGGAATTAATGGATATTAAATGGTGTTTGGCAAGTGTGCTAAGACGAGCTGAGAAATTTAAGCAAATCACAGGAAGAGATGATTTACGTGAAGCTAATATTTCTACTTTAGGTTTTGATAAATCTAAAGTTACTTGTTTTCATTGCAGGGAAAAAGGACACTTCAAGAGGGAGTGTAAAAACCGCGAAGCTAGTGGAGCTCAAAATCCGTTCAACAATAACAATGCTTACTATCGGAAAGCGATCTATCATCAAGTTTCTCAACAACAACAAGAAAAGTGATTGAAAAATCTTCAAAGAGAGCTTGTATGGTGAATCAGGATGACAAACAGCCAACGGAAGGTTTCAACTGGGACAAATATATTTCGGCTGATAACAAAGCATGCCTGATAAACCAAGATGATGAAAAATCACTCGTGTTAAAGAAGATAGTGATGATGATCGTGAATATCATGCTAGAAGATTGGCAGCTCATTTTAAACTGATGGAAGAGAGTGACAGTGATGACGATAAAGCTAAAAAGAAAAAGGTCAAAACATCTGTCATCAGTGATGATGAAGTTGTTCCAGTGATAAGAAAAAAGATGAATATTCCAAAGTTCAAAGTTGATGCAGAAGTTAACGCTAAAAAGGTTCCGGTGATTTGTGAAAATTGTGAGATTTTCAAGAAGAAAAACAGTGAACTGATTAACAACATAAATCAGTTGAAGGAATCTTATGATGTTCTAAACAAAGCCATGAATCAGTACAATCAATCAAGGGAAGAACAAACAACAGCCATGAAGACACTTCATGGAGCTTTTATGATAAATCAGAAAGTGGTGAACAACTACATCGAGAAGTGTGTTGTGCTAGAACAAAAACTCGAAACACAAAGAATTGAAACCGAAAGAGTTAATCGTTTGTTGAAAAGTTACTCATGTACTTCTTACGTCATTGACAGGATTTATCCAACTGTTGAAGGCATGAAGGTTTTTGAAGACGATGAAGTAACTAAAGAACAAAAAGTTTCTGATGAAAAGACTCCTGATAAGAAGAAAGAAAATAAGAAAGATCCTAAAGAAAAGACATCTTGTAAGAAACAAAGTGTCAGTTACAACAAGTGTCCACCCCCGCTTGAAAATGGATATTCTCCAAGAAATCCAAATTCAGAAAGAGTCGAAAAGGCAACAAATTTACAGTGGGAGTCGGAGTCTTCAGTTAATTTGCTAGAAAATATTGATGTGACGTTTACATCATCTGACACTGATCATGAGTCCGAGTTAATAAAGAAAGTGGTCGATTAGGTTTTGGATAAAGATGAAACTGAGGAGTCAAAGTTGGAATCTATGTCAGAGTCAAAGTCTGAGTCAAGCATTCCGAATCAAACCGATAAACAAGGCAATAGAGTATATAATAAAGAATTCATGTTATCAAAATCTCTTTTGTATGACGAAATGTTTAAAGTTGCATATACTTTAAATGATTCTGACAAATTATATTTTGATGAGGAATTTCCAATAAGAGGTGTTAAAGCTGACATGATCAAAATGGTTTTCAAACCAACAAAAATTAGTATTTCTGAAATAAAAGATGTAAATCTTAATGATAAACCTAAAAAGTACACCTCAAGAGATCAACAAAGATTAAACAAGAAAGAGGGTTATAGTTCTGGTTATGGTTCTGGTTTTCAAAAGAAACCTAACCATAACGGTAATTTCAAAAAAGAAATGATTAGGATTTATTCCACCAGAAAATCATAAAAATGAAAAATATGTTAGAGATTTTAAATCAAAAATGATATTTGTTTCAGGTACATCTACTGAAGAAGAAAACGAAAGTTTGTTCAGAAATCAGTCAAACAAAGAATTCCTTGCAAAGAAGCAAGAAGAGATGAAGACTATTGATCAGAAGAAGGAAACTCGAACCTGTTTTAAATGTGGAAAAAGTGGTCATATTGCCATGAACTGTTCACAATCAAAACAATTCAAACAGGGAGTTTCTAAACTAAAAGAGAAAGTGATTGAGTTTGAACCACCAATTGATAGAACAAAACTTTTCAAAAATTCAATTTTTGAAATTGGTGAAAGTTCAAACAAGTTTTACAAGAAAAGGGCAAAACTTGACAGCCAAAAATGGGTTGTTAAGAAATCGGTTGATAGTTCTAGCAATGATTCTGATTCATCAAAATCAGAGGAGCTATCTTCTGGCAATGAATCTGATTTCACAAAGTCAGAGGAGCCGCAGGTTGAGGTAAAAGGTGAAAAATCAGTGTCGACTATGGATGATGTGAATTTTCCACCACTTCGAGCTGAAAATTTTAAAAAGAAAGTTGGAAAAGTAGAGATTTCAAATCAATTCTTCTCTGAAAAGAAAGAATTCGATATTGAAAGAGCTTTTAACCCCAAAGTTTATAACATTTTTGGAAAAATGGTTGACAGGAAGGTCAAAGGAGTGAATGAGTGAAGGAGTTTTACGAAAAGAAGACGAAGAAAGATAAAGTTGAACTATCCCTGGTTTGTGACTGGGATGGTACATATTACGAACAGTAAGTCTCTGGACTTTCCGGAGCTCCCAAGTTGGTAATCGTGGAGTATGAATCGGCATCTTGAGAATTCAACCTACATATGGTAACTTACAAGTGGTATTGGTTGGTAAGCCATGTGGTTAAAAAATGGTTGAAAAAGGTTTTTACCTACTAGTGGTAAATCAAGGACATTAAGTTGTACTTGCATTTTCCTACAAGTGGTTGAAAGACGAAGTGATGAACCAAACCCCTTACCTACAAATGATTTTATAAAATCAACAAAACTTATTTTCCGGAAAAACCATTTGATTAAAACAAACTTAAGTGTTTTGAGATCACAATGGGAAAATAGTTTGTTGAAAGGGGGAGTTCTGATTGTTTATGCCAAGTGGATGGCGAATTAAAGTGATTTAATATCAGTTGTCAAGTTATTGTACAGTTTGTTTTCAAATTTCTTTAATTGTGTTTGCATTTTAGGGGGAGTAAAAATTTTAAGAGAAAATCCAAAAACATTTGAAAATTTGAAAAAGCCAAAAACATGATAAAATGCAAAATGAGTTTGGTGTCAAAGAAGAGGAAATGATAGTATATCAGTGGACTGTCACAGCATGCAAAAGAAATGAAAAAATAAAATGTGATAAACGGTCTCACTAAAGATGTGACGGTAGGCTCAGCTAGACTAGTAGATTTGCGACAACGATACAAACTTAAATGAAAAAGCCTAGTTCTAGTGGGAAACATAATTGAAAGCATAGTACTTAGTTTTGTCCTTCTTGATTGTGTGCCTACTCTGTAATCGCTAATTATCGAAAGACATAAAACTGGTTAAGTTTGTGAGTTTTCACAACTTTGCTGAAAAAATCGTTGTGATTGTGTATATCTTTTTGCAAAGATTTAAACTTGTTTTATTTCTTTATTTTGTTTAAGCAACGGACATACTCTGCGTATACGTCAGTATCGATCTGGATGTTATTGCCTAAACGTTCTGCTTTATTTTCTTAGGTGTTTCGTTTAAGCTTTGGATCACCTCTGCGTATAGGGGAGTATTGAACTGGTGGTTAAAGCCTAAACAATTTCAACTTGTTTTTTATTTCTTATTTTGTTTAAACATTGTACTTTCTCTGTGTATCGAAAGATCGACCTGATTGGTAATGTTTAAACATTCTGCGTTGTTTTCGCACATATCACAGTTGATGAAAGTTTAAAGGCATTACTTGAGTCAGTGTATTGCATGATGAGGGGATATGCTGAGATCGTGGGGTCCATAAGAATTTTGTTCAAAATTAATATACCTTAACGTATCGGTAAGCATTTCGAAAGTTTTTAGATTGAGTTTAAGTGGACAACAATATCGTCAATCTATGTGAATCGTTTAGAACTTAAAATGTTTACAGCTTAACGGTGCTGGTGATTTGTCTCATAAACTGATATGATCCTCTTACAAAAACTCACAAATATATTGTATGTAAATATTTCTTCTCTGTTATTCATTACTTTAAAAAATCCAAAAATATTTTCAGTGTGTTTTAGCATAATTTTTTTTGAAAAATACAAAAACATTTTCGACAACTGGTGTTGGAAAGCTGATTTTCAAAATTCCGAGTGCTAAACATGATGACAAATGGTCTGGGAAAGTGTTGAGCATTTAGTGAGGGAGAGTCTGTTTGAAATAAAATGAGAAGTTTTTGAAAAGATAAAACATTATTCATACAAGTGGTTCATCAGAGACTAAATGTTAAATCATTCTAAGATTTGTTCTACAAGTGGTAAGCAGAGTATAAATTTATCAAATTTTAAAATTTATTGTAAGGATGAGATTGTGCAGGAAAGCCAGGTTTCGATCCTGAGCAGGAATTGAGCCAGGATACTATTCTGGAACTGTTAATGCTGATGAACTTAAGGAATCAAGAGATCTGATCAAGAGAATCAGAAAGCTCAAGAGTCAGTTTCAGAGATTCTGAAGATCAAGAGAAGAGAGAAATTTGAGGATACTTACAGCGTCAGATACTTCAAAGAGTTCGAGAGGACTGATAAAGACTGAAGATGCGATGACACGACACTTTAAGACTCGTCAACATTCGAGGGGAAGTCTGTTGGTGCATGCATCCGTCGACTTCGTCTTGTATCGAGTCTTGTATGTAGAACGTTTAATCAGGGCATGTAGTTCGAAATTTCATGTAATTTCGCTTGAAACATGTGATTTCGCTTGAAAGTGTGTGATGGTAGTTTCAAGCGAAATCAGATTCCGCTTGGAACATCTTCAAGCGAAATCAGGGGCTTATAAATACCCATTCAAGCGAGATCAGATGTATTCTTTCCGGTCAGAGCAACGAAGTGCTGCCGAAGTGTCGTCTCGCTGTAAAACGTTATAGAATCAATAATACGACAGTTTAAAGTGATAATCTAGCTGAATTAACCTCAGAATGTCTGTTTCCGCCTTTCATTCTGAATAAAACTCTTCTGATCGACTCATTTGGGTCTGAAAACGATCCTACACAGTGGTAATATATATGCGGATTAGACACAAAAAAACACTCAACAAATGGCTACAATTTAAGGAATGTGTTTACTGACGGCATCAGATTCCTAATTGATGGAGAAAAGGTCCGGTGGTAAGAAAAGCTGCTTCTAGGAGGTTGTCAAGTGTTTTCGCTCGACGATTCCATTCTTGGGTGGTTGGTTTGGCCCTTGTTCCTGTAACTCGAATCCTAGCCCGGTATATCCCATTTTAATTTTACACAATTGTGAACCTTACGCCTTTTTTACTCTCTGATCGAGGTTCTCGGCATTGAAAAATCTTCGTAAACTAAATCACACGTGTATATGTTGATATTTAAGAGATATACAGTTAACAAAATCAAGGGCAATGGTTATATATATGCGGATTAGACACCAAAAAAAACACTCAACAAATGGCTACAATTTAAGGAATGTGTTTAGTGACGGCATCAGATTCCTAATTGACGGAGAAAGGTCTGGTGGTAAGAAAAGCTGCTTCTAGGAGGTTGTCAAGTGTTTTCGCTCGACGATTCCATTCTTGGGTGGTTGGTTTGGCCCTTGTTCCTATAACTCGAATCCTAGCCCGGTATATCCCATTTTAATTTTACACCATTGTGAACCATACGCCTTTTTTACTCTCTGATCGAGGTTCTCGGCATTGAAAAATCTTCGTAAACTAAATCACACGTGTATATGTTCACATTTAAGAGATAAACAGTCAAGAAAATCAAGGGCAATGGTGATATATATGCGGATTAGACACAAAAAAAACACTCAACAAATGGCTACAATTTAAGGAATGTGTTTAGTGACGGCATCAGATTCCTAATTGATGGAGAAATGTCTGGTGGTAAGAAAAGCTGCTTCTAGGAGGTTATCAAGTGTTTTCGCTCGACGATTCCATTCTTGGGTGGTTGGTTTGGTCCTTGTTCCTGTAACTCGAATACTAGCCCGGTATATCCCATTTTAATTTTACTCCATTGTGAACCTTACACCTTTTTTACTCTCTGATCGAGGTTCTCGGCATTGAAAAATCTTCGTAAACTAAATCACATGTATATATGTTGACATTTAAGAGATATACAGTCAAGAAAATCAAGGGCAATGGTGATATATTTGCGGATTAGACACCGAAAAAAAAACACTCAACAAATGGCTACAATTAAAGGAATGTGTTTAGTGACGGCATCAGATTCTTAATTGATGGAGAAAGGTCTGGTTGTAAGAAAATCTGCTTCTAGGAGGTTGTCAAGTGTTTTCGTTCGACGATTCCATTTTTGGGTGGTTGGTTTGGCCCTTGTTCCTATAACTCGAATCCTAGCCCGGTATATCCCATTTTAATTTTACACCATTGTGAACCTTACGCCTTTTTTACTCTCTGATCGAGGTTCTCGGCATTGAAAAATCTTCGTAAACAAAATCACACGTGTATATGTTCACATTTAAGAGATATACAGTCAAGAAAATCAAGGGCAATGGTGATATATATGCGGATTAGACACAAAAAAAAAACACTCAACAAATGGCTACAATTTAAGGAATGTGTTTACTGACGGCATCAGATTCCTAATTGATGGAGAAATGTCTGGTGGTAAGAAAAGCTGCTTCTAGGAGGTTATCAAGTGTTTTCGCTCGACGATTCCATTCTTGGGTGGTTGGTTTGGTCCTTGTTCCTGTAACTCGAATACTAGCCCGGTATATCCCATTTTAATTTTACTCCATTGTGAACCTTACACCTTTTTTACTCTCTGATCGAGGTTCTCGGCATTGAAAAATCTTCGTAAACTAAATCACATGTATATATGTTGACATTTAAGAGATATACAGTCAAGAAAATCAAGGGCAATGGTGATATATTTGCGGATTAGACACCGAAAAAAAAACACTCAACAAATGGCTACAATTAAAGGAATGTGTTTAGTGACGGCATCAGATTCTTAATTGATGGAGAAAGGTCTGGTTGTAAGAAAATTTGCTTCTAGGAGGTTGTCAAGTGTTTTCGTTCGACGATTCCATTTTTGGGTGGTTGGTTTGGCCCTTGTTCCTATAACTCGAATCCTAGCCCGGTATATCCCATTTTAATTTTACACCATTGTGAACCTTACGCCTTTTTTACTCTCTGATCGAGGTTCTCGGCATTGAAAAATCTTCGTAAACAAAATCACACGTGTATATGTTCACATTTAAGAGATATACAGTCAAGAAAATCAAGGGCAATGGTGATATATATGCGGATTAGACACAAAAAAAAAACACTCAACAAATGGCTACAATTTAAGGAATGTGTTTAGTGACGGCATCAGATTCCTAATTGATGGAGAAATGTCTGGTGGTAAGAAAAGCTGCTTCTAGGAGGTTGTCAAGTGTTTTCGCTCGACGATTCCATTCTTGGGTGGTTGGTTTGGCCCTCGTTCCTGTAACTCGAATCCTAGCCCGGTATATCCCATTTTAATTTTACTCCATTGTGAACCTTACGCCTTTTTTACTCTCTGATCAAGGTTCTCGGCATTGAAAAATCTTCGTAAACTAAATCACATGTATATTTGTTGACATTTAAGAGATATACAGTCAAGAAAATCAAGGGCAATGGTGATATATTTGCGGATTAGACACCGAAAAAAAACACTCAACAAATGGCTACAATTTAAGGAATGTGTTTAGTGACGACATCAGATTCTTAATTGATGGAGAAAAGTCTGGTGGTAAGAAAAGCTGCTTCTAGGAGGTTGTCAAGTGTTTTCGCTCGACGATTCCATTCTCGGGTGGTTGGTTTGGCCCCTGTTCCTATAACTCGAATCCTAGCCGGGTATATCCCATTTTAATTTTACACCATTGTGAACCTTACGCCTTTTTTATTCTCTGATCGAGGTTCTCGGCATTGAAAAATCTTCGTAAACTAAATCACACGTGTATATGTTGATATTTAAGAGATATACAGTTAAGAAAATCAAGGGCAATGGTGATATATATGCGGACTAGAAACCAAAAAAAACACTCAACAAATGCCTACAATTTAAGGAATGTGTTTAGTGACGGCATCAGATTCCTAATTGATGGAGAAATGTCTGGTGGTAAGAAAAAGCTGCTTCTAGGAGGTTGTCAAGTGTTTTCGCTCGACGATTCCATTCTTGGGTGGTTGGTTTGGCCCTTGTTCCTGTAACTCGAATCCTAGCCCGGTATATCCCATTTTAATTTTACTCCATTGTGAACCTTACGCCTTTTTTACTCTAAGATCGAGGTTCTCAGCATTGAAAAATCTTCGTAAACTATATCACATGTATATATGTTGACATTTAAGAGATATATAGTCAAGAAAATCAAGGGCAATGGTGATATATTTGCGGATTAGACACCGAAAAAAAACACTCAACAAATGGCTACAATTAAAGGAATGTGTTTAGTGACGGCATCAGATTCTTAATTGATGGAGAAAGGTCTGGTGGTAAGAAAAGCTGCTTCTAGGAGGTTGTCAAGTGTTTTCGCTCGACGATTCCATTCTTGGGTGGTTGGTTTGGCCCCTGTTCCTGTAACTCGAATCCTAGCCCGGTATATCCCATTTTAATTTTACACCATTGTGAACCTTACGCCTTTTTTATTCTCTGATCGAGGTTCTCGGCATTGAAAAATCTTCGTAAACTAAATCACACGTGTATATGTTGATATTTAAGAGATATACAGTTAAGAAAATCAAGGGCAATGGTGATATATATGCAGATTAGAAACCAAAAAAAACACTCAACAAATGCCTACAATTTAAGGAATGTGTTTAGTGACGACATCAGATTCCTAATTGATGGAGAAAGGTGTGGTAGTAAGAAAAGATGCTTCTAAGAGGTTGTCAAGTGTTTTCGCTCGACGATTCCATTCTTGGGTGGTTGGTTTGACCCTTGTTACTATAACTCTAATCGTAGCCCGGTATATCCCATTTTAATTTTACACCATTGTGAACCTTACGCCTTTTTTACTCTCTGATCGAGGTTCTCGGCATTGAAAAATCTACGTAAACTAAATCACACGTGTATATGTTGACATTTAAGACATATATAGTCAAGAAAATCAAGGGAAATGGTGATATATATGCGGATTAGACACAAAAAAAAACACTCAACAAATGGCTACAATTTAAGGAATGTGTTTAGTGACGGCATCAGATTCCTAATTGATGGAGAACTGTCTGGTGGTAAGAAAAGCTGCTTCTAGGAGGTTGTCAAGTGTTTTCGCTCGACGATTCCATTCTAGGGTGGTTGGTTTGGCCCTTATTCCTGTAACTCGAATCCTAGCCCGGTATATCCCATTTTAATTTTACTCCATTGTGAACCTTACGCCTTTTTTACTCTCTGATCAAGGTTCTCGGCATTGAAAAATCTTCGTAAACTAAATCACATGTATATTTGTTGACATTTAAGAGATATACAGTCAAGAAAATCAAGGGCAATGATGATATATTTGCGGATTAGACACCGAAAAAAAACACTCAACAAATGGCTACAATTTAAGGAATGTGTTTAGTGACAGCATCAGATTCTTAATTGATGGAGAAAGGTCTGGTGGTAAGAAAAGCTGCTTCTAGGAGGTTGTCAAGTGTTTTCGCTCGACGATTCCATTCTCGGGTGGTTGGTTTGGCCCCTGTTCCTATAACTCGAATCCTAGCCCGGTATATCCCATTTTAATTTTACACCATTGTGAACCTTACACCTTTTTTATTCTCTGATCGAGGTTCTCGGCATTGAAAAATCTTCGTAAACTAAATCACACGTGTATATGTTGATATTTAAGAGATATACAGTTAAGAAAATCAAGGGCAATGGTGATATATATGCGGACTAGAAACAAAAAAAAAACACACAACAAATGCCTACAATTTAAGGAATGTGTTTAGTGACGGCATCAGATTCCTAATTGATGGAGAAATGTCTGGTGGTAAGAAAAGCTGCTTCTAGGAGGTTGTCAAGTGTTTTCGCTCGACTATTCCATTCTTGGGTGGTTGGTTTGGCCCTTGTTCCTGTAACTCGAATCCTAGCCCGGTATATCCCATTTTAATTTTACTCCATTGTGAACCTTACACCTTTTTACTCTCTGATCGAGGTTCTCGGCATTGAAAAATCTTCGTAAACTAAATCACATGTATATATGTTGACATTTAAGAGATATACAGTCAAGAAAATCAAGGGCAATGGTGATATATTTGCGGATTAGACACCGAAAAAAAACACTCAACAAATGGCTACAATTTAAGGAATGTGTTTAGTGACGACATCAGCTTCTTAATTGATGGAGAAAGGTCTGGTGGTAAGAAAAGCTGATTCTAGAAGGTTGTCAAGTGTTTTCGCTCGACGATTCCATTCTTGGGTGGTTGGTTTGGCCCCTGTTCCTGTAACTCGAATCCTAGCCCGGTATATCCCATTTTAATTTTACACCATTGTGAACCTTACGCCTTTTTTATTCTCTGATCGAGGTTCTCAGCATTGAAAAATCTTCGTAAACTAAATCACACATGTATATGTTGATATTTAAGAGATATACAGTTAAGAAAATCAAGGGCAATGGTGATATATATGCGGATTAGAAACCAAAAAAAACACTCAACAAATGCCTACAATTTAAGGAATGTGTTTAGTGACGGCATCAGATTCCTAATTGATGGAGAAAGGTGCGGTGGTAAGAAAAGCTGCTTCTAGGAGGTTGTCAAGTGTTTTCGCTCGACGATTCCATTCTTGGGTGGTTGGTTTGGCCCTTGTTACTATAACTCTAATCCTAGCCCGGTATATCCCATTTTAATTTTACACCATTGTGAACCTTACGCCTTTTTTACACTCTGATCGAGGTTCTCGGCATTGAAAAATCTACGTAAACTAAATCACACGTGTATATGTTGACATTTAAGAGATATACAGTCAAGAAAATCAAGGGAAATGGTGATATATATGTGGTTTAGACACAAAAAAAAAACACTCAACAAATGGCTACAATTTAAGGAATGTGTTTAGTGACGGCATCAGATTCCTAATTGATGGAGAAATGTCTGGTGGTAAGAAAAGCTGCTTCTAGGAGGTTGTCAAGTGTTTTCGCTCGACGATTCCATTCTTGGGTGGTTGGTTTGACCCTTGTTACTATAACTCTAATCGTAGCCCGGTATATCCCATTTTAATTTTACACCATTGTGAACCTTACTCCTTTTTTACTCTCTGATCGAGGTTCTCGGCATTGAAAAATCTACGTAAACTAAATCACACGTGTATATGTTGACATTTAAGAGATATATAGTCAAGAAAATCAAGGGAAATGGTGATATATATGCGGATTAGACACAAAAAAAAAACACTCAACAAATGGCTACAATTTAAGGAATGTGTTTAGTGACGGCATCAGATTCCTAATTGATGTAGAACTGTCTGGTGGTAAGAAAAGCTGCTTCTAGGAGGTTGTCAAGTGTTTTCGCTCGACGATTCCATTCTAGGGTGGTTGGTTTGGCCCTTGTTCCTGTAACTCGAATCCTAGCCCGGTATATCCCATTTTAATTTTACTCCATTGTGAACCTTACGCCTTTTTTACTCTCTGATCAAGGTTCTCGGCATTGAAAAATCTTCGTAAACTAAATCACATGTATATCTGTTGACATTTAAGAGATATACAGTCAAGAAAATCAAGGGCAATGATGATATATTTGCGGATTAGACACCGAAAAAAAAACACTCAACAAATGGCTACAATTTAAGGAATGTGTTTAGTGACGACATCAGCTTCTTAATTGATGGAGAAAGGTCTGGTGGTAAGAAAAGCTGATTCTAGAAGGTTGTCAAGTGTTTTCGCTCGACGATTCCATTCTTGGGTGGTTGGTTTGGCCCCTGTTCCTGTAACTCGAATCCTAGCCCGGTATATCCCATTTTAATTTTACACCATTGTGAACCTTACGCCTTTTTTATTCTCTGATCGAGGTTCTCAGCATTGAAAAATCTTCGTAAACTAAATCACACATGTATATGTTGATATTTAAGAGATATACAGTTAAGAAAATCAAGGGCAATGGTGATATATATGCGGATTAGAAACCAAAAAAAACACTCAACAAATGCCTACAATTTAAGGAATGTGTTTAGTGACGGCATCAGATTCCTAATTGATGGAGAAAGGTGCGGTGGTAAGAAAAGCTGCTTCTAGGAGGTTGTCAAGTGTTTTCGCTCGACGATTCCATTCTTGGGTGGTTGGTTTGGCCCTTGTTACTATAACTCTAATCCTAGCCCGGTATATCCCATTTTAATTTTACACCATTGTGAACCTTACGCCTTTTTTACACTCTGATCGAGGTTCTCGGCATTGAAAAATCTACGTAAACTAAATCACACGTGTATATGTTGACATTTAAGAGATATACAGTCAAGAAAATCAAGGGAAATGGTGATATATATGTGGTTTAGACACAAAAAAAAAACACTCAACAAATGGCTACAATTTAAGGAATGTGTTTAGTGACGGCATCAGATTCCTAATTGATGGAGAAATGTCTGGTGGTAAGAAAAGCTGCTTCTAGGAGGTTGTCAAGTGTTTTCGCTCGACGATTCCATTCTTGGGTGGTTGGTTTGACCCTTGTTACTATAACTCTAATCGTAGCCCGGTATATCCCATTTTAATTTTACACCATTGTGAACCTTACTCCTTTTTTACTCTCTGATCGAGGTTCTCGGCATTGAAAAATCTACGTAAACTAAATCACACGTGTATATGTTGACATTTAAGAGATATATAGTCAAGAAAATCAAGGGAAATGGTGATATATATGCGGATTAGACACAAAAAAAAAACACTCAACAAATGGCTACAATTTAAGGAATGTGTTTAGTGACGGCATCAGATTCCTAATTGATGTAGAACTGTCTGGTGGTAAGAAAAGCTGCTTCTAGGAGGTTGTCAAGTGTTTTCGCTCGACGATTCCATTCTAGGGTGGTTGGTTTGGCCCTTGTTCCTGTAACTCGAATCCTAGCCCGGTATATCCCATTTTAATTTTACTCCATTGTGAACCTTACGCCTTTTTTACTCTCTGATCAAGGTTCTCGGCATTGAAAAATCTTCGTAAACTAAATCACATGTATATCTGTTGACATTTAAGAGATATACAGTCAAGAAAATCAAGGGCAATGATGATATATTTGCGGATTAGACACCGAAAAAAAAACACTCAACAAATGGCTACAATTTAAGGAATGTGTTTAGTGACAGCATCAGATTCTTAATTGATGGAGAAAGGTCTGGTGGTAAGAAAAGCTGCTTCTAGAAGGTTGTCAAGTGTTTTCGCTCGACGATTCCATTCTCGGGTGGTTGGTTTGGCCCTTGTTCCTATAACTCGAATCCTAGCCCGGTATATCCCATTTTAATTTTACACCATTGTGAACCTTACACCTTTTTTATTCTCTGATCGAGGTTCTCGGCATTGAAAAATCTTCGTAAACTAAATCACACGTGTATATGTTGATATTTAAGAGATATACAGTTAAGAAAATCAAGGGCAATGGTGATATATATGCGGACTAGAAACAAAAAAAAAACACACAACAAATGCCTACAATTTAAGGAATGTGTTTAGTGACGGCATCAGATTCCTAATTGATGGAGAAATGTCTGGTGGTAAGAAAAGCTGCTTCTAGGAGGTTGTCAAGTGTTTTCGCTCGACTATTCCATTCTTGGGTGGTTGGTTTGGCCCTTGTTCCTGTAACTCGAATCCTAGCCCGGTATATCCCATTTTAATTTTACTCCATTGTGAACCTTACACCTTTTTACTCTCTGATCGAGGTTCTCGGCATTAAAAAATCTTCGTAAACTAAATCACATGTATATATGTTGACATTTAAGAGATATACAGTCAAGAAAATCAAGGGCAATGGTGATATATTTGCGGATTAGACACCGAAAAAAAACACTCAACAAATGGCTACAATTTAAGGAATGTGTTTAGTGACGACATCAGCTTCTTAATTGATGGAGAAAGGTCTGGTGGTAAGAAAAGCTGCTTCTAGAAGGTTGTCAAGTGTTTTCGCTCTACGATTCCATTCTTGGGTGGTTGGTTTGGCCCCTGTTCCTGTAACTCGAATCCTAGCCCGGTATATCCCATTTTAATTTTACACCATTGTGAACCTTACGCCTTTTTTATTCTCTGATCGAGGTTCTCAGCATTGAAAAATCTTCGTAAACAAAATCACACGTGTATATGTTGATATTTAAGAGATATACAGTTAAGAAAATCAAGGGCAATGGTGATATATATGCGGATTAGAAACCCAAAAAAACACTCAACAAATGCCTACAATTTAAGGAATGTGTTTAGTGACGGCATCAGATTCCTAATTGATGGAGAAAGGTGCGGTGGTAAGAAAAACTGCTTCTAGGAGGTTGTCAAGTGTTTTCGCTCGACGATTCCATTCTTGGGTGGTTGGTTTGGCCCTTGTTACTATAACTCTAATCCTAGCCCGGTATATCCCATTTTAATTTTACACCATTGTGAACCTTACGCCTCTTTTACACTCTGATCGAGGTTCTCGGCATTGAAAAATCTACGTAAACTAAATCACACGTGTATATGTTGACATTTAAGAGATATACAGTCAAGAAAATCAAGGGAAATGGTGATATATATGTGGTTTAGACACAAAAAAAAAACACTCAACAAATGGCTACAATTTAAGGAATGTGTTTAGTGACGGCATCAGATTCCTAATTGATGGAGAAATGTCTGGTGGTAAGAAAAGCTGCTTCTAGGAGGTTGTCAAGTGTTTTCGCTCGACGATTCCATTCTTGGGTGGTTGGTTTGGCCCTTGTTCCTGCAACTCGAATCCAAGCCCGGTATATCCCATTTTAATTTCACTCCATTGTGAACCTTACGCCTTTTTTACTCTCTGATCGAGGTTCTCGGCATTGAAAAATATTCGTAATCTAAATCACATGTATATATGTTGACATTTAAGAGATATACAATCAAGAAAATCAAGGGCAATGGTGATATATTTGCGGATTAGACACCGAAAAAAAACACTCAACAAATGCCTACAATTTAAGGAATGTGTTTAGTGACGGCATCAGATTTCTAATTGATGGAGAAAGGTCTGGTGGTAAGAAAAGCTGCTTCTAGGAGGTTGTCAAGTGTTTTCGCTCGACGATTCCATTCTTGGGTGGTTGGTTTGGCCCTTGTTCCTATAACTCGAATCCTAGCCCGGTATATCCCATTTTAATTTTACACCATTGTGAACCTTACGCCTTTTTTACTCTCTGATCGAGGTTCTCGGCATTGAAAAATCTTCGTAAACTAAATCACACATGTATATGTTCACATTTAAGAGATATACAGTCTAGAAAATCAAGGGCAATGGTGTTATATATGCGGAATAGACACACAAAAAAAACACTCAACAAATGGCTACAATTTAAGGAATGTGTTTAGTGACGGCATCAGATTCCTAATTGAAAGAGAAATGTCTGGTGGTAAGAAAAGCTGCTTCTAGGAGGTTGTCAAGTGTTTTCGCTCGACGATTCCATTCTTGGGTGGTTGGTTTGGCCCTTGTTCCTGTAACTCGAATCCTTGCCCGGTATATCCCATTTTAATTTTACTCCATTGTGAATCTTACGCCTTTTTTACTCTCTGATCGAGGTTCTCGGCATTGAAAAATCTTCGTAAACTAAATCACACGTGTATATGTTGATATTTAAGAGATATACAGTTAAGAAAATCAAGGGCAATGGTGATATATATGCGGACTAGAAACAAAAAAAAAACACTCAACAAATGCCTACAATTTAAGGAATGTGTTTAGTGACGGCATCAGATTCCTAATTGATGGAGAAAGGTCTGGTGGTAAGAAAAGCTGCTTCTAGGAGGTTGTCAAGTGTTTTCGCTCGACGATTCCATTCTTGGGTGGTTGGTTTGGCCCTTGTTCCTATAACTCTAATCCTAGCCCGGTATATCCCATTTTTATTTTACACCATTGTGAACCTTACGCCTTTTTTACTCTCTAATCGAGGTTCTCGGCATTGAAATATCTTCGTAAACTAAATCACACGTGCATATGTTGACATTTAAGAGATATACAGTCAAGAAAATCAAGGGCAATGGTGATATATATGCGGATTAGAAACCCAAAAAAACACTCAACAAATGGCTACAATTTAAAGAATGTGTTTAGTGATGGCATCAGATTCCTAATTGATGGAGAAAGGTCTGGTGGTAAGAAAAGCTGCTTCTAGGAGGTTGTCAAGTGTTTTCCCTAGACGATTTCTTTCTTGGGTGGTTGGTTTGGCCCTTGTTCCTGTAACTCGAATCCTAGCCCGGTATATCCCATTTTAATTTTACACCATTGTAAACCTTACGCCATTTTTCACACGTGTATAATTCACATTTAAGAGATATACAGTCAAGAAAATCAAGGGGAATGGTGATATATATGCGGATTAGACACCAAAAAGAAAATACTCAACAAATGGCTACAACTTAAGGAATGTGTTTAGTGACGGCATCACATTTCTAATTGATGGAGAAAGGTCTGGTGGCAAGAAAAGCCGCTTCTAGGAGGTTGTCAAGTGTTTTCGCTCGACGATTCCATTCTTGGGTAGTTGGTTTGACCCTTGTTCCTGTAACTCAAATCCTAGCCCGGTATATCCCATTTTAATTTTACTCCATTGTGAACCTTACGCATTTTTTCTCTCTGATCGAGGTTCTTGGCATTGAAAAATCTTCGTAAACTAAATCACACGTGTATATGTTGACATTTAAGAGATATACAGTCAAGAAAATCAAGGGCAATGGTGATATATATGCGGATTAGACACCAAAAAAACACTCAACAAATGGCTACAATTTAAGGAATGTGTTTAGTGACGGCATCAGATTCCTAATTGATGGAGAAAGGTCTGGTGGTAAGAAAAGCTGCTTCAAGGAGGTTGTCAAGTGTTTTCCCTAGACGATTCCATTCTTGGGTGGTTGGTTTGGCCCTTGTTCCTGTAACTCGAATCCTAGCCCGTTATATCCCATTTTAATTTTACACCATTGTAAACCTTACGCCATTTTTCACACGTGTATAATTCACATTTAAGAGATATACAGTCAAGAAAATCAAGGGGAATGGTGATATATATGCGGATTAGACACCAAAAAGAAAATACTCAATAAATGGCCACAACTTAAGTAATGTGTTTAGTGACGGCATCACATTTCTAATTGATGGAGAAAGGTCTGGTGGAAAGAAAAGCTGCTTCTAGGAGGTTATCAAGTGTTTTCGCTCGACGATTCCATTCCTGGGTGGTTGGTTTGGCCCTTGTTCCTGTAACTCGAATCCTAGCCCGGTATATCCCATTTTAATTTTACTCCATTGTGAACCTTACGCCTTTTCTACTCTCTGATCGAGGTTCTCGGCATTGAAAAATCTTCGTAAACTAAATCACACGTGTATATGATGATATTTAAGAGATATACAGTTAAGAAAATCAAGGGCAATGGTGATATAAATGCGGATTAGACACCAAAAAAAACACTCAACAAATGGCTACAATTTAAGGAATGTGTTTAGTGACGGCATCAGATTCCTATTTGATGGAGAAAGTTCTGGTGGTAAGAAAAGCTGCTTCTAGGAGGTTGTCAAGTGTTTTCGCTCGACGATTCCATTCTTGGGTGGTTGGTTTGGCCCTTGTTCCTAAAACTCTAATCCTAGCCCGGTATATCCCATTTTAATTTTACACCATTGTGAACCTTACGCCTTTTTTACTCTCTGATCGAGGTTCTCGGCATTGAAAAATCTTCGTAAACTAAATCACACGTGTATATGTTGACATTTAAGAGATATACAGTCAAGAAAATCAAGGGCAATGGTGATATATATGCGGATTAGACACCAAAAAAAACACTCAACAAATGGCTACAATTTAAGGAATGTGTTTAGTGATGGCATCAGATTCCTAATTGATGGAGAAAGGTCTGGTGGTAAGAAAAGCTGCTTCTAGGAGGTTGTCAAGTGTTTTCCCTAGACGATTTCCTTCTTGGGTGGTTGGTTTGGCCCTTGTTCCTGTAACTCGAATCCTAGCCCGGTATATCCCATTTTAATTTTACACCATTGTAAACCTTACACCATTTTTCACACGTGTATAATTCACATTTAAGAGATACACAGTCAAGAAAATCAAGGGGAATGGTGATATATATGCGGATTAGACACCAAAAAGAAAACACTCAACAAATGGCTACAACTTAAGGAATGTGTTTAGTGACGGCATCACATTTCTAATTGATGGAGTAAGGTCTGGTGGCAAGAAAAGCTGCTTCTAGGAGGTTGTCAAGTGTTTTCGCTCGACGATTCCATTCTTGGGTGGTTGGTTTGGCCCTTGTTCCTGTAACTCGAATCCTAGCCCGGTATATCCCATTTTAATTTTACTCCATTGTGAACCTTACGCATTTTTTCTCTCTGATCGAGGTTCTTGGCATTGAAAAATCTTCGTAAACTAAATCACACGTGTATATGTTGACATTTAAGAGATATACAGTCAAGAAAATCAAGGGCAATGGTGATATATATGCGGATTAAACACCCAAAAAAAACACTCAACAAATGGCTACAATTTAAGGAATGTGTTTAGTGACGGCATCAGATTTCTAATTGATGGAGAAAAGTCTGGTGGTAAGAAAAGCTGCTTTTTGGAGGTTGTCAAGTGTTTTCCCTAGACGATTCCATTCTTGGGTGGTTGGTTTGGCCCTTGTTCCTGTAACTCGAATCCTAGCCCGTTATATCCCATTTTAATTTTACACCATTGTAAACCTTACGCCATTTTTCACACGTGTATAATTCACATTTAAGAGATATACAGTCAAGAAAATCAAGGGGAATGGTGATATATATGCGGATTAGACGCCAAAAAGAAAATACACAACAAATGGCTACAACTTAAGGAATGTGTTTAGTGACGGCATCAGATTTCTAATTGATGGAGAAAGGTCTGGTGGCAAGAAAAGCTGCTTCTTGGAGGTTGTCAAGTCTTTTCGCTCGACGATTCCATTCATGTAACTCGAATCCTAGCCCGGTATATCCCATTTTAATTTTACTCCATTGTGAACCTTACGCCTTTTTTACTCTCTGATCGAGGTTCTCGGCATTGAAAGATCTTCGTAAACTAAATCACACATGTATATGTTGACATTTAAGAGATATACAGTCAAGAAAATCAAGGGCAATGGAGATATACATGCGGATTATACACAAAAAAAACACTCAACAAATGGCTACAATTTATGGAATGTGTTTAGTGACGACATCAGATTCCTAATTGATGGAGAAAGGTCTGGTGGTAAGAAAAGCTGCTTCTAAGAGGTTGCCAAGTGTTTGCGCTCGACGATTCCATTCTTGGGTGGTTGGTTTGGCCCTTGTTCCTGTAACTCGAATCCTAGCCCGGTATATCCCATTTTAATTTTACACCATTGTGAACCTTACGCCTTTTTTACTCTCTGATCGAGGTTCTCGGCATTGAAAAATCTTCGTAAACTAAATCACACGTGTATATGTTCACATTTAATAGATATACAGTCAAGAAAATCAAGGGCAATGGTGATATATATGCGGAATAGACAAAAAAAACACTCATCAAATGGCTAGAATTTAAGGAATGTGTTTAGTGACGGCATCAGATTCCTAATTGATGGAGAAAGGTCTGGTAGTAAGAAAAGCTGCTTCTAGGAGGTTGTCAAGTGTTTTCGCTCGACGATTCCATTCTTGGGTGGTTGGTTTGGCAGTTGTTCCTGTAACTCGAATCCTAGCCCGGTATATACCATTTTAATTTTACACCATTGTGAACCTTACGCCTTTTTTACTCTCTGATCGAGGTTTTCGGCATTGAAAAATCTTCGTAAACTAAATCACACGTGTATATGTTGACATTTTTGAGATATTCAGTCAAGAAAATCAAGGGCAATGGTGGTAAATATGCGGATTAGACAACAAAAAAAAACACTCAACAAATTGCTACAATTTAAGGAATGTGTTTAGTAACGGCATCAGATTCCTAATTGAGGGAGAAAGGTCTGGTGGGAAGAAAAGCTGCTTCTAGGAGGTTGTCAAGTGTTTTCGCTCGACGATTCCATTCTTAGGTGGTTGGTTTGGCCCTTGTTCCTGTAACTCGTATCCTAGCCCGGTATATCCATTTTTAATTTTACACCATTGTGGACCTTACGCCTTTTTTACTCCCTGATCGAGGTTCTCGGCATTGAAAAATCTTCGTAAACTAAATCACACGTCTATATATTGACATTTAAGAGATATACAGTCAAGAAAATCAAGGGAAATGGTGATATATATGCGGATTAGACACCAAAAAAAAAACACTCAACAAATGGCTACAATTTAAGGAATGCGTTTAGTGAGGGCATCAGATTCCTAATTGATGGAGAAAGGTCTGGTGGCAAGAAAAGCTGCTTCTAGTAGGTTGTCAAGTGTTTTCACTCGACGATTCCATTCTTGGGTGGTTAGTTTAACCCTTGTTCCTGTAACTCGAATCCTAGCCCGGTATATCCCATTTTAATTTTACACCATTGTGAACATTACGCCTATTTTACTCTCTGATCGAGGTTCTCGGCATTGAAAAATCTTTGTAAACTAAATCACACGTGAATATGTTGATATTTAAGAGATATACAGTCAATAAAATCAAGGGAAATTGTGATATATATGCGGATTAGACACCAAAAAAAACACTCAAAAATGGCTACAATTTAAGGAATGTGTTTAGTGACGGCATCAGATTCCTAATTGATGGAGAAAGGTCTGGTGGCAAGAAAAGCTGCTTCTAGGAGGTTTTCAAGTGTTTTTGCTCGACGATTCCATTCTTGGGTGGTTGGTTTGGCCCTTGTTCCTGTAACTCGAATCCTAGCCCGGTATATCCCATTTTAATTTTACTCCATTGTGAACCTTACGCCTTTTTTACTCTCTGATCGAGGTTCTCGGCATTGAAAAATCTTCGTAAACTAAATCACACATGTATATGTTGACATTTAAGAGATATACAGTCAAGAAAATCAAGGGCAATGGAGATATACATTCGGATTAGACACAAAAAAAACACTCAACAAATGGCTACAATTTATGGAATGTGTTTAGTGACGGCATCAGATTCCTAATTGATGGAGAAAGGTCTGGTGGTAAGAAAAGCTGCTTCTAAGAGGTTGCCAAGTGTTTTCGCTCGACGATTCCATTCTTGGGTGGTTGGTTTGGCCCTTGTTCCTGTAACTCGAATCCTAGCCCGGTATATCCCATTTTAATTTTACACCATTGTGAACCTTACGCCTTTTTTACTCTCTGATCGAGGTTCTAGGCATTGAAAAATCTTCGTAAACTAAATCACACGTGTATATGTTCACATTTAAGAGATATACAGTCAAGAAAATCAAGGGCAATGGTGATATATATGCGGATTAGACACAAAAAAAACACTCAACAAATGGCTACATTTTTAAGGAATGTGTTTAGTGACGGCATCAGATTCCTAATTGATGGAGAAAGGTCTGGTAGTAAGAAAAGTTGCTTCTAGGAGGTTGTCAAGTGTTTTCGCTCGATGATTCCATTCTTGGGTGGTTGGTTTGGCCCTTGTTCCTGTAACTCGAATCCTAGCCCGGTATATCCCATTTTAATTTTACTCCATTGTGAACCTTACGCCTTTTTTACTCGCTGATCGAGGTTGTCGGCATTGAAAAATCTTTGTAAATTAAATCACATGTATATATGTTGACATTTAAGAGATATACAGTCAAGAAAATCAAGGGCAATGGTGATATATATGCGGATTAGACACCAAAAAAACACACAACAAATGGCTACAATTTAAGGAATGCGTTTAGTGAGGGCATCAGATTCCTAATTGATGGAGAAAGGTCTGGTGCCAAGAAAAGCTGATTCTAGGAGGTTGTCAAGTGTTTTCACTCGACGATTCCATTCTTGGGTGGTTAGTTTGACCCTTGTTCCTGTAACTCGAATCCTAGCCCGGTATATCCCATTTTAATTTTACACCATTGTGAACCTTACGCCGATTTTACTCTCTGATCGAGGTTCTCGGCATTGAAAATTCTTTGTAAACTAAATCACACGTGAATATGTTGATATTTAAGAGATATACAGTCAAGAAAATCAAGGGAAATGGGGATATATATGTGGATTAGAAACTAAAAAAAACACTCAACAAATCGCTACAATTTAAGGAATGTGTTTAGTGACGGCATCAGATTCCTAATTGATGGAGAAAGGTCTGGTGGTAAGAAAAGCTGCTTCTAGGAGGTTGTCAAGTGTTTTCGCTCGACGATTCCATTCTTGGGTGGTTGCTTTGGCCCTTGTTCCTATAACTCGAATCCTAGCCCGGTTTATCCCATTTTAATTTTACTCCATTGTGAACCTTACGCCTTTTTTACTCTCTGATCGAGGTTCTCGGCATTGAAAAATCTTCGTAAACTAAATCACATGTATATATGTTGACAATTAAGAGATATACAGTCAAGAAAATCAAGGGCAATGGTGATATATATGCGGATTAGACACCGAAAAAAAACACTCAACAAATGGCTACAATTTAAGGAATGTGTTTAGTGACGACATCAGATTCCTAATTGATGGAGAAAGGTCTGGTGGTAAGAAAAGCAGCTTCTAGGAGGTTGTCAAGTGTTTTCGCTCGACGATTCCATTCTTGGGTGGTTGGTTTGGCACTTGTTCCTGTAACTCGAATCCTAGCCCGGTATATACCATTTTAATTTTACACCATTGTGAACCTTACGCCTTTTTTACTCTCTGATCGAGGTTTTCGGCATTGAAAAATCTTCGTAAACTAAATCACACGTGTATATGTTGACATTTATGAGATATTCAGTCAAGAAAATCAAGGGCAATGGTGGTAAATATGCGGATTAGACAACAAAAAAAAACACTCAACAAATTGCTACAATTTAAGGAATGTGTTTAGTAACGGCATCAGATTCCTAATTGAGGGAGAAAGGTCTGGTGGTAAGAAAAGCTGCTTCTAGGAGGTTGTCAAGTGTTTTCGCTCGACGATTCCATTCTTGGGTGGTTGGTTTGGCCCTTGTTCCTGTAACTCGTATCCTAGCCCGGTATATCCATTTTTAATTTTACACCATTGTGGACCTTACGCCTTTTTTACTCCCTGATCGAGGTTCTCGGCATTGAAAAATCTTCGTAAACTAAATCACACGTCTATATATTGACATTTAAGAGATATACAGTCAAGAAAATCAAGGGAAATGGTGATATATATGCGGATTAGACACCAAAAAAAAAACACTCAACAAATGGCTACAATTTAAGGAATGCGTTTAGTGAGGGCATCAGATTCCTAATTGATGGAGAAAGGTCTGGTGGCAAGAAAAGCTGCTTCTAGTAGGTTGTCAAGTGTTTTCACTCGACGATTCCATTCTTGGGTGGTTAGTTTAACCCTTGTTCCTGTAACTCGAATCCTAGCCCGGTATATCCCATTTTAATTTTACACCATTGTGAACATTACGCCTATTTTACTCTCTGATCGAGGTTCTCGGCATTGAAAAATCTTTGTAAACTAAATCACACGTGAATATGTTGATATTTAAGAGATATACAGTCAATAAAATCAAGGGAAATTGTGATATATATGCGGATTAGACACCAAAAAAAACACTCAAAAATGGCTACAATTTAAGGAATGTGTTTAGTGACGGCATCAGATTCCTAATTGATGGAGAAAGGTCTGGTGGCAAGAAAAGCTGCTTCTAGGAGGTTTTCAAGTGTTTTTGCTCGACGATTCCATTCTTGGGTGGTTGGTTTGGCCCTTGTTCCTGTAACTCGAATCCTAGCCCGGTATATCCCATTTTAATTTTACTCCATTGTGAACCTTACGCCTTTTTTACTCTCTGATCGAGGTTCTCGGCATTGAAAAATCTTCGTAAACTAAATCACACATGTATATGTTGACATTTAAGAGATATACAGTCAAGAAAATCAAGGGCAATGGAGATATACATTCGGATTAGACACAAAAAAAACACTCAACAAATGGCTACAATTTATGGAATGTGTTTAGTGACGGCATCAGATTCCTAATTGATGGAGAAAGGTCTGGTGGTAAGAAAAGCTGCTTCTAAGAGGTTGCCAAGTGTTTTCGCTCGATGATTCCATTCTTGGGTGGTTGGTTTGGCCCTTGTTCCTGTAACTCGAATCCTAGCCCGGTATATCCCATTTTAATTTTACACCATTGTGAACCTTACGCCTTTTTTACTCTCTGATCGAGGTTCTAGGCATTGAAAAATCTTCGTAAACTAAATCACACGTGTATATGTTCACATTTAAGAGATATACAGTCAAGAAAATCATGGGCAATGGTGATATATATGCGGATTAGACACAAAAAAAAAACACTCAACAAATGGCTACAATTTAAGGAATGTGTTTAGTGACGGCATCAGATTCCTAATTGATGGAGAAAGGTCTGGTAGTAAGAAAAGTTGCTTCTAGGAGGTTGTCAAGTGTTTTCGCTCGATGATTCCATTCTTGGGTGGTTGGTTTGGCCCTTGTTCCTGTAACTCGAATCCTAGCCCGGTATATCCCATTTTAATTTTACTCCATTGTGAACCTTACGCCTTTTTTACTCGCTGATCGAGGTTGTCGGCATTGAAAAATCTTTGTAAATTAAATCACATGTATATATGTTGACATTTAAGAGATATACAGTCAAGAAAATCAAGGGCAATGGTGATATATATGCGGATTAGACACCAAAAAAACACACAACAAATGGCTACAATTTAAGGAATGCGTTTAGTGAGGGCATCAGATTCCTAATTGATGGAGAAAGGTCTGGTGCCAAGAAAAGCTGATTCTAGGAGGTTGTCAAGTGTTTTCACTCGACGATTCCATTCTTGGGTGGTTAGTTTGACCCTTGTTCCTGTAACTCGAATCCTAGCCCGGTATATCCCATTTTAATTTTACACCATTGTGAACCTTACGCCTATTTTACTCTCTGATCGAGGTTCTCGGCATTGAAAATTCTTTGTAAACTAAATCACACGTGAATATGTTGATATTTAAGAGATATACAGTCAAGAAAATCAAGGGAAATGGGGATATATATGTGGATTAGAAACTAAAAAAAACACTCAACAAATCGCTACAATTTAAGGAATGTGTTTAGTGACGGCATCAGATTCCTAATTGATGGAGAAAGGTCTGGTGGTAAGAAAAGCTGCTTCTAGGAGGTTGTCAAGTGTTTTCGCTCGACGATTCCATTCTTGGGTGGTTGGTTTGGCCCTTGTTCCTGTAACTCGTATCCTAGCCCGGTATATCCATTTTTAATTTTACACCATTGTGGACCTTACGCCTTTTTTACTCCCTGATCGAGGTTCTCGGCATTGAAAAATCTTCGTAAACTAAATCACACGTCTATATATTGACATTTAAGAGATATACAGTCAAGAAAATCAAGGGCAATGGTGATATATATGCGGATTAGACACCGAAAAAAAACACTCAACAAATGGCTACAATTTAAGGAATGTGTTTAGTGACGACATCAGATTCCTAATTGATGGAGAAAGGTCTGGTGGTAAGAAAAGCTGCTTCTAGGAGGTTGTCAAGTGTTTTCGCTCGACGATTCCATTCTTGGGTGGTTGGTTTGGCACTTGTTCCTGTAACTCGAATCCTAGCCCGGTATATACCATTTTAATTTTACACCATTGTGAACCTTGCGCCTTTTTTACTCTCTGATCGAGGTTTTCGGCATTGAAAAATCTTCGTAAACTAAATCACACGTGTATATGTTGACATTTATGAGATATTCAGTCAAGAAAATCAAGGGCAATGGTGGTAAATATGCGGATTAGACAACAAAAAAAAACACTCAACAAATTGCTACAATTTAAGGAATGTGTTTAGTAACGGCATCAGATTCCTAATTGAGGGAGAAAGGTCTGGTGGGAAGAAAAGCTGCTTCTAGGAGGTTGTCAAGTGTTTTCGCTCGACGATTCCATTCTTGGGTGGTTGCTTTGGCCCTTGTTCCAATAACTCGAATCCTAGCCCGGTTTATCCCATTTTAATTTTACTCCATTGTGAACCTTACGCCTTTTTTACTCTCTGATCGAGGTTCTCGGCATTGAAAAATCTTCGTAAACTAAATCACATGTATATATGTTGACAATTAAGAGATATACAGTCAAGAAAATCAAGGGCAATGGTGATATATATGCGGATTAGACACCGAAAAAAAACACTCAACAAATGGCTACAATTTAAGGAATGTGTTTAGTGACGACATCAGATTCCTAATTGATGGAGAAAGGTCTGGTGGTAAGAAAAGCTGCTTCTAGGAGGTTGTCAAGTGTTTTCGCTCGACGATTCCATTCTTGGGTGGTTGGTTTGGCACTTGTTCCTGTAACTCGAATCCTAGCCCGGTATATACCATTTTAATTTTACACCATTGTGAACCTTACGCCTTTTTTACTCTCTGATCGAGGTTTTCGGCATTGAAAAATCTTCGTAAACTAAATCACACGTGTATATGTTGACATTTATGAGATATTCAGTCAAGAAAATCAAGGGCAATGGTGGTAAATATGCGGATTAGACAACAAAAAAAAACACTCAACAAATTGCTACAATTTAAGGAATGTGTTTGGTAACGGCATCAGATTCCTAATTGAGGGAGAAAGGTCTGGTGGGAAGAAAAGCTGCTTCTAGGAGGTTCTCAAGTGTTTTCGCTCGACGATTCCATTCTTGGGTGGTTGGTTTGGCCCTTGTTCCTGTAACTCGTATCCTAGCCCGGTATATCCATTTTTAATTTTACACCATTGTGGACCTTACGCCTTTTTTACTCCCTGATCGAGGTTCTCGGCATTGAAAAATCTTCGTAAACTAAATCACACGTCTATATATTGACATTTAAGAGATATACAGTCAAGAAAATCAAGGGAAATGGTGATATATATGCGGATTAGACACCAAAAAAAAAACACTCAACAAATGGCTACAATTTAAGGAATGCGTTTAGTGAGGGCATCAGATTCCTAATTGATGGAGAAAGGTCTGGTGGCAAGAAAAACTGCTTCTAGTAGGTTGTCAAGTGTTCTCACTCGACGATTCCATTCTTGGGTGGTTAGTTTGACCCTTGTTCCTGTAACTCGAATCCTAGCTCGGTATATCCCATTTTAATTTTACACCATTGTGAACATTACGCCTATTTTACTCTCTGATCGAGGTTCTCGGCATTGAAAAATCTTCGTAAACTAAATCACACGTGTATATGTTGACATTTAAGAGATATACAGTCAAGAAAATCAAGGGCAATGGAGATATATATGCGGATTAGACACAAAAAAACACTCAACAAATGGCTACAATTTATGGAATGTGTTTAGTGACGACATCAGATTCCTAATTGATGGAGAAAGGTTTGGTGGTAAGAAAAGCTGCTTCTAAGAGGTTGTCAAGTGTTTTCGCTCAACGATTCCATTCTTGGGTTGTTGGTTTGGCCTTTGTTCCTGTAACTTGAATCCTATCCCGGTATATCCCATTTTAATTTTACACCATTGTGAACCTTACGCCTTTTTTACTCTCTGATCAAGGTTCTCGGCATTGAAAAATCTTCGTAAACTAAATCACACGTGTATATGTTCACATTTAAGAGATATACAATCAAGAAAATCAAGGGCAATGGTGATATATATGCGGATTATACACAAAAAAAACACTCAACAAATGGCTACAATTTAAGGAATGTGTTTATTGACGGCATCAGATTCCTAATTGATGGAGAAAGGTCTGGTGGTAAGAAAAGCTGCTTCTAGGAGGTTGTCAAGTGTTTTCGCTCGACGAATCCATTCTTGGGTGGTTGTTTTGGCCATTGTTCCTGTAACTCGAATCCTAGCCCGGTGTTGGGATTGAACCCTACCAGAGGAATAGATAATTAAAGCCAAAATTGGGTCAGAGCAGTGGATCCAGAATAAGCAGATGTTACATACAAGTCTCTCCCCTTGAAAGTGGTTTCAACATCTGCTGACCTCCTATCTACTGATCGTACAAGCCACTGACCGTCAATCTGCTGCTCTTGTAAAGACTGATAGAAGACTAAAGCTCTGCTGCTCAATCTACTGTCTTGAGTCAAGTACTGCTGATCCGGACAAGCACTGTCGGGTTCACAGCAGTGGAAGGATGCAGCAGCTGTTTAAGTGTCTTTTATGAAATGAAATGTAATAGCAGTAGTTAGTATAGCAGTGTTTGTATATATCAGAGGTTAGAGTTTGTTCGGAGGTTAGATGTCACTTTCTTGGTGACGTTGGCTAAGATGCTCAGTGGTTTGCTAGTGCCTATAAATAGAACAGTGCTCTGTACTGTTCTATTAGCTCTTTGCAACACCGTCTTCTTTGCACGAACAAACACTGAGCTCTGGCTGTGGGGGAGTTTGTATTCAAGCATTACTTTGTAATCGTTGTTGAAATTAAATTCAATCATTCGGTTCTTTGTTGAAAATGTCTTGATTAAAGCAATACTCTCGTTTGATTGTATGCAAAGTTTGTTTCCATATTAATTCCGCTGCACAACTCATCCATTTCCATTTTAATTCAAACAGAAAATACAATCAAAACCAAACTCAGATCCAACAATTGGTATCAGAGCTTGGACAGTCAAATTTGATTTAACAATCATTTTGACGTAAATAGTTCAGCTCAAAATCGTTGATATCGATAGTTTGTTCGTTTGTGTTGAAAAACAGAGCAAGGTTTAATCACCATTAAAGTTGATTAATCAGTTTCTGTAAAACAACCAAGATGACGTCACAATCTCAAGATGATAAGAATAACATTGGCTCACTTTTTAAACCACCCATGCTTAAAAGAAATGAATACAACATCTGGGAGAGAAGGATGGGTCACATCCTTGCTCAACAGAACACTGGATGTTGGAGGTCTGTTGTTTTTGGTCCCCATGTTCCTACGGTGCCAAGTGCTGAGGATCCAAAGAAGTTCGTACCAAAACCTTATGAAAACTATACTGAAACTGATTTTAAAAAATTCGAACTGGATGCCAAAGCATTTAGCATCATAGCATCTGCATTACCAAATGAGATCTATGCTGGATTGTTACATTGTAACAGCGCCAAAGAGCTATGGGATGCTTTGAAGGAACAGTTTGGGGGAACCGAAGAAGTTATTGAAAACAATAGGGAAATTCTGAATCAGCAGTATGAAACCTTCTGTCACATTAAGGGTGAATCATTGACCCAACAATTTGAACGGTTCAGTTGTCTCATCAGTGAGCTAAGGCTTGTTAAGGTTGAATTTCCAAAATCAACCCAAAATAGCAGTTTCTTAGGTCGCTACCTGATAAATGGGACACAATTGCATTTGTGACTAGAAACTCTGTTGAGTTCAAAGATCTGACCCTGACCCAACTTCATGGTAGACTCCTAACTTATGAAAGGGAGTTGAACCAGAAAAGGAAGTTGCAAGAGTTTTGAAAAGCCACTGATGATTACTCATTCGGTAGCACAACTCTTCTGGGTCAGGAAGAATCTGGTGGCAGTAGTAAGGAACAGGGTTATGATAATTTCATTGATATAACAGCTGGTGGTAACTTTACCAACCCTGATTCTCACTCTGCAAACTATGCTTTCACTTCAAACACGGAAAACCAGATGTCAGATAATTTGTGCTTTGAACTCAATGATTTACAACATTTTGATCCCACTGACTTAGAGGAAATGGACATCCTACACCAATTGGCATTGCTCAGTGTTAGAACTAGCAAATTCTACAAAAGAACAGGGCAAAAATTCCCAGGTTTACATGGGAATATGAGGGTTGGGTTGGATAAGTTCAAAATCAAGTGTTACAAGTGTAAAAGGTTGGGACATTTCGCTAGGGAATGCAGGAGTCAAACTACTGGTCCTATAATTACTCACCCTAGCTCAAATCCTAGACCTCAAAATCAAGGCACTGTACACTATGCCCAATATACCCCTGCAGCTCATGTTAACGCTGCACATTATGCTTCTGCCCCTGTGCCAGTGCACTATGTCCAAACTACTGTCCGACAAATTTTGTACGTGCAAACCCTTGTCCCCCAGGCATAAATGCAATCTGCTGCACCACAAACTACTGCTCCAGCAGTGGTACAACCAGATCAACAAAGTTTTTTTCACTCAAGGCTTTGTTGACTGGAGCAGCATGCCTGATGAGCTTAGTGATGAAAATTTTGCACTCTATGCTTCTAATGAACCTTCTAATGATGAATTTTGTTTGATGACATTAGAGTCAACACCAGAGGGGATTGAAACTGAAGGTGAACATCTAAGTGATGAAACAGTGGATGAGGTGACTGAATCAGTTGTTAATGCAGTTGCTGGTTAATTGCTGCTGGGAGAAAATTCAGAAACCCTGATTGAACCACTAACAGACCCATGGTCCAAAGAGGACAAAGAAGAAGAGAAAAATGAGAAAGCATGTGAGAAAGAAGAAAGAGCTGATGATGAAGAAAATCATCAATGTGATTGTGCAATGATGGCTGCTGCCAAGGTATCACCTCAAGTTCTTGAAAAACTGTGTTCTGACAATTATATTATTGCTTTTGCTAACATCAAAGAGGTAAATGAAAACCTTCGGAATAAAATCTTAACTGATGAAGTCAAATTTGAAAGGTGTTTAAAAGAACTTAAAAACAAATTGACTGAAAAGGAAAAAGAGATCAGCAGTCTGAAAGAAGAACAAAGCATAACCAAAACTCAACTCCAAACTATGGTAGAAAAATACCAAGTTTGCAAAAAGGAGTTGGAGTCCACCCAGATCACCTTTGAAAGATGGGTGGAATCATGCAAAGGGTATGAGGTTATGCTTGAAAAACAGATAAAAAGCAATGTGAAATTTGGTGTTGGTTATAGAAAACATGATGATGAAAACACTGCTTTTGGAAAATCTGTTCAAACCACTGATGTAACCACTGAGTTTTTTCCAACAAGCAAGAAAGGCCAAGAAGTGAAAATCACTGATAAACTTGGTAACAAAATCACACTTGACAGACCAATGGGATCCTCTACTTTTGAGGAGCTTGAAGATTATCAGTTTAAACCAAAATGGTTTGATGAGTGTGATATTCTTGAAAACTTCAAGCCCATGGACTTTACATCATCTGATGGTGTTAAAGCTCCAAAAGCTAAAGTCATACCTCTCAAGGACATCCCAATAGAGGTTAAAACCTCTGCTGCAAAGGAGTCCAAAAAGAGAAAGAAGAAAGAAAAGATCAATAACTTGTTTTGTGAATTCTGTGAGAAAAGGAATCATCTAACAAAAGACTGTTTCCATTTAAAAGCTTATGATTTGAACAAAACAAATGTCATTGTTTCAGCTGAAAGCTGCATTGTTTATGGAAAAACAAACCACAAAACTCAAGCATGTGTGTATCTCAAAAACTTTGATGTGAAAAAGAATGAGTACACCGCTAAAACATCCTTGAGTCCATCAACATCATCTGTCAAATTCACCAAGAACCAACCACTGTTTGTGCCAGTTCAAACAGCTGGCACAAAACAGCTGAACCAAACATCTGTCAAAAGAGATGTTCAGGTTACTGATGCACCCCCTGCCAATCAGTTCAGAAAAGGCAAGGAAAAACAGTCTTACCAACGGATTCCACACGTTTATGAGGCCTACAAAAGGCCCTCTAAACCTAAAGTGAACAGGCATCCTTTTGGGTACCAACAGGTGATTGGTCAAGACCCCCAACAGTGGTTAGCATGAAACAGTACTAAAATTGTCCAAACCCCTGACCTAACCACTGTCCATCAATCTGCATCCACCCAGACACTGTTGAGACCCCATGCAAAGCCATGTTGGCTTTGGAGACCATAATGAACTAATCCTTTTACTTCATGTGCAGGAAGTTTCTGCATGCTTTGATAGTCTTTGGTATGTAGATAGTGGAGGCTCCAGGCACATGACAGGATGTAAACCCCTCCTCAAAGACTTTAAAATCCATGGAGGGGGTGATATATCCTTTGGGAATAATAGTAAAGGGAAAGTTCTGGGGTCTGGTACAGTGCAGTCTGGAAATGTAAAATTTGAAAATGCCAATCAGATAGACAATCTAAAATTCAACCTTCTGAGTGTGTCTCAAATGAGTGACAAAGGGTTTGGGTCATTCTTCACAAAAGATTGTTGGACCAGAAATGGTCAAAAAGATTGAAGCAATAATCAAAACTGGTCAAACTAAACTTGTTGCTCAAAGAAGTGGCAATGTTTATGTTGTTGATATGTCTAAAGAATGTCCCAGAGCTGATGCCTGTCTGTTCTCAGCTGCCTCTAACAAAGAGACAGAACTTTGGCACAGAAGGCTGGGGCACACAAATCTTAAGACAATCACTGAAATTTCAAAAAATGGTTTGGTGAGAGGCCAACCACAAAATTTTTTTTCATGTTCTAAACATTGCATTTCCTGTTTAAAAGGAAAACAACATAAAAGTTCTTATAAGTCCATTGAAGAGTCCAAAACAACCCAGTCTTTGCAAATGCTACACATGGATTTGTTTGGCCCAGTTCAAGTCATGAGCCTCAAGAAAAAAGATATTGTTTGGTTATTGTTGATGACTTTTCTAGGTTTACATGGACTTTCTTTTTACACTCAAAAGATGAGATTGCAGGAATTTTGCAAGACTTTGTGATACAGGTTGAAAAGCAATTTGACCTTCCAGTAAAAGTCTTCAGGAGTGACAATGGCACAGAATTCAAAAATAAGGAGTTGGATGCCTTCTGTGTGAAAAAAAGGTATTGTAAGGCAGTACAACATCCCTAGAACAACAGAGCAGAATGGTGTACAGGAAAGGAAGAACAGAACTTTGATTGAGGCTGCCAGAACCATGCTTGCTGATTCAGGTTTGCCATTAACTTTCTGGGCAGAGGCAGTAAACACTGCTTGCTCTGTCCAGAACAGAGTTTAAATAAACCCCAGGCACCAAAAGACTGCTTATGAAATTCTGTATAAAATCAAACCATTGATCTCTTACTTCAAAGTGTTTGGCTGCCCATGCTTTATTTTGAATTTAAAAGATTCCATTTCAAAATTTGCAGCCAAAATTGATTGTGGTTATCATCTGGGATACTCAACCACTGTCAAGGCCTACAAAGTGTTTAATACACGGACCAAAGCAGTGGAGGAGACTTTGAATGTAAAGTTCAATGAACTTTCATCAATGAAAATCCCAGCAAATCCTGCAGATCTGTTTGATCTTGAAAAATTTACTTTTGAAAATACTGCTGCCAAGACTAACAGTGCAGGTCCATCTGAGGATTCAACACCAGACTATGTGTATGAAATCATCATCCCTCAAAGGTCTGTCAAAATGGGAAGAGCATCAAATGTTCAAAACAGCTGTCAAAGCTCAACCACTGCTACCTCAACAGTTGTTGACCAAAGTAGCCCATCAACCACTGCTTCCACATCCTCAATCACTGCTGACAAAAATCCCCAAACAGTGGATAAAAGTCAGCATGTGTCCACTTCATTACCTCCCATTCCACCACCTTTTGAAGCCACTGCTGGATCATCAAAGTCCCCAGCAGTGGTTAGCTCAGATGATACACATTTGCAGCCTTCACCAACAAATGCCATCATTCCATACCAAGGAGATTTAATCTTCTTGAGATCTCATCCACCTGATCAAATCATTGGCAACAACAATGAAAGGGTGCTCACAAGAAGCCAAACCCAAAACATTTGTCTTTTTGCTGGTTTTCTATCACTCCATCAGCCAGTCAAGTACCAAGAGGCACTGAAAGACAACAGCTGGTTAGAAGCCATGCAAGAGGAGCTCCAACAGTTTAAAAGACAACAAGTATGGGAGCTTGTACCACTGCCAGAAGAGGTTAGTCCCATTGGCACAAAGTGGGTCTTCAAGAACAAAACTGATGAAAGGGGCATTGTTGTCAAGAATAAAGCCAGGCTTGTGGTTCAAGGTTACAGACAGGAAGAGGGGATTGATTATGATGAAACATTCGCCCCTGTTGCAAGATTGGAAGCCATTAGACTGTTCCTGGCCTTTGCTGTCAACCACAACATGAAGGTGTTTCAAATGGATATCAAAAGTGCTTTCCTCTATGGTACAATTCAAGAAGAGGTGTATGTTTGTCAACCTCCAGGTTTTGAGGATCCATTTTATCCAGATCATGTCTACAGGCTAAACAAAGCCTTGTATGGCCTGAAACAAGCACCAAGGGCCTGGTATGCAACTATTTCCAACTTCCTACTCTCAAATGGTTTCAAAAGAGGAACCATTGATAAAACACTGTTTCTAAAATGGAGAGGGAAGGATTTAATGATTGTCCAGATTTATGTGGATGACATCATTTTTGGAAGCACATGTAACACAATGTTTGCAGAGTTTAGAGAACTCATGACAGCTGAGTTTTAAATGAGTGTAATGGGTGAGCTGCAATGCTTTCTTGGTCTCCAAGTTAAGCAAATACAAAATGGCACTTTCATTCATCAAAGCAAATATGCTAAAGAACTGTTGACTAAATTTAATCTGAATGATTGTAAACCATGCACCACACCCATGGCAACAAATAAGCATGTCATGTCTGATGAAAATGATGAGCTGATTGACCAAACTTTATATAGAAGCATGATTGGGTCTTTATTGTACCTAACTGCATCTAGACCAGACATCATGTTTGCAACATGTGTCTGTGCAAGAAGTCAATCAGCTCCCAGAAAATCAAATCTCATTGCTCTAAAAAGGATCTTCAGATACATAAAAGGTGCTCCCACACTTGGTATCTGGTATCCAGCTAATGGGAATATCAAGCTTTCAGGCTTTTCAGACAGTGACTTTGCTGGATGTAACACTACAAGGAAGTCCACATCAGGAGATTGCCAGTTTCTAGGTGATTGCTTAGTTTCATGGCAAAGCCAAAACCAAGCAGCTGTTTCAACATCCACTGCTGAAGCTGAATACATTGATGCTGCAAGCTGTATAGCCCAACTCCTGTGGCTTCAAAATTAGTTGCTGGATTTTGGTATCACTGCCTTAAAGACTCCACTCATGTTGGATAGCCAGGCAGCAGAAAATATCATCAAAAATCTAGTTTCCCATTCAACCACCAAACACATCGAGATCAGACGTCACTTTTGTGAGGGATTGCTATGAAAAAGGTTTGATTTCTCTGCATCATGTCCCAACTAAAGACCAGCTGGCAGATGTGCTCATAAAAGCACTAGATACAACCACTTTTGAAAGCTTGGTCTCTAGGATTGGCATGCTAAACATGGAATAACAAGCAAAATCTTGTTTTTCTATGAATAAAAGCATTAAAATGTTTTCAGAAAATCAAAAATCCATCCTTAAAAATAGCTAAAAATGAAGTTTTCATTAAAAGTCTGCTCTACTTCAAAGACTGTCCACTACTGAAAGCCATCCTCTGTTGTCTCATTTCCTTGATAACCTCTGTTGATCAAAAGCAGTGTCTTATCCACTGATATGCTATCCACTGATAGTGAAAATCATCCACTGCTTCCATTTTACCGTTTAAACCACTGCCTTCATCCGTAACTTTCATAAAAGTACTGTCCTTCATTTCTTCAGAGTTTGGCATGTGGGCAGTACATAGTGGTCAGTACTTTTGTAACCGCTGCCACGTCAGCCTTCACTTTTTCTTCTATAAAACCCCCACTTCACACCAAAAATAGGGTTTTACTGTCGAATTGAATTGTCAAAAATTCTTTTCTCAAAGTAGTTTTTCTTCTTATTCCTTCACAAATTTCTTCGATCTTCATCTCCAAAATGACAAAATCAAAGCCATCTGCAAAACCCTCTTCCAAATCATCGTCGAAAGCGACCTCTCAAAAAGTCACTACCACTGAAATCCCTCACAAACCATCTCACAATCTTCTGGGTCTTCTCACAAAACCCGGCACCATAGATGCTTTCGACTCCGTCATTGCCAAAATGGCTAAATCAAAGTACAAAACTTTATTAATAGCCGATGCACCAATTTACTTGACAACCCAAAGGGAGTTTTGGAAGAATGCAACTCTTGAAACACAAGGAGACACTGTAATAGCCATTAACTCTACTCTAAAGGGAAAACCTGTCAAGATTACACCACAGTCAATTTCAGAGGTCTTTCAACTCGAGGATCAGCAAGGTAAAATTTCTTTCCCTAAAAACGAGTTGAAAATTGACTTCATTGAGAGAGGGTATGCAGACACAATGATGAAGAAAGCTACCTTACAAAAAGGTTTCTTTCCTTCTGCAACAAGATTTTTATTCCATACCCTCCTAATGTGTGTTTCAAACAAAACCACTTCTTTTAATGAAATACCATTAAAGATTCAAAATCTGGGATATGCTATTCTTCAAGAAGAAAATTTTAATTATTCTCGGGAAATCTTTAATGATTTGGTTAATAATGTTGAAACAAAATCATTCCTACTGTTTCCAAGGTTTCTAAGTTATTATTTTGAAAAGAAATTCAGTAAGGATGATATTGCTGTAATAAACCAAGGTGATTATATTCAAATAAACAGTTTAACTACTGAAACTTTTTCAAGAATGTTAACACCTTGCAAAAGACAAGCAGAGGTGCCTAAGCAGATTTTAGCAGCTACCACTGCTCCTCAGGTATCTGATGCTGAGCCCACTGCTCAAGGTGATCAAAGCAGCAGAACAACTGCTTTGAAACCCACACCTAAAATCACCAAAAAGCCACAGAAAAAGAAAAATTCAAACCTCCCAAACCAATAAAAAAGGCAACTCTGGAGGATGAGATACCAGAGCAAATGCCTGTGACAACACAAAAGTCACAAGAAACCACTGTTGCTTCTTCCTCACAGCAGTTGGTACAAATATCTCAACCCATAACCAATACTCCTCCTGCTTCTTCACAAAAAGAACAGGTTGTACACATAGGGCCACCACATCATGATGCTCTGAAATCACTTGGTTTCATCATCCACAACTCACTACCCGGAGCAAATCCTATTTCTACACCAAATCTCACATCCACAATTCCCTCACCAACTAAACTGCTGTTGGATGCAATTGACTTGAACCAGGCACTAACAAGTCCTTCTCAATCACCTATCAATAAGAACATACCTCAACAAATGATTGGGTCTGATGTATCAATCTTTGCTAACCCACCAACACAACCTGAGGAGGTTACACCCCTTGAGTTACACGTAACTCTTGGTGGTAGTCCAAGTGAAGCAGCCACTACAACTGTTGAACCCACTGGTTTACAGTTGGACAGTGGTTACATTAATAAGACTTCCTTGGAGGCAATTCCTTACATAGCACCTCTGCCAACCACCAGTGGATTTATTTATCCTACTGGCAACATCTAAAGGTTGTCAAGTGTTGAAGGAAGAAGACCCCAGTACCAAGAAAAGGGGGCATCAGTGGTTAGTGTTTGGAGTACACTCCCTACCTCAACCACTGATAAAACCACTGATAGTGGGAATTCAGATGATCCCATTAAATTGGGTGATGATTTAAAATATCAGGATTTGATGGAACGAATTAAAAAGTTGGATACATCTGTTGCAGATCTTAAAAATATGCTATAGCAGGTGTTGAAAACACAAAAGATGCAATCCACTGTTGTTCCATCTCAAGCACCTGCTCCACCACAAGCTTTTGCTACAAATGAGCTCAGGAACCTTTTCCAACCTTTTCTCCAACATCAAAAAGAACTAGCTGATCAGCAACATGAACTTCATGTCCAACAGCTGAGACACATTATGGAGTCTAGGTACAAGAACACTCAAGCAGACATTAAGGCAATCAAGGCCCATTTATTGGAAACCACTGGCACTGCTCCTCCAACAGTACTTTTCATTGATCAACTCCCAGAAGATAATGCCAAAAAGGGGGAGAAAATTCAGGAGTGGAAGAAGAAAGGAATAGATGATGGTCTGTACATTGAACCTGAAAAGGATGCTATGACCAGAAAAATTCCATTGCCAGATGGTAGTAAAAAGGTTGATGCTACCCAAGAAGCACTTGATGAAGGAGTAGCAAGTGTAAAGAGGGATAGAATGGCAAAGGATATTTCAAGATGGAATGAGGAGAAAAGAGCTTTCATGGAACTGTATGCGCAGGGTTGTTCTGGTTCAAAGGATATTAAAAATCCTAAGACAAAAAGGAAACCTAAGTCCATCCCATCCAGATTTCCAAAGCCTCCAAAACCACCATCCAAAAGCCATCAGCATCAAACCTCCACCCAAACAGCTGTTGTAACTCCTGTTGTATCAACTACTGTTGGTACTTCAGTTGTTTCAACATCTGTCATCACTTCAACACACACCACTTCAACAAACACCACAACCACTGTCTTACCACCACTGTCATTTCCACCAAAAACAAACTCACCACCTTATCCTTCCAAAAAGCAGAAGACAACAGATGTTACAACATCTGTTGTAATGACAACAGTGGTTGAGACACCAGTTGTTTCAACAGCTGTTAGTCAAACACAAACCACTGCCACACAATCTACCACCACTGATCCACCCAAAACATCATATGCCTCTTCTAAAACAAAAAGGAGAAGGATTTACATACCAGATGAAGATTCACCATCACCACCAACGACATCTTCAACATCCCTGTCACTTGTCACTATTCCAAAACCCATACCTCTTTCTTCAGCTCAATTTCTAAAGCCATTACCTCCTGCTGGTGTCTCATTTCCTCTAGAACTTATTGCAGTCAGGGAAGAAATCAAATCCTTTTACTATGAGGATGACCCAGTTAAAAGGAGTTTGCCATCGGTTGAAGGATATCCCAGGCCTCACAATTTTGAAGAATATTTGAAACTCAAGGCAAAACAAGCAGAGGAT
Organism: Helianthus tuberosus; assembly: GCA_030545235.1. Classification (NCBI taxonomy): domain Eukaryota; kingdom Viridiplantae; phylum Streptophyta; class Magnoliopsida; order Asterales; family Asteraceae; genus Helianthus; species Helianthus tuberosus. Next base: position 29,730,913 of record CM060415.1, on the reverse strand, counting down.
ATCGCAATAAAAAATAAACAAGGGAAACCTGATAGGGAATTTCAGCAAAACTATCAGTTTCTACTCACACAGGTCAGAGCTATGGAACAATTTGCCAAAAATGTATGTCAGCAAATCTCAGAAAGGGCAGATGAGTCCTAGAGAAAAGACTACATTGAGAACATCATGACCTACAAGAAATACAAGGGGGAGAACACACATGTACAAAAACTGGACCATTCCTGAGCTTGAGAAAGAGGCAGCCAGGATTCAAGAAATGATCAAAAATAAGGTCAAGCAGACTCCTCCTGAAAAGTTCAAACAGTTTGAAGCTGATAAGGCATTAGAGTTGAAGAGAATGAAAGAGGAGCTGATAGCAGCTGATTATGTGTCAAAGAATTCAGTGACAAAGTGTGGAGAAGATAGGGTCAGGGCTTCCTACAAAAGGTTAGAGGAACTCAGAAAGAAAGATCCAAAAGTTCCACAAAATCCTGACTACTCCAAAGCAGAGGTCTCAAAAAGACCACCAAAGTTGCAAGTCAAAAGAACCACTGCTCCAGCTGGTGCTGCCATGTACAAAAGAAGGAGCCAAAACCAGTCAAGTGCTGAAACAATTCAAGATCTAAAAGCTGGAAATGCTGTTGTAAAAGCAAGCATTAAATTAATGATAAAAGAAGATCTTGAATTGGAACAATCTGCAAGTACTGCTCAGCCAGTCATGAATAGGCCATCCTCACCAAATACCTCTGCAAATAAACATCTCCCAAAAAACCCACCAGACTCAAAAAATACAAAAGTAGGAAACTAACAAACAGACCTACGTATTGACTTTGCTCAGGTCTGGTGGAGAAGTGAAGAAAATATCAAGGGAACAAGCTCTTGGCCTGAGTCTTGAAGATTTGCAGGATCTCCTTTATCTTCCACTTAGAAGGGATGATGAAGACACAGATGCCATAGACTTTGAACACAATTTAAAGGTCAGATAAGGGAACTGCTGATGAGGCAATAAAGAATTCCACAACAATGAAGAGTTTTGGCATTATCTGTTCTAGGGGGAGATCGTTGGGATTGAACCCTACCAGAGGAACAGATAATTAAAGCCAAAACTGGGTCAGAGAAGTGGATCCAGAATAAGCAGATGTTACATAGAAGTCTCTCCCCTTGAAAGTGGTTTCAACATCTGCTGACCTCCTATCTACTGATCGTACAAGCCACTGACTGTCAATCTGCTGCTCTTGTAAAGACTGATAGAAGACTAAAGCTCTGCTGCTCAATCTAATGTCTTGAGTCAAGTACTTCTGATCCGGACAAGCACTGCCGGGTTCACAGCAGTGGAAGGATGCAGCAGCTGTTTAAGTGTCTTTTATGAAATGAAATGTAATAGCTGTAGTTAGTATAACAGTGTTTGTATAGATCAGAGGTTAGAGTTTGTTAGGAGGTTAGATGTCACTTTCTTGGTGACGTCAGCTAAGATGCTCAGTGGTTTGCTAGTGACTATAAATAGAACAGTGCTCTATACTGTTCTATTAGCTCTTTGCAACACCGTCTTCTTTGCACGAACAAACACTGAGCTCTGGCTGAGGGGGAGTTTGTATTCAAGCATTACTTTGTAATCGTTGTTGAAATTAAATTCAATCATTCGGTTCTTTGTTGAAAATGTCTTGATCAAAGCAATACTCTCGTTTGATTGTATGCAAAGTTTGTTTCCATATTAATTTCGCTGCACAACTCATCCATTTCCATTTTAATTTAAACAGAAAATACAATCAAAACCAAACTCAGATCCAACACCCGGTATATCCTATTTTAGTTTTACTCCATTGTGAACCTTACGCCTTTTTTCCTCTCTGATCGAGGTTCTCGGCAATGAAAAATCTTCGTAAACTAAATCACACGTGTATATGTTGACATTTATGAGATATACAGTCAAGAAAATCACGGGCAATGGTGGTATATATGCGGATTAGACACTAAAAAAAACACTCAACAAATTGCTACAATTTAAGGAATGTGTTTAGTAACGGCATCAGATTCCTAATTGAGGGAGAAAGGTCTGGTGGCAAGAAAAACTGCTTCTAGGAGGTTGTCAAGTGTTTTCGCTCGACGATTCCATTCTTGGGTGGTTGGTTTGGCCCTTGTTCCTGTAACACGAATCCTAGCCCGATATATCCCATTTTAATATTACACCATTGTGGACCTTATGCCTTTTTTACTCCCTGATCGAGGTTCTCGGCATTGAAAAATCTTCGTAAACTAAATCACACGTGTATATATTGACATTTAAGATATATACAGTCAAGAAAATCAAGGGCAATGGTGATATATATGCAGACTAGACACCAAAAAAAACACTCAACAAATGGCTACAATTTAAGGCATGTGTTTAGTGACGGCATCAGATTTCTAATTGATGGAGAAAGGTCTGGTCACAAGAAAAGCTGCTTCTAGGAGGTTGTCAAGTGTTTTCACTCGACGATTCCATTCTTGGGTGGTTGGTTTGGCCCTTGTTCCTGTAACTCGAATCCTAGCCCGGTATATCCCATTTTAATTTTACACCATTGTGAACCTTACGCCTTTTTTACACTCTGGTCGAGGTTCTCGGCATTGAAAAATCTTCGTAAACTAAATCACACGTGTATATGTTCACATTTAAGAGATATACAATCAAGAAAATCAAGGGCAATGGTGATATATATGCGGATTAGACACAAAAAAAACACTCAACAAATGGCTACAATTTATGGAATGTGTTTAGTGATGGCATCAGATTCCTAATTGATGGAGAAATGCCTGGTAGTAAGAAAAGCTGCTTCTAAGAGGTTGTCAAGTGTTTTCGCTCGACGATTCCATTCTTAGGTGGTTGGTTTTGCCCTTGTTCCTGTAACTCGAATCCTAGCCCGGTATATCCCATTTTAATTTTACACCATTAAGAACCTTACGCCTTTTTTACTCTCTGATCGAGGTTCTCGGCATTGAAAAATCTTTGTAAAGTAAATCACACGTGAATATGTTGATATTTAAGAGATATACAGTCATGAAAATCAAGGGCACTGGTGATATATATGCGGTTAGACACCAAAAAAAAAACACTCAACAAATGGCTACAATTTAAGGAATGTGTTTAGTGACGGCATCAGATTCCTAATTGATGGAGAAAGGTCTGGTGGCAAGAAAAGCTGCTCCTAGGAGGTTTTCAAGAGTTTTTGCTCGACGATTCCATTCTTGGGTGGTTGGTTTGGCCCTTGTTCCTGTAACTCGAATCCTAGCCCAGTATATCCCATTTTAATTTTACCACATTGTGAACCTTAGGCCTTTTTTACTCTCTGATCGAGGTTCTCGACAATGAAAAATCTTCGTAAACTAAATCACACGTGTATATGTTGACATTTAAGAGATATACAGTCAAGAAAATCAAGGGCAATGGTGATATATATGCGGATTAGACACCAAAAAAAAAACACTCAACAAATGGCTACAATTTAAGGCATGTGTTTAGTGACGGCATCAGATTTCTAATTAATGGAGAAAGGTCTGGTCACAAGAAAAGCTGCTTCTTGGAGGTTGTCAAGTGTTTTCACTCGACGATTCCATTCTTGGGTGGATGGTTTGGCCCTTGTTCCTGTAACTCGAATCCTAGCCCGGTATATTCCATTTTAATTTTACACCATTGTGAACCTTACGCCTTTTTTACTCCCTGGTCGAGGTTCTCGGCATTGAAAAATCTTCGTAAACTAAATCACACGTGTATATGTTCACATTTAAGAGATATACAATCAAGAAAATCAAGGGCAATGGTGATATATATGCGGATTAGACACAAAAAAAACACTCAACAAATGGCTACAATTTATGGAATGTGTTTAGTGATGGCATCAGATTCCTAATTGATGGAGAAAGGCCTGGTAGTAAGAAAAGCTGCTTCTAAGAGGTTGTCAAGTGTTTTCGCTCGACGATTCCATTCTTGGGTGGTTGGTTTTGCCCTTGTTCCTGTAACTCGAATCCTAGCCCGGTATATCCCATTTTAATTTTACACCATTATGAACCTTACGCCTTTTTTACTCTCTGATCGAGGTTCTCGGCTTTGAAAAATCTTCGTAAACTAAATCACACGTGTATATGTTCACATTTAAGAGATATACAATCAAGAAAATCAAGGGAATGGTGATATATATGCGGATTAGACACAAAAAAACACTCAACAAATGGCTACAATTTAAGGAATGTATTTAGTGACGGCATCAGATTCCTAATTGAAGGAGAAAGGTCTGGTGGTAAGAAAAGCTGCTTCTAGGAAGTTGTCAAGTGTTTTCACTCGACGAATCCATTCTTGGGTGGTTGGTTTGGCCCTTGTTCCTGTAACTCGAATTCTAGCCTGGTATATCCCATTTTAATTTTACTCCATTGTGAACCTTACGCCTTTTTTACTCTCTGATCGAGGTTCTCGGCATTGAAAAATCTTCGTAAACTAAATCACATGTATATATGTTGACATTTAAAAGATATACAGTCAAGAAAATCAAGGGCAATGGTGATATATATGCGGAATAGACACCGAAAAAAAAAACACTCAACAAATGGCTACAATTTAAGGAATGTGTTTAGTGACGGCATCAGATTCCTAATTGATGGAGAAAGGTCTGATGGTAAGAATAGCTGCTTCTAGGAGGTTGTCAAGTGTTTTCGCTCGACGATTCCATTCTTGGGTGGTTGGTTTGGCCCTTGTTCCTGTAACTCGAATCCTAGCCCGGTATATCGCATTTTAATTTTACACCATTGTGAACCTTACGCCTTTTTTACTCTCTGATCGAGGTTCTCGGCATTGAAAAATCTTTGTAAATGTAGGATCGTTTTCGGCCCTGATTAAGTCGGTCAGAAGAATTCCTATCCAAAACAAGAGGCGGAAACTAATGCTTTGGTGCGATTTCTGCAATATTCACTTTAAACTGTTGTTCTATTGATCTTGATAACGATTACAAGCCCTGACAACACTTCGGCAGCACTTCGTGGCTTACCGGAAGAGAACACCTAGAACTACATATGATTTCGCTCAAATAACCCTATTTATAGGTGAGATGATTTCGCTCTTATGAACATGTCACATGAGCGAAATCACCTGATTGTCATATGAGCGAAATCAGGACAAAGACACATAAGCGAAACCCTATCTAACACCTGTTTCCTGATTTTCATGCCCTATTCTATCCTATACACTACAAGACTCGATGTAAGACGTAGTCGACAGACGTAGTGCACCAACAAACTCCCCCTCGGATGTTGACGGAGTCTTTAGTGAGACCGTTTATCACATTTTAACTTTCCATTTCTTTAGCGTGTTGTGACAGTCCACTGATGTACTATCATTTCCTCTTTTATGCAACAAAACTCATTTTTATTTTATCATGTTTTTGGCTTTTTCAAATTTTCTAATGTTTTTGGATTTTCTGAAAAAAAACTCTCCCCCTAAAATACAAATACATCTAAAAAAATTGAAAACAAACTGTACAAGAACATGACAACTGATATCGAATTGCCTCAATTCGCCATCCACTTGGCATAAACAATCAGAACTCCCCCTCACAACAAACTATTTTCCCATTATGATTTCAAAACACTTAAGTTTGTTTTAATTAAATGGTTTTTCCGAAAATAAGTTTTGTTGATTTTGTAAAACCATTAGTAGGTTAGGGATTTGGTTCATCACATTGTTTTTCAACCACTTGTAGAAAATCAGATACAACTTAATGTCCTTGATTTACTACTTGTAAGATCAAACCAATCAAGCAATTTCAACCAATCATCATCTGTTGGTTGAATTCTCAAGGTGCCCATTCCTACTCCACATTTACCAACCTGGGAGTTCCGGCAAGTCACACTTATACAAAAACAATTTTCATACACAATGAATAATGCCGATTCATGCTCCGCGATTACCAACTTGGGAGCTCCGACAAGTCAGGTTTTTACTGTTTGAAAAATATATCCACCCAAGCCTGACCTTCCTTGGGTGAAATAACCTCTTCTTCTTCGTCTTTTCTTTCAACAGACTTGTGAACACGTCTTTTAGAAGCATAAAATTCTTTGATACTTTTGGCCTTACCATTGACCATTTGTCCAAAGATACTTTTCACATTTCCGTTGAAAGTCTTTTCAACATCAAATTTCTTCTTGTCAGAATAAAATTGATTTGAAATTTCAACTTTTCCAACTTTCTTCATAAAATTTTCAGCACGCAAAGGTGGAAAATTTTCATCGTTCATAGTTGGAACTGATCTTTTAACCTTTTTCTCAACACATGGCTCCTCTGATTTTGAGAAATCAGATTCATCACCAGACTTGTTACCTAAACCTTTCACAACCCATTTTTTATTTTTTACATTTTCTTTTCCTTTCAAAACACTCTTTGAACATTCTCCTTTCTCAAAGGTTGAATTTTCAAAGCCTGTAAACTTTCGGATTGAAAGTTCAGTTTTCTCGATCACTTTCTCTTTTAGTTTACCAGAGAATTTCTGTTTTTGTTTGAATGTCTTCGGACAGTCCCTAGCAACATGACCAACAGTTTTACATTGAAAACAGGTTCTCTTTTCAATCTTCTTTGGAACAACATTCTTCTTCAGTTCTTCTTGCTTCTTGGCAAGGAATTCCTGATTCGTCTGTTTTCTGAATGATTGTTCTTTCTCAGCCTCTGTCGTTTTCCCTGAAACAAACACAGTTTTTGGTTTATGAACTTTTTCATTTTTATAATTTTTCGGTTGAATAAAACCTAATCCTTTCTTTTTGAAATTACGATTATGGTTTGGTTTCTTTTGGAAATTATAACCACAATTGTAACCCATTTTCTTGTTAATTCTTTGTTGTTCTCTTGAAGTGTATTGTTTAGGTTTTCCGATAAGATTTAAATCTTTTATTTCAGAAATATTAATTTCTGTAATTTTGAAAACCTTTTGAATCATTTCAAATCTGACACTTCTTATTGGAAAAGCTTCATCAGAATATAATTTGTCAGAATCTTTCAAAGTATATGCCACTTTGAATGATTCATCATTCAAATTAGATTTTAATAGCAAAAACTCTTTATCATAAACCTGTTTGTCCTTTTTGACTGTTGACTTTGACGTATCGGACTCAGACTTTGACTTGGATTTGGACTCCGGTTTTGACTACTCTATGTAATCTTTATCTAACACCTCATCAACCACACTTTTTATCAACTTTGACTCATGATCAGTGTCGGATGACGTGTATGTGATATCAATATTTTCTGGCAAGTAATCCAACCACTCTTTCGGAATTTGGATTTCGAGGTGAAAATCCATTTTTGACCGGGGGCGGACATTTGTTATAGACAACACTTGGTTTCTTACCAGAAATCTCCACTTTATCTTTGTCTTCTATCACAGATTTCTCTTCTTCTGAAGTCTTTACTTCTTAAAAAGTCTTCAAATTCTCCACAACCGGATAAATCCTATCAACAACAAAAGTAGAACATGAGTAACTTTCTAATAGCTTGTTGACTCTCTCAGTTTCTATCTTTTGTGTTGCTAACTTCAACTCCAGATCAGCACATTTCTTTATGTGAAAGTTGACATCATCAAGTTGTCTCAGGTAAGCTTTCTTTAGTGTATTCATTGCCACAGCTTGTTCACCGTTTGAATCAGTATACTTGTTGATTTCTCTGTTCATTGTATCATAGGATTCTTTTAATCTGTTTATATTGTGCAACAACTCATTGTTTTGCTTGATTAAAGAATCACAGTTCATGCACTTTTCAGGAACTTTAACAGGTTCTGCATCAACTTTGACTTCAAATTCAGGAACCTCTTTGACTGTTCTGTTTGATCGTAAAAATTCAGCTCTACTCTTTTTCTCAGCTTCAGCTTCAGCTTTTAATCTCTCTTCCTCTTCTTCCTCTTCTTCAAGCTTTCTCCGTCTTGCTTCAGCAGCTTCCATTACTTTTCTGCACTTTTCGGCACATTTCAAATCGTAGGCATTTGCAATGAAAGCTTTAGCATATGAAGTGTCTTTGGACATCTCTTTGGCATTAAGTTCTTGATCTGGGCAAAAATCGTTCCAACTGAAACCTTCAGCCAACTTTTCATCATCTTGTTCTGCCAAACACACTTTGCTATTTGTTGGAAGATATTTATCCCCGGTAAAATTATCATACTTGCCCTGATTAACTAGACACACTCTTTTTGAACCTTCAATCACATCTCTCCCATGTGCAGTTTGTGCCTGATGTGGTGCTGGTGGTGTGACTTGATGATAAATCGCCTTTTTGTGATAATCGTTGTTTCCAAAAGGATTTTGGGCTCCACTAGCTTCACGATTTTTGCACTCCCTCTTGAAAGGCCCCTTTTCCCTGCAACGAAAACATGTAACTTTAGATTTATCAAAGCCTAAATTTGAAACATTTGCATCACGGAAATCATCTCTTCCCGTAATTTGTTTAAACTTCTCAGCTCGTCTCAACACACTAGCCATGCACCATTTAATGTCCATCAATTCCATTTCCTCAGCATCTATTTGATCGTAATCCTCTTTCGTGAGCATTGGATTACCGATATTTCCAGCCACAAAACTACTATATGATTCTAAAATCATTCCCAACAAAGACATTTGATTTTTAGCAACCTCTTCAGTATAATCTTGATCATTTTCAAGACTTAGAACAATATTGCACTGAAGTTTTCTTCCGTTCTTTGTTGCTGAAATGTTTGGATCAAATGATGAAAATCTTGTGCTGCTTGATCCCTGGGATGATTTCTTTTCAGAAGAATCTTTCGCACTGTAAGCAGTTTCGACTTTTGGAGAAAAATTTGACTTTTCGTTGACACCACCTTTGTAATACAAGCTGATATCCTGTACTCCATCGTAGTTCTTCATCCTGGCAATCTTCCTTTGCTCCATCTCTTGAGCTTCCAGGTGTTTGATGAAGTCTCCCAGTGTCATATTTTTATAATCTTTTCTGTTTGATCTCATCATCATCAGAAACGTTCCCCAAGTTTCATATGGTAGAGCATCTGCAAGTTTTTCAATCAATTCATCAGTATCTTTCTTAATTCCAAGTTTTGTCATATTTCTCACCAAGTTACAATATCTATCAATTATTTGCTTGGTGATTTCAGATTTCAAACCACAGAATAAGTCAAATTCTTTCTTCGTGAGAGACATTTTGTTTTTGAGCATATCATCACTTCCAACAAATTTTGCTTCCAATTCTATCCAGATTGAGTAAGCAGTTCCATCATGTTGAAGCAGTATCAAGATATCTTCTTTTATTGCTTGCTGAAGCAGACTCACCATCAATTTCTCATCTCGATATTTCTTTTTATCTTCCATACTCATTTCTTGAATTGTTAACTGCACACCATTTGTTATGGGTCTAATATAAGGTTCCTCAGTGTGTTCCCACACATCCAAATGATAAGCTTCAACCCAATTCCCAAATCGTTCGGACCATGCGTTGTAATCATCAATATCCATGAGTTTAGGCGGTTTCTGAGACGTTTCGGTTTCGTTTTCATGCAAAGCATTCTGTGTGATTGTAATCGGGCTAGCAAATGCGATATAGAATTCAGTGTCCATAGTTCAAAGTTCACAAACTCACAAAATTTCCAAGCTTAGGCAAAACTGTTCCTTGGAGCGAAATCCCAAATATCAAGTGTCACAAAAGCGAAACCTTTGTTGTTACTATAAACGAAACCACTAGTTGTCACTATAAGCAAAACCAATCTTGATGGTCACAAAAAGCGAAACTACTGAAGTGTCAAAAGAGCGAAACCTCCAAAGTGTTCAGAAAAGCGAAACTTTAATTGGTCACTGAAGCGAAACCCTAATATCACAATGAGCGGTACCAACTTGTACAGATAAGCGAAACTAGGTGATCCAATAAGCGAAACTGGCTGATGACATCATCATTTTCACGAATCCGTATAAGAGAAACCTTAAAAATACTAAGTTTTAGGTCGATTTTAGCTTTGAAACTTTCAAGGGTTTATTAATACATGATTACGAGTGCTGTGTGTGAAATTGAGCTGGTTTTACCGTAAAAAATTTTCAAAAATGAGAAAGAAGGTGTAGAAAAACAGAATATGCAACTGAAAAGGCAAGAACTCTTCCTCCTGAGCTCTGATACCACTTGTAGGATCGTTTTCGGCCCTGATTGAGTCGATCAGAAGAATTCCTATCCAAAACAAGAAGCGGAAACTAATGCTGTGGTGCGATTTCAGCAATATTCACTTTAAACTGTTGTTCTATTGATCTTGATAACGATTACAAGCCCTGACAACACTTCGGCAGCACTTCGTGGCTTACCGGAAGAGAACACCTAGAACTACATATGATTTCTCTCAAATAACCCTATTTATAGGTGAGATGATTTCGCTCTTATGAACTTGTCACATGAGCGAAATCACCTGATTGTCATATGAGTGAAATCAGGACAAAGAAACATAAGCGAAACCCTATCTAACACATGTTTCCTGATTTTCGTGCCCTGTTCTATCCTATACACTACAACACTCGATGTAAGACGTAGTCGACAGACGTAGTGCACCAACAGTAAACTAAATCACACGTGTATATGTTGACATTTATGAGATATACAGTCAAGAAAATCAAGGGCAATGGTGGTATATATGCGGATTAGACACCAAAAAAAACACTCAACAAGTTGCTACAATTTAAGGAATGTGTTTAGTAACGGCATCAGATTCCTAATTGAGGGAGAAAGGTCTGGTGGCAAGAAAAGCTGCTTCTAGGAGGTTGTCAAGTGTTTTCGCTTGACGATTCCATTCTTGGGTGGTTGGTTTGGCCCTTGTTCCTGTAACTCGAATCCTAGCCTGGTATATCCCATTTTAATTTTACACCATTGTGGACCTTATGCCTTTTTTACTCCCTGATCGAGGTTCTCGGCATTGAAAAATCTTCGTAAACTAAATCACACGTGTATATATTGACATTTAAGAGATATACAGGCAAGAAAATCAAGGGCAATGGTGATATATATGCGGATTAGACACCAAAAAAAAACACTCAACAAATGGCTACAATTTAAGGAATGCGTTTAGTGAGGGCATCAGGTTCCCAATTGATGGAGAAAGGTCTGGTGGCAAGAAAAGTTGCTTTTAGGAGGTTGTCAAGTGTTTTCACTCGACGATTCCATTCTTGGGTGGCTGGTTTGACCCTCGTTCCTGTAACTCGAATACTTGCCCGGTATATCCCATTTTAATTTTACACCATTGTGAACCTTACGCCTATTTTACTCTCTGATCGAGGTTCTCGGCATTGAAAAATCTTTGTAAACTAAATCACACGTGAATATGTTGATATTTAAGAGATATACAGTCAAGAAAATCAAGGGCAATGGTGATATATATGCGGATTAGACACAAAAAAAAACACTCAACAAATGGCTACAATTTAAGGAATGTGTTTATTGACGGCATTAGATTCCTAATTAATGGAGAAAGTTCTGGTGGCAAGAAAAGCTGCTTCTAGGAGGTTGTCAAGTGTTTTTGCTCGACGATTCCATTCTTGGGTGGTTGGTTTGGCCCTTGTTCCTATAACTCGAATCCTAGCCCGGTATATCCCATTTTAATTTTACCACATTGTGAACCTTCGGCCTTTTTTACTCTCTGATCGAGGTTCTCGCCATTGAAAAATCTTCGTAAACTAAATCACACGTGTATATGTTGACATTTAAGAGATATACAGTCAAGAAAATCAAGGGCAATGGTGATATATATGCGGATTAGACACCAAAAAAAATGCTCAACAAATGGCTACTATTTAAGGCATGTGTTTAGTGACGGCATCAGATTTCTAACTGATGGAGAAAGGTCTGGTGGCAAGAAAAGCTGCTTCTAGGAGGTTGTCAAGTGTTTTCGCTTGATTCCATTCTTGTGTGGTTGGTTTGGCCCTTGTTCCTGTAACTCGAATCCTAGCCGGGTATATCCCATTTTAATTTTACACCATTGTGAACCTTACGCCTTTTTTACTCTCTGATCGAGGTTCTCGGCATCGAAAAATCTTCGTAAACTAAATCACACTTGTATATGTTGACATTTAAGAGATATACAGTCCAGAAAATCAAGGGCAATGGGGATATATATGCGGATTAGACACAAAAAAAAACACTCAACAAATGGCTACTATTTAAGGCATGTGTTTAGTGACGGCATCAGATTTCTAACTGATGGAGAAAGGTCTGGTGGCAAGAAAAGCTGCTTCTAGGAGGTTGTCAAGTGTTTTCGCTCGACGATTCCATTCTTGGGTGGTTGGTTTGTCCCTTGTTCCTGTAACTCGAATCCTAGCCCGGTATATCCCTATTTAATTTTACACCATTGTGAACCTTACGCCTTTTTTACTCTCTGATCGATGTTCTCGGTAATGAAAAATCTTCGTAAACTAAATCACACGTGTATATGTTGACATTTAAGAGATATAAAGTCAAGAAAACCAAGGGCAATTGTGATATATATGCGGATTAGACACCGAAAAACAAAACACTCAACAAATGGCTATAATTTAAGGAATGTGTTTAGTGACAACATCAGATTCCTATTTGATGGAGAAAGGTCTGGTGGTAAGAAAAGCTGCTTCTAGGAGGTTGTCAAGTGTTTTCGCTTGACGATTCCATTCTTGGGTGGTTGGTTTGGCCCTTGTTCCTGTAACTCGAATCCTAGCCCGGTATATCCCATTTTAATTTTACACCATTGTGAACCTTACGCCTTTTTTACTCTCTGATCGAGGTTCTCGGCATTGAAAAATCTTCTTAAACTAAATCACACGTGTATATGTTAACATTTATGAGATATACAATCAAGAAAATCAAGGGCAATAGTGATATATATGCGGATTAGACACACAAAAAAACACTCAACAAATGGCTACAATTTAAGGAATGTGTTTAGAGATGACATCTGATTCCTAATTGATGGAGAAAGGTCTGGTGGAAAGAAAAGCTGCTTCTAGGAGGTTGTCAAGTGTTTTCGCTCGACGATTCCATTCTTGGGTGGTTGGTTTGGCCCTTGTTCCTATAACTCGAATCCTAGCCTGGTATATCCCATTTTAAATTTACACCATTGTGGACCTTACGCCTTTTTTACTCTATGATCGAGGTTCTCGGCATTGAAAATTCTTCGTAAACTAAATCACACGTGTATATGTTGACATTTAAGAGATATACAATCAAGAAAATCATGGGCAATGGTGATATATATGCGGATTAGACACAAAAAAAACACTCAACAAATGGCTACAATTTAAGGAATTCGTTTAGTGAGGGCATCAGATTCCTAATTGATGGAGAAAGGTCTGGTGGCAAGAAAAGCTGCTTCTAGGAGGTTGTCAAGTGTTTTCGCTCGACGATTCCATTCTTGGGTGGTTGGTTTGGCCCTCGTTCCTGTAACTCGAATCCTAGCCCGGTATATCCCATTTTAATTTTACACCATTGTGAACCCTACGCCTATTTTACTCTCTGATCGAGGTTCTCGGCATTGAAAAAACTTTGTAAACTAAATCACACATGAATATGTTGACATTTAAGAGATATACAGTCAAGAAAATCAAGGGCAATGGTGATATATATGCGGATTAGACACCAAAAAAAAAACACTCAACAAATGGCTACAATTTAAGGAATGTGTTTAGTGACGGCATCAGATGCCTAATTGATTGAGAAAGGTCTGGTGGTAAGAAAAGCTGCTTCTAGGAGGTTGTCAAGTGTTTTCGCTCGACGATTACATTCTTGGGTGGTTGGTTTGGCCCTTGTTCCTGTAACTCGAATCCTAGACCGGTATATCCCATTTTAATTTTACACCATTGTGGACCTTACGCCTTTTTTACTCCCTGATCGAGTTCCCGGCATTGAAAAATCTTCGTAAACTAAATCACACGTGTATATGTTGACATTTAAAAGATAAACAGTCTAGAAAATCTAGGGCAATGGTGATATATATGCGGATTAGACACCAAAAAAAAAACACTCAACAAATGGCTACAATTTAAGGAATGCGTTTAGTGAGGGCAACAGATTCCTAATTGATGGATAAAAGTCTGGGGGCAAGAAAAGTTGCTTCTAGGAGGTTGTCAAGTGTTTTCACTCGACGATTCCATTATTGGGTGGTTGGTTTGACCCTTGTTCCTGTAACTTGAATCCTAGCCCGGTATATCCCATTTTAATTTTACACCATTGTGAACCTTACGCCTATTTTACTCTCTGATCGAGGTTCTCGGCATTGAAAAAACTTTGTAAACTAAATCACACATGAATATGTTGATATTTAAGAGATATACAGTCAAGAAAATCAAGGGCAGTGGTGATATATATGCGGATTAGACACAAAAAAAAAACACTCAACAAATGGCTACAATTTAAGGAATGTGTTTAGTGACGGCATCAGATTCCTAATTGATGGAGAAAGGTCTGGTGGCAAGAAAAGCTGCTTCTAGGAGGTTGTCAAGTGTTTTCGCTCGACGATTCCATTCATGGGTGGTTGGTTTGGCCCTTCTTCCTGTAACTCGAATCCTAGCGCGGTATATCCCATTTTAATTTTACCACATTGTGAACCTTAGGCCTTTTTTACTCTCTGATCGAGGTTCTCGGCATTGAAAAATCTTCGTAAACTAAATCACACGTGTATATGTTGACGTTTAAGAGATATACAGTCAAGAAAATCAAGGGAAATGGTGATATATATGCGGATTAGACACCAAAAAAAACACTCAACAAATGGGTACAATTTAAGGCATGTGTTTAGTGACGGCATCAGATTTCTGATTGATGGAGAAAGGTCTGGTGGCAAGAAAAGCTGCTTCTAGGAGGTTTTCAAGTGTTTTCGCTCGACGATTACATTCTTGGGTGGTTGGTTTGGCCCTTGTTCCTGTAACTCGAATCCTAGCCCGGTATATTCCATTTTAATTTTACACCATTGTGAACCTTACGCCTATTTTACTATCTGATCGAGGTTCTCGGCATTGAAAAAACTTTGTAAACTAAATCACACGTGAATATGTTGACATTTAAGAGATATACAGTCAAGAAAATCAAGGGCAATGGTGATATATATGCGGATTAGACACCAAAAAAAAAAAACACTCAACAAATGGCTACAATTTAAGGAATGTGTTTAGTGACGGCATCAGATGCCTAATTGATTGAGAAAGGTCTGGTGGTACGAAAAGCTGCTTCTAGGAGGTTGTCAAGTGTTTTCGCTTGACGATTCCATTCTTGGGTGGTTGGTTTGGCCCTTGTTCCTGTAACTCGAATCCTAGCCCGGTATATCCCATTTTAATATTACACCATTGTGAACCTTACGCCTTTTTTACTCTCTGATCGAGGTTCTCGGCATTGAAAAATCTTCGTAAACTAAATCAAACGTGTATATGTTGACATTTAAGAGATATACAGTCAAGAAAATCAAGGGCAATGGTGATATATATGCGGATTAGACACAAAAAAAACACTCAACAAATGGCTACAATTTAAGGAATCCGTTTAGTGAGGGCATCAGATTCCTAATTGATGGAGAAAGGTCTGGTGGCAAGAAAAGCTGCTTCTAGGAGGTTGTCAAGTGTTTTCGCTCGACGATTCCATTCTTGGGTGGTTGGTTTGGCCCTCGTTCCTGTAACTCGAATCCTAGCCCGGTATATCCCATTTTAATTTTACACCATTGTGAACCTTACGCCTATTTTACTCTCTGATTGAGGTTCTCGGCATTGAAAAAACTTTGTAAACTCAATCACACATGAATATGTTGACATTTAAGAGATATACAGTCAAGAAAATCAAGGGCAATGGTGATATATATGCGGATTAGACACAAAAAAAAACACTCAACAAATGGCTACAATTTAAGGAATGTGTTTAGTAACGGCATCAGATGCCTAATTGATTGAGAAAGGTCTGGTGGTAAGAAAAGCTGCTTCTAGGAGGTTGTCAAGTGTTTTCGCTCGACGATTCCATTCTTGGGTGGTTGGTTTGGCCCTTGTTCCTGTAACTCGAATCCTAGACCGGTATATCCCATTTTAATTTTACACCATTGTGGACCTTACGCCTTTTTTACTCCCTGATCGAGTTCCCGGCATTGAAAAATCTTCGTAAACTAAATCACACGTGTATATGTTGACATTTAAAAGATAAACAGTCTAGCAAATCTAGGGCAATGGTGATATATATGCGGATTAGACACCAAAAAAAAAAACACTCAACAAATGGCTACAATTTAAGGAATGCGTTTAGTGAGGGCATCAGATTCCTAATTGATGGATAAAAGTCTGGGGGCAAGAAAAGCTGCTTCTAGGAGGTTGTCAAGTGTTTTCACTCGACGATTCCAATCTTGGGTGGTTGGTTTGACCCTTGTTCCTGTAACTTGAATCCTAGCCCGGTATATCCCATTTTAATTTTACACCATTGTGAACCTTACGCCTATTTTACTCTCTGATCGAGGTTCTCGGCATTGAAAAAACTTTGTAAACTAAATCACACGTGAATATGTTGATATTTAAGAGATATACAGTCAAGAAAATCAAGGGAAGTGGTGATATATATGCGGATTAGACAAAAAAAAAACACTCAACAAATGGCTACAATTTAAGGAATGTGTTTAGTGACGGTATCAGATTCCTAATTGATGGAGAAAGGTCTGGTGGCAAGAAAAGCTGCTTCTAGGAGGTTGTCAAGTGTTTTCGCTCGACGATTCCATTCTTGGGTGGTTGGTTTGGCCCTTCTTCCTGTAACTCGAATCCTAGCGCGGTATATCCCATTTTAATTTTACCACATTGTGAACCTTAGGCCTTTTTTACTCTCTGATCGAGGTTCTCGGCATTGAAAAATCTTCGTAAACTAAATCACACGTGTATATGTTGACGTTTAAGAGATATACAGTCAAGAAAATCAAGGGCAATGGTGATATATATGCGGATTAGACACCAAAAAAAACACTCAACAAATGGCTACAATTTAAGGCATGTGTTTAGTGACGGCATCAGATTTCTGATTGATGGAGAAAGGTCTGGTGGCAAGAAAAGCTGCTTCTAGGAGGTTTTCAAGTGTTTTCGCTCGACGATTACATTCTTGGGTGGTTGGTTTGGCCCTTGTTCCTGTAACTAGAATCCTAGCCCGGTATATTCCATTTTAATTTTACACCATTGTGAACCTTACGCCTATTTTACTCTCTGATCGAGGTTCTCGGCATTGAAAAAACTTTGTAAACTAAATCACACATGAATATGTTGACATTTAAGAGATATACAGTCAAGAAAATCAAGGGCAATGGTGATATATAAGCGGATTAGACACCAAAAAAAACACTCAACAAATGGCTACAATTTAAGGAATGTGTTTAGTGACGGCATCAGATGCCTAATTGATTGAGAAAGGTCTGGTGGTAAGAAAAGCTGCTTCTAGGAGGTTGTCAAGTGTTTTCGCTTGACGATTCCATTCTTGGGTGGTTGGTTTGGCCCTTGTTCCTGTAACTCGAATCCTAGCCCGGTATATCCCATTTTAATTTTACACCATTGTGGACCTTACGCCTTTTTTACTCTCTGATCGAGGTTCTCGGCATTGAAAAATCTTCGTAAACTAAATCACACGTGTATATGTTAACATTTATGAGATATACAGTCAAGAAAATCAAGGGCAATGGTGATATATATGCGGATTAGACACAAAAAAAACACTCAACAAATGGCTACAATTTAAGGAATGTGTTTAGTGATGACATCTGATTCCTAATTGATGGAGAAAGGTCTGGTGGAAAGAAAAGCTGCTTCTAGGTGGTTGTCAAGTGTTTTCGCTCGACGATTCCATTCTTGGGTGGTTGGTTTGGCCCTTGTTCCTGTAACTCGAATCCTAGCCCGGTATATCCCATTTTAATTTTACACCATTGTGGACCTTACGCCTTTTTTACTCTCTGATCGAGGCTCTCGGCATTGAAAAATCTTCGTAAACTAAATCACACGTGTATATGTTGACATTTAAGAGATATACAGTCAAGAAAATCAAGGGCAATGGTGATATATATGCGGATTAGACACAAAAAAAAACACTCAACAAATGGCTACAATTTAAGGAATGCGTTTAGTGAGGGCATCAGATTCCTAGTTGATGGAGAAAGGTCTGGTGGCAAGAAAAGCTGCTTCTAGGAGGTTGTCAAGTGTTTTCGCTCGACGATTCCATTCTTGGGTGGTTGGTTTGGCCCTCGTTCCTGTAACTCGAATCCTAGCCCGGTATATCCCATTTTAATTTTACACCATTGTGAACCTTACGCCTATTTTACTCTCTGATCGAGGTTCTCGGCATTGAAAAAACTTTGTAAACTAAATCACACGTGAATATGTTGACATTTAAGAGATATACAGTCAAGAAAATCAAGGGCAATGGTGATATATATGCGGATTAGACACCAAAAAAAAAACACGCAACAAATGGCTACAATTTAAGGAATGTGTTTAGTGACGGCATCAGATGCCTAATTGATTGAGAAAGGTCTGCTGGTAAGAAAAGCTGCTTCTTGGAGGTTGTCAAGTGTTTTCGCTCGACGATTCCATTCTTGGGTGGTTGGTTTGGCCCTTGTTCCTGTAACTCGAATCCTAGACCGGTATTGAAAAATCTTCGTAAACTAAATCACACGTGTATATGTTGACATTTAAAAGATAAACAGTCTAGAAAATCTAGGGCAATGGTGATATATATGCGGATTAGACACCAAAAAAAAAACACTCAACAAATGGCTACAATTTAAGGAATGCGTTTAGTGAGGGCATCAGATTCCTAATTGATGGATAAAAGTCTGGGGGCAAGAAAAGCTGCTTCGAGGAGGTTGTCAAGTGTTTTCACTCGACGATTCCAATCTTGGGTGGTTGGTTTGACCCTTGTTCCTGTAACTTGAATCCTAGCCCGGTATATCCCATTTTAATTTTACACCATTGTGAACCTTACGCCTATTTTACTCTCTGATCGAGGTTCTCGGCATTGAAAAAACTTTGTAAACTAAATCACACGTGAATATGTTGATATTTAAGAGATATACAGTCAAGAAAATCAAGGGCAGTGGTGATATATATGCGGATTAGACACAAAAAAAAACACTCAACAAATGGCTACAATTTAAGGAATGTGTTTAGTGACGGCATCAGATTCCTAATTGATGGAGAAAGGTCTGGTGTCAAGAAAAGCTACTTCTAGGAGGTTGTCAAGTGTTTTCGTTCGACGATTCCATTCTTGGGTGGTTGGTTTGACCCTTCTTCCTGTAACTCGAATCCTAGCGCGGTATATCCCATTTTAATTTTACCACATTGTGAACCTTAGGCCTTTTTTACTCTCTGATCGAGGTTCTCGGC
This sequence comes from Helianthus tuberosus, assembly GCA_030545235.1. NCBI lineage: Eukaryota > Viridiplantae > Streptophyta > Magnoliopsida > Asterales > Asteraceae > Helianthus > Helianthus tuberosus. Next base: position 29,711,590 of record CM060415.1, on the reverse strand, counting down.
ATTGAAAAATCTTCGTAAACTAAATCACACGTGTATATGTTGACGTTTAAGAGATATACAGTCAAGAAAATCAAGGGCAATGGTGATATATATGCGGATTAGACACCAAAAAAAACACTCAACAAATGGCTACAATTAAAGGCATGTGTTTAGTGACGGCATCAGATTTCTGATTGATGGAGAAAGGTCTGGTGGCAAGAAAAGCTGCTTCTAGGAGGTTTTCAAGTGTTTTCGCTCGACGATTACATTCATGAGTGGTTGGTTTGGCCCTTGTTCCTGTAACTCCAATCCTAGCCCGGTATATCCCATTTTAATTTTACACCATTGTGAACCTTACGCCTATTTTACTCTCTGATCGAGGTTCTCGGCATTGAAAAAACTTTGTAAACTAAATCACACGTGAATATGTTGATATTTAAGAGATATACAGTCAAGAAAATCAAGGGCAGTGGTGATATATATGCGGATTAGACACCAAAAAAAACACTCAACAAATGGCTACAATTTAAGGAATGTGTTTAGTGACTGCATCAGATTTCTAATTGATGGAGAAAGGTCTGGTGGCAAGAAAAGCTGCTTCTAGGAGGTTGTCAAGTGTTTTCGCTCGACGATTCCATTCTTGGGTGGTTGGTTTGGCCCTTGTTCCTGTAACTCGAATCCTAGCGCGTTATATCCCATTTTAATTTTACCACATTGTGAACCTTAGGCCTTTTTTACCCTCTGATCGAGGTTCTCGGCATTGAAAAATCTTCGTAAACTAAATCACACGTGTATATGTTGACATTTAAGAGATATACAGTCAAGAAAATCAAGGGCAATGGTGATATATATGCGGATTAGACACCAAAAAAAACACTCAACAAATGGCTACAATTTAAGGCATGTGTTTAGTGACGGCATCAGATTTCTAATTGATCGAGAAAGGTCTGGTGGCAAGAAAAGCTGCTTCTAGGAGATTGTCAAGTGTTTTCGCTCGACGATTCCATTCTTGGGTGGTTGGTTTGGCCCTTGTTTTTGTAACTTGAATCCTAGCCCGGTATATCCCATTTTAATTTTACACCATTGTGAACCTTACGCCTCTTTTACTCTCTGTTCGAGGTTCTCGGCATTGAAAAATCTTCGTAAACTAAATCACACGTGTATATGTTGACATTTAAGAGATATACAGTCGAGAAAATCAAGGGCAATGGTTATATATATGCGGATTAAAAACAAAAAAAAAACACTCAACAAATGGCTACAATTTAAGGAATGTGTTTGGTGACGTCATCAGATTCCTAATTGATGGAGAAAGGTCTGGTGATAAGAAAAGCTGCTACTAGGAGGTTGTCAAGTGTTTTCGCTCGACGGTTCCATTCTTGGGTGGTTGGTTTGGCCCTTATTCCTGTAACTCGAATCCTATCCCGGTATGTCCTATTTTAATCTTACACCATTGTGAACCTTACGCCTTTTTTACTCTCTGATCGAAGTTCTCGATATTGGAAAATCTTCGTAAACTAAATCACACGTGTATATATTGATATTTAAGTGATATATACTCAAGAAAATCAAGGGCAATGGTGATATATATGCAGATTAGACACAAAAAAAAACACTCAACAAATGGCTACAATTTAAGGAATGTGTTTAGTGACGGCATCAGATTCCTAATTGATGGAGAAAGGTCTGGTGGCAAGAAAAGCTGTTTCTAGGAGGTTGTCAAGTGTTTTCGCTCGACGATTCCATTCTTGGGTGGTTGGTTTGGCCCTTGTTCCCGTAACTCGAATCCTAGCCCGGTATATCCTATTTTAATTTTACACCATTGTGAACCTTACGCCTTTTTTACTCTCTGATGGTGGTGTAGGATCGTTATTGAACCCGAACGAGTCAATCAGAAGAGTCTTTTCTCTGTATTAAAGGCGGAATCAAAATACAGATGCTCAAACTAATTATAATGCTTCTTTGATTGATTTAACAACGTTTACAACCTGAAAGCAATCTGGTAGCACTTCGTTACAATTTCCGGAACCGTTACCAAATGAATAACAAGTGCACTATATATAGTAGTAGTGATTCCACTTATATGGACATGCCATATAAGCGAAATCAGAAGCTTTTGATTTCGCTTTTATGACCAAGTGTCCATATAAGCGAAATAACACACTTAACTTCTAATCTTCGATTCTCGAACCTCGTGCACTGGTTATTCTAACCTATCCAATTACATTACATGATACAAGACGAAGTCAATAGATGTAATGCACTAACAGACTCCCCCTCGGATATTGACGAAGTCTTCAGTGACTAATCTTTATCATGACACCTCTTCAGTCTTGATCATTCTGCATCCTCACTCAGATTGTAACATTGTAAGCATCCATCACTCTCTTAATCAGCTTCACACTTTGACTCTTACACCAGGATCTCATCATTGGCTTTATCATCAACAACTTTATCATTAGCAGGCTCCCCCTTTCGTCAAGCTTCCATGCTTTTAGGGATCGACACCTAGCTTTCCAGCTACAAGCTCCTCCTAACTTTTATCTTGTCTTCAGACTTCGCCTTAGACTCTGCTCTCGGGATCGTAGTCTGGAATTTTCCTGCAATCACTCATACAACTATAAGTAACAACATTTTAATCTTCCAAATATCATAATCTGACAATTCAATCTCTTCAAAATCACTTCTCATGAATTTGGCAGTTTCATCGAATCGTATCGGAAACTAACTCTTATAACAATATAAGCATCCAAATCCCCCACAGTTAATCATCCAAGTCCAACTTAATGACCTTGGAGATATCACAAACTGTTTTTGAATTTTTGATTTTAATACAAGTTTTAAATTAATGAACTTGTTTTATTCTCAGAAACTCAATCAACTTACTTAGATTTTGAAACTCAGCACTCAGACATCAGTTGTCGAAAATAAAGCAGAAATCAAAATCTTTTTGTATTTTCTGAAAATATAAAGCAGTAAAGAAATATGTACAATCATATTTACATACAATATTTTTGTTTGAGTATGCGTCAGAGGATCATATCAGTTTTTGACCAGTCATAAGTACCGTTGAGCTTAGTTACACAGTAAGTATTAAACAATTCACTTAGATTGTCGATATACTTGTCCACTTAAATTTTCATACAAATTTCAACAGATTAAGGATACGAATTAGGTATTTTAAGAACTTAAACCCATTCATGTGTCCCACCTCTTGAATATACCCCCGTATCCAGATCCCAATATTCAGTCTTACAGACAATTATAACACAAATGATATCTGTAAGGGGTTAATAAATTATGAAGAAACATGAGAGCTCAGGTTAGAACTACCGTTCAGCAGAGAGATCATGACTCAACTTGGGTGTGTCCCCTTTAGAGGATCTTTTTTTACAACAGCATTGCTAAGCAATTTTATTGTCTTATCATATATGCTGAGGGTGATGCTGTGTTTCAAGCATTTGCGAAAAGTATTATTCGAGGACTAGGTCAGAACTTCCATTCAGCAGAAGTCCCGGAATAATACCCCAGACATCATTGAGTATAAAAACCTAGTATATCAGATTATGAGACCTTTCAAACAAGATTTCAGGGGTTACCTATATATCCAAGTAGTGTTCCCCACGAAATAAGCAAGTATTTGAATTTAGGTTTATATCCTGAAAAAGTTTACTAAGTGTGTGAAAACCTATCGACATATCATCAATGAGACTGTTTAACGCTATATAATCATTACAAATCTTTAGCATACTGTAATTTTCTACTGATGTACTATCATTTCCTCTTTTTACGCAAAACTCACATTTTTAAAAATTTTTATCAGGTTTTTGGCTTTTTCAAAATTTTCAAATGTTTTTGGATTTTCAAATGACAATTTTTCTCCCCCTAAAATGCAAAACCATTTAAAGAAAATTTGACAACCAACACTGATAGCTTTGTCTCGCCATCCATTTTCTGCTTCTCATGCACTGATTTGCAGAAAATATAACATACCCCCATGATTTACAACACATTGATCTTAACAGTTTGAAAACCGTGTTTCAATCTGATGAAAGTAATCATGTTTGTTCAGCCGTGAGGGTTTCGTCGTATTCAATCAACATACATTCAAACAAAATTAAAAACAAACATATTTTTTTATTTTTTATTTTTCAAATTTTTAGGGTTTTGAAAATATTGTTTATTTATATACAGAAAACAATCAAACTAAACTCCCTGTTCATCCAAACCAGGGTTCAGCAACCTCTTCCTGTGCCAGGCTGCTCCAACTTCCCTTTTCACAATCTTTAGCTTCGTTGAGCACCTGCACATTCAAACTTTATCAATTATTTGAACAATTTAGCCCAGGTCTGTTGAACCTTAGGCATTTAAACACAATAATGTTCATTTAATTTAGGTAACTTTTTGTCATTTAAAACTTTTTCAGCGTTGATTTCAACTTTCTCATCTTTTTCTGACGTCACTTGTTTCTTAGCACTCCACATTTGACCTTCCGGAGTACCTCTTTTGTAAAAGTTTGTCTCTTTTTGAACCTTTTGATTTTGAATAACATTTTTAGGTTTCCAAAACTCTTGAGGTTTTGTCATATCAACAGATGTTCTCCAACTCTGTGTTGTTCTGAATCTGGGTGTGTGAGAATTCCAGGTCTGTCTTGAATCGAACCTGTTCGGTTTTGATTTCCAATTTTGATTTGAAGCAAACTTGTTTGTATTGTACCTCCAAGTTTGTTTCAAATCAAATCTGGTTGACCTTGGTTTCACATTCTTAGATTTCTGTTTTTCAACATCAACAGACTTTGGATTTGGACACTTTCGTGCAACATGTCCAATCTGATCACATTTAAAACACACTTTCTTGGAAACATCCTTAGCCTGTTGTTGTTTCTTTTTCATAGCCTCAAACTCCTCATTAGACTGTTGTCCAAATTTGAGTTTTTCCTCTTCTTTCAAACTTTTTCCTTGAACAAAATTCAATTTTTGTTGCGAATCCTGTTTTTCATTTTGTTTTCGATTCTGTTTCTTTTTATAACCCAAACCAGCCTTCATGTTTTTCTTCTTAAAACCAGGTTTGTTATAAAAATATTTATGACCTTTACCAGCAAACTTTGAAATTTCCGACTTCTCAATCTCAACCATTTTGAAAACTTTATCGACCTTCTCTGAAATCACATTCTGAATCAGGAATACAACATCTAAGAATAATTTGTCCGATCCAATCATGGTATAAACCAATCCTTTTGAATCATCATTCAAATTTTTCTCGGATTTTGTGTTTTTCATATAACCATCATAAAGATTTCCTTCATCTTCATCCTGTGATTTAGACTTACCTTTTGTAGACTCATCTTTCAAAACGTTTTCAACAACCTTACTTACCACCTCTGAATCATTAGCATCATCAGATTTGGAGTAAGTCACATCGATACTTTCAGGTAACTGGTCAGCTATGTTCAAACCCTTTGCCACCTTTTCCTCATCATAAAAAGTATAATTGTTTCTCAATGGTGGTGGTACCTAATGAAATTCTGAACCAATACCCTTTTTGCAATTTTCAGTATCTTTGTCATCTGGTGTGATGTTAAAAATGCGTTCGAGAATGTACGAAGAGTTATGATAACTTTGAAGTTTTGTAACAACCTTTTCTTTTTCAGCCAAGACTTGTTTAAGACTAGCAATTTCATCAACATATTTGTTCAATTCAATTTTCTTTTCTTTAAATTTTCTTTCATACATTTCTTTAGTGACTAAAGTTTCTGACAATCTTTGACCAAAACTTTTGACTTGCCTTTTCAAAGTATCATAAGCTTCTTGTACTCTCTGACTCGACCACTTTAAAGAATCATACTGTTTTTGTAAATCTTGAAATTTAGATTCTTTTTCAACACAATCGACACATTTTGCAGAACACAGTTGTCTATAAACATCATTATCCTTTTCAAGACCTTGACATTTCTGTGTCAATTTTTCAACTTTTAGTTTCAAAATTTCTTCTTTTTCAATCATTTCTTTACATTTTATTGTGAAAACATTTTCAAGTTTAACTATGTCATTTTCTTTTGTTTTTATGATATCATCTTTTTCAGTACAGGCTTTGCACATTTCTATGCAATTCCTGCACTTGTTTTCTTTTTCATCAACCAATTCAACATTTAATAAATCAGAAGATTTTCTAACCTCAGTCTCATTCAGCACCGGTTCTTCTGACTCAGTTTTCTGATCTTCCTCCTTTTCTTCTTTCTGAGCTTCTTCATTCTTCTGCGCTTCTTCATTCTTCTGCGTTTCTTCAGCTCTCTGTTCCTCTCCAGCAAGCTTTGCAACAGTCTTCACTTCTTCAATAATCTTCTTCAATTCTTCTTCTTTTCTTTTCTTCAGTTCTACCACCTTCGGTAAACTTGCTTCAAAAACTTCTTTTAACTTGTTCATCAAATTTGGCAAATAGCTTTTATCAGAAAGCCTTCTTGTGTTGAAAGTGCCTTCACTTGGAAACACATTGGTTACAGCATCAAAATCAACTTTTGATGGATCAACTACTGGATTACCCTGTGGATCCATGTAACACTCTAATTCTTCATTCCATCTCTTGGCTCTTTGTGCTTCCTTAAATGGTTCATACAATTTGCCAATCTCCCATCTTGCACTGTCTCTTCTCCACCAAGTATCATGATCATCATTTGCAACAAATGCATATCCAACTGCATCTTCTTCCGGGCAAACTTAACTCCAGTCGTAACCTTCATCATCATATATAACTGCAAGAGCCCTTGATCTTTCTTCTGGTTGCTTTAATCTTGGTGGTTCAGACTTGTTCTGATGATAAATTGCATTCTTGTAATAATCTTCGTTGAACGGGTTTGCAGAATCATCATCAGCATACGCATTTCTGCACTCGCGCTTAAAATGACCTCTTTGTTTGCATTTGAAGCATGTCACCTTGGATTTATCAAATCCCAGTTTGGTAGATGGTCCACCAATTGACTTTCTCCCCGTGATCTCCATGAACCGTTGTGCCCGACGAACCGCACTGGCCATGCACCATCTTATATCAATTAGTTCCATCTCCTTGGGGTCTAATTGATCATAATCTTCTTTCGTCAAGTTGGTATTGCCAATCTTCCCTGCAACGAGGCTTTCATACGATTCAAGTACAGATGCCAAGAAAACCATCTGTTGTTTTGCCGACTCTTCACTGAAATTCTGCCCATTCTTCAAATCCACTGCAATATTACACTGGAATAAATTCTTTGAAGCAAATTGATCTGAAACTGTTGAAGAAGATCCACCGTGAAAACCACTGTGAAGACTTTCATTGTTCACTGAATTTGAACTTTCTGCAGAAAACGCTGTTCTTGGAGACCCAGCCTGCGGTACATTTCCTCTGTAGTAAAGCTCTACATTCTGCTGATAAGCTGGATTGTTGACTTTAGATCTCTTTATCTCCAACTCATGACTTTCAAGCCTTTCAATCAGCAAATCCACTTTTAAATCTTCAGGCTTGATTGTGTCTGGTCAGCTCCATTTTCAGATGTCCGAATCTCTCAATCAATTTACAAATAGATTCATTTTTCATACAACTGAATAAATCAAACTCTTTACGCAACAATTTCTTTTCGTTTTTAACAATTTCATTACTTCCTACACATTTTCTCTCTAACGCTTCCCACAAACTCTTTGAAGTCTTTTCTTGTTCGAGCAATGAAATAATATCCTCTCTTACTGACTGTTTGATCAATGTTATCATTCTATATTCAGCCACAACATTTTTTATATATGTTTTTCTGTAAAATCATTTGTATCTGTTAACTCTCCTCCCTCTTTTACTGGTTCATTGTATCCATCTGTCAGTTTTAACCAGCTTTTAGGAGCGAAAGCTTTTACCCAACCCTCAAATCTGTTTTTCCACCAGTGATAATCTTCAACTTTCATTAGCTTTGGTGGCTTTTGTTGACTTCCATACATGTTCTCGAATTTCAAATTCTCCGAAATCTCCTTCGAATATTCTCTCATCTCGGATCTTCTATCTGTCGATTCGGAAGTGAAAGCTTTGTAGAATTCTTCACCGTTGCTTGACATCTTCAAATACCTGAAAGCAAACAAACAAACTCAATCAGTTTAAACAATATCAAGTAATCTGAAATACACTGACACTCGATTGTCGTGAAATAATCTTGACTCAAAAAAGTTCACTATCGATCGAAATATGACACTATGAGTGAAATAGCAAGTGTCCGAATAAGTGGAACTATCAGTGTACGAATAAGTGGAATCACAATGTACGAATAAGCTCAATCACAATGTACGAATAAGCTGAATCACAATGTACGAATAAGCGGAATCACAATGTACGAATAAGCTGAATCACAATGTACGAATAAGCGGAATCACAATGGTTCGTATGAGCGAAACTATACTGACACATAAGCGAAATCACTCATGTTCTTGTCCATTGGAGCGAAATTAGATTGACAAATAAGCGAAATCACACATTTTCTTGTCCATTGGAGCGAAATTAGATTGAGTAATAAGCGAAATCACACATTGTCCAAATAAGCGAAATCACTTTGGAAGATGGTTTGGTCCATTTTTAGTCCGAATTTTGTCCTGTAACTTTCAAGGCTTTTTTAATATCCACTAATACACATTCTGTGAAAAATTTGGCCCATTATAACCGTGGAAACTTGTTCAGATTGAAAAAGAAGGTGTAGAAGACAGAAATCTGATGCAATTGAGCTAAACTCTTCCTCCTGAGCTCTGATACCACTTGTAGGATCATTATTGAACCCGAACGAGTCAATCAGAAGAGTCTTTTCTCTGTATCAAAGGCGGAATCAAAGATACAGATGCTCAAACTAATTATAATGCTTCTTTGATTGATTTAACAACGTTTACAACCTGAAAGCAATCTGGCAGCACTTCGTTAGAATTTCCGGAACCGTTACCAAATGAACAACAAGTGCACTATATATAGTAGTAGTGATACCACTTATATGGACATGCCATATAAGCGAAATCAGAAGCTTTTGATTTCGATTTTATGACCAAGTGTCCATATAAGCGAAATCACACAATTAACTTCTAATATTCGATTCTCGAACCTCGTGCACTGGTTATTCTAACCTATCCTATTACATTACATGATACAAGACGAAGTCAATAGACGTAATGCACTAACAGGAGGTTCTCGGCATTGAAAAATATTCGTAAACTAAATCACACGTGTATATGTTGACATTAAAGAGATATACATTCAAGAAAATCCAGGGCAATGGTGATATATATGCGGATTAGACACCAAAAAAAAATCACTCAACAAATGGCTACAATTTAAGGAATGTGTTTAGTGACGGCACCAGATTCCTAATTGATGGAGAAAGCTCAGGTAGCAAGAAATGCGGCTTCTAGGAGGTTGTCAAGTGTTTTCGCTAGACGATTCCATTCTTGGGTGGTTGGTTTGGCCCTTGTTCCTGTAACTCGAATCCTAACCTGGTATATCCCATTTTAATTTTACACCATTGTGAACCTTACGCCTTTTTTACTCTCTGATCGAGGTTCTCGGCATTGAAAAATCTTCGTAAACTAATTCACACGTGTATATGTTGATATTTAAGAGATATACAGTCAACAAAATCAAGGGCAATGGTGATATATATGCGGATTAGACAACAAAAAAAACCCTCAACAAATGGCTACAATTTAAGGAATGTGTTTAGTGACGGCATCAGATTCCTAATTGATGGAGAAATGTCTGGTGGTAAGAAAAGCTGCTTCTAGGAGGTTGTCAAAAGTTTTCGCTCGACGATTCCATTCATGGGTGGTTGGTTTGGCCCTTGTTCCTGTAACTCGAATCCTAGCCCGGTAAATCCCATTTTAATTTTACACCATTGTGAACCTTACGCCTTTTTTACTCTCTGATCGAGGTTCTCGGCATTGTAAAATCTTCGTAAACTAAATCACACGTGTATATGTTGATATTTAGGAGATATACAGTCAAGAAAATCAAAGGCAATGGTGATATATATACAGATTAGACACCAAAAAAAACACTCAAGAAATGGCTACAATTTAAGGAATGTGTTTAGTGACGGCATCAGATTCGTAATTGATGGAGAAAGGTCTGGTGGCAAGAAAAGTTGCTTCTAGGAGGTTGTCAAGTGTTTTGGCTTGACGATTCCGTTCTTCGGTGGTTGTTTTGGCCCTTGTTCCTGTAACTCGAATCCTTGCCCGGTATATCCCATTTTAATTTTACACCATTGTGAACCTTACTCCTTTTTTACTCTCTGATCGAGGTTCTCGGCATTGAAAAATCTTTGTAAACTAAATCACACGTGTATATGTTGACGTTTAAGAGTTATACAGTCAACAAAATCAAGGACAATGGTGATATATATGCGGATTAGACACCAAAAAAAAAACACTCAACAAATGGCTACAATTTAAGGAATGTGTTTAGTGGCGGCATCAGATTCCTAATTGATGGAGAAAGGTCTGGTGGCAAGAAAGGCTGCTTCTAGGAGGTTCCCAAGTGTTTTCGCTCGACGATTCCAGTCTTGGGTGGTTGGTTTGGCCCTTGTTCCTGTAACTCGAATCCTAGCCCGACATATCCCATTTTAATCTTACACCATAGTGAACCTTACGCCTTTTTTTCTCTCTGATCGAGGTTCTCGGCATTGAAAAATCTTTGTAAACTAAATCACACGTGTATATGTTGACATTTAAGAGATATACAGTCAACAAAATCAAGGGCAATGGTGATATATATGCGGATTAGACACCAACAAAAAACACTCAACAAAAGGCTACAATTTTAGGAATGTGTTTAGTGACGGCATCAGATTCCTAATTGATAGAGAAAGGTCTGGTGGCAAGAAAAGCTGCTTCTAAGAGGTTCTCAAGTGTTTTCGCTCGACGATTCCATTCTTGTGTGGTTGGTTTGGCCCTTGTTCCTGTAGCTCGAATCCTAGCCCGATATATCCCATTTTAATTTTACACCATTGTGAACCTTACGCCTTTTTTACTCTCTGATCGAGGTTCTCGGCATTGAAAAATCTTCGTAAACTAAATCACACATGTATATGTTGATATATAAGAGATATACAGTCAAGAAAATCAAGGGCAATGGTGATATATATGCAGATTAGACACAAAAAAAAAAACACTCAACAAATGGCTACAATTTAAGGAATGTGTTTAGTGACGGCATCAGATTCCTAATTGATGGAGAAAGGTCTGGTGGCAAGAAAGGCTGCTTCTAGGAGGTTGTCAAGTGTTTTCGCTCGATGATTCCATTCTTGGGTAGTTGGTTTGGCCCTTGTTCCTGTAACTCGAATCCTAGCCCGGTATATCCCATTTTAATCTTACACCATAGTGAACCTTACGCCTTTTTTACTCTCTGATCGAGGTTCTCGGCATTGAAAAACCTTCGTAAACTAAATCACACGTGTATATGTTGATATTTAAGAGATATACAGTCAAGATAATCAAGGGCAATGGTGATATATATGTGGTTTAGACACAAAAAAAACACTCAATAAATAGCTACAATTTAAGGAATGTGTTTAGTGAGGGCATCAGATTCCTAATTGATAGAGAAAGGTCTGGTGGCAAGAAAAGCTGCTTCTAGGAGGCTGTTAAGTGTTTTCGCTCGACGATTCCATTCTTGGGTGGTTGGTTTTGGCCCTTGTTCCTGTAACTCGGATCCTAGCCTTGTATATCCCATTTTAATTTTACACCATTGTGAACCTTACGCCTTTTTTACTCTCTGATCGAGGCTCTCGGCATTGAAAAATCTTCGTAAACTAAATCACACGTGTATATGTTGATATATAAGAGATATACAGTCAAGAAAATCAAGGGCAATGGTTATATATATGCAGATTTGACACCAAAAAAAAAACACTCAATAAATGGCTAGAATTTAAGTATTGTGTTTAGTGACGGCATCAGATTCCTAATTGATGGAGAAAGGTCTAGTGGCAAGAAAGGCTGCTTCTAGGAGGTTGTCAAGTGTTTTCGCTCGACGATTCCATTATTGGGTGGTTGGTTTTGGCCCTTGTTCCTGTAACTCGAAGCCTAGCCCTGTATATCCCATTTTAATTTTACACCATTGTGAACCTTACGCCTTTTTTACTCTCTGATCGAGGTTCTCGGCATTGAAAAATCTTTGTAAACTAAATCACACGTGTATATGTTGACATTTAAGAGATATACAGTCAACAAAATCAAGGGCAATGGTGATATATATGCGGATTAGACACCAAAAAAACACTCAACAAATGGCTACAATTTAAGGAATGTGTTTAGTGACGGCATCAGATTCCTAATTGATGGAGAAAGGTCTGGTGGCAACAAAAGCTGCTTCTAGGAGGTTGTCAAGTGTTTTCGCTCGACGATTCCATTCTTGGGTGGTTGGTTTTGGCCCTTGTTCCTGTAACTTGAATCCTAGCCCTGTATATCCCATTTTAATTTTACACCATTGTGAACCTTACGCCTTTTTTACTCTCTGATCGAGGTTCTCGGCATTGAAAAATCTTCGTAAACTAAATCACACGTGTATATGTTGATATATAAGAGATATACAGTCAAGAAAATCAAGGGCAATGGTGATATATATGCAGATTAGACACCAAAAAAAACACTCAACAAATGGCTACAATTTAAGGAATGTGTTTAGTGACGGCATCAGATTCCTAATTGATGGAGAAAGGTCTGGTGGCAAGAAAGGCTGCTTCTAGGAGGTTGTCAAGTGTTTTCGCTCGATGATTCCATTCTTGGGTAGTTGGTTTGGCCCTTGTTCCTGTAACTCGAATCCTAGCCCGGTATATCCCATTTTAATCTTACACCATAGTGAACCTGATGCCTTTTTTACTCTCTGATCGAGGTTCTCGGCATTGAAAACTCTTCGTAAACTAAATCACACGTGTATATGTTGATATTTAAGAGATATACAGTCAAGAAAATCAAGGGCAATGGTGGTATATATGTGGTTTAGACACAAAAAAAAACACTCACCAAATGGCTACAATTTAAGGAATGTGTTTAGTTACGGCATCAGATTCCTAATTGATGGAGAAAGGTCTGCTGGCAAGAAAAACTGCTTCTAGGAGGTTGTTAAGTGTTCTCGCTCGACGATTCCATTCTTGGGTGGTTGGTTTTGGCCCTTGTTCCTGTAACTCGAATCCTAGCCTTGTGTATCCCATTTTAATTTTACACCATTGTGAACCTTACGCCTTTTTTACTCTCTGATCGAGGCTCTCGGCATTGAAAAATCTTCGTAAACTAAAGCACACGTGTATATGTTGATATATAAGAGATATACAGTCAAGAAAATCAAGGGCAATGGTGATATATATGCAGATTAGACACCAAAAAAAAAAACACTCAACAAATGGCTAGAATTTAAGTAATGTGTTTAGTGACGGCATCAGATTCCTAATTGATGGAGAAAGGTCTAGTGGCAAGAAAGGCTGCTTCTAGGAGGTTGTCAAGTGTTTTCGCTCGACGATTCCATTCTTGGGTGGTTGGTTTTGGCCCTTCTTCCTAGTCTCACTAGCCAACTACCTCGGTCACCTAGACCAAGCCTCGATCCTCCAGACCGAGCCTCAGCCCTCCAGGCTGAGCCTATAATAAAATGTGCTCAACATTTGTTTGTAAAAAGTTTGGATCTGGACTTAAGTGGTATGCAGCAAAATGTTTTCGTGAGAGCCCTAGTGATCATAGTCTAGACTCGAGAAAGAATCCTAGTTCGCTATGATCAGAGCTCTGATACCAAGCTGTCACACCCTGGCTTTGCGGAAGCGTGGTTAATTTGGTGTGACTTCTTAATACCATAGCTTAACCATAACAAAGCTATATGAAATAAAATCATGCAAGATCATCCATTTGATTTAGTTTTAAAACCAGAGTAACATAACATTGTCTTAGGGACTTACAACCTCATAACGTAAAACATTGTCTTGATAAACATAAACATCAACATGAAATAAACGCAGTTTAAGATTTGTGACTCGTCCAGGAAAAAATCACATTTCCTAAACCCGGATGACCTCGGAACCCATATGCAGCGGGAAAACATAACATACCGCGCCAGATCTTTAATTTCCTGAAATACATGTAAGTTGAAAAATAAACAATAATGTTGAGCGAGTTCATGTGTAAGTGAGTAAGTAAACCTTTGTGAGTATAAAAATAGTCTTGGTATGTAGCAAATAAGGGAATTGAGATCACCAATGGTTTGCAAGGCCACTGATATATGTGAAGTGCAAATAGGGAGACTCAAACCTAGCAGATTTCGCCACGGCATTAGTATGTGGACAAAGTCACCCCAAGGTCCGTTTCTAGTTTGGCCTGGGGCTGGGCTCGCTACACCCAGATAGATCTACCGCTCCTGTCCCTCGGTCCCATTATGAGGACTAATGGCCTCATATTGCTCCTACCCACTCACATGATCTAAGTAGTAAACCTCCTTACGCTAACCATACCATGTATAAAGTACTCGTAATCATAGTAATATGTATTTCACCCCCGCAGTTAAGAAAACTGAAAACAGTTAGAGAAAAGGGGGACATGAACTCACAGTGGTGCGTCTCTACCAAGTATGCCTCCAAATCGATCAGCTGTATGACGACCTACACGTGCTAACTCTATTAGACGGACGGCCGTGCCTTAGCTTTATGGTTTAAGTTTTTGGGAAATAGTTAGGCAACTATTTCGTGTTTACGTTCTGTATATACTTGGTAGTTATTTTCCTTCCCAAGGATGGGGGATTCAATACATGTGCGTTCAAATTATATCATGAAGTCTCACTTAATATATGTATATATTTCCAATTTCACATAATTTTTCTCCAATAATACGTTGTTAAAATACGCGTTCATAAATATTTCCGTAAGTGCATAAGTTACGTTTTAACAATCGAGTGGTAATATAATTACCGGTGTAACTTATATATTTATGGTGAAAGCGTTCGTATTATTTTGGAATCGTTAACGTTCGTAAATATTATTTTTACTCTAAAAATAATATCTATGTATTTTCACAAAATAATCATGTGAGTGGGTAGTGTTAGGTTAAATTTTGTGAAAATATATATTTATCACGTTAAATTTTGTAAAAATCCCACCTCCGAATATTTAGTAAATAAAGTCATGGCGAAATTTATATTTCGTAAACATGTCAAAAATAATTCTAACACTTGTAGTGTAAATAGTTCTAAGTGTTAGGTTTTTAGAAAAAATTTCGCCAGAGTTTCCTCTGTAACTGGAGGTGGCCACGCTTTCAAGCGTATCATTTTCTTTAACAAATCAACTCAACAATTTTCGTTATTTGATCAGAACAACTTTCATCACAACAACTAATCAACATATGTGTAAATTGCCAAAAATTACATGAACTTGCAGTTTTCCCAAAACTGTGGTGTAAATCCCCTTAAATTTAGTAGATCTTCATATAAGGTAATTTGATCTTGTAAAAACCTCGTTTTTAGAGAAAATCCATCTTTACAACTTCCAGTCATCTTTTACAAAAACTGTTATTTTGTCGGATCTTTTCATTTCACAAGTGTTTACACACTTGTGGTTTATAAAAATCATTCCTGTTAGTGTAAGATCCATTTTTAGAAAGCATGATTTCTTTAACGCTTGGTCCTTTGAAATTACCACTTGCAGATACGTAGATCTGCTAGTTTTAAACACAATTTTACAAGTAAAACTCTTTTACACAAGTTAATGATTCGCGTGTGGTAGAGTTTCACCTTTTAACCCTTGTATCATTCAAAACAAGCTTATGTTAAGATCCATGATCTTACCAAACCGGGTTAAACGATGATCCGAGCTACCACATCATAGATCGGGCCTAAATAATCATACATTTCGAATACTACATCATTTACACAACATATGAGTTATTAACCACCATTTTTAGTGTTTTAAGTAGACTTTAAAGCATCAACTTGTAAGATTTCGAGTTTTAATCATCATACATCCTATTAACCACCTTAGATTAGTTCAAATACGAGTTTTAAGCATTATACCTCTAGCTCGAGGCTAGGGAAGAATCTTGACGAAAATGGCGTGGAAAAAAGCAAGATAAAGAGGTCCTTCAAACTCCGAGTGCACCAAGCCTCCTAATATGTGATCCTTGAAGCTTGTATGATCTTGTGATGTGAAGATGGAAGCCGAAAATGGATGTAGGGGAGGGGGGGTGTTCGGCCGTGACTTATTAAGAGAGAAAGAGAGAGCTTTGGTGAGTTGTGAAGTGTTAAGTGACAAATGGTTTAAGCTTAGTTACTTATAGACAATTATAATGTTAATTACCCAATGGTTAATGTGTCTAGAAGATATTAAGCAAACAAGATTTTAATAATCTTATAAGGACAAGTGTGTCCCCCCTTAGTTGGGGACGGTTAGGAGGGGGGGTCTTGGTCCGATTCCAACTAGATAGGTAAGTATTAGTTAGGTTAAACCAAGTTAGTTAAGTGTTTAACCCAGTTACTCATGTGTAGTGTGTTATGACGGGTGTTAGGGCATACGGGGACCCTAACTGGCTCAGAAAAAGATAAATAATGTAAATGACAATATTTTCATGTTCCGGGTATAGTCCGGTTGTTCGGTTGGATAGTAATCCGTTAAAGTGCTTAACAAAGCTTAAAGTGTCGTTAATACCCTTTTTAGTGACACAACTCATTTCTGACACTTTGGAAAGTGTCTAGTGTTATTTTTCTCATGTTTTGGCACTTTATTAGTTAGCTAAAAGCTGAATTATTTTGTAAAGTGCTGAGTTTTGTACTTAGAGTACGTTTTAGGCACATCCAGTCATTGTGACTTATTCCTAGAGACGCAGTTCTACAACCCTTGTATCCCTACACTCACTACTAGTTTAGCAAAATATCTCAGGCTCTTACAGGCCTTAGAGGCGGTGTTTGCCTGATGCTGGCTTTATCAGCATGTTCAATAAGTTATCCGTTATAGTGCTACTGTGCTCTTTGTGCATCATGTTTGTCACTAAGGTTCAGCACGTAAATAATGTAGTGACCGCAAGCAAGTAAGTACATGTATCAGTATTCGAGTAGCAGTTTATTCACAAGTTCAAGTAAGCACAGTAATTCAGCAGTAATTAATTACTAATTAAGTCGTACGGATACCCTGTTTTGTGCGGGTTGTCACATTCTCCCCCCGTTAAATAAATTTCGTCCCGAAATTTAAGTTCTGCTTGTAGATGCAGGGTTCTTAGGAAAAAGGTGGGGGTATTTCTCTTTCATCCGGTCCTCACGTTCCCAGGTGTATTCAGGACCATGTCTGGCATTCCAACGAACTTTGACGAGCTTGACACTGCTCCGGCGGGTCTTGTTAACTTTCCAATCTGTGACCTCAATAGGTTCTTCAACGAAGTGGAGCGTGTCGTCAACATGAATCTCGTCGGTGGGAATGACAACGGTGACTTGAGTTGGACTTTTCTTTAGATTGGATACATGAAAGGTGTCGTGAACACCATTCAGTTCAGCAGGTATGTCCAACTTGTATGCTACTAGTCCTATTCTTTCCAGAATTCTGAAGGGACCAATGTAGCGCGTATTTAACTTCCCACACTTTCTGAAGCGTGCCACACCCTTCCAGGGTGAGACTTTCAATAACACCATTTCTCCAACTTGGAATTCCACATGTTTCCGGTTTGGATCCGCATAGGCCTTCTGTCTGTGACGAGCTGCTTCGATGCGTTTAAGAATCTGCGCGATCTTGTCTGTCGTCTCTTGGACGATTTCGGGACCAGCAAGCTGCCTATCACCTGCGTCAGCCCAACATAAGGGTGATCGGCACTTGCGTCCGTAAAGGGCTTCAAATGGCGTGACACCAATACTAGTGTGGTAGCTGTTGTTGTATGAAAATTCGACCAAAGGCAAATGTTTGTCCCAGCTACCGCCCAAATCCATAACACACGCTCTCAGCATGTCTTCCAAAGTCTGTATCATTCGCTCGCTCTGACCGTCAGTTTGCGGATGAAACGCAGTGCTCAGATTCAATTGTGAGCCAAAGGCTTCTTGGAAGGATTGCCATATCCTTGACACAAACCTTTCATCTCTATCAGAGATGATTGAGAGAGGTACTCCATGGCGCGCGACGATCTCTCTCATGTAAATTTCAGCCAATTTGCTAGTGTTATCCTTCTCCCTGATGGGTAAGAAGTGTGCTGACTTTGTTAAACGATCCACTATCACCCAGATAGTGTCATGGCCTCTTGGCGTTCTTGGCAATTTCGTAATAAAATCCATTGAGATTTGTTCCCATTTCCACTTGGGAATCTCAGGTTGTTGCAGAAGCCCTGAAGGCTTCTGGCATTCGGCTTTAACCTTAGCGCACGTTAAACATTTGCTCACATAAACAGCAACATCGCCTTTCATCCTAGGCCACCAATAATAATCTTTGAGATCCTGGTACATCTTATCCGCTCCTGGGTGGATAGAGTACCGCGACTTGTGAGCTTCATCGAAAATAACCTTCCTTAAACCTCCAAACAAAGGAACCCAAATTCTTTTCTCGAAGCATAACGCTCCTTCCTCGTTTGGTACCAGTAGCTTCTCCATTCCACGGAGATATTCTTCTTCAAGGTTTCCTTCCTTGAGAGCTTCTTTCTGCGCGGCACGAATGCGCAAGGAAAGATCGGTTCGTATAATCATTTCTAAAGCTCTAACCCTTATGGGCTTGATTCTCTCTTTTCGACTTAGGGCATAGGCGACAACATTCGCCTTCCCTGGATGATACTTTATCTCGCAGTCGTAGTCGTTCAACAATTCAACCCATCGTCTTTGTCTCATATTCAACTCCTTCTGGTTGAATATGTGCTGTAGGCTCTTGTGATCTGTAAGGATTGTACACTTTGTACCATAAAGGTAGTATCTCCAGATCTTTAGTGCAAATACCACTGCGCCAAGTTCCAAATCATGTGTGGTATAGTTCTTTTCGTGCACTTTCAACTGACGCGATGCGTAAGCAATAACCTTTTGGCATTGCATCAACACACAACCCAATCCTTGACGCGATGCGTCGCTGTATACCACAAAATCATCAGTACCTTCTGGTAGTGCTAAGATTGGGGCATTGCAGAGCTTATCCTTCAGTATCTGGAACGCTTCTTCCTGTTTGATTCCCCAATCAAACTTCTTATCTTTCTGGGTGAGGAGCGTCAAAGGTTGAGCGATTTTTGAAAAATCCTCAATGAACCTTCGATAGTAGCCAGCCAAACCCAAGAATTGTCGAATCTCGGTTGGCGTCTTTGGTGTTTCCCAATCCTTGATCGCCTCGATCTTGGTTGGATCCACGTGGATTCCATCTCCATTTACCACGTGCCCAAGGAATTGGACTTCACGTAGCCAAAATTCACACTTGGAGAATTTGGCATACAGCTGTTCCTTCTTCAGCAGCTCTAGAATGGCTCTAAGATGCTGCTCGTGTTCAGCCTTCGTCTTTGAATAAATCAAGATGTCGTCGATAAACACAATCACGAACTTGTCCAAGTACGGCTTGCAAACTCTGTTCATCAAATCCATAAAGACTGCAGGTGCGTTTGTCAAACCAAACGGCATAACAAGGAACTCGTAGTGTCCATAACGAGTTCTGAAGGCTGTCTTTGGGATACTCTCCTCTTGTATCCTTAACTGATGGTATCAGATTCCAAATTGATGGAGAAATGTCTGGTGGTAAGAAAAGCTGCTTCTAGGAGGTTGTCAAGTGTTTTCGCTCGACGATTCCATTCTTGGGTGGTTGGTTTGGCCATTGTTACTGTAAGTCGATTCCTATCCCGGTATATCCCAGTTTAATTTTACACCATTGTGAACCTTACGCCTTTTTTACTCTCTGATAGAGGTTCTCGGCATTGAAAAATCTTCGTAAACTAAATCACACGTGTATATGTTGATATTTAAGAGATATACAGTCAAGAAAATCAAGGGCAATGGTGATATATATGCGGATTAGACACCAAAAAAAATCACTCAAAAAATGGCTACAATTTAAGGATTGTGTTTAGTGACGTCATCAGATTCCTAATTGATGGAGAAAGGTCTGGTGGTAAGAAAAGCTGCTTCTAGGAGGTTGTCAAGTGTTTTCGCTCGACGTTTCCATTCTTTGGTGGTTGGTTTGGCCCGTGTTACTGTAAGTTGAATCCTAGCCCGTTATATCCCATTTTAATTTTACACCATTGTGAACCTTACGCCTTTTTTACTCTTTGAACGAGGTTCTCGGCATTGAAAAATCTTCGTAAACTAAATCACACGTGTATATGATGACATTTAAGAGATATACAGTCAAGAAAATCAAGGGCAATGGTGATATATATGCGGATTAGACACCAAAAAAAATCACTCAACAAATTGCTACAATTTAAGGAATGTGTTTAGTAACGGCATCGGATTCCTAATTGATGGAGAAATGTCTGGTGGTAAGAAAAGCTGCTTCTAGGAGGTTGTCAAGTGCTTTCGCTCGACGATTCCATTCTTGGGTGGTTGGTTTGGCCCTTGTTACTGTAAGTCGATTCCTATCCCGGTATATCCCATTTTAATTTTACACCATTGTGAACCTTACGCCTTTTTTACTCTCTGATAGAGGTTCTCGGCATTGAAAAATCTTCGTAAACTAAATCACACGTGTATATGTTGATATTTAAGAGATATACAGTCAAGAAAATCAAGGGCAATGGTGATATATATGCGGATTAGACACCAAAAAAAATCACTCAAAAAATGGCTACATTTTAAGGATTGTGTTTAGTGACGTCATCAGATTCCTAATTGATGGAGAAAGGTCTGGTGGTAAGAAAAGCTGCTTCTAGGAGGTTGTCAAGTGTTTTCGCTCGACGTTTCCATTCTTTGGTGGTTGGTTTGGCCCGTGTTACTGTAAGTTGAATCCTATCCCGTTATATCCCATTTTAATTTTACACCATTGTGAACCTTACGCCTTTTTTACTCTCTGATAGAGGTTCTCGGCATTGAAAAATCTTCGTAAACTAAATCACACGTGTAAATGTTGATATTTAAGAGATATACAGTCAAAAAAATGAAGGGCAATGGTGATATATATGCGGATTAGACACACAAAAAAAACACTCAACAAATGGCTACAATTTAAGGAATGTGTTTAGTGATGGTATCAGATTCCTAATTGATGGAGAAATGTCTGGTGGTAAGAAAAGCTCCTTCTAGGAGGTTGTCAAGTGTTTTCGCTCGACGATTCCATTCTTGGGTGGTTGGTTTGGCCCTTGTTACTGTAAGTCGATTCCTAGCCCGGTATATCCCATTTTAATTTTACACCATTGTGAACCTTACGCCTTTTTTACTCTCTGATAGAGGTTCTCGTCATTGAAAAATCTTCGTAAATTAAATCACACGTGTATATGTTGATATTTAAGAGATATACAGTCAAGAAAATCAAGAGCAATGGTGATATATATGCGGATTAGACACCAAAAAAAATCACTCAAAAATGGCTACAATTTAAGGATTGTGTTTAGTGACGTCATCAGATTCCTAATTGATGGAGAAAGGTCTTGGGGTAAGAAAAGCTGCTTCTAGGAGGTTGTCAAGTGTTTTCGCTCGACATTTCCATTCTTTGGTGGTTGGTTTGGCCCGTGTTACTGTAAGTTGAATCCTAGCCCAGTATATCCCATTTTAATTTTACACCATTGTGAACCTTACGCCTTTTTTACTCTTTGATCGAGGTTCTCGGCATTGAAAAATCTTCGTAAACTAAATCACACGAGTATATGTTGACATTTAAGAGATATACAGTCAAGAAAATCAAGGGCAATGGTGACATATATGCGGATTAGACACCAAAAAAAATCACTCAACAAATTTCTACAATTTAAGGAATGTGTTTAGTGACGGCATCAGATTCCTAATTGATGGAGAAAGGTCTGGTAGCAAGAAAAGCTGCTTCTATGAGGTTGTCAAGTGTTTTCGCTCGAAAATTCCATTCTTGGGTAGTTGGTTTGGCCCTTGTTCCTGTAACTCGAATCCTAGCCCGGTATATCCCATTTTAATTTTACACCATTGTGAACCTTACGCCATTTTTACTCTCTGATCGAGGTTCTCGGCATTGAAAAATCTTCGTAAACTAAATCACACGTGTATATGTTGATATTTAAGAGATATACAGTCAAGAAAATCAAGGGCAATGGTGATATATATGCGGATTAGACACCAAAAAAAAACCCTCAACAAATGGCTACAATTTAAGGAATTTCTTTAGTGACGGTATCAGATTCCTAATTGATGGAGAAATGTCTGGTGGTAAGAAAAGCTGCTTCTAGGAGGTTGTCAAGTGTTTTCGCTCGACTATTCCATTCTTTGGTGGTTGGTTTGGCCCGTCTTACTGTAAGTTGAATCCTAGCCCAGTATATCCCATTTTAATTTTACACCATTGTGAACCTTACGCCTTTTTTACTCTTTGATCGAGGTTCTCGGCATTGAAAAATCTTCGTAAACTAAATCACACGAGTATATGTTGACATTTAAGAGATATAGAGTCAAGAAAATCAAGGGCAATGGTGACATATATGCGGATTAGACACCAAAAAAAATCACTCAAAAAATGGCTACAATTTAAGGAATGTGTTTAGTGACGGCATCAGATTCCTAATTGATGGAGAAAGGTCTGGTAGCAAGAAAAGCTGCTTCTAGAAGGTTGTCAAGTGTTTTCGCTCTGATAGAGGTTCTCGGCATTGAAAAAGCTTCGTAAATTGGTTTGGCCCTTGTTCCTGTAACTCGAATCCTAGCCCGGTATATCCCATTTTAATTTTACACCATTGTGAACCTTACGCCATTTTTAGTCTCTGATCGAGGTTCTCGGCATTGAAAAATCTTCGTAAACTAAATCACACGTGTATATGTTGATATTTAAGAGATATACAGTCAAGAAAATCAAGGGCAATGGTGATATATATGCGGATTAGACACCAAAAAAACCCTCAACAAATGGCTACAATTTAAGGAATTTGTTTAGAGACGGTATCAGATTTCTAATTGATGGAGAAATGTCTGGTGGTAAGAAAAACTGCTTCTAGGAGGTTGTCAAGTGTTTTCGCTCGACGATTCCATTCTTGGGTGGTTGGTTTGGCCCTTGTTACTGTAAGTCGATTCCTAGCCCGGTATATCCCATTTTAATTTTACACCATTGTGAACCTTACGCCTTTTTTACTCTCTGATAGAGGTTCTCTGCATTGAAAAATCTTCGTAAACTAAATCACACGTGTAAATGTTGATATTTAAGAGATATACAGTCAAAAAAATGAAGGGCAATGGTGATATATATGCGGATTAGACACACAAAAAAAACACTCAACAAATGGCTACAATTTAAGGAATGTGTTTAGTGATGGTATCAGATTCCTAATTGATGGAGAAATGTCTGGTGGTAAGAAAAGCTGCTTCTAGGAGGTTGTCAAGTGTTTTCGCTCGACGATTCCATTCTTGGGTGGTTGGTTTGGCCCTTGTTACTGTAAGTCGATTCCTAGCCCGGTATATCCCATTTTAATTTTACACCATTGTGAACCTTACGCCTTTTTTACTCTCTGATAGAGGTTCTCGGCATTGAAAAATCTTCGTAAATTAAATCACACGTGTATATGTTGATATTTAAGAGATATACAGTCAAGAAAATCAAGAGCAATGGTGATATATATGCGGATTAGACACCAAAAAAAATCACTCAAAAATGGCTACAATTTAAGGATTGTGTTTAGTGACATCATCAGATTCCTAATTGATGGAGAAAGGTCTGGGGGTAAGAAAAGCTGCTTCTAGGAGGTTGTCAAGTGTTTTCGCTCGACATTTCCATTCTTTGGTGGTTGGTTTGGCCCGTGTTACTGTAAGTTGAATCCTAGCCCAGTATATCCCATTTTAATTTTACACCATTGTGAACCTTACGCCTTTTTTACTCTTTGATCGAGGTTCTCGGCATTGAAAAATCTTCGTAAACTAAATCACACGAGTATATGTTGACATTTAAGAGATATACAGTCAAGAAAATCAAGGGCAATGGTGACATATATGCGGATTAGACACCAAAAAAAATCACTCAACAAATTTCTACAATTTAAGGAATGTGTTTAGTGACGGCATCAGATTCCTAATTGATGGAGAAAGGTCTGGTAGCAAGAAAAGCTGCTTCTATGAGGTTGTCAAGTGTTTTCGCTCGAAAATTCCATTCTTGGGTAGTTGGTTTGGCCCTTGTTCCTGTAACTCGAATCCTAGCCCGGTATATCCCATTTTAATTTTACACCATTGTGAACCTTACGCCATTTTTACTCTCTGATCGAGGTTCTCGGCATTGAAAAATCTTCGTAAACTAAATCACACGTGTATATGTTGATATTTAAGAGATATACAGTCAAGAAAATCAAGGGCAATGGTGATATATATGCGGATTAGACACCAAAAAAAAACCCTCAACAAATGGCTACAATTTAAGGAATTTCTTTAGTGACGGTATCAGATTCCTAATTGATGGAGAAATGTCTGGTGGTAAGAAAAGCTGCTTCTAGGAGGTTGTCAAGTGTTTTCGCTCGACTATTCCATTCTTGGGTGGTTGGTTTGGCCCTTGTTACTGTAAGTCGATTCCTAGCCCGCTATATCCCATTTTAATTTTACACCATTGTGAACCTTACGCCTTTTTTACTCTCTGATAGAGGTTCTCGGCATTGAAAAATCTTCGTAAACTAAATCACACGTGTATATGTTGATATTTAAGAGATATACAGTCAAGAAAATCAAGGGCAATGGTGATATATATGTGGATTAGACACCAAAAAAAATCACTCAAAAAATGGCTACAATTTAAGGATTGTGTTTAGTGACGTCATCAGATTCCTAATTGATGGAGAAAGGTCTGGTGGTAAGAAAAGCTGCTTCTAGGAGGTTGTCAAGTGTTTTAGCTCGACGTTTCCATTCTTTGGTGGTTGGTTTGGCCCGTGTTACTGTAAGTTGAATCCTAGCCCAGTATATCCCATTTTAATTTTTCACCATTGTGAACCTTACGCCTTTTTTACTCTTTGATCGAGGTTCTCGGCATTGAAAACTCTTCGTAAACTAAATCACACGTGTATATGTTGACATTTAAGAGATATACAGTCAAGAAAATCAAGGGCAATGGTGATATATATGCGGATTAGACACCAAAAAAAATCACTCAACAAATTGCTACAATTTAAGGAATGTGTTTAGTGACGGCATCAGATTCCTAATTGATAGAGAAAGGTCTGGTAGCAAGAAAAGCTGCTTCTAGGAGGTTGTCAAGTGTTTTCGCTCGAAAATTCCATTCTTGGGTAGTTGGTTTGGCCCTTGTTCCTGTAACTCGAATCCTGGCCCGGTATATCCCATTTTAATTTTACACCATTGTGAACCTTACGCCTTTATTACTCTCTGATAGAGGTTCTCGGCATTGAAAAATCTTCGTAAACTAAATCACACGTGTAAATATTGATATTTAAGAGATATACAGTCAAAAAAATGAAGGGCAATGGTGATATATATGCGGATTAGACACAAAAAAAAATCACTCAACAAATTGCTACAATTTAAGGAATGTGTTTAGTAACGGCATCAGATTCCTAATTGATGGAGAAATGTCTGGTGGTAAGAAAAGCTGCTTCTAGGAGGTTGTCAAGTGTTTTCGCTCGACGATTCCATTCTTGGGTGGTTGGTTTGGCCCTTGTTACTGTAAGTCGATTCCTAGCCCGGTATATCCCATTTTAATTTTACACCATTGTGAACCTTACGCCTTTTTTACTCTCTGATAGAGGTTCTCGGCATTGAAAAATCTTCGTAAATTAAATCACACGTGTATATGTTGATATTTAAGAGATATACAGTCAAGAAAATGAAGGGCAATGGTGATATATATGCGGATTAGACACACAAAAAAAAAACACTCAACAAATGGCTACAATTTAAGGAATGTGTTTAGTGACGGTATCAGATTCCTAATTGATGGAGAAATGTCTGGTGGTAAGAAAAGCTGCTTCTTGGAGGTTGTCAAGTGTTTTCGCTCGACGATTCCATTCTTGGGTGGTTGGTTTGGCCCTTGTTACTGTAAGTCGATTCCTAGCCCGGTATATCCCATTTTAATTTTACACCATTGTGAACCATACGCCTTTTTTACTCTATGATAGAGGTTCTCGGCATTGAAAAATCTTCGTAAACTAAATCACACGTGTATATGTTGATATTTAAGAGATATACAGTCAAGAAAATCAAGGGCAATGGTGATATATATGCGGATTAGACACCAAAAAAAATCACTCAAAAAATGGCTACAATTTAAGGAATGTGTTTAGTGACGGCATCAGATTCCTAATTGATGGAGAAAGGTCTGGTAGCAAGAAAAGCTGCTTCTAGGAGGTTGTCAAGTGTTTTCGCTCGAAAATTCCATACTTGGGTAGTTGGTTTGGCCCTTGTTCCTGTAACTCGAATCCTAGCCCGGTATATCCCATTTTAATTTTACACCATTGTGAACCTTACGCCATTTTTACTCTCTGATCGAGGTTCTCGGCATTGAAAAATCTTCGTAAACTAAATCACACGTGTATATGTTGATATTTAAGAGATATATACAGTCAAGAAAATCAAGGGCAATGGTGATATATATGCGGATTAGACACCAAAAAAAACCCTCAACAAATGGCTACAATTTAAGGAATTTGTTTAGTGACGGTATCAGATTTCTAATTGATGGAGAAATGTCTGGTGGTAAGAAAAACTGCTTCTAGGAGGTTGTCAAGTGTTTTCGCTCGACGATTCCATTCTTGGGTGGTTGGTTTGGCCCTTGTTACTGTAAGTCGATTCCTAGCCCGGTATATCCCAGTTTAATTTTACACCATTGTGAACCTTACGCCTTTTTTACTCTCTGATAGAGGTTCTCTGCATTGAAAAATCTTCGTAAACTAAATCACACGTGTAAATATTGATATTTAAGAGATATACAGTCAAAAAAATGAAGGGCAATGGTGATATATATGCGGATTAGACACACAAAAAAAACACTCAACAAATGGCTACAATTTAAGGAATGTGTTTAGTGATGGTATCAGATTCCTAATTGATGGAGAAATGTCTGGTGGTAAGAAAAGCTGCTTCTAGGAGGTTGTCAAGTGTTTTCGCTCGACGATTCCATTCTTGGGTGGTTGGTTTGGCCCTTGTTACTGTAAGTCGATTCCTAGCCCGGTATATCCCATTTTAATTTTACACCATTGTGAACCTTACGCCTTTTTTACTCTCTGATAGAGGTTCTCGGCATTAAAAAATCTTCGTAAATTAAATCACACGTGTATATGTTGATATTTAAGAGATATACAGTCAAGAAAATCAAGAGCAATGGTGATATATATGCGGATTAGACACCAAAAAAAATCACTCAAAAATGGCTACAATTTAAGGATTGTGTTTAGTGACGTCATCAGATTCCTAATTGATGGAGAAAGGTCTGGGGGTAAGAAAAGCTCCTTCTAGGAGGTTGTCAAGTGTTTTCGCTCGACATTTCCATTCTTTGGTGGTTGGTTTGGCCCGTGTTACTGTAAGTTGAATCCTAGCCCAGTATATCCCATTTTAATTTTACACCATTGTGAACCTTACGCCTTTTTTACTCTTTGATCGAGGTTCTCGGCATTGAAAAATCTTCGTAAACTAAATCACACGAGTATATGTTGACATTTAAGAGATATACAGTCAAGAAAATCAAGGGCAATGGTGACATATATGCGGATTAGACACCAAAAAAAATCACTCAACAAATTTCTACAATTTAAGGAATGTGTTTAGTGACGGCATCAGATTCCTAATTGATGGAGAAAGGTCTGGTAGCAAGAAAAGCTGCTTCTAGGAGGTTGTCAAGTGTTTTCGCTCGAAAATTCCATTCTTGGGTAGTTGGTTTGGCCCTTGTTCCTGTAACTCGAATCCTAGCCCGGTATATCCCATTTTAATTTTACACCATTGTGAACCTTACGCCATTTTTACTCTCTGATCGAGGTTCTCGGCATTGAAAAATCTTCGTAAACTAAATCACACGTGTATATGTTGATATTTAAGAGATATACAGTCAAGAAAATCAAGGGCAATGGTGATATATATGCGGATTAGACACCAAAAAAAAACCCTCAACAAATGGCTACAATTTAAGGAATTTCTTTAGTGACGGTATCAGATTCCTAATTGATGGAGAAATGTCTGGTGGTAAGAAAAGCTGCTTCTAGGAGGTTGTCAAGTGTTTTCGCTCGACTATTCCATTCTTGGGTGGTTGGTTTGGCCCTTGTTACTGTAAGTCGATTCCTAGCCCGCTATATCCCATTTTAATTTTACACCATTGTGAACCTTACGCCTTTTTTACTCTCTGATAGAGGTTCTCGGCATTGAAAAATCTTCGTAAACTAAATCACACGTGTATATGTTGATATTTAAGAGATATACAGTCAAGAAAATCAAGGGCAATGGTGATATATATGCGGATTAGACACCAAAAAAAATCACTCAAAAAATGGCTACAATTTAAGGATTGTGTTTAGTGACGTCATCAGATTCCTAATTGATGGAGAAAGGTCTGGTGGTAAGAAAAGCTGCTTCTAGGAGGTTGTCAAGTGTTTTAGCTCGACGTTTCCATTCTTTGGTGGTTGGTTTGGCCCGTGTTACTGTAAGTTGAATCCTAGCCCAGTATATCCCATTTTAATTTTTCACCATTGTGAACCTTACGCCTTTTTTACTCTTTGATCGAGGTTCTCGGCATTGAAAACTCTTCGTAAACTAAATCACACGTGTATATGTTGACATTTAAGAGATATACAGTCAAGAAAATCAAGGGCAATGGTGATATATATGCGGATTAGACACCAAAAAAACCACTCAACAAATTGCTACAATTTAAGGAATGTGTTTAGTGACGGCATCAGATTCCTAATTGATGGAGAAAGGTCTGGTAGCAAGAAAAGCTGCTTCTAGGAGGTTGTCAAGTGTTTTCGCTTGAAAATTCCATTCTTGGGTAGTTGGTTTGGCCCTTGTTCCTGTAACTCGAATCCTAGCCCGGTATATCCCATTTTAATTTTACACCATTGTGAACCTTACGCCATTTTTACTCTCCGATCGAGGTTCTCGGCATTGAAAAATCTTCGTAAACTAAATCACACGTGTATATGTTGATATTTAAGAGATATATACAGTCAAGAAAATCAAGGGCAATGGTGATATATATGCGGATTAGACACCAAAAAAAACCCTCAACAAATGGCTACAATTTAAGGAATTTGTTTAGTGACGGTATCAGATTTCTAATTGATGGAGAAATGTCTGGTGGTAAGAAAAACTGCTTCTAGGAGGTTGTCAAGTGTTTTCGCTCGACGATTCCATTCTTGGGTGGTTGGTTTGGCCCTTGTTACTGTAAGTCGATTCCTAGCCCGGTATATCCCATTTTAATTTTACACCATTGTGAACCTTACGCCTTTTTTACTCTCTGATAGAGGTTCTCTGCATTGAAAAATCTTCGTAAACTAAATCACACGTGTAAATATTGATATTTAAGAGATATACAGTCAAAAAAATGAAGGGCAATGGTGATATATATGCGGATTAGACACACAAAAAAAACACTCAACAAATGGCTACAATTTAAGGAATGTGTTTAGTGATGGTATCAGATTCCTAATTGATGGAGAAATGTCTGGTGGTAAGAAAAGCTGCTTCTAGGAGGTTGTCAAGTGTTTTCGCTCGACGATTCCATTCTTGGGTGGTTGGTTTGGCCCTTGTTACTGTAAGTCGATTCCTAGCCCGGTATATCCCATTTTAATTTTACACCATTGTGAACCTTACGCCTTTTTTACTCTCTGATAGAGGTTCTCGGCATTAAAAAATCTTCGTAAATTAAATCACACGTGTATATGTTGATATTTAAGAGATATACAGTCAAGAAAATCAAGAGCAATGGTGATATATATGCGGATTAGACACCAAAAAAAATCACTCAAAAATGGCTACAATTTAAGGATTGTGTTTAGTGACGTCATCAGATTCCTAATTGATGGAGAAAGGTCTGGGGGTAAGAAAAGCTCCTTCTAGGAGGTTGTCAAGTGTTTTCGCTCGACATTTCCATTCTTTGGTGGTTGGTTTGGCCCGTGTTACTGTAAGTTGAATCCTAGCCCAGTATATCCCATTTTAATTTTACACCATTGTGAACCTTACGCCTTTTTTACTCTTTGATCGAGGTTCTCGGCATTGAAAAATCTTCGTAAACTAAATCACACGAGTATATGTTGACATTTAAGAGATATACAGTCAAGAAAATCAAGGGCAATGGTGACATATATGCGGATTAGACACCAAAAAAAATCACTCAACAAATTTCTACAATTTAAGGAATGTGTTTAGTGACGGCATCAGATTCCTAATTGATGGAGAAAGGTCTGGTAGCAAGAAAAGCTGCTTCTAGGAGGTTGTCAAGTGTTTTCGCTCGAAAATTCCATTCTTGGGTAGTTGGTTTGGCCCTTGTTCCTGTAACTCGAATCCTAGCCCGGTATATCCCATTTTAATTTTACACCATTGTGAACCTTACGCCATTTTTACTCTCTGATCGAGGTTCTCGGCATTGAAAAATCTTCGTAAACTAAATCACACGTGTATATGTTGATATTTAAGAGATATACAGTCAAGAAAATCAAGGGCAATGGTGATATATATGCGGATTAGACACCAAAAAAAAACCCTCAACAAATGGCTACAATTTAAGGAATTTCTTTAGTGACGGTATCAGATTCCTAATTGATGGAGAAATGTCTGGTGGTAAGAAAAGCTGCTTCTAGGAGGTTGTCAAGTGTTTTCGCTCGACTATTCCATTCTTGGGTGGTTGGTTTGGCCCTTGTTACTGTAAGTCGATTCCTAGCCCGCTATATCCCATTTTAATTTTACACCATTGTGAACCTTACGCCTTTTTTACTCTCTGATAGAGGTTCTCGGCATTGAAAAATCTTCGTAAACTAAATCACACGTGTATATGTTGATATTTAAGAGATATACAGTCAAGAAAATCAAGGGCAATGGTGATATATATGCGGATTAGACACCAAAAAAAATCACTCAAAAATGGCTACAATTTAAGGATTGTGTTTAGTGACGTCATCAGATTCCTAATTGATGGAGAAAGGTCTGGTGGTAAGAAAAGCTGCTTCTAGGAGGTTGTCAAGTGTTTTAGCTCGACGTTTCCATTCTTTGGTGGTTGGTTTGGCCCGTGTTACTGTAAGTTGAATCCTAGCCCAGTATATCCCATTTTAATTTTTCACCATTGTGAACCTTACGCCTTTTTTACTCTTTGATCGAGGTTCTCGGCATTGAAAACTCTTCGTAAACTAAATCACACGTGTATATGTTGACATTTAAGAGATATACAGTCAAGAAAATCAAGGGCAATGGTGATATATATGCGGATTAGACACCAAAAAAACCACTCAACAAATTGCTACAATTTAAGGAATGTGTTTAGTGACGGCATCAGATTCCTAATTGATGGAGAAAGGTCTGGTAGCAAGAAAAGCTGCTTCTAGGAGGTTGTCAAGTGTTTTCGCTTGAAAATTCCATTCTTGGGTAGTTGGTTTGGCCCTTGTTCCTGTAACTCGAATCCTAGCCCGGTATATCCCATTTTAATTTTACACCATTGTGAACCTTACGCCATTTTTACTCTCCGATCGAGGTTCTCGGCATTGAAAAATCTTCGTAAACTAAATCACACGTGTATATGTTGATATTTAAGAGATATACAGTCAAGAAAATCAAGGGCAATGGTGATATATATGCGGATTAGACACCAAAAAAAACCCTCAACAAATGGCTACAATTTAAGGAATTTGTTTAGTGACGGTATCAGATTCCTAATTGATGGAGAAATGTCTGGTGGTAAGAAAAGCTGCTTCTAGGAGGTTGTCAAGTGTTTTCGCTCGACGATTCCATTCTTGGGTGGTTGGTTTGGCCCTTGTTACTGTAAGTCGATTCCTAGCCCGCTATATCCCATTTTAATTTTACACCATTGTGAACCTTACGCCTTTTTTACTCTCTGATAGAGGTTCTCGGCATTGAAAAATCTTCGTAAACTAAATCACACGTGTATATGTTGATATTTAAGAGATATACAGTCAAGAAAATCAAGGGCAATGGTGATATATATGCGGATTAGACACCAAAAAAAATCACTCAAAAAATGGCTACATTTTAAGGATTGTGTTTAGTGACGTCATCAGATTCCTAATTGATGGAGAAAGGTCTGGTGGTAAGAAAAGCTGCTTCTAGGAGGTTGTCAAGTGTTTTCGCTCGACGTTTCCATTCTTTGGTGGTTGGTTTGGCCCGTGTTACTGTAAGTTGAATCCTAGCCCGTTATATCCCATTTTAATTTTACACCATTGTGAACCTTACGCCTTTTTTACTCTTTGATCGAGGTTCTCGGCATTGAAAAATCTTCGTAAACTAAATCACACGTGTATATGTTGACATTTAAGAGATATACAGTCAAGAAAATCAAGGGCAATGGTGATATATATGCGGATTAGACACCAAAAAAAATCACTCAACAAATTGCTACAATTTAAGGAATGTGTTTAGTAACGGCATCAGATTCCTAATTGATGGAGAAATGTCTGGTGGTAAGAAAAGCTGCTTCTAGGAGGTTGTCAAGTGTTTTCGCTCGACGATTCCATTCTTGGGTGATTGGTTTGGCCCTTGTTACTGTGAGTCGATTCCTAGCCCGGTATATCCCATTTTAATTTTACATCATTGTGAACCTTACGCCTTTTTTACTCTTTGATCGAGGTTCTCGGCATTGAAAAATCTTCGTAAACTAAATCACACGAGTATATGTTGACATTTAAGAGATAAACAGTCAAGAAAATCAAGGGCAATGGTGACATATATGCGGATTAGACACCAAAAAAAATCACTCAACAAATTTCTACAATTTAAGGAATGTGTTTAGTGACGGCATCAGATTCCAAATTGATGGAGAAAGGTCTGGTAGCAAGAAAAGCTGCTTCTAGGAGGTTGTCAAGTGTTTTCGCTCGAAAATTCCATTCTTGGGTAGTTGGTTTGGCCCTTGTTCCTGTAACTCGAATCCTAGCCCGGTATATCCCATTTTAATTTTACACCATTGTGAACCTTACGCCATTTTTACTCTCTGATCGAGGTTCTCGGCATTGAAAAATCTTCGTAAACTAAATCACACGTGTATATGTTGATATTTAAGAGATATACAGTCAAGAAAATCAAGGGCAATGGTGATATATATGCGGATTAGACACCAAAAAAAAACCCTCAACAAATGGCTACAATTTAAGGAATTTCTTTAGTGACGGTATCAGATTCCTAATTGATGGAGAAATGTCTGGTGGTAAGAAAAGCTGCTTCTAGGAGGTTGTCAAGTGTTTTCGCTCGACTATTCCATTCTTGGGTGGTTGGTTTGGCCCTTGTTACTGTAAGTCGATTCCTAGCCCGCTATATCCCATTTTAATTTTACACCATTGTGAACCTTACGCCTTTTTTACTCTCTGATAGAGGTTCTCTGCATTGAAAAATCTTCGTAAACTAAATCACACGTGTAAATGTTGATATTTAAGAGATATACAGTCAAAAAAATGAAGGGCAATGGTGATATATATGCGGATTAGACACACAAAAAAAACACTCAACAAATGGCTACAATTTAAGGAATGTGTTTAGTGATGGTATCAGATTCCTAATTGATGGAGAAATGTCTGGTGGTAAGAAAAGCTGCTTCTAGGAGGTTGTCAAGTGTTTTCGCTCGACGATTCCATTCTTGGGTGGTTGGTTTGGCCCTTGTTACTGTAAGTCGATTCCTAGCCCGGTATATCCCATTTTAATTTTACACCATTGTGAACCTTACGCCTTTTTTACTCTCTGATAGAGGTTCTCGGCATTGAAAAATCTTCGTAAATTAAATCACACGTGTATATGTTGATATTTAAGAGATATACAGTGAAGAAAATCAAGAGCAATGGTGATATATATGCGGATTAGACACCAAAAAAAATCACTCAAAAATGGCTACAATTTAAGGATTGTGTTTAGTGACGTCATCAGATTCCTAATTGATGGAGAAAGGTCTGGGGGTAAGAAAAGCTGCTTCTAGGAGGTTGTCAAGTGTTTTCGCTCGACATTTCCATTCTTTGGTGGTTGGTTTGGCCCGTGTTACTGTAAGTTGAATCCTAGCCCAGTATATCCCATTTTAATTTTACACCATTGTGAACCTTACGCCTTTTTTACTCTTTGATCGAGGTTCTCGGCATTGAAAAATCTTCGTAAACTAAATCACACGAGTATATGTTGACATTTAAGAGATATACAGTCAAGAAAATCAAGGGCAATGGTGACATATATGCGGATTAGACACCAAAAAAAATCACTCAACAAATTTCTACAATTTAAGGAATGTGTTTAGTGACGGCATCAGATTCCTAATTGATGGAGAAAGGTCTGGTAGCAAGAAAAGCTGCTTCTAGGAGGTTGTCAAGTGTTTTCGCTCGAAAATTCCATTCTTGGGTAGTTGGTTTGGCCCTTGTTCCTGTAACTCGAATCCTAGCCCGGTATATCCCATTTTAATTTTACACCATTGTGAACCTTACGCCATTTTTACTCTCTGATCGAGGTTCTCGGCATTGAAAAATCTTCGTAAACTAAATCACACGTGTATATGTTGATATTTAAGAGATATACAGTCAAGAAAATCAAGGGCAATGGTGATATATATGCGGATTAGACACCAAAAAAAAAACCCTCAACAAATGCTACAATTTAAGGAATTTCTTTAGTGACGGTATCAGATTCCTAATTGATGGAGAAATGTCTGGTGGTAAGAAAAGCTGCTTCTAGGAGGTTGTCAAGTGTTTTCGCTCGACTATTCCATTCTTGGGTGGTTGGTTTGGCCCTTGTTACTGTAAGTCGATTCCTAGCCCGCTATATCCCATTTTAATTTTACACCATTGTGAACCTTACGCCTTTTTTACTCTCTGATAGAGGTTCTCTGCATTGAAAAATCTTCGTAAACTAAATCACACGTTTAAATGTTGATATTTAAGAGATATACAGTCAAAAAAATGAAGGGCAATGGTGATATATATGCGGATTAGACACACAAAAAAACACTCAACAAATGGCTACAATTTAAGGAATGTGTTTAGTGATGGTATCAGATTCCTAATTGATGGAGAAATGTCTGGTGGTAAGAAAAGCTGCTTCTAGGAGGTTGTCAAGTGTTTTCGCTCGACGATTCCATTCTTGGGTGGTTGGTTTGGCCCTTGTTACTGTAAGTCGATTCCTAGCCCGGTATATCCCATTTTAATTTTACACCATTGTGAACCTTACGCCTTTTTTACTCTCTGATAGAGGTTCTCGGCATTGAAAAATTTTCGTAAATTAAATCACACGTGTATATGTTGATATTTAAGAGATATACAGTCAAGAAAATCAAGAGCAATGGTGATATATATGCGGATTAGACACCAAAAAAAATCACTCAAAAATGGCTACAATTTAAGGATTGTGTTTAGTGACGTCATCAGATTCCTAATTGATGGAGAAAGGTCTGGGGGTAAGAAAAGCTGCTTCTAGGAGGTTGTCAAGTGTTTTCGCTCGACATTTCCATTCTTTGGTGGTTGGTTTGGCCCGTGTTACTGTAAGTTGAATCCTAGCCCAGTATATCCCATTTTAATTTTACACCATTGTGAACCTTACGCCTTTTTTACTCTTTGATCGAGGTTCTCGGCATTGAAAAATCTTCGTAAACTAAATCACACGAGTATATGTTGACATTTAAGAGATATACAGTCAAGAAAATCAAGGGCAATGGTGACATATATGCGGATTAGACACCAAAAAAAATCACCCAACAAATTTCTACAATTTAAGGAATTTCTTTAGTGACGGTATCAGATTCCTAATTGATGGAGAAATGTCTGGTGGTAAGAAAAGCTGCTTCTAGGAGGTTGTCAAGTGTTTTCGCTCGACTATTCCATTCTTGGGTGGTTGGTTTGGCCCTTGTTACTGTAAGTCGATTCCTAGCCCGCTATATCCCATTTTAATTTTACACCATTGTGAACCTTACGCCTTTTTTACTCTCTGATAGAGGTTCTCTGCATTGAAAAATCTTCGTAAACTAAATCACACGTGTAAATGTTGATATTTAAGAGATATACAGTCAAAAAAATGAAGGGCAATGGTGATATATATGCGGATTAGACACACAAAAAAAACACTCAACAAATGGCTACAATTTAAGGAATGTGTTTAGTGATGGTATCAGATTCCTAATTGATGGAGAAATGTCTGGTGGTAAGAAAAGCTGCTTCTAGGAGGTTGTCAAGTGTTTTCGCTCGACGATTCCATTCTTGGGTGGTTGGTTTGGCCCTTGTTACTGTAAGTCGATTCCTAGCCCGGTATATCCCATTTTAATTTTACACCATTGTGAACCTTACGCCTTTTTTACTCTCTGATAGAGGTTCTCGGCATTGAAAAATCTTCGTAAATTAAAT
Organism: Helianthus tuberosus; assembly: GCA_030545235.1. Taxonomy (NCBI): domain Eukaryota; kingdom Viridiplantae; phylum Streptophyta; class Magnoliopsida; order Asterales; family Asteraceae; genus Helianthus; species Helianthus tuberosus. Next base: position 29,675,072 of record CM060415.1, on the reverse strand, counting down.
CACACGTGTATATGTTGATATTTAAGAGATATACAGTCAAGAAAATCAAGAGCAATGGTGATATATATGCGGATTAGACACCAAAAAAAATCACTCAAAAATGGCTACAATTTAAGGATTGTGTTTAGTGACGTCATCAGATTCCTAATTGATGGAGAAAGGTCTGGGGGTAAGAAAAGCTCCTTCTAGGAGGTTGTCAAGTGTTTTCGCTCGACATTTCCATTCTTTGGTGGTTGGTTTGGCCCGTGTTACTGTAAGTTGAATCCTAGCCCAGTATATCCCATTTTAATTTTACACCATTGTGAACCTTACGCCTTTTTTACTCTTTGATCGAGGTTCTCGGCATTGAAAAATCTTCGTAAACTAAATCACACGAGTATATGTTGACATTTAAGAGATATACAGTCAAGAAAATCAAGGGCAATGGTGACATATATGCGGATTAGACACCAAAAAAAATCACTCAACAAATTTCTACAATTTAAGGAATGTGTTTAGTGACGGCATCAGATTCCTAATTGATGGAGAAAGGTCTGGTAGCAAGAAAAGCTGCTTCTAGGAGGTTGTCAAGTGTTTTCGCTCGAAAATTCCATTCTTGGGTAGTTGGTTTGGCCCTTGTTCCTGTAACTCGAATCCTAGCCCGGTATATCCCATTTTAATTTTACACCATTGTGAACCTTACGCCATTTTTACTCTCTGATCGAGGTTCTCGGCATTGAAAAATCTTCGTAAACTAAATCACACGTGTATATGTTGATATTTAAGAGATATACAGTCAAGAAAATCAAGGGCAATGGTGATATATATGCGGATTAGACACCAAAAAAAAACCCTCAACAAATGGCTACAATTTAAGGAATTTCTTTAGTGACGGTATCAGATTCCTAATTGATGGAGAAATGTCTGGTGGTAAGAAAAGCTGCTTCTAGGAGGTTGTCAAGTGTTTTCGCTCGACTATTCCATTCTTGGGTGGTTGGTTTGGCCCTTGTTACTGTAAGTCGATTCCTAGCCCGCTATATCCCATTTTAATTTTACACCATTGTGAACCTTACGCCTTTTTTACTCTCTGATAGAGGTTCTCGGCATTGAAAAATCTTCGTAAACTAAATCACACGTGTATATGTTGATATTTAAGAGATATACAGTCAAGAAAATCAAGGGCAATGGTGATATATATGCGGATTAGACACCAAAAAAAATCACTCAAAAGATGGCTACATTTTAAGGATTGTGTTTAGTGACGTCATCAGATTCCTAATTGATGGAGAAAGGTCTGGTGGTAAGAAAAGCTGCTTCTAGGAGGTTGTCAAGTGTTTTCGCTCGACGTTTCCATTCTTTGGTGGTTGGTTTGGCCCGTGTTACTGTAAGTTGAATCCTAGCCCGTTATATCCCATTTTAATTTTACACCATTGTGAACCTTACGCCTTTTTTACTCTTTGATCGAGGTTCTCGGCATTGAAAAATCTTCGTAAACTAAATCACACGTGTATATGTTGACATTTAAGAGATATACAGTCAAGAAAATCAAGGGCAATGGTGATATATATGCGGATTAGACACCAAAAAAAATCACTCAACAAATTGCTACAATTTAAGGAATGTGTTTAGTAACGGCATCAGATTCCTAATTGATGGAGAAATGTCTGGTGGTAAGAAAAGCTGCTTCTAGGAGGTTGTCAAGTGTTTTCGCTCGACGATTCCATTCTTGGGTGATTGGTTTGGCCCTTGTTACTGTGAGTCGATTCCTAGCCCGGTATATCCCATTTTAATTTTACACCATTGTGAACCCTACGCCTTTTTTACTCTCTGATAGAGGTTCTCTGCATTGAAAAATCTTCGTAAACTAAATCACACGTGTATATGTTGATATTTAAGAGATATACAGTCAAGAAAATGAAGGGCAATGGTGATATATATGCGGATTAGACACACAAAAAAAAACACTCAACAAATGGCTACAATTTAAGGAATGTGTTTAGTGACGGTATCAGATTCCTAATTGATGGAGAAATGTCTGGTGGTAAGAAAAGCTGCTTCTTGGAGGTTGTCAAGTGTTTTCGCTCGACGATTCCATTCTTGGGTGGTTGGTTTGGCCCTTGTTACTGTAAGTCGATTCCTAGCCCGGTATATCCCATTTTAATTTTACACCATTGTGAACCATACGCCTTTTTTACTCTCTGATAGAGGTTCTCGGCATTGAAAAATCTTCGTAAACTAAATCACACGTGTATATGTTGATATTTAAGAGATATACAGTCAAGAAAATCAAGGGCAATGGTGATATATATGCGGATTAGACACCAAAAAAATCACTCAAAAAATGGCTACAATTTAAGGAATGTGTTTAGTGACGGCATCAGATTCCTAATTGATGGAGAAAGGTCTGGTAGCAAGAAAAGCTGCTTCTAGGAGGTTGTCAAGTGTTTTCGCTCGAAAATTCCATTCTTGGGTAGTTGGTTTGGCCCTTGTTCCTGTAACTCGAATCCTAGCCCGGTATATCCCATTTTAATTTTACACCATTGTGAACCTTACGCCATTTTTACTCTCTGATCGAGGTTCTCGGCATTGAAAAATCTTCGTAAACTAAATCACACGTGTATATGTTGATATTTAAGAGATATACAGTCAAGAAAATCAAGGGCAATGGTGATATATATGCGGATTAGACACCAAAAAAAACCCTCAACAAATGGCTACAATTTAAGGAATTTGTTTAGTGACGGTATCAGATTCCTAATTGATGGAGAAATGTCTGGTGGTAAGAAAAGCTGCTTCTAGGAGGTTGTCAAGTGTTTTCGCTCGACGATTCCATTCTTGGGTGGTTGGTTTGGCCCTTGTTACTGTAAGTCGATTCCTATCCCGGTATATCCCATTTTAATTTTACACCATTGTGAACCTTACGCCTTTTTTACTCTCTGATAGAGGTTCTCGGCATTGAAAAATCTTCGTAAACTAAATCACACGTGTATATGTTGATATTTAAGAGATATACAGTCAAGAAAATCAAGGGCAATGGTGATATATATGCGGATTAGACACCAAAAAAAATCACCCAAAAAATGGCTACATTTTAAGGATTGTGTTTAGTGACGTCATCAGATTCTTAATTGATGGAGAAAGGTCTGGTGGTAAGAAAAGCTGCTTCTAGGAGGTTGTCAAGTGTTTTCGCTCGACGTTTCCATTCTTTGGTGGTTGGTTTGGCCCGTGTTACTGTAAGTTGAATCCTAGCCCGTTATATCCCATTTTAATTTTACACCATTGTGAACCTTACGCCTTTTTTACTCTTTGATCGAGGTTCTCGGCATTGAAAAATCTTCGTAAACTAAATCACACGTGTATATGTTGACATTTAAGAGATATACAGTCAAGAAAATCAAGGGCAATGGTGATATATATGCGGATTAGACACCAAAAAAAATCACTCAACAAATTGCTACAATTTAAGGAATGTGTTTAGTAACGGCATCAGATTCCTAATTGATGGAGAAATGTCTGGTGGTAAGAAAAGCTGCTTCTAGGAGGTTGTCAAGTGTTTTCGCTCGACGATTCCATTCTTGGGTGGTTGGTTTGGCCCTTGTTACTGTGAGTCGATTCCTAGCCCGGTATATCCCATTTTAATTTTACACCATTGTGAACCTTACGCCTTTTTTACTCTCTGATAGAGGTTCTCTGCATTGAAAAATCTTCGTAAACTAAATCACACGTGTATATGTTGATATTTAAGAGATATACAGTCAAGAAAATGAAGGGCAATGGTGATATATATGCGGATTAGACACACAAAAAAAACACTCAACAAATGGCTACAATTTAAGGAATGTGTTTAGTGACGGTATCAGATTCCTAATTGATGGAGAAATGTCTGGTGGTAAGAAAAGCTGCTTCTTGGAGGTTGTCAAGTGTTTTCGCTCGACGATTCCATTCTTGGGTGGTTGGTTTGGCCCTTGTTACTGTAAGTCGATTCCTAGCCCGGTATATCCCATTTTAATTTTTCACCATTGTGAACCTTACGCCTTTTTTACTCTTTGATCGAGGATCTCGGCATTGAAAACTCTTCGTAAACTAAATCACACGTGTATATGTTGACATTTAAGAGATATACAGTCAAGAAAATCAAGGGCAATGGTGATATATATGCGGATTAGACACCAAAAAAAATCACTCAACAAATTGCTACAATTTAAGGAATGTGTTTAGTGACGGCATCAGATTCCTAATTGATGGAGAAAGGTCTGGTAGCAAGAAAAGCTGCTTCTAGGAGGTTGTCAAGTATTTTCGCTCGAAAATTCCATTCTTGGGTAGTTGGTTTGGCCCTTGTTCCTGTAACTCGAATCCTAGCCCGGTATATCCCATTTTAATTTTACACCATTGTGAACCTTACGCCATTTTTACTCTCTGATCGAGGTTCTCGGCATTGAAAAATCTTCGTAAACTAAATCACACGTGTATATGTTGATATTTAAGAGATATACAGTCAAGAAAATCAAGGGCAATGGTGATATATATGCGGATTAGACACCAAAAAAAACCCTCAACAAATTGCTACAATTTTAGGAATTTGTTTAGTGACGGTATCAGATTCCTAATTGATGGAGAAATGTCTGGTGGTAAGAAAAGCTGCTTCTAGGAGGTTGTCAAGTGTTTTCGCTCGACGATTCCATTCTTGGGTGGTTGGTTTGGCCCTTGTTACTGTAAGTCGATTCCTATCCCGGTATATCCCATTTTAATTTTACACCATTGTGAACCTTACGCCTTTTTTACTCTCTGATAGAGGTTCTCGGCATTCAAAAATCTTCGTAAACTAAATCACACGTGTATATGTTGATATTTAAGAGATATACAGTCAAGAAAATCAAGGGCAATGGTGATATATATCCGGATTAGACACCAAAAAAAATCACTCAAAAAATGGCTACATTTTAAGGATTGTGTTTAGTGACGTCATCAGATTCCTAATTGATGGAGAAAGGTCTGGTTGTAAGAAAAGCTGCTTCTAGGAGGTTGTCAAGTGTTTTCGCTCGACGTTTTCATTCTTTGGTGGTTGGTTTGGCCCGTGTTACTGTAAGTTGAATCCTAGCCCGTTATATCCCATTTTAATTTTACACCATTGTGAACCTTACGCCTTTTTTACTCTCTGATAGAGGTTCTCGGCATTTAAAAATCTTCGTAAATTAAATCACACGTGTATATGTTGATATTTAAGAGATATACATCAAGAAAATCAAGAGCAATGGTGATATATATGCGGATTAGACACCAAAAAAAATCACTCAAAAATGGCTACAATTTAAGGATTGTGTTTAGTGACGTCATCAGATTCCTAATTGATGGAGAAAGGTCTGGGGGTAAGAAAAGCTGCTTCTAGGAGGTTGTCAAGTGTTTTCGCTCGACATTTCCATTCTTTGGTGGTTGGTTTGGCCCGTGTTACTGTAAGTTGAATCCTAGCCCAGTATATCCCATTTTAATTTTACACCATTGTGAACCTAACGCCTTTTTTTACTCTTTGATCGAGGTTCTCGGCATTGAAAAATCTTCGTAAACTAAATCACACGAGTATATGTTGACATTTAAGAGATATACAGTCAAGAAAATCAAGGGCAATGGTGATATATATGCGGATTAGACACCAAAAAAAATCACTCAACAAATTTCTACAATTTAAGGAATGTGTTTAGTGACGGCATCAGATTCCTAATTGATGGAGAAAGGTCTGGTAGCAAGAAAAGCTGCTTCTAGGAGGTTGTCAAGTGTTTTCGCTCGAAAATTCCATTCTTGGGTAGTTGGTTTGGCCCTTGTTCCTATAACTCGAATCCTAGCCCGGTATATCCCATTTTAATTTTACACCATTGTGAACCTTACGCCATTTTTACTCTCTGATCGAGGTTCTCGGCATTGAAAAATCTTCGTAAACTAAATCACACGTGTATATGTTGATATTTAAGAGATATACAGTCAAGAAAATCAAGGGCAATGGTGATATATATGCGGATTAGACACCAAAAAAAAACCCTCAACAAATGGCTACAATTTAAGGAATTTCTTTTGTGACGGTATCAGATTCCTAATTGATGGAGAAATGTCTGGTGGTAAGAAAAGCTGCTTCTAGGAGGTTGTCAAGTGTTTTCGCTCGACTATTCCATTCTTGGGTGGTTGGTTTGGCCCTTGTTACTGTAAGTCGATTCCTAGCCCGCTATATCCCATTTTAATTTTACACCATTGTGAACCTTACGCCTTTTTTACTCTCTGATAGAGGTTCTCGGCATTGAAAAATCTTCGTAAACTAAATCACACGTGTATATGTTGATATTTAAGAGATATACAGTCAAGAAAATCAAGGGCAATGGTGATATATATGCGGATTAGACACCAAAAAAAATCACTCAAAAAATGGCTACAATTTAAGGATTGTGTTTAGTGACGTCATCAGATTCCTAATTGATGGAGAAAGGTCTGGTGGTAAGAAAAGCTGCTTCTAGGAGGTTGTCAAGTGTTTTAGCTCGACGTTTCCATTCTTTGGTGGTTGGTTTGGCCCGTGTTACTGTAAGTTGAATCCTAGCCCAGTATATCCCATTTTAATTTTTCACCATTGTGAACCTTACGCCTTTTTTACTCTTTGATCGAGGTTCTCGGCATTGAAAACTCTTCGTAAACTAAATCACACGTGTATATCTTGACATTTAAGAGATATACAGTCAAGAAAATCAAGGGCAATGGTGATATATATGCGGATTAGACACCAAAAAAAATCACTCAACAAATTGCTACAATTTAAGGAATGTGTTTAGTGACGGCATCAGATTCCTAATTGATGGAGAAAGGTCTGGTAGCAAGAAAAGCTGCTTCTAGGAGGTTGTCAAGTGTTTTCGCTCGAAAATTCCATTCTTGGGTAGTTGGTTTGGCCCTTGTTCCTGTAACTCGAATCCTAGCCCGGTATATCCCATTTTAATTTTACACCATTGTGAACCTTACGCCATTTTTACTCTCTGATCGAGGTTCTCGGCATTGAAAAATCTTCGTAAACTAAATCACACGTGTATATGTTGATATTTAAGAGATATACAGTCAAGAAAATCAAGGGCAATGGTGATATATATGCGGATTAGACACCAAAAAAAACCCTCAACAAATGGCTACAATTTAAGGAATTTGTTTAGTGACGGTATCAGATTCCTAATTGATGGAGAAATGTCTGGTGGTAAGAAAAGCTGCTTCTAGGAGGTTGTCAAGTGTTTTCGCTCGACGATTCCATTCTTGGGTGGTTGGTTTGGCCCTTGTTACTGTAAGTCGATTCCTAGCCCGCTATATCCCATTTTAATTTTACACCATTGTGAACCTTACGCCTTTTTTACTCTCTGATAGAGGTTCTCGGCATTGAAAAATCTTCGTAAACTAAATCACACGTGTATATGTTGATATTTAAGAGATATACAGTCAAGAAAATCAAGGGCAATGGTGATATATATGCGGATTAGACACCAAAAAAAATCACTCAAAAAATGGCTACAATTTAAGGATTGTGTTTAGTGACGTCATCAGATTCCTAATTGATGGAGAAAGGTCTGGTGGTAAGAAAAGCTGCTTCTAGGAGGTTGTCAAGTGTTTTAGCTCGACGTTTCCATTCTTTGGTGGTTGGTTTGGCCCGTGTTACTGTAAGTTGAATCCTAGCCCAGTATATCCCATTTTAATTTTACACCATTGTGAACCTTACGCCTTTTTTACTCTTTGATCAAGGTTCTCGGCATTGAAAAATCTTCGTAAACTAAATCACACGTGTATATGTTGACATTTAAGAGATATACAGTCAAGAAAATCAAGGGCAATGGTGATATATATGCGGATTAGACACCAAAAAAAATCACTCAACAAATTGCTACAATTTAAGGAATGTGTTTAGTGACGGCATCAGATTCCTAATTGATGGAGAAAGGTCTGGTAGCAAGAAAAGCTGCTTCTAGGAGGTTGTCAAGTGTTTTCGCTCGAAAATTCCATTCTTGGGTAGTTGGTTTGGCCCTTGTTCCTGTAACTCGAATCCTAGCCCGGTATATCCCATTTTAATTTTACACCATTGTGAACCTTACGCCTTTTTTACTCTCTGATAGAGGTTCTCTGCATTGAAAAATCTTCGTAAACTAAATCACACGTGTAAATGTTGATATTTAAGAGATATACAGTCAAAAAAATGAAGGGCAATGGTGATATATATGCGGATTAGACACACAAAAAAAACACTCAACAAATGGCTACAATTTAAGGAATGTGTTTAGTGATGGTATCAGATTCCTAATTGATGGAGAAATGTCTGGTGGTAAGAAAAGCTGCTTCTAGGAGGTTGTCAAGTGTTTTCGCTCGACGATTCCATTCTTGGGTGGTTGGTTTGGCCCTTGTTACTGTAAGTCGATTCCTAGCCCGGTAAATCCCATTTTAATTTTACACCATTGTGAACCTTACGCCTTTTTTACTCTCTGATAGAGGTTCTCGGCATTGAAAAATCTTCGTAAATTAAATCACACGTGTATATGTTGATATTTAAGAGATATACAGTCAAGAAAATCAAGAGCAATGGTGATATATATGCGGATTAGACACCAAAAAAAATCACTCAAAAATGGCTACAATTTAAGGATTGTGTTTAGTGACGTCATCAGATTCCTAATTGATGGAGAAAGGTCTGGGGGTAAGAAAAGCTGCTTCTAGGAGGTTGTCAAGTGTTTTCGCTCGACATTTCCATTCTTTGGTGGTTGGTTTGGCCCGTGTTACTGTAAGTTGAATCCTAGCCCAGTATATCCCATTTTAATTTTACACCATTGTGAACCTTACGCCTTTTTTACTCTTTGATCGAGGTTCTCGGCATTGAAAAATCTTCGTAAACTAAATCACACGAGTATATGTTGACATTTAAGAGATATACAGTCAAGAAAATCAAGGGCAATGGTGATATATATGCGGATTAGACACCAAAAAAAATCACTCAACAAATTTCTACAATTTAAGGAATGTGTTTAGTGACGGCATCAGATTCCTAATTGATGGAGAAAGGTCTGGTAGCAAGAAAAGCTGCTTCTAGGAGGTTGTCAAGTGTTTTCGCTCGAAAATTCCATTCTTGGGTAGTTGGTTTGGCCCTTGTTCCTGTAACTCGAATCCTAGCCCGGTATATCCCATTTTAATTTTACACCATTGTGAACCTTACGCCATTTTTACTCTCTGATCGAGGTTCTCGGCATTGAAAAATCTTCGTAAACTAAATCACACGTGTATATGTTGATATTTAAGAGATATACAGTCAAGAAAATCAAGGGCAATGGTGATATATATGCGGATTAGACACAAAAAAAAAACCCTCAACAAATGGCTACAATTTAAGGAATTTCTTTAGTGACGGTATCAGATTCCTAATTGATGGAGAAATGTCTGGTGGTAAGAAAAGCTGCTTCTAGGAGGTTGTCAAGTGTTTTCGCTCGACTATTCCATTCTTGGGTGGTTGGTTTGGCCCTTGTTACTGTAAGTCGATTCCTAGCCCGCTATATCCCATTTTAATTTTACACCATTGTGAACCTTACGCCTTTTTTACTCTCTGATAGAGGTTCTCGGCATTGAAAAATCTTCGTAAACTAAATCACACGTGTATATGTTGATATTTAAGAGATATACAGTCAAGAAAATCAAGGGCAATGGTGATATATATGCGGATTAGACACCAAAAAAAATCACTCAAAAAATGGCTACAATTTAAGGATTGTGTTTAGTGACGTCATCAGATTCCTAATTGATGGAGAAAGGTCTGGTGGTAAGAAAAGCTGCTTCTAGGAGGTTGTCAAGTGTTTTAGCTCGACGTTTCCATTCTTTGGTGGTTGGTTTGGCCCGTGTTACTGTAAGTTGAATCCTAGCCCAGTATATCCCATTTTAATTTTTCACCATTGTGAACCTTACGCCTTTTTTACTCTTTGATCGAGGTTCTCGGCATTGAAAACTCTTCGTAAACTAAATCACACGTGTATATGTTGACATTTAAGAGATATACAGTCAAGAAAATCAAGGGCAATGGTGATATATATGCGGATTAGACACCAAAAAAAATCACTCAACAAATTGCTACAATTTAAGGAATGTGTTTAGTGACGGCATCAGATTCCTAATTGATGGAGAAAGGTCTGGTAGCAAGAAAAGCTGCTTCTAGGAGGTTGTCAAGTGTTTTCGCTCGAAAATTCCATTCTTGGGTAGTTGGTTTGGCCCTTGTTCCTGTAACTCGAATCCTAGCCCGGTATATCCCATTTTAATTTTACACCATTGTGAACCTTACGCCATTTTTACTCTCTGATCGAGGTTCTCGGCATTGAAATATCTTCGTAAACTAAATCACACGTGTATATGTTGATATTTAAGAGATATACAGTCAAGAAAATGAAGGGCAATGGTGATATATATGCGGATTAGACACCAAAAAAAACCCTCAACAAATGGCTACAATTTAAGGAATTTGTTTAGTGACGGTATCAAATTCCTAATTGATGGAGAAATGCCTGGTGGTAAGAAAAGCTGCTTCTAGGAGGTTGTCAAGTGTTTTCGCTCGACGATTCCATTCTTGGGTGGTTGGTTTGGCCCTTGTTACTGTAAGTCGATTCCTAGCCCGGTGTATCCCATTTTAATTTTACACCATTGTGAACCTCACGCCTTTTTTACTCTCTGATAGAGGTTCTCGGCATTGAAAAATCTTCGTAAACTAAATCACACGTGTATATGTTGATATTTAAGAGATATACAGTCAAGAAAATCAAGGGCAATGGTGATATATATGCGGATTAGACACCAAAAAAAATCACTCAAAAAATGGCTACAATTTAAGGATTGTGTTTAGTGACGTCATCAGATTCCTAATTGATGGAGAAAGGTCTGGTGGTAAGAAAAGCTGCTTCTAGGAGGTTGTCAAGTGTTTTAGCTCGACGTTTCCATTCTTTGGTGGTTGGTTTGGCCCGTGTTACTGTAAGTTGAATCCTAGCCCAGTATATCCCATTTTAATTTTACACCATTGTGAACCTTACGCCTTTTTTACTCTTTGATCAAGGTTCTCGGCATTGAAAAATCTTCGTAAACTAAATCACACGTGTATATGTTGACATTTAAGAGATATACAGTCAAGAAAATCAAGGGCAATGGTGATATATATGCGGATTAGACACCAAAAAAAATCACTCAACAAATTGCTACAATTTAAGGAATGTGTTTAGTGACGGCATCAGATTCCTAATTGATGGAGAAAGGTCTGGTAGCAAGAAAAGCTGCTTCTAGGAGGTTGTCAAGTGTTTTCGCTCGAAAATTCCATTCTTGGATAGTTGGTTTGGCCCTTGTTCCTGTAACTCGTATCCTAGCCCGGTATATCCCATTTTAATTTTACACCATTGTGAACCTTACGCCATTTTTACTCTCTGATCGAGGTTCTCGGCATTGAAAAATCTTCGTAAACTAAATCACACGTGTATATGTTGATATTTAAGAGATATACAGTCAAGAAAATCAAGGGCAATGGTGATATATATGCGGATTAGACACCAAAAAAAACCCTCAACAAATGGCTACAATTTAAGGAATGTGTTTAGTGACGGTATCAGATTCCTAATTGATGGAGAAATGTCTGGTGGTAAGAAAAACTGCTTCTAGGAGGTTGTCAAGTGTTTTCGCTCGACGATACCATTCTTGGGTGGTTGGTTTGGCCCTTGTTACTGTAAGTCGATTCCTAGCCCCGGTATATCCCATTTTAATTTTACACCATTGTGAACCTTACGCCTTTTTTACTCTCTGATAGAGGTTCTCGGCATTGAAAAATTTTCGTAAAATAAATCACACGTGTATATGTTGATATTTAAGAGATATACAGTCAAGAAAATCAAGGGCAATGGTGATATATATGCGGATTAGACACCAAAAAAAATCACTCAAAAAATGGCTACAATTTAAGGATTGTGTTTAGTGACGTCATCAGATTCCTAATTGATGGAGAAAGGTCTGGTGGTAAGAAAAGCTGCTTCTAGGAGGTTGTCAAGTGTTTTCGCTCGACGTTTCCATTCTTTGGTGGTTGGTTTGGCCCGTGTTACTATAAGTTGAATCCTAGCCAGGTATATCCCATTTTAATTTTACACCATTGTGAACCTTACACCTTTTTTACTCTTTGATCGAGGTTCTCGGCATTGAAAATTTTTCATAAACTAAATCACACGTGTATATGTTGACATTTAAGAGATATACAGTCAAGAAAATCAAGGGTAATGGTGATATATATGCGGATTAGACACCAAAAAAAAATCACTCAACAAATTGCCACAATTTAAGGAATGTGTTTAGTGACGGCATCAGATTCCTAATTGATGGAGAAAGGTCTGGTAGCAAGAAAAGCTGCTTCTAGGAGGTTGTCAAGTGTTTTCGCTCGAAAATTCCATTCTTGGGTAGTTGGTTTCGCCCTTGTTCCTGTAACTCGAATCCTAGCCCGGTATATCCCAATTTAATTTTACACCGTTGTGAACCTTACGCCATTTTTACTCTCTGATCGAGGTTCTTGGCATTGAAAAATCTTCGTAAACTAAATCACACGTGTATATGTTGATATTTAAGAGATATAAAGTCAAGAAAATCAAGGGCAATGGTGATATATATGCGGATTAGACACCAAAAAAACCCTCAACAAATGGCTACAATTTAAGGAATTTGTTTAGTGACGGTATCAGATTCCTAATTCATGGAGAAATGTCTGGTGGTAAGAAAAGCTGCTTCTAGGAGGTTGTCAAGTGTTTTCGCTCGACGATTCCATTCTTGGGTGGTTGGTTTGGCCCTTGTTACTGTAAGTCGATTCCTAGCCCGGTATATCCCATTTTAATTTTACACCATTGTGAACCTTACGCCTTTTTTACTCTCTGATAGAGGTTCTCTGCATTGAAAAATCTTCGTAAACTAAATCACACGTGTATATGTTGATATTTAAGAGATATACAGTCAAGAAAATGAAGGGCAATGGTGATATATATGCGGATTAGACACACAAAAAAAAAACACTCAACAAATGGCTACAATTTAAGGAATGTGTTTAGTGACGGTATCAGATTCCTAATTGATGGAGAAATGTCTGGTGGTAAGAAAAGCTTCTTCTAGGAGGTTGTCAAGTGTTTTCGCTCGACGATTCCATTCTTGGGTGGTTGGTTTGGCCCTTGTTACTGTAAGTCGATTCCTAGCCCGGTATATCCCATTTTAATTTTACACCATTGTGAACCTTACGCCTTTTTTACTCTCTGATAGAGGTTCTCGGCATTGAAAAATTTTCGTAAACTAAATCAAACGTGTATATGTTGATATTTAAGAGATATACAGTCAAGAAAATCAAGGGCAATGGTGATATATATGCGGATTAGACACAAAAAAAAAATCACTCAAAAAATGGCTAAAATTTAAGGGTTGTGTTTAGTGACGTCATCAGATTCCTATTTGATGGAGAAAGGTCTGGAGGTAAGAAAAGCTGCTTCTAGGAGGTTGTCAAGTGTTTTCGCTCGACGTTTCCATTCTTTGGTGGTTGGTTTGGCCCATGTTACTGTAAGTTGAATCCTAGCCCGGTATATCCCATTTTAATTTTACACCATTGTGAACCTTACGCCTTTTTTTTCTCTTTGATCGAGGTTCTCGGCATTGAAAAATCTTCGTAAACTAAATCACACGTGTATATGTTGACATTTAAGAGATATACAGTCAAGAAAATCAAGGGCAATGGTGATATATATGCGGATTAGACACCAAAAAAAATCACTCAACAAATTGCTACAATTTAAGGAATGTGTTTAGTGACGGCATCAGATTCCTAATTGATGGAGAAAGGTCTGGTAGCAAGAAAAGCTGCTTCTAGGAGGTTGTCAAGTGTTTTCGCTCAAAAATTCCATTCTTGGGTAGTTGGTTTGGCCCTTGTTCCTGTAACTCGATTCCTAGCCCGGTATATCCCATTTTAATTTTACACCATTGTGAGCCTTACACCATTTTTACTCTCTGATCGAGGTTCTCGGCATTGAAAAATCTTCGTAAACTAAATCACACGTGTATATGTTGATATTTAACAGATATACAGTCAAGAAAATCAAGGGAAATGGTGATATATATGCGGATTAGACACCAAAAAAAAACCCTCAACAAATGGCTACAATTTAAGGAATGTGTTAAGTGACGGCATCAGATTCCTAATTGATGGAGAAAGGTCTGGCGGTAAGAAAAGCTGCTTCTAGGAGGTTGTCAAGTGTTTTCGCTCGACGATTCCATTCTTGGGTGGTTGGTTTGGCCCTTGTTACTGTAAGTCGAATCCTAGCCCGGTATATCCCATTTTAATTTTACACCATTGTGAACCTTACGCCTTTTTTACTCTCTGATCGAGGTTCTCGGCATTGAAAAATCTTCGTAAACTAAATCACACGTGTATATGTTGATATTTAAGAGATATACAGTCAAGAAAATCAAGGGCAATGGTGATATGTATGTGGAATAGACACAAAAAAAAATCACTCAAAAAATGGCTACAATTTAAGGAATGAGTTTAGTGACGGCATAAGATTCCTAATTCATGGAGAAAGGTCTGGTGGTAAGAAAAGCTGCTTCTAGGAGGTTGTCAAGTGTTTTCGCTTGACGTTTCCATTCTTGGGTGGTTGGTTTGGCCCTTGTTCCTGTAACTCGAATCCTACCCCGGTATATCCCATTTTAATTTTACACCATTGTGAACCTTACGCCTTTTTTACTCTCTGATAGAGGTTCTCGACATTGAAAAATCTTCGTAAACTAAATCACACGTGTATATGTTGATATTTAAGGGATATAAAGTCAAGTAAATCAAGGGCAATGGTGAAATATATGCGGATTAGACACAAAAAAAAAACACTCAACAAATGGGTACAATTTAAGGAATGTGTTTAGTGACGGCATCAGATTCCTAATTGATGGAGAAAGGTCTGGTGGCAAGAAAAGCCGCTTCTAGGAGGTTGTCAAGTGTTTTGGCTCGACGATTCCATTCTTGGGTGGTTGGTTTGGCCCTTGTTCCTGTAACTCGAATCCTAGCCCGGTATATCCCATTTTAAATTTACACCATTGTGAACCTTACGCCTTTTTTACTCTCTGATCGAGGTTCTCGGCATTGAAAAATCTTCGTAAACTAAATCACACGTGTATATGTTGATATTTAAGAGATATACAGTCAAGAAAATCAAGGGCAATGGTGATATATATGTGGATTAGACACAAAAAAAAAACACTCAACAAATGGCTACAATTTAAGGAATGTGTTTAGTGACGGCATCAGATTCCTAATTGATGGAGAAAGGTCTAGTGGTAAGAAAAGCTGCTTCTAGAAGGTTGGCATGTGTTTTCGCTCGACGATTCCATTCTTGGGTTGTTGGTTTGGCCCTTGTTCCTGTAACTCGAATCCTAGCCTAGTATATCCAATTTTAATCTTACACCATTGTGAACCTTACGCCTTTTTTATTCTCTGGTCGAGGTTCTCAGCATTGAAAAATCTTCGTAATCTAAATCACACGTGTATATGTTGATATTTAAGAGATATACAGTCAAGAAAATCAAGGGCAATGGTGATATATATGTGGATTAGACACCAAAAAAAACACTCAACAAATGGCTACAATTTAAGGAATGTGTTTAGTGATGGCATCAGATTCCTAATTGATAGAGAAAGGTCTAGTGGTAAGAAAAGCTGCTTCTAGAAGGTTGGCATGTGTTTTCGCTCGACGATTCTATTCTTGGGTTGTTGGTTTGGCCCTTGTTCATGTGACTCGAATTCTAGCCTGGTATATCCAATTTTAATCTTACACCATTGTGAACCTTACGCCATTTTTATTCTCTGGTCGAGGTTCTCAGCATTGAAAAATCTTCGTAAACTAAATCACATGTGTATATGTTGACATTTAAGAGATATATGTGACACCTGTGTCACCACGAACACCATAAAAATGCCAAATCAATGAAATATTGTGTTTCATACTTGGGATTTGTATAAATATGTATATCTTTTGCACATATCAATTCTTGTTCGATTTCGAGCTTTAAATCGCTTTCTGGAAGGTTATACGCACACTGGTGCGTAAACGTAATCATTTTAACACGACAAACACTCCGGAATAGCGAAATAGGCTTAACATACCTTAAATGACCTTTTCATAACTTAGAAATAAGTTTTGGAAGGTTTGGTATGGCAAAAACATGTTTATTCGATCGCAGGGACTACTTGCGTCAAACTGCGAAACTAGACCGATTCGTAAGGTAACGTACAGTCCGGAACTTGATCATAAGCTAAACATACTCTATATAACCTAAACATAGCTTAGAAATAAGCTTTGTGTGGTTCGGTGTGCAAAAATAAGCTTACATGATCTTACAGGGACTAAAAGTGTAAAAAACGGCGTAAGTTTGCATTTACGCGCATATCTTACGTTCTGACCACATCTGGACATCCAAATTTTTTGTACACACTAAAATATTTTTATTTTAGTGATCGGCATGCAAAAATACCATTCGTCGCTTAATTTGGTTCGTTTTCGCGTCCGTTTGAGTTTCGTCGTAATTTAACGAACAACGCGAATGTACGACCAAACGAGCCGACATCCGAAAGTGTTCCGAGCTCATTTAGAGTCCTCTAAACTTTACTGACCTTGTAGAGCCTTGAAAATGGCTTAACGGGGGTCAAAAGGGGCTGAAATGGGCTTAAAACTAGTGCATGGACATGAACTGTCAAAATTCAAACTTTTCCTGATCTGTGAGGGCCAGGCGGGCCACGTAATGTATCCCCCTACCTTTACGCGGGCCGTGTGAACATGCCCAGTGACAGAAACTCAGTTTTAGCAAACTATTGCAACTTCAGGGGCTGTTATAGTAATTCTTTTGTGTGATGGGCAAGTTTAAGTGATCACCAAGGCATCCAATCATCTCCTAACACATGTGTGGTTGAGATTTTTGCTTTTTGGCCACACAAAAACATGGCATGATCTTGTGAACTTGCTACTACTATAAATAGCAAGGCCATTTCACTTGAATCCTTGCTCATTTCATTCATTCCTTCTCTACATCTGAATTGGGAGCTCTCTCATCTGATTTGGGAAGTTGATTCTTTGTAGAAAAGATAGCAAGGACCCTTAGTGAGCATTCTTTCATTCTTTTATTGTTTACTAGTTTAAAAAGTCAAACAGTGTTTGACTTTCAGTTTGACCAGTCAATGGTCAACGCAAAGTTCGGGTGAACTTTGCAACGTGATTGTAATCACGATGGTTATAATCCTTAGCGATTATACCTACTGATTACCACGTTAACTAGGCGTAGTGACGAGTCAAAGTTTCGGTCAAAATGCGATTTAGCACGCATTTTGCAACGGAACTACTTTTAGGTATCAAAACAATTTGTTTTGATACCAAATCAGTTTTCTAAGTTAGTTAAATATGTTTTGACATGTTTAACGCGTCACTATTAGTTTAGTGCTTGTTTAGGGTCGTAAGTTAAGCGGTCTAAACAACCGCTTAGACTTTCGAACCCGACCCATTTGTTCGATCATTCGGATACGACCAAGCATACTTAGTGATCATAGTTGCTTATGGAATAACCTCTGAGGTTATACCTTATGATCACATAGGATTGGTTAGCTATTCGTTAACTGGTTTACATGCCCATAGGAAATGACCAAAATGCCCTTTTGTAGCATAAATCCGTAATGTGCATATGTGAACATATTTTTGACATCTAATCTGAATTAGTAACATGTTAGGGTATAATTGGGCATGTAAGACTTGACATAACTCATAGATAACCATCCGAACATAGTTTTGCGCAACCGACGTGTTATAGTAGCTTATGCTACCATAATGGGTCGAAACGGGTCAAAAGCACTTAGGTAGACTTCCAAATCAGAATGTTAGGTCTATTAAATCATGCCATATGAGTTCCAATACTCATTTGATTTATAGAACTTCATTCTATCCTATCTCCCGATTATCCGATTGTTTAACATAGTGATTCCATACTAGGTGCCACTTGATTCCTTGATTTCCCGAGCTTTGTTAGGACACTTAATCAAGGATACTTGCAATCTCAAGTGAGTACATAGTTGTGACAACTCGTATTTCAGAACCTATCTTTGTGCTAACGTAATGTATGGACCCTATGTGATTACGTGAACTTTGACGATTAATTGAATGCTATGTTGTTATAGGTTATGTGATTGTATGTAAATACTCGAACCCGACCGCACGACACTTGGCCGATCGCACAAGCCTTTGGGCTTTGCCTCCTTACCACTCTCGGCCCACACTGTTTGTACTCGAAACCTAAGGGCAGCCCGAGGAAGGGATTCGGCCCACTCCTCTTATACGTATGCATATATTCCTTGGGGAATGTTGCATCTCATTATTTTCTAACACAAGGAAACACACAAAACCCTAAGCTTCTCTCCTCTCCTCTTGCAAACCGACGGCTGCCTCCTGTCCCTCGAAACTCTCTTTGTTTCATCATCCAATTCGGTTAGTATCTAATGTTTCTTTTTGAATTATATCGCATGTGCTGTATATGTGGTTCACGATTAATGATAATATTGTTTTATTTTTGTTGACCAATAACCTATAATATTGCATGTGTGATACCTTGAATGTGTAATCTTTGGATAAGGATTACCTCCTACTTGTCGGCCATTGTATACATGTTTACATGTGATTGTCAGTGATTGTGGTTGTTATTTGTGCCTTTAGAATGGATATAATATGCTAGATGTTCTTGTTAATCAATGACTAGGGTTTCCACACGAACCGAATCATCATCTGACGTATCATGGTATATTATTGTATGATTTTTGGTTAGAATTATGGGCATGTGATTGAACAGTATGAAATCTAGAATATTCATATAATAATCTGATTGAATGATTGTATGTGGTCGTGTAGAAATGATTAGGGTTTCGTCGCTTGTGACTGTTATTGATGATGATGATAAGTTGTTGTGATATTAAGGTTCATGCGATTTAATGTTGATTGTTCGATTTGATCGAGTGTTTGACTAGTGGGGAACCGTTAGAATTAACCATGCAAGATAATAAGGAAACAAATTAATTGATCACATAAATTTTGGAAACAATGTAACTGTTTGGCATAACTTTCGGATATTAAACAACTAATCACACAAGATCCGTAAGCGCACAAGACCAAGCACACAAGTGTGGTCGCACAAGTTAACCGTACCGCACAAGAGTAGTTCGAGTCGCACAAGGGCAATAAATCTCATAATACATAGTGGGGTTGGACTGTTGGGCCGAGATAGTAATGCAAATTCACTGGACCGAATTGGCCAAACCTTATCTTTTGAGTTAATGGCAACCACATGCTACATTGATTCAAATCACATGCACCGTAAACTGAACCCACATGTTCACGTGTTGAATGATACTAAACCCAACCTAAGTTGTCAGACATAAGCACATGGCTACATTATTTCTTGGGATCCATTTTGATAAGATAAGTGTTATTTAACAAATAGATAGATTAATTGAAGAAGTCATTGGGTTATTTGGAATCAAATATGGTTGGTTAGTATTCGATATGTGCTAGACCAATTTAAATGAAACTGTTGGTGTTTTCATGCTTAATCTATACATGTCATCGATGCCTATTACATATGATCATAAGTCGAACAATTGTTGTCTAGGTTACCGGTTAATCAAGTGGCCACACGTAAACTACTTAAACTGTTTCGCTGTTGGGCCTCAAAGCCCAATCCGAATCGCACAAGTTTGTCCAGTCGCACAAGCTGAATTGGACCGCACAAGTTAAATGTGTTTTATTGTTTGGGCCGGGTTAGGGCTGATCGCACAACCCATTGTGGATCGCACAAGTTATGCTGATCGCACAAGGGGTTGGGCCGCCTGTTTATTGGGCTTTACAATTGGGATCGTATGAGTATCAGATGTTATGTAATTGACTGCTAATGTGTTAGCGTGCTTGCCATGATCTATATGTGTTAATCACCTGCTAGCTTATGTGAGACTTATGTGCACTACTTGAAACCAAAACCTGACTTGTATGGTAACCATGTTAGGATGTGGTTAGCCTCAACTAGCTCGATTGACCTTTCTGTGTAATCTGCCGAGCAAACCAAGGTGAGTTCACACTCTACAAAGCATGGGATTCCCAGGGGTTGGGAATGGGGTTAAGGAATATGGATTCCTCGTCCTTTCTTGGGTAGGACAGTAATGGTTCAGGAATATAATTCCTCGTCCTCTTGGACAGTTTTCACTAGACCAAAACTCTATCAGGAAGTCCCTCCTTTTTATATCGACTTAATCGCCGGGCCAATGGCGAGCGGGTCATTAGTTAGATAGCGCTATTTAGGTCTGACAAGCCTCACACCGTGCCGCAGAGGACGGGCGTGAACTAATGGATCTGGGGCACGTCAATGCTGATAGACATTGACAGTATCAGGGCACTTAAACATGACTTCAGTCAGTAGTCGATATGGTAACGAGTCTAGTGTATATAAGGGGTAGCCCCCACGGCCGAAATGCCAGATAACTATCATGGGGTAGCCCCCACGGCAGGATTGCCAGAGTAAATGGGTTAAACAAAGGGTTAAACATATCACGTTTTCAACTATGGGGTAACCCCCACGGCAGGAACGCCAGTTAAAGGAAACTGTTTTTGGGAACAACTTAAAACGAACACCCAACCGTGAACTCACTCAACTTGTTGTTGACTCGTTACTACATGCTTTGCAGGTCTATAGGTACTTAGCTGGAGCTTGCACAAGGGAGAGTCGTTGTGGGACATGGACAGCTGTGTGCCATGTTAAACATTTGGATATTTGAACTCTTGATTTGGTTTTAAACATTATGCTTCCGCTCATAACTTAACTATGTTTGTTTTTGGACACTAATCATGTTGGTTGGACTTTTACAATTAATTATATACTTGTTCGATATGATTAGTGGTTTGATCCTGGTCAGTCACGCCTCCAAGCGGTGATACTCCGCCTGTGGATTTTGGGGGTGTGACAATAGTCCCCTCTCTTACTATTTTAAATTGTTTTGGGGTGAAACATATATGCCTATTTGTTATTTTCATGATTTTAAACTATATGACTACACATGATTAGTACCTATTCTTTTGACAAATTAAACGATTATCTATGGTTTAAACACTGATTTTCAAAAATTGTAAGACTAATTGTTGGATTGTACCTATTTTTATACATTCACCCAGCCGATTGGTAGTACGATATAGCGCTATAGGACTAGACACCCCATTCTTGTTGTATGGAATGTCAGAAACCAAATTTTAACCAAATGGAAATTGCCTTCGTGGTATTTCTATAGTCTCCATAGTGTAGTTTGATACACTAAGGCTTGCTTGAATACCAAATCACAGTTTCTTTTGTATATTTTGATATACTACAAAAGTACAGTTTGATGTGCTCTCAAATGTGATCTACCAAAGTATATTTTGATATACTATGTACAAAATCCAACATGTGTTTTAACATACTATTTTGTTATTTACCAAAGCATAGTTTGATATGCTACTGTTTACCAAAGTATAGTTTGATATACTACCGACTTTTTTATTTCATAAACTAAAATATAATTTAATATACTACCAAAGCATAGTTGATATGCTATTTTCAAACCAAAGCATAGTTAATATGCTATTTTCAAACAAAAGCATAGTTGATATACTATTTTCAAACCAAATCATAGTTGATATGCTATTTTCAAACCAAAGCATAGTTGATATGCTATTTTCAAACCAAAGCATAGTTGATATGCTATTTTCAAACCAAAGCATGATTGATATGCTATTTTCAAACCAAAGCATAGATAATATGCTATTTTCTAACCAAAGTATAATTTGATATACTACCGATACTTTTATCCTTAAACCAAAGTATACTTGAGATATACTACCAAATCTATTATTTTAATTACTAAAGTATATTTCGATATACTATCTAATTGAGTATTTCAAAACTAAAGTATACTTTGTTATACTATTTATACAAACTTTTCAAAACCAAAGTATATTTTTGTCTATATTATAAACCTTTTTCCAAAACGACACGTTTTTAGAAACAAAACTTTTACATTGGATTCATGGCCATTTTGAAAACATAAAACATTTTCTTGCATTATCCAAAGTCATGAATCTAATACCCAAAATCCTATGTTACTCACAGGCATTTTTATGATGACGTACCTATTTTCATATATGTTTCAGGTACTGCTATGTGATGATTGTTGATGCATGCTACACATAGGATGGACTTGTGCCTTAGCGACTTTAAAACCGATAAACAATAATTTGTATTTATCTGAATGGTAACAAAAAATTGAGTTCAATAATGAAACAAAACAAAATTATTTGATCCATGGTTGTGAAACAATGATTCTGTTACAACACTCCCTGACGTTTCGGCCACGATTTGTTGTTTTACGTGGTCGGGGTGTGACAAAAAAGTTGGTATCAGAGCCAAGGTTATAGGGAATTAGGTTATTAGTAATGCTTTGACCTAGACTATAACCTTCCTAGGACCCTAACACAAGTTATCTTGTGTTTAGTTTTAAAACAATACCATCACCTATCCTTAGGTGACAACCACAACAAGAATACAAAATTCGAATCCGCTTCAAAAACCAATCATCTGTTCTAGGATGATTGATTACTAGATTTTGAACCCTCTATTATAAGGTTTTTGAACCCTTCCAGTTTGATTCATTTTGGCTTTGTGCCCTTTGAATTTCCAAAATCTCGTCAAAGTTTGGGTCTAAATAATGTGAACACGTGCAAACTGGAAGAGTGAATGCCTGTACCCTGGGTTTTCTGTCTAAGGCTAGAGTGTTCGTACAAATCCGCAGTAACGGACCAGTCACTCTTACCTGGGAACTCTTGGGGTGAGTGTTCACTTATAGGCGAGCATGTCTTCGGTGATACATTATAATGATCCATTTACTTTGATTAGTCACTGCGTGTCGTTTGTTTGTTCGAGGTAATGAACGAATGATTGCCTGCCTTATGTTTTGTCGATGATTTCAAATACCTCTTTTGTTTTCCAATCATCGACCTTACTTGTTTCTCATGTTCCCTTGTTCCTTTTAGACAATGCCTCCTCGACGTGATGCTCAATCTTTTACTGCTGAGGAAGTCGCAGCCCTTGTTGCTCAACAAATGGCTGCAGTGCTTTCAGGCGTAGTAACTCAGATTCATGAGTTATATAACAACAATAACAACAATAACACCCAGTGTAATTTCAAGACTTTCAAATCTGCCAAACCTTCGAAGTTTTCTGGATCTCAAGGAGCAACTGCGCTCCTGCAATGGTTCGAAATTTTGGAGAGCACATTCTGGCACGTGCAATGCCCGAATGAGCTTAAGGTTGAGATTGCATCCAGTGCGTTCGAGAAAAGAGCACTCACATGGTGGAATGGCATAATGAGGGATCGAGGTGCTGACGTGGCAATGGCACAAACCTGGGAAGAGCTTCGGGCTCTAATGATGAAGGAATTCTACCCTGGTCATGAGCTTAGGGCTTTAGAACGGGAATTTGATGATCTCAAACAAAACAGTGGTGAACATCAAGCCTACACTAATCGTTACGAGGAAGTGAGTCTGTTATGTCCTACCATGGTTACGCCTTTGGAGAAAGCAATCAAAAAATACATTGATGGTCTCCCTGACCCAGTTCAGGATATTGTTACTGGTAGCAACCCTACTACCGTTAGATAAGCTATTGAACTATCTGCTACCCTGACTGAATCACAAATCAGGAAGGGTAAGCTTTTCCGAAAAGGCGATCCGAAACCATCTGACAAGATAGCACAAGATAAACCAAAGGATAAACAGACCGAGTCCTCTAAGAAGTCGAAGAAGATTAAGGCTTTACAAAACTTCACAGTGGTCGCTCAAAATGATCAGGTTGCACCAAATCAGCCAGCACAGCCTCATGCTAGGAAGAACTATATTGGTACTGCACCCTTGTGCAACAACCGTCATCATGTAAATCAGACACCGTGTCACAAGTGTACCCACTGTGGGCGATTGGGACATTTGTTCAATACTTGTCGCCATGTTATCCAAAACCAGAATGCTGCAAATCCTGCTGCTACTCGAGCACAATTTCCACCTGGATCGTGCTATAACTATGGTGATCTTACTCACTACTGGAACAATTGCCCGAGACTTGTTAATGCAAATCCAGCATGCGGACGAGCATTTAACATAAACGAGGCAAATGCAAATGACAATGCAGCAGTGAACAATTAAACTTTTGTATTTTCCTTGTTTGTTATCTTTTGACACTTGAAACAATTCAGTTGTTATAAATAAATTTGTTGTTTCAAATTTTATTTCCAAAACTGATACGATTGTGTGTGTGTTGACATACCCCCACAATACCGACACCAAAGAACCATGTTCTTTCCAGAACAAACTTCTCGTGTGGTTCTTTCATTTTGTGATCACTTGTGATCTTCCCCAAAAATCCTAAGTACTAGTTTCTTTTAAAGAAACAAAGTACGAGGTACATATTTCAAATTCTTAAACAAATACTTGAAATACCAATTCAAATCTTTAATTTAAAGGTATTTTCATGAGTCCTTAATTGGATTCCTTACGTATCTAAATACAAATGTCACGATACAGACAAAGCCAAATCCTTATAAGGTCTTCCTATCTCATAGCTAGACTCTTGAGGATACTTAAAGTAACAATCGAAGTCCGTGATTGGATTTCTGGTGTACTTCAAATGCATTAATTCAAATTAACAAACGAGCTAATGACTAAATTAACGAACGCACAATTTTGTGATTTTGTGAAATTCCAAAGCTCGCTATCTAAATCCTGGTAGAATCTTCCGTATTTTCATATGTTAGATTCTCAGAAGGATACTCAAAGTGTTGTTTCAAAACACTTATTTGGTTCTGAGTTACAAAGATCCCTTAAGTGGTCTATTTAAAGAGATCGTATGACGGTCTGGTTAAGGAGATCATGTGTTGATCTAGTTAAAAAGATCGATCGTTGATCTAATTGAAAAGATCCTTTGGTGATCTAGCCAAGTCATTTCATGTTTGTTCGATTGATTTTACCCTACACATTATGAAATGAACTGTGCGGACTGTGCAAGGAATTACGTAATTATGGATGCATACGTAATTATGGAATTCAGTGCACAGAAACCACAGCAAGTTTTGTCATGTGTTAAGACCTATAGTGATAAGGATAACGAGACAGGAATAATGTAAAAAGGACATGGTGGATACGACGCTGGTACTTCCTATATATAAGTGTTCCTTATTACATTGCGAATGTAGCGTTATTTAAGTTACTAGAAGTCCTGGACCTTGAACAATGTCATTCTATTTTGCAATATCCGACTCTGATTTCGAGCACACGCAAGTTTCCTATAATAGCCTTCATAGGAAACATTCTCCTATCCTTGTTCGAAACCCCATGTTTTCGTTACTACAACAACAACATTTTGGTAAGTTAACAGATTCACTAAGAATCCAAACATGACCTAGAGTTTTACTTGGGAAACGGAGGATTCATTCGAAAGCGAAACAATCACAGTTGTCTTCATAAGTTTCCTCTATGATTAAATTTCGGGACGAAATTTCCTATAGTAGGGGAGACTGTGACACCTGTGTCACCACGAACACCAAACAAATTCCAAATCAATTAAATATTGTGTTTCATACTTGGGATTTGTATAATTATGTATATCTTTTGCACATATCAATTCTTGTTCGATTTCGAGCTTTAAATCGCTTTCTGGAAGGTTATACGCACACTGGTGCGTAAACGAAATCAGTTTAACGTGACAAACACTCTGGAATAGTGAAATAGGTTTAACATACCTTAAATGACCTTTACATAACTTAGAAATAAGTTTTTGAAGGTTTGGTATGGCAAAAACAAGTTTATTCGATCGTAGGGACTACTTGCGTCAAACTGCGAAACTATACCGATTCGTAAGGTAACGTACAGTCCGGAACTTGATCATAAGCTAAACATACCCTATATAACCTAAACATAGCTTAGAAATAATCTTTGTGTGGTTCGGTGTGCAAAAATAAGCTTACATGATCTTACAGGGACTAAAAGTGTCAAAAACGGCGTAAGTTTGCATTTACGCGCATATCTTACGTTCTGACCACATCTGGACATCCAAAATTTTTGTACATACTAAAATTTTTTTATTTTAGTGATCGGCATGCAAAAATACCATTCGTCGCTTAATTTGGTTCGTTTTCGCGTCCGTTTGAGTTTCGTCGTAATTTAACGAACAACGCTACCGTACGACCAAACGAGCCGACATCCGAAAGTGTTCCGAGCACATTTTGAGTCCTCTAAACTTTATTAACCTTGTAGAGCCTTGAAAATGGCTTAACGGGGGTTAAAAGGGGCTAAAATGGGCTTAAAACAAGTGCAGGGACCTGAACTATCAAAATTCAAACTTTTGCTGATCTGTGAGGGCCAGGCGGGCCGCGTAAGGTATCCCCCTACCTTTACGCGGGCCGTGTGAACATGCCCAGCGACAGAAACTCAGTTTTAGGAAATTGTTGCAACTTCAGGGGCTGTTATGGTAATTCTTTTGTGTGATGGGCAAGTTTAAGTGATCACCAAGGCATCCAATCATCTCCTAACACATATATGTTTGAGATCTTTGCTTGTTGGCCACACAAAACATGGCATGATCTTGTGAACTTGCTACTACTATAAATAGCAAGGCCATTTCACTTGAATCCTTGCTCATTTCATTCATTCCTTCTCTACATCTGAATTGGGAGCTCTCTCATCTGATTTGGGAAGTTTATTCTTTGTAGAAAAGATAGCAAGGACCCTTAGTGAGCATTCTTTCATTCTTTTATTGTTTACTAGTTTAAAAAGTCAAACAGTGTTTGGCTTTCAGTTTGACAAGTCAATGGTCAACGCAAAGTTCGGGTGAACTTTGCAACGTGATTGTAATCACGATGGTTATAATCCTTAGCGATTATACAAACTGATTACCACGTTAACTAGGCATAGTGACGAGTCAAAGTTTCGGTCAAAATGCGTTTTAGCACGCATTTTGCAACGGAACTACTTTTAGGTATCAAAACACTTTGTTTTGATACCAAATCAGTTTTCTAAGTTAGTTAAACATGTTTTGACATGTTTAACTCGTCACTATTAGTTTAGTGCTTGTTTAGGGTCGTAAGTTAAGCAGTCTAAACAACCGCTTAGACTTTCGAAGCCGACCCGTTTGTTCGATCATTAGGATCCGACCAAGCATACTTAGTGATCATAGTTGCTTATGGAATAACCTCTGAGGTTATACCTTATGATCACATAGGATTGGTTAGCTATTCGTTAATTGGTTTACATGCCCATAGGAAATGACCAAAATGCCCTTTTGTAGCATAAATCCGTAATGTGCATATGTGAACATATTTTTGACATCTAATCTGAATTAGTAACATGTTAGGGTATAATTGGGCATGTAAGACTTGACATAACTCATAGATTACCATCCGAACATAGTTTTGCGCAACCGACGTGTTATAGTAGCTTATGCTACCATAATGGGTCGAAACGGGTCAAAAGCACTTAGGTAGACTTCCAAATCAGATTGTTAGGTCTATTAAATTATGCCATATGAGTTCCAATACTCATTTGATTTATAGAACTTCATTCTATCCTATCTCCCGATTTAGGATCTGATTGTTTAACATAGTGATTCCATATTAGGTGCCACTTGATTCCTTGATTTCCCGAGCTTTGTTAGGACACTTAATCAAGGATACTTGCAATCTCAAGTGAGTACATAGTCCCCTCTCTTACTATTTTAAATTGTTTTGGGGTGAAACATATATGCCTATTTGTTATTTTCATGATTTTAAACTATACGACTACACATGATTAGTACCTACTCTTTTTACAAATTAAACGATTATCTATGGTATAAACACTGATTTTCAAAACTTGTAAGACTAATTGTTGGATTGTACCTATTTTTATACATTCACCCAGCCGATTGGTAGTACGATATAGCGCTATAGGACTAGACACCCCATTCCTGTTGTATGGAATGTCAGAAACCAAATTTTAACTAAAGGGAAATTGTATTCGTGGTATTTCTATAGTCTCCAAAGTGTAGTTTGATACACTAAGGCTTGCTTGAATACCAAATCACAGTTTCTTTTGTATATTTTGATATACTACAAAAGTACAGTTTGATGTGCTCTCAAATGTGATCTACCAAAGTATATTTTGATATACTATGTAAAAAATCCAAAATGTGTTTTAACATACTATTTTGTTATTTACCAAAGCATAGTTTGATATGCTACTGTTTACCAAAGTATAGTTTGATATACTACCGACTTTGTTATTTCATAAACTAAAGTATAATTTAATATACTACCAAAGCATAGTTGATATGCTATTTTCAAACCAAAGCGTAGTTGATATGCTATTTTCAAACCAAAGCATAGTTGATATACTATTTTCAAACCAAAGCATAGTTGATATGCTATTTTCAAATCAAAGCATAGTTGATATGCTATTTTCAAACCAAAGCATAGTTGATATGCTATTTTCAAACCAAAGCATAGTTGATATACTATTTTCAAACCAAAGCATAGTTGATATGCTATTTTCAAACCAAAGCATAGTTGATATGCTATTTTCAAACCAAAGCATAGTTGATATGCTATTTTCAAACCAAAGCATGATTGATATGCTATTTTCAAACTAAAGCATATATTATATGCTATTTTCTAACCATAGTATAATTTGATATACTACCGATACTTTTATCCTTAAACCAAAGTATAGTTGAGATATACTACCAAATCTATTATTTTAATTACTAAAGTATATTTCGATATACTATCTATTTGACTATTTCAAAACTAAGGTATCCTTTGTTATACTATTTATACAAACTTTTCAAAACCAAAGTATATTTTTGTCTATATTATAAACCTTTTTCCAAATGACACGTTTTTAGAAACAAAACTTTTACATTGGATTCATGGCCATTTTGAAAACATAAAACCTTTTCTTGCATTATCCAAAGTCATGAATCTAATACACAAAATCCTATGTTACTCACAGGCATTTTTATGTTGACGTACCTATTTTCCTATATGGTTCAGGTACTGCTATGTGATGATTGTTGATGCATGCTACACATAGGATGGACTTGTGCCTTAGCGACTTTAAAACCGAGAAACAATTATTTGTATATATCTGAATGGTAACAAAACATTGAGTTCAATAATGAAACAAAACAAAACTATTTGATCCATGGTTGTGAAACAATGATTCTGTTACAACACTCCCCGACGTTTCCGCCATGATTTGTTGTTTTACGTGGTCGGGGTGTGACAATATACAGTCAAGAAAATCAAGGGCAATGGTGATATATATGCGGATTAGACACCAAAAAAAACCGTCAAGAAAATCAAGGGAAATGGTGATATATATGCGGATTAGACACCAAAAAAAACACTCAACAAATGGCTACAATTTAAGGAATGTGTTTAGTGACGGTATCAGATTCCTAATTGATGGAGAAAGGTCTGGTGGTAAGAAAAGCTGCTTCTCGGAGGTTGTCAAGTGTTTTCGCTCGACGATTCCATTCTTGGGTGGTTGGTTTGGCCCTTGTTCCTGTAACACGAATCCTAGCCCAGTATATCCCATTTTAATCTTACACCATTGTGAACCTTACACCTTTTTTACTCTCTGATCGAGGTTCTCGGCATTGAAAAATCTTCGTAAACTAAATCACATGTGTATATGTTGACATTTATGAGATATACAGTCAAGAAAATCAAGGGCAATTGTGATATATATGTTGGATCGATATTCGACCTGAATGAGTCGGTCTGAGTCAAATCTAAGTCACTAGAGTGGCGGAAACAATCTAGTAATTGAGAATCGGTGTTAGAATGTGAGTAGAAGCAGAGAAATACACTTTAAACTGGTTTTCCATTGATTTTAGATGTTAATACACGCATAGAATTTGACAGCACTTTGTGACAGATCTCACCAAATAGTACCAAATGGAAAACCCAACACCCCTATACATAGGGCATCCATTCCCCACGAAATGACACGTTCCATTTCATACGAAACGGCAAACTCCATTTCGTACGAAATGACCTAACATACTCCAATTCCTGTGAAATGGTACAAAACACAAATAACTTTAACTGTTACACTTTACACCCCTATTACAAGCCACTGGCACGACCTAGACTGTTGACGTAGGCGATAGACATTGTGTACCAACAAACTCCCCCTTGGATATTGCCGGAGTCTTCAGTCAGGCTGTCTTCAAAACTTCTTCACAGAGACTTGAACTTTTCTTCTCTCTGCTTCGGCTTTATCTTCAACTAACTCTTCCGTCTTTCATTCTCTTTAACAACTTTCAGCTTTTCTTCAGCTTGCATCTTCATCTATTTACCTCGAAGCTCTTCACGTTCCTTTCTTTCTTTTTCAGCTTTCAGAGCCTCTTCTTTCTCAATCTTCCTCCATTTGGACGACCATGCATTTTCAGAATTTATGCCTTTCTAGAAACATATTGTTGCAACTTTTTGGAACTGCAAGGCTTGATCTTTATCTTCTTTCTTGTAGCCAATCTTGTTCACAAATAAACACTCGATATCCTTCGCTGAGCAGCTTACAATCCACATTGGATCATACAAGCGAATGTATCTGATTTCATTCTCTACTTTGTATGTGATCACAGCTTCAGTTGACATACAGCTCTACACCCAACATAAGAACCCTTTATCACCGTGGGTTTCTTGATTTGCAAGATTGTTTCTTCAATGCCTGTGACAGGATCCACCCTCTTCACTTTCTTCGGTTGATGTGGCTTCCAGTTTTTAAAGTCTTTGAAGGCTTCAAACTTCATTAGTCCCCACGTAGGCATATCACGTTCCCTGACATGATAAGTCAAAGTTCTAACTTTTGGTAGTTCTTCTACATCCCACCATGGCAAAGACATTATGTCTTGAATGTACTCAAATTACTGAACACCATACTCTCTTCGAATTGCATAGGCGTTCAGTTGCGGTAAATACCCCCAACCGATTATGTCACCCAGTGAAATTTCTCTATCTCTCTTGTAGAACTTCGACGGTCTTCTAAACTTTCTTTCAGTGTCTTTTCTGAACCATTTCTTACGTTCTTCACGCTGCTCTTCCTTTGACATTTCATGGAAACTCTTGTTTTTTACACTTTCCGCAACCTTTCTTCGCAACTCATCTTCATTAGCTTGACTAAAGAATTCAGCAAGGGTCAGAAAGTTAGAAGTATCAATATGAGCACTTTCAGATTGATCCTCATCACTCCAATCTTCAACTTCAACCCTGTCGTAATTATCAGCTTCTTCAACGTACTTATACTGATAATCGGGTTGCTGATTGATGTCGAACTTATTCGATTCTTCTTCAAAATCAAAATTGAAATTAATATCTTCAACATGCGTCATCTTTATTGTCACACCCCGACCACGTAGAACATACGAAACGTGGCGGAAATATCGGGGAGTGTTGTAACAGAATTAATTGTTTCAAATCCATGGCAATTGAAGTTTCGTTTTATTGATTAAAGGTGTTACAATGTCTTAACAAACAAAGAAATACAACATAATTAACTAGTCTTGCATCTTTTATTGTCACTAAAGCCCAAGTCTGCCTATGTGTATCTTGATCATCTTATGCAACAGTTCCTGAAAAACACATGTGAAAATAGGTACGTCAGCATAAAAATGCCTGTGAGATACATAGGTTTTGTGAAAATAGGTTTCATGACTTATGTTTGAGAAAATGTTTAGTCATGAACCTTGTTATTTGCTTTGCTTTGTAAATCATTTGAAAATCGATAAGATCAGATGATAAGTATAAATAAATGTAAGGTTAAATGAATAACCAAGTAAAATATGTTTGCATAAGATAAGATGTTTATAAATCAATGTCTTGTGAAAAGTATGTTATTTGTATAAAATGTTCTATGTCTCAAACTGAAATGATTCAAATAACGCTATGATATGTAATACCATACAAACACTTATATATAGGAAGTACCAGCGGCGTATCCACCATGCTTGTATCATATTACACACGCATCGTTACTTAATCACTTAATCAAACCAAACCAACCAATGTAAGAAGTCTATGTTTAAATAAATTGTCAAATGTATTGGGTAATATGTCAAAGTGTTCATGTCAAGATGTAAATCATATCAAAATGTCTATGTCAAATATCCATGTCAAATGTCTATGTCAAATATCCATGTCAAACGTCTATGTCAAGATGTCATGTATGGCAAGTGAAATGTCTCAACTAAACCATATGCACAAAAACAAAGTATTAAAGTAAATCTTGGTTTAAATCAAAGTTATGTTTTGTGGGAAATGCATGATCAAATGTCAATCATGTTAAAATGTCTATGCCGAAATGTCTATGTCAAATGTCTATGTCAAAATGTCATGTAAAACGATGTACTAAGTATGCACACAATGGACATACATAGCATAAAATGTAATGAAATCATGTACTATAATGTACTAACGAACATAGCAGGTATATGATGTGAAAACGGGAAAGCATGAATGTAACAAGTAGGCACATGTGTTTCACCCCAAAACAGTTTGGAAAACAGTAAAAGAGGGGTCTATGTACTCACTTGAGATTGCTCAGAAGTCCTTGAGTAACAACCAAACAATGCTAGAGATCGCGGATAACAAACGACACCTAATATAGGTAACTATGTTAATTAACCGGACCTAGATCGGAAGATCGGGTAGCATTAGGGTTTGTAAACCAAACTCGTGTAGAGACTCGTGTCAATTGGTTTAACAAAGCCTACATACTAAATGAAACTTAACCTAAGTGTTTACGACCCATTACGACCCGTTTAGGTAGCTTATGCTACTTTAACGCGTCGTTCGCGTGAAACGCGTACGGACCGTCTAACTAGTCCTATGACAAGTGTTATATGCCTAAACATGTTACATAATCAGTTATGTGACAAAAGTTTAGGTTACATATGCTTAATTACCAATTATACATGAAAAGGGGTATTCTGGTAATTTACCTAAGGCATATAAACTACTTATCATACAACTACTTAAACGAAGCGACCATAAGGTATAACCTCGGAAGGTTATTCCCTATATACTATGGTCACCTAATGTATTTGGTCGGATCCTAATGATCGACCAAACTGGGTCCGGTTCGAGGTATAAGCGATTTATTAGATCACTTACCCTACGACCCTAGACAACGTGGTAATCAGTAGGCATAGTCCTAAGGGACTATAACCAACGTGATTACACTCACGTTGCGAAGTTCAAACGAACTTCGCATCGACCATTACTGGTCAATGCTGAAAGTCAAACAAAGTTTGACTTTCTGACTCGAAAAGCAGTAAAATAAGGAAAAGAACGAAAGAATACTTACGAAGGGTCCCCGAATGCTAATTTCGATTCAAGAATCTCAGGTATGAAACAATGGTTTCAACTTAGAGTTTCTCAATCAAAATTCTAGTGATTTTGGCAATGGGGGGTATGGGGTATATATAGTTTTCAGGTAACCGTTAGGATCGTTTCATGGAAAACGTGCCATGATCCAACCCGTACACTTGTCGGAAACTCATGGTAGCTAAAAATGGTTCTTATCCGCTGACTAGACGATTGAGAATGTGTGGTTGAGAATCGAACAGCTGGGACCCGCTTGTTAAAACATTGAATCTGATCAGATAGGCAGTCGCGTAGCGCGACGGGTAAGCCTATAGGCGTCGCGCTACGCTAGCACCCCTCTGATTCAGAAATGTTTCAAAGTTGACAGTTTTGATCCCTGTGGTGTTTTAAGGCCTTTTTCGATGCGTTTGAACCCCGTTAACCTCATTTCAAGGCTCTAAAATGAAGTTAAAGTATAGGGAACTCAAAACATGCTCAAAAATATGTCGGATGATGGTTCGTTTGGTCGTACGAACGCGATGTTCGCTTAATTACGACGGAATGCGCACAAGCGCGAAAAACGATCCAAATGACGCGACGAATGGATTTTTCTTATGGCGAACACTAAAATAAAATATTTTAGTGCTTACATAAATTTTTGGATGTCCGGATGTATTCAGAACGTAAGTTATGCGCGAAAATGCAAACTTGTGCACTTTTTGACACTTTTAGTCCCTGAATGACCCAAAAGTTTATTTTACCACACCGAACACCTCAAAGCCTATTTCTAAGCTATGTGAAGGGTATTTATGGTATGTTTAACTTATGGACATGCTCCGGAATGTCTGTTACAGTTCAAATTGGCATACTTTCGCAGTTTGTCAAGTTTAGTCCCTGTAAGCGAATTAACTTTGATTTCACCACACCAAACCTTCCAAAACTTATATCTAAGTTATGTAAAGGTTATTTAAGGTATGTTAAGCCTATTTCACTATTCCGGAGTGTTCGTTGCATTAAACTGGTTATATTTACGCATCAGTGCGTGTATAACCTTCCAGAAAGCGATTTAGAGCTTGAAATCGAAACAAGAGTTGATATGTGCAATCAATACACATATTTTTACAAATCCCAAGTATGAAATACAATATTTCATTGGTTTGGAATTTGTTTGATGGTCACAGTGACACGGGTGTCACATTTATGATTTCATCCAGAGTATAAGTATGTATAATTTCTCCTTCCTCTACGTTGTGCTCAAGAAGAAGAATCAATATTGACACATGATCATCACTTTCATCAACATTCTTTGTATCATCATGCTCCCCCTCACTTTTAGCATTCTCAGGTTCTTCATTAGCATCATCATGAAGATAATGATCAACATTTTATTCAGTAGACGCTTCAGTAACTTTGATGCCTGTAGAACCTTGATCATCGTCATCATTCTCATCATCATCATCATGACTACTTGCAGAATAAACATCGTCTGCATCATCTTTCATAATGTCATCATCAGTTTCTTCTTCATCATCTTCTACATCATCAATTTCTATATCATCATCAAATACACCAGAAACCAAAGATATAGGACAAGGATTTTGAATAGGTGATTCAGAAACAATTGACGGAATGATTGCCCTTTTAGTTACTTCAGAAACACCTTCAACTTGAACACCTTTGCCTTTGTCTTTCATCTGAGCTTCTATTTCTGCCTTTCGTCGTGCTCTGACTTCAGCAAGCTCAATTTCTTCAAATTGTTGCTCAATTGGTTTTCGGATCAAGTTTTCCAACACTTTCCTCATCATATAAGCCTCATGTTCTTTCCGAGCATTATTGGCTTCCAACTCTTGATTCTTCAATTTGAAATATTCATTATGTTCATCTTTTCGAGCTTTTTCCTCTTCCAATTCAGCTACTCAAACTTTCAGAATATCAATTTCAGCTTGATCAGCTTCAACTTTCTTTAACAAAGATGAATTTTCAGCTACAACAGTCTTTACACGCTTTTCTAACTTCTTTTTCTCAACTATCACCTCTTCCACCTTCTTCTGTAACTTCGTTACAACATCATCAGTTACAAAATTAAAATCTCCAATATCTTCAAGAGCAATATTCTCGGGAATCTGCGGAAAATCTTTAAATCTAGACGATCCAGGAGTCGTTTGTACTGGTGGTTGTGAAGTTGGTGGTGTTTGTAATATGTGTGGTGAAGTTATAAAAGGTTGTTCATGTGTAGGTGTAGAAATATGAAGTTGTGATGGTGATTGTGGAGGTGATGGTTGATGTGGTGGTGATGGTTGTTGTGGTGGTGGTGAAGGTTGTTTTGGTGGTGAAGGTTGGTTTGGTGGTGATTGATTTGGTGGTGGTGGTGGAGTAGGTTTTCGTTTCAGTTTGATTTTCAACTTTCTCACCACTGGATATACAACACGTTTTCTTGCATTAGACTTCTTCCTGCCTCCAGATGATGGTGGAATTTGAACATTCTGAACATGTTCTGGAGATGGAATATACAAATCATCATCGTCATCTCCACTCCTCTTTCTTTTCTTCTATTTTTCTTTATCAGAAATTACCTTTTTCCAACATTCAGTTTCATCAGCCTCTGAATCAGATGAGCTCTTTTCTTCATCGTCACCTTCCTCACCAGCTACTTTCTCAGATTCATGATTTTCAGTAAGAGACTTCAATAACTGTTCAGATTCAGGAGATAAACGACCCGGATCTCTTTCATCATCCGCTTCAGTTTCATCTTCCTCTGGTTCATTGACCTGCATTGTCTCGACAACTTTCTTTTGGCATTTCTTTTTCGGTTGTGAAGATGAACCTTCTTCTGCTTGTACTTTCGGATTTGTCTTTCTACTCCTTTTCTTCTTTTCTTCTTTTATGAACCACTCACTTCGCGTTTCCTTGAATTCTGCTAATTTAGCTAATTCATCTGCTGCACTTTTCTCTTTCATTTCTTCATCATTTCTCCACTTCAGAAGATTAACTGGATCTGGATCTTCATAATTAGCACTCTTGATGAATCCAAAAAATTTTGCCTTTGTTTTTGGTTCTGGATGATTTTTGTGATACTTGGATAATATGATCAACGTCTCATTATCCATGTCATACAACGCTAATAAATCATTATCTTCATCTTTCTCTAGATCTGGATAAGCATGATCAAGCATCATTTGTACAAATCTCGGATATATCCAGGTTTTACTGCCTGATGTAATGTTTTCTTTCATGTAATGGAAAATGATTTTTGAAAAATTGTACTTTTTGTTCAACACTAATGTAGTCACCATGCATATCTAGTAATCTCTCATCACATCATATCCACCCTTTCTGTAGAGCGTGAATCACTGAATGGATGAAAAATTTGTAAGGCTTTGAGAAACATGCTTTTGAATAATTTGCACTGTTCAGCGGACCATTATATCCCATCCTCAACATACAACCCTTAACCATTCTCTCTGGAAACTTCGTTGGTGAATTTTCATCATCCGGAAAATCTAACACTTCACGGACAAGTTGTTCTGTGATGACGATCTCTTTATCTTTTCCATTTAAGCTAACAATTGAAGTTATCACTTTACTTTCTTCATCATACTTAACGTTCTTCCAGAAACTCTCAATATGAGATCTGAGAACACTATTTTGATTTGTCAATGCCTTCTAGATAGGTAAACGCTTCATAAATTCCAGAACATCCTTGAATACGACCATCTTTGGAAGCTTTTCATCATAAACACAACAAGTGTTATGTGATGGCTCAAATTCAACAATCGAAGCCTGAAATATCCAACAGAAACACAAGTTTAATACTTTGAACAATTTTTCAAAACAAACATACTTCACACTAAATGGCATTTCAAGCGAAATGAGTTTCAAACGAGATGGACAATTTCAAACAACTTGGGGTTTCAAACGAAATGGTCAGGTTCAAACAGTTTGACTTTTAAACGAAATGGCTTATTTTAAGCGGTTTGACACTCAAACGAAATGGCTATTTCAAGCGTAATGGTGTTTCAAGCGATATGGCCATTTCGTATGATTTGGTAACATTAAACAATGAGCCATTTCGTACGAAATGGATTTTCATTTCGTTTGAAGTTAATTTCATGAACAGTGGTTTTGCCAAAGATTAAAACATGATCTGATGATGAAATTGAAACCCAAGACTTGTTCTTTATCAGATTCCGAGTACAGGGATGTGTTTATTGTTCATTTTAGACCACACAATCACCCTAGATGTAACACCCCGAAAACGGGTTTGGGTAATTTAACCCCGTTAATACTAAAGAGCGGGTAAAATACCGTTAGCGGTAGAGGTTTACCCGGAGATTAAAAGGATTTAAATAAATAAGCTTAATAATAAATAAAAAGAGTGCAAACGACTTGAGAAGACAAAGTTTATAAAAAGGGACCCGAGTTAACGGGACATAAATAAACGGGTTATAACTCCCGGAACTAACTAAGTAAACTAGGAATAATCAACCTAGTTAGTTAAAAGTCTCGTAATGATATGTGAGTGGATTAAAAACACCAAAAGTAAGAACCTGAACCTGATAACAATAGAGGGGCCAAAGGTGTTAAAAAGCAAACTAGTTTTAGATTTAAAAAAAATAAAAATAAATTCCAGACACACACTTGTGTTTGTGGATCGTACAGAACGCAGGAGGGGGGCGACCAAGCTTACCCTCAAACCCTAGCTCACCCAAATCTCCCAAATTGAAGGATCAAATTTGTTCCAAATCGAAATCCAATCATAGATTAGTGATCTTCACTGAAAAAGGAGTCACAAGGTATGTAAATTTCATGAGAAATCTCTAGTTGAATTTCTGAGTAAACCTAGAGAATTCAAAATTGTTGATGCATGCTTGTTATATGGATGAAATAGGAACATTGTAGTGTTTAGGACTAAACCCTAGACAAGTATATGTTGAAATCATGCCTAATTCTAGTAAAATCCTTGAACACCATTGAAGGTGATTGTTGTTAGGGTTTTTGATTGCTAAAGATAGTGTTATAATGTCATAAACATGTTTTAGTTGAAAGCTGAATTCAAATAGCTTCTGATCAGAATTTACTGCCGATTTGTATTATCTGTAACGTGGAAAAACTTGACAAAAACATGTGTTTCTTGAGTCTAAAATGTATTTCCAGGAAATATCTTTAATACCCCACTGGAATCGCATTTTTTTGACGAAAATTGAGCGTTTTATTAATTTTTCCGTATCGAAGGTTCAAGCTGCGTTTTCTGGCAGAATTTGCAGCCCATTACGAATGTCATAAATCAATTTAGGGATTGAGTTATGATCTCAAATTCTTACTGTAGAAAGTTTTAAGTGATTAAAAGAATCGTCAATTGGAATTTCGTCAATCGGATAATCGAGGAATTTTAAATGAATTTTTCCGTAAGCTGCAGTCAGAAGTGACGAATCTGATTGCAGCTTAGTAAATACATTTTTACGAATTTTTGGTTAAGAGTTAGATCTTGAAATTTTAACACAAGGTCTAACCCTCCGAGAGGTGCGTCACATAAAAAAATCATAAATTTTGAAGACTTGTAAACAGGTTAAACAAGTCACCAAAAACAGCCCATTTTCAGTGATATGGAATGCCTAAATGAAATCGTGGCCTAATAGTTAGTATGTAAAATTTGATTTCGTTAAGAGTTGGGATGAAATAAGCCTAGGTGAGTTCAATGCACCAAATGTGCATAAGAATATGTTGATAAGTCGGTTGACTTTTAAAAAGTGAAACCGACCAATGATTAGATCGAATGATAATTTTGATATGGTCGAATGATAAATTGGACATAAAACCCGTAGGATGGTATAGTCGTAAATGATTATGACTAATCTAACCGTCTTACGAATCATGATGATAGTTGACGCTTGACAACCTAGGTGGAGGCTTGGAAAGGAAGCGGGTCAAACGAATCTAGTGTAAAGGGAAAGCGTACTTCGGATGCAAGGTAAGTAAAGCTTAGACCCATTGTAGTATACGTATGTATTTTATAGGTGATAAAGGTGACAACCGATTATATTCGAAAATTAAGTTCCGACACAAAACGAAATGAGTCGGAATGAATAAAAACGATCAAAACAATGGTTAATGGTAAAAATGGACAAAATGGTAATTTACTTGTGAATTGACTAAGAGTTAATAAGTTTTCCTTAAGGTTACCTTATAGCGTAACTAGTAATGGGAAAAAGGGGGAAAGGGCAAATTAGTCACGTGTTGACTAAATGTAAGTTGAGATTAAAAGGATACCCATGGCGTAGGCCATAACGGGTTAAAAACGTAAGAAAAAGGATCTTGTGGTAAAATCCGAAATGGGTCGGGTGTGTCAATGGGTAATTAAAAACCATGTTTTGACATAAGTATAAATGTTTGGTCATAAAGACTAAATGGGTCAAATGGTGGTGAAGACACCATTTGACAATATCGATTAATGTTTGGTTGTCAAGTTAGATGTTCACAGGAGTGAACGGGAAGTGGATTATTGCGTCGCTATAAAGTAGCGGTTAATAAAGGAAAGGTACAAAACGAGTCTATGTTGACCCGAGCCAGGTACGCATATTTTAAATTATAGTTAGAAGTAAAATGTTGGTCAAATATTAGTGAAATCCCTTCGTCGTAAAATGAGGGACTGAAATTGACCAAAATACCCATGAACGCTAAACCGGGTAAACGGTCTTTATGAGTCGTTTAAGAACGTGTATTATGATATTGTAAGATTATAGATAAGTATAAAGTGAATTGTGCATAACCAAAGGGAAATATTTAAACTTAGAAGGTTTAAGTCTTCGAAACGGGTCAAAAGAATTATGCGCATAGATTGAGTACTAGCCGCGTAATTCATAAAAGTTACAAACCCGAACTATGGATTTTGAGTTAAGCATGTTGATGTACGCTAAATGGTTAATTAGAAACAAGGTTGTAAACTTTTAAAACAAATGGGTCGAATAAATGAAATAAGAAATTATAAGCTAATCATTTATAATTCAGGTTTCATATGCGGAAAATAGGATAAATTGATGCGTATTTTTATTACAAATGCGTAGGAAAAAGAACCAAGAAAAACGGATAAGTAGATAACAAGTTATGATACTTTAAAGTTCGAATTTCGATTAAAAACATAACTGGGCTGAAATGCAGGACCAGAACCTGCACTCGTTGGAAAATGGTCTCCTTCGCGTCACACGAGGGAGTAAGGTAATACTGGCGTGCCACGCGACAGACGTCGCGGCACGCGAAAGAGTAAACTGAGCCTTTCGCGTAGCGCGAGAGGCATAAAAAACAAACTGAAAAATGTTTGCTTCTTGTTCGTTTTAATATCCGGAATTGATTTTAAACACATTATAAGCTCGAATGACTAACCATTTCATGGTTTATGAAATGTAGGAATATCCTTGGATGCCGGATGACGATCAAGCTCAAAGGACAAGAACCGAACACACGCCCGAACAAAGCTTCCGCATTAATTCAATATGTTTCTAGTTTTAAGTGAATTATGTTAAACACTTGGTACTGTATTTTGTATATTATGAACATGTAAGTACGTCAAATTGGAAAGGTTTTTGTAAAGTCGCATTTTAGCATTAAAATGAGTGTTACTTTATTAAATTTTCTGATTAATAGACATGGATGTTACACTAGATCTATGTTCAAAGTTCCAGTTCTACCGAGTTTATGCGAATCAAGACTACTGGTTCAAATTGAAACCCTAAATCAGATCTACAACATATTCCTAACACACTGAAGTGTTTTTCATTCATTTTTATCATTATCCAACACTAGATCTAGATTCAAAGGACTGTTCATCGAAGTTCAACCGATTTTCTAGATCTGGTTCAAATAAACATCAATCCTCACCTTTCCCATGTTATAAGTTGAGTAAACCAACTTATAAACAGATTTCAATCAACGATTTAACAAGATTTCGGCTTAGAAAACGATGAAATCTTCAATTCGCTTCAAATCGCCTGAGTGATGTGTCTGATACGAAATAGTGGAAATGATTGTTTCAAGCGAAATGGAGTCCTTTATATAGATGAGTCCATTTCGTACGAAATGGACAAAGAGGCAGTGTATCCATTTCACATGAAATGGTCAGTTGAAACGATATAGCCATTTTGTGTTAATTGGTCATTTCGTATCAAATACCATTTTTTTTAATTTTTATTTATTGAATTATTTACCACCACACCCAGTTAACCAAGTCCAAGTTAATGACCCTGGTCAACTGTTTAGCCTGCCAAGTCCCAGTTAATGACCTTGGCTGACCAATTTATGAACTTGCTGACTTTTTGAAACAGATTTAAGTTCAAATTAATGATCTTTTAAACATTTCAAGCAATTATCAACACCTTTTCACAAACGTTTGCTTATCCAAAACACATGATCCAACTTGTTTAGCACTATGAGACTTTGATCATCAGATCCCCAACGTCCGTTGTCAAAAATAAGATGAAAATCAAATCTTTTTGGATTTTACAACATATTAGCTAAACAACTAGAAACATGAAACTGTAATTTGTACAAACATATTTACAGACAACTTTTTGTGAGTACGCGTTAGAGGATCATATAAGTTTATTGAGACACATCAGCTGCACCGTTGATCTAAACCTTACCACTTAAAGCTTTTAAACAATTCACACTAGATCATCGATATTGTGGTCCACTTAAATTCCTCTGGGATGTTCGTAATGCTTACCGATACGTTTAAGGTATATTAGAAAGCACTAAAATCCTATGGGCCCCACAATCTAAGCATATCCCCTCATCATGTAATGTACTTACCCGAATAACGCTTTTAAACTTTCATCAACTGTGAATTATGCAAAAATAACTCAGAACACTTAAACATTAACGATCAGATCGATACTCCCGTATACGCAGAGATCGTCCAATGTTTAAGTAAAATAAGAAAAATAAACCAAGTTGATAGTGTTTAGG
The DNA here is from genome assembly GCA_030545235.1 of Helianthus tuberosus. Taxonomy (NCBI): domain Eukaryota; kingdom Viridiplantae; phylum Streptophyta; class Magnoliopsida; order Asterales; family Asteraceae; genus Helianthus; species Helianthus tuberosus. Next base: position 29,632,618 of record CM060415.1, on the reverse strand, counting down.
CTTTAACCACCAGTTCGATACTCCCGTATACACAGAGGTAATCCAAAGCTTAAAGGAAACACCAAAGAAACTAAAGCAGAATGTTTAGGTAATAACATCCAGGTCGATACTCACGTATACGCAGAGAATGTCCAATGCTTAAACAAAATAAAGAAATCAAACAAGTTTAAATTTTTCAAAAAGAAAACACAAAATCACAGTGACTTTTCAGCAAAATTGTGAAAGCTCACAAACTTACCAGTTTTATGTTCTAAGACAATCAGCAATTACCGAGCAGGCACACAGTCAAGAAGGACAAAACTAAGTACTATGCGTTCGACCATGTTTCCCACCAGACTTAGGCATTTTGTTTTGTGTTTGTATGGGTTTCGCAAAACTACTAGTCTTAGCTGAGCCTATCGACACATCCCTAGTGAGACTGTTTAAAACTTTATAAAACTTCACATTTCTCTAGCGTGCACAAATAGTCAACTGATGTACTATCATTTCCTCTTTTTTACAAACTCTTTTTTTTTTTTTTACTTTTTCACTATTTTAGGAATTTTGAAATTTTATCATGTTTTTATATTTTCTAAAAACTTTCTCCCCCTAAAATCAAAAACATATTTTTTGTTTTTGGTTTTATCAAAAGCAGAAAATAAAACTCTACAGAAAAACATGACAACAAGACGTAGATCACTTCTGATCGGCCGTCCTCCTCGGCTTTACACTCTATCACCCTCCCAAAAAAACAAATTCTTCAACCCGTTTAATTTCAAAAGATAGTTAAATCTTGTTTTATCAAAGGGATTTGTGTAAAAATCAGCTCTCTGATCATCGGTGTGTCTATGTTCAATTCGAATTAATTTCTTCTCGTAGCAATCACGGATGAAATGATGTCGAATTTCAATATGTTTCGTTTTAGATTGATGCACCGGATTTTTAGTTATATTTATTGTTGCCTCATTGTCCACAAAGATTGGAGTATCCAAGAACTGCAAACCATAGTCCCTCATCTGCTGCTGGATCCAGAGGATCTGAGAGCAACAGCTGGAAGCCGAAACGTATTCAGCCTCACAGGTTGAGAGAGCGACTGTGGTTTGTTTCTTGCACTGTCAAGTAACAAGACGAGTTCCGAAGAACTGGCACCCAGCAGTTGTGGACTTTGCATTAAGCTTACAGCTCCCGAAGTCAGAATCAGCATAACCAGTAAGAGAAAACTCACCAGACTTAGAATACCACAAGCCGGTGCTTGGGTAACCTTTTAGATACCGTAAAATTCTCTTCATAATCATCAGGTGTGACTGTCGCGGACTTGACTGATATCGGGCGCAAAGGCAAGTTGGATACATGATGTCCAGTCTGGATGCGGTCAGGTACATAAGCGATCCTATCATTGACCGATATAGCGTCTCATCCATTTTTTCTCCACTTTCATCCGGACACATTCCATGATTTAATGCCAGGGGGTTGAAATGGGCGATGATTCAGACATGTTGAACTTGTCCAACACATCATTCACATATTTGGTTTGGTGAATGAAGATTCCTTCGGGCATTTGCTTAACTTGTAACCCTAGAAAAAACTTCATCTCCCCCATTGAACTCATTTCAAATTTCTTCTTCATAACCTTCTCAAACTCTTTGCACAGCTCATCGTTCGTCGATCCGAAAATGATATCATCAACGTAGATTTGAACGATAAGTAGATGCCCTGCAACCTCTTTTGTAAACAAAGTACTATCGACTGTCCCTCTTGTGAACCCGTTGGTCAGCAGATGTTGGGAAAGCGTCTCGTACCAGGCTCTCGGGGCCTGGTGTAATCCATAAAGCGCTTTGTCAAGTAGAAAGACCTTGTCTTTGTGCACTAGTTCAGTAAAACCCGGTGGTTGTCCGACGTACACTTCTTCTTTGATCTTTCCATAAAGGAATGCAGATTTGACATCTAGTTGGTAGACTTTGAATCCTTTCCAAGACGTAAACGCCAAGAATATTCTAATCGCCTCGAGTCTAGCAACGGGAGCATACACTTCAGTAAAATCAATCCCTTCTTGCTGACTAAAACCTTGTACTACCAACCGTGCTTTGTTCCGTACAATTACCCCTCTATCATCCCGTTTACACTTGAAAACCCATTTGGTCTTGATCAGCTTTTGATTTTCTGGTAGATCAACCAATCTCCATACTCCAAGCTTCTCAAACTGTAGTAGCTCTTCCTGCATCGCATTCACCCAGCTGTCTTCAGTTAATGCTTCTTTATATGTCTTTGGCTCTACCTGCGAAATAAAGCATTTCAATGAGAATTCTTCCTGTAAAGGAGCTACAAAAGAATAAAAACATGTAAGCCCTTTATTGATTTGTTCTCGAGTTTTCACTCCACTTTGAAGATCTCCAATGATTTGTTCAGATGGATGGTAAGACAAAGTTCTGGGCATGACTGTGTCTGGCACGCTCACTTCCGATTGCAAATTTGTGACATCCAGATCACTCGTGTGATTAACAGCTTCTGAAGACGCAATATTTGGTTCCTCGTCAAAAATCGGATCGGATTCTGATTCTGAGTCGTCAGATTGATCAAATACTGGAGCTGTTTCAACTGGAGGTTCATGTACAGTTCCACTTGTATCAGCCTCGTGATCATTTGCACCCACGTTGGGCTGAGAAACTACCAACGGTCTTGGCACTTGATCTTGCAAAAGAGAGTGCTGTTGTTGGTATAAGTATGCTAGTTCCTCCTCACTTGGCTCGGTCGACAACTGGAATAACTCCCAGAGTTTTTCGTAATCAAAAAGCGATCTGTTTCCGGGAAGTTGTTCCGGAGCAGTAAACCTTTGAAAGTCAACGTGTTGAACTTGTATGATCTTCCCCAAACATGGAACAAAAACTCTCTTCAATGGGCTCGCATAACCTACAAAAAACCTTCGTTAACCTTTGCACCAAATTTACCATCTGGATCAATAAATGTACATGGTGATCCAAAAGGTTCTAAGAATTTCAGATTTCGTTTTAGCGATGAAGTAATTTGAAGCAGGTTGTCTTGTACTTCTTTACTGTAAGAACACGATTTAGCGTATAACATGCTGTAGCAACCGCTTCACTCCAAAAGAATATCGGCAATTTGGAATCAGCTAGCATAGTACGAGCTGTTTTGATCAGTTTGCGATTCTTTCGTTCTGCGACACCGTTTTGTTATTGAGTATACGGTGCACTAAATTCATGAAGAATGCCTTTGTCATTGTAGAATTCAAGCATACGGTTGTTTTTGAACTCTATTCCGTTGTCGCTTCGAATTCGTCTGATCGGCAGTTTGTACAACGTCTCCATATTTTTGAATAAAATCATCAACGAATCAAACGTTTCATCTTTTCTTTCGAGACACATCACCCATGAAAATCTTGTAAAGTCGTCAGTGACCACCAGACAATACAGATCTCCACTTACGCTCTTCACATTAACCGGTCCAAAAAGATCCATATGGAGTCTTTCTAGAGGTAGTCTGATGGAGTTCAAGAACTTCTTTGGGTGTGACTTCTTTGTTTGCTTCCCCTTTTTGCATTCTACACAATCATCATTCAGATGGAAATTTTTCAAATTAACACCTTCAACAAGATCATTGTGAACTAAGAAATTCATTTTTCTCACATGAATGTGACCCATCTTACGATGCCACATTCTTGATTCTTTTTCAGTTGCTTTTGTTTTAGTTACAAAACATTTTGGTTTCTTGTCTGATGTTGTTGCGACACTCATATCTAGGACATACAGATCGTTTTCACGAGGAGCGCGCATCAACACCATATCTTCTGGAATTTTAAAATCTGGTTTAATGATCAAACATTCATTTTTTTTAAAATGAACTGTGAACGACTTATCACAAATCTGCGATATGCTCAACAGATTGTTTTCAAGTTCAACGATGTAGTTAACTTTATCAAACGTTACAACTCCATTGGTAAGAATTCCTTCACCAACGATTCTTCCTCCCGGCGCTCCTGCAAACCCAACATATCCTCCGTTGATTGATTTGACATCGTAGAGCAATGCTAACATTCTCGTCATATGCCTTGAGGCGCCGCTATCCATTATCCACTTGGAGATGATCGACCTCGAAAGCCCCTGTACACATCAAAGATGTTCACTTAAACAACGATGCCCAAGATTTCTTCACATTTGGAACACTACCAAATACAAGATCACAAGCCACTTGATTAACTTTTGGAAGGTTAAAGATAACATTTGGAACTTCAGGTACATATTTTGATTTTAGATCTCCCTCCTTGATTGGTGGGAATTCTTCAATTAATTTGTCCAATTCAAAACCAAGATTTTCATTGTTAGTTACAACAACCGTTGGCTCAGATTTTAAAACCGTTTCCATTTTCTTTTCTTCAACCGATTGTTTAGGTTTCTCCACCCATGATTGATTTTGAAAAATCTTCGTTTTAGGATAAACCTTTGAAGTCTTTGGTGATTCACCAATCTCAAAGGTTGATTTTGGCTTATCCTCAGACTTCAAAGATTCACCTCGTTTCAGAATACGCATGGGGGAAACCATCAGTGTTTTACCCTTAACATTATTTAAAGTCTTAGGTTTGGGCTTCTAGAAAACTGGTTTTTCAATCATTTTAACACACTGTTTGGCCATGTGACCAATTTCATTGCAGCGATAACATACTCTTTTGTCGTATTCAACAAAAGTAGATTTGTTGGTCTCATCTTCCAACTTTTGAGCTGCATTGAAATCGTTAACTGCTTTCAAACTAAAGATATAATCTTTTTCATCAACTGTATTCTTACCCGCCACAAATACATCACTCAACTTTTCATTTGGCTTAACCTCTTTCTTAGCCATTTTCTTGTCAAAACCGACACCTTTCTTTTTGAAATTGTTACCATGTCTTTTATTATAACCATTGTTACCCATCCATTCTTTCTTTCCCGGGTTGTTTGATTGTTGTTTCACAAAAGATTTTTTCGGTTTTGATAGAAACGCATTGTTGTTAACCTCTGAAATGTCAATTTCCACAAGCTTATAAACCTTTTCAACATTTTCCAATTTTGCATACTGAATCAGAAATTCAAAATCAGTATATAGTTTGTCAGTTTCGGTCATCGTGTAAGCCACAATGATCGAATCGTCATTCACAACTTTATCTGATTTAGGTATGAACTTATCCAAACAGTTTCCGTCACCTTCAGAATCAGAATTGGAATTCTCCAAATGAGTTTTAACCGTACCGAAATCTGAGTTATCACTTTCTTCATCCAACACTTGGTCAACAACAGTTTTAATCACTTATGACTCGTTGTCAGTGTCAGATGGAGAGAATGTAACATCAATGTTTTCCGGTAACTCATTCTGTACAGTTCTCAAGTTGAGATTCAAGGCTGATTCCACCCCATCTGGAGATTTCTGTGTATAATGATTCCACATTGGGGTGGAACATTGTTGAAAGCAGATTTAGCATCAGGTAGTTGAGGAACAGTTTGACCAATCACAAAAGATGAAGCAATATAACTGATCAATTTCTTTTCAACTCTTTCTTTTTCAATATGCATCAATTCAAGTTCCTTTTTCAAAGATGCGATTGTGTCCAGATGAATGTTAATCTCCATCTGCTTTTCCATGACAGTTTCTTTGAACAACTTAGTAGCTTTATCATTTTCTATACTTTCCTTTTGAATCATTTTGATTGAACGTGATAAAGTGTCATAAGCTTCTTTCACATCATTAAGATCAAATTTTACGTTGTCAGTATATTTCTTCAATTCTTGAAACTGTTTGTCTTTTTCAAGACAATCCATGCAGGGTTTTAAACAGTTTTCGCATGGTGTTTCAGGAATTGGATCAATCTTTTCAAAAACCTTTTCTTCTTTATCAGTTTTAATTTCTGGTTTACCAGACCCGTTAGACTCAGACTCTGATCTTTCTCCTGATTTGATATCCAGATTTTCTGATTTGAACTCGGACCCCTTTTCGATTGACTCTGTTTCGACAGACTCCGTTTTGACAGACTCCGTTTTGGCAGACTACGTTTCGACATACTCTATTTTGACAGACTCCGTTTCGACACACATTGACTCTTGAGTTTTGTCTACCTCTTTCAGCTTGACCATCAGCGCCTTGTCAGGTATCTCCTTCAGAGTTTCTTCATTCATCTCTTTAGAAACATCTATGATTTCTTCAACCGGAGCTTTTCCAACATCATATTGTGGACAAAAACCTGTAGTTAGCTCGCTGAAGAATCCTGCAAAAGAATCAAACATGTTAGGAGGCATTATGGATTTAAAAGAATTAGCAATAATCTCCTGTTCTGATTGATAATAATAAACTTCTGCTGCTGCCTCTTCAAGCTCTGCCAGACTCTCTTCAGTCATTACTTCACCGACTTCCTCAGTTTCAACAACACATTCTGGTTCTTCAACAATCTCCACGATCATAGCAAGACCCTCACCAGGAACATATTTATCCCAACTAAAACCTAACGGAATCTTTTCATCATCCTGATTAACCAAAAGAGCCTTTTCTGGTTTGCTTTCAATTTAAGGTCTTGTATTGAATGGTTGCTGACTATTTTTGTGATAGATTGCTTGTCGGAAGTAGTCATTTGTGAACGGATTCTGATGATTGTTTACTTCCCTATTTGGACACTCACATTTGAAATGCCCTTTTTCTTTGCATTTGAAGCAAGTTACTTTTGCTTTATCAAATCCAAGCTTACAATCAGGTCCTGAGAGACTGTTTCGTCCGGTTATTTCCATGAATCTTTGTGCTCTCCTCACTAAGCTCGCCATTCCCCATTTGATATCAATAAGCTCTAATTCTTCAAGATCAATTTGATCGTAATCCTCCTTTGTCATGTCTGGATTACCGATCCTTCCAGCAACTAGACTCTCATATGATTCAAGAACGAAAGGTAATAGTGCGATATGTTGCTTTGCAGCTGCTTCTGTAAAATCTTGACCATTTTTTATGTTTACAACAATATTGCACTGTATCCCAGAAACGTAACTCAGATTATTTGAACTTGATGAACTTTGAGGAGATACTTGTTCTTGAACCTTACGATTTGGTTCATAACTTGTGAATGGTGAATAGTTGTTATTCGGTGTGCTTTGAGAAACTCCAGATGTAGGCTCAGCACTAAATGTTGTCTGAATTTTTTAACTTGGGGTAGATGTTGCTGATGAGCTTCCTTTATAGTACAATTGAACATCTTGTTGCACATTAGAAGATTTCATTTTTCTAATCTTTTTAAGTTCAAGCTCATGTGATTCAATTTTCTCGATGAACGTGTTTAGATTGAAACCAACATATTCCAAGTTATTTTTCAAAACCAACAAATATGTGCCCCACTCATCATACTGTAAAGCATTTGCCAACTTGTCAACCCATTCTTCATCTGTTTTGTTTATGCTCAAACGCTTCATTTCTACAACCAAATGGCAATATCTCTCAATCAACTCTTTTGTTGACTCACCCTTGATACCCGTAACAATATCAAATTCCTTTTTCAGCAATGCCGTTTTGCTTTTTATCATCGAAGCACTTCCAAGAAACTTGACTCTTAGTGCAATCCAGATAGACTGTGAGTCATTATGATGATGTAGCAAAACCAACATATCTTCTTTTATTGCTTGCTGCAAGATACTCATCATTTTTTTCTCGGCTTTAAAGCTATCCTGTTCAATCGGAGTTAACTGATTAAGTGTTTTCTCAATACCCGCTCCATTCATCGGAGGTACATACTTTGATTCAATTTTCATCCAACACTCAAAATGATTTGCTTGTACCCAGGTTTTAAATCTCTCTGACCACTATGAATATTCGTCAATGTTCATTAATTTTGGTGGCTTTTGCATTGTACCAAGCTCGTTTTCCATGTTTACGTTCTACACAATGCTCGCTGGAATTTTAACTGCTGTCATTCCCCCTCCGGAAAACATGTTATAAAATTATTGGTTATCCATTTTAAACTATGAAAACAGTTTCAAAAAAATTTCTAAGTTTTTGAAAAAATTCACTTTTTAAACGAAATGACTTCCACACGGTTTGGATTTTCAAACGAAATGGACTACGAGCGAAATGGACTATTTCAAACGAAACGAAATGAATTCAAACGAAATGAACTTTCAAGCGAAATGACAATATCAAACGAAATGGAATGCCATTTCGTGCGAAATGAGTAAACAAGGTTCCTTTTCATGCGAAAAGGTCAGTCAATAGGGATTTTTAAGCGAAATGGTAAGACTTCACACGAAATGGTTCATTTCATATGGAATGGACACAAATTTTCACGCGAAATGAAACATTTTCATACGAAATGATGTTTTTGAAACTTTTTGATCAATTTTAGTCCGAATTAAGGTCTGTAACTTTGAAGGATTGATTAAAATGGTGTTTTACAAGTTATATCCAAATCTCAGTCCATTTTGTCCGTGGAATCATTCAAAAATCCAAGAATGAGTAGAAGTAGAGAGTTCTAAACCATTCAAAGCACTGATTCAGCCGATTTGACTCATCCTGAGCTCTGATACCACTTGTAGGATTGATATTCGACCTGAATGAGTCGGTCTGAGTCAAATCTAAGTCACTAGAGAGGCGGAAACAATCTAGTAACTGAGAATCGGTGTTAGAATGTGAGTAGAAGTTGAGAAATACACTTTAAACTGGTTTTCCATTGATTTTAGACGTTAATACACGCAGAGAATTTGACAGCACTTCGTGACAGATCTCACCAAATCGTACCAAATAGAAAACACAACACCCCTATATATAGGGCATCCATTCCGCACGAAATGACCCAACATACTCCATTTCGTGCGAAATGGTACAAAACACAAATAACTTTAACTTTTACACTTTACACCACTATTACAAGCCACTGACACAACCTAGACTATTGACGTAGGCGATAGACATTGTGTACCAACAATATATGCAGATTAGACACAAAAAAAAATCACTCAACAAATGGCTACAATTTAAGGAATGGGTTTAGTGACGGCATCATATTCCTAATTGATGGAGAAAGGTCTGGTGGTAAGAAAAGCTGCTTCTAGGAGGTTGTCAAGTGTTTTCGCTAGACGATTCCATTCTTGGGTGGTTGGTTTGGCCCTTGTTCCTGTAACTCGAATCCTAGCCCGGTATATCCCATTTTAATTTTACACCATTGTGAACCTTACGCATTTTTACTCTCTGATTGAGGTTCTCGGCATTGTAAAATCTTTGTAAACTAAATCACACGTGTATATGTTGACATTTAAGAGATATACATTCAAGAAAATCAAGGGCAATGGAGATATATATGCGGATTAGACACAAAAAAAATAAACACTCAACAAATGGCTACAATTTAAGGAATGTGTTTAGTGACGGCATCAGATTCCTAATTGATGGAGAAAGGTCTGGTGGCAAGAAAAACTGCTTCTAGGAGGTGGTCAAGTGTTTTCGCTTGACGATTCCATTCTTGGGTGGTTGGTTTGGCCCTTGTTCCTGTAACTCGAATCCTAGCCCGGTATATCCCATTTTAATCTTACACCATTGTGAACCTTAAGCCTTTTTTACTCTCTGATCTAGGTTCTCGGCATTGAAAAATCTTCGTAAACTAAATCACACGTGTATATGTTGACATTTAAGAGATATACAGTCAAGAAAATCAAGGGAAATGGTGATATATATGCGGATTAGACACAAAAAAACACTTAACAAATGGCTATAATTTAAGGAATGTGTTTTGTGACGGCATCAGATTCCTAATTGATGGAGAAAGGTCAGGTGGCAAGAAAAGCTACTTCTAGGAGGTTGTCAAGTGTTTTCGCTCGACGATTCCATTCTAGGGTGGTTGGTTTGGCCCTTGTTCCTGTAACTCGAATCCTAGCCCGGTATATCCCATTTTAATCTTACACCATTGTGAACCTTATGCCTTTTTTACTCTCTGATCGAGGTTCTCGGCATTGAAAAATCTTCAAAAACTAAATCACACGTGTATATGTTGACATTTAAGAGATATACAGTCAAGAAAATCAAGGGCAATGGTGATATATATGCAGATTAGACACCAAAAAAACACTCAACAAATGGCTACAATTTAAGGAATGTGTTTAGTGACGACATCAGATTCCTAATTGATGGAGAAAGGTCTGGTGGCAAGAAAAGCTGCTTCTAGGAGGTTGTTGAGTGTTTTCGCTCGACGATTCCATTCTTGGGTGGTTGGTTTGGCCCTTGTTCATGTAACTCGAATCCTAGCCCGATATATCCCTTTTTAGTCTTACACCATTGTGAACCTTACGCCTTTTTTACTTTCTGATCGAGGTTCTCGGCATTGAAAAATCTTCGTAAACTAAATCACACGTGTATATGTTGATATTTAAGAGATATACAGTCAAGAAAATCAAGGGCAATGGTGATGATATATATGCGGATTAGACACAAAAAAAAACACTCAACAAATGGCTACCATTTAAGGAATGTGTTTAGTGACGGCATCAGATTCCTAATTTATGGAGAAAGGTCTGGTGGCAAGAAAAGCTGCTTCTAGGAGGTTGTAAAGTGTTTTCGCTCGACGATTCCATTCTTGGGTGGTTGGTTTGGCCCTAGTTCAGGTAACTCGAATCCAAGCCCGGTATATCTCTTTTTAATCTTACACCATTGTGAACCTTACGCCTTTTTTACTTTCTGATCGAGGTTCTCGGCATTGAAAAATCTTCGTAAACTAAATCACACGTGTATATGTTGACATTTAAGAGATATACAATCAAGAAAATCAAGGGCAATGGTGATATATATGCGGATTTGACACAAAAAAAAACCCTCAACAAATGGCTACAATTTAAGGAATGTGTTTGGTGACGGCATCAGATTCCTAATTGATGGAGAAAGGTCTGGTGGCAAGAAAAGCTGCTTCTAGGAGGTTGTCAAGTGTTTTCGCTCGACGATTCCATTTTTGGGTGGTTGGTTTGGCCCTTGTTCTTGTAACTCGAATCCTAGCCCGGTATATCCAATTTTAACAGTATACCATTGTGAACCTTACGCCTTTTTAACTCTCTGTCGAGGTTCTCGGCATTGAAAATTCTTCGTAAACTAAATCACACGTGTATATGTTGACATTTAAGAGATATATAGTCAAGAAAATCAAGGGCAATGGTGAGATATATGCGGATTAGACACCAAAAAAAACACTCAACAAATGGCTACAATTTAAGGAATGTGTTTAGTGACGGCATCAGATTCCTAATTGATGGAGAAAGGTCTGGTGGCAAGAAAAGCTGCTTCTAGGAGGTTGTCAAGTGTTTTCGCTCGACGATTCCTTTCTTGGGTGGTTGGTTTGGCCCTTGTTCATGTAACTCGAATCCTAGCCCGATATATCCCTTTTTAGTCTTACACCATTGTGAACCTTACGCCTTTTTTACTCTCTGATCGAGGTTCTCGGCATTGAAAAATCTTCGTAAACTAAATCACACGTGTATATGTTGATATTTAAGAGATATACAGTCAAGAAAATCAAGGGCAATGGTGATGATATATATGCGGATTAGACACCAAAAAAAACACTCAACAAATGGCTACAATTTAAGGAATGTGTTTAGTGACGGCATCAGATTCCTAATTGATGGAGAAAGGTCTGGTGGCAAGAAAAGCTGCTTCTAGGAGGTTGTCAAGTGTTTTTGCTCGACGATTCCATTCTTGGGTGGTTGGTTTGGCCCTTGTTCAGGTAACTCGAATCCAAGCCCGGTATATCCCTTTTTAATCTTACACCATTGTGAACCTTACGCCTTTTTTACACTCTGATCGAGGTTCTCGGCATTGAAAAATCTTCGTAAACTAAATCACACGTGTATATGTTGACATTTAAGAGATATACAATCAAGAAAATCAAGGGCAATGGTGATATATATGCGGATTTGACACAAAAAAAATCCTTAACAAATGGCTACAATTTAAGGAATGTGTTTGGTGACGGCATCAGATTCCTAATTGATGGAGAAAGGTCTGGTGGCAAGAAAGGCTGCTTCTAGGAGGTTGTCAAGTGTTTGCGCTCGACGATTCCATTCTTGGGTGGTTGGTTTGGCCCTTATTCATGTAACTCGAATCCTAGCCCGATATATCCCTTTTTAGTCTTACACCATTGTGAACCTTACGCCTTTTTTACTCTCTGATCGAGGTTCTCGGCATTGAAAAATCTTCGTAAACTAAATCACACATGTATAAGTTGATATTTAAGAGATATACAGTCAAGAAAATCAAGGGCAATGGTGATGATATATATGCGGATTAGACACCAAAAAAAAAACACTCAACAAATGGCTACAATTTAAGGAATGTGTTTAGTGACGGCATCAGATTCCTAATTGACGGAGAAAGGTCTGGTGGCAAGAAAAGCTGCTTCTAGGAGGTTGTCAAGTGTTTTCGCTCGACGATTCCATTCTTGGGTGGTTGGTTTGGCCCTTGTTCAGGTAACTCGAATCCAAGCCCGGTATATCTCTTTTTAATCTTACACCATTGTGAACCTTACGCCTTTTTTACACTCTGATCGAGGTTCTCGGCATTGAAAAATCTTCGTAAACTAAATCACACGTGTATATGTTGACATGTAAGAGATATACAATCAAGAAAATCAAGGGCAATGGTGATATATATGCGGATTTGACACAAAAAAAAACCCTCAACAAATGGCTACAATTTAAGGAATGTGTTTGGTGACGGCATCAGATTCCTAATTGATGGAGAAAGGTCTGGTGGCAAGAAAAGCTGCTTCTAGGAGGTTGTCAAGTGTTTTCGCTCGACGATTCCATTTTTGGGTGGTTGGTTTGGCCCTTGTTCTTGTAACTCGAATCCTAGCCCGGTATATCCAATTTTAACTGTATACCATTGTGAACCTTACGCCTATTTTACTTTCTCAACGAGGTTCCCGGCATTGAAAAATCTTCGTAAACTAAATCACACGTGTATATGTTTATATTTAAGAGATATAGAGTCAAGAAAATCAAGGGCAATGGTGATATATATGCGGATTAGACACCAAAAAAAACACTCAACAAATGGCTACAATTTAAAGAATGTGTTTAGTGACGACATCAGATTCCTAATTGATGGAGAAAGGACTGGTGGCAAGAAAAGCTGCTTCTAGGAGGTTGTCAAGTGTTTTCGCTCGACGATTCCATTCTTGGGTGGTTGGTTTGGCCCTTGTTCATGTAACTCGAATCCTAGCCCGATATATCCCTTTTTAGTCTTACACCATTGTGAACCTTACCCCTTTTTAACTCTCTGATCGAGGTTCTCGGCATTGCAAAATCTTCGTAAACTAAATCACACGTGTATATGTTGATATTTAAGAGATATACAGTCAAGAAAATCAAGGGCAATGGTGATGATATATATGCGGATTAGACACCAAAAAAAAACACTCAACAAATGGCTACAATTTAAGGAATGTGTTTAGTGACGGCATCAGATTCCTAATTGATGGAGAAAGGTCTGGTGGCAAGAAAAGCTGCTTCTAGGAGGTTGTCAAGTGTTTTCGCTCGACGATTCCATTCTTGGGTGGTTGGTTTGGCCCTTGTTCAGGTAACTCGAATCCAAGCCCGGTATATCTCTTTTTAATCTTACACCATTGTGAACCTTACACCTTTTTTACACTCTGATCGAGGTTCTCGGCATTGAAAAATCTTCGTAAACTAAATCACACGTGTATATGTTGACATTTAAGAGATATACAACCAAGAAAATCAAGGGCAATGGGGATATATATGCGGATATGACACAAAAAAAACCCTCAACAAATGGCTACAATTTAAGGAATGTGTTTGGTGACGGCATCAGATTCCTAATTGATGGAGAAAGGTCTGGTGGCAAGAAAAGCTGCTTCTAGAAGGTTGTCAAGTGTTTTCGCTCGACGATTCCATTTTTGGGTGGTTGGTTTGGCCCTTGTTCTTGTAACTCGAATCCTAGCCCGGTATATCCAATTTTAACTGTATACCATTGTGAACCTTACGCCTATTTTACTTTCTGAACGAGGTTCCCGGCATTGAAAAATCTTCGTAAACTAAATCACACGTGTATATGTTTATATTTAAGAGATATACAGTCAAGAAAATCAAGGGCAATGGAGATATATATGCGGATTAGACACCAAAAAAAACACTCAACAAATGGCTACAATTTAAGGAATGTGTTTAGTGACGACATCAGATTCCTAATTGATGGAGAAAGGTCTGGTGGCAAGAAAAGCTGCTTCTAGGAGGTTGTCAAGTGTTTTCGCTCGACGATTCCATTCTTGGGTGGTTGGTTTGGCCCTTGTTCATGTAACTCGAATCCTAGCCCGATATATCCCTTTTTAGTCTTACACCATTGTGAACCTTACCCCTTTTTTACTCTCTGATCGAGGTTCTCGGCATTGCAAAATCTTCGTAAACTAAATCACACGTGTATATGTTGATATTTAAGAGATATACAGTCAAGAAAATCAAGGGCAATGGTGATGATATATATGCGGATTAGACACAAAAAAAAAACACTCAACAAATGGCTACAATTTAAGGAATGTGTTTAGTGACGGCATCAGATTCCTAATTGATGGAGAAAGGTCTGGTGGCAAGAAAAGCTGCTTCTAGGAGGTTGTCAAGTGTTTTCGCTCGACGATTCCATTCTTGGGTGGTTGGTTTGGCCCTTGTTCAGGTAACTCGAATCCAAGCCCGGTATATCTCTTTTTAATCTTACACCATTGTGAACCTTACGCCTTTTTTACACTCTGATCGAGGTTCTCGGCATTGAAAAATCTTCGTAAACTAAATCACACGTGTATATGTTGACATTTAAGAGATATACAATCAAGAAAATCAAGGGCAATGGGGATATATATGCGGATTTGACACAAAAAAAAATCCTCAACAAATGGCTACAATTTAAGGAATGTGTTTGGTGACGGCATCAGATTCCTAATTGATGGAGAAAGGTCTGGTGGCAAGAAAAGCTGCTTCTAGAAGGTTGTCAAGTGTTTTCGCTCGACGATTCCATTTTTGGGTGGTTGGTTTGGCCCTTGTTCTTGTAACTCGAATCCTAGCCCGGTATATCCAATTTTAACTGTATACCATTGTGAACCTTACGCCTATTTTACTTTCTGAACGAGGTTCCCGGCATTGAAAAATCTTCGTAAACTAAATCACACGTGTATATGTTTATATTTAAGAGATATACAGTCAAGAAAATCAAGGGCAATGGAGATATATATGCGGATTAGACACCAAAAAAAACACTCAACAAATGGCTACAATTTAAGGAATGTGTTTAGTGACGACATCAGATTCCTAATTGATGGAGAAAGGTCTGGTGGCAAGAAAAGCTGCTTCTAGGAGGTTGTCAAGTGTTTTCGCTCGACGATTCCATTCTTGGGTGGTTGGTTTGGCCCTTGTTCATGTAACTCGAATCCTAGCCCGATATATCCCTTTTTAGTCTTACACCATTGTGAACCTTACCCCTTTTTTACTCTCTGATCGAGGTTCTCGGCATTGCAAAATCTTCGTAAACTAAATCACACGTGTATATGTTGATATTTAAGAGATATACAGTCAAGAAAATCAAGGGCAATGGTGATGATATATATGCGGATTAGACACAAAAAAAAAACACTCAACAAATGGCTACAATTTAAGGAATGTGTTTAGTGACGGCATCAGATTCCTAATTGATGGAGAAAGGTCTGGTGGCAAGAAAAGCTGCTTCTAGGAGGTTGTCAAGTGTTTTCGCTCGACGATTCCATTCTTGGGTGGTTGGTTTGGCCCTTGTTCAGGTAACTCGAATCCAAGCCCGGTATATCTCTTTTTAATCTTACACCATTGTGAACCTTACGCCTTTTTTACACTCTGATCGAGGTTCTCGGCATTGAAAAATCTTCGTAAACTAAATCACACGTGTATATGTTGACATTTAAGAGATATACAATCAAGAAAATCAAGGGCAATGGGGATATATATGCGGATTTGACACAAAAAAAAATCCTCAACAAATGGCTACAATTTAAGGAATGTGTTTGGTGACGGCATCAGATTCCTAATTGATGGAGAAAGGTCTGGTGGCAAGAAAAGCTGCTTCTAGAAGGTTGTCAAGTGTTTTCGCTCGACGATTCCATTTTTGGGTGGTTGGTTTGGCCCTTGTTCTTGTAACTCGAATCCTAGCCCGGTATATCCAATTTTAACTGTATACCATTGTGAACCTTACGCCTATTTTACTTTCTGAACGAGGTTCCCGGCATTGAAAAATCTTCGTAAACTAAATCACACGTGTATATGTTTATATTTAAGAGATATACAGTCAAGAAAATCAAGGGCAATGGAGATATATATGCGGATTAGACACCAAAAAAAACACTCAACAAATGGCTACAATTTAAGGAATGTGTTTAGTGACGACATCAGATTCCTAATTGATGGAGAAAGGTCTGGTGGCAAGAAAAGCTGCTTCTAGGAGGTTGTCAAGTGTTTTCGCTCGACGATTCCATTCTTGGGTGGTTGGTTTGGCCCTTGTTCATGTAACTCGAATCCTAGCCCGATATATCCCTTTTTAGTCTTACACCATTGTGAACCTTACCCCTTTTTTACTCTCTGATCGAGGTTCTCGGCATTGCAAAATCTTCGTAAACTAAATCACACGTGTATATGTTGATATTTAAGAGATATACAGTCAAGAAAATCAAGGGCAATGGTGATGATATATATGCGGATTAGACACAAAAAAAAAACACTCAACAAATGGCTACAATTTAAGGAATGTGTTTAGTGACGGCATCAGATTCCTAATTGATGGAGAAAGGTCTGGTGGCAAGAAAAGCTGCTTCTAGGAGGTTGTCAAGTGTTTTCGCTCGACGATTCCATTCTTGGGTGGTTGGTTTGGCCCTTGTTCAGGTAACTCGAATCCAAGCCCGGTATATCTCTTTTTAATCTTACACCATTGTGAACCTTACGCCTTTTTTACACTCTGATCGAGGTTCTCGGCATTGAAAAATCTTCGTAAACTAAATCACACGTGTATATGTTGACATTTAAGAGATATACAATCAAGAAAATCAAGGGCAATGGGGATATATATGCGGATTTGACACAAAAAAAAACCCTCAACAAATGGCTACAATTTAAGGAATGTGTTTGGTGACGGCATCAGATTCCTAATTGATGGAGAAAGGTCTGGTGGC
Source organism: Helianthus tuberosus (assembly GCA_030545235.1). Classification (NCBI taxonomy): domain Eukaryota; kingdom Viridiplantae; phylum Streptophyta; class Magnoliopsida; order Asterales; family Asteraceae; genus Helianthus; species Helianthus tuberosus. The sequence goes on along the minus strand of CM060415.1, from coordinate 29,615,454 downwards.
AAGAAAAGCTGCTTCTAGAAGGTTGTCAAGTGTTTTCGCTCGACGATTCCATTTTTGGGTGGTTGGTTTGGCCCTTGTTCTTGTAACTCGAAGCCTAGCCCGGTATATCCAATTTTAACTGTATACCATTGTGAACCTTACGCCTATTTTACTTTCTGAACGAGGTTCCCGGCATTGAAAAATCTTCGTAAACTAAATCACACGTGTATATGTTTATATTTAAGAGATATACAGTCAAGAAAATCAAGGGCAATGGTGATATATATGCGGATTAGACACCAAAAAAAACACTCAACAAATGGCTACAATTTAAGGAATGTGTTTAGTGACGACATCAGATTCCTAATTGATGGAGAAAGGTCTGGTGGCAAGAAAAGCTGCTTCTAGGAGGTTGTCAAGTGTTTTCGCTCGACGATTCCATTCTTGGGTGGTTGGTTTGGCCCTTGTTCATGTAACTCGAATCCTAGCCCGATATATCCCTTTTTAGTCTTACACCATTGTGAACCTTACCCCTTTTTTACTCTCTGATCGAGGTTCTCGGCATTGCAAAATCTTCGTAAACTAAATCACACGTGTATATGTTGATATTTAAGAGATATACAGTCAAGAAAATCAAGGGCAATGGTGATGATATATATGCGGATTAGACACAAAAAAAAAACACTCAACAAATGGCTACAATTTAAGGAATGTGTTTAGTGACGGCATCAGATTCCTAATTGATGGAGAAAGGTCTGGTGGCAAGAAAAGCTGCTTCTAGGAGGTTGTCAAGTGTTTTCGCTCGACGATTCCATTCTTGGATGGTTGGTTTGGCCCTTGTTCAGGTAACTCGAATCCAAGCCTGGTATATCTCTTTTTAATCTTACACCATTGTGAACCTTACGCCTTTTTTACACTCTGATCGAGGTTCTCGGCATTGAAAAATCTTCGTAAACTAAATCACACGTGTACATGTTGACATTTAAGAGATTTACAGTCAAGAGAATCAAGGGCAATGGTGATATATATGCGGATTAGGCACCAAAAAAAATCACTCAAAAAATGGCTACAATTTAAGGAATGTGTTTAGTGACGGCATCAGATTCCTAATTGATGGAGAAAGGTCTGGTGGTAAGAAAAGCTGCTTCTAGGAGGTTGTCAAGTGTTTTCGCTCGACGATTCCATTCTTTGGTGGTTGGTTTGGCCCTTGTTCTTGTAACTCGAATCCTAGCCCGGTATATCCCATTTTAATTTTACACCATTGTGAACCTTACGCCTTTTTTACTCTCTGATCGAGGTTCTCGGCATTGAAAATTCTTCGTAAACTAAATCACATGTGTATATGTTGATATTTAAGAGATATACAGTCAAGAATATCAAGGGCAATGGTGATATATATGCGGATTAGACACCAAAAAAAAACACTCAACAAATGGCTACAATTTACGGATTGTGTTTGGCGACGGCATCAGATTCCTAATTCCTAACTGATGGAGAAAGGTCTGATGGCAAGAAAAGCTGCTTCTAGGAGGTTGTCATGTGTTTTCGCTCTACGATTCCATTCTTGGGTGGTTGGTTTGGCCCTTGTTCCTGTAACCCGAGTCCTAGCCCGATATATCCCATTTTAATTTTTCACCATTGTGAACCTTATGCCTTTTTTACTCTCTGATCGAGGTTCTCGGCATTGAAAAATCTTCGTAAACTAAATCACACGTGTATATGTTGACATTTAAGAGATATACAGTCAAGAAAATCAAGGGCAATGGTGATATATATGCATATTATACACCAAAAAAACACTCATCAAATGGCTACAATTTAAGGAATGTGTTTAGTGACGGCATCAGATTCCTAATTAATAGAGAAAGGTCTGGTGGCAAGAAAAGCTGCTTTTAGGAGGTTGTCATGTGTTTTCGCTCGACGATTCCATTCATGGGTGGTTGGTTTGGTCCTTGTTCCTGTAACTCGAATCCTAGCCCGGTATATCCCATTTTAATTTTACGCCATAGTGAACCTTACGCCTTGTTTACTCCCTGATCGAGGTTCTCGGCAATGAAAAATCTTCGTAAACTAAATCACACGTGTATATGTTGACATTTAAGAGATATACAGTCAAGAAAATAAAGGGCAATGGTGATATATATGCGGATTATACACCAAAAAAAAAAAACACACAACAAATGGCTACAATTTTAGAAATGTGTTTAGTGACGGCATCAGATTCCTAATTGGTGGAGAAAGGTCTGGTGGTAAGAAAAGCTGCTTCTAGGAGGTTGTCAAGTGTTTTCGCTCGACGATTCCATTCTTGGGTGGTTGGTTTGGCTCTTGTTCCTGTAACTCGAATCCTAGCCCGGTATATCCCATTTTAATCTTACACCATTGTGAACCTTACGCCTTTTTTACTCTCTGATCGAGGTTCTCAGCATTGAAAAATCTTCGTAAACTAAATCACACGTGTATATGTTGACATTTAAGAGATATACAGTCAAGAAAATCAAGGGAAATGGTGATATATATGCGGATTAGACACAAAAAAACACTTAACAAATGGCTACAATTTAAGGAATGTGTTTAGTGACGGCATCAGATTCCTTATTGATGGATAAAGGTCTGGTGGCAAGAAAAGCTACTTCTAGGAGGTTGTCAAGTGTTTTCGCTCGACGATTCCATTCTTGGGTGGTTGGTTTGGCCCTTGTTCCTGTAACTCGAATCCTAGCCCGGTATATCCCAATTTAATCTTACACCATTATGACCCTTATGCCTTTTTTACTCTCTGATCGAGGTTCTCGGCATTGAAAAATCTTCGTAAACTAAATCACACGTGTATATGTTGACATTTAAGAGATATACAGTCAAGAAAATCAAGGGCAATGGTGATATATATGTGGATTAGACACCAAAAAAAAACACTTAACAAATGGCTACAATTTAAGGTATGTGTTTAGTGACGGCATCAGATTCCTAATTGATGGAGAAAGGTCTGGTGGTAAGAAAAGCTGCTTCTAGGAGGTTGTCAAGTGTTTTCGCTCGACGATTCCACTCTTGGGTGGTTGATTTATCCCTTTTTCCTGTAACTCGAATCCTAGCCCGGTATATCCCATTTTAATTTTACACCATTGTGAACCTTACGCCTATTTTACTTTCTGATCGAGGTTCCCGGCATTGAAAAATCTTCGTAAACTAAATCACACGTGTATATTTTGACATTTAAGAGATACACAGTCAAGAAAATCAAGGGCAATGGTGATATATATGCGGATTAGACACAAAAAAAAATACTCAACAAATGGATACAATTTAAGGAATGTGTGTAGTGACGCCATCAGATTCCTAATCGATGGAGAAAGGTCTGGTGGCAAGAAAAGCTGCTTCTAGGAGGTTGTCAAGTGTTTTCGCTCAACGATTCCATTCTTGGGTGGTTGGTTTGGCCCTTGTTCCTGTAACTCGAATCCTAGCCCGATATATCCCATTTTAATTTTACACCATTGTGAACCTTACGCCTATTTTACTTTCTGAACGAGGTTCCCGGCATTGAAAAATCTTCGTAAACTAAATCACACGTGTATATGTTTATATTTAAGAGATATACAGTCAAGAAAATCAAGGGCAATGGTGATATATATGCGGATTAGACACCAAAAAAAACACTCAACAAATGGCTACAATTTAAGGAATGTGTTTAGTGACGACATCAGATTCCTAATTGATGGAGAAAGGTCTGTTGGCAAGAAAAGCTGCTTCTAGGAGGTTGTCAAGTGTTTTCGCTCGACGATTCCATTCTTGGGTGGTTGGTTTGGCCCTTGTTCATGTAACTCGAATCCTAGCCCGATATATCCCTTTTTAGTCTTACACCATTGTGAACCTTACCCCTTTTTTACTCTCTGATCGAGGTTCTCGGCATTGCAACATCTTCGTAAACTAAATCACACGTGTATATGTTGATATTTAAGAGATATACATTCAAGAAAATCAAGGGCAATGGTGATGATATATATGCGGATTAGACACAAAAAAAAAACACTCAACAAATGGCTACAATTTAAGGAATGTGTTTAGTGACGGCATCAGATTCCTAATTGATGGAGAAAGGTCTGGTGGCAAGAAAAGCTGCTTCTAGGAGGTTGTCAAGTGTTTTCGCTCGACGATTCCATTCTTGGGTGGTTGGTTTGGCCCTTGTTCAGGTAACTCGAATCCAAGCCCGGTATATCTCTTTTTAATCTTACACCATTGTGAACCTTACGCCTTTTTTACACTCTGATCGAGGTTCTCGGCATTGAAAAATCTTCGTAAACTAAATCACACGTGTATATGTTGACATTTAAGAGATATACAATCAAGAAAATCAAGGGCAATGGGGATATATATGCGGATTTGACACAAAAAAAAAACCCTCAACAAATGGCTACAATTTAAGGAATGTGTTTGGTGACGGCATCAGATTCCTAATTGATGGAGAAAGGTCTGGTGGCAAGAAAAGCTGCTTCTAGAAGGTTGTCAAGTGTTTTCGCTCGACGATTCCATTTTTGGGTGGTTGGTTTGGCCCTTGTTCTTGTAACTCGAATCCTAGCCCGGTATATCCAATTTTAACTGTATACCATTGTGAACCTTACGCCTATTTTACTTTCTGAACGAGGTTCCCGGCATTGAAAAATCTTCGTAAACTAAATCACACGTGTATATGTTTATATTTAAGAGATATACAGTCAAGAAAATCAAGGGCAATGGTGATATATATGCGGATTAGACACCAAAAAAAACACTCAACAAATGGCTACAATTTAAGGAATGTGTTTAGTGACGACATCAGATTCCTAATTGATGGAGAAAGGTCTGGTGGCAAGAAAAGCTGCTTCTAGGAGGTTGTCAAGTGTTTTCGCTCGACGATTCCATTCTTGGGTGGTTGGTTTGGCCCTTGTTCATGTAACTCGAATCCTAGCCCGATATATCCCTTTTTAGTCTTACACCATTGTGAACCTTACGCCTTTTTTACTCTCTGATCGAGGTTCTCGGCATTGCAAAATCTTCGTAAAATAAATCACACGTGTATATGTTGATATTTAAGAGATATACAGTCAAGAAAATCAAGGGCAATGGTGATGATATATATGCGGATTAGACACCAAAAAAAAACACTCAACAAATGGCTACAATTTAAGGAATGTGTTTAGTGACGGCATCAGATTCCTAATTGATGGAGAAAGGTCTGGTGGCAAGAAAAGCTGCTTCTAGGAGGTTGTCAAGTGTTTTCGGTCGACGATTCCATTCTTGGATGGTTGGTTTGGCCCTTGTTCAGGTAACTCGAATCCAAGCCTGGTATATCTCTTTTTAATCTTACACCATTGTGAACCTTACGCCTTTTTTACACTCTGATCGAGGTTCTCGGCATTGAAAAATCTTCGTAAACTAAATCACACGTGTACATGTTGACATTTAAGAGATTTACAGTCAAGAGAATCAAGGGCAATGGTGATATATATGCGGATTAGGCACCAAAAAAAATCACTCAAAAAATGGCTACAATTTAAGGAATGTGTTTAGTGACGGCATCAGATTCCTAATTGATGGAGAAAGGTCTGGTGGTAAGAAAAGCTGCTTCTAGGAGGTTGTCAAGTGTTTTCGCTCGACGATTCCATTCTTTGGTGGTTGGTTTGGCCCTTGTTCTTGTAACTCGAATCCTAGCCCGGTATATCCCATTTTAATTTTACACCATTGTGAACCTTACGCCTTTTTTACTCTCTGATCGAGGTTCTCGGCATTGAAAATTCTTCGTAAACTAAATCACATGTGTATATGTTGATATTTAAGAGATATACAGTCAAGAATATCAAGGGCAATGGTGATATATATGCGGATTAGACACCAAAAAAAAACACTCAACAAATGGCTACAATTTACGGATTGTGTTTGGCGACGGCATCAGATTCCTAATTCCTAACTGATGGAGAAAGGTCTGATGGCAAGAAAAGCTGCTTCTAGGAGGTTGTCATGTGTTTTCGCTCTACGATTCCATTCTTGGGTGGTTGGTTTGGCCCTTGTTCCTGTAACCCGAGTCCTAGCCCGATATATCCCATTTTAATTTTTCACCATTGTGAACCTTATGCCTTTTTTACTCTCTGATCGAGGTTCTCGGCATTGAAAAATCTTCGTAAACTAAATCACACGTGTATATGTTGACATTTAAGAGATATACAGTCAAGAAAATCAAGGGCAATGGTGATATATATGCATATTATACACCAAAAAAACACTCATCAAATGGCTACAATTTAAGGAATGTGTTTAGTGACGGCATCAGATTCCTAATTAATAGAGAAAGGTCTGGTGGCAAGAAAAGCTGCTTTTAGGAGGTTGTCATGTGTTTTCGCTCGACGATTCCATTCATGGCTGGTTGGTTTGGTCCTTGTTCCTGTAACTCGAATCCTAGCCCGGTATATCCCATTTTAATTTTACGCCATAGTGAACCTTACGCCTTGTTTACTCCCTGATCGAGGTTCTCGGCAATGAAAAATCTTCGTAAACTAAATCACACGTGTATATGTTGACATTTAAGAGATATACAGTCAAGAAAATAAAGGGCAATGGTGATATATATGCGGATTATACACCAAAAAAAAAAAACACACAACAAATGGCTACAATTTTAGAAATGTGTTTAGTGACGGCATCAGATTCCTAATTGGTGGAGAAAGGTCTGGTGGTAAGAAAAGCTGCTTCTAGGAGGTTGTCAAGTGTTTTCGCTCGACGATTCCACTCTTGGGTGGTTGATTTATCCCTTTTTCCTGTAACTCGAATCCTAGCCCGGTATATCCCATTTTAATTTTACACCATTGTGAACCTTACGCCTATTTTACTTTCTGATCGAGGTTCCCGGCATTGAAAAATCTTCGTAAACTAAATCACACGTGTATATTTTGACATTTAAGAGATACACAGTCAAGAAAATCAAGGGCAATGGTGATATATATGCGGATTAGACACAAAAAAAAATACTCAACAAATGGATACAATTTAAGGAATGTGTGTAGTGACGCCATCAGATTCCTAATCGATGGAGAAAGGTCTGGTGGCAAGAAAAGCTGCTTCTAGGAGGTTGTCAAGTGTTTTCGCTCAACGATTCCATTCTTGGGTGGTTGGTTTGGCCCTTGTTCCTGTAACTCGAATCCTAGCCCGGTATATCCCATTTTAATCTTACACCATTGTGAACCTTACGCCTTTTTTACTCTCTGATCGAGGTTCTCGGCATTGAAAAATCTTCATAAACTAAATCACACGTGTATATGTTGACATTTAAGAGATATACAGTCAAGAAAATCAAGGGCAATGGCGATATATTTGCGGATTAGACACCAAAAAAAAACACTCAACAAATGGCAACAATTTAAGGAATGTGTTTAGTGACGGCATCAGATTCCTAATTGATGGAGAAAGGTCTGGTGGTAAGAAAAGCTACTTCAAGGAGGTTGTCAAGTGTTTTCGCTCGACGATTCCATTCTTGGGTTGTTGGTTTCGCCTTGTTCCTGTAACTCGAATCCTAGCCCGGTATATCCCATTTTAATTTTACACCATTGTGAACCTTACGCCTTTTTTACTTTATGATCGTCGTTCTCGGCATTGAAAAATCTTCATAAACTAAATCACACGTGTATATGTTGACATTTAAGAGATACACAGTCAAGAAAATCAAGGGCAATGGTGATATATATGCGGATTAGACACAAAAAAACACTCAACAAACGGCTACAATTTAAGGAATTTGTTTTGTGACGGCATCAGATTCCAAATCGATTCGATTCGATTTGTCAAGTGTTTTCGCTCGACGATTCGATACTTGGGTGGTTGGTTTGGCCCTTGTTCCTGTAACTCGAATCCTAGCCCGGTATATCCCATTTTAATTTTACACCATTGTGAACCTTACGCCTTTTTTACTCTCTGATCGAGGTTCTAGGCATTGAAACATCTTCGTAAACTAAATCACACGTGTATATGTTGACATTTAAGAGATATACAGTCAAGAAAATCAAGGGCAATGGTGATATATATGCGAATTAGACACAAAAAAACACTCAACAAATGGATACAATTTAAGGAAAGTGTTTAGTGACGACATCAGATTCCTAATTGATGGAGAAAGGTCTGGTGGCAAGAAAAGCTGCTTCTAGGAGGTTGTCAAGTGTTTTCGCTCGACGATTCCATTCTTGGGTTGTTGGTTTTGCCCTTGTTCCTGTAACTCGAATCCTAGCCCGGTATATCCCATTTTAATTTTACACCATTGTGAACCTTACGCCTTTTTTACTTTATGATCGAGGTTCTCGGCATTGAAAAATCTTCGTAAACTAAATCACACGTGTATATGTTGACATTTAAGAGATATACAGTCAAGAAAATCAAGGGCAATGGCGATATATTTGCAGATTAGACACCAAAAAAAACACTCAACAAATGGCAACAATTTAAGGAATGTGTTTAGTGACGGCATCAGATTCCTAATTGATGGAGAAAGGTCTGGTGGTAAGAAAAGCTGCTTCAAGGAGGTTGTCAAGTGTTTTCGCTCGACGATTCCATTCTTGGGTTGTTGGTTTCGCCTTGTTCCTGTAACTCGAATCCTAGCCCGGTATATCCCATTTTAATTTTACACCATTGTGAACCTTACGCCTTTTTTACTTTATGATCGTCGTTCTCGGCATTGAAAAATCTTCATAAACTAAATCACACGTGTATATGTTGACATTTAAGAGATACACAGTCAAGAAAATCAAGGGCAATGGTGATATATATGCGGATTAGACACAAAAAAACACTCAACAAACGGCTACAATTTAAGGAATTTGTTTTGTGACGGCATCAGATTCCAAATCGATTCGATTCGATTTGTCAAGTGTTTTCGCTCGACGATTCGATACTTGGGTGGTTGGTTTGGCCCTTGTTCCTGTAACTCGAATCCTAGCCCGGTATATCCCATTTTAATTTTACACCATTGTGAACCTTACGCCTTTTTTACTCTCTGATCGAGGTTCTAGGCATTGAAAAATCTTCGTAAACTAAATCACACGTGTATATGTTGACATTTAAGAGATATACAGTCAAGAAAATCAAGGGCAATGGTGATATATATGCGAATTAGACACAAAAAAACACTCAACAAATGGATACAATTTAAGGAAAGTGTTTAGAGACGGCATCAGATTCCTAATTGATGGAGAAAGGTCTGGTGGCAAGAAAAGCTGCTTCTAGGAGGTTGTCAAGTGTTTTCGCTCGACGATTCCATTCTTGGGTTGTTGGTTTGGCCCTTGTTCCTGTAACTCGAATCCTAGCCCGGTATATCCCATTTTAATTTTACACCATTTTGAACCTTACGCCTTTTTTACTTTATGATCGAGGTTCTCGGCATTGAAAAATCTTCGTAAACTAAATCACACGTGTATATGTTGACATTTAAGAGATATACAGTCAAGAAAATCAAGGGCAATAGTGATATATATGCGGATTAGACACAAAAAAAAACACTCAACACATGGATACAATTTAAGGAATGTGTTTAGTGACGGCATCAGATTCCTAATTGATGGAGAAAGGTCTTGTGGTAAGAAAAGCTGCTTCTAGGAGGTTGTCAAGTGTTTTCGCTCGACGATTCCATTCTTGGGTTGTTGGTTTCGCCCTTGTTCCTGTAACTCGAATCCTAGCCCGGTATATCCCATTTTAATTTTACACCATTATGAACCTTACGCCTTTTTTATTTTATGATCGACGTTCTCGGCATTGAAAAATCTTCGTAAACTAAATCACACGTGTATATGTTGACATTTAAGAGATACACAGTCAAGAAAATCAAGGGCAATGGTGATATATATGCGGATTAGACACAAAAAAAAACACTCAACAAATGGCTATAATTTAAGGAATGTGTTTAGTAACGACATCAGATTCCAAATCGATGGAGAAAGGTCTGGCGGCAAGAAAAGCTACTTCTAGGAGGTTGTCAGGTGTTTTCGCTCGACGATTCGATTCTTGGGTGGTTGGTTTGGCTCTTGTTCCTGTAACTCGAATCCTAGCCCGGTATATCCCATTTTAATTTTACACCATTGTGAACCTTACGCCTTTTTTACTCTCTGATCGAGGTTCCCGGCATTGAAAAATCTTCGTAAACTAAATCACACGTGTATATGTTGACATTTAAGAGATATACAGTCAAGAAAATCAAATGCAACGGTGATATATATGCGAATTAGACACAAAAAAAAAAAACACTCAACAAATGGATACAATTTAAGGAATGTGTTTAGTGATGGCATCAGATTCCTAATTGATGGAGAAAGGTCTGGTGGCAAGAAAAGCTGCTTCTAGGAGGTTGTCAAGTGTTTTCGCTCGATGATTCCATTCTTGGGTGGGTGGTTTGGCCCTTGTTCCTGTAACTCGAATCCTAGCCCGGTATATCCCATTTTAATCTTACACCATTGTGAACCTTACGCCTTTTTTACTCTCTGATCGAGGTTCTCGGCATTGAAAAATCTTCGTAAACAAAATCAGACGTGTATATGTTGACATTTAACAGATATACAGTCAAGAAAATCAAGGGCAATGGTGATATATATGCGGATTAGACACCAAAAAAAAACACTCAACAAATGGCTACAATTTAAGGAATGTGTTTAGTGACGGCATCAGATTCCTAATTGATGGAGAAAGGTCTGGTGGTAAGAAAAGCTGCTTCTAGGAGGTTGTCAAGTGTTTTCGCTCGATGATTCCATTCTTGGGTTGTTGGTTTGGCCCTTGTTCCTGTAACTCAAATCCTAGCCCGGTATATCCCATTTTAATTTTACACCATTGTGAACCTTACGCCTTTTTTACTTTATGATCGACGTTCTCGGCATTGAAAAATCTTCATAAACTAAATCACACGTGTATATGTTGACATTTAAGAGATACACAGTCAAGAAAATCAACGGCAATGGTGATATATATGCGGATTAGACACAAAAAAAAAACACACTCAACAAATGGCTATAATTTAAGGAATGTGTTTAGTAACGGCATCAGATTCCAAATCGATGGAGAAAGGTCTGGCGGCAAGAAAAGCTGCTTCTAGGAGGTTGTCAAGTGTTTTCGCTCGACGATTCGATTCTTAGGTGGTTGGTTTGGCCCTTGTTCCTGTAACTCGAATCCTAGCCCGGTATATCCCATTTTAATTTTACACCATTGTGAACCTTACGCCTTTTTTACTCTCTGATCGAGGTTCCCGGCATTGAAAAATCTTCGTAAACTAAATCACACGTGTATATGTTGACATTTAAGAGATATACAGTCAAGAAAATCAAATTCAACGGTGATATATATGCGAATTAGACACCAAAAAAAACACTCAACAAATGGCTACAATTTAAGGAAAGTGTTTAGTGACGGCATCAGATTCCTAATTGATGGAGAAATGTCTGGTGGTAAGAAAAGCTGCTTCTAGGAGGTTGTCAAGTGTTTTCGCTCGACGATTCCATTCTTGGGTTGTTGGTTTGGCCCTTGTTCCTGTAACTCGAATCCTAACCCGGTATATCCCATTTTAATTTTACACCATTGTGAAACTTACACCTTTTTTACTTTATGATAAAGGTTCTCGGCATTGAAAAATCTTCATAAACTAAATCACACGTGTATATGTTGACATTTAAGAGATACACAGTCAAGAAAATCAAGGGCAATGGTGATATATATGCGGATTAGACACAAAAAAAACACTCAACAAATGGCTATAATTTAAGGAATGTGTTTAGTAACGGAATCAGATTCCAAATCGATGGAGAAAGGTCTGGTGGCAAGAAAAGCTGATTCTAGGAGGTTGTCAAGTGTTTTCGCTCGACAATTCCATTCTTGGGTGGTTGGTTTGGTCCTTGTTCCTGTAACTCGAATCCTAGCCCAGTATTTCCCATTTTAATCTTACACCATTGTGAACCGTACGCCTTTTTTACTCTCTGATCGAGGTTCTCGGTATTGAAAAATCTTCGTAAACTAAATCACACGTGTATATGTTGACATTTATGAGATATACAGTCAAGAAAATCAAGGGCAATGGTGATATATTTGCGGATTAGACACAAAAAAAAAAACACTCAACAAATGGCTACAATTTAAGGAATGTGTTTAGTGACGGCATCAGATTCCTAATTGATGGAGAAAGGTCTAGTGGTAAGAAAAGCTGCTTCTAGGAGGTTGTCAAGTGTTTTCGCTCGATGATTCCATTCTTGGGTTGTTGGTTTAGCCCTTGTTCCTGTAACTCAAATCCTAGCCCGGTATAACCCATTTTAATTTTACACCATTGTGAACCTTACGCCTTTTTTACTTTATGATCGACGTTCTCGGCATTGAAAAATCTTCATAAACTAAATCACACGTGTATATGTTGACATTTAAGAGATACACAGTCAAGAAAATCAAGGGCAATGGTGATATATATGCGGATTAGACACAAAAAAAAAACACTCAACAAAGGGCTATAATTTAAGGAATGTGTGTAGTAACGGCATCAGATTCCAAATCGATGGAGAAAGGTCTGGCGGCAAGAAAAGCTGCTTCTAGGAGGTTGTCAAGTGTTTTCGCTCGACGATTCGATTCTTGGGTGGTTGGTTTGGCCCTTGTTCCTGTAACTCGAATCCTAGCCCGGTATATCCCATTTTAATTTTACACCATTGTGAACCTTACGCCTTTTTTACTCTCTGATCGAGGTTCCCGGCATTGAAAAATCTTCGTAAACTAAATCACACGTGTATATGTTGACATTTAAGAGATATACAGTCAAGAAAATCAAATGCAACGGTGATATATATGCGAATTAGACACAAAAAAAAACACTCAACAAATGGATACAATTTAAGGAATGTGTTTAGTGATGGCATCAGATTCCTAATTGATGGAGAAAGGTCTGGTGGCAAGAAAAGCTGCTTCTAGGAGGTTGTCAAGTGTTTTCGCTCGATGATTCCATTCTTGGGTGGGTGGTTTGGCCCTTGTTCCTGTAACTCGAATCCTAGCCCGGTATATCCCATTTTAATCTTACACCATTGTGAACCTTACGCCTTTTTTACTCTCTGATCGAGGTTCTCGGCATTGAAAAATCTTCGTAAACAAAATCAGACGTGTATATGTTGACATTTAACAGATATACAGTCAAGAAAATCAAGGGAAATGGTGATATATATGCGGATTAGACACCAAAAAAAACACTCAACAAATGGCTACAATTTAAGGAATGTGTTTAGTGACGGCATCAGATTCCTAATTGATGGAGAAAGGTCTGGTGGTAAGAAAAGCTGCTTCTAGGAGGTTGTCAAGGGTTTTCGCTCGATGATTCCATTCTTGGGTTGTTGGTTTGGCCCTTGTTCCTGTAACTCAAATCCTAGCCCGGTATATCCCATTTTAATTTTACACCATTGTGAACCTTACGCCTTTTTTACTTTATGATCGACGTTCTCGGCATTGAAAAATCTTCATAAACTAAATCACACGTGTATATGTTGACATTTAAGAGATACACAGTCAAGAAAATCAAGGGCAATGGTGATATATATGCGGATTAGACACAAAAAAAAAACACTCAACAAATGGCTATAATTTAAGGAATGTGTTTAGTAACGGCATCAGATTCCAAATCGATGGAGAAAGGTCTGGCGGCAAGAAAAGCTGCTTCTAGGAGGTTGTCAAGTGTTTTCGCTCGACGATTCGATTCTTGGGTGGTTGGTTTGGCCCTTGTTCCTGTAACTCGAATCCTAGCCCGGTATATCCCATTTTAATTTTACACCATTGTGAACCTTACGCCTTTTTTACTCTCTGATCGAGGTTCCCGGCATTGAAAAATCTTCGTAAACTAAATCACACGTGTATATGTTGACATTTAAGAGATATACAGTCAAGAAAATCAAATGCAACGGTGATATATATGCGAATTAGACGCAAAAAAACACTCAACAAATGGATACAATTTAAGGAATGTGTTTAGTGATGGCATCTGATTTCTAATTGATGGAGAAAGGTCTGGTGGCAAGAAAAGCTGCTTCTAGGAGGTTGTCAAGTGTTTTCGCTCGATGATTCCATTCTTGGGTGGGTGGTTTGGCCCTTGTTCCTGTAACTCGAATCCTAGCCCGGTATATCCCATTTTAATCTTACACCATTGTGAACCTTACGCCTTTTTTACTCTCTGATCGAGGTTCTCGGCATTGAAAAATCTTCGTAAACTAAATCACACCTGTATATGTTGACATTTAAGAGATATACAGTCAAGACAATCAAATGCAATGGTGATATATATGCGGATTTGACACCAAAAAAAGCACTCAACAAATGGCAACAATTTAAGGAATGTGTTTAGTGACGGTATCAGATTCCTAATTGATGGAGAAAGGTCTGGTGGCAAGAAAAACTGCTTCTAGGAGGTTGTCAAGTTTTTTCGCTCGACGATTCCATTCTTGGGTTGTTGGTTTGGCCCTTGTTCCTGTAACTCGAATCCTAACCCGGTATATCCCATTTTAATTTTACACCATTGTGAAACTTACACCTTTTTTACTTTATGATAAAGGTTCTCGGCATTGAAAAATCTTCATAAACTAAATCACACGTGTATATGTTGACATTTAAGAGATACACAGTCAAGAAAATCAAGGGCAATGGTGATATATATGCGGATTAGACACAAAAAAAAAACTCTCAACAAATGGCTATAATTTAAGGAATGTGTTTAGTAACGGCATTAGATTCCAAATCGATGGAGAAAGGTCTGGTGGCAAGAAGAGCTGCTTCTAGGAGGTTGTCAAGTGTTTTCGCTCGACAATTCCATTCTTGGGTGGTTGGTTTGGTCCTTGTTCCTGTAACTCGAATCCTAGCCCAGTATTTCCCATTTTAATCTTACACCATTGTGAACCGTACGCCTTTTTTACTCTCTGATCGAGGTTCTCGGTATTGAAAAATCTTCGTAAACTAAATCACACGTGTATATGTTGACATTTATGAGATATACAGTCAAGAAAATCAAGGGCAATGGTGATATATTTGCGGATTAGACACCAAAAAAAAAACACTCAACAAATGGCTACAATTTAAGGAATGTGTTTAGTGACGGCATCAGATTCCTAATTGATGGAGAAAGGTCTGGTGGTAAGAAAAGCTGCTTCTAGGAGGTTGTCAAGTGTTTTCGCTCGATGATTCCATTCTTGGGTTGTTGGTTTGGCCCTTGTTCCTGTAACTCAAATCCTAGCCCGGTATAACCCATTTTAATTTTACACCATTGTAAACCTTACGCCTTTTTAACTTTATGATCGACGTTCTCGGCATTGAAAAATCTTCATAAACTAAATCACACGTGTATATGTTGACATTTAAGAGATACACAGTCAAGAAAATCAAGGGCAATGGTGATATATATGCGGATTAGACACAAAAAAAAACACTCAACAAATGGCTATAATTTAAGGAATGTGTTTAGTAACGGCATCAGATTCCAAATCGATGGAGAAAGGTCTGGCGGCAAGAAAAGCTGCTTCTAGGAGGTTGTCAAGTGTTTTCGCTCGGCGATTCGATTCTTGGGTGGTTGGTTTGGCCCTTGTTCCTGTAACTCGAATCCTAGCCCGGTATATCCCATTTTAATTTTACACCATTGTGAACCTTACGCCTTTTTTACTCTCTGATCGAGGTTCCCGGCATTGAAAAATCTTCGTAAACTAAATCACACGTGTATATGTTGACATTTAAGAGATATACAGTCAAGAAAATCAAATGCAACGATGATATATATGCGAATTAGACGCAAAAAAAACACTCAACAAATGGATACAATTTAAGGAATGTGTTTAGTGATGGCATCAGATTCTTAATTGATGGAGAAAGGTCTGGTGGCAAGAAAAGCTGCTTCTAGGAGGTTGTCAAGTGTTTTCGCTCGATGATTCCATTCTTGAGTGGGTGGTTTGGCCCTTGTTCATGTAACTCGAATCCTAGCCCGGTATATCCCATTTTAATCTTACACCATTGTGAACCTTACGCCTTTTTTACTCTCTGATCGAGGTTCTCGGCATTGAAAAATCTTCGTAAACTAAATCACACGTGTATATGTTGACATTTAAGAGATATACAATCAAGACAATCAAATGCAATGGTGATATATATGCGGATTTGACACCAAAAAAAGCACTCAACAAATGGCAACAATTTAAGGAATGTGTTTAGTGACGGTATCAGATTCCTAATTGATGGAGAAAGGTCTGGTGGCAAGGAAAGCTGCTTCTAGGAGGTTGTCAAGTTTTTTCGCTCGACGATTCCATTCTTGGGTTGTTGGTTTGGCCCTTGTTCCTGTAACTCGAATCCTAACCCGGTATATCCCATTTTAATTTTACACCATTGTGAAACTTACACCTTTTTTACTTTATGATAAAGGTTCTCGGCATTGAAAAATCTTCATAAACTAAATCACACGTGTATATGTTGACATTTAAGAGATACACAGTCAAGAAAATCAAGGGCAATGGTGATATATATGCGGATTAGACACAAAAAAAAACACTCAACAAATGGCTATAATTTAAGGAACGTGTTTAGTAACGGCATCAGATTCCAAATCGATGGAGAAAGGTCTGGTGGCAAGAAAAGCTGCTTCTATGAGGTTGTCAAGTGTTTTCACTCGACAATTCCATTCTTGGGTGGTTGGTTTGGTCCTTGTTCCTGTAACTCGAATCCTAGCCCAGTATTTCCCATTTTAATCTTACACCATTGTGAACCGTACGCCTTTTTTACTCTCTGATCGAGGTTCTCGGTATTGAAAAATCTTCGTAAACTAAATCACACGTGTATATGTTGACATTTATGAGATATACAGTCAAGAAAATCAAGGGCAATGGTGATATATTTGCGGATTAGACACCAAAAAAAAAACACTCAACAAATGGCTACAATTTAAGGAATGTGTTTAGTGACGGCATCAGATTCCTAATTGATGGAGAAAGGTCTGGTGGTAAGAAAAGCTGCTTCTAGGAGGTTGTCAAGTGTTTTCGCTCGATGATTCCATTCTTGGGTTGTTGGTTTGGCCCTTGTTCCTGTAACTCAAATCCTAGCCCGGTATAACCCATTTTAATTTTACACCATTGTTAACCTTACGCCTTTTTAACTTTATGATCGACGTTCTCGGCATTGAAAAATCTTCATAAACTAAATCACACGTGTATATGTTGACATTTAAGAGATACACAGTCAAGAAAATCAAGGGCAATGGTGATATATATGCGGATTAGACACAAAAAAAACACTCAACAAATGGCTATAATTTAAGGAATGTGTTTAGTAACGGCATCAGATACCAAATCGATGGAGAAAGGTCTGGCGGCAAGAAAAGCTGCTTCTAGGAGGTTGTCAAGTGTTTTCGCTCGACGATTCGATTCTTGGGTGGTTGGTTTGGCCCTTGTTCCTGTAACTCGAATCCTAGCCCGGTATATCCCATTTTAATTTTACACCATTGTGAACCTTACGCCTTTTTTACTCTCTGATCGAGGTTCCCGGCATTGAAAAATCTTCGTAAACTAAATCACACGTGTATATGTTGACATTTAAAAGATATACAGTCAAGAAAATCAAATGCAACGGTGATATATATGCGAATTAGACACAAAAAAAAAACACTCAACAAATGGATACAATTTAAGGAATGTGTTTAGTGATGGCATCAGATTCCTAATTGATGGAGAAAGGTCTGGTGGCAAGAAAAGCTGCTTCTAGGAGGTTGTTAAGTGTTTTCGCTCGATGATTCCATTCTTGGGTGGGTGGTTTGGCCCTTGTTCCTGTAACTCGAATCCTAGCCCGGTATATCCCATTTTAATCTTACACCATTGTGAACCTTACGCCTTTTTTACTCTCTGATCGAGGTTCTCGGCATTGAAAAATCTTCGTAAACAAAATCAGACGTGTATATGTTGACATTTAACAGATATACAGTCAAGAAAATCAAGGGCAATGGTGATATATATGCGGATTAGACACCAAAAAAAAAACACTCAACAAATGGCTACAATTTAAGGAATGTGTTTAGTGACGGCATCAGATTCCTAATTGATGGAGAAAGGTCTGGTGGTAAGAAAAGCTGCTTCTAGGAGGTTGTCAAGTGTTTTCGCTCGATGATTCCATTCTTGGGTTGTTGGTTTGGCCCTTGTTCCTATAACTCAAATCCTAGCCCGGTATATCCCATTTTAATTTTACACCATTGTGAACCTTACGCCTTTTTTACTTTATGATCGACGTTCTCGGCATTGAAAAATCTTCATAAACTAAATCACACGTGTATATGTTGACATTTAAGAGATACACAGTCAAGAAAATCAAGGGCAATGGTGATATATATGCGGATTAGACACAAAAAAAACACTCAACAAATGGCTATAATTTATGGAATGTGTTTAGTAATGGCATCAGATTCCAAATCGATGGAGAAAGGTCTGGCGGGAAGAAAAGCTGCTTCTAGGAGGTTGTCAAGTGTTTTCTCTCGACGATTCGATTCTTGGGTGGTTGGTTTGGCCCTTGTTCCTGTAACTCGAATCCTAGCCCGGTATATCCCATTTTAATTTTACACCATTGTGAACCTTACGCCTTTTTTACTCTCTGATCGAGGTTCCAGGCATTGAAAAATCTTCGTAAACTAAATCACACGTGTATATGTTGACATTTAAGAGATATACAGTCAAGAAAATCAAATGCAACGGTGATATATATGCGAATTAGACACAAAAAAACACTCAACAAATGGATACAATTTAAGGAATGTGTTTAGTGATGGCATCAGATTCCTAATTGATGGAGAAAGGTCTGGTGGCAAGAAAAGCTGCTTCTAGGAGGTTGTCAAGTGTTTTCGCTCGATGATTCCATTCTTGGGTGGGTGGTTTGGCCCTTGTTCCTGTAACTCGAATCCTAGCCCAGTATATCCCATTTTAATCTTACACCATTGGGAACCTTACGCCTTTTTCACTCTCTGATCGAGGTTCTCGGCATTGAAAAATCTTCGTAAACTAAATCACACGTGTATATGTTGACATTTAAGAGATATACAGTCAAAAAAATAAAAGGCAATGGTGATATATATGCGGATTTGACACCAAAAAAAGCACTCAACAAATGGCAACAATTTAAGGAACGTGTTTAGTGACGGTATCAGATTCCTAATTGATGGAGAAAGGTCTGGTGGCAAGAAAAGCTGCTTCTAGGAGGTTGTGAAGTGTTTTCGCTCGACGATTCCATTCTTGGGTGGTTGGTTTGGCCCTTGTTCCTGTAACTGGAATCCTAGCACAGTATATCCCATTTTAATCTTACACCATTGTGAACCTTACGCATTTTTTACTCTCTGATCGAGGTTCTCGGCATTGAAAAATCTTCGTAAACAAAATCAGACGTGTATATGTTGACATTTAACAGATATACAGTCAAGAAAATCAAGGGCAATGGTGATATATATGCGGATTAGACACAAAAAAAACACTCAACAAATGGCTACAATTTAAGGAATGTGTTTAGTAACGACATCAGATTCCAAATCGATGGAGAAAGGTCTGGCGGCAAGAAAAGCTGCTTTTAGGAGGTTGTCAAGTGTTTTCGCTCGACGATTCGATTCTTGGGTGGTTGATTTGGCCCTTGATCCTGTAACTCGAATCCTAGCCCGGTATATCCCATTTTAATCTTATACCATTGTGAACCTTACGCGTTTTTTACTCTCTGATCGAGGTTCTCGGCATTGAAAAATCTTCGTAAACTAAATCACACATGTATATGTTGACATTTAAGAGATATACAATCAAGAAAATCAAGGGCAATGGTGATATATATGCGGATTAGACACCAAAAAAACACTCAACAAATGGCTACAATTTAAGGAATGTGTTTAGTGACGGCATCAGATTCCTAATTGATGGAGAAAGGTCTGGTGGCAAGAAAAGCTGCTTCTAGGAGGTTGTCAAGTGTTTTCGCTCGACGATTCCATTCTTGGGTGGTTGGTTTGGCCCTTGTTCCTATAACTCGAATCCTAGCCTTGTATATCCCATTTTAATCTTACACCATTGTGAACCTTACGCCTTTTTTACTCTCTGATCGCGGTTCTCGGCATTGAAAAATCTTCGTAAACTAAATCACACTTGTATATGTTGACATTTAAGAGATATACAGTCAAGAAAATCAAGGGCAATGGTGATATATATGCGGTTTAGACACCAAAAAAAACACTCAACAAATGGCTACAATTTAAGGAATGTGTTTAGTGACGGCATCAGATTCCTAATTGATGGAGAAAGGTCTGGTGGTAAGAAAAGCTGCTTCTAGGAGGTTGTCAAGTGTTTTCGCTCGATGATTCCATTCTTGGGTTGTTGGTTTGGCCCTTGTTCCTGTAACTCGAATCCTAACCCGGTATATCCCATTTTAATTTTACACCATTGTAAACCTTACGCCTTTTTTACTTTATGATCGAGGTTCTCGGCATTGAAAAATCTTCTAAAATTAAATCACACGTGTATATGTTGACATTTAAGAGATACACAGTCAAGAAAATCAAGGGCAATGGTGATATAAATGCGGATTAGACATAAAGAAAAAACTCAATAAATGGCTACAATTTAAGGAATGTGTTTTGTGACGGCATCAGATTCCAAATCGATGGAGAAAGCTCTCGCGGCAAGAACAGCTGCTTCTAGGAGGTTGTCAAGTGTTTTCGCTCGACGATTCGATTCTTGGGTGGTTGGTTTGGCCCTTGTTCCTGTAACTCGAATCCTAGCCCGGTATATTCCATTTTAATCTTACACCATTGTGAACCTTACGCGTTTTTTACTCTCTGATCGAGGTTCTCGGCATTGAAAAATCTTCGTAAACTAAATCACACATGTATATGTTGACATTTAAGAGATATACAATCAAGAAAATCAAGGGCAATGGTGATATATATGCGGATTAGACACCAAAAAAACACTCAACAAATGGCTACAATTTAAGGAATGTGTTTAGTGACGGCATCAGATTCCTAATTGATGGAGAAAGGTCTGGTGGTAAGAAAAGCTGCTTCTAGGAGGTTGTCAAGTGTTTTCGCTCGACGATTCCATTCTTGGGTTGTTGGTTTGGCCCTTGTTCCTGTAACTCGAATCCTAACCCGGTATATCCCATTTTAATTTTACACCATTGTAAACCTTACGCCTTTTTTACTTTATGATCGAGGTTCTCGGCATTGAAAAATCTTCTAAAATTAAATCACACGTGTATATGTTGACATTTAAGAGATACACAGTCAAGAAAATCAAGGGCAATGGTGATATAAATGCGGATTAGACATAAAGAAAAAACTCAACAAATGGCTACAATTTAAGGAATGTGTTTTGTGACGGCATCAGATTCCAAATCGATGGAGAAAGCTCTCGCGGCAAGAAAAGCTGCTTCTAGGAGGTTGTCAAGTGTTTTCGCTCGACGATTCGATTCTTGGGTGGTTGGTTTGGCCCTTGTTCCTGTAACTCGAATCCTAGCCCGGTATATCCCATTTTAATTTTACACCATTGTGAACCTTACGCCTTTTTTACTCTCTGATCGAGGTTCTCGGCATTGAAAAATCTTCGTAAACTAAACCACACGTGTATATGTTGACATTTAAGAGATATACAGTAAAGAAAATCAAGGGCAATGGTGAGATATATGCGGATTAGACACAAAAAAAAAAAAACACTCAACAAATGGCTACAATTTAAGGAATGTGTTTAGTAACGGCATCAGATTCCAAATCGATGGAGAAAGGTCTGGCGGCAAGAAAAGCTGCTTCTAGGAGGTTATCAAGTGTTTTCGCTCGACGATTCGATTTTTGGTTGGTTGGTTTGGCCCTTGTTCCTGTAACTCGAATCCTAGCCCGGTATATCCCATTTTAATCTTACACCATTGTGAACCTTAAGCCTTTTTTACTTTATGATCGGGGTTCTCGGCATTGAAAAATCTTCGTAAACTAAATAACACGTGTATATGTTGACATTTAAAAGATATACAGTCACGAAAATCAAGGGCAATGGTGATATATATGCGGATTAGACACAAAAAAAAACACTCAACAAATGGATACAATTTAAGGAATGGGTTTAGTGACGGCATCAGATTCCTAATTGATGGAGAAAGGTCTGGTGGTAAGAAAAGCTGCTTCTAGGAGGTTGTCTAGTGTTTTCGCTCGACGATTCCATTCTTGGGTTGTTGGTTTGGCCCTTGTTCCTGTAACTCGAATCCTAACCCGGTATATCCCATTTTAATTTTACACCATTGTGAACCTTACGCCTTTTTTACTTTATGATCGAGGTTCTCGGCATTGAAAATCTTCATAAACTAAATCACACGCCTTTTTTACTTTGTGAACCTTACAATGAAGTGTTTGCACCAGTGGCAAGGTTGTAGTCAATTCGTTTGTTTCTAGCTTTCGTAACATTCAAGGGCTTCAAAGTTTACCAACTAGACGTGAAGAGTGCGTTTCGTTACGGGAAAGTCCAAGAAATGGTGTATGTCTCACAACCAGATGGGTTCATTGATCCAGATTATCCAGATCGAGTGTACAAACTTGATAAGGCTTTGTATGGGTTACATCAAGCTCCCAGGGTGTGGTACGAGACACTGTCTACACATCTGATCAAGAATGGTTTTGAAAGAGGTCAGATTGACAGTACACTGTTCATCAAGAGGAAGAAGGAAGATTTTCTGCTAGTACAGGTGTACGTGGATGACATCCTCTTTGGGTCATCAGATGAAGATATGTGTAAAGAGTTTGAGGAGGTGATGAAGAGCAAGTTCGAAATGAGCGCTATGGGTGAGCTGTCATACTTTCTGGGATTACAAGTTGAACAGAAGGAGGAAGGGATGTTTATTCATCAAACAAAGTATGTGTATGACATTTTGAGTCGGTTCAAAATGAATGATTGCTCTACTTTCAACACACCCATTTGCGAAAATCACAATCTTGGCCCAGATCACGAAAGTACTGAAGACGTTGATCCAACTCAATACAGGGCAATGATTGGTTCTCTGATGTACTTGACTGCTTCAAGACCCGACATCATGTTTGCTGTATGCTTGTGTGCCAGATATCAGGCTAATCCAAAAGAGTCACACATGAAAGCAGTGAAGCGTATTCTTCATTACTTGAAGGGGAAACCTAAACTTGGGTTATAGTATCCAGCCGATAGTGATTTGAATTTTGTCGCTTACACTGACTCAGACTTTGGAGGATGCAAGTCGAACAAGAAGTCTACAACAGGTGGTTGTCAGTTCTTAGGAGGCAGGATCGTGTCTTGGCAATGCAAGAAGCAATCCTGTGTGTCTACATCTACGTGTGAAGCTGAATATATTGCTGCGGGTAGCTGCTGCTCTCAGGTTCTCTGGATACAACAGTAGATGCGCGATTACGGTTTGGATTTCACTCGTACTCCTATTATGATAGACAATAATGCCACAATTTCAATAACTAATAATTCCGTGAAACACAGTCGCACAAAACATATTGACATACGTCATCATTTTATACGGGATTGTGCTGAAAAACGACTAATTGAATTACATTGAGTCGACACAGAAGATAACCTGGCAGATCTTTATACTAAAGCTTTTGACAGGGCTCGCTTTAAACACTTAGTCGAACTCAACGGGATGAGGAATCCTGAATAACTGGTTTTTCATAAGAATTTTTGTAAATAGTTTATTGCTTTTCTTAAAAATCAAAAATACAAAAACATTAAAAAATTTGAAAAATAAAAAAAATAGAAAATCAAAAATGAGTTATCACTGTGTGAAAAAGGAGAAATGATAGTACATCAGCAAGTTAGACTGTCACACTGAAACTGAAATTAAAATGCTTAAGTGTGATAGCAGCTTCATCATATGATGTACCAGTAGGCAAAAAGCATGAAATAATCAACTTACCAATGTGATATAAACTTAAAAGAATTGTGTATGAGTGGGGAACACATCAGTGGTGTATGGTTTAATGACCTTAAATCTTGCGTTGATAGATTGCCAAAATCTGAAGTTTTGGGTCTTTATACTGTTATTTCATCTGGGGATATCTTGGCTGTCCTTCTGTTCAGAACTAAAATTGTACATGACCCTAGGAAAGAAAGTCACTTGGAATTAGCTCATTTCTATTTGAATGTCTGTATGTTGTCCCGATACACACAATTTTGATCTGATTCTGAAATCTTCTCTGGAAAAGTCGTGTACCTCCTCTGCTGCATCCAGATATATGCTGACATGGAGGTGCTAGGCAACGACAACTTTTGCTGCATCCAGATACATGCTGACCTAGCTGTACGTTGTCGCGCTATAAATCTAATACACCCGAAAGAGGCCCTCAAGTGCCCAAAAGATACCCAATAAACCTATATCAAACTGAGAAAACTCATTTGATCTGTATATTATACCAGCTCTGCTAAAGATCTATTCTGTTCTCTTCTCAACCTATTCCCAGTTAAGATTTCAGAAATCTGGATTGGACTTGTGAAATATGTGGTAGGGACGATACTTGCATGATAGAGTGTGTTGTTTATATTTCCAGGATTTGATTAGTATTTATATGGGTGTTCATTGTTAAGCAATCAAAACATGATAAAACAGATTATATGCAGACCTAGGCACTGTTAGGATATCTTAAAGGATGACTTCAGTATACTCACCTACTACGATGAATTTTTGTGCATACCTTGATCGCGGGGGTATATCCTGAAGTGGGACACACTAGTATTTCAGCATTAAAATTACCTTAATGTATCATATGGTAATGGTACTTGAAATTTTCATGCATTTTGTTTAAGAGGACAAACATACTGGTAATCGTCTTGGACTGCTTTTCACGAAAAATTAAATAGAGAATTATATAATAGTGTGAAACAGTTTGATTGTGCTGATATGATCTTCTTACCAGTGATTCTCACAAAAATAGAGTGTTTATTGCTTTTTTTTTATTTACTTGCTTTCCGAAAATATAAAAATTTAAAAATAGTGTATTTTTCTGTTTAAAATTCTTAACGTACGGAAAACTGTTATTCTTGGAGGGATTGTTACTGATAGGGGGAGACGGTGTTAGAAAGTGAGTTCAAAATTTTAAATCATGCGGGTTATAGGATGTGTTATTAAAAAGTTTTGTGTGTTGGTGATAAATTAAAAATGCTTAATATGTTATACAGTTTAACAAATCTCTTGAATAATAATAATTTGTTTAACTTAGGTTGAAAAATTCTTATGGTTTCTCGAGATGTTTGTTTTATAGTAAACAGATTGAAGCAGTGTGTTGCTGAGAAGTTGTTGTGTTGCTGAGAAGTTGCTGAAAAGATGAGAGTTTGTTTGGATGCATGGTAGAACCTTCTTTCTACATTGCAGACAAAGTGAAGAGTTTGAAGATTGCTATACATATGCTGAACTGGAGTTTACTCAAACGCTAAAGTTTTTGAAGATTTGGTGATTAGATGCATCAGCTTAGGGGGAGTCTGTTGCTGACAGAAGCTATTGAAGCTGAAGCTATCCAAAGACTAAAGACAATGCAAGAATACATGAAGATTGCAAGATGACTAAATACAAAGTTATTTTATGAAGCTATTGTCAAGGGGGAGTTTGTTGGTGCATGTTTGTGACAACAGCTTAGATTTGGTCTTTGGATATCTTGTAATTAGATAAACGATAAATAGTTAGCGGGTTTAGCTTTGTATTAGTGAGTTAATAGAGTTTGGGCTAAACAAAACCTACATTGGGTGATGGGGGACGATTTGGGCCTAGCTCATGTAGCAAACCCAGCCTAATGTTGCAACCTTGTGTTATATAAACAAGGTTAGGCTTTAGGGTTTAGGTTAATCAGCCAAAACAGTTTTGTGAGGAATTTCGTGAGAGACTAAGTGCTTGAACGAAATTGGTTAGGGTTTGATTTATTGTAAAACGTTTGTTTGGATAATCAATAGAAACCCAGTTTCAAAGTGAATTGCTGTTTGTGTTTTCTACTTGTTTCTGTGATATTCTGATCAAGAGGATTCCGCACTCTTGATTGGAAAGACAATTCTGTGAAGATCCATACACGAATAGGGGACCTACAGGTTTGGCCCTTGTTCCTGTAACTCGAATCCTAGCCCGGTATATCCCAATTTAATCTTACACCATTGTGAACCTTACGCCATTTTTACTCTCTGATCGAGGTTCTCGGCATTGAAAAATATTCGTAAACTAAATCACACGTGTATATGTTGACATTTAAGAGATATACAGTCAAGAAAATCAAGGGCAATGGTGATATATATGCGGATTAGACACCGAAAAAAAACAATGTGTTTAGTGATGGCATCAGATTCCTAATTGATGGAGAAAGGTCTGGTGGTAAGAAAAGTTGCTTCTAGGAGGTTGTCAAGTGTTTTCGCTCGACGATTCCATTCTTGGGTGGTTGGTTTGGCCCTTGTTCCTGTAACTCGAATCCTAGCCCGGTATAACCCATTTTAATTTTACACCATTGTCAACCTTACGCCTTTTTTACTTTCTGATCGAGGTTCTCGGCATTGAAAAATCTTCGTAAACTAAATCACACGTGTATATGTTGACATTTAAGAGATACACAGTCAAGAAAATCAAGGGCAATGGTGATATATATGCGGATTAGACACAAAAAAAACACTCAACAAATGGCTACAATTTAAGGAATGTGTTTAGTGACGGCATCAAATTCCTAATCGATGGAGAAAGGTCTGGTGGCAAGAAAAGCTGCTTCTAGGAGGTTGTCAAGTGTTTTCGCTCGACGATTCCATTCTTGGGTGGTTGGTTTGGCCCTTGTTCCTAAAACTCGAATCCTAGCCCGGTATATCGCATTTTAATTTTACACCATTGTGAACCTTACGCCTTTTTTACTCTCTGATCGAGGTTCTCGGCATTGAAAAATCTTCGTAAACTAAATCACACGTGTATATGTTGACAATTAAGAGATACACAGTCAAGAAAATCAAGGGCAATGGTGATATATATGCGGATTAGACACAAAAAAAACACTCAACAAATGGCTACAATTTAAGGAATGTGTTTAGAGACGGCATCAGATTCCTAATCGATGGAGAAAGGTCTGGTGGCAAGAAAAGCTGCTTTTAGGAGGTTGTCAAGTGTTTTCGCTCGACGATTCCATTCTTGGGTGGTTGGTTTTGCCCTTGTTCCTGTAACTCGAATCCTAGCCAGGTATATCCCATTTTAATTTTACACCATTGTGAACCTTACGCCTTTTTTACTCTCTGATCGAGGTTTTCGGCATTGAAAATTCTTCGTAAACTAAATCACACGTGTATATGTTGACAATTAAGAGACAAACCGTCAAGAAAATCAAGGGCAATGGTGATATATATGCAGATTAGACACAAAAAGAAAAAAACACTCAACAAATGGCTACAATTTAAGGAATGTGTTTAGTGACGGCATCAGATTCCTAATTGATGGAGAAAGGTCTGGTGGTAAGAAAAGCTGCTTCTAGGAGGTTGTCAAGTGTTTTCGCTCGATGATTCCATTCTTGGGTGGTTGGTTCGGCCCTTGTTCCCGTAACTCGAATCCTTACCCGGTACATCCCATTTTAATCTTACACCATTGTCAACCTCACACCTTTTTTACTCACTGATCGAGGTTCTCGGCTTTGAAAAATATTCGTAAACTAAATCACACGTGTATATGTTGACATTTAAGAGATATACAGTCAAGAAAATCAAGGGTAATGGTGATATATATGCGGATTAGACACCAAAAAAACACTCAACAAATGGCTACAATTTAAGGAATGTGTTTAGTGACGGCATCAGATTCCTAATCGATGGAGAAAGGTCTGGTGGCAAGAAAAGCTGCTTTTAGGAGGTTGTCAAGTGTTTTCGCTCGACGATTCCATTCTTGGGTAGTTGGTTTTGCCCTTGTTCCTGTAACTCGAATCCTAGCCAGGTATATCC
This sequence comes from Helianthus tuberosus, assembly GCA_030545235.1. Taxonomy (NCBI): domain Eukaryota; kingdom Viridiplantae; phylum Streptophyta; class Magnoliopsida; order Asterales; family Asteraceae; genus Helianthus; species Helianthus tuberosus. The sequence continues at coordinate 29,587,540 of CM060415.1, read as the reverse complement.
CATTTTAATTTTACACCATTGTGAACCTTACGCCTTTTTTACTCTCTGATCGAGGTTCTCGGCATTGAAAATTCTTCGTAAACTAAATCACACGTGTATATGTTGACAATTAAGAGACAAACCGTCAAGAAAATCAAGGGCAATGGTGATATATATGCAGATTAGACACAAAAAGAAAAAAACACTCAACAAATGGCTACAATTTAAGGAATGTGTTTAGTGACGACATCAGATTCCTAATTGATGGAGAAAGGTCTGGTGGTAAGAAAAGCTGCTTCTAGAAGGTTGTCAAGTGTTTTCGCTCGATGATTCCATTCTTGGGTGGTTGGTTCGGCCCTTGTTCCCGTAACTCGAATCCTTACCCGGTACATCCCATTTTAATCTTACACCATTGTCAACCTTACACCTTTTTTACTCTCTGATCGAGGTTCTCGGCTTTGAAAAATATTCGTACACTAAATCACACGTGTATATGTTGACATTTAAGAGATATACAGTCAAGAAAATCAAGGGTAATGTTGATATATATGCGGATTAGACACCAAAAAAAAAACACTCAACAAATGGCTACAATTTAAGGAATGTGTTTAGTGACGGCATCAGATTCCTAATTGATGGAGAAAGGTCTGGTGGCAAGAAAAGCTGCTTCTAGGAGGTTGTCAACTGTTTTCGCTCGACGATTCCATTCTTGGGTGGTTGGTTTGGCCCTTGTTCCTGTAACTCGAATCGTAGCCCGGTATATCCCATTTTAATCTTACACCATTGGGAACCTTACGCCTTTTTTACTCTCTGATCGAGGTTCTCGGCATTGAAAAATCTTCGTAAACAAAATCACACGTGTATATATTGACATTTAAGAGATATACAGTCAAGAAAATCAAGGGTAATTGTGATATATATGCGGATTAGACATAAAAAAACACTCAACAAAGGGCTACAATTTAAGGAATGTGTTTAGTGACGGCATCAGATTCCTTATTGATGGAGAAAGGTCTGGTGGTAAGTGTCACGGCCCCCGACCCGGTTTGACCCGTTTTACGAGCCGCGGGACAGAAAATCCCGTGGTATTTATTTAATTGAGTTTAACAGCGGAAGGTTTCATCAAGATCTTTTTAAAATTGCAATTTCCCGATTATTTTATTTCACAATTCGGGATAAAACCCTTGTAATTTACAATCATATGATTTCACGAAGAAATCTTTATTTTACAAAACATGTTTCTTTATTTTATATTGAGCTACTTCCTTAAGCTTGTAGTGTTACACGGCACTTTTCCTGGATCACAACAGATCACCTGAAACATGTTTGAAAAAGGTTTTGTCAGCGGGAAATACTGGTGAATCATTCTTTTTTTTTTTACTAAAACGACACATTTGTTATAATTTACAGTATTAAGAGCTATTACAATGTTTACGATAACTCACGAGATTAAAACCTTCACAACGAATGACAAAGTGCGATACTTAAACGTCCATCGAATTAATGACGAATGACAAAGCATAAACCCTAATGTGGGCAGCACTTAAACATCCATTGGATAGTTTAATCGATCGGACATTGAATCGTATTAGCGATCGAGTTAATACCCAGTATCGGAGCAGCGCCTCGCTAATAATATATGAAATTTCGCCTTTAGAGTGATATGAATTCGTTTTTGAAAGTTTTGATCGACACCAACAGACTGTGCATGTAACAAGCTATTTATAGGTGAAATTAGGACCTCACGCGGCCCGCGTAAACCATAACACAAACTTTACGCGGCCCGCGTGGCCGCCCAGTTTACGAGTAGGGTTGACTAGTCATACGTAGGTGCACCAGATGGACGACATGTGGCACGTTTACGCTTATCCGGTCAACCCAGTATTGACACAGCCCGCGTAAGACATGTCTTGTCTTTTACGCGGCCCGCCTGAGACCCAACTTTTTGTTTTTCTTGGTTTTTAATATGGTTTAGGGTTTCAAGGGTCCGGGTTTATAATTACAGGTATTTTTAGGACAATTTTGAGAGTCCTTACATTCTACCCACCTTATTTAAAATCTCGTCCTCGAGATTTATTGGAATAAGTGAGGATACTTTCGCTTCATCTCTGATTCCAGCTCCCAAGTGTATTCAGGTCCTCTCTTTGAATCCCACTTGACCTTGACAAGTACTAACCGTTTGTGTTTGAGAAACTTTACCTTTCTGTCTTCTATTTGTAGTGGCTTCTCAACAAACTTTAACTTTTTGTTTACCTCTATATCTTGGAGAGGTACTACCATAGATTCATCTGATAGGCATTTCTTGAGATTGGATACAGGAAATACATCATGTACTCCAGCTAACTCTTCTGGTAGTTGTAAACGATAAGCAACTGGTCCTATACGTTGGATTACTGGAAATGGTCCTATAGCTTTCCTTTCTTACCGAATCGAACTACTCCTTTCCAAGGAGAAACTTTTAATAGTGCTTTGTCTCCAATTTGGAATTCTAATGGCTTTCGTCTATTGTCTGCATAACTCTTCTGACGATCTCGAGCCGTCTTCAGTCTTTCCTTGATTTGTGTGATCTTGTCGGTAGTTTCTTGTACTATCTCTGGTCCTGATAATTGACTTTCTCCTATTTCCGCCCAATAAACTGGAGTTCTGCACTTTCTTCCATACAGGGCCTCGAATGGGGCAGTTTCGATACTTGAATGATAACTATTGTTATAGGAGAATTCAATCAAAGGTAAGTGGTCGTCCCAATTTCCACCAAAATCTATTACACATGCCCTGAGCATGTCTTCCAGAGTTTGGATTGTCCTTTCACTTTGCCCGTCTGTTTGTGGATGATATGCAGTACTTAGATTTAATCGAGTTCCCATAGCTTCTTGGAAACTTTTCCAGAAGTGGGAAGTGAAACGGCTATCCCTATCTGAAACAACGGAGAGTGGAACTCCATGTAAAGATACTACTTCATCTACATACAACTTTGCTAACCTTTCCATACTAAAGGTTTCTTTCATTGGTAGGAAATGAGCTGATTTGGTTAATCGATCCACAATTACCCAAATTGCATCATTACCTTTTCGAGTTTTGGGTAACTTAGTAACAAAATCCATTGTTATGAGTTCCCATTTTCATACTGGCATTTCTAATTGTTGTAGTAGACCTGAAGGTTTCTGGTGTTCTGCCTTAACTTGTGAACAAGTAAGACACTTAGAAACATATCGAGCTATATCCTTTTTTAATTCCTATCCACCAAAAATTATTTCTTAAATCTTGATACATTTTATTGTTTCCAGGGTGCATGGTATACCTAGATTTATGAGCTTCTTCTAATATCTTATTTCTTAATTCTCCCTGCTTAGGTACCCAAATTCTTCTTTTGTGGAATCTCCAAATTCCATCAGCTCCTTGTTCTAATTCTTTGATTTGTCCTTTCATTCCTTCAGCATCATCCTGGATTGCTGTTTCTTGAAAATGCATTAGTTGTTCCATTAAATCTAACTGTAGATTTAATCTAAGAGCACAGACTCTTCATTGTTTTTCACGGTACTTACGACTTAAGGCATCTGCAACTACATTTGCTTTTCCTTCGTGATATTGAATATCACAGTCGTAGTCACTTAAGATTTCCATCCATCTCCTTCGCCTCATGTTTAATTCTTTTTGCCCAAATATGTACCTTAAACTTTTGTGATTCGTATAGACAGTAAACTTACTTCCATACAGATAGTGTCTCCAAATCTTAAGGGCAAAAATTATGGCTCCTAATTCTAAATCATGAGTTGTATAATTTTCCTTGTGCTTATTCAATTGTCTTGAAGCATACGTAATTACCTTCTTGCGTTGCATTAACACACATCTTAATCCTAGTTTTGAAGCATCATAGTAAACTTCAAAATCTTCAGTCCCTTCTGGTAAAGCTAGGATTGGAGCATTTGTTAACTTTTGCTTTAAAACCCTAAAAGCTTCTTCTTGCTTAGGTCCCCATTCAAACTTAACTGCTTTACAGGTTAGCTTAGTTAATGGTACAACTATCTTGGAAAAATCCTTAATAAACCGTCTATAATATCCAGCTAAACCTATAAAACTTCTAATTTCCATTGCGGATTGCGGAACCTTCCATTTGGTAATTGCCTCTATCTTAGCAGGATCTACGTGAATACCTTCGTGATTCACCATGTGTCCTAAGAATTGCACTTCTTGTAACCAAAATTCACACTTCGAGAATTTGGCGTAAAGCTTTTCTTTTATTAACAAAGTTAAGGGTGCATGCAAGTGCTGACAATGTTCATCCTGACTTTTGGAATAAATAAGTATATCGTCGATGAAGAAAATTACAAATTTATCCAAGTATGGTTTACAGATTCTATTCATCATGTCCATGAATGCTGCAGGTGCATTCGTTAGTCCGAAGGGCATGACTGTAAACTCGTAATGACCATACCTAGCTCCGAAAGCAGTTTTAGATATGTCTTCTTCTTGTACCTTTAATTGATGGTATCCGGAGCGTAAATCTATCTTAGAAAAATATCTAGCTCCTTGAAGTTGATCGAATAGATCATCAATCCTAGGTAATGGGTATCGATTCTTAATTGTAACTTTATTCAATTCTCTATAATCAATACACATTTTCATTGAACCATCCTTTTTGTTTACAAACAACACTGGTGCTCCCCATGGGGATGAACTAGGTTGTATGAAACCTTTACTTAGTAATTCATCTAATTGCTTTTTCAGTTCTAGCATTTCCGTGGGTGCTAACCGATAAGGTGCCTTGGCTATCGGTGTAGTTCCTGGAATTAGATGAATTCTAAATTCTACTTCCCTATCTGGTGGTAATCCCGGAAGTTATTCTGGGAATACATCTGGGTATTCTGAGACTACAGGAATTTCCTTAAGTTCTTTACCCTTAGTGCTAATGACTACTGAAATCATATACACTATTCCTTGCTTTCGTTCATAACTAGCAACTTTCATTACTGATATGAATTTCATGGGTTTACGGGGTTTATCTCCTGTAATCATGATTACTTCCCCAGTAGATGCCTGAATTTCTATAGAGTTTTTATCCAAAGAATTCGAGCATGGTTGCCTACTAACCAATCCATTCCTAACACAACATCGAATTCAGCTAACTTCATAGGTAATAGGGTTGCAGAAAATTTACGACTTAAAAGTTCTATTTCTACATTTTGCAGAACCTTATCTATTTTAACTGAATTCCCATCTGCCGTTTCGACTGTAAAAAATTGCCTAAGGTTGGTCAAAGGTAACTTAAGAGCTTGGTAGAATGAAGTGTTGATAAAACTTTGGTTTGCACCAGAGTCAAATAATACTTTTGCATATATGTTGTGAACTAGGAACGTACCAGCTATCACATCTGGAATGAGTTCTGCTTCTTGAGTGGTCACCAGGAATGCTCTGGCATTCTTTTTAGTAGCTCCGTCGGCCGTCTTGGCTTTGTTATCTGTCACACCCCCAAAATCCACACGCGGAGTATCACCGCTTGGAGGCGTGACTGACCAGGATCAAGCCACCAATCATATAGAACAATGTATAAAGTAAAAGTAATTGCAATTTAACCCAACCAATCCATATGAAAGGTGTTCCAAAACATAAATATGTTATTACTGTATGGCGGAAGCGTATAATTAAACCCAACATAATAAAGTATAAAATGTCATAATGTCTAATCAAGTATTCACGATCCTTGTCCACAACGACTGCGCCTCCCGTGCAAGCTCCATAAGTACCTAAGGTCCTGCAAGGCATGTAACAGAGGATCAACAACTAGTTGAGCGAGTTCACAAAAAGTAAATGCGTAATAGTAAGTGCGTATGTAACATGTGGCTCTACTGGGCCGATAGTACGTTATATTGGTGGGGGCTTCCCATGTTGTATATCCACTAGACTAGTTGTATCCGTAAGTATCCTTCCCAATCCGAGGATAGTAATAAATATGAGTATATGTATAAGTATCCTTCCCAACCGAGGACAGTACATATCGAGTACGTAGGTTTAGCGCTGGTGTCCTTCCCCATCCGAGGACATTAGTACCTAGGATTTTTGTATGTGTTAACACTAGTATCCTTCCCAAACCGAGGATAGTACGTATGTTATACGTAGATTTTGGCACAGGCATCCTTCCCAATCCGAGGACCGTGGTAAGTAGTCTAGTAGTGATATGAGTACAAGCAATCATTCAATCCCATTCCCAACCCACCTGGGGAATCCCATGCCTTGGTAAGAGTGTGAACTCACCTTGGTTTGCTCGGTAAGCTAAGTATGCGCTCAAAGTAAATCAATCACGTCCTAGAGTATGCACGTATACATAATCAGTTTGTAGTCACGAGTGGTACACGTATAAGCATGTAGTACATTTTCACAATCACACAAATCATGTATATCATATAACAGCAGTTAGATATTCCAGTTGACTCTTAACAGTAGTTAACTAACCAGGTTAACCTTTAACATAATTGAAGTAAGTTACTGTGCTGAGCTCACATATTGGCGAAACACACATGTTGGCGAAACACAATAGCTGGCGAAACAAGCTTCTATTTCGTCGACAGTCCTTGGCGAAACACATATTGTGTTTCGTCGTGATCACCTCGGCGAAACACACTCAGTTTCGTCATTTTCTGTTTCGCCGAGAGTAGCAGTTCGTCATCAAGTCAGTTACGTATGTAAACCCTAATCATCATGTTCTGCCGTTTCATAATATCATGTAATCATCATACAGCACAGAATTCATTATTCACAATATACATAATCATCACAGTACTTCACATCTAGCAGAAACCCTAATTTACGTATATCAAACCGACGTACATAATACTCATATCACCGAACTCTATCCGTGTACTATCGCGCATCTAGACTCTGATCATCAACAACCACGTATATCATGCATAAATCTGATCTTAACAGTTTACCAGATTCTGATTCGGTTTCATAAGAAATTCGTATATATATTTATCAATTGAATCAACGGATTATATTACAATGTCAACCTTATTCAACATCCTGACATGAACCCTAATATTCAACATGTATCGGTTACAAATATACATCATCATAGCAGAATCACATGACACATAAACACGTATACGGATGAAAGATCAATCTAGACACATAGATTTACTAACCGAGATGATGGTTTGATCGCACAAGGGTTTCCGGTGGGTTCTAGTTTGCCGTCACACAGTAGAGAGTCCTCTAGGGTTTTAGATTGCTCAAAAGTGTGAAACAAGAGGTTGGTTCACGTAATAATATGCGAGTTTACGTACTGGGCCCAAGCTGGGCTTCGCGAATTACTAGGCCGGCGAAACACATCTTGTTTCGTTGAGTCGTAGATGACGAAACAGATTATGTTTCGTCGGGATTGATTATGATGAAACACACATTGTTTCGTCGGGTTGTTCAAGTCTTAAACCGTTTTAGTTTTCTAAGCAGCCTCATGTTATACAATCAAACACATAATCATGTAACACAATACGTTTATTATCATACGAAGTGTACCGTTACAAATCAGACGAGTCAAACAACTAAATAGTCAAAGTCAACGTACGTTTAATGCAAAAGTGAAAGTCGAAAACTCGAGTTGTCACATTATCCCCAACTTGAAAGAAATTGCGTCCCGAAATTTAGCATGCGGTTACTGAGGAAGCTAGGTGAGTTGTATCGTTTACTGGTTTTCCTGGGGTGTCACATCATCCCCCCGTTGATTTGGAATTTCGTCCCGAAATTCTGAAGTAGTAGCTTCAGCCTCAGTAGTGGTTGCACGTTTTCCGAATAATTGGGGATACTTGAGTTCCATTTGATCTTCACGCTCCCAGGTGAACTCTGGGCCGCGGCGGGAGTTCCAACGAACTCGCACAAGAGGGATTCTCGTGTTCTTGAGGACCTTAACATCCCGGTCCGTGATTTCAACAGGTTCCTCTACGAACTGCAACCGCTCGTCGATAGTGAGTTCCTTCAAGGGAACTATGTGGGTCTCATCTGACGTACACTTCTTCAGATTCGACACGTGAAAGACGTTGTGAGCTGCACTGAGTTCAGGTGGTAAGTTCAGTCTGTAGGCCACTTTGCCTATTTTCTCTGTAACTTCGAAAGGTCCGACATAACGCGGATTGAGCTTGCCTCGTTTGCCAAAACGAACCACACCCTTCCAGGGCGAAACTTTGAGTAGCGCTCGATCCCCAATTTGGAATTCGAGTAGTTTTCTATCTTTATCGGCGTATACTTTCTGACGGTCACGAGCTGCCGCCATGCGTTGTCGTATTTGAGCAATCTTTTCAGTAGTATCAACTACCATTTCTGGACCTGTGATTTGACTATCTCCCACCTCTGCCCAACAGAGAGGTGACCGGCATTTACGCCCGTACAATGCCTCGAATGGTGCAGCTTTAATGCTGGTGTAGTAGCTGTTGTTATACGAAAATTCTACAAGTGGCAGATGTTTTTCCCAACCATTGCCAAAGTCAATTACGCACGCCCGAAGCATGTCTTCTAGAGTTTGAATAGTGCGCTCAGACTGCCCATCTGTCTGAGGGTGATAAGCTGTGCTCATGTCTAATCGAGAGTCAAAAGATTTGTGCATTGCTTGCCACAGTTCTGAAGTGAATCGTGCGTCCCGATCAGAGATGATAGAGGTTGGCACCCCGTGCCTTGAGACCACTTCTTTCAAGTAGATGTCTGCTAAGGTAGAAAACTTGTCTGTTTCTTTGATGGCCAAGAAGTGAGCAGACTTTGTAAGCCGATCCACGATCACCCAAATAGTATCATTTCCGCGCTGAGATCTTGGTAGGCCAGTAAGAAAATCCATGGAAATTTGCTCCCATTTCCATTGTGGTATCTCAGGTTGTTGGAGTGGTCCTGACGGTTTCTGATATTCTGCCTTGACTCTCGCACAAGTCAAGCATTTGCTAACGTATGTGGCTAGGTGGGCGTTCATGCTAGGCCACCAATATGTAGTTCTGATGTCGTGGTACATTTTATCTGCACCTGGATGTACCGAGTAACGGGAGTTATGAGCTTCATCCATTACAAGCTCGCGTAAGTTACCATAGAGTGGAACCCAAATGCGTCCTGTGACGTAGTAAGCACCATCTTCCTTTTGTTCTAAACGTTGTCTTGAGCCACGTAGGGCTTCAGCCCGGACATTTTCTGGTTTCAATGCTTCTACCTGAGCATCTCGTATCTGAGAAGGAAGGCTAGACTGTATAGTGAGTTGTAAAGCTCGCACGCGCTTAGGCGTGGTGTCCTTTCGACTGAGGGCGTCAGCCATAACATTGGCTTTGCCCGGGTGGTACCTGATTGAGCATTCGTAGTCGTTTAGCAGTTCGACCCATCGTCGCTGTCGCACATTCAGTTCCTTCTGTTTGAATATATGTTCGAGGCTTCTGTGGTCAGTGTAGATAGCACATTTGGTGCCGTACAAGTAGTGTCGCCATATCTTAAGTGCAAAAACAACCGCTCCCAACTCTAAATCGTGTGTTGTGTAATTCCGTTCGTGAATCTTAAGTTGGCGTGAAGCATAAGCAGTGATTTTATCCCTTTACATCGATACACATCCAAGACCTTGGATAGATGCGTCGCAGTAGACTACGAAATCATCCGTGCCTTCAGGCAATGAGAGGATAGATGCGCTACAGAGTCTATCCTTTAAGTGTTGGAACGTTGTTTCCTGTGCATTACCCCAACGGTAAACAACACCCTTCTGTGTCAGTAGTGTAAGCGGCTGAGCAATCTTTGAGAAGTCTTTGATGAACCGTCTGTAATAACCCGCCAAACCCAAGAATTGGCGTATTTCTGTTGGTGTGCGAGGTGCAGGCCAGTTCTTGATCGAATCTACCTTGGATGGATCGATATGAATCCCATCCTGGTTTACAACGTGGCCTAAGAAGTGGACTTCACGAAGCCAGAAGTCGCATTTTGAAAACTTAGCGTATAACTGTTCCGTTCGAAGAAGTTCCAAAATAAGTCGTAAGTGCTGCTCGTGTTCCTCCTGACTCTTCGAATAAATCAGGATGTCGTCGATGAAGACAATGACAAACTTGTCAAGATAGGGTTTGCACACCCTGTTCATAAGATCCATGAAAACCGCAGGCGCGTTCGTTAATCCGAATGGCATGACCAAAAGCTCGTAGTGGCCGTAGCGTGTTCTGAACGCTGTTTTGGAGACGTCCTCATCCCGGACTCTTAGTTGATGATACCCTGACCTTAGATCAATCTTTGAGTAATAGCTCGACCCTTGCAACTGGTCGAATAAATCGTCGATGCGTGGAAGAGGATAGCGATTTTTCACAGTCACCTTGTTCAACTCGCGATAGTCTATACACATGCGGAACGTACCGTCCTTCTTCTTTACAAATAGTACTGGAGCTCCCCAAGGCGAAGAGCTAGGACGTATGAAACCCTTTTCCAAGAGTTCTTGCAGTTGCTTAGACAGTTCTTCCAGTTCGGTTGGAGCTAAACGATAAGGTGCTCGAGCTATGGGTGCTGCTCCTGGAGCGAGCTCGATCTGAAATTCGACCTGGCGATGAGGCGGTAACCCAGGTAACTCTTCTGGAAACACTTGAGGGAAGTCGCGTACCACAGGAATATCCTCAATCTTTTTCTCTTTCTTCGATGAATCGGTAACGAGAGCTAAAACAGCTGTGTGGCCCTTTCGTAAGCACTTCTGAGCCTTCAAGAAAGAAATGATGCCGCTCACGACTCCACTCTTGTCGCCTTGAACTCCGAGAGGTTCTCTACCAGAACGGAGAATACAAATGATCTTCTCCTTGCATAGGATCTCTGCTTGCTGTTGGGATAACCAATCCATACCGATGACGATGTCGAAACTACTCAGAGTTATGGGAATGAGATCGATGGAGAAAGTCTGACCAGCGAGGATAAGATTACAACCTTGAACTATGTGCGTGGCCTCTAAACTTTTACCGTTAGCTAACTCTACGACATGTTTAGTGTTCAAAAGTGTTGGTGCGCGCTTAAGCATTTGACTAACTTTCAGGGACATATAACTGGTATCCGCACCCGAATCAAATAGTAAAGTAACATAAAAGTCGTCGAGAAGAAACTTACCCATAACGACGTTGGGATCATTCCTGGCATCACCCTGCCCAATCACGAATGCTCGTCCCCTAGCGACGTTGTTCCCATCATTGTTGTTTCCCATGTTGTTGTTCCCATTGCCCTGGTTGTTGTTGTTGTTGTTGTTCTGGTTTCGGTTTAGCTGAGGGCAGTGTCTTTTGTAGTGGCCTTCAGCGCCACACTGAAAACATCCCTTATTGCCCTGTTGTTGATTCTGCTGTGCTTGCTGCTGCTGCTGATTTTGATTCACAGGCCGTGGGCTCCTACAATCCTTGGCCTCATGGCCCACCCTGAAACACCTTTGACAACGTCCCTTGTTACACTGGCCACTGTGGTGCTTGTTGCAGTTGTTGCACTTTGGGAGGTTCCCTCGATAACCACCCTGCTTGTGACTGCCCGAAGATTGCTGACTAGGGCTCTGATAGTTGTCAGTCTTTCGCTGCTGAATTTGGGACTGGACTGAAGCTGAACCTTTGCTAGAATCCCCCTCCCATTTCCGCTTGTTGTCACTGGGAGTAGCAGGAGTAGCCGAAGTGGTAGCGGTAGTAGTAGCGTTGATGCGTTTGGGCAACCTGTTCTGCTCCACCGCTTGATCAGTGAGACGGTGAGCCAACTGAACAACCTGCTGGTAGGTGGCATGATTGGCGGAAATCACATGGCTTTGTATCTCTGGCACCAGACCCTTAAGATAAAGTTCGATACGCTTGTCCACCAGAGTAGGACACAGTAAGGCAAGCTCATTCGATCTCTTTGTATACGCCTCAATTTCAGACCCTGTCATCTTGAGGTTGAAGAACTCAACTTGCAGCTTATGTATGTCATCACGACTGCAGTATTCTTCCTTGATCATCTCTTTGAAATTGTTCCATGGGGTGGCGTTAGCAGCAACCAACCCCAGTATTTGGACCTGTGCTTTCCACCATGTGAGAGCTAAACCCTCGAGAGTACCGGTAGCATATTTCACCCTGCGTGCCTCAGGGCATTCACACATTTCGAACACAGACTCTAGCTTCTCGAACCAATGGAGAAGGCCTACGGCTCCTTCAGTGCCGCTGAAAGTAGTTGGACGACAGTCCATGAAAGTCTTGAAAGTGCAAACAGGTGGTTGACCTGTTGTGCATAAGAGTTAGGATAAGATAAAACACGAGAGTTGGTTTAGGAATATAGGATCTAAGGATCCTAGTGTGAGTTGTAACTGCAGGGTATACCTCCTGCTTGTGCGGCTGCAACTGCCGCAGTAACTCGTTCGTTAATGAGGGCCGTCAACTGGTCCTGGGTCATGTTGATACGTCCAGACATGATCTTCATAGTAAAGATAACGTAAGTGAGATAGGTTCGTGAATAGTGCGATGACAGAAGAGAGTAAGCACACAAGTGTTCCCATGCAACAACAATTAGTGAGCAATGTAATCTAAGCATACCACGAGCAAAGTTCTATGTAGTTCTAGCATGTAGGCAATAAACATAAACCTTATTACCTAGGATGTTGAGTCTTGCACGTGGAGCGAAGAGTCGTTGTGGATCGTTGAGAGCACTGTTCTGGTTATAGTCTGGTTTTAACAAAACCCGTTTTCCTATTATTAAAACCGAGTTCTCTATAACCAATGGCTCTGATACCAATCTGTCACACCCCCAAAATCCACACGCGGAGTATCACCATTTGGAGGCGTGACTGACCAGGATCAAGCCACCAATCATATAGAACAATGTATAAAGTAAAAGTAATTGCAATTTAACCCAACCAATCCATATGAAAGGTGTTCCAAAACATAAATATGTTATTACTGTATGGCGGAAGCGTATAATTAAACCCAACATAATAAAGTATAAAATGTCATAATGTCTAATCAAGTATTCACGATCCTTGTCCACAACGACTGCGCCTCCCGTGCAAGCTCCATAAGTACCTAAGGTCCTGCAAGGCATGTAACAGAGGATCAACAACTAGTTGAGCGAGTTCACAAAAAGTAAATGTGTAATAGTAAGTGCGTATGTAACATGTGGCTCTACTGGGCCGATAGTACGTTCTATTGGTGGGGGCTTCCCATGTTGTATATCCACTAGACTAGTTGTATCCGTAAGTATCCTTCCCAATCCGAGGATAGTAATAAATATGAGTATATGTATAAGTGTCCTTCCCAACCGAGGACAGTACGTATCGAGTACGTAGGTTTAGCGCTGGTGTCCTTCCTCATCCGAGGACATTAGTACCTAGGATTTTTGTATGTGTTATCACTAGTATCCTTCCCAAACCGAGGATTGTACGTATGTTATACGTAGATTTTGGCACAGGCATCCTTCCCAATCCGAGGACCGTGGTAAGTAGTCTAGTAGTGATATGAGTACAAGCAATCATTCAATCCCATTCCCAACCCACCTGGGGAATCCCATGCCTTGGTAAGAGTGTGAACTCACCTTGGTTTGCTCGGTATGCTAAGTATGCGCTCAAAGTAAATCAATCACGTCCTAGAGTATGCACGTATACGTAATCAGTTTGTAGTCACGAGTGGTACAAGTATAAGCATGTAGTACATTTTCACAATCACACAAATCATGTATATCATATAACAGCAGTTAGATATTCCAGTTGACTCTTAACAGTAGTTAACTAACCAGGTTAACCTTTAACAGAATTGAAGTAAGTTACTGTGCTGAGCTCACATATTGGCGAAACACACATGTTGGCGAAACAAGCTTCTATTTCGTCGACAGTCCTTGGCGAAACACATATTGTGTTTCGTCGTGATAACCTCGGCGAAACACACTCACTTTCGTCATATTCTGTTTCGCCGAGAGTAGCAGTTCGTCATCAAGTCAGTTACGTATGTAAACCCTAATCATCATGTTATGCCGTTTCATAATATCATGTAATCATCATACAGCACATAATTCATCATTCACAATATACATAATCATCACAGTACTTCACATCTAGCAGAAACCCTAATTTACGTATATCAAACCGACGTACATAATACTCATATCACCGAACTCTATCCGTGTACTATCGCGCATCTAGACTCTGATCATCAACAACCACGTATATCATGCATAAATCTGATCTTAACCGTTTACCAGATTCTGATTCGGTTTCATAAGAAATTCGTATATATATTTATCAATTGAATCAACGGATTATATTACAATGTCAACCTTATTCAACATCCTGACATGAACCCTAATATTCAACATGTATCGGTTACAAATATACATCATCATAGCAGAATCACATGACACATAAACACGTATACGGATGAAAGATCAATCTAGACACATAGATTTACTAACTGAGATGATGGTTTGATCGCACAAGGGTTTCCGGTGGGTTCTAGTTTGCCGTCACACAGTAGAGAGTCCTCTAGGGTTTTAGAGTGCTCAAAAGTGTGAAACAAGAGGTTGGTTCACGTAATAATATGCGAGTTTACGTACTGGGCCCAAGCTGGGCTTCGCGACTTACTGGGCCGGCGAAACACATCTTGTTTCGTTGAGTCGTAGATGACGAAACAGATTATGTTTCGTCGGGATTGATTATGATGAAACACACATTGTTTCGTCGGGTTGTTCAAGTCTTAAACCGTTTTAGTTTTCTAAGCAGCCTCATGTTATACAATCAAACACATAATCATGTAACACAATACATTTATTATCATACGAAGTGTACCGTTACAAATCAGACGAGTCAAACAACTAAATAGTCAAAGTCAACGTACGTTTAATGCAAAAGTGAAAGTCAAAAACTCGAGTTGTCACATTATCTGCTGGTTTAACCACTTTAGGACATTCTGTTTTGAAATGTCCTGCTTCACCACAGTTAAAGCAGATTCTAGTTTTCTTTCTGCAATCTTCTTCGCGATGTCCTACTGTTTTGCAAAAGTTGCAGATTACATTGCATCTTCCATAATGTTTGTTTTTGCAATTCCTACAGAACGGTGAGGTTGAAGATTGCCCTGTTCCTCTTCTCTTGAAGCTGCTATTATTACCCGTACGAAATCCTTGGGTAATTTTCTGAGCCAGTTCCTTTTTCCTATTTTCATCTCTTGTGCGTACCAGTTCGTCACTTAAGGTGTTAGCTAGTTCCACCGCATCGTCGATAGTGCGAGGTCTCACAGCTTTAACGATATTACGGATTTCGCTAATTAATCCCCAAATATAGCGAGAAATAAGTACCGGTTCTGCCGAAGCCAGTGTTGGTACTACTCTAGCATATTCAAAGAATGTCGAAGTATAACCGCGACAATCTACACCCGTCATACGATGATTTAGGAACTTATTTGCCATTTTATCATTTTCGTATTCGAGACAGAATTTTCTTTCTATTAAATGCTTAAATTCTTCCCAATTCATGGCGTAGTCCATATTTCTTCCTTTAGCTTGAAGTACTGTTTTCCACCATTCTAGCGCTCCTTCTTTGAAAGGATTTGAAGCGTACATAACCTTGTCGTCCTTGGCACATTTACTTATAGTAATCACTGCCTCGGTTTTCTCGAATCAACGCAGCGCTGCAGTCGCTCCTTCATTGCCTGCAAATTCAGTGGGTTTACAAGCAAGAAATTCTTTGTAAGTGCAACCAGTCGTTGCATCTTTCATTTTCTTATGGAGCAGAGCTTGCCGTGAATCATTATTGTGATTGGTATGATTACCGCCTCCGTTTACGCTATTACTGAAGTTATCTTCAGAAATACGTTTGCTAGGAATGATTTGTTGAGGTTCAATAGGTTTCTGGGCAGCAGCAATTATTGCTGGAATAGCATTGGCTATCCCTTGAGCAACGATATTTTCTATATCTTGCCTAGTCATAAATTGATCCTCCGGATGTTGCTCAGATTGATTAACCTGATTAACTGGTTCATTATTAGCGTTTTCCATCTGATAATTAATATATATATAATTTATTAGAAACGAATAAATAACAATTATACACAAAACAATCAGACACATTTCACAACATCCATATAGCAAAACTATCGATTTCTCAATTCCTATTTATATATTTTATAATATGTGTCCATACACACCATTTATCTTACAAAGGTTTTATTTGTAGTTATTTTACAGACTGATTTTACTATCACTTTTACTATTACACAATCACAGTCTCACAACCCCACTATCCCTTGTCAATTGGTATTTTAGTAACGACGTTCCCTCTCATCGTATTTCCAGGAGATCTGTTCTCCTACTTTCCTGATCCTATTTCCTGCATCAACCAGTTCTTCGCCAAACTGGCGGAGTTCAGCTAAATTCTCATTGCTCATAGGTGGGTTTGGTATAGGTTCTGGGTCAAATTGAGGGAGAAAGGAATAAGGACTGTTGAGCAGTTTTGGAACTGCCAATCATTCATCCACCACTCATCCATTCCTAGAGGTTGGGTGTGGATTATAGGTTCTGGGATTGCTGGTTCCAAGTTTATTGGAAGTTAAGTTTAAATAGGATGAGTAAAAATATTTTCATTGAGGAGCTTAATAGTATCACAGCTTGCCAATATAAAATCTAGCTCCTCCTGCAATGTCATTTCTTGGGTTTGCTTAGAGCTTTCTCCAATTTCCATCTTGGGTTGTCTAGAACCTTCCCCATACTCCATTTCCATCTGCCTAGAATATTCCCCAAACTGTATTTCCATCTTCCTAGAACCTTCCTCGTCTTCAATCCCCTTCCCTTTGTCTAAGGGATTTTCTATTTTGGGAATCTTACTAGTGGCGGGTTTCCTCCTGCGCACACGTTGCCATCCCAAAAATCTCCTCCTTCTTTTGGGTTTGGGTTTCTTCGGAGGTGGAGCATTGAATTCCATAGGTTCTTCTATATCTGGTATATACCTATTGAAATCTCTGGAAACCTCTATCTTTACCGGATAGAGATTTAAATTCTGAAGGACTTCAGACAAGTCGCTCATGCTGTTTAGCACATATGCAAATACAAAATTTACTAAGTTAAAATTTTATAACAGAATTTCATAAATAACTTTTAAATATTATTGCATACCATGTGACTAATTTAACATAAATACAACTGAAAATTAAAACATACTAGGGTTTACTGTAAACTTATTTATTTGCTGGATAAGGTTTCTGGATTGTAGGTGATAAAGGTGCTAAAACTTGAGTCAGGGTATTTAGAGATTTGCATTAACTGCTACAGTGGCTAGTATATAAAGATCTGCCCATTTTTCATCTAACTTGTCTTCCCAGGGAGGGTTACTGCCTAGTTCTTGGGTTTTCTGATTAACTCTCCCTCCTTTGGATTTCTTTTGTTTCTCTTGAATTTTCCTAATAATCAAACTTCTTTTATTAGGAGAAAGTGGTTCCTCATATTGTGCCTTACGGATAAATATTCCTTCTTCAGGATTTACATAGGGTTTTGACGAATTTGTTTGGGATGAACTTCCCTTCTCGTTTGATGACCTATCTAATTTAAGATAGATGTTTGAAAGCTTTTGCTTACCCATACTGTACATAAATATACAAATAATAAAACCAATAATCACATAATAGAAATTAATAAAATTAAATATTTTCTAAATACTTAATTGGCTTAAATCAGTGGCTCTGATACCACCTTTTTCTATCACGGCCCCCGACCCGGTTTGACCCATTTTACGAGCCGCGGGACAGAAAATCCCGTGGTATTTATTTAATTGAGTTTAACAGCGGAAGGTTTCATCAGAATCTTTTTAAAACTGCAATTTCCCGGTTATTTTATTTCACAATTCGGGATAAAACCCTTGTAATTTACAATCATATTATTTCACAAAGAAATCTTTATTTTACAAAACATGTTTCTTTATTTTATATTGAGCTACTTCCTTAAGCTTGTAGTGCTACACGACACTTTTCCTGGATCACAACAGATCACCTGAAACATGTTTGAAAAAGGTTTTGTCAGCGGGAAATACTGGTGAATCATTCTTTTTTTTTTACTAAAACGACACATTTGTTATAATTTACAGTATTAAGAGCGATTACAATGTTTCCATATATCAACCAACTACCCACAGTATTTGTCACTCGAACATCTATCGGTAGCCTCTTAGCCCGATGGTGTCCGTGACTATGGTCATATCACCCCTTGGCTAACTTGTTGTCCAATGGTTAAGTTTATCAAGTAATGTATACAAAACCCCACATACCGGCTGTAATTTGGTGACTACAAAGACTTAATCCCTGTAATTATAACTTTGAAAATATTTAAGAATTTATAAAGCACTTTGATAAAAAGAGAATGACTCACATTGCAGATTTATATGAGTAGAGCTTAGCCTATTGATTAGCCTTTTAACCTAATTTAATAACATGCACACGAACTCGGTTAGTAACTAATACAGCATTTACGATAACTCACGAGATTAAAACCTTCACAACGAATGACAAAGTGCGATACTTAAACATCCATCGAATTAACGACAAATGACAAAGCATAAACCCTAATGTGGGTAGCACTTAAACATCCTTTGGATAGTTTAATCGATCGGACATTGAATCGTATCAGCGATCGAGTTAATACCCGGTATCGGAGCAGCGCCTCGCTAATAATATATGAAATTTCGACTTTAGAGTGATATGAATTTGTTTTTGAAAGTTTTGATCGACACCAACAGACTGTGCATGTAACAAGCTATTTATAGGTGAAATTAGGACCTCACGCGGCCCGCGTAAACCATAACACTAACTTTACGCGGCCCGCGTGGCCGCCCAGTCTACGAGTAGGGTTGACTAGTCATACGTAGGTGCACTAGATGGATGACATGTGGCACGGTTACGCTTATCCGGTCAACCCAGTATTGACGCGGCCCGCGTAAGACATGTCTTGTCTTTTACGCGGCCCGCCTGAGACCCAACTTTTTGTTTTTCTTGGTTTTTAATATGGTTTAGGGTTTCAAGGGTCCGGGTTTATAATTACGGGTATTTTAAGGACAATTTTGAGAGTCCTTACATTCTACCCACCTTATTTAAAATCTCATCCTCGAGAGTTATTGGAATAAGTGAGGATACTTTCGCTTCATCTCTGATTCCAGCTCCCAAGTGTATTCAGGTCCTCTCTTTGAATCCCACTTGACCTTGATAAGTACTAACCGTTTGTGTTTGAGAAACTTTACCTTTCTGTCTTCTATTTCGCTTGACGATTCCATTCTTGGGTGGTTGTAAACAGTTCAGTTATCAATTCTAGCTCGAATTCTAGCCCGGTATATCCCATTTTAATTTTACACCATTGTGAACCTTACTCATATTTTACTCTCTGATCGAGGTTCTCGGCATTGAAAAATCTTCGTAAACTAAATCACACGTGTATATGTTGACACTTAAGAGATATACAGTCAAGAAAATCATGGGCAATGGTGATATATATGCGGATTAGACAACAAAAAAAAAACACTCAACAAATGGCTAAAATTTAAGGAATGTGTTTAGTGACGGCATCAGATTCCTAATTGATGGAGAAAGGTGTGACATCTGTGCTTGTAATCATTGTAAACAGTTCAGTTATCAATGACATAAAGTTATTTGACCCCAATGTTTGTTTGTTTATGTTTGATGTTTCTCATGTTTTGGTTTTTATTCAATTTCAAACTCTATATCGCTTTTCGGAGAGTTATACGCAAACTAGTGCGTAAACGTAATCAGTTTAACGCAACATATACCCCGGAGCATCAATTTATGCCTAACATACCTTAAATAACCTTTACATAACTTAAAAATAAGTTTTGAAGGCTTTGGTATGGCAAAATCAAGTTAATTCGCTTACAAGGACTAAAATTGACAAACTGCGAAAGAATGCCAATTTTAACTGTAACGAACATTCCGGAACATGACCATAAGTTAAACACACCCTAAATATCCTTTACATAGCTTAGAAATAGGGTTTGAGGGATTCGGTGTGCAAAAATAAACTTTATGCTCATTCAGGGACTAAAAGCGTCAAAAAGTGCATAAGTTTGCATTTTCGCGCATAACTTACGTTTTGAATACATCCGGACATCCAAAAATATATGTAAGCATTAAAATATTTTGTTTTAGTGTTTGGCATAAGAAAAATCCATTCGTCGCGCAATTTGGATCGTTTTTTCACGCTTATGCGCATTCCGTCGTAATTAAGCAAACATCGCGATCATACGACCAAACAACCGACATCAGCATATTTTTAGCATGTTTCATGTCCACAATGATTAGGCATCATTTTAGGGCCTTAAAGTTGGCTTAACGGGCCTTAGAAGTGTCAGAATAAGCTTAAAAACATAACAGGGACTGAAACTGTCATTTTGCGAAGTTGTTGTTGATCTGAGACCCCCAGGCGGGCCGCAGAGACTGTCCTGGTCCCCTTACGTGGGCCGCGAGGCCCTCCCAGATATGCAGAAACAATTTTAACAGCTGTTTGCAGCTGTTAAACACTCATTTCCCACTTGCAAATGGTTTTAAACAAACCATGGGCTGAAACTAAGGGTGCCCATGGTTTTGCAAAACAGGGGGTGCAAGTGTAGGGCCAAGATCAAAGCTCGGTTTACGAGAAACGATCCTAACGGTCCTAGAAAATCTATAAATAACCCACCCCCACTTCACTTGAACTCACACCTTTGAATCTAAATTGGTTCACTAAGTTGATGTGACTAATCACTTCATACCTGAGAATATTCGGATCAAAGCTTCCGTTCTTGGACCCTCTGTAAGTATTCTTTCGTTCTTTTCTTTCATTTTAGCGTTAAAGTCAAACTGCATTTGACTTTCTGCATTGACCAGTTTATGGTCAAAGCGAAGTTCGTTTGAACTTCATAACGTGAGCGTAATCATGATGGTTGTAGTCCCTAGTGACTATACCTACTGATTACCACGTTATCTAGGCTCAGTGACGAGTCGTAGTTTCGGCCAAAATACGTATTCTCGCGTATTTTGTAACCAAACTACTCTAGGGTATCAAAACCGTTTGTTTTGATACCAAACCTATTTTCTAACTTAACTAAACATGTTCTAGCATGTTTAGCTCGTCACTTTTAGATTTGTGCTTGTCTAGGGTCGTAAAGGTAAGCGATCTAATCAATCGCTTATACTTTCGAACCCGACCCATTTGGTCGATCATTAGGATCCGACCAAATACATTAGGTGACCATAGTTGTATAGGGAATAACCTTCCGAGGTTATACCTTATGGTCACGTCGTTTAAGTAGTTGTATGATAAGTAGTTCTTATGCATTAGGAAAATTACCAAAATGCCGTTTTTTACGCTAAAATTCATTTTAAGCCTATGTAACATAACTTTTGCCATCTAAACTGATTTAACAACAATATTAAACATGTTAAGGCATATCTTACTTGTCATAGGGCTAGTTAGGCGATCCGAACGCGTTTCACGCGAACGACGCGCTAAAGTAGCATAAGCTACCTAAACGGGTCGTAACGGGTCAAAAGCACTTAGGATAAGTTTCGGTTTAGTATGTAGGCTTTGTTAAACCATATTACATGAGTTCCTACACTCATTTGGTTTACGAACCCTCATGCTACCCGATCCTCCGAATAGGTCCGTTTATTAACATAGATACCTATATTAGGTGCCGTTTAAATCCGTGATCTTCTAGCCTTGCTTGGTGGATATCTAAAGTCTATTGAGCAATCTCAAGTGAGTACATAGACCCCTCTTTTACTGTTTTCCAAACATTTTGGGGTGAAACACATGTGCCTACTTGTTACTTTCGTTCTTTCTATGTTTTCACATCATATGCTTGCTATGTTCAGTAGTACACTATTAGTACATGATTTCATTATGTTTTGCTATGTATGTTTACTTGGCATACTAGCACCTTGATTTACATTACATTATTTTGCTATATATGTTTACTTGGCATATTAGCGCATTGTTTTACATTACATTTTTTGCTATGTATGTTGACTGAGCATGCTAGCACATTGATTTACATGACTTTTCTGCTTTGTATGTTAACTTAGCATACTTAGTATATTATTTTCATATAACATGTTTACATTTGGTATAACATTTGGTTTGTACAAACGGGACTTAAATACATTCATTAACATTAGCTACGCCGCTCGGTAGTAAGTAATGGTACCATAGGACTTGACAAATCCCGTTCCTGACATCCTAGGTTTGTTTGGGTGAAAGGAATGACTGAATCCGAAAACATTTTCTTTAATAACCTTTACTTAGGGTTATCCGTCTGTCTCAAGGCTTGGATGTATGGGTTTAACTTACCGCATAAGTGTTTGTATCAGTAAAACATGCATTTATTTTACAAAACATAACCTTTGATTTATTCAAAATACTTTGTTTTGTACATTTTTACTTGTGGTTTAAGTAGTATCATATTACTTACCATACATAACTTTTTACACATTACATGATTCATATTTAACTTGGGTTATACTATGACATTTGACTTTTGGATTAAACATGGACATTTTACATTGTTGGTTGGTTTGAGTGACTTAAATAACGAGGCGTGTGTAATATGATACAAGCATGGTGGATACGCCGCTGGTACTTCCTATATATAAGTGCTTGTATGATATTACATATCGTAGCGTTATTTAAACCACTTCAGTTTAGACATATTACATTTATAACATGATGTTTACTTAATCATTGTTTTACAAATGGCTTAACTTATACAAACTTATTTTACTTGGTTATTCATTTAACCATACATTATATATATATATATATATATATATATATATATATATACATATCATCTAATTTTTCTATCGTTTTTCAAATGATTTATAAAACAAAACAATTAACAAGGTTCATGACTGAATTTTATTAAACATTTCTTCAAACTCAACTCATGAATCCTATTTTCATAAAACCTATGTATCTCACAGGCATTATTATGCTGACGTACCTATTTTCACGTGTGTTTTCAGGAGCTGTTGCTTAGGAAGATGATCGTGACATTAGGGCGGACTTGTGCCTTAGAGACTTAAAATGAAGATAGAACTAGTTTAAATTATGTGATGTACTCTTTGGTTCTTGTTTTAAGACAATGTAACTCTTTGTTTGATAAATAAAACGTAACTTTTAAATGCCACGGTTGTGAAACAATAATTCTGTTACAACACTCCCCGACGTTTCCGCCACAATTTGATGTTTTACGTGGTCGGGGTGTGACAGAAGAGTTGGTATCAGAGCCAATGGTTATAGGGAATTAGGTTATTAGTAATGCTTTGACCTAGACTATAACCTTTCTAGGACCCCAACACAAGTTGTCTTGTGTTTAGATTTTAAAACATGCACTTCACCTATTCTTAGGTGATTACCAAAACGACAACCCAATTTTCTGAAACGATTTTTGAAAAACAATCTTCTGTTTTTTTAAATGATTTATTATATGGTTTTGAACCCTTTTGATTTTTCATATTGATTTTAAAAATTTATCATTTGTTTTTGAATGATTCTTTTGGCCTTGTGCCTTCCAAGTTTTCAAAATCTCGTCAAAGTTTTGGGTTCTAAATAGTGTGAACACGTGCAAACTGGAAGGGTGAATGCCTGTACCCTGGGTTTTCTGTCTAAGGCTAGAGTGTTTGTACAAATCCACATAATCGGACCAGTCACTCTTACCTGGGAACTCTTGGGGTGAGTGTTCACTTATAGGCGAGCATGTCTTCGCGACACATTATTTTTGGGACCCATTTACTTTGATTAGTCACTGTGTGTCGTTTGTTTGCTTTGTGATACAGACGAATGGCCACCATCCTTGCTTTTGTTGATTTTGTTTCATCTCGTTCTTTTCATCTAATCATCTCACTCGTTTCCTCTCATGTTTCCTCTTTTAGAATGCCTACTCGACGCGAAAATCCGATGCCTAATGCCGAACTGGCAGAAATTATCACGCAGCAAATGGCTGCTGCGTTCCCCAATCTTATTGCTCAATGGAACCAAGCCAACAACAACAATAATGCTGCATGCAACTTCAAGAGTTTTAACTCGGCTAAACCACTCAAGTTCAGTGGTTCTGAAGGGGCAACTGGGCTCCTTCAATGGTTCGAGAGCATTGAGAATAAATTCCATCACGGTCTGTGTCCTGAGAATCGGAAAGTCAAGTTTGCTTCGAGCGTGTTTCAGAAGAGGGCTCTCACATGGTGGAACGGGTTGATGAGAGACCGTGGTACTGAGGTCGCTCTAGCACAAACATGGGCTTAATTGGGAACTCTTATGATGAGGGTCTTTTTATCCTCGTCATGAACTGCGAGCTTTGGAGAGGGAGTTTGATGATCCGAAACAAGATGGTGGTGAGCACCGGGCGTATACTGATAGGTATGAGGAGCTGAGTTTGATATTAGCAACAATGGTTACCCCACTCGAGAAGGCTATCGAGTGGTATATCGATGGCCTGCCTGACTCCATACAAGACATCGTTACTGGTACTAATCCTACCATAGTCCGTCAGGCAATCGAGCTATCTGCGACGTTAACTGAGTCACAGATTCAAAAGGGTAAACTGCATAGAAAGGGTGACAAGGGCAAGAAGCTAGAGTCTGATAAGAAGGATAGCAAGAAAGGTAAAAACAAGAAAGTTAAGGATGCGGGTTCTGTAAAGGGTTCTAGGAAGCGGAAGGCTTCTCAAAACTACACTGTTACTGCACAGGCTCAAGCTGCACCTAATCAGCCTGCGCAACCACTCGCCAAGAGACCTTATCTTGGCAATGCACCTTTGTGCAACAAATGTAATGGCCATCACCTACCACACCTCCAGTGTCGTCATTGCACCAACTGTGGAAGACCTGGTCATCTTGCCGCTATATGCCGCATTCCTGCTAATTTGAATCAGGCAGCTCTGAACCAAGCACAACAAGTTGCTCAGCCTCTTGCTCAGCAACAAGGTCAAGCTGCACAACCTCACTACCCACCAGGTTCTTGTTATAACTGTGGGGATCTGACCAACTACCGCAATCAGTGTCCAAGATTGGTGAATGCGAATCCAGCTAAGGTTCAGGCTCGAGGTCGAGTTTTTTTAACATGAATGCACAAGAAGCGCAAGCGGACAATGAAGTGGTGAATGGTATGTTCTTTGTTAATAATCAACCTGCATCTGTTCTTTTTGATTCAGGGGCCGATAAGAGTTTTGTGTCGTTATCTTTTGAGCCCTTGCTTTGAGTGTCTAGAACGAAACTAGGAAAGCCTTTGATAGTAGAAGTTGCTAGTGGTGATCCCGTCATTCTTGATTCTGTTCTTCGCAACTGTCAGTTAAACCTTAACAACCATCTTTTTCCCATTGACCTCAAGCCAATGTAACTTGGAAGCTTCGACATTATAGTGGGTATGGATTGGTTAACCAAGCATCACGCAGAGGTAGTTTGTTTTGAGAAGATTGTTCGTGTTCCACTCTCGACAGGTGAGATCCTACAAGTTCGTGGTGAGAAACATGCTAGTAATCTCAAGCTTATGTCCTGTTTTCAAGCTCGGAAGTATCTGCGAAAGAATTATGTGGCCTTCCTGGCACATATTGCAGTAGAAGAGAAGGGTAAAGGTAAGCCTATTCATGATATCCCTGTCGTTCGAGATTATCCGGAGCTATTTCATGAGGAGTTACCTGGATTACCCCCAGCACGCCAAGTCGAGTTCCTTATTGATCTCGTACCTGGAGCAAATCCCATTGCCAGAGCTCCATATCGTCTTGCACCATCTGAGATGCAAGAACTGTCCAAGCAGCTGTAGGAACTTTCTGATAAAGGTTTCATCCGTCCTAGCTTTTCACCTTGGTGTGCTCCCGTTCTTTTTATCAAGAAGAAGGATAGATCTTTCAGAATGTGCATCGATTACCGTGAGCTTAACATGCTTACCATCAAAAATCGGTATCCCCTACCTCGCATTGATGATCTCTTTGATCAGTTACAGGGCGCTTCTTATTTCTCGAAGATTGATCTTCGTTCTGGATATCATCAACTTCGTGTGCATGAAGATGATATTCCCAAGACAGCATTCCGCAATCGTTATGGGCATTATGAGTTCACAGTTATGCCATTCGGTTTGACTAATGCTCCTGCTGTTTTCATGGACTTGATGAATAGGGTTTGCAAGCCTTATTTAGACAAGTTCATCATCGCTTTCATTGATGACATCTTGATTTATTCTAAGACGCGAGTTGATCATGAGCAACATCTTCTTCTTACTCTGGAACTCCTAAAGAAAGAGCAACTTTTTGCCAAATTCTCCAAGTGCGAATTTTGGCTTAAAGAAGTTCAATTTTTGGGACATATCGTCAACGAACAAGGTATTCATGTAGATCCCTCCAAGATCAGTGCGATTAAGGATTGGGATACGCCTACTACTCCTACTGAGGTTCGTTCTTTTCTTGGTCTTGCGGGTTATTACTGCCGCTTCATAGAGAACTGCTCAAAGATTACAGTTCCTCTAACTGCTCTAACTCAGAAGAATAAACCCTTTGAATGGGGTTCTAAACAAGAAGAAGCGTTTCAGACCTTGAAGCAGAAACTTTGTGACGCACCTTTTCTGACTTTGCCTGAGGGCAATGATGATTTCGTCGTTTATTGTGATGCATCAAAATTGGGTCTTGGCTGTGTTCTGATGCAAAGTAACAAAGTCGTAGCCTATGCATCAAGGCAGTTGAAGGTGCATGAGAAGAACTACACCACTCATGATCTTGAGTTGGGTGCAGTCGTTTTCGCTCTCAAAATCTGGAGACACTATTTGTATGGCACAAAATGCGTTGTTTTCACTAACCACAGAAGTCTTCAGCATATCTTTAATCAGAAAGAACTCAATATGAGGCAACGACGTTGGGTTGAGCTTCTAAATAACTATGATAGCGAAATTCGCTACCATCCTGGTAAGGCGAATGTCGTAGCCGACGCTTTGAGTCGTAAAGAACATGCCAAGCTTCATTGTGTTCGTGTTCAATCTGATATTCAGGCTCGAGCTGATATTCAAGCCCGCATTTCTCAGGCTCAACATACTTGTGTTTCACAAGGTTTGATGGGTAAGGAATTTCCCTATCACATTAAGCCTGAACTTGTACTGAAGGACAATGGATCGTACTATTTCATGGACCGTTTATGGGTCCCAAGCCAAGATGATCTCCGCACTCTGCTTATGGATGAAGCTCATAAGTTTCGTTATTCTATTCATCCTGGCTCAGATAAAATGTATAAGGATCTTCGTACTCAGTATTGGTGGCCTGGTATGAACAAAGACATTGCCTTGTATGTTTTAAAATGCCTTACTTGTCTTAAGGTAAAGGCTGAACACCAACATCCTTCTGGTCTTTTGGAGCAACCAGAAATTCCAGTTTGGAAATAG
Organism: Helianthus tuberosus; assembly: GCA_030545235.1. Lineage (NCBI taxonomy): Eukaryota > Viridiplantae > Streptophyta > Magnoliopsida > Asterales > Asteraceae > Helianthus > Helianthus tuberosus. The sequence continues at coordinate 29,560,216 of CM060415.1, read as the reverse complement.
GAAAACATTGCTATGGATCTCATTACTAAACTTCCGCACACTAAGAAAGGTCATGATGCCATCTAGGTAGTTGTTGATCGTCTTACTAAGTCAGCGCATTTCTTGCCAATCCGTGAGGATTTTTCTGCTGAAAAACTAGCTAAAATCTATGTGGATGAAATCGTATCTCGACATGATGTTCCCTTGAACATTATTTCTGACAGAGATGCTCGCTTCTCTTCTCGTTTTTAGAGAACCATGCAATCTGCTATGGGAACCCAACTTAATCTGAGCACAGCATATCATCCACAAAAAGATGGCCAAACTGAAAGAACAATCCAGACTTTGGAGGATATGCTTAGAGCCTGCGTGATCGATTTTGGTGGGGGTTGGGATTCACATCTTCCATTGATTGAATTCTCCTACAACAATAGTTATCACTCTAGCATCAACATGGCTCCTTTTGAGGCTCTCTATGGTCGAAAATGTCGTTCACCAGTCTGCTGGACCGAGATCGGTGAGGCCCAACTAACTGGACCTAACCTCATTCTAGAGACAACTGATAAGGTTAAAAAAGTTCGTGATAACCTTCAGACAGCTCGAAGCCGTCAAAAGAGTTACGCGGACCAACGACGCAAGCCCTTGGAATTTCAAGTCGGTGATCGTGTACTTAAGGTCTCACCTTGGAAAGGTGTGATCAGATTTGGAAAGACCATTTAAGATCGTCGAAAGAATCGGTAAGGTAGCCTACAAACTTGAATTACCTCCTGAACTTGGTAACGTTCATCCAACCTTCCACGTGTCCAATCTCAAGGAGTGTCTAGCTGATGAGAACCTCCACATACCCCTTGACGAAATTCGTGTTGACAACACGATGCATTTTGTTGAGAAACCAGTGGAAATCATGGACCATATGGTCAAATGGCTTAAACGCAAGCGCATTCCTTTGGTTAAAGTTCACTGGGAATCTAAGCGCGGACCTAATTTTACTTGGGAACGTGAAGATCAAATGAAGGCGAAGTATCCACATCTTTTCCCACGAGTTTCCTATAAACAAATTTCGGGATGAAATTTCCACAAGTAGGGGAGACTGTGACATCTGTGCTTGTAATCATTGTAAACAGTTCAGTTATCAATGAAATAAAGTTATTTGACCCAAATGTTTGTTTGTTTATGTTTGATGTTTTTCATGTTTTGGTTTTTTTTCAATTTCAAACTCTATATCGCTTTCCGGAGAGTTATACGCAAACTGGTGCGTAAAGGTAATCAGTTTAACGCAACAAATACCCCGGAGCATCAATTAATGCCTAACATACCTTAAATAACCTTTACATAACTTAGAAATAAGTTTTGAAGGATTTGGTATGGCAAAATCAAGTTAATTCGCTTACAGGGACTAAAATTTACAAACTGCGAAAGAATGCCAATTTGAACTGTAACGAACATTCCGAAACATGACCATAAGTTAAACACACCCTAAATATCCTTTACATATCTTAGAAATAGGCTTTGAGGGATTCGGTGTGCTAAAATAAACTTTATGCTCATTCAGGGACTAAAAGCGTCAAAAAGTGCATAAGTTTGCATTTTCGCGAATAACTTACGTTCTGAATACATCCGGACATCCAAAAATTTATGTAAGCATTAAAATATTTTTTTAGTGTTTGGCATAATAAAAATCCATTCGTCGCGCAATTTGGATCGTTTTTTCACGCTTATGCGGATTCCGTCGGAATTAAGCAAATATCGCGATCATACGACCAAACGAACCGACATCTGGCATATTTTTGAGCATGTTTCATGTCCACAATGTTTAGGCATCATTTTAGGGCCTTAAAGTTGGCTTAACGGGCCTTAGAAGTGTCGGAATGAGCTTAAAAACATAACAGGGACTGAAACTGTCATTTTGCAAAGTTGTTGCTGATCTGAGACCCCCAGGCGGGCCGCGTAGACTGTCCTGGTCCCTTTACGTGGGCCGCGAGGCCCTCCCAGATATGCAAAAACAGTTTTAACAGCTTTTTGCAGCTGTTATACACTCATTTCCCACTTGCAAATGGTTTTAAACAAACCATGGGCTGAAACTAAGGGTGCCCATGGTTTTGCAAAACAGGGGGTGCAAGTGTAGGGCCAAGATCAAAGCTCGGTTTACGAGAAATGATCCTAACGGTCCTAGAAAATCTATAAATAACCCACCCCCACTTCACTTGAACTCACACCTTTGAATCTGAATTGGTTCTCTAAGTTGATGTGATTAATCACTTCATACCTGAGAATATTCGGATCAAAGCTTCCGTTCTTGGACCATCTGTAAGTATTCTTTCGTTCTTTTCTTTCGTTTTAGCGTTAAAGTCAAACTGTGTTTGACTTTCTGCATTGACCAGTTTATGGTCAATGCGAAGTTCGTTTGAACTTCATAACGTGAGCGTAATTACGATGGTTGTAGTCCCTAGTGACTATACCTACTGATTACCACGTTATCTAGGCTCAGTGACGAGTCGTAGTTTCGGCCAAAATGCGTATTCTCGCGTATTTTGTAAAGAAACTACTCTAGGGTATCAAAACCGTTTGTTTTGATACCAAACCTATTTTCTAACTTAACTAAACATGTTCTAGCATGTTTAGCTCGTCACTTTTAGATTTGTGCTTGTCTAGGGTCGTAAAGGTAAGCGATATAATCAATCGCTTATACTTTCGAACCCGACCCATTTGGTCGATCCTTAGGATCCGACCAAATACATTAGGTGACCATAGTTGTATAGGGAATAACCTTCTGAGGTTATACCTTATGGTCACGTCGTTTAAGTAGTTGTATGATTAGTAGTTCTTATGCCTTAGGAAAATTACAAGAATGCCCTTTTTACGCTAAAATTCATTTTAAGCATATGTAACATAACTTTTGCCATCTAAACTGATTTAACAACAATATTAAACATGTTAAGGCATATCTTACTTGTCATAGGGCTAGTTAGGCGATCCGAACGCGTTTCACGCGAACGACGCGTTAACGTAGCATAAGCTACCTAAACGGGTCGTAACGGGTCAAAAGCACTTAGGATAAGTTTCGTTTTAGTGTGTAGGCTTTGTTAAACCATATTACATGAGTTCCTACACTCATTTGGTTTACGAACCCTCATGCTACCCGATCCTCCGAATAGGTCCGTTTATTAACATAGATACCTATATTAGGTGCCGTTTAAATCCGTGATCTTCTAGCCTTGCTTGGTGGATATCTAAAGTCTATTGAGCAATCTCAAGTGAGTACATAGACCCCTCTTTTACTGTTTTCCAAACATTTTGGGGTGAAACACATGTGCCTACTTGTTACTTTCGTGCTTTCTATGTTTTCACATCATATGCTTGCTATGTTCATTAGTACACTATTAGTACATGATTTCATTATGTTTTGCTTTGTATGTTTACTTGGCATACTAGCACCTTGATTTACATTACATTATTTTGCTATATATGTTTACTTGGCATATTAGCGCATTGTTTTACATTACATTTTTTGCTATGTATGTTGACTGAGCATGCTAGCACATTGATTTACATGACTTTTCTGCTTTGTATGTTAACTTAGCATACTTAGTATATTATTTTCATATAACATGTTTACATTTGGTATAACATTTGGTTTGTACAAACGGGACTTAAATACATTCATTAACATTAGCTACGCCGCTCGGTAGTAAGTAATGGTACCATAGGACTTGACAAATCCAGTTCCTGACATCCTAGGTTTGTTTGGGTGAAAGGAATGACTGAATCCGAAAACATTTTCTTTGATAACCTTTACTTAGGGTTATCCGTCTGTCTCAAGGCTTGGATGTATGCGTTTAACTTACCGCATAAGTGTTTGTATCAGTAAAACATGCATTTATTTTACAAAACATAACTTTTGGTTTATTCAAAATACTTTGTTTTGTACATTTTTACTTATGGTTTAAGTAGTCTCATATTACTTACCATACATAACTTTTTATACATTACATGATTCATATTTAACTTGGGTTATACTATGACATTTGAATTTTGGATTAAACATGGACATTTTACATTGTTGGTTGGTTTGAGTGACTTAAATAACGAGGCGTGTGTAATATGATACAAGCATGGTGGATACGCCGCTGGTAATTCCTATATATAAGTGCTTGTATGATATTACATATCGTAGCGTTATTTAAACCACTTCAGTTTAGACATATTACATTTACAACATGATTTTTACTTAAACATTGTTTTGCAAATTCCTTAACTTATACAAATTTATTTTACTTGGTTATTCATTTAACCATACATTATTTTTTTATATATATACATATCATCAGATTTTGCTATCGTTTTTTAAATGATTTATAAAACAAAACAATTAACAAGGTTCATGACTGAATTTTATTAAACATTTCTTCAAACTAAAGTCATGAATCCTATTTTCATAAAACCTATGTATCTCACAGGCATTTTTATGCTGACGTACTTATTTTAACATGTGTTTTCAGGAGCTGTTGCTTAGGAAGATGATCGTGACATTAGGGCGGACCTGTGCCTTAGAGACTTAAAATGAAGATAGAACTAGTTTAAATTATGTGATGTACTCTTTGGTTCTTGTTTTAAGACAATGTAACTCTTTGTTTGATAAATAAAATGTAACTTTTAATTGCCACAGTTGTGAAACAATAATTCTGTTACAACACTCCCCGACGTTTCCGCCACGATTTGATATTTTACGTGGTCGGGGTGTGACAAAAGGTCTGGTGGCACGAAAAGCTGCTTCTAGGAGGTTGTCAAGTGTTTTCGCACGACGATTCCATTCTTGGGTGGTTAGTTTGGCCCTTGTTCCTGTAACTCAAATCCCAGCCTGGTATATCCCATTTTAATTTTACACCATTGTGAACCTTACGCCTTTTTTACTCTCTGATCGAGGTTCTCGGCATTGAAAAATCTTCGTAAAATAAATCACACGTGTATATGTTGATATTTAAGAGATATAAAGTTAAGAAAATCAAGGGCAATGGTGATATATATGCGGATTAGACACCAAAAAAAAAACACTCAACAAATGGCTACAATTTAAGGAATGTGTTTAGTGACGGCATCAGATTCCTAATTGATGGAGAAAGGTCTAGTGGCAAGAAAAGCTGCTTCTAGGAGGTTGTCAAGTGTTTTCGCTCGATGATTCCATTCTTAGGTGGTTGGTTTGGCCCTTGTTCCCGTAACTCGAATCCTAGCCCGGGATATCCCATTTTAATTTTACACCATTGTGAACCTTACGCCTTTTTTACTCTCTGATCGAGGTTCTCGCCATTGAAAAATCTTCGTAAACTAAATCACACGTGTATATGTTGACATTTAAGAGATATACAGTCAAGAAAATCAAGGGCAATGGTGATATATATGCGGATTAGACACAAAAAAAAGACACTCAACAAATGGCTACAATTTAAGGAATGTATTTAGTGATGGCATCAGATTCCTAATTGATGGAGAAAGGTCTGGTGGCAAGAAAAGCTGCTTCTAGGAGGTTTTCAAATGTTTTTGCTCGACGATTCAATTCTTGGGTGGTTGGTTTGGCCCTTGTTCCTGTAACTCGAATACTAGCCCGGTATATCCCATTTTAATTTTACACCATTGTGAACCTTACGCCTTTTTTACTCTCTGATCGAGGTTCTCGGCATTGAAAAATCTTGGTAAACTAAATCACACGTGTATATGTTGACATTTAAGAGATATACAGTTAAGAAAATTAAGGGCAATGGTGATATATATGCGGATTAGAGACAAAAAAAAACACTCAACAAATGGCTACAATTTAAGGAATGTATTTAGTGATGGCATCAGATTCCTAATTGATGGAGAAAGGTCTAGTGGCAAGAAAAACTGCTTCTAGGAGGTTCTCAAGTGTTTTCGCTCGACGATTCCATTCTTGGGTGGTTGGTTTGGCCCTTCTTCCTGTAACTCGAATCCTAGCAAGGTATATCGCATTTTAATTTTACACCATTGTGAACCTTACGCCTTTTTTACTCTCTGATCGAGGTTCTCGGCAATGAAAAATCTTCGTAAACTAAATCACACGTGTATATGTTGACATTTAAGAGATACACGTTCAAGAAAAACAAGGGCAATGGTGATATATATGCGGATTAGACACAAAAAAAAACACCTAACAAATGGCTACAATTTAAGGAATGTGTTTAGTGACGACATCAGATTCCTAATTGATGGAGAAAGGTCTGGTTGCAAGAAAGGCTGCTTCTAGGATGTTGTCAAGTGCTTTCGCTCGACGATTCCATTCTTCGGTGGTTGGTTTGGCCCTTGTTCCTGTAACTCGAATCCTAGCCCGGTATATCCCATTTTAATTTTACACCATTGTGAACCTTACGCCTTTTTTAATGTCTGATCGAGGTTCTCGGCCTTGAAAAATCTTCGTAAACTAAATGACACGTCTATATGTTGACATTGAAGAGATATACATTCAAGAAAATCAAGGGTAGTGGTGATATATATGCAGATTAACACAAAAAAAACACTCAACAAATGACTAGAATTTAAGGAATGTGTTTAGGGACGACATCAGATTCCTAATTGATGGAGAAAGGTCTCGTAGGAAGAAAAGCTGCTTCTAGGAGGTTGTCAAGTGCTTTCGCTCGATGATTCCATTCTTGGGTGGTTGGTTTGGCCCTTGTTCCTGTAACTCGAATCCTAGCCCGGTATATCCCATTTTAATTTTACACCATTGTGAACCTTACGCCTTTTCTACTCTCTGATCGAGGTTCTCGGCCTTGAAAAATCTTCGTAAACTAAATAAAACGAGTATATGTTGACATTTAAGAGATATACAGTCAAGAAAATCAAGGGCAATGGTGATATATATGCGGATTAGACACAAAAAAAAAACACTCAACAAATGGCTACAATTTAAGGAATGTATTTAGTGACGGCATCAGATTCCTAATTGATGGAGAAAGGTCTGGTGGCAAGAAAAGCTGCTTCTAGGAGGTTGTCAAGTGCTTTCGCTCGATGATTCCATTCTTAGGTGGTTGGTTAGGCCCTTGTTCCCGTAACTCGAATCCTAGCCCGAGATATCCCATTTTAATTTTACACCATTGTGAACCTTACGCCTTTTTTACTCTCTGATCGAGGTTCTCGCCATTAAAAAATCTTCATAAACTAAATCACACGTGTATATGTTGACATTTAAGAGATATACAGACAAGAAAATCTAGGGCAATGGTGATATATATGCGGATTAGACACAAAAAAAAAACACTCAACAAATGGCTAAAATTTAAGGAATGTATTTAGTGACGGCATCAGATTCCTAATTGATGGAGAAAGGTCTGGTGGCAAGAAAAGCTGCTTCTAGGAGGTTGTCAAGTGTTTTTGCTCGACGATTCAATTCTTGGGTGGTTGGTCTGACCCTTGTTCCTCTAACTCGAATACTAGCCCGGTATATCCCATTTTAATTTTACACCATTGTGAACCTTACGCCTTTTTTACTCTCTGATCGAGGTTCTCGGCATTGAAAAATCTTGGTAAACTAAATCACACGTGTATATGTTGACATTTAAGAGATATACATTCAAGAAAATTAAGGGCAATGGTGATATATATGCGGATTAACACCAAAAAAAAGACACTCAACAAATGGCTACAATTTATGGAATGTGTTTCGTGACGGCATCAGATTCCTAATTGATGGAGAAAGGTCTGGTGGCAAGAAAAGCTGCTTCTAGGAGGTTTTCAAGTGCTTTCGCTCGATGATTCCATTCTTAGGTGGTTGGTTAGGCCCTTGTTCCCGTAACTCGAATCCTAGCCCGAGATATCCCATTTTAATTTTACACCATTGTGAACTGTTGGTGCATGTTATGTGACAACAGCTGTGGATTGGTCTTTGGATATTAAATGTGTTTTGGGCCGCGAAGACTTATGAAGACTGAAAGGAATTCGAGTTTGTTGAAGCCCAATCTAGTCCAAGTTTGTATCAAGTTTAAGTCTATCTAGTTTGGCCCGATTTGTAAACAGAATTCGGATGGGTTGAGCCCAATTCGAATTGTATAGGTTGTGCTATATAAACAACCTTTACCTAGAGTTTTAGGGTTAGACATTTTGAGACTTTTGGAGACTTTTAGGCAATTGAGAGAGAGTTCGAATACACAGATTATTGGCTGTGAGTTCGTGAAGATCTTGAGTGATTGTAAACGTTTTCGTTGGATAATCATAGAAGATCGGTTGGTAAATCATCTTGTGTTCTTGTTTCTGTTTGATAGGTTTATCAAGGGGATTCCGCACCCTTGATAGATTGTCAGTTTTGTTACGATCCATACGGGATAGGGACCTACAATTGGTATCAGAGCGTTTGCTCTTGTGTACGGTTCAAAACTGATCGGAAGGAAACAAGTTTTCGGGTTGCTTTTTGAATTCACGAAGAACATCGAAGAACAATCAAAATTTTCACGATTTTGATCTGTTTTGGAGTTATTGGAAAGTGTTTGCTGATTTTTAGGAGTTTAGTTTGGAAGGATTTCGATAAGAAGATTCTGTGGTTTAAAAGGTGCTGATTTTTCGGGATTTTGGTTGAAAAATAGCTGGTGTCGACTCAAGGTTTTAGACATTATATATCATTGGACTCGTTATCTCGAGACGAATCTAACGGTATAACTTGGTAAAAACAGTTTTCGGATAATATTTGTACGGTTTCATCAGTTCGCTTATGGTAAAAGCTTGAAAAGGACCAGTATAGGAGTTAGATTTGGATTTTGATTCAGGTTTCCAAAATCCATTTAAACTTTTACGCTGCATGATGGCTAAGATGGATAATGGAAGTGAGGTTGTTAAGAACTGGCCAAAGCTTCTAAATGTCAATGAATATGCTGAATGGAAAAAGAAGGTTGAGGCATATGTTGAAAGTAAGGATGCGAGAATGTGGAGTTGTATGATAGATGGATACGTTGCTCCCACACGTCGTGTTGATGGTAGAGTAAAACTAATTTCTTATGAGAATATGGATGAATCTGAGAAACGAGTGGTTGATGCTGAGAAGAGAGCTTTAGCAGTGATCAAGAAATCCTTACCTGAGGGCATTAAGAATACCTTCAAGAACTATGGGAATTCTAGAGATCTGTGGGAAGCTTTAGAAAAACGTTATCAGATTCCATCAAAAGTGAATACTTGTGATCAAGCATTGGTAGCTGAGTTTGCAGCTGTGAAGATTGGAGAGAGAGCTGCTGAGATAGAAGAGAAGAAGGAAGCAGATGAGGAGAATGCTCAAAAGATGGGTGCAGAAGTTTCAAAGGGCTTGAAGGATGTGAACGGACTTACAGCAGAGGTAAAGGTATCATCAGAATCTGTAAGTCATACATGTCTAAATTGCACTGAACTACAGGTTAAAGTTGACAGACTATCGGAGCAAAACAACATTCAGTCAGCTGAATTAGAAAAGTTAAAAGAGTCAAATGTTCTTTTGATTAAAAAAGAGTCAGATTGTTTTACAAAACTCAAATCAAATGAACAAGAAATTAGCAGTTTAACAAGCAAAGTCAATGAACTGTTACAGGTCATTGATTTAGCTCGTGAAACTGTGAAAGAAAAGACTAACGAGCTTTCAGAAAAGTGCACAGAATTGGCTGATGCACAAGCCAAAATTGTTGCACTTCAGGGGAAGTTAAACGATTTTGGGAATTCTTCGTTAGTCAGAACTAAAATTCAAAAAGGTTTAAAAAGAAGTAATGATAAAACAGGGGTGGGGTTTACTAAAGCTTCATCTTCTGGAAATCAAGACTACTCATTTTTACCAACTGAAGATGAGCTAACTGAGTTTGTAACCACTGCACAAGTAGTAGTGGATCCGATAGCTGTGGACTTGCCAGATAGTCCAATTTCTTTGAAAGAATCTGTTGGGTCTAACGGTACACCTCATAAAGTGGATGAGGATACCAAAGACAAAACGGCCAACACATTTAAAAAGGGATCCAATAGAAAGAAAAGTTATAAGAAGAGATCCTGTTTTAAATGTCACAACATAGGGCATGTGGCAAGTTGTTGTCCTTTGAAGAAAGGTAAACAAAAGGTTGATGAGGTTAAGGATGAGAATCAGGTTGGGTCAAGCAATAGTGTAAAAACAAGTTGTCAGACAAAGAAACCTGAATCTCAACCAAAACCCTCAACTTCGAAAAGATTTGATAGACCAAGAAGTATTTCTCCACAATTTAGTCATTATAATGGTAAATCAAGTCAGTTTCAAAGTCAACATAGAAATTTTGGATATCAAAATCGATACCAGACATCTGTAAATCGAAATTTTCAAACAAGAAATGGACATAGGGGTTTTAGTAACTCGAATGTTCAACAATATCCAAAATTTTTTCAAAATTCATGGTATAATAATGGGAGAAGCAGGTATCCAGATAATCCACTGAAGTGTGATGGATATTGGATGGATGTACCTGTAATGGATGAATTTGGAAAACCCAACACTATCAGGGCTTGGGTTCTTAAGACTAACTGAGTTGTTGAGTGTGTGCAGGAGCTGCTAAGGAGGATTATCAACTTATGTTGATAATGGCTGCTCTAGGCACATGAAGGGGGGTGTGAGATTGTTGATATATTTATATTGATTGATTTAAATTGAAGTTTAAAGTGCTGAGTCTACACACTAGATAACCTTGCTGATCTTTATACTAAAGCTTTTGACAGGGCTCGCTTTGAACACTTAGTCGAACTCAACGGGATGAGGAATCCTGAATAACTGGTTTTTCATAAGAATTTTGTAAATAGTTTACTGCTTTTTCAAAAATCAAAAATACAAAAACATTGAAAAATCAAAAACATAAAAAAAATAAAAAATCAAAAATGAGTTTTCACTGTGTGAAAAAGAAGGAATGATAGTACATCAGCAAGTTAGACTGTCACACTCGAACTGATTTAAAATGCTCAAGGGTGATAGTAGCTTCATCATATGATATACCAGTAGGCAAAAGCATGAAATAATCAACTTACCAAAGTGATATAAACATAAAAGCACTGAGTATGAGTGGGGAACACATCAGTGGTGTATGGTTTAATGACCTTAAATCTTGCGTTGATAGATTGCCAAAATCTGAAGTTTTGGGTCTTTATACTGTTATTTCATTTGGGGATATCTTGGCTGTCATTCTGTTTAGATCTAAAATTGTACATGACCCCAGGAAAGAAAGTTACTTGGAATTAGCTCATTTCTATTTGAATGTCTGTATGTTGTCCCGATACACACAATTTTGATCTGATTCTGAAATCTTCTCTGAAAAAAGTCGTGTACCTCCTCTGCTGCATCCAGATATATGCTGACCTGGAGGTGCTAGGCAACGACAGCTTCTGCTGCATCCAGATACATGCTGACCTAGCTGTACGTTATCGCACTATAGATCTAATACATCCGAAAGAGGCCCTCTAGTGCCCAAATGAAACCCAATAAACCTATATCAAACTGAGAAAACTCATTTGATCTGTATATTATACCATCTCTCCTAACAATCTATTCTGGTCTCTTCTCAACCTATTCCCAGTTAAGATTTCAGAAATCTGGATTGGACTTGTGAAATATGTGGTAGGGAAGATACTTGCATGATAGAGTGTGTTGTTTATATATCCAGGATTTGATTAGTATTTATTTGGGTGTTCATTGTTAAGCAATCAAAACATGATAAAACAGATTATATGCAGACCTAGACACTGTCATGATATCTTAAAGGATGACATCAGTATACTCACCTACTACGATGAATCTTTGTGCATACCTTGATCGTGGGGGTATATCCTGAAGTGGGACACACTAGTATTTCAGATATAAAATTCCTTAACGTATCATACTGTAATGGTACTTGAAATGTTCATGCATTTTGTTTAGATGGACAAACATACTGGTAATCGTCTTGAACTGCTTTTCACGAAAAATTAAATAAACAATTATCTAATAGTGTGAAACAGTTTGATTGTGCTGATATGATCTTCTTACAAGTGATTCTCACAAAAACAGAGTGTTTATTGCTTTTCGTATTTATTTGCTTTCAGAAAATTACAAAAATACAAAAATAGAGTTCTTTTTCTGTTTAAAATTCTTAATGTACGGAAAACTGTTATTCGTGGAGGAGTTGTTACTGATAGGGGGAGACGGTGTTAGTAAGTGGGTTCAAAATTTTGAAATGATGCAGGTTATAAGGTGTTTGATTAAAAATTGTTGCGTGTTGGTGCTTAATTTGAAAATGCTTAATCTGATACAGTTTAACTATCTCTTGAATAATAATAATTCTTTAACTATGTTGAAAAATTCTTATGGTTTCTCGAGATGTTTGTTTTATAGTATACAGATCGAAGCAGTTTGTTGATGAGAAGTTGCTTTGAAGAGATGAGGAGTTTGTTGCTGCTTGGTAGAATCCTCCTTCTACAATGCAGAATGGATGCTGTGAAGACTTATTGCGAATGCTGAATACAACTTGGAAGATTTGGTGATTGGATACATCAGCTTAGGGGGAGTCTGTTGCTGACAGAATTCATGTTGAAGCTGACGCTATCCAAAGACCAAAGACTATGATATTCTGAAGACTAAAGTTTCCTTTGCAAGCTATTGTCAAGGGGGAGTTTGTTGGTGCATGTTATGTGACAACAGCTGTGGATTGGTCTTTGGATATTAAATGTGTTTTGGGCCGCGAAGACTTATGAAGACTGAAAGGAATTCGAGTTTGTTGAAGCCCAATCTAGTCCAAGTTTGTATCAAGTTTAAGTCTATCTAGTTTGGCCCGATTTGTAAACAGAATTCGGATGGGTTGAGCCCAATTCGAATTGTATAGGTTGTGCTATATAAACAACCTTTACCTAGAGTTTTAGGGTTAGACATTTTGAGACTTTTGGAGACTTTTAGGCAATTGAGAGAGAGTTCGAATACACAGATTATTGGCTATGAGTTCGTGAAAATCTTGAGTGATTGTAAACGTTTTCGTTGGATAATCATAGAAGATCGGTTGGTAAATCGTCTTGTGTTCTTGTTTCTGTTTGATAGGTTTATCAAGGGGATTCCGCACCCTTGATAGATTGTCAGTTTTGTTACGATCCATACGGGATAGGGACCTACATGAACCTTACGCCATTTTTACTCTCTGATCGAGGTTCTCGCTATTGAAAAATCTTCGTAAACTAAATCACACGTGTATATGTTGACATTTAAAAGATAAACAGTCAAGAAAATCATGGGCATAACGTGTATATGCCGTCACTACAATTTAAGGAATGTGTTTAGTGATGGCATCAGATTCCTAATTGATGGAGAAATATCTGGTGGCAAGAAAAGCTGCTTCTAGGAGGTTGTCAAGTGTTTTCGCTCGACGATTCCATTCTTGGGTGGTTGGTTTGGCCCTTATTCCTGTAACTCGAATCCTAGCCCGGTATACCCCATTTTAATTTTACACCATTGTGAACCTTACGCCTTTTCTACTCTGTGATCGAGGTTCTCGGCCTTGAAAAATCTTCGTAAACTAAATAAAACGAGTATATGTTGACATTTAAGAGATATACAGTCAAGAAAATCAAGGGCAATGGTGATATATATACGGATTAACACAAAAAAAACACTCAACAAATGGCTACAATTTAAGGAATGTGTTTAGTGACGGCATCAGATTCCTAATTGATGGAGAAAGGTCTGGTGGCAAGAAAAGCTGCTTCTAGGAGGTTGTCAAGTGCTTTCGCTCAATGATTCCATTCTTAGGTGGTTGGTTAGGCCCTTGTTCCCGTAACTCGAATCCTAGCCCGGGATATCCCATTTTAATTTTACACCATTGTGAACCTTACGCCTTTTTTACTCTCTGATCGAGGTTCTCGCCATTGAAAAATCTTCGTAAACTAAATCACACGTGTATATGTTGACATTTAAGAGATATAGAGTCACGAAAATCAAGGGCAATGGTGATATATATGCGGATTAGACACAAAAAAAAAACACTCAACAAATGGCTACAATTTAAGGAATGTATTTAGTGATGGCATCAGATTCCTAATTGATGGAGAAAGGTCTGGTGGCAAGAAAAGCTGCTTCTAGGAGGTTGTCAAGTGTTTTTGCTCGACGATTCAATTCTTGGGTGGTTGGTTTGACCCTTGTTCCTGTAACTCGAATACTAGCCCGGTATATCCCATTTTAATTTTACACCATTGTGAACCTTACGCCTTTTTTACTCTCTGATCGAGGTTCTCGGCATTGAAAAATCTTGGTAAACTAAATCACACGTGTATATGTTGACATTTAAGAGATATACAGTCAAGAAAATTAAGGGCAATGGTGATATATATCCGGATTAACACCAAAAAAAAGACACTCAACAAATGGCTACAATTTATGGAATGTGTTTAGTGACGGCATCAGATTCCTAATTGATGGGGAAAGATCTGGTGGCATGAAAGGCTGCTTCTAGGAGGTTGTCAAGTGCTTTCGCTCGATGATTCCATTCTTGGGTGGTTGGTTTGGCCCTTGTTCCTGTAACTCGAATCCTAGCTCGGTATATCCCATTTTAATTTTACACCATTGTGAACCTTACGCCATTTTTACTCTCTGATCGACGTTCTCGCTATTGAAAAATCTTCGTAAACTAAATCACACGTGTATATGTTGACATTTAAAAGATAAACAGTCAAGAAAATCATGGGCAATGGTGATATATATGCAGATTAGACACCAAAAAAAACACACAACAAATGGCTACAATTTAAGGAATGTGTTTAGTGACGGCATCAGATTCCTAATTGATGGAGAAATATCTGGTGGCAAGAAAAGCTGCTTCTAGGAGGTTGTCAAGTGTTTTCGCTCGACGATTCCATTCTTGGGTGGTTGGTTTGGCCCTTATTCCTGTAACTCGAATCCTAGCCCGGTATATCCCATTTTAATTTTACACCATTGTGAACCTTACGCCTTTTTTACTCTCTGATCGAGGTTCTCGGCATTGAAATATCTTCGTAAACTAAATCACACGTGCATATGTTGACATTTAAGAGATATACAGTCAAGAAAATCAAGGGCAATGGTGATATATATACGGATTAACACAAAAAAAACACTCAACAAATGGCTACAATTTAAGGAATGTGTTTAGTGACGGCATCAGATTCCTAATTGATGGAGAAAGGTCTGGTGGCAAGAAAAGATGCTTCTAGGAGGTTGTCAAGTGCTTTCGCTCGATGATTCCATTCTTAGGTGGTTGGTTAGGCCCTTGTTCCCGTAACTCGAATCCTAGCCCGGGATATCCCATTTTAATTTTACACCATTGTGAACCTTACGCCTTTTTTACTCTCTGATCGAGGTTCTCGCCATTGAAAAATCTTCGTAAACTAAATCACACGTGTATATGTTGACATTTAAGAGATATACAGTCAAGAAAATCAAGGGCAATGGTGATATATATGCGGATTAGACACAAAAAAAGACACTCAACAAATGGCTACAATTTAAGGAATGTATTTAGTGACGGCATCAGATTCCTAATTGATGGAGAAAGGTCTGGTGGCAAGAAAAGCTGCTTCTAGGAGGTTGTCAAGTGTTTTTGCTCGACGATTCAATTCTTGGGTGGTTGGTTTGACCCTTGTTCCTGTAACTCGAATACTAGCCCGGTATATCCCATTTTAATTTTACACCATTGTCAACCTTACGCCTTTTTTACTCTCTGATCGAGGTTCTCGGCATTGAAAAATCTTGGTAAACTAAATCACACGTGTATATGTTGACATTTAAGAGATATACAGTCAAGAAAATTAAGAGGAATGGTGATATATATGCGGATTAACACCAAAAAAAAGACACTCAACAAATGGCTACAATTTATGGAATGTGTTTAGTGACGGCATCAGATTCCTAATTGATGGGGAAAGATCTGGTGGCATGAAAGGCTGCTTCTAGGAGGTTGTCAAGTGCTTTCGCTCGATGATTCCATTCTTGGGTGGTTGGTTTGGCCCTTGTTCCTGTAACTCGAATCCTAGCCTGGTATTTCCCATTTTAATTTTACACCATTGTGAACCTTACGCCATTTTTACTCTCTGATCGACGTTCTCGCTATTGAAAAATCTTCGTAAACTAAATCACACATATGTTGACATTTAAAAGATAAACAGTCAAGAAAATCATGGGCAATGGTGATATATATGCAGATTAGACACCAAAAAAAACACACAACAAATGGCTACAATTTAAGGAATGTGTTTAGTGACGGCATCAGATTCCTAATTGATGGAGAAATATCTGGTGGCAAGAAAAGCTGCTTCTAGGAGGTTGTCAAGTGTTTTCGCTCGACGATTCCATTCTTGGGTGGTTGGTTTGGCCCTTATTCCTGTAACTCGAATCCTAGCCCGGTATATCCCATTTTAATTTTACACCATTGTCAACCTTACGCCTTTTCTACTCTCTGATCGAGGTTCTCGGCCTTGAAAAATCTTCGTAAACTAAATAAAACGAGTATATGTTGACATTTAAGAGATATACAGTCAAGAAAATCAAGGGCAATGGTGATATATATACGGATTAACACAAAAAAAACACTCAACAAATGGCTACAATTTAAGGAATGTGTTTAGTGACGGCATCAGATTCCTAATTGATGGAGAAAGGTCTGGTGGCAAGAAAAGCTGCTTCTAGGAGGTTGTCAAGTGCTTTCGCTCGATGATTCCATTCTTAGGTGGTTGGTTTGGCCCTTGTTCCCGTAACTCGAATCCTAGCCCGGGATATCCCATTTTAATTTTACACCATTGTGAACCTTACGCCTTTTTTACTCTCCGATCGAGGTTCTCGCCATTGAAAAATCTTCGTAAACTAAATCACACGTGTATATGTTGACATTTAAGAGATATACAGTCAAGAAAATCAAGGGCAATGGTGATATATATGCGGATTAGACACAAAAAAAGACACTCAACAAATGGCTACAATTTAAGGAATGTATTTAGTGACGGCATCAGATTCCTAATTGATGGAGAAAGGTCTGGTGGCAAGAAAAGCTACTTCTAGGAGGTTGTCAAGTGTTTTTGCTCGACGATTCAATTCTTGGGTGGTTGGTTTGGCCCTTGTTCCTGTAACTCGAATACTAGCCCGGTATATCCCAATTTAATTTTACACCATTGTGAACCTTACGCCTTTTTTACTCTCTGATCGAGGTTCTCGGCATTGAAAAATCATGGTAAACTAAATCACACGTGTATATGTTGACATTTAAGAGATATACAGTCAAGAAAATTAAGGGCAATGGTGATATATATGCGGATTAGACACAAAAAAAACACTCAACAAATGGCTACAATTTAAGGAATGTGTTTAGTGACGGCATCAGATTCCTAATTGATGGAGAAAGGTCTGGTGGCAAGAAAAGCTGCTTCTTGGAGGTTCTCAAGTGTTTTCGCTCGACGATTCCATTCTTGGGTGGTTGGTTTGGCCCTTGTTCCTGTAACTCGAATCCTAGCAAGGTATATCGCATTTTAATTTTACACCATTGTGAACCTTACGCCTTTTTTACTCTCTGATCGAGGTTCTCGGCAATGAAAAATCTTCGTAAACTAAATCACACGTGTATATGTTGACATTTAAGAGATATATAGTCAAGAAAAACAAGGGCAATGGTGATATATATGCGGATTAACACCAAAAAAAAGACACTCAACAAATGGCTACAATTTATGGAATGTGTTTAGTGACGGCATCAGATTCCTAATTGATGGGGAAAGATCTGGTGGCAAGAAAGGCTGCTTCTAGGAGGTTGTCAAGTGCTTTCGCACGATGATTCCATTCTGGGGTGGTTGGTTTGGCCCTTGTTCCTGTAACTTGAATCCTAGCCTGGTATTTCCCATTTTAATTTTACACCATTGTGAACCTTACGCCATTTTTACTCTCTGATCGAGGTTCTCGCTATTGAAAAATCTTCGTAAACTAAATCACACGTGTATATGTTGACATTTAAAAGATAAACAGTCAAGAAAATCAAGGGCAATGGTGATATATATGCGGATTAGACACCAAAAAAAAACACTCAACAGATGGCAACAATTTAAGGAATGTGTTTAGTGACGGCATCAGATTCCTAATTGATGGAGAAAGGTCTGGGGGCAAGAGAAGCTGCTTCCAGGAGGTTGTCAAGTGTTTTCGCTCGACGATTCCATTCTTGGGTGGTTGGTTTGGCCCTTGTTCCTGTAACTCGAATCCTAGCTCGGTATATCCCATTTTAATTTTACACCATTGTGAACCTTACGCCTTTTTTACTCTCTGATCGAGGTTCTCGGCCTTGAAAAATCTTCGTAAACTAAATAAAACGAGTATATGTTGACATTTAAGAGATATACAGTCAAGAAAATCAAGGGCAATGGTGATATATATACGGATTAACACAAAAAAAACACTCAACAAATGGCTACAATTTAAGGAATGTGTTTAGTGACGGCATCAGATTCCTAATTGATGGAGAAAGGTCTGGTGGCAAGAAAAGCTGCTTCTAGGAGGTTGTCAAGTGCTTTCGCTCGATGATTCCATTCTTAGGTGGTTGGTTTGGCCCTTGTTCCCGTAACTCGAATCCTAGCCCGGGATATCCCATTTTAATTTTACACCATTGTGAACCTTACGCCTTTTTTACTCTCCGATCGAGGTTCTCGCCATTGAAAAATCTTCGTAAACTAAATCACACGTGTATATGTTGACATTTAAGAGATATACAGTCAAGAAAATCAAGGGCAATGGTGATATATATGCGGATTAGACACAAAAAAAGACACTCAACAAATGGCTACAATTTAAGGAATGTATTTAGTGACGGCATCAGATTCCTAATTGATGGAGAAAGGTCTGGTGGCAAGAAAAGCTACTTCTAGGAGGTTGTCAAGTGTTTTTGCTCGACGATTCAATTCTTGGGTGGTTGGTTTGGCCCTTGTTCCTGTAACTCGAATACTAGCCCGGTATATCCCAATTTAAATTTACACCATTGTGAACCTTACGCCTTTTTTACTCTCTGATCGAGGTTCTCGGCATTGAAAAATCATGGTAAACTAAATCACACGTGTATATGTTGACATTTAAGAGATATACAGTCAAGAAAATTAAGGGCAATGGTGATATATATGCGGATTAGACACAAAAAAAACACTCAACAAATGGCTACAATTTAAGGAATGTGTTTAGTGACGGCATCAGATTCCTAATTGATGGAGAAAGGTCTGGTGGCAAGAAAAGCTGCTTCTAGGAGGTTCTCAAGTGTTTTCGCTCGACGATTCCATTCTTGGGTGGTTGGTTTGGCCCTTGTTCCTGTAACTCGAATCCTAGCAAGGTATATCGCATTTTAATTTTACACCATTGTGAACCTTACGCCTTTTTTACTCTCTGATCGAGGTTCTCGGCAATGAAAAATCTTCGTAAACTAAATCACACGTGTATATGTTGACATTTAAGAGATATATAGTCAAGAAAAACAAGGGCAATGGTGATATATATGCGGATTAACACCAAAAAAAAGACACTCAACAAATGGCTACAATTTATGGAATGTGTTTAGTGACGGCATCAGATTCCTAATTGATGGGGAAAGATCTGGTGGCAAGAAAGGCTGCTTCTAGGAGGTTGTCAAGTGCTTTCGCACGATGATTCCATTCTGGGGTGGTTGGTTTGGCCCTTGTTCCTGTAACTTGAATCCTAGCCTGGTATTTCCCATTTTAATTTTACACCATTGTGAACCTTACGCCATTTTTACTCTCTGATCGAGGTTCTCGCTATTGAAAAATCTTCGTAAACTAAATCACACGTGTATATGTTGACATTTAAAAGATAAACAGTCAAGAAAATCAAGGGCAATGGTGATATATATGCGGATTAGACACCAAAAAAAAACACTCAACAGATGGCAACAATTTAAGGAATGTGTTTAGTGACGGCATCAGATTCCTAATTGATGGAGAAAGGTCTGGGGGCAACAGAAGCTGCTTCCAGGAGGTTGTCAAGTGTTTTCGCTCGACGATTCCATTCTTGGGTGGTTGGTTTGGCCCTTGTTCCTGTAACTCGAATCCTAGCTCGGTATATCCCATTTTAATTTTACACCATTGTGAACCTTACGCCTTTTTTACTCTCTGATCGAGGTTCTCGGCCTTGAAAAATCTTCGTAAACTAAATAAAACGAGTATATGTTGACATTTATGAGATATACAGTCAAGAAAATCAAGGGCAATGGTGATATATATACGGATTAACACAAAAAAAACACTCAACAAATGGCTACAATTTAAGGAATGTGTTTAGTGACGGCATCAGATTCCTAATTGATGGGGAAAGGTCTGGTGGCAAGAAAAGCTGCTTCTAGGAGGTTGTCAAGTGCTTTCGCTAGATGATTCCATTCCTAGCTGGTTGGTTTGGCCCTTGTTCCCGTAACTCGAATCCTAGCCCGGGATATCCCATTTTAATTTTACACCATTGTGAACCTTACGCCTTTTTTACTCTCCGATCGAGGTTCTCGCCATTGAAAAATCTTCGTAAACTAAATCACACGTGTATATGTTGACATTTAAGAGATATACAGTCAAGAAAATCAAGGGCAATGGTGATATATATGCGGATTAGACACAAAAAAAGACACTCAACAAATGGCTACAATTTAAGGAATGTATTTAGTGACGGCATCAGATTCCTAATTGATGGAGAAAGGTCTGGTGGCAAGAAAAGCTGCTTCTAGGAGGTTGTCAAGTGTTTTTGCTCGACGATTCAATTCTTGGGTGGTTGGTTTGGCCCTTGTTCCTGTAACTCGAATACTATCCCGGTATGTCCCATTTTAATTTTACACCATTGTGAACCTTACGCCTTTTTTACTCTCTGATCGAGGTTCTCGGCATTGAAAAATCATGGTAAACTAAATCAAACGTGTATATGTTGACATTTAAGAGATATACAGTCAAGAAAATTAAGGGCAATGGTGATATATATGCGGATTAGACACAAAAAAAACACTCAACAAATGGCTACAATTTAAGGAACGTGTTTAGTGACGGCATCAGATTCCTAATTGATGGAGAAAGGTCTGGTGGCAAGAAAAGCTGCTTCTAGGAGGTTCTCAAGTGTTTTCGCTCGACGATTCCATTCTTGGGTGGTTGGTTTGGCCCTTGTTCCTGTAACTCGAATCCTAGCAAGGTATATCGCATTTTAATTTTACACCATTGTGAACCTTACGCCTTTTTTACTCTCTGATCGAGGTTCTCGGCAATGAAAAATCTTCGTAAACTAAATCACACGTGTATATGCTGACATTTAAGAGATATATAGTCAAGAAAAACAAGGGCAATGGTGATATATATGCGGATTAACACCAAAAAAAAAGACACTCAACAAATGGCTACAATTTATGGAATGTGTTTAGTGACGGCATCAGATTCCTAATTGATGGGGAAAGATCTGGTGGCAAGAAAGGCTGCTTCTAGGAGGTTGTCAAGTGCTTTCGCACGATGATTCCATTCTGGGGTGGTTGGTTTGGCCCTTGTTCCTGTAACTTGAATCCTAGCCTGGTATTTCCCATTTTAATTTTACACCATTGTGAACCTTACGCCATATTTACTCTCTGATCGAGGTTCTCGCTATTGAAAAATCTTCGTAAACTAAATCACACGTGTATATGTTGACATTTAAAAGATAAACAGTCAAGAAAATCAAGGGCAATGGTGATATATATGCGGATTAGACACCAAAAAAAACACTCAACAGATGGCAACAATTTAAGGAATCTGTTTAGTGACGGCATCAGATTCCTAATTGATGGAGAAAGGTCTGGGGGCAAGAGAAGCTGCTTCCAGGAGGTTGTCAAGTGTTTTCGCTCGACGATTCCAATCTTGGGTGGTTGGTTTGGCCCTTGTTCCTGTGACTCGAATCCTAGCTCGGTATATCCCATTTTAATTTTACACCATTGTGAACCTTACGCCTTTTTTACTCTCTGATCGAGGTTCTCGGCATTGAAAAATCTTGGTAAACTAAATCACACGTGTATATGTTGACATTTAAGAGATATACAATCAAGAAAATTAAGGGCAATGGTGATATATATGCGGATTAGACACAAAAAAAAACACTCAACAAATGGCTACAATTTAAGGAATGTGTTTAGTGACGGCATCAGATTCCTAATTGATGGAGAAAGGTCTGGTGGCAAGAAAAGCTGCTTCTAGGAGGTTCTCAAGTGTTTTCGCTCGACGATTCCATTCTTGGGTGGTTGGTTTGGCCCTTGTTCCTGTAACTCGAATCCTAGCAAGGTATATCGCATTTTAATTTTACACCATTGTGAACCTTACGCCTTTTTTACTCTCTGATCGTGGTTCTCGGCAATGAAAAACCTTCGTAAACTAAATCACACGTGTATATGTTGACATTTAAGAGATATATAGTCAAGAAAAACAAGGGCAATGGTGATATATATGCGGATTAACACCAAAAAAAAGACACTCAACAAATGGCTACAATTTATGGAATGTGTTTAGTGACGGCATCAGATTCCTAATTGATGGGGAAAGATCTGGTGGCAAGAAAGGCTGCTTCTAGGAGGTTGTCAAGTGCTTTCGCACGATGATTCCATTCTTGGGTGGTTGGTTTGGCTCTTGTTCCTGTAACTTGAATCCTAGCCTGGTATTTCCCATTTTAATTTTACACCATTGTGAACCTTACGCCATTTTTACTCTCTGATCGAGGTTCTCGCTATTGAAAAATCTTCGTAAACTAAATCACACGTGTATATGTTGACATTTAAAAGATAAACAGTCAAGAAAATCAAGGGCAATGGTGATATATATGCGGATTAGACACCAAAAAAAACACTCAACAGATGGCAACAATTTAAGGAATGTGTTTAGTGACGGCATCAGATTCCTAATTGATGGAGAAAGGTCTGGCCGCAAGAGAAGCTGCTTCCAGGAGGTTGTCAAGTGCTTTCGCTCGACGATTCCATTCTTGGGTGGTTGGTTTGGCCCTTATTCCTGTAACTCGAATCCTAGCTCGGTATATCCCATTTTAATTTTACACCATTGTGAACCTTACGCCTTTTTTACTCTCTGATCGAGGTTCTCGGCATTGAAAAATCTTGGTAAACTAAATCACACGTGTATATGTTGACATTTAAGAGATATACAATCAAGAAAATTAAGGGCAATGGTGATATATATGCGGATTAGACACAAAAAAAACACTCAACAAATGGCTACAATTTAAGGAATGTGTTTAGTGACGGCATCAGATTCCTAATTGATGGAGAAAGGTCTGGTGGCAAGAAAAGCTGCTTCTAGGAGGTTCTCAAGTGTTTTCGCTCGACGATTCCATTCTTGGGTGGTTGGTTTGGCCCTTGTTCCTGTAACTCGAATCCTAGCAAGGTATATCGCATTTTAATTTTACACCATTGTGAACCTTACGCCTTTTTTACTCTCTGATCGAGGTTCTCGGCAATGAAAAATCTTCGTAAACTAAATCACACGTGTATATGCTGACATTTAAGAGATATATAGTCAAGAAAAACAAGGGCAATGGTGATATATATGCGGATTAACACCAAAAAAAAAGACACTCAACAAATGGCTACAATTTATGGAATGTGTTTAGTGACGGCATCAGATTCCTAATTGATGGGGAAAGATCTGGTGGCAAGAAAGGCTGCTTCTAGGAGGTTGTCAAGTGCTTTCGCACGATGATTCCATTCTGGGGTGGTTGGTTTGGCCCTTGTTCCTGTAACTTGAATCCTAGCCTGGTATTTCCCATTTTAATTTTACACCATTGTGAACCTTACGCCATATTTACTCTCTGATCGAGGTTCTCGCTATTGAAAAATCTTCGTAAACTAAATCACACGTGTATATGTTGACATTTAAAAGATAAACAGTCAAGAAAATCAAGGGCAATGGTGATATATATGCGGATTAGACACCAAAAAAAACACTCAACAGATGGCAACAATTTAAGGAATCTGTTTAGTGACGGCATCAGATTCCTAATTGATGGAGAAAGGTCTGGGGGCAAGAGAAGCTGCTTCCAGGAGGTTGTCAAGTGTTTTCGCTCGACGATTCCAATCTTGGGTGGTTGGTTTGGCCCTTGTTCCTGTGACTCGAATCCTAACTCGGTATATCCCATTTTAATTTTACACCATTATGAACCTTACGCCTTTTTTACTCTCTGATCGAGGTTCTCGGCATTGAAAAATCTTGGTAAACTAAATCACACGTGTATATGTTGACATTTAAGAGATATACAATCAAGAAAATTAAGGGCAATGGTGATATATATGCGGATTAGACACAAAAAAAAACACTCAACAAATGGCTACAATTTAAGGAATGTGTTTAGTGACGGCATCAGATTCCTAATTGATGGAGAAAGGTTTGGTGGCAAGAAAAGCTGCTTCTAGGAGGTTCTCAAGTGTTTTCGCTCGACGATTCCATTCTTGGGTGGTTGGTTTGGCCCTTGTTCCTGTAACTCGAATCCTAGCAAGGTATATCGCATTTTAATTTTACACCATTGTGAACCTTACGCCTTTTTTACTCTCTGATCGTGGTTCTCGGCAATGAAAAACCTTCGTAAACTAAATCACACGTGTATATGTTGACATTTAAGAGATATATAGTCAAGAAAAACAAGGGCAATGGTGATATATATGCGGATTAACACCAAAAAAAAGACACTCAACAAATGGCTACAATTTATGGAATGTGTTTAGTGACGGCATCAGATTCCTAATTGATGGGGAAAGATCTGGTGGCAAGAAAGGCTGCTTCTAGGAGGTTGTCAAGTGCTTTCGCACGATGATTCCATTCTTGGGTGGTTGGTTTGGCTCTTGTTCCTGTAACTTGAATCCTAGCCTGGTATTTCCCATTTTAATTTTACACCATTGTGAACCTTACGCCATTTTTACTCTCTGATCGAGGTTCTCGCTATTGAAAAATCTTCGTAAACTAAATCACACGTGTATATGTTGACATTTAAAAGATAAACAGTCAAGAAAATCAACGGCATTGGTGATATATATGCGGATTAGACACCAAAAAAAACACTCAACAGATGGCAACAATTTAAGGAATGTGTTTAGTGACGGCATCAGATTCCTAATTGATGGAGAAAGGTCTGGCCGCAAGAGAAGCTGCTTCCAGGAGGTTGTCAAGTGCTTTCGCTCGACGATTCCATTCTTGGGTGGTTGGTTTGGCCCTTATTCCTGTAACTCGAATCCTAGCTCGGTATATCCCATTTTAATTTTACACCATTGTGAACCTTACGCCTTTTTTACTCTCTGATCGAGGT
The DNA here is from genome assembly GCA_030545235.1 of Helianthus tuberosus. Taxonomy (NCBI): domain Eukaryota; kingdom Viridiplantae; phylum Streptophyta; class Magnoliopsida; order Asterales; family Asteraceae; genus Helianthus; species Helianthus tuberosus. The sequence continues at coordinate 29,534,958 of CM060415.1, read as the reverse complement.
TCTCGGCATTGAAAAATCTTGGTAAACTAAATCACACGTGTATATGTTGACATTTAAGAGATATACAATCAAGAAAATTAAGGGCAATGGTGATATATATGCGGATTAGACACAAAAAAAACACTCAACAAATGGCTACAATTTAAGGAATGTGTTTAGTGACGGCATCAGATTCCTAATTGATGGAGAAAGGTCTGGTGGCAAGAAAAGCTGCTTCTAGGAGGTTCTCAAGTGTTTTCGCTCGACGATTCCATTCTTGGGTGGTTGGTTTGGCCCTTGTTCCTGTAACTCGAATCCTAGCAAGGTATATCGCATTTTAATTTTACACCATTGTGAACCTTACGCCTTTTTTACTCTCTGATCGTGGTTCTCGGCAATGAAAAATCTTCGTAAACTAAATCACACGTGTATATGTTGACATTTAAGAGATATATAGTCAAGAAAAACAAGGGCAATGGTGATATATATGCGGATTAACACCAAAAAAAGACACTCAACAAATGGCTACAATTTAAGGAATGTGTTTAGTGACGGCATCAGATTCCTAATTGATGGAGAAAGGTCTGGTGGCAAGAAAAGCTGCTTCTAGGAGTTTCTCAAGTGTTTTCGCTCGACGATTCCATTCTTGGGTGGTTGGTTTGGCCCTTGTTCCTGTAACTCGAATCCTAGCTCGGTATATCCCATTTTAATTTTACACCATTGTGAACCTTACGCCTTTTTTACTCTCTGATCGAGGTTCTCGGCATTGAAAAATCTTGGTAAACTAAATCACACGTGTATATGTTGACATTTAAGAGATATACAATCAAGAAAATTAAGGGCAATGGTGATATATATGCGGATTAGACACAAAAAAAACACTCAACAAATGGCTACAATTTAAGGAATGTGTTTAGTGACGGCATCAGATTCCTAATTGATGGAGAATGGTCTGGTGGCAAGAAAAGCTGCTTCTAGGAGATTCTCAAGTGTTTTCGCTCGACGATTCCATTCTTGGGTGGTTGGTTTGGCCCTTGTTCCTGTAACTCGAATCCTAGCAAGGTATATCGCATTTTAATTTTAGACCATTCTGAAACTTTTTTTGTCACACCCCCAAAATCCACCTGCGGAGTATCACCGCTTGGAGGCGTGACTGACCAGGATCAAGCCACCAATCATATTGAACATAGTAAGTATTAAATGTAAAACAACCAAACCAATATGAAAGGTGTTCAAAACATAAGTGTAAATTCAATGTTTAGCGGAAGCATAAATAAACCCAATCATAAGTAGCAATTTCAAATGTTTAAATATTGTTCATAATATCCACAAGCTGTGCCCACAACGACCGTGCCTCCCGTGCAAGCTCCATAAGTACCTAAGGTCCTGCAAGGCATGTAACAGAGAGTCAACAACTAGTTGAGCGAGTTCACAGTGAGTTTGTTTAGTTATAGTGTTCATAATGCAGTTTGTATGTTCATTTAGTAATCATGTATCGTATGTATCGTATCGCGGCCCTCTAGGCATGTTTGCGAAGTATAGTGGGAGTTTCCCATGTTTGCTAGACTAGGTATAATAGTATCGCGGCCCTTCCTGGCATGTTTGCGAAGATTAGAGTATATAGTTCGCGGCCCTTTCTAGGCATGTGTGCGAAGATTGTCATAATATCGCGGCCGACCCTTGGCGTGTGTGCGAAGATCGTTTAAATAAGTATAACCAGTCTAGTCTGTTCTTATCCAAAATCCTTCCTCTACCGGGAATCATATATCTAAGTTCCATAAACTGAACGAATAAATAATCCAACCCATTCCCATCCTGGGAATCCCATGCCTTGGCTGTGTGAACTCACCTTGGTTTGCTCGGTATGCTAAGTGTATGCTCGCAAGTAATCAATCACGTCCTAAAGTATGCACGTATGTGAAATCAGTTTGTGTTCAAGTTGTGCACGTATAAACATGTAACACGTAATCACAATCATATACAAGATGGTTACACTTAACAGCAGTTAAATATTCCAGTTAACACTTAACATAATTAACCCAAGTTACTGTGCAGATTACTGTTCGGCGAAACACAAATTATGGCGAAACATATACTGGCGAATCACATGTTGACGAAACACATTCTGTTTCGTCAACAACCCTTGGCGAAACATATTCCATTTCGTCGAGGTGTCCCTTGGCGAAACAGAACTTCTGATTCGTCGACTACCCTTGGCGAAACACATTCTGTTTCGCCGAGGGTTCGGTTTCGTCGGACAGTTCAGTTACGTCAGTACAATACATGCAGAAACCCTAATCATCACTAACAGCCGACATCAATACTATCAATCATGCAGAAATCATTCAACACAGCATTCATCATTCACAATATGCATAATCATCACAGGACTTCACATCTAGCAGAAACCCTAACTTACGTGTATAATACTCATATCATCACAACTACGTATATCATGCATAAACCCGATCTCAACAGTTTATCAGATTCTGATTCGGTTTCATAGGGGATTCGTGTATACATTTATCAATTTAAACAGCGGATTATATTACAACATCAACTCCAATCATCATCATATCAAGAACCCTAACATTTAACATGTATCAGATACAATTATTCATCAGCATAGCAGAATCACATGGCACAGGAACACATACATGGATGAAAGATCAATCAAGACACATAGGATTACTAACCGAGATGATAGTTTGATCGCACAAGAGTTTCTAGTGGGTTCTAGCTTGCCGTCACAATAAGAGAGCTCTAGGGTTTCGGTTGTGTTGATAGAAAGTGTAAAATGATGATGTTTTACGTAAAAATACACAGAATAGCGTTCTGGGCCCAAGCTGGGCTTCGACAGATCTGGGCTCGGCGAAACAGCTTGTTTCGTTGAGTCGTATATGGCGAATCATATCCTGTTTCGTCGGGAATGGTTATGGCGAAACACACTTGTGTTTCGTCGGGTTCTATCTTATGTTAAGCAGTTTATGTTTCACAACATGTTATACAATCAAACACATAATCAAGCAAACACAATGCATTTATCATATCCCAACCATTTAGTCAAAGTCAACGTGCATTTAATGCGCATAAAGAATGTCGGAAATTCGAGTTGTCACATTATCCCCAACTTGAAAGAAATTTCGTCCCGAAATTTAGCATGCAGTTACTGAGAAAAGCTAATGGTGTGACGTTGTTTACCTGAATTGTATCGCGACTCCCTGAGCATGTTTGCGAAGATTACTGGTTTTCTTGGGGTGTCACATTATCCCCCTGTTGATTTGGAATTTCGTCCCGAAATTCTGCATTGGTAGCTTCAGCCTCAGTAGTAGTTGCATTGGTTCCGAATAACTGGGGATATTTGAGTTCCATTTGATCTTCGCGCTCCCAGGTGAACTCTGGGCCGCGGCGGGAGTTCCAACGAACTCGTACAAGAGGGATTCTCGTGTTCTTGAGGACCTTAACATCCCGGTCCGTGATTTCAACAGGCTCCTCGACGAAGTTCAACCGTTCGTCGATAGTGAGTTCCTTCAAGGGAACTACGTGGGTCTCATCTGACGTACATTTCTTCAAATTCGACACGTGAAAGACGTTGTGAACTGCACTGAGTTCAGGTGGTAAGTTCAATCTGTAGGCCACTTTGCCTATTTTCTCAATAACTTCGAAAGGTCCAACATATTGTGGATTTAGTTTGCCGCGTTTGCCAAAACGAACCACACCCTTCCAGGGTGAAACTTTAAGTAGCGCTCGATCCCCAACTTGGAATTCGAGTAGTTTTCTGTCTAAATCAGCGTATGCTTTCTGACGGTCGCGAGCTGCCGCCATGCGTTGTCGTATCTGTGCAATCTTTTCAGTAGTATCAACTACCATTTCTGGACCTGTGATTTGACTTTCTCCCACCTCTGCCCAACAGAGAGGTGACCGGCATTTACGCCCGTACAATGCCTCGAATGGTGCAACTTTAATGCTTGTGTGGTAGCTGTTATTGTATGAAAATTCCACAAGTGGCAGATGTTTTTCCCAACCGTTGCCAAAATCAATTACGCACGCCCGAAGCATGTCTTCTAGAGTCTGGATAGTGCGCTCAGACTGCCCATCTGTCTGAGGGTGATAAGCTGTGCTCATGTCTAATCGAGAGCCAAAAGATTTGTGCATTGCTTGCCATAGTTCTGAAGTAAAACGTGCGTCTCGATCAGAGATGATAGAGGTTGGCACACCGTGCCTAGAGACCACTTCTTTCAAGTAGATGTCTGCTAGTGTAGAGAACTTGTCTGTTTCTTTGATGGCCAAGAAGTGAGCAGACTTTGTGAGTCGATCCACGATCACCCAAATAGTATCATTTCCGCGTTGAGATTTAGGTAGGCCAGTAACAAAATCCATGGAAATTTGCTCCCATTTCCATTGTGGTATCTCAGGTTGTTGGAGTGGACCTGACGGTTTCTGATATTCTGCCTTGACTCTCGCACAAGTCAAGCATTTACTAACGTATGTGGCTATGTGGGCCTTCATGCTAGGCCACCAATATGTAGTTTTGATGTCGTGGTACATTTTATCCGAACCAGGATGTACCGAGTAGCGAGACTTGTGAGCTTCATCCATTACTAGCTCGCGTAAGTTGCCGTACAGTGGAACCCAAATGCGTCCTGTTACGTAATAAGCGCCGTCTGCCCTTTGTTCTAATCGTTGCCTTGAGCCGCGTAGGGCTTCAGCCCTGACGTTGTCTGGTTTCAATGCTTCTATCTGAGCATCTCGTATCTGGGAAGGAAGGCTAGACTGTATGGTGAGTTGTAAAGCTCGTACGCGCTTAGGCGCAGTGTCTTTTCGAGTGAGGGCGTCAGCCACTACATTGGCTTTGCCTGGGTGGTACCTGATTGAGCATTCGTAGTCGTTTAGCAGTTCGACCCATCGTCGCTGTCGCATATTCAGCTCTTTCTGTTTGAATATATGTTCGAGGCTCCTGTGATCAGTGTAGATAGCACATTTAGTGCCGTACAAGTAGTGTCGCCATATCTTAAGTGCAAAAACAACCGCACCCAGCTCTAAATCATGCGTAGTGTAGTTTCGTTCGTGGATCTTAAGCTGGCGCGAAGCATAAGCTATAACTTTATCCCTCTGCATCAATACACATCCAAGACCTTGGATAGATGCGTCGCAGTAGACTACGAAATCGTCCGTGCCTTCAGGCAGTGAGAGGATAGGTGCGCTACAGAGTCTATCCTTTAAGTGTTGGAATGCTGTCTCCTGTGCATTACCCCAACGGTAAACAACACCCTTTTGCGTCAGTAGTGTAAGCGGCTGAGCAATCTTTGAGAAGTCTTTGATGAACCTTCTGTAATAACCCGCCAAACCCAAGAATTGGCGTATTTCTGTTGGTGTACGAGGCGCAGGCCAGTTCTTGATCGAATCTACCTTGGATGGATCTACATGAATCCCATCCTTGTTCACCACGTGGCCTAAGAAGTGGACTTCACGAAGCCAGAAGTCACATTTAGAAAACTTAGCGTATAGCTGTTCCGTTCGTAGAAGTTCCAGTATGAGTCGTAGGTGCTGCTCGTGTTCCTCCTGAATCTTCGAATAAATCAGGATGTCGTCGATGAAAACAATGACGAACTTGTCGAGATAGGGTTTGCACACCCTGTTCATTAGATCCATAAATACAGCAGGCGCGTTCGTTAGCCCGAATGGCATGACCATAAACTTGTAGTGGCCGTAGCGAGTTCTGAACGCTGTTTTAGAGACGTCCTCATCCCGGACTCTCAGCTGATGATATCCTGACCTCAAGTCTATCTTGGAGTAGTAGCTCGACCCTTGCAGCTGGTCGAATAAATCATCTATGCGCGGAAGAGGATAACGATTCTTGATCGTCACCTTGTTGAGTTCACGGTAGTCTATACACATCCTGAACGTACCGTCTTTCTTCTTTACGAATAACACTGGAGCTCCCCAGGGCGAAGAGCTAGGACGTATAAAACCCTTTTCCAAGAGTTCTTGTAGCTGCTTTGACAGTTCTTCTAATTCAGTTGGAGCTAGACGATAAGGCGCTCGAGCTATGGGTGCTGCTCCTGGAGCGAGCTCGATCTGGAATTCGACTTGACGATGTGGCGGTAACCCAGGTAATTCCTCAGGAAACACTTGAGGAAAATCGCGTACTACAGGAATATCCTCAATCTTCTTCTCTTTCTTAGACGTATCAGTGACGAGAGCTAGAACAGCTGTGTGACCCTTGCGCAGACACTTCTGAGCCTTCAAGAAGGAAATGATGCCACTCACGACACCACTCTTGTCGCCTTGAACTTCGAGAGGTTCCTTGCCCGACCGAGGAATACGAATAACTTTTTCTTTGCATAAAATCTCCGCTTGTTGTTGAGATAACCAATCCATACCAATGACGACGTCAAAGCTACCCAAGGGTATAGGAATGAGATCGATGGAGAAAGTCTGTCCAGCGAGGATAAGATTACACCCTTTAACTATGTGCGTGGCTTCTAAACTTTTACCGTTAGCTAACTCTACAACATGTTTGGTGTTTAAGGGAGTTGGTGCACGTTTTAACATTTCACTAGCTTTTAGGGACATGTAACTTGTATCCGCACCAGAATCAAATAGTACAGTAACATAAAAGTCGTCAAGGAGAAACTTACCCATAACCACGTTGGGATCATTCCTGGCATCACCCTGCCCGATCACAAACATACGGCCTCTAGCACCATTGTTGTTATTGTTCCCACCGTTGTTGTTGTTCCCATTACCCTGATTGTTGTTGTTATTATTGTTCTGGTTCTGGTTTAACTGAGGGCAATCCCGCTTGTAATGACCTTCAGCCCCACATTGGTAGCATCCCCTATTTCCATGCTGCTGCTGCTGTGGCTGGTTTCGTGGAGCAGGTGGCTGTTGTTGCTGGTTCTGATTCGCAGGTCGTGAACTCCTGCAATCTTTAGCTTCGTGCCCGTTTTTGAGACATCTCTGACAGTAGGCCTTGCGACACTGCCCACTGTGATGTTTGTAGCACCTGTTACAGAGTGGATGATTTCCCCGATAACCACTCTGTCTCTGCCCACCAGAAGTTTGCTGACTTGGGCTCTGGTAGTCATTAGTCTTGCGTTGCTGAGCCTGAGATTGAACTATGGCTGAACCTTTGCTGGAATCTCCATCCCATTTCCGCTTGTTGTCACTGGGAGTAGCAGGAGTGACCGGAGTAGTAGCGGTAGTAGTAGTGTTGATGCGTTCAGGCAATTTGTTCTGCTCCACCGCCTGATCCGTGAGACGGTGAGCCAGCTGTACAACTTCCTGATAAGTGGCGAGGTTTGCTGAAGTGACGTGACTCTGGATCTCTGGCACTAGACCCTTGAGGAACAGTTCGATTCGCTTGATTGGAGGGTCCACCATCGTAGGACACAATAGAGCAAGTTCATTAGACCTTTTAGTGTATGCCTCAATCTCTGACCCCTTCATCTTGAGATTGAAAAACTCGACCTCCAGCTTATGAATATCATCCCTGCTGCAATATTCCTCTTTGATCATTTCCTTAAAGTTGTTCCATGGGGTAGCGTTAGCAGCAACCAACCCCAGCATTTTCACCTGAGCTTTCCACCATGTGAGAGCTAAACCCTCTAGGGTACCGGTGGCATACTTCACCCTGCGTGCCTCAGGGCATTCACACATTTCGAATACAGTCTCGATCTTTTCAAACCAGTGGAGGAGTCCGACTGCTCCCTCCGTTCCGCTGAAAGTACTGGGACGACAGTCCATGAACGTTTTGAAAGTGCAAACAGGTGCTTGACCTGTTGTGTGCGTAAGAGTAAACAAAAATTTTAGCACAAGAGTTGGTTTAGGAATGTAGGATCTAAGGACCCTAGTGTGAGTTTCAACTGCAGGGTATACCTCCTGCTTGTGCGGCTGCAACTGCCGCAGTAACTTGTTCAGTGATGAGAGCCGTCAATTGGGCTTGTGTCATGTTAATACGTCCAGACATGATCTTCATAGTAAAGATAGCATAAGTCAGAGAGGATCGCGAATCGTGCGATGACAGAAGAGTGTGAGCATATAAGCGTTCTCAAGTAGTAACGAATGGTAAACAATGTAATCTAAGCATACCACGAGCAAAGTTCTATGTAATTCTAGCAAGTAGGCAATAAACATAAACCTTATTACCTAGGATGTTGAGTCTTGCACGTGGAGCGAGGTGTCGTTGTGGATCGTTGAGCACTGTACTGGTTATAGTCTGGTTTTAAATAAAAACGTTTTTCCCTTATTAAAACCAAGTTCTCTATAACCAATGGCTCTGATACCAATCTGTCACACCCCCAAAATCCACCTGCGGAGTATCACCGCTTGGAGGCGTGACTGACCAGGATCAAGCCACCAATCATATTGAACATAGTAAGTATTAAATTTAAAACAACCAAACCAATATGAAAGGTGTTCAAAACATAAGTGTAAATTCAATGTTTAGCGGAAGCATAAATAAACCCAATCATAAGTAGCAATTTCAAATGTTTAAATATTGTTCATAACATCCACAAGCTGTGCCCACAACGACCGTGCCTCCCGTGCAAGCTCCATAAGTACCTAAGGTCCTGCAAGGCATGTAACAGAGAGTCAACAACTAGTTGAGCGAGTTCACAGTGAGTTTGTTTAGTTATAGTGTTCATAATGCAGTTCGTATGTTCATTTAGTAATCATGTATCGTATGTATCGTATCGCGGCCCTCTAGGCATGTTTGCGAAGTATAGTGGGAGTTTCCCATGTTTGCTAGACTAGGTATAGTAGTATCGCGGCCCTTCCTGGCATGTTTGCGAAGATTAGAGTATATAGTTCGCGGCCCTTTCTAGGCATGTGTGCGAAGATTGTCATAATATCGCGGCCGACCCTTGGCGTGTGTGCGAAGATCGTTTAAATAAGTATAACCAGTCTAGTCTGTTCTTATCCAAAATCCTTCCTCTACCGGGAATCATATATCTAAGTTCCATAAACTGAACGAATAAATAATCCAACCCATTCCCATCCTGGGAATCCCATGCCTTGGCTGTGTGAACTCACCTTGGTTTGCTCGGTATGCTAAGTGTATGCTCGCAAGTAATCAATCACGTCCTAAAGTATGCACGTATGTGAAATCAGTTTGTGTTCAAGTTGTGCACGTATAAACATGTAACACCTAATCACAATCATATACAAGATGGTTACACTTAACAGCAGTTAAATATTCCAGTTAACACTTAACAGAATTAACCCAAGTTACTGTGCAGATTACTGTTCGGCGAAACACAAATTATGGTGAAACATATACTGGCGAATCACATGTTGACGAAACACATTCTGTTTCGTCAACAACCCTTGGCGAAACATATTCCATTTCGTCGAGGTGTCCCTTGGCGAAACAGAACTTCTGATTCGTCGACTACCCTTGGCGAAACACATTCTGTTTCGCCGAGGGTTCGGTTTCGTCGGACAGTTCAGTTACGTCAGTACAATACATGCAGAAACCCTAATCATCACTAACAGCCGACATCAATACTATCAATCATGCAGAAATCATTCAACACAGCATTCATCATTCAAAATATGCATAATCATCACAGGACTTCACATCTAGCAGAAACCCTAACTTACGTGTATAATACTCATATCATCACAACTACGTATATCATGCATAAACCCGATCTCAACAGTTTATCAGATTCTGATTCGGTTTCATAGGGGATTCGTGTATACATTTATCAATTTAAACAGCGGATTATATTACAACATCAACTCCAATCATCATCATATCAAGAACCCTAACATTTAACATGTATCAGATACAATTATTCATCAGCATAGCAGAATCACATGGCACAGGAACACATACATGGATGAAAGATCAATCAAGACACATAGGATTACTAACCGAGATGATAGTTTGATCGCACAAGAGTTTCTAGTGGGTTCTAGCTTGCCGTCACAATAAGAGAGCTCTAGGGTTTCGGTTGGGTTGATAGAAAGTGTAAAATGATGATGTTTTACGTAAAAATACACAGAATAGCGTTCTGGGCCCAAGCTGGGCTTCGACAGATCTGGGCTCGGCGAAACAGCTTGTTTCGTCGAGTCGTATATGGCGAAACATATCCTGTTTCGTCGGGAATGGTTATGGCGAAACACACTTGTGTTTCGTCGGGTTCTATCTTATGTTAAGCAGTTTATGTTTCACAACATGTTATACAATCAAACACATAATCAAGCAAACACAATGCATTTATCATATCCCAACCATTTAGTCAAAGTCAACGTGCATTTAATGCGCATAAAGAATGTCGGAAATTCGAGTTGTCACATTTTTACTCTCTGATCGAGGTTCTCGGAAATGAAAAATCTTCGTAAACTTAATCACACGTGTATATGTTGACATTTAAGAGATATACAGTCAAGAAAAACAAGGGCAATGGTGATATATATGCGGATTAACACCAAAAAAAGACACTCAACAAATGGCTACAATTTATGGAATGTGTTTAGTGACGGCATCAGATTCCTAATTGACGGGGAAAGATCTGGTGGCAAGAAAGGCTGCTTCTAGGAGGTTGTCAAGTGCTTACGCTCGATGATTCCATTCTTGGGTGGTTGGTTTGGCCCTTGTTCCTGTAACTCGAATCCTAGCCTGGTATTTCCCATTTTAATTTTACACCATTGTGAACCTTACGCCATTTTTACTCTCTGATCGAGGTTCTCGCTATTGAAAAATCTTTGTAAACTAAATCACACGTGTATATATTGACATTTAAAAGATACACAGTCAAGAAAATCAAGGGTAATGGTGATATATATGCGGATTAGACACAAAAAAAAAACACTCAACAAATGGCTACAATTTAAGGAATGTGTTTAGTGACGGCATCAGCTTCCTAATTGATGGAGAAAAGTCTGGGGGCAAGAGAAGCTGCTTCTAGGAGGTTGTCAAGTGTTTTCGCTCGACGATTCCATTCTTGGGTGGTTGGTTTGGCCCTTGTTCCTGTAACTCGAATCCTAGTCCGGTATTTCCCATTTTAATTTTACACCATTGTGAACCTTACGCCTTTTTTACTCTCTGATCGAGGTTCTCGGCATTGAAAAATCTTGGTAAATTAAATTACACGTGTATATGTTGACATTTAAGAGATATACAGTCAAGAAAATTAAGGGCAATGGTGATATATATGCGGATTAGACACAAAAAAAAACACTCAACAAATGGCTACAATTTAAGGAATGTGTTTAGTGACGGCAGCAGATTCCTAATTGATGGATGTAGGTCCCTATCCCGTATGGATCGTAACAAAACTGACAATCTATCAAGGGTGCGGAATCCCCTTGATAAACCTATCAAACAGAAACAAGAACACGAAACGATTTACCAACCGATCTTCTATGATTATCCATCGAAAACGTTTACAATCACTAAAGATCTCCAAGAACCAACAGCCGATTTCTGTTTGTTCTCAAACTCTCACAATTCGAATGCTCTCAATAATCTCCAAAAGTCTAACCAAAGTCTCAAAATGTCTAACCCTAAAACTCTAGGTAAAGGTTGTTTATATAGCACAACCTATACAATTCGAATTGGGCTCAACCCATCCGAATTCTGTTTACAAATCGGGCCAAACTAGATAGACTTAAACTTGATACAAACTTGGACTAGATTGGGCTTCAACAAACTCGAATTCCCTTCAGTCTTCATAAGTCTTCGCGGCCCAAACTCGTTTAATATCCAAAGACCAATCCAACGCTGTTGTCACATAACATGCACCAACAAACTCCCCCTTCACAATAGCTTGCAAAGGAAACTTTAGTCTTCAGAATATCATAGTCTTTGGTCTTTGGTTAGCGTCAGCTTCAACATGAATTCTGTCAGCAACAGACTCCCCCTAAGCTGATGTATCCAATCACCAAATCTTCCAAGTTGTATTCAGCATTCGCAATAAGTCTTCACAGCATCCATTCTGCATTGTAGAAGGAGGACTCTACCAAGCAGCAACAAACTCCTCATCTCTTCAAAGCAACTTCTCATCTACAAACTGCTTCGATCTGTATACTATAAAACAAACATCTCGAGAAACCATAAGAATTTTTCAACATAGTTAAAGAATTATTATTATTCAAGAGATAGTTAAACTGTATCAGATTAAGCATTTTCAAATTAAGCACCAACACGCAACAATTTTTAATCAAACACCTTATAACCTGCATCATTTCAAAATTTTGAACCCACTTACTAACACCGTCTCCCCCTATCAGTAACAACTCCTCCATGAATAACAGTTTTCCGTACATTAAGAATTTTAAACAGAAAAAGACACTATTTTTGTATTTTTTGTATTTTTCTGAAAGCAAATAAATACGAAAAGCAATAAACACTCTGTTTTTGTGAGAATCACCGGTAAGAAGATCATATCAGCACAATCAAACTGTTTCACACAATTATATTTCAAGACGATTACCAGTATGTTTGTCCACTTAAACAAAATGCATGAACATTTCAAGTACCATTACAGTATGATACGTTAAGGAATTTTATATCTGAAATACTAGTGTGTCCCACTTCAGGATATACCCCTGCGATCAAGGTATGCACAAAGATTCATCGTAGTAGGTGAGTATACTGAAGTCATCCTTGAAGATATCCTGACAGTGTCTAGGTCTGCATATAATCTGTTTTATCATGTTTTGATTGCTTAACAATGAACACCCAAACAAATACTAATCAAATCCTAGAAATATAAACAACACACTCTATTATGCAAGTATCTTCCCTACCACATATTTCACAAGTCCAATCCAGATTTCTGAAATCTTAACTGGGAATAGGTTGAGAAGAGAACAGAATAGATCTTTAGGAGAGATGGTATAATATACAGATCAAATGAGTTTTCTCAGTTTGATATAGGTTTATTGGGTTTCATTTGGGCACTTGAGGGCCTCTTTCGGGTGTATTAGATCTATAGTGCGACAACGTACAGCTAGGTCAGCATGTATCTGGATGCAGCAGAAGCTGTCGTTGCCTAGCACCTCCAGGTCAGCATATATCTGGATGCAGCAGAGGAGGTACACGACTTTTTTCAGAGAAGATTTCAGAATCAGATCAAAATTGTGTGTATCGGGACAACATACAGACATTCAAATAGAAATGAGCTAATTCCAAGTGACTTTCTTTCCTGGGGTCATGTACAATTTTAGTTGTTAACAGAATGACAGCCAAGATATCCCCAGATGAAATAATAGTATAAAGACCCAAAACTTCAGATTTTGGCAATCTATCAACGCAAGATTTAAGGTCATTAAACCATACACCACTGATGTGTTCCCCACTCATACTCAGTGCTTTTATGTTTATATCACTTTGCTAAGTTGATTATTTCATGCTTTTGCCTACTGGTATATCATATGATGAAGCTACTATCACCCTTGAGCATTTTAAATCAGTTCGAGTGTGACAGTCTAACTTGCTGATGTACTATCATTTCTTTTTTTTCACACAGTGAAAACTCATTTTTGATTTTCTAATTTTTTTTTATATTTTTGATTTTTCAATGTTTTTGTATTTTTGATTTTTAAGAAAAACAGTAAACTATTTACAAAATTCTTATGAAAAACCAGTTATTCAGGATTCCTCATCCCGTTGAGTTCGACTAAGTGTTCAAAGCGAGCTCGATCAAAAGCTTTTGTGTAAAGATCCGCAAGGTTATCTTCTGTGTCGACTCGATGTAATTCAATTAGTCGTTTTTCAGCACAATCCCTTATAAAGTGATGACGTATGTCAATATGTTTAGTTCTACTGTGCTTTACGGGATTGTTTGTGATTGATATGGTGGCATTATTATCTATCATAATAGGAGTACGAGTGAAATCCAAACCGTAATCGCGCATCTGCTGTTGAATCCAGAGAACCTGAGAGCAACAGCTACCCGCAGCAATATATTCAGCTTCACATGTAGATGTAGACACACAGGATTGCTTCTTGCATTGCCAAGAGACGATCCTGCCTCCTAAGAACTGACAACCACCTGTTGTAGACTTCCTGTTTGATTTGCATCCTCCAAAGTCTGAATCAGTGTAAGCAACGAACCTCAAATCACTATCAGCTGGATACCATAACCCAAGTTTAGGTTTCCCCTTCAAGTAACGAAGAATACGCTTCACTGCTTTCATGTGTGACTCTTTCGGATTCGCCTGATATCTGGCACACAAGCATACGGCAAACATGATGTCAGGTCTTGAAGCATTCAAGTACATTAGAGAACCAATCATCGCCCTGTATTGAGTAGGATCAACATCTTCAGTACTTTCATGATCTGGGCCGAGATTGTGATTTTCGCAAATGGGTGTGTTGAAAGTAGAGCAATCATTCATTTTGAACCGATCCAAAATGTCATACACATACTTTGTTTGATGAATAAACATCCCATCCTCCTTCTGTTCAACTTGTAATCCCAGAAAGTAAGACAGCTCACCCATAGCACTCATTTCAAACTTACTCTTCATCACCTGTTCAAATTCCTTACACATGTTTTCGTCAGATGACCCAAAGATGATGTCATCCACGTATACCTGTACCAGCAGAAAATCTTCCTTCTTCCTCTTTATGAATAGTGTACTGTCAATCTGACCTCTCTCAAAACCATTCTTGATCAGATGTGTAGACAGTGTCTCGTACCACGCCCTAGGAGCTTGATGTAACCCATATAAAGCCTTATCAAGTTTGTAAACTCGATCTGGATAGTCTGGATCAACGAACCCATCTGGTTGTGAGACATACACCACTTCTTGGACTTTCCCGTAAAGAAATGCACTCTTCACGTCTAGTTGGAAAACTTTAAAGCCCTTGAATGAAGCGAAAGCTAGAAACAACCGAATTGCCTCCAACCTTGCCACTGGTGCAAACACCTCATTATAATCTATCCCTTCTTGCTGATTGAAACCTTTAACAACCAACCGAGCCTTGTTGCGCGTGACAATACGTCTATCATCCTTCTTGCACTTAAACACCCACTTAGTGCCAATCTCTCTTTCACCTTTAGGAAGGTCAACTAACTCCCAAACCTTCAACTTCGCAAACTGTGCCAATTCCTCTTGCATTGCTTCAACCCATGAATTGTCTTTAAGAGCCATGTGAATGTTCTTCGGCTCCTCTTGGGAAATAAAGCAACTATACAAGCATTCATTCACTGTCCCAGTCTTCTCAATCGAAACAAATAACCCAGAATTCGCTGCTATGCTTCTTCTCGTCTGAACACCTGCAGTAGGATCTCCAAGTATCATATCAACTGGATGATCTTTATTTGCTCGTGTAGAAGCAACTGCATCAACTTCAAGATTATCACCCAGGTTTGATCTAGCCTCCCCCTGAATATTCTGATCTGCAAACGGATTAACAAACTCCTCCCCCGGAATTAGTAGCACCATGGGAAGTTTCCGGAGCATCTGAAATATCAACATTCGATCTAGGCATGAATTCGCCTTCATCGTCTTCACATACCACTGTTTGAATCAGCTGAGAATCATCTGCATCAGAAACCTCAGGAATATTAAATGATTTAAACACACTTTCATAATCATACAGTATAGCAGGACCACTCGTTGATTGTTGAGGTTTGTAGGAAGTAATTTCCACATTAAAAACAACCTCAATTTTACCAGTTTTGAGATTAAAAACCCTTTTATTCGGTGTGCTAGGCACGTAACCCAGAAAGTATCCTTCGTCAGCCACCTCACCGAATTTTTGTTTATCTTTGTTTCGCACAATGGTGCAGGGTAATCCAAATGGTTCAAAGCCTGTTAAGTTTGGTTTTTCGTTAAACATCAACTCATGACAAGTTTTGTTAAAACGTTTAACGGTTAAAACTTTGTTTAGGACATAGCAAGCTGTATTCACAGCTTCTCCCCAGAAAAGAACTGGTAGCTTTGAATCTGAAAGCATAGTCCTAGCGGCTTCAATCAACGTCCTGTTTTTCCTCTCAACGACTCCATTCTGTTGAGGAGTATAAGGAGCTGAATATTGATGTTCTATTCCCTTTCGAAGACAGTAGAGATCCAGAATCCGATTCTTGAACTCTGTGCCATTATCACTCCTTATCCTCTTGATCCTTGCATCATGGACGTTTTCCAATTTTGTAAAAAGATCTATCAACATCTCTGCTGTTTCATCTTTTGTACCTAAAAAGAAAACCCATGAATAACGTGAGTAATCATCAGTGACAACCAGACAGTAGTACTTTCCACCTATGCTCCTCACGTTCACTGGACCGAATAAATCCATGTGAAGTAATTCATAAGGGGCATTAATGGAATTTACTGTTTTAGACTTATGAGGTTTCTTGTGTTGTTTTCCCTTTTGACATGGAAGACATTTATCTTCCACTTGAAACCTCAGCAATGGAACCCCTTTCACTAGCTCATTTTTTATGATATAATTCATTTTGCGATAGTGAATGTGGGCCATGCGTCTGTGCCACAACATAGATTCAGCTTCAGATGCTTTTGACAGTAAACACGCCACCGCTGCAGTTGGATCCTTGGCACCCATGTCCATGACATAAGTATCATTTTTCCTCGGTGCACGCATCACTATCCAATCGTCTGGAATAACCAAACCCAGTTTCAACACCAATGCCTCAGTATTTGTAAAATGGACCGAGTGACCCTTGTCGCAGACTTGTGACACGCTCATCAGATTGTGCTTAAGCTGCTCAACATAGTTCACTTTGTCCAAAGTGATCTTCCCATTCGTCACTTTTCCTCGTCCAGTTATCCTACCACCTTTAGCACCAGCAAAATTTACATGTCCACCATCATATTCTTCAAATTCAGAAAACAACCTCGCATCCCCCGTCATGTGCCTGGAGCAGCCACTATCAACATACCATAAGTTGATAATCCTCCTTAGCAGCTCCTACACACACCAACCAAAAGATTAGTTAGATTGGGGGACCCAAGCCTTAATGGTCTTGGGTCTTCCAGATTCATCAACTACAGGAACATCCATCCAGTATCCATTACTCCTAGGTGGAGTCTTGGATCTTGGGCCTGTTGATGGAAATGGGGCATGATTTCCATAAGGTCTCTGGCCCTGAGGGTACCTGTTTGTGTTTGGACTATGTGACCTTTGAAAACTTTGATTTTGATTCCAAGAACCTTGATTGTTGTAATTTCGAAAGCCATTGTTATAAAAATTTCGACAACCATTATTTTGGTATCGATTTTGATGTTGACCTTGACTTCTAAAATTATTTGAATTTTGGTTGTTCATTCTTGGTGAACTACTTCTTGGTCTTTCATATCTGCCTGATGTAGATTCAGGCTGAAATCTTGGTTGATTTCTTTGAAAACGAGGAACTTGTGGAGTTCCTTTTTCAGCCTTATCTACACCACTAGCAACACCCGGTTGTTGCTTTGGAGCAGATTTCTTTGGAGAATTTGAGACTTTCTCCTCATTATCACCTTGCTTCTCAGGTGATTTCCCT
Organism: Helianthus tuberosus; assembly: GCA_030545235.1. NCBI lineage: Eukaryota > Viridiplantae > Streptophyta > Magnoliopsida > Asterales > Asteraceae > Helianthus > Helianthus tuberosus. The sequence continues at coordinate 29,517,511 of CM060415.1, read as the reverse complement.
CTTTGTTTCTCACTAACTTGTGCTTCAACCTTTTTGTTAGGACAGCAGCTAGCTACATGTCCCTTGGTGTGACATTTGAAGCACGATCTCTTATTCGAAGACTTCTTAGCTGAAGCCTTTGAACTAGATTCTGGTTTAGACGATGATGCCTTAGAAGGATTTGGTTCAGTTTGCTTAGTTTCAAGATTTTCTATGTTTTTGTTTTTAGCAAACTCTACATTTGATTCATTTTCAATAACAGCTGTTTCATTTTTCATGTCACTTCCTTGAACAAAATTGACCCTTTTAACAAAAGTTGAATTTTTATTCTTAGGATTTGAATTTTTCTGTTTTAAAACAGGTTTGCTGTTATTCTCCTTCTTAGCATCATTATTTTCAGACACATCACCTTGACTAGATGTGAAACTACTTGGTGATGTTGACAGAAAGTCTGTGAACTCATCTTCATCAGGTAAGAAAGAATAGTCATGACTAAGAGGAGGTGGAACTTCATTGAATCCCTTGAATCCCACACTTGTCTTGTCATTACTCTTCTTTAACCCACCCATCATGTGTTTCATAACAAAAGTAGAATCCCTGAATTGACCTAATTTCTTTTTGAGTTCAACAATTTTGAGTTGTGCATCTGTCAACTCTTTGCATTTTTCAGAAATTTCTTTTGTTTTCTCAGCCATCATGTCATGAGCTAGGTCTATGACTTGAAGTTTTTCGTTTAGTTTACAGGTCAAAGCTTCAATTTCAGCTTCATAGCCTTTTATCTTTTTCAAATATGATGACTCATTTCTTTTAGCAAAGAAATTTGATTCTTTTACATTAGACATCTCGCTCACCAGACTTTTATTTTGAGTTGACAACCTGTCAACTTCACCCTGTAATTCACGACATTTTAAACAAACAGAAGTAGCTGAGTTACTTACCTCTCCAGTCGATTTGTCTGAGTTCGCCATAAGAGCAGCAAGTTGAGCTTCCAATCTTTTGATGATTTCATCTTTCTCTTCAGCTTCCTTTTCATGCTCAGACTTTGGCGTTTCTTTTTCAGCATCTGTTGTCTGATCAGCCTTATCTTCCTCAGCTTCACTTTTCGTCTCAACCTTAGCTTCATCTACTGTAGCTTCACCTCCATCAATTTGCACAATCTCTGCCATGAAAGCCTGAGTGACATTCTCATCATTTTCCAAGTGAATACTCCAGTCATATGAACCCTCTCTAGCAGTAGAGATCAACGCCCTTGAGTTAGAGTTGTTTGATGAACTTCTATTGTTTGAACTCTGACTCGAAGTCTCATGCTTTTGTTTCTGACATTCCCTAGCAAAATGACCATAACTTTGGCAGTTAAAGCACCTGACTTTGGCCTTGTCAAAACCAACACTCTTTCCTACAAACTTTCTTCCAGTTCTGTTCATGAACCTCTTCACACGTCTAGAAATCATGGCCATCTGCCATTGCAAATCTATCTCTTCTAGATCATCAGGGTCAATCTGATCATAATCTTCATCTAAAGTGGCAGGATCAGATATCTTCCCCTGAATGTAGTTCTCATAAGACGCAACAAACGAAGCAAGTAGAGCAAGATGTTCTTCAGCAGACTTCACACTCATTGGCATTGACTTTGAACTACTACTTTGCTTAGCAGTTGATGTTCTCTTAGCTCCAGTTGATCCTCCTGAAGCAGCTACAAAACATACATCACCATCCTCATTTACTGTGACCTGCTCAGTTTCACGGGAGAGAAAAGCAGTGGCAGAGTCGCTAGAAGCATCATGAGATGAAGAAGATGCAAGCCCATTGTAAACCCCTGGATCTTGAACCTGATCATAACCAGTGTCCTTCTTCTTCATGTTGAGCTCATAAGCTCTTAGCTTTCCAACCACTTCTTCCAGTTCCTTTGTTTCATAATCAGCTTCTCCCTTTATCATGAGAGTGTAAATATCCCATTTTGCAGGTAGAGCATCCAGCAGCTTGTCATTTTTCTCTATGTCAGTATAACAATCTATATCATAATTGTCCAATTCTGACATCAGATGGTAGTATCGAGTGATGACGTCCTCAAGTGACTCATTTTTCATGTACTTGAACACAGCAAACTGCTTCTTCAGTAGATCAATTTTGTTCTTTTTGACATCAGAATTCCCTTCATATCTCTTCTCTAACGCATCCCACATTTCTTTTGAAGTAGTGTACTTCTTAAAGGTGTGTTTGATGCTATCAGGTAGGGACATCTTGATAGCTGCCAAGGCTTTCTTTTCAGCCTCATACATCCTTTTATCATTATCTTGCATGTTCACATAGGGTGTGACACGTGGTCTGCCCTCAAAGTCATGTGTTGGGTTTGTGTACCCATCTTCAATACAAATCCACATGCGTGTGTCCTGATATTCAATGAAGGATTGAAACCTATCCTTCCATGTCAAGTAGTTTTCCACCTTCATCATCTTAGGTGGTTTGTTCGTTGTGCCTACCTCATGTTCCATTCTTAAGAGTTCATTTAATTTCGACATGTTCGACATTTTAATTTAATCAGACTGTTAAAACCGTACAATTTTAGTCCGAAACCTGTTTTTACCAAATTATACCGTTAGATTCGTCTCGAGATAACGAGTCCAATGATATACAATTTTTTTTTTTGTCCTAAAAATCCAAGGAGTCCAACGGTGCAAGCGGTTTGTCCAGATGAGTTACGGATAAATATCTAAACACGAAACTGTGAAATTTTTCCTACGATTGCCTAGAAAAATTCCACCACTTTCAAAACACTTGTTGCGAGTCGTAACCTTTGTTTCGAGTCAATACCACTGTTGCGAGTCGCAACCACTGTTGCGAGTCAAATCAGCACAAGTCGAAACCACGGTTGCGAGTCAACCAGCACAAGTCGAAATCACGGTTGCGAGTCAACCAGCACAAGTCGAAACCTCTGGTTGCGAGTGAACAGTACCAGTCGAGATCACTTGTTACGAGTCGAGACCAGCAACCTTGAGTCGAGACCAGTTTTTTTTTTCAATCAAAATCCCGAAAAATCAGCACTTTTTACACCAACGAATCCTCTGATTGATAACTTTCCAACTGAAACTCCTAAAAACAAGCAAACAAATCAGATCAATAATCAAAACGAATCAAACACTCACAAGTTTTGAATGTTCTTCGATGTTCTTCACTGTTCTTCACACCGAATTCGAAAATCATCAAACGAACAAAATCCTTGAATCTGTAATATCAGTTTTGAACCGTACACAAGAGCAAATGCTCTGATACCAATTGAAGGTCCCTATCCCGTATGGATCGTAACAAAACTGACAATCTATCAAGGGTGCGGAATCCCCTTGATAAACCTATCAAACAGAAACAAGAACACGAAACGATTTACCAACCGATCTTCTATGATTATCCAACGAAAACGTTTACAATCACTAAAGATCTCCAAGAACCAACAGCCGATTTCTGTTTGTTCTCAAACTCTCACAATTCGAATGCTCTCAATAATCTCCAAAAGTCTAACCAAAGTCTCAAAATGTCTAACCCTAAAACTCTAGGTAAAGGTTGTTTATATAGCACAACCTATACAATTCGAATTGGGCTCAACCCATCCGAATTCTGTTTACAAATCGGGCCAAACAAGATAGACTTAAACTTGATACAAACTTGGACTAGATTGGGCTTCAACAAACTCGAATTCCCTTCAGTCTTCATAAGTCTTCGCGGCCCAAACTCGTTTAATATCCAAAGACCAATCCAACGCTGTTGTCACATAACATGCACCAACAATGGAGAAAGGTCTGGTGGCAAGAAAAGCTTCTTCTAGGAGGTTGTCAAGTGTTTTCGCTCGACGATTCCATTCTTGGGTGGTTGGTTTGGCCCTTGTTCCTGTAACTCGAATCCTAGCCCGGTATATCGCATTTTAATTTTACACCATTGTGAACCTTACGCCTTTTTTACTCTCTGATCGAGGTTCTCGGCATTGAAAAATCTTGGTAAACTAAATCACACGTGTATATGTTGACATTTAAGAGATATACAGTCAAGAAAATCAAGGGCAATGGTGATATATATGCGGATTAACAACAAAAAAAAAACACTCAAGAAATGGATACAATTTAAGGAATGTGTTTAGTGACGGCATCAGATTCCTAATTGATGGGGAAAGGTCTGGTGGCAAGAAAAGCTGCTTCTAGGAGGTTGTCAACTGCTTTCGCACGATGAGTCCATTCTTGGGTGGTTGGTTTGGCCCTTGTTCCTGTAACTCGAATCCTAGCACGGTATATCCCATTTTTATTTTACACCATTGTGAACCTTACGCCTTTTTTACTCTCTGATCGAGGTTCTCGCCATTGAAAAATCTTCGTAAACTAAATCACACATGTATATGTTGACATTTAAGAGATACACAGTCAAGAAAATCAAGGGCAATGGTGATATATATGCGGATTAGACACCAAAAAAAACACTCAACAAATGGGTACAATTTAAGGAATGTGTTTAGTGACGGCATCAGATTCCTAATTGATGGAGAAAGGTCTGGTGGAAAGAAAAGCAGCTCCTAGGAGGATGTCAAGTTTGCTCGACGATTCCATTCTTGGGTGGTTGGTTTGGTCCATGTTCCTGTAACTGGAATCCTAGCCCGGTATATCCCATTTTAATTTTACACCATTGTGAACTTACGCCTTTTTTACTCTCTGATCGAGGTTCTCGGCAATGAAAAATCTTGGTAAACTAAATCACACGTGTATATGTTGACATTTAAGAGATATACAGTCAAGAAAATTAATGGCAATGGTGATATATATGCGGATTAGACACAAAAAAAAAACACTCAACAAATGGCTACAATTTAAGGAATGTGTTTAGGGACGGCATCAGATTCCTAATTGATGGGGAAAGGTCTGGTTGCAAGAAAAGCTGCTTCTAGGAGGTTGTCAAGTGTTTTCGCTCGACGATTCCATACTTGGGTGGTTGGTTTGGCCCTTGTTCCTGTAACTCGAATCCTAGCCCGGTATATCGCATTTTAATTTTACACCATTGTGAACCTTACGCCTTTTTTACTCTCTGATCGAGGTTCTCGGCATTGAAAAATCTTGGTAAACTAAATCACACGTGTATATGTTGACATTTAAGAGATATACAGTCAAGAAAATCAAGGGCAATGGTGATATATATGCGGATTAACAAAAAAAAAAACACTCAAGAAATGGCTACAATTTAAGGAATGTGTTTAGTGACGACATCAGATTCCTAATTGATGGGGAAAGGTCTGGTGGCAAGAAAAGCTGCTTCTAGGAGGTTGTCAAGTGCTTTCGCTCGACGATTCCATTCTTGGGTGGTTGGTTTGGCCCTTGTTCCTGTAACTCGAATCCTAGCCCGGTATATCGCATTTTAATTTTACACCATCGTGAACCTTACGTCTTTTTTACTCTCTGATCGAGGTTCTCGGCATTGAAAATTCTTGGTAAACTAAATCACACGTGTATATGTTGACATTTAAGAGATATACAGTCAAGAAAATCAAGGGCAATGGTGATATATATGCGGATTAACAACAAAAAAAAACACTCAAGAAATGACTACAATTTAAGGAATGTGTTTAGTGACGGCATCAGATTCCTAATTGATGGGGAAAGGTCTGGTGGCAAGAAAAGCTGCTTCTAGGAGGTTGTCAAGTGCTTTCGCACGATGATTCCATTCTTGGGTGGTTGGTTTGGCCCTTGTTCTTGTAACTCGAATCCTAGCCCGATATATCCCATTTTAATTTTACACCATTGTGAACCTTACGTCTTTTTTACTCTCTGATCGAGGTTCTCGGCATTGAAAATTCTTGGTAAACTAAATCACACGTGTATATGTTGACATTTAAGAGATATACAGTCAAGAAAATCAAGGGCAATGGTGATATATATGCGGATTAACAACAAAAAAAAAACACTCAAGAAATGGCTACAATTTAAGGAATGTGTTTAGTGACGGCATCAGATTCCTAATTGATGGGGAAAGGTCTGGTGGCAAGAAAAGCTGCTTCTAGGAGGTTGTCAAGTGCTTTCGCACGATGATTCCATTCTTGGGTGGTTGGTTTGGCCCTTGTTCCTGTAACTCGAATCCTAGCCCGATATATCCCATTTTAATTTTACACCATTGTGAACCTTACGCTTTTTTTACTCTCTGATCGAGGTTCTGGCCATTGAAAAATCTTCGTAAACTAAATCACATGTGTATATGTTGACATTTAAGAGATACACAGTCAAGAAAATCAAGGGCAATGGAGATATATATGCGGATTAGACACCAAAAAAAACACTCAACAAATGGCTACAATTTAAGGAATGTGTTTAGTGACGACATCAGATTCCTAATTGATGGAGAAAGGTCTGATGGCAAGAAAAGCTGCTTCTAGGAGGATGTCAAGTTCGCTCGACGATTCCATTCTTGGGTGGTTGGTTTGGTCCTTGTTCCTGTAACTCGAAACCTAGCCCGGTATATCCCATTTTAATTTTACACCATTGTGAACCTTACGCCTTTTTTACTCTCTGATTGAGGTTCTCGCCATTAAAAAATCTTGGTAAACTAAATCACACGTGTATATGTTGACATTTAAGAGATATACAGTCAAGAAAATTAAGGGCAATGGTGATATATATGCGGATTAGACACAAAAAAAAAACACTCAACAAATGGCTACAATTTATGGAATGTGTTTAGTGACGGCATCAGATTCCTAATTGATGGGGAAAGGTCTGGTGGCAAGAAAAGCTGCTTCTAGGAGGGTTTCAAGTGCTTTCGCTCGATGATTCCATTCTTGGGTGGTTGGTTTGGCCCTTGTTCCTGTAACTCGAATCCTAGCCCGGTATATCCCATTTTAATTTTACACCATTGTGAACCTTACGCCTTTTTTACTCTCTGATTGAGGTTCTCGCCATTAAAAAATCTTGGTAAACTAAATCACACGTGTATATGTTGACATTTAAGAGATATACAGTCAAGAAAATTAAGGGCAATGGTGATATATATGCGGATTAGACACAAAAAAAAAACGCCCAACAAATGGCTACAATTTAAGGAATGTGTTTAGTGACGGCATCAGATTCCTAATTGATGGAGAAAGGTCTGATGGCAAGAAAAGCTGCTTCTAGGAGGATGTCAAGTTCGCTCGACGATTCCATTCTTGGGTGGTTGGTTTGGTCCTTGTTCCTGTAACTCGAAACCTAGCCCGGTATATCCCATTTTAATTTTACACCATTGTGAACCTTACGCCTTTTTTACTCTCTGATCGAGGTTCTGGCCATTGAAAAATCTTCGTAAACTAAATCACACGTGTATTTGTTGACATTTAAGAGATATACAGTCAAGAAAATCAAGGGCAATGGTGATATATATGCGGATTAACACCAAAAAAAACACTGAACAAATGGCTACAATTTATGGAATGAGTTTAGTGACGGAATCAGATTCCTAATTGATGGGGAAAGGTCTGGTGGCAAGAAAAGCTGCTTCTAGGAGGTTGTCAAGTGCTTTCGTACGATGATTCCATTCTTGGGTGGTTGGTTTGGCCCTTGTTCCTGTAACTCGAATCCTAGCCCGGTATATCCCATTTTAATTTTACACCATTGTGAACCTTACGCCTTTTTTACTCTCTGATCGAGGTTCTGGCCATTGAAAAATCTTCGTAAACTAAATCACACGTGTATTTGTTCACATTTAAGAGATATACAGTCAAGAAAATCAAGGGCAATGGTGATATATATGCGGATTAACACCAAAAAAAACACTGAACAAATGGCTACAATTTATGGAATGAGTTTAGTGACGGAATCAGATTCCTAATTGATGGGGAAAGGTCTGGTGGCAAGAAAAGCTGCTTCTAGGAGGTTGTCAAGTGCTTTCGCTCGATGATTCCATTCTTGGGTGGTTGGTTTGGCCCTTGTTCTTGTAATTGGAATCCTAACCCGGTATGTCGCATTTTAATTTTACACCATTGTGAACCTTACACCTTTTTTACTCTCTGATCGAGGTTCTCGGCATTGAAAAATCTTCGTAAACTAAATCACACGTGTATATGTTGAAATTTAAGAGATATACAGTCAAGAAAACCAAGGGCAATGGTGATATATATATGCGGATTAGACACCCAAAAAAAACAATCAACAATTGGCTATAATACAAGGAACGTGTTTAGTGACGGCATCAGATTCCTAATTGATGGAGAAAGGTCTGGTGGCAAGAAAAACTGCTTTTAGGAGGTTTTCAAGTGTTTTCGCTCGACGATTGCATTCTTAGGTGGTTGGTTTGGCCCCTGTTCCTGTAACTCGAATCCTGTCCCGGTATATTCCATTTTAATTTTACACCATTGTGAACCTTACGACTTTTTTTACTCTCTGATCGAGGTTCTCGGTATTGAAAAATCTTCGTAAACTAAATCACACGTGTATATGTTGTCATTTAAGAGATATACAGTCAAGAAAATCAAGGGCAATGGTGATATATATGTGGATTAGACACAAAAAAAAACACTCAACAAATGGCTACAATTTAAGGAATGTGTTTAGTGACGGCATAAGATTCCTAGTTGATGGAGAAAGGTATCGTGGCAAGAAAAGCTGCTTCTCGGAGGTTGTCAAGTGTTTTCGCTCGACGATTCCATTCTTGGGTGGTTGGTTTGGCCCTTGTTCCTGTAAGTCGAATCCTAGCCCGGTATATTCCATTTTAATTTTACACCATTGTGAACCTTACGACTTTTTTTACTCTCTGATCGAGGTTCTCGGTATTGAAAAATCTTCGTAAACTAAATCACTCGTGTATATGTTGCCATTTAAGAGATATACAGTCAAGAAAATCAAGGGCAATAGTGATATATATGCGGATCAGACACAAAAAAAAAACACTCAACAAATGGCTACAATATAAGAAATGTGTTTAGTGACGGCATCAGATTCCTAATTGATGGAGAAAGGTCTGGTGGCAAGAAAAGCTGCTTCTAGGAGGTTGTCAAGTGTTTTCGCTCGACGATTCCATTCTTGGGTGGTTGGTTTGGCCCTTGTTCCTGTAACTCGAATCCTAGCCCGGTATATCGCATTTTAATTTTACACCATTGTGAACCTTACGACTTTTTTATTCTCTGATCGAGGTTCTCGGCATTGAAAAATCTTCGTAAACTAAATCACACGTGTATATGTTGACATTTAAGAGATATACAGTCAAGAAAATCAAGGGCAATGGTGATATATATGCGGATTAACACCAAAAAAAACACTCAACAAATGGCTACAATTTAAGGAATGTGTTTAGTGATGGCATCAGATTCCTAATTGATGGGGAATGGTCTGGTGGCAAGAAAAGCTGCTTCTGGAGGTTGTCAAGTGCTTTCGCTCGATGATTCCATTCTTGGGTGGTTGGTTTGGCCCTTGTTCCTGTAACTCGAATCCTAGCCCGGTATATACCATTTTAATTTTACACCATTGTGAACCTTACGCCTTTTTGACTCTCTGATCGAGGTTCTCGCCGTTGAAAAATCTTCGTAAACTAAATCACACGTGTTGTCACACCCCCAAAATCCACACGTGGAGTATCACCTCATGGAGGCGTGACATGACCAGGATCAAGCCACCAATCATATTGAACAATGTAATGAGTAAATGTAATTCAACCAAACAATATGAAAGGAGTTCAAAACAAAAGTATAGTATCAATGTTTAGACGAAGCATAAATGTAAAACCCAACATAAGTAATAAGTTTGAAATGTCATAAACGTTTAACATGGCATCCACGATCCATGTCCCACAACGACTGTGCCTCCCCGTGCAAGCTCCATGAGTACCTAACGACCAGCAAGGCATGTAACAACGAGTCAACAACAAAGTTGAGCGAGTTCACAGTTGGTTGTTTAGTTATAGTATTCATTCATAAATCATTTGTTTGATTGTACCAGGTATCGTATTAATTCGTATCGCGGTCTCCCAGACATGTGTGCGAAGGTTAGTGGGGGTTTCCCATGTATCCTAGACTAGTTGTATTTGTATTTCTATCGCGGTCTCCCAGACATGTTTACGAAGATTAGTATTCGTATCGCGGTCTCACAGACTTGTTTGCGAGGATTAGCATTTGTATCGCGGTCTCACAGACATGTGTGCGAAGATTAGTGGGGGCTTCCCGTGTTTTACTTGTCTAGCTGTATCTATAAGTGTCCTACACCTAATGAGGTGAGTGGTACGTATTTCAGTAGCGATGTAAGTACAAGTAATCATTCAATCCCATTCCCAACCCCGGGAATCCCATGCCTTGGTAAGAGTGTGACCTCACCTTGGTTTGCTCGGTATGCTAGATTACATGCTCGCAAGTAATCAATCAAATCCTATAGTATGCACGTATATTAAATCAGTTCAAGTTCGCTATGTTTCACATGTAATCTATGTCACAAAGTGTGTTTGGCAATTAACATCATGCACCACATAAGCAGTTAGTAAGTTCTCATGCAATTTATATTTCACATAAATGTTCATCACAATTTGTACTGACATGGTTATTCATTTACATACTTAAGAGGGTTAACACTATTAACGAAGTTGGCAATTTAAGAGGATTTCTATACATAACATGAATAATAGACTAACACAGCTAATTAACTAACAGAATTAATTAACAGAGTTAACAAAGGTTACCCACTTAACAGAGTGGTACATGAGTCTAACAGAGTTAATAAGGTTAACTGAGTTAATAAACTTAACTCAGTTAGTTGGTTAAACATATTTACGTACCTAACGGTGTTATATACGTAACTTAACAAAGTTAACAACTTAACTGGTTTAACCACTTAACAGACATCACAGTTGGGCCGAAATCATCTTGGGCCGAAATCATTTTGGGCGACGAAATCACTTTGGATTTCGTCGAGATGTATTCAAGTGGGGTGAGGGTTTTCGCCGGCTACATCATCATCATCAACAGTTACAACACAGAACCCTAGTGATCATCTAATAATCATGCCGACTTCAACATAGTCATCAATTCATGCGATCCTCCATACATACAAGTGATTAATACAAAATCATTCCACATAGAATTAATATGATTATCATATTTTAAGTTGAACATGCACTGAGATCTATCCAATTTAAAAATACATATAACAAGCATATGACTACTGACAATCACAGGCAAGAACGAGAATAATGGCCGACAATGTATGAAGGATCCTTATCCAATTAACTGCATTATCAAGACATCATACATGCATTCATAATCATCACTCATCATTTGTATCTTAGTCAAGATCATGCTCATAATATAGCCATGCATTCAGAAATGAAATCAAAGTTTAAACAAGTAAACCACTAACCGGCTAGGAACAATTAAACAAGAGAAGTCCGGTTTCGAATGAAAGAAGAGCTGCCGTCACACACAAAGAACTCTAGGGTTTTCTATACGTGTTGTGCGGTTATCGTGATATCAAAAGGGTTATCATATACAGAGTTGGGCCGATCCCACTGTTGGGCCAAAATCTATTCTGGTTTTCGTTGGCCACCAAATGGACGAAAACACATGAAGTGTTTTCGGCTAAGGAGTTTTTTCGGGTGTAGGGTATTTCATGTGTAAGGGTTTTCGGCCAAAACTTGAACATTTGTTTTGAATATATATATATATACTGTAATACTATCAATAAACAATATTTAACACATATATACATATCATGCATACCACAAATCTACAACATACTTAATACACACTGTATAGAACATATCAATCACAATACGGTTTAACATATTACAAACGTGTACGGTTGTGAAAAAAACAATTCGTGTCAACAAACAACTTAACAATTAACACGTAATTAATGCGAAGATGGAAATCTTAGAAACTCGAGTTGTCACATTATCCCCAACTTGAAAGAAATTTCATCCCGAAATTTAGCACGTGGTTACCGAGGAAGCTAGTAGTGTTGCGTAGTTTACTAGTTTTCCTGGGGTGTCACATCATCCCCCCGTTGATTTGGAATTTCGTCCCGAAATTCTGTAGTAGCTTCAGCCTCAGTAGTGGTTGTACTGTTTCCGAATAACTGGGGATACTTGAGTTTCATTTGATCTTCTCATTCCCAGGTAAACTCTGGGCCACGACGGGAGTTCCAACGAACTCGAACAAGGGGTATTCTAGTGCACTTGAGGACCTTAACATCCCGGTCCATGATTTCAACTGGTTCCTCGACGAATCCCAACTGATCGTCGATAGTGAGCTCCTTCAGAGGAACTATGAGAGTCTCATCTGACAGATACTTCTTCATATTCGACACGTGAAAGACGTTGTGAACTGCACTGAGTTCTGTTGGTAGGTTTAGTTTGTAGGCCACTTTGCCTATTTTCTCGATGATTTCGAACGGTCCAACGTAACGTGGATTGAGCTTGCCCCGTTTGCCAAAACGAACCACACCCTTCCAAGGTGAAACTTTGAGTAGCACTCGATCCCCAACTTGGAACATGAGTGGTTTCCGACGCTCGTTTATGTAGGCTTTCTGACGGTTGCGAGCCGCCGCCATGCGTTGCCGTATCTGAGCAATTCTTTCCATTGTGTGCACTACAAGTTCTGGACCCGTGATCTGACTATCACCCACCTCTGTCCAACAAAGAGGTGATCGGCATTTACGCCCGTACAATGCCTCGAATGAAGCGGCTTGAATGCTGGTGTGGTAACTGTTGTTATACGAGAACTCCACTAACGGGAGGTGTTTTTCCCAGCCGTTGCCGAAATCGATTACACATGCACGAAGCATGTCTTCTTAAGTTTGAATAGTACGCTCAGACTGCCCATCCGTCTGAGGGTGATAAGCTGTGCTCATGTCTAAACGAGAGCCAAAAGATTTGTGCATCGCTTGCCACAGTTCAGAAGTAAAACGTGCATCACGATCAGAGATAATCGAGGTTGGCACCCCGTGCCTCGAGACAACTTCCTTAAGATATACGTCTGCTAGAGTAGAGAACTTGTCTGTTCCTTGATAGCCAAGAAGTGTGCAGACTTAGTGAGTCGATCCACGATCACCCAAATAGTATCATTCCCACGTTGAGATCTAGGCAGGCCAGTAATAAAATCCATGGAAATTTGCTCCCATTTCCATTGTGGTATCTCTGGTTGTTGGAGTAGGCCCGATGGTTTCTGATATTCAGTCTTGACTCTCGCACAAGTCAAACACTTGCTAACGTAAGTTGCTATATGAGCTTTCATGCTAGGCCACCAATATGTAGTTTTCAAATCGTGGTACATCTTATCCGAACCAGGATGTACTGAGTAGCGAGACTTAAGAGCTTCATCCATTACAAGCTCGCGTAAGTTGCCATAGAGTGGGACCCAGATGCGTCCCGTTACATAGTAGGCGCCGTCTGCCTTTTGTTCCAACCGTTGCCTTGAACCGCGTAGGGCTTCAGCCCTGACGTTTTCTGGTTTCAATGCTTCTACCTGAGCATCTCGTATATGTGCAGGAAGACTAGACTGAATAGTGAGTTGCAACGCCCGTACACGCCTAGGTGTAGTATCCTTTCGACTGAGGGCGTCGGCCACCACATTGGCTTTGCCCGGATGGTACTTTATAGCACTTTCGTAATCGTTTAAAAGCTCGACCCATCGAAGCTGGCGCATGTTCAACTCTTTCTGCTTGAAGATATGCTCGAGACTCCTGTGATCGGTGTAGAGGTGCACTTGGTACCGTACTGGTAATGTCGCCATATCTTGAGCGCAAAAACAACAGCTCCCAGCTCTAAATCGTGTGTAGTGTAATTCCGTTCGTGAATCTTAAGGTGGCGTGAAGCATAAGCAATGACTTTATCCCATTGCATCAACACACATCCAAGACCCTGAATAGATGCGTCGCAGTAGACTACAAAATCTTCTGTGCCTTCAGGCAATGAGAGGATAGGTGCGCTACAAAGTCTATCCTTTAAGTGTTGAAATGCTGATTCCTGTGCATTTCCCCAATGATAGATAACGCCTTTCTGAGTTAGTGAGGTGAGGGGTTGTGCAATCTTTGAGAAGTCTTTGATGAACCTTCTGTAGTAGCCCGCCAAACCCAAAAATTGGCGGATTTCTGTTGGTGTACGCGGTGCAGGCCAGTTCCTAATCGAATCAACTTTCGATAGATCAACATGAATTCCATCCTTTTTTACTACGTGGCCTAGGAAATGAAATTCACGAAGCCAGAAGTCGCATTTCGAGAACTTGGCGTATAACTGTTTAGCTCGAAGGAGTTCCAAAATAAGCCGCAGATGTTGCTCGTGTTCCTCCTGGCTCTTGGAGTAGATCAAAATGTTGTCGAGATATACAATAACAAACTTATCCAGATAGGGCTTGCACACTCTGTTCATAATATCCATGAAGACCGCAGGCGCGTTTGTTAGCCCGAATGGCATGACTAGAAACTCGTAGTGGCCGTAGCGAGTTCTGAATGCTGTTTTGGAGACGTCCTCGTCCCGGACTCTCAGCTGATGGTAGCCTGACCTCAGATCAATCTTTGAATAGTAGCTCGACCCTTGCAACTGTTCGAATAAGTCATCGATGCGTGGAAGAGGATAGCGATTCTTTATAGTCACCTTGTTCAGTTCACGGTAATCTATGCACATGCAGAAGGTACCGTCTTTCTTCTTCACAAATAATACTGGAGCTCCCCAGGGCGAAGAGCTAGGACAAATGAAACCCTTATTCAAGAGTTCTTGCAATTGCTTAGACAGTTCTTCCAGTTCACTTGGAGCTAAGCGATAAGGTGCTCGAGCTATGGGTGCTGCTCCAGGAGCTAGCTCGATCTGAAATTCGACCTGGCGATGAGGCGGTAGCACAGGTAAATCTTCAGGAAACACTTGAGGAAAATCGCGTACTATTGGAATATCCTCTAATCTCTTCTCTTTCGCTGATGCGTCAGTAACAAGTGCTAAGATAGCAATGTGGCACTTTCGCAAATACTTCTGAGCCTTCAAGAAGGAGATGATGCCAACCACGGCACCACTCTTGTCGCCTTGAACTTCGAGAGGTTCTTTACCAGAACGGGGAATACGAACGATGTTCTCCTTGCATAGGATCTCTGCTTGTTGTTGAGATAACCAATCCATACCAATGACGATGTTAAAACTACCCAGAGCTATGGGAATGAGATCGATAGAGAAAGTCTGACCAGCGAGGATAAGATTACAACCCTGAACTACGTGTGTGGCCTCCAGACTTTTACCGTTAGCTAACTCTACGACATGTTTGGTGTTCAAAAGTGTCGGTGCGCGTTTAAGCATTTGGCTAACTTTCAGAGACATATAACTGGTATCTGCACCCGAATCAAATAATACAGTAACATAAAAGTTGTCGAGAAGAAACTTACCCATAACCACATTAGGATCGTTCCTTGCATCACCCTGACCGAGCACAAATGCACGACCCCTAGCACCGTTGTCGTTATTGTTTCCCCCATTGTTGTTCCCGTTGCCCTGATTATTGTTGTTGTTATTCTGATTCTGGTTTAACTGGGGGCAGTCCCGCTTGAAGTGGCCTTCAGCCCCACATTGAAAGCATCCCCTATTGCCTCACTGTTGTTGTTGTTGCTGGTTTCGTGGAGCGAGTGGTTGTTGTTGCTAGTTCTGATTCGCAGGTCGTGAGCTCTTGCAATCTTTAGCATCATGACCCATCTTGAGACACCGCTGACAACGACCCTTGTTGCACTGGCCATTGTGGTGCCTGTTGCATGTATTGCACCTTGGGAGATTTCCTCTATATCCACCCTGTCTTTGACTACCAGAAAATTGCTGACCAGGGCTCTGGTAGTTATCAGTCTTCCGCCGCTGTGACTGAGACTGAGTTGTAGCTGAACCCTTACTGGAATCCCCATCCTATTCCCGCTTATTGTCGCTGGGAGTAGCGGAAGTAGTAGCATTAGTAGCACTAATACGTTTGGGCAGCTTGTTCTGTTCCACTGCCTGATCTGTGAGGCGATGAGCAAGACGAGTAACATCTTGGATAGTAGCAAGGTTCGCCGATGTCACATGACTTTGAATTTCCGGTACTAGCCCTTTAAGATATAACTCAATACGCTTGATATGGGGGTCCACCATGGTTGGACACAAGATGGCTAGCTCGTTTGACCTTTTCGTATACGCCTCAATCTCTGACCCCGTCATTTTCAGATTAAAGAACTCCACTTCTAACTTGTGGATGTCATCACGTGTACAGTATTCTCGCTTGATTAGTTCCTTGAAATTGTTCCAAGGGGTGGTGTTAGCAGCTGCCAACCCTAACATCTGAACTTGCGCATTCCACCAAGTCAGTGCAATGCCTTCTAGAGTACCAGTGGCGTACTTCACCCTGTGAGCCTCAGGGCATTCACACATCTCAAATACGGACTCGAGCTTTTCAAACCAATGGAGGAGTCCAACTGCTCCTTCCGTGCCACTCATGAAGGTGCAAACAGGTGGCTGAGCGTGCTGACCTGTTGTGTATAAGAATCAGGACAAGGTTAAACACAAGAGTTGGTTTAGGAGTGTAGGATATAAAGATCCTAGTGTGAGTTATGACTGCAGGGTATACCTCCTGCTTGTGCGGCTGCAAGTGCCGCAGCAACTTGTTGGTTGATCAAAGTCGTCAGCTGGGCGTGTGTCATGTTAACGCGTCCACTCATGATCTTCACAAGTAAGAGAACACAGGTGAGAAGTGCATCGTATCAATACGCAAGTGTGGAATGACAGAAGAGTGTGAGCATACAAGATTTCAAATAGTAGTTGTTACGTTATCTAAGCATACCATGAGCAATGTAATATGTATCTAGCAAGTAGGTAATGTAAACACGAATAGTATCACCTATAGTGTCGAGTCTTGCACGTGGAGCGAAGCGTCGTTGTGGATCGTTGAGCACTGTTCAGGTTATAGTCTGGTTTTAACAAAACTTTTTCCCTTATTAAAACCAAGTTCACTATAACCAATGGCTTTGATACCAATCTCTCACACCCCCAAAATCCACACGCGGAGTATCACCGCATGGAGGCGTGACATGACCAGGATCAAGCCACCAATCATATTGAACAATGTTATGATTAAATGTAATTCAACCAAACAATATGAAAGGTGTTCAAAACAAAAGTATAGTATCAATGTTTAGCGGAAGCATAAATGTAAAACCCAACATAAGTAATAAGTTTGAAATGTCATAAACGTTTAACATGGCATCCACGATCCATGTCCCACAACGACTGTGCCTCCCCGTGCAAGCTCCATGAGTACCTAACGACCTGCAAGGCATGTAACAACGAGTCAACAACAAAGTTGAGCGAGTTCACAGTTGATTGTTTAGTTATAGTATTAGTTCGTAAATCATTTGTTTGCTTGTACCAGGTATCGTATTAATTCGTATCGCGGTCTCCCAGACATGTGTGCGAAGGTTAGTGGGGGTTTCCCATGTATCCTAGACTAGTTGTATTTGTATATCTATCGCGGTCTCCCAGACATGTTTGCGAAGAGTAGTATTCGTATCGCGGTCTCACAGACATGTTTGCAAAGATTAGCATTTGTATCGCGGTCTCACAGACATGTGTGCGAAGATTAGTGGTGGCTTCCCATGTTTTACTAGTTGATGCGCGTTTAAGTGTCGTATATATTAGGTGTATATTTTAAGCCCTTTTTAACACTTATTTTAGCCAAGTTTTAAATTTATAAAACACGATATTTCACTAACACTAAACACACATATGGGCAAGTGCACCCATCGTTGAGTGTAGTATAGCGTTGGTAAGATACCGAGGTCGTCCAAGGACACAAGAGCTTTTAGTACCGGTTTATCCTCAACGTCTAACCAAAACAAAAGTTTAGAAAAAAAATATTTTAAACTAAGAAAAAAAAATGCTGAAAATAAAAATAAAAGAAAAAACAGATAGACAAGATGAATCACTTGGTTCCGACTCGTATCTAGTATAACCTTTGATTATTTCCGCACTTTTGCACATAATTAAGAGATTATCTTAGTTATTGTAGTAGGCCCCTCTTTTGAAGGCGACGTTACCCTCACCCCAGTAGTTTGAGTCAGCAGGGATACAATCCTAAAAGGGTGGATTATTGGAAGATAATGAATTAAGTTATTAATGCAGTATTGTGGTAGGCCCCGCTTTTGGCGGTGACGTTACCCTCGGCTAAGTAGTCTGAGTCAGCAGGGATACAGTCCTAAATAGCCGGGTTATAGTATTAATAGTAGTTAACTTATGAGGGGATCAAAGAGTTTGGACCCCGACCATCCAATACCGTGAAGTATTGAAGGAGGTCCTACTAAATTTGACCCAGGTCCATTGCAGGACCTCTAAACGCTGAACAATGGCAAGACCTTTACCAAACCGTTCCCTTAACCCCCTACCAGGTAGCCAACATACCTCCATATAGACCGTGGAGATATGAATGGTGAAAATCCTTTATTTTATATAGACAGTAAAATAATGCCAAGACACCACGGACAAACGATAAGGAAAGATCACCTTCAACATAAGTAACTAGTTATTAAAGTCATTAATACAAAACCAAATAAAAAGTGCAAAAGATTAGAAATAAAAAGTATTATACTAGACACTTTGTCTTCACCAAGTGATGTAAGAGACTTAGGCAAACATGGCCTTGATTGTCAAGAACTCTTACGATCAATCTTGGATCCCGAGACGACTCACACACTCTATGATGGACAATGGATGATGGTGGTGGATGATGGTGTTGTGATGGTGGTGGGTGGTGGATGAAGTGTGAGAGAGGTGGTGTGCCAAGGTATGAGTTGCAATGAAACCAAGCACTCCTATTTATAGGCTGAACAGAAGCCTGGGCACGGCCCCGTGTTCGCTGGGCACGGCCCCGTGCCCGTCTGACACTCTCTCTCTTCATTAATTGTAATTCGCAATTACAATTAATGCGCCTGCAGTACTTTCGGCACGCCCCCGTGTCCGCTGAGCACGGCCCGTGGTGGGCAATAGAAGCTTCTATAGATTTGTCTTTTCTGCTGCTTCATTGGCACGGCCCCGTGCTGGCTGAGCACGGGGCGTGTTCAGCCTTCTGTTTTCTCTATTTTGCTTTGGAAGGTGCCGTTGAGGGTTCGGGCAGTCCACTAATGTTCCTTTTCTTGTATTTATGTTGGATTTAGCTGTCTTGTTGCTTCTTTTGCGTTTTTGAGCTCATTTAATCCTGAAAATACAAAAGGAAGACAAAAACACTCTTTTTCCAATATTAGTACTAAAAAAGGGTTAGTTTTATGCCTCATTTGATGTAATTTATATGTTGCATTTTACACACATCACTAGTCTAGCTGTATCTATAGGTGTCCTACACCTAATGAGGTCAGTGGTACGTATTTCAGTAGCGATGTAAGTACAAGTAATCATTCAATCCCATTCCCAACCCCGGGAATCCCATGCCTTGGTAAGAGTGTGAATTCACCTTGGTTTGCTCGGTATGCTAAATTACGTGCTCGCAAGTAATCAATCAAATCCTATAGTATGCGCGTTTATTAAATCAGTTCAAGTTCGCAATGTTTCACATGTAATCTATGTCACAAAGTGTGTTTGGCAATTAACATCATGCACCACGTAAGCAAATGGACGAAAACACATGAAGTGTTTTCGGCTAAGGAGTGTTTTCGGGTGTAGGGTATTTCATGGGTAAGGGTTTTCGGCCAAAACTTGAACATTTGTTTTGAATATATATATATATATACTGTAGTACTATCAATACACAATATATAACACATATATACATATCAAGCATACCACAAATCTACAAAACACTTAATACCCACCGTATAGAACATATCAATCACAATACGGTTTAACATATTACAAACGTGTAAGGTTGTGAAACAAACAATTCGTGTCAACAAACTACTTAACAATTAACGCGCAATTAATGCGAAGATGGAAATCTTGGAAACTCAAGTTGTCACACGTGTATATGTTGACATTTAAGAGATACACAGTCAAGAAAATCAAGGGAATTGGTGATATATATGCGGAATAGACACCAAAAAAAAAACACTCAACAAATGGCTACAATTTAAGGAATGTTATTAGTGACGGCATCAGATTCCTAATTGATGGAGAAAGGTCTGGTGGCAAGAAAAGCTGCTTCTAGGAGGTTGTCAAGTGTTTTCACTCGACAATTCCATTCTTGGGTGGTTGGTTTGGCCCTTGTTCCTGTAACTCGAATCCTAGCCCGGTATATCCCATTTTAATTTTACACCATTGTGAACCTTACGCCTTTTTTCCTCTCTGATCGAGGTTCTCGGCATTGAAAAATCTTGGCAAACTAAATCACACGTGTATATGTTGACATTTAAGAGATATACAGTCAAGAAAATTAAGGGCAATGGTGATATATATGCGGATTAGACACAAAAAAAACACTCAACAAATGGCTACAATTTAAGGAATGTGTTTAGTGACGGCATCAGATTCCTAATTGATGGAGAAAGGTCTGGTGGCAAGAAAAGGTGCTTCTAGGAGGTTGTCAAGTGTTTTCGCTCGACGATTCCATTCTTGGGTGGTTGGTTTGGCCCTTGTTCCGGTAACTCGAATCCTAGCCCGGTATATCGCATTTTAATTTTACACCATTGTGAACCTTACGCCTTTTTTACTCTCTGATAGAGGTTCTCGGCATTGAAAAATCTTCGTAAACTAAATCACACGTGTATATGTTGACATTTAATAGATATACAATCAAGAAAATCAAGGGAAATGGTGATATATATGCGGATTAACACAAAAAAAACACTCAACAAATGGCTACAATTTAAGGAATGTGTTTAGTGATGGCATCAGATTCCTAATTGATGGAGAAAGGTCTGGTGGCAAGAAAAGCTGCTTCTAGGAGGTTGTCAAGTGCTTGCGCTCGATGATTCCATTCTTGGGTGGTTGGTTTGGCCCTTGTTCCTCTAACTCGAATCCTAGCCCGGTATATCACATTTTAATTTTTCACCATTGTGAACCTTACGCCTTTTTTACTCTCTGATCGAGGTTCTCGCCATTGAAAAATCTTCGTAAACTAAATCATACGTGTATATTTTGACATTTAAGAGATATACAGTCAAGAAAATCAAGGGCAATGGTGATATATATGCGGATTAGACACCAAAAAAAAACACTCAACAAATGGCTACAATTTAAGGAATATGTTTAGTGACGGCATCAGATTCCTAATTGATGGAGAAAGGTCTGGTGGCAAGAAAAGCTGCTTCTAGGAGGTTGTCAAATGTTTTCGCTCGACGATTCCATTCTTGGGTGGTTGGTTTGGCCCTTGTTCCGGTAACTCGAATCCTAGCCCGGTATATCGCATTTTAATTTTACACCATTGTGAACCTTACGCCTTTTTTACTCTCTGATCGAGGTTCTCGGCATTGAAAAATCTTCGTACACTAAATCACACGTGTATATGTTGACATTTAATAGATATACAGTCAAGAAAATCAAGGGCAATGGTGATATATATGCGGATTAACACAAAAAAAAACACTCTACAAATGGCTACAATTTAAGGAATGTGTTTAGTGATGGCATCAGATTCCTAATTGATGGAGAAAGGTCTGGTGGCAAGAAAAGCTGCTTCTAGGAGGTTGTCAAGTGCTTTCGCTCGATGATTCTATTCTTGGGTGGTTGGTTTGGCCCTTGTTCCTGTAACTCGAATCCTAGCCCGGTATATCCCATTTTAATTTTACACCATTGTGAACCTTACGCCTTTTTTACTCTCTGATCGAGGTTCTCGCCATTGAAAAATCTTCGTAAACTAAATCATACGTGTATATTTTGACATTTAAGAGATATACAGTCAAGAAAATTGTGACAACTCGAAATTTAGAACCTTTCATGTATGCTTAAACGTGTGGCTAGTTAACTTATGTGATAATGACAAATAAACCTTTATGTGATTATGTGTTATTGGTGTGTGCTTGTATGTATGCGATATATGTATATATGAACCGAGACAACACGAACCCGACTCGAGACCATGTGGTCTCGAGTGAACTAGTATAACATACGGGCCGGTTGGGCCGCACACACACACACTTAGCCTATTTTGAAAGCCCATTAGGGTGCACAAGTGAAACAAGTATATAATCCTCATGATGGTCACACTTGGCAATTTTGGGCTACAACACTCACACTCCTCTAACACACACACTCTCCTACTTCCTCTCACTAAAACCCTATCTTTCTCCTTCTTCTCGGATCAAATCGGTGACCACAAGGAGACCCGGCTAAGCTCATCATCATCACTCGGACACTCATCTTCTTTACCAACTCGGCACCACCTCACAATTGGTTAGTGATTTTATGATGTTTGTTGTGTTAAATGATAGCATGAATGGTAGGATTTAACTAGTGTAGTTGTATGCTTGATGATGGTTGTGAACCGAATGTGTATGATGTATATGATGATGCTTGGTTAACATACTTTGATTTCGGATATGTTGCTTAATGAACACACAATATTTTATGTCTAAGTATGATTCAAACCATGGAGTGTTGATGTTCATAAAAACCGGCTTGCATATGTGTAGTACCATGTTAATGAGATTAGTGTAGAGTTGATTTTGATATGTTATGTGATGATTTGAAACTATTAGATGAATATGTTCAAGAGTTGATTGTTGTTCATGACTTTGTTAGACTTAGGTTCATATGAATGATGATGAACTACTTGAATGTGTGAAGAACATGATGAATGTATGAAGAACTTGATGAACATGATAAGAATGTGGCTGAATATTTGAAATCTGATATGTTTGATCCAAATTAGTAAATTACTAGACAAACAAACATGTTTAAGTGGATAGTACAAACCATTTTCTGAAATCAAATTCTCATTGGATAGTACACTGTTCCGAATCAGCAGTTGTCCAACCGAAACCATCAGTTGCGACTCGAAACTATGCATGATGAGTCGAAATCTCCCGGTTGCGACATCGGTTGCGACTCGAAACCACACCTGATCAGCACACCAACCTTGTGACTCGAAACCACGGTTGCGAGTCCAGTTGCGACTCGTAACCAAAACAGCACGAACCGAAACCACGATTGCGACTCAGGTTGCGAGTCGCAAACGCCTAGTTGCGACTCGAGACAATACGCAGATATACGCTGTTTGGGCTTGCACCTCAGTTCGGACTTAATTGATTGGGCCAGACCTTTGGGCCTACTACACGGACCTCATACGTACTGTTAATTTTGAATGATTATTTGGGCTGCTATGGATGAACAGCATGCAACGTGCTAGCATACGTGTAGAACATACGTGTACTACTTGAATACGAACCTGATTGTATGTTACAACTATGATAGGACGTGAGTAGCCACGACATTGCTTGTTTGACTTTCTGTGTTTCTACCGAGCAAACCAAGGTGAGTTCACACCCTCTACAAAGCATGGGATTCCCAGGGGTCGGGAATTGGGGTTAAGGAACTGGGTTCCTCGTCCTCCTTGGGTAGGACAGCAAAGGTTCAGGAATGTAATTCCTCGTCCTCACGGACAGATAACTCGTACTAGACCAAAACTCTATCACGAAGTCCCTCATTTTTTATATCGACTTAATCGCCGGGCCAATGGCGAGCGGGTCATTAGTTAGATAGCGCTATTTAGGTTTGACAAACCTCACACCGTGCCGCAGAGGACGGGCGTGAACTAATGGACTACTGGCACGTCAATGATGATAGACATTGACAGTTCAGGGCACATAAACATGACTACAGTCAGCAGTCGATATGGTAACGAGTCTAGTGTATACATGGGGTAGCCCCCACGGCCGAAATGCCAGATAACTAACACGGGGTAGCCCCCACGGCAGGATTGCCAGAGTAACCGGGAACAAATAAGTCACGTTTTTAACTATGGGGTAACCCCCACGGCAGGATGCCAGCTAAAGGAAACGGTTTTCGAAACAACTTAAAACGGACACCCAACCGTGAACTCACTCAACTTGTTTGTTGACTCGTTACTACATGCTTTGCAGGTCCTTAGGTTCTTAGCTGGAGCTTGCATGGAGGAGGATCGTTGTGGGACATGGACGGCTGTGTGCCATGTTAAACCTTGAAACAATTAAACTTATGTTTGGATTTAAGACTTATGCTTCCGCTTGAAACTTAACTATGTTTTGTTTGAACACCAATTGTATTGGGTGGACTTTTATAACTACTTATATGCTTGTTCAATATGATTGGTGGCTGGATCCTGGTCAGTCACGCCTCCAAGCGGTAGTACTCCGCGGGTGGATTTTGGGGGTGTGACAGATTGGTATCAGAGCCATTGGTTATAGAGAACTTGGTTTTAATAAAGGGAAAAACGTTTTTGTTAAAACCAGACTATAACCTGTACAGTGCTCAACGGTCCACAACGATGCTTCACTCCACATGCAAGGCTCGACACTCTAGGTGATATGGTCTGTGTATATCGCCTACTTGTTAGTTACGTAGTACATTGCTTATGGTATGCTTGGTTAGTATAACTACTGTTACCTGAACACGTGCGTGCTTACTCTATCCTATCATCGCACTTTCGCGAACCCCTCTCACTCACGTTCTTCTTGGTATGAAGATCATGTCTGGACGCGTTAACCTGACACAAGCCCAGTTGACGGCTCTGATCAACGAACGAGTTGCCGCAGCACTCGCAGCTGCACACGCAGGAGGTATATCCTGCAGTCCGAACTCATTCTAGGATCTTTAGGATCCTACTCTCGTGAACCAACCTTTGTGTTAAACTCTGTCTTTTCTTTCACCTACGATAGGTCATCATGTTCAGCCACCCGTGTGCACTTTTAAAACTTTCATGGACTGTCGACCTAGTACCTTTAGTGGTACCGAAGGAGCGATAGGTCTCCTACACTGGATTCACAGGATCGAATCTGCATTCGATGAAAGTGAAAGCCCTACCAGTAAACGGGTAGAGTACGCTGTTGGTACCTTGCAAGGGAAAGCGTATTCTTGGTGGAATACACAAGTTCAGATGCTCGGATTGGCGGATGCGAATGCCACCCCCTGGAGCGACTTCAAGGATTTGATCAAGGAAGAATTCTGTCACCCGGACGACATCCTAAAACTTGAATTAGAGTACCGTGGCTTGAAAATGGAAGGATCTGAGATCGAAGCGTACACGAAAAGGTCCAACGATTTGGCTGCCTTATGTCCTAACTTGTCACAACCCATTTCTAGACGACTCGAGCTATACCTCAGAGGCTTAGCCTCAGAAATCCAAGGGTCCGTAATTGCGGCCAACTTTTCCACAATCCAACAAGTCGTTCGTTTGGCGCACCAGCTCACTGATCAGGCAGTGGAAGAGGGCAAGTTGCCCAAGCGTAACTCTTCCAATACGAAAACTCTTATTAACACCAAGCATGTTTGGGGAGATCACCAGGGCGAGGGATGTAGCTCTATACAACAGGACCCGCACGGGAAACTCGTCCAGCAGGGGCTGGACTACCAAATTCAAGGGGGATACCTTGGGAATAAGCCGAAATGCCGCAAATGCCATCAACACCACACCGGGTCATGTGCGGAATCGTGTTGCCATAGGTGCAAGAAGACGGGACATATGGCTAGAGATTGTAGGAGCCCGTATCCTACAAACCGAAACCAGCAGCAGCAGGGTAGCAAAAAGGGGTGTTTCCGTTGTGGGGCTGAAGGCCATCTTAAGAGGAACTGTCCGCAGATGAGGCAGAAACGCGACAACAGCAACAATGGAGCCCGGGGGCGGGCGTTCGTGATCGGCCAAGGTGAAGCAAGGAATGACCCCAATGTTGTGGCGGGTAAGTTCCTTCTCGACGACTTTTATGTTTCAGTTTTATTTGATTCGGGTGCCGATACTAGCTACATGTCACTAGAAGTTAGTCGAATGCTTAAGCGTATTCCAACCCCTCTGAACAACAAGCACACCGTAGAGCTAGCAAATAGTAAGAGTTTAGAAGCCACACACATAGTCAAGGGTTGTAAACTTATTCTCGCTGACCAGACCTTCTCTATCGACCTCATTCCTATTGTCTTGGGTAGTTTCGACGTTGTCATTGGGATGGATTGGTTATCCCAACACCGCGCATAGATTCTTTACAACGAGAAGGTTGTCCGTATTCCAGGTTCCGGTGGCGAACCTCTCATGATTCATGACGACAAGAGGAGTGCTGTTGAGAACGTCATTTCTCTCCTTAAGGCCCAAAAGTGCTTGCGAAAGGGCCACACTGCCATTTTGGCTCTCATTACTGACACCACGGAGAAAGAGAAGAAGATAGAAGATTTTCCAGTTGTACGCGATTATCCAGAGGTATTTCCTGAGGAATTACCTGGTCTTCCGCCTCATCGTCAGGTCGAGTTTCAGATCGAACTAGCTCCTGGAGCTGCGCCTATAGCTCGTGCACCTTATCGTTTAGCCCCATCAGAGTTGAAGGAACTCTCTACGCAACTACAAGAACTCTTGGATAAGGGTTTTATTCGTCCTAGCTCATCGCCCTGGGGAGCTCCAGTGCTATTTGTAAAGAAGAAAGACGGTACTTTCAGAATGTGCATCGACTACCGAGAACTCAACAAGGTGACGGTGAAGAACCGTTATCCTCTACCGCGTATCGACGACTTGTTCGACCAGCTGCAAGGATCGAGCTACTACTCGAAGATCGATTTGAGATCGGGTTATCACCAGCTGAGAGTCCGGGAAGAGGACGTCTCCAAAACAGCTTTCAGAACTCGATACGGGCACTATGAGTTTTTGGTCATGCCTTTTGGGATGACAAACGCACCTGCGGTTTTCATGGACTTGATGAACCGAGTGTGCAAGCCTTACCTGGACAAGTTCGTTATAGTCTTCATCGACGACATCCTGATCTATTCCAAGAGTCGGGAGGAACACGAGCAGCATCTGCGACTTATCCTGGAACTCCTTCGAACAGAACAGCTTTACGCAAAGTTCTCGAAATGCGACTTCTGGCTTCGAGAAGTCCATTTCCTAGGCCACGTGGTAAACAAGGATGGGATTCACGTTGATCCATCCAAGATAGACTTGATTAAGAACTGGCCTGCACCTCGTACACCAAAGGAAATTCGCCAATTCTTGGGTTTGGCGGGATACTATCGGAGATTCATAAAGGGTTATTCTAAGATTGCACAGCCTCTCACCTCACTAACGCAGAAGGGCGTTGTTTATCGCTGGGGAAACGCACAGGAGTTGGCATTTCAGCACCTAAAGGATAGACTTTGTAGCGCACCTATCCTTTCCTTGCCGGAAGGCACAGACGACTTTGTGGTCTACTGCGACGCATCAATTCAGGGTCTTGGTTGCGTGTTGATGCAACGCGATAAAGTTATAGCCTACGCCTCACGCCAACTCAAAGTCCACGAGAAGAACTACACTACGCACGATTTAGAGCTGGGAGCTGTTGTTTTTGCGCTTAAGTTATGGCGGCATTACCTGTATGGTACCAAGTGCGCCATCTACACTGACCACAGGAGTCTCGAGCATATCTTCAAGCAGAAGGAACTGAATATGCGACAACGACGATGGGTCGAACTACTGAATGACTACGAGTGCTCGATCAGATACCACCCGGGCAAAGCCAATGTTGTGGCTGACGCCCTTAGTCGAAAGGACACTGCGCCTAGGCGCGTGCGAGCTTTACAACTCACGATCCATTCTAGTCTGCCTTCCCAGATACGAGCAGCTCAGATAGAAGCACTGAAACCAGAAAACGTCAGGGCTGAAGCCCTACGCGGATCAAGGCAACGATTGGAACAGAAGGAAGACGGTGCTTACTACGTAACGAGACGCGTTTGGGTCCCACTTTATGGCAACCTACGAGAGCTTGTGATGGATGAAGCACACAAGTCTCGCTACTCAGTACACCCTGGATCAGATAAGATGTATCACGACATCAAAATTACGTATTGGTGGCCTAGCATGAAGGCCCACATAGCGACCTACGTCAGCAAGTGTTTGACTTGTGCGAGAGTCAAGTCGGAATACCAGAAACCCTCAGGCCTGCTCCAACAACCAGAGATACCTCAATGGAAATGGGAGCAAATTTCCATGGATTTTGTTACTGGCCTACCTAGATCCCAGCGCGGGAACGATACTATTTGGGTGATCGTGGATCGACTCACAAAATCTGCACACTTCTTGGCTATCAAGGAGACGGATAAGTTCTCCACTCTTGCAGAAATATACATCAAGGAAATTGTTTCGAGGCACGGGGTGCCCACCTCTATCATCTCGGATCGAGATGCACGATTTACTTCAGAGCTGTGGCAAGCAATGCACAAATCCTTCGGCTCACGATTAGACATGAGCACAGCGTACCATCCTCAGACGGACGGGCAGTCCGAGCGCACTATTCAAACCTTGGAAGACATGCTTCGTGCATGTGTAATCGACTTTGGCAACCGCTGGGAAAAGCATCTGCCACTTGTGGAATTCTCGTACAATAACAGCTACCACACCAGCATTGGAGCTGCTCCGTTTGAGGCATTGTACGGACGTAAATGCCGGTCTCCTCTTTGCTGGGCAGAGGTGGGAGAAAGTCAGATCACTGGCCCAGAATATGTGGTAGATACAACCGAGTAAATCGCTCAGATACGAAAACGCATGACGGCCGCTCGTGAACGTCAGAAAGTTTACGCCGACATGGGCAGGAAACCACTTGAGCTCCAGGTTGGGGAGCGGGTACTACTCAAAGTTTCACCCCGGAAGGGTGTGGTTCGTTTTGGTAAACGCGGCAAACTAATCCCACGATACGTTGGACCTTTCGAAGTCATTGAGAAAATAGGCAGGGTGGCCTACAGACTGAACCTACCAGCGGAACTCGGTGCAGTTCACAACGTTTTTCACGTGTCGAATCTGAAGAAGTGTCCGTCAGATGAGACCCACGTAGTTCCTTTTAAGGAACTCACTATCGACGAGCAGTTACGATTCGTCGAGGAACCAGTCGAAATCACGGACCGGGATGTTAAGGTCCTCAAGAGCACTAGAATACCTCTCGTTCGAGTTCGTTGGAACTCACGTCGCGGCCCAGAGTTCACCTGGGAGCGCGAAGATCAGATGAAACAAAAGTATCCCCAACTGTTCGCAAACAGTACACCCACTACTGAGGCCGAAGCTACGGAATTTCGGGACGAAATTCCAGATCAACGGGGGGTGGATGTGACACCCCAGGAAAACCATACAACTTAACTAGCTTCCTCAGTGAGTGCCTACCAAATTTCGGGACGAAATTTCTTTCAACTTGGGGATGATGTGACAACTCGAAATTTAGAACCTTTCATGTATGCTTAAACGTGTGGCTAGTTAACTTATGTGATAATGACAAATAAACCTTTATGTGATTATGTGTTATTGGTGTGTGCTTGTATGTATGCGATATATGTATATATGAACCGAGACAACACGAACCCGACTCGAGACCATGTGGTCTCGAGTGAACTAGTATAACATACGGGCCGGTTGGGCCGCACACACACACACTTAGCCTATTTTGAAAGCCCATTAGGGTGCACAAGTGAAACAAGTATATAATCCTCATGATGGTCACACTTGGCAATTTTGGGCTACAACACTCACACTCCTCTAACACACACACTCTCCTACTTCCTCTCACTAAAACCCTATCTTTCTCCTTCTTCTCGGATCAAATCGGTGACCACAAGGAGACCCGGCTAAGCTCATCATCATCACTCGGACACTCATCTTCTTTACCAACTCGGCACCACCTCACAATTGGTTAGTGATTTTATGATGTTTGTTGTGTTAAATGATAGCATGAATGGTAGGATTTAACTAGTGTAGTTGTATGCTTGATGATGGTTGTGAACCGAATGTGTATGATGTATATGATGATGCTTGGTTAACATACTTTGATTTCGGATATGTTGCTTAATGAACACACAATATTTTATGTTTAAGTATGATTCAAACCATGGAGTGTTGATGTTCATAAAAACCGGCTTGCATATGTGTAGTACCATGTTAATGAGATTAGTGTAGAGTTGTTTTTGATATGTTATGTGATGATTTGAAACTATTAGATGAATATGTTCAAGAGTTGATTGTTGTTCATGACTTTGTTAGACTTAGGTTCATATGAATGATGATGAACTACTTGAATGTGTGAAGAACATGATGAATGTATGAAGAACTTGATGAACATGATAAGAATGTGGCTGAATATTTGAAATCTGATATGTTTGATCCAAATTAGTAAATTACTAGACAAACAAACATGTTTAAGTGGATAGTACAAACCATTTTCTGAAATCAAATTCTCATTGGATAGTACACTGTTCCGAATCAGCAGTTGTCCAACCGAAACCATCAGTTGCGACTCGAAACCATGCATGATGAGTCGAAATCTCCCGGTTGCGACATCGGTTGCGAGTCGCAAACACCTGGTTGCGACTCGAAACCACACCTGATCAGCACACCAACCTTGTGACTCGAAACCACGGTTGCGAGTCCAGTTGCGACTCGTAACCAAAACAGCACGAACCGAAACCACGATTGCGACTCAGGTTGCGAGTCGCAAACGCCTAGTTGCGACTCGAGACAATACGCAGATATACGCTGTTTGGGCTTGCACCTCAGTTCGGACTTAATTGATTGGGCCAGACCTTTGGGCCTACTACACGGACCTCATACGTACTGTTAATTTTGAATGATTATTTGGGCTGCTATGGATGAACAGCATGCAACGTGCTAGCATACGTGTAGAACATACGTGTACTACTTGAATACGAACCTGATTGTATGATACAACTATGATAGGACGTGAGTAGCCACGACATTGCTTGTTTGACTTTCTGTGTTTCTACCGAGCAAACCAAGGTGAGTTCACACCCTCTACAAAGCATGGGATTCCCAGGGGTCGGGAATTGGGGTTAAGGAACTGGGTTCCTCGTCCTCCTTGGGTAGGACAGCAAAGGTTCAGGAATGTAATTCCTCGTCCTCACGGACAGATAACTCGTACTAGACCAAAACTCTATCACGAAGTCCCTCATTTTTTATATTGACTTAATCGCCGGGCCAATGGCGAGCGGGTCATTAGTTAGATAGCGCTATTTAGGTTTGACAAACCTCACACCGTGCCGCAGAGGACGGGCGTGAACTAATGGACTACTGGCACGTCAATGATGATAGACATTGACAGTTCAGGGCACATAAACATGACTACAGTCAGCAGTCGATA
Source organism: Helianthus tuberosus (assembly GCA_030545235.1). NCBI lineage: Eukaryota > Viridiplantae > Streptophyta > Magnoliopsida > Asterales > Asteraceae > Helianthus > Helianthus tuberosus. Next base: position 29,486,363 of record CM060415.1, on the reverse strand, counting down.
TGGTAACGAGTCTAGTGTATACATGGGGTAGCCCCCACGGCCGAAATGCCAGATAACTAACACGGGGTAGCCCCCATGGCAGGATTGCCAGAGTAACCGGGAACAAATAAGTCACGTTTTTAACTATGGGGTAACCCCCACGGCAGGATGCCAGCTAAAGGAAACGGTTTTCGAAACAACTTAAAACGAACACCCAACCGTGAACTCACTCAACTTGTTTGTTGACTCGTTACTACATGCTTTGCAGGTCCTTAGGTTCTTAGCTGGAGCTTGCATGGAGGAGGATCGTTGTGGGACATGGACGGCTGTGTGCCATGTTAAACCTTGAAACAATTAAACTTATGTTTGGATTTAAGACTTATGCTTCCGCTTGAAACTTAACTATGTTTTGTTTGAACACCAATTGTATTGGGTGGACTTTTATAACTACTTATATGCTTGTTCAATATGATTGGTGGCTGGATCCTGGTCAGTCACGCCTCCAAGCGGTAGTACTCCGCGGGTGGATTTTGGGGGTGTGACAAAAATCAAGGGCAATGGTGATATATATGCGGATTAGACACCAAAGAAAACACTCAACAAATGGCTATAATTTAAGGAATGTGTTTAGTCACGACATCAGATTCCTAATTGATGGAGAAAGGTCTGGTGGCAAGAAAAGCTGCTTCTAGGAGGTTGTCAAGTGTTTTCGCTCGACGATTCCATTCTTGGGTGGTTGGTTTGGCCCTTGTTCCTGTAACTCGAATCCTAGCACGGTATATCTCATTTTAATTTTACACCATTGTGAACCTTACGCCTTTTTTACTCTCTGATCGAGGTTCTCGGCATTGAAAGATCTTCGTAAACTAAATCACATGTGTATATGTTGACATTTAAGAGATATACAGTCAAGAAAATCAAGGGCAATAGCGATGTATATGCGGATCAGACACCAAAAAAAACACTCAACAAATGGCTACAATATAAGAAATGTGTTAAGTGACGGCATCAGATTCCTAATTGATGGAGAAAGGTCTGGTGGCAAGAAAAGCTGCTTCTAGGATGTTGTCAAGTGTTTTCGCTCGACGATTCCATTCTTGGGTGGTTGGTTTGGCCCTTGTTCCAGTAACACGAATCCTAGCCCGGTATATCCCATTTTATTTTTACACCATTGTGAAACTTACGCCTTTTTTACTCTCTGATCAGGGTTCTCGCCATTGAAAAATCTTCGTAAACTAAATCACACGTGTATATGTTGACATTTAAAAGATATACAGTCAAGAAAATCGTGGGCAATGGTGATAAATATGCGGATTAGACACCAAAAAAAACACTCAACAAATGGCTACAATTTAAGGAATGTGTTTAGTGACGGCATCAGATTCCTAATTGATGGAGGAAGGTCTGGTGGCAAGAAAAGCTGCTTCTAGGAGGTTGTCAAGTGTTTTCGCTCGATGATTCCATTCTTGGGTGGTTGGTTTGGCCCTTGTTCTTGTAACTCGAATACTAGCCCGGTATATCGCATTTTAATTTTACACCATTGTGAACCTTACGCCTTTTTTACTCTCTGATCGAGGTTCTCGGCATTGAAAAATCTTCGTAAACTAAATCAAACGTGTATATGTTGACATTTAAGAGATATACAGTCAAGAAAATCAAGGGCAATAGTGATATATATGCGGATCAGACACAAAAAAAACACTCAACAAATGGATACAATTTAATGAATGTGTTTAGTGACGGCATCAGATTCCTAATTGATGGGGAAAGGTCTGGTGGCAAGAAAAGCTGCTTCTAGGAGGTTGTCAAGTGCTTTCGCTCGATGACTCCATTCTTGGGTGGTTGGTTTGGCCCTTGTTCCTGTAACTCGAATCCTAGCCAGGTATATCCCATTTTAATTTTACACCATTATGAACCTTACGCCTTTTTTACTCTCTGATCGAGGTTCTCGGCATTGAAAAATCTTCGTAAACTAAATCAAACGTGTATATGTTGATATTTAAGAGATATACAGTCAAGAAAATCAAGGGCAATGGTGATATATATGCGGATTAGACATAAAAAAAAACACTCAACAAATGGCTACAATTTAAGGAATGTGTTTAGTGACGGCATCAGATTCCTAATTGATGGAGAAAGGTCTGGTGGCAAGAAAAGCTGCTTCTAGGAGGTTGTCAAGTGTTTTCGCTCGACGATTCCATTCTTGGGTGGTTGGGTTGGCCCTTGTTCCTGTAACTCGAATCCTAGCACGGTATATCCCATTTTAATTTTACACCATTGTGAACCTTACGCCGTTTTTAATCTCTGATCGAGGTTCTCGGCATTGAAAGATCTTCGTAAACTAAATCACACGTGTATATGTTGACATTTAAGAGATATACAGTCAAGAAAATCAAGGGCAATAGTGATGTATATGCGGATCAGACACCAAAAAAAACACTCAACAAATGGCTACAATATAAGATATGTGTTAAGTGACGGCATCAGATTCCTAATTGATGGAGAAAGGTCTGGTGGCAAGAAAAGCTGTTTCTAGGAGGTTGTCAAGTGTTTTCGCTCGACGATTCCATTCTTGGGTGGTTGGTTTTGCCCTTGTTCCAGTAACACGAATCCTAACCCGGTATATCCCATTTTAATTTTACACCATTGTGAAACTTACGCCTTTTTTACTCTCTGATCAGGGTTCTCGCCATTGAAAAATCTTCGCAAACAAAATCACACGTGTATATGTTGACATTTAAAAGATATACAGTCAAGAAAATCGTGGGCAATGGTGATAAATATGCGGATTAGACACCAAAAAAAAACACTCAACAAATGGCTACAATTTAAGGAATGTGTTTAGTGACGGCATCAGATTCCTAATTGATGGAGAAATGTCTGGTGGCAAGAAAAGCTGCTTCTAGGAGGTTGTGAAGTGTTTTCGCTCGATGATTCCATTCTTGGCTGGTTGGTTTGGCCCTTGTTCCTGTAACTCGAATACTAGCCCGGTATATCGCATTTTAATTTTACACCATTGTGAACATTACGCCTTTTTTACTCTCTGATCGAGGTTCTCGGCATTGAAAAATCTTCGTAAACTAAATCAAACGTGTATATGTTGACATTTAAGAGATATACAGTCAAGAAAATCAAGGGCAATGGTGATATATATGCGGATTAACACAAAAAAAACACTCAACAAATGGCTACAATTTAATGAATGTGTTTAGTGACGGCATCAGATTCCTAATTGATGGGGGAAAGGTCTGGTCGCAAGAAAAGCTGCTTCTAGGAGGTTGTCAAGGGCTTTCGCTCGATGATTCCATTCTTGGGTGGTTGGTTTGGCCCTTGTTCCCGTAACACGAATCCTAGCACGGTATATCCCATTTTAATTTTACACCATTGTGAAACTTACGCCTTTTTTACTCTCTGATTAGGGTTCTCGCCATTGAAAAATCTTCGTAAACTAAATCACACGTGTATATGTTGACATTTAAGAGATATACAATCAAGAAAATCAAGGGCAATGGTGATAAATATGCGGATTAGACAAAAAAAACACTCAACAAATGGCTACAATTTAAGGAATGTGTTTAGTGACGGCATCAGATTCCTAATTGATGGAGAAAGGTCTGGTGGCAAGAAAAGCTTCTTCTAGGAGGTTGTAAAGTCTTTTCGCTCGATGATTCCATTCTTGGGTGGTTGGTTTGGCCCTTGTTCATGTAACTCGAATACTAGCCCGGTATATCGCATTTTAATTTTACACCATTGTGAACCTTACGCCTTTTTTACTCTCTGATCGAGGTTCTCGGCATTGAAAAATCTTCGTAAACTAAATCAAACGTGTATATGTTGACATTTAAGAGATATAGAGTCAAGAAAATCAAGGGCAATGGTGATATATATGCGGATTAACACAAAAAAAACACTCAACAAATGGCTACAATTTAATGAATGTGTTTAGTGACGGCATCAGATTCCTAATTGATGGGGGAAAGGTCTGGTCGCAAGAAAAGCTGCTTCTAGGAGGTTGTCAAGTGCTTTCGCTCGATGATTCCATTCTTGGGTGGTTGGTTTGGCCCTTGTTCCTGTAACACGAATCCTAGCCCGGTATATCCTATTTTAATTTTACACCATTGTGAACCTTACGCCTTTTTTACTCTCTGATCGAGGTTCTCGGCATTGAAAAATCTTCGTAATCTAAGTCACACGTGTATATGTTGACATTTAAGAGATATACAGTCAAGAAAATCAAGTGCAATGGTGATATATATGCGGATTAGACACAAAAAAAAACACTCAACAAATGGCTACAATTTAAGGAATGTGTGTAGTGACGACATCAGATTCCTAATTGATGGAGAAAGGTCTGGTGGCAAGAAAAACTGCTTCTAGGAGGTTGTCAAGTGTTTTCGATCGACGATTCCATTCTTGGGTGGTTGGTTTGGCCCTTGTTCCAGTAACACGAATCCTAGCCCGGTATATCCCATTTTAATTTTACACCATTGTGAAACTTACGCCTCTTTTACTCTCTGATCAGGGTTCTCGCCATTGAAAAATCTTCGTAAACTAAATCACACGTGTATATGTTGACATTTAAGAGATATACAATCAAGAAAATCAAGGGCAATGGTGATATATATGCGGATTAACACCAAAAAAACACTCAACAAATGGCTACAATTTAAGGAATGTGTTTAGTGACGGCATCAGATTCCTAATTGATGGGGAAAGGTCTGGTGGCAATAAAAGCTGCTTCTAGGAGGTTGTCAAGTGCTTTCGCTCGATGATTCCATTCTTGGGTAGTTGGTTTGGCCCTTGTTCCAGTAACACGAATCCTAGCCCGGTATATCCCATTTTAATTTTACACCATTGTGAAACTTACGCCTTTTTTACTCTCTGATCAGGGTTCTCGCCATTGAAAAATCTTCGTAAACTAAATCACACGTGTATATGTTGACATTTAAGAGATATACAATCAAGAAAATCAAGGGTAATGGTGATAAATATGCGGATTAGACACCAAAAAAAACACTCAACAAATGGCTACAATTTAAGGAATGAGTTTAGTGACGGCATCAGATTCCTAATTGATGGAGAAAGGTCTGGTGGCAAGAAAAGCTTCTTCTAGGAGGTTGTCAAGTGTTTTCGCTCGATGATTCCATTCTTGGGTGGTTGGTTTGGCCCTTGTTCATGTAACTCGAATACTAGCCCGGTATATTGCATTTTAATTTTACACCATTGTGAACCTTACGCCTTTTTTACTCTCTGATCGAGGTTCTCGGCATTGAAAAATCTTCGTAAACTAAATCAAATGTGTATATGTTGACATTTAAGAGATATACAGTCAAGAAAATCAAGGGCAATGGTGATATATATGCGGATTAACACAAAAAAAAAACACTCAACAAATGGCTACAATTTAATGAATGTGTTTAGTGACGGCATCAGATTCCTAATTGATGGGGAAAGGTCTGGTCGCAAGAAAAGCTGCTTCTAGGAGGTTGTCAAGTGTTTTCGCTCGATGATTCCATTCTTGGGTGGTTGGTTTAGCCCTTGTTCCTGTAACACGAATCCTAGCCCGGTATATCCTATTTTAATTTTACACCATTGTGAACCTTACGCCTTTTTTACTCTCTGATCGAGGTTCTCGGCATTGAAAAATCTTCGTAAACTAAATCACACGTGTATATGTTGACATTTAAGAGATATACAGTCAAGAAAATCAAGGGCAATGGTGATATATATGCGGATTAGACACAAAAAAAACACTCAACAAATGGCTACAATTTAAGGAATGTGTTTAGTGACGGCATAAGATTCCTAATTGATGGAGAAAGGTCTGGTGGCAAGAAAAACTGCTTCTAGGAGGTTGTCAAGTGTTTTCGATCGACGATTCCATTCTTGGGTGGTTGGTTTGGTCCTTGTTCCTGTAACTCGAATCCTAGCCCGGTATATCGCATTTTAATTTTACACCATTGTGAACCTTACGCCTTTTTTCTCTATGATCGAGGTTCTCGGCATTGAAAAATCTTCGTAAACTAAATCACACGTGTATATGTTGACATTTAAGAGATATACAGTCAAGAAAATCAAGGGAAATGGTGATATATATGCGGATTAACACCAAAAAACATTCAACAAATGGCTACAATTTAAGGAATGTGTTTAGTGACGGCATCAGATTCCTAATTGATGGGGAAAGGTCTGGTGGCAATAAAAGCTGCTTCTAGGAGGTTGTCAAGTGCTTTCGCTCGATGATTCCATTCTTGGGTGGTTGGTTTGGCCCCTGTTCCTGTAACTCGAATCCTAGCCCGGTATTTCCCGTTTTAGTTTTACACCATTGTGAACCTTATGCCTTTTTTACTCTCTGATCGAGATTCTCGCCATTGAAAAATCTTCGTAAACTAAATCACACGTGTATATGTTGACATTTAAGAGATATACAGTCAAAAAAATCAAGGGCAATGGTGATATATATGCGGATTAGACACAAAAAAAAACTCTCAACAAATGGCTATAATTTAAGGAATGTATTCAGTGACGGCATCAGATTCCTATTTGATGGAGAAAGGTCTGGTGGCAAGAAAAGCTGCTTCTAGGAGGTTGTCAAGTGCTTTCGCTCGATGATTCCATTCTTGGGTGGTTGGTTTGGCCCTTGTTCCTGTAACACGAATCCTAGCCTGGTATATCCTATTTTAATTTCACACCATTGTGAACCTTACGCCTTTTTTACTCTCTGATCGAGGTTCTCGGCATTGAAAAATCTTCGTAAACTAAATCACACGTGTATATGTTGACATTTAAGAGATATACAGTCAAGAAAATCAAGGGCAATGGTGATATATATGCGGATTAGACACAAAAAAAAACACTCAACAAATGGCTACAATTTAAGGAATGTGTTTAGTAATGGCATCAGATTCCTAATTGATGGAGAAAGGTCTGGTGGCAAGAAAAACTGCTTCTAGGAGGTTGTCAAGTGTTTTCGATCGACGATTCCATTCTTGGGTGGTTGGTTTGGTCCTTGTTCCTGTAACTCGAATCCTAGCCCGGTATATCGCATTTTAATTTTACACCATTGTGAACCTTACGCCTTTTTTCTCTCTGATCGAGGTTCTCGGCATTGAAAAATCTTCGTAAACTAAATCACACGTGTATATGTTGACATTTAAGAGATATACAGTCAATAAAATCAAGGGCAATGGTGATATATATGCGGATTAACACCAAAAAAACATTCAACAAATGGCTACAATTTAAGGAATGTGTTTAGTGACGGCATCAGATTCCTAATTGATGGGGAAAGGTCTGGTGGCAATAAAAGCTGCTTCTAGGAGGTTGTCAAGTGCTTTCGCTCGATGATTCCATTCTTGGGTGGTTGGTTTGGCCCCTGTTCCTGTAACTCGAATCCTAGCCCGGTATATCCCGTTTTAGTTTTACACCATTGTGAACCTTACGCCTTTCTTACTCTCTGATCGAGGTTCTCGGCATTGAAAAATCTCCGTAAACTAAATCACACGTGTATATGTTGACATTTAAGAGATACACAGTCAAGAAAATCAAGGGCAATGGTGATAAATATGCGGATTAGACACCAAAAATAAACACTCAACAAATGGCTACAATTTAAGGAATGTGTTTAGTGACGGCATCAGATTCCTAATTGATGGAGAAAGGTCTGGTGGTAAGAAAAGCTGCTTATAGGATTATGTCAAGTGTTTTCGCTCGACGATTCCATTCTTGGGTGGTTGGTTTGGCCCTTGTTCCTGTAACACGAATCCTAGCCCGGTATATCGCATTTTAATTTTACACCATTGTGAACCTTACGCCTTTTTTACTCTCTAATCGAGGTTCTCGGCATTGAAAAATCTTCGTAAACTAAATCAAACGTGTATATGTTGACATTTAAGAGATATACAGTCAAGAAAATCAAGGGCAAAGGTGATATATATGCGGATTAACACAAAAAAAACACTCAACAAATGGCTACAATTTAATGACTGTGTTTAGTGACGGCATCAGATTCCTAATTGATGGGGAAAGGTCTGGTGGCAAGAAAAGCTGCTTCTAGGAGGTTGTCAAGTGCTTTCGCTCGATGATTCCATTCTTGGGTGGTTGGTTTGGCCCTTGTTCCTGTAACACGAATCCTAGCCTGGTATATCCTATTTTAATTTTACACCATTGTGAACCTTACACATTTTTTACTCTCTGATCGAGGTTCTCGGCATTGAAAAATATTCGTAAACTAAATCACACGTGTATATGTTGACATTTAAGAGATATACAGTCAAGAAAATCAAGGGCAATGGTGATATATATGCGGATTAGACACCAAAAAAACACTCAACAAATGGCTACAATTTTAGGAATGTGTTTAGTGACGGCATCAGATTCCTAATTGATAGGGAAAGGTCTGGTGGCAAGAAAATCTGCTTCTAGGAGGTTGTCAAGTGCTTTCGCTCGATGATTCCATTCCTGGGTGGTTGGTTTGGCCCTTGTTCCTGTAACTCGAATACTAGCCCGGGATATCCCATTTAAATTTTACACCATTGTGAATCTTACGCCTTTTTTACCCTCTGATCGAGGTTCTCGCCATTGAAAAATCTTCGTAAACTAAATCACAAGTGTATATGTTGACATTTAAGAGATACACAGTCAAGAAAATCAAGGGCAATGGTGATAAATATGCGGATTAGACACCAAAAATAAACACTCAACAAATGGCTACAATTTAAGGAATGTGTTTAGTGACGGCATCAGATTCCTAATTGATGGAGAAAGGTCTGGTGGTAAGAAAAGCTGCTTATAGGATTATGTCAAGTGTTTTCGCTCGACGATTCCATTCTTGGGTGGTTGGTTTGGCCCTTGTTCCTGTAACACGAATCCTAGCCCGGTATATCCCATTTTAATTTTACACCATTGTGAACCTTACGCCTTTCTTACTCTCTGATCGAGGTTCTCGGCATTGAAAAATCTTCGTAAACTAAATCACACGTGTATATGTTGACATTTAAGAGATATACAGTTAAGAAAATCAAGGGCAATGGTGATATATATGCGGATTAGACACCAAAAAAACACTCAACAAATGGCTACAATTTAAGGAATGTGTTTAGTGACGGCATCAGATTCCTAATTGATGGAGAAAGGTCTGGTGGCAAGAAAAGCTGCTTCTAGGAGGTTGTCAAGTGTTTTCGCTCGATGATTCCCTTCTTGGGTGGTTGGTTTGGCCCTTGTTCCTGTAACTCGAATACTAGCCCGGTATATCGCATTTTAATTTTACACCATTGTGAACCTTACGCCTTTTTTACTCTCTAATCGAGGTTCTCGGCATTGAAAAATCTTCGTAAACTAAATCAAACGTGTATATGTTGACATTTAAGAGATATACAGTCAAGAAAATCAAGGGCAAAGGTGATATATATGCGGATTAACACAAAAAAAAACACTCAACAAATGGCTACAATTTAATGACTGTGTTTAGTGACGGCATCAGATTCCTAATTGATGGGGAAAGGTCTGGTGGCAAGAAAAGCTGCTTCTAGGAGGTTGTCAAGTGCTTTCGCTCGATGATTCCATTCTTGGGTGGTTGGTTTGGCCCTTGTTCCTGTAACACGAATCCTAGCCTGGTATATCCTATTTTAATTTTACACCATTGTGAACCTTACGCATTTTTTACTCTCTGATCGAGGTTCTCGGCATTGAAAAATATTCGTAAACTAAATCACACGTGTATATGTTGACATTTAAGAGATATACAGTCAAGAAAATCAAGGGCAATGGTGATATATATGCGGATTAGACACCAAAAAAACACTCAACAAATGGCTACAATTTTAGGAATGTGTTTAGTGACGGCATCAGATTCCTAATTCATAGGGAAAGGTCTGGTGGCAAGAAAATCTGCTTCTAGGAGGTTGTCAAGTGCTTTCGCTCGATGATTCCATACCTGGGTGGTTGGTTTGGCCCTTGTTCCTGTAACTCGAATACTAGCCCGGGATATCCCATTTAAATTTTACACCATTGTGAATCTTACGCCTTTTTTACCCTCTGATCGAGGTTCTCGCCATTGAAAAATCTTCGTAAACTAAATCACAAGTGTATATGTTGACATTTAAGAGATACACAGTCAAGAAAATCAAGGGCAATGGTGATAAATATGCGGATTAGACACCAAAAAAAAAACACTCAACAAATGGCTACAATTTAAGGAATGTGTTTAGTGACGGCATCAGATTCCTAATTGATGGAGAAAGGTCTGGTGGTAAGAAAAGCTGCTTATAGGATGTTGTCAAGTGTTTTCGCTCGACGATTCCATTCTTGGGTGGTTGGTTTGGCCCTTGTTCCTGTAACACGAATCCTAGCCCGGTATATCCCATTTTAATTTTACACCATTGTGAACCTTACGCCTTTCTTACTCTCTGATCGAGGTTCTCGGCATTGAAAAATCTTCGTAAACTAAATCACACGTGTATATGTTGACATTTAAGAGATATACAGTTAAGAAAATCAAGGGCAATGGTGATATATATGCGGATTAGACACCAAAAAAACACTCAACAAATGGCTACAATTTAAGGAATGTGTTTAGTGACGGCATCAGATTCCTAATTGATGGAGAAAGGTCTGGTGGCAAGAAAAGCTGCTTCTAGGAGGTTGTCAAGTGTTTTCGCTCGACAATTCCATTCTTTGGTGGTTGGTTTGGCCCTTGTTCCTGTAACTCGAATCCTAGCCCGGTATATCCCATTTAAATTTTACACCATTGTGAACCTTACGCCTTTTTTACCCTCTGATCGAGGTTCTCGCCATTGCAAAATCTTCGAAAACTAAATCACACGTATATATGTTGACATTTAAGAGATACACAGTCAAGAAAATCAAGGGCAATGGTGATATGTATGCAGATTAGACACAAAAAAAAACACTCAACAAATGGCTACAATTTAAGGAATGTGTTTAGTGACGGCATCAAATTCCTAATTGATAGAGAAAGGTCTGGTTGCAAGAAAAGCTACTTCTAGGAGGTTGTCAAGTGTTTTGGCTCGACGATTCCATTCTTGGGTGCTTGGTTTGGCCCTTGTTCCTGTAACACGAATCCTAGCCCGGTATATTCCATTTTAATTTTACACAATTGTGAACCTTACGCCTTTTTTACTCTCTGATCGTGGTTCTCGGCATTGAAAAATCTTCGTAAACTAAATCACACGTGTATATGTTGACATTTAAGAGATATACAGTCAAGAAAATCAAGGGCAATGGTGATATATATGCGGATTAGACACCAAAAAAACACTCTACAAATGGCTATAATTTTAGGAATGTGTTTAGTGACGGCATCAGATTCCTAATTTATGGAGAAAGGTCTGGTGGTAAGAAAACCTGCTTCTAGGAGGTTGTCAAGTTTTTTCGCTCGACGATTCCATTCTTGGGTGGTTGGTTTGGTCCTTGTTCTTGTAACACGAATCCTAGCCCGGTACATCGCATTTTAATTTTACACCATTGTGAACCTTACGCCTTTTTTACTCTCTGATCGAGGTTCTCGGCATTGAAAAATCTTCGTAAACTAAATCACACGTGTATATGTTTACATTTAAGAGATATACAGTCAAGAAAATCAAGGGCAATGGTGATATATATGCGGATTAACACAAAAAAAAACACTCAACAAATGGCTACAATTTAAGGAATGTGTTTAGTGACGGTATCAGATTCCTAATTGATGGGGAAAGGTCTGGTGGCAATAAAAGCTGTTTCTAGGAGGTTGTCAAGTGCTTTCGCTCGATGATTACATTCTTGGGTGGTTGGTTTGGCCTTTGTTCCTGTAACTCGAATCCTAGCCCGGTATATCCCTTTTTAATTTTACACCATTGTGAACCTTACGCCTTTTTTACCCTCTGATCGAGGTTCTCGCCATTGAAAAATCTTCGTAAACTAAATCACAAGTGTATATGTTGACATTTAAGAGATACACAGTCAAGAAAATCAAGGGCAATGGTGATAAATATGCGGATTAGACACCAAAAAAAAAAACACTCAACAAATGGCTACAATTTAAGGAATGTGTTTAGTGACGGCATCAGATTCCTAATTGATGGAGAAAGGTCTGGTGGTAAGAAAAGCTGCTTATAGGATGTTGTCAAGTGTTTTCGCTCGACGATTCCATTCTTGGGTGGTTGGTTTGGCCCTTGTTCCTGTAACACGAATCCTAGCCCGGTATATCCCATTTTAATTTTACACCATTGTGAACCTTACGCCTTTCTTACTCTCTGATCGAGGTTCTCGGCATTGAAAAATCTTCGTAAACTAAATCACACGTGTATATGTTGACATTTAAGAGATATACAGTTAAGAAAATCAAGGGCAATGGTGATATATATGCGGATTAGACACCAAAAAAACACTCAACAAATGGCTACAATTTAAGGAATGTGTTTAGTGACGGCATCAGATTCCTAATTGATGGAGAAAGGTCTGGTGGCAAGAAAAGCTGCTTCTAGGAGGTTGTCAAGTGTTTTCGCTCGACAATTCCATTCTTTGGTGGTTGGTTTGGCCCTTGTTCCTGTAACTCGAATCCTAGCCCGGTATATCCCATTTAAATTTTACACCATTGTGAACCTTACGCCTTTTTTACCCTCTGATCGAGGTTCTCGCCATTGCAAAATCTTCGAAAACTAAATCACACGTATATATGTTGACATTTAAGAGATACACAGTCAAGAAAATCAAGGGCAATGGTGATATGTATGCAGATTAGACACAAAAAAAAAACACTCAACAAATGGCTACAATTTAAGGAATGTGTTTAGTGACGGCATCAAATTCCTAATTGATAGAGAAAGGTCTGGTTGCAAGAAAAGCTACTTCTAGGAGGTTGTCAAGTGTTTTGGCTCGACGATTCCATTCTTGGGTGCTTGGTTTGGCCCTTGTTCCTGTAACACGAATCCTAGCCCGGTATATTCTATTTTAATTTTACACAATTGTGAACCTTACGCCTTTTTTACTCTCTGATCGAGGTTCTCGGCATTGAAAAATCTTCGTAAACTAAATCACACGTGTATATGTTGACATTTAAGAGATATACAGTCAAGAAAATCAAGGGCAATGGTGATATATATGCGGATTAGACACCAAAAAAACACTCTACAAATGGCTATAATTTTAGGAATGTGTTTAGTGACGGCATCAGATTCCTAATTTATGGAGAAAGGTCTGGTGGTAAGAAAACCTGCTTCTAGGAGGTTGTCAAGTTTTTTCGCTCGACGATTCCATTCTTGGGTGGTTGGTTTGGTCCTTGTTCTTGTAACACGAATCCTAGCCCGGTACATCGCATTTTAATTTTACACCATTGTGAACCTTACGCCTTTTTTACTCTCTGATCGAGGTTCTCGGCATTGAAAAATCTTCGTAAACTAAATCACACGTGTATATGTTTACATTTAAGAGATATACAGTCAAGAAAATCAAGGGCAATGGTGATATATATGCGGATTAACACAAAAAAAAACACTCAACAAATGGCTACAATTTAAGGAATGTGTTTAGTGACGGTATCAGATTCCTAATTAATGGGGAAAGGTCTGGTGGCAATAAAAGCTGTTTCTAGGAGGTTGTCAAGTGCTTTCGCTCGATGATTACATTCTTCGGTGGTTGGTTTGGCCTTTGTTCCTGTAACTCGAATCCTAGCCCGGTATATCCCTTTTTAATTTTACACCATTGTGAACCTTACGCCTTTTTTACCCTCTGATCGAGGTTCTCGCCATTGAAAAATCTTCGTAAACTAAATCACATGTGTATATGTTGACATTTAAGAGATATACAGTCAAGAAAATCAAGGGCAACGGTGATATATATGCGGATTAGACACCAAAAAAAAACATTCAACAAATGGCTACAATTTAAGCAATGTGTTTTAGTGACGGCATCAGATTCCTAATTGATGGAGAAAGGTCTGGTGGCAAGAAAAGCTGCTTCTAGGTGGTTGTCAAGTGTTTTCTCTTGACGATTCCATTCTTTGGTGGTTGGTTTGGCCCTTGTTCCTGTAACTCGAATCCTAGCCCGGTATATCCCATTTTAATTTTACACCATTGTGAACCTTACGCCTTTTTTACTCTCTGATCGAGGTTCTCGGCATTGAAAGATCTTTGTAAACTAAATCACACGTGTATATGTTGACATTTAAGAGATCTACAGTTAAGAAAATCAAGGGCAATAGTGATATATATGCGGACCAGACACCAAAAAAAGACTCAACAAATGGCTACAATATAAGAAATGTGTTTAGTGACGGCATCAGATTCCTAATTGATGGAGAAAGGTCTGGTGGAAAGAAAAGCTGCTTCTAGGAGGTTGTCAAGTGTTTTCGCTCGACGATTCCATTCTTGGGTGGTTGGTTTGGCCCATGTTCATGTAACTCGAATCATAGCCCGTTATATCCCATTTGAATTTTACATCATTGTAAACCTTACGCCATTTTTACTCTCTGATCGAGGTTCTCGGCATTGAAAAATCTTCGTAAACTAAGTCACACATGTGTATGTTGACATTTAAGAGATTTACAGTCAAGAAAATCAAGGGCAATGGTGATATATATGCGGATTAGACACCAAAAAGAAATAAAACACTCAACAAATGGCTACAATTTAAGGAATGTGTTTAGTGACGACATCAGATTCCTAATTGATGGAGAAATGTCTGGTGGTAAGAAAAGCTGCTTCTAGGAGGTTGTCAAGTGTTTTCGCTCGATGATTCCATTCTTGGGTGGTTGGTTTGGCCCTTGTTCCTGTAACTCGAATCCTAGCCCGGTATATCCCATTTTAGTTTTACTCCATTGGGAACCTTACGCCATTTTTAGTCTCTGATCGAGGTTCTCGGCATTGAAAAATCTTCGTAAACTAAATCAAATGTGTATATGTTGATATTTAAGAGATATACAGTCAAGAAAATCAAGGGCAATGGTGATATATATGCGGATTAGACACAAAAAAAAAACACTCAACTAATGGCTACAATTTAAGGAATGTGTTTAGTGATGGCATCAGATTCCTAATTGATGGAGAAAGGTCTGGTGGTAAGAAAAGCTGCTTCTAGGAGGTTGTCAAGTGTTTTCGCTCGACGATTCCATTCTTGGGTGGTTGGTTTGGCCCATGTTCATGTAACTCGAATCATAGCCCGTTATATCCCATTTGAATTTTACACCATTGTAAACCTTACGCCATTTTTACTCTCTGATCGAGGTTCTCGGCATTGAAAAATCTTCGTAAACTAAGTCACACATGTGTATGTTGACATTTAAGAGATATACAGTCAAGAAAATCAAGGGCAATGGTGATATATATGCGGATTAGACACCAAAAAAAAATAAAACACTCAACAAATGGCTACAATTTATGGAATGTGTTTAGTGACGACATCAGATTCCTAATTGATGGAGAAAGGTTTGGTGGCAAGAAAAGCTGCTTCTAGGAGGTTGTCAAGTGTTTTCGCTCGATGATTCCATTCTTGGGTGGTTGGTTTGGCCCTTGTTCCTGTAACACGAATCCTAGTCCGGTATATCCCATTTTAATTTTGCACCATTATGAACCTACGCCTTTTTTGCTCTCTAGTAGAGGTTCTCGGCATTGAAAAATCATCGTATACTAAATCACACCTATATATGTTTACATTTAAAAGATATACAGTCAAGAAAATCAAGGGTAATGGTGATATATATGCAGATTAGACACCAAAAAAAGACTCAACAAATGGCTACAATTTTAGGAATGTGTTTAGTGACGGCATCAGATTCCTAATTGATGGAGAAAGGTCTGGTGGTAAGAAAAGCTGCTTCTAGGAGGTTGTCCAGTGTTTTCGCTCGGCGATTCCATTCTTGGGTGGTTGGTTTGGCCCTTGTTCCTGTAACACGAATCCTAGCCCGGTATATCCCATTTTAATTTTACTCCATTGTGAACCTTACGCCTTTTTTACTCTCTGATCGAGGTTCTCGGCATTGAAAGAACTTCGTAAACTAAATCACACGTGTATATTTTGACATTTAAGAGATATACAGTCAAGAAAATCAAGGGAAATGGTGATATATATGCGGATCAGACACCAAAAAAAACACTCAACAAATGGCTACAATATAAGAAATGTGTTTAGTGACGGCATCAGATTCCTAATTGATGGAGAAAGGTCTGGTGGCAAGAAAAGATTCTTCTAGGAGGTTGTCAAGTGTTTTCGCTCACCGATACCATTCTTGGGTGGTTGGTTTGGCCCTTGTTCATGTAACTCGAATCCTAGCCCGGTATATCCCATTTTAATTTTACTCCATTGTGAACCTTACGCCTTTTTTACTCTCTGATCAAGGTTCTCGGCATTGAAAGATCTTCGTAAACTAAATCACACGTGTATATTTTGACATTTAAGAGATATACAGTCAAGAAAATCAAGAGAAATGGTGATATATATGCGGATCAGACACCAAAAAAAACACACAACAAATGGCTACAAGATAAGAAATGTGTTTAGTGACGGCATCAGATTCCTAATTGATGCAGAATGGTCTGGTGGCAAGAAAAGATTCTTCTAGGAGGTTGTCAAGTGTTTTCGCTTGACGATTCCATTCTTGGGTGGTTGGTTCGGCCCTTGTTCCTGTAACACAAATCCTAGCCCGGTATATACCATTTTAATTTTGCACCATTGCGAACCTTACGCCTTTTTTACTCTCTGATAGAGGTTCTCGGCATTGAAAAATCTTCGTAAACTAAATCACCCGTGTATATGTTGACATTTAAGAGATATACAGTCAAGAAAATCAAGGGCAATGGTGATATATATGCGGATTAGACACCACAAAAAAACACACAACAAATGGCTACAATTTAAGGAATGTGTTTAGTGACGGCATCAGATTCCTAATTGATGGAGAAAGGTCTGGTGGCAAGAAAATCTGCTTCTAGGAGGTTGTCAAGTGTTTTCGCTCGACGATTCCATTCTTGGGTGGTTGGTTTGGCCCTTGTTCCTGTAACTCGAATCCTAGCACGGTATATCCCATTTTAATTTTACACCACTGTGAACCTTACGAATTTTTTACACTCTGATCGAGGTTCTCGGCATTGAAAAATCTTCGTAAACGAAATCACACGTGTATATGTTGATATTTAAGATATATACAGTCAAGAAAATCAAGGGCAATGGTGATATATATGCGGATTAGACACAAAAAAAACACTCAACAAATGGCTACAATTTAAGGAATGTGTTTAGTGACGACATCAGATTCCTAATTGATGGAGAAATGTCTGGTGGTAAGAAAAGCTGCTTATAGGAGGTTGTCAAGTGTTTTTGCTCGACGATTCCATTCTTGGGTGGTTGGTTTGGCCCTTGTTCCTGTAACTCGAATCCTAGCCCGGTATATCCCATTTTAATTTTACACCATTGTGAACCTTACGCCTTTTTTACTCTATGATCAAGGTTCTCGGCATTGAAAAATCTTCGTAAACTAAATCACACGTGTATATGTTGTCATTTAAGAGATATACAGTCAAGAAAATCAAGGGCAATGGTGATATATATGTGGATTAGACACCAAAAAAACACTCAACAAATGGCTACAATATAAGAAATGTGTTTAGTGACGGAATCAGATTCCTAATTGATGGAGAAAGTTTTGGTGGCAAGAAAAGCTGCTTCTAGGAGGTTGTCAAGTGTTTTCGCTCGACGATTCCATTCTTGGGTGGTTGGCTTGGCCCTTGTTCCTATAACTCGAATCCTAGCCCGGTATATCCCATTTTAATTTTACACCATTGTGAACCTTACGCCTTTTTTTACTCTCTGATTGAGGTTCTCGGTATTGAAAAATCTTCGAAAACTAAATCACACGTGTATATGTTGACATTTAGGAGATATACAGTCAAGAAAATCAAGGGCAATGGTGATATATATGCGGATTAGACGCCCCAAAAAAACACACAACAAATGGCTACAATTTAAGGAATGTGTTTAGTGACGGCATCAGATTCCTAATTGATGGGGAAAGGTCTGTTGGCAAGAAAAGCTGCTTCTAGGAGGTTGTCAAGTGTTTTCGCTCGACGATTCCATTCTTGGGTGGTTGGTTTGGCCCTTGTTCCTGTAACTCGAATCCTAGCCCGGTATATCCCATTTTAATTTTACACCATTGTGAACCTTACGCCTTTTTTACTCTCTGATCGAGGTTCTCGGCATTGAAAAATCTTCGTAAACCAAATCACACGTGTATATGTTGTTATTTAAGAGATATACACTCAAGAAAATCAAGGGCAATGGTGATATAAATGCGGATTAGACAAGAAAAAAAACACTCAACAAATGGCTACAATTTAAGGAATGTGTTTAGTGACGGCATCAGATTCCTAATTGATGGAGAAAAGTCTGGTGGTAAGAAAAGCTGCTTCTAGGAGGTTGTCAAATGTTTTCGCTCGACGATTCCATTTTTGGGTGGTTGGTTTGGCCTTTGTTCCTGTAACTCGAATCCTAGCCCAGTATATCCCATTTTAATTTTACACCATTGTGAACCTTACGCCTTTTTTACTCTCTGATCAAGGTTCTCGGCATTGAAAAATATTCGTAAACTAAATCAAACGTGTATATGTTGACATTTATGAGATATACAGTCAAGAAAATCAAGGGCAATGGTGATATATATGCCGATTAGACACCAAAAAAACCACTCAACAAATGGCTACAATGTAAGGAACGTGTTTAGTGACGGCATCAGATTCCTAATTGATGGAAAAAGGTTTGGTGGCAAGAAAAGCTGCTTTTAGGAGGTTGTCAAGTGTTTTCGCTCGACGATTCCATTCTTGGGTGGTTGGTTTGGCCCTTCTTCCAGTAACTTGAATCCAAGCCCGGTATATCCCATTTTAATTTTACACCATTGTGAACCTTACGCCTTTTTTACTCTCTGATCGAGGTTCTCGGCATTGAAAAATCTTCGTAAACTAAATCACACGTTTATATGTTGCTTTTTAAGAGATATACAGTCAAGAAAATCAAGGGCAATGGTAATATATATGCGGATTAGACACCAAAAAAAGAACACTCAACAAATGGCTACAATTTAAGGAATGTGTTTAGTGATGGCATCAGATTCCTAATTGATGGAGAAAGGTCTGGTGGCAAGAAAAGCTGCTTCTAGAAGGTTGACAAGTGTTTTCGCTCGACGATTCCATTCTTGGGTGGTTGGTTTGGCCCTTGTTCCTGTAATTCGACTCCTAGCCTGGTATATCCCATTTTAATTTTACCCCATTGTGAACCTTATGCCATTTTTACTCTCTGATCGAGGTTCTCGGCATTGAAAAAACTTCGTAAACTAAATCACACGTGTGTATGTTGACATTTAAGAGAAATACTGTCACACCCCCAAAATCCACTCGCGAAGTAGCACCGCTTGAATGCGTGACTGACCAGGATCAAGCCTCCAATCATATTGAACATATAAGTAAATAGTAAAAGTCATTCATCAATACGATAGGTGTTTTCAAAACCAAACATAAACAAGTGTGTAGCGGAAGCAATAATGTAAAAACCCAACAAAAGTATTAAGTTCAAAATATCATAATGTTTAACAACATGTTCACGATCCAACTCCACAACGACCGTGCCTCTCGTGCAAGCTCCAAAAGTACCTAAGGTCCTGCAAGGCATGTAACAGAGAGTCAACAACTAGTTGAGCGAGTTCATAGTTGGTTATTTAGTTAAGGTTCGTATCGTAAATCGTATGTTCGTTTAGTAATCATGTATCGTATGTAATGGTATCGCGGCCCTCTAGGCATGTTTGCGAAGTTTAGTGGGGGTTTCCCATGTTTTCTAGACTAGGTATATTTGTATCGCGGCCCACCCGGCATGTGTGCGAAGATTTAAGTATAGTTTGCGGCCATTCCAGGCATGTATGCGAAGATTGTTCTATTTTCGCGGCCAATCCCGGCGTGTGTGCGAAGAGAAGTATATGTATCACTAGTCTAGCAGTATATACCAATAACCTTCCTCTCCCGAGGCCTATGGTATGTAATCCCAATAACAACTCAAGCATTAGTAATCATCCAAACCCATTCCCAACCCCGGGAATCCTATGCCTTGGTAAGAGTGTGAACTCACCTTGTTTTGCTCGGTATGCTAAGTATGTGCTCAAAGTAAGTCAATCACGTCCTAAAGTATGCACGTATACTAAATCAGTTTGTATTTACGGAGTTGGCACGTAAGTATAACCATAGTGGACAACGCATCAAAAATCACCAAGTAGCACATTGCACATATTTAAGATCATACAAGCCAGGCATAGCATCTAACAGCAGTTAGTTATCTCAGTTAAGTCTTAACAGAATCAAATTACCAAACAGTTTACCCAGTCGGCGAAACACCCCTGTTTCGCCATGAAACCCTTTGACGAAACACTTTTGTTTCGTCGACTACATTCTTGGCGAAACACCCCTGTTTCGTCGTTAACCCTTTGGCGAAACACAAATTCTGTTTCGCCGCACAATCCATTTCGTGACCCAATTCAATTTCGTCGAGAATCAGTTACGTACATGAACCCTAATCGTCGATACAACAGTTTACAGAAATCATTCAATCCTCGCTCAATATAATGAGTCTTATGTTACTAATCATTAATCTATGCATCACAACCGAACCATCAATGAAACAAGGATCATATCATCATCATCATCAATAAAATCATGTAACTATCACAAACAACACTCATAAAATCCATACTCTATGCATACACGCTAACATGCATAATCATCGAGAGGTTCATGAAACCCTAAGTATTCATCATACACATATACTCCTATAATCCAGAAATCAACCATATACACAACACGTATAAAGAAATCAAATGACAAAGAAACCGATTAGACGAGCACGCACTAACTGAGATATCCGGGATGAACAAGGGAGGATTCAAGAGAGAAAGATGATGGTTGAAGATGGTTATCGCCTTCACAGAGTGGAGAGTTCTAGGGTTTCGATTTTTGTTAAAAGTGTGAAACAGGAAATCGGTTTACGTTAATATACACGAATTACCGTTCTGGGCCCTTAGTGGGCTTTGCGAATCAGTGGGCCCGCGAAACACATCAGTTTCGTCGTGAAGTTCTATGGCGAAACACACTGTTTCGTCGAGTTGCTTGATGGCGAAACACATCTTGTTTCGTCGGGATGTATATGGCAAAATAGTCTGTTTCGTCGGGTCCTTTCATTTGTTAAACAGTTTAAGTTTTCAACAGGTGTTTCATGTTATACAACCAAACACAAAATCATGCAAACACAATGCATTTTATCAAATCATAACATGTACAGTTACAAGTCAAACAACTAACAGTCAAACTCAACGCGCAATAAATACGAAAGTGAAAGTATGAAACTCGAGTTGTCACATTATCCCCAACTTGAAAGAAATTTCGTCCCGAAATTTAGCGTGCGGTTACTGAGGAAGCTAAGTAAGTTATGTCGTTTACTGGTTTTCCTGGGGTGTCACATCATCCCCCCGTTGAGTTGGAATTTCGTCCCGAAATTCTGTAGTAGCTTCAGCCTCAGTAGTAGTAGCATTGTTTTCGAACAAATGGGGATATTTGAGTTCCATTTGGTCTTCTCGTTCCCAGGTATACTCTGGGCCACGACGGGAGTTCCAACGAACTCGAACAAGAGGTATTCTAGTGTTCTTGAGGACCTTAACATCCCGGTCCGTGATTTCAACAGGTTCCTCGACGAAATACAACTGTTCGTCGATGGTGAGCTCCTTCAAAGGAACTATGAAAGTCTCATCTCACAGACACTTCTTCTGATTCGACACGTGAAAGACGTTGTGAACTGCACTGAGTTCAGCTGGTAAGTTCAGTCTGTAGGCCACTTTGCCTATTTTCTCTATGACTTCGAATGGTCCAACGTATCGTGGATTGAGCTTGCCTCGTTTTCCAAAACGAACAACACCCTTCCAGGGTGATACCTTGAGTAGCGCTCGATCCCCAACCTGGAACTCGAGTAGTTTCCTGTCTTTATCTGCGTAAGCTTTCTGACTGTCACCCACCTCTGCCCAACAAAGAGGTGATCGGCATTTATGTCCGTACAATGCCTCAAACGGAGCAACTTTTATGCTGGTGTGGTAGCTGTTGTTGTACGAAAATTCCACAAGTGGCAGATGTTTTTCCCAGCCCTTGCAAAAGTCAATTACGCACGCCCGAAGCATGTCTTCTAGAGTTTGAATAGTGCGCTCAGACTGCCCATCTGTCTGAGGATGATAAGTTGTGCTCATGTCTAAACGAGAGCCAAAAGATTTGTGCATTGCTTGCCACAGTTCTGAAGTAAAACGTGCATCACGATCAGAGATAATAGAGGTGGGCACCCCGTGCCTCGAGACAACTTCCTTAAGGTATACGTCTGCTAGAGTGGAGAACTTATCCGTTTCCTTGATAGCCAAGAAGTGAGCAGACTTTGTGAGTCGATCCACGATCACCCAAATAGTATCATTCCCGCGCTGAGATCTAGGTAGGCCAGTAACAAAATCCATGGAAATTTGTTCCCATTTCCATTGTGGTATCTCAGGCTGTTGGAGTGGGCCTGATGGTTTCTGATATTCCGCTTTGACTCTCGCACAAGTCAAACACTTGCTAACGTAAGTTGCTATGTGAGCTTTCATGCTAGGCCACCAGTATGTAGTTCTGAGGTCGTGGTACATCTTATCCGAACCAGGATGTACTGAGTAGCGAGACTTATGAGCTTCATCCATTACAAGCTCGCGTAAGTTGCCATAGAGTGGGACCCAGATGCGTCCTGTTACATAGTAGGCTCCGTCTGCCTTTTGTTCTAATCGTTGCCTTGAGCCGCGTAGAGCTTCAGCCCTGACGTTTTCTGGTTTCAATGCTTCTACGTTAGCATCTCGTATCTGAGAAGGAAGACTAGACTGAATAGTGAGTTGCAACGCTCGTACACGCCTAGGTGTAGTATCCTTTCGACTGAGAGCGTCGGCCACCACATTGGCTTTGCCCGGATGGTACTTTATGGCACACTCGTAATCGTTCAGTAGCTCGACCCATCTACGTTGTCGCATGTTCAATTCTTTCTGCTTGAAAATATGTTCGAGACTCCTGTGATCAGTGTAGATGGTGCACTTAGGGCCATACAGGTAATGTCGCCATATCTTGAGCGCAAAAACAACGGCTCCCAGCTCTAAATCATGAGTAGTGTAATTCCGTTCGTGAATCTTAAGTTGGCGTGAAGCATAAGCAATGACTTTATCCCGTTGCATCAACACACATCCAACGGTAAGCAACACCTTTCTGTGTCAGTAATGTAAGCGGCTGTGCAATCTTTGAGAAGTCTTTGATGAACCGTCTGTAATAACCCGCCAAACCCAAGAATTGGCGTATTTCGGTTGGTGTGCGAGGTGCAGGCCAGTGTTTGATCGAATCTACCTTGGATGGATCGACATGAATCCCATCCGTGTTTACCACGTGGCCTAGGAAGTGGACTTCACGAAGCCAGAAGTCGCATTTTGAAAACTTAGCGTACAGCTGTTCCGTTCGAAGGAGTTCCAAAATAAGTCATAAGTGCTGCTCGTGTTCCTCCAGACTCTTCGAGTAGATCAGGATGTCATCAATGAAAACAATAACAAACTTGTCAAGATAAGGTTTGCACACCCTGTTCATAAGATCCATGAAAACCGTAGGCGCGTTCGTTAGCCCGAATGGCATGACAAAAAACTCGTAATGGCCGTAGCGAGTTCTGAATGCTGTTTTGGAGACGTCCTCATCCCGGACTCTCAATTGATGATAGCCTGACCTCAGGTCAATCTTCGAGTAATAGCTCGACCCTTGCAACTGGTCGAATAATTCGTCGATGCGTGGAAGTGGATAGCGATTTTTCACGGTCACCTTGTTCAGTTCGCGGTAATCTATGCACATACGAAAGGTACCGTCTTTCTTTTTCACAAATAATACTGGAGCTCCCCAGGGTGAAGAGCTAGGACGTATGAAACCCTTTTCCAAGAGTTCTTGCAATTGCTTAGATAGTTCTTCCAGTTCAGTTGGAGCTAAGCGATAAGGTGCTCGAGCTATAGGTGCTGCTCCTGGAGCTAGCTCGATCTGAAATTTGACCTGACGATGAGGCGGTAGCCCAGGTAACTCTTCAGGAAACACCTGAGGAAAATCGCGTACTACAGAAATAACCTCAATCTTTTTCTCTTTCTTCGATGTATCAGTAACGAGTGCTAATATAGCTATGTGGCCCTTTCGCAAACACTTCTGAGCCTTCAAGAAGGAGATGATGCCACTCACGACACCACTCTTGTCGCCTTCAACTTCGAGAGGTTCTTTGCCAGTACGAGGAATACGAATGATCTTCTCCTTGCATAGGATCTCTGCTTGTTGTTGGAATAACCAATCCATACCAATGACGATATCAAAACTACTCAGAGTTATAGGAATGAGATCGATAGAGAAAGTCTGATCAGCGAGGATAAGATTACAACCCTGAACTATGTGTGTGGCTTCTAGACTTTTACCATTAGCTAACTCTACAACATGTTTGGTGTTCAAAAGTGTTGGTGCGCGTTTAAGCATTTGACTAACTTTCAGAGACATATAACTGGTATCCGCACCCGAATCAAATAATACAGTAACATAAAAGTCGTCGAGAAGAAACTTACCCATAACCACATGAGGATCGTTCCTTGCATCACCCTGACCAATCACAAATGCACGACCCTTAGCACCATTGTTGTTGTTGTTTCCCCCATTGTTGTTCCCATTGCCCTGATTATTGTTGTTATTCTGATTCTGGTTTAACTGGGGGCAGTTCCGCTTGAAGTGACCTTCAGCCCCACACTGAAAGCATGCCCTATTTCCTTGTTGTTGTTGTTGTGGCTGGTTTCGTGGAGCCGGTGGCTGTTGTTGCTGGTTCTGATTCGCAGGCCTTGAGCTCCTGCAATCTTTAGCTTCATGTCCTACCCTTAGACATCTCTGACAGCGGCCTTTACGACACTGACCACTGTGGTGTCTGTTGCACCTGTTACAAAGTAGGTGAATTCCCCGATATCCACTCTGCCCCTGACCACCAGACGATTGCTGTCTCGGACTCTGGTAATCACTAGTCTTGCGCTGCTGCTGTGCTTGAGACTGTACAGTAGCTAAACCCTTGCTGGAATCCCCTTCCCATTTCCGTTTGTTGTCACTGGGAGTAGCAGGAGTAGCAGGAGTAGTTGGAGTGGTAGCGGTAGTAGTAGCGCTGATACGTTTAGGCAGTATGTTCTGTTCCACTGCCTGATCGGTGAGGCGATGAGCTAACTTGACGATCTGTTGAATGGTGCCAAGATTCGATGAGGTTACGTGACTTTGAATTTCTGGTACCAGACCATTGAGATACAGTTCGACACCCTTAATGGGAGGGTCTACCATAGTAGGACACAGAATAGCCAACTCATTCGATCTTCTGGTGTACGCTTCAATTTCTGACCCCGTCATTTTCAAGTGGTAAAACTCTACCTCCAGCTTATGAATATCATCACGGCTACAGTATTCGTCTTTGATCAACTCCTTGAAACCGTTCCAGGGTGTGGCGTTAGCAATAACCAACCCTAACATCTGAACTTGCGCATTCCACCAAGTCAGCGCAATGCCTTCTAGAGTACCAGTGGCGTACTTCACCCTGCGAGCCTCAGGGCATTCACACATCTCAAATACTGACTCAAGCTTTTCAAACCAATGGAGGAGTCCAACTGCTCCTTCCGAGCCACTAAAAGTAGTAGGGCGACAGTCCATGAAAGTTTTGAAGGTGCAAACAGGTGGTTGACCTAGTGTGTATAAGAATCAGGACAAAGTTAAACACAAGAGTTGGTTTAGGAGCGTAGGATCTAAAGATCCTAGTGTGAGTTACAACTGCAGGATATACCTCCTGCTTGTGCGGCTGCAACTGCCGCAGCTACTTGTTCGTTAATGAGAGCCGTCAACTAGGCCTGTGTCATGTTGATACGTCCAGACATGATCTTCATAGCAAAGATAACATAAGTGAGAGAGGTTCGCGAATAGTGCGATGACAGAAGAGAGTAAGCACACAAGTGTTCTCATGCAATAGTGTTACGTTAATCTAAGCATACCCTGAGCAAGGTTCTATGCAATTTTAGCAAGTAGGCAATAAGATATGTACCATATTACCTAGGATGTCGAGTCTTGCACGTGGAGCGAGGCGTCGTTGTGGATCGTTGAGCACTGTATAGGTTATAGTCTGGTTTTAATAAAACGTTTTCCCCTTATTAAAACCGAGTTCTCTATAACCAATGGCTCTGATACCAATCTGTCACACCCCCAAAATCCACTCGCGGAGTACCACCGCTTGAAGGCGTGACTGACCAGGATCAAGCCACCAATCATATTGAACATATAAGTAAATAGTAAAAGTCATTCATCAATACGATAGGTGTTTTCAAAACCAAACATAAACAAGTGTGTAGCGGAAGCAATAATTTAAAAACCCAACAAAAGTATTAAGTACAAAATATCATAATGTTTAACAACACGTTCACGATCCAAGTCCACAACGACTGTGCCTCCCGTGCAAGCTCCAAAAGTACCTAAGGTCCTGCAAGGCATGTAACAGAGAGTCAACAACTAGTTGAGCGAGTTCACAGTTGGTTATTTAGTTAAGGTTTGTATCGTAAATCGTATGTTTGTTTAGTAATCATGTATCGTATGTAATGGTATCGCGGCCCTCTAGGCATGTTTGAGAAGTTTAGTGGGGGTTTCCCATGTTTTCTAGACTAGGTATATTTGTATCACGGCCCACCCGGCATGTGTGCGAAGATTTAAGTATAGTTCGCGGCTATTCCAGGCATGTATGCGGAGATTTTTCTATTATCGCGGCCAATCCCGGCGTGTGTGCGAAGAGAAGTATATGTATCACTAGTCTAGCAGTATATACCAATAACCTTCCTCTCCCGAGGCCTATGGTATGTAATCCCAATAACAACTCAAGCATAAGTAATCATCCAAACCCATTCCCAACCCCGGGAATCCTATGCCTTGGTAAGAGTGTGAACTCACCTTGTTTTGCTCGGTATGCTAAGTATGTGCTCAAAGTAAGTCAATCACATCCTAAAGTATGCACGTATACTAAATCAGTTTGTATTTACGGAGTTGGCATGTAAGTATAACCATAGTGGACAACGCATCAAAAATCACCAAGTAGCACATTGCACATATTTAAGATCATACAAGCCAGGCATAGCATCTAACAGCAGTTAGTTAACTTAGTTAAGTCTTAACAAAATCAAATTACCAAACAGTTTACCCAGTCGGCGAAACACCCCTGTTTCGCCGTGAAACCCTTTGACGAAACACTTCTGTTTCGTTGACTACATTCTTGGCGAAACACCCCTGTTTCGTCGTTAACCCTTTGGCGAAACACAAATTCTGTTTCGCCGCACAATCCATTTCGTGACCCAATTCAGTTTCGTCGAGAATCAGTTACGTACATGAATCCTAATCGTCGATACAACAGTTTACAGAAATCATTCAAGCCTCGCTCAATATAATGAGTCTTATGTTACTAATCATTAATCTATGCATCACAACCGAACCATCAATGAAACAAGGATCATATCATCATCATCATCATCAATAAAATCATGTAACCATCACAAAACAACACTCATAAAATCCATACTCTATGCATACCCGCTAACATGCATAATCATCGAGAGGTTCATGAAACCCTAAGTATTCCTCATACACATATACTCCTATAATCCAGAAATCAAGCATATACACAACACGTATAAAGAAATCAAAGGACAAAGAAACCGATTAGACGAGCACGCACTAACCGAGATATCCGGGATGAACAAGGGAGGATTCGAGAGAGAAAGATGATGGTTGAAGATGGTTATCGCCTTCATAGAGCGGAGAGTTCTAGGGTTTCGATTTTTGTTAAAAGTGTGAAACAGGAAGTCGGTTTACGTTAATATACACGAATTACTGTTCTGGGCCCTTAGTGGGCTTTGCGAATCAGTGGGCCGGCGAAACACACAAGTTTCGTCGTGAAGTTCTATGGGGAAACACACTGTTTCGTCGAGTTGCTTGATGGCGAAACACATCTTGTTTCGTCGGGATGTATATGGCGAAATAGTCTGTTTCGTCGGGTCCTTTCATGTGTTAAACAGTTTAAGTTTTCAACAGGTGTTTCATGTTATACCACCAAACACAAAATCATGCAAACACAATGCGTTTTATCATATCATAACATGTACAGTTACAAGTCAAACAAGTCAAACAACTAACAGTCAAAGTCAACGCGCAATAAATACGAAAGTGAAAGTATGAAACTCGAGTTGTCACAAATACAGTCAATAAAATCAAGGGCAATGGTGATATATATGCGGATTAGACACAAAAAAAAACAACTCAACAAATGGCTATAATTTAAGGAATGTGTTTAGTGACGGCATCAGATTCCTAATTGATGGAGAAAGGTCTGGTGGCAAGAAAAGCTGCTTCTAGGAGGTTGTCAAGTGTTTTCGCTCGACGATTCCATTCTTGGTTGGTTGGTTTGGCCCTTATTCTTGTAACTCGAATCCTAGCCCGGTATATCCCATTTTAATTTTACACCATTGTGAACCTTACGCCTTTTTTTACTCTCTGATCGAGGTTCTCGGTATTGAAAAATCTTCGTAAACTAAATCACACGTGTATATGTTGACATTTAAGAGATATACAGTCAAGAAAATCAAGGGCAATGGTGATATATATGCGGATCAGACACCAAAAAAAATACTCAACAAATGGCTACAATATAAGAAATGTGTTTAGTGACGGCATCAGATTCCTAATTGATGGAGAAAGGTCTGGTGGCAAGAAAAGATGCTTCTAGGAGGTTGTCAAGTGTTTTCGCTCGACGATTCCATTCTTGGGTGGTTGGTTCGGCCCTTGTTCCTGTAACACGAATTCTAGCCCGGTATATCCCATTTTAATTTTGCACCATTGTGAACCTTACGCCTTTTTTACTCTATGATAGAGGTTCTCGGCATTGAAAAATCTTCGTAAACTAAATCACACGTGTATATGTTGTCATTTAAGAGATATACAGTCAAGAAAATCAAGGGCAATGGTGATATATATGCAGATTAGACACCAAAAAAAAACACTCAACAAATGGCTAAAATATAAGTAATGTGTTTAGTGACGGCATCAGATTCCTAATTGATGGAGAAAGGTCTGGTGGCAAGAAAAGCTGCTTTTAGGAGGTTGTCAAGTGTTTTCGCTCGACGATTCCATTATTGGGTGGTTGGTTTGGCCCTTGTTCCTGTAACTCGAATCCTAGCCCGGTATATCCCATTTTAATTTTACACCATTGTGAACCTTACGCCTTTTTTACTCCCTGATCGAGGTTCTCGACATTGAAAGATCTTCGTAAACTAAATCACATGTGTATATGTTGACATTTAAAAGATATACAGTCAAGAAAATCATCGACAACGGTGATAGATATGCGGATTAGACACCAAAAAAAACACTCAACAAATGGCTACAATATAAGAAATGTGTTTAGTGACGGCATCAGATTCCTAATTGATGGAGAAAGGTCTGGTGGCAAGAAAAGATGATTCTAGAAGGTTGTCAAGTGTTTTCGCTCGCCGATTCAATTCTTGGGTGGTTGGTTTGACCCTTATTCCTGTAACTCGAATCCTAGCCCGGTATATCCCATTTTAATTTTACACCATTGTGAACCTTACGCCTTTTTTACTCTCTGATCGAGGTTCTCGGCATTGAAAAATCTTCGTAAACTAAATCACACGTGTATATGTTGACATTTAATAGATATACAGTCTAGAAAATCAAGGGCAATGGTGATATATATGCGGATCAGACACCAAAAAAAATACTCAACACATGGCTACAATATAAGAAATGTGTTTATGACGGCATCAGATTCCTAATTGATGGAGAAAGGTCTGGTGGCAAGAAAAGATGCTTCTAGGAGGTTGTCAAGTGTTTTCGCTCGACGATTCCATTCTTGGGTGGTTGGTTCGGCCCTTGTTCCTGTAACACGAATTCTAGCCCGGTATATCCCATTTTAATTTTGCACCATTGTGAACCTTACACCTTTTTTACACTCTGATCGAGGTTCTCGGCATTGAAAAATCTTCATAAACTAAATCACACGTGTATATGTTGATATTTAAGAGATATACAGTCAAGAAAATCAAGGGCAATGGTGATATATAGGCGGAGTAGACACAAAAAAAACACCCAACATATGGCTACAATTTAAGGAATGTGTTTAGTGATGGCATCAGATTCCTAATTGATGGAGAAAGGTCTGGTGGCAAGAAAAGATGCTTCTAGGAGGTTGTCAAGTGTTTTCGCTCGACGATTCCATTATTGGGTGGTTGGTTTGGCCCTTGTTCCTGTAACTCGAGTCCTAGCCCGGTATATCCCATTTTAATTTTACACCATTGTGAACCTTACGCCTTTTTTACTCCCTGATCGAGGTTCTCGGCATTGAAAGATCTTTGTAAACTAAATCACATGTGTATATGTTGACATTTCAGAGATATACAGTCAAGAAAATCATCGACAACGGTGATAGATATACGGATTAGACACCAAAAAAAACACTCAACAAATGGCTACAATATAAGAAATGTGTTTAGTGACGGCATCAGATTCCTAATTGATGGAGAAAGGTCTGGTGGCAAGAAAAGATGCTTCTAGGAGGTTGTCAAGTGTTTTCGCTCGCCGATTCAATTCTTGGGTGGTTGGTTTGACCCTTGTTCCTGTAACTCGAATCCTAGCCCGGTATATCCCATTTTAATTTTACACCATTGTGAACCTTACGCTTTTTACTCTCTGATTGAGGTTCTCGGCATTGAAAAATCTTCGTAAACTAAATCACACGTGTATATGTTGACATTTAATAGATATACAGTCAAGAAAATCAAGGGCAACGGTGATATATATGCGGATCAGACACCAAAAAAAATACTCAACAAATGGCTACAATATAAGAAATGTGTTTATGACGGCATCAGATTCCTAATTTATGGAGAAAGGTCTGGTGGCAAGAAAAGATGCTTCTAGGAGGTTGTCAAGTGTTTTCGCTCGACGATTCCATTCTTGGGTGGTTTGTTCGGCCCTTGTTCCTGTAACACGAATTCTAGCCCGGTATATCCCATTTTAATTTTGCACCATTGTGAACCTTACACCTTTTTTACACTCTGATCGAGGTTCTCGGCATTGAAAAATCTTCATAAACTAAATCACACGTGTATATGTTGATATTTAAGAGATATACAGTCAAGAAAATCAAGGGCAATGGTGATATATAGGCGGAGTAGACACAAAAAAAAACACTCAACATATGGCTACAATTTAAGGAATGTGTTTAGTGACGGCATCAGATTCCTAATTGATGGAGAAAGGTCTGGTGGCAAGAAAAGCTGCTTTTAGGAGGTTGTCAAGTGTTTTCGCTTGACGATTCCATTATTGGGTGGTTGGTTTGGCCCTTGTTCCTGTAACTCGAATCCTAGCCCGGTATATCCCATTTTAATTTTACACCATTGTGAACCTTACGCCTTTTTTACTCCCTGATCGAGGTTCTCGACATTGAAAGATCTTCGTAAACTAAATCACATGTGTATATGTTGACATTTAAAAGATATACAGTCAAGAAAATCATCGACAACGGTGATAGATATGCGGATTAGACACCAAAAAAAACACTCAACAAATGGCTACAATATAAAAAATGTGTTTAGTGACGGCATCAGATTCCTAATTGATGGAGAAAGGTCTGGTGGCAAGAAAAGATGCTTATAGAAGGTTGTCAAGTGTTTTCGCTCGCCGATTCAATTCTTGGGTGGTTGGTTTGACCCTTGTTCCTGTAACTCGAATCCTAGCCCGGAATATCCCATTTTAATTTTACACCATTGTGAACCTTACGCATTTTTTACTCTCTGGTCGAGGTTCTCGGCATTGAAAAATCTTCGTAAACTAAATCACACGTGTATATGTTGACATTTAATAGATATACAGTCTAGAAAATCAAGGGCAATGGTGATATATATGCGGATCAGACACCAAAAAAAATACTCAACAAATGGCTACAATATAAGAAATGTGTTTATGACGGCATCAGATTCCTAATTGATGGAGAAAGGTCTGGTGGCAAGAAAAGATGCTTCTAGGAGCTTGTCAAGTGTTTTTGCTCGACGATTCCATTCTTGGGTGGTTGGTTCGGCCC
Source organism: Helianthus tuberosus (assembly GCA_030545235.1). Taxonomy (NCBI): domain Eukaryota; kingdom Viridiplantae; phylum Streptophyta; class Magnoliopsida; order Asterales; family Asteraceae; genus Helianthus; species Helianthus tuberosus. The sequence continues at coordinate 29,454,155 of CM060415.1, read as the reverse complement.
TTGTTCCTGTAACACGAATTCTAGCCCGGTATATCCCATTTTAATTTTGCACCATTGTGAACCTTACACCTTTTTACACTCTGATCGAGGTTCTCGGCATTGAAAAATCTTCATAAACTAAATCACACGTGTATATGTTGATATTTAAGAGATATACAGTCAAGAAAATCAAGGGCAATGGTGATATATAGGCGGAGTAGACACAAAAAAAACACTCAACATATGGCTACAATTTAAGGAATGTGTTTAGTGATGGCATCAGATTCCTAATTGATGGAGAAAGGTCTGGTGGCAAGAAAAGATGCTTCTAGGAGGTTGTCAAGTGTTTTCGCTCGACGATTCCATTATTGGGTGGTTGGTTTGACCCTTGTTCCTGTAACTCGAATCCTAGCCCGGTATATCCCATTTTAATTTTACACCATTGTGAACCTTACGCCTTTTTTACTCCCTGATCGAGGTTCTCAGCATTGAAAAATCTTCGTAAACTAAATCACACGTGTATATGTTGACATTTAATAGATATACAGTCAAGAAAATCAAGGGCAATGGTGATATATATGCGGATCAGACACCAAAAAAAATACTCAACAAATGGCTACAATATAAGAAATGTGTTTATGACGGCATCAGATTCCTAATTGATGGAGAAAGGTCTGGTGGCAAGAAAAGATGCTTCTAGGAGGTTGTCAAGTGTTTTCGCTCGACGATTCCATTCTTGGGTGGTTGGTTCGGCCCTTGTTCCTGTGACACGAATTCTAGCCCGGTATATCCCATTTTAATTTTGCATCATTGTGAACCTTACACCTTTTTTACACTCTGATCGAGGTTCTCGGCATTGAAAAATCTTCATAAACTAAATCACACGTGTATATGTTGATATTTAAGAGATATACAGTAAAGAAAATCAAGGGCAATGGTGATATATAGGCGGAGTAGACACAAAAAAAAACACTCAACATATGGCTACAATTTAAGGAATGTGTTTAGTGATGGCATCAGATTCCTAATTGATGGAGAAAGGTCTGGTGGCAAGAAAAGCTGCTTCTAGGAAGTTGTCAAGTGTTTTCGCTCGACGATTCCATTCTTGGGTGGTTGGTTTGGCCCTTGTTCCGGTAACTCGAATCCTAGCCCGGTATATCCCATTTTAATTTTGCACCATTGTGAACCTTACACCTTTTTTACACTCTGATCGAGGTTCTCGACATTGAAAAATCTTCATAAACTAAATCACACGTGTATATGTTGATATTTAAGAGATATACAGTCAAGAAAATCAAGGGCAATGGTGATATATAGGCGGAGTAGACACAAAAAAAACACTCAACATATGGCTACAATTTAAGGAATGTGTTTAGTGATGGCATCAGATTCCTAATTGATGGAGAAAGGTCTGGTGGTAAGAAAAGCTGCTTCTAGGAGGTTGTGAAGTGTTTTCGCTCGAAGATTCCATTCTTGGGTGGTTGGTTTGGCCCTTGTTCCTGTAACTCGAATCCTGGCCCGGTATATCCCATTTTAATTTTACACCATTGTGAACCTTACACCTTTTTTACTCTCTGATCAAGGTTCTCGGCGTTGAAAAATCTTCGAAAACTAAATCACATGTGTATATGTTGACATTTCAGAGATATACAGTCAAGAAAATCATCGACAACGGTGATAGATATGCGGATTAGACACCAAAAAAAACACTCAACAAATGGCTACAATATAATAAATGTGTTTAGTGACGGCATCAGATTCCTAATTGATGGAGAAAGGTCTGGTGGCAAGAAAAGATGCTTCTAGGAGGTTGTCAAGTGTTTTCGCTCGCCGATTCAATTCTTGGGTGGTTGGTTTGACCCTTGTTCCTGTAACTCGAATCCTAGCCCGGTATATCCCATTTTAATTTTACACCATTGTGAACCTTACGCCTTTTTTACTCTCTGATCGAGGTTCTCAGCATTGAAAAATCTTCGTAAACTAAATCACACGTGTATATGTTGACATTTAATAGATATACAGTCAAGAAAATCAAGGGCAATGGTGATATATATGCGGATCAGACACCAAAAAAAATACTCAACAAATGGCTACAATATAAGAAATGTGTTTATGACGGCATCAGATTCCTAATTGATGGAGAAAGGTCTGGTGGCAAGAAAAGATGCTTCTAGGAGGTTGTCAAGTGTTTTCGCTCGACGATTCCATTCTTGGGTGGTTGGTTCTGTCACACCCCCAAAATCCACCTGCGGAGTATCACCGCTTGGGAGCGTGACTGACCAGGATCAAGCCACCAATCATATAGAACAATGTATATAGTAAAAGTAATTGCAATTTAATCAAGCCAATCCATATGAGAGGTGTTCCAAAACATAAGTATGTTATCACTGTATAGCGGAAGCGTATAATTAAACCCAACATAATAAAGTATGAAATGTCACAAAGTCTAAACAAGTATTCAAGATCCTTGCCCACAACGACTACGCCTCCCGTGCAAGCTCCATAAGTACCTAAGGTCCTGCAAGGCATGTAACAGAGGATCAACATCTAGTTGAGCGAGTTCACAGAAAGTAAATGCGTAATAGTAAGTTCGTATGTAACATGTGGCTCTACTGGGCCGATAGTACGTTCTATTGGTGGGGGTTTCCCATGTTGTATATCCACTAGACTATTCGTAACCATAAGTATCCTTCCCAATCCGAGGATAGTAGTAAGTATAAGTTTACGTAGGTTTTACGTAAGTGCCCTTCCCAACCGAGGACAGTACGTAGCGAGTACGTAGGTTTAGCGCTGGCGTCCTTCCCAATCCGAGGACGGTAGTACGTAGATTTAGCACTGGCGTCCTTCCCAATCCGAGGACGGTAGTACGTAGGTTTTACGTAGGTTTAGTGCTGGTGTCCTTCCCAATCCGAGGACAGTACGTAGGCTTTGTATAGAATTTGGCACAGGCATCCTTCCCAATCCGAGGACCGTGGTAAGTAGTCTAGTGGTAATGTAAGTACAGGTAATCATTCAATCCCATTCCCAACCCAACTGGGGAATCCCATGCCTTGGTACAAGTGTGAACTCACCTTGGTTTGCTCGGTATGCTAAGTATGTGCTCGCAAATAATCAATCACGTCCTATAGTATGCACGTATGTGAAATCAGTTTGTGTTCACGTATAGACACACAGTTGGTAAGCAAGTAGCACGTTGCATGTATTTGAGTTCATACACAAGATGGTTACACTTAACAGCAGTTAACTAATCAGGTTGACACTTAACATAAAAGTAAACAGGTTACTGTGCAGAAAACACAGTCGACGAAACACAGATTGAGGAAACATACTCTGTTTCGTCGACTACCCTTTGGCGAAACACTATTATGGCGAAAACACCTTTTTCAATCGGTTTCATCATCATATTCGTTCAATATCTAACTTCATGAGTCTAACCCAATTAGGTTCTCACATAATTCAAAACAAATGATAAGATTTAATGCATTGATTAATCTGACAACATGTCTAGGAGGTGCACAAAGTTTGATGAGATCTAGATTTCCAACCAACACATGGGTTGCCACTTTACTGATTCAAGATTATCTACTCAAACCATTTATCTACAATCTCATTGGACCTATATATATAAAGCAACATATTTGTTCATGTATCCAATATCGATTTACCACATACACATACTCACATAACTACTACATCTAATCGACCCATCATGCAGACCTGGTATATATCATCGAACCCTTAACCACCACTTGTTAATATCCGACAACTTATCATGAGTCCACGTGAAGACATCACAAAATCACCAGGAGTCAACATCACATAATTAATAATCATCGCATCACTTATGATCATGCAACTAAACGACAACCTAGACATAAACCCTAGACTGCCAAATTATCATCATATCATTAATCGAACAACATTACACATACCACACATGTATATACTTGATCGGCCCAGGCAACAATTAATTAGACAATAGCACACAAGCATGGAATGAATAAGTGGGGTTTACAAACCAAATAATTTGACAAAAAGTGAGATGCAAATCAAAACAGAAGGGCCTTGCTACTGCCGTCACACGTAGGGTTGTAGACTTGTAGGGTTTTGTTTTCAGTTTGGAGTTTCTTTTCCAATTCCTTAACATATTACGTAAATATAAAATACAAGGGTTTAGAATGGTTTGGGCTTGGCCCGAACTAATGGTTTACTAAAGATCTAAAGTGGGCCAGTGGTTAACTTGTTACAGTCAGTAATAATCACAAGACTTAGTGGGCCGAGATCAACTTAAATGTGCAGTGGGCTCGTGGCCCATATTGTGAGTTGCTACTTTGTCGGATTTTAAAAGTGTGAAGTTGCAGCCCAAATGTCAAACATTACTTAATACATTAATGTACTAATCAGTTAAGCAAGTTTATACGAATAGAACGTTCTAACATATAACAAACGTGTACAAATATGAAACAAACAAGTCGTATAAACAAACCGTCTATACAATTAACGTGCAATAATACGAAGATGGAATCTCAGAAACTCGGGTTGTCACATTATCCCCAACTTGAAAGAAATTTCGTCCCGAAATTTAGCATGCGGTTACTGAGGAAGCTAGGTAAGTTGTATCGTTCACTGGTTTTCCTGGGGTGTCACATCATCCCCCCGTTGATTTGGAATTTCGTCCCGAAATTCTGCAGTAGTAGCTTCAGCCTCAGTAGTAGTTGGATTGGTTCCGAATAACTGGGGATACTTGAGTTTCATTTGGTCTTCACGCTCCCAGGTGAACTCTAGGCCGCGACGGGAGTTCCAACGAACTCGTACAAGAGGGATTCTCGTGTTCTTGAGGACCTTAACATCCCGGTCCGTGATTTCAACTGGTTCTTCGACGAACTGCAACCGCTCGTCGATAGTGAGTTCTTTCAAAGGAACTATAAAGGTCCCATCCGACATACACTTTTTCAGATTCGACACGTGAAAGACATTGTGAACTGCACTGAGTGCAGGTGGTAAGTTCAGTCTGTAGGCCTGTGATTTGACTATCACCCACCTCTGCCCAACAAAGAGGTGACCGGCATTTACGCCCGTACAATGCCTCGAATGGAGCAGCTTTAATGCTGGGGTGGTAGCTGTTATTGTATGAAAACTCCACAAGTGGCAGATGTTTTTCCCAACCATTGCCAAAGTCAATTACGCACGCCCGAAGCATGTCTTCTAGGGTTTGAATAGTGCGCTCAGACTGCCCATCGGTCTGAGGATGATATGCCGTGCTCATGTCTAAACGAGAGCCAAAAGATTTATGCATTGCTTGCCACAGTTCTGAAGTAAAACGAGCGTCGCGATCAGAGATAATAGAGGTGGGCACACCGTGCCTCGAAACAACTTCTTTAAGATACAAGTCTACTAGTGTGGAGAACTTATCCGTTTCCTTGATTTCCAGGAAGTGAGCAGACTTAGTGAGTCGATCCACGATCACCCAAATAGTGTCATTTCCGCGCTGAGATCTAGGTAAGCCAGTAACAAAATCCATGGAAATTTGTTCACATTTCCATTGTGGTATCTCAGGTTGTTGAAGTGGACCTGACGGTTTCTGGTATTCTGCCTTGACTCTCGCACAAGTCAAGCATTTGCTAACGTATGTGGCTATGTGGGCCTTCATGCTAGGCCACCGATATTTAGTTTTGATATCGTGGTACATTTCATCCGAACCAGGGTGTACCGAGTAGCGAGACTTGTGAGCTTCATCCATTACCAGCTCGCGTAAGTTGCCGTACAGTGGAACCCAAATGCGTCCTGTTACGTAATAAGCACCATCTTCCTTCTGTTCTAAGCGTTGCCTTGAGCCGCGCAAGGCTTCTGCCCTGACGTTTTCTGGTTTCAATGCTTCCACCTGAGCATTTCTTATCTGGGAAGGAAGACTAGACTGTATAGTGAGTTGTAAAGCTCGTACGCGCTTAGGCGCGGTGTCCTTTCGACTGAGGGCGTCAGCCACAACATTGGCTTTGCCTGGGTGGTACCTGATTGAGCATTCATAGTCGTTTAGCAGTTCGACCCATCGTCGCTGTCGCATATTCAGTTCCTTCTGCTTGAATATATGTTCAAGGCTTCTGTGATCAGTGTAGATTGCACATTTGGTACCGTACAAGTAGTGTCGCCATATCTAAAGTGCAAAAACAACCGCTCCCAGCTCTAGGTCGTGTGTCGTGTAATTCCGTTCGTGAATCTTAAGTTGGCGCGAAGCATAAGCAATAACTTTATCCCTTTGCATCAATACACATCCAAGACCTTGGATAGATGCGTCGCAGTAGACTACGAAATCGTCCGTGCCTTCAGGTAATGAGAGAATAGGTGCGCTACAGAGTCTATCCTTTAAGTGTTGGAACGCTGTATCCTGTGCATTACCCCAACGGTAGACAACACCCTTCTGCGTCAATAGCGTAAGTGGCTGAGCAATCTTTGAGAAGTCTTTGATGAACCTTCTGTAATAACCCGCCAAACCCAAGAATTGGCGTATTTCTGTTGGTGTACGAGGTGCAGGCAAGTTCTTGATCGAATCTACCTTGGATGGATCGACATGAATCCCATCCTTGTTTACCACGTGGCCTAAGAAGTGGACTTCACGGAGCCAGAAGTCGCATTTTGAAAACTTAGCGTATAATTGTTCCGTTCGAAGAAGTTCGAATATGAGTCGTAGGTGCTGCTCGTGTTCCTCCTGACTCTTCGAATAAATCAGGATGTCGTCGATGAAAACAATGACGAACTTGTCGAGATAGGGTTTGCACACCCTGTTCATAAGATCCATGAATACGGCAGGCGCGTTCGTTAGCCCAAATGGCATGACCATAAACTCGTAGTGGCCGTAGCGAGTTCTAAATGCTGTTTTGGAGACGTCCTCATCCCGGACTCTCAGCTGATGGTATCCTGACCTTAAGTCTATCTTGGAATAGTAGCTCGACCCTTCCAGCTGGTCGAATAAATCATCTATGCGCGGAAGAGGATAACGATTCTTGATCGTCACCTTGTTGAGTTCACGGTAGTCTATACACATCCTGAACGTACCGTCTTTCTTCTTTACGAATAACACTGGAGCTCCCCAGGGCGAAGAGCTAGGACGTATAAAACCCTTTTCCAAGAGCTCTTGTAGCTGCTTTGACAGTTCTTCTAATTCAGTTGGAGCTAGACGATAAGGTGCTCGAGCTATAGGTGCTGCTCCTGGAGCTAGCTCGATCTGAAATTCGACCTGACGATGAGGCGGTAACCCAGGCAACTCTTCGGGAAACACTTGAGAAAAATCGCATACTACAGGAATATCCTCAATCTTTTTCTCTTTCTTCGATGTATCCGTAACGAGTGCTAAAACGGCTGTGTGGCCCTTTCGTAAACACTTCTGAGCCTTTAAGAAGGATATGATGTCACTCACGGCACCATTCTTGTCGCCTTGAACTTCGAGAGGTTCTACACCAGAACGGGGAATACGAATGATCTTCTCCTTGCATATGATCTCTGCTTGCTGTTGAGATAACCAATCCATACCGACGACGATGTTGAAACCATCACAACGTTGGGGTCATTCCTAGTATCACCCTGACCAATCACGAACACCCGACCCCTGGCACTATTGCCGTCGTTATTTCCCCCATTGTTGTCTCCATTATTGTTCCTGTTTCCTTGGTTGTGGTTCTGATTCTTGTTCTGGTTCAACCGTGGGCAGTGTCTTTTGAAGTGACCTTCAGCACCACACTGATAACATCCCTTGTTACTGTTGTTGTTGGTTCTGGTTTGCAGGACGTGAGTTTCTACCATCTTTGGCTCCATGACCAAGCTTGTTGCATCATTGACAATGATTTCGGTTGCATTGCCCGCTGTGGTGCAAGTTACATCGTTTGCACTTAGGGTGGTTTCCCCTGTATGCACCCTGCCCTTGACTACTAAAAGGTTACTGACCAGGACTCTGGTTGTCATCGATTTTTCACTGCTGTGCCTGGGACGGAATCGTAGTCGAACCCTTGCTGGAGGTTCCATCCCATTTTCGCTTGTTGTCACTAGGAATAGCAGAAGTAGTAGTAGTAGTAGCACCGATACGTTTAGGCAGCCTGTTTTGTTCCACTGCCTGGTCTGTGCGACGATGAGCAAGACGAGTAACATCCTGGATAGTAGCAAGGTTGGCCGATGTCACATGACTTTGAATCTCTGGTACTAAGCATTTGAGGTACAGCTCAATGCGCTTGATGGGAGGATCCACCATAGTTGGACACAACACTGTCAGTTCGTTGGATCGTTTTGTGTATGCTTCTATCTCTGACCCCGTCATCTTCAGGTTAAAGGATTCCACTTCCAGCTTGTGGATGTCATCACAGTTACAGTATTCTAGCTTGATTAGTTCCTTGAAATCATTCCATGGGGTGGCATTAGCAGCCGCCTGCCCCAACATCTGAACTTGCGCGTTCCACCAAGTTAGCGCAGTGCCTTCGAGAGTACCAGTGGCATATTTCACCTTACGAGCCTCAGGTCATTCGCACATTCGAAGACCGATTCGAGTTCCTTGAACTATTGGAGGAGTCCAACAGCTCCTTCAGTGTCGCTAAAAGTAGTAGGACGACAGTCCATAAAAGTCTTGTATGTGCATACAGGTGGCTGAGCGTGTTGACTTGTCGTGTGCGTAAGAGTAATCAAAATTAAGCACAAGTGTTGGGTTACGAGAGTAGGATCTAAAGATCCTATAGTAAGTGGTGATGGCAGGTTACACCTCCTGCCTGGGCAGCTGCGAGTGCTGCAGTAACTTGTTCAGTGATCGAAGCCGCCAACTGGGCTTGAGTTAGGTTAACGCGTCCACTCATGATCTTGACATCAGGGAGAACATGTGGGTGAGAGGTTCGCGAATAGTGCGAAGAGAGTGAGCACACAAGCGTTTTCAAGCAGTAGTGAGTAGTAAGTAATGTAATCTAAGCATACCACGAGCAAAGTTCTATGTAATTCTAGCAAGTAGGTAAGGTAACATGAATAGTAGTACCTATGATGTTGAGTCTTGCACGTGGAGCGAAGCGTCGTTGTGGATCGTTGAGAGCACTGTTCTGGCTATAGTCTGGTTTTAATAAAATCGTTTTCCCCATATTAAAACCAAGTTCTCTATAACCAATGGCTCTGATACCAATCTGTCACACCCCCAAAATCCACCTGCGGAGTATCACCGCTTGGGAGCGTGACTGACCAGGATCAAGCCACCAATCATATAGAACAATGTATATAGTAAAAGTAATTGCAATTTAATCAAGCCAATCCATATGAGAGGTGTTCCAAAACATAAGTATGTTATCACTGTATAGCGGAAGCGTATAATTAAACCCAACATAATAAAGTATGAAATGTCACAAAGTCTAAACAAGTATTCAAGATCCTTGCCCACAACGACTACGCCTCCCGTGCAAGCTCCATAAGTACCTAAGGTCCTGCAAGGCATGTAACAGAGGATCAACATCTAGTTGAGCGAGTTCACAGAAAGTAAATGCGTAATAGTAAGTTCGTATGTAACATGTGGCTCTACTGGGCCGATAGTACGTTCTATTGGTGGGGGTTTCCCATGTTGTATATCCACTAGACTATTCGTAACCATAAGTATCCTTCCCAATCCGAGGATAGTAGTAAGTATAAGTTTACGTAGGTTTTACGTAAGTGCCCTTCCCAACCGAGGACAGTACGTAGCGAGTACGTAGGTTTAGCGCTGGCGTCCTTCCCAATCCGAGGACGGTAGTACGTAGATTTAGCACTGGCGTCCTTCCCAATCCGAGGACGGTAGTACGTAGGTTTTATGTAGGTTTAGTGCTGGTGTCCTTCCCAATCCGAGGACAGTACGTAGGCTTTGTATAGAATTTGGCACAGGCATCCTTCCCAATCCGAGGACCGTGGTAAGTAGTCTAGTGGTAATGTAAGTACAGGTAATCATTCAATCCCATTCCCAACCCAACTGGGGAATCCCATGCCTTGGTACAAGTGTGAACTCACCTTGGTTTGCTCGGTATGCTAAGTATGTGCTCGCAAATAATCAATCACGTCCTATAGTATGCACGTATGTGAAATCAGTTTGTGTTCACGTATAGACACACAGTTGGTAAGCAAGTAGCACGTTGCATGTATTTGAGTTCATACACAAGATGGTTACACTTAACAGCAGTTAACTAATCAGGTTGACACTTAACATAAAAGTAAACAGGTTACTGTGCAGAAAACACAGTCGACGAAACACAGATTGACGAAACATACTCTGTTTCGTCGACTACCCTTTGGCGAAACACTATTATGGCGAAAACACCTTTTTCAATCGGTTTCATCATCATATTCGTTCAATATCTAACTTCATGAGTCTAACCCAATTAGGTTCTCACATAATTCAAAACAAATGATAAGATTTAATGCATTGATTAATCTGACAACATGTCTAGGAGGTGCACAAAGTTTGATGAGATCTAGATTTCCAACCAACACATGGGTTGCCACTTTACTGATTCAAGATTATCTACTCAAACCATTTATCTACAATCTCATTGGACCTATATATATAAAGCAACATATTTGTTCATGTATCCAATATCGATTTACCACATACACATACTCACATAACTACTACATCTAATCGACCCATCATGCAGACCTGGTATATATCATCGAACCCTTAACCACCACTTGTTAATATCCGACAACTTATCATGAGTCCACGTGAAGACATCACAAAATCACCAGGAGTCAACATCACATAATTAATAATCATCGCATCACTTATGATCATGCAACTAAACGATAACCTAGACATAAACCCTAGACTGCCAAATTATCATCATATCATTAATCGAACAACATTACACATACCACACATGTATATACTTGATCGGCCCAGGCAACAATTAATTAGACAATAGCACACAAGCATGGAATAAATAAGTGGGGTTTACTAACCAAATAATTTGACAAAAAGTGAGATGCAAATCAAAACAGAAGGGCCTTGCTACTGCCGTCACACGTAGGGTTGTAGACTTGTAGGGTTTTGTTTTCAGTTTGGAGTTTCTTTTCCAATTCCTTAACATATTACGTAAATATAAAATACAAGGGTTTAGAATGGTTTGGGCTTGGCCCGAACTAATGGTTTACTAAAGATCTAAAGTGGGCCGATGGTTAACTTGTTACAGTCAGTAATAATCACAAGACTTAGTGGGCCGAGATCAACTTAAATGTGCAGTGGGCTCGTGGCCCATATTGTGAGTTGCTACTTTGTCGGATTTTAAAAGTGTGAAGTTGCAGCCCAAATGTCAAACATTACTTAATACATTAATGTACTAATCAGTTAAGCAAGTTTATACGAATAGAACGTTCTAACATATAACAAACGTGTACAAATATGAAACAAACAAGTCGTATAAACAAACCGTCTATACAATTAACGTGCAATAATACGAAGATGGAATCTCAGAAACTCGGGTTGTCACAGGTTCGGCCCTTGTTCCTGTAACACGAATTCTAGACCGGGAAATATCCCATTTTAATTTTGCATCATTGTGAACCTTACACATTTTTTACACTCTGATCGAGGTTCTCGGCATTGAAAAATCTTCATAAACTAAATCACACGTGTATATGTTGATATTTAAGAGATATACAGTCAAGAAAATCAAGGGCAATGGTGGTATATAGGCGGAGTAGACACAAAAAAAACACTCAACATATGGCTACAATTTAAGGAATGTGTTTAGTGATGGCATCAGATTCCTAATTGATGGAGAAAGGTCTGGTGGTAAGAAAAGCTGCTTCTAGGAGGTTGTGAAGTGTTTTCGCTCGAAGATTCCATTCTTGGGTGGTTGGTTTGGCCCTTGTTCCTGTAACTCGAATCCTGGCCCGGTATATCCCATTTTAATTTTACACCATTGTGAACCTTACACCTTTTTTACTCTCTGATCAAGGTTCTCGGCATTGAAAAATCTTCGAAAACTAAATCACACGTGTATATGTTGACATTTATGAGATATACAGTCAAGAAAATCAAGGGCAATGGTGATATATATGAGGATTAGACACCAAAAAAAACACTCAACAAATGGCTACAATTTAAGGAATTTGTTTAGTGACGGCATCAGATTCCTAATTGATGGAGAAAGGTCTGGTGGTAAGAAAACTACTTCTAGGAGGTTGTCAAGTGTTTTCGCTCGACGATTCCATTATTGGGTTGTTGGTTTGGCCCTTGTTCCGGTAACTCGAATCCTAGCCCGGTATATCCCATTTTAATTTTACACCATTGTGAACCTTACGCCTTTTTTACTCCCTGATAGAGGTTCTCGGCATTGAAAGATCTTGGTAAACTAAATCACATGTGTATATGTTGACATTTAAGAGATATACAGTCAAGAAAATCATCGACAATGGTGATATATATGCGGATTAGACACCATAAAAAAACACACAACAAGTGGCTACAATTTAAGGAATGTGTTTAGTGACGGCATCAGATTCCTAATTGATGGAGAAAGATCTGGTGGCAAGAAAAGACGCTTCTTGGAAGTTGTCAAGTGTTTTCGCTCGACGATTCCATTCTTGGGTGGTTGGTTTGGCCCTTGTTCCGGTAACTCGAATCCTATCCCGGTATATCCCATTTTAATTTTACACCATTGTGAACCTTACGCCTTTTTTACTCTCTGATCGAGGTTCTCGGCATTGAAAAATCTTCGTAAACTAAATCACACGTGTGTATGTTGATATTTAAGAGATATACAGTCAAGAAAATCAAGGGCAATGGTGATATATATGCGGATTAGACACAAAAAAAACACTCAATAAATGGCTACAATTTAAGGAATGTGTTTAGAGACGGCATCAGATTCCTAATTGATGGAGAACGGTTTGGTGGTAAGAAAAGCTGCTTCTAGGAGGTTGTCAAGTGTTTTCGCTCGACGATTCCATTCTTGGGTGGTTGGTTTGGCCCTTGTTCCTGTAACTCGAATCTTAGCCCGGTATATCCCATTTTAATTTTACACCATTGTGAACCATACGCCTTTTTTACTCTCTGATCGAGGTTCTCGGCATTGAAAAATCTTTGTAAACTAAATCACACGTGTATATGTTGATATTTAAGAGATATACAGTCAAGAAAATCAAGGGCAATGGTGATATATATGCGGATTAGACACGAAAAAAAACACTCAACAAATAGCTACAATTTAAGGAATGTGTTTAGTGACGGCATCAGATTCCTAATTGATGGAGAAATGTCTGGTGGTAAGAAAAGCTGCTTCTAGTAGGTTGTCAAGTGTTTTCGCTCGACGATTCCATTCTTGGGTGGTTGGTTTGGCCCTTGTTCCTGTAACTCGAATCCTAGCCCAGTATATCCCATTTTCATTTTACAAAATTGTGAACCTTATGCCTTTTTTACTCTCTGATCAAGGTTCCCGGCATTGAAAAATCTTGGTAAACTAAATCACATGTTTATATGTTGACATTTAGATATACAGTCAAGAAAATCAAGGGCAATAGTGATATATATGCGGATTAGACACAAAAAAAAAACACTCAACAAATGGCTATTATATAAGAAACATGTTTAGTGACGGCATCAGATTCCTAATTGGTGGAGAAAGGTCTGGTTGCAAGAAAAGCTGCTTTTAGGAGGTTGTCAAGTGTTTTCGCTCGACGATTCCTTTCTTGGGTGGTTGGTTTGGCCCTTGTTCCTGTAATTTGAATCCTAGCCCGGTATATCCCATTTTAATTTTACACCATTTTGAACCTTACGCCTTTTTTACTCTCTGATCGAGGTTCTCGGCATTGAAAAATCTTCGTAAACTAAATCACACGTGTATATGTTTCTTTTTAAGAGATATACAGTCAAGAAAATCAAGGGCAATGGTGATATATATGCGGATTAGACGCCAAAAAAAAAACACTCAACAAATGGCTACAGTTTAAGGAATGTGTTTAGTGATGGCATCAGATTCCTAATTGATGGAGAAAGGTCTGGTGGCAAGAAAAGCTGCTTCTAGAAGGTTGTCCAGTGTTTTCGCTCGACGATTCCATTCTTGGGTGGTTGGTTTGGCCCTTGTTCCTGTAATTCGACTCCTAGACCGGTATATCCCATTTTAATTTTACCCCATTGTGAACCTTACGCCATTTTTACTCTCTGATCGAGGTTCTCGGTATTGTAAAATCTTCGTAAACTAAATGACACGTGTGTATGTTGACATTTAAGAGATATACAGTCAATAAAATCAAGGGCAATGGTGATATATATGCGGATTAGACACGAAAAAAACACTCAACAAATAGCTACAATTTAAGGAATGTGTTTAGTGACGGCATCAGATTCCTAATTGATGGAGAAATGTCTGGTGGTAAGAAAAGCTGCTTCTAGTAGGTTGTCAAGTGTTTTCGCTCGACGATTCCATTCTTGGGTGGTTGGTTTGGCCCTTGTTCCTGTAACTCGAATCCTAGCCCGGTATATCCCATTTTAATTTTACACCATTTTGAAGCTTACGCCTTTTTTACTCTCTGATCGAGCTTCTCGGCATTGAAAAATCTTCGTAAACTAAATCACACGTGTATATGTTGCTTTTTAAGAGATATACAGTCAAGAAAATCAAGGGTAATGGTGATATATATGCGGATTAGACGCCAAAAAAAACACTCAACAAATGGCTACAGTTTAAGGAATGTGTTTAGTGATGGCATCAGATTCCTAATTGATGGAGAAAGGTCTGGTAGCAAGAAAAGCTGCTTCTAGAAGGTTGTCAAGTGTTTTCGCTCGACGATTCCTTTCTTGGGTGGTTGGTTTGGCCCTTGTTCCTGTAACTCGAATCCTAGCCCGGTATATCCCATTTTAATTTTACACCATTTTGAAGCTTACGCCATTTTTACTCTCTGATCGAGGTTCTCGGTATTGAAAAATCTTCGTAAGCTAAATCACACGTGTGTATGTTGACATTTAAGAGATATACAGTCAATAAAATCAAGGGCAATGGTGATATATATGCGGATTAGACACCAAACAAAAACAACTCAACAAATGGCTATAATTTAAGGAATGTGTTTAGTGACGGCATTAGATTCCTAATTGATGGAGAAAGGTCTGGTGGAAAGAAAAGCTGCTTCTAGGAGGTTGTCAAGTGTTTTCGCTCGACGATTCCATTCTTGGGTGGTTGGTTCAGCCCTTGTTCCTGTAACACGAATCCAAGCCCGGTATATCCCGTTTTAATTTTGCACCATTGTGAACCTTACGCCTTTTTTACTCTCTGATAGAGGTTCTCGGCATTGAAAAATCTTCGTAAACTAAATCACACGTGTATATGTTGACATTTAAGAGATATACAGTCAAAAAAACAAGGGTAATGGTGATATATATGCGGATAAGACACCACAAAAACATATAACAAATGGCTACAATTTAAGGAATGTGTTTAGTGACGGCATTAGATTCCTAATTGATGGAGAAGGGTCTGGTGGCAAGAAAAGCTGCTTCTAGGAGGTTGTCAAGTGTTTTCGCTCGACAATTCCATTCTTGGGTGGTTGGTTTGGTCCTTGTTCCTGTAACGCGAATCCTAGCCCGGTATATCCCATTTTAATTTTACACCATTGTGAACCATACACCTTTTTTACACTCTGATCGAGGTTCTTGGCATTAAAAAATCTTCGTAAACTAAATCACACGTGTATATGTTGACATTTATGAGATATACAGTCAAGAAAATCAAGGGCAATGGTGATATATATGCGGAGTAGACACAAAAAAACACTCAACAAATGGCTACAATTTAAGGAATTTGTTTAGTGACGGCATCAGATTCCTAATTGATGGAGAAAGGTCTGGTGGCAGGAAAAGCTGCTTCTAGGAGGATGTCAAGTGTTTTCGCACGACGATTCCATTCTTGGGTGGTTGGTTTGGCCCTTGTTCCTGTAACTCGAATCCTAGCCCGGTATATCCCATTTTAATTTTACACCATTGTGAACCCTACGCCTTTTTTACTCTCTGATCAAGTTTCTTGGCATTAAAAAATCTTCGTAAACTAAATCACACGTGTATATGTTGACATTTATGAACCCTACGCTATTTTTACTCTCTGATCGAGGTTCTCGGCATTGAAAAATCTTCCTAAACTATATCACACGTGTGTATGTTGACATTTAAGAGATATACAGTCAATAAAATCAAGGGCAATGGTGATATATATGCGGATTAGACACCAAAAAAAACACTCAACAAATGGCTACAATTTAAGGAATGTGTTTAGTGATGGCATCATATTCCTAATTGATGGAGAAAGGTCTGGTGGCAAGAAAAGCTGCTTCTAGAAGGTTGTCAAGTGTTTTCGCTCGACGATTCCATTCTTGGGTGGTTGGTTTGGCCCTTATTCCTGTAATTCAACTCCTAGCCCGGTATATCCCATTTTAATTTTACCCCATTGTGAACCTTACGCTATTTTTACTCTCTGATCGAGGTTCTCGGCATTGAAAAAGCTTCCTAAACTAAATCACACGTGTGTATGTTGACATTTAAGAGATATACAGTCAATAAAATCAAGGGCAATGGTGATATATATGCGGATTAGACACCAAAAAAAAAAAACAACTCAACAAATGGCTATAATTTAAGGAATGTGTTTAGTGAAGGCATCAGATTCCTAATTGATGGAGAAAGGTCTGGTGGCAAGAAAAGCTGCTTCTAGGAGGTTGTCAAGTGTTTTCGCTCGACGATTCCATTCTTGGGTTGTTGGTTTGGCCCTTGTTCCTGTAATTTGACTCCTAGCCCGGTATATCCCATTTTAATTTTACCCCATTGTGAACCTTATGCCATTTTTACTCTCTGATCGAGGTTCTCGGCATTGAAAAATCTTCCTAAACTAAATCACACGTGTGTATGTTGACATTTAAGAGATATACAATTAATAAAATCAAGGGCAATGGTGATATATATGCGGATTAGACACAAAAAAAAAAACAACTCATCAAATGGCTATAATTTAAGGAATGTGTTTAGTGACGGCATCAGATTCCTAATTGATGGAGAAAGGTATGGTGGCAAGAAAAGCTGCTTCTAGGAGGTTGTCAAGTGTTTTCGCTCGACGCTTCCATTCTTGGGTGGTTGGTTTGGCCCTTGTTCCTGTAACTCGAATCCTAGCCCGGTATATTCCAATTTAATTTTACACCATTGTGAACCCTACGCCTTTTTTTACTCTCTGATCGAGGTTCTCGGTATTGAAAAATCTTCGTAAACTAAATCACACGTGTATATGTTGTCATTTAAGAGATATACAGTCAATAAAATCAAGGGCAATGGTGATATATATGCGGATTAGACACCAAAAAAAACACTCAACAAATGGCTACAATTTAAGGAATGTGTTTAGTGACGGCATCAGATTCCTAATTGATGGAGAAAGGTCTGGTGGCAAGAAAAGCTGCTTCTAGGAGGTTGTCAAGTGTTTTCGCTCGCCGATTCCATTCTTGGGTGGTTGGATTGGCCCTTGTTCCTGTAACTCGAATCCTAGCCCGGTATATCCCATTTTAATTTTACACCATTGTGAACCTTACGCCTTTTTTACTCTCTGATCGAGGTTCTCAGCATTGAAAGATCTTCGTAAACTAAATCACACGTGTATATGTTGACATTTAAGAGATATACAGTCAAGAAAATCAAGGGCAATTGTGATATATATGTGGATCAGACACCAAAAAAAAACACTCAACAAATGGCTACAATATAAGAAATGTGTTTAGTGACGGCATCAGATTCCTAATTGAGGGAGAAAGGTCTGGTGGCAAGAAAAGATGCTTCTAGGAGGTTGTCATGTGTTTTCGCTCGACGATTCCATTCTTGGGTGGTTGGTTCGGCCCTTGTTCCTGTAACACGAATCCTAGCCCGGTATATCCCATTTTCATTTTGCACCATTGTGAACCTTACGCCTTTTTTACTCTCTGACAGAGGTTCTCGGCATTGAAAAAACTTCGTAAACTAAATCAAACGTGTATATGTTTCTTTTTTAGAGATATACAGTCAATAAAATCAAGGGAAATGGTGATATATATGCGGATTAGACACAAAAAAAAAACAACTGAAAAAATGGCTATAATTTAAGGAATGTGTTTAGTGTAGGCATCAGATTCCTAATTGATGGAGAAAGGTCTGGTGGCAAGAAAAGCTGCTTCTAGGAGGTTGTCAAGTGTTTTCGCTCGACGATTCCATTCGTGGGTGGTTGGTTTGGCCCTTGTTCCTGTAACTCGAATCCTAGCCCGGTATATTCCATTTTAATTTTACACCATTGTGAACCTAATGCCTTTTTTTACTCTCTGATCGAGGTTCTCGGTATTGAAAAATCTTCGTAAACTAAATCACACGTGTAGATGTTGTCATTTAAGAGATATACAGTCAATAAAATCAAGGGCAATGGTGATGTATATGCGGATTAGACACCAAAAAAAATACTCAACAAATGGCTACAATTTAAGGAATGTGTTTAGTGACGGCATCAGATTCCTAATTGATGGAGAAAGGTCTGGTGGCAAGAAAAGCTGCTTCTAGGAGGTTGTCAAGTGTTTTCGCTCGCCGATTCCATTCTTGGGTGGTTGGTTTGGCCCTAGTTCCTGTAACTCGAATCCTAGCCCGGTATATCCCATTTTACTTTTACACCATTGTGAACCTTACGCCTTTTTTACTCTCTGATCGAGGTTCTCGGCATTGAAAGATCTTCGTAAACTAAATCACGCGTGTATATGTTGACATTTAAGAGATATACAGTCAAGAAAATCAAGGGCAATCGTGATATATATGCGGATCAGACACCAAAAAAAACACTGAACAAATGACTAAAATATAAGAAATGTGTTTAGTGACGGCATTAGATTCCTGATTGATGGAGAAAAGTATTGTGGCAAGAAAAGATGCTTCTAGGAGGTTGTCATGTGTTTTGGCTTGACGATTCCATTCTTGGGTGGTTGGTTCGGCCCTTGTACCTGTAACACGAATCCTAGCCCGGTATATCCTATGTTAATTTTGCCCATTGTGAACCGTACGCCTTTTTTACTCTCTGACAGAGGTTCTCGGCATTGAAAAATCTTCGTAAACTAAATCACACGTGTATATGTTGATATTTAAGAGATATACAGTCAAGAAAATCAAGGGCAATGGTGATATATATGCGGATTAGACACCACAAAAAAAACACACAACAAATGGCTACAATTTAAGGAATGTGTTTAGTGACGGCATCAGATTCCTAATTGATGGAGAAAGGTTTGGTGGCAAGAAAAGCTTCTTCTAAGAGGTTGTCAAGTGTTTTCGCTCTACGATTCCATTCTTGGGTGGTTGGTTTGGCCCATGTTCCTGTAACTCGAATCCTAGCCCGGTATATCCCATTTTAATTTTACACCATTGTGAACCTTACGCCTTTTTTACACTCTGATCGAGGTTCTCGGCATTGAAAAATCTTCGTAAACTAAATCACACGTGTATATGTTGATATTTAAGAGATATACAGTCAAGAAAATCAAGGGCAATGGTGATATATATGCGGATTAGATACAAAAAAAAACACTCAACAAATGACTACAATTTAAGGAATGTGTTTAGTGATGGCATCAGATTCCTAATTGATGGAGAAAGGTTTGGTGGCAAGAAAAGCTGCTTCTAAGAGGTTGTCAAGTGTTTTCGCTCTACGATTCCATTCTTGGGTGGTTGGTTTGGCCCTTGTTCCTGTAACTCGAATCCTAGCCCGGTATATCCCATTTTAATTTTACACCATTGTGAACCTTACGCCTTTTTTACTCTCTGATCAAGGTTCTCGGCATTGAAAAATCTTCTTAAACTAAATCACACGTGTATATGTTGACATTTATGAGATATACAGTCAAGAAAATCAAGGGCAATGGTGATATATATGTGGATTAGACACCCAAAAAAACACTCAACAAATGGCTACAATATAAGGAATGTGTTTAGTGACGGCATCAGATTCCTAATTGATGGAGAAAGGTCTGGTGGCATGAAAAGCTGCTTTTAGGAGGTTGTCAAGTGTTTTCGCTCGACGATTCCATTATTTGGTGGTTGGTCTGGCCCTTGTTCCTGTAACTCGAATCCTAGCCTAGTATATCCCATTTTAATTTTACACCATTGTGAACCTTACGCCTTTTCTACTCCCTGATCGAGGTTCTCGGCATTGTAAGATGTTCGTTAACTAAATCACATGTGTATATGTTGACATTTAAGAGATATACAGTCAAGAAAATCATCGGCAATGGTGATATATATGCGGATTAGCCACCATAAAAAAACACACAACAAATGGCTACAATTTAAGGAATGTGTTTAGTGACGGAATCAGATTCCTAATTGATGGAGAAAGGTTTGGTGGCAAGAAAAGCTGCTTCTAAGATGTTGTCAAGTGTTTTCGCTCTACGATTCCATTCTTGGGTGGTTGGTTTGGCCCTTGTTCCTGTAACTCGAATCCTAGCCCGGTATATCCCATTTTAATTTTACACCATTGTGAACCTTACGCCTTTTTTACACTCTGATCGAGGTTCTCGGCATTGAAAAATCTTCGTAAACTAAATCACACGTGTATATGTTGATAGTTAAGAGATATACAGTCAAGAAAATCAAGGGCAATGGTGATATATATGCGGATTAGCCACCATAAAAAAACACACAACAAATGGCTACAATATAAGGAATGTGTTTAGTGACGGAATCAGATTCCTAATTGATGGAGAAAGGTTTGGTGGCAAGAAAAGCTGCTTCTAAGAGGTTGTCAAGTGTTTTCGCTCTACGATTCCATTCTTGGGTGGTTGGTTTGGCCCTTGTTCCTGTAACTCGAATCCTAGCCCGGTATATCCCATTTTAATTTTACACCATTGTGAACCTTACGCCTTTTTTACACTCTGATCGAGGTTCTCGGCATTGAAAAATCTTCGTAAACTAAATCAGACGTGTATATGTTGATAGTTAAGAGATATACAGTCAAGAAAATCAAGGGCAATGGTGATATATATGCGGATCAGACACCAAAAAAAACACTCAACAAATGGCGACAATATAAGAAATGTGTTTAGTGACGGCATCAGATTCCTAATTAATGGAGAAAGGTCTGGTGGCAAGAAAAGCTGCTTCTAGGAGGTTGTCAAGTGTTTTCACTCGACGATTCCACTCTTGGGTGGTTGGTTCGGCCCTTGTTCCTGTAACACGAATCCTAACCCGGTATATCCCATTTTAATTTTGCACCATTGTGAACCTTACGCCTTTTTTACTCTCTGATAGAGGTTCTCTGTGACAACTCGAGTTTCCGACTTTCACTTTCGTATCTATTGCGCGTTGACTTTGACTGTTTAGTTGTTTGATTTGTTTAACTTGTAACCGTACGTTGGATTATAAGTGAAATGAATATTGAATCTCTATGTGATTAATATCTGTAAAGTACTTGATTGCATGAACTTGTTAACTGTTTAAGATTTGAACAATTCGACGAAACGGGTTGTGTTTCGCCATAAACCAAGTCGACGAAACAGAGTTGTTTCGCCAAGCCCAGTTTCGGCAAAAGCCCAGTTCGGGCCCAGAACGTTAATTCGCGAATATTAACGAAACCGGCTTTCTGTTTCACACTTTTAACAAAAAAAAACCGAAACCCTAGAGCTCTCCCTTGGTGTGACGGCATTATCGATTCCTCCAAGCTCACTCTGCAGATCTATTGTTCTCTCGGTTTTGGTTAGTACCACTTGCTTCTTTTATGTGTAATATACTTAAATAATATAATTGTTGTTGCTAGATTATGCATGAATTGAGGATTTATTATAATATGTGATCGCACGATTCAATGCTCATACACGTGATGGTAATCAGATTTGTTTGATCGTAGTTGTTAGCAATATAATGAATTTAATTTCTAATTGGACCTCAATCCAAAAGCTATTGACCACAACTGTTGCCTTTAATTGATCGATCACGTGTGTCTGATAAGAATGATTCAGTTTGCATGTGTCATATTAATCAATAAAACCTTAGTCAAACCAATCAATCTAATTGGTCCAATCACCTATTGAGGTGATTATTTATTGTCGGCCATTGATATGATAAAAAGGAATGATGATAAGCATATTGTTTTGATTTGTCGTAGTGATGACGGTATGATTGTATGATAATGATCGGCGGATTAGGGTTTCTGGGTAACTGATAAATGACGTAACTAATGTGATACGTGACTGACATTTTACGAATCTGAACTTAATGAAGAATCTGAAATACGACGAATCAGGATCTATTCGTCAAGAAATCAAACGACGAAACTGGGGTTTGTTTCGCCGAAGGGACTCTCGACGAAACTGAAGGTGTTTCGTCGAGTGGGGAACCTGTTTTAACTTGGTTTGTTTCTGTTAGAATTTAACTGACCTAATTAACTGCTGTTAACTGAATTGCATGTTTCGTATGTGTTTGAATACGTGTTATGTGCTACGTGATGATCGTTAACTCGGTGTTACCATGTTGTACTCGTACGTAAACTGATTATGTATACGTGCATACTCTAGGACGTGATTGATTTAATTGCGAGCACATACTTAGCATACCGAGCAAACCTAAGGTGAGTTCATTGCACTTCTCTAAGCATGCGTCCCGGTGGTTTTGGAACATCATTACCAATGCTTGGTTAGGGGCATTGGGGTTGGGCACACTCCCAGCTTATATTGGGCACACTCCCATGGTATATATTGGGCACACTCCCATGGTATATATTTGGCACACTCCCAGGTTATATTGGGCACACTCCCATGGTATATATTGAACACACTTCCAATATATAAGACTCTCTTACGATAATGACAATCTCAAAGCGAAACAACAAATTGACTTAACAGATATCTGGTAACTGCACACGTTAACAAAACCTTGAACTCACCAGCGTCGTCTGACACACTTGTCTGCATGCTTGCAGGTCATTAGGATTCGTGACGTGGACTTGCTATCTGGGAGTGCTGGAGTGGTCATGGATCGAGGCTCTTGGATTAATTCATAAGTGAAACATTGGTTTTGAACATTTCTTATGAAACAATTGTTAAACGACTTACTATATGCTTCCGCTACTCAACTCTTTGGGATTAACTTTATGTATGACATTTTCTATTGGTAATTCATAACGTGTTTTATTAAAGTATTTATCATTTGTTCAATGTGATTGGTGGCTCGAACTCTGATGAGTAACACGCCTCGCGGAGTTTCCGCAGGTGGTATTTTGGGGGTGTTACAGTTGGTATCAGAGCCAGGTTATAGCGAACTAGGTTTTAAAACGTTTTATAAAACCAGACTATAACCGAATACCTTCGAAGAATCGATCATGACACTCAGCTCCAGATCGCAAGGTTCGTCTTCTGTTTAGTTTATGCATTGCATCCTTAGTAGTCACACACTCATAACTTGCATGAAACGATACATTTGATACTATGGTGACTTGATAGTGCGACACAACTCTCCGACTTATGTAAATCGTAAACTTGTGATATCAATCGTTGTGTTGTGTGAACGGGGGAAACTTCGAGCGCAAGCTAAGAGGCACTGAGATAAGCATGCAAATTGCCTTATTACTATGGGTTCACACTTAGTAATAACGTGGGGTGCATGCAAGTCCCAGTGAGGCTTATCAAGTGTGAGAAGGGTTCTGCCTTATTATGTGTGAACTTGGTAGTGCATAGATATCAACATGATCCTTGATTTCTATCTCGTTTCAATTTCCTAAATTGGTTCATCTCTATCTATAGAATCATGAGTGGATGAGGACACGGACGTGGCAACATTAACATGACTCAAGCTGAGTTGACTGACCTAATCAACACCCGTGTCGCTGAGGCTTTAGCAGCCTATCAAGCTGGTATGGAATGTACCAAGTACTCTTTACTCTTATATCGCGTACACGTCTTTTCACTCCTATAATGTGTTTCCTTTCATCCTTTAGGTCAGCAAGCGCAACCCCAGAACAATCAGCCTGTCTGTACGTTTAAAACGTTCATGGACTGTAAGCCACAGACCTTCACCGGCACTGAAGGGGTTGTGGGACTCTTGAGATGGTTCGAGAAAGTAGAGTCCGTGTTTGCTATATGTAACTGTCCCGCTGGGGACAGAGTGAAATATGCTGCGGGTACCTTGGCGGATGGTGCCCTAACGTGGTGGAATGCCCAAGTGCAGTTGTTGGGCATCGAGGCAACGAATGCCACAACTTGGGATGATTTCAAAGAACTGATCAGGGAGGAGTATTGTCCTCGGGATGAGATCCCGAAGTTGGAAAACGAGTATTATGACTTGAAGATAGTAGGATCTGAAGTCGAAGCGTATGTGAAGCGATCGTATGAATTGGCCGACATGTGCCCGAACTTGTCCCGGCCTATGTCTCGGAGGATTGAGTTATTCATCAAGGGGTTGCCTCCGTGTGTGAAGAATTTGGTCACTGCAGCCCATCAAGGATTGAGTTATTCGTTTGACCCACAAGATTGTGGATCAAGAGGTAGAGAGTAACTCGTTACCACCGCGTGTTTCAACCACTACTGCTGCTGCACCCACTGCCACTGCATCCGCTAATGATAACAAGCGGAAGTGGAATGATTACGACAAAGCATCAAGTGCGGGTCAGACTCAAAAAAGGCCAGACAACAATGGCAATCGCAGCATCAGCCAGTCGTCTTCTGTCAATCGAGGCCAGGGAGGTAGCCAAGGTCAGGGTTCATATGGGGGGAGGAAGCCACGGTGTAACAAGTGTGGATATCATCATTTCGGGCAGTGTGGACGGGTATGTAACAGGTGTGGTAAAGCGGGCCACGAGGCCAAGGATTGTAGGGCCCCACAGCCCAAACACCAGCAGCAACAGAACCAGCAGAATCAGAGACAACAGGGACAACCACCCCAGCAGAACCAGGGCTTCAGAAAGGGGTGCTATCAGTTTGGGGACGAGGGTCGCTTTAAGCGGGATTTCCCTCAGTTAAATCAAAACGCTAACGACAACAACCGCCCGAATAACAATAACGCTGGGAACAACCACAACAATGGCAACAATGGGGGCAACGTGGCGCGTGGTCGCGGATTTACTATTGGAGCTGGTGAAGCTCGAAACGATGGCAACGTGGTTACTAGTACGTTTTCAGTAAATGGTGTTTATGCTTCTATTTTATTCGATTCAGGTGCCGACTGGAGTTATGTGTCTTTGGAATTCAGTAGACGTCTAGGATTGAGTCCTACGCCTCTTGTTGTTAAGCATATAGTAGAAATAGCAAATGGTAAAACTATCGAAGAGTCACATGTTCTCATGGGTTGCAAATTAGATCTCTTAGGTCAAGTATTTGACATTAACCTACTTCCTGTCACACTCGGGATCTTCGATGTAGTTGTTGGAATGGATTGGTTATCCAAATATCAGGCGGAAATTCACTGCAAGGAGAAAGTCGTTCGTATTCCCCTTGCCAGTGGTGAATCTCTATCGGTCAAGGGTCATCGTAGCGGCGCCACAGTAGGTATTATCTCAGCCATGAAGGCTCTAAGTTTTCTACGAAAGGGCTATCCTTCCATTCTCGCCCTAGTTATTAATTCTCAGACTAACGAAAGGAAACTCGAAGACCTTCCTATTGTTCAAGAGTTTCCTGATGTCTTTCCTGAAGAACTCCCCGGTTTACCTCCACATCGTCAGGTGGAATTTCAGATTGATCTTCAGCCAGGAGCAGCGCCGATTGCTCGTGCTCCGTATCGTCTTGCACCAGGAGAGTTGCAAGAATTGTCGAACCAACTTCAGGAATTATTGGACCGAGGTTTCATTCGTCCTAGTTCATCTCCTTGGGGAGCCCCTGTGTTATTTGTAAAGAAGAAGGACGGGTCTTTTCGTATGTGTATCGACTATCGTGAACTCAACAAGGTGACGATCAAGAATCGTTATCCTCTGCCTCGCATCGACGACTTGTTTGACCAGCTACAGGGATCCAGTTTTTACTCCAAGATTGATTTGAGGTCGGGGTATCATCAGGTACGGGTTAGAGAGGAGGATGTACCTTAAACAGCGTTTCGAACGCGGTATGGCCACTATGAGTTATTGGTTATGCCATTCGGGATGACCAACGCACCAGCGGTTTTCATGGACCTCATGAACCGCGTGTGCAAACCTTACCTTGACGATTTCGTTATCGTTTTTATTGATGACATCTTGATCTTCTCCAAGAACAAGGAAGACCACGAGCGCCATCTTCGTCTCATCTTGGAACTTTTGAGGAAGGAACAACTGTATGCAAAGTTTTCTAAGTGTGACTTCTGGATTCGGGAAGTGCATTTCCTCGGGCACATCGTTAACGAAATGGGTATTCATGTGGATCCTGCCAAGATCGATGCTATACGAAATTGGGCGCCACCAAAGAATCCTTCAGAGGTGCGTCAATTTCTTGGTCTTGCGGGGTATCATCGTCGTTTTATTCGGGATTTTTCGAAGATTGCACAGCCTCTCACCGCCTTGACTCAAAAGAAAGTTGTTTATTCTTGGGGATCGAATCAGGAAGAAGCTTTTCAGCTCTTAAAGCAGAAGTTGTGCAGCACACCGATTTTATCTCTACCAGAGGGTACTGAAGATTTTGTAGTTTATTGCGACGCGTCTATTCAAGGTCTCGGCTGTGTGTTGATGCAGCGAGACAAGGTGATAGCTTATGCATCTCGACAGTTGAAGGTACACGAAAAGAACTACACGACACACGACCTGGAGTTAGGAGCCTTAGTCTTCGCGTTGAAAATTTGGTGGCATTACCTGTACGGTACCAAGTGTACCATCTATACCGACCACAGGAGTCTTCAACATATTTTCGACCAGAAGGAGTTGAATATGCGGCAGCGGCGTTGGGTCGAGCTTTTTAATGATTATGAGTGTGCTATCAAGTATCATCCGGGTAAAGCTAATGTTGTAGCTGATGCTCTTAGTCGCAAGGAACCGAAACAGAAGCGTTTTCGTGCCCTACAGCTTACTATTCACTCTAATTTACCTGCCCGGATTCGTTCAGCTCAGATTGAAGCGTTAAAGGAAGAAAACATCGAAGCCGAAGGATTACGAGGTCTACACAAGAAGAAGTTCGAGCAACGGTCTGACGATATCTACTACTTCATGGAACGGATATGGGTTCCTTCATTTGGTAATCTTCGAGAACTTGTGATGGACGAAGCACACAAGTCACGATATTCTATTCATCAAGGGTCTGATAAGATGTACCAGGACCTCAAGGTTTTGTATTGGTGGCCGAACATGAAAGCTATTATTGCCACCTATGTGGGTAAGTGTTTGACCTGTGCTAGGGTCAAGGCCGAGTACCAGAAGCCTTCGGGTCTACTTCAGCAGCCAGAGATACCCATGTGGAAATGGGAACATATCGCTATGGATTTTGTTACGGGGTTACCTAGAACACAGGCTGGGAATGATACGATATGGGTGATTGTCGACCGTCTCACCAAGTCAGCACATTTCTTAGCAATCAAGGAGACTGATAAGTATTCGCAGCTCGCAGCAGTGTACCTTAAAGAAGTAGTATCTAGGCACGGGGTGCCGACTTCTATTATTTCTGATCGAGATCCTCGTTTTACTTCGGAGCTATGGCAGGCTATGCATAAGATGTTCGGCTCACGTCTCGATATGAGCACGGCTTATCATCCACAGACAGATGGTCAGAGTGAGCGTACTATTCAGACACTAGAGGACATGCTGCGGGCATGTGTTATTGATTTTGGGAAAGGATGGGAGAAGCACTTGTCGTTGGTAGAGTTTTCCTACAAGAACAGCTACCACACCAGTATCAAAGCGGCACCATTTGAGGCACTGTACGGGAGGAAGTGCCGTTCACCTCTCTGCTGGGCTGAAGTGGGTGATAGTCAGATCACAGGTCCTGAGATGGTACTCGAAACTTCGGATATGATTGTGAAAATCAGGGAACGTATGGCAGCTGCTCGTGACCGCCAGAAGGCCTATGCTGACGAGCGTGCCAAGGAAGTGGTGTTTGAAGTGAATGACCGCGTCATGCTGAAAGTCTCACCGTGGAAAGGGGTTGTACGCTTTGGGAAGCGTGGCAAGTTGAATCCACGTTATGTTGGACCGTTTAAAGTTCTTGAGCGTATCGGTAAGGTGGCTTATAGGTTGGAGTTACCCACTGAACTGGGCAATGTTCACGACGTATTTCATGTATCACAGTTGAAGAAGTGCTATGCTGACGACCCATTAGTAGTACCATATCAAGAACTGAAAATAGACGACAAGTTGCAGTTTCTCGAAGAACCAATTGAGATTATGGATCGGGAAGTTAAAGTTCGTAAGCACAACCGTATACCTATTGTGAGAGTTCGTTGGAACTCAAGACGTGGTCCGGAGTTCACGTGGGAACGCGAGGACCAAATGGAACTTATGTATCCACATTTGTTCCCCAAGGACAAGACCAAGCCTAGAAATTCTAGATCTCGTGTGACAGGTGAATTTCGGGACGAAATTCCCATTCAAGTTGGGGATGATGTGACACCCACGGAAAATGCGCAGTCGTCCTGATTAGCATCGCATTGTGTGGCGGATGGCTTATCAAATTTCGGGACGAAATTTCTTTCAAGTTGGGGATAATGTGACAACTCGAGTTTCCGACTTTCACTTTCGTATCTATTGCGCGTTGACTTTGACTGTTTAGTTGTTTGATTTGTTTAACTTGTAACCGAACGTTGGATTATAAGTGAAATGAATATTGAATCTCTATGTGATTAATATCTGTAAAGTACTTGATTGCATGAACTTGTTAACTGTTTAAGATTTGAACAATTCGACGAAACGGGTTGTGTTTCGCCATAAACCAAGTCGACGAAACAGAGTTGTTTCGCCAAGCCCAGTTTCGCCAAAAGCCCAGTTCGGGCCCAGAACGTTAATTCGCGAATATTAACGAAACCGGCTTTCTGTTTCACACTTTTAACAAAAAAAAAAACCGAAACCCTAGAGCTCTCCCTTTGTGTGACGGCATTATCGATTCCTCCAAGCTCTCTCTACAGATCTATTGTTCTCTCGGTTTTGGTTAGTACCACTTGCTTCTTTTATGTGTAATATACTTAAATAATATAATTGTTGTTGCTAGATTATGCATGAATTGAGGATTTATTATAATATGTGATCGCACGATTCAATGCTCATACACGTGATGGTAATCAGATTTGTTTGATCGTAGTTGTCAGCAATATAATGAATTTAATTTCTAATTGGACCTCAATCCAAAAGCTATTGACCACAACTGTTGCCTTTAATTGATCGATCACGTGTGTCTGATAAGAATGATTCGGTTTGCATGTGTCATATTAATCAATAAAACCTTAGTCAAACCAATCAAACTAATTGGTCCAATCACCTATTGAGGTGATTATTTATTGTCGGCCATTGATATGATAAAAAGGAATGATGATAAGCATATTGTTTTGATTTGTCGTAGTGATGACGGTATGATTGTATGATAATGATCGGCGGATTAGGGTTTCTGGGTAACTGATAAATGACGTAACTAATGTGATACGTGACTGACATTTGACGAATCTGAACTTAATGACGAATCTGAAATACGACGAATCAGGATCTATTCATCAAGAAATCAAACGACGAAACTGGGGTTTGTTTCGCCGAAGAGACTCTCGACGAAACTGAAGGTGTTTCGTCGAGTGGGGAACCTGTTTTAACTTGGTTTGTTTCTGTTAGAACTTAACTGACCTAATTAACTGCTGTTAACTGAATTGCATGTTTCGTATGTGTTTGAATACGTGTTATGTGCTACGTGATGATCGTTAACTCGGTGTTACCATGTTGTACTCGTACGTAAACTGATTATGTATACGTGCATACTCTAGGACATGATTGATTTAATTGCGAGCACATACTTAGCATACCGAGCAAACCTAAGATGAGTTCATTGCACTTCTCTAAGCATGCGTCCCGGTGGTTTTGGAACATCATTACCAATGCTTGGTTAGGGGCATTGGGGTTGGGCACACTCCCAGGTTATATTGGGCACACTCCCATGGTATATATTGGGCACACTCCCATGGTATATATTGGGCACACTCCCAGGTTATATTGGGCACACTCCCATGGTATATATTGAACACACTTCCAATATATAAGACTCTCTTACGATAATAACAATCTCAAAGCGAAACAACAAATTGACTTAACAGATATCTGGTAACTGCACACGTTAACAAAACCTTGAACTCACCAGCGTCGTCTGACACACTTGTCTGCATGCTTGCAGGTCATTAGGATTCGTGACGTGGACTTGCTATCTGGGAGTGCTGGAGTGGTCATGGATCGAGGCTCTTGGATTAATTCATAAGTGAAACATTGGTTTTGAACATTTCTTATGAAACAATTGTTAAACGACTTACTATATGCTTCCGCTACTCAACTCTTTGGGATTAACTTTATGTATGACATTTTCTATTGGTAATTCATAACGTGTTTTATTAAAGTATTTATCATTTGTTCAATGTGATTGGTGGCTCGAACTCTGATGAGTAACACGCCTCGCGGAGTTTCCGCAGGTGGTATTTTGGGGGTGTTACATTCTCGGCATTGAAAAATCTTCGTAAACTAAATCACACATGTATATGTTGACATTTAAGAGATATACAGTCAACAAAATCAAGGGCAATGGTGATATATATGCGGATTAGACACCACAAAAAAACACACAACAAATGGCTACAATTTAAAGAATGTGTTTAGTGACGACATCAGATTCCTAATTGATGGAGAAAGGTCTGGTGGCAAGAAAAGCTGCTTCTAGGAGGTTGTCATGTGTTTTCGCTCGACGATTCCATTCTTGGGTTGTTGGTTTGGCCTTTGTTCCTGTAACTCGAATCCTAGCCTGGTATATCCCATTTTAATTTTACACCATTGTGAGCCTTACGCCTTTTTTACTCTCTGATCAAGGTTCTCGGCATTGAAAAATCTTCGTAAACTAAATCACACGTGTATATGTTGACATTTATGAGATATACAGTCAAGAAAATCAAGGGCAATGGTGATATATATGTGGATTAGACACCCAAAAAAACCCTCAACAAATGGCTACAATATAAGGAATGTGTTTAGTGACGGCATCAGATTCCTAATTGATGGAGAAAGTTCTGGTGGCAGGAAAAGCTACTTCTAGGAGGTTGTCAAGTGTTTTCGCTCGACGATTCCATTCTTGGGTGGTTGGTTTGGCCCATGTTCCTGTAACTCGAATCCTAGCCTGGTATATCCCATTTTAATTTTACACCATTGTGAACCTTACGCCTTTTTTACTCCCTGATCGAGGTTCTCGGCATTGAGAGATCTTCGTAAACTAAATCACATGTGTATATGTTGACATTTGTGAGATATACAGTCAAGAAAATCAAGGGCAATGGTGATATATATACGGATTAATCACAAAAAAAAACACTCAACAAACGGCTACAATTTAAGGAATGTGTTTACTGACGACATCAGATTCCTAATTGATGGGGAAATGTCTGGTGGCAAGAAAAGCTGCTTCTAGGAGGTTGTCAAGTATTTTCGCTCGACGATTCAATTCTTGGGTGGTTGGTTTGCCCCTAGTTCCTGTAACTCGAATCCTAGCCCGGTATATCCCATTTTAATTTTACACCATTGTGAACCTTACGCCATTTTTACTCTCTGATCGAGGTTCTCGGCATTGAAAAATCTTCGTAAACTAAATCACACGTGTATTTGTTGACATTTAAGAGATATACAGTTAAGAAAATCAAGGGCAATGGTGATATATATATGCGGAATAGACACCAAAAAGAAAAAAAAACACTCAACAAATGGCTACAATTTAAGGAATGTGTTTAGTGACGACATCAGATTCCTAATTGATGGAGAAAGGTCTGGTGGTAAGAAAAGCTGCTTCTAGGAGGTTGTCAAGTTTTTTCGCTCGACGATTCCATTCTTGGGTGGTTGGTTTGGCCCTTGTTTCTGTAACTCGAATCCTAGCCCGGTATATCCCATTTTAATTTTGCACCATTGTGAACCTTACGCCTTTTTTACTCTCTGATCGAGGTTCTCGGCATTGAAAAATCTTCGTAAACTAAATCACACATGTATATGTTGACATTTAAGAGATATACTGTTAAGAAAATCAAGGGCAATGGTGATATATAAGCGGATTAGACACCAAAAAAAACACTCAACAAATGGGTACAATTTAAGGAATGTGTTTAGTGACGGCATCAGATTCCTAATTGATAGAGAAAGGTCTGGTGGCAAGAAAAGCTGCTTCTAGGAGGTTGTCAAGTGTTTTGGCTCGACGATTCCATTCTTGGGTGGTTGGTTTGGCCCGTGTTCCTGTAACTCGAATCTTAGCCCGGTATATCCCATTTTAATTTTACACCATTGTGAACCTTACGCCTTTTTTACTCCCTGATTGAGGTTCTCGGCATTGAGAGATCTTCGTAAACTAAATCACATGTGTATATGTTGACATTTAAGAGATATACAGTCAAGAAAATCAATGGCAATGGTGATATATATACGGATTAAACACAAAAAAAACACACACAACAAATGGCTACAATTTAAGGAATGTGTTTGGTGACGGCATCAAATTCCTATTTGATGGAGAAAGGTCTGGTGGCAAGAAAAGCTGCTTCTAAGAGGTTGTCAAGTGTTTTCGCTCGACGATTCCATTCTTGGGTGGTTGGTTTGGCCCTTTTTCCTGTAAATCGAATCCTAGCCCGGTATATCCCATTTTAATT
The DNA here is from genome assembly GCA_030545235.1 of Helianthus tuberosus. Classification (NCBI taxonomy): domain Eukaryota; kingdom Viridiplantae; phylum Streptophyta; class Magnoliopsida; order Asterales; family Asteraceae; genus Helianthus; species Helianthus tuberosus. Next base: position 29,421,427 of record CM060415.1, on the reverse strand, counting down.
TTACACCATTGTAAACCTTACGCCTTTTTTACTCTCTTATCGAGGTTCTCGGCATTGAAAAACCTTCGTAAACTAAATCACACGTGTATATGTTGACATTTAAGAGATATACAGTCAAGAAAATCAAGGGCAATGGTGATATATATGCGGATTAGACACCAAAAAAAACATCAACAAACGGCCACAATTAAAGGAATGTGTTTACTGACGACATCAGATTCCTAATTGATGGGGAAATGTCTGGTGGCAAGAAAAGCTGCTTCTAGGAGGTTGTCAAGTGTTTTCGCTCGACGATTCAATTCTTGGGTGGTTGCTTTGGCCCGTGTTACTGTAACTCGAATCTTAGCCCGGTATATCCCATTTTAATTTTACACCATTGTGAACCTTACGCCTTTTTTACTCTCTGATCGAGGTTCTCGGCATTGAAAAATATTCGTAAACTAAATCACACGTGTATATGTTGACATTTAAGAGATATACTGTTAAGAAAATCAAGGGCAATGGTGATATATAAGCGGATTAGACACCAAGAAAAAACACTCAACAAATGGGTACAATTTAAGGAATGTGTTTAGTGACGGCATCAGATTCCTAATTGATAGAGAAAGGTCTGGTGGCAAGAGAAGCTGCTTCTGGGAGGTTGTCAAGTGTTTTGGCTCGACGATTCCATTCTTGGGTGGTTGGTTTGCCCCGTGTTCCTGTAACTCGAATCTTAGCCCGGTATATCCCATTTTAATTTTACACCATTGTGAACCTTACGCCTTTTTTACTCCCTGATCGAGGTTCTCGACATTGAGAGATCTTCGTAAACTAAATCACATGTGTATATGTTGACATTTAAGAGATATACAGTAAAGAAAATCAATGGCAATGGTGATATATATACGGATTAAACACAAAAAAAAAACACACACAACAAATGGCTACAATTTAAGGAATGTGTTTTGTGACGGCATCAAATTCCTATTTGATGGAGAAAGGTCTGGTGGCAAGAAAAGCTGCTTCTAGGAGGTTGTCAAGTGTTTTCGCTCACCGATTCCATTCTTGGGTGGTTGGTTTGGCCCATGTTCCTGTAAATCGAATCCTAGCCCGGTATATCCCATTTTAATTTTACACCATTGTGAACCTTACGCCTTTTTTACTCTCTGATCGAGGTTCTCGGCATTGAAAAATCTTCGTAAACTAAATCACACGTGTATATGTTGACATTTAAGAGATATACTCTTAAGAAAATCACGGGCAATGGTGATATATAAGCGGATTAGACACCAAAAAAAAACACTCAACAAATGGGTACAATTTAAGGAATGTGTTTAGTGACGGCATCAGATTCCTAATTGATAGAGAAAGGTCTGGTAGCAAGAAAAGCTGCTTCTGGGAGGTTGTCAAGTGTTTTGGCTCGACGATTCCATTCTTGGGTGGTTGGTTTGGCCCGTGTTCCTGTAACTCGAATCTTAGCCCGGTATATCCCATTTTAATTTTACACCATTGTGAACCTTACGCCTTTTTTACTCCCTGATCGAGGTTCTCGGCATTGAGAGATCTTCGTAAACTAAATCACATGTGTATATGTTGACATTTAAGAGATATACAGTCAAGAACATCAATGGCAATGGTGATATATATACGGATTAAACACAAAAAAAACACACAAAACAAATGGCTACAATTTAAGGAATTTGTTTTGTGACGGCATCAAATTCCTATTTGATGGAGAAAGGTCTGGTGGCAAGAAAAGCTGCTTCTAAGAGGTTGTCAAGTGTTTTCGCTCGACGATTCCATTCTTGGGTGGTTGGTTTGGCCCTTGTTCCTGTAAATCGAATCCTAGCCCGGTATATCCCATTTTAATTTTACACCATTGTGAACCTTACGCCTTTTTTACTCTCTGATCGAGGTTCTCGGCATTGAAAAACCTTCGTAAACTAAATCCCACGTGTATATGTTGACATTTAAGAGATATACAGTCAAGAAAATCAAGGGCAATGGTGATATATATGCGGATTAGACACCAAAAAAAACATCAACAAACGGCCACAATTTAAGGAATGTGTTTACTGACGACATCAGATTCCTAATTGATGGGGAAATGTCTGGTGGCAAGAAAAGCTGCTTCTAGGAGGTTGTCAAGTGTTTTCGCTCGACGATTCAATTCTTGGGTGGTTGCTTTGGCCTGTGTTACTGTAACTCGAATCTTAGCCCGGTATATCCCATTTTAATTTTACACCATTGTGAACCTTACGCCTTTTTTACTCTCTGATCGAGGTTCTCGGCATTGAAAAATCTTCGTAAACTAAATCACACGTGTATATGTTGACATTTAAGAGATATACTGTTAAGAAAATCAAGGGCAATGGTGATATATAAGCGGATTAGACACCAAAAAAAAAACACTCAACAAATGGGTACAATTTAAGGAATGTGTTTAGTGACGGCATCAGATTCCTAATTGATAGAGAAAGGTCTGGTGGCAAGAAAAGCTGCTTCTGGAAGGTTGTCAAGTGTTTTGGCTCGACGATTCCATTCTTGGGTGGTTGGTTTGCCCCGTGTTCCTGTAACTCGAATCTTAGCCCGGTATATCCCATTTTAATTTTACACCATTGTGAACCTTACGCCTTTTTTACTACCTGATCGAGGTTCTCGGCATTGAGAGATCTTCGTAAACTAAATCACATGTGTATATGTTGACATTTAAGAGATATACAGTCAAGAAAATCAATGGCAATGGTGATATATATACGGATTAAACACAAAAAAAACACACACAACAAATGGCTACAATTTAAGGAATGTGTTTTGTGACGGCATCAAATTCCTATTTGATGGAGAAAGGTCTGGTGGCAAGAAAAGCTGCTTCTAGGAGGTTGTCAAGTGTTTTCGCTCAACGATTCCATTCTTGGGTGGTTGGTTTGGCCCATGTTCCTGTAAATCGAATCCTAGCCCGGTATATCCCATTTTAATTTTACACCATTGTGAACCTTACGCCTTTTTTACTCTCTGATCGAGGTTCTCGACATTGAAAAACCTTCGTAAACTGAATCACACGTGTATATGTTGACATTTAAGAGATATACAGTTAAGAAAATCAAGGGTAATGGTGATATATAAGCGGATTAGACACCAAAAAAAACACTCAACAAATGGGTACAATTTAAGGAATGTGTTTAGTGACGGCATCAGATTCCTAATTGATGGAGAAAGGTCTGGTGGCAAGATAAGATGCTTCTAGGAGGTTGTCAAGTGTTTTCGCTCGACGATTCAATTCTTGGGTGGTTGGTTTGCCCCTAGTTCATGTAACTCGAATCCTAGCTCGATATATCCATTTTAATTTTACACCATTGTGAACCTTACGCCATTTTTACTCTCTGATCGAGGTTCTCGGCATTGAAAACTCTTCGTAAACTAAATCACACGTGTATATGTTGACATTTAAGAGATATACTGTTAAGAAAATCAAGGGCAATGGTGATGTATATATGTGGATTAGACACCAAAAAGAAAAAAACACTCAACAAATGGCTACAATTTAAGGAATGTGTTTAGTGACGGCATCAGATTCCTAATTGATGGAGAAAGGTCTGGTGGCAAGATAAGCTGCTTCTAGGAGGTTGTCAAGTGTTTTCGCTCGAGGATTCCATTTCTTGGGTGGTTGGTTTGGCCCTTGTTCCTGTAACTCGAATCCTAGCCCGGTATATCCCATTTTAGTTTTACACCATTGTGAACCTTACGCCATTTTTACTCTCTGATCGAGGTTCTCGGCATTGAAAAGTCTTCGTAAACTAAATCACACATGTATATGTTGACATTTAAGAGATATACAGTTAAGAAAATCAAGGGTAATTGTGATATATAAGCGGATTAGACACCAAAAAAAACACTCAACAAATGGGTACAATTTAAGGAATGTGTTTAGTGACGGCATCAGATTCCTAATTGATGGAGAAAGGTCTGGTGGCAAGAAAAACTGCTTCTAGGAGGTTGTCAAGTGTTTTCGCTAGCTGATTCCATTCTTGGGTGGTTGGTTTGGCCCTTGTTCCTGTAACTCGAATCCTAGCCCGGTATATCCCATTTTAGTTTTACACCGTTGTGAACCTTACGCCATTTTTACTCTCTGATCGAGGTTCTCGGGATTGAAAAATCTTCGTAAACTAAATCACACGTGTATATGTTGATATTTAAGAGATATACAGTCAAGAAAATCAAGGGAAATGGTGATTTATATGCGGATTAGACACCAAAAAAAACACTCAACAAATGGCTACAATTTAAGGAATGTGTTTAGCGACGGCATCAGATTCCTAATTGATGGAGAAAGGTCTGGTGGCATGAAAAGCTGCTTCTAGGTGGTTGTCAAGTGTTTTCGCTCGACGATTCCATTCTTGGGTGGTTGGTTTGGCCCTTGTTCCTGTAACTCGAATCCTAGCCCGGTATATCCCATTTTAATTTTACACCATTGTGAACCTTACGCCTTTTTCACTCTCTGATCGAGGTTCTCGGCATTGAAAAATCTTCGTAAACCAAATCACACATGTATATGTTGACATTTAAGAGATATAGAGTCAAGAAAATCAAGGGCAATGGTAATATATATGCGGATTAGACACCAAAAAAAACACTCAACAAATGGCTACAATTTAAGGAATGTGTTTAGTGACGACATCAGATTCCTAATTGATGGGGAAATGTCTGGTGGCAATAAAATCTGCTTCTAGGAGGTTGTCAAGTGTTTTCGCTCGACGATTCCATTCTTGGGTGTTTTGTTTGCCCCTTGTTCCTGTAACTCGAATCCTATCCCGGTATATCCCATTTTAATTTTACACCATTGTTTACCTTACGCCTTTTTAACTCTCTGATCGAGGTTCTCGGCATTGAAAAATCTTCGTAAACTAAATCACACGTGTATATGTTGACATTTAAGAGATATACAGTTAAGAAAATGAAGGGCAATGGTGATATATAAGCGGACTAGACACAAAAAAAAAAACACTCAACAAATGCGTACAATTTAAGGAATGCGTTTTCTGACGGCATCAGATTCCTAATTGATGGAGAAAGGTCTGGTGGCAAGAAAAGCTGCTTCTAGGAGGTTGTCAAGTGTTTTCGCTCAACGATTCCATTCTTGGGTGGTTAGTTTGGCCCTTGTTCCTCTAACTCGAATCCTAGCGCGGTATATCCCATTTTAATTTACACCATTGTGAACCTTACGCCTTTTTTACTCTCTGATCGTGGTTCTCGGCATTGAAAAATCTTCGTAAACTAAATCACACGTGTATATGTTGACATTTAAGAGATATACAGTCAAGAAAATCAAGGGCAATGGTGATATATATATGGATTAGACACAAAAAAAAAACACTTAACAAATGGCTACAATTTAAGGAATGTGTTTAGTGACGGCATCAGATTCCTAATTGATGGAGAAAGGTCTGGTGGTAAGAAAAGCTGCTTCTAGGAGGTTGTCAAGTGTTTTCGCTCGACGATTCCATTCTTGGGTCGTTGGTTTTGCCCTTGTTCCAGTAAATCGAATCCTAGTCCGGCATATCCCATTTTAATTTTACACCATTGTGAACCTTACGCCTTTTTTACTCTCTAATCGAGGTTCTCCGCATTGAAAAATCTTCGTAAACTAAATCACACGTGTATATGTTGACTTTTAAGAGATATACAGTCAAGAAAATCAAGGGCTATTGTGATATATAAGCGGATTAGACACCAAAAAATCTTCGTAAACTACAATTTAAGGAATGTGTTTAGTGACAGCATCAGATACCTAATTGATGGAGAAAGGTCTGGTGGCATGAAAAGCTGCTTCAAGGAGGTTGTCAAGTGTTTTCGCTCGACGATTCCATTCTTGTGTGGTTGGTTTGGCCCTTGTTCCTGTAACTCGAATCCTAGCCCGGTATATCCCATTTTAATTTTACACCATTGTGAACCTTACGCCTTTTTTACTCTCTGATCGAGGTTCTCGGGATTGAAAAATCTTCGTAAACGAAATCACACGTGTATATGTTGCTATTTCAGAGATATACAGTCAAGAAAATCAAGGGCAATGGTGATATATATGCGGATTAGACACAAAAAAAAAACACTCAACAAATGGCTACAATTTAAGGAATGTGTTTAGTGACGGCATCAGATTCCTAATTGATGGAGAAAGGTCTGGTGGCAAGAAAAGCTGCTTCTAGGAGGTTGTCAAGTGTTTTCACTCGACGATTCCATTCTTGGGTGGTTAGTTTGGCCCTTGTTCCTCTAACTCCAATCCTAGCGCGGTATATCCCATTTTAATTTACACCATTGTGAACCTTACGCCTTTTTTACTCTCTGATCGAGGTTCTCGGCATTGAAAAATCTTGGTAAACTAAATCACACGTGTATATGTTGACATTTAAGAGATATACAGTCAAGAAAATCAAGGGCAATGGTGATATATATACGGATTAGACACCAAAAAAAACACTTAACAAATGGCTACAATTTAAGGAATGTGTTTAGTGACGGCATCAGATTCCTAATTGATGGAGAATGGTCTGGTGGTAAGAAAAGTTGCTTCTAGGAGGTTGTCAAGTGTTTTCGCTCGACGATTCCATTCTTGGGTCGTTGGTTTGGCCCTTGTTCCTGTAACTCAAATCCTAGCCCGGTATATCCCATTTTAATCTTACACCATTGTGAACCTTACTCCTTTTTTACTCTCTGATCGAGGTTCTCGGCATTGAAAAATCTTTGTAAACTAAATCACACGTGTATATGTTGACATTTAAGAGATATACAGTCAAGAAAATCAAGGGCAATGGTGATATATATGCGGATTAGACACCAAAAAAAACACTCAACAAATGGGTACAATGTAAGGAATTTGTTTAGTGACGGCATCAGATTCCTAATTGATGGAGAAATGTCTGGTGGCAAGAAAAGCTGCTTCTAGGAGGTTGTCAAGTGTTTTCGCTCGACGATTCCATTCTTGGGTGGTTGGTTTGGCCCTTGTTCCTGTAACTCGAATCCTAGCCCCGGTATATCCCATTTTAGTTTTACCCCATTGTGAACCTTACGCCTTTTTTACTCTCTGATCAAGGTTCTCGGCATTGAAAAATCTTCGTAAACTAAATCACACGTGTATATGTTGATATTTAAGAGATATACAGTCAAGAAAATCAAGGGCAATGGTGATATGTATGCGGATTAGACACCAAAAAAAACACTCAACATATGGCTACAATTTAAGGAATGAGTTTAGTGACTGCATCAGATTCCTAATTGATGGAGAAAGGTCTGGTGGCAAGAAAAGCTGCTTCTAGGAGGTTGTCAAGTGTTTTCGCTCGACGATTCCATTCGTGGGTGGTTGGTTTGGCCCTTGTTCCTGTAACTCGAATCCTAGCCAGGTATATCCCATTTTAATTTTACACCATTGTGAACCTTACGCCTTTTTTACTCTCTGATCGAGGTTCTCGGCATTGAAAAATCTTCGTAAACTAAATCACACGTGTATATGTTGACATTTAAGAGATATACAATCAAGAAAATCAAAGTCAATGGTGATATATATGTGGATTAGACACAAAAAAACACTCAACAAATGGCTACAATTTAAGGAATGTGTTTACTAACGGCATCAGATTCCTAATTGATGGAGAAAGGTCTGGCGGCAAGAAAAGCTGCTTCTAGGGGGTTGTCAAGTTCACTCGACCATTCCACTCTTGGGTGGTTGGTTTGTGTCACACCCCCAAAAACCCACACGCGGAGTATCACCGCTTGGAGGCGTGACTGACCAGGATCAAGCCACCAATCATATTGAACATATAGGTACTAAGTAAAAATAAATGTAATCCATCACAAAACAATTGGTGTTCCATCAAAACATAATATAAGTGGCGGAAGCATAGTATGAAAATCCAACACAAGTCTTAAGTTTAAAGAGTCATAAAGTTTTCATCAAAACATCCAAAATCCGTGCCTACAACGACCGCGCCTCCCGTGCAAGCTCCATGAGTACCTATGGTCCTGCAAGGCATGTAACAGAAAGTCAACAACTAGTTGAGCGAGTTCACAGTTGGTTGTTCAGCTATAGTAATCATATTGTAAACCGTATGTTCATTTAGTGAACCATGTTTCGTATGTATTTGTATCGCGGCCCTCTAGGCATGTTGGCGAAGATTAGTGGGGGTTTCCCATGTTTTCTAGACTAGGTATATTTGTATCGCAGCCCACCCGGCATGTGTGCGAAGTTTAAAGTATGGTTCGCAGCCATTCCAGGCATGTGTGCGAAGATTAGTTCTATTATCGCAGACATTCCCAGCGTGTGTGCGAAGAGAAGTATTAGTGTTAGTATCGCGGCCATTCCAGACGTGTGTGCGAAGAGTAGTATTTGTATCACTAGTCTAGCAGTATCTACAAGTAACCTGCCTCTCCCGAGGTCAGTGGTACGTAATTCCAGTATCAATGTGTGTACAAGTAATCATCCAAACCCATTCCCAAACCTGGGAATCCAATGCCTTGGTAAGAGTGTGAACTCACCTTGGTTTGCTCGGTATGCTAAAGTATGTGCTCGCAAGTAATCAATCAAGTCCTATAGTTATACATGTATACTCCATCAGTTAAGTTCGTATAGATTCACATACCATCTATATCACGAAGTGTGCTTAGGCGATCATTAACAAGTAGTACATAACAGTTATTTCATGTTCGTACAATTCGTGTTTCACGTAATTGAGTTTTCAGTCTATTCTAACATGGGTTATCAATTAACAGGTTTAACAGAGTTAACATGCAACCGAATTTACGTATCAACAGAGCTATCGTTCTAACAGAGTTAACATGCTAACAGGGTTAACATACGAACATAGTTAATAAACTTTACAGAGTGAGTTAATGACAAACGGAATTTATCAACTTAACTTAACAGAGTTAATAAACTTGTAATGTTATGTACTTAACGGAATTAACAAAGTTAACAAGGTTAGTAACTTAACCAAGTTAATAAACTAACGAAGTAAATAAACCAACCATGTTACTGAGTAACACTCACGAAATCACATGACAATTCACAGACTTTGGCGAAATCCCTTTTTGGACGAAATCACTATTTAGGTGAAATCCATTTCAATCCATACAAGTTTTGTGTAACCATAACAACAGTTTCTCCCATTTTCATTCCTACGATCATGTTCATAATCCATATACTCAACCCAAACTTAATATTAGTGTCAGCCTACTTGATTTGAACGGCCCAATTATCATAAACCTACACTGACAACAGCCCACTTTCTAATTCAAATTCAAAAATCATTTAAAGTGTAAGTCATGTGAATTGTATTGATGATGTCGACCCAGATTCAATAATTGTTATTGAAATTCGATCATTAGAGGTCCACTAAACAAATTACACCTTAAATTTTTATTTGATAAAAGTTAAACAATCTGATAGTATCACGTGATATTGTCTGAGTATACATAGACATTACTTGAAAACATTGAGCCATGCAATATTCAATTATAATTTACATATACTCAACTATTTACTCATACATGATCACAACAACAACATACCCATAACTGTATAACATCTTCACATATTATCACAATTAATCAATCATTAATTTCATTCAATATCACAACTAAAAAATATCATACAAATATAGATGCCACAGATAAGAACCACTAACCGAACACTGCATGATTTAAACCAGGCCGATCCGAATTCAACTGAGGAGAAGGTAGCCATCGGGTTCAAGGAAAACGAAAGGGAGAGGGGTAGGTGATTAGGGTTCGTCTAATCAAACATCCGCGTAAAGCTTAAGATCAAAATACTATAATATGATCGTTACTGGGCCGAAGCCCATCTTGTTTCCGTCGGTCCACCATATTGACGAAAACACTTGGTGTCAAGTGTTTTCGTCCAGGGTGATTTCGCAGGGGGGTTTTCAATCGAGTGTTTTCGGCAGGGCTCCAATACTTGGTTTTAACTATACCATACTATTATCAATACAAATATAGAGCACATATACACATATCAACATAAACAGCTTAACACCAATCATAGTACATGGTTTCGATGCAATTAATTCACAAAACACAACTTAAAGCAAGTAACGTATAGAGGAGAAACCTTGGAAACTCGAGTTGTCACATTATCCCCAACTTGAAAGAAATTTCGTCCCGAAATTTAGCACGTGGTTACTGAGGAAGCTAGTTGTGTTGTGTGGTTTACCGGTTTTCCTGGGGTGTCACATCATCCCCCCGTTGATTTGGAATTTTGTCCCGAAATTCTGTTGTAGCTTCAGCCTCAGTAGTGGTTGCACTGTTTCCGAATAACTGGGGATACTTGAGTTTCATTTGATCTTCTCGTTCCCAGGTGAACTCTGGGCCACGACGGGAGTTCCAACGAACTCGAACAAGAGGTATTCTAGTGTTCTTGAGGACCTTAACATCCCGGTCCATGATTTCAACTGGTTCTTCGACGAAATGCAACTGTTCGTTGATAGTGAGCTCCTTCAAAGGAACTATGAGGGTCTCATCTGACAGACACTTCTTCAGATTCGACACGTGGAAAACGTTGTGAACTGCACTGAGTTCTGCTGGTAAGTTTAGTTTGTAGGCCACCTTGCCTATCTTCTCGATGACTTCGAAACGTCCGACGTATCGGGGGTTAAGTTTACCTCGCTTGCCAAAATGAACCAAACCCTTCCAGGGTGAGACTTTGAGTAGTACCCGCTCCCCAACCTGGAGCTCAAGTGGTTTCCTGCCCTTATCGGCGTAGCTTTTCTGACGGTCACGAGCTGCCGCCATTCGTTGTCGTATTTGGGCAATTCGTTCTGTTGTGTCTACCACAAGTTCTGGACCAGTGATATGACTATCTCCCACCTCTGCCCAACAAAGAGGTGACCGGCATTTACGCTCGTACAATGCCCCAAACGGAGCAGCTTTAATGCTGGTGTGGTAGCTGTTATTGTACGAAAATTCCACAAGTGGCAGATGCTTTTCCCAGCCGTTGCCAAAGTCAATCACACATGCCCTAAGCATGTCTTCAAGGGTCTGGATGGTGCATTCAGACTGCCCATCCGTTTGCGGGTGATAAGCTGTGCTCATGTCTAATCGTGAACCGAAAGATTTGTGCATCGCTTGCCAAAGTTCTGAAGTGAAACGTGCATCACGATCGGAAATAATAGAGGTGGGCACCCCGTGCCTCGAAACCACTTCCTTCAAGTAAACGTCTGCTAAAGTAGAGAACTTGTCTGTTTCCTTGATAGCCAAGAAGTGTGCAGATTTTGTGAGTCGGTCCACGATCACCCAAATAGTATCGTTCCCACGTTGAGATCTAGGCAGACCAGTAACAAAATCCATGGAAATTTGCTCCCATTTCCATTGTGGTATCTCTAGTTGCTGGAGTAGGCCTGATGGTTTCTGATATTCAGTCTTGACTCTCGCACAAGTCAAGCACTTGCTAATGTAAGTTGCTATGTGAGCTTTCATGCTAGGCCACCAATATGTGGTTTTCAAGTCGTGGTACATCTTATCCGAACCAGGATGTACTGAGTAGCGAGACTTATGAGCTTCATCCATTACAAGCTCACGTAAGTTGCCGTAGAGTGGGACCCAAATGCGTCCTGTTACATAGTTGGCGCCGTCTGCCTTTTGTTCTAACCGTTGCCTTGAGCCACGTAGGGCTTCAGCTGTCACACCCCCAAAATCCACACGCGGAATAACACCGCTTGGAGGCGTGACTGACCAGGATCAAGCCACCAATCATATTGAACATATAGGTAAATAGTAAAAGTCATTCATCAATACGAAAGGTGTTTTCAAAAACCAAACATCAATAAGTGTGTAGCGGAAGCATAAGTATGTAAACCCAATAAAAATGTAAATTCAAATGTTTAGATAATTAGCATGGCATCATTGATCCATGTCCCACAACGACCTGCTCCTCCCTGTGCAAGCTCCAAATGTACCTAAGGTCCTGCAAGGCATGCAGCAGAGAGTCAACAACTAGTTGAGCGAGTTCACAGTTAATAAGTTCGTTATAACAAATCATATATGCATTTAGTGGGGGCTTCCCATGTAGGTATGTGCTAATAGTGGGGGTTTCCCATGGTCATAGGTATCACTAGTGGGGGTTTCCCACGTTTATCTTTACTAATGGGGGCTTCCCATGTTTGTACTTACTAGACTATTGGCAACCATGTGTTCTTCTAAATCCGAGAACAGGAATACGTACAAGGTCACGTAGGATTTACGTGAGTGCCCTTCCCCGAGGACAGTGGTACGTGTGGGGCTTTACGTAGGTTTTACGTAAGTGTCCTTCCGACCCGGAAGACAATGGTAGGTATTAGTTTACGTAGGTTTTACGTAAGTGTCCTCCCGACCCGGGAGACAATGGTAGATACTAGGTTACGTAGGTTTTACGTAAGTGTCCTGACTATCCTGAGGACGATGGTCTATAGTCTAGCGATAGCGTAAGTACGAGTAGTTATCCATTTCAAATAATCCAACCCAATTCCCAACCCGGGAATCCCATGCCTTGGCTGTGTGAACTCACCTTGGTTTGCTCGGCAGATACACAAAAGGGTTTCTTGAACTATGAGTGGTCAACCGCGTCCTAATAGGGTTACCATACAAGTCAGGTTTTGACTCAAGTAATGCACATAGGTATCACATAGATTGCATATATAAGAAACACATACGGCTCATAGCATCATGCAACATCACGTTCCACAGATAAGACATATTGACTTTAAGTGATTGGGCTCGCACGAGTCTAATGACCTTGTGCGAGTCATTCGTCGAAGCCCATTACTACCCGGCCCAATAGCATGTAACCCAAATAAATCCGTAAGCATAACACGGCCCAAACAGACATGTAAACAATCTAGTGCGGTCCGGATCATCTTGTGCGATCCGGACGATCTTGTGCGATTAGAATCAGACCGGCCCAACATGATCATTCGGCCCAACAGTTAATTAAACATACAACTTGTGCGATCCGAACAGCCTTGTGCGGCTGTGAGTGTTTTGTGCGAGCAGGTCATCTTGTGTGACCAGATGACTTGTTCGACTAGGCTCCTTGTGCGAGTAGACCCCTTGTATGACATGAGGTCTTGTGCGATCAGGTTTAAAAATCCAGAATTTATGGAAATCAGTTACATACACTTATCTTGAAATCAATTTACTTGGTTTCCATTTACGAAAAATATCAATTAACAATTCTAACAGTTTCAACTCCAACAATCATTTAATTAGTTTCCAAATTCACAATTTATCATTAAATACTAACAACTTCCAAACCAAACAGAAATCGATCAAACAAGCTTTTTAAATATCAATTTCTTATGAACCCTAGACATGATCAAACACAATATCGACTAGACGATTTGTATTCTTGACTACGAGCATGAAATCTATTCATAACAATACCACGAAATCATTTGCACATAAACACCTTACAGCCGGTTAATCATCTATTCGGTTCTAAATTATCGGTAATATCATATAATCGTCCAACTTATATTAATCATAGTTACCATACATGTGAGCCGATTAACCAGAACACTATCATTCAACTTCATGATCAATCATGTTAACGGAAACCTAGATCATCATGCAAAATTATACACTCATCAAAACATCATCAAACATCATGTCAACCGACACATCTGCCATCGAACTAACCTATATTTAATAATACTATCCCATGTTTCAACAAGTTATGAATTTAGTATGTTGGAACCCTAGACCTCATTGACTAATGATAGCCCTTATCATATTACATCCAATTTAAATACACAATTCACAACCACATAATCACTGACAATCACATGCTACATTAATACAATGGCTGACAAGGAGGTGATGGCTATCTAGATCTCACATGCATAACAAACACAAGCATGATTTAATCACAGTATTCGATGCTACATATGCATGACAGGAGGTTCAATACTTTATTCATGTTATTTTCACAAAGCCATCCCTAGATCACATCACAATTAATTCGGTCAACAAGTTCAACAACACAAGAAAACACTAACCGAGATTAAGAAGAGTATGGTGATAGCGATCATGACGAGGGGGGTTCTCCAATTGCCGCACGATCTCCAGGAGAGAGTATGAGCTTTAGGGTTTTGAGATTAAGTCAAATACTAGCTTAATGAGAGGGTTATATTCAATGAATGTGAGTCGAGCCCAAAAACTCGGGTTTCGTTTGGGCCGAGGGCTAGCCCAAGATAATTTAAAGAGTGTTGTGCGACTCGGGGTGTATTGTGCAAATCGGGTATACATAGTGCGATCCACATATGTTACGAGTATATACATACACACTAAAATTCCATAACACTTATCACATAATTAAATTATAACATTTTATTGCAACAATCACAATAGTAAATCACGTAGTACTCACACGGTTACTTCAAAATGCATGAAAGGTTCAGAAATACGAGTTGTCACATTATCCCCAAGTTGAAAGAAATTTCGTCCCGAAATTTAGCACGTACTCACTGAGGAAGCTAGTTAAGTTGCATGGTTTTTCCCTGGGGTGTCACATCCTCCCCCCGTTGATCTGGAATTTCGTCCCGAAATTCCGTAGCTTCGGCCTCAATAGTAGTTGTACCGGTTGCTAACAGTTGGGGATACTTTTGTTTCATCTGATCTTCGCGCTCCCAGGTGAACTCTGGGCCGCGACGTGAGTTTCAACGAACTCGAACTAGAGGTATCCTAGTACGCTTGAGGACCTTAACATCCCGGTCCGTGATTTCAACAGGTTCCTCGACGAATCGTAACTGCTCGTCGATCGTGAGCTCCTTCAAAGGAACTACGTGGGTCTCATCTGACAGACACTTCTTCAGATTTGACACATGGAAAACGTCTTGAACTGCACTGAGTTCTGCTGGTAAGTTCAGTCTGTAGGCCACCTGGCCTATTTTCTCAATGACTTCGAAAGGTCCAACGTATCGTGGGTTAAGTTTGCCCCGTTTGCCAAAACGAACCACACCCTTCCAGGGTGAAACCTTGAGTAGTACACGCTCCCCAACCTGGAGCTCTAGTGGTTTTCTGTCCTTATCGGCGTAGACTTTGTGACAGGTCACGAGCCGCCGCCATTCGTTGTCGTATCTGAGCAATTTTCTCTGTTGTGTCCACCACATGTTCTGGACCAGTAATCTGACTATCCCCCACCTCTGCCCAACATAGAGGTGACCGGCATTTACGCCCGTACAATGCCTCAAACGGAGCAGCTTTAATGCTGGTGTGGTAACTATTGTTGTACGAAAATTCTACAAGTGGCAGATGCTTTTCCCAGCCGTTGCCAAAGTCAATCACACATGCCCTAAGCATGTCTTCGAGAGTCTGGATGGTACGTTCCGACTGCCCATCCGTTTGCGGGTGATAAGCTGTGCTCATGTCTAACCTTGAGCCAAAGGACTTGTGCATTGCTTGCCACAATTCTGATGTAAAACGTGCATCTCGATCCGAGATGATAGAGGTGGGCACCCCGTGCCTCGAGACAACTTCCTTTAGGTATACTTCTGCTAGAGTGGAGAACTTATCCGTTTCTTTGATAGCCAGGAAGTGAGCAGACTTTGTGAGTCGATCTACGATCACCCAAATAGTATCGTTACCACGTTGTGATCTAGGCAGGCCAGTAACAAAATCCATGGAAATTTGCTCCCATTTCCATTGTGGTATCTCTGGTTGTTGAAGTGGGCCTGAAGGTTTCTGATATTCCGCCTTGACTCTTGCACAAGTCAAGCACTTGCTAACGTATGTTGCTATGTGTGCCTTCATGCTAGGCCACCAATATGTGGTTTTGATGTCGTGGTACATTTTGTCCGAACCAGGGTGCACTGAGTAGCGAGACTTGTGTGCCTCATCCATCATAAGCTCTCGTAGGTTGCCATAAAGTGGGACCCAAATGCGTCCCGTGACGTAGTAAGCGTCGTCTTCCTTCTGTTCTAAGCGTTGCCTTGAGCCACGTAGGGCTTCAGCCCTGATGTTGTCTGATTTCAATGCTTCTACCTAAGCATTTCGTATCTGAGAAGGAAGGCTAGACTGAATAGTGAGCTGTAGAGCTCGCACGCCCTTAGGCACGGTGTCTTTTCGTCTGAGGGAATCAGCCACAACATTGGCTTTGCCTGGGTGGTACATGATTGAGCATTCGAAATCATTTAGCAGTTCGACCCATCGTCGCTGTCGCATATTCAGTTCCTTCTGTTTGAAGATATGTTCGAGGCTTCTGTGATCAGTGTAAATAGCACATTTGGTACCATACAGGTAGTGTCTCCATATCTTAAGTGCAAAGACAACCGCTCCCAGCTCTAGGTCGTGTGTAGTGTAATTCCGCTCGTGAATCTTAAGTTGGCGCGAAGCATAAGCAATGACTTTACCCCTTTGCATCAATACACATCCAAGACCTTGGATAGATGCGTCGCAGTAGACTACGAAATCGTCCGTGCCTTCAGGCAGTGAGAGGATAGGTGCGCTACAGAGTCTATCCTTTAAGTGTTGGAACGCTGCTTCCTGTGCATTACCCCAACGGTAAACAACACCTTTCTGTGTCAGTAGTGTAAGCGGCTGAGCAATCTTTGAGAAGTCTTTGATGAAACGTCTGTAATAACCCGCCAAACCCAAAAATTGGCGTATTTCGGTTGGTGTACGAGGTGCAGGCCAGTTCTTGATCGAATCCACCTTGGATGGATCGACATGAATCCCATCCTTGTTTACCACGTGGCCTAAGAAGTGGACTTCACGAAGCCAGAAGTCACATTTGGAAAATTTAGCGTATAGCTGTTCCGTTCGTAGAAGTTCCAGTATAAGTCGTAAGTGCTGCTCATGTTCCTCCTGACTTTTCGAATAAATCAGGATGTCGTCGATGAAAACAATGACGAACTTGTCGAGATAGGGTTTGCACACCCTGTTCATAAGATCCATAAATACGGCAGGCGCGTTCGTTAGCCCAAATGGCATGACCATAAACTCGTAGTGGCCGTAGCGTGTTCTGAACGCTGTTTTGGAGACGTCCTCATCCCGGACTCTCAGCTGATGGTACCCTGACCTTAAGTCTATCTTGGAGTAGTAGCTCGACCCTTGCAGCTGGTCGAATAAATCATCTATGCGCGGAAGAGGATAACGATTCTTGATCGTCACCTTGTTGAGTTCACGGTAGTCTATACACATACGGAAGGTACCGTCCTTCTTCTTTACAAATAGTACTGGAGCTCCCCAAGGCGAAGAGCTAGGACGTATGAACCCTTTTCCAAAAGTTCTTATAGCTGCTTTGACAGTTCTTCCAATTCAGTTGGAGCTAAATGATAAGGTGCTCGAGCTATGGGTGCTGCTCTAGGAGTTTGTCGCCATGAATCACCAAAGGTTCTTAACCAGCATGAGGAATGTGGATGATCTTTCTTTGCACAGAGTCTCTGCTCGATGTTGAGGTAGCCAATCCATACCAATATCGATGTCAGAACCATCACAACGCTGGGGTCATTCCTAGTATCACCCTAACCCATCACGAACACTCGACCCCTGGCACCATTGCCATCGTTATCACCCCCGTTGTTGTCTTCACTAGTTCCCGTTTCCTTGGTTGTGGTTCTGATTCTGGTTCTGGTTCAACCGTGGGCAGTGTACTTCGAAGTGACCTTCAACATCATCTGATAACATCTCTCGTTTCCCTGCTGTTGCCGCCGATTCTATAGATCTTGTGGCTGTTGTTGTTGGTTCTGGTTTGCAGGACGTGAGTTTCTACCATCTTTGGTTCCATGACCAAGCTTGTTGCATTATTGACAATGATTGCGTTTGCCCTGCCCGCTGTGGTGCAGGTTACATCGTTTGCGCTTAGGGTGGTTTCCCTTGTATCCACCCTGCCCTCGAATACTAAATGGTTGATGTCCAGGACTTTGGTTGTCATCGACCTTTCACTGCTGTGCCTGGGACGGGATCGTAGTCGAACCATTGCTAGAGGTTCCATCCCACTTTCATTCGTTGTCACTGAGGGTAGCAGAAGTAGTTGAAGTAGCAGCGCTGATACGTTGAGGCAGCTTGTTCTGTTCCACTGCCTGGTCTGTGAGACGATGAGCAAGATGAGTAACATCTTGAATAGTAGCAAGTTTAGCCGTCATCACATGGTTTTGAATTCCTGGTACTAAGCCTTTGAGGTACAGCTCAAAGCTCTTTATGGGAGGATCCACCATAGTTGGACACCAAATTGCCAGTTTGTTGGATCGTTATCGTGCACGCTTCTATCCATGACCCCGTCATTTCCATGTTAAAGGACTCCACTTCCAACTTGTGGATGGCATCATAACTACTGTATTCACGTTTGATAGGTTCCTCAAAATCATTCCATGGGGTGGCATTAGCAGCCGCCAGCCCCAGCATCGTAACTTGCGCGTTCCACCAAGTTTGCGCAGTACCTTCGAGAATATCAGTGGCATATTCCACCTTACGAGCCACAGGTCATTCGCACATTCGAAAGCCGATTCGAGTTCCTCGAACTAATGGAGGAGTCCAACAGCTCCTTCAGTGTCGCTAAAAGTAGTAGGACGACAGTCCATAAAAGTCTTGTATGTGTATACAGGTGGCTGAGCGTGTTGACTTGTCGTGTGCGTAAGAGTAATCAAAATTAAGCACAAGTGTTGAGTTACGAGAGTAGAATCTAAAGATCCTAGAGTAATTGGTAATGGCAGGTTACACCTCCTGCCTGGGCAGCTGCGAGTGCTGCAGTAACTTATTCAGTGATCGAAGCCGCCAACTGGGCTTGAGTTAGGTTAACGCATCCACTCATGATCTTGACATCAAGGAGAACATGTGGGTGAGAGGTTCGCGAATAGTGTGAAGAGAGTGAGCACACAAGTATTCTCAAGCAATAACATATAGTAGGTTCTGTAATCTGAGCATACCACGAGCAAAGTTCTATGTAGTTCTAGCATGTAGGTAATGTAACATGAATAGTAATACCTATGGTGTTGAGCCTTGCACATGGAGCGAAGCGTCGTTGTGGATCGTTGAGAGCACTGTTCTGGTTATAGTCTGGTTTTAACAAAATCGTTTTCCCTTTATTAAAACCAAGTTCTCTATAACCAATGGCTCTGATACCAATCTGTCACACCCCCAAAATCCACACGCGGAATAACACCGCTTGGAGGCGTGACTGACCAGGATCAAGCCACCAATCATATTGAACATATAGGTAAATAGTAAAAGTCATTCATCAATACGAAAGGTGTTTTCAAAAACCAAACATCAATAAGTGTGTAGCGGAAGCATAAGTATGTAAACCCAATAAAAATGTAAATTCAAATGTTTAGATAATTAGCATGGCATCATTGATCCATGTCCCACAACGACCTGCTCCTCCCTGTGCAAGCTCCAAATGTACCTAAGGTCCTGCAAGGCATGCAGCAGAGAGTCAACAACTAGTTGAGCGAGTTCACAGTTAATAAGTTCGTTATAACAAATCATATATGCATTTAGTGGGGGCTTCCCATGTAGGTATGTGCTAATAGTGGGGGTTTCCCATGGTCATAGGTATCACTAGTGGGGGTTTCCCACGTTTATCTTTACTAATGGGGGCTTCCCATGTTTGTACTTACTAGACTATTGGCAACCATGTGTTCTTCTAAATCCGAGAACAGGAATACGTACAAGGTCACGTAGGATTTACGTGAGTGCCCTTCCCCGAGGACAGTGGTACGTGTGGGGCTTTACGTAGGTTTTACGTAAGTGTCCTTCCGACCCGGAAGACAATGGTAGGTATTAGTTTACGTAGGTTTTACGTAAGTGTCCTCCCGACCCGGGAGACAATGGTAGATACTAGGTTATGTAGGTTTTACGTAAGTGTCCTGACTATCCTGAGGACGATGGTCTATAGTCTAGCGATAGCGTAAGTACGAGTAGTTATCCATTTCAAATAATCCAACCCAATTCCCAACTCGGGAATCCCATGCCTTGGCTGTGTGAACTCACCTTGGTTTGCTCGGCAGATACACAAAAGGGTTTCTTGAACTATGAGTGGTCAACCGCGTCCTAATAGGGTTACCATACAAGTCAGGTTTTGACTCAAGTAATGCACATAGGTATCACATAGATTGCATATATAAGAAACACATACGGCTCATAGCATCATGCAACATCACGTTCCACAGATAAGACATATTGACTTTAAGTGATTGGGCTCGCACGAGTCTAATGACCTTGTGCGAGTCATTCGTCGAAGCCCATTACTACCCGGCCCAATAGCATGTAACCCAAATAAATCCGTAAGCATAACACGGCCCAAACAGACATGTAAACAATCTAGTGCGGTCCGGATCATCTTGTGCGATCCGGACGATCTTGTGCGATTAGAATCAGACCGGCCCAACATGATCATTCGGCCCAACAGTTAATTAAACATACAACTTGTGCGATCCGAACAGCCTTGTGCGGCTGTGAGTGTTTTGTGCGAGCAGGTCATCTTGTGTGACCAGATGACTTGTTCGACTAGGCTCCTTGTGCGAGTAGACCCCTTGTATGACATGAGGTCTTGTGCGATCAGGTTTAAAAATCCAGAATTTATGGAAATCAGTTACATACACTTATCTTGAAATCAATTTACTTGGTTTCCATTTACGAAAAATATCAATTAACAATTCTAACAGTTTCAACTCCAACAATCATTTAATTAGTTTCCAAATTCACAATTTATCATTAAATACTAACAACTTCCAAACCAAACAGAAATCGATCAAACAAGCTTTTTAAATATCAATTTCTTATGAACCCTAGACATGATCAAACACAATATCGACTAGACGATTTGTATTCTTGACTACGAGCATGAAATCTATTCATAACAATACCACGAAATCATTTGCACATAAACACCTTACAGCCGGTTAATCATCTATTCGGTTCTAAATTATCGGTAATATCATATAATCGTCCAACTTATATTAATCATAGTTACCATACATGTGAGCCGATTAACCAGAACACTATCATTCAACTTCATGATCAATCATGTTAACGGAAACCTAGATCATCATGCAAAATTATACACTCATCAAAACATCATCAAACATCATGTCAACCGACACATCTGCCATCGAACTAACCTATATTTAATAATACTATCCCATGTTTCAACAAGTTATGAATTTAGTATGTTGGAACCCTAGACCTCATTGACTAATGATAGCCCTTATCATATTACATCCAATTTAAATACACAATTCACAACCACATAATCACTGACAATCACATGCTACATTAATACAATGGCTGACAAGGAGGTGATGGCTATCTAGATCTCACATGCATAACAAACACAAGCATGATTTAATCACAGTATTCGATGCTACATATGCATGACAGGAGGTTCAATACTTTATTCATGTTATTTTCACAAAGCCATCCCTAGATCACATCACAATTAATTCGGTCAACAAGTTCAACAACACAAGAAAACACTAACCGAGATTAAGAAGAGTATGGTGATAGCGATCATGACGAGGGGGGTTCTCCAATTGCCGCACGATCTCCAGGAGAGAGTATGAGCTTTAGGGTTTTGAGATTAAGTCAAATACTAGCTTAATGAGAGGGTTATATTCAATGAATGTGAGTCGAGCCCAAAAACTCGGGTTTCGTTTGGGCCGAGGGCTAGCCCAAGATAATTTAAAGAGTGTTGTGCGACTCGGGGTGTATTGTGCAAATCGGGTATACATAGTGCGATCCACATATGTTACGAGTATATACATACACACTAAAATTCCATAACACTTATCACATAATTAAATTATAACATTTTATTGCAACAATCACAATAGTAAATCACGTAGTACTCACACGGTTACTTCAAAATGCATGAAAGGTTCAGAAATACGAGTTGTCACATCAGCCCTGACGTTTTCTGGTTTCAATGCTTCTACCTGAGCATCTCGTATCTGTGAAGGAAGGCTAGACTGAATAGTGAGTTGCAACGCTCGTACACGCCTAGGTGTAGTATCCTTTCGACTAAGGGCGTCGGCCACCACATTGGCTTTGCCCGGATGGTACTTTATAGCACATTCGTAACCATTCAGAAATTCGACCCATCGACATTGTCGCATGTTCAATTCTTTATGCTTGAAGATATGCTCGAGACTCCTGTGATCGGTGTAGATGGTGTACTTGGTACCGTACAGGTAATGTCGCCATATCTTGAGCGCAAAAACAACAGCTCCCAGCTCTAAATCATGTGTAGTGTAATTTCGTTCGTGAATCTTAAGTTGGCGCGAAGCATAAGCAATGACTTTATCCCGTTGCATCAATACACATCCAAGACCCTGGATAGATGCGTCGCAGTAGACTACAAAATCGTCCGTACCTTCAGGCAATGAGAGGATAGGTGCGCTACAAAGTCTATCCTTTAAGTGTTGAAACGCTGTTTCCTGTGTATTACCCCAACGATAAGCAACACCTTTCTGTGTCAGTAGTGTAAGCGGCTGTGCGATCTTTGAGAAGTCTTTGATGAACCGTCTGTAATAACCCGCCAAACCCAAGAATTGGCGTATTTCGGTTGGTGTGCGAGGTGCAGGCCAGTTCTTGATCGAATCTACCTTGGATGGATCAACATAAATCCCATCTTTGTTTACCACGTGGCCTAGGAAAGGGACTTCACGAAGCCAGAAGTCGCATTTTGAAAACTTGGCGTACAACTGTTCCGCTCGAAGGAGTTCCAAAATGAGTCGTAAATGCTGCTTGTGTTCCTCCAGACTCTTCGAATAGATCAGGATGTCGACGATGAAAACAATAACGAACTTATCCAAGTAAGGCTTGCACACTCTGTTCATAAGATCCATGAAAACCGCAGGCGCGTTTGTTAGCCCGAATGGCATGACTAGAAACTCGTAGTGGTCGTAGCGAGTTCTGAATGCTGTTTTGGAGACGTCCTCATCCCGGACTCTCAGTTGGTGATAGCCTGACCTCAGGTCAATCTTCGAGTAATAGTTCGACCCTTGCAACTGGTCGAATAAGTCGTCGATGCGTGGAAGAGGATAGCGATTCTTCACGGTCACCTTGTTCAGTTTGTGGTAATCAATACACATGCGGAAGGTACCGTCTTTCTTCTTCACAAATAATACTGGAGCTCCCCAGGGCAAAGAGCTAGGACGTATGAAACCCTTTTCCAAAAGTTCTTGCAATTGCTTAGATAGTTCTTCCAGTTCGGTTGGAGCTAAGCGATAAGGTGCTCGAGCTATGGGTGCTGCCCCTGGAGCTAGCTCGATCTAAAATTCGACCTGGCGATGAGGCGGTACCCCAGGTAACTCTTCAGGAAACACTTGAGGAAAGTCGCGTACTACTGGAATATCCCCAATCTTTTTCTCTTTCTTCGATGTATCAGTAACGAGTGCTAAAATAGATGTGTGGCCCTTTCACAAACACTTCCGAGCCTTCAAGAAGGAGATGATGCCACTCACGACACCACTCTTGTCGCCTTGAACTTCGAGAGGTTCTTTTCCAGTACGGGGAATGCGAATGATCTTCTCCTTGCATAGGATCTCTGCTTGCTGTTGGGATAACCAATTCATCCCAATGACGATGTCGAAACTACCCAAAACTATAGGAATGAGATCGATAGAGAAAGTCTGACCAGCTAAGACGAGGTTACAACCCTTGACTATGGGACCACTGTGGTGTCTGTTGCATCTATTGCACTTTGGGTGATTTCCTCGATATCCACCCTGCCTTTGACTACCAGAAGACTGCTGACTGGGGCTCTGGTAATTATATGTCTTTCGCTGCTGTGCCTGGGATTGAACCGAAGTTGAACCCCTGCTGGAGGTTCCATCCCATTTTCGCTTGTTGTCACTAGGAGTAGCAGTAGTGATAGCAGTAGTAGTAGCACTGATACGTTTAGGCAGCTTGTTCTATTCCACTGCCTTGTCTGTGAGAACTTCGAGAGGTTCTTTTCCAGTACGACGATGTCGAAACTACCCAAAACTATAGGAATGAGATCGATAGAGAAAGTCTGACCAGCTAAGACGAGGTTACAACCCTTGACTATGGGACCACTGTGGTGTCTGTTGCATCTATTGCACTTTGGGTGATTTCCTCGATATCCACCCTCCCTTTGACTACCAGAAGACTACTGACTGGGGCTCTAGTAATTATCTGTCTTTCGCTGCTGTGCCTGGGATTGAACCGAAGTTGAACCCTTGCTGGAGGTTCCATCCCATTTTCGCTTGTTGTCACTAGGAGTAGCAGTAGTGATAGCAGTAGTAGTAGCACTGATACGTTTAGGCAGCTTGTTCTATTCCACTGCCTGGTCTGTGAGACGATGAGTAAGACGAGTAACATCTCGAATAGTAGCAAGGTTAGCAGAAGTCACATTTTGAATCTCTGGTACTAAGACTTTGAGGTACAGCTCAATGCGCTTGATGGGAGGTAGTTGGACATAACATTGTCAGTTCGTTGGATCATTTCGTGTACGCTTCTATCTCTGACCCCGTCATCTTCAGGTTAAAGAACTCCACTTCCAGCTTGTGGATGTCATCACGACTACAGTATTCACGTTTGATCAGTTCCATAAAATCATTCCATGGGGTGGCATTAGCAGCCGCCAGCCCCAGCATCTGAACTTGCGCGTTCCACCAAGTTAGCGCAGTGCCTTCGAGAGTACCATTGGCGTACTTCACCCTGCGAGCCTCAGGGCATTCACACATTTCGAAGACCGATTTGAGCTTCTCGAACCAGTGGAGGAGTCCAACGGCCCCTTCAGTGCCACTAAAAGTACTAAGACGACAGTCCATGAAAGTTTTGAACGTGCACACAGGTGGCTGAGCATGTTGACCTGTCGTGTGCGTAAGAGTAAACATACTTAAGCACGAGTGTTGGTTTACGAGATTAGGATCTAGAGATCCTAGAGTAAGTGGTGATGGCAGGTTATACCTCCTGCCTGGGCAGCTGCGAGTGCTGCAGTAACTTGTTGAGTGATCAAAGCCGCCAACTGGGCTTAATTTAGGTTAACACGTCCACTCATGATCTTTATATCAAAGAGAACATGAGTGAGAGAGGTTCGCGAAAGTGCGAGGACAGAAGAGAGTAAGCACATAAGTGTTTCAATCAACAGTTGGTACGTTTATCTAAGCATACCATGAGCAAAGTTCTATGTAATCTAGCATGTAGGCAATGTAAACATAAATCGTATCACCTAGAATGTTGAGCCTTGCACGTGGAGCGAAGCGTCGTTGTGGATCGTTGAGCACTGTACAGGTTATAGTCTGGTCTTAATAAAAACTTTTTCCCTAATTAAAACCGAGTTCACTATAACCAATGGCTCAGATACCAATCTGTCACACCCCCAAAAACCCACACGCGGAGTATCACCGCTTGGAGGCGTGACTGACCAGGATCAAGCCACCAATCATATTGAACATATAGGTACTAAGTAAAAATAAATGTAATCCATCCCAATACAATTGGTGTTCCATCAAACATAATATAAGTGGCGGAAGCATAGTATGAAAATCCAACTCAAGTCTTAAGTTTAAAGAGTCATAAAGTTTTCATCAAAACATCCACAATCCGTGCCCACAACGACCGCGCCTCCCGTGCAAGCTCCATGAGTACCTATGGTCCTGCAAGGCATGTAACAGAAAGTCAACAACTAGTTGAGCGAGTTCACAGTTGGTTGTTCAGCTATAGTAATCATATTGTAAGCCGTATATTCATTTAGTGAACCATGTTTCGTATGTATTTGTATCGCGGCCCACTAGGCATGTTGGCGAAGATTAGTGGGGGTTTCCCATGTTTTCTAGACTAGGTATATTTGTATCGCAGCCCACCCGGCATGTGTGCGAAGTTTAGAGTATGGTTCGCAGCCATTCCAGGCATGTGTGCGAAGATTAGTTCTATTATCGCAGCCATTCCCGGCGTGTGTGCGAAGAGAAGTATTAGTGTTAGTATCGCGGCCATTCCAGATGTGTGTGCGAAGAGTAGTATTTGTATCACTAGTCTAGCAGTATCTACAAGTAACCTGCCTCTCCCGAGGTCAGTGGTACGTAATTCCAGTATCAATGTGTGTACAAGTAATCATCCAAACCCATTCCCAACCCTGGGAATCCCATGCCTTGGTAAGAGTGTGAACTCACCTTGGTTTGCTCGGTATGCTAAAGTATGTGCTCGCAAGTAATCAATCAAGTCCTATAGTTATACACGTATACTCCATCAGTTAAGTTCGTATAGATTCACATACCATCTATGTCACGAAGTGTGCTTAGGCGATCATTAACAAGTAGTACATAACAGTTATTTCATGTTCGTACAATTCGTGTTTCACGTAATTGAGTTTTCAGTCTATACTAACATGGGTTATCAATTAACAGGGTTAACAGAGTTAACATGCAACCGAATTTACGTATCAACAGAGCTATCGTTCTAACAGAGTTAACATGCTAACAAGGTTGACATACGAACATAGTTAATAAACTTTACAGAGTGAGTTAATGACTAACAGAATTTATCAACTTAACTTAACAGAGTTAATAAACTTGTAATGTTATGTACTTAACGGAATTAACAAAATTAACAAGGTTAGTAACTTAACCAAGTTAATAAACTAACGAAGTAAATAAACCAACCATGTTACTGAGTAACACTCACGAAATCACATGACAATTCACAGACTTTGGCGAAATCTCTTTTTGGACGAAATCACTATTTAGGTGAAATACATTTCAATCCATACAAGTTTTGTGTAACCATAACAACAGTCTCTCCCATTTTCATTCCTACGATCATGTTCATAATCCATATACTCAACCCAAACTTAATATTAGTGTCAGCCTACTTGATTTGAACGGCCCAATTATCATAAACCTACACTGACAACAGCCCACTTTCTAATTCAAATTCAAAAATCATTTAAAGTGTAAGTCATGTGAATTGTATTGATGATGTTGACCCAGATTCAATAATTGTTATTGAAATTCGATCATTAGAGGTCCACTAAACAAATTACTTGAAAACATTGAGCCATGCAATATTCAATTATAATTTACATATACTCAACTATTTAATCATACACGATCACAACAACAACATACCCATAACTGTATAACATCTTCACATATTATCACAATTAATCAATCATTAATTTCATTCAATATCACAACTAAACAATATCATACAAATATAGATGCCACAGATAAGAACCACTAACCGAACACTGCATGATTTAAACCAGGCCAATCCGAATTCAACTGAGGAGAAGGTAGCCGTCAGGTTCAAGGAAAACGAAAGGGAGAGGGGTAGGTGATTAGGGTTCGTCTAATCAAACATCCGCGTAAAGCTTAAGATCAAAATACTATAATATGATCGTTACTGGGCCGAAGCCCATCTTGTTTCCGTCGGTCCACCATATTGACGAAAACACTTGGTGTCAAGTGTTTTCGTCCAGGGTGATTTCGCAGGGGGGTTTTTAAACGAGTGTTTTCGGCAGGGCTCCAATACTTGGTTTTAACTATACCATACTATTATCAATACAAATATAGAGCACATATACACATATCAACATAAACAGCTTAACACCAATCATAGTACATGGTTTCGATGCAATTAATTCACAAAACACAACTTAAAGCAAGTAACGTATAGAGGCAAAACCTTGGAAACTCGAGTTGTCACAGTTTGGCCCTTGTTCCTGTAACTCGAATCCTAGCCCGGTATATCCCATTTTAATTTTACACCATTGTGAAACTTACGCCTTTTTTACTCTCTAATCGAGGTTCTCGGAATTGAAAACTCTTCGTAAACTAAATCACACGTATATATGTTCATATATAAGAGATATACAGTCAAGAAAATCAAGGGCAATGGTGATATATATGCAGATTAGACATAAAAAAAACACTCAACAAATGGCTACAATTTAAGGAATGTGTTTAGTGACGGCATCAGATTCCTAGTTGATGGAGAAAGGTCTGGTGGTAAGAAAACCTGCTTCTAGGAGGTTGTCAAGTGTTTTCGCTCGACGATTCCATTCTTGGGTGGTTGGTTTAACCCTTGTTCCTGTAACTCGAATCTTAGCCCGGTATATACCTTTTTAATTTTACACCATTGTGAACTTTACGCATTTCTTACTCTCTGATCGAGGTTCTCGGCATTGAAAAATCTTCGTAAACTAAATCACACGTGTATATGTTGACATTTAAGAGATATACAGTCAAGAAAATCAAGGGCAATGGTGATGTATATGCGGATTAGACACCAAAAAAAATGCACTTGACAAATGGCTACAATTTAAGGAATGTGTTTAGTGACGGCATCAGATTTCTAATTGATGGAGAAAGGTCTGGTGGTAACAAAGGCCGATTCTAGGAGGTATTCAAGTGTTTTCGCTCGACGATTCCATTCTTGGGTGCTTGGTTTGGCCCTTGTTCCTGTAATTCAAATCCTAGTCCGGTATATCCCATTTTAGTTTTACACCATTGTGAACCTTACGCCTTTTTTACTCTCTGATCGAGGTTCTCGGCATTGAAAAATCTTCGTAAACTAAATCACACTTGTATATGTTGACATTTAAGAGATATACAGTTAAGAAAATCAAGGGCAATGGTGATATATATGCGGATTAGACACACAAAAAAACACTGAACAAATGGCTACAATTTAAGGAATGTGTTTAGTGACGGCATCATATGCCTAATTGATGGAGAAAGGTCTAGTGGCAAGAAAAGCTGCTTCTAGGAGGTTGTAAAGTGTTTTCGCTCGACGATTCCATTCTTGGGTGGTTGGTTTGGCCCTTGTTCCTGTAACTCGAATCCTAGCCCGGTATATCCCATTTTAATTTTACACCATTGTCAACCTTACGCCTTTTTTACTCTCTGATCGAGGTTCTCGGCATTGAAAAATCTTCGTAAACTAAATCACATGTGTATATGTTCATATATAAGAGATATACAGTCAAGAAATTCAAGGGCAATGGTGATATATATGCGGATTAGACACCAAAAAAAATCACTCAACAAATGGCTACAATTTAAGGAATGTGTTTAGTGACGTCATCAGATTCCTAATTGATGGAGAAAGGTCTGGTGGTAAGAAAACCTGCTTCTAGGAGGTTGTCAAGTGTTTTCGCTCGACGATTCCATTCTTGGGTGGTTGGTTTAAACCTTGTTCCTGTAACTCGAATCCTAGCCCGGTATATACCATTTTAATTTTACACCATTGTGAACCTTACTCATTTTTTACTCTCTGGTCGAGGTTCTCGGCATTGAAAAATCTTCGTACACTACATCACACGTGTATATGTTGACATTTAAGAGATATACAGTCAAGAAAATCAAGGGCAATGGTGATATATATGCGGATTAGACACAAAAAAAACACTCGACAAATGGCTACAATTTAAGGAATGTGTTTAGTCACGGCATCAAATTTCTAATTGATGGAGAAAGGTCTGGTGGTAAGAAAAGCTGCTTCTAGGAGGTTGTCAAGTGTGTTCGCTTAACGATTCTGTTAGTGCAGTATGTCTATCGCCTCCGTCATCTCAAGACCGTAGCTGAAATAGTCTAAATCATAGCTTTATATTGTAATACTTAGGAAAATGGCAAGGTGGCATTTCTGTAATAATGAGGAATCTCATTAAAGCCCCTTGGCCTATAAATAGGAGTTTAGAGGCTTAGGTTTAGAACTTTTGACACTTTTACACATTTGAAGCTTTGGAGAGCTAGAGTTCTAGAGAGAATTAATTTTAACACTTGTTAGGTCGCAATCGCTCTGATACCACTTGTTAGGTCCGGATCGACTCCGTTTCGATTGCGAATCGACCGTTCGAAGTGCGGAATCCTTGAACGATCGTGACCGAACACACGAACAGTAATTATAACTGTGATTCTATTGAAGATTTGATAACGTACAAGAAACACGAATCACCTTTTGCCTTTCTCTCTCTAGATTCTCTCTAGTTTCTCTCTCTAGAACTAGATCTCTCCAAAGTGTGAAATGGCAAAAGTCTTCCAAAAGTTCTAAACCTAAGCCTCTAAACTCCTATTTATAGGCCAAGGGGCTTTAATGAGATTCCTCATTATTACAGAAATGCCACCTTGCCATTTTCCTAAGTATTACAATATAAAGCTATGATTTAGACTATTTCAGCTACGGTCTTGAGATGACGGAGGCGATAGACATACTGCACTAACAGAAGATTTTAGTTTTTCACAGTTCAAGCGCAACTCCAGAATCTGTTCATCATCAGCTTTCTTCCCATCTTTCAAAGCTTTGTTTTCCAATGTCAAATTCTCCGCATCACTCAAGAATTTGGCATTGTCTGCTCCAAGTTTATCACATTTTAAGCATTTTTCATTCATCTTTTCAACATCAGCTTCTTTCTTTGTTTCCATCCTGAATGTTCCTGCACAAAAAATTTTAACAAAATCAAGAGGGTTTGCATATTCATCAATAAAACAACCTCTCTTAATATCATATTTCATGACATTTTTTGCAGCAAGATATTCAGAAAATCTTTTTCTCATTTCGATGATCACTTCCAAATTTATCTTTTCTAAATCCCTCTTCATCTCATTCATCAACTCTTCTTTTCTTTTTTCTTTATCAAACTCATGTGATCTAATTTTATTGATGAATTCTCTATAATGAAGCTTTGAGAAACTAGCATCCCTTTTTAGTTCACTTAAAAATTTTTCCCACTCTAAAGGTAATGCATCAGCAAATTTTGAAATTTTCTCAGCATCTGAAACCCTTATCTCATATTTTTCTAACTTATCAATCAACTCATCAAACCGTCTGTCCAATTGTTCAAAAGATTCATTTTTCATGCACAAGAAATTTTCGAATCTTTTAATCCAAACATCCTTCTTATTTTTCTTATTAATCCAAGATCCAGAAGTCCAAACGTTTAAATTTTTAAGATTATCGTTTTCCTGTTCATCAAACATTTTAGCCATCTTGAATCAAATCGTGTGAATGATCTGAGCAATCGAACTCCCTGCTCTGATACCACTTGTTAGGACCGGATTCGTCTCCGAACGATTGCGAACCGACTCGTGAACGTGCGGAATCCGTGCACGAGTGAGACCGAAACACACGAGAACGTAATTTTAACAGTGATTCTATTCCAGATCTGAAAGATACAAGCACCTGAATCACGAACACGAGCTTTCTCTCTCTAGAACCTCTCTCTAGAACTCTAGCTCTCCAAAGCTTCAAATGTGTAAAAGTGTCAAAAGTTCTAAACCTAAGCCTCTAAACTCCTATTTATAGGCCAAGGGGCTTTAATGAGATTCCTCATTATTACAGAAATGCCACCTTGCCATTTTCCTAAGTATTACAATATAAAGCTATGATTTAGACTATTTCAGCTACGGTCTTGAGATGACGGAGGCGATAGACATACTGCACTAACAGATTCCATTCTTGGGTGGTTGGTTTGGCCCTTGTTCCTGTAACTCGAATCCTAGCCCGGTATATCACATTTTAATTTTACACCATTGTGAACCTTACGCCTTTTTATACTTTGATCGAGGTTCTCGGAATTGAAAAATCTTCGTAAACTAAATCACACGTGTATATGTTGATATTTAAGAGATATACAGTCAAGAAAATCAAGGGCAATGGTGATATATATGCATATTAGATACCAACCAAAAAACATTCAACAAATGGCTACAATTTAAGGAATGTGTTTAGTGACGGCATCAGATTCATAATTGATGGAGAAAGGTCGGGTGGCAAGAAAAGTTGCTTGTAGGAGGTTGTCCAGTGTTTTCGCTCGACGATTCCATTCTTGGGTGGTTGGTTTGGCCCTTGTTCCTGTAACTCGAATCCTAGCCCAGTATATCCCATTTTAATTTTACACCATTGTGAACCTTACGCCTTTTTTTAATCTCTGATGGAGGTTCTCGGCAATGAAAAATCTTCGTAAACTAGATCACACGTAAACTAAATCAGATGTGTATATGTTAGAGGTTCTCTGATGGAGGTTCTCGGCATTGTGAACCTTACGCCTTTTTTTAATCTCTGATGGAGGTTCTCGGCATTGAAAACTCTTCGTAAACTAAACCAGATGTGTATATGTTGACATTTGAGAGATATACAGTCAAGAAAATCAAGGGCAATGGTGATATATATGCCGATTAGACACCAAAAAAAAACACACTCAACAAATGATTACAATTTAAGGAATGTGTTTAGTGACGGCATCAGATTCCTAATTGATGGAGAAAGGTCTAGTGGCAAGAAAAGCTGCTTCTAGGAGGTTGTCAAGTGTTTTCGCTCGACGATTCCATTCTTGGGTGGTTGGTTTGGCCCTTGTTCCTGTAACTCGAATCCTAGCCCGGTATATCGCATTTTAATTTTACACCATTGTGAACCTTACGCCTTGTTCACTCTCTGATCGAGGTTCTCGGCATTGAAAACTCTTCGTAAACTAAATCACACGTGTATATGTTGACATTTGAGAGATATACAGTCAAGAAAATCAAGGGCAATGGTGATATATATGCCGATTAGACAATAAAAAAAAACACACTCAACAAATGATTACAATTTAAGGAATGTGTTTAGTGACGGCATCAGATTCCTAATTGATGGAGAAAGGTCTGGTGGCAAGAAAAGCTGCTTCTAGGAGGTTGTCATGTGTTTTCGCTCGACGATTCCATGTGGGTGGTTGGTTTGGCCCTTGTTCCTGTAACTCGAATCCTATCCCGGTATATCCCTTTTTAATCTTACACCATCGTGAACCTTACTCCTTTTTCACTCTCGGATCGAGGTTCTCGGCATTGAAAAATCTTCGTAAACTAAATCACACGTGTATATGTTGACATTTAAGAGATATACAGTTAAGAAAATTAAGGGCAATGGTGATATATATGCGGATTAGACACAAAAAAAAAACACTCAACAAATGGCTACAATTTAAGGAATGTGTTTAGTGACGGCATCAGATTCCTAATTGATGGAGAAAGGTCTGGTGGAAAGAAAAGCCGCTTCTAGGAGGTTGTCAAGTGTTTTCGCTCGACGATTCCATTCTTGGGTGGTTGGTTTGGCCCTTGTTCCTGTAACTCGAATCCTATCCCGGTATACCCCTTTTTAATCTTACACCATCGTGAACCTTACACCTTTTTTACTCTCTGATCGAGGTGATCGGCATTGAAAAATCTTTGTAAACTAAATCACACGTGTATATGTTGATATTTAAGAGAAATACAGTCAAGAAAATCAAGGGCAATGGTGATATATATGCAGATTAGACACAAAAAAAACACTCTACAAATGGCTACAATTTAAGGAAGGTGTTTAGTGACGGCATTAGATTCCTAATTGATGGAGAAAGGTCTGGTGGCTAAAAAAGCGGCTTCTAGGAGGTTGTCAAGTGTTTTCGCTCGACGATTCCATTCTTGGGTGGTTGGTTTGGCCCTTGTTCCTATCACTGGAATCCTAGCCCGGTATATCGCATTTTAATTTTACACCATTGTGAACCTTACGCCTTGTTCACTCTCTGATCGAGGTTCTCGGCATTGAAAAATCTTTGTAAACTAAATCACACGTGTATATGTTGACATTTGAAAGATATGCAGTCTAGAAAATCAAGGGCAATGGTGATATATATGCGGATTAGACAACAAAAAAAACACTCAACAAATGGCTACAATTTAAGGATTGTGTTTAGTGATGGCATCAGATTCCTAATTGATGGAGAAAGGTCTGTTGGCAAGAAAAGCTACTTCTAGGAGGTTATCAAGTGTTTTCGCTCGACGATTCCATTCTTGGGTGGTTGGTTTGGCCCTTGTTCCTGTAACTCAAATCTTAGCCCTGTATATCCCATTTTAATTTTACACCATTGTGAACCTTACGTCTTTTTTACTCTCTGATCAAGGTTCTCGGCATTGAAAAATCTTCATAAACTAGATCACACGTGTATATTTGACATTTAAGAGATATACAGTCTAGAAAATCAAGGGCAATGGTGATATATATGCGGATTAGACACCAAAAAAAACACTCAACAAATGGCTACAATTTAAGGAATGTGTTTAGTGACGGCATCAGATTCCTAATTGATGGAGAAAGGTCTGGTGGCAAGAAAAGGCGCTTCTCGGAGGTTGTCAAGTGTTTTCGCTCGACGATTCCATTCTTGGGTGTTTGGGTTTGGCCCTTGTTCCTGTAACTCGAATCCTAGCCCGGTATATCGCATTTTAATTTTACACCATTGTGAACCTTACGCCTTGTTCACTCTCTGATCGAGGTTCTCGGCATTGAAAACTCTTCGTAAACTAAATCACACGTGTATATGTTGACATTTGAGAGATATACAGTCAAGAAAATCAAGGGCAATGGTGATATATATATGCCGATTAGACACCAAAAAAAACACACTCAACAAATGATTACAATTTAAGGAAAATATGTTTAGTGACGGCATCAGATTCCTAATTGATGGAGAAAGGTCTGGTGGCAAGAAAAGCTGCTTCTAGGAGGTTGTCAAGTGTTTTCGCTCGACGATTCCATTCTTGGGTGGTTGGTTTGGCCCTTGTTCCTGTAACTCGAATCCTATCCCGGTATATCCCTTTTTAATCTTACACCATCGTGAACCTTACTCCTTTTTTACTCTCTGATCGAGGTTCTCGGCATTGAAAAATCTTCGTAAACTAAATCACACGTGTATATGTTGACATTTAAGAGATATACAGTTAAGAAAATTAAGGGCAATGGTGATATATATGCGGATTAGATTCCAAAAAAAAACACTCAACAAATGGCTACAATTTAAGGAATGTGTTTAGTGACGACATCAGATTCCTAATTGATGGAGAAAGGTCTGGTGGCAAGAAAAGCCGCTTCTAGGAGGTTGTCAAGTGTTTTCGCTCGACGATTCCATTCTTGGGTGGTTGGTTTGGCCCTTGTTCCTGTAACTCGAATCCTAGCCCGGTATATCCCATTTTAGTTTTACACCATTGTGAACCTTACGCCTTTTTTACTCTTTGATCGAGTATCTCTGTTGATGCATATTTTGTCTATCGCCTTCGTCAATCTGAACTGTAGTGAAGAATTGAAGAAACCGAGTCGTAAATGTCTAATATTTAGTGAAAAAGGCAAGGTGGCAAACTTGTAATTAATGAAGTTTCATTAAAGTTGCCTTGACCTATAAATAGGGAGTGTTAGTGTTATGTTTAAGACTTTTGCTCATTTTGTGACATTGGAGAAAATTTTGTAGAGAGAGAAAGTCTAGAGAGAGAAACCTCTCTCAAGTGATTGTAAAAGTCGTTTCTCAATAGAATCAAGGTTCTAGTACGTTCTCGTGTGTTCGGTCACGCACGTTCACGGATTCCGCACGTCGAACGTGTCGTTACGCAATCGAACGGTGTCAAAACCGGTCCTACAAGTGGTATCAGAGCTAGGAGCTCGATTGCTTGATCAAACACATTGATTCGTACCTGATTTCAGCGATTTCAGATCTGATTTTCATCTATTTCTTCAAATTTTTCATTTTTTAACGTTTTTGACTGTTTTTCGTCAAATTGAACGGGTTTTACTGGTCCAAATCTGATGATATTTTAGTATATCGTGCGAAAATAGTTAATTAACAACCCTACCAAGTTTCAGATCGAAATTCCTTGTCGTTTAGGAGTAATTTGAATTTTTGTGATCGAATTTCTTTGCAATAAGCGAGATTTTGCTTGAAAACATTGATTGTTTGAAGCGAAATAGTTAATTTCGCTTGAAAATCCTCATTCAGAAAGATTTCGCTTGAACAGAAGAACATGTGATTTCGCTTCAAAACAACTGTGGGATTTCGCTTGAACTGACTTAACATCTGATTTCGCTTCAACAGAATAGTGATGATTTCGCTTCAACTCAGAATACCTGATTTCGCTTCAACAGAATAGTGATGATTTCGCTTCAACTCAGAATACCTGATTTCGCTTCAAGCATTAGTATCTGATTTCGCTTCAACTGATTAACAGTTGATTTCGCTTGAAAGTCTGTTTAACCCAGATTTCGCTTGAAAGTCTGTTAATTCTAGGTTTCGCTTCAAGACTGTTCAACTTGGGATTTCGCTTCAGAATTCATTAGTTTGAGTTTTCGCTTGAACAGTATAAGTGTCGTTTTCGCTTCAATTGATTCTTCACGTGATCTTTTGTTACCGGATTGTTGTCACTAAAACATGGATTGTGAATCGTATCGTGTTCAGAGTCCAGCAGATATTGCACTGAAAAAATTTGATAATTTTGCAGGTATCAAGGGAGAGTCTATAAAAGAATTGTTTGATCGATATTGCCTTCTAGTTTTGGAAATGGGAAAATTAGGGATAACCAAGTCTAATAAGGAGTGGGTTGACAAAGTGGCAAATGTTTTACCGCGTGATGTGTGGGGAACGTATTTGTTAGATTTGAAGGATAGACATTCAGACATGAATTTAAGCACGTTTATCGAGAAGATTGAAGATCAAGAACTTGAACTCCAAAAGATTAGAAAAACGAAATCTGAAGAAAATGTTCAAGTGATAGAGAAGCTAGTTGATGAAATTTCAGCTTTGAAGGATGAGAAGAAAGCTGTCGATGAACAGATTCTGGAGTTGGAATTGAATTGTGAAAAGATGAAAGTTGAAAATGACAAACTGTTAAATGACATGAACAGTTTGACATTGGAAAACAAAGTTTTGAAAGAAAAAGAAAAAAATTTTGAAAATGAAAAATCAAAAATGGAAAAAGATTTTCAAAAACAAATCAAGATTTTGGAAGATGAGAGAGATATCTTTGGTAAAGATAGTCTTGAAAAACAAATAGAAATCAATTCTCATCTTGCTAAAATCATTCAGCTTGAAAAAGAAGCTAAATGTGATCGGATTAAAATTGCTGAGTTAGAAAGTAAGTTGAAAGGTTTTGTGACTTCTGCACCTTATGTGTGTCCAGAACTGATCAATTCAGATTGTGAAGAGAAAACTAATGATGAAAATGAAAAAAAATGATATAAAATTTCAAGGAACTGTTCTGCAATCGACTGAAAAGGGTGAATGCTCTACGCAAAAAACTTTGAAGAAGAAAGTGGAACAGAAACAAAAAGTTAAAAAATCAGAAAATGTTCAAAACCAGATTAAAAACTCATCAGTTCAATCATCCAATCATGATAAAAAACCACAAAAAGTTAAAACTCAAAACTCACAAAAAGTTGGTGATATGTGGTGCAGGTTTGACCACAGTGCTTCAAAGCCAAATCCAGCTTTCAGTAGGAGTGATGATTACCACAAAGCCAGACAATGCTATGATCTGAGTATTTGGTGTGAAAGTGGTGAATGGTACGATAACAGAGTGTGTTACTCTTGTGGTATTCAAGGACACATTGCTGTTAACTGCCAGAATCAGTGGTTTGAGACGAGGAGATGCTATAATTGCCAAATCAAAGGACACATTGCAAGAGATTGCCCAATGAGATCAACTGAAAGATCGAGGGCTGCATCTCAGAAAAAGGTGATAGAATCAGTCAAAGTCAAAGAAAAGCCCAAGGAACTGAAAGTTTCAGAACAGAAAGTGAAACTTTCACAAGGGCAGAAAGACCGACTAAGAAAGAAAAGAAAGAAAGCAAAAGAGTATCTTGAAAGGATTTTGTCCTCGGATAAAAAAAGTAAAACAGAGAAAAGTTCTGATAAATCGTCTTGCTCACCAAAGAACAACAAATCAAGCAAAACGAATTCATCAGATGCAAATCTGAGGACAGAATGGAGTGTAAAGAAGAAAATGGTCGGCGATGAATCTGACATGTCAAAGTCAGACAAGCCACCTTCAGGCGATGAATCTGACATGTCAAAGTCAGACAAGCCACCTTCAGGCGATGAATCTGGCTCTTCAAAGTCAGACAAGCCACATTCAGGCAATGATTCTGGTTCATCAAAGCCAGAAGAGCCGGTAGTTGAGGTAAAAACTGAGAATTCAGGTTTAACAATGGATGATGCAAATTTTCCACCATTGTTGAACAAGAATTCAAAATCACTCAAGAACGGTCAGGCTTGGGTGAATCTGTTTAAATGAAAAACCTGACTTGCCGGAGTTCCCAGGTTGATAAGCGTGGAACAGGAATCGGCACATTTCTTGAGAAATTTCACTTTGGTGATTTTTCGCCTTACAAGTGGTTAATCAAGGACTTTAAGTTGTACTTGATTTAACTATCTTTCAAGTGGTAATTGTGTTTGTGATAAACCAACAAGAAGTTGAAATCAATATGATGACTAAACCCCAAGTTTGTGAAACGGCACACAAAACTAATTTTCCGGAAAAACCATTTTGATTAAAACAAACTTAAGTGTTTTGAAATCATAATGAGAAAATAGTTTGTTGTTAGGGGGAGTTCTGATTGTTTATGCCAAGTGGATGGCGAATTGAGGCAATTCTCATCAGTTTGTCACTTTACTTTGTACAGTTTATTGCATTTATTTTCAAATTTTCTGGAAAATCAAAATTGAAACATATTTTGATTTTAGGGGGAGTAAAAATTTTAAAAAATTAGAAAAATTTGAAAAGTCAAAAACATTGAAAAATTAAAAATGAGTTTTGTTGTAAAAAAAGAGGAAATGATAGTAGATCAGTTGGACTGTCACAGCACGCTAAAGAAATGGAAAGTTATAATGTGATAAACGGTCTCACTAAAGATGTGACGATAGGCTCATCTAGACTAGTAGATTTGCGATAACGATACAAACCTAAATGAAAAAGTCTAGTTCTAGTGGGAAACATGGTCAAAAGCATAGTACTTAGTTTTGTCCTTCTTGATTGTGTGCCTACTCGGTAATCGCTGATTGTCGTAAAACATAAAACTGGTTAAGTTTGTGAACTTTCACAACTTTGCTGAAAAGTCGCTGTGATTGTGCATTTTATTTTGCAAAGATTTAAACTTGTTTGATTTCTTTATTTTGTTTAAGCATCGGACATCCTCTGCGTATACGTGAGTATCGACCTGGATGTTGTTGCCTAAACGTTCTGCTTTATTTTCTTTGGTGTTTCGTTTAAGCTTTGGATCACCTCTGCGTATACGGGAGTATCGACCTGGTGGTTAAAGCCTAAACAACTTCAACTTGTTTTATTTTCTTATTTTGTTTAAACATTGGACTTTCTCTGCGTATACGGAAGTATCGACCTGATTGTTAATGTTTAAACATTCTGCTTTATTTTCGCACATATCACAGTTGATAAAAGTTTAAAGGCATTACTTGAGTTAGTGTATTGCATGATGAGGGGATATGCTGAGATCGTGGGGTCCATAAGAATTTAGTGCTATCTTAATATACCTTAACGTATCGGTAAGAATTTCGAAAGTTTTTAGATTGAGCTTAAGAGGACAATTATATCGTCAATCAAGGTGAATTGTTTAGAACTTAAAACGATTAAAAGCTTAACGGTGCTTGTGATGTGTCTCAAAAACTGATATGATCCTCTTTCGCAAACTCACAAAAATATGTTTGTATATATTTCATTTCTGCATTACATTTCTCTTTTATCAAAATCCAAAAAGATTTTAGTGTGTTTTAGCCTAATTTTTGAAAAATCCAAAAAGATTTTTGACAACTGATGTTGAAAAGCTGATATTCAAAATCTCAAAGGCTAAACAAGATGAACAATTGGTTTGGTTAAGATGATGAGAAGTTGAAAGATAATCCTCAAATGTTTAGATGATTCATTAACTTGAATCACAATATTGTGTGTTATATGATTGTCTTACAAGAGGTTGAGATGTGTAGGTTTTTGATTCTTTGGCTACGGAAAGCAAGGCGTCGATCCCAAAAGCACGGAAGCTTGACGAAAGGGGGAGTCAGAAAATACGGAAAGCCAGGTGTCGATCCCAAAAGCACGAAAGCTTGACGAAAGGGGGAGCCTGAAGAGACTACCGAAAGGGGGAGCTGAAGCTAAAAACAGATCCACCGGGATTCTGTTAAAGCAAGAGGAAGTCTGTGTTTGCTGAAGTAAAGAAGAATCAAGAGAGAGAGAAAGACAAGTCACTACAAGTTTGACTAAGGATTGACTTTGGCAATATCCAAGGGGGAGATTGTTGATGCATATTTTGTCTATCGCCTTCGTCAATCTGAACTGTAGTGAAGAATTGAAGAAACCGAGTCGTAAATGTCTAATATTTAGTGAAAAAGGCAAGGTGGCAAACTTGTAATTAATGAAGTTTCATTAAAGTTGCCTTGACCTATAAATAGGGAGTGTTAGTGTTATGTTTAAGACTTTTGCTCATTTTGTGACATTGGAGAAAATTTTGTAGAGAGAGAAAGTCTAGAGAGAGAAACCTCTCTCAAGTGATTGTAAAAGTCGTTTCTCAATAGAATCAAGGTTCTAGTACGTTCTCGTGTGTTCGGTCACGCACGTTCACGGATTCCGCACGTCGAACGTGTCGTTATGCAATCGAACGGTGTCAAAACCGGTCCTACAATCTCGGCATTGAACAATCTTTGTAAACTAAATCACACGTGTATATGTTGATATTTAAGAGATATACAGTCAAGAAAATCAAGGGCAATGGTGATATATATGCGGATTAGACACAAAAAAAACACTCTACAAATGGCTACAATTTAAGGAAGGTGTTTAGTGACGGCATCAGATTCCTAATTGATGGAGAAAGGTCCGGTGGAAAGAAAAGCTGCTTCTAGGAGGTTGTCAAGTGTTTTCGCTCGACGATTCCATTCTTGGGTGGTTGGTTTGGCCCTTGTTCCTGTAACTCGAATCCCAGCCCGGTATATCCCATTTTAGTTTTACACCATTGTGAACCTTACGCCTTTTTTACTCTCTGATCGAGGTTCTCGGCATTTAAAATCTTCGTAAACTAGATCACACGTGTATATGTTGACATTTAAGAGATATACAGTCTAGAAAATCAAGGGCAATGGTGATATATATGCGGATTAGACATAAAAAAAAAACACTCCACAAATTGCTACAATTTAAGGAATGTGTTTAGTGATGGCATCAGATTCCTAATTGATGGAGAAAGGTCTGGTGGCAAGAAAGGCCTCTTCTAGGAGGTTGTCAAGTGTTTTCGCTCGACGATTCCATTCTTGGGTGGTTGGTTTGGCCCTTGTTCCTGTAACTCGAATCCCATCCCTGTATATCCCAGTTTAGTTTTACACCATTGTGAACCTTACGCCTTTTTTACTCCCTGGTCGAGGTTCTCGGCATTGAAAAATCTTCGTAAACTAGATCACACGTGTATATGTTGACATTTAAGAGATATACAGCCTAGAAAATCAAGGGCAATGGTGATATATATGCGGATTAGACAACAAAAAAAAACACTCAACAAATGGCTACAATTTATGGAATGTGTTTAGTGACGGCATCAGATTCCTAATTGATGGAGAAAGGTCTGGTGGCAAGAAAAGCTGCTTCTAGGAGGTTGTTAAGTGTTTTCGCTCGACGATTCCATTCTTGGGTGGTTGGTTTGGCCCTGGTTCCTGTAACTCGAATCCTAGCCTGGTATATCCCATTTTAATTTTACATCATTGTGAACCTTACGCCTTTTTTACTCTCTGATCGAGGTTCTCGGCATTGAAAAATCTTCGTAAACTAAATCACACGTGTATATGTTGACATTTAAGAGATATACAGTCAAGAAAATCAAGGGCAATGGTGATATATATGCGGATTAGACACCAAAAAAAACACTCAACAAATGGCTACAATTTAAGGAATGTGTTTAGTGACGGCATCAGATTCCAAATTGATGGAGAAAGGTCTGGTGGCAAGAAAAGCCGCTTCTAGGAGGTTGTCATGTGTTTTCGATCGACGATTCCATTCTTGGGTGGTTGGTTTGGCCCTTCTTCCTGTAACTCGAATCCTAGCCCTGCATATCCCAT
Organism: Helianthus tuberosus; assembly: GCA_030545235.1. Classification (NCBI taxonomy): domain Eukaryota; kingdom Viridiplantae; phylum Streptophyta; class Magnoliopsida; order Asterales; family Asteraceae; genus Helianthus; species Helianthus tuberosus. Next base: position 29,379,621 of record CM060415.1, on the reverse strand, counting down.
TTTAATTTTACGCCATTGTGAACCTTACGCCTTTTTTACTCTCTGATCGAGGTTTTTGGCATTGAAAAATCTTCGTAAACTAAATCACACGTGTATATGTTGATATTTAAGAGATATACAGTCAAGAAAATCAAGGGCAATGGTGATATATATGCGGATTAGACACAAAAAAAAAACACTCAACAAATGGCTACAATTTAAGGAATGTGTTTAGTGACGGCATCAGATTCCTAATTGATGGGGAAAGGTCTGGTGGTAAGAAAAGCTGCTTCTAGGAGGTTGTCAAGTGTTTTCGCTCGACGATTCCATTCTTGGGTGGTTGGTTTGGCCCTTGTCCCTGTAACTTGAATCCTAGCCCGTATATCCCATTTTAATTTTACATCATTGTGAACCTTACGCCTTTTTTACTCTCTGGTCGAGGTTCTCGGCATTGAAAAATCTTCGTAAACTAAATCACACGTGTATATGTTGACATTTAAGAGATATACCGTCAAGGAAATCAAGGGTAATGGTGATATATAAGCGGATTAGACACCAAAAAAATGGGATATACCGGGCTAAGATTCGAGTTACTGTCAAGAAAATCCAAACCGTGAGGAAGTCATTTCGTTTAAAAAGTGAATCTTTTCAAAAACTTAGAAAAATTTTCGAAACTGTTTTCATAGTTTAAAATGCATAACCAAGAATTTTATAACATGTTTTCCGGAGGGGGAATGACAGCAGCTCAAACTCCAGCGAGTATTGTGTAGAACGTAAACATGGAAAACGATCTTGGTACACACGGTTTGGATTTTTCACTCTCTGATCGAGGTTCTCGGCGTTGAAAATCTTCGTAAACTAAATCACACGTGTATATGTTGACATTTAAGAGATATACAGTCAATAAAATCAAGGGCAATGGTGACATTTATGCGGATTAGACACCAAAAAAAAGCACTCTACTAATGGCTACAATTTAAGGAAAGTGTTTAGTGACGGCATCAGATTCTTAATTGATGGTGAAAGGTCTGGTGGTAAAAAATGCTGCATCTAGGAGGTTGTCAAGTGTTTTCGCTCGATGATTCCATTCTTGGGTGGTTGGTTTGGCCCTTGTTCCTGTAACTCGAATCCTAGCCCAGTATATCCCATTTTAATTTTACACCATTGTGAACCTTACGCTTTTTTTACTTTCTGATCGAGGTTCTCGGCATTGAAAAATCATTGTAAACTAAATCACACGTGTATATGTTGACATTTAAGAGATATACATTCAAGAAAAATCAAGGGCTATGGTGATATATAAGCGGATTAGACAACAAAAAAAACACTCAACAAATCGCTACAATTTAAGGAATGTGTTTATTGACGGCATCAGATTCCTAATTGATGGAGAAAGGTCTGGTGGCAAGAAAGGCCTCTTCTAGGAGGTTGTCAAGTGTTTTCGCTCGACGATTCCATTCTTGGGTGGTTGGTTTGGCCCTTGTTCCGGTAACTCCAATCCTAGCCCGGTATATCCCATTTTAATTTTACACCATTGTGTACCTTACGCCTTTTTTACTCTCTGAACGAGGTTCTCGGCATTGAAAAATCTTCGTAAACTAAATCACACGTGTATATGTTGACATTTAGGAGATATACAGTCAAGAAAATCAAGGGCAATGGTGATATATATGCGGATTAGACACCAAAAAAAAAACACTCAACAAAAGGCTAAAATTTAAGGAATGTTTTTAGTGACGGCATTAGATTCCTAATTGATGGAGAATGGTCTGGTGACAAGAAAAGCTGCTTTTAGGAGGTTATCAAGTATTTCGCTCGATGATTCCATTCTTGGGTGGTTGGTTTGGCCCTTGTTCCTGTAATTCGAATCCTAGCCTGGTATATCCCATTTTAATTTTACACCATTGTGAACCTTACACCTTTTTTACTCTCTGATCGAGGTTCTCGGCATTGAAAAATCTTCGTAAACTAAATCACACATGTATATGTTGATATAAAAGAGATATACAGTCAAGAAAATCAAGGGCAATGGTGATATATATGCGGATTAGACACCAAAAAAAAACACTCAACAAATGGCTACAATTTAAGGAATATGTTTAGTGACGGCATCAGATTCCTAATTGATGGCAAAGGTCTGGTGGCAAGAAAAGCTGCTTCTAGGAGGTTGTCAAGTGTTTTCGCTGGACGATTCCACTCTTGGGTGGTTGGTTTGGCCCTTGTTTCTGTAACTCGAATCCGAGCCCGGTATATCTCATTTTAATTTTACACCATTGTGAACCTTACGCCTTTTTTACTCCCTGATCGAGGTTCTCGCCATTGAAAAATCTTCGTAAACTAAATCACACGTGTAAATGTTGATATTTAAGAGATATACAGTCAAGAAAATCAGGGGCAATGGTGATATATATGCGGATTAGACACAAGAAAAAACATTCAACAAATGGCTACAATTTAAGGAACGTGTTTAGTGACGGCATCAAATTCCTAATTGATGGAGAAAGGTCTGGTGGCAAGAAAAGCTGCTTCTAGGAGGCTGTCACGAGTTTTCGCTCGACGATTCCATTCTTGGGTGGTTGGTTTTGCCCTTGTTCCTGTAACTCGAATCCTAGCCCGGTATATCCCATTTTAATTGTACACCATTTTGAACCTTACGCCCTTTTTACTCTCTGATCGAGGTTCTCGGCATTGAAAAATTTTCGTAAACTAAATCACACGTGAATATGTTGATATTTAAGAGATATACAGTCAAGAAAATCAACGGCAATGGTGATATATATGCAGATTAGACACCAAAAAAAAAAACACTCAACAAATGGCTACAATTTAAGGAATGTGTTTAGTGACGGCATCAGATTCCTAATTGATGGAGAATGTTCTGGTGGAAAGAAAAGCAGCTTCTAGGAGGTTGTCATGAGTTTTCGCTCGACGATTCCATTCTTGGGTGGTTGGTTTGGACCTTGTTCCAGTAACTCGAATCCTAGCCTGATATATCCCATTTTTATTTTACACCATTTTGAACCTTACGCCTTTTTTACTCTCTGATCGAGGTTCTCGGCTTTGAAAAATCTTCGTAAACTAAATCACACGTGTATATGTTGACATTTAAGAGATATACAGACAAGAAAATCAAGGGCAATGGTGATATATATGCGGATTACACACCAAAAAAAACACTCAACAAATGGCTACAATTTAAGGAATGTGTTTAGTGACGGCATCAGATTCCTAATTGATGGAGAAAGGTCTGGTGGTAAGAAAAGATGCTTCTAGGAGGTTATCAAGTGTTTTCGCTCGACGATTCCATTCTTGCGTGGTTGGTTTGGCCCTTGTTCCTGTAACTTGAATCCTAGCCCGGTATATCCCATTTTATTTTTACACCATTGTGAACCTTACTCCTTTTTTACTCTCTGATCGAGGTTCTCAGCATTGAAAAATCTTCGTAAACTAAATCACACGTGTATATGTTGACATTTAAGAGATATACAGTCAAGAAAATCAAGGGCAATTGTAGGTCCCCTTGATGTATGGATCTTTCACAGAATTGTCAATCTAATCAAGAGTGCGGAATCCTCTTGATCAGAATATAGCAGAAAACATGTAGGAACAACAATTCACTTTCAAACCGGGTTTCTATTGATTATCAATCTCACAACAATTACAATCAATCTAAACCCTAACCACTCAAATTTCGTCCAAGACTATGTCTCTCACAAAATTACTCTCTCAAAAACTGTTCTGGCTGATTAACCTAAACCCTAAAGCCTAACCTTGTTTTTATAACACAAGGTTTGCAACCTGGGCTAAGGTTTCCTACATGGGCTAGCCCAAACTCAATTATTCAACTATTACAAAGCTAAACACGCTAACTATTTATCGTTTAACTAATTACAAGATATCCAAAGACCAAATCTAAGTTGTTGTCACAAACATGCACCAACAAACTCCCCCTTGACAATAGCTTCATAAAATAACTTTGTCTTCAGTCTTCTTGCAATCTTCATGTAATCTTACACTGTCTTTGGTCTTTGGATAGCTTCAGCTTCAATAGCTTCTGTCAGCAACAACAATGGTGATATATATGTGGATTAGACAACAAAAAAAAACACTCAACAAATGGCTACAATTTAAGGAATGTGTTTAGTGACGGCATCATATTCCTAATTGATGGAGAAAGGTCTGGTGGCAAGAAAAGCTGCTTCTAGGAGGTTGTCAAGTGTTTTCGCTTGACGATTCTGTCACACCCCCAAAATCCACACTCGGAGTATCACCGCTTGGAGGCGTGACTGACCAGGATCAAGCCACCAATCATATTGAACAAGCATGTAAGTAAACATAATTCAACAAACCAATATGAAAGGTGTTCAAAAACCAAAGCATAGTTAAGTGTTTAGCGGAAGCATAATTTGTAAAACCCATAGCAAGTATTAAATATGAAATAAGGTAAAGTCCAAAGCTTGGCACACATCGCCATGTTCCACAACGACTGTTCCTCCCTGTGCAAGCTCCATGGGTACCTAATGACCGGCAAGGCATGTAGCAACGAATCAACAACAAAGTTGAGCGAGTTCACAGATAGTTGTTTGGTTAAAGTATTCGTTTCATAAATCGTATATATTCGTTTTGTAAACCATGTATCGCGTTAATCCTTGCTGCCAGTCCAGGCATGCGTGCGATGATTAGTGGGGGCTTCCCATGTGTTACTAGACCACGCGTATCGACTGCTACGAAAATATAAGAGGTGCCCTAAGTCAATGTCTATCAGCATTGACCCTTTGCCCATAGTCCATTAGTACACGCCCGTCCGACTGGCACGGTGTGAGGTTTGTTAAACCTAATAGCGCTATTAACTAATGACCCGCTCGCCCTAGGCCTCGGCGATTAAGTCGATAATTGAGGGACTTCCTTTGATAGAGGTGATGGTCTTAAGATCGTGTACGTAGGCTTTACGTACATGCCCTTCAATCCGAGGATAGTAGTAAGTATATCTATACGTAGGTTTTACGTACGTGCCCTTCAACCGAGGACAGTAATAAGTAGTTTAACAGTACTGGTTGTACGAGTAGTTATCCAATCCCATTCCCAACCCCTAGGAATCCCATGCCTTGGCTAGTGTGAACTCACCTTGGTTTGCTCGGTATGCTAAGTAAGTGCTCACAGTTAATCAATCACGTCCTAAAGTATTTACGTATCCGAAATCAGTTCATGTGCGAGTATAATGTGGTAACATCGAGCCAAAAATCATCACGTAGCACATAGCACGTAGTTAAACACATACAAACCATGTAACATAGTTAACTACAGTTAATTAGATCGGTTAAGTACTAACAGAAGCAAACAATGTTTAACCCAGATTTCTTACTCGACGAAACACTTCAGTTTCGTCGAGAGTCCCCTCGGCGAAACTAACCCCAGTTTCGTCGTTTAATTACTTGACGAATCAAACCCTGATTCGTCGTATATCAGATTCGTCCCAAACTTAGATTCGTCATTAAGCAGTTACGTGATACATCAGTTACGTCATAATACCACCAAACCCTAATTCGCCGTCATCATCATACGTAAAGCATAGGTAAATCATCGTCATCATTCACACAGATTGATCAATCATGTATACACATAGTCAAAGCAAAACAGCAAGTACCCAAATAATTCCAATAATATGTGCATGTTCTAAATTAGCGGCCCAATCATAACCGGTTCACTAAGTCAATGCCCCATATTGGTTTAATCAAGATTTCATGTGCTAGTGTTTGTGAGGTCCAATAGTGATCAAGCTAGTTGTGATCTTGTCAGTCAATAGCATGTGCACTTTATTACATTTAAAACTTCAATCATTATCATATCAAAATCCCTAACCTCCCTACCAATCGATTTATCATATATGGATAGAATCACAGCAACCAAAGAACAACATATCATTACACATAAACATGAATGATCGATTGATCGGAAAACTTATAGCATAACCGAGATGATGATTTGATAGTACAAGGGTTTCTGGTGGGTTCTAGTTTGCCGTCACACAGCAGAGAGTCCTCTAGGGTTTCTTGTTCTCGTAAAAGTGTTTAACTCTATACGTAATACTCTATTGGGCTTCATGGGCTCGGCGAATCAACTTTGGGCCGGCGAAACATCCTGTTTTGTCGTGTTGTTGTTTGGCGAAACACATCTCTGTTTCATCGAGATGTTATTGGCGAAACACATCTAGTGTTTCGTCGGGTACTTTCATGTGTTAAATAATTTAAGTGTTTTCCAAGAAAGGTACATGTTATATCAGCAACCAAAATCATATAATACTCACCTTACGTTTAAACAAATCATAACGTGAATTGTTACAAAGCAACTATTCGTAAAAGCAAACAGTTAGACAGTCATCGTGCAATAAATGCTAATACAGAATGTCGAAAACTCGAGTTGTCACAGATTCCATTCTTGGGTGGTTGGTTTGGCCCTTGTTCATGTAAATCGAATCCAAGCCCGATATATCCCATTTTAATTTTACACCATTTTGAACCTTACGCCTTTTTTACTCTCTGATCGAGGTTCTCGGCATTGAAAAATCTTCGTAAACTAAATCACACGTGTATATGTTGACATTTAAGAGATATATAGTCAAGAAAATCAAGGGCAATGGTGAAAATATGCGGATTAGACACAAAAAAAAACACACTCAACAAATGGCTACAATTTAAGGAAAGTGTTTAGTGACGGCATCAGATTCCTAATTGACGGAGAAAGGTCTGGTGGCTAGAAAAGCTGCTTCTAGGAGGTTGTCAAGTGTTTTCGCTCGACGATTCCATTCTTGGGTGGTTGGTTTGGCCCTTGGTCCTGTAACTCGAATACTAGCCCGGTATATCCCTTTTTAATCTAACACCATTGCGAACCTTACTCCTATTTTACTCTCTGATCGAGGTTCTCGGCATTGAAAAATCTTCGTAAACTAAATCACACGTGTATATGTTGACATTTAAGAGATGTACAGTCAAGAAAATCAAGGGCAATGGTGATATATATGCGAATTAGACACCAAAAAAAAACACACTCAACAAATGGCTACAATTTAAGGAATGTGTTTAGTGACGGCATCAGATTCCTAATTGATGGAGAAAGGTCTGGTGGCAAGAAAAGCTGATTCTAGTAGGTTGTCAAGTGTTTTCGCTCGACGATTCCATTCTTGGGTGGTTGGTTTGGCCCTTGTTCCTGTAACTCGAATCCTAGCCCGGTATATCCCTTTATAATCTTACACCATTGTGAACCTTACTCCTATTTTACTCGCTGATCGAGGTTCTCGGCATTGAAAAATCTTCGTAAACTAAATCACACGTGTATATGTTGACATTTAAGAGATATACAGTCAAGAAAATCAAGGGCAATGGTGATATATATGCGGATTAGACATAAAAAAAACACTCAACAAATGGCTACAATTTAAGGAATGTGTTTAGTGACGGCATCAGAATCCTAACAGATGGAGAAAGGTCTGGTGGTAAGAAAAGCTGCTTCTAGGAGGTTGTCAAGTGTTTTCGCTCGACTATTCCATTCTTGGGTGGTTGGTTTGGCCCTTGTTCCTATAACTCGAATCCTAGCCCGGAATATCCCATTTTAATTTTACACCATTGTGAACCTTACGCCTTTTTTACTCTCTATTCAAGGTTCTCGGCATTGAAAAATCTTCGTAAACTAAATCACACGTGTATATGTTGATATTTAAGAGATGTATAGTCAAGAAAATCAAGGGCAATGGAAATATATATGCGGATTAGACACCAAAAAAACAATCAACAAATGGCTACAATTTAAGGAATGTGTTTAGTGACGGTATAAGATTCCTAAGTGACGGAGAAAGGTCTGCTGGTAAGAAAAGCTGCTTAGAGGAGGTTGTCAAGTGGTTTCGCTCGACGACTCCATTCTTGGGTGATTGGTTTAGCCCTTGTTCCTGTAACTCGAATCCTAGCCCGGTATATCACATTTTAGTTTTACACCATTGCGAACCTTACGCCTATTTTACTCTCTGATCGAGGTTCTCGGCATTGAAAAATCTTCGTAAACTAAACCACACGTGTATATGTTGACATTATTCGAGATATACAGTCAAGAAAATCAAGGGCAATGGTGATATATATGCGGATTAGACACCAGAAAACAAACACTCAACAAATGGCTACAATTTAAGGAATGTGTTTAGTGACGGCATCAGATTCCTAATTGATGGAGAAAGGTCTGATGGTAAGAAAAGCTGCTTCTAGGAGGTTGTCAAGTGTTTTCGCTCGACGATTCCATTCTTGGGTGGTTGGTTTGGCCCTTGTTCCTGTAACTCGAATCCTAGCCCGTTATATCCCATTTTAATTTTACACCATTGTGAACCTTACGCCTTTTTTACTCTCTAATCGAGGTTCTCGGCATTGAAAAATATTCGTAAACTAAATCACACGTGTATATGTTGATTTTTAAAAGATATGCAGTCAAGAAAATCAAGGGCAATGGTGATATATAAGCGGATTAGACACCAAAAAAAAACACTCAACAAATGGGTACAATTTAAGGAATGTGTTTAGTGACGGCATCAGATTCCTAATTGATGGAGAAAGGTCTGGTGGTAAGAAAAGCTGCTTCTAGGTGGTTGTCAAATGTTTTCGCTCGACGATTCCGTTTTTGGGTGGTTGGTTTGGCCCTTGTTCCTGTTACTCGAATCCTAGCCCGGTATATCCCAATTTAATCTTACACCATTGTGAACCTTACGCCTTTTTTACTCTCTGATCGAGGTACTCGGCATTGGAAAATCTTCGTAAACTAAATCACACGTGTATATGTTGATATTTAAGAGATATACAGTCAGGAAAATCAAGGGCAATGGTGATATATATGCGGATTAGACACCAAAAAAAAACACTCAACAAATGGCTACAATTTAAGGAATGTGTTTAGTGACGGCATCAGATTCCTAATTGATGGTGAAAGGTCTGCTGGTAAGAAAAGCTGCTTCTAGGAGTTTGTCAAGTGTTTTCGCTTGACGGTTCCATTCTTGGGTGGTTGGTTTGGCCCTTGTTCCTGTAACTCGAATCCTGGCCTGGTATATCCCATTTTAATTTTACACCATTGTGAACCTTACGCCTTTTTTACTCTTTGATCGAGGTTCACGGCGTTGAAAAATCTTCGTAAACTAAATCACACGTGTATATGTTGATATTTAAAAGATATATTGTCAAGAAAATCAAGGGCAATGGTGATATATATGCAGATTAGACACCAAAAAAAAAAACACTCAACAAATGGCTACTATTTAAGGAATGTGTTTAGTTAGGGCATCAAATTCCTAATTAATGGAGAAAGGTCTGGTGGTAAGAAAAGCTACTTCTAGGAGGTTGTCAAGTGTTTACGCTCGACGATTCCATTCTTGGGTGGTTGGTTTGGCCCTTGTTCTTGTAACTCGAATCCTAGCCCTGTATATCCCATTTGAATTTTACACGATTGTGAACCTTACGCCTTTTTTACTCTCTGATCGTGGTTTTCGGCATTGAAAAATTTTCGTAAACTAAATCACACGTGTATATGTTGACATTTAAGAGATACACAGTCAAGAAAATCAAGGGAATTGGTGATATATATGCGGAATAGACACCAAAAAAAAACACTCAACAAATAGCTACAATTTAAGGAATGTGTTTAGTGACGGCATCAGATTCCTAATTGATGGAGAAAGGTCTGGTGGCAAGAAAAGCTGCTTCTAGGAGGTTGTCAAGTGTTTTCACTCGACAATTCCATTCTTGGGTGGTTGGTTTGGCCCTTGTTCCTGTAACTCGAATCCTAGCCCGGTATATCCCATTTTAATTTTACACCATTGTGAACCTTACGCCTTTTTTACTCTCTGATCGAGGTTCTCGGCATTGAAAAATCTTGGTAAACTAAATCACACGTGTATATGTTGACATTTAAGAGATATACAGTCAAGAAAATTAAGGGCAATGGTGATATATATGCGGATTAGACACAAAAAAAACACTCAACAAATGGCTACAATTTAAGGAATGTGTTTAGTGACGGCATCAGATTCCTAATTATTGGAGAAAGGTCTGGTGGCAAGAAAAGGTGCTTCTAGGAGGTTGTCAAGTGTTTTCGCTCGACGATTCCATTCTTGGGTGGTTGGTTTGGCCCTTGTTCCGGTAACTCGAATCCTAGCCCGGTATATTGCATTTTAATTTTACACCATTGTGAACCTTACGCCTTTTTTACTCTATGATCGAGGTTCTCGGCATTGAAAAATCTTCGTAAACTAAATCACACGTGTATATGTTGACATTTAATAGATATACAGTCAAGAAAATCAAGGGAAATGGTAATATATATGCGGATTAACACAAAAAAAAACACTCAACAAATGGCTACAATTTAAGGAATGTGTTTAGTGATGGCATCAGATTCCTAATTGATGGAGAAAGGTCTGGTGGCAAGAAAAGCTGCTTCTAGGAGGTTGTCAAGTGCTTTCGCTCGATGATTCCATTCTTGGGTGGTTGGTTTGGCCCTTGTTCCTGTAACTCGAATCCTAGCCCGGTATATCCCATTTTAATTTTACACCATTGTGAAACTTACGCCTTTTTTACTCTCTGATCAGGGTTCTCGCCATTGAAAAATCTTCGTAAACTAAATCACACGTGTATATGTTGACAATTAAAAGATATACAGTCAAGAAAATCGTGGGAAATGGTGATAAATATGCGGATTAGACACCAAAAAAAACACTCAACAAATGGCTACAATTTAAGGAATGTGTTTAGTGACGACATCAGATTCCTAATTGATGGAGGAAGGTCTGGTGGCAAGAAAAGCTGCTTCTAGGAGGTTGTCAAGTGTTTTCGCTCGATGATTCCATTCTTGGGCGGTTGGTTTGGCCCTTGTTCCTGTAACTCGAATACTAGCCCGGTATATCGCATTTTAATTTTACACCATTGTGAACCTTACGCCTTTTTTACTCTCTGATCGAGGTTCTCGGCATTGAAAAATCTTCGTAAACTAAATCAAACGTGTATATGTTGACATTTAAGAGATATACAGTCAAGAAAATCAAGGGCAATAGTGATATATATGCGGATCAGACACAAAAAAAACACTCAACAAATGGATACAATTTAATGAATGTGTTTAGTGACGGCATCAGATTCCTAATTGATGGGGAAAGGTCTTGTGGCAAGAAAAGCTGCTTCTAGGAGGTTGTCAAGTGCTTTCGCTCGATGACTCCATTCTTGGGTGGTTGGTTTGGCCCTTGTTCCTGTAACTCGAATCCTAGCCCGGTATATCCCATTTTAATTTTACACCATTATGAACCTTACGCCTTTTTTACTCTCTGATCGAGGTTCTCGGCATTGAAAAATCTTCGTAAACTAAATCAAACGTGTATATGTTGATATTTAAGAGATATACAGTCAAGAAAATCAAGGGCAATGGTGATATATACGCGGATTAGACACCAAAAAAAAAACACTCAACAAATGGCTACAATTTAAGGAATGTGTTTAGTGACGGCATCAGATTCCTAATTGATGGAGAAAGGTCTGGTGGCAAGAAAAGCTGCTTCTAGGAGGTTGTCAAGTGTTTTCGCTCGACGATTCCATTCTTGGGTGGTTGGTTTGGCCCTTGTTCCTGTAACTCGAATCCTAGCACGGTATATCCCATTTTAATTTTACACCATTGTGAACCTTACGCCTTTTTTACTCTCTGATCGAGGTTCTCGGCATTGAAAGATCTTCGTAAACTAAATCACATGTGTATATGTTGACATTTAAGAGATATACAGTCAAGAAAATCAAGGGCAATAGTGATGTATATGCGGATCAGACACCAAAAAAAACACTCAACAAATGGCTACAATATAAGAAATGTGTTAAGTGACGGCATCAGATTCCTAATTGATGGAGAAAGGTCTGGTGGCAAGAAAAGTTGCTTCTAGGAGGTTGTCAAGTGTTTTCGCTCGACGATTCCATTCTTGGGTGGTTGGTTTTGCCCTTGTTCCAGTAACACGAATCCTAGCCCGGTATATCCCATTTTAATTTTACACCATTGTGAAACTTACGCCTTTTTTACTCTCTGATCAGGGTTCTCGCCATTGAAAAATCTTCGCAAACTAAATCACACGTGTATATGTTGATATTTAAAAGATATACAGTCAAGAAAATCGTGGGCAATGGTGATAAATATTCGGATTAGACACCAAAAAAAAAACACTCAACAAATGGCTACAATTTAAGGAATGTGTTTAGTGACGGCATCAGATTCCTAATTGATGGAGAAAGGTCTGGTGGCAAGAAAAGCTGCTTCTAGGAGGTTGTCAAGTGTTTTCGCTCGATGATTCCATTCTTGGGTGGTTGGTTTGGCCCTTGTTCCTGTAACTCGAATACTAGCCCGGTATATCGCATTTTAATTTTACACCATTGTGAACCTTACGCCTTTTTTACTCTCTGATCGAGGTTCTCGGCATTGAAAAATCTTCGTAAACTAAATCAAACGTGTATATGTTGACATTTAAGAGATATACAGTCAAGAAAATCAAGGGAAATAGTGATATATATGCGGATCAGACACAAAAAAAAACACTCAACAAATGGATACAATTTAATGAATGTGTTTAGTGACGGCATCAGATTCCTAATTGATGGGGAAAGGTCTGGTGGCAAGAAAAGCTGCTTCTAGGATGTTGTCAAGTGCTTTCGCTCAATGACTCCATTCTTGGGTGGTTGGTTTGGCCCTTGTTCCTGTAACTCGAATCCTAGCCCGGTATATCCCATTTTAATTTTACACCATTATGAACCTTACGCCTTTTTTACTCTCTGATCGAGGTTCTCGGCATTGAAAAATCTTCGTAAACTAAATTAAACGTTTATATGTTGACATTTAAGAGATATACAGTCAAGAAAATCAAGGGCAATGGTGATATATATGCGGATTAACACAAAAAAAACACTCAACAAATGGCTACAATTTAATGAATGTGTTTAGTGACGTCATCAGATTCCTAATTGATGGGGAAAGGTCTGGTGGCAAGAAAAGCTGCTTCTAGGAGGTTGTAAAGTGCTTTCGCTCGATGATTCCATTCTTGGGTGGTTGGTTTGGCCTTTGTTCCTGTAACTCAAATCCTAGCCCGGTATATCCCATTTTAATTTTACACCATTGTGAACCTTACGCCTTTTTTACTCTCTGATCGACGTTCTCGCGATTGAAAAATCTTCGTAAACTAAATCACACGTGTATATGTTGACATTTAAGAGATATACAGTCAAGAAAATCAAGGGCAATGGTGATATATATGTGGATTAAACACCAAAAAAAACACTCAACAAATGGCTACAATTTACGGAATGTGTTTAGTGACGGCATCAGATTCCTAATTGATGGAGAAAGGTCTGGTGGCAAGAAAAACTGCTTCTAGGAGGTTGTCAAGTGTTTTCGCTCGACGATTCCATTCTTGGGAGGTTGGTTTGGCCCTTATTCCCGTAACACAAATCCTAGCCCGGTATATCCCATTTTAATTTTACACCATTGTGAAACTTACGCCTTTTTTACTCTCTGATCAGGGTTCTCGCCATTGAAAAATCTTCGTAAACTAAATCACACGTGTATATGTTGACATTTAAGAGATATACAATCAAGAAAATCAAGGGCAATGGTGATAAATATGCGGATTAGACACCAAAAAAAAACACTCAACAAATGGCAACAATTTAAGGAATGTGTTTAGTGACGGCATCAGATTTTTAATTGATGGAGAAAGGTCTGGTGGCAAGAAAAGCTTCTTCTAGGAGGTTGTCAAGTGTTTTCGCTCGATGATTCCATTCTTGGGTGGTTGGTTTGGCCCTTGTTCATGTAACTCGAATACTAGCCCGGTATATAGCATTTTAATTTTACACCATTGTGAACCTTACGCCTTTTTTACTCTCTGATCGAGGTTCTCGGCATTGAAAAATCTTCGTAAACTAAATCAAACGTGTATATGTTGACATTTAAGAGATATACAGTCAAGAAAATTAAGGGCAATGGTGATATATATGCGGATTAACACAAAAAAAAACACTCAACAAATGGCTACAATTTAATGAATGTGTTTAGTGACGGCATCAGATTCCTAATTGATGGGGGAAAGGTCTGGTCGCAAGAAAAGCTGCTTCTAGGAGGTTTTCAAGTGCTTTCGCTCGATGATTCCATTCTTGGGTGGTTGGTTTGGCCCTTGTTCCCGTAACACGAATCCTAGCCCGGTATATCCCATTTTAATTTTACACCATTGTGAAACTTACGTCTTTTTTACTCTCTGATCAGGGTTCTCGCCATTGAAAAATCTTCGTAAACTAAATCACACGTGTATATGTTGACATTTAAGAGATATACAATCAAGAAAATCAAGGGCAATGGTGATAAATATGCGGATTAGACACCAAAAAAAACACTCAACAAATGGCTACAATTTAAGGAATGTGTTTAGTGACGGCATCAGATTCCTAATTGATGGAGAAAGGTCTGGTGGCAAGAAAAGCTTCTTCTAGGAGGTTGTCAAGTGTTTTCTCTCGATGATTCCATTCTTGGGTGGTTGGTTTGGCCCTTGTTCATGTAACTCGAATACTAGCCCGGTATATCGCATTTTAATTTTACACCATTGTGAACCTTACGCCTTTTTTACTCTCTGATCGAGGTTCTCGGCATTGAAAAATCTTCGTAAACTAAATCAAACGTGTATATGTTGACATTTAAGAGATATACAGTCAAGAAAATCAAGGGCAATGGTGATATATATGCGGATTAACACAAAAAAAACACTCAACAAATGGCTACAATTTAATGAATGTGTTGAGTGACGGCATCAGATTCCTAATTGATGGGGGAAAGGTCTGGTCGCAAGAAAAGCTGCTTCTAGGAGGTTGTCAAGTGCTTTCGCTCGATGATTCCATTCTTGGGGTGTTGGTTTGGCCCTTGTTCCTGTAACACGAATCCTAGCCCGGTATATCCTATTTTAATTTTACACCATTGTGAACCTTACGCCTTTTTTACTCTCTGATCGAGGTTCTCGGCATTGAAAAATCTTCGTAATCTAAATCACACGTGTATATGTTGACATTTAAGAGATATACAGTCAAGAAAATCAAGGGCAATGGTGATATATATGCGGATTAGACACAAAAAAAAACACTCAACAAATGGCTACAATTTAAGGAATGTGTTTAGTGACGGCATCAGATTCCTAATTGATGTAGAAAGGTCTGGTGGCAAGAAAAACTGCTTCTAGGAGGTTGTCAAGTGTTTTCGCTCGACGATTCCATTCTTGGGTGGTTGGTTTTGCCCTTGTTCCAGTAACACGAATCCTAGCCCGGTATATCCCATTTTAATTTTACACCATTGTGAAACTTACGCCTTTTTTACTCTCTGATCAGGGTTCTCGCCATTGAAAAATCTTCGCAAACTAAATCACACGTGTATATGTTGATATTTAAAAGATATACAGTCAAGAAAATCGTGGGCAATGGTGATAAATATTCGGATTAGACACCAAAAAAAAAAACACTCAACAAATGGCTACAATTTGAGGAATGTGTTTAGTGACGGCATCAGATTCCTAATTGATGGAGAAAGGTCTGGTGGCAAGAAAAGCTGCTTCTAGGAGGTTGTCAAGTGTTTTCGCTCGATGATTCCATTCTTGGGTGGTTGGTTTGGCTCTTGTTCCTGTAACTCGAATACTAGCCCGGTATATCGCATTTTAATTTTACACCATTGTGAACCTTACGCCTTTTTTACTCTCTGATCGAGGTTCTCGGCATTGAAAAATCTTCGTAAACTAAATCAAACGTGTATATGTTGACATTTAAGAGATATACAGTCAAGAAAATCAAGGGAAATAGTGATATATATGCGGATCAGACACAAAAAAAACACTCAACAAATGGATACAATTTAATGAATGTGTTTAGTGACGGCATCAGATTCCTAATTGATGGGGAAAGGTCTGGTGGCAAGAAAAGCTGCTTCTAGGATGTTGTCAAGTGCTTTCGCTCGATGACTCCATTCTTGGGTGGTTGGTTTGGCCCTTGTTCCTGTAACTCGAATCCTAGCCCGGTATATCCCATTTTAATTTTACACCATTATGAACCTTACGCCTTTTTTACTCTCTGATCGAGGTTCTCGGCATTGAAAAATCTTCGTAAACTAAATCAAACGTTTATATGTTGACATTTAAGAGATATACAGTCAAGAAAATCAAGGGCAATGGTGATATATATGCGGATTAACACAAAAAAAACACTCAACAAATGGCTACAATTTAATGAATGTGTTTAGTGACGTCATCAGATTCCTAATTGATGGGGAAAGGTCTGGTGGCAAGAAAAGCTGCTTCTAGGAGGTTGTAAAGTGCTTTCGCTCGATGATTCCATTCTTGGGTGGTTGGTTTGGCCTTTGTTCCTGTAACTCAAATCCTAGCCCGGTATATCCCATTTTAATTTTACACCATTGTGAACCTTACGCCTTTTTTACTCTCTGATCGACGTTCTCGCCATTGAAAAATCTTCGTAAACTAAATCACACGTGTATATGTTGACATTTAAGAGATATACAGTCAAGAAAATCAAGGGCAATGGTGATATATATGTGGATTAAACACCAAAAAAAACACTCAACAAATGGCTACAATTTACGGAATGTGTTTAGTGACGGCATCAGATTCCTAATTGATGGAGAAAGGTCTGGTGGCAAGAAAAACTGCTTCTAGGAGGTTGTCAAGTGTTTTCGCTCGACGATTCCATTCTTGGGAGGTTGGTTTGGCCCTTGTTCCCGTAACACGAATCCTAGCCCGGTATATCCCATTTTAATTTTACACCATTGTGAAACTTACGCCTTTTTTACTCTCTGATCAGGGTTCTCGCCATTGAAAAATCTTCGTAAACTAAATCACACGTGTATATGTTGACATTTAAGAGATATACAATCAAGAAAATCAAGGGCAATGGTGATAAATATGCGGATTAGACACCAAAAAAAAAACACTCAACAAATGGCTACAATTTAAGGAATGTGTTTAGTGACGGCATCAGATTTTTAATTGATGGAGAAAGGTCTGGTGGCAAGAAAAGCTTCTTCTAGGAGGTTGTCAAGTGTTTTCGCTCGATGATTCCATTCTTGGGTGGTTGGTTTGGCCCTTGTTCATGTAACTCGAATACTAGCCCGGTATATCGCATTTTAATTTTACACCATTGTGAACCTTACGCCTTTTTTACTCTCTGATCGAGGTTCTCGGCATTGAAAAATCTTCGTAAACTAAATCAAACGTGTATATGTTGACATTTAAGAGATATACAGTCAAGAAAATTAAGGGCAATGGTGATATATATGCGGATTAACACAAAAAAAAACACTCAACAAATGGCTACAATTTAATGAATGTGTTTAGTGACGGCATCAGATTCCTAATTGATGGGGGAAAGGTCTGGTCGCAAGAAAAGCTGCTTCTAGGAGGTTGTCAAGTGCTTTCGCTCGATGATTCCATTCTTGGGTGGTTGGTTTGGCCCTTGTTCCCGTAACACGAATCCTAGCCCGGTATATCCCATTTTAATTTTACACCATTGTGAAACTTACGTCTTTTTTACTCTCTGATCAGGGTTCTCGCCATTGAAAAATCTTCGTAAACTAAATCACACGTGTATATGTTGACATTTAAGAGATATACAATCAAGAAAATCAAGGGCAATGGTGATAAATATGCGGATTAGACACCAAAAAAAAACACTCAACAAATGGCTACAATTTAAGGAATGTGTTTAGTGACGGCATCAGATTCCTAATTGATGGAGAAAGGTCTGGTGGCAAGAAAAGCTTCTTCTAGGAGGTTGTCAAGTGTTTTCTCTCGATGATTCCATTCTTGGGTGGTTGGTTTGGCCCTTGTTCATGTAACTCGAATACTAGCCCGGTATATCGCATTTTAATTTTACACCATTGTGAACCTTACGCCTTTTTTACTCTCTCATCGAGGTTCTCGGCATTGAAAAATCTTCGTAAACTAAATCAAACGTGTATATGTTGACATTTAAGAGATATACAGTCAAGAAAATCAAGGGCAATGGTGATATATATGCGGATTAACACAAAAAAAAACACTCAACAAATGGCTACAATTTAATGAATGTGTTGAGTGACGGCATCAGATTCCTAATTGATGGGGGAAAGGTCTGGTCGCAAGAAAAGCTGCTTCTAGGAGGTTGTCAAGTGCTTTCGCTCGATGATTCCATTCTTGGGGTGTTGGTTTGGCCCTTGTTCCTGTAACACGAATCCTAGCCCGGTATATCCTATTTTAATTTTACACCATTGTGAACCTTACGCCTTTTTACTCTCTGATCGAGGTTCTCGGCATTGAAAAATCTTCGTAATCTAAATCACACGTGTATATGTTGACATTTAAGAGATATACAGTCAAGAAAATCAAGGGCAATGGTGATATATATGCGGATTAGACACAAAAAAAAACACTCAACAAATGGCTACAATTTAAGGAATGTGTTTAGTGACGGCATCAGATTCCTAATTGATGTAGAAAGGTCTGGTGGCAAGAAAAACTGCTTCTAGGAGGTTGTCAAGTGTTTTCGATCGACGATTCCATTCTTGGGTGGTTGGTTTGGCCCTTGTTCCAGTAACACGAATCCTAGCCCGGTATATCCCATTTTAATTTTACACCATTGTGAAACTTACGCCTTTTTTACTCTCTGATCAGGGTTCTCGCCATGGAAAAATCTTCGTAAACTAAATCACACGTGTATATGTTGACATTTAAGAGATATACAATCAAGAAAATCAAGGGCAATGGTGATATATATGCGGATTAACACCAAAAAAACACTCAACAAATGGCTACAATTTAAGGAATGTGTTTAGTGACGGCATTAGATTCCTAATTGATGGGGAAAGGTCTGGTGGCAATAAAAGCTGCTTCTAGGAGGTTGTCAAGTGCTTTCGCTCGATGATTCCATTCTTGGGTGGTTGGTTTGGCCCCTGTTCCTGTAACTCGAATCCTAGCCCGGTATATCGCATTTTAATTTTACACCATTGTGAACCTTACGCCTTTTTTTTCTCTGATCGAGGTTCTCGGCATTGAAAAATCTTCGTAAACTAAATCACACGTGTATATGTTGACATTTAAGAGATATACAGCAAGAAAATTAAGGGCAATGGTGATATATATGCGGATTAACACCAAAAAAACACTCAACAAATGGCTACAATTTAAGGAATGTGTTTAGTGACGGCATCAGATTCCTAATTGATGGGGAAAGGTCTGGTGGCAATAAAAGCTGCTTCTAGGAGGTTGTCAAGTGCTTTCGCTCGATGATTCCATTCTTGGGTGGTTGGTTTGGCCCATGTTCCTGTAACTCGAATCCTAGCCCGGTATATCGCATTTTAATTTTACACCATTGTGAACCTTACGCCTTTTTTTTCTCTGATCGAGGTTCTCGGCATTGAAAAATCTTCGTAAACTAAATCACACGTGTATATGTTGACATTTAAGAGATATACAGCAAGAAAATCAAGGGCAATGGTGATATATATGCGGATTAACACCAAAAAAACACTCAACAAATGGCTACAATTTAATGAATGTGTTTAGTGACGGCATCAGATTCCTAATTGATGGGGGAAAGGTCTGGTCGCAAGAAAAGCTGCTTCTAGGAGGTTGTCAAGTGCTTTCGCTCGATGATTCCATTCTTGGGTAGTTGGTTTGGCCCTTGTTCCAGTAACACGAATCCTAGCCCGGTATATCCCATTTTAATTTTACACCATTGTGAAACTTACGCCTTTTTTACTCTCTGATCAGGGTTCTCGCCATTGAAAAATCTTCGTAAACTAAATCACACGTGTATATGTTGACATTTAAGAGATATAAAATCAAGAAAATCAAGGGCAATGGTGATAAATATGCGGATTAGACACCAAAAAAAACACTCAACAAATGGCTACAATTTAAGGAATGTGTTTAGTGACGGCATCAGATTCCTAATTGATGGAGAAAGGTCTGGTGGCAAGAAAAGCTTCTTCTAGGAGGTTGTCAAGTGTTTTCGCTCGATGATTCCATTCTTGGGTGGTTGGTTTGGCCCTTGTTCATGTAACTCGAATACTAGCCCGGTATATCGCATTTTAATTTTACACCATTGTGAACCTTACGCCTTTTTTACTCTCTGATCGAGGTTCTCGGCATTGAAAAATCTTCGTAAACTAAATCAAACGTGTATATGTTGACATTTAAGAGATATACAGTCAAGAAAATCAAGGGCAATGGTGATATATATGCGGATTAACACAAAAAAAAAACACTCAACAAATGGCTACAATTTAATGAATGTGTTTAGTGACGGCATCAGATTCTTAATTGATGGGGAAAGGTCTGGTCGCAAGTAAAGCTGCTTCTAGGAGGTTGTCAAGTGTTTTCGCTCGATGATTCCATTCTTGGGTGGTTGGTTTGGCCCTTTTTTCCTGTAACACGAATCCTAGCCCGGTATATCCTATTTTAATTTTACACCATTGTGAACCTTACGCCTTTTTTACTCTCTGATCGAGGTTCTCGGCATTGAAAAATCTTCGTAAACTAAATCACACGTGTATATGTTGACATTTAAGAGAGATACAGTCAAGAAAATCAAGGGCAATGGTGATATATATGCGGATTAGACACAAAAAAAACACTCAACAAATGGCTACAATTTAAGGAATGTGTTTAGTGACGGGATAAGATTCCTAATTGATGGAGAAAGGTCTGGTGGCAAGAAAAACTGCTTCTAGGAGGTTGTCAAGTGTTTTCGATCGACGATTCCATTCTTGGGTGGTTGGTTTGGTCCTTGTTCCTGTAACTCGAATCCTAGCCCGGTATATCGCATTTTAATTTTACACCATTGTGAACCTTACGCCTTTTTTCTCTCTGATCGAGGTTCTCGGCATTGAAAAATCTTCGTAAACTAAATCACACGTGTATATGTTGACATTTAAGAGATATACAGTCAAGAAAATCAAGGGCAATGGTGATATATATGCGGATTAACACCAAAAAAACATTCAACAAATGGCTACAATTTAAGGAATGTGTTTAGTGACGGCATCAGATTCCTAATTGATGGGGAAAGGTCTGGTGGCAATAAAAGCTGCTTTTAGGAGGTTGTCAAGTGCTTTCGCTCGATGATTCCATTCTTGGGGGTTGGTTTGGCCCCTGTTCCTGTAACTCGAATCCTAGCCCGGTATATCCCGTTTTAGTTTTACACCATTGTGAACCTTAGGCCTTTTTTACTCTCTGATCGAGGTTCTCGCCATTGAAAAATCCTCGTAAACTAAATCACACGTGTATATGTTGACATTTAAGAGATATACAGTCAAAAAAATAAAGGGCAATGGTGATATATATGCGTATTAGACACAAAAAAAAACTCTCAACAAATGGATATAATTTAAGGAATGTGTTCAGTGACGGCATCAGATTCCTAATTGATGGAGAAAGGTCTCGTGGCAAGAAAAGCTGCTTCTAGGAGGTTGTCAAGTGCTTTCGCTCGATGATTCCATTCTTGGGTGGTTGGTTTGGCCCTTGTTCCTGTAACACGAATCCTAGCTCGGTATATCCTATTTTAATTTCACACCATTGTGAACCTTACG
The DNA here is from genome assembly GCA_030545235.1 of Helianthus tuberosus. NCBI lineage: Eukaryota > Viridiplantae > Streptophyta > Magnoliopsida > Asterales > Asteraceae > Helianthus > Helianthus tuberosus. Next base: position 29,357,991 of record CM060415.1, on the reverse strand, counting down.
CCTTTTTTACTCTCTGATCGAGGTTCTTGGCATTGAAAACTCTTCGTAAACTAAATCACACGTGTATATGTTGACATTTAAGAGATATACAGTCAAGAAAATCAATGTCAATGGTGATATATATGCAGATTAGACACAAAAAAAAACACTCAACAAATGGCTACAATTTAAGGAATGTGTTTAGTGATGACATCAGATTCCTAATTGATGGAGAAAGGTCTGGTGGCAAGAAAAACTGCTTCTAGGAGGTTGTCAAGTGTTTTCGATCGACGATTCCATTCTTGGGTGGTTGGTTTGGTCCTTGTTCCTGTAACTCGAATCCTAGCCCGGTATATCGCATTTTAATTTTACACCATTGTGAACCTTACGCCTTTTTTCTCTCTGATCGAGGTTCTCGGCAATGAAAAATCTTCGTAAACTAAATCACACGTGTATATGTTGACATTTAAGAGATATACAATCAAGAAAATCAAGGGCAATGGTGATATATATGCGGATTAACACCAAAAAAACATTCAACAAATTGCTACAATTTAAGGAATGTGTTTAGTGACGGCATCAGATTCCTAATTGATGGGGAAAGGTCTTGTGGCAATAAAAGCTGCTTCTAGGAGGTTGTCAAGTGCTTTCCCTGGATGATTCCATTCTTGGGTGGTTGGTTTGGCCCCTGTTCATGTAACTCGAATCCTAGCCCGGTATATCCCGTTTTAGTTTTACACCATTGTGAACCTTATGCCTTTTTTACTCTCTGATCGAGGTTCTCGCCATTGAAAAATCTTCGTAAACTAAATCACACGTGTATATGTTGACATTTAAAAGATATACAGTCAAAAAAATCAAGGGCAATGGTGATATATATGCGGATTAGACACAAAAAAAACTCTCAACAAATGGCTATAATTTAAGGAATGTGTTTAGTGACGGCATCAGATTCCTAATTGATGGAGAAAGGTCTGGTGGCAAGAAAAGCTGCTTCTAGGAGGTCGTCAAGTGTTTTCGCTCGACGATTCCATTCTTGGGTGGTTGGTTTGGCCCTTGTACCTGTAACTCGAATCCTAGCCCGGTATATCCCATTTTAATTTTACACCATTGTAAACCTTACGCCTTTTTTTACTCTCTGATCGAGGTTCTCGGTATTGAAAAATCTTCGTAAACTAAATCACACGTGTATATGTTGTCATTTAAGAGATATTCAGTCAAGAAAATCAAGGGCAATGGTGATATATATCTGGATTAGATACCAAAAAAACACTCAACAAATGGCTACAATTTAAGGAATGTGTTTAGTGACGGCATCAGATTCCTAATTGATTGAGAAAGGTCTGGTGGCAAGAAAAGCTGCTTCTAGGAGGTTGTCAAGTGTTTTTGCTCAACAATTCCATTCTTTGGTGGTTGGTTTTGCCCTTGTTCCTTTAACTCGAATCCTAGCCCGGTATATCCCATTTTAATTTTACACCATTGTGAACCTTACGCAATTTTTACTCTCTGATCGAGGTTCTCACCATTGAAAAATCTTCGTAAACTAAATCACACGTGTATATGTTGACATTTAAGAGATATACAGTCAAGAAAATCAAGGGCAATGGTGATATATATGCGGATTAAACACCAAAAAAAACACTCAACAAATGGCTACAATTTAAGGAATGTGTTTAGTGACAGCATCAGATTCCTAGTTGATGGGGAAAGGTCTGGTGGCAAGAAAAGCTGTTTCTAGGAGGTTGTCAAGTGTTTTCGCTCGACGATTCCATTATTGGGTGGTTGGTTTTGCCCTTGTTCCTGTAACACGAATCCTAACCCGGTATATCCCATTTTAATTTTACACCATTGTGAAACTTACGCCTTCTTTACTCTCTGATCAGGGTTCTCGCCATTGAAAAATCTTCGTAAACTAAATCACACGTGTATATGTTGACATTTAAGAGATATACAGTCAAGAAAATCAAGGGCAATGGTGATATATATGCGGATTAGACACCAAAAAAACCCTCAACAAATGGCTACAATTTTAGGAATGTGTTTAGTGACGGCATCAGATTCCTAATTGATAGGGAAAGGTCTGGTGGCAAGAAAATCTGCTTCTAGGAGGTTGTCAAGTGCTTTCGCTCGATGATTCCATTCCTGGGTGGTTAGTTTGGCCCTTGTTCCTGTAACTCGAATACTAGCCCGGGATATCCCATTTAAATTTTACACCATTGTGAATCTTACGCCTTTTTTACCCTCTGATCGAGGTTCTCGCCATTGAAAAATCTTCGTAAACTAAATCACAAGTGTATATGTTGACATTTAAGAGATACACAGTCAAGAAAATCAAGGGCAATGGTGATAAATATGCGGATTAGACACCAAAAAAAAAACACTCAACAAAGGGCTACAATTTATGGAATGTGTTTAGTGACGGCATCAGATTCCTAATTGATGGAGAAAGGTCTGGTGGTAAGAAAAGCTGCTTATAGGATGTTGTCAAGTGTTTTCGCTCGACGATTCCATTCTTGGGTGGTTGGTTTGGCCCTTGTTCCTGTAACACGAATCCTAGCCCGGTATATCCCATTTTAATTTTACACCATTGTGAACCTTACGCCTTTCTTACTCTCTGATCGAGGTTCTCGGCATTGAAAAATCTTCGTAAACTAAATCACACGTGTATATGTTGACATTTAAGAGATATACAGTCAAGAAAATCAAGGGCAATGGTGATATATATGCGGATTAGACACCAAAAAAACACTCAACAAATGGCTACAATTTAAGGAATGTGTTTAGTGACGGCATCAGATTCCTAATTGATGGAGAAAGGTCTGGTGGCAAGAAAAGCTGCTTCTAGGAGGTTGTCAAGTGTTTTCGCTCGACAATTCCATTCTTTGGTGGTTGGTTTGGCCCTTGTTCCTGTAACTCGAATCCTAGCCCGGTATATCCCATTTAAATTTTACACCATTGTGAACCTTACGCCTTTTTTACCCTCTGATCGAGGTTCTCGCCATTGAAAAATCTTCGAAAACTAAATCACACGTGTATATGTTGACATTTAAGAGATACACAGTCAAGAAAATCATGGGCAATGGTGATATGTATGCAGATTAGACACAAAAAAAACACTCAACAAATGGCTACAATTTAAGGAATGTGTTTAGTGACGGCATCAAATTCCTAATTGATGGAGAAAGGTCTGGTGGAAAGAAAAGCTACTTCTAGGAGGTTGTCAAGTGTTTTGGCTCGACGATTCCATTCTTGGGTGGTTGGTTTGGCCCTTGTTCCTGTAACACGAATCCTAGCCCGGTATATCCCATTTTAATTTTACACCATTGTGAACCTTACGCCTTTTTTACTCTCTGATCGAGGTTCTCGGCATTGAAAAATCTTCGTAAACTAAATCACACGTGTATATGTTGACATTTAAGAGATATACAGTCAAGAAAACCAAGGGCAATGGTGATATATATGCGGATTAGACACCAAAAAAACACTCAACAAATGGCTATAATTTTAGGAATGTGTTTAGTGACGGCATCAGATTCCTAATTTATGGAGAAAGGTCTGGTGGCAAGAAAAGCTGCTTCTAGGAGGTTGTCAAGTGTTTTCGCTCGACGATTCCATTCTTGGGTGGTTGGTTTGGTCCTTGTTCTTGTAACACGAATCCTAGCCTGGTATATCGCATTTTAATTTTACACCATTGTGAACCTTACGCCTTTTTTACTCTCTGATCGAGGTTCTCGACATTGAAAAATCTTCGTAAACTAAATCACACGTGTATATGTTTACATTTAAGAGATATACAGTCAAGAAAATCAAGGGCAATGGTGATATATATGCGGATTAACACAAAAAAAAAAACACTCAACAAATGGCTACAATTTAAGGAATGTGTTTAGTGACGGTATCAGATTCCTAATTGATGGGGAAAGGTCTGGTGGCAATAAAAGCTGCTTCTAGGAGGTTGTCAAGTGCTTTCGCTCGATGATTACATTCATGGGTGGTTGGTTTGGCCTTTGTTCCTGTAACTCGAATCCTAGCCCGGTATATCCCATTATAATTTTACACCATTGTGAACCTTAGGCCTTTTTTACTCTCTGATCGAGGTTCTCGCCATTGAAAAATCTTCGTAAACTAAATCACACGTGTATATGTTGACATTTAAGAGATATATAGTCAAGAAAATCAAGGGCAACGGTGATATATATGCGGATTAGACACCAAAAAAAAACATTCAACAAATGGCTACAATTTAAGCAATGTGTTTTAGTGACGGCATCAGATTCCTAATTGATGGAGAAATGTCTGGTGGCAAGAAAAGCTGCTTCTAGGTGGTTGTCAAGTGTTTTCGCTTGACGATTCCATTCTTTGGTGGTTGGTTTGGCCCTTGTTCCTTTAACTCGAATCCTAGCCCGGTATATCCCATTTTAATTTTACACCATTGTGAACCTTACGCCTTTTTTACTCTCTGATCGAGGTTCTCGGCATTGAAAGATCTTTGTAAACTAAATCACACGTGTATATGTTGACATTTAAGAGATCTACAGTCAAGAAAATCAAGGGCAATAGTGATATATATGCGGACCAGACACCAAAAAAAGACTCAACAAATGGCTACAATATAAGAAATGTGTTTAGTGACGGCATCAGATTCCTAATTGATGGAGAAAGGTCTAGTGGAAAGAAAAGCTGCTTCTAGGAGGTTGTCAAGTGTTTTCGCTCGACGATTCCATTCTTGGGTGGTTGGTTTGGCCCATGTTCATGTAACTCGAATCATAGCCCGTTATATCCCATTTGAATTTTACACCATTGTAAACCTTACGCCATTTTTACTCTCTGATCGAGGTTCTCGGCATTGAAAAATCTTCGTAAACTAAGTCACACATGTGTATGTTGACATTTAAGAGATATACAGTCAAGAAAATCAAGGGCAATGGTGATATATATGCGGATTAGACACCAAAAAGAAATAAAACACTCAACAAATGGCTACAATTTAAGGAATGTGTTTAGTGACGACATCAGATTCCTAATTGATGGAGAAATGTCTGGTGGTAAGAAAAGCTGCTTATAGGATGTTGTCAAGTGTTTTCGCTTGACGATTCCATTCTTTGGTGGTTGGTTTGGCCCTTGTTCCTGTAACACGAATCCTAGCCCGGTATATCCCATTTTAATTTTACACCATTGTGAACCTTACGCCTTTCTTACTCTCTGATCGAGGTTCTCGGCATTGAAAAATCTTCGTAAACTAAATCACACGTGTATATGTTGACATTTAAGAGATATACAGTCAAGAAAATCAAGGGCAATGGTGATATATATGCGGATTAGACACCAAAAAAACACTCAACAAATGGCTACAATTTAAGGAATGTGTTTAGTGACGGCATCAGATTCCTAATTGATGGAGAAATGTCTGGTGGCAAGAAAAGCTGCTTCTAGGAGGTTGTCAAGTGTTTTCGCTCGACAATTCCATTCTTTGGTGGTTGGTTTGGCCCTTGTTCCTGTAACTCGAATCCTAGCCCGGTATATCCCATTTAAATTTTACACCATTGTGAACCTTACGCCTTTTTTACCCTCTGATCGAGGTTCTCGCCATTGAAAAATCTTCGAAAACTAAATCACACGTGTATATGTTGACATTTAAGAGATACACAGTCAAGAAAATCATGGGCAATGGTGATATGTATGCAGATTAGACACAAAAAAAACACTCAACAAATGGCTACAATTTAAGGAATGTGTTTAGTGACGGCATCAGATTCCTAATTGATGGAGAAATGTCTGGTGGCAAGAAAAGCTGCTTCTAGGTGGTTGTCAAGTGTTTTCGCTTGACGATTCCATTCTTTGGTGGTTGGTTTGGCCCTTGTTCCTTTAACTCGAATCCTAGCCCGGTATATCCCATTTTAATTTTACACCATTGTGAACCTTACGCCTTTTTTACTCTCTGATCGAGGTTCTCGGCATTGTAAGATCTTTGTAAACTAAATCACACGTGTATATGTTGACATTTAAGAGATCTACAGTCAAGAAAATCAAGGGCAATAGTGATATATATGCGGACCAGACACCAAAAAAAGACTCAACAAATGGCTACAATATAAGAAATGTGTTTAGTGACGGCATCAGATTCCTAATTGATGGAGAAAGGTCTAGTGGAAAGAAAAGCTGCTTCTAGGAGGTTGTCAAGTGTTTTCGCTCGACGATTCCATTCTTGGGTGGTTGGTTTGGCCCATGTTCATGTAACTCGAATCATAGCCCGTTATATCCCATTTGAATTTTACACCATTGTAAACCTTACGCCATTTTTACTCTCTGATCGAGGTTCTCGGCATTGAAAAATCTTCGTAAACTAAGTCACACATGTGTATGTTGACATTTAAGAGATATACAGTCAAGAAAATCAAGGGCAATGGTGATATATATGCGGATTAGACACCAAAAAGAAATAAAACACTCAACAAATGGCTACAATTTAAGGAATGTGTTTAGTGACGACATCAGATTCCTAATTGATGGAGAAATGTCTGGTGGTAAGAAAAGCTGCTTATAGGATGTTGTCAAGTGTTTTCGCTTGACGATTCCATTCTTTGGTGGTTGGTTTGGCCCTTGTTCCTGTAACACGAATCCTAGCCCGGTATATCCCATTTTAATTTTACACCATTGTGAACCTTACGCCTTTCTTACTCTCTGATCGAGGTTCTCGGCATTGAAAAATCTTCGTAAACTAAATCACACGTGTATATGTTGACATTTAAGAGATATACAGTCAAGAAAATCAAGGGCAATGGTGATATATATGCGGATTAGACACCAAAAAAACACTCAACAAATGGCTACAATTTAAGGAATGTGTTTAGTGACGGCATCAGATTCCTAATTGATGGAGAAATGTCTGGTGGCAAGAAAAGCTGCTTCTAGGAGGTTGTCAAGTGTTTTCGCTCGACAATTCCATTCTTTGGTGGTTGGTTTGGCCCTTGTTCCTGTAACTCGAATCCTAGCCCGGTATATCCCATTTAAATTTTACACCATTGTGAACCTTACGCCTTTTTTACCCTCTGATCGAGGTTCTCGCCATTGAAAAATCTTCGAAAACTAAATCACACGTGTATATGTTGACATTTAAGAGATACACAGTCAAGAAAATCATGGGCAATGGTGATATGTATGCAGATTAGACACAAAAAAAACATTCAACAAATGGCTACAATTTAAGGAATGTGTTTAGTGACGGCATCAAATTCCTAATTGATGGAGAAAGGTCTGGTGGCAAGAAAAGCTACTTCTAGGAGGTTGTCAAGTGTTTTGGCTCGACGATTCCATTCTTGGGTGGTTGGTTTGGCCCTTGTTCCTGTAACACGAATCCTAGCCCGGTATATCCCATTTTAATTTTACACCATTGTGAACCTTACGCCTTTTTTACTCTCTGATCGAGGTTCTCGGCATTGAAAAATCTTCGTAAACTAAATCACACGTGTATATGTTGACATTTAAGAGATATACAGTCAAGAAAACCAAGGGCAATGGTGATATATATGCGGATTAGACACCAAAAAAACACCCAACAAATGGCTATAATTTTAGGAATGTGTTTAGTGACGGCATCAGATTCCTAATTTATGGAGAAAGGTCTGGTGGCAAGAAAAGCTGCTTCTAGGAGGTTGTCAAGTGTTTTCGCTCGACGATTCCATTCTTGGGTGGTTGGTTTGGTCCTTGTTCTTGTAACACGAATCCTAGCCTGGTATATCGCATTTTAATTTTACACCATTGTGAACCTTACCCCTTTTTTACTCTCTGATCGAGGTTCTCGACATTGAAAAATCTTCGTAAACTAAATCACACGTGTATATGTTTACATTTAAGAGATATACAGTCAAGAAAATCAAGGGCAATGGTGATATATATGCAGATTAACACAAAAAAAAACACTCAACAAATGGCTACAATTTAAGGAATGTGTTTAGTGATGGTATCAGATTCCTAATTGATGGGGAAAGGTCTGGTGGCAATAAAAGCTGCTTCTAGGAGGTTGTCAAGTGCTTTCGCTCGATGATTACATTCTTGGGTGGTTGGTTTGGCCTTTGTTCCTGTAACTCGAATCCTAGCCCGGTATATCCCATTTTAATTTTACACCATTGTGAACCTTACGCCTTTTTTACTCTCTGATCGAGGTTCTCGCCATTGAAAAATCTTCGTAAACTAAATCACACGTGTATATGTTGACATTTAAGAGATATACAGTCAAGAAAATCAAGGGCAACGGTGATATATATGCGGATTAGACACCAAAAAAAAACATTCAACAAATGGCTACAATTTAAGCAATGTGTTTTAGTGACGGCATCAGATTCCTAATTGATGGAGAAAGGTCAGGTGGCAAGAAAAGCTGGTTCTAGGTGGTTGTCAAGTGTTTTCGCTTGACGATTCCATTCTTTGGTGGTTGGTTTGGCCCTTGTTCATGTAACTCGAATCCTAGCCCGGTATATCCCATTTTAATTTTACACCATTGTGAACCTTACGCCTTTTTTACTCTCTGATCGAGGTTCTCGGCATTGAAAGATCTTTGTAAACTAAATCACACGTGTATATGTTGACATTTAAGAGATCTACAGTCAACAAAATCAAGGGCAATAGTGATATATATGCGGACCAGACACCAAAAAAAGACTCAACAAATGGCTACAATATAAGAAATGTGTTTAGTGACGGCATCAGATTCCTAATTGATGGAGAAAGGTCTAGTGGAAAGAAAAGCTGCTTCTAGGAGGTTGTCAAGTGTTTTCGCTCGACGATTCCATTCTTGGGTGGTTGGTTTGGCCCATGTTCATGTAACTCGAATCATAGTCCGTTATATCCCATTTGAATTTTACACCATTGTAAACCTTACGCCATTTTTACTCTCTGATCGAGGTTCTCGGCATTGAAAAATCTTCGTAAACTAAGTCACACATGTGTATGTTGACATTTAAGAGATATACAGTCAAGAAAATCAAGGGCAATGGTGATATATATGCGGATTAGACACCAAAAAGAAATAAAACACTCAACAAATGGCTACAATTTAAGGAATGTGTTTAGTGACGACATCAGATTCCTAATTGATGGAGAAATGTCTGGTGGTAAGAAAAGCTACTTCTAGGAGGTTGTCAAGTGTTTTCGCTCGATGATTCCATTCTTGGGTGGTTGGTTTGGCCCTTGTTCCTGTAACTCGAATCCTAGCCCGGTATATCCCATTTTAGTTTTACTCCATTGGGAACCTTACGCCATTTTTAGTCTCTGATCGAGGTTCTCGGCATTGAAAAATCTTCGTAAACTAAATCACATGTGTATATGTTGATATTTAAGAGATATACAGTCAAGAAAATCAAGGGCAATGGTGATATATATGCGGATTAGACACAAAAAAAACACTCAACAAATGGCTACAATTTAAAGAATGTGTTTAGTGATGGCATCAGATTCCTAATTGATGGAGAAAGGTCTGGTGGTAAGAAAAGCTGCTTCTAGGAGGTTTTCAAGTGTTTTCGCTCGACGATTCCATTCTTGGGTGGTTGGTTTGGCCCATGTTCATGTAACTCGAATCATAGCCCGTTATATCCCATTTGAATTTTACACCATTGTAAACCTTACGCCATTTTTACTCTCTGATCGAGGTTCTCGGCATTGAAAAATCTTTGTAAACTAAGTCACACATGTGTATGTTGACATTTAAGAGATATACAATCAAGAAAATCAAGGGCAATGGTGATATATATGCGGATTAGACACCAAAAAAAATTAAAACACTCAACAAATGGCTACAATTTAAGGAATGTGTTTAGTGACGACATCAGATTCCTAATTGATGGAGAAAGCTCTGGTGGCAAGAAAAGCTGCTTCTAGGAGGTTGTCAAGTGTTTTCGCTCGACGATTCCATTCTTGGGGGGTTGGTTTGGCCCTTGTTCCTGTAACACGAATCCTAGCCCGGTATATCCCATTTTAATTTTGCACCATTATGAACCTACACCTTTTTTGCTCTCTGGTAGAGGTTCTCGGCATTGAAAAATCATCGTAAACTAAATCACACGTGTATATGTTTACATTTAAAAGATATACAGTCAAGAAAATCAAGGGCAATGGTGATATATATGCGGATTAGACATCAAAAAAAACACTCAACAAATGGCTACAATATAAGAAATGTGTTTAGTGACGGCATCAGATTCCTAATTGATGGAGAAAGGTCTGGTGGCAAGAAAAGATTCTTCTAGGAGGTTGTCAAGTGTTTTCGCTCACCGATTCCATTCTTGGGTGGTTGGTTTGGCCCTTGTTCATGTAACTCGAATCCTAGCCCGGTATATCCCATTTTAATTTTACTCCATTGTGAACCTTACACCTTTTTTACTCTCTGATCGAGGTTCTCGGCATTGAAAGATCTTCGTAAACTAAATCACACGTGTATATTTTGACATTTAAGAGATATACAGTCAAGAAAATCAAGAGAAATGGTGATATATATGCGGATCAGACACCAAAAAAAACACTCAACAAATGGCTACAATATAAGAAATGTGTTTAGTGACGGCATCATATTCCTAATTGATGCAGAAAGGTCTGGTGGCAAGAAAAGATTCTTCTAGGAGGTTGTCAAGTGTTTTCGCTCGACGATTCCATTCTTGGGTGGTTGGTTCGGCCCTTGTTCCTGTAACACGAATCCTAGCCCGGTATATCCCATTTTAATTTTGCACCATTGCAAACCTTACGCCTTTTTTACTCTCTGATAGAGGTTCTCGGCATTGAAAAATCTTCGTAAACTAAATCACACGTGTATATGTTGACATTTAAGAGATATACAGTCAAGAAAATCAAGGGAAATGGTGATATATATGCGGATCAGACACCAAAAAAAACACTCAACAAATGGCTACAATATAAGAAATGTGTTTAGTGACGGCATCAGATTCCTAATTGATGGAGAAAGGTCTGGTGGCAAGAAAAGATTCTTCTAGGAGGTTGTCAAGTGTTTTCGCTCACCGATTCCATTCTTGGGTGGTTGGTTTGGCCCTTGTTCATGTAACTCGAATCCTAGCCCGGTATATCCCATTTTAATTTTACTCCATTGTGAACCTTACGCCTTTTTTACTCTCTGATCGAGGTTCTCGGCATTGAAAGATCTTCGTAAACTAAATCACACGTGTATATTTTGACATTTAAGAGATATACAGTCAAGAAAATCAAGAGAAATGGTGATATATATGCGGATCAGACACAAAAAAAACACTCAACAAATGGCTACAATATAAGATGTCACACCCCCAAAATCCACATGCGGAGTATCACCGCTTGGAGGCGTGACTGACCAGGATCAAGCCACCAATCATATAGAACAATGTATAAAGTAAAAGTAATTGCAATTTAATTCCAAACAATCCATATGAAAGGTGTTCCAAAACATAAATATGTTATCACTGTATAGCGGAAGCGTATAATTAAACCCAACATAATAAAGTATGAAATGTCATAAAGTCTAATCAAGTATTCAAGATCCTTGCCCACAACGACTACGCCTCCCGTGCAAGCTCCATAAGTACCTAAGGTCCTGCAAGGCATGTAACAGAGGATCAACAACTAGTTGAGCGAGTTCACAGAGAGTAAATGCGTAATAGTAAGTTCGTATGTAACATGTGGCTCTACTGGGCCGATAGTACGTTCTATTGGTGGGGGCTTCCCATGTTATATATATTTACTAGTCTAGTTGTATTCGTAAGTATCCTTCCCAATCCGAGGATAGTAACAAGTATGAGTATATGTATAAGTATCCTTCCCAATCCGAGGATAGTAATAAGTATTAGTATATGTATAAGTATCCGTCCCAACCGAGGATAGTAATAAGTATGAGTATATGTATAAGTATCCTTCCCAACCGAGGATAGTACGTATCGAGTACGTAGGTTTAGCGCTGGTGTTCTTCCCCATCCGAGAACATTGGTACCTAGGATTTTTGTATGTGTTAACACTAGTATCCTTCCCAAACCGAGGATAGTACGTATATTATACGTAGATTTTGGCACAGGCATCCTTCCCAATCCGAGGACCGTGGTAAGTAGTCTGGTAGTGATGTGAGTACAAGCAATCAATCAATCCCATTCCCAACCCACCTGGGGAATCCCATGCCTTGGTAAGAGTGTGAACTCACCTTGGTTTGCTCGGTATGCTAAGTATGTGCTCAAAGTAAATCAATCACGTCCTAATGTATGCATGTATACATAGTTAGTTTGTGTTCAAGTCGTTCACATATAAGCATGTAACATGTAATCACAATCATACAAGTCACGTTCAACGTCTAACAGCAGTTAATTATTCCAGTTAACAATTAACAGAATTAATTCGAGTTACTGTGCTGATTACTTATTTGGCGAAACACAATAGTTGGCGGAACACATGCTTTGACGAAACACGTTTGTTTCGTCGAGGTCTCCTTCGGCGAAACAGAACTTCTAATTCGTCGAAGACCCTTGGCGAAACACATTCTGTTTCGCCGAGAGTTCTGTTTCGTCGGACCGTTCAGTTACGTAAATCAGATACAACCTTAACACAGAAACCCTAATCCATTTTAACAGCCGTCATTAGTAATCAACAAACTTGCAGAAATCATTCGTTCTCAGAATCATCGAGTCATCATCATAATATAATCATCACATCACTGTACATCTAGTATGAACCCTAGTTTACATGTACAACATATAGATTAACATACAACATCATATCATCGAATCCTATCCAGGTGCCAACATGCATTCAGTTTCAGAACATAATAGGAATATCCAGAACCGAGCATTCGATTGCATTAAGTTTCGCATAGCATTGTATATTTCCTACTACATCAACATATCGAAATCTATATCATCAACATACTCTTATAATCACAGCAGTAACACACATCAACCATAAGCACAAGCATGAATCGAGATATCACAGAAACATGAACCGATTAACGAACACATACTAACCGAGATATGAGAAATACGAATCGATCGCTAGGGATATCTTCGAGAAGCTCCTACTGCCGTCACATAGGAGGGAAGGGCTCTAGGGTTTCGGTTGTTATGATAAATATGTGAAACTGAGGCTGTTACACGCTTTTAAAACTTGAAATAACGTTTGGGCCCGAACTGGGCTTCGGTGAAACTGAACCGGCGAAACAGACTTGTTTCGTCGAGAAGGTTGTTGGCGAAACAGACCTGTTTCGTCGAGATGAACTTGGCGAATCTCACTTGTGTTTCGTCGAGCAGTTTCATGTGTTAATCAGTTTATATGATTTCTAATATACTAAGTCTCATGCTATAATATCAACACATAATCAAGCAACCACAACACTTTTAATATCACACGAAGTGTATCGTTACAAATCAGACGAGTCAAACAACTAAACAGTCAAAGTCAACGTGCATTTAATGCGAAAGTGAAAGTCAAAAACTCGAGTTGTCACATTATCCCCAACTTGAAAGAAATTTCGTCCCGAAATTTAGCATGCAGTTACTGAGGAAGCTAGATAAGTTGTATTGTTTACTGGTTTTCCTGGGGTGTCACATCATCCCCCCGTTGATTTGGAATTTCGTCCCGAAATTCTGCAGTAGTAGCTTCAGCCTCAGTGGTAGTTGCATTGGTTCCGAATAACTGGGGATACTTGAGTTTCATTTGATCTTCTCGCTCCCAGGTGAACTCTGGGCCGCGACGGGAGTTCCAACGAACTCGTACAAGAGGGATTCTCGTGTTCTTGAGGACCTTAACATCCTGGTCCGTGATCTCAACTGGTTCTTCGACGAACTGCAACCGCTCGTCGATGGTGAGTTCCTTCAAAGGAACTACGTGGGTCTCATCTGACAGACACTTTTTCAGATTCGACACGTGAAAGACGTTGTGAACTGCACTGAGTTCAGGTGCTAAGTTCAGTCTGTAGGCCACTTTGCCTATTTTCTCTGTGACTTCGAAAGGTCCGACATAACGCGGATTGAGCTTGCCTCGTTTGCCAAAACGAACCACACCCTTCCAGGGTGAAACTTTAAGTAGCGCTCGATCCCCAACTTGGAATTCGAGTAGTTTCCTGTCTAAATCAGCGTATGCTTTCTGACGGTCGCGTGCTGCCGCCATGCGTTGTCGTATTTGTGCGATCTTTTCTGTAGTATCGACTACCATTTCTGGTCCTGTGATTTGACTATCTCCCACCTCTGCCCAACAGAGAGGTGACCGGCATTTACGCCCGTACAATGCCTCGAATGGAGCAGCTTTAATGCTGGTGTGGTAACTGTTATTGTATGAAAATTCCACAAGTGGCAGATGTTTCTCCCAACCATTGCCAAAATCAATTACGCATGCCCGAAGCATGTCTTCTAGAGTTTGAATAGTGCGCTCAGACTGCCCATCGGTCTGAGGATGATACGCCGTGCTCATGTCTAAACGAGAGCCAAAAGATTTATGCATTGCCTGCCACAGTTCTGAAGTAAAACGTGCGTCACGATCAGAGATGATGGAGGTGGGCACCCCGTGCCTCGAGACCACTTCTTTTAAGTAAATGTCTGCTAAGGTAGAGAACTTGTCTGTTTCTTTGATAGCCAAGAAATGAGCAGACTTTGTGAGTCGATCCACGATCACCCAAATAGTATCATTTCCGCGCTGAGATCTAGGTAGGCCAGTAACAAAATCCATGGAAATTTGCTCCCATTTCCATTGTGGTATCTCAGGTTGTTGGAGTGGTCCTGACGGTTTCTGGTATTCTGCCTTGACTTTCGCACAAGTCAAGCATTTGCTAACGTATGTGGCTATGTGGGCCTTCATGCTAGGCCACCAGTATGTAGTCTTAATATCGTGGTACATTTTATCCGAACCAGGGTGTACCGAGTAGCGAGACTTGTGAGCTTCGTCCATTACCAGCTCGCGTAAGTTGCCGTACAGTGGGACCCAAATGCGTCCTGTAACGTAGTAAGCACCATCTTCCTTCTGTTCTAAGCGTTGCCTTGAGCCGCGTAGAGCTTCAGCCCTGACATTTTCTGGTTTCAAGGCTTCTATCTGAGCATCTCGTATCTGGGAAGGAAGGCTAGACTGTATGGTGAGTTGTAAAGCTCGCACGCGTTTAGGCGCGGTGTCCTTTCGGCTGAGGGCGTCAGCCACAACATTGGCTTTGCCAGGGTGGTACCTGATTGAGCATTCATAGTCGTTTAGCAGTTCGACCCATCGTCGCTGTCGCATATTCAGTTCCTTCTGCTTGAATATATGTTCAAGGCTCCTGTGGTCAGTGTAGATAGCACATTTGGTGCCGTACAAGTAGTGTCGCCATATCTTAAGTGCAAAAACAACCGCTCCCAACTCTAAATCGTGTGTTGTGTAATTCCGCTCGTGAATCTTAAGTTGACGCGAAGCATAGGCAATGACTTTATCCCTTTGCATCAATACACATCCAAGACCTTGGATAGATGCGTCGCAGTAGACTACGAAATCATCCGTGCCTTCAGGCAATGAGAGGATAGGTGCGCTACAGAGTCTATCCTTTAAGTGTTGGAACGCTGTTTCCTGTGCATTACCCCAACGGTAAACAACACCTTTCTGTGTCAGTAGTGTAAGCGGCTGAGCAATTTTTGAGAAGTCTTTGATGAACCGTCTGTAATAACCCGCCAAACCCAAGAATTGGCGTATTTCTATTGGTGTGCGAGGTGCAGGCCAGTTCTTGATCGAATCCAACTTGGATGGATCTACATGAATCCCATCCTCGTTTACCACGTGGCCTAAGAAGTGGACTTCACGAAGCCAGAAATCACATTTAGAAAACTTGGCGTATAGATGTTCCGTTCGTAGAAGTTCCAGTATAAGTCGTAAGTGCTGCTCGTGTTCCTCCTGACTTTTCGAATAAATCAGGATGTCATCAATGACGAATTTGTCGAGATAGGGTTTGCACACTCTGTTCATAAGATCCATGAAGACCGCAGGCGCGTTCGTTAACCCGAAAGGCATGACCAGAAACTCGTAGTGGCCGTAGCGTGTTCTAAACGTTGTCTTGGAGACGTCCTCATCCCGGACTCTCAGTTGATGATACCCTGACCTTAGATCAATCTTCGAGTAATAGCTCGACCCTTGCAACTGGTCGAATAAATCGTCAATGCGTGGAAGAGGATAACGATTCTTGATCGTCACCTTGTTGAGTTCACGGTAGTCTATACACATCCTGAACGTACCGTCTTTCTTCTTTACGAATAACACTGGAGCTCCCCAGGGCGAAGAGCTAGGACGTATAAAACCCTTTTCCAATAGTTCTTGTAGCTGCTTTGACAGTTCTTCCAATTCAGTTGGAGCTAAACGATAAGGTGCTCGAGCTATAGGTGCTGCCCCTGGAGCGAGCTCGATCTGAAATTCGACTTGACGATGAGGCGGTAACCCCGGTAAGTCTTCAGGAAACACTTGAGGAAAATCGCGTACCACTGGAATATCCTCAATCTTTTTCTCTTTCTTTGATGTATCAGTGACGAGAGCTAAAACAGCTGGGTGGCCCTTTCGTAAACACTTCTGAGCCTTCAAGAAAGAAATGATGCCACTCACGACACCACTCTTGTCGCCTTGAACTTCGAGGGGTTCTTTACTAGAACGTGGAATATGAATGATCTTCTCCTTGCATAGGATCTCTGCTTGTTGTTGGGATAACCAATCCATACCAATATCGATGTCGAAACCATCACAACGTTGGGGTTATTCCTAGTATCACCCTGACCAATCACGAACACTCGACCCCTGGCACCATTGCCGTCGTTATTACCCCCATTGTTGCCTCCATTATTGTTCCTGTTTCCTTGGTTGTGGTTCTGATTCTGGTTCTGGTTCAACCGTGGGCAGTGTATTTTGAAGTGACCTTCAGCATCGTCTGATAACATCCCTTGTTACCCTGCTGTTGCCGCCGATTCTATAGATCTTGTGGCTGTTGTTGTTGGTTCTGGTTTGCAGGACGTGAGTTTCTACCATCTTTGGTTCCATGACCAAGCTTGTTGCATTATTGACAATGATTGCGTTTGCCCTGCCCGCTGTGGTGCAGGTTACATCGTTTGAACTTAGGGTGGTTTCCCCTGTATTCACCCTGCCCTTGACTACTAAAAGGTTGCTGTCCAGGACTTTGGTTGTCATTGATCTTTCGCTGCTGTGCCTGGGACAGATTCGTAGTCGAACCCTCGCTAGAGGTTCCATCCCACTTTCATCCGTTGTTACTGAGGGTAGCAGAAGTAGTTGAACTAGTAGTGGTAGTAGTATCGCTGATACGTTGAGGCAGCTTGTTCTGTTCCACTGCCTGGTCTGTGAGACGATGTGCAAGATGAGTAACATCTTGAATAGTAGCAAGATTAGCAGTCATCACATGGCTTTGAATTTCTGGTACTAAGCCTTTGAGGTACAGCTCAATGCGATTGATAGGAGGATCCACCATAGTTGGGCATAACACTGCCAGTTCGTCGGATCGTTTCGTTCACGCTTCTATCTCTGACCCCGTCATCTTCATGTTAAAGGACTCCACTTCCAACTTGTGGATGGCATCATAACTACTGTATTCACGTTTGATCAGTTCCTTAGAATCATTCCATGGGGTGGCATTAGCAGCCGCCAGCCCCAGTATCGTAACTTGCGCGTTCCACCAAGTTTGCGCAGTGCCTTCGAGAACATCAGTGGCATATTTCATCTAACGAGCCTCAGGTCGTTCGCACCTTCGAAGGCCGATTCGAGTTCCTCGAACTAATGGAGGAGTCCAACAGCTCCTTCAGTGTCGCTGAAAGTAGTAGGACGACAGTCCATAAAAGTCTTGTATATGCATACGGGTGGCTGAGCGTGTTGACTTGTCGTGTGCGTTAGAGTAATTAAAATTAAGCACAAGTGTTGAGTTACAAGAGTAGGATCTAAAGATCCTAGAGTAAGTGGTGATGGCAGGTTACACCTCCTGCCTGGGCAGCTGCGAGTGCTGCAGTAACTTGTTCAGTGATCGAAGCCGCCAACCGGGCTTGAGTTAGGTTAACGCGTCCACCCATGATCTTGACATCAAGGAGAACATGTGGGTGAGAGGTTCGCGAATAGTGCGAAGAGAGTGAGCACATAAGCGTTTTCAAGCAGTAACGAATAGTAGGCAATGTAATCTAAGCATACCACGAGCAAAGTTCTATGTAGTTCTAGCATGTAGGTAAAGTAACATGAATAGTAGTACCTATAATGTTGAGCCTTGCACGTGGAGCGAAGCGTCGTTTTGGATCGTTGAGAGCACTGTTCTGGTTATAGTCTGGTTTTAACAAAATCGTTTTCCCTTTATTAAAACCAAGTTCTCTATAACCAATGGCTCTGATACCAATCTGTCACACCCCCAAAATCCACACGCGGAGTATCACCGCTTGGAGGCGTGACTGACCAGGATCAAGCCACCAATCATATAGAACAATGTATAAAGTAAAAGTAATTGCAATTTAATTCCAAACAATCCATATGAAAGGTGTTCCAAAACATAAATATGTTATCACTGTATAGCGGAAGCGTATAATTAAACCCAACATAATAAAGTATGAAATGTCATAAAGTCTAATCAAGTATTCAAGATCCTTGCCCACAACGACTACGCCTCCCGTGCAAGCTCCATAAGTACCTAAGGTCCTGCAAGGCATGTAACAGAGGATCAACAACTAGTTGAGCGAGTTCACAGAGAGTAAATGCGTAATAGTAAGTTCGTATGTAACATGTGGCTCTACTGGGCCGATAGTACGTTCTATTGGTGGGGGCTTCCCATGTTATATATATTTACTAGTCTAGTTGTATTCGTAAGTATCCTTCCCAATCCGAGGATAGTAACAAGTATGAGTATATGTATAAGTATCCTTCCCAATCCGAGGATAGTAATAAGTATGAGTATATGTATAAGTATCCTTCCCAACCGAGGATAGTAATAAGTATGAGTATATGTATAAGTATCCTTCCCAACCGAGGATAGTAGGTATCGAGTACGTAGGTTTAGCGCTGGTGTTCTTCCCCATCCGAGAACATTGGTACCTAGGATTTTTGTATGTGTTAACACTAGTATCCTTCAACGTCTAACAGCAGTTAATTATTCCAGTTAACAATTAACAGAATTAATTCGAGTTACTGTGCTGATTACTTATTTGGCGAAACACAATAGTTGGCGGAACACATGCTTTGACAAAACACGTTTGTTTCGTCGAGGTCTCCTTCGGCGAAACAGAACTTCTAATTCGTCGAAGACCCTTGGCGAAACACATTCTGTTTCGCCGAGAGTTCTGTTTCGTCGGACCGTTCAGTTACGTAAATCAGATACAACCTTAACACAGAAACCCTAATCCATTTTAACAGCCGTCATTAGTAATCAACAAACTTGCAGAAATCATTCGTTCTCAGAATCATCGAGTCATCATCATAATATAATCATCACATCACTGTACATCTAGTATGAACCCTAGTTTACATGTACAACATATAGATTAACATACAACATCATATCATCGAATCCTATCCAGGTGCCAACATGCATTCAGATTCGAAACATAATAGGAATATCCAGAACCGAGCATTCGATTGCATTAAGTTTCGCATAGCATTGTATATTTCCTACTACATCAACATATCGAAATCTATATCATCAACATACTCTTATAATCACATCAGTAACACACATCAACCATAAGCACAAGCATGAATCGAGATATCACAGAAACATGAACCGATTAACGAACACATACTAACCGAGATATGAGAAATATGAATCGATCGCTAGGGATATCTTCGAGAAGCTCCTACTGCCGTCACATAGGAGGGAAGGGCTCTAGGGTTTCGGTTGTTATGATAAATATGTGAAACTGAGGCTGTTACACGCTTTTAATACTCGAAATAACGTTTGGGCCCGAACTGGGCTTCGGTGAAACTGAACCGGCGAAACAGACTTGTTTCGTCGAGAAGGTTGTTGGCGAAACAGACCTGTTTCGTCGAGATGAACTTGGCGAATCTCACTTGTGTTTCGTCGAGCAGTTTCTTGTGTTAATCAGTTTATATGATTTCTAATATACTAAGTCTCATGCTATAATATCAACACATAATCAAGCAACCACAACACTTTTATTATCACACGAAGTGTATCGTTACAAATCAGACGAGACAAACAACTAAACAGTCAAAGTCAACGTGCATTTAATGCGAAAGTGAAAGTCAAAAACTCGAGTTGTCACATAAGAAATGTGTTTAGTGACGGCATCAGATTCCTAATTGATGCAGAAAGGTCTGGTGGCAAGAAAAGATTCTTCTAGGAGGTTGTCAAGTGTTTTCGCTCGACGATTCCATTCTTGGGTGGTTGGTTCGGCCCTTGTTCCTGTAACACGAATCCTAGCCCGGTATATCCCATTTTAATTTTGCACCATTGCGAACCTTACGCCTTTTTTACTCTCTGATAGAGGTTCTCGGCATTGAAAAATCTTCGTAAACTAAATCACACGTGTATATGTTGACATTTAAGAGATATACAGTCAAGAAAATCAAGGGCAATGGTGATATATATGCGGATTAGACACCACAAAAAAAACACACAACAAATGGCTACAATTTAAGGAATGTGTTTAGTGACGGCATCAGATTCCTAATTGATGGAGAAAGGTCTGGTGGCAAGAAAATCTGCTTCTAGGAGGTTGTCAAGTGTTTTCGCTCGACGATTCCATTCTTGGGTGGTTGGTTTGGCCCTTGTTCCTGTAACTCGAATCCTAGCACGGTATATCCCATTTTAATTTTACACCACTGTGAACCTTACGAATTTTTTACACTCTGATCGAGGTTCTCGGCATTGAAAAATCTTCGTAAACGAAATCACACGTGTATATGTTGATATTTAAGAGATATACAGTCAAGAAAATCAAGGGCAATGGTGATATATAAGCGGATTAGACACAAAAAAAAAACACTCAACAAATGGCTACAATTTAAGGAATGTGTTTAGTGACGGCATCAGATTCCTAATTGATGGAGAAATGTCTGGTGGTAAGAAAAGCTGCTTATAGGAGGTTGTCAATTGTTTTTGCTCGACGATTCCATTCTTGGGTGGTTGGTTTGGCCCTTGTTCCTGTAACTCGAATCCTAGCCCGGTATATCCCATTTTAATTTTACACCATTGTGAACCTTACGCCTTTTTTACTCTATGATCAAGGTTCTCGGCATTGAAAAATCTTCGTAAACTAAATCACACGTGTATATGTTGTCATTTAAGAGATATACAGTCAAGAAAATCAAGGGCAATGGTGATATATATGTGGATTAGACACCAAAAAAACACTCAACAAATGGCTACAATATAAGAAATGTGTTTAGTGACGGAATCAGATTTCTAATTGATGGAGAAAGTTTTGGTGGCAAGAAAAGCTGCTTCTAGGAGGTTGTCAAGTGTTTTCGCTCGACGATTCCATTCTTGGGTGGTTGGCTTGGCCCTTGTTCCTATAACTTGAATCCTAGCCCGGTATATCCCATTTTAATTTTACACCATTGTGAACCTTACGCCTTTTTTTACTTTCTGATTGAGGTTCTCGGTATTGAAAAATCTTCGAAAACTAAATCACACGTGTATATGTTGACATTTAGGAGATATACAGTCAAGAAAATCAAGGGCAATGGTGATATATATGCGGATTAGACGCCACAAAAAAACACACAACAAATGGCTACAATTTAAGGAATGTGTTTAGTGACGGCATCAGATTCTTAATTGATGGGGAAAGGTCTGTTGGCAAGAAAAGCTGCTTCTAGGAGGTTGTCAAGTGTTTTCGCTCGACGATTCCATTCTTGGGTGGTTGGTTTGGCCCTTGTTCCTGTAACTCGAATCCTAGCCCGGTATATCCCATTTTAATTTTACACCATTGTGAACCTTACGCCTTTTTTACTCTCTGATCGAGGTTCTCGGCATTGAAAAATCTTCGTAAACTAAATCACACGTGTATATGTTGTTATTTAAGAGATATACAGTCAAGAAAATCAAGGGCAATGGTGATATAAATGCGGATTAGACAAGAAAAAAACACTCAACAAATGGCTACAATTTAAGGAATGTGTTTAGTGACGGCATCAGATTCCTAATTGATGGAGAAAAGTCTGGTGGTAAGAAAAGCTGCTTCTAGGAGGTTGTCAAGTGTTTTAGCTCGACGATTCCATTTTTGGGTGGTTGGTTTGGCCTTTGTTCCTGTAACTCGAATCCTAGCCCAGTATATCCCATTTTAATTTTACACCATTGTGAACCTTACGCCTTTTTTACTCTCTGATCAAGGTTCTCGGCATTGAAAAATATTCGTAAACTAAATCAAACGTGTATATGTTGACATTTATGAGATATACAGTCAAGAAAATCAAGGGCAATGGTGATATATATGCCGATTAGACACCAAAAAAAACACTCAACAAATGGCTACAATATAAGGAACGTGTTTAGTGACGGCATCAGATTCCTAATTGATGGAAAAAGGTCTGGTGGCAAGAATTTTACAAGCCCGGTATATCCCATTTTAATTTTACACCATTGTGAACCTTACGCCTTTTTTACTCTCTGATCGAGGTTCTCGGCATTGAAAAATCTTCGTAAACTAAATCACACGTTTATATGTTGCTTTTTAAGAGATATACAGTCAAGAAAATCAAGGGCAATGGTAATATATATGCGGATTAGACACCGAAAAAAGAACACTCAACAAATGGCTACAATTTAAGGAATGTGTTTAGTGATGGCATCAGATTCCTAATTGATGGAGAAAGGTCTGGTGGCAAGAAAAGCTGCTTCTAGAAGGTTGACAAGTGTTTTCGCTCGACGATTCCATTCTTGGGTGGTTGGTTTGGCCCTTGTTCCTGTAATTCGACTCCTAGACTGGTATATCCCATTTTAATTTTACCCCATTGTGAACCTTATGCCATTTTTACTCTCTGATCGAGGTTCTCGGCATTGAAAAAACTTCGTAAACTAAATCACACGTGTGTATGTTGACATTTAAGAGAAATACTGTCACACCCCCAAAATCCACTCGCGAAGTAGCACCGCTTGAATGCGTGACTGACCAGGATCAAGCCTCCAATCATATTGAACATATAAGTAAATAGTAAAAGTCATTCATCAATACGATAGGTGTTTTCAAAACCAAACATAAACAAGTGTGTAGCGGAAGCAATAATGTAAAAACCCAACAAAAGTATTAAGTACAAAATATCATAATGTTTAACAACGTGTTCACGATCCAAGTCCACAACGACCGTGCCTCCCGTGCAAGCTCCAAAAGTACCTAAGGTCCTGCAAGGCATGTAACAGAGAGTCAACAACTAGTTGAGCGAGTTCACAGTTGGTTATTTAGTTAAGGTTCGTATCGTAAATCGTATGTTCGTTTAGTAATCATGTATCGTATGTAATGGTATCGCGGCCCTCTAGGCATGTTTGCGAAGTTTAGTGGGGGTTTCCCATGTTTTCTAGACTAGGTATATTTGTATCGCGGCCCACCCGGCATGTGTGCGAAGATTTAAGTATAGTTTGCAGCCATTCCAGGCATGTATGCGAAGATTGTTCTATTATCGCGGCCAATCCCGACGTGTGTGCGAAGAGAAGTATATGTATCACTAGTCTAGCAGTATATACCAATAACCTTCCTCTCCCGAGGCCTATGGTATGTAATCCCAATAACAACTCAAGCATAAGTAATCATCCAAACCCATTCCCAACCCCGGGAATCCTATGCCTTGGTAAGAGTGTGAACTCACCTTGTTTTGCTCGTTATGCTAAGTATGTGCTCAAAGTAAGTCAATCACGTCCTAAAGTATGCACGTATACTAAATCAGTTTGTATTTACGGAGTTGGCACGTAAGTATAACCATAGTGGACAACGCATCAAAAATCACCAAGTAGCACATTGCACATATTTAAAATCATACAAGCCAGACATAGCATCTAACAGCAGTTAGTTAACTCAGTTAAGTCTTAACAGAATCAAATTACCAAACAGTTAACCCAGTCGGCGAAACACCCCTGTTTCGCCGTGAAACCCTTTGACGAAACACTTTTGTTTCGTCGACTACATTCTTGGCGAAACACCCCTATTTCGTCGTTAACCCTTTGGCGAAACACAAATTCTGTTTCGCCGCACAATCCATTTCGTGACCCAATTCAATTTCGTCGAGAATCAGTTACGTACATGAACCCTAATCTTCGATACAACAGTTTACAGAAATCATTCAATCCTCGCTCAATATAATGAGTCTTATGTTACTAATCATTAATCTAAGCATCACAACCGAACCATCAATGAAACAAGGATCATATCATCATCATCATCATCATCAATAAAATCATGTAACTATCACAAACAACACTCATAAAATCCATACTCTATGCATACCCGCTAACATGCATAATCATCGAGAGGTTCATGAAACCCTAAGTATTCATCATACACATATACTCCTATAATCCAGAAATCAAGCATATACACAACACGTATAAAGAAATCAAAGGACAAAGAAACCGATTAGTCGAGCACGCACTAACCGAGATATCCGGGATGAACAAGGGAGGATTCGAGAGAGAAAGATGATGGTTGAAGATGGTTATCGCCTTCACAGAGTGGAGAGTTCTAGGGTTTCGATTTTTGTTAAAAGTGTGAAACAGGAAATCGGTTTACGTTAATATACACGAATTACCGTTCTGGGCCCTTAGTGGGCTTTGCGAATCAGTGGGCCGGCGAAACACATCAGTTTCGTCGTGAAGTTCTATGGCGAAACACACTGTTTCGTCGAGTTGCTTGATGGCGAAACACATCTTGTTTCGTCGGGATGTATATGGCAAAATAGTCTGTTTCGTCGGGTCCTTTCATTTGTTAAACAGTTTAAGTTTTCAACAGGTTTTCATGTTATACAACCAAACACAAAATCATGCAAACACAATGCATTTTATCATATCATAACATGTACAGTTACAAGTCAAACAACTAACAGTCAAAATCAATGCGCAATAAATACGAAAGTGAAAGTATGAAACTCGAGTTGTCACATTATCCCCAACTTGAAAGAAATTTTGTCCCGAAATTTAGCGTGCGGTTACTGAGGAAGCTAAGTAAGTTATGTCGTTTACTGGTTTTCCTGGGGTGTCACATCATCCCCCCGTTGAGTTGGAATTTCGTCCCGAAATTCTGTAGTAGCTTCAGCCTCAGTAGTAGTAGCATTATTTTCGAACAACTGGGGATATTTGAGTTCCATTTGGTCTTCTCGTTCCCAGGTATACTCTGGGCCACGACGGGAGTTCCAACGAACTCGAACAAGAGGTATTCTAGTGTTCTTGAGGACCTTAACATCCCGGTCCGTGATTTCAACAGGTTCCTCGACGAAATACAACTGTTCGTCGATGGTGAGCTCCTTCAAAGGAACTATGGAAGTCTCATCTCACAGACACTTCTTCTGATTCGACACGTGAAAGACGTTGTGAACTGCACTGAGTTCAGCTGGTAAGTTCAGTCTGTAGGCCACTTTGCCTATTTTCTCTATGACTTCGAATGGTCCAACGTATCGTGGATTGAGCTTGCCTCGTTTGCCAAAACGAACAACACCCTTCCAGGGTGATACCTTGAGTAGCGCTCGATCCCCAACCTGGAACTCGAGTAGTTTCCTGTCTTTATCTGCGTAAGCTTTCTGACTGTCACCCACCTCTGCCCAACAAAGAGGTGATCGGCATTTATGTCCGTACAATGCCTCAAACGGAGCAACTTTTATGCTGGTGTGGTAGCTGTTGTTGTACGAAAATTCCACAAGTGGCAGATGTTTTTCCCAGCCCTTGCCAAAGTCAATTACGCACGCCCGAAGCATGTCTTCTAGAGTTTAAATAGTGCGCTCAGACTGCCCATCTGTCTGAGGATGATAAGCTGTGCTCATGTCTAAACGAGAGCCAAAAGATTTGTGCATTGCTTGCCACAGTTCTGAAGTAAAACGTGCATCACGATCAGAGATAATAGAGGTGGGCACCCCGTGCCTCGAGACAACTTCCTTAAGGTATACGTCTGCTAGAGTGGAGAACTTATCCGTTTCCTTGATAGCCAAGAAGTGAGCAGACTTTGTGAGTCGATCCACGATCACCCAAATAGTATCATTCCCGCGCTGAGATCTAGGTAGGCCAGTAACAAAATCCATGGAAATTTGTTCCCATTTCCATTGTGGTATCTCAGGCTGTTGGAGTGGGCCTGATGGTTTCTGATATTCCGCTTTGACTCTCGCACAAGTCAAACACTTGCTAACGTAAGTTGCTATGTGAGCTTTCATGCTAGGCCACCAGTATGTAGTTCTGAGGTCGTGGTACATCTTATCCGAACCAGGATGTACTGAGTAGCGAGACTTATGAGCTTCATCCATTACAAGCTCGCGTAAGTTGCCATAGAGTGGGACCCAGATGCGTCCTGTTACATAGTAGGCTCCGTCTGCCTTTTGTTCTAATCGTTGCCTTGAGCCGCGTAGAGCTTCAGCCCTGACGTTTTCTGGTTTCAATGCTTCTACCGGAGCATCTCGTATCTGAGAAGGAAGACTAGACCGAATAGTGAGTTGCAACGCTCGTACACGCCTAGGTGTAGTATCCTTTCGACTGAGAGCGTCGGCCACCACATTGGCTTTGCCCGGATGGTACTTTATGGCACACTCGTAATCGTTCAGTAGCTCGACCCATCTACGTTGTCGCATGTTCAATTCTTTCTGCTTGAAAATATGTTCGAGACTCCTGTGATCAGTGTAGATGGTGCACTTAGGGCCATACAGGTAATGTCGCCATATCTTGAGCGCAAAAACAACGGCTCCCAGCTCTAAATCATGAGTAGTGTAATTCCGTTCGTGAATCTTAAGTTGGCGTGAAGCATAAGCAATGACTTTATCCCGTTGCATCAACACACATCCAAGACCTTGGATAGATGTGTCGCAGTAGACTATAAAATCGTCCGTGCCTTCAGGTAATGAGAGGATAGGTGCGCTACAAAGTCTATCCTTTAAGTGCTGAAACGCTGTATCCTGTGTATTTCCCCAACGGTAAGCAACACCTTTCTGTGTCAGTAATGTAAGCGGCTGTGCAATCTTTGAGAAGTCTTTGATGAACCGTCTGTAATAACCCGCCAAACCCAAGAATTGGCGTATTTCGGTTGGTGTGCGAGGTGCAGGCCAGTTTTTGATCGAATCTACCTTGGATGGATCGACATGAATCCCATCCGTGTTTACCACGTGGCCTAGGAAGTGGACTTCACGAAGCCAGAAGTCGCATTTTGAAAACTTAGCGTACAGCTGTTCCGTTCGAAGGAGTTCCAAAATAAGTCGTAAGTGCTGCTCGTGTTCCTCCAGACTCTTCGAGTAGATCAGGATGTCATCAATGAAAACAATAACAAACTTGTCAAGATAAGGTTTGCACACCCTGTTCATAAGATCCATGAAAACCGTAGGCGCGTTCGTTAGCCCGAATGGCATGACCAAAAACTCGTAATGGCCGTAGCGAGTTCTGAATGCTGTTTTGGAGACGTCCTCATCCCGGACTCTCAATTGATGATAGCCTGACCTCAGGTCAATCTTCGAGTAATAGCTCGACCCTTGCAACTGGTCGAATAATTCGTCTATGCGTGGAAGTGGATAGCGATTTTTCACGGTCACCTTGTTCAGTTCACGGTAATCTATGCACATACGAAAGGTACCGTCTTTCTTTTTCACAAATAATACTGGAGCTCCCCAGGGCGAAGAGCTAGGACGTATGAAACCCTTTTCCAAGAGTTCTTGCAATTGCTTAGACAGTTCTTCCAGTTCAGTTGGAGCTAAGCGATAAGGTGCTCGAGCTATAGGTGCTGCTCCTGGAGCTAGCTCGATCTGAAATTTGACCTGACGATGAGGCGGTAGCCCAGGTAACTTTTCAGGAAACACCTGAGGAAAATCGCGTACTACAGAAATAACCTCAATCTTTTTCTCTTTCTTCGATGTATCAGTAACGAGTGCTAATATAGCTATGTGGCCCTTTCGCAAACACTTCTGAGCCATCAAGAAGGAGATGATGCCACTCACGACACCACTCTTGTCGCCTTGAACTTTGAGAGGTTCTTTGCCAGTACGAGGAATACGAATGATCTTCTCCTTGCATAGGATCTCTGCTTGTTGTTGGAATAACCAATCCATACCAATGACGATATCAAAACTACTCAGAGTTATAGGAATGAGATCGATAGAGAAAGTCTGACCAGCGAGGATAAGATTACAACCCTGAACTATGTGTGTGGCTTCTAGACTTTTACCATTAGCTAACTCTACAACATGTTTGGTGTTCAAAAGTGTTGGTGCGCGTTTAAGCATTTGACTAACTTTCAGAGACATATAACTGGTATCCGCACCCGAATCAAATAATACAGTAACATAAAAGTCGTCGAGAAGAAACTTACCCATAACCACATGAGGATCGTTCCTTGCATCACCCTGACCAATCACAAATGCACGACCCTTAGCACCATTGTTGTTGTTGTTTCCCCCATTGTTGTTCCCATTGCCCTGATTATTGTTGTTATTCTGATTCTGGTTTAACTGGGGGCAGTTCCGCTTGAAGTGACCTTCAGCCCCACACTGAAAGCATGCCCTATTTCCTTGTTGTTGTTGCTGTGGCTGGTTTCGTGGAGCCGGTGGCTGTTGTTGCTGGTTCTGATTTGCAGGCCTTGAGCTCCTGCAATCTTTAGCTTCATGTCCTACCCTTAGACATCTCTGACAGCGGCCTTTACGACACTGACCACTGTGTTGTCTGTTGCACCTGTTACAAAGTAGGTGAATTCCCCGATATCCACTCTGCCCCTGACCACCAGACGATTGCTGTCTCGGACTCTGGTAATCACTAGTCTTGCGCTGCTGCTGTGCTTGAGACTGTACAGTAGCTAAACCCTTGCTGGAATCCCCTTCCCATTTCCGTTTGTTGTCACTGGGAGTAGCAGGAGTAGTTGGAGTGGTAGCGGTAGTAGTAGCGCTGATACGTTTAGGCAGTCTGTTATGTTCCACTGCCTGATCGGTGAGGCGATGAGCTAACTTGACGATATGTTGAATGGTGCCAAGATTCGCTGAGGTTACGTGACTTTGAATTTCCGGTACCAGACCATTGAGATACAGTTCGACACCCTTAATGGGAGGGTCTACCATAGTAGGACACAGAATAGCCAACTCATTCGATCTTCTGGTGTACGCTTCAATTTCTGACCCCGTCATTTTCAAGTGGTAAAACTCTACCTCCAGCTTATGAATATCATCACGGCTACAGTATTCCTCTTTGATCAACTCCTTGAAACCGTTCCAGGGTGTGGCGTTAGCAATAACCAACCCTAACATCTGAACTTGCGCATTCCACCAAGTCAGCGCAATGCCTTCTAGTGTACCAGTGGCGTACTTCACCCTGCGAGCCTCAGGGCATTCACAGATCTCAAATACTGACTCAAGCTTTTCAAACCAATGGAGGAGTCCAACTGCTCCTTCCGAGCCACTAAAAGTAGTAGAGCGACAGTCCATGAAAGTTTTGAAGGTGCAAACAGGTGGTTGACCTAGTGTGTATAAGAATCAGGACAAAGTTAAACACAAGAGTTGGTTTAGGAGCGTAGGATATAAAGATCCTAGTGTGAGTTACAACTGCAGGATATACCTCCTGCTTGTGCGGCTGCAACTGCCGCAGCTACTTGTTCGTTAATGAGAGCCGTCAACTAGGCTTGTGTCATGTTGATACGTCCAGACATGATCTTCATAGCAAAGATAACATAAGTGAGAGAGGTTCGCGAATAGTGCGATGACAGAAGAGAGTAAGCGCACAAGTGTTCTCATGCAATAGTGTTACGTTAATCTAAGCATACCCTGAGCAAGGTTCTATGCAATTTTAGCAAGTAGGCAATAAGACATGTACCATATTACCTAGGATGTCGAGTCTTGCACGTGGAGCGAGGCGTCGTTGTGGATCGTTGAGCACTGTATAGGTTATAGTATGGTTTTAATAAAACGTTTTCCCCTTATTAAAACCGAGTTCTCTATAACCAATGGCTCTGATACCAATCTGTCACACCCCCAAAATCCACTCGCGGAGTACCACCGCTTGAAGGCGTGACTGACCAGGATCAAGCCACCAATCATATTGAACATATAAGTAAATAGTAAAAGTCATTCATCAATACGATAGGTGTTTTCAAAACCAAACATAAACAAGTGTGTAGCGGAAGCAATAATTTAAAAACCCAACAAAAGTATTAAGTACAAAATATCATAATGTTTAACAACACGTTCACGATCCAAGTCCACAACGACTGTGCCTCCCGTGCAAGCTCCAAAAGTACCTAAGGTCCTGCAAGGCATGTAACAGAGAGTCAACAACTAGTTGAGCGAGTTCACAGTTGGTTATTTAGTTAAGGTTCGTATCGTAAATCGTATGTTCGTTTAGTAATCATGTATCGTATGTAATGGTATTGCGGCCCTCTAGGCATGTTTGCGAAGTTTAGTGGGAGTTTCCCATGTTTTCTAGACTAGGTATATTTGTATCACGGCCCACCCGGCATGTGTGCGAAGATTTAAGTATAGTTCGCGGCTATTCCAGGCATGTATGCGAAGATTTTTCTATTATCGCGGCCAATCCCGACGTGTGTGCGAAGAGAAGTATATGTATCACTAGTCTAGCAATATATACCAATAACCTTCCTCTCCCGAGGCCTATGGTATGTAATCCCAATAACAACCCCGGGAATCCTATGCCTTGGTAAGAGTGTGAACTCACCTTGTTTTGCTCGGTATGCTAAGTATATGCTCAAAGTAAGTCAATCACGTCCTAAAGTATGCACGTATACTAAATCAGTTTGTATTTACGGAGTTAGCACGTAAGTATAACCATAGTGGACAACGCATCAAAAATCACCAAGTAGCACATTGCACATATTTAAGATCATACAAGCCAGGCATAACATCTAACAGCAGTTAGTTAACTCAGTTAAGTCTTAACAAAATCAAATTACCAAACAGTTTACCCAGTCGGCGAAACACCCCTGTTTCGCCGTGAAACCCTTTGACGAAACACTTCTGTTTCGTCGACTACATTCTTGGCGAAACACCCCTGTTTCGTCGTTAACCCTTTGGCGAAACACAAATTCTGTTTCGCCGCACAATCCATTTCGTGACCCAATTCAGTTTCGTCGAGAATCAGTTACGTACATGAATCCTA
The DNA here is from genome assembly GCA_030545235.1 of Helianthus tuberosus. Classification (NCBI taxonomy): domain Eukaryota; kingdom Viridiplantae; phylum Streptophyta; class Magnoliopsida; order Asterales; family Asteraceae; genus Helianthus; species Helianthus tuberosus. Next base: position 29,326,799 of record CM060415.1, on the reverse strand, counting down.
ATCGTCGATACAACAGTTTACAGAAATCATTCAATCCTCGCTCAATATAATGAGTCTTATGTTACTAATCATTAATCTATGCATCACAACCGAACCATCAATGAAACAAGGATCATATCATCATCATCATCATCAATAAAATCATGTAACCATCACAAAACAACACTCATAAAATCCATACTCTATGCATACCCGCTAACATGCATAATCATCGAGAGGTTCATGAAACCCTAAGTATTCCTCATACACATATACTCCTATAATCCAGAAATCAAGCATATACACAACACGTATAAAGAAATCAAAGGACAAAGAAACCGATTAGACGAGCACGCACTAACCGAGATATCCGGGATGAACAAGGGAGGATTCGAGAGAGAAAGATGATGGTTGAAGATGGTTATCGCCTTCATAGAGTGGTGAGTTCTAGGGTTTCGATTTTTGTTAAAAGTGTGAAACAGGAAGTCGGTTTACGTTAATATACACGAATTACCGTTCTGGGCCCTTAGTGGGCTTTGCGAATTAGTGGGCCGGCGAAACACACAAGTTTCGTCGTGAATTTCTATGGGGAAACACAATGTTTCGTCGAGTTGCTTGATGGCGAAACACATCTTGTTTCGTCGGGATGTATATGGCGAAATAGTCTGTTTCGTCGGGTCCTTTCATGTGTTAAACAGTTTAAGTTTTCAACAGGTGTTTCATGTTATACAACCAAACACAAAATCATGCAAACACAATGCATTTTATCATATCATAACATGTACAGTTACAAGTCAAACAACTAACAGTCAAAGTCAACGCGCAATAAATACGAAAGTGAAAGTATGAAACTCGAGTTGTCACAAATACAGTCAATAAAATCAAGGGCAATGGTGATATATATGCGGATTAGACACCAAAAAAAACAACTCAACAAATGGCTATAATTTAAGGAATGTGTTTAGTGACGGCATCAGATTCCTAATTGATGGAGAAAGGTCTGGTGGCAAGAAAAGCTGCTTCTAGGAGGTTGTCAAGTGTTTTCGCTCGACGATTCCATTCTTGGTTGGTTGGTTTGGCCCTTATTCCTGTAACTCGAATCCTAGCCCGGTATATCCCATTTTAATTTTACACCATTGTGAACCTTACGCCTTTTTTTACTCTCTGATCGAGGTTCTCGGTATTGAAAAATCTTCGTAAACTAAATCACACGTGTATATGTTGACATTTAAGAGATATACAGTCAAGAAAATCAAGGGCAATGGTGATATATATGCGGATAAGACACCAAAAAAAATTCTCAACAAATGGCTACAATATAAGAAATGTGTTTAGTGACGGCATCAGATTCCTAATTGATGGAGAATGGTCTGGTGGCAAGAAAAGATGCTTCTAGGAGGTTGTCAAGTGTTTTCGCTCGACGATTCCATTCTTGGGTGGTTGGTTCGGCCCTTGTTCCTGTAAGACGAATTCTAGCCCGGTATATCCCATTTTAATTTTGCACCATTGTGAACCTTACGCCTTTTTTACTCTATGATAGAGGTTCTCGGCATTGAAAAATCTTCGTAAACTAAATCACACGTGTATATGTTGTCATTTAAGAGATATACAGTCAAGAAAATCAAGGGCAATGGTGATATATATGCAGATTAGACACCAAAAAAAACACTCAACAAATGGCTTAAATATAAGGAATGTGTTTAGTGACGGCATCAGATTCCTAATTGATGGAGAAAGGTCTGGTGGCAAGAAAAACTGCTTTTAGGAGGTTGTCAAGTGTTTTCGCTCGACGATTCCATTATTGGGTGGTTGGTTTGGCCCTTGTTCCTGTAACTCGAATCCTAGCCCGGTATATCCCATTTTAATTTTACACCATTGTGAACCTTACGCCTTTTTTACTCCCTGATCGAGGTTCTCGACATTGAAAGATCTTCGTAAACTAAATCACACGTGTATATGTTGACATTTAAAAGATATACAGTCAAGAAAATCATCGACAACGGTGATAGATATGCGGATTAGACACCAAAAAAAACACTCAACAAATGGCTACAATATAAGAAATGTGTTTAGTGACGGCATCAGATTCCTAATTGATGGAGAAAGGTCTGGTGGCAAGAAAAGATGCTTCTAGAAGGTTGTCAAGTGTTTTCGCTCGCCGATTCAATTCTTGGGTGGTTGGTTTGACCCTTGTTCCTGTAACTCGAATCCTAGCCCGGTATATCCCATTTTAATTTTACACCATTGTGAACCTTACGCCTTTTTTACTCTCTGATCGAGGTTCTCGGCATTGAAAAATCTTCGTAAACTAAATCACACGTGTATATGTTGACATTTAATAGATATACAGTCTAGAAAATCAAGGGCAATGGTGATATATATGCGGATCAGACACCAAAAAAAATACCCAACAAATGGCTACAATATAAGAAATGTGTTTATGACCGCATCAGATTCCTAATTGATGGAGAAAGGTCTGGTGGCAAGAAAAGATGCTTCTAGGAGGTTGTCAAGTGTTTTTGCTCGACGATTCCATTCTTGGGTGGTTGGTTCGGCCCTTGTTCCTGTAACACGAATTCTAGCCCGGTATATCCCATTTTAATTTTGCACCATTGTGAACCTTACACCTTTTTTACACTCTGATCGAGGTTCTCGGCATTGAAAAATCTTCATAAACTAAATCACACGTGTATATGTTGATATTTAAGAGATATACAGTCAAGAAAATCAAGGGCAATGGTGATATATTGGCGGAGTAGACACAAAAAAAACACTCAACATATGGCTACAATTTAAGGAATGTGTTTAGTGATGGCATCAGATTCCTAATTGATGGAGAAAGTTCTGGTGGCAAGAAAAGATGCTTCTAGGAGGTTGTCAAGTGTTTTCGCTCGACGATTCCATTATTGGGTGGTTGGTTTGGCCCTTGTTCCTGTAACTCGAATCCTAGCCCGGTATATCCCATTTTAATTTTACACCATTGTGAACCTTACGCCTTTTTTACTCCCTGATCGAGGTTCTCGACATTGAAAGATCTTTGTAAACTAAATCACATGTGTATATGTTGACATTTCAGAGATATACAGTCAAGAAAATCATCGACAACGGTGATAGATATGCGGATTAGACACCAAAAAAACACTCAACAAATGGCTACAATATAAGAAATGTGTTTAGTGACGGCATCAGATTCCTAATTGATGGAGAAAGGTCTGGTGGCAAGAAAAGATGCTTCTAGGAGGTTGTCAAGTGTTTTCGCTCGCCGATTCAATTCTTGGGTGGTTGGTTTGACCCTTGTTCCTGTAACTCGAATCCTAGCCCGGTATATCCCATTTTAATTTTACACCATTGTGAACCTTACGCCTTTTTTACTCTCTGATCGAGGTTCTCGGCATTGAAAAATCTTCAAAAACTAAATCACACGTGTATATGTTGACATTTAAGAGATATACAGTCAAGAAAATCAAGGGCAATGGTGATATATATGCGGATCAGACACCAAAAAAAGTACTCAACAAATGGCTACAATATAAGAAATGTGTTTATGACGGCATCAGATTCCTAATTGATGGAGAAAGGTCTGGTGGCAAGAAAAGATGCTTCTAGGAGGTTGTCAAGTGTTTTCGCTCGACGATTCCATTCTTGGGTGGTTGGTTCGGCCCTTGTTCCTGTAACACGAATTCTAGCCCGGTATATCCTATTTTAATTTTGCACCATTGTGAACCTTACACCCTTTTTACACTCTGATCGAGGTTCTCGGCATTGAAAAATCTTCATAAACTAAATCACACGTGTATATGTTGATATTTAAGAGATATACAGTCAAGAAAATCAAGGGCAATGGTGATATATAGGCGGAGTAGACACAAAAAAAACACTCAACATATGGCTACAATTTAAGGAATGTGTTTAGTGATGGCATCAGATTCCTAATTGATGGAGAAAGGTCTGGTGGGAAGAAAAGCTGCTTCTAGGAAGTTGTCAAGTGTTTTCGCTCGATGATTCCATTCTTGGGTGGTTGGTTTGGCCCTTGTTCCGGTAACTCGAATCCTAGCCCGGTATATCCCATTTTAATTTTGCACCATTGTGAACCTTACACCTTTTTTACACTCTGATCGAGGTTCTCGGCATTGAAAAATCTTCATAAACTAAATCACACGTGTATATGTTGAAATTTAAGAGATATACAGTCAAGAAAATCAAGGGAAATGGTGATATATAGGCGGAGTAGACACAAAAAAAAACACTCAACATATGGCTACAATTTAAGGAATGTTTTTAGTGATCGCATCAGATTCCTAATTGATGGAGAAAGGTCTGGTGGTAAGAAAAGCTGCTTCTAGGAGGTTGTGAAGTGTTTTTGCTCGAAGATTCCATTCTTGGGTGGTTGGTTTGGCCCTTGTTCCTGTAACTCGAATCCTGGCCCGATATATCCCATTTTAATTTTACACCATTGTGAACCTTACACCTTTTTTACTCTCTGATCAAGGTTCTCGGCATTGAAAAATCTTCGAAAACTAAATCACACGTGTATATGTTGACATTTATGAGATATACAGTCAAGAAAATCAAGGGCAATGGTGATATATATGAGGATTAGACAACAAAAAAAACACACAACAAATGGCTACAATTTAAGGAATTTGTTTAGTGACGGCATCAGATTCCTAATTGGTGGAGAAAGGTCTGGTGGTAAGAAAACTGCTTCTAGGAGGTTGTCAAGTGTTTTCGCTCGACGATTCCATTATTGGGTTGTTGGTTTGGCCCTTGTTCCGGTAACTCGAATCCTAGCCCGGTATATCCCATTTTAATTTTACACCATTGTGAACCTTACGCCTTTTTTACTCCCTGATCGAGGTTCTCGGCATTGAAAGATCTTCGTAAACTAAAACACATGTGTATATGTTGACATTTAAGAGATATACAGTCAAGAAAATCATCGACAATGGTGATATATATGCGGATTAGACACCATAAAAAAACACACAACAAGTGGCTACAATTTAAGGAATGTGTTTAGTGACGGCATCAGATTCCTAATTGATGGAGAAAGATCTGGTGGCAAGAAAAGATGCTTCTAGGAAGTTGTCAAGTGTTTTCGCTCGACGATTCCATTCTTGGGTGGTTGGTTTGGCCCTTGTTCCGGTAACTCGAATCCTATCCCGGTATATCCCATTTTAATTTTAACCCATTGTGAACCTTACGCCTTTTTTACACTCTGATCGAGGTTCTCGGCATTGAAAAATCTTCGTAAACTAAATCACACGTGTATATGTTGATATTTAAGAGATATACAGTCAAGAAAATCAAGGGCAATGGTGATATATATGCGGATTAGACACAAAAAAAACACTCAACAAATGGCTACAATTTAAGGAATGTGTTTAGAGACGGCATCAGATTCCTAATTGATGGAGAACGGTCTGGTGGTAAGAAAAGCTGCTTCTAGGAGGTTGTCAAGTGTTTTCGCTCGACGATTCCATTCTTGGGTGGTTGGTTTGGCCCTTGTTCCTGTAACTCGAATCTTAGCCCGGTATATCCCATTTTAATTTTACACCATTGTGAACCATACGCCTTTTTTACTCTTTGATCGAGGTTCTCGGCATTGAAAAATCTTTGTAAACTAAATCACACGTGTATATGTTGATATTTAAGAGATATACAGTCAAGAAAATCAAGGGCAATGGTGATATATATGCGGATTAGACATGAAAAAAAACACTCAACAAATAGCTACAATTTAAGGAATGTGTTTAGTGACGGCATCAGATTCCTAATTGATGGAGAAATGTCTGGTGATAAGAAAAGCTGCTTCTAGTAGGTTGTCAAGTGTTTTCGCTCGACGATTCCATTCTTGGGTGGTTGGTTTGGCCCTTGTTCCTGTAACTCGAATCCTAGCCCAGTATATCCCATTTTCATTTTACACAATTGTGAACCTTATGCCTTTTTTACTCTCTGATCAAGGTTCCCGGCATTGAAAAATCTTGGTAAACTAAATCACATGTGTATATGTTGACATTTAGATATACAGTCAAGAAAATCAAGGGCAATAGTGATATATATGCGGATTAGACACAAAAAAAAAACACTCAACAAATGGCTATAATATAAGGAACATGTTTAGTGACGGCATCAGATTCCTAATTGGTGGAGAAAGGTCTGGTGGCAAGAAAAGCTGCTTTTAGGAGATTGTCAAGTGTTTTCGCTCGACGATTCCTTTCTTGGGTGGTTGGTTTGGCCCTTGTTCCTGTAACTCGAATCCTAGCCCGGTATATCCCATTTTAATTTTACACCATTTTGAACCTTACGCCTTTTTTACTCTCTGATCGAGGTTCTCGGCATTGAAAAATCTTCGTAAACTAAATCACACGTGTATATGTTGCTTTTTAAGAGATATACAGTTAAGAAAATCAAGGGCAATGGTGATATATATGCGGATTAGACGCCAAAAAAAAACACTCAACAAATGGCTACAGTTTAAGGAATGTGTTTAGTGATGGCATCAGATTCCTAATTGATGGAGAAAGGTCTGGTGGCAAGAAAAGCTGCTTCTAGAAGGTTGTCCAGTGTTTTCGCTCGACGATTCCATTCTTGGGTGGTTGGTTTGGCCCTTGTTCCTGTAATTCGACTCCTAGCCCGGTGTATCCCATTTTAATTTTACCCCATTGTGAACCTTACGCCATTTTTACTCTCTGATCGAGGTTCTCGGTATTGAAAAATCATCGTAAACTAAATGACACGTGTGTATGTTGACATTTAAGAGATATACAGTCAATAAAATCAAGGGCAATGGTGATATATATGCGGATTAGACACGAAAAAAACACTCAACAAATAGCTACAATTTAAAGAATGTGTTTAGTGACGGCATCAGATTCCTAATTGATGGAGAAATGTCTGGTGGTAAGAACAGCTGCTTCTAGTAGGTTGTCAAGTGTTTTCGCTCGACGATTCCATTCTTGGGTGGTTGGTTTGGCCCTTGTTCCTGTAACTCGAATCCTAGCCCGGTATATCCCATTTTAATTTTACACCATTTTGAAGCTTACGCCTTTTTTACTCTCTGATCGAAGTTCTCGGCATTGAAAAATCTTCGTAAACTAAATCACACGTGTATATGTTGCTTTTTAAGAGATATACAGTCAAGAAAATCAAGGGCAATGGTGATATATATGCGGATTAGATGCCAAAAAAAAAACACTCAACAAATGGCTACAGTTTAAGGAATGTGTTTAGTGATGGCATCAGATTCCTAATTGATGGAGAAAGGTCTGGTGGCAAGAAAAGCTGCTTCTAGAAGGTTGTCAAGTGTTTTCGCTCGACGATTCCTTTCTTGGGTGGTTGGTTTGGCCCTTGTTCCTGTAACTGGAATCATAGCCCGGTATATCCCATTTTAATTTTACACCATTTTGAAGCTTACGCCATTTTTACTCTCTGATCGAGATTCTCGGTATTGAAAAATCTTCGTAAGCTAAATCACACGTGTGTATGTTGACATTTAAGAGATATACAGTCAATAAAATCAAGGGCAATGGTGATATATATGTGGATTAGACACCAAAAAAAAACAACTCAACAAATGGCTATAATTTAAGGAATGTGTTTAGTGACGGCATTAGATTCCTAATTGATGGAGAAAGGTCTGGTGGAAAGAAAAGCTGCTTCTAGGAGGTTGTCAAGTGTTTTCGCTCGACGATTCCATTCTTGGGTGGTTGGTTCAGCCCTTGTTCCTGTAACACGAATCCTAGCCCGGTATATCCCGTTTTAATTTTGCACCATTGTGAACCTTACGCCTTTTTTACTCTCTGATTGAGGTTCTCGGCATTGAAAAATCTTCGTAAACTAAATCACACGTGTATATGTTGACATTTAAGAGATATACAGTCAAAAAAACAAGGGCAATGGTGATATATATGCGGATAAGACACCACAAAAAACATATAACAAATGGCTACAATTTAAGGAATGTGTTTAGTGACGGCATCAGATTCCTAATTGATGGAGAAGGGTCTGGTGGCAAGAAAAGCTGCTTCTTGGAGGTTGTCAAGTGTTTTCGCTCGACAATTCCATTCTTGTGTGGTTGGTTTGGTCCTTGTTCCTGTAACGCGAATCCTAGCCCGGTATATCTCATTTTAATTTTACACCATTGTGAACCATACACCTTTTTTACACTCTGATCGAGGTTCTCGGCATTGAAAAATCTTCTTAAATTAAATCACACGTGTATATGTTGATATTTAAGAGATATACAGTCAAGAAAATCAAGGGCAATGGTGATATATATGCGGAGTAGACACAAAAAAACACTCAACAAATGGCTACAATTTAAGGAATTTGTTTAGTGACGGCATCAGATTCCTAATTGATGGAGAAAGGTCTGGTGGTAAGAAAAGCTGCTTCTAGGAGGATGTCAAGTGTTTTCGCTCGACGATTCCATTCTTGGGTGGTTGGTTTGGCCCTTGTTCCTGTAACTCGAATCCTAGCCCGGTATATCCCATTTTAATTTTACACCATTGTGAACCCTACGCCTTTTTTACTCTCTGATCAAGTTTCTTGGCATTAAAAAATCTTCGTAAACTAAATCACACGTGTATATGTTGACATTTATGAGATATACAGTCAAGAAAATCAAGGGCAATGGTGATATATATGCGGATTAGACACAAAAAAAAAACACTCAACAAATGGCTACAATTTAAGGAATGTGTTTAGTGATGGCATCAGATTCCTAATTGATGGAGAAAGGTCTGGTGGCAAGAAAAGCTGCTTCTAGAAGGTTGTCAAGTGTTTTCGCTCGACGATTCCATTCTTGGGTGGTTGGTTTGGCCCTTATTCCTGTAATTCGACTCCTAGCCCGGTATATCCCATTTTAATTTTACCCCATTGTGAACCCTACGCTGTTTTTACTCTCTGATCGAGGTTCTCGGCATTGAAAAATCTTCCTAAACTAAATCACACGTGTGTATGTTGACATTTAAGAGATATACAGTCAATAAAATCAAGGGCAATGTTGATATATATGCAGATTAGACACCAAAAAAAAACACTCAACAAATGGCTACAATTTAAGGAATGCGTTTAGTGATGGCATCATATTCCTAATTGATGGAGAAAGGTCTGGTGGCAAGAAAAGTTGCTTCTAGAAGGTTGTCAAGTGTTTTCGCTCGACGATTCCATTCTTGGGTGGTTGGTTTGGCCCTTATTCCTGTAATTCGACTCCTAGCCCGGTATATCCTATTTTAATTTTACCCCATTGTGAACCTTACGCTATTTTTACTCTCTGATCGAGGTTCTCGGCATTGAAAAATCTTCCTAAACTAAATCACACGTGTGTATGTTGACATTTAAGAGATATATAGTCAATAAAATCAAGGGCAATGGTGATATATATGCGGATTAGACACCAAAAAAAAACAACTCAACAAATGGCTATAATTTAAGGAATGTGTTTAGTGAAGGCATCAGATTCCTAATTGATGGAGAAAGGTCTGGTGGCAAGAAAAGCTGCTTCTAGGAGGTTGTCAAGTGTTTTCGCTCGAGGATTCCATTCTTGGGTTGTTGGTTTGGCCCTTGTTCCTGTAATTCGACTCCTAGCCCGGTATAACCCATTTTAATTTTACCCCATTGTGAACCTTATGCCATTTTTACTCTCTGATCGAGGTTCTCGGCATTGAAAAATCTTCCTAAACTAAATCACACGTGTGTATGTTGACATTTAAGAGATATACAGTTAATAAAATCAAGGGCAATGGTGATATATATGCGGATTAGACACAAAAAAAAAACAACTCAACAAATGGCTATAATTTAAGGAATGTGTTTAGTGACGGCATCAGATTCCTAATTGATGGAGAAAGGTCTGGTGGCAAGAAAAGCTGCTTCTAGGAGGTTGTCAAGTGTTTTCGCTCGCCGATTCCATTCTTGGGTGGTTGGATTGGCCCTTGTTCCTGTAACTCGAATCCTAGCCCGGTATATCCCGTTTTAATTTTACACCATTGTGAACCTTACGCCTTTTTTACTCTCTGATCGAGGTTCTCGGCATTGAAAGATCTTCGTAAACTAAATCACACGTGTATATGTTGACATTTAAGAGATATACAGTCAAGAAAATCAAGGGCAATTGTGATATATATGTGGATCAGACACCAAAAAAAACACTCAACAAATGGCTACAATATAAGAAATGTGTTTAGTGACGGCATCAGATTCCTAATTGAGGGAGAAAGGTCTGGTGGCAAGAAAAGATGCTTCTAGGAGGTTGTCATGTGTTTTCGCTCGACGATTCCATTCTTGGGTGGTTGGTTCGGCCCTTGTTCCTGTAACACGAATCCTAGCCCGGTATATCCCATTTTAATTTTGCACCATTGTGAACCTTACGCCTTTTTTACTCTCTGACAGAGGTTCTCGGCATTGAAAAATCTTCGTAAACTAAATCAAACGTGTATATGTTTCTTTTTTAGAGATATACAGTCAAGAAAATCAAGGGCTATGGTGATATATATGCGGATTAGACACCAAAAAAAAACACTCAACAAATGGCTACAATTTAAGGAATGTGTTTAGTGATGGCATCAGATTCCTAATTGATGGAGAAAGGTCTGGTGGCAAGAAAAGCTGCTTCTAGAAGGTTGTCAAGTGTTTTCGCTCGACGATTCCATTCTTGGGTGGTTGGTTTGGCCCTTATTCCTGTAATTCGACTCCTAGCCCGGTATATCCCATTTTAATTTTACCCCATTGTGAACCTTACGCTATTTTTACTCTCTGATCGAGGTTCTCGGCATTGAAAAATCTTCCTAAACTAAATCACACATGTGTATGTTGACATTTAAGAGATATACAGTCAATAAAATCAAGGGCAATGTTGATATATATGCAGATTAGACACCAAAAAAAAAACACTCAACAAATGGCTACAATTTAAGGAATGCGTTTAGTGATGGCATCATATTCCTAATTGATGGAGAAAGGTCTGGTGGCAAGAAAAGTTGCTTCTAGAAGGTTGTCAAGTGTTTTCGCTCGACGATTCCATTCTTGGGTGGTTGGTTTGGCCCTTATTCCTGTAATTCGACTCCTAGCCCGGTATATCCTATTTTAATTTTACCCCATTGTGAACCTTACGCTATTTTTACTCTCTGATCGAGGTTCTCGGCATTGAAAAATCTTCCTAAACTAAATCACACGTGTGTATGTTGACATTTAAGAGATATATAGTCAATAAAATCAAGGGCAATGGTGATATATATGCGGATTAGACACCAAAAAAAAACAACTCAACAAATGGCTATAATTTAAGGAATGTGTTTAGTGAAGGCATCAGATTCCTAATTGATGGAGAAAGGTCTGGTGGCAAGAAAAGCTGCTTCTAGGAGGTTGTCAAGTGTTTTCGCTCGAGGATTCCATTCTTGGGTTGTTGGTTTGGCCCTTGTTCCTGTAATTCGACTCCTAGCCCGGTATAACCCATTTTAATTTTACCCCATTGTGAACCTCATGCCATTTTTACTCTCTGATCGAGGTTCTCGGCATTGAAAAATCTTCCTAAACTAAATCACACGTGTGTATGTTGACATTTAAGAGATATACAGTTAATAAAATCAATGGCAATGGTGATATATATGCGGATTAGACACAAAAAAAAAACAACTCAACAAATGGCTATAATTTAAGGAATGTGTTTAGTGACGGCATCAGATTCCTAATTGATGGAGAAAGGTCTGGTGGCAAGAAAAGCTGCTTCTAGGAGGTTGTCAAGTGTTTTCGCTCGCCGATTCCATTCTTGGGTGGTTGGATTGGCCCTTGTTCCTGTAACTCGAATCCTAGCCCGGTATATCCCATTTTAATTTTACACCATTGTGAACCTTACGCCTTTTTTACTCTCTGATCGAGGTTCTCAGCATTGAAAGATCTTCGTAAACTAAATCACACGTGTATATGTTGACATTTAAGAGATATACAGTCAAGAAAATCAAGGGCAATTGTGATATATATGTGGATCAGACACCAAAAAAAACACTCAACAAATGGCTACAATATAAGAAATGTGTTTAGTGACGGCATCAGATTCCTAATTGAGGGAGAAAGGTCTGGTGGCAAGAAAAGATGCTTCTAGGAGGTTGTCATGTGTTTTCGCTCGACGATTCCATTCTTGGGTGGTTGGTTCGGCCCTTGTTCCTGTAACACGAATCCTAGCCCGGTATATCCCATTTTAATTTTGCACCATTGTGAACCTTACGCCTTTTTTACTCTCTGACAGAGGTTCTCGGCATTGAAAAATCTTCGTAAACTAAATCAAACGTGTATATGTTTCTTTTTTAGAGATATACAGTCAAGAAAATCAAGGGCTATGGTGATATATATGCGGATTAGACACCAAAAAAAAACACTCAACAAATGGCTACAATTTAAGGAATGTGTTTAGTGATGGCATCAGATTCCTAATTGATGGAGAAAGGTCTGGTGGCAAGAAAAGCTGCTTCTAGAAGGTTGTCAAGTGTTTTCGCTCGACGATTCCATTCTTGGGTGGTTGGTTTGGCCCTTATTCCTGTAATTCGACTCCTAGCCCGGTATATCCCATTTTAATTTTACCCCATTGTGAACCTTACGCTATTTTTACTCTCTGATCGAGGTTCTCGGCATTGAAAAATTTTCCTAAACTAAATCACACATGTGTATGTTGACATTTAAGAGATATACAGTCAATAAAATCAAGGGAAATGGTGATTTATATGCGGATTAGACACAAAAAAAAAACAACTCAAAAAATGGCTATAATTTAAGGAATGTGTTTAGTGAAGGCATCAGATTCCTAATTGATGGAGAAAGGTCTGGTGGCAAGAAAAGCTGCTTCTAGGAGGTTGTCAAGTGTTTTCGCTCGACGATTCCATTCGTGGGTGGTTGGTTTGGCCCTTGTTCCTGTAACTCGAATCCTAGCCCGGTATATTCCATTTTAATTTTACACCATTGTGAACCTTACGCCTTTTTTTACTCTCTGATCGAGGTTCTCGGTATTGAAAAATCTTCGTAAACTAAATCACACGTGTAGATGTTGTCATTTAAGAGATATACAGTTAAAAAAATCAAGGGCAATGGTGATATATATGCGGATTAGACACCAAAAAAAAATACTCAACAAATGGCTACAATTTAAGGAATGTGTTTAGTGACGGTATCAGATTCCTAATTGATGGAGAAAGGTCTGGTGGCAAGAAAAGCTGCTTCTAGGAGGTTGTCAAGTGTTTTCGCTCGCAGATTCCATTCTTGGGTGGTTGGTTTGGCCCTAGTTCCTGTAACTCGAATGCTAGCCCGGTATATCCCATTTTAATTTTACACCATTGTGAACCTTACGCCTTTTTTACTCTCTGATCGAGGTTCTCAGCATTGAAAGATCTTCGTAAACTAAATCACACGTGTATTTGTTGACATTTAAGAGATATACAGTCAAGAAAATCAAGGGCAATTGTGATATATATGTGGATCAGACACCAAAAAAAACACTCAACAAGTGGCTACAATATAAGAAATGTGTTTAGTGACAGCATCAGATTCCTAATTGAGGGAGAAAGGTCTGGTGGCAAGAAAAGATGCTTCTAGGAGGTTGTCATGTGTTTTTCGCTCGACGATTCCATTCTTGGGTGGTTGGTTCGGCCCTTGTTCCTATAACACGAATCCTAGCCCGGTATATCCCATTTTAATTTTGCACCATTGTGAACCTTACGCCTTTTTTACTCTCTGACAGAGGTTCTCGGCATTGAAAAATCTTCGTAAACTAAATCAAACGTGTATATGTTTCTTTTTTAGAGATATACAGTCAAGAAAATCAAGGGCAATGGTGATATATAGGCGGATTAGACACAAAAAAAACACTCAACAAATGGCTACAATTTAAGGAATGTGTTTAGTGATGACATCAGATTCCTAATTGATGGAGAAAGGTCTGGTGGCAAGAAAAGCTGCTTCTAGAAGGTTGTCAAGTGTTTTCGCTCGACGATTCCATTCTTGGGTGGTTGGTTTGGCCCTTATTCCTGTAATTCGACTCCTAGCCCGGTATATCCCATTTTAATTTTACCCCATTGTGAACCTTACGCTATTTTTACTCTCTGATCGAGGTTCTCGGCATTGAAAAAGCTTCCTAAACTAAATCACACGTGTGTATGTTGAAATTTAAGAGATATATAGTCAATAAAATCAAGGGCAATGGTGATATATATGCGGATTAGACACCAAAAAAAAAACAACTCAACAAATGGCTATAATTTAAGGAATGTGTTTAGTGAAGGCATCAGATTCCTAATTGTTGGAGAAAGGTCTGGTGGTAAGAAAAGCTGCTTCTAGGAGGTTGTCAAGTGTTTTCGCTCGACGATTCCATTCTTGGGTTGTTGGTTTGGCCCTTGTTCCTGTAATTCGACTCCTAGCCCGGTATATCCTATTTTAATTTTACCCCATTGTGAACCTTATGCCATTTTTACTCTCTGATCGAGGTTCTCGGCATTGAAAAATCTTCCTAAACTAAATCACACGTGTATATGTTGACATTTAAGAGATATACATTTAATAAAATCAAGGGCAATGGTGATATATATGCGGATTAGTCACAAAAAAAACAACTCATCAAATGGCTATAATTTAAGGAATGTGTTTAGTGAGGGCATCAGATTCCTAATTGATGGAGAAAGGTCTGGTGGCAAGAAAAGCTGCTTCTAGGAGGTTGTCAAGTGTTTTCGCTCGACGCTTCCATTCTTGGGTGGTTGGTTTGGCCCTTGTTCCTGTAACTCGAATCCTAGCCCGGTATATTCCAATTTAATTTTACACCATTGTGAACCCTACGCCTTTTTTTACTCTCTGATCGAGGTTCTCGGTATTGAAAAATCTTCGTAAACTAAATCACACGTGTATATGTTGTCATTTAAGAGATATACAGTCAATAAAATCAAGGGCAATGGTGATATATATGCGGATTAGACACCAAAAAAAAACACTCAACAAATGGCTACAATTTAAGGAATGTGTTTAGTGACGGCATCAGATTCCTAATTGATGGAGAAAGGTCTGGTGGCAAGAAAAGCTGCTTCTAGGAGGTTGTCAAGTGTTTTCGCTCGCCGATTCCATTTATGGGTGGTTGGATTGGCCGATGTTCCTGTAACTCGAATCCTAGCCCGGTATATCCCATTTTAATTTTACACCATTGTGAACCTTACGCCTTTTTTACTCTCTGATCGAGGTTCTCAGCATTGAAAGATCTTCGTAAACTAAATCACACGTGTATATGTTGACATTTAAGAGATATACAGTCAAGAAAATCAAGGGCAATTGTGATATATATGTGGATCAGACACCAAAAAAAAAACACTCAACAAATGGCTACAATATAAGAAATGTGTTTAGTGACGGCATCAGATTCCTAATTGAGGGAGAAAGGTCTGGTGGCAAGAAAAGATGCTTCTAGGAGGTTGTCATGTGTTTTCGCTCGACGATTCCATTCTTGGGTGGTTGGTTCGGCCCTTGTTCCTGTAACACGAATCCTAGCCCGGTATATCCCATTTTAATTTTGCACCATTGTGAACCTTACGCCCTTTTTACTCTCTGACAGAGGTTCTCGGCATTGAAAAATCTTCGTAAACTAAATCAAACGTGTATATGTTTCTTTTTTAGAGATATACAGTCAATAAAATCAAGGGAAATGGTGATATATATGCGGATTAGACACCCAAAAAAAAACAACTCAAAAAATGGCTATAATTTAAGGAATGTGTTTAGTGAAGGCATCAGATTCCTAATTGATGGAGAAAGGTCTGGTGGTAAGAAAAGCTGCTTCTAGGAGGTTGTCAAGTGTTTTCGCTCGACGATTCCATTCGTGGGTGGTTGGTTTGTCCCTTGTTCCTGTAACTCGAATCCTAGCCCGGTATATTCCATTTTAATTTTACACCATTGTGAACCTTATGCCTTTTTTTACTCTCTGATCGAGGTTCTCGGTATTGAAAAATCTTCGTAAACTAAATCACACGTGTAGATGTTGTCATTTAAGAGATATACAGTCAATAAAATCAAGGGCAATGGTGATATATATGCGGATTAGACACCAAAAAAAAAATACTCAACAAATGGCTACAATTTAAGGAATGTGTTTAGTGACGGCATCAGATTCCTAATTGATGGAGAAAGGTCTGGTGGCAAGAAAAGCTGCTTCTAGGAGGTTGTCAAGTGTTTTCGCTCGCCGATTCCATTCTTGGGTGGTTGGTTTGGCCCTAGTTCCTGTAACTCGAATCCTAGCCTGGTATAACCCATTTTAATTTTACACCATTGTGAACCTTACGCCTTTTTTACTCTCTGATCGAGGTTCTCGGCATTGAAAGATCTTCGTAAACTAAAACACGCGTGTATATGTTGACATTTAAGAGATATACAGTCAAGAAAATCAGGGGCAATCGTGATATATATGCGGATCAGACACCAAAAAAAACACTGAACAAATGACTACAATATAAGAAATGTGTTTAGTGACGGCATTAGATTCCTGATTGATGGAGAAAAGTATTGTGGCAAGAAAAGATGCTTCTAGGAGGTTGTCATGTGTTTTGGCTTGACGATTCCATTCTTGGGTGGTTGGTTCGGCCCTTGTACCTGTAACACGAATCCTAGCCCGGTATATCCTATTTTAATTTTGCCCATTGTGAACCGTACGCCTTTTTTACTCTCTGACAGAGGTTCTCGGCATTGAAAAATCTTCGTAAACTAAATCACACGTGTATATGTTGATATTTAAGAGATATACAGTCAAGAAAATCAAGGGCAATCGTGATATATATGCGGATTAGACACCACAAAAAAAACACACAACAAATGGCTACAATTTAAGGAATGTGTTTAGTGATGACATCAGATCCCTAATTGATGGAGAAAGGTCTGGTGGCAAGAAAAGCTGCTTCTAGGAGGTTGTTAAGTTTTTTCGGTCGACGATTCCATTCTTGGGTGGTTGGTTTGGCCCTTGTTCCTATAACTAGAATCCTAGCCCGGTATATCCCATTTTAATTTTACACCATTGTGAACCTTACGCCTTTTTTACACTCTGATCGAGGTTATCGGCATTGAAAAATCTTCGTAAACTAAATCACACGTGTATATGTTGATATTTAAGAGATATACAGTCAAGAAAATCAAGGGCAATGGTGATATATATGCGGATTAGATACAAAAAAAAAAACACTCAACAAATGGCTACAATTTAAGGAATGTGTTTAGTGATGGCATCAGATTCCTAATTGATGGAGAAAGGTCTGGTGGTAAGAAAAGCTGCTTCTAGGAGGTTGTCAAGTGTTTTCGCTCGACGATTCCATTCTTGGGTGGTTGGTTTGGCCCTTGTTCCTGTAACTCGAATCCTAGCCCGGTATAGCCCATTTTAATTTTACACCAGTGTGAACCTTATGCCTTTTTTACTCTCTGATCAAGGTTCTCGGCATTGAAAAATCTTCTTAAACTAAATCACACGTGTATATGTTGACATTTATGAGATATACAGTCAAGAAAATCAAGGGCAATGGTGATATATATGTGGATTAGACACCCAAAAAAACACTCAACAAATGGCTACAATATAAGGAATGTGTTTAGTGACGGCATCAGATTCCTAATTGATGGAGAAAGGTCTGTTGGCATGAAAAGCTGCTTTTAGGAGGTTGTCAAGTGTTTTCGCTCGACGATTCCATTATTTGGTGGTTGGTCTGGCCCTTTTTCCTGTAACTCGAATCCTAGCCTAGTATATCCCATTTTAATTTTACACCATTGTGAACCTTACGCCTTTTCTACTCCCTAATCGAGGTTCTTGGCATTGTAAGATCTTCGTTAACTAAATCACATGTGTATATGTTGACATTTAAGAGATATACAGTCAAGAAAATCATCGGCAATGGTGATATATATGCGGATTATACACAATAAAAAAACACACAACAAATGGCTACAATATAAGGAATGTGTTTAGTGACGGAATCAGATTCCTAATTGATGGAGAAAGGTTTGGTGGCAAGAAAAGCTGCTTCTAAGAGGTTGTCAAGTGTTTTCGCTCTACGATTCCATTCTTGGGTGGTTGGTTTGGCCCTTGTTCCTGTAACTCGAATCCTAGCCCGGTATATCCCATTTTAATTTTACACCATTGTGAACCTTACGCCTTTTTTACACTCTGATCGAGGTTCTCGGCATTGAAAAATCTTCGTAAACTAAATCACACGTGTATATGTTGATAGTTAAGAGATATACAGTCAAGAAAATCAAGGGCAATGGTGATATATATGCGGATCAGACACCAAAAAAAACACTCAACAAATGGCGACAATATAAGAAATGTGTTTAGTGACGGCATCAGATTCCTAATTAATGGAGAAAGGTCTGGTGGCAAGAAAAGCTGCTTCTAGGAGGTTGTCAAGTGTTTTCACTTGACGATTCCACTCTTGGGTGGTTGGTTCGGCCCTTGTTCATGTAACACGAATCCTAACCCGGTATATCCCATTTTAATTTTGCACCATTGTGAACCTTACGCCTTTTTTACTCTCTGATAGAGGTTCTCTGTGACAACTCGAGTTTCCGACTTTCACTTTCGTATCTATTGCGCGTTGACTTTGACTGTTTAGTTGTTTGATTTGTTTAACTTGCATGAACTTGTTAACTGTTTAAGATATGAACAATTCGACGAAACGGGTTGTGTTTCGCCATAAACCAAGTCGACGAAACAGAGTTGTTTCGCCAAGCCCAGTTTCGCCAAAAGCCCAGTTCGGGCCCAGAACGTTAATTCACGAATATTAACGAAACCGGCTTTCTGTTTCACACTTTTAACAAAAAAAAACCGAAACCCTAGAGCTCTCCCTTGGTGTGACGGCATTATCGATTCCTCTAAGCTCTCTCTGCAGATCTATTGTTCTCTCGGTTTTGGTTAGTACCACTTGCTTCTTTTTTGTGTAATATACTTAAATAATATAATTGTTGTTGCTAGATTATGCATGAATTCAGGATTTATTAGAATATGTGATCGCACGATTCAATGCTCATACACGTGATGGTAATCAGATTTGTTTGATCGTAGTTGTCAGCAATATAATGAATTTAATTTCTAATTGGACCTCAATCCAAAAGCTATTGACCACAACTGTTGCCTTTAATTGATCGATCACGTGTGTCTGATAAGAATGATTCGGTTTGCATGTGTCATATTAATCAATAAAACCTTAGTCAAACCAATCAAACTAATTGGTCCAATCACCTATTGAGGTGATTATTTATTGTCGGCCATTGATATGATAAAAAGGAATGATGATAAGCATATTGTTTTGATTTATCGTAGTGATGACGGTATGATTGTATGATAATGATCGGCGGATTAGGGTTTCTGGGTAACTGATAAATGACGTAACTAATGTGATACGTGACTGACATTTGACGAATCTGAAATTAATGACGAATCTGAAATACGACGAATCAGGATCTATTCGTCAAGAAATCAAACGACGAAACTGGGGTTTGTTTCGCCGAAGGGACTCTCGACGAAACTGAAGGTGTTTCGTCGAGTGGGGAACCTGTTTTAACTTGGTTTGTTTCTGTTAGAACTTAACTGACCTAATTAACTGTTGTTAACTGAATTGCATGTTTCGTATGTGTTTGAATACGTGTTATGTGCTACGTGATGATCGTTAACTCGGTGTTACCATGTTGTACTCGTACGTAAACTGATTATGTATACGTGCATACTCTAGGACGTGATTGATTTAATTGCGAGCACATACTTAGCATACCGAGCAAACCTAAGGTGAGTTCATTGCACTTCTCTAAGCATGCGTCCCGGTGGTTTTGGAACATCATTACCAATGCTTGGTTAGGGGCATTGGGGTTGGGCACACTCCCAGGTTATATTGGGCACACTCCCATGGTATATATTGGGCACACTCCCATGGTATATATTGGGCACACTCCCAGGTTATATTGGGCACACTCCCATGGTATATATTGAACACACTTCCAATATATAAGACTCTCTTACGATAATGACAATCTCAAAGCGAAACAACAAATTGACTTAACAGATATCTAGTAACTGCACACGTTAACAAAACCTTGAACTCACCCGCGTCGTCTGACACACTTGTCTGCATGCTTGCAGGTCATTAGGATTCGTGACGTGGACTTGCTATCTGGGAGTGCTGGAGTGGTCATGGATCGAGGCTCTTGGATTAATTCATAAGTGAAACATTGGTTTTGAACATTTCTTATGAAACAATTGTTAAACGACTTACTATATGCTTCCGCTACTCAACTCTTTGGGATTAACTTTATGTATGACATTTTCTATTGGTAATTCATAACGTGTTTTATTAAAGTATTTATCATTTGTTCAATGTGATTGGTGGCTCGAACTCTGATGAGTAACACGCCTCGCGGAGTTTCCGCAGGTGGTATTTTGGGGGTGTTACAGTTGGTATCAGAGCCAGGTTATAGCGAACTAGGTTTTAAAACGTTTTATAAAACCAGACTATAACCGAATACCTTCGAAGAATCGATCATGACACTCAGCTCCAGATCGCAAGGTTCGTCTTCTGTTTAGTTTATGCATTGCATCCTTAGTAGTCACACACTCATAACTTGCATGAAACGATACATTTGATACTATGGTGACTTGATAGTGCGACACTACTCTCCGACTTATGTAAATCGTAAACTTGTGATATCAATCATTGTGTTGTGTGAACGGGGGAAACTTCGAGCGCAAGCTAAGAGGCACTGAGATAAGCATGCAAATTGCCTTATTACTATGGGTGCACACTTAGTAATAACGTGGGGTGCATGCAAGTCCCAGTGAGGCTTATCAAGTGTGAGAAGGGTTCTGCCTTATTATGTGTGAACTTGGTAGTGCATAGATATCAACATGATCCTTGATTTCTATCTCGTTTCAATTTCCTAAATCGGTTCATCTCTATCTATAGAATCATGAGTGGACGAGGACACGGACGTGGCAACATTAACATGACTCAAGCTGAGTTGACTGACCTAATCAACACCCGTGTCGCTGAGGCTTTAGCAGCCTATCAAGCTGGTACGGAATGTACCAAGTACTCTTTACTCTTATATCGCGTACACGTCTTTTCACTCCTATAATGTGTTTCCTTTCATCCTTTAGGTCAGCAAGCGCAACCCCAGAACAATCAGCCTGTCTGTACGTTTAAAACGTTCATGGACTGTAAGCCACAGACCTTCACCGGCACTAAAGGGGTTGTGGGACTCTTGAGATGGTTCGAGAAAGCAGAGTCCGTGTTTGCTATATGTAACTGTCCCGCTGGGGACAGAGTGAAATATGCTGCGGGTACCTTGGCGGATGGTGCCCTAACGTGGTGGAATGCCCAAGTGCAGTTGCTGGGCATCGAGGCAGCGAATGCCACAACTTGGGATGCTTTCAAAGAACTGATCAGGGAGGAGTATTGTCCTCGGGATGAGATCCAGAAGTTGGAAAACGAGTATTATGACTTGAAGATGGTAGGATCTGAAGTCGAAGCGTATGTGAAACGATCGTATGAATTGGCCGACATGTGCCCGAACTTATCCCGGCCTATGTCTCGGAGGATTGAATTATTCATCAAGGGGTTGCCTCCGCGTGTGAAGAATTTGGTCACTGCAGCCCATCAAGGATTGAGTTATTCGTTTGACCCACAAGATTGTGGATCAAGAGGTAGAGAGTAACTCGTTACCACCGCGTGTTTCAACCACTACTGCTGCTGCACCCACTGCCACTGCATCCGCTAATGATAACAAGCGGAAGTGGAATGATTACGACAAAGCATCCAGTGCGGGTTAGACTCAGAAAAGGCCAGACAACAATGGCAATCGCAGCATCAGCCAGTCGTCTTCTGTCAATCGAGGCCAGGGAGGTAGCCAAGGTCAGGGTTCATATGGGGGGAGGAAGCCACGGTGTAACAAGTGTGGATATCATCATTTCGGGCAGTGTGGACGGGTATGTAACAGGTGTGGTAAAGCGGGCCACGAGGCCAAGGATTGTAGGGCCCCACAGCCCAAACACCAGCAGCAACAGAACCAGCAGAATCAGAGACAACAGGGACAACCACCCCAGCAGAACCAGGGCTTTAGAAAGGGGTGCTATCAGTTTGGGGACGAGGGTCACTTTAAGCGGGATTGCCCTCAGTTAAATCAAAACGCTAACGACAACAACCGCCCGAATAACAATAACGCTGGGAACAACCACAACAATGGCAACAATGGGGGCAACCTGGCGCGTGGTCGCGGATTTACTATTGGAGCTGGTGAAGCTCGAAACGATGGCAACGTGGTTACTGGTACGTTTTCAGTAAATGGTGTTTATGCTTCTATTTTATTTGATTCAGGTGCCGACTGGAGTTATGTGTCTTTGGAATTCAGTAGACGTCTAGGATTGAGTCCTACGCCTCTTGTTGTTAAGCATATAGTAGAAATAGCAAATGGTAAAACTATCGAAGCGTCACATGTTCTCATGGGTTGCAAATTAGATCTCTTAGGTCAAGTATTTGACATTGACCTACTTCCTGTCACACTCGGGATCTTCGATGTAGTTGTTGGAATGGATTGGTTATCCAAATATCAGGCGGAAATTCACTGCAAGGAGAAAGTCGTTCGTATTCCCCTTGCCAGTGGTGAATCTCTATCGGTCCAGGGTCATCGTAGCGGCGCCACAGTAGGTATTATCTCAGCCATGAAGGCTCTAAGTTTTCTACGAAAGGGCTATCCTTCCATTCTCGCCCTAGTTACTAATTCTCAGACTAACGAAAGGAAACTCGAAGACCTTCCTATTGTTCGAGAGTTTCCTGATGTCTTTCCTGAAGAACTCCCCGGTTTACCTCCACATCGTCAGGTGGAATTTCAGATTGATCTTCAGCCAGGAGCAGCGCCGATTGCTCGTGCTCCGTATCGTCTTGCACCAGGAGAGTTGCAAGAATTGTCGAACCAACTTCAGGAATTATTGGACCGAGGTTTCATTCGTCCTAGTTCATCTCCTTGGGGAGCCCCTGTGTTATTTGTAAAGAAGAAGGACGGGTCTTTTCGTATGTGTATCGACTATCGTGAGCTCAACAAGGTGACGATCAAGAATCGTTATCCTCTGCCTCGCATCGACGACTTGTTTGACCAGCTACAGGGATCCAGTTTTTACTCCAAGATTGATTTGAGGTCGGGGTATCATCTGGTATGGGTTAGAGAGGAGGATGTACCTCGAACAGCGTTTCGAACGCGGTATGGCCACTATGAGTTCTTGGTTATGCCATTCGGGATGACCAACGCACCAGCGGTTTTCATGGACCTCATGAACCGCGTGTGCAAACCTTACCTTGACGATTTCGTTATCGTTTTTATTGATGACATCTTGATCTTCTCCAAGAACAAGGAAGACCACGAGCGCCATCTTCGTCTCATCTTGGAACTTTTGAGGATGGAACAACTATATGCAAAGTTTTCTAAGTGTGACTTCTGGATTCGGGAAGTGCATTTCCTCGGGCACATCGTTAACGAAATGGGTATTCATGTGGATCCTGCCAAGATCGATGCTATACGAAATTGGGCGCCACCAAAGAATCCTTCGGAGGTGCGTCAATTTCTTGGTCTTGCGGGGTATTATCGTCGTTTTATTCGGCATTTTTCGAAGATTGCACAGCCTCTCACCGCCTTGACTCAAAAGAAAGTTGTTTATTCTTGGGGATCGAATCAGGAAGAAGCTTTTCAGCTCTTAAAGCAGAAGTTATGCAGCGCACCGATTTTATCTCTACCAGAGGGTACTGAAGATTTTGTAGTTTATTGCGAGGCGTCTATTCAAGGTCTCGGCTGTGTGTTGATGCAGCGAGACAAGGTGATAGCTTATGCATCTCGACAGTTGAAGGTACACGAAAAGAGCTACACGACACACGACCTGGAGTTAGGAGCCGTAGTCTTCGCGTTGAAAATTTGGAGGCATTACCTGTACGGTACCAAGTGTACCATCTATACCGACCACAAGAGTCTTCAACATATTTTCGACCAGAAGGAGTTGAATATGCGGCAGCGGCGTTGGGTCGAGCTTTTTAATGATTATGAGTGTGCTATCAAGTATCATCCGGGTAAAGCTAATGTTGTAGCTGATGCTCTTAGTCGCAAGGAACCGAAACAGAAGCGTGTTCGTGCCCTACAGCTTACTATTCACTCTAATTTACCTGCCCGGATTCGTTCAGCTCAGATTGAAGCGTTAAAGGAAGAAAACTTCGAAGCCGAAGGATTACGAGGTCTACACAAGAAGAAGTTCGAGCAACGGTCTGACGATATCTACTACTTCATGGAACGGATATGGGTTCCTTCATTTGGTAATCTTCGAGAACTTGTGATGGACGAAGCACACAAGTCACGATATTCTATTCATCCAGGGTCTGATAAGATGTACCAGGACCTCAAGGTTTTGTATTGGTGGCCGAACATGAAAGCTATTATTGCCACCTATGTGGGTAAGTGTTTGACCTGTGCTAGGGTCAAGGCCGAGTACCAGAAGCCTTCGGGTCTACTTCAGCAGCCAGAGATACCCATGTGGAAATGGGAACAGATCGCTATGGATTTTGTTACGGGGTTACCTAGAACACAGGCTGGGAATGATACGATATGGGTGATTGTCGACCGTCTCACCAAGTCAGCACATTTCTTAGCAATCAAGGAGACTGATAAGTATTCGCAGCTCACAGCAGTGTACCTTAAAGAAGTAGTTTCTAGGCACGGGGTGCCGACTTCTATTATTTCTGATCGAGATCCTCGTTTTACTTCGGAGCTATGGCAGGCTATGCATAAGATGTTCGGCTCACATCTCGATATGAGCACGGCTTATCATCCACAGACAGATGGTCAGAGTGAGCGTACTATTCAGACACTAGAGGACATGCTGCGAGCATGTGTTATTGATTTTGGGAAAGGATGGGAGAAGCACTTGTCGTTGGTAGAGTTTTCCTACAACAACAGCTACCACACCAGTATCAAAGCGGCACCATTTGAGGCACTGTACGGGAGGAAGTGCCGTTCACCTCTCTGCTGGGCTGAAGTGGGTGATAGTCAGATCACAGGTCCTGAGATGGTACTCGAAACTTCGGATATGATTGTGAAAATCAGGGAACGTATGGCAGCTGCTCGTGACCGCCAGAAGGCCTATGCTGACGAGCGTGCCAAGGAAGTGGTGTTTGAAGTGAATGACCGCGTCATGCTGAAAGTCTCACCGTGGAAAGGGGTTGTACGCTTTGGGAAGCGTGGCAAGTTGAATCCACGTTATGTTGGACCGTTTAAAGTTCTTGAGCGTATCGGTAAGGTGGCTTATAGGTTGGAGTTACCCACTGAACTGGGCAATGTTCACGACGTATTTCATGTATCACAGTTGAAGAAGTGCTATGCTGACGACCCATTAGTAGTACCATATCAAGAGCTGAAAATAGACGACAAGTTGCAGTTTGTCGAAGAACCAATTGAGATTATGGATCGGGAAGTTAAAGTTCGTAAGCACAGCCGTATACCTATTGTGAGAGTTCGTTGGAACTCAAGACGTGGTCCGGAGTTCACGTGGGAACGCGAGGACCAAATGGAACTTATGTATCCACATTTGTTCCCCAAGGACAAGACCAAGCCTAGAAATTCTAGATCTCGTGTGACTGGTGAATTTCGGGACGAAATTCCCATTCAAGTTGGGGATGATGTGACACCCACGGAAAATGCGCAGTCGTCCTGATTAGCATCGCATTGTGTGGCGGATGGCTTATCAAATTTCGGGACGAAATTTCTTTCAAGTTGGGGATTGTTAGTACATTACGTCTGTAGCTTCCGTCAGCATGTAGTCATATTTTGTTCTGTGTTTATGTTTATTGTCTGAATGTATGAATGTAGTTAGCAGGACAACTCAGGAATAGGGTCTGAATGTAAAAGTGTTGTTTGGGACAAGTTTAACTCGTACGGATGGCAATACACACGTATGGCCATACGCACGGATGACCACACGTACGGGTGAGTCATACGTACGGGTATACGTACGGGTAGCCCACCCGCACGTACAACACTTATTAGTATCCTGAGTCTGTCTATATATATAGTAGGTCCGGTGCAAATTTGTAAGAACTTTTGACACACGCACGGGTTGTCTGTACGTTCATCGGAACTTTGTGACTTTCAGAACGATTAATAGAACGAACAGACAAGAAGTTAAACGTTTAATTCTCTGTTGCATAAATCTGTGATTTGTCTTAATGGATTCCGCACACTAAGACAAAATCGATTCATCTTGTTCCTACAATCAGATCCTGCATCAACGGGACCAACAAGTGGTATCAGAGCTTCCAGGGAGCTGAATCGAGATCAACAACACTGAATTCACCGGAACTCAAGTTTCCTTTGCTGATCAAAGTTGAATTTCACCGGAGATTTGACTTCTGTTACTGTTTTGATTCAAATTTCACCGGAAATTTGACGGATTTCTTCTATATCTACTTAGATCTTACAATTGTTCTTCATTTGTCACCATAAAATCAGAAAAACCTAAAATTGAGCAAGAATTTACGGTTAAAATTTGTTAAAATCGATATCAATCAATTCGCAATCATTCAAAATATAATCCTACTTAGTTTCATAATCAGAATCAATCTAAAACTAGATCAAATTCATCAAAAATCATGATTAGTTGTTCGTATTTGATGACGTCATTCACCCGTACGGACAGCTGTCTGAACGGCTTGGATTAGTTAGTTGCTGCAAGTTTGTTTGCTGACATCATCACTGTTACACGCACGGTTTGCAATCCGTGCGGATAACCAGAATAGTCAAGAAGTCAAAGTTACCCGTACGCACAACCATCCGAGCGGATAGATCTTGTTAATCATTCGAACGGATAACTACTTGGTTCAAGTGTTTGATATCTTTAGAATTTGAAAAAATTGTCTAAGTATTTGAAAATTGTTTCAGGTACTTAAAAAATGGAAGAATTCATGAATCCCTTCGGTGAGATGTATGCTTTCGCGGGAAATTCTGGAGACGATACTACCAATCGTTCAAATGATAATTCCAATCAGAATCCGAAGAAAACGTTATCCGATGCTCTAAGTATTGAAAGCACATATGGTACCTACAACAAACCACCAAAGCTGATGGCAATCGATGAATATAATCGGTGGGCAAAAAGATTCGAAGAATGGCTGAAAGCTTTCGCATATCAGAGCTGGAAGAACTTAAAGAACGGTTTTGCTTCAGAAAGACAAGATTGTGAGAATTTGTCAGAAGGTGAAGAAGTAGAGAATTATATAGCTGATCAAAAGTGCATCGCTTTAATTCACCAATCCGTAAGAGAAGACATTATTTCACTCATTGAATACACAAACGCAAAAGATCTATGGGAAAAGTTAAAAAAGAAATGTGTAGGAAGTGCTGAAATAATCAAAAACAAAAAGAAATTGTTGCGAAAGGAGTTTGATTTGTTCGGATGCTTAAGAGGTGAATCTGTTAGCAAAATGATTGAAAGATTTGGACACCTAAAGTTAGAATTAGCGAGGCACGGAATGAACCCTCCACAAGAGGAGCTAGTTGACAAACTGTTCGATTCACTTCCAGACGAGATGGATTGGCAGTATTATGCAATGATGTTAAAGAACACAATCAAAGCCGAAAGTTTGACAGTCGACTTGCTGATTGAAAGACTAGAAAGTCATGAATTGGAGATAAAGAAAAACAAAGTTAATCATCCATCATACCAGCAAAACATGGAGTTGTACTATCCAAAAAGTATGATTCCCAAAAATGCTTCTCCAAGAACTGCTTTCTCCGCTGAAAACACAAACACTTCAAGTAAAGAAAGTCCAAACTCAAACAGTGGTTTTCATGGAGGTTTTTCATCCAATACTCCAAGCCAGGGATCTTCTTCAAATTCTTCAAATCAACAACAATCTGTTCCTAAGAACGCGTTTTCTTGCAACATTGCAATCGATTTGAAGAACGCTCAAAATTTTGATGAAGAATCGGCCAAACAGCAGATGATCTTTCTAGCATCTGTGTTGGAGTCGTACGAAGGGTTAGTAGCCGGGAAGATAGGTAATACCAATCTGACGAAAGAAGATTATGATCAGATTGATCCCGAGGAAATGGAGCTGATAGATATTCGATGGGCTATGGCCAGTGCTGTTCGTAGAGCACAACGTTTCATGGAAATTACCGGCAGAAAGACAATTGGTGGTGCCTCTACTAAGCTGGGGTTTGACAAATCAAAGGTGACATGCTTCAAATGTAAGCAGAAAGGTCACTTCAAACGAGAATGCAGAAATGCATATGCTGATGAGTCAGAAAACCCTTTCAGAGATGATTATTACAAGAGAGCAATCTATCACCAGAATAAATCCGAGCCACCCAGATTGAAGCAAGTTGAAGACAAAAAAGAAAAGTCTAGAGCTCTTGCCGTGATCCATGATGACGAAGGTTATGATTGGAGCGAGCTATTGCCTGAAAAAGATGCTGTGGGTTATGCATTCGTGACGAAGATTATTCCTTTTAAAGACATCAGAACTGAAGAAGAAAAATTCGTCAACCGAAGAATGAAAGCCCAAACCAGAATGAGCAGAATTTATAACACTTACAAAGAAGCAAAAAGAGCAAAAAGGTGGGATGCCGACAGAGAATGTTACCTTGATCCTCAAGGAAACATTGCAGTTGACCCAGATTCCATCAGTGTTGATGCTCTTACCCAACAATTTGCTGAGGAAGAAGAAGCGAGTCAAAGAGAATGGTGGGGAGGTGGCAATGAGAAACAAGAAGAGAAAGAAGAAAAAGTCAAAGAAGCAGAACAGAAACCAAAGTATGCTGATGATGGAATCATTGACACATCACAAGAGCTTACGGCTGAGAACTTGAAGAAAATGGCTGAAAAAGTTCTTGCAGCAAAAGAACTTGAGGTAGTTTTTAGTTCTGGAACTGAGTCAACAAACAAGGTCAGTTCAAATGGTACACTCGAGTCAGGTAAGAAAGATAAATCAGAAAATGACTGCAAAAATTGCATGAAAAAGTGCAAAGTTTGTAGTACAATCACTTACCTCAGTGGTAAGAAGATTGAAGAGTTGACTAGTAAAGTCAAAAGTGTTGAAGATCAAATCTTAAACCGTGACAAAATGCTGAAAGCTTCGAATAATAGATCAAAAGAACTAACTGATAAAATTGAAAATGATAAAAATGACATTGAAAGAATAAGAAAAGAAAATGAAAAATTGCTTATTGAAAGTCGTAAAATTTCTGAAAGTTTTGAGAAGCTGAAGCGAACGGTTAAAGATTCTGATGAGAGAAACAGTAAAACAACAAAAGAAAATCTTCAACTATCAGGGGTTCTTCGAGTAAAAGAGGAGTTAATTAACCAACAACTTGATGAAATTGCAAAATTGAAGCTTCAGTTTGAAGAAGCTAAAATTGAGAATGAACGAATTAATCTGAAATTGAGCAGTTACAACTCTGCAAGCTTTGTTTTGCAGCACATCGTTCCAAAACCCATTGGTAAAACCAAAGCTGGTGAAGATGTATACTGTGATGGTACTGGTGTGGGGTTTCATCAAGTTCCACCACCGGTGCTAAACAATTTCTCAAAGAAGCAATCTGGGTTGGTTAATGATGATATTGAAACAAATGAGATAAAATTGCCAGAATCAATAGATGTGACCTTTTCTTCATCTTCATCATCCGATGACAGTGTTCAAACTGAGATCATAAAAGGCATGGCTGAAAGTGTCTTGGATAGTGATTCGACAGATGAAGAATGTTTTCTGAACAACTACATTCCGAAACCAAAATCTAAAAACAACTCAAATGATGAACCGGGTCTTGTGATGTACAAGATGTCTGGTTCTGATAAGTTGTATTCAGACATTGAGTTTCCTCTGGAGAATGTTAATGTGAACAAATTGAAAAATGTTTTCAAACTGGTTGAAATTGATTTGTCTGAAGTGGACAGTTTGAAACAGACAAAGAGACATATGAATTTTGAGAAAGATAAAGCTTACTATAAGAAACCTGTTATTCCACCACGTTTTTCTAACAACAATCAAAATCAATGGTCGGGAGGATATCAGGGTAGTAAGAATTATCAGAAAAGGAATGTTCAGAACAAAAAGTTTGCTGTAAAAAAGGTGTTTGTGAACAGTTCAAATTCACTTTCAGAGGAGGAGTCTGAAATCTTTTTAAAATCAAACGAAGAGTTCTTTGAAAAGAAGGCATCACAGCCTCAGTCTGAAGGATCAAATCGGGTAATTGACACCCGAACATGTTTCAAATGTAATCAAGTTGGACATATTGCACGAAAGTGTACCCACTTGAAGCCTAAAACTGAAACTGTGAAGAATTCTATCAAGAAAGATGTTGTGAAAGGAAAGGCTCCATTGATTGTTGAGAAAAATACTTTGAGAAATGATAATACCAAGATCAAAACTGAACCTGTTAAGAATTCGGTAACTAAAAATGATAAATTTTACCAACGGGTTGCCTCACCTCAACAAACATGGAAGCAAAAAATTGTCGAAAAGAAAGTTGATTCATCAAAGGTGTCTGAAACTGAAAAATCATCATCTTCTACTAAGAAGAAGTATGTACCTTTGAAGTTTTATGAGAAACAAAAATCGACTTCTGAAAAGAAGTATGTGGTGAAGAAAAATCAACCAGCAAATCAGTCTCAAAAAGATGAATTTTTCTTATTCAAAGAGGTTGAAGTTGGAACTGTTGAAAGCCTTAAAATGAATGATAAAAACTTTCCGCCACTTTACACTAAAACAACTCACCTTAATTTCAAGTTACCTAAGTCAAAAGAGGCTTGGGTAGCATCAAAATCTCATTAAATGTTTTTGACATGTGTAGGAGCTTCCAAGATCTATCTCACGTTGGATTATGGATAGTGGAGCTTCTCGGCACATGACTGGAAAGACAGCTTTGCTGTATGATATCAGAAATTTTAATGGAGGTTATGTGGGGTTCGCGGGTAACCAAGGTGGTAGAATTGTTGGTGAAGGAACGTTATCCAACAGGATCGTCACGTTTGAAAGGGTTAACTACATTGCTGAGTTGGAAAATAATCTGCTAAGCATTTCGCAGATTTGTGATCGGATGTATACTACTCACTTCACAGACAAAGAGTGTTTGATTTTGAAACCAGGGTTTGTTATTCCTGATGAATGGATCATTATGAGAGCTCCTAGAGTGGATGATCTGTATGTTTTAGACATGACTGTAGCAACAACAACAACGGGTCAAGCACACTGTTTTGTTTCGAGAGCAACAGAGAAAGAATCAAAGTTGTGGCATCGTAAGATGGGGCACATTCATCTTCGTAAAATGAATCATCTTGTGCACAATGATTTGGTTCTAGGAGTTCACATTAAAGGTTTTCATCTGGAACAAGAATGCATTAGTTGCATGAAAGGCAAGCAAAAGAAAAAGTCACACCCCAAAAAGCAAGTCAACTCAGTCTCAAGACCATTGGAGAGACTTCACATGGACCTATTTGGTCCTGTGAATGTCAAGAGTATTACTGGAGAACTTTATTGTCTTGTGGTCACTGATGATTATTCCAGATTCTCATGGGTGCTATTCTTGAAGTCAAAAGAGGAAACCTTTGACAGATTGAGGGGGCTGTTCAAAAAGATTGAAAATTTGTACCAAAGGCGTATCAGAAGAATTAGAAGTGATAATGGTACTGAGTTCAAAAACAACAATATGGAAGAATATTGTGATGAAAGGGGTATCTTGCATGAGTTCAGTGCTCCGTACACTCCACAACAGAGTTCAGTGCTCCGTACACTCCACAACAGAATGGAGTTGCAGAACGTAAAAACAGAACACTGATTGAAACGACTAGAACAATGCTTGTTGATTCAAAGTTACCAATAAATTTCTGGGCAGAAGCTGTTTCCGCCGCATGCTACACGCTCAACAGAGTTCTAACTGTCAAGAAATTCAACAAAACATGCTTTGAGTTGATTAATAATCGAAAACCGAATTTGAAATATCTTGAACCGTTTGGGTCACCATGTACAGTTCTAGAGCCTTTTGGAAAGATGGGTCCGAAGAGTTTTGAAGGCATATTTGTGGGATATGCAAGTCCTTTACGACGAGTCTTCGTTCCAAGTCTAAAGCGAATTATTGAAGCTCAAAATGTTGAATGTCAAGGTCACACAATGCCTCCACAAAATCCGGGCGACTCATGGCGTTTCAATTATGATGTTTTGTGGGAGTCCTTCAACATGGAAGAAGAACCAGAATTCTTTGATGAGCTGGATATTCTAAGAGAGTATGAAGACGAAAGGTTTCCAGCTGAATCTTATCGAAAACGACAAGCTTCAAATGATGACGAGGCGGGTCCAAGCAATGCTGGAGAACATGATGATGTTGAAAATGATGTTGCTCAAGAAAATCAGACGGTAGAGAATGACAATCAAGAATCTGAAAACAGACCAATATTCGATCATAATGATTCAGACTCGGAGGGGGAGCTAATCCATTTTTCAAATCAAACCATTCCAGTCAGTGAACAAGTTGCTGATCAAAATGTCACAAATTTGGAGAGCGAAGTAGATGTTTCAGGCGAGGTGATGCCAAGAACGCTTTCTTATCATCCGGAGGAACTGATAATTGGAGAACTGCAATCAGGCTTCCGTACTCGAAGACAGCTTGATCAAGGGCTTACATGTTTTTATACAACAGTGGCTCCTTTACAAACTGAATTCTCATTAAGTTGTTTTATCTCACAGATAGAACCAAGGACGTACAAAGAGGCGCTTACTGAAGATTCATGGGTAAATGCTATGCAGGAGGAGTTAAGCCAATTCGAGAAGCTTGGCGTATGGAAGTTAGTAGATTTGCCCGATGGTCACCGGAAGATTAATACCAAATGGGTATTTAAATGCAAGAGGGATGATCGAGGAGTTATCATTCGAAACAAAGCTCGACTCGTTGTCCAAGGTTTCAGTCAGCAGGAGGGGATAGATTTCACCGAAGTATATGCCCCTGTCGCAAGACTTGAAGCAATCAGAATCTTCCTTGCATTTGCATCATGGAAAGGATTCAAAGTTTTTCAGTTAGATGTGAAGTCGGCGTTTCTCTATGGCAAGGTGAAAGAGGAGGTTTATGTCGGACAGCCACCGGGCTTCACCGACCCAATTCACAAAGATAAAGTTTATCTCCTTGACAAAGCGTTGTACGGCTTACATCAGGCCCCGAGAGCCTGGTATGAGACCTTGTCTCAACATCTGTTAGCCAACCACTTCATTCGAGGAAAGATAGACGCCACTCTTTTCACAAAAGAAGTCGATGGGCATCTTCTGATTGTCCAAATTTACGTGGACGACATAATTTTCGGGTCAACAAATGAGCAACTCTGCAAAGATTTTGAACAAGTTATGAAGCAGAAGTTTGAAATGTCATCAATGGGTGAGATGAAGTTCTTCTTGGGACTTCAAGTTGATCAACTTCCCGAAGGAACTTTCATACATCAAACAAAATACGTTCATGATGTTCTGGAGAAATTCGGGATGTCAGGAATGTCACCAATATCCACCCCATTAGCGACAAATCATGGAATAAATCCTGATCTCACCGGAGAGAAGGTAGATGAGACATTATATCGATCCATGATCGGCTCGTTAATGTACTTGACGGCATCAAGACCGGATATTATGTATCCAACCTGCCTCGCGGCTCGATTTCAGTCAAATCCTAGAGCTTCGCACATGATAATAGTGAAAAGGATTCTACGCTACCTGAAAGGAACTCCATCTCTGGGGTTGTGGTATCCAAAAGTTGGCAATTTCACGCTCGAAGGATATTCTGATTCTGACTTCGGTTACTGCAAAGTGAATGCTAAATCAACAACAGCGGGGTGCCAGTTCTTCGGACCACGATTGGTCACCTGGCAATGCAAGAAACAGACCTCTGTCGCTTTATCCACTTGTGAAGCTGAATATGTATCTGCTAGCAGCTGCTGTTCTCAGATCTTGTGGATCCAGCAACAGATGCGAGACTATGGTTTGCAATTTCTTAACACCCCCATCTTTGTTGATAATGAGGCAGCTATTAACATAACAAAAAATCATGTTCATCACGCTAAAACAAAACACATTGAAATTCGTCATCACTTCATCCGAGACTGTTTCGAGAAGAAGTTGATACGAATAGAGAAAATCCACACTGATGAACAAAAAGCTGACTTACATACCAAAGCTTTTGACAAAACTCGCTTTAAATATCTTTTGAAACTTAATGGTATGAAGTTGCTATCGGATGCGGAGGAAATTGTTGGCATGGATGAAGATACCGCTGTAGATGATGTTGAAAAACAATCTGCAATGGTTTGTCGAATTTTTACTTGTTTTGGTTTTTAGGGGGAGATAGTAGTTTTATTTTCAGAAAATACAAAAACATTAAAAAATTCGAAAAAGCCAAAAACATTAGAAAATTTCAAAAACCCAAAAACATGATAAAATTTCAAAAAGAGTTTGTGTAAAAGGGAAAATGATAGTACATCAGCTAGTCAGTTACTGTACGCTAAAGAAATGGAAAGTTCAAATACGTTAAGCAGTCTCACTAATGATGTGTCGATAGGTTTTTACACATTTAGTAGATTTGTTCGGGATATAAACCTAAATCTTACTTGCTTATTTCGTGGGAAACACCACTTGAATATATAGGTAACCCCTGAAATCTTGTTTGAAAGGTTTCATAATCTGATATACTAGGTCTTTATTCTCAATAATGTCTGGGGTATTATTCCGGGACTTCTGCTGAACGGTAGTTCTGACCTAGTCCCTGGATAATACTTTCTGCAAATGCTTGAAACATAGCATTAAACCCTCAGCATGCTGAAACAATAAAATTGATAAATGTTGCTGCTGTAGCAAAAAGATTCTCTAAAGGGAACACACCTTAAAGTCGAAGCCGATATCTCTCTGCGTATACGGAAGTATCGACCTGAGATCCCTCGGCCCTCGCATACCTAAATTATGAACAGATATCATTAATGAATATTCACCTGTAAGACTGATTACTGGGATTCTGGATACGGGAGTATATTCAAGAGGTGGGACACATGTATAAGTTTAAGTTTCTAAAACAAATAAACCGTATCCTGAACAGATTGAAATGTGTGTAAGAATTTAAGATGGATCAGTATATCGACAATCGAGGTGAATTGTTTAAAGTTTGGCATGTAACTAAGCTTAATGGTACTTGTAACTTATTGGAAGCTGATATGATTCCCTAACACGCTCACCAAAAATATGTTTGTAAATAGTTTACTTTTACTGCTCTTATTCTTTGTATTTCCATTCCTAGTCTAGTTGCTTCTTTAAAAATCCCAAAAAGATTTTATTTTCTGCTTTATTTTCTGACAAACCAAAGTGGAGAGTTGATCTTCGGATTCGAAAACTAAAAAGAAGATGCAGGAAGTTTCTGAGATGGAAGATGAGTTTGGAGCTAATCTTGACTAATCTGTAATTGATAGTGAGAAATACAAGTTCATTAAGTTGATACTTGTAATTTTCCAGAAAAATGTTTGAACAAAATTTTCAAAAGTCAGTATGTTTTGCTTCAGGTCAACCAAGGTCATTAAGTTGGACTTGGTCGACAAATTAAGTTCCTTGGGTCATTAATTTGAACCAAGCAATTTAAGTGGATTTCTAAAATCTGACAAATGTTGAGAAAATTCAAAGTTTTCATTAAAAAAAAAAAAAAAAAAAAAAAGGCCTCATTCGGATGTTCATCCGGACGGGTAGCCATACGCACGGATGGCAATGCGCCCGGGTGACCATACGCGTCTGATGATAGTATAAATAAAGAGTCAAAGAGTCAGTCAAAGCCATACGCACGCACGATACTCTTTCTCTCTCACACTTTGACATTCTGATTTTGGAATTCTTTGCACGGATCGTTGTTCTCGTTGGTTTGTACAACATTAGCAATGGAAAAGGTATGTTTTTCTAACTTAAATCTGCAATATTCCATTGTTTCATGTCTGTTCATCGATGTTCATCACGTATCTGTTCTTCCGGAGCTTTAAAATCTCAGATCTAGCCTGTGTTAGTTCATTTTGTCATGAATAAATCATAGGTTCTTGTTTAGAATGCTTAGATCTAGGATTTTACCAGATTAATTTGTGTTATAACAT
Source organism: Helianthus tuberosus (assembly GCA_030545235.1). Taxonomy (NCBI): domain Eukaryota; kingdom Viridiplantae; phylum Streptophyta; class Magnoliopsida; order Asterales; family Asteraceae; genus Helianthus; species Helianthus tuberosus. The sequence continues at coordinate 29,290,651 of CM060415.1, read as the reverse complement.
GCTAAAATCTGATAGATCTGATAATTGAACGGGACGAAGTGTCGGGTAGGTTTTTGTTAAATTGATCTGTGTATAGGATGTTTTAGACATTGTTGAACATAGGGTTTTGATCGTTTTAACATTTTCTGTGTAGATCTGTGTTCAATTTTAGATTTTGACATAGAAATCTGTGGTGTTCATAGACTGTTCTTTATCAGTGACATGTATCTGCACGTACAACTCGTGCGTGCGTATGACAATCCGTGACACATCAGGTTGTACGCACGGATGGTAATCCGGAGCAATTCCATGTTGAACGCACGGATGACAATCCGTGGCAATGCTATGTTGTACGCACGGATGATAATCCGGAGCAATTCTATGTTGTACGCACGTATTACAATCCGTGTCAAGGACATGTTGTACGCACGGATGACAATCCGTGGCAATGCTATGACTGTTCACACGGATGGTAATCCAGGACTATGAGTTGCTGTACGCACGAGTGCCTATACGTGATATAGACGAGTTGTCCGCACGGGCAACTTATCTGCACAAACAAGTCATACGTACGGATAAATCTTCAAGTGTCATATCTTACAACAAGTTTCTCTTTCTTTCTTTGTTGACAAAATATTTTGAGATCCCAAAGTTTTAAAATGAATAAAATTTCTGCAGGATTGGGATAAAGCTCATAATATATATTGTACTTTGGATGATGTGTATACCGAAAACACTGTAGTTCAAGATGTTGCAAAATTTTTGAGGAAAAGTAGAGTTTCTAAGGCCTTAACTGATAAGACAGTAGTATATGAATCGCATGTGAAACGTTTTTGGACTACTGCAAGATACGAAGAAAGTGATAAGACTATTTATTCAGCTGTATCAAAGAAAGATGAGAATGGAAAAGATGTAGATTTAGAGATGAAAGTGACAGCTGGTGATATAAGGAGATTTTTGAATTTAGGAGACAATGATAGTGATCCAACCATAGTTTCTGAACGTTTAGTAAAAGGATTGTGGTGTAGGATGGGTTTTGCTGGAGTGTGAATGGAAGAATGCAGAAGACAAGTTTTAGCCATGCTTATAAGTTCATGATTCATTGTGTGCTTCATGCCCTGTCACACCATACAATATTTCTTAAGTAATTTTTGATCACATGACTGAAAATGTAAAGGATGGAAGCAAGAGGTTTCTTATGTATCCTAGATTTGTCCAGATGTTGATAGATGATCAGTTTCAAGGTTTAGAAAAGAAGAGCAGTGACATTTTGGGTCTAAGGCACATGACACCAGATACAATCAGCAGATTGATCAAAGGTCCAGATCCTGGAGCAAAGAGAATGATTTGCAAAATTTCAAACCCAAATTATGCAGCTCCAGAGAATGATGCGTGGAGACATGAAGACAGCAATTCTGATAATGAAGATGACAAGATGAGTTTGTTCTATAAGAAGGATACAAGATGGTGGTGTGTCAAAGATGGAAAAAGGAAGAGAACTCCAAAGACGTCCCCTGCAGTTTCTATTCCAAAGAATGTGAAAAAGGGTATTGTGAAAGGGGGAGTCTCAAGGAAATTAGAATTTTATACTGTGAAAATTTCGAATGATTTTGTGAAACATCTGTTTTGCAGGGTCTTCTAGAAAACAGCAGCACAAATTGATAGATGAACAAGTTCTGGAGCCGTCAGCTGTTATTCAAGAGGGAACTGAGTTATTATCACAATCTCTTGAAAGTTTCTTAGAGAAAAATGAGGATGCTGCTCAAGGAGTTAAAGATCAAGAAGGTGTTAAAGATCAAGAAGGAGTCGTTCAAGATCTTTAAAGTGATGATGATTCTGAAACCACAATATCAGAATCTGAACTTGATCCTCTTACTCTTGGCAAAGGAAAAGTTCAGTTAAAGAAAAAGTTACCAAAGAAAAGGAAGGGATCAGATGAAGAAGATACAACTTATGATCCTGAGAATACAATTAAACAAATCAAGAAAAGAAAAGCTGTTGTAGCAGGTCTCATCCCAAGAAGTGTTAGAGCAAGAAAAGGAGAAAGTCAAGTTCAAAAGGAACATGATGGCAAAAATACTCAACATGTTGAATCTCCACAACAACAAGAAACAGAAACAGAAAAGCAGACTAGTCATGATGACTACATTGAAGTTACGGATGCTGGAGTCTTTTCTTCACAATTTCCAAATGTACCTGAAACAATAGAGATTCCAGAATCATCCTCACAGCCAAAAGATTCAGATGATTTCTTTAGTCATATACCATCTGCTTCAGGAGATCCATTGGAAGATCTAAATTTTGATGATGATTTATTCAACAATGACGCAGTAAGAGTTCTTGCTCAAAAAGTCAAAGATCTTGAGAAAGAAAAAGAAAAAGCTGAAAATGAACGTGATTTTTTAAAAGAGCAAGTGAAGAAGATAATGAAAGCTCATGATCAACTTAGAATGGTGATAATTCAGGATGAACACACCATAAAGAAGATAAAGGAAGATGGTGAAAGTAACACTGAAGTGATTGAAGCTCTTATGGCAGAAATTTCTTCACTGAACAAGAATCGCCAAGATGTAAATCAAACACTCAATCAGGTGGTCAGCGAAATGAGTGAATCTACTTCAAACGAAATGAAAATAATGAAGTTGGAAATGGAAGCCATGAAAGCTGACAAAGTGATGAAAGATGAACAACTCAAGATGTTATGTTCTGTTGTAGAAAATCTTGTGAAGAAGGATGTTCATGCTGCTTACAATGAAATTGAAGTAAAGAAAGTTGAAGAGAGAAGACTTGAAAGAGAACGAAGACTGGCTGAGGATGCTGTACAAAAGAACAAAAGTATAGTTGAAGATGTTCAAGAAGCTGGTGGTTCCTCTCTTCAAGATGATGCTGAAATGATTGATGCTCAACATACTCAAGAACAAGTTGAACATGATCAAGATTTCATGTTGGTTGGAGGGCCTTCTCAAATAATTGATTATGAAGAAATCATTCGTAGAGTTGCTGTTACTCAAAAGAAGAAAAAGGCCAAGGAAGTGTTACTACTTGAATGGAAGACAAAGCAGTTTGTTCTTATTGGTGATGCTTACATTGTGCCTCTCAACTCAAAAGATGGTCTTTACAGAATGAAAGTTATGAGAAGGAGAAAAGAAGCAAAGAAGGCTCGTGGAGAGGTTGTTAGTGATTCAGATGAAGAACTTCTTGTAGATGATGACGAAGATGAAGATAAGGAGAAAAACGATGAAGATGAGAAAGACGATGATAACAAGAAAGATGATGAAGATAAGAAGAATGATGACGATGATCAAGGTACGTCAGGATTGATTGTGAAGAATTCTATTAATGAGCAAAGGATAGAAGAGTTTCTAAAAGTCAAGAGGTGATTGAGGTTAGTAGAACAAGGGAAGAAATGTTAGAAGAATTGGGTTTACAAGAAGGTAAATTTAAGTTCGATATTGAAGACGAGATTCCTGAAACTTCTGAAGATGTATTGGAGACAAGATATGCATTTGAAGCTGATAATTACAACGATGTAATAATTGAAGATGCTTCAGATTCATCTGATGATGAAGTTCAGTTTCATTACTCTGGGATTGATGCAACATTTCCTTCGTTGACGGAAATGTTTAAAGATCGAAATGTTGATGAAATCAGAAGGAAGATAGTGGAGAAAGTGTCAGCAGAAGGTATTCCAGATACTATTCCGAGAGAAAATTTGGCAGAAGAAAGAAGGAAATGGTACAAAGTCATGCCAAAAGAGAGAAAGAAACTTCGGGCACTTCAATTTTTTTACACATAACAAAGAACTCTCTTGGGGTGACATTCTCTCATGGGGATATTTGGAAGACTTGAAAGTTTATGCTATCAGAAGAGAACAGGGAGTGCAGTACTTTGAGTTCTTAGCTGATATCAAAACTTTGCCTTGGTGGGATATAGATGAGTTAGTAAAAACAAAAAACATCAAAGAGTTCTACCATGGGTTAGATGTGAAGCAGCACGATCAGAGATTATGGAATTATGTGAAGCTACAAGCTGAGAAAAGATATCCTGATTGGAAACCACACTTTCCTCAACGAATTGTCAGAATTCTAGAAAGTGGTGAGAAGGATATCACTCTAGATATCAAACCTCCAAGCTGCTTGAAGAACATGCCATTACGAGCGATGGAGCAAGATTTCCACGATGAGTTTGAAGGGTGGTTGTATAATCAAACTACAGCTGAAGCAATAATCTCGTTAAACAACAAGTCCACAGGAGAAGCTAGAAGGATCTGTGTGTTAGATCCTATGTGGCTTGTTAACTGCTCAAAGAAGGATATTGATTGTTTGTTCTACAACAAGATAGTCTATGAGAGACCTGATCGAGAGCAAGCTTTGCAATATCAAAAGGTTGTGGATGTTTGTTACGCGAAAGACATCAACTCTGGAAGATACTGGAAGACTAAATGGAGAGATCTAGAGATTGATGAGTTTTTGAAAGTATACAAGCGTGAACAACATTTCAAGAAGATTGCTGAAAGAGCTGCTGAACGAGGAAGACGTAATTTGGGAATTGTTCCTCCAACAGATCAGACACCAATAAAATCTGAAGAAAACAAAATTCCAAGATGGGAACGGAAACGTGATGGAGATCCTGTCTACAGACATTGGTGGTTGACTGAGGGAAGACAAAAGAGAAAAAGAATGTTGGAAGAACAGGCTCAGAAAAGAAGAGAGAAAGCGCGTAAGCGAAGACGCAACAGAAGGAATTAAAAGACTATGCTGGAAGGTACTACAGCTACATTCGAGGGGGAGTCTGTTAGTACATTACGTCTGTAGCTTCCGTCAGCATGTAGTCATATTTTGTTCTGTGTTTATGTTTATTGTCTGATTGTATGAATGTAGTTAGTAGGACAACTCAGGAATAGGGTCTGAATGTAAAAGTGTTGTTTGGGACAAGTTTAACTCGTACGGATGGCAATACACACGTATGGCCATACGCACGGATGACTTATCCGCACGGATAAGTCATACGCGCGGATGACCACACGTACGGGTGAGTCATACGTACGGGTAGCCCACCCGCACGTACAACACTTATTAGTATCCTGAGTCTGTCTATATATATAGTAGGTCCGGTGCAACTTTGTAAGAACTTTTGACACACGCACGGGTAGTCTGTACGTTCATCGGAACTTTGTGACTTTCAGAACGATTAATAGAACGAACAGACGAGAAGTTAAACGTTGAATTCTCTGTTGCATAAATCTGTGATTTGTCTTAATGGATTCCGCACACTAAGACAAAATCGATTCATCTTGTTCCTACAATCAGATCCTGCATCAACGGGACCAACAGGGATAATGTGACAACTCTAGTTTCCGACTTTCACTTTCGTATCTATTGCGCGTTGACTTTGACTGTTTAGTTGTTTGATTTGTTTAACTTGTAACCGTACGTTGGATTATAAGTGAAATGAATATTGAATCTCTATGTGATTAATATCTGTAAAGTACTTGATTGCATGAACTTTATAACTGTTTAAGATTTGAACAATTCGACGAAACGGGTTGTGTTTCGCCATAAACCAAGTCGACGAAACAGAGTTGTTTCGCCAAGCCCAGTTTCGCCAAAAGCCCAGTTCGGGCCCAGAACGTTAATTCGCGAATATTAACGAAACCGGCTTTCTGTTTCACACTTTTAACAAAAAAAAACCGAAACGCTAGAGCTCTCCCTTGGTGTGACGGCATTATCGATTCCTCCAAGCTCTCTCTGCAGATCTATTGTTCTCTCGGTTTTGGTTAGTACCACTTGCTTCTTTTATGTGTAATATACTTAAATAATATAATTGTTGTTGCTAGATTATGCATGAATTGAGGATTTATTATAATATGTGATCGCACGATTCAATGCTCATACACGTGATGGTAATCATATTTGTTTGATCGTAGTTGTCAGCAATATAATGAATTTAATTTCTAATTGGACCTCAATCCAAAAGCTATTGACCACAACTGTTGCCTTTAATTGATCGATCACGTGTGTCTGATAAGAATGATTCGGTTTGCATGTGTCATATTAATCAATAAAACCTTAGTCAAACCAATTAAACTAATTGGTCCAATCACCTATTGAGGTGATTATTTATTGTCGGCCATTGATATGATAAAAAGGAATGATGATAAGCATATTGTTTTGATTTGTCGTAGTGATGACGGTATGATTGTATGATAATGATCGGCGGATTAGGGTTTCTGGGTAACTGATAAATGACGTAACTAATGTGATACGTGACTGACATTTGACGAATCTGAACTTAATGACGAATCTGAAATACGACGAATCAGGATCTATTCGTCAAGAAATCAAACGACGAAACTGGGGTTTGTTTCGCCGAAGGGACTCTCGACGAAACTGAAGGTGTTTCGTCGAGTGGGGAACCTGTTTTAACTTGGTTTGTTTCTGTTAGAACTTAACTGACCTAATTAACTGCTGTTAACTGAATTGCATGTTTCGTATGTGTTTGAATACGTGTTATGTGCTACGTGATGATCGTTAACTCGGTGTTACCATGTTGTACTCGTACGTAAACTGATTATGTATACGTGCATACTCTAGGACGTGATTGATTTAATTGCGAGCACATACTTAGCATACCGAGCAAACCTAAGGTGAGTTCATTGCACTTCTCTAAGCATGCGTCCCGGTGGTTTTGGAACATCATTACCAATGCTTGGTTAGGGGCATTGGGGTTGGGCACACTCCCAGGTTATATTGGGCACACTCCCATGGTATATATTGGGCACACTCCCAGGTTATATTGGGCACACTCCCATGGTATATATTGAACACACTTCCAATATATAAGACTCTCTTACGATAATAACAATCTCAAAGCGAAACAACAAATTGACTTAACAGATATCTGGTAACTGCACACGTTAACAAAACCTTGAACTCACCAGCGTCGTCTGACACACTTGTCTGCATGCTTGCATGTCATTAGGATTCGTGACGTGGACTTGCTATCTGGGAGTGCTGGAGTGGTCATGGATCGAGGCTCTTGGATTAATTCATAAGTGAAACATTGGTTTTGAACATTTCTTATGAAACAATTGTTAAACGACTTACTATATGCTTCCGCTACTCAACTCTTTGGGATTAACTTTATGTATGACATTTTCTATTGGTAATTCATAACGTGTTTTATTAAAGTATTTATCATTTGTTCAATGTGATTGGTGGCTCGAACTCTGATGAGTAACACGCCTCGCGGAGTTTCCGCAGGTGGTATTTTGGGGGTGTTACATTCTCGGCATTGAAAAATCTTCGTAAACTAAATCACACGTGTATATGTTGATATTTAAGAGATATACAGTCAACAAAATCAAGGGCAATGGTGATATATATGCGGATTAAACACCACAAAAAAACACACAACAAATAGCTACAATTTAAAGAATGTGTTTAGTGACGGCATCAGATTCCTAATTGATGGAGAAAGGTCTGGTGGCAAGAAAAGCTGCTTCTAGGAGGTTGTCAAGTGTTTTCGCTCGACGATTCCATTCTTGGGTGGTTGGTTTGGCCTTTGTTCCTGTAACTCGAATCCTAGCCCGGTATATCCCATTTTAATTTTACACCATTGTGAACCTTACGCCTTTTTTACTCTCTGATCAAGGTTCTCGGCATTGAAAAATCTTCGTAAACTAAATCACACGTGTATATGTTGACATTTATGAGATATACAGTCAAGAAAATCAAGGGCAATGGTGATATATATGTGGATTAGACACCCAAAAAAACACTCAACAAATGGCTACAATATAAGGAATGTGTTTAGTGACGGCATCAGATTCCTAATTGATGGAGAAAGGTCTGGTGGCAGGAAAAGCTGCTTCTAGGAAGTTGTCAAGTGTTTTCGCTCGACGATTCCATTCTTGGGTGGTTGGTTTGGCCCATGTTCCTGTAACTCGAATCCTAGCCTGGTATATCCCATTTTAATTTTACACCATTGTGAACCTTACGCCTTTTTTACTCCCAGATCGAGGTTCTCGGCATTGAGAGATCTTCGTAAACTAAATCACATGTGTATATGTTGACATTTAAGAGATATACAGTCAAGAAAATCAAGGGAATTGGTGATATATATACGGATTAATCACAAAAAAACACTCAACAAACGGCTACAATTTAAGGAATGTGTTTACTGACGACATCAGATTCCTAATTGATGGGGAAATGTCTGGTGGCAAGAAAAGCTGCTTCTAGGAGGTTGTCAAGTATTTTCGCTCGACGATTCAATTCTTGGGTGGTTGGTTTGCCCCTAGTTCCTGTAACTCGAATCCTAGCCCGGTATATCTCATTTTAATTTTACACCATTGTGAACCTTACGCCATTTTTACTCTCTGATCGAGGTTCTCGGCATTGAAAAATCTTCGTAAACTAAATCATACGTGTATTTGTTGACATTTAAGAGATATACAGTTAAGAAAATCAAGGGCAATGGTGATATATATATGCGGAATAGACACCAAAAAGAAAAAAAACACTCAACAAATGGCCACAATTTAAGGAATGTGTTTAGTGACGACATCAGATTCCTAATTGATGGAGAAAGGTCTGGTGGTAAGAAAAGCTGCTTCTAGGAGGTTGTTAAGTGTTTTCGCTCGACGATTCCATTCTTGGGTGGTTGGTTTGGCCCTTGTTTCTATAACTCGAATCCTAGCCCGGTATATCCCATTTTAATTTTACACCATTGTGAACCTTACGCCTTTTTTACTCTCTGATCGAGGTTCTCGGCATTGAAAAATCTTCGTAAACTAAATCACACGTGTATATGTTGACATTTAAGAGATATACTGTTAAGAAAATCAAGGGCAATGGTGATATATAAGCGGATTAGACACCAAAAAAAACACTCAACAAATGGGTACAATTTAAGGAATGTGTTTAGTGACGACATCAGATTCCTAATTGATAGAGAAAGGTCTGGTGGCAAGAAAAGCTGCTTCTGGGAGGTTGTCAAGTGTTTTGGCTCGACGATTCCATTCTTGGGTGGTTGGTTTGGCCCGTGTTCCTGTAACTCGAATCTTAGCCCGGTATATCCCATTTTAATTTTACACCATTGTGAGCCTTACGCCTTTTTTACTCCCTGATCGAGGTTCTCGGCATTGAGAGATCTTCGTAAACTAAATCACATGTGTATATGTTGACATTTAAGAGATATACAGTCAAGAAAATCAATGACAATGGTGATATATATATGGAGTAAACACAAAAAAAAAAACACACACAACAAATGGCTACAATTTAAGGAATGTGTTTTGTGACGGCATCAAATTCCTATTTGATGGAGAAAGGTCTGGTGGCAAGAAAAGCTGCTTCTAAGAGGTTGTCAAGTGTTTTCGCTCGACGATTCCATTCTTGGGTGGTTGGTTTGGCCCTTGTTCCTGTAATACGAATCCTAGCCCGGTATATACCATTTTAATTTTACACCATTGTGAACCTTACGCCTTTTTTACTCCCTGATCGAGGTTCTCGGCATTGAGAGATCTTCGTAAACTAAATCACATGTGTATATGTTGACATTTAAGAGATATACAGTCAAGAAAATCAATGGCAATGGTGATATATATACGGATTAAACACAAAAAAAAAAACACACACAACAAATGGCTACAATTTAAGGAATGTGTTTTGTGACGGCATCAAATTCCTATTTGATGGAGAAAGGTCTGGTGGCAAGAAAAGCTGCTTCTAGGAGGTTGTCAAGTGTTTTCGCTCAACGATTCCATTCTTGGGTGGTTGGTTTGGCCCATGTTCCTGTAACTCGAATCCTAGCCCGGTATATCCCATTTTAATTTTACACCATTGTGAACCTTACGCCTTTTTTACTCTCTGATCGAGGTTCTCGGCATTGAAAAATCTTCGTAAACTAAATCACACGTGTATATGTTGACATTTAAGAGATATACTGTTAAGAATATCAAGGGCAATGGTGATATATAAGCGGATTAGACACCAAAAAAAACACTCAACAAATGGGTACAATTTAAGGAATGTGTTTAGTGACGGCATCAGATTCCTAATTGATAGAGAAAGGTCTGGTGGCAAGAAAAGCTGCTTCTGGGAGGTTGTCAAGTGTTTTGGCTCGACGATTCCATTCTTGGGTGGTTGGTTTGGCCCGTGTTCCTGTAACTCGAATCTTAGCCCGGTATATCCCATTTTAATTTTACACCATTGTGAACCTTACGCCTTTTTTACTCCCTGATCGAGGTTCTCGGCATTGAGAGATCTTCGTAAACTAAATCACATGTGTATATGTTGACATTTAAGAGATATACAATCAAGAAAATCAATGGCAATGGTGATATATATACGGATTAAACACAAAAAAAACACACACAACAAATGGCTACAATTTAAGGAATGTGTTTTGTGACGGCATCAAATTCCTATTTGATGGAGAAAGGTCTGGTGGCAAGAAAAGCTACTTCTAATAGGTTGTCAAGTGTTTTCGCTCGACGATTCCATTCTTGGGTGGTTGGTTTGGCCCTTGTTCCTGTAAATCGAATCCTAGCTCGGTATATCCCATTTTAATTTTACACCATTGTGAACCTTACGCCTTTTTTACTCTCTGATCGAGGTTCTCGGCATTGAAAAACCTTCGTAAACTAAATCACACGTGTATATGTTGACATTTAAGAGATATACAGTCAAGAAAATCAAGGGCGATGGTGATATATATGCGGATTAGACACCAAAAAAAACATCAACAAACGGCCACAATTTAAGGAATGTGTTTACTGACGACATCAGATTCCTAATTGATGGGGAAATGTCTGGTGGCAAGAAAAGCTGCTTCTAGGAGGTTGTCAAGTGTTTTCGCTCGACGATTCAATTCTTGGGTGGTTGCTTTGGCCCGTGTTACTGTAACTCGAATCTTAGCCCGGTATATCCCATTTTAATTTTACACCATTGTGAACCTTACGCCTTTTTTACTCTCTGATCGAGGTTCTCGGCATTGAAAAATCTTCGTAAACTAAATCACACGTGTATATGTTGACATTTATGAGATATACAGTCAAGAAAATCAAGGGCAATGGTGATATATATGTGGATTAGACACCCAAAAAAACACTCAACAAATGGCTACAATATAAGGAATGTGTTTAGTGACGGCATCAGATTCCTAATTGTTGGAGAAAGGTCTGGTGGCAGGAAAAGCTGCTTCTAGGAAGTTGTCAAGTGTTTTCGCTCGACGATTCCATTCTTGGGTGGTTGGTTTGGCCCATGTTCCTGTAACTCGAATCCTAGCCTGGTATATCCCATTTTAATTTTACACCATTGTGAACCTTACGCCTTTTTTACTCCCAGATCGAGGTTCTCGGCATTGAGAGATCTTCGTAAACTAAATCACATGTGTATATGTTGACATTTAAGAGATATACAGTCAAGAAAATCAAGGGAATTGGTGATATATATACGGATTAATCACAAAAAAACACTCAACAAACGGCTACAATTTAAGGAATGTGTTTACTGACGACATCAGATTCCTAATTGATGGGGAAATGTCTGGTGGCAAGAAAAGCTGCTTCTACGAGGTTGTCAAGTATTTTCGCTCGACGATTCAATTCTTGGGTGGTTGGTTTGCCCCTAGTTCCTGTAACTCGAATCCTAGCCCGGTATATCTCATTTTAATTTTACACCATTGTGAACCTTACGCCATTTTTACTCTCTGATCGAGGTTCTCGGCATTGAAAAATCTTCGTAAACTAAATCATACGTGTATTTGTTGACATTTAAGAGATATACAGTTAAGAAAATCAAGGGCAATGGTGATATATATATGCGGAATAGACACCAAAAAGAAAAAAAAACACTCAACAAATGGCCACAATTTAAGGAATGTGTTTAGTGACGACATCAGATTCCTAATTGATGGAGAAAGGTCTGGTGGTAAGAAAAGCTGCTTCTAGGAGGTTGTTAAGTGTTTTCGCTCGACGATTCCATTCTTGGGTGGTTGGTTTGGCCCTTGTTTCTGTAACTCGAATCCTAGCCCGGTATATCCCATTTTAATTTTACACCATTGTGAACCTTACGACTTTTTTACTCTCTGATCGAGGTTCTCGGCATTGAAAAATCTTCGTAAACTAAATCACACGTGTATATGTTGACATTTAAGAGATATACTGTTAAGAAAATCAAGGGCAATGGTGATATATAAGCGGATTAGACACCAAAAAAAACACTCAACAAATGGGTACAATTTAAGGAATGTGTTTAGTGACGGCATCAGATTCCTAATTGATAGAGAAAGGTCTGGTGGCAAGAAAAGCTGCTTCTGGGAGGTTGTCAAGTGTTTTGGCTCGACGATTCCATTCTTGGGTGGTTGGTTTGGCCCGTGTTCCTGTAACTCGAATCTTAGCCCGGTATATCCCATTTTAATTTTACACCATTGTGAACCTTACGCCTTTTTTACTCCCTGGTCGAGGTTCTCGGCATTGAGAGATCTTCGTAAACTAAATCACATGTGTATATGTTGACATTTAAGAGATATACAGTCAAGAAAATCAATGACAATGGTGATATATAAACGGAGTAAACACAAAAAAAACACACACAACAAATGGCTACAATTTAAGGAATGTGTTTTGTGACGGCATCAAATTCCTATTTGATGGAGAAAGGTCTGGTGGCAAGAAAAGCTGCTTCTAAGAGGTTGTCAAGTGTTTTCGCTCGACGATTCCATTCTTGGGTGGTTGGTTTGGCCCTTGTTCCTGTAAATCGAATCCTAGCCCGGTATATACCATTTTAATTTTACACCATTGTGAACCTTACGCCTTTTTTACTCCCTGATCGAGGTTCTCGGCATTGAGAGATCTTCGTAAACTAAATCACATGTGTATATGTTGACATTTAAGAGATATACAGTCAAGAAAATCAATGGCAATGGTGATATATATACGGATTAAACACAAAAAAAAAACACACACAACAAATGGCTACAATTTAAGGAATGTGTTTTGTGACGGCATCAAATTCCTATTTGATGGAGAAAGGTCTGGTGGCAAGAAAAGCTGCTTCTAGGAGGTTGTCAAGTGTTTTCGCTCAACGATTCCATTCTTGGGTGGTTGGTTTGGCCCATGTTCCTGTAAATCGAATCCTAGCCCGGTATATCCCATTTTAATTTTACACCATTGTGAACCTTATGCCTTTTTTACTCTCTGATCGAGGTTCTCGTCATTGAAAAATCTTCGTAAACTAAATCACACGTGTATATGTTGACATTTAAGAGATATACTGTTAAGAAAATCAAGGGCAATGGTGATATATAAGCGGATTAGACACCAAAAAAAAACACTCAACAAATGGGTACAATTTAAGGAATGTGTTTAGTGACGGCATCAGATTCCTAATTGATAGAGAAAGGTCTGGTGGCAAGAAAAGCTGCTTCTGGGAGGTTGTCAAGTGTTTTGGCTCGACGATTCCATTCTTGGGTGGTTGGTTTGGCCCGTGTTCCTGTAACTCGAATCTTAGCCCGGTATATCCCATTTTAATTTTACACCATTGTGAACCTTACGCCTTTTTTACTCCCTGATCGAGGTTCTCGGCATTGAGAGATCTTCGTAAACTAAATCACATGTGTATATGTTGACATTTAAGAGATATACAGTCAAGAAAATCAATGGCAATGGTGATATATATACGGATTAAACACAAAAAAAACACACACAACAAATGGCTACAATTTAAGGAATGTGTTTTGTGACGGCATCAAATTCCTATTTGATGGAGAAAGGTCTGGTGGCAAGAAAAGCTGCTTCTAAGAGGTTGTCAAGTGTTTTCGCTCGACGATTCCATTCTTGGGTGGTTGGTTTGGCCCTTATTCCTGTAAATCGAATCCTAGCCCGGTATATCCCATTTTAATTTTACACCATTGTGAACCTTACGCCTTTTTTACTCTCTGATCGAGGTTCTCGGCATTGAAAAACCTTCGTAAACTAAATCACACGTGTATATGTTGACATTTAAGAGATATACAGTCAAGAAAATCAAGGGCGATGGTGATATATATGCGGATTAGACACCAAAAAAAACATCAACAAACGGCCACAATTTAAGGAATGTGTTTACTGACGACATCAGATTCCTAATTGATGGGGAAATGTCTGGTGGCAAGAAAAGCTGCTTCTAGGAGGTTGTCAAGTGTTTTCGCTCGACGATTCAATTCTTGGGTGGTTGCTTTGGCCCGTGTTACTGTAACTCGAATCTTAGCCCGGTATATCCCATTTTAATTTTACACCATTGTGAACCTTACGCCTTTTTTACTCTCTGATCGAGGTTCTCGGCATTGAAAAATCTTCGTAAACTAAATCACACGTGTATATGTTGACATTTAAGAGATATATTGTTAAGAAAATCAAGGGCAATGGTGATATATAAGCGGATTAGACACCAAAAAAAAAACACTCAACAAATGGGTACAATTTAAGGAATGTGTTTAGTGACGGCATCAGATTCCTAATTGATAGAGAAAGGTCTGGTGGCAAGAAAAGCTGCTTCTGGGAGGTTGTCAAGTGTTTTGGCTCGACGATTCCATTCTTGGGTGGTTGGTTTGCCCCGTGATCCTGTAACTCGAATCTTAGCCCGGTATATCCCATTTTAATTTTACACCATTGTGAACCTTACGCCTTTTTTACTCCCTGATCGAGGTTCTCGGCATTGAGAGATCTTCGTAAACTAAATCACATGTGTTTATGTTGACATTTAAGAGATATACAGTCAAGAAAATCAATGGCAATGGTGATATATATACGGATTAAACACAAAAAAAAAACACACACAACAAATGGCTACAATTTAAGGAATGTGTTTTGTGACGGCATCAAATTCCTATTTGATGGAGAAAGGTCTGGTGGCAAGAAAAACTGCTTCTAGGAGGTTGTCAAGTGTTTTCGCTCAACGATTCCATTCTTGGGTGGTTGGTTTGGCCCATGTTCCTGTAAATCGAATCCTGGCCCGGTATATCCCATTTTAATTTTACACCATTGTGAACCTTACGCCTTTTTTACTCTCTGATCGAGGTTCTCGGCATTGAAAAATCTTCGTAAACTAAATCACACGTGTATATGTTGACATTTAAGAGATATACTGTTAAGAAAATCAAGGGCAATGGTGATATATAAGCGGATTAGACACCAAAAAAAACACTCAACAAATGGGTACAATTTAAGGAATGTGTTTAGTGACGGCATCAGATTCCTAATTGATAGAGAAAGGTCTGGTGGCAAGAAAAGCTGCTTCTGGGAGGTTGTCAAGTGTTTTGGCTCGACGATTCCATTCTTAGGTGGTTGGTTTGGCCCGTGTTCCTGTAACTCGAATCTTAGCCCGGTATACCCATTTTAATTTTACACCATTGTGAACCTTACGCCTTTTTTACTCCCTGATCGAGGTTCTCGTCATTGAGAGATCTTCGTAAACTAAATCACATGTGTATATGTTGTCATTTAAGAGATATACAGTCAAGAAAATCAATGGCAATGGTGATATATATACGGATTAAACACAAAAAAAACACACACAACAAATGGCTACAATTTAAGGAATGTGTTTTGTGACGGCATCAAATTCCTATTTGATGGAGAAAGGTCTGGTGGCAAGAAAAGCTGCTTCTAAGAGGTTGTCAAGTGTTTTCGCTCGACGATTCCATTCTTGGGTGGTTGGTTTGGCCCTTGTTCCTGTAAATCGAATCCTAGCCCGGTATATCCCATTTTAATTTTACACCATTGTGAACCTTACGCCTTTTTTACTCTCTGATCGAGGTTCTCGGCATTGAAAAACCTTCGTAAACTAAATCACACGTGTATATGTTGACATTTAAGAGATATACAGTCAAGAAAATCAAGGGGAATGGTGATATATATGCGGATTAGACACCAAAAAAAACATCAACAAACGGCCACAATTTAAGGAATGTGTTTACTGACGACATCAGATTCCTAATTGATGGGGAAATGTCTGGTGGCAAGAAAAGCTGCTTCTAGGAGGTTGTCAAGTGTTTTCGCTCGACGATTCAATTCTTGGGTGGTTGCTTTGGCCCGTGTTACTGTAACTCGAATCTTAGCCCGGTATATCCCATTTTAATTTTACACCATTGTGAACCTTACGCCTTTTTTACTCTCTGATCGAGGTTCTCGGCATTGAAAAATCTTCGTAAACTAAATCACACGTGTATATGTTGACATTTAAGAGATATACTGTTAAGAAAATCAAGGGCAATGGTGATATATAAGAGGATTAGACACCAAAAAAAAACACTCAACAAATGGGTACAATTTAAGGAATGTGTTTAGTGACGGCATCAGATTCCTAATTGATAGAGAAAGGTCTGGTGGCAGGAAAAGCTGCTTCTGGGAGGTTGTCAAGTGTTTTGGCTCGACGATTCCATTCTTGGGTGGTTGCTTTGCCCCGTGTTCCTGTAACTCGAATCTTAGCCCGGTATATCACATTTTAATTTTACACCATTGTGAACCTTACGCCTTTTTCACTCCCTGATCGAGGTTCTCGGCATTGAGAGATCTTCGTAAACTAAATCACATGTGTATATGTTGACATTTAAGAGATATACAGTCAAGAAAATCAATGGCAATGGTGATATATATACGGATTAAACACAAAAAAAACACACACAACAAATGGCTACAATTTAAGGAATGTGTTTTGTGACGGCATCAAATTCCTATTTGATGGAGAAAGGTCTGGTGGCAAGAAAAGCTGCTTCTAGGAGGTTGTCAAGTGTTTTCGCTCAACGATTCCATTCTTGGGTGGTTGGTTTGGCCCATGTTCCTGTAAACAGAATCCTAGCCCGGTATATCCCATTTTAATTTTACACCATTGTGAACCTTACGCCTTTTTTACTCTCTGATCGAGGTTCTCGACATTGAAAAACCTTCGTAAACTGAATCACACGTGTATATGTTGACATTTAAGAGATATACAGTTAAGAAAATCAAGGGTAATGGTGATATATAAGCGGATTAGACACCAAAAAAAACACTCAACAAATGGGTACAATTTAAGGAATGTGTTTAGTGACGGCATCAGATTCCTAATTGATGGAGAAAGGTCTGGTGGCAAGATAAGCTGCTTCTAGGAGGTTGTCAAGTGTTTTCGCTCGACGATTCAATTCTTGGGTGGTTGGTTTGCCCCTAGTTCATGTAACTCGAATCCTAGCCCGGTATATCCATTTTAATTTTACACCATTGTGAACCTTACGCCATTTTTACTCTCTGATCGAGGTTCTCGGCATTGAAAACTCTTCGTAAACTAAATCACACGTGTATATGTTGACATTTAAGAGATATACTGTTAAGAAAATCAAGGGCAATGGTGATATATATTTGTGGATTAGACACCAAAAAGAAAAAAACACTCAACAAATGGCTACAATTTAAGGAATGTGTTTAGTGACGGCATCAGATTCCTAATTGATGGAGAAAGGTCTGGTGGTAAGAAAAGCTGCTTCTAGGAGGTTGTCAAGTGTTTTCGCTCGACGATTCCATTCTTGGGTGGTTGGTTTGGCCCTTGTTTCTGTAACTCGAATCCTAGCCCGGTATATCCCATTTTAATTTTACACCATTGTGAACCTTACGCCTTTTTTACTCTCTGATCGAGGTTCTCGGCATTGAAAATTCTTCGTAAACTAAATCACACGTGTATATGTTGACATTTAAGAGATATACAGTTAAGAAAATCAAGGGCAATGATGATGTATAAGCGGATTAGACACCAAAAAAAAACACTCAACAAATGGGTACAATTTAAGGAATGTGTTTATTGACGGCATCAGATTCCTAATTGATGGAGAAATGTCTGGTGGCAAGATAAGCTGCTTCTAGGAGGTTGTCAAGTGTTTTCGCTCGACGATTCAATTCTTGGGTGGTTGGTTTGCCCCTAGTTCATGTAACTCGAATCCTAGCCCGGTATATCCATTTTAATTTTACACCATTGTGAACCTTACGCCATTTTTACTCTCTGATCGAGGTTCTCGGCATTGAAAACTCTTCGTAAACTAAATCACACGTGTATATGTTGACATTTAAGAGATATACAGTTAAGAAAATCAAGGGTAATGGTGATATATAAGCGGATTAGACACCAAAAAAAACACTCAACAAATGGGTACAATTTAAGGAATGTGTTTAGTGACGGCATCAGATTCCTAATTGATGGAGAAAGGTCTGGTGGCAGGATAAGCTGCTTCTAGGAGGTTGTCAAGTGTTTTCGCTCGACGATTCAATTCTTGGGTGGGTGGTTTGCCCCTAGTTCATGTAACTCGAATCCTAGCCCGGTATATCCATTTTAATTTTACACCATTGTGAACCTTACGCCATTTTTACTCTCTGATCGAGGTTCTCGGCATTGAAAACTCTTCGTAAACTAAATCACACGTGTATATGTTGACATTTAAGAGATATACTGTTAAGAAAATCAAGGGCAATGGTGATATATATTTGTGGATTAGACACCAAAAAGAAAAAAACACTCAACAAATGGCTACAATTTAAGGAATGTGTTTAGTGACGGCATCAGATTCCTAATTGATGGAGAAAGGTCTGGTGGTAAGAAAAGCTGCTTCTAGGAGGTTGTCAAGTGTTTTCGCTCGACGATTCCATTCTTGGGTGGTTGGTTTGGCCCTTGTTTCTGTAACTCGAATCCTAGCCCGGTATATCCCATTTTAATTTTACACCATTGTGAACCTTACGCCTTTTTTACTCTCTGATCGAGGTTCTCGGCATTGAAAATTCTTCGTAAACTAAATCACACGTGTATATGTTGACATTTAAGAGATATACAGTTAAGAAAATCAAGGGCAATGGTGATGTATAAGCGGATTAGACACCAAAAAAAACACTCAACAAATGGGTACAATTTAAGGAATGTGTTCATTGACGGCATCAGATTCCTAATTGATGGAGAATGGTCTGGTGGCAAGATAAGCTGCTTCTAGGAGGTTGTCAAGTGTTTTCTCTCGAGGATTCCATTTCTTGGGTGGTTGGTTTGGCCCTTGTTCCTGTAACTCGAATCCTAGCCCGGTATATCCCATTTTAGTTTTATACCATTGTGAACCTTACGCCATTTTACTCTCTGATCGAGGTTCTCGGCATTGAAAAGTCTTCGTAAACTAAATCACACGTGTATATGTTGACATTTAAGAGATATACAGTTAAGAAAATCAAGGGTAATTGTGATATATAAGCGGATTAGACACCAAAAAAAAACACTCAACAAATGGGTACAATTTAAGGAATGTGTTTAGTGACGGCATCAGATTCCTAATTGATGGAGAAAGGTCTGGTGGGAAGAAAAGCTGCTTCTAGGAGGTTGTCAAGTGTTTTCGCTAGATGATTCCATTCTTGGGTGGTTGGTTTGGCCCTTGTTCCTGTAACTCGAATCCTAGCCCGGTATATCCCATTTTAGTTTTACACCATTGTGAACCTTACGCCATTTTTACTCTCTGATCGAGGTTCTCGGCATTGAAAAATCTTCGTAAACTAAATCACACGTGTATATGTTGATATTTAAGAGATATACAGTCAAGAAAATCAAGGGAAATGGTGATATATATGCGGATTAGACACCACAAAAACACTCAACAAATGGCTACAATTTAAGGAATGTGTTTAGCGACGGCATCAGATTCCTAATTGATGGAGAAAGGTCTGGTGGTAAGAAAAGCTGCTTCGAGGAGGTTGTCAACTGTTTTCGCTCAACGATTCCATTCTTGGGTGGTTGGTTTTGCCCTTGTTCCTGTAAATCGAATCCTAGCCCGGCATATCCCATTTTAATTTTACACCATTGTGAACCTTACGCCTTTTTTACTCTCTGATCGAGGTTCTCTACATTGAAAAATCTTCGTAAACTAAATCACACGTGTATATGTTGACTTTTAAGAGATATACAGTCAAGAAAATCAAGGGCAATGGTGATATATATACGGATTAGACACAAAAAAAAACACTCAACAAATGGCTACAATTTAAGGAATGTGTTTTGGTGACGGCATCAGATTCCTAATTGATGGAGAAAGGTCTGGTGGCATGAAAAGCTGCTTCTAGGACTTTGTCAAGTGTTTTCGCTCGACGATTCCATTCTTGGGTGGTTGGTTTGGCCCTTGTTCTTGTAACTCGAATCCTAGCCCGGTATATCCCATTTTAATTTTACACCATTATGAACCTTACACCTTTTTCACTCTCTGATCGAGGTTCTCGGCATTGAAAAATCTTCGTAAACCAAATCACACAGGTATATGTTGACATTTAAGAGATATACAGTCAAGAAAATCAAGGGCAATGGTAATATATATGCGGATTAGACACCAAAAAAAACACTCAACAAATGGCTACAATTTAAGAAATGTGTTTAGTGACGACATCAGATTCCTAATTGATGGGGAAATGTCTGGTGGCAAGAAAAGCTGCTTCTAGGAGGTTGTCAAGTGTTTTCGCCCGACGATTCCATTCTTGGGTGTTTTGTTTGCCCCTTGTTCCTGTAACTCGAATCCTATCCCGGTATATCCCATTTTAATTTTACACCATTGTTTACCTTACGCCTTTTTTACTCTCTGATCGAGGTTCTCGGCATTGAAAAATCTTCGTAAACTAAATCACACGTGTATATGTTGACATTTAAGAGATATACAGTTAAGAAAATGAAGGGCAATGGTGATATATAAGCGGACTAGACACAAAAAAAAAACACTCAACAAATGGGTACAATTTAAGGAATGCGTTTTGTGACGGCATCAGATTCCTAATTGATGGAGAAAGGTCTGGTGGCAAGAAAAGCTGCTTCTAGGAGGTTGTCAAGTGTTTTCGCTCAACGATTCCATTCTTGGGTGGTTAGTTTGGCCCTTGTTCCTCTAACTCCAATCCTAGCGCGGTATATCCCATTTTAATTTACACCATTGTGAACCTTACGCCTTTTTTACTCTCTGATCGAGGTTCTCGGCATTGAAAAATCTTCGTAAACTAAATCACACGTGTATATGTTGACATTTAAGAGATATACAGTCAAGAAAATCAAGGGCAATGGTGATATATATACGGATTAGACACCAAAAAAAACACTTAACAAATGGCTACAATTTAAGGAATGTGTTTAGTGACGGCATCAGATTCCTAATTGATGGAGAAAGGTCTGGTGGTAAGAAAAGCTGCTTCTAGGAGGTTGTCAAGTGTTTTCGCTCGACGATTCCATTCTTGGGTCGTTGGTTTGGCCCTTGTTCCTGTAACTCAAATCCTAGCCCGGTATATCCCATTTTAATCTTACACCATTGTGAACCTTACTCCTTTTTTACTCTCTGATCGAGGTTCTCGGCATTGAAAAATCTTTGTAAACTAAATCACACGTGTATATGTTGACATTTAAGAGATATACAGTCAAGAAAATCAAGGGCAATGGTGATATATATGCGGATTAGACACCAAAAAAAACACTCAACAAATGGGTACAATGTAAGGAATTTGTTTAGTGACGGCATCAGATTCCTAATTGATGGAGAAATGTCTGGTGGCAAGAAAAGCTGCTTCTAGGAGGTTGTCAAGTGTTTTCGCTCGACGATTCCATTCTTGGGTGGTTGGTTTGGCCCTTGTTCCTGTAACTCGAATCCTAGCCCCGGTATATCCCATTTTAGTTTTACCCCATTGTGAACCTTACGCCTTTTTTACTCTCTGATCAAGGTTCTCGGCATTGAAAAATCTTCGTAAACTAAATCACACGTGTATATGTTGATATTTAAGAGATATACAGTCAAGAAAATCAAGGGCAATGGTGATATGTATGCGGATTAGACACCAAAAAAAACACTCAACATATGGCTACAATTTAAGGAATGAGTTTAGTGACTGCATCAGATTCCTAATTGATGGAGAAAGGTCTGGTGGCAAGAAAAGCTGCTTCTAGGAGGTTGTCAAGTGTTTTCGCTCGACGATTCCATTCGTGGGTGGTTGGTTTGGCCCTTGTTCCTGTAACTCGAATCCTAGCCAGGTATATCCCATTTTAATTTTACACCATTGTGAACCTTACGCCCTTTTTTACTCTCTGATCGAGGTTCTCGGCATTGAAAAATCTTCGTAAACTAAATCACACGTGTATATGTTGACATTTAAGAGATATACAATCAAGAAAATCAAAGTCAATGGTGATATATATGCGGATTAGACACAAAAAAACACTCAACAAATGGCTACAATTTAAGGAATGTGTTTACTGACGGCATCAGATTCCTAATTGATGGAGAAAGGTCTGGCGGTAAGAAAAGCTGCTTCTAGGGGGTTGTCAAGTTCACTCGACCATTCCACTCTTGGGTGGTTGGTTTGTGTCACACCCCCAAAAACCCACACGCGGAGTATCACCGCTTGGAGGCGTGACTGACCAGGATCAAGCCACCAATCATATTGAACATATAGGTACTAAGTAAAAATAAATGTAATCCATCACAAAACAATTGGTGTTCCATCAAAACATAATATAAGTGGCGGAAGCATAGTATGAAAATCCAACACAAGTCTTAAGTTTAAAGAGTCATAAAGTTTTCATCAAAACATCCAAAATCCGTGCCCACAACGACCGCGCCTCCCGTGCAAGCTCCATGAGTACCTATGGTCCTGCAAGGCATGTAACAGAAAGTCAACAACTAGTTGAGCGAGTTCACAGTTGGTTGTTCAGCTATAGTAATCATATTGTAAACCGTATGTTCATTTAGTGAACCATGTTTCGTATGTATTTGTATCGCGGCCCTCTAGGCATGTTGGCGAAGATTAGTGGGGGTTTCCCATGTTTTCTAGACTAGGTATATTTGTATCGCAGCCCACCCGGCATGTGTGCGAAGTTTAAAGTATGGTTCGCAGCCATTCCAGGCATGTGTGCGAATATTAGTTCTATTATCGCAGACATTCCAGCGTGTGTGCGAAGAGAAGTATTAGTGTTAGCATCGCGGCCATTCCAGACGTGTGTGCGAAGAGTAGTATTTGTATCACTAGTCTAGCAGTATCTACAAGTAACCTGCCTCTCCCGAGGTCAGTGGTACGTAATTCCAGTATCAATGTGTGTACAAGTAATCATCCAAACCCATTCCCAACCCTGGGAATCCAATGCCTTGGTAAGAGTGTGAACTCACCTTGGTTTGCTCGGTATGCTAAAGTATGTGCTCGCAAGTAATCATTCAAGTCCTATAGTTATACATGTATACTCCATCAGTTAAGTTCGTATAGATTCACATACCATCTATATCATGAAGTGTGCTTAGGCGATCATTAACAAGTAGTACATAACAGTTATTTCATGTTCGTACAATTCGTGTTTCACGTAATTGAGTTTTCAGTCTATTCTAACATGGGTTATCAATTAACAGGTTTAACAGAGTTAACATGCAACCGAATTTACGTATCAACAGAGCTATCGTTCTAACAGAGTTAACATGCTAACAGGGTTGACATACGAACATAGTTAATAAACTTTACAGAGTGAGTTAATGACTAACGGAATTTATCAACTTAACTTAACAGAGTTAATAAACTTGTAATGTTATGTACTTAACGGAATTAACAAAGTTAACAAGGTTAGTAACTTAACCAAGTTAATAAACTAACGAAGTAAATAAACCAACCATGTTACTGAGTAATACTCATGAAATCACATGACAATTCACAGACTTTGGCGAAATCCCTTTTTGGACGAAATCACTATTTAGGTGAAATCCATTTCAATCCATACAAGTTTTGTGTAACCATAACAACAGTTTCTCCCATTTTCATTCCTACGATCATGTTCATAATCCATATACTCAACCCAAACTTAATATTAGTGTCAGCCTACTTGATTTGAACGGCCCAATTATCAAAAACCTACACTGACAACAGCCCACTTTCTAATTCAAATTCAAAAATCATTTAAAGTGTAAGTCATGTGAATTGTATTGATGATGTCGACCCAGATTCAATAATTGTTATTGAAATTCGATCATTGGAGGTCCACTAAACAAATTACACCTTAAATTTTTATTTGATAAAAGTTAAACAATCTGATAGTATCACGTGATATTGTCTGAGTATACATAGACATTACTTGAAAACATTGAGCCATGCAATATTCAATTATAATTTACATATACTCAACTATTTAATCATACATGATCACAACAACAACATACCCATAACTGTATAACATCTTCACATATTATCACAATTAATCAATCATTAATTTCATTCAATATCACAACTAAAAAATATCATACAAATATAGATGCCACAGATAAGAACCACTAACCGAACACTGCATGATTTAAACCAGGCCGATCCGAATTCAACTGAGGAGAAGGTAGCCGTCGGGTTCAAGGAAAACGAAAGGGAGAGGGGTAGGTGATTAGGGTTCATCTAATCAAACATCCGCGTAAAGCTTAAGATCAAAATACTATAATATGATCGTTACTGGGCCGAAGCCCATCTTGTTTCCGTCGGTCCACCATATTGACGAAAACACTTGGTGTCAAGTGTTTTCGTCCAGGGTGATTTCGCAGGGGGGTTTTCAATCGAGTGTTTTCGGCAGGGCTCCAATACTTGGTTTTAACTATACCATACTATTATCAATACAAATATAGAGCACATATACACATATCAACATAAACAGCTTAACACCAATCATAGTACATGGTTTCGATGCAATTAATTCACAAAACACAACTTAAAGCAAGTAACGTATAGAGGCGAAACCTTGGAAACTCGAGTTGTCACATTATCCCCAACTTGAAAGAAATTTCGTCTCGAAATTTAGCATGTGGTTACTGAGGAAGCTAGTTGTGTTGTGTGGTTTACCGGTTTTCCTGGGGTGTCACATCATCCCCCCGTTGATTTGGAATTTTGTCCCGAAATTCTGTTGTAGCTTCAGCCTTAGTAGTGGTTGCACTGTTTCCGAATAACTGGGGATACTTGAGTTTCATTTGATCTTCTCGTTCCCAGGTGAACTCTGGGCCACGACGGGAGTTCCAACGAACTCGAACAAGAGGTATTCTAGTGTTCTTGAGGACCTTAACATCCTGGTCCGTGATTTCAACTGGTTCTTCGACGAAATGCAATTGTTCGTTGATAGTGAGCTCCTTCAAAGGAACTATGAGGGTCTCATCTGACAGACACTTCTTCAGATTCGACACGTGGAAAACGTTGTGAACTGCACTGAGTTCTGCTGGTAAGTTTAGTTTGTAGGCCACCTTGCCTATCTTCTCGATGACTTCGAAAGGTCCGACGTATCGGGGGTTAAGTTTACCTCGCTTGCCAAAATGAACCAAACCCTTCCAGGGTGAGACTTTGAGTAGTACCCGCTCCCCAACCTGGAGCTCAAGTGGTTTCCTGCCCTTATCGGCGTAGCTTTTCTGACGGTCACGAGCTGCCGCCATTCGTTGTCGTATTTGGGCAATTCGTTATGTTGTGTCTACCACAAGTTCTGGACCAGTGATATGACTATCTCCCACCTCTGCCCAACAAAGAGGTGACCGGCATTTACGCTCGTACAATGCCCCAAACGGAGCAGCTTTAATGCTGGTGTGGTAGTTGTTATTGTACGAAAATTCCACAAGTGGCAGATGCTTTTCCCAGCCGTTGCCAAAGTCAATCACACATGCCCTAAGCATGTCTTCAAGGGTCTGGATGGTGCATTCAGACTGCCCATCCGTTTGCGGGTGATAAGCTGTGCTCATGTCTAATCGTGAACCGAAAGATTTGTGCATCGCTTGCCAAAGTTCTGAAGTGAAACGTGCATCACGATCGGAAATAATAGAGGTGGGCACCCCGTGCCTCGAAACCACTTCCTTCAAGTAAACGTCTGCTAAAGTAGAGAACTTGTCTGTTTCCTTGATAGCCAAGAAGTGTGCAGATTTTGTGAGTCGGTCCACGATCACCCAAATAGTATCGTTCCCACGTTGAGATCTAGGCAGACCAGTAACAAAATCCATGGAAATTTGCTCCCATTTCCATTGTGGTATCTCTAGTTGTTGGAGTAGGCCTGATGGTTTCTGATATTCATTCTTGACTCTCGCACAAGTCAAGCACTTGCTAATGTAAGTTGCTATGTGAGCTTTCATGCTAGGCCACCAATATGTGGTTTTCAAGTCGTGGTACATCTTATCCGAACCAGGATGTACTGAGTAGCGAGACTTATGAGCTTCATCCATTACAAGCTCACGTAAGTTGCCGTAGAGTGGGACCCAAATGCGTCCTGTTACATAGTTGGCGCCGTCTGCCTTTTGTTCTAACCGTTGCCTTGAGCCACGTAGGGCTTCAGCCCTGACGTTTTCTGGTTTCAATGCTTCTACCTGAGCATCTCGTATCTGTGAAGGAAGGCTAGACTGAATAGTGAGTTGCAACGCTCGTACACGCCTAGGTGTAGTATCCTTTCGACTAAGGGCGTCGGCCACCACATTGGCTTTGCCCGGATGGTACTTTATAGCACATTCGTAACCATTCAGAAATTCGACCCATCGACATTGTCGCATGTTCAATTCTTTCTGCTTGAAGATATGCTCGAGACTCCTGTGATCGGTGTAGATGGTGTACTTGGTACCGTACAGGTAATGTCGCCATATCTTGAGCGCAAAAACAACAGCTCCCAGCTCTAAATCATGTGTAGTGTAATTTCGTTCGTGAATCTTAAGTTGGCGCGAAGCATAAGCAATGACTTTATCCCGTTGCATCAACACACATCCAAGACCCTGGATAGATGCGTCGCAGTAGACTACAAAATCGTCCGTACCTTCAGGCAATGAGAGGATAGGTGCGCTACAAAGTCTATCCTTTAAGTGTTGAAACGTTGTTTCCTGTGTATTACCCCAACGATAAGCAACACCTTTCTATGTCAGTAGTGTAAGCGGCTGTGCGATCTTTGAGAAGTCTTTGATGAACCGTCTGTAATAACCCGCCAAACCCAAGAATTGGCGTATTTCGGTTGGTGTGCGAGGTGCAGGCCAGTTCTTGATCGAATCTACCTTGGATGGATCAACATAAATCCCATCTTTGTTTACCACGTGGCCTAGGAAAGGGACTTCACGAAGCCAGAAGTCGCATTTTGAAAACTTGGCGTACAACTGTTCCGCTCGAAGGAGTTCCAAAATGAGTCGTAAATGCTGCTTGTGTTCCTCCAGACTCTTCGAATAGATCAGGATGTCGACGATGAAAACAATAACGAACTTATCCAAGTAAGGCTTGCACACTCTGTTCATAAGATCCATGAAAACCGCAGGCGCGTTTGTTAGCCCGAATGGCATGACTAGAAACTCGTAGTGGTCGTAGCGAGTTCTGAATGCTGTTTTGGAGACGTCCTCATCCCGGACTCTCAGTTGGTGATAGCCTGACCTCAGGTCAATCTTCGAGTAATAGTTCGACCCTTGCAACTGGTCGAATAAGTCGTCGATGCGTGGAAGAGGATAGCGATTCTTCACGGTCACCTTGTTCAGTTTGTGGTAATCAATACACATGCGGAAGGTACCGTCTTTCTTCTTCACAAATAATACTGGAGCTCCCCAGGGCAAAGAGCTAGGACGTATGAAACCCTTTTCCAAAAGTTCTTGCAATTGCTTAGATAGTTCTTCCAGTTCGGTTGGAGCTAAGCGATAAGGTGCTCGAGCTATGGGTGCTGCCCCTGGAGCTAGCTCGATCTAAAATTCGACCTGGCGATGAGGCGGTACCCCAGGTAACTCTTCAGGAAACACTTGAGGAAAGTCGCGTACTACTGGAATATCCCCAATCTTTTTCTCTTTCTGCGATGTATCAGTAACGAGTGCTAAAATATATGTGTGGCCCTTTCACAAACACTTCCGAGCCTTCAAGACGGAGATGATGCCACTCACGACACCACTCTTGTCGCCTTGAACTTCGAGAGGTTCTTTTCCAGTACGGGGAATGCGAATGATCTTCTCCTTGCATAGGATCTCTGCTTGCTGTTGGGATAACCAATTCATCCCAATGACGATGTCGAAACTACCCAAAACTATAGGAATGAGATCGATAGAGAAAGTCTGACCAGCTAAGACGAGGTTACAACCCTTGACTATGGGACCACTGTGGTGTCTGTTGCATCTATTGCACTTTGGGTGATTTCCTCGATATCCACCCTGCCTTTGACTACCAGAAGACTGCTGACTGGGGCTCTGGTAATTATCTGTCTTTTGCTGCTGTGCCTGGGATTGAACCGAAGTTGAACCCTTGCTGGAGGTTCCATCCCATTTTCGCTTGTTGTCACTAGGAGTAGCAGTAGTGATAGCAGTAGTAGTAGCACTGATACGTTTAGGCAGCTTGTTCTATTCCACTGCCTGGTCTGTGAGAATTTCGAGAGGTTCTTTTCCAGTACGACGATGTCGAAACTACCCAAAACTATAGGAATGAGATCGATAGAGAAAGTCTGACCAGCTAAGACGAGGTTACAACCCTTGACTATGGGACCACTGTGGTGTCTGTTGCATCTATTGCACTTTGGGTGATTTCCTCGATATCCACCCTGCCTTTAACTACCCGAAGACTACTGACTGGGGCTCTAGTAATTATCTGTCTTTCGCTGCTGTGCCTAGGATTGAACCGAAGTTGAACCCTTGCTGGAGGTTCCATCCCATTTTCGCTTGTTGTCACTAGGAGTAGCAGTAGTGATAGCAGTAGTAGTAGCACTGATACGTTTAGGCAGCTTGTTCTATTCCACTGCCTGGTCTGTGAGACGATGAGCAAGACGAGTAACATCTCGAATAGTAGCAAGGTTAGCAGAAGTCACATTTTGAATCTCTGGTACTAAGACTTTGAGGTACAGCTCAATGCGCTTGATGGGAGGTAGTTGGACATAACACTGTCAGTTCGTTGGATCATTTCGTGTACGCTTCTATCTCTGACCCCGTCATCTTCAGGTTAAAGAACTCCACTTCCAGCTTGTGGATGTCATCACGACTACAGTATTCACGTTTGATCAGTTCCATAAAATCATTCCATGGGGTGGCATTAGCAGCCGCCAGCCCCAGCATCTGAACTTGCGCGTTCCACCAAGTTAGCGCAGTGCCTTCGAGAGTACCATTGGCGTACTTCACCCTGCGAGCCTCAGGGCATTCACACATTTCGAAGACCGATTTGAGCTTCTCGAACCAGTGGAGGAGTCCAACGGCCCCTTCAGTGCCACTAAAAGTACTAAGATGACAGTCCATGAAAGTTTTGAAAGTGCACACAGGTGGCTGAGCATGTTGACCTGTCGTGTGCGTAAGAGTAAACATACTTAAGCACGAGTGTTTGTTTACGAGATTAGGATCTAGAGATCCTAGAGTAAGTGGTGATGGCAGGTTATACCTCCTGCCTGGGCAGCTGCGAGTGCTGCAGTAACTTGTTGAGTGATCAAAGCCGCCAACTGGGCTTGATTTAGGTTAACACGTCCACTCATGATCTTGATATCAAAGAGAACATGAGTGAGAGAGGTTCGCGAAAGTGCGAGGACAGAAGAGAGTAAGCACATAAGTGTTTCAATCAACAGTTGGTACGTTTATCTAAGCATACCATGAGCAAAGTTCTATGTAATCTAGCATGTAGGCAATGTAAACATAAATCGTATCACCTAGAATGTTGAGCCTTGCACGTGGAGCGAAGCGTCGTTGTGGATCGTTGAGCACTGTACAGGTTATAGTCTGGTCTTAATAAAAACTTTTTCCCTAATTAAAACCGAGTTCACTATAACCAATGGCTCTGATACCAATCTGTCACACCCCCAAAAACCCACACGCGGAGTATCACCGCTTGGAGGCGTGACTGACCAGGATCAAGCCACCAATCATATTGAACATATAGGTACTAAGTAAAAATAAATGTAATCCATCACAATACAATTGGTGTTCCATCAAACATAATATAAGTGGCGGAAGCATAGTATGAAAATCCAACACAAGTCTTAAGTTTAAAGAGTCATAAAGTTTTCATCAAAACATCCACAATCCGTGCCCACAACGACCGCGCCTCCCGTGCAAGCTCCATGAGTACCTATGGTCCTGCAAGGCATGTAACAGAAAGTCAACAACTAGTTGAGCGAGTTCACAGTTGGTTGTTCAGCTATAGTAATCATATTGTAAGCCGTATATTCATTTAGTGAACCATGTTTCGTATGTATTTGTATCGCGGCCCACTAGGCATGTTGGCGAAGATTAGTGGGGGTTTCCCATGTTTTCTAGACTAGGTATATTTGTATCGCAGCCCACCCGGCATGTGTGCGAAGTTTAGAGTATGGTTCGCAGCCATTCCAGGCATGTGTGCGAAGATTAGTTCTATTATCGCAGCCATTCCCGGCGTGTGTGCGAAGAGAAGTATTAGTGTTAGTATCGCGGCCATTCCAGACGTGTGTGCGAAGAGTAGTATTTGTATCACTAGTCTAGCAGTATCTACAAGTAACCTGCCTCTCCCGAGGTCAGTGGTACGTAATTCCAGTATCAATGTGTGTACAAGTAATCATCCAAACCCATTCCCAACCCTGGGAATCCCATGCCTTGGTAAGAGTGTGAACTCACCTTGGTTTGCTCGGTATGCTAAAGTATGTGCTCGCAAGTAATCAATCAAGTCCTATAGTTATACACGTATACTCCATCAGTTAAGTTCGTATAGATTCACATACCATCTATGTCACGAAGTGTGCTTAGGCGATCATTAACAAGTAGTACATAACAGTTATTTCATGTTCGTACAATTCGTGTTTCACGTAATTGAGTTTTCAGTCTATACTAACATGGGTTATCAATTAACAGGGTTAACAGAGTTAACATGCAACCGAATTTACGTATCAACAGAGCTATCGTTCTAACAGAGTTAACATGCTAACAAGGTTGACATACGAACATAGTTAATAAACTTTACAGAGTGAATTAATGACTAACAGAATTTATCAACTTAACTTAACAGAGTTAATAAACTTGTAATGTTATGTACTTAACGGAATTAACAAAATTAACAAGGTTAGTAACTTAACCAAGTTAATAAACTAACGAAGTAAATAAACCAACCATGTTACTGAGTAACACTCACGAAATCACATGACAATTCACAGAATTTGGCGAAATCTCTTTTTGGACGAAATCACTATTTAGGTGAAATACATTTCAATCCATACAAGTTTTGTGTAACCATAACAACAGTCTCTCCCATTTTCATTCCTACGATCATGTTCATAATCCATATACTCAACCCAAACTTAATATTAGTGTCAGCCTACTTGATTTGAACGGCCCAATTATCATAAACCGACACTGACAACAGCCCACTTTCTAATTCAAATTCAAAAATCATTTAAAGTGTAAGTCATGTGAATTGTATTGATGATGTTGACCCAGATTCAATAATTGTTATTGAAATTCGATCATTGGAGGTCCACTAAACAAATTACACCTTAAATTTTTATTTGATAAAAGTTAAACAATCTGATAGTATCACGTGATATTGTCTGAGTATACATAGACATTACTTGAAAACATTGAGCCATGCAATATTCAATTATAATTTACATATACTCAACTATTTAATCATACACGATCACAACAACAACATACCCATAACTGTATAACATCTTCACATATTATCACAATTAATCAATCATTAATTTCATTCAATATCACAACTAAACAATATCATACAAATATAGATGCCACAGATAAGAACCACTAACCGAACACTGCATGATTTAAACCAGGCCAATCCGAATTCAACTGAGGAGAAGGTAGCCGTCAGGTTCAAGGAAAACGAAAGGGAGAGGGGTAGGTGATTAGGGTTCGTCTAATCAAACATCCGCGTAAAGCTTAAGATCAAAATACTATAATATGATCGTTACTGGGCCGAAGCCCATCTTGTTTTCGTCGGTCCACCATATTGACGAAAACACTTGGTGTCAAGTGTTTTCGTCCAGGGTGATTTCGCAGGGGGGTTTTGAAACGAGTGTTTTCGGCAGGGCCCCAATACTTGTTTTTAACTATACCATACTATTATCAATACAAATATAGAGCACATATACACATATCAACATAAACAGCTTAACACCAATCATAGTACATGGTTTCGATGCAATTAATTCACAAAACACAACTTAAAGCAAGTAACGTATAGAGGCGAAACCTTGGAAACTCGAGTTGTCACAGTTTGGCCCTTGTTCCTGTAACTCGAATCCTAGCCCGGTATACCCCATTTTAATTTTACACCATTGTGAACCTTACTCCTTTTTTACTCTCTGATTGAGGTTCTCGGTATTGAAAAATCTTCATAAACTAAATTACACGTGTATATGTTGACATTAAAGAGATATACAGTCAAGAAAATCAAGGGCAATGGTGATATATATGCGGATTAGACACCAAAAAAAACACTAAACAAATGGCTAAAATTTAAGGAATGTATTTAGTGATGGCATCAGATTCCTAATTGATGGAGAAAGGTCTGGTGGCAAGAAAAGCTGCTTCTAGGAGGTCGTAAAGTGTTTTCGCTCGACGATTCCATTCTTGGGTGGTTGGTTTGGCCCTTGTTCCTGTAACTCGAATCCTAGCCCGGTATATCCCATTTTAATTTTACACCATTGTGAAACTTACGCCTTTTTTACTCTCTAATCGAGGTTCTCGGCATTGAAAAATCTTCGTAAACTAAATCACACGTATATATGTTCATATATAAGAGATATACAGTCAAGAAAATCAAGGGCAATGGTGATATATATGCGGATTAGACACAAAAAAAACACTCAACAAATGGCTACAATTTAAGGAATGTGTTTAGTGACGGCATCAGATTCCTAGTTGATGGAGAAAGGTCTGGTGGTAAGAAAACCTGCTTCTAGGAGGTTGTCAAGTGTTTTCGCTCGACGATTCCATTCTTGGGTGGTTGGTTTAACCCTTGTTCCTGTAACTCGAATCCTAGCCCGGTATATACCTTTTTAATTTTACACCATTGTGAACTTTACGCATTTTTTACTCTCTGATCGAGGTTCTCGGCATTGAAAAATCTTCGTAAACTAAATCACACTTGTATATGTTGACATTTAAGAGATATACAGTCAAGAAAATCAAGGGCAATGGTGATGTATATGCGGATTAGACACCAAAAAAATGCACTCGACAAATGGCTACAATTTAAGGAATGTGTTTAGTGACGGCATCAGATTTCTAATTGATGGAGAAAGGTCTGGTAGTAACAAAGGCCGATTCTAGGAGGTTTTCAAGTGTTTCGCTCGACGATTCCATTCTTGGGTGCTTGGTTTGGCCCTTGTTCCTGTAATTCAAATCCTAGTCCGGTATATCCCATTTTAGTTTTACACCATTGTGAACCTTACGCCTTTTTTACTCTCTGATCGAGGTTCTCGGCATTGAAAAATCTTCGTAAACTAAATCACATGTGTATATGTTCATATATAAGAGATATACAGTCAAGAAATTCAAGGGCAATGGTGATATATATGCGGATTAGACACCAAAAAAAATCTCTCAACAAATGGCTACAATTTAAGGAATGTGTTTAGTGACGTCATCAGATTCCTAATTGATGGAGAAAGGTCTGGTGGTAAGAAAACCTGCTTCTAGGAGGTTGTCAAGTGTTTTCGCTCGACGATTCCATTCTTGGGTGGTTGGTTTAACCCTTGTTCCTGTAACTCGAATCCTAGCCCGGTATATACCATTTTAATTTTACACCATTGTGAACCTTACTCATTTTTTACTCTCTGGTCGAGGTTCTCGGCATTGAAAAATCTTCGTACACTACATCACACGTGTATATGTTGACATTTAAGAGATATACAGTCAAGAAAATCAAGGGCAATGGTGATATATATGCGGATTAGACACAAAAAAAACACTCGACAAATGGCTACAATTTAACGAATGTGTTTAGTGACGGCATCAAATTTCTAATTGATGGAGAAATGTCTGGTGGAAAGAAAAGCTGCTTCTAGGAGGTTGTCAAGTGTTTTCGCTTAACGATTCCATTCTTGGGTGGTTGGTTTGGCCCTTGTTCCTGTAACTCGAATCCTAGCCCGGTATATCACATTTTAATTTTACACCATTGTGAACCTTACGCCTTTTTATACTCTAATCGAGGTTCTCGGAATTGAAAAATCTTCGTAAACTAAATCACACGTGTATATGTTGATATTTAAGAGATATACAGTCAAGAAAATCAAGGGCAATGGTGATATATATGCATATTAGATACCAACCAAAAAACATTCAACAAATGGCTACAATTTAAGGAATGTGTTTAGTGAGGGCATCAGATTCATAATTGATGGAGAAAGGTCGGGTGGCAAGAAAAGTTGCTTCTAGGAGGTTGTCCAGTGTTTTCGCTCGACGATTCCATTCTTGGGTGGTTGGTTTGGCCCTTGTTCCTGTAACTCGAATCCTAGCCCAGTATATCCCATTTTAATTTTACACCATTGTGAACCTTACGCCTTTTTTAATCTCCGATGGAGGTTCTTGGCATTGAAAAATCTTCGTAAACTAGATCACACGTGTGACACCCCAGGAAAACCAGTAATCTTCGCAAACCTGCTCGGGGAGCCGCGATACGGTACAGGTAAACAACGTCACACCACTAGCTTCCTCAGTAACTGCATGCTAAATTTCGGGACGAAATTTCTTTCAAGTTGGGGATAATGTGACAACTCGTATTTTCCGAACCTATCTTTGTACTTTGATGTAACCTAGGTGAACGTAATTCGATTATATGAACTTGATTGATTTATTGAATGTTACGATTATGTGTCTATGTGTATATATGAAAGTTGTAGTCGCACAACACAACCCAACCGCACAAGCCTTTGGGCTTTACAAATCTCGGCTTACTTCTCTTGAACCCGAACCAAAGGGGAGCCCATGTGAAGGGTTCGGCCCACCCCCACCATACGCCTACATGGATCCTTTGAGAGTTGTTTCTCATTATTTGCAATCACACAACACACCCACAAACCCTAGCTCTTCTCTCTCTCTCTCTCGTTACCCTTGGAACCCGACGGCAGCCCCTCTCGGTCGAAGCCAAAACCCTCCTCGTTTGACCGCTGGACGCGGTTGACCACTCATAGTTCAAGAAACCCTTTTGTGTATCTGCCGAGCAAACCAAGGTGAGTTCACACAGCCAAGGCATGGGATTCCCGGGTTGGGAATTGGGTTGGATTATTTGAAATGGATAACTACTCGTACTTACGCTATCGCTAGACTATAGACCATCGTCCTCAGGATAGTCAGGACACTTACGTAAAACCTACGTAACTTAGTATCTACCATTGTCTCCCGGGTCGGGAGGACACTTACGTAAAACCTACGTAAACTAATACCTACTACTGTCTTCCGGGTCGGAAGGACACTTACGTAAAACCTACGTAAACCTCACACGTACCACTGTCCTCGGGGAAGGGCACTCACGTAAATCCTACGTGACCTTGTACGTATTCCTGTTCTCGGATTTAGAAGAACACATGGTTGCAAATAGTCTAGTAAGTACAAACATGGGAAGTCCCCCATTAGTAAAGATAAACGTGGGAAACCCCCACCAGTAATACATACGACCATGGGAAACCCCCACTATTAGCACATACCTACATGGGAAGCCCCCACTAAATGCATATACGATTTGTTATAACGAACTTATTAACTGTGAACTCGCTCAACTAGTTGTTGACTCTCTGCTGCATGCCTTGCAGGACCTTAGGTACAATTGGAGCTTGCACAGGGAGGAGCAGGTCGTTGTGGGACATGGATCGATGATGCCATGTTAACTATCTAAACATTGGAATTTATGATTTACTTTGGGTTTACATACTTATGCTTCCGCTACACACTTATTGATGTTTGGTTCTGAAAACACCTTTCGTATTGATGAATGACTTTTACTATTTACTTATATGTTCAATATAATTGGTGGCTTGATCCTGGTCAGTCACACCTCCAAGCAGTGATACTCCGCGTGTGGATTTTGGGGGTGTGACAGATTGGTATCAGAGCCATTGGTTATAGAGAACTCGGTTTTAATAAAGGGAAAACGATTTTTGTTAAAACCAGACTATAACCAGAACAGTGCTCAACGATCCACAACGACGCTTCGCTCCACGTGCAAGACTCAACATCCTAGGTAATAAGGTTTATGTTTATTGCCTACATGCTAGAATTACATAGAACTTTGCTCGTAGTATGCTTAGATTACATTGCTCACTATTTGTTAGTGCATGAGAACACCCGTGTGCTTACTCTCTTCTGTCATCGCACTATTCGCGAACCTCTCTCACTTACGTTATCTTTACTATGAAGATCATGTCTGGACGAATCAACATGACTCAGGACCAGTTGACGGCCCTCATTAACGAACGAGTTACTGCGGCGGTTGCAGCTGCACAAGCAGGAGGTATACCCTGCAGTTACAACCCACACTAGGATCCTTAGATCCTACATTCCTAAGTCAACTCTTATGTTTAACATTACACTGATTCTTACACAACAGGTCAACCACCTGTTTGCACTTTCAAGACATTCATGGACTGTCGTCCTACTACTTTTAGCGGCACGGAAGGAGCCGTAGGTCTTCTCCACTGGTTCGAGAAGCTAGAGTCTGTGTTTGAGATGTGTGAATGCCCTGAGGCACGCAGGGTGAAATATGCTACTGGCACTCTCGAAGGTTTAGCCCTCACATGGTGGAAAGCTCAGGTCCAAATACTGGGGTTGGTTGCTGCTAACGCCACCCCATGGAACAATTTCAAAGAGATGTTCAAGGAGGAGTACAGCAGTCGAGATGATATTCATAAGCTAGAAGTCGAGTTCTTCAATCTCAAGATGACGGGGTCTGAGATTGAGGCGTACACCAAGAGATCGAATGAGCTTGCATTACTGTGTCCTACTCTGGCGGACAAGCGTATCGAACTCTATCTTAAGGGTCTAGTACCGGAGATCCAAAGTCATGTGACTTCAGCAAACCATGCTACCTACCAGCAGGTTGTTCAGTTGGCTCACCGTCTCACTGATCAGGCGGTGGAGCAGAACAGGTTGCCTAAACGCATCAACGCTACTACTACCGCTACCACTTCAGTTACTCCTGCTACCCCTAGTGACAATAAGAGGAAATGGGAGGGGGTTCCAGCAAAGGTTCAGCTACCATTCAGTCTCAAGCTCAGCAACGCAAGACCAATGATTATCAGGGTCCGAGTCAGCAGTCATCTGGTAGTCAAGGACAAAGAGTTTATCGAGGAAACCACCCCAAGTGCCACAATTGTAACAGGCACCATAGTGGCCAGTGCAACAAGGGTCGTTGTCAAAGATGTATCAGGATGGGTCATGAGGCCAAGGATTGTAGGAGCCCACGACCTGTAAATCAGAACCAGCAACAACAGCCACCAGCTCCACGAAACCAGCCGCAACAACAACGACAACCAGGAATCAGGGGATGCTTTCAGTGCGGGGCTGAAGGTCACTTTAAGCGGGATTGCCCTCAGTTGAACCAGAACCAGCATAACAACAACAACCAGGGCAATGGGAACAACAACAATGGGGGAAACAATAACAACAACAATGTTGCTAGGGGTCGTGCATTTGTGATTGGTCAGGCTGATGCAAGGAACGATCCTAATGTGATTATGGGTAAGTTTCTTCTCGACGACTTTTATGTTACTGTACTATTTGATTCGGGTGCGGATACTAGTTATATGTCTCTGAATGTTAGCCAAATGCTTAAACGCGCACCAACACGTTTGAACACTAAACATGTCGTAGAGTTAGCTAACGGTAAAAGTTTAGAAGCCACACACATAGTTCAGGGTTGTAATCTCATCCTCGCTGGTCAAACCTTTTCCATCGATCTCATTCCTATAACTCTGAGTAGTTTCGACATTGTCATCGGCATGGATTGGTTATCCCAACAACAAGCAGAGATCCTATGCAAGGAGAAGATTATTCGTATTCCACGATCTGGTAAAGAACCTCTCGAAGTTCAAGGCGACAAGAGTGGTGTCGTGAGTGGCATCATTTCTTTCTTGAAGGCTCAGAAGTGCTTACGAAAGGGCCACACAGATGTTTTAGCTCTTGTTACGGATACATCGAAGAAGGAGAAAAAGATTGAGGATATTTCTGTAGTACATGACTTTCCCCAAGTGTTTCCAGAAGAGTTACCTGGGTTACCGCCTCATCGCCAGGTCGAATTTCAGATCGAGCTCGCTCCAGGAGCAGCACCCATAGCTCGAGCACCTTATCGCTTAGCTCCAACCGAACTGGAAGAACTGTCTAAGCAACTGCAAGAACTCTTGGAAAAGGGTTTCATACGACCTAGCTCTTCGCCCTGGGGAGCTCCAGTGCTATTCGTGAAGAAGAAAGACGGTACATTCAGAATGTGCATTGACTACCGTGAACTGAACAAAGTTACTGTGAAGAATCGCTATCCACTTCCGCGAATCGACGACTTATTCGACCAGTTGCAAGGGTCGAGCTACTACTCCAAGATAGATCTGAGGTCAGGTTACCATCGGTTGAGAGTCCGGAATGAGGACGTCTCCAAAACAGCGTTCAGAACACGCTACGGCCACTACGAGTTTCTGGTCATGCCTTTCGGGCTAACGAACGCGCCTGCGGTTTTCATGGATCTTATGAACAGGGTGTGCAAACCCTATCTCGACAAGTTTGTTATCGTCTTCATCGACGACATCCTGATCTATTCGAAGAGTCAGGAGGAACACGAGCAGCACTTACGACTTATCTTGGAACTCCTTCGAACGGAGCAACTATACGCTAAGTTTTCAAAGTGCGACTTCTGGCTTCGTGAAGTCCACTTCTTAGGCCACGTGGTAAACAAGGATGGGATTCATGGCGATCCATCCAAGGTGGATTCGATCAAGAATTGGCCCGCTCCTCGCACACCAACAGAAATACGCCAATTCTTGGGTTTGGCGGGATACTACAGAAGGTTTATTAAAGACTTCTCGAAGATTGCTCAGCCGCTCACACTACTGACGCAGAAAGGTGTGGTTTACCGTTGGGGTAATGCACAGGAAACAGCGTTTCAGCACTTAAAGGATAGACTTTGTAGTGCACCTATCCTCTCATTGCCTGAAGGCACGGACGATTTTGTAGTCTACTGCGACGCATCTATCCAAGGTCTTGGATGTGTATTGATGCAAAGGGATAAAGTCATTGCTTATGCTTCGCGCCAACTTAAGATTCACGAACGGAATTAC
Organism: Helianthus tuberosus; assembly: GCA_030545235.1. NCBI lineage: Eukaryota > Viridiplantae > Streptophyta > Magnoliopsida > Asterales > Asteraceae > Helianthus > Helianthus tuberosus. Next base: position 29,251,460 of record CM060415.1, on the reverse strand, counting down.
ACTACACACGACCTAGAGCTGGGAGCGGTCGTCTTTGCACTTAAGATATGGCGACACTACTTGTATGGTACCAATTGTGCTATCTACACTGACCACAGAATCCTCGAGCATATTTTCAAACAGAAGGAACTAAATATGCGGCAGCGACGATGGGTCGAACTGCTAAATGACTACGAATGCTCAATCAGGTACCACCCAGGCAAAGCCAACGTTGTGGCTGGCGCCCTCAGTCGAAAGGACACCGCGCCTAAGCGCGTACGAGCTTTACAACTCACTATACAGTCTAGTCTTCCTTCCCAGATACGAAATGCTCAGGTAGAAGCATTGAAACCAGACAACGTCAGGGCTGAAGCCCTACGTGGCTCAAGGCAACGCTTAGAACAGAAGGAAGATGGTGCTTATTACGTAACAGGACGCATTTGGGTCCCACACTATGGCAATCTACGCGAGGTCGTAATGGATGAAGCTCATAAGTCTCGCTACTCGGTACATCCAGGTGCGGATAAAATGTACCACGACATCAAAACTACATACTGGTGGCCTAGCATGAAGGCCCACATAGCCACATATGTTAACAAATGCTTGACTTGTGCGAGAGTCAAGGCAGAATATCAGAAACCGTCAGGACCACTCCAACAACCTGAGATACCACAATGGAAATGGGAACAAATTTCCATGGATTTTGTTACTGGCTTACCTAGATCTCAGCGTGGGAACGATACTATTTGGGTGATCGTGGATCGACTCACAAAGTCTGCTCACTTCCTGGCTATTAAAGAAACAGACAAGTTTTCTACCTTAGCAGACATCTACTTAAAAGAAGTGGTTTCAAGGCACGGGGTGCCAACCTCCATTATCTCTGATCGGGACGCACGTTTTACTTCAGAACTGTGGCAAGCAATGCATAAATCTTTTGGCTCTCGTTTAGACATGAGCACAGCTTATCATCCTCAGACCGATGGGCAGTCTGAGCGCACTATTCAAACTCTAGAAGACATGCTTCGGGCGTGCGTAATTGACTTTGGCAATGGTTGGGAAAAAAACATCTGCCACTTGTGGAATTTTCATACAACAACAGCTACCACACCAGCATTAAAGCTGCACCATTCGAGGCATTGTACAGGCGTAAATGCCGGTCACCTCTCTGTTGGGCAGAGGTGGGAGATAGTCAAATCACAGGTCCAGAAATGGTAGTTGATACTACAGAAAAGATTGCTCAGATACGACAACGCATGGCGGCAGCTCATGACCGTCAGAAAGTATACGCTGATAAAGATAGAAAACTACTCGAATTCCAGGTTGGAGACCGAGCGCTACTCAAAGTTTCACCCTGGAAGGGTGTGGTCCGTTTTGGCAAACGCGGCAAACTCAATCCACGATACGTCGGACCTTTCGAAGTTATTGAGAAGATAGGCAGGGTAGCCTACAGGTTGAACCTACCAGCTGAACTCAGTGCAGTTCACAACGTTTTTCACGTGTCGAATCTGAAGAAGTGTACGTCAGATGAGACCCACATAGTTCCCTTAAAGGAACTCACTATCGATGAGCGGTTGCACTTTGTCGAAGAACCAGTTGAAATCACGGACCGGGATGTTAAGGTCCTCAAGAACACGAGAATCCCTCTTGTACGAGTTCGTTGGAACTCCCGCCGCGGCCCAGAGTTCACCTGGGAGCGTGAAGATCAAATGGAACTCAAATATCCCCAGTTATTCGGAACCAATGCAACTACTACTGAGGCTGAAGCTACCACTACAGAATTTCGGGACGAAATTCCAAATCAACGGGGGGATGATGTGACACCCCAGGAAAACAAGTAATCTTCGCAAACCTGCTCGGGGAGCCGCGATACGGTACAGGTAAACAACGTCACACCACTAGCTTCCTCAGTAACTGCATGCTAAATTTCGGGACGAAATTTCTTTCAAGTTGGGGATAATGTGACAACTCGTATTTTCCGAACCTATCTTTGTACTTTGATGTAACCTAGGTGAACGTAATTCGATTATATGAACTTGATTGATTTATTGAATGTTACGATTATGTGTCAATGTGTATATATGAAAGTTGTAGTCGCACAACACAACACAACCCAACCGCACAAGCCTTTGGGCTCTACAAATCTCGGCTTACTTCTCTTGAACCCGAACCAAAGGGGAGCCCATGTGAAGGGTTCGGCCCACCCCCACCATACGCCTACATGGATCCTTTGAGAGTTGTTTCTCATTATTTGCAATCACACAACACATCCACAAACCCTAGCTCTTCTCTCTCTCTCTCGTTACCCTTGGAACCCGACGGCAGCCCCTCTCGGTCGAAGCCAAAACCCTCCTCGTTTGACCGCTGGACGCGGTTGACCACTCATAGTTCAAGAAACCCTTTTGTGTATCTGCCGAGCAAACCAAGGTGAGTTCACACAGCCAAGGCATGGGATTCCCGGGTTGGGAATTGGGTTGGATTATTTGAAATGGATAACTACTCGTACTTACGCTATCGCTAGACTATAGACCATCGTCCTCAGGATAGTCAGGACACTTACGTAAAACCTACGTAACTTAGTATCTACCATTGTCTCCCGGGTCGGGAGGACACTTACGTAAAACCTACGTAAACTAATACCTACTACTGTCTTCCGGGTCGGAAGGACACTTACGTAAAACCTACGTAAACCCCACACGTACCACTGTCCTCGGGGAAGGGCACTCACGTAAATCCTACGTGACCTTGTACGTATTCCTGTTCTCGGATTTAGAAGAACACATGGTTGCAAATAGTCTAGTAAGTACAAACATGGGAAGCCCCCATTAGTAAAGATAAACGTGGGAAACCCCCACCAGTAATACATACGACCATGGGAAACCCCCACTATTAGCACATACCTACATGGGAAGCCCCCACTAAATGCATATACGATTTGTTATAACGAACTTATTAACTGTGAACTCGCTCAACTAGTTGTTGACTCTCTGCTGCATGCCTTGCAGGACCTTAGGTACAATTGGAGCTTGCACAGGGAGGAGCAGGTCGTTGTGGGACATGGATCGATGATGCCATGTTAACTATCTAAACATTGGAATTTATGATTTACTTTGGGTTTACATACTTATGCTTCCGCTACACACTTATTGATGTTTGGTTTTGAAAACACCTTTCGTATTGATGAATGACTTTTACTATTTACTTATATGTTCAATATGATTGGTGGGTTGATCCTGGTCAGTCACACCTCCAAGCAGTGATACTCCGCGTGTAGATTTTGGGGGTGTGACAACACGTAAACTAAATCAGATGTGTATATGTTGGAGTTTCTCTGATGGAGGTTCTCGGGCATTGTGAACCTTACGCCTTTTTTTAATCTCTGATGGAGGTTCTCGGCATTGAAAACTCTTCGTAAACTAAACCAGATGTGTATATGTTGACATTTGAGAGATATACAGTCAAGAAAATCAAGGGAAATGGTGATATATATGGCGATTAGACACCAAAAAAAACACACTCAACAAATGATTACAATTTAAGGAATGTTTTTAGTGACGGCATCAGATTCCTAATTGATGGAGAAAGGTCTGGTGGCAAGAAAAGCTGCTTCTAGGAGGTTGTCAAGTGTTTTCGCTCGACGATTCCATTCTTGGGTGGTTGGTTTGGCCCTTGTTCCTGTAACTCGAATCCTAGCCCGGTATATCGCATTTTAATTTTACACCATTGTGAACCTTACGCCTTGTTCACTCTCTGATCGAGGTTCTCGGCATTGAAAACTCTTCGTAAACTAAATCACACGTGTATATGTTGACATTTGAGAGATATACAGTCAAGAAAATCAAGGGCAATGGTGATATATATGCCGATTAGACAATAAAAAAAAACACACTCAACAAATGATTACAATTTAAGGAATGTGTTTAGTGACGGCATCAGATTCCTAATTGATGGAGAAAGGTCTGGTGGCAAGAAAAGCTGCTTCTAGGAGGTTGTCAAGTGTTTTCGCTCGACGATTCCATTCTTGGGTGGTTGGTTTGGCCCTTGTTCCTGTAACTCTGTTAGTACACTACATCTGTCGACTTCGTCTTGTATCGAGTCTTAGATTAGATAGAATAAGATCAGGGCTCATAGAACGAGAAAATGTGATAGAGTTAATGAGATTTCGCTTGAACATAGTTTAAGTTGAAGGTTTCGCTTGAAGCAGTTCAAGCGAAATCAACATGTTTAGATTTCGCTTGAGATCATTCCAAGCGAAATCCTGATGTCTATATATAGGAGGTCTTGGTCAAGCGAAATTAAGAAGTATCATTTGTGAAATTCCATACCGAGGTGCTGCCGGTGTGAGAACTGATTGTAATTGCTTTCATATCAATACAAATCAGTGTTAAAGTGAAGATTCAGTTGTTTATAGATCAAATACTTGTTTTCCGCACCTGTATTTGATGGAATTCCTCTGAACCGACTCATTTAGGTCGCGAACCCGATCCTAACAATTGGTATCAGAGCACAGGAGGAGGAGTTCTGCAATATTCAGCCAAAATCGATCGAAATCTCTTACTTCTACACCTTCTTTTAACAGTTCAGAAACTTTTTACGGTCAAAATTGATTCAATTTCTCACAGATTGTTTAAAAGTACAAGATAACAAAGCCTTGAAAGTTTCACAGACAAATTCGACCTAAAAATGATTAAAATTGACAACCGAATGGATTTCGCTTGAAAAATATAGTTTCAGTGGACGATTTCGCTTGAAACTTCAAGCGACACATAACATTTCGCTTCAAACAGATTCAAGGATTTCGCTTCAAGGTATTTCGCTTCAGGGTTTTCTCTTCAGACAGTTTCGCTTGAACTATTTCGCTTCAAAGATAATCTAGTTTCGCTTCAAGGATTTCGCTTCAAGGGTCTTTGCTTCAATCTGCTTGACAAAGTATTTCGCTTGAAGCTGTTTGATTTAAAGTTTCGCTTGAAGGTTGATCAGTGACTATTTCGCTTGAGAGAATCTGTTATTGAGAAACGTGCTATTGAAGCATGGATAACGATTTTTACAACGCATTTGCGACTCCGACTACTCCGGCTTCTATTGTTCAAGCAATGAATTTAGAAAATGAGATGGGAACCACACAAAAGCCCCCGAAATTGATGAGTATCGAAGAATATTACGGATGGAAAGATAAATTCAAAAATTGGGTTCAGGCAAATCATCTTAGGTCTTGGGAATGTATACTGAAAAAATACGTGTTGCCTCGAACAGATTTGGAAGTTATCAAAGAGTTATCAGAGTTCACGGATCAGGAACGGGTTATGTACAAAGCAGAAAAAATGATGATCAGTCTTCTTCAACAAGCTATCAAAGAAGATATTTTTATTCTGCTACAGCATGACAAAACTGCAAAGTCAATCTGGGATGCACTTAAAGTAAAATTTGAGGGTAGTGAAAATATGATAAAGAGCAAGAAGGCGTTGTTAAAGAAAGAGTTTGATCTATTCAGCAGTTTACCGGGTGAAGATACGAAAAAGCTGATTGAAAGATATTGTCACCTTGTACGATCAATGTCGATGTTAAGTATTACCAAAGATCGTGAAGAGTGGGTAGACAAGCTTGCTGATGCATTACCGCAGAAAGAGTGGGGAACTTATTTGATGATTCTGAAAAACACGGGTGTGTATGATGGGTTGACAATATCTCAGTTTATTGAAAAAATCGAAAGTCAGGATCTGGAGCAACAGAAGATTGCTAGGATGAACAGTCCGAGTGGTCAACAGGATATTAAGATGTACTACAAAGGTAGTATTCCGGTTCCAGAAGCTGAGAGAAGTCCGAAAATTCAGACTGCATTTAGTGCTGGAGATTCATCAGAAAAAGCTGATCAGAATTCAGGCAAAAGCACCAGTGGATTTTCATCATTTCCGAGTGTAAATCCGAAAGAGACTAACACGAGTTTTCAATCTCAGAGTACAAAAACAGGAAATGGATACGTGATTCAATGCAACATAGCTCTTAATCTTCCAGAAGGTCAAAGCTTCTCTGAAGACACTGCTAAAGATCATATGGCACTTCTGGGTTCAGTACTGTTATCCTATGAAGGTCTTGTTGCTGGTCGGATCGGCAATCCTATGCTTACCAAAGAGGATTACGATCAGATAGACGCTGAAGAGATGGAACTTATGGATATAAAATGGTGTCTCGCAAGTGTTCTTCGACGAGCTGAGAAATTCAAAACAATTACCGGGAGAAATGACTTTCTTGATGCTTGTGTATCTACTTTAGGTTTTGATAAATCTAAAGTTACTTGTTTCAGATGCAGGGAAAAAGGCCATTTCAAGCGGGAGTGCAAGAACAGGGAAGCTAGTGGAGCTCAGAATCCATTTGGAAAAGATGATTACTATCGGAAAGCTATTTATCAGCAAGTTGGTCAATTACAAGATTCACAGACAGCTCATGGTAGAAAGATTGAGGATTCCAAGAGAGCGTGTGCAGTAGATTTTAACTGGAGCAACTTTATATCTTCCGATAGCAAAGCATGCATAGTTGATCAAGATGATGAGAAACTACCAGAAGGTTTCAGTTGGGATATGTTTGTGGATGAAAAGGGAGAGTTCAAAGCGTTCATTGCCAAGATCGTTCGAGAGCCAGATTTATTTGCTACTTGGATGAGATCTATTGGGGAGAAAGTGAATAGTGAAGATGAAAAGTCTGTGTCAACTGATGAAGGGTCAGATAGTACTGATAAATTTTCAGAGATATCTGGAGAAATTTCAGAAGATTTAGATGAAAGTTTACAAAGTTCAGATGAGAGTGTTCAAAATGTTGTTACTTCAGAAAAGGAAGTGGTTTTTGATCAAACACCAATTGATAGTAGCAGTGATGATGAGGAAGAGAAACATATTAATGTTGCTAAAACTCATCTTTCTCCTGAAAGTTTTCATTTCTATTTTGCAGATCGCATGGAGAAACTGAAGGAGAAACGAGTTGCTAAAGAACAACAACAAAAGAAATCTGAAGATATTGTCCAGACTAAGAATGTTGAAGGTGTTGCTGAGAAGGTGGTTGAAGAAGAAAAGATTGTTGAAGTAGAAAAGGTGGTTGAAGTGGTAAAGACAATCGAGATTGAAAAGATTGTTGAAATTGAAAAGCCTTGCATGAAGTGTTTGGAAGCATGCAAGGAATGTGCTGCAAAAGATGACATAATTGTTGAGTATGAGAAAAAGAAGGAGCAGTTATTGTTCAATCTCAACTTTGTGAAAGAATCTTATGATGTCTTGAACAAAACAGTAACTGGTCTCCAAAAGACAAACTCAGAGAGAGAACAAGCACTTACGATGATGAATGCTGTTATGATGACAAAGCAAAAAGCCATAAATTTCTACATTGAAGAGAGTGCTAAGTGGAAGCAAGAGTTGGAGACAGAAAAGATCGAAAATGAGAGAATTAGACGTTTACTGCAAAGTTATTCTAGTTCTGATTATCTCGTTGATCGTATTTACCCAACTGTTGCAGGTATGGAAGCTTTTCAAGATGAGAAGCCAAAGAAGAAAGATAGTGGTAAGAAACCGACTGTTAGCTATAACAAGTGTCCGCCTCCAATTTGGGAAGGGTATTCTCCTAGAAAACCGAACGAGGAGCAACTTGAAAAAGCAGTCAATATAAAGCTAAAAACCGACACAACTGACGTTTTACCAGATAACATTGATGTCACATTTACCTCATCCGATACTGATCATGAGTCTGAGTTAATCAAAAAGGTGGTCGATCAGGTGTTAGATACTGAGGAGGAGTCTGAGTCAAAATCTGAGTCTGGGTGTTCAAGTTCGTCAGTCAAAAGTCCGAGTTCGTCGGTCACAAATTCCAAGTCGTCGGTTAAACTGTCTTATAGTAAAGAATTTTTGTTATCGAAAGCAAAGTTGGATGATGAAACATTTGAAGTTGCATACACTTTAAATGATTCGGACAAATTATACTCTGACAAAGAATTTCCAATAAAAAGTATTCGTTTTGACATGATCAAAAAGGTTTTCAAAATGACAGAAATTAATATTTCTGAAATAAAAGATTTAAATCTTACTGAAAAACCTAAAAAGTACACTTCAAGAGTTCAACAACGTCTAAACAAGAAAAAGGGTTACAATTTGGGTTCTGGTTTTCAAAAGAAACCTAACCAAAATCGTAGCTACAAAAAGAAAGGTCTTGGATTTATTCCACCAGAAAATCATAAAAATTTGAAAATTTTTAAAACAAAAACAGAATTTGTTTCAGGTGGACTTGCAGAAGAGGAACAGAAGAAACCATTCTGGAGACAATCAAATCAAGAGTTTCTTGCTGAAAAGAAGAAGAATGAAACTGAATTGTTTTATCAAAGAAAGACTCGTACCTGTTACAAGTGCAATGAAACTGGTCATATTGCATGGAATTGCCAGAAAAATGCCAAAACAAAACAGGGAGTTTCTCAGAAATTGAAAGAAAAGGTTGTTGATGTTGAACCACCAACCGACAGACTTAAAATTTTTGAAAATTCAACTTATGAGGTTGGTGAGTGTTCTAAAAAGAATTTTTATAAAAAGAAAGAGAATGACAACCAAGTGTGGGTTGTTAAGAAAGTTGATGTGAATGTCGGCGATGAATCTGGTTCAACAAAGCCAGAAGAGCCACAGGTTGGGGTGAAAATTTCAGTGAATGATGATGAGTTTCCATCACTGAAATTTGAAGAAGTTAAACAGAAAGTTGGTAAGGTTGATATCTCGAATCGGTTTTACACAGAGAAAACTAAGTTTGATGTCGAGAAAACATTCAATGGAAGTGTTAAGAAAATTTTTGGAAAAATGTTGAATGGGAAAGTTAAGGGGTTAAAGAATTTTATGCAACTAAAAAGGCAACTTACAACCCTACTGCACAAGAACTGAAAGCCATCAAGTCTGAAAAGACTTGGATGGAAGTCTGTTTCCCATAAAGTCTAAGGACTATGCCGGAGATCCCAAGTTTATATCGTGGATCAGGAATCGGCATCTTTCTAATGTTTGAAGTTTTTTTTATAGAAAGTGTTTGATAGTGTTTGGATGTTTACAGGTTGTATGACTACGCCGGAGCTTCCAGGTTGGTAAGTGCGAAGCAGGAATCGGCATTCTGATTGGTAAAATTGGTAATGTAGACGTAATATTCCTACAAGTGATATTGTGTTCTTCATGGGGTAATTTTTACATTTGGTATAGTAGGTGCATACATGAAAAAGGTTAATCAAGGTCATTAAGTTGAACTTGATTGGACCATACTTACAATTGGTATTTCGAATAGACAATGTGATGAACCACACTCCGAATCTTCAAATGATTATATCATAAAAACTTATTTTCCGGAAAAATCATTTTGATTAAAACAAACTTAAGTGTTTTGAAATCTAAATGATAAAATAGTTTTGTGATAGGGGGAGTTCTGATTGTTTATGCCGAGTGAATGGCGATTTGATGCGATTTGATTTCAGTTGTCAAGTTTATTGTACAGTTTATTTTCAAATTTCCTAAAATGTGTTTGCATTTTAGGGGGAGTAGAAATTTCAAGAAAATCCAAAAACATTAGAAAATTTGAAAAAGCCAAAAACATGATAAAATTCAAAAAATGAGTTTTTGTTGCGTAAAAGAGGAAATGATAGTACATCAGTAGACGATCACGGCATGCTAAAGAAATGTAAAGATAAAAATGTGATAAACAATCTTACTGTGGATATGTCAGTAGGTTTTTGCACATTTAGTAGATTGTGACGAGATATAAACCTAAAATTCAAACTTGCTTATTCTGTGGGTAACAAAACTGCTTGGATATATAGGTAACCCCTGAAATCTTGTTTGAAAGGTCCCTTATTCTGAGATACTAGGTCTTTATGCTCAGTGATATCTGGGGTATTATCCCGGGACTTCTAATTTTGCGGAAGCAATGGCCTAGTCCCCGGAGAATACTTTCTGCTTGCTTGAAATATAGCACCACCCTCAGCTAAAAAATGATGAAACATTGAAAAATGCTAATCATGGCTGTTGAAACAAAAGATCCTCTAAAGGGGACACACCAAAAGTCGAAGCCGTCATCTCTCTGCGTATACGGGAGTATCGACCTGAGCTCTCACGGCCCTCGTACTATAATTTAGTCCCCTGACAGATATCATCTGTGGTATACTCACCTGTAAGACTGAATATTGGGATCTGGATACGGGAGTATATTCAAGTAGTGGGACACACGGATAAGTTTAAGTCTCTTAAAACATTAACAACGTATCTCGGATCAGTTGAACTTTGTGTGAAAATTTAAGTGGACAAACATACTGACAATCTAGGTAAATTGTTTAGAACTTAAAATGAAATGAAGCTTAACGGTGTTAGTGATATGTCTCAGAAACTGATATGATCCTCTTGCACAAACTCACAAAAATATTGTTTGTAAATATTTTTTATTGTATTCCTTTACAATCAAAAATTACAAAAAGATTTTTAGTGTGTTTTAGCATAAATTTTGAAAAATCCAAAAAGATTTTTGACAACTGATATTGGAAAGCTGATTGTCAAAGTTTCAAGTGCTAAACATGATGATTTTGTTGTGAGGAGGAGTATGTCTTAATCAGCAAATTTGTTTTTGACAATCAACAAGTGGTTCATCATAAAGAAAGTAGTTAGAGGGAGAGTTGTTGTTGGTGCACATGTTTTTCAAAAAGAATTAGTGTTGGTGCACTTAATTTGTTAAAGTCATAAAACTTATTTCTGGGTTAAGAATGTGCAGGAAGTGTCAAGTTTCAGATTCTGAAGACAAAGAAAGTCAGACTAAGATCCTAAAACAGATGTTGCTGAAGATCAAATGAATGCCAGCAAATTGTGAGGGGGAGTCTGATAGAGCAAGGTGATTCTAAAGAATGAAGAGAGAGAGAAAAGCCCAGAGACTGATCAAGAATGAAGATGTGAAGACACAGCATTGGTGTGACTCGATAGTCGACTCGTCAACATCTGAGGGGGAGTCTGTTAGTGCACTACATCTGTCGACTTCGTCTTGTATCGAGTCTTAGATTAGATAGAATAAGATCAGGGCTCATAGAACGAGAAAATGTGATAGAGTTAATGAGATTTCACTTGAACATAGTTTAAGTTAAAGGTTTCGCTTGAAGCAGTTCAAGCGAAATCAACATGTTTAGATTTCGCTTGAGATCATTCCAAGCGAAATCCTGATGTCTATATATAGGAGGTCTTGGTCAAGCGAAATTAAGAAGTATCATTTTGTGAAATTCCATACCGAGGTGCTGCCGGTGTGAGAACTGATTGTAATTGCTTTCATATCAATACAAATCAGTGTTAAAGTGAAGATTCAGTTGTTTATAGATCAAATACTTGTTTTCCGCACCTGTATTTGATGGAATTCCTCTGAACCGACTCATTTAGGTCGCGAACCCGATCCTAACAAACTCGAATCCTATCCCGGTATATCCCTTTTTAATCTTACACCATCGTGAACCTTACTCCTTTTTTACTCTCTGATCGAGGTTCTCGGCATTGAAAAATCTTCGTAAACTAAATCACACGTGTATATGTTGACATTTAAGAGATATACAGTTAAGAAAATTAAGGGCAATGGTGATATATATGCGGATTAGACACAAAAAAACACTCAACAAATGGCTACAATTTAAGGAATGTGTTTAGTGACGGCATCAGATTCCTAATTGATGGAGAAAGGTCTGGTGGCAAGAAAAGCCGCTTCTAGGAGGTTGTCAAGTGTTTTCGCTCGACGATTCCATTCTTGGGTGGTTGGTTTGGCCCTTGTTCCTGTAACTCGAATCCTATCCCGGTATATCCCTTTTTAATCTTACACCATCGTGAACCTTACACCTTTTTTACTCTCTGATCGAGGTGATCGGCATTGAAAAATCTTTGTAAACTAAATCACACGTGTATATGTTGATATTTAAGAGAAATACAGTCAATAAAATCAAGGGCAATGGTGATATATATGCAGATTAGACACAAAAAAAACACTCAACAAATGGCTACAATTTAAGGAAGGTGTTTAGTGACGGCATCAGATTCCTAATTGATGGAGAAAGGTGTGGTGGCAAGAAAAGCGGCTTCTAGGAGGTTGTCAAGTGTTTTCGCTCGACGATTCCATTCTTGGGTGGTTGGTTTGGCCCTTGTTCCTATCACTGGAATCCTAGCCCGGTATATCGCATTTTAATTTTACACCATTGTGAACCTTAGGCCTTGTTCACTCTCTGATCGAGGTTCTCGATATTGAAAAATCTTCGTAAACTAAATCACACGTGTATATGTTGACATTTGAAAGATATGCAGTCTAGAAAATCAAGGGCAATGGTGATATATATGCGGATTAGTCAACAAAAAAAAACACTCAACAAATGGCTACAATTTAAGGATTGTGTTTAGTGATGGCATCAGATTCCTAATTGATGGAGAAAGGTCTGTTGGCAAGAAAAGCTACTTCTAGGAAGTTATCAAGTGTTTTCGCTCGACGATTCCATTCTTGGGTGGTTGGTTTGGCCCTTGTTCCTGTAACTCAAATCTTAGCCCTGTATATCCCATTTTAATTTTACACCATTGTGAACCTTACGCCTTTTTTACTCTCTGATCAAGGTTCTCGGCATTGAAAAATCTTCATAAACTAGATCACACGTGTATATTTGACATTTAAGAGATATACAGTCTAGAAAATCAAGGGCAATGGTGATATATATGCGGATTAGACACCAAAAAAAACACTCAACAAATGGCTACAATTTAAGGAATGTGTTTAGTGACGGCATCAGATTCCTAATTGATGGAGAAAGGTCTGGTGGCAAGAAAAGCCGCTTCTCGGAGGTTGTCAAGTGTTTTCGCTCGACGATTCCATTCTTGGGTGTTTGGTTTGGCCCTTGTTCCTGTAACTCGAATCCTAGCCCGGTATATCGCATTTTAATTTTACACCATTGTGAACCTTACGCCTTGTTCACTCTCTGATCGAGGTTCTCGGCATTGAAAACTCTTCGTAAACTAAATCACACGTGTATATGTTGACATTTGAGAGATATACAGTCAAGAAAATCAAGGGCAATGGTGATATATATATATGCCGATTAGACACCAAAAAAAACACACTCAACAAATGATTACAATTTAAGGAATGTGTTTAGTGACGGCATCAGATTCCTAATTGATGGAGAAAGGTCTGGTGGCAAGAAAAGCTGCTTCTAGGAGGTTGGTTTGGCCCTTGTTCCTGTAACTCGAATCCTATCCCGGTATATCCCTTTTTAATCTTACACCATCGTGAACCTTACACCTTTTTTACTCTCTGATCGAGGTGATCGGCATTGAAAAATCTTCGTAAACTAAATCACACGTGTATATGTTGACATTTAAGAGATATACAGTTAAGAAAATTAAGGGCAATGGTGATATATTTGCGGATTAGACTCCAAAAAAAAAACACTCAACAAATGGCTACAATTTAAGGAATGTGTTTAGTGACGACATCAGATTCCTAATTGATGGAGAAAGGTCTGGTGGCAAGAAAAGCCGCTTCTAGGAGGTTGTCAAGTGTTTTCGCTTGACGATTCCATTCTTGGGTGGTTGGTTTGGCCCTTGTTCTTGTAACTCGAATCCTATCCCGGTATATCCCTTTTTAATCTTACACCATCGTGAACCTTACACCTTTTTTACTCTCTGATCGAGGTGATCGGCATTGAAAAATCTTTGTAAACTAAATCACACGTGTATATGTTGATATTTAAGAGAAATACAGTCAAGAAAATCAAGGGCAATGGTGATATATATGCAGATTAGACACAAAAAAAAACACTCTACAAATGGCTACAATTTAAGGAAGGTGTTTAGTGACGGCATCAGATTCCTAATTGATGGAGAAAGGTCTGGTGGCAAGAAAAGCGGCTTCTAGGAGGTTGTCAAGTGTTTTCGCTCGACAATTCCATTCTTGGGTGGTTGGTTTGGCCCTTGTTCCTATCACTGGAATCCTAGCCCGGTATATCGCATTTTAATTTTACACCATTGTGAACCTTACGCCTTGTTCACTCTCTGATCGAGGTTCTCGGCATTAAAAAATCTTCGTAAACTAAATCACACGTGTATATGTTGACATTTAAGAGATATGCAGTCTAGAAAATCAAGGGCAATGGTGATATATATGCGGATTAGACAACAAAAAAAAAACACTCAACAAATGGCTACAATTTAAGGATTGTGTTTAGTGATGGCATCATATTCCTAATTGATGGAGAAAGGTCTGTTGGCAAGAAAAGCTGTTCTAGGAGGTTATCAAGTGTTTTCGCTCGACGATTCCATTCTTGGGTGGTTGGTTTGGCCCTTGTTCCTGTAACTCGAATCCTAGCCCTGTATATCCCATTTTAATTTTACACCATTGTGAACCTTACGCCTTTTTTACTCTCTGATCAAGGTTCTCGGCATTGAAAAATCTTCATAAACTAGATCACACGTGTATATTTGACATTTAAGAGATATACAGTCTAGAAAATCAAGGGCAATGGTGATATATATGCGAATTAGACACCAAAAAAAAACACTCAACAAATGGCTACAATTTAAGGAATGTGTTTAGTGACGGCATCAGATTCCTAATTGATGGAGAAAGGTCTGGTGGCAAGAAAAGCCGCTTCTCGGAGGTTGTCAAGTGTTTTCGCTCGACGATTCCATTCTTGGGTGGTTGGTTTGACCCTTGTTCCTGTAACTCGAATCCTAGCCCGGTATATCCCATTTTAGTTTTACACCATTGTGAACCTTACGCCTTTTTTACTCTTTGATCGAGTATCTCGGCATTGAACAATCTTCGTAAACTAAATCACACGTGTATATGTTGATATTTAAGAGATATACATTCAAGAAAATCAAGGGCAATGGTGATATATATGCGGATTAGACACAAAAAAAAACACTCTACAAATGGCTACAATTTAAGGAAGGTGTTTAGTGACGGCATCAGATTCCTAATTGATGGAGAAAGGTCCGGTGGAAAGAAAAGCTGCTTCTAGGAGGTTGTCAAGTGTTTTCGCTCGACGATTCCATTCTTGGGTGGTTGGTTTGGCCCTTGTTCCTGTAACTCGAATCCCAGCCCGGTATATCCCATTTTAGTTTTACACCATTGTGAACCTTACGCCTTTTTTACTCTCTGATCGAGGTTCTCGGCATTTAAAATCTTCGTAAGCTAGATCACACGTGTATATGTTGACATTTAAGAGATATACAGTCTAGAAAATCAAGGGCAATGGTGATATATATGCGGATTAGACATAAAAAAAACACTCCACAAATGGCTACAATTTAAGGAATGTGTTTAGTGACGGCATCAGATTCCTAATTGATGGAGAAAGGTCTGGTGGCAAGAAAGGCCTCTTCTAGGAGGTTGTCAAGTGTTTTCGCTCGACGATTCCATTCTTGGGTGGTTGGTTTGGCCCTTGTTCCTGTAACTCGAATCCCATCCCTGTATATCCCATTTTAGTTTTACACCATTGTGAACCTTACGCCTTTTTTACTCCCTGGTCGAGGTTCTCGGCATTGAAAAATCTTCGTAAACTAGATCACACATGTATATGTTGACATTTAAGAGATATACAGCCTAGAAAATCAAGGGCAATGGTGATATATATGCGGACTAGACAACAAAAAAAAAACACTCAACAAATGGCTACAATTTATGGAATGTGTTTAGTGACGGCATCAGATTCCTAATTGATGGAGAAAGGTCTGGTGGCAAGAAAAGCTGCTTCTAGGAGGTTGTCAAGTGTTTTCACTCGACGATTCCATTCTTGGGTGGTTGGTTTGGCCCTGGTTCCTGTAACTCGAATCCTAGCCTGGTATATCCCATTTTAATTTTACATCATTGTGAACCTTACGCCTTTTTTACTCTCTGATCGAGGTTCTCGGCATTGAAAAATCTTCGTAAACTAAATCACACGTGTATATGTTGACATTTAAGAGATATACAGTCAAGAAAATCAAGGGCAATGGTGATATATATGCGGATTAGACACCAGAAAACAAACACTCAACAAATGGCTACAATTTAAGGAATGTGTTTAGTGACGGCATCAGATTCCTAATTGATGGAGAAAGGTCTGATGGTAAGAAAAGCTGCTTCTAGGAGGTTGTCAAGTGTTTTCGCTCGACGATTCCATTCTTGGGTGGTTGGTTTGGCCCTTGTTCCTGTAACTCGAATCCTAGCCCGTTATATCCCATTTTAATTTTACACCATTGTGAACCTTACGCCTTTTTTACTCTCTAATCGAGGTTCTCGGCATTGAAAAATCTTCGTAAACTAAATCACACGTGTATATGTTGATTTTTAAAAGATATGCAGTCAAGAAAATCAAGGGCAATGGTGATATATAAGCGGATTAGACACCAAAAAAAAACACTCAACAAATGGGTACAATTTAAGGAATGTGTTTAGTGACGGCATCAGATTCCTAATTGATGGAGAAAGGTCTGGTGGTAAGAAAAGCTGCTTCTAGGAGGTTGTCAAATGTTTTCGCTCGACGATTCCATTTTTTGGTGGTTGGTTTGGCCCTTGTTCCTGTTACTCGAATCCTAGCCCGGTATATCCCATTTTAATCTTACACCATTGTGAACCTTACGCCTTTTTTACTCTCTGATCGAGGTTCTCGGCATTGGAAAATGTTCGTAAACTAAATCACACGTGTATATGTTGATATTTAAGAGATATAAAGTCAGGAAAATCAAGGGCAATGGTGATATATATGCGGATTAGACATCAAAAAAAAAAACACTCAACAAATGGCTACAATTTAAGGAATGTGTTTAGTGACGGCATCAGATTCTTAATTGATGGTGAAAGGTCTGGTGGTAAGAAAAGCTGCTTCTAGGAGTTTGTCAAGTGTTTTCGCTTGACGGTTCCATTCTTGGGTGGTTGGTTTGGCCCTTGTTCCTGTAACTCGAATCCTGGCCTGGTATATCCCATTTTAATTTTACACCATTGTGAACCTTACGCCTTTTTTACTCTTTGATCGAGGTTCACGGCGTTGAAAAATCTTCGTAAACTAAATCACACGTGTATATGTTGATACTTAAAAGATATATTGTCAAGAAAATCAAGGGCAATGGTGATATATATGCAGATTAGACACCAAAAAAAAACACTCAACAAATGGCTACTATTTAAGGAATGTGTTTAGTGAGGGCATCAAATTCCTAATTAATGGAGAATGGTCTGGTGGTAAGAAAAGCTACTTCTAGGAGGTTGTCAAGTGTTTACGCTCGACGATTCCATTCTTGGGTGGTTGGTTTGGCCCTTGTTCCTGTAACTCGAATCCTAGCCCTGTATATCCCATTTTAATTTTACACGATTGTGAACCTTACGCCTTTTTTACTCTCTGATCGAGGTTCTCGGCATTGAAAAATTTTCGTAAACTAAATCACACGTGTATATGTTGATATTTAGGAGATATACAGTCAAGAAAATCAAGGGCAATGGTGATATACATGCGGATTAGACACCAAAAAAAAACACTCAACAAACGGCTACAATTTAAGGAATGTGTTTAGTGACGGCATCAGATTCCTAATTGATGGAGAAAGGTCTGGTGGCAAGAAAAACTTCTTCTAGGAGGTTGTTAAGTGTTTCCGCTAGACGATTCCATTCTTTGGTGGTTGGTTTGGCCCTTGTTCCTGTAACTCGAATCCTAGCCCGGTATATCCCATTTTAATTTTACACCATTGTGAACCTTACGCCTTTTTTACTCTCTGATCGGGGTTCTCGGCATTGAAAAATTTTCGTAAACTAAATCACACGTGTATATGTTGACAATTAAGAGATATACAGTCAAGAAAATCAAGGGCAATGGTGATATATATGCAGATAAGACACCAAAAAAAAACACTCAACAAATGGCTACAATTTAAGGAATGTGTTTAGTGACGGCATCAGATTCCTAATTAATGGAGAAAGGTCTGGTGGCAAGAAATGCTGCTTCTAGGAGGTTGTCAAGTGTTTTCGCTTGACGGTTCCATTCTTGGGTGGTTGGTTTGGCCCTTGTTCCTGTAACTCGAATCCTAGCCCGGTATATCCGATTTTAATTTTACACCGTTGTGAACCTTACACCTTTGTTACTCTCTGATTGAGGTTCTCGGCATTGAAAAATCTTCGTAAACTAAATCACACGTGTATATGTTGATATTTAAGAGATATACAGTCAAGAAAAAAGGGCAATGGTGATATATATGCGGATTAGACACCAAAAAAACACACAACAAATGGCTACAATTAAAGGGATGTGTTTAGTGAGGGCATCATATTCCTAATTGATGGAGAAATGTCTGGTGGTAAGAAAAGCTGCTTCTAGGAGGTTGTTTTGGCCCTTGTTCTTGTAACTCGAATCCTACCCTGTTATATCCCATTTATATTTTACACCATTATGAACCTTACGCCTTTTTTACTCTCTGATCGAGGTTCTCGGCATTGAAAAATCTTCGTAAACTAAATCACACGTGTATATGTTGACATTTAAGAGATATACAATCAAGAAAATCAAGGGCAATGGTGATATACATGCGGATTAGACACCAAAAAAAAACACTCAACAAACGGCTACAATTTAAGGAATGTGTTTAGTGACGGCATCAGATTCCTAATTGATGGAGAAAGGTCTGGTTGCAAGAAAAGCTTCTTCTAGGAGGTTGTTAAGTGTTTCCGCTAGACGATTCCATTCTTTGGTGGTTGGTTTGGCCCTTGTTCCTGTAACTCGAATCCTAGCCCGGTATATCCCATTTTAATTTTACACCATTGTGAACCTTACGCCTTTTTTACTCTCTGATCGAGGTTCTCGGCATTGAAAAATTTTCGTAAACTAAATCACACGTGTATATGTTGACAATTAAGAGATATACAGTCAAGAAAATCAAGGGCAATGGTGATATATATGCAGATAAGACACCAAAAAAAAACACTCAACAAATGGCTACAATTTAAGGAATGTGTTTAGTGACGGCATCAGATTCCTAATTAATGGAGAAAGGTCTGGTGGCAAGAAATGCTGCTTCTAGGAGGTTGTCAAGTGTTTTCGCTTGACGGTTCCATTCTTGGGTGGTTGGTTTGGCCCTTATTCCTGTAACTCGAATCCTAGCCCGGTATATCCGATTTTAATTTTACACCGTTGTGAACCTTACACCTTTGTTACTCTCTGATTGAGGTTCTCGGCATTGAAAAATCTTCGTAAACTAAATCACACGTGTATATGTTGATATTTAAGAGATATACAGTCAAGAAAAAAGGGCAATGGTGATATATATGCGGATTAGACACCAAAAAAACACACAACAAATGGCTACAATTAAAGGGATGTGTTTAGTGAGGGCATCATATTCCTAATTGATGGAGAAATGTCTGGTGGTAAGAAAAGCTGCTTCTAGGAGGTTGTTTTGGCCCTTGTTCTTGTAACTCGAATCCTACCCTGTTATATCCCATTTATATTTTACACCATTATGAACCTTACGCCTTTTTTACTCTCTGATCGAGGTTCTCGGCATTGAAAAATCTTCGTAAACTAAATCACACGTGTATATGTTGATATTTAAGAGATATACAATCAAGAAAATCAAGGGCAATGGTGATATACATGCGGATTAGACAACAAAAAAAACACTCAACAAACGGCTACAATTTAAGGAATGTGTTTAGTGACGGCATCAGATTCCTAATTGATAGAGAAAGGTCTGGTGGCAAGAAAAGCTTCTTGTAGGAGGTTGTTAAGTGTTTCCGCTAGACGATTCCATTCTTGGGTGGTTGGTTTGGCCCTTGTTCCTGTAACTCGAATCCTAGCCCGATATATTCCATTTTAATTTTACACCATTGTGAACCTTACGCCTTTTTTACTCTCTAATCGAGGTTCTCGGCATTAAAAAATCTTCGTAAACTAAATCACACGTGTATATGTTGATTTTTAAAAGATATGCAGTCAAGAAAATCAAGGGCAATGGTGATATATAAGCGGATTAGACACCAAAAAAAAAACACTCAACAAATGGGTACAATTTAAGGAATGTGTTTAGTGACGGCATCAGATTCCTAATTGATGGAGACAGGTCTGGTGGTAAGAAAAGCTGCTTCTAGGAGGTTGTCAAATGTTTTCGCTCGACGATTCCATTTTTGGGTGGTTGGTTTGGCCCTTGTTCCTGTTACTCGAATCCTAGCCCAGTATATCCCATTTTAATCTTACACCATTGTGAACCTTACGCCTTTTTTACTCTCTGATCGAGGTTCTCGGCATTGGAAAATCTTCGTAAACTAAATCACACGTGTATATGTTGATATTTAAGAGATATAAAGTCAGGAAAATCAAGGGCAATGGTGATATATATGCGGATTAGACACAAAAAAAAAACACTCAACAAATGGCTACAATTTAAGGAATGTGTTTAGTGACGGCATCAGATTCCTAATTTATGGTGAAAGGTCTGGTGGTAAGAAAAGCTGCTTCTAGGAGTTTGTCAAGTGTTTTCGCTTGACGGTTCCATTCTTGGGTGGTTGGTTTGGCCCTTGTTCCTGTAACTCGAATCCTGGCCTGGTATATCCCATTTTAATTTTACACCATTGTGAACCTTACGCCTTTTTTACTCTTTGATCGAGGTTCACGGCGTTGAAAAATCTTCGTAAACTAAATCACACGTGTATATGTTGATATTTAAAAGATATATTGTCAAGAAAATCAAGGGCAATGGTGATATATATGCAGATTAGACACCAAAAAAAACACTCAACAAATGGCTACTATTTAAGGAATGTGTTTAGTGAGGGCATCAAATTCCTAATTAATGGAGAAAGGTCTGGTGGTAAGAAAAGCTACTTCTAGGAGGTTGTCAAGTGTTTACGCTCGACGATTCCGTTCTTGGGTGGTTGGTTTGGCCCTTGTTCCTGTAACTCGAATCCTAGCCCTGTATATCCCATTTTAATTTTACACGATTGTGAACCTTACGCCTTTTTTACTCTCTGATCGAGGTTCTCGGCATTGAAAAATTTTCGTAAACTAAATCACACGTGTATATGTTGATATTTAGGAGATATACAGTCAAGAAAATCAAGGGCAATGGTGATATACATGCGGATTAGACACCAAAAAAAAACACTCAACAAACGGCTACAATTTAAGGATTGTGTTTAGTGACGGCATCAGATTCCTAATTGATGGAGAAAGGTCTGGTGGCAAGAAAAGCTTCTTCTAGGAGGTTGTTAAGTGTTTCCGCTAGACGATTCCATTCTTTGGTGGTTGGTTTGGCCCTTGTTCCTGTAACTCGAATCCTAGCCCGGTATATCCCATTTTAATTTTACACCATTGTGAACCTTACGCCTTTTTTACTCTCTGATCGAGGTTCTCGGCATTGAAAAATTTTCGTAAACTAAATCACACGTGTATATGTTAACAATTAAGAGATATACAGTCAAGAAAATCAAGGGCAATGGTGATATATATGCAGATAAGACACCAAAAAAAAACACTCAACAAATGGCTACAATTTAAGGAATGTGTTTAGTGACGGCATCAGATTCCTAATTAATGGAGAAAGGTCTGGTGGCAAGAAATGTTGCTTCTAGGAGGTTGTCAAGTGTTTTCGCTTGACGGTTCCATTCTTGGGTGGTTGGTTTGGCCCTTGTTCCTGTAACTCGAATCCTAGCCCGGTATATCCGATTTTAATTTTACACCGTTGTGAACCTTACACCTTTGTTACTCTCTGATTGAGGTTCTCGGCATTGAAAAATCTTCGTAAACTAAATCACACGTGTATATGTTGATATTTAAGAGATATACAGTCAAGAAAAAAGGGCAATGGTGATATATATATGCGGATTAGACACCAAAAAAACACACAACAAATGGCTACAATTAAAGGAATGTGTTTAGTGAGGGCATCAGATTCCTAATTGTTGGAGAAATGTCTGGTGGTAAGAAAAGCTGCTTCTAGGAGGTTGTTTTGGCCCTTGTTCTAGTAACTCGAATCCTACCCTGTTATATCCCATTTATATTTTACACCATTATGAACCTTACGCCTTTTTTACTCTCTGATCGAGGTTCTCGGCATTGAAAAATCTTCGTAAACTAAATCACACGTGTATATGTTGACATTTAAGAGATATACAATCAAGAAAATCAAGGGCAATGGTGATATACATGCGGATTAGACACCAAAAAAAAACACTCAACAAACGGCTACAATTTAAGGAATGTGTTTAGTGACGGCATCAGATTCCTAATTGATGGAGAAAGGTCTGGTGGCAAGAAAAGCTTCTTCTAGGAGGTTGTTAAGTGTTTCCGCTAGACGATTCCATTCTTGGGTGGTTGGTTTGGCCCTTGTTCCTGTAACTCGAATCCTAGCCCGGTATATCCCATTTTAATTTTACACCATTGTGAACCTTACGCCTTTTTTACTCTCTGATCGAGGTTCTCGGCATTGAAAAATCTTCGTAAACTAAATCACACGTGTATATGTTGACATTTAAGAGATATACGGTCAAGAAAATCAAGGGCAATGGTGATATATATGCAGATAAGACACCAAAAAAAACACTCAACAAATGGCTACAATTTAAGGAATGTGTTTAGTGACGGCATCAGATTCCTAATTAATGGAGAAAGGTCTGGTGGCAAGAAATGCTGCTTCTAGGAGGTTGTCAAGTGTTTTCGCTTGACGGTTCCATTCTTGGGTGGTTGGTTTGGCCCTTGTTCCTGTAACTCGAATCCTAGCCCGGTATATCCCATTTTAATTTTACACCATTATGAACCTTACGCCTTTTTTACTCTCTGATCGAGGTTCTCGGCATTGAAAAATCTTCGTAAACTAAATCACACGTGTATATGTTGACATTTAAGAGATATACAATCAAGAAAATCAAGGGCAATGGTGATATACATGCGGATTAGACACCAAAAAAAACACTCAACAAACGGCTACAATTTAAGGAATGTGTTTAGTGACGGCATCAGATTCCTAATTGATGGAGAAAGGTCTGGTGGCAAGAAAAGCTTCTTCTAGGAGGTTGTTAAGTGTTTCCGCTAGACGATTCCATTCTTGGGTGGTTGGTTTGGCCCTTGTTCCTGTAACTCGAATCCTAGCCCGGTATATCCCATTTTAATTTTACACCATTGTGAACCTTACACCTTTTTTACTCTCTGATCGAGGTTCTCGGCATTGAAAAATCTTCGTAAACTAAATCACACGTGTATATGTTAGAATTTAAGAGATATACGGTCAAGAAAATCAAGGGCAATGGTGATATATATGCAGATAAGACACCAAAAAAAAACACTCAACAAATGGCTACAATTTAAGGAATGTGTTTAGTGACGGCATCAGATTCCTAATTAATGGAGAAAGGTCTGGTGGCAAGAAATGCTGCTTCTAGGAGATTGTCAAGTGTTTTCGCTTGACGGTTCCATTCTTGGGTGGTTGGTTTGGCCCTTGTTCCTGTAACTCGAATCCTAGCCCGGTATATCCCATTTTAATTTTAAAGCATTGTGAACCTTACGCCTTTTTTACTCTCTGATCGAGGTTCTCGGCATTGAAAAATCTTCGTAAACTAAATCACACGTGTATATGTTGACATTTAAGAGATATACAGTCAAGAAAATCAAGGGCAATGGTGATATATATGCAGATAAGACACCAAAAAAAAACACTCAACAAATGGCTACAATTTAAGGAATGTGTTTAGTGACGGCATCAGATTCCTAATTAATGGAGAAAGGTCTGGTGGCAAGAAATGCTGCTTCTAGGAGGTTGTCAAGTGTTTTCGCTTGACGGTTCCATTCTTGAGTGGTTGGTTTGGCCCTTGTTCCTGTAACTCGAATCGTAGCCCGGTATATCCCTCTTTAATCTTACACCATTGTGAACCTTACACCTTTGTTACTCTCTGATTGAGGTTCTCGGCATTGAAAAATCTTCGTAAACTAAATCACACGTGTATATGTTGATATTTAAGAGATATACAGTCAAGAAAAAAGGGCAATGGTGATATATATGCGGATTAGACACCAAAAAAAACCACTCAACAAATGGCTACAATTTAAGGAATGTGTTTAGTGACGGCACCAAATTCCTAATTGATAGAGAAAGGTCTGGTGGCAAGAAAAGCTACTTCTAGGAGGTTGTCAAGTGTTTTTGCTCGACGATTCCATTCTTGGGTGGTTGGTTTGGCCCTTGTTCCTGTAACTCGAATCCTAGCCCGGTATATCCCATTTTAATTTTACACCATTATGAACCTTACGCCTTTTTTACTCTCTGATCGAGGTTCTCGGCATTGAAAAATCTTCGTAAACTAAATCACACGTGTATATGTTGACATTTAAGAGATATACAATCAAGAAAATCAAGGGCAATGGTGATATACATGCGGATTAGACACCAAAAAAAACACTCAACAAACGGCTACAATTTAAGGAATGTGTTTAGTGACGGCATCAGATTCCTAATTGATGGAGAAAGGTCTGGTGGCAAGAAAAGCTTATTCTAGGAGGTTGTTAAGTGTTTTCGCTAGACGATTCCATTCTTGGGTGGTTGGTTTGGCCCTTGTTCCTGTAACTCGAATCCTAGCCCGGTATATCCCATTTTAATTTTACACCATTGTGAACCTTACGCCTTTTTTACTCTCTGATCGAGGTTCTCGGCATTGAAAAATATTCGTAAACTAAATCACACGTGTATATGTAGAGATTTAAGAGATATACAGTCAAGAAAATCAAGGGCAATGGTGATATATATGCAGATAAGACACCAAAAAAAAAAAACACTCAACAAATGGCTACAATTTAAGGAATGTGTTTAGTGACGGCATCAGATTCCTAATTAATGGAGAAAGGTCTGGTGGCAAGAAATGCTGCTTCTAGGAGGTTGTCAAGTGTTTTCGCTTGACGGTTCCATTCTTGGGTGGTTGGTTTGGCCCTTGTTCCTGTAACTCGAATCCTAGCCCGGTATATCCCATTTTAATTTTACACCATTGTGAACCTTACGCCTTTTTTACTCTCTGATCGAGGTTCTCGGCATTGAAAAATCTTCGTAAACTAAATCACACGTGTATATGTTGACATTTAAGAGATATACAGTCAAGAAAATCAAGGGCAATGGTGATATATATGCAGATAAGACGCCAAAAAAAAACACTCAACAAATGGCTACAATTTAAGGAATGTGTTTAGTGACGGCATCAGATTCCTAATTAATGGAGAAAGGTCTGGTGGCAAGAAATGCTGCTTCTAGGAGGTTGTCAAGTGTTTTCGCTTGATGGTTCCATTCTTGGGTGGTTGGTTTGGCCCTTGTTCGTGTAACTCGAATCCTAGCCCGGTATATCCGATTTTAATTTTACACCATTGTGAACCTTACACCTTTGTTACTCTCTGATTGAGGTTGAGGTTCTCGGCATTGAAAAATCTTCGTAAACTAAATCACAAGTGTATATGTTGATATTTAAGAGATATACAGTCAAGAAAAAAGGGCAATGGTGATATATATGCGGATTAGACACCAAAAAAAACCACTCAACAAATGGCTACAATTTAAGGAATGTGTTTAGTAACGGCACCAAATTCCTAATTGATGGAGAAAGGTCTGGTGGCAAGAAAAGCTGCTTCTAGGAGGTTGTCAAGTGTTTTTGCTCGACGATTCCATTCTTGGGTGGTTGGTTTGGCCCTTGTACATGTAACTCGAATCCTAGCCTGGTATATCCCATTTTAATCTTACACCATTGTGAACCTTACGCCTTTTTTACTCTACGATCGAGGTTCTCGGCATTGAAAAATCTTCGTAAACTAAATCACACGTGTATATGTTGACATTTAAGAGATATACAGTCAAGAAAATAAAGGGCAATGGTGATATATATGCGGATTACACACAAAAAAAAACACTAAACAAATGGCTACAATTTAAGGAATGTGTTTAGTGACAGCATCAGATTCCTAATTGATCGAGAAAGGTCTGATGGTAAGAAAAGCTGCTTCTAGGAGGTTGTCAAGTGTTTTCGCTCGACGATTCCATTCTTGGGTGGTTGGTTTGGCCCTTGTACCTGTAACTCGAATCCTAGCCTGTTATATCCCATTTTTATTTTACACCGTTGTGAACCTTACGCCTTTTTTACTCTCTGATCGAGGTTCTCGGCATTGAAAAATCTTCGTAAACTAAATCACACGTGTATATGTTGATATTTAGGAGATATACAGTCAAGAAAATCAAGGGCAATGGTGATATATATGCGGATTAGACACCAAAAAAAACCACTCAACAAATGGCTACAATTTAAGGAATGTGTTTAGTGACGGCACCAAATTCCTAATTGATGGTGAAAGGTCTGGTGCCAAGAAAAGCTACGTATAGGAGGTTGTCAAGTGTTTTTGCTCGACGATTCCATTCTTGGGTGGTTGGTTTGGCCCTTGTACCTGTAACTCGAATCCTAGCCCGGTATATCCCTTTTTAATCTTACACCATTGTGAACCTTACGCCTTTTTTACTCTATGATCGAGGTTCTCGGCATTGAAAAATCTTCGTAAACTAAATCACACGTGTATATGTTGACATTTAGGAGATATACATTCAAGAAAATAAAGGGCAATGGTGATATATATGCGGATTACACACCAAAAAAAACACTAAACAAATGGCTACAATTTATGGAATGTGTTTAGTGCTGGTGGTAAGAAAAGCTGCTTCTAGGAGGTTGTCAAGTGTTTTCGCTCGACGATTCCATTCTTGGGTGGTTGGTTTGTCCCTTGTTCCTGTAACTCGAATCCTAGCCCGATATATCCCATTTTAATTTTACACCATTGTGAACCTTACGCCATTTTTAATCTCTGATCGAGGTTCTCGGCATTGAAAAATCTTCGTTAACTAAATCACACGTGTATATGTTGACATTTAAGAGATATACAGTTAAGAAAATCAAGGGCAATGGTGATATATATGCGGATTAGACACCAAAAAAAACACAACAAATGGCTACAATTTAAGGAATGTGTTTAGTGACGGCATCAGATTCCTAAATGATGGAGAAAGGTCTGGTGGCAAGAAAAGCTTCTTCTAGGAGGTTGTCAAATGTTTTCGCTCGACGATTCCATTCTTGGGTCGTTGGTTTGGCCCTTGTTCCTGTAACTCGAATCCTAGCCTGGTATATCCCATTTTAATTTTACACCATTGTGAACCTTACGCCTTTTTTACTCTCTGGTCGTCGTTCTCGGCATTGAAAAATCTTCGTAAACTAAATCACACGTGTATATGTTGACATTTAAGAGATATACAGTCAAGAAAATTAAGGGCAATGGTGATATATATGCAGATTAGACACCAAAAAAATCACTTAACAAATGGCTACAGTTTAAGGAATGTGTTTAGTGCGGCTTCTAGGAGGTTGTCAAGTGTTTTCGCTCGACGATTCCATTCTTGGGCGGTTGGTTTGGCCCTTGTTCCTGTAACTCGAATCCTAGCCCGGTATATCCCATTTTAATCTTACACCATTGTGAAGGTTACGCCTTTTTTACTCTCTGATCGAGGTTCTCGGCATTGAAAAATCTTCGTAAACTAAATCACACGTGTATATGTTGATATTTAAGAGATATACAGTCAAGAAAATCAAGGGCAATGGTGATATATATGCGGATTATACACCAAAAAAACACTCAACAAATGGCTACAATTTAAGGAATGTGTTTATTGACGGCATCAGATTCCTAACTGATGGAGAAAGGTCTGATGGTAAGAAAAGCTGCTTCTAGGAGGTTGTCAAGTGTTTTCTCTCGACGATTCCATTCTTGGGTGGTTGGTTTGGCCCTTGTTCCTGAAATTCGAATCCTAGCCCGGTATATCCCATTTTAATTTTACACCACTGTGAACCTTACGCCTTTTTACTCTCTGATCGAGGTTCTCGGAATTGAAAAATCATCGTAAACTAAATCACACGTGTATATGTTGATATTTAAGAGATATACAGTCAAGAAAATCAAGGGCAATGGTGATATATATGCGGATTAGACACAAAAAAAACATTCAACAAATGGCTACAATTTAAGGAATGTGTTTAGTTACGGCAACAGATTCCTAATTGATGGAGAAAGGTTTGGTGGCAAGAAAAGCTGCTTCTAGGAGGTTGTCAAGTGTTTTCGCTCGACGATTCAATTCTTGGGTGGTTGGTTTGGCCCTTGTTCATGTAACTCGTATCCTATCCCGGTATATCCCATTTTAATCTTACACCATTGTGAACCTTACGCCTTTTTTACACTCTGATCGAGGTTCTCGGCATTGAAAAATCTGCGTAAACTAAATCACACGTGTATATGTTGAAATTTAAGAGATATACAGTCAAGAAAATCAAGGGCAATGGTGATATATATGCGGATTAGACACCAAAAAAAACACTCAACAAATGGCTACAATTTAAGGAATGTGTTTGGTGACGGCATCAGATTCCTAATTGGTGGAGAAAGGTCTGGTGGCAAGAAAAGCTGCTTCTAGGAGGTTGTCAACTGTTTTCGCTCGACGATTCCATTCTTGGGTGGTTGGTTTTGGCCCTTGTTCCTGTAACTCGAATACTAGGCCGGTATATCCCATTTTAATTTTACACCATTGAGAACCTTACGCCTTTTTT
The DNA here is from genome assembly GCA_030545235.1 of Helianthus tuberosus. Classification (NCBI taxonomy): domain Eukaryota; kingdom Viridiplantae; phylum Streptophyta; class Magnoliopsida; order Asterales; family Asteraceae; genus Helianthus; species Helianthus tuberosus. The sequence continues at coordinate 29,222,864 of CM060415.1, read as the reverse complement.
TACTCACTGATCGAGGTTCTCGACATTGAAAAATCTTCGTAAACTAAATCACACATGTATATGTTGATATTTATGAGATATACAGTCAAGAAAATCAAGGGCAATAGTGATATATATGCGGATTAGACACAAAAAAAAAACATTCAACAAATGGCTACAATTTAAGGAATGTGTTTAGTTACGGCATTAGATTCCTAATTGATGGAGAAAGGTCTGGTGGCAAGAAAATCTGCTTCTAGGAGGTTGTCAAGTGTTTTCGCTCAACAATTCCATTCTTGGGTGGTTGGTTTGGCCCTTGTTCCTTAACTCGAATCCTAGCCCGGTATATCCAATTTTAATCTTACACCATTGTGAACCTTACGCCTTTTTTACACTCTGATCGAGGTTCCCGACATTGATAAATCTTCGTCAACTAAATCACACGTGTATATGTTGACATTTAAGAGATATACAGTCAAGAAAATCAAGGGCAATGGTGATATATATGCGGATTAGACACAAAAAAAAACTCAACAAATGGCTACAATTTAAGGAATGTGTTTAGTGATGGCATCAGATTCCTAACTGATGGAGAAAGGTCTGATGATAAGAAAAGCTGCTTCTAGGAGGTTGTCAAGTGTTTTTGCTCGACGATTCCATTCTTGGGTGGTTGGTTTGGCCCTTGTTCCTGTAACTTGAATCCTACCCCGGTATATCCCATTTTAATTTTACACCATTGTGAACCTTACGACTTTTTTACTCTCTGATCGAGGTTCTCGGCATTGAAAAATCTTCATAAACTAAATCACACGTGTATATGTTGATATTTAAGAGATATACAGTCAAGAAAATCAATGGCAATGGTGATATATATGCGGATTAGACAGCAAAAAAAAAACAATCAACAAATGGCTACAATTTAAGGAATGTGTTTAGTGACGGAATCAGATTCCTAATTGATGGAGAAAGGTCTGGTGGCAAGAAAAGCTGCATCTAGGAGGTTGACAAGTGTTTTCGCTCGACAATTCCGTTCTTGGGTGGTTGGTTTGGCCCTTGTTCCTGTAACTCGAATCCTAGCCCGGTATATCCCATTTTAATCTTACACCATTGTGAACCTTACGCCTTTTTTACACTCTGTTCGAGGTTCTCGGCATTGAAAAATCTTCGTAAACTAAATCACACCTGCATATGTTGACATTTAAGAGATATACAGTCAAGAAAATCAAGGGCAATGGTGATATCTATGCGGATTTAACACAAAAAAAAAACACTCAACAAATGGCTACAATTTAAGGAATGTGTTTAGTGACGGCATCAGATTCCTAATTGATGGAGAAAGGTCTGGTAGTAAGAAAAGCTGCTTCTAGGAGGTTGTCAAGTGTTTTCGCTCGACGATTTCATTCTTGGCTGGTTTGTTTGGCTCTTGTTCTTGTAACTCGAATCCTAGCCCGGTATATCCCATTTTAATCTTACACCATTGTAAACCTTACCCCTTTTTTACAATCTGATCGAGGTTCACGGCATTGAAAAATCTTCGTAAACTAAATCACACGTGTATATGTTGACATTTAAGAGATATACAGTTAAGAAAATCAAGGGCAATGGTGATATATATGCGGATTAGACACAAAAAAAACACTCAACAAATGGCTACAATTTAAGGAATGTGTTTAGTGACGGCATCAAATTCCTAATTGATGGAGAAAGGTCTGGTGGTAAGAAAAGCTGCTTCTAGGGGGTTGTCAAGTGTTTTCGCTCGACGATTCCATTCTTGGGTGGTTGGTTTGGCCCTTGTTCCTGTAACTTGAATCCTACCCCGGTAGATCCCATTTTAATTTTACACCATTGTGAACCTTACGACTTTTTTACTCTCTGATCGAGGTTCTCGGCATTGAAAAATCTTCGTGAACTAAATCACACGTGTATATGTTGATATTTAAGAGATATACAGTCAAGAAAATCAAGGGCAATGGTGATATATATGCGGATTAGACCCCAAAAAAAAAAAAACAATCAACAAATGGCTACAATTTAAGGAATGTGTTTAGTGACGGCATCAGATTCCTAATTGGTGGAGAAAGGTCTGGTGGCAAGAAAAGCAGCTTCTAGGAGGTTGTCAAGTGTTTTCGCTCGACAATTCCGTTCTTGGGTGGTTGGTTTGGCCCTTGGTCCTGTAACTCGAATCCTAGCCCGATATATCCCATTTTAATCTTACCCCATTGTGAACCTTACACCTTTTTTACACTCTGATCGAGGTTCTCGGCATTGAAAAATCTTCGTAAACTAAATCACACGTGTATATGTTGACATTTAAGAGATATACAGTCAAGAAAATCAAGGGAAATGGTGATATATATGCGGATTAGACACAAAAAAAAACACTCAACAAATGGCTACAATTTAAGGAACGTGTTTAGTGACGGCATCAGAATCCTAATTGATGGAGAAAGGTCTGGTAGTAAGAAAAGCTGCTTCTAGGAGGTTGTCAAGTGTTTTCGCTCGACGATTTCATTCTTGGGTGGTTTGTTTGGCCCTTATTCCTGTAACTCGAATCCTAGCCCGGTATATCCCATTTTAATCTTACACCATTGTGAACCTTACGCCTTTTTTACACTCTGATCGAGGTTCTCGGCATTGAAAAATCTTCGTAAACTAAATCACACGTGTAGATGTTGACATTTAAGAGATATACAGTTAAGAAAATCAAGGGCAATGGTGATATATATGCGGATTAGACACAAAAAAAAACACTCAACAAATGGCTACAATTTAAGGAATGTGTTTAGTGACGGCATCAGATTCCTAATTGATGGAGAAAGGTCTGGAAGTAAGAAAAGCTGCTTCTAGGAGGTTGTCAAGTGTTTTCGCTCGACGATTTCATTCTTGGGTGGTTTGTTTGGCCCTTATTCCTGTAACTCGAATCCTAGCCCGGTATATCCCATTTTAATCTTACACCATTGTGAACCTTACGCCTTTTTTACACTCTGATCGAGGTTCCCGGCATTGAAAAATCTTCGTAAACTAAATCACACGTGTATATGTTGACATTTAAGAGATATACAGTCAAGAAAATCAAGGGCAATGGTGATATATATGCAGATTAGACACAAAAAAAAAACACTCAACAAATGGCTACAATTTAGGGAATGTGTTTAGTGACGGCATCAGATTCGTAATTGATGGAGTAAGGTCTGGTAGTAAGAAAAACTGCTTCTAGGAGGTCGTCAAGTGTTTTCGCTCGACGATTTCATTCTTGGGTGGTTTGTTTGGCCCTTGTTCCTGTAACTCGAATCCTAGCCCGGTATATCCCATTTTAATCTTACACCATTGTGAACCTTAGGCCTTTTTTACACTCTGATCGAGGTTCTCGGCATTGAAAAATGTTCGTAAACTAAATCACACGTGTATATGTTGACATTTAAGAGATATACAGTCAAGAAAATCAAGGGCAATGGTGATATATATGCGGATTAGACACCAAAAAAAAACACTCAACAAATGGCTACAATTTAAGGAATGTGTTTAGTGACGGCATCAGATTCCTAATTGATGGAGAAAGGTCTGGTGGTAAGAAAAGCTGCTTCTAGGAGGTTGTCAAGTGTTTTCGCTCGACGATTCCATTCTTGGGTGGTTGGTTTGGTCCTTGTTCCTGTAACTTGAATCCTACCCGGTATATCCCATTTTAATTTTACACCATTGTGAAACTTACGCCTTTTTTACTCTCTGATCGAGGTTCTCGGCATTGAAAATCTTTGTAAACTAAATCACACGTGTTTATGTTGATATTTAAGAGATATACAGTCAAGAAAATCAAGGGCAATGGTGATATATATGCGGATTAGACACAAAAAAAAAACACTCAACAAATGGCTACAATTTAAGGAATGTGTTTAGTGACGGCATCAGATTCCGAATTGATGGAGAAAGGTCTGGTGGTAAGAAAAGCTGCTTCTAGGAGGTTGTCAAGTGTTTTCGCTCGACGATTCCATTCTTGGGTGGTTGGTTTGGCCCTTGTTCCTGTAACTTGAATCCTAGCCCGGTATATCCCATTTTAATTTTACACCATTGTGAACCTTACGCCTTTTTTACTCTCTGATCGAGGTTCTCGGCATTGAAAATCTTCGTAAACTAAATCACACGTGTATATGTTGATATTTAAGAGGTATACAGTCAAGAAAATCAAGGGCAATGGTGATATATACGCGGATTAGACAACCAAAAAAAACACTCAACAAATGGCTACAATTTAAGGAATGTGTTTAGTGACGGCATCAGAATCCAAATTGATGGATAAAGGTCTGATGGGAAGAAAAGCTGCTTCCAGGAGGTTATCAAGTGTTTTCGCTCGACAATTCTGTTCTTGGGTGGTTGGTTTGGCCCTTGTTCCTGTAACTCGAATCCTAGCCCGGTATATCCCATTTTAATCTTACACCATTGTGAACCTTACGCCTTTTTTACACTCTGATCGAGGTTCTCGGCATTGAAAAATCTTCGTAAACTAAATCACACGTGTATATGTTGACATTTAAGAGATATACAGTCAAGAAAATCAAGGGCAATGGTGATATATATGCAGATTAGACACAAAAAAAAAAACACTCAACAAATGGCTACAATTTAAGGAATGTGTTTTGTGACGGCATAAGATTCCTAATTGATGGAGAAAGGTCTGGTAGTAAGAAAAACTGCTTCTAGGAGGTCGTCAAGTGTTTTCGCTCGACGATTTCATTCTTGGGTGGTTTGTTTGGCCCTTGTTCATGTAACTCGAATCCTAGCCCGGTATATCCCATTTTAATCTTACACCATTGTGAACCTTACGCATTTTTTACACTCTGATCGAGGTTCTCGGCATTGAAAAATCTTCGTAAACTAAATCACACGTGTATATGTTGACATTTAAGAGATATACAGTCAAGAAAATCAAGGGCAATGGTGATATATATGCGGATTAGACACAAAAAAAACACTCAACAAATGGCTACAATTTAAGGAACGTGTTTAGTGACGGCATCAGAATCCTAATTGATGGAGAAGGGTCTGGTAGTAAGAAAAGCTGCTTCTAGGAGGTTGTCAAGTGTTTTCGCTCGACGATTTCATTCTTGGGTGGTTTGTTTGGCCCTTATTCCTGTAACTCGAATCCTAGCCCGTTATATCCCATTTTAATCTTACACCATTGTGAACCTTACGCCTTTTTTACACTCTGATCGAGGTTCTCGGCATTGAAAAATCTTCGTAAACTAAATCACACGTGTATATGTTGACATTTAAGAGATATACTGTTAAGAAAATCAAGGGCAATGGTGATATATATGCGGATTTGACACAAAAAAAAACACTCAACAAATGGCTACAATTTAAGGAATGTGTTTAGTGACGGCATCAGATTCGTAATTGATGGAGAAAGGTCTGGTAGTAAGAAAAACTGCTTCTAGGAGGTCGTCAAGTGTTTTCGCTCGACGATTTCATTCTTGGGTGGTTTGTTTGGCCCTTATTCCTGTAACTCGAATCCTAGCCCGGTATATCCCATTTTAATCTTACACCATTGTGAACCTTACGCCTTTTTTACACTCTGATCGAGGTTCCCGGCATTGAAAAATCTTCGTAAACTAAATCACACGTGTATATGTTGATATTTAAGAGATATACAGTCAAGAAAATCAAGGGCAATGGTGATATATATGCAGATTAGACACAAAAAAAAAACACTCAACAAATGGCTACAATTTAAGGAATGTGTTTAGTGACGGCATCAGATTCGTAATTGATGGAGAAAGGTCTGGTAGTAAGAAAAACTGCTTCTAGGAGGTCGTCAAGTGTTTTCGCTCGACGATTTCATTCTTGGGTGGTTTGTTTGGCCCTTGTTCCTGTAACTCGAATCCTAGCCCGGTATATCCCATTTTAATCTTACACCATTGTGAACCTTACGCCTTTTTTACACTCTGATCGAGGTTCCCGGCATTGAAAAATCTTCGTAAACTAAATCACACGTGTATATGTTGATATTTAAGAGATATACAGTCAAGAAAATCAAGGGCAATGGTGATATATATGCAGATTAGACACAAAAAAAGAACACTCAACAAATGGCTACAATTTAAGGAATGTGTTTAGTGACGGCATCAGATTCCTAATTGATGGAGAAAGGTCTGGTGGTAAGAAAAGCTGCTTCTAGGAGGTTGTCAAGTGTTTTCGCTCGACGATTCCATTCTTGGGTGGTTGGTTTGGCCCTTGTTCCTGTAACTTGAATCCTAGCCCGGTATATCCCATTTTAATTTTACACCATTGTGAACCTTACGCCTTTTTTACTCTCTGATCGAGGTTCTCGGCATTGAAAATCTTCGTAAACTAAATCACACGTGTATATGTTGATATTTAAGAGATATACAGTCAAGAAAATCAAGGGCAATGGTGATATATACGCGGATTAGACACCCAAAAAAACACTCAACAAATGGCTACAATTTAAGGAATGTGTTTAGTGACGGCATCAGAATCCAAATTGATGGATAAAGGTCTGGTGGGAAGAAAAGCTGCTTCCAGGAAGTTGTCAAGTGTTTTCGCTCGACAATTCTGTTCTTGGGTGGTTGGTTTGGCCCTTGTTCCTGTAACTCGAATCCTAGCCCGGTATATCCCATTTTAATCTTACACCATTGTGAACCTTACGCCTTTTTTACACTCTGAACGAGGTTCTCGGCATTGAAAAATCTTCGTAAACTAAATCACACGTGTATATGTTGACATTTAAGAGATATACAGTCAAGAAAATCAAGGGCAATGGTGATATATATGCGGATTAGACACAAAAAAAGCACTCAACAAATGGCTACAATTTAAGGAATGTGTTTAGTGACGGCATCAGATTCCTAATTGATGGAGAAAGGTCTGGTAGTAAGAAAAGCTGCTTCTAGGAGGTTGTCAAGTGTTTTCGCTCGACGATTTCTTTCTTGGGTGGTTTGTTTGGCCCTTGTTCCTGTAACTCGAATCCTAGCCCGATATATCCCATTTTAATCTTACACCACTGTGAACCTTACGCCTTTTTTACACTCTGATCGAGGTTCTCGACATTGAAAAATCTTTGTAAACTAAATCACACGTGTATATGTTGACATTTAAGAGATATACAGCCAAGAAAATTAAGCGCAATGGTGATATATATGCAGATTAGACACCAAAAAAACACTCAACAAATGGCTACAATTTAAGGAATGTGTTTAGTGACGGCATCAGATTCCTAATTGATGGAGAGAGGTCTGTTGGTAAGAAAAGCTGCTTCAAGGAGGTTGTCAAGTGTTTTCGCTCGACGATTCCATTCTTGGGTGATTGGTTTGGCCCTTGTTCCGGTAACTCGAATCCTAGCCCGGTATATCCCATTTTAATCTTACACCATTGTGAACCTTACGCCTTTTTTACACTCTGAACGAGGTTCTCGGCATTGAAAAATCTTCGTAAACTAAATCACACGTGTATATGTTGACATTTAAGAGATATATACAGTCAAGAAAATCAAGGGCAATGGTGATATATATGCGGATTAGACACAAAAAAAAAGCACTCAACAAATGGCTACAATTTAAGGAATGTGTTTAGTGACGGCATCAGAATCCAAATTGATGGATAAAGGTCTGGTGGGAAGAAAAGCTGCTTCCAGGAGGTTGTCAAGTGTTTTCGCTTGACAATTCTGTTCTTGGGTGGTTGGTTTGGCCCTTGTTCCTGTAACTCGAATCCTAGCCCGGTATATCCCATTTTAATCTTACACCATTGTGAACCTTACGCCTTTTTTACACTCTGAACGAGGTTCTCGGCATTGAAAAATCTTCGTAAACTAAATCACACGTGTATATGTTGACATTTAAGAGATATACACTCAAGAAAATCAAGGGCAATGGTGATATATATGCGGATTAGACACAAAAAAAGCACTCAACAAATGGCTACAATTTAAGGAATGTGTTTAGTGACGGCATCAGATTCCTAATTGATGGAGAAAGGTCTGGTGGTAAGAAAAGCTGCTTCTAGGAGGTTGTCAAGTGTTTTCGCTAGACGATTCCATTCTTGGGTGGTTGGTTTGGCCCTTGTTCCTGTAACTCGAATCCTAGCCCGGTATATCCCTTTTTAATCTTACACCATTGTGAACCTTACGCCTTTTTTACTCTCTGATGGAGGTTCTCGGCATTGAAAAATCTTCGTAAACCAAATCACACGTGTATATGTTGATATTTAAGAGATATACAGTCAAGAAAATCAAGGGCAATGGTGATATATAAGCGGATTAGACACCCAAAAAAACACTCAACAAATGGCTACAATTTAAGGAATGTGTTTAGTGACGGCATCAGATTCCTAATTGATGGAGAAAGGTCTGTTGGTAAGAAAAGCTGCTTCAAGGAGGTTGTCAAGTGTTTTCGTTCGACGATTCCATTCTTGGGTGGTTGGTTTGTCCCTTGTTCCTGTAACTTGAATCCTAGCCCGGTATATCCCAATTTAATTTTACACCATTGTGAAACTTACGCCTTTTTTACTCTCTGATCGAGGTTCTCGGCATTGAAATATATTCGTAAACTAAATCACACGTGTATATGTTGACATTTAAGAGATATACAGTCAAGAAAATCAAGGGCAATGGTGATATATATGCGGATTAGACACCAAAAAAAACACTCAACAAATGGCTACAAATTAAGGAATGTGTTTAGTGACGGCATCAGATTCCTAATTGATGGAGAAAGATATGGTAGTAACAAAAGCTGCTTCTAGGAGGTTGTCAACTGTTTTCGCTCGACGATTTCATTCTTGGGTGGTTTGTTTGGCCCTTATTCCTGTAACTCGAATCCTAGCCTGGTATATCCCATTTTAATCATACACCATTGTGAACCTTACGCCTTTTTTACACTCTGATTGAGGTTCTCGGCATTGAAAAATCTTCGTAAACTAAATCACACGTGTATATGTTGACATTTAAGAGATATACAGTCAAGAAAATCAAGGGCAATGGTGATATATATGCGGATTAGACACAAAAAAAACACTCAACAAATGGCTACAATTTAAGGAATGTGTTTAGTGACGGCATCAGATTCCTAATTGACGGAGAAAGGTCTGGTAGTAAGAAATGCTGCTTCTAGGAGGTTGTCAAGTGTTTTCGCTCGACGATTTCATTCTTGGGTGGTTTGTTTGGCCCTTATTCCTGTAACTCGAATCCTAGCCCGGTATATCCCATTTTAATCTTACACCATTGTGAACCTTACGCCTTTTTTATACTCTGATCGAGGTTTACGGCATTGAAAAATCTTCGTAAACTAAATCACACGTGTATATGTTGACATTTAAGAGATATACAGTCAAGAAAAATAAAGGGCAATGGTGATATATATGCAGATTAGACACAAAAAAAAAACACTCAACAAATGGCTACAATTTAAGGAATGTGTTTAGTGACGGCATCAGATTCCTAATTGATGGAGAAAGGTCTGGTAGTAAGAAAAGCTGCTTCAAGGAGGTCGTCAAGTGTTTTCGCTCGACGATTTCATTCTTGGGTGGTTTGTTTGGCCCTTGTTCCTGTAACTCGAATCCTAGCCCGGTTTATCCCATTTTAATCTTACACCATTGTTAACCTTACGCCTTTTTTACACTCTGATCGAGGTTCTCGGCATTGAAAAATCTTTGTAAACTAAATCACACGTGTATATGTTGACATTTAAGAGATATACAGTTAAGAAAATCAAGGGCAATGGTGATATATATGCGGATTAGACACCAAAAAAAAAAACACTCAACAAATGGCAACAATTTAAGGAATGTGTTTAGTGACGACATCAGATTCCTAATTGATGGAGAAAGGTCTGGTGGCAAGAAAAATTGCTTCCAGCAGGTTGTCAAGTGTTTTCGCTCGACAATTCTGTTCTTAGGTGGTTGGTTTGGCCCTTGTTCCTGTAACTCGAATCCTAGCCCGGTATATCCCATTTTAATCTTACACCATTGTGAACCTTACGCCTTTTTTACACTCTGAACGAGGTTCTTGGCATTGAAAAATCTTCGTAAACTAAATCACACGTGTATATGTTGACATTTAAGAGATATACAGTCAAGAAAATCAAGGGCAATGGTGATATATATGCGGATTAGACACAAAAAAAGCACTCAACAAATGGCTACAATTTAATGAATGTGTTTAGTGACGGCATCAAATTCCTAATTGATGGAGAAAGGTCTGGTAGTAAGAAAAGCTGCTTCTAGGAGGTTGTCAAGTGTTTTCGCTCGACGATTTCTTTCTTGGGTGGTTTGTTTGGCCCTTGTTCCTGTAACTCGAATCCTAGCCCAGTATATCCCATTTTAATCTTACACCATTGTGAACCTTACGCCTTTTTTACACTCTGATCGAGGTTCTCGACATTGAAAAATCTTCGTAAACTAAATCACACGTGTATATGTTGACATTTAAGAGATATACAGTCAAGAAAATCAAGGGCAATGGTGATATATATGCGGATTAGACACAAAAAAAACACTCAACAAATGGCTACAATTTAAGGAATGTGTTTAGTGACGGCATCAGATTCCTAATTGATGGAGAAAGGTCTGGTAGTAAGAAATGCTGCTTCTAGGAGGTTGTCAAGTGTTTTCGCTCGACGATTTCATTCTTGGGTGGTTTGTTTGGCCCTTATTCCTGTAACTCGAATCCTAGCCCGGTATATCCCATTTTAATCTTACACCATTGTGAACCTTACGCCTTTTTTATACTCTGATCGAGGTTTTCGGCATTGAAAAATCTTCGTAAACTAAATCACACGTGTATATGTTGACATTTAAGAGTTATACAGTCAAGAAAAATAAAGGGCAATGGTGATATATATGCAGATTAGACACAAAAAAAAAAACACTCAACAAATGGCTACAATTTAAGGAATGTGTTTAGTGACGGCATCAGATTCCTAATTGATGGAGAAAGGTCTGGTAGTAAGAAAAGCTGCTTCAAGGAGGTCGTCAAGTGTTTTCACTCGACGATTTCATTCTTGGGTGGTTTGTTTGGCCCTTGTTCCTGTAACTCGAATCCTAGCCCGGTATATCCCATTTTAATCTTACACCATTGTTAACCTTACGCCTTTTTTACACTCTGATCGAGGTTCTCGGCATTGAAAAATCTTCGTAAACTAAATCACACGTGTATATGTTGACATTTAAGAGATATACAGTCAAGAAAATCAAGGGCAATGGTGATATATATGCGGATTAGACACCAAAAAAAAAACACTCAACAAATGGCTACAATTTAAGGAATGTGTTTAGTGACGACATCAGATTCCTAATTGATGGAGAAAGGTCTGGTGGCAAGAAAAGTTGCTTCCAGGAGGTTGTCAAGTGTTTTCGCTCGACAATTCTGTTCTTGGGTGGTTGGTTTGGCCCTTGTTCCTGTAACTCGAATCCTAGCCCGGTATATCCCATTTTAATCTTACACCATTGTGAACCTTACGCCTTTTTTACACTCTGAACGAGGTTCTTGGCATTGAAAAATCTTCGTAAACTAAATCACACGTGTATATGTTGACATTTAAGAGATATACAGTCAAGAAAATCAAGGGCAATGGTGATATATATGCGGATTAGACACAAAAAAAAAACACTCAACAAATGGCTACAATTTAAGGAATGTGTTTAGTGACGGCATCAGATTCCTAATTGATGGAGAAAGGTCTGGTAGTAAGAAAAGCTGCTTCTAGGAGGTTGTCAAGTGTTTTCGCTCGACGATTTCTTTCTTGGGTGGTTTGTTTGGCCCTTGTTCCTGTAACTCGAATCCTAGCCCAGTATATCCCATTTTAATCTTAAACCATTGTGAACCTTACGCCTTTTTTACACTCTGATCGAGGTTCTCGACATTGAAAAATCTTCGTAAACTAAATCACACGTGTATATGTTGACATTTAAGAGATATACAGTCAAGAAAATCAAGGGCAATGGTGATATATATGCGGATTAGACACAAAAAAAACACTCAACAAATGGCTACAATTTAAGGAATGTGTTTAGTGACGGCATCAGATTCCTAATTGATGGAGAAAGTTCTGGTAGTAAGAAATGCTGCTTCTAGGAGGTTGTCAAGTGTTTTCGCTCGACGATTTCATTCTTGGGTGGTTTGTTTGGCCCTTATTCCTGTAACTCGAATCCTAGCCCGGTATATCCCATTTTAATCTTACACCATTGTGAACCTTACGCCTTTTTTATACTCTGATCGAGGTTTTCGGCATTGAAAAATCTTCGTAAACTAAATCACACGTGTATATGTTGACATTTAAGAGTTATACAGTCAAGAAAAATAAAGGGCAATGGTGATATATATGCAGATTAGACACAAAAAAAAACACTCAACAAATGGCTACAATTTAAGGAATGTGTTTAGTGACGGCATCAGATTCCTAATTGATGGAGAAAGGTCTGGTAGTAAGAAAAGCTGCTTCTAGGAGGTTGTCAAGTGTTTTCGCTCGACGATTTCTTTCTTGGGTGGTTTGTTTGGCCCTTGTTCCTGTAACTCGAATCCTAGCCCAGTATATCCCATTTTAATCTTAAACCATTGTGAACCTTACGCCTTTTTTACACTCTGATCGAGGTTCTCGACATTGAAAAATCTTCGTAAACTAAATCACACGTGTATATGTTGACATTTAAGAGATATACAGTCAAGAAAATCAAGGGCAATGGTGATATATATGCGGATTAGACACAAAAAAAACACTCAACAAATGGCTACAATTTAAGGAATGTGTTTAGTGACGGCATCAGATTCCTAATTGATGGAGAAAGGTCTGGTAGTAAGAAATGCTGCTTCTAGGAGGTTGTCAAGTGTTTTCGCTCGACGATTTCATTCTTGGGTGGTTTGTTTGGCCCTTATTCCTGTAACTCGAATCCTAGCCCGGTATATCCCATTTTAATCTTACACCATTGTGAACCTTACGCCTTTTTTATACTCTGATCGAGGTTTTCGGCATTGAAAAATCTTCGTAAACTAAATCACACGTGTATATGTTGACATTTAAGAGTTATACAGTCAAGAAAAATAAAGGGCAATGGTGATATATATGCAGATTAGACACAAAAAAAAAAAAAACACTCAACAAATGGCTACAATTTAAGGAATGTGTTTAGTGACGGCATCAGATTCCTAATTGATGGAGAAAGGTCTGGTAGTAAGAAAAGCTGCTTCAAGGAGGTCGTCAAGTGTTTTCACTCGACGATTTCATTCTTGGGTGGTTTGTTTGGCCCTTGTTCCTGTAACTCGAATCCTAGCCCGGTATATCCCATTTTAATCTTACACCATTGTTAACCTTACGCCTTTTTTACACTCTGATCGAGGTTCTCGGCATTGAAAAATCTTCGTAAACTAAATCACACGTGTATATGTTGACATTTAAGAGATATACAGTCAAGAAAATCAAGGGCAATGGTGATATATATGCGGATTAGACACCAAAAAAAAAAACACTCAACAAATGGCTACAATTTAAGGAATGTGTTTAGTGACGACATCAGATTCCTAATTGATGGAGAAAGGTCTGGTGGCAAGAAAAGTTGCTTCCAGGAGGTTGTCAAGTGTTTTCGCTCGACAATTCTGTTCTTGGGTGGTTGGTTTGGCCCTTGTTCCTGTAACTCGAATCCTAGCCCGGTATATCCCATTTTAATCTTACACCATTGTGAACCTTACGCCTTTTTTACACTCTGAACGAGGTTCTTGGCATTGAAAAATCTTCGTAAACTAAATCACACGTGTATATGTTGACATTTAAGAGATATACAGTCAAGAAAATCAAGGGCAATGGTGATATATATGCGGATTAGACACAAAAAAAAAACACTCAACAAATGGCTACAATTTAAGGAATGTGTTTAGTGACGGCATCAGATTCCTAATTTATGGAGAAAGGTCTGGTAGTAAGAAAAGCTGCTTCTAGGAGGTTGTCAAGTGTTTTCGCTCGACGATTTCTTTCTTGGGTGGTTTGTTTGGCCCTTGTTCCTGTAACTCGAATCCTAGCCCAGTATATCCCATTTTAATCTTAAACCATTGTGAACCTTACGCCTTTTTTACACTCTGATTGAGGTTCTCGACATTGAAAAATCTTCGTAAACTAAATCACACGTGTATATGTTGACATTTAAGAGATATACAGTCAAGAAAATCAAGGGCAATGGTGATATATATGCGGATTAGACACAAAAAAAACACTCAACAAATGGCTACAATTTAAGGAATGTGTTTAGTGACGGCATCAGATTCCTAATTGATGGAGAAAGTTCTGGTAGTAAGAAATGCTGCTTCTAGGAGGTTGTCAAGTGTTTTCGCTCGACGATTTCATTCTTGGGTGGTTTGTTTGGCCCTTATTCCTGTAACTCGAATCCTAGCCCGGTATATCCCATTTTAATCTTACACCATTGTGAACCTTACGCCTTTTTTATACTCTGATCGAGGTTTTCGGCATTGAAAAATCTTCGTAAACTAAATCACACGTGTATATGTTGACATTTAAGAGTTATACAGTCAAGAAAAATAAAGGGCAATGGTGATATATATGCAGATTAGACACAAAAAAAAACACTCAACAAATGGCTACAATTTAAGGAATGTGTTTAGTGACGGCATCAGATTCCTAATTGATGGAGAAAGGTCTGGTAGTAAGAAAAGCTGCTTCAAGGAGGTCGTCAAGTGTTTTCGCTCGACGATTTCATTCTTGGGTGGTTTGTTTGGCCCTTGTTCCTGTAACTCGAATCCTAGCCCGGTATATCCCATTTTAATCTTACACCATTGTTAACCTTACGCCTTTTTTACACTCTGATCGAGGTTCTCGGCATTGAAAAATCTTCGTAAACTAAATCACACGTGTATATGTTGACATTTAAGAGATATACAGTCAAGAAAATCAAGGGCAATGGTGATATATATGCGGATTAGACACAAAAAAAACACTCAACAAATGGCTACAATTTAAGGAATGTGTTTAGTGATGGCATCAGATTCCTAATTGATGGAGAAAGTTCTGGTAGTAAGAAATGCTGCTTCTAGGAGGTTGTCAAGTGTTTTCGCTTGACGATTTCATTCTTGGGTGGTTTGTTTGGCCCTTATTCCTGTAACTCGAATCCTAGCCCGGTATATCCCATTTTAATCTTACACCATTGTGAACCTTACGCCTTTTTTATACTCTGATCGAGGTTTTCGGCATTGAAAAATCTTCGTAAACTAAATCACACGTGTATATGTTGACATTTAAGAGTTATACAGTCAAGAAAAATAAAGGGCAATGGTGATATATATGCAGATTAGACACAAAAAAAAACACTCAACAAATGGCTACAATTTAAGGAATGTGTTTAGTGACGGCATCAGATTCCTAATTGATGGAGAAAGGTCTGGTAGTAAGAAAAGCTGCTTCAAGGAGGTCGTCAAGTGTTTTCGCTCGACGATTTCATTCTTGGGTGGTTTGTTTGGACCTTGTTCCTGTAACTCGAATCCTAGCCCGGTATATCCCATTTTAATCTTACACCATTGTGAACCTTACGCCTTTTTTACACTCTGATCGAGGTTCTCGACATTGAAAAATCTTCGTAAACTAAATCACACGTGTATATGTTGACATTTAAGAGATATACAGTCAAGAAAATCAAGGGCAATGGTGATATATATGCGGATTAGACACAAAAAAAACACTCAACAAATGGCTACAATTTAAGGAATGTGTTTAGTGACGGCATCAGATTCCTAATTGATGGAGAAAGGTCTGGTAGTAAGAAATGCTGCTTCTAGGAGGTTGTCAAGTGTTTTCGCTCGACGATTTCATTCTTGGGTGGTTTGTTTGGCCCTTATTCCTGTAACTCGAATCCTAGCCCGGTATATCCCATTTTAATCTTACACCATTGTGAACCTTACGCCTTTTTTATACTCTGATCGAGGTTTTCGGCATTGAAAAATCTTCGTAAACTAAATCGCACGTGTATATGTTGACATTTAAGAGTTATACAGTCAAGAAAAATAAAGGGCAATGGTGATATATATGCAGATTAGACACAAAAAAAAAAACACTCAACAAATGGCTACAATTTAAGGAATGTGTTTAGTGACGGCATCAGATTCCTAATTGATGGAGAAAGGTCTGGTAGTAAGAAAAGCTGCTTCAAGGAGGTCGTCAAGTGTTTTCACTCGACGATTTCATTCTTGGGTGGTTTGTTTGGCCCTTGTTCCTGTAACTCGAATCCTAGCCCGGTATATCCCATTTTAATCTTACACCATTGTTAACCTTACGCCTTTTTTACACTCTGATCGAGGTTCTCGGCATTGAAAAATCTTCGTAAACTAAATCACACGTGTATATGTTGACATTTAAGAGATATACAGTCAAGAAAATCAAGGGCAATGGTGATATATATGCGGATTAGACACCAAAAAAAAAACACTCAACAAATGGCTACAATTTAAGGAATGTGTTTAGTGACGACATCAGATTCCTAATTGATGGAGAAAGGTCTGGTGGCAAGAAAAGTTGCTTCCAGGAGGTTGTCAAGTGTTTTCGCTCGACAATTCTGTTCTTGGGTGGTTGGTTTGGCCCTTGTTCCTGTAACTCGAATCCTAGCCCGGTATATCCCATTTTAATCTTACACCATTGTGAACCTTACGCCTTTTTTACACTCTGAACGAGGTTCTTGGCATTGAAAAATCTTCGTAAACTAAATCACACGTGTATATGTTGACATTTAAGAGATATACAGTCAAGAAAATCAAGGGCAATGGTGATATATATGCGGATTAGACACAAAAAAAAAACACTCAACAAATGGCTACAATTTAAGGAATGTGTTTAGTGACGGCATCAGATTCCTAATTGATGGAGAAAGGTCTGGTAGTAAGAAAAGCTGCTTCTAGGAGGTTGTCAAGTGTTTTCGCTCGACGATTTCTTTCTTGGGTGGTTTGTTTGGCCCTTGTTCCTGTAACTCGAATCCTAGCCCAGTATATCCCATTTTAATCTTACACCATTGTGAACCTTACGCCTTTTTTACACTCTGATCGAGGTTCTCGACATTGAAAAATCTTCGTAAACTAAATCACACGTGTATATGTTGACATTTAAGAGATATACAGTCAAGAAAATCAAGGGCAATGGTGATATATATGCGGATTAGACACAAAAAAAACACTCAACAAATGGCTACAATTTAAGGAATGTGTTTAGTGACGGCATCAGATTCCTAATTGATGGAGAAAGTTCTGGTAGTAAGAAATGCTGCTTCTAGGAGGTTGTCAAGTGTTTTCGCTCGACGATTTCATTCTTGGGTGGTTTGTTTGGCCCTTATTCCTGTAACTCGAATCCTAGCCCGGTATATCCCATTTTAATCTTACACCATTGTGAACCTTACGCCTTTTTTATACTCTGATCGAGGTTTTCGGCATTGAAAAATCTTCGTAAACTAAATCGCACGTGTATATGTTGACATTTAAGAGTTATACAGTCAAGAAAAATAAAGGGCAATGGTGATATATATGCAGATTAGACACAAAAAAAAAACACTCAACAAATGGCTACAATTTAAGGAATGTGTTTAGTGACGGCATCAGATTCCTAATTGATGGAGAAAGGTCTGGTAGTAAGAAAAGCTGCTTCAAGGAGGTCGTCAAGTGTTTTCACTCGACGATTTCATTCTTGGGTGGTTTGTTTGGCCCTTGTTCCTGTAACTCGAATCCTAGCCCGGTATATCCCATTTTAATCTTACACCATTGTTAACCTTACGCCTTTTTTACACTCTGATCGAGGTTCTCGGCATTGAAAAATCTTCGTAAACTAAATCACACGTGTATATGTTGACATTTAAGAGATATACAGTCAAGAAAATCAAGGGCAATGGTGATATATATGCGGATTAGACACCAAAAAAAAAACACTCAACAAATGGCTACAATTTAAGGAATGTGTTTAGTGACGACATCAGATTCCTAATTGATGGAGAAAGGTCTGGTGGCAAGAAAAGTTGCTTCCAGGAGGTTGTCAAGTGTTTTCGCTCGACAATTCTGTTCTTGGGTGGTTGGTTTGGCCCTTGTTCCTGTAACTCGAATCCTAGCCCGGTATATCCCATTTTAATCTTACACCATTGTGAACCTTACGCCTTTTTTACACTCTGAACGAGGTTCTTGGCATTGAAAAATCTTCGTAAACTAAATCACACGTGTATATGTTGACATTTAAGAGATATACAGTCAAGAAAATCAAGGGCAATGGTGATATATATGCGGATTAGACACAAAAAAAAACACTCAACAAATGGCTACAATTTAAGGAATGTGTTTAGTGACGGCATCAGATTCCTAATTGATGGAGAAAGGTCTGGTAGTAAGAAAAGCTGCTTCTAGGAGGTTGTCAAGTGTTTTCGCTCGACGATTTCTTTCTTGGGTGGTTTGTTTGGCCCTTGTTCCTGTAACTCGAATCCTAGCCCAGTATATCCCATTTTAATCTTACACCATTGTGAACCTTACGCCTTTTTTACACTCTGATCGAGGTTCTCGACATTGAAAAATCTTCGTAAACTAAATCACACGTGTATATGTTGACATTTAAGAGATATACAGTCAAGAAAATCAAGGGCAATGGTGATATATATGCGGATTAGACACAAAAAAAACACTCAACAAATGGCTACAATTTAAGGAATGTGTTTAGTGACGGCATCAGATTCCTAATTGATGGAGAAAGTTCTGGTAGTAAGAAATGCTGCTTCTAGGAGGTTGTCAAGTGTTTTCGCTCGACGATTTCATTCTTGGGTGGTTTGTTTGGCCCTTATTCCTGTAACTCGAATCCTAGCCCGGTATATCCCATTTTAATCTTACACCATTGTGAACCTTACGCCTTTTTTATACTCTGATCGAGGTTTTCGGCATTGAAAAATCTTCGTAAACTAAATCACACGTGTATATGTTGACATTTAAGAGTTATACAGTCAAGAAAAATAAAGGGCAATGGTGATATATATGCAGATTAGACACAAAAAAAACACTCAACAAATGGCTACAATTTAAGGAATGTGTTTAGTGACGGCATCAGATTCCTAATTGATGGAGAAAGGTCTGGTAGTAAGAAAAGCTGCTTCAAGGAGGTCGTCAAGTGTTTTCGCTCGACGATTTCATTCTTGGGTGGTTTGTTTGGCCCTTGTTCCTGTAACTCGAATCCTAGCCCGGTATATCCCATTTTAATCTTACACCATTGTTAACCTTACGCCTTTTTTACACTCTGATCGAGGTTCTCGGCATTGAAAAATCTTCGTAAACTAAATCACACGTGTATATGTTGACATTTAAGAGATATACAGTCAAGAAAATCAAGGGCAATGGTGATATATATGCGGATTAGACACAAAAAAAAACACTCAACAAATGGCTACAATTTAAGGAATGTGTTTAGTGACGACATCAGATTCCTAATTGATGGAGAAAGGTCTGGTGGCAAGAAAAGTTGCTTCCAGGAGGTTGTTAAGTGTTTTCGCTCGACAATTCTGTTCTTGGGTGGTTGGTTTGGCCCTTGTTCCTGTAACTAGAATCCTAGCCCGGTATATCCCATTTTAATCTTACACCATTGTGAACCTCACGCCTTTTTTACACTCTGAACGAGGTCCTTGTCATTGAAAAATCTTCGTAAACTAAATCACACGTGTATATGTTGACATTTAAGAGATATACAGTCAAGAAAATCAAGGGCAATGGTGATATATATGCGGATTAGACACAAAAAAAAAGCACTCAACAAATGGCTACAATTTAAGGAATGTGTTTAGTGACGGCATCAGATTCCTAATTGATGGAGAAAGGTCTGGTAGTAAGAAAAGCTGCTTCAAGGAGGTCGTCAAGTGTTTTCGCTCTACGATTTCATTCTTGGGTGGTTTGTTTGGCCCTTGTTCCTGTAACTCGAATCCTAGCCCGGTATATCCCATTTTAATCTTACACCATTGTGAACCTTACGCCTTTTTTACACTCTGAACGAGGTTCTTGGCATTGAAAAATCTTCGTAAACTAAATCACACGTGTATATGTTGACATTTAAGAGATATACAGTCAAGAAAATCAAGGGCAATGGTGATATATATGCGGATTAGACACAAAAAAAAGCACTCAACAAATGGCTACAATTTAAGGAATGTGTTTAGTGACGGCATCAGATTCCTAATTGATGGAGAAAGGTCTGGTAGTAAGAAAAGCTGCTTCTAGGAGGTTGTCAAGTGTTTTCGCTCGACGATTTCTTTCTTGGGTGGTTTGTTTGGCCCTTGTTCCTGTAACTCGAATCCTAGCCCAGTATATCCCATTTTAATCTTACACCATTGTGAACCTTACGCCTTTTTTACACTCTGATCGAGGTTCTCGACATTGAAAAATCTTCGTAAACTAAATCACACGTGTATATGTTGACATTTAAGAGATATACAGTCAAGAAAATCAAGGGCAATGGTGATATATATGCGGATTAGACACAAAAAAAACACTCAACAAATGGCTACAATTTAAGGAATGTGTTTAGTGACGGCATCAGATTCCTAATTGATGGAGAAAGTTCTGGTAGTAAGAAATGCTGCTTCTAGGAGGTTGTCAAGTGTTTTCGCTCGACGATTTCATTCTTGGGTGGTTTGTTTGGCCCTTATTCCTGTAACTCGAATCCTAGCCCGGTATATCCCATTTTAATCTTACACCGTTGTGAACCTTACGCCTTTTTTATACTCTGATCGAGGTTTTCGGCATTGAAAAATCTTCGTAAACTAAATCACACGTGTATATGTTGACATTTAAGAGTTATACAGTCAAGAAAAATAAAGGGCAATGGTGATATATATGCAGATTAGACACAAAAAAAAACACTCAACAAATGGCTACAATTTAAGGAATGTGTTTAGTGACGGCATCAGATTCCTAATTGATGGAGAAAGGTCTGGTAGTAAGAAAAGCTGCTTCAAGGAGGTCGTCAAGTGTTTTCGCTCGACGATTTCATTCTTGGGTGGTTTGTTTGGCCCTTGTTCCTGTAACTCGAATCCTAGCCCGGTATATCCCATTTTAATCTTACACCATTGTTAACCTTACGCCTTTTTTACACTCTGATCGAGGTTCTCGGCATTGAAAAATCTTCGTAAACTAAATCACACATGTATATGTTGACATTTAAGAGATATACAGTCAAGAAAATCAAGGGCAATGGTGATATATATGCGGATTAGACACCAAAAAAAAACACTCAACAAATGGCTACAATTTAAGGAATGTGTTTAGTGACGACATCAGATTCCTAATTGATGGAGAAAGGTCTGGTGGCAAGAAAAGTTACTTCCAGGAGGTTGTCAAGTGTTTTCGCTCGACAATTCTGTTCTTGGGTGGTTGGTTTGGCCCTTGTTCCTGTAACTCGAATCCTAGCCCGGTATATCCCATTTTAATCTTACACCATTGTGAACCTCACGCCTTTTTTACACTCTGAACGAGGTCCTTGTCATTGAAAAATCTTCGTAAACTAAATCACACGTGTATATGTTGACATTTAAGAGATATACAGTCAAGAAAATCAAGGGCAATGGTGATATATATGCGGATTAGACACAAAAAAAAGCACTCAACAAATGGCTACAATTTAAGGAATGTGTTTAGTGACGGCATCAGATTCCTAATTGATGGAGAAAGGTCTGGTAGTAAGAAAAGCTGCTTCAAGGAGGTCGTCAAGTGTTTTCGCTCTACGATTTCATTCTTGGGTGGTTTGTTTGGCCCTTGTTCCTGTAACTCGAATCCTAGCCCGGTATATCCCATTTTAATCTTACACCATTGTTAACCTTACGCCTTTTTTACACTCTGATCGAGGTTCTCGGCATTGAAAAATCTTCGTAAACTAAATCACACGTGTATATGTTGACATTTAAGAGATATACAGTCAAGAAAATCAAGGGCAATGGTGATATATATGCGGATTAGACACCAAAAAAAAACACTCAACAAATGGCTACAATTTAAGGAATGTGTTTAGTGACGACATCAGATTCCTAATTGATGGAGAAAGGTCTGGTGGCAAGAAAAGTTGCTTCCGGGAGGTTGTCAAGTGTTTTCGCTCGACAATTCTGTTCTTGGGTGGTTGGTTTGGCCCTTGTTCCTGTAACTCGAATCCTAGCCCGGTATATCCCATTTTAATCTTACACCATTGTGAACCTCACGCCTTTTTTACACTCTGAACGAGGTCCTTGTCATTGAAAAATCTTCGTAAACTAAATCACACGTGTATATGTTGACATTGAAGAGATATACAGTCAAGAAAATCAAGGGCAATGGTGATATATATGCGGATTAGACACAAAAAAAGCACTCAACAAATGGCTACAATTTAAGGAATGTGTTTAGTGACGGCATCAGATTCCTAATTGATGGAGAAAGGTCTGGTAGTAAGAAAAGCTGCTTCTAGGAGGTTGTCAAGTGTTTTCGCTCGACGATTCCATTCTTGGGTGGTTGGTTTGGCCCTTGTTCCTTTAACTTGAATCCTAGCCCGGTATATCCCATTTTAATTTTACAACATTGTGAACCTTACGCCTTTTTTTACTCTCTGATTGAGGTTCTCGGCATTGAAAAATATTCGTAAACTAAATCACACGTGTATATGTTGACATTTAAGAGATATACAGTCAAGAAAATCAAGGGCAATGGTGATATATATGCGGATTAGACACAAAAAAAGCACTGAACAAATGGCTACAATTTAAGGAATGTGTTTAGTGACGGCTTCAGATTCCTAATTGATGGAGAAAGGTCTCGTAGTAAGAAAAGCTGCTTCTAGGAGGTTGTCAAGTGTTTTCGCTCGACGATTTCTTTCTTGGGTGGTTTGTTTGGCCCTTGTTCATGTAACTCGAATCCTAGCCCGGTATATCCCATTTTAATCTTACACCATTGTGAACCTTTCGCCTTTTTTACACTCTGATCGAGGTTCTCGACATTGAAAAATCTTCGTAAACTAAATCACACGTGTATATGTTGACATTTAAGAGATATACAGTCAAGAAAATTAAGGGCAATGGTGATATATATGCAGATTAGACACCAAAAAAAACACTCAACAAATGGCTACAATTTAAGGAATGTGTTTAGTGACGGCATCAGATTCCTAATTGATGGAGAAAGGTCTGTTGGTAAGAAAAGCTGCTTCAAGGAGGTTGTCAAGTGTTTTCGCTCGACGATTCCATTCTTGGGTGGTTGGTTGGCCCTTGTTCCTGTAACTCGAATCCTAGCCCGGTATATCCCATTTTAATCTTACACCATTGTGAACCTTACGCCTTTTTTACACTCTGAACGAGGTTCTCGGCATTGAAAATTCTTCGTAAACTAAATCACACGTGTATATGTTGACATTTAAGAGATATATACACTCAAGAAAATCAAGGGCAATGGTGATATATATGCGGATTAGACACAAAAAAAAGCACTCAACAAATGGCTACAATTTAAGGAATGTGTTTAGTGACAGCATCAGATTCTTAATTGATGGAGAAAGGTCTGGTGGTAAGAAAAGCTGCTTCTAGGAGGTTGTCAAGTGTTTTCGCTCGACGATTCCATTCTTGGGTGGTTGGTTTGGCCCTTGTTCCTGTAACTCGAATCCTAGCCCGGTATATCCCATTTTAATCTTACACCATTGTTAACCTTACGCCTTTTTTACACTCTGATCGAGGTTCTCGGCATTGAAAAATCTTCGTAAACTAAATCACACGTGTATATGTTGACATTTAAGAGATATACAGTCAAGAAAATCAAGGGCAATGGTGATATATATGCGGATTAGACACAAAAAAAAGCACTCAACAAATGGCTACAATTTAAGGAATGTGTTTAGTGACGGCATCAGATTCCTAATTGATGGAGAAAGGTCTGGTAGTAAGAAAAGCTGTTTCAAGGAGGTCGTCAAGTGTTTTCGCTCGACGATTTCATTCTTGGGTGGTTTGTTTGGCCCTTGTTCCTGTAACTCGAATCCTAGCCCGGTATATCCCATTTTAATCTTACACCATTGTTAACCTTACGCCGTTTTTACACTCTGATCGAGGTTCTCGGCATTGAAAAATCTTCGTAAACTAAATCACACGTGTATATGTTGACATTTAAGAGATATACAGTCAAGAAAATCAAGGGCAATGGTGATATATATGCGGATTAGACACCAAAAAAAAAACACTCAACAAATGGCTACAATTTAAGGAATGTGTTTAGTGACGACATCAAATTCCTAATTGATGGAGAAAGGTCTGGTGGCAAGAAAAGTTGCTTCCAGGAGGTTGTCAAGTGTTTTCGCTCGACAATTCTGTTCTTGGGTGGTTGGTTTGGCCCTTGTTCCTGTAACTCGAATCCTAGCCCGGTATATCCCATTTTAATCTTAGACCATTGTGAACCTCACGCCTTTTTTACACTCTGAACGAGGTCCTTGTCATTGAAAAATTTTCTTAAACTAAATCACACGTGTATATGTTGACATTTAAGAGATATACAGTCAAGAAAATCAAGGGCAATGGTGATATATATGCGGATTAGACACAAAAAAAAGCACTCAACAAATGGCTACAATTTAAGGAATGTGTTTAGTGACGGCATCAGATTCCTAATTGATGGAGAAAGGTCTGGTAGTAAGAAAAGCTGCTTCTAGGAGGTTGTCAAGTGTTTTCGCTCGACGATTCCATTCTTGGGTGGTTGGTTTGGCCCTTGTTCCTTTAACTTGAATCCTAGCCCGGTATATCCCATTTTAATTTTACAACATTGTGAACCTTACGCCTTTTTTTACTCTCTGATCGAGGTTCTCGGCATTGAAAAATATTCGTAAACTAAATCACACGTGTATATGTTGACATTTAAGAGATATACAGTCAAGAAAATCAAGGGCAATGGTGATATATATGCGGATTAGACACCAAAAAAAGCACTCAACAAATGGCTACAATTTAAGGAATGTGTTTAGTGACGGCTTCAGATTCCTAATTGATAGAGAAAGGTCTGGTAGTAAGAAAAGCTGCTTCTAGGAGGTTGTCAAGTGTTTTCGCTCGACGATTTCTTTCTTGGGTGGTTTGTTTGGCCCTTGTTCATGTAACTCGAATCCTAGCCCGGTATATCCCATTTTAATCTTACACCATTGTGAACCTTACGCCTTTTTTACACTCTGATCGAGGTTCTCGACATTGAAAAATCTTCGTAAACTAAATCACACGTGTATATGTTGACATTTAAGAGATATACAGTCAAGAAAATTAAGGGCAATGGTGATATATATGCCGATTAGACACCAAAAAAAACACTCAACAAATGGCTACAATTTAAGGAATGTGTTTAGTGACGGCATCAGATTCCTAATTGATGGAGAAAGGTCTGTTGGTAAGAAAAGCTGCTTCAAGGAGGTTGTCAAGTGTTTTCGCTCGACGATTCCATTGTTGGGTGGTTGGTTGGCCCTTGTTCCTGTAACTCGAATCCTAGCCCGGTATATCCCATTTTAATCTTACACCATTGTGAACCTTACGCCTTTTTTACACTCTGAACGAGGTTCTCGGGATTGAAAATTCTTCGTAAACTAAATCACACGTGTATATGTTGACATTTAAGAGATATATACACTCAAGAAAATCAAGGGCAATGGTGATATATATGCGGATTAGACACAAAAAAAAGCACTCAACAAATGGCTACAATTTAAGGAATGTGTTTAGTGACGGCATCAGATTCTTAATTGATGGAGAAAGGTCTGGTGGTAAGAAAAGCTGCTTCTAGGAGGTTGTCAAGTGTTTTCGCTCGACGATTCCATTCTTGGGTGGTTGGTTTGGCCCTTGTTCCTGTAACTTGAATCCTAGCCCGGTATATCCCATTTTAATTTTACACCATTGTGAACCTTACGCCTTTTTTACTCTCTGATCGAGGTTCTCGGCATTGAAAAATCTTCGTAAACTAAATCACACGTGTATATGTTGATATTTAAGAGATATACAGTCAAGAAAATCAAGGGCAATGGTGATATATAAGCGGATTAGACACCCAAAAAAACACTCAACAAATGGCTACAATTTAAGGAATGTGTTTAGTGACGGCATAAGAATCCAAATTGATGGATAAAGGTCTGGTGGGAAGAAAAGCTGCTTCCAGGAGGTTGTCAAGTGTTTTCGCTCGACAATTCTGTTCTTGGGTGGTTGGTTTGGCCCTTGTTCGTGTAACTCGAATCCTAGCCCGGTATATCCCATTTTAATCTTACACCATTGTGAACCTTACGCCTTTTTTACACTCTGAACGAGGTTCTCGGCATTGAAAAATCTTCGTAAACTAAATCACACGTGTATATGTTGACATTTAAGAGATATACAGTCAAGAAAATCAAGGGCAATGGTGATATATATGCGGATTAGACACAAAAAAAAGCACTCAACAAATGGCTACAATTTAAGGAATGTGTTTAGTGACGGCATCAGATTCTTAATTGATGGAGAAAGGTCTGGTGGTAAGAAAAGCTGCTTCTAGGAGGTTGTCAAGTGTTTTCGCTCGACGATTTCTTTCTTGGGTGGTTTGTTTGGCCCTTGTTCATGTAACTCGAATCCTAGCCCGGTATATCCCATTTTAATCTTACACCATTGTGAACCTTACGCCTTTTTTACACTCTGATCGAGGTTCTCGACATTGAAAAATCTTCGTAAACTAAATCACAAGTGTATATGTTGACATTTAAGAGATATACAGTCAAGAAAATTAAGGGCAATGGTGATATATATGCCGATTAGACACCAAAAAAAACACTCAACAAATGGCTACAATTTAAGGAATGTGTTTAGTGACGGCATCAGATTCCTAATTGATGGAGAAAGGTCTGTTGGTAAGAAAAGCTGCTTCAAGGAGGTTGTCAAGTGTTTTCGCTCGACGATTCCATTCCTGGGTGGTTGGTTGGCCCTTGTTCCTGTAACTCGAATCCTAGCCCGGTATATCCCATTTTAATCTTACACCATTGTGAACCTTACGCCTTTTTTACACTCTGAACGAGGTTATCGGGATTGAAAAATCTTCGTAAACTAAATCACACGTGTATATGTTGACATTTAAGAGATATATACACTCAAGAAAATCAAGGGCAATGGTGATATATATGCGGATTAGACACAAAAAAAAGCACTCAACAAATGGCTACAATTTAAGGAATGTGTTTAGTGACGGCATCAGATTCTTAATTGATGGAGAAAGGTCTGGTGGTAAGAAAAGCTGCTTCTAGGAGGTTGTCAAGTGTTTTCGCTCGACGATTCCATTCTTGGGTGGTTGGTTTGGCCCTTGTTCCTGTAACTTGAATCCTAGCCCGGTATATCCCATTTTAATTTTACACCATTGTGAACCTTACGCCTTTTTTACTCTCTGATCGAGGTTCTCGGCATTGAAAAATCTTCGTAAACTAAATCACACGTGTATATGTTGATATTTAAGAGATATACAGTCAAGAAAATCAAGGGCAATGGTGATATATAAGCGGATTAGACACCCAAAAAAACACTCAACAAATGGCTACAATTTAAGGAATGTGTTTAGTGACGGCATCAGAATCCAAATTGATGGATAAAGGTCTGGTGGGAAGAAAAGCTGCTTCCAGGAGGTTGTCAAGTGTTTTCGCTCGACAATTCTGTTCTTGGGTGGTTGGTTTGGCCCTTGTTCGTGTAACTCGAATCCTAGCCCGGTATATCCCATTTTAATCTTACACCATTGTGAACCTTACGCCTTTTTTACACTCTGAACGAGGTTCTCGGCATTGAAAAATCTTCGTAAACTAAATCACACGTGTATATGTTGACATTTAAGAGATATACAGTCAAGAAAATCAAGGGCAATGGTGATATATATGCGGATTAGACACAAAAAAAGCACTCAACAAATGGCTACAATTTAAGGAATGTGTTTAGTGACGGCATCAGATTCCTAATTGATGGAGAAAGGTCTGGTAGTAAGAAAAGCTGTTTCTAGGAGGTTGTCAAGTGTTTTCGCTCGACGATTTCTTTCTTGGGTGGTTTGTTTGGCCCTTGTTCCTGTAACTCGAATTCTAGCCTGGTATATCCCATTTTAATCTTACACCATTGTGAACCTTACGCCTTTTTTACTCTCTGATCGAGGTTCTCGACACTGAAAAATCTCCGTTAACTAAATCACACGTGTATATGTTGACATTTAAGAGATATACAGTCAAGAAAAGTAAGGGCAATGGTGATATATATGCAGATTAGACACCAAAAAAAAACACTCAACAAATGGCAACAATTTAAGGAATGTGTTTAGTGACGGCATCAGATTCCTAATTGATGGAGAAACGTCTGTTGGTAAGAAAAGCTGCTTCAAGGAGGTTGTCAAGTGTTTTCGCTCGACGATTCCATTCTTGGGTGGTTGGTTTGGCCCTTGTTCCTGTAACTTGAATCCTAGCCCGGTATATTCCATTTTAATTTTACACCATTGTGAACCTTACGCCTTTTTTACTCTCTGATCGAGGTTCTCGGCATTGAAAAATATTCGTAAACTAAATCACACGGGTATATGTTGACATTTAAGAGATATACAGTCAAGAAAATCAAGGGCAATGGTGATATATATGCGGATTAGACACCAAAAAAAACACTCAACAAATGGCTACAATTTAAGGAATGTGTTTAGTGACGGCATCAGATTCCTAATTGATGGAGAAAGATCTGGTAGTAAGAAAAGCTGCTTCTAGGAGGTTGTCAAGTGTTTTCGCTCGACGATTTCATTCTTGGGTGGTTTGTTTGGCCCTTATTCCTGTAACTCGAATCCTAGCCCGGTATATCCCATTTTAATCTTACACCATTGTGAACCTTACGCCTTTTTTACACTCTGATCGAGGTTCTCGGCATTGAAAAATCTTCGTAAACTAAATCACACGTGTATATGTTGACATTTAAGAGATATACAGTCAAGAAAATCAAGGGCAATGGTGATATATATGCGGATTAGACACAAAAAAAACACTCAACAAATGGCTACAATTTATGGAATGTGTTTAGTGACGGCATCAGATTCCTAATTGATGGAGAAAGGTCTGGTAGTAAGAAAAGCTGCTTCTAGGAAGTTGTCAAGTGTTTTCGCTCGACGATTTCATTCTTGGGTGGTTTGTTTGGCCCTTATTCCTGTAACTCGAATCCTAGCCCGGTATATCCGATTTTAATCTTACACCATTGTGAACCTTACGCCTTTTTTACACTCTGATCGAGGTTTTCGGCATTGAAAAATCTTCGTAAACTAAATCACACGTGTATATGTTGACATTTAAGAGATATACAGTCAAGAAAATCAAGGGCAATGGTGATATATATGCAGATTAGACACAAAAAAAAAACACTCAACAAATGGCTACAATTTAAGGAATGTGTTTAGTGACGGCATCAGATTCCTAATTGATGGAGAAAGGTCTGGTGGCAAGAAAAGTTGCTTCCAGGAGGTTGTCAAGTGTTTTCGCTCGACAATTCTGTTCTTGGGTGGTTGGTTTGGCCCTTGTTCCTGTAACTCGAATCCTAGCCCGGTATATCCCATTTTAATCTTACACCATTGTGAACCTTACGCCTTTTTTACACTCTGAACGAGGTTCTTGGCATTGAAAAATCTTCGTAAACTAAATCACACGTGTATATGTTGACATTTAAGAGATATACAGTCAAGAAAATTAAGGGCAATGGTGATATATATGCCGATTAGACACCAAAAAAAACACTCAACAAATGGCTACAATTTAAGGAATGTGTTTAGTGACGGCATCAGATTCCTAATTGATGGAGAAAGATCTGGTAGTAAGAAAAGCTGCTTCTAGGAGGTTGTCAAGTGTTTTCGCTCGACGATTTTATTCTTGGGTGGTTTGTTTGGCCCTTATTCCTGTAACTCGAATCCTAGCCCGGTATATCCCATTTTAATCTTACACCATTGTGAACCTTACGCCTTTTTTACACTCTGATCGAGGTTCTCGGCATTGAAAAATCTTCGTAAACTAAATCACACGTGTATATGTTGACATTTAAGAGATATACAGTCAAGAAAATCAAGGACAATGGTGATATATATGCGGATTAGACACAAAAAAAACACTCAACAAATGGCTACAATTTATGGAATGTGTTTAGTGACGGCATCAGATTCCTAATTGATGGAGAAAGGTCTGGTAGTAAGAAAAGCTGCTTCTAGGAGGTTGTCAAGTGTTTTCGCTCGACGATTTCATTCTTGGGTGGTTTGTTTGGCCCTTATTCCTGTAACTCGAATCCTAGCCCGGTATATCCGATTTTAATCTTACACCATTGTGAACCTTACGCCTTTTTTACACTCTGATCGAGGTTTTCGGCATTGAAAAATCTTCGTAAACTAAATCACACGTGTATATGTTGACATTTAAGAGATATACAGTCAAGAAAATCAAGGGCAATGGTGATATATATGCAGATTAGACACAAAAAAAAAACACTCAACAAATGGCTACAATTTAAGGAATGTGTTTAGTGACGGCATCAGATTCCTAATTGATGGAGAAAGGTCTGGTGGCAAGAAAAGTTGCTTCCAGGAGGTTGTCAAGTGTTTTCGCTCGACAATTCTGTTCTTGGGTGGTTGGTTTGGCCCTTGTTCCTGTAACTCGAATCCTAGCCCGGTATATCCCATTTTAATCTTACACCATTGTGAACCTTACGCCTTTTTTACACTCTGAACGAGGTTCTTGGCATTGAAAAATCTTCGTAAACTAAATCACACGTGTATATGTTGACATTTAAGAGATATACAGTCAAGAAAATTAAGGGCAATGGTGATATATATGCCGATTAGACACCAAAAAAAACACTCAACAAATGGCTACAATTTAAGGAATGTGTTTAGTGACGGCATCAGATTCCTAATTGATGGAGAAAGGTCTGGTAGTAAGAAAAGCTGCTTCTAGGAGGTCGTCAAGTGTTTTCGCTCGACGATTTCATTCTTGGGTGGTTTGTTTGGCCCTTGTTCCTGTAACTCGAATCCTAGCCCGGTATATCCCATTTTAATCTTACACCATTGTTAACCTTACGCCTTTTTTACACTCTGATTGAGGTTTTCGGCATTGAAAAATCTTCGTAAACTAAATCACACGTGTATATGATGACATTTAAGAGATATACAGTCAAGAAAATTAAGGGCAATGGTGATATATATGCGGATTAGACACCAAAAAAAACACTCAACAAATGGCTACAATTTAAGGAATGTGTTTAGTGACGGCATCAGATTCCTAATTGATGGAGAAAGGTCTGGTGGCAAGAAAAGTTGCTTCCAGGAGGTTGTCAAGTGTTTTCGCTCGACAATTCTGTTATTGGGTGGTTGGTTTGGCCCTTGTTCCTGTAACTCGAATCCTAGCCCGGTATATCCCATTTTAATCTTACACCATTGTGAACCTTACGCCTTTTTTACACTCTGAACGAGGTTCTTGGCATTGAAAAATCTTCGTAAACTAAATCACACGTGTATATGTTGACATTTAAGAGATATACAGTCAAGAAAATCAAGGGAAATGGGGATATATATGCGAATTAGACACAAAAAAAAACACTCAACAAATGGCTACAATTTAAGGAATGTGTTTAGTGACGGCATCAGATTCCTAATTGATGGAGAAAGGTCTGTTAGTAAGAAAAGCTGCTTCTAGGAGGTTGTCACGTGTTTTCGCTCGACGATTTCTTTCTTGGGTGGTTTGTATGGCCCTTGTTCCTGTAACTCGAATCCTAGCCCGGTATATCCCATTTTAATATTACACCATTGTGAACCTTACTCCTTTTTTACACTCTGATTGAGGTTCTCGACATTGAAAAATCTTCGTAAACTAAATCACACGTGTATATGTTGACATTTAAGAGATATACAGTCAAGAAAATCAAGGGCAATGGTGATATATATGCGGATTAGACACCAAAAAAAAACACTCAACAAATGGCTACAATTTAAGGAATGTGTTTAGTGACGGCATCAGATTCCTAATTGATAGAGAAAGGTCTGTTGGAAAGAAAAGCTGCTTCAAGGAGGTTGTCAAGTGTTTTCGCTCGACGATTCCATTCTTGGGTGGTTGGTTTGGCCCTTGTTCCTGTAACTTGAATCCTAGCCCGGAATATCCCATTTTAATTTTACAACATTGTGAACCTTACGCCTTTTTTACTCTCTGATCGAGGTTCTCGGCATTGAAAAATATTTGTAAACTAATTCACACGTGTATATGTTGATATTTAAGAGATATACAGTCAAGAAAATCAAGGGCAATGGTGATATATATGCGGATTAGACACCCAAAAAAACACCCAACAAATGGGTACAATTTAAGGAATGTGTTTAGTGACGGCATCAGATTCCTAATTGATGGAGAATGGTCTAGTGGCAAGAAAAGCTGGTTCTAGGAGGTTGTAAAGTGTTTTCGCTCGACAATTCCGTTCTTGGGTGGTTGGTTTGGCCCTTGTTCCTGTAACTCGAATCCTAGCCCGGTATATCCCATTTTAATTTTACACCATTGTGAACCTTACGCCTTTTTACACCATTGTGAACTTTACGCCTTTTTTACTCTCTAATCGAGGTTCTCGGCATTGAAAAATCTTCGTAAACCAAATCACACGTGTATATGTTGATATTTAAGAGATATACAATCCAGAAAATCAAGGGCAATGGTGATATATATGCGGATTAGACACCAAAAAAAAATCACTCAACAAATGGCTACAATTTAAGGAATGTGTATAGTGACGGCATCAGATTCCTAATTGATGGAGAAAGGTCTGGTGGCAAGAAAAGCTGCTTCTAGGATGTTGTCAAGTGTTTTCGCTCGACGATTCCATTCTTGGGTGGTTGGTTTGGCCCTTGTTCCTGTAACTCGAATCCTAGCCCGGTATATCCCATTTTAATTTTACACCATTGTAAACCTTACGCCTTTTTTACTCTCTGATCGAGGTATACAGTCAAGAAAATCAAGGGCTATGGTGATATATATGTGGATTAGACAACAAAATAAAAACACTAAACAAATGGCTACAATTTAAGGAATGTGTTTAGTGACGGCATCAGATTCCTAATTCATGTAGAAAGGTCTGGTGGCAAGGAAAGCTGCTT
Source organism: Helianthus tuberosus (assembly GCA_030545235.1). Lineage (NCBI taxonomy): Eukaryota > Viridiplantae > Streptophyta > Magnoliopsida > Asterales > Asteraceae > Helianthus > Helianthus tuberosus. The sequence continues at coordinate 29,189,779 of CM060415.1, read as the reverse complement.
CTAGGAGGTTGTCAAGTGTTTTCGCTCGACAATTCCATTCTTGGGTGGGTGGTTTGGCACTTGTTCCGGTAACTCGAATCCTAGCCCGGTATATCCCATTTTAATCTTACACCATTGTGAACCTTACGCCTTTTTTACACTCTGATCGAGGTTCTCGACATTGAAAAATCTTCGTAAACTAAATCACACGTGTATATGTTGACATTTAAGAGATATACAGTCAAGAAAATCAAGGGCAATGGTGATATATATGCGGATTAGACACCAAAAAAAAACACTCAACAAATGGCTACAATTTAAGGAATGTGTTTAGTGACGGCATCAGATTCCTAATTGATAGAGAAAGGTCTGTTGGAAAGAAAAGCTGCTTCAAGGAGGTTGTCAAGTGTTTTCGCTCGACGATTCCATTCTTGGGTGGTTGGTTTGGCCCTTGTTCCTGTAACTTGAATCCTAGCCCGGTATATCCCATTTTAATTTTACAACATTGTGAACCTTACGCCTTTTTTACTCTCTGATCGAGGTTCTCGGCATTGAAAAATATTCGTAAACTAATTCACACGTGTATATGTTGATATTTAAGAGATATACAGTCAAGAATATCAAGGGCAATGGTGATATATATGCGGATTAGACACCCAAAAAAACACTCAACAAATGGGTACAATTTAAGGAATGTGTTTAGTGACGGCATTAGATTCCAAATTGATGGAGAATGGTCTGGTGGCAATAAAAGCTGCTTCTAGGAGGTTGTCAAGTATTTTCGCTCGACCATTCCATTCTTGGGTGGTTGGTTTGGCCCTTGTTCCTGTAACTCGAATCCTAGCCCGGTATATCCCATTTTAATTTTACACCATTGTAAGCCATACGCCTTTTTTACTCTCTGATCGAGGTTCTCGGCATTGAAAAATCTTCGTAAACTAAATCACACGTGAATATGTTGATATTTAAGAGATATACAGTCAAGAAAATCAAGGGCAATGGTGATATATATGCGGATTAGACACCAAAAAAAACACTCACCAAATGGCTACAATTTAAGGAATGTGTTTAGTGACGGTATCAGATTCCTAATTGATGGAGAAAGGTCTGGTGGTATGAAAAGCTGCTTCTAGGAGGTTGTCAAGTATTTTCGCTCGACCATTCCATTCTTGGGTGGTTGGTTTGGCCCTTGTTCCTGTAACTCGAATCCTAGCCCGGTATATCCCATTTTAATTTTACACCATTGTGAACCTTACGCCTTTTTACACCATTGTGAACTTTACGCCTTTTTTACTCTCTAATCGAGGTTCTCGGCATTGAAAAATCTTCGTAAACCAAATCACACGTGTATATGTTGATATTTAAGAGATATACAATCCAGAAAATGAAGGGCAATGGTGATATATATGCGGATTAGACACCAAAAAAAAATCACTCAACAAATGGCTACAATTTAAGGAATGTGTATAGTGACGGCATCAGATTCCTAATTGATGGAGAAAGGTCTGGTGGCAAGAAAAGCTGCTTCTAGGATGTTGTCAAGTGTTTTCGCTCGACGATTCCATTCTTGGGTGGTTGGTTTGGCCCTTGTTCCTGTAACTCGAATCCTAGCCCGGTATATCCCATTTTAATTTTACACCATTGTAAACCTTACGCCTTTTTTACTCTCTGATCGAGGTATACAGTCAAGAAAATCAAGGGCTATGGTGATATATATGTGGATTAGACAACAAAATAAAAACACTAAACAAATGGCTACAATTTAAGGAATGTGTTTAGTGACGGCATCAGATTCCTAATTCATGTAGAAAGGTCTGGTGGCAAGGAAAGCTGCTTCTAGGAGGTTGTCAAGTGTTTTCGCTCGACAATTCCATTCTTGGGTGGGTGGTTTGGCACTTGTTCCGGTAACTCGAATCCTAGCCCGGTATATCCCATTTTAATCTTACACCATAGTGAACCTTACGCCTTTTTTACACTCTGATCGAGGTTCTCGACATTGAAAAATCTTCGTAAACTAAATCACACGTGTATATGTTGACATTTAAGAGATATACAGTCAAGAAAATCAAGGGCAATGGTGATATATATGCGGATTAGACACCAAAAAAAAACACTCAACAAATGGCTACAATTTAAGGAATGTGTTTAGTGACGGCATCAGATTCCTAATTGATAGAGAAAGGTCTGTTGGAAAGAAAAGCTGCTTCAAGGAGGTTGTCAAGTGTTTTCGCTCGACGATTCCATTCTTGGGTGGTTGGTTTGGCCCTTGTTCCTGTAACTTGAATCCTAGCCCGGTATATCCCATTTTAATTTTACAACATTGTGAACCTTACGCCTTTTTTACTCTCTGATCGAGGTTCTCGGCATTGAAAAATATTCGTAAACTAATTCACACGTGTATATGTTGATATTTAAGAGATATACAGTCAAGAATATCAAGGGCAATGGTGATATATATGCGGATTAGACACCCAAAAAAACACTCAACAAATGGGTACAATTTAAGGAATGTGTTTAGTGACGGCATTAGATTCCAAATTGATGGAGAATGGTCTGGTGGCAATAAAAGCTGCTTCTAGGAGGTTGTCAAGTATTTTCGCTCGACCATTCCATTCTTGGGTGGCTGGTTTGGCCCTTGTTCCTGTAACTCGAATCCTAGCCCGGTATATCCCATTTTAATTTTACACCATTGTAAGCCATACGCCTTTTTTACTCTCTGATCGAGGTTCTCGGCATTGAAAAATCTTCGTAAACTAAATCACACGTGAATATGTTGATATTTAAGAGATATACAGTCAAGAAAATCAAGGGCAATGGTGATATATATGCGGATTAGACACCAAAACAAACACTCACCAAATGGCTACAATTTAAGGAATGTGTTTAGTGACGGTATCAGATTCCTAATTGATGGAGAAAGGTCTGGTGGTATGAAAAGCTGCTTCTAGGAGGTTGTCAAGTATTTTCGCTCGACCATTCCATTCTTGGGTGGTTGGTTTGGCCCTTGTTCCTGTAACTCGAATCCTAGCCCGGTATATCCCATTTTAATTTTACACCATTGTGAACCTTACGCCTTTTTACACCATTGTGAACTTTACGCCTTTTTTACTCTCTAATCGAGGTTCTCGGCATTGAAAAATCTTCGTAAACCAAATCACACGTGTATATGTTGATATTTAAGAGATATACAGTCCAGAAAATCAAGGGCAATGGTGATATATATGCGGATAGACACCAAAAAAAAATCACTCAACAAATGGCTACAATTTAAGGAATGTGTTTAGTGACGGCCTCAGATTCCTAATTGATGGAGAAAGGTCTGGTGGAAAGAAAAGCTGCTTCTAGGATGTTGTCAAGTGTTTTCGCTCGACGATTCCATTCTTGGGTGGTTGGTTTGGCCCTTGTTCCTGTAACTCGAATCCTAGCCCGGTATATCCCATTTTAATTTTACACCATTGTGAACCTTACGCCTTTTTTACTCTCTGATCGAGGTATACAGTCAAGAAAATCAAGGGCTATAGTGATATATATGTGGATTAGACAACAAAAAAAAAACACTAAACAAATGGCTACAATTTAAGGAATGTGTTTAGTGACGGCATCAGATTCCTAATTGATGTAGAAAGGTCTGGTGGCAAGGAAAGCTGTTTCTAGGAGGTTGTCAAGTGTTTTCGCTCGACAATTCCATTCTTGGGTGGTTGGTTTGGCCCTTGTTCTGGTAACTCGAATCCTAGCCCGGTATATCCCATTTTAATTATACACCATTGTAAGCCATACGCCTTTTTTACTCTCTGATCGAGGTTCTCGGCATTGAAAAATCTTCGTAAACTAAATCACACGTGTATATGTTGATATTTAAGAGATATACAATCAAGAAAATAAAGGGTAATGGTGATATATATGCGGATTAGACATAAAAAAAAAACTCAAAAAATGGCTACAATTTAAGGAATGTGTTTAGTGACGGCATCAGATTCCTAATTGATGGAGAAAGGTCTGTTAGTAAGAAAAGCTGCTTCTAGGAGGTTGTCACGTGTTTTCGCTCGACGATTTCTTTCTTGGGTGGTTTGTATGGCCCTTGTTCCTGTAACTCGAATCCTAGCCCGGTATATCCCATTTTAATCTTACACCATTGTGAACCTTACTCCTTTTTTACACTCTGATTGAGGTTCTCGACATTGAAAAATCTTCGTAAACTAAATCACACGTGTATATGTTGACATTTAAGAGATATACAGTCAAGAAAATCAAGGGCAATGGTGATATATATGCGGATTAGACACCAAAAAAAAACACTCAACAAATGGCTACAATTTAAGGAATGTGTTTAGTGACGGCATCAGATTCCTAATTGATAGAGAAAGGTCTGTTGGAAAGAAAAGCTGCTTCAAGGAGGTTGTCAAGTGTTTTCGCTCGACGATTCCATTCTTGGGTGGTTGGTTTGGCCCTTGTTCCTGTAACTTGAATCCTAGCCCGGTATATCCCATTTTAATTTTACAACATTGTGAACCTTACGCCTTTTTTACTCTCTGATCGAGGTTCTCGGCATTGAAAAATATTTGTAAACTAATTCACACGTGTATATGTTGATATTTAAGAGATATACAGTCAAGAAAATCAAGGGCAATGGTGATATATATGCGGATTAGACACCCAAAAAAACACTCAACAAATGGGTACAATTTAAGGAATGTGTTTAGTGACGGCATCAGATTCCTAATTGATGGAGAATGGTCTGGTGGCAAGAAAAGCTGGTTCTAGGAGGTTGTAAAGTGTTTTCGCTCGACAATTCCGTTCTTGGGTGGTTGGTTTGGCCCTTGTTCCTGTAACTCGAATCCTAGCCCGGTATATCCCATTTTAATTTTACACCATTGTGAACCTTACGCCTTTTTACACCATTGTGAACTTTACGCCTTTTTTACTCTCTAATCGAGGTTCTCGGCATTGAAAAATCTTCGTAAACCAAATCACACGTGTATATGTTGATATTTAAGAGATATACAATCCAGAAAATCAAGGGCAATGGTGATATATATGCGGATTAGACACCAAAAAAAAATCACTCAACAAATGGCTACAATTTAAGGAATGTGTATAGTGACGGCATCAGATTCCTAATTGATGGAGAAAGGTCTGGTGGCAAGAAAAGCTGCTTCTAGGATGTTGTCAAGTGTTTTCGCTCGACGATTCCATTCTTGGGTGGTTGGTTTGGCCCTTGTTCCTGTAACTCGAATCCTAGCCCGGTATATCCCATTTTAATTTTACACCATTGTAAACCTTACGCCTTTTTTACTCTCTGATCGAGGTATACAGTCAAGAAAATCAAGGGCTATGGTGATATATATGTGGATTAGACAACAAAATAAAAACACTAAACAAATGGCTACAATTTAAGGAATGTGTTTAGTGACGGCATCAGATTCCTAATTGATGTAGAAAGGTCTGGTGGCAAGGAAAGCTGCTTCTAGGAGGTTGTCAAGTGTTTTCGCTCGACAATCCCATTCTTGGGTGGGTGGTTTGGCACTTGTTCCGGTAACTCGAATCCTAGCCCGGTATATCCCATTTTAATCTTACACCATTGTGAACCTTACGCCTTTTTTACACTCTGATCGAGGTTGTCGACATTGAAAAATCTTCGTAAACTAAATCACACGTGTATATGTTGACATTTAAGAGATATGCAGTCAAGAAAATCAAGGGCAATGGTGATATATATGCGGATTAGACACCAAAAAAAACACTCAACAAATGGCTACAATTTAAGGAATGTGTTTAGTGACGGCATCAGATTCCTAATTGATAGAGAAAGGTCTGTTGGAAAGAAAAGCTGCTTCAAGGAGGTTGTCAAGTGTTTTCGCTCGACGATTCCATTCTTGGGTGGTTGGTTTGGCCCTTGTTCCTGTAACTTGAATCCTAGCCCGGTATATCCCATTTTAATTTTACAACATTGTGAACCTTACGCCTTTTTTACTCTCTGATCGAGGTTCTCGGCATTGAAAAATATTCGTAAACTAATTCACACGTGTATATGTTGATATTTAAGAGATATACAGTCAAGAAAATCAAGGGCAATGGTGATATATATGCGGATTAGACACCCAAAAAAACACTCAACAAATGGGTACAATTTAAGGAATGTGTTTAGTGACGGCATTAGATTCCAAATTGATGGAGAATGGTCTGGTGGCAATAAAAGCTGCTTCTAGGAGGTTGTCAAGTATTTTCGCTCGACCATTCCATTCTTGGGTGGTTGGTTTGGCCCTTGTTCCTGTAACTCGAATCCTAGCCCGGTATATCCCATTTTAATTTTACACCATTGTAAGCCATACGCCTTTTTTACTCTCTGATCGAGGTTCTCGGCATTGAAAAATCTTCGTAAACTAAATCACACGTGAATATGTTGATATTTAAGAGATATACAGTCAAGAAAATCAAGGGCAATGGTGATATATATGCGGATTAGACACCAAAAAAAACACTCACCAAATGGCTACAATTTAAGGAATGTGTTTAGTGACGGTATCAGATTCCTAATTGATGGAGAAAGGTCTGGTGGTATGAAAAGCTGCTTCTAGGAGGTTGTCAAGTATTTTCGCTCGACCATTCCATTCTTGGGTGGTTGGTTTGGCCCTTGTTCCTGTAACTCGAATCCTAGCCCGGTATATCCCATTTTAATTTTACACCATTGTGAACCTTACGCCTTTTTACACCATTGTGAACTTTACGCCTTTTTTACTCTCTAATCGAGGTTCTCGGCATTGAAAAATCTTCGTAAACCAAATCACACGTGTATATGTTGATATTTAAGAGATATACAGTCCAGAAAATCAAGGGCAATGGTGATATATATGCGGATTAGACACCAAAAAAAAATCACTCAACAAATGGCTACAATTTAAGGAATGTGTTTAGTGACGGCCTCAGATTCCTAATTGATGGAGAAAGGTCTGGTGGCAAGAAAAGCTGCTTCTAGGATGTTGTCAAGTGTTTTCGCTCGACGATTCCATTCTTGGGTGGTTGGTTTGGCCCTTGTTCCTGTAACTCGAATCCTAGCCCGGTATATCCCATTTTAATTTTACATCATTGTGAACCTTACGCCTTTTTTACTCTCTGATCGAGGTATACAGTCAAGAAAATCAAGGGCTATAGTGATATATATGTGGATTAGACAACAAAAAAAAAACACTAAACAAATGGCTACAATTTAAGGAATGTGTTTAGTGACGGCATCAGATTCCTAATTGATGTAGAAAGGTCTGGTGGCAAGGAAAGCTGCTTCTAGGAGGTTGTCAAGTGTTTTCGCTCGACAATTCCATTCTTGGGTGGTTGGTTTGGCCCTTGTTCTGGTAACTCGAATCCTAGCCCGGTATATCCCATTTTAATTATACACCATTGTAAGCCATACGCCTTTTTTACTCTCTGATCGAGGTTCTCGGCATTGAAAAATCTTCGTAAACTAAATCACACGTGTATATGTTGATATTTAAGAGATATACAATCAAGAAAATAAAGGGTAATGGTGATATATATGCGGATTAGACATAAAAAAAAAACTCAAAATATGGCTACAATTTAAGGAATGTGTTTAGTGACGGCATCGGATTCCTAATTGATGGAGAAAGGTCTGTTAGTAAGAAAAGCTGCTTCTAGGAGGTTGTCACGTGTTTTCGCTCGACGATTTCTTTCTTGGGTGGTTTGTATGGCCCTTGTTCCTGTAACTCGAATCCTAGCCCGGTATATCCCATTTTAATCTTACACCATTGTGAACCTTACTCCTTTTTTACACTCTGATTGAGGTTCTCGACATTGAAAAATCTTCGTAAACTAAATCACACGTGTATATGTTGACATTTAAGAGATATACAGTCAAGAAAATCAAGGGCAATGGTGATATATATGCGGATTAGACACAAAAAAAAACACTCAACAAATGGCTACAATTTAAGGAATGTGTTTAGTGACGGCATCAGATTCCAAATTGATAGAGAAAGGTCTGTTGGAAAGAAAAGCTGCTTCAAGGAGGTTGTCAAGTGTTTTCGCTCGACGATTCCATTCTTGGGTGGTTGGTTTGGCCCTTGTTCCTGTAACTTGAATCCTAGCCCGGTATATCCCATTTTAATTTTACAACATTGTGAACCTTACGCCTTTTTTACTCTCTGATCGAGGTTCTCGGCATTGAAAAATATTTGTAAACTAATTCACACGTGTATATGTTGATATTTAAGAGATATACAGTCAAGAAAATCAAGGGCAATGGTGATATATATGCGGATTAGACACCCAAAAAAACACTCAACAAATGGGTACAATTTAAGGAATGTGTTTAGTGACGGCATCAGATTCCTAATTGATGGAGAATGGTCTGGTGGCAAGAAAAGCTGGTTCTAGGAGGTTGTAAAGTGTTTTCGCTCGACAATTCCGTTCTTGGGTGGTTGGTTTGGCCCTTGTTCCTGTAACTCGAATCCTAGCCCGGTATATCCCATTTTAATTTTACACCATTGTGAACCTTACGCCTTTTTACACCATTGTGAACTTTACGCCTTTTTTACTCTCTAATCGAGGTTCTCGGCATTGAAAAATCTTCGTAAACCAAATCACACGTGTATATGTTGATATTTAAGAGATATACAATCCAGAAAATCAAGGGCAATGGTGATATATATGCGGATTAGACACCAAAAAAAATCACTCAACAAATGGCTACAATTTAAGGAATGTGTATAGTGACGGCATCAGATTCCTAATTGATGGAGAAAGGTCTGGTGGCAAGAAAAGCTGCTTCTAGGATGTTGTCAAGTGTTTTCGCTCGACGATTCCATTCTTGGGTGGTTGGTTTGGCCCTTGTTCCTGTTAGGGGTGAGCAAAAACCGAACCGAAAACCGGAACCGCACCAAAAACCGTAAAAACCGAAACCGCAAAACCGCAACCGACACAAAAACCGTAAAAACCGAAACCGCAAAAACCGAAACCGCAAAGGTATGGTGCGGTTCGGTTTTAGCTTTAAAAACCGCACCAAAAAACCGAAACCGCACCGCAAATTATTATATATATATATATTATATATATATAATATACTTAAAGATTTAAATATAAAATTCCCTATAAATTATATAATCTGTGTTTGTTAAAAAAAAAGTACAGACTTGACTTTGTTAAGTTAACTATCGTTTGCTCCCTCTAAAAAAAATGATGTTAACCTACTAGTTACAAGCCCATTAAATTAGCACTCCAAACAGCCCAACTTTCAACCCAATAACCTTTTGATAAAAAAGAAACCTACGTACCTTTCCCTTCATTTCCCTAATTTAACATCCAGCCGACAATCTTTTCTTCATCTGGTGCGATCATCTTCAGCCGGTGCGATCATCTTCATCTGGTACGTATGTGTTGGTTCATGTTTGAGCTAGGTTCATGTTTTTGGTTCTTGTTTCATCGCTTGTATGTGATTTTTGATTTCTAAGTACAAGACTTTCTAGTATAATCGCTTGTATGTGATTTTTGGTTCATGTTTTTAGTTCTTTTATGTTTTCAGAATGGCTACCAATGAAACTGTAATTGATGTGGATGATCAAAATGATGATGAGGTTGAAGTACCCGGAGAAGAAAATAGCCCATACATATGCTCTTCACATTGCTCTTGCAAAAATTATATTCTAATTACCATCAAGTATTAGATGTATTCCAGTATTAAAACCGAGAGTTTTTTTAGATGTATTCAAGTATTGCTGAGAATTTTTTTTAGATGTATTCAACTATTAAAACCGAAACCGCACCGAAACCGAACCGCAACCGCAAATAAACCGCAAAAACCGTACCGCAAAAAAACCGCAACATGTGGTTTTAAAAAAATAAAAACCGCACCTCGCGGTATGAGTTGCGGTTTTATGCTAAAACCGCACCAAACCGCACCATGCTCACCCCTAGTTCCTGTAACTCGAATCCTAGCCCGGTATATCCCATTTTAATTTTACACCATTGTAAACCTTACGCCTTTTTTACTCTCTGATCGAGGTATACAGTCAAGAAAATCAAGGGCTATGGTGATATATATGTGGATTAGACAACAAAATAAAAACACTAAACAAATGGCTACAATTTAAGGAATGTGTTTAGTGACGGCATCAGATTCCTAATTGATGTAGAAATGTCTGGTGGCAAGGAAAGCTGCTTCTAGGAGGTTGTCAAGTGTTTTCGCTCGACAATTCCATTCTTGGGTGGGTGGTTTGGCACTTGTTCCGGTAACTCGAATCCTAGCCCGGTATATCCCATTTTAATCTTACACCATTGTGAACCTTACGCCTTTTTTACACTCTGATCGAGGTTCTCGACATTGAAAAATCTTCGTAAACTAAATCACACGTGTATATGTTGACATTTAAGAGATATACAGTCAAGAAAATCAAGGGCAATGGTGATATATATGCGGATTAGACACCAAAAAAAACACTCAACAAATGGCTACAATTTAAGGAATGTGTTTAGTGACGGCATCAGATTCCTAATTGATAGAGAAAGGTCTGTTGGAAAGAAAAGCTGCTTCAAGGAGGTTGTCAAGTGTTTTAGCTCGACGATTCCATTCTTGGGTGGTTGGTTTGGCCCTTGTTCCTGTAACTTGAATCCTAGCCCGGTATATCCCATTTTAATTTTACAACATTGTGAACCTTACGCCTTTTTTACTCTCTGATCGAGGTTCTCGGCATTGAAAAATATTCGTAAACTAATTCACACGTGTATATGTTGATATTTAAGAGATATACAGTCAAGAAAATCAAGGGCAATGGTGATATATATGCGGATTAGACACCCAAAAAAACACTCAACAAATGGGTACAATTTAAGGAATGTGTTTAGTGACGGCATTAGATTCCAAATTGATGGAGAATGGTCTGGTGGCAATAAAAGCTGCTTCTAGGAGGTTGTCAAGTATTTTCGCTCGACCATTCCATTCTTGGGTGGTTGGTTTGGCCCTTGTTCCTGTAACTCGAATCCTAGCCCGGTATATCCCATTTTAATTTTACACCATTGTAAGCCATACGCCTTTTTTACTCTCTGATCGAGGTTCTCGGCATTGAAAAATCTTCGTAAACTAAATCACACGTGAATATGTTGATATTTAAGAGATATACAGTCAAGAAAATCAAGGGCAATGGTGATATATATGCGGATTAGACACCAAAAAAAACACTCACCAAATGGCTACAATTTAAGGAATGTGTTTAGTGACGGTATCAGATTCCTAATTGATGGAGAAAGGTCTGGTGGTATGAAAAGCTGCTTCTAGGAGGTTGTCAAGTATTTTCGCTCGACCATTCCATTCTTGGGTGGTTGGTTTGGCCCTTGTTCCTGTAACTCGAATCCTAGCCCGGTATATCCCATTTTAATTTTACACCATTGTGAACCTTACGCCTTTTTACACCATTGTGAACTTTACGCCTTTTTTACTCTCTAATCGAGGTTCTCGGCATTGAAAAATCTTCGTAAACCAAATCACACGTGTATATGTTGATATTTAAGAGATATACAGTCCAGAAAATCAAGGGCAATGGTGATATATATGCGGATTAGACACCAAAAAAAAATCACTCAACAAATGGCTACAATTTAAGGAATGTGTTTAGTGACGGCCTCAGATTCCTAATTGATGGAGAAAGGTCTGGTGGCAAGAAAAGCTGCTACTAGGATGTTGTCAAGTGTTTTCGCTCGACGATTCCATTCTTGGGTGGTTGGTTTGGCCCTTGTTCCTGTAACTCGAATCCTAGCCCGGTATATCCCATTTTAATTTTACACCATTGTGAACCTTACGCCTTTTTTACTCTCTGATCGAGGTATACAGTCAAGAAATCAAGGGCTATAGTGATATATATGTGGATTAGACAACAAAAAAAAACACTAAACAAATGGCTACAATTTAAGGAATGTGTTTAGTGACGGCATCAGATTCCTAATTGATGGTGAAAGGTCTGCTGGTAAGGAAAGCTGCTTCTAGGAGGTTGTCAAGTGTTTTCGCTCGACAATTCCATTCTTGGGTGGTTGGTTTGGCCCTTGTTCTGGTAACTCGAATCCTAGCCCGGTATATCCCATTTTAATTATACACCATTGTAAGCCATACGCCTTTTTTACTCTCTGATCGAGGTTCTCGGCATTGAAAAATCTTCGTAAACTAAATCACACGTGTATATGTTGATATTTAAGAGATATACAATCAAGAAAATAAAGGGTAATGGTGATATATATGCGGATTAGACATAAAAAAAAAACTCAAAAAATGGCTACAATTTAAGGAATGTGTTTAGTGACGGCATCAGATTCCTAATTGATGGAGAAAGGTCTGGTGGCAAGAAAAGCTGCGTCTAGGATGTTGTTAAGTGTTTTCGCTCGACGATTCCATTCTTGGGTGGTTGGTTTGGCCCTTGTTCCTGTAACTTGAATCCTAGCCCGGTATATCTCATTTTAATTTTACACCATTGTGAACCTTACGCCTTTTTACACCATTGTGAACTTTACGCCTTTTTTACTCTCTGATCGAGGTTCTCGGCATTGAAAAATCTTCGTAAACCAAATCACACGTGTATATGTTGATATTTAAGAGATATACAGTCCAGAAAATCAAGGGCAATGGTGATATATATGCGGATTAGACACCAAAAAAAAATCACTCAACAAATGGCTACAATTTAAGGAATGTGTTTAGTGACCGCATCAGATTCCTAATTGATGGAGAAAGGTCTGGTGGCAAGAAAAGCTGCTTCTAGGATGTTGTCAAGTGTTTTCGCTCGACGATTCCATTCTTGGGTTGTTGGTTTGGCCCTTGTTCCTGTAACTCGAATCCTAGCCCGGTATATCCCATTTTAATTTTACACCATTGTGAACCTTACGCCTTTTTTACTCTCTGATCGAGGTATACAGTCAAGAAAATCAAGGGCTATGGTGATATATATGTGGATTAGACAACAAAAAAAAAACACTAAACAAATGCCTACAATTTAAGGAATGTTATTATTGACGGCATCAGATTCCAAATTGATGTAGAAAGGTCTGGTGGCAAGGAAAGCTGCTTCTAGGAGGTTGTCAAGTGTTTTCGCTCGACAATTCCATTCTTGGGTGGTTGGTTTGGCCCTTGTTCCGGTAACTCGAATCCTAGCCCGGTATATCCCATTTTAATTATACACCATTGTAAGCCATACGCCTTTTTTACTCTCTGATCGAGGTTCTCGGCATTGAAAAATCTTCGTAAACTAAATCACACGTGTATATGTTGATATTTAAGAGATATACAATCAAGAAAATCAAGGGTAATGGTGATATATATGCGGGTTAGACATCAAAAAAAACTCAAGAAATGGCTACAATTTAAGGAATGTGTTTAGTGACGGCATCAGATTCCTAATTGATGGAGAAAGGTCTGGTGGCAAGAAAAGCTGCGTCTAGGAAGTTGTTAAGTGTTTTCGCTCGACGATTCCATTCTTGGGTTGTTGGTTTGGCCCTTGTTCCTGTAACTCGAATCCTAGCCCGGTATATCCCATTTTAATTTTACACCATTGTGAACCTTACGCCTTTTTTACTCTCTGATCGAGGTATACAATCAAGAAAATCAAGGGAAATGGTGATATATATGTGGATTAGACACCAAAAAAAAATACACTCAACAAATGGCTACAATTTAAGGAATGTGTTTAGTGACGGCATCAGATTCCTAAATGATGGATAAAGGTCTAGTGGCAAGGAAAGCTGCTTCAAGGAGGTTGTCAAGTGTTTTCGCTCGACGATTCCATTCTTGGGTGGTTGGTTTGGCCCTTGTTCCTGTAACTCGAATCCTAGTCCGGTATATCCCATTTTAATTTTACACCATTGTGAACCTTACGCCTTTTTTACTCTCTGATCGAGGTATACAGTCAAGAAAATCAAGGGCAATGCTGATATATATGTGGATTAGACACCAAAAAAAATAAAACACTCAACAAATGGCTACAATTTAAGGAATGTGTTTAGTGACGGCCTAAGATTCCTAATTGATGGAGAAAGGTCTAGTGGCAAGGAAAGCTGCTTCTAGGAGGTTGTCAAGTGTTTTCGCTCGACGATTCCATTCTTGGGTGGTTGGTTTGGCCCTTGTTCTTGTAACTCGAATCCTAGCCCGGTATATCCCATTGTAATTATACACCATTGTAAACCATACGCCTTTTTTACTCTCTGATCGAGGTTCTCGGCATTGAAAACTCTTCGTAAACTAAATCCCACGTGTATATGTTGATATTTAAGAGATATACAGTCAAGAAAATCAAGGGCAATGGTGATATATATGCGGATTAGACACCAAAAAAAAACCACTCAACAAGTGGCTACAATTTAAGGAATGTGTTTAGTGACGGCATCAGATTCCTAATTGATGGAGAATGGTCCGGAGACAAGAAAAGCTGCTTCTAGGAGGTTGACAAGTGTTTTCACTCGACGATTCTATTCTTGGGGGGTTGGTTCGGCCCTTGTTCCTGTAACTCGAATCCCAGCCCGGTATATCCCATTTTAATCTTGCACCATTGTAAACCATACGCCTTTTTTACTCTCTGATCGAGGTTCTCGGCATTGAAAACTATTCGTAAACTAAATCACACGTGTATATGTTGACATTCAAGAGATATACAGTCAATAAAATAAAGGGCAATGGTGATATATATGCGGATTAGACACAAAAAAAAAACACTCAACAAATGGCTACAATTTAAGGAATGTGTTTAGTGACGGCATCAGATTCCTAGTTGATGGAGAAAGGTCTGGTGGCAAGAAAAGCTGCTTCTACGAGGTTGTCAAGTGTTTTCGCTCGACGATTCCATTCTTGGGTGATTGGTTTGGCCCTTGTTCCTGTAACTCGAATCCTAGCCCGGTATATCCCATTATAATTTTACACCATTGTGAACCTTACGCCTTTTTTACTCTCTGATCGAGGTTCTCGGCATTGAATATTCTTCGTAAACTAAATCACACGTGTATATGTTGATATTTAAGAGATATACAGTCAAGAAAATCAAGGGTAATGGTGATATATATGCGGATTAGACACCAAAAAAAACACTCAACAAATGGCTACAATTTAAGGAATGTGTTTAGTGACGACATCAGATTCCTAATTGATGTAGAAAGGTCTGGTGGCAAGAAAAGCTGCTTCCAGGAGTTTGTCAAATGTTTTCGCTCGACGATTCCATTCTTGGGTGGTTGGTTTGGCCCTTATTCCTGTAACTCGAATCCTAGCCCGGTATATCCCATTATAATTTTACACCATTGTGAACCTTACGCCTTTTTTACTCTCTGATCGAGGTTCTCGACATTGAAAAATCTTCGTAAACTAAATCACACGTGTATATGTTGATATTTAAGAGATATACAGTCAAGAAAATCAAGGTTAATGGTGATATATATGCGGATTAGACACCAAAAAAAACACTCAACAAATGGCTACAAACTAAGGAATGTGTTTAGTGACGGCATCAGATTCCTAATTGATGGAGAAAGGTCTGGTGGCAAGAAAAGCTGCTTCCAGGAGGTTGTCAAATGTTTTCACTCGACGATTCCATTCTTGGGTGGTTGGTTTGGCCCTTGTTCCTGTAACTCGAATCCTAGCCCAGTATATCTCATTTTAATCTTACACCATTGTGAACCTTACGCCTTTTTTACTCTCTGATCGAGGTTCTCGGCATTGAAAATCTTCGTAAACTAAATCACACGTGTATATGTTGACATTTAAGAGATATACAGTCTAGAAAATCATGGGCAATGGTGATATATATGCGGATTAGACACCAAATAAAAACACTCAACAAATGGCTACAATTTAAGGAATGTGTTTAGTGACGGCATCAGATTCCTAATTAATGAAGAAAGGTCTCGTGGCAAGAAAACCTGCTTCTAGGAGGTTGTCAAGTGTTTTCGCTCAACGATTCCATTCTTGGGTGGTTGGTTTGGCCCTTGTTCCTGTAACTCGAATCCTAGCCCGGTATATCCCATTTTAATTTTACATCATTGTGAACCATACGCCTTTTTTACTCTCTGATCGAGGTTCCCGGTATTGAAAAATCTTCGTAAACTAAATCACACGTGTATATGTTGATATTTAAGAGATATACAGTCAAGAAAATCAGGGGCAATGGTGATATATATGGGGATTAGACACAAAAAAAAAACTCAACAAATGGCTACAACTTAAGGAATGTGTTTAGTGATGGCATCACATTCCTAATTGATGGAGAAAGGTCTGGTGGCAAGAAAAACTGCTTCTAGGAGGTTGTCAAGTGTTTTCTATCGATGATCCCATTCTTTGGTGGTTGGTTTGGCTCTTGTTCCTGTAACTCTAATCCTAGCCAGGTATATCCCATTTTAATCTTACACCATTGTGAACCTTACGCATTTTTTACTTTCTGATCGAGGTTCTCGGCATTGAAAAATCTTCGAAAACTAAATCACACGTGTATATGTTGACATTTAAGAGATATACAGTCAAGAAAATCAAGGGCAATGGTGATATATATGCGGAATAGACCCAAAAAAAAACACTCAACAAATGCTTACAATTTAAGGAATGTGTTTAGTGACGGCATCAGATTCCTAACTGATGGAGAAAGGTTTGGTGGCAAGAAAAGCTGCTTCTAGGAGGTTGTCAAGTGTTTTCGCTCGACGATTCCATTCTTGGGTGGTTGGTTTGTCCCTTATTCCTGTAACTCGAATCCTAGCCCGGTGTATCCCATTTTAATTTTACACCATTGTGAAACTTACGCCTTTTTTACTCTCTGATCAAGGTTCTCGGCATTGAAAAATCTTCGTAAACTAAATCACACGTGTATATGTTGACATTTAAGAGATATACAGTCAAGAAAATCAAGGGCAATGGTGATATATATGCGGATTAGACAAAAAAAAAACACTCAACAAATGGCTACAATTTAAGAAATGTGTTTAGTGCGGCATCAGATTCCTAATTGATGGAGAAAGGTCTGGTGGCAAGAAAAGCTGCTTCAAGGAGGTTGTCAAGTGCTTTCGCTCGACGATTCCATTCTTGGGTGGTTGGTTTGGCCCTAGTTCCTATAACTCTAATCCTAGTCCGGTATATCCCATTTTAATTTTACACCATTGTGAACCTTACTCCTTTTTTTCTCTATGATCGAGGTTCTCGGCATTGAAAAATCCTCGTAAACTAAATCACACGTGTATATGTTGATATTTAAGAGATATACAGTCAAGAAAATCATGCGCAATGGTGATATATATGCGGATTAAACACCAGAGAAAAAACACTCAACAAATGGCTACAATTTAAGGAATGTGTTTAGTGACGGCATCAGATTCCTAACGGATGGAGAAAGGTCTGGTGGCAAGAAAAGCTGCTTCTTGGAGGTTGTCAAGTATTTTCGCTAGACGATTCCTTTCTTGGGTTGTTGGTTTAGCCCTTGTTCCCGTAACTCGAATCCTAGCCCGGTATATCCCATTTTAATTTTACACCATTGTGAACTTTATGCCATTTTTACTCTTTGATCGAGGTTCTCGGCATTGAAAAATCTTCGTAAACTAAATCAGACGTGTATATGTTGATATTTAAGAGATATACAGTCAACCAAATCAAGGGCAATGGTGATATACATGCAGATTTGACACCAAAAAAAAGCACTCAACATTCTTGGGTGGTTGGTTTGGCCCTTGTTCCTGTAACTCGAATCCTAGCCCGGTATAACCCATTTTAATGTTACACCATTGTGAACCTTACACCGTTTTTACTCTCTAATCTAGATTCTCGGCATTGAAAAATCTTCGTAAACTAAATCACTCGTGTATATGTTGACATTTAAGAGATATACAGTCAAGAAAATCAAGGGAAATGGTGATATATATGCGGAATAGACACCAAAAAAACCCACTCAACAAATGGCTACTATTAAAGGAATGTGTTTAGTGACGGCATTAGATTCCTAATTGATGGAGAAAGGTCTAGTGGTAAGAAAAGCTGCTTCTAGGAGGTTGTCAAGTGTTTTCGCTCGACGATTCCGTTCTTGCGTGGTTGGTTTGGCCCTTGTTCCTGTAACTCGAATCCTTGCCCGGTATATCCCATTTTAATTTTACACCATTGTGAACCTTACGCCTTTTTTACTCCTTGATCGAGGTTCTCGGCATTGAAAAATCTTCGTAAACTAAATCACACGTGTATATGTTGATACTAGGTTTTTACCCGGGATTGCTTCCCAGGCTCGATAAAATTACTTTTATTAAAAACTATATATGATTAATATATAATTAAAATCATACAAAAGTAAAACCTTCGCGAAAGTAAAAGAGGTACATGATCAAAAGTACTATAATCAAAACCATATAATTACTATAATCATCTAACATCTTAATTTAAAAAAAACATAAAATCTCCCATGCATGATTATTTCCTTAACGCAACTACCCGCAGAGAAGGCTGTGACAGCATGTGGATATGCATCACTCTGCAAATATTTAAAAAAAAAACTAAAGACCCACAATTGTGCAATTTCACTGGATTCCTACGGAAGCTTATTTCCCATAAAAATTTGCTTATTAAGACTGCTATTGCTTAAATAAATAATCAACATCAAACAATCTATAGAAAGTCAAAGCAGAAGCATAGCAACATAACTGATCAAATTAAAATTATTAAACCGTAGAGTTAAAAAAATTAATTCTCATCAACAATGAATTAGCTATTATCAAAATTGAAAAAAAAAATACTTAATAAAATCTTTTACATTAATTCCAAAGCACCTTTTAAAAAAATTAAAACAGTCTAATGAAAAGTCAAATTTGTAATAATAAAGCAATAAATTTGCAACCCTATGTAACCATAAACAATTAATAGCTTACCCAAAGAAGACTTTCCGTCAGAACTGTGAACGACCAGCAAGTAAACATGTAGGAAGCTTGTAGTCAGGTCACATCCTCAAGCAACATTTTCTAGCATTGTTGTTTTTTGTTAACATTAAATTGAGTCAAGATCTATTATCCGACTGGACCTGGTCCGACACATTAAGATACGTTAGCGAACATAATTCTCTAAGAGAAATCAGAGATAAGACTTTACCAAAAAAAAAAAAAAGAACTTACAAGGTAATCCTCCAACTTTTTCACTAGTCTTAATTAGGATACGTATAACTTCCTTGCACTCTGCATCACAAAGAATGGTTATACTAAAAAAATAGATATGCTTAGATTGCATATTCCCAAAGACAACAATTTAAATACATTTCAGGTTGAAAACCGATTGGTCTGGTTACCCAGCCCTAACTGTTTAATAAACGGGTAAGCCAAATCAATTTGTGTACGACCTGAACCCGTCTAGTCCCAGCCCTGAACAATTTTTAGAGGCAGCGTGGTAATGAATCATGATGGGTCAGCAATCAAATCGCAAATTAAACGATTGATCAACAACACTTACCGAAAGCATCATGAGCGTCAGCAATCAAATCGCAAAACTCAGAGTAGTCAATGGGGATTTATCTGTACATAAAAAGTGTGCAAACGGAAGAATCTTATCGTAAGAACAAAGCAAGCTCTGAAAGTACATTGTGAGGGAAAATGAAATGAGTACCGAGTTAGTTCAAAATCATCCGCCTCCCAAAAATTACAGTAATCATTTTCATGTGGGTGGATGTAAGTGAAACAGATAAAAAGGTATAAAATCAATAGCAACCACAAAATCGACATACCTAGAAGAATTGAGATGTGAGAAATTGAAAATAGACGATATGATTTGCAATGGGTAAGCAGAGATGTGAATCTAGAGTTTCAGGTATGAACCAGAGATATGATTTGCAACGGCTGGACTGTTGTAGCACTGTTTGACCACTGTTTGACCAAACTCAAACCACTGTTTGACCAACTCAAACAACTGTTTGACTGCAAAAATATGATTCTTAGTGGTTCAAAAGTTTGTTTGACTAAAGTCAAACAACTGTTTGATCAAAGTCAAACAACTGTTTGATCAAAGTCAAACAACTGTTTGATCAAAGTCAAACAACTGTTTGATCAAAGTCAAACAACTGTTTGACCAAAGTCAAACCACTGTTTGACCAAAGTCAAACAACTGTTTGAAAAAATATGATTCTTAGTGGTTCAAAAGTCTGTTTGACCAAAGTTAAAACACTGTTTGACCAACGTCAAGCTACTGTTTGGAAAAAAAGAAGCCCTGTTTTCTCCACAAAACCTTGTTTTAACCCAACAGTGTTTTGAAACGACTGTTTAACCTAACAGTCGTTTTGAAACCACTGTTTAACCTAACAGTCGTTTCGAAACACTGTTTAACCGAACAGTCGTTTCAAAAGTGGTTTCAAAACACTGTTTAACCCACCAGTGGTTTTAACCCAACAGTCGTTTGAAGAACCGCAAATTATAAAAAATAGCATCAGAATAGAATAAACAAAGAGCTAAAATTTGATTTTTGAGTCAAACCGAGCATTGAATAACATAATTAACTTATATAAAAGCTAGCAAGACTTGTCAAAATGTTACTGGGTAATAATTTAAAGTTTCGAAATGAAAATTTTAGGTACCAAAGCGTGTTTTCCTAAAAATGGAACAATCGTTCAAATCCCATATCAAGCATCTGATTAGCATGAAAGAAAAGGCAAACTATTTCCTATTGAATATATACCAGAATATCTTTAACGAATAAAACTTGGAAAATGTGATCCGAAAAAATACTAAAACTGAAGAAAACACAGAAAATGTTAAAGAAGCTTACAACATCATATTCCTCTTATCTTCAACCTTCTCCTCCTTTGCCTCAGCTACGGTAACAGCACCAACAACTACAACACCACCAGACTTATAGGTTTCTAATCATATCAATTTCATTGAGAGTCAAGCTAATTGACTTGTTTTTATTTTGCTATTTTTTGTGAATTTTGTTATTTACCAGATGGAATCTCTATTCCAACTTTGGCCTAAATAACAACCAGTAAGATGAATGTCAGGACATAAACTTTACCTAAGAAGCAAAACCCACTATGTGTCCAGATAACATGTTCTAATCTTCATCTTCATAATTTCTGGATCAAATAAGTTCTGCATAAGTTCTTTATCTTCAACAATGAACAAACACAAACACAAACACAAACACAAACTGTATTGTTAAATTCCAAAAGAACGAAAATCTGTGAAGAAAAAGTATAAGGAAATCCAGAAGGGTAGTTCTCTTTTTATAAAACTATATAGTTGTTTAGCATAACCCACCCCCCCAACAACACATATAAGAGGTGATATTGGACCGTTCTCTTTTCTTCCTACTCGCATTTCTTCTGAAAGATGCCCACAGTAGTGACGCGCTTCCACTTTTTGAGTCATGTCGTCGGCGTAAAAGCGAAATCTATACGAAAGTTAAACAAAATCAATAGTGGATAAAGGTGTATCTTGTAAAAGGTGCAAAACGTAATGAATTGAGGTTATGGGTTTTACCTTGTTGTAGAGTCGACCAAAACAGAGCATGCATCTCGAAGTGGGTAGCCGGCATAGTGGTCGGAACCCTAGAACCTAGAAAATAACCTAAATTACCCATAAAAAACAAATAGAATTATCAGGGAAGAAGAAACAAAAAATGAAAGTCGATTTCATCTTAACTCACCATTATTGATTCTAAACTCTTGTAATACGTATCTCAAAGACTCGATGTCTCGAATATTTGGCCGTGGTCATTGTTTATTGTAACAGCCAGCACAAGACGCCATCAAACACCACCGATAGCTGCACTAATGATTGAAATTAAAGTTACATGTGTTCAGACTGTGGACGATTGAAGTACGGGCTGCTTGAATGAAGAAGGCGATGAAGTTTTATACAGTTTCAACACACATCCAAACACAACCATACATAGTTTTGTAATTCTAATAATATTTAGGCTTTTCACCTACAATAATTTTAGTACATTTTCATCATCATATAAGTTTTTGTTACAAAATCAACCATTATTCACCTTAAAGTTTTAGACGGATTAAAAAAATACCTCAATAAGTGTAGCTGTAGATTGCCCTTCTCCAGCAGTAGCACCAAAATATCTTGTAAACTTTCATATTAAAAAACAACCAATAATAAGCCTTCATTCAAGAAATGTAATGTAAATTTGTCGTTCTCACCTGTCGTATCCACCAATAAACATATGTAGAACTCTTGTGCGCCCTAGATGAATTATATTTCTCTATCCATCTAAGTAGTCCAATTAAACCGCCCTAGATGAGTACAATATCAAATTATAAGTGAGATAACATATAAATAAACAGTTATAGATGCTAACATTACTAACATTTACCTGAATTAGATCATACATATCTGCTCCCATGTGTTTATATTTTTGCGCAACAGACATCACCAGACGAATGTTGCTCAATGTCAACTTCTCTCTTGCGAACGTGCACTCCATTTGTTTGGTTTGCAAGTCAACTTGTGAAATCTTTAGAAAATCTGCAACTTGTTTCTTCGAAGGTTCAGTCCCCAATCTTTAGAAATACTGGAGGATATTCCAATATAAACTGTAAACTGCATGTAGTGAATGGTTGGTAGTGTATCAGCATACAACGTGTACAGAAATTTTGAAATCAATATTTTAATAACAAAACTATGCTGAAATTATTCCATAAAAAAATCCCTACATAATGCACGACACACATTTATCTAAAGACTTGCAAATTCCCCAAACCACATTTCACCCTTTTCACACTTCTGTATGAAAGACACAAACAAAGCCATTAACTGCAGAATCTGGTAGGATGTTATGATTAATTACCTCATGTTAACACCATTGTGCACATCTAGAGAAAGCCCACTTTGAATCAGTTGATTAAAAGTATTGTCACATGATTTTGAGGCATGTGCCACGTTCCTTGTCTTACGAGATCTGCAAGAAATTATATTATGTCATTTCATAAACCATTCCTTTTCAGCTATTATTAGTAACTGAATGAAGGATGAATTACCTGTGATGAGTTTCAGCAATGCCCATTAAGCTAAGAAAATGACTAAAAGCTCTAGCGAGCATCAAGGCTTCCTCTAGTGTCAAGTTTGATAACTCAGAAGCCAATTGCTACAGAAAACACATTCCGAGTTCTAAATTGGTTAAATCATCTAGATATATACCTGATGTACAACAACCATTCCATATATATTGCTAACACTAACAGGTTAGCATACACATAAGCATTAGCATACTTGTACTGTACAACTACCAACGTCATGTCTGATGTCCTAAAAGCCTAAATCAGATCTTAACATCAAGTTTAGTCGTTTAGATACCACCTGAATCTATAGAAATTAAAAATCAGCATAAAAAGTAAAAGCAAATTACATACTCAACGAAAAACAACAATCGATTTACCTCAACACATCAAAACACCTCGATCAACTTACGCTTCATATCGTATCTGCTAACTTCTCAAATCACATCAAAACCTCACCAAAAAATAACAATGGCAGAAGTTCTAAACATGTAAGATACGTATACAGTATACAATATACAATATATGGTACCTTTGGTGATGCCGAAAGTTAATAGCAATTCTTCAGAACAACATATGAACTTACACTTGTCTTCCCACTTTTAACCCTAGCAACATATGAACTTACACTTGTCTTCCCACTTTTAACCCTAGCAAGAATATAATTCAAAACGTGTATTGAATCCACAATAAAACTAAAAAACTCACCTTGGTCTGAAAAGAATGTTGTTCATCAAACTCAGACCTAAAATAAATACCCATTAATTAATCAATCAACCTGAAGATTCAAATCAAACAAAAACCCAGATTCAAATCTCTAATTTACCTTCTAATCGATGTATGAACTGAGATTATACAATCAGAGACCTAATTTACCTTATAATCGATGTATGAACAGCACCTGTGAACCGCAAAGCTTCCTGAATCAGCAGATTATACACAGAGACGATGAAAATCAAGAAGCAACGAAGGAGAATTGTTTAGTAATCAACACTTCAAAGTCGAAACAAACACCATATCTCAGGTGAATCGAACACTTACAAGATCAAGTCGAAAACCTACCAGATCTAGAGAAGACTGATTGTTCTTTAAAAAAGAAAAACAAAAGCACTATTCTTACTCGTCGATTGAAGATACAGCCGCCTCAGAATCTTGGAGGACCCTAGGGTTGAACAACAAAATGAAAAACATACAGATCTATACATATATCAACGATTAACATAAGAGAGATTCAAGATGATTTTAGGTTATTAGATGAAAGGTACCTGGAATTGAGATCTGGTTTTTGAATCTGGAATCGAGATCTGATTTTTGAATCGCAAGAGAGAAGAGAGAGAAGAGGGAAAAGAAATTTGGATTGAGAAGCAGAGAAAAGAATATATAGAGAAGGGGAAAACACTGTTGGGCGGGAAAAGGGGCATTTAGGAGCTCTCTGGTGTTGACAAGTGGCCCAAATAACTTTCATTTATTATATATAACAGATTTAAGAGATATACAGTCAAGAAAATCAAGGGCAATGGTGATATATATATGCGGATTAGACACCAAAAAAAAGCACTCAACAAATGGCTACAATTTAAGGAATGTGTTTAGTGACGGCATCAGATTCCTAATTGATGGAGAAAGGTCTGGTGGCAAGAAAAGCTGCTTCTAGGAGGTTGTCAAGTGTTTTCGCTCGACGATTTCGTTCTTGGGTGGTTGGTTTGGCCCATGTTCCTGTAACTCGAATCCTAGCCCGGTATAACCCATTTTAATTTTACACCATTGTGAACCTTACGTCTTTTTTACTCTCTGATCGAGGTTCTCGGCATTGAAAAATCTTCGTAAACTAAATGACACGTGTATATGTTAACATTTAAGAGATATACACTCAAGAAAATCAAGGGAAATGGTGATTTATATGCGGATTAGACACAAAAAAAAACACTCAACAAATGGCTACAATTTAAGGAATGTGTTTAGTGACGGCATCATATTCCTAATTGATGAAGAAAGGTTTGGTGGTAAGAAAAGCTGCTTCTAGGAGGTTGTCAAGTGCTTTCGCTTGACGATTCCATTCTTGGGTGGTTGGTTTGGCCCTTGTTCCTGTAACTCTAATCCTAGCCTAGTATATTCCATTTTAATTTTACACCATTGAGAACCTTACGCCTTTTTTACTCTATGCTCGAGGTTCTCGGCATTGAAAAATCCTCGTAAACTAAATCACACGTGTATATGTTGATATTTAAGAGATATACAATCAAGAAAATCAAGGGCAATGGTGATATATATGCGGATTAAACACCCAAAAAAAACACTCAACAAATGGCTACAATTTAAGGAATGTGTTTAGTGACGGCATCAGATTCCTAATTGATGGAGAAAGGTCTGGTGGAAAGAAAAGCTGCTTCTAGGAGGTTGTCAAGTGTTTTCGCTCGACGATTCCATTCTTAGGTGGTTGGTTTGGACCTTGTTCCCGTAACTCGAATCCTAGCCCGGTATATCGTATTTTAATTTTACACCATTGTGAACTTTATGCCTTTTTAACTCTCTGATCGAGGTTCTCGGCACTGAAAAATCTTCGTAAACTAAATCACACGTGTATATGTTAACATTTAAGAGATATACACTCAAGAAAATCAAGGGAAATGGTGATTTATATGCGGATTAGACACAAAAAAACACTCAACAAATGGCTACAATTTAAGGAAAGTGTTTAGTGACGGCATCATATTCCTAATTGATGGAGAAATGTTTGGTGGTAAGAAAAGCTGCTTCTAGGAGGTTGTCAAGTGCTTTCGCTTGACGATTCCATTCTTGGGTGGTTGGTTTGGCCCTTCTTCCTGTAACTCTAATCCTAGCCCAGTATATTCCATTTTAATTTTACACCATTGAGAACCTTACGCCTTTTTTTCTCTATGATCGAGGTTCTCGGCAGTGAAAAATCCTCGTAAACTAAATCACACGTGTATATGTTGATATTTAAGAGATATACAGTCAAGAAAATCAAGGGCAATGGTGATATATATGCGGATTAAACACCCAAAAAAAACACTCAACAAATGGCTACAATTTAAGGAATGTGTTTAGTGACGGCATCAGATTCCTAATTGATGGAGAAAGGTCTGGTGGCAAGAAAAGCTGCTTCTAGGAGGTTGTCAAGTGTTTTCGCTCGACGATTCCATTCTTAGGTGGTTGGTTTGGACCTTGTTCCCGTAACTCGAATCCTAGCCCGGTATATCGCATTTTAATTTTACACCATTGTGAACTTTATGCCTTTTTAACTCTCTGATCGAGGTTCTCGGCACTGAAAATCTTCGTAAACTAAATCACACGTGTATATGTTGACATTTAAGAGATATACAGTCAAGAAAATCAAGGGCAATGGTGATATATATGCGGATTAGACACCAAAAAAACACTTAACAAATGGCTACAATTTTAGGAATGTGTTTAGTGACGGCATCAGATTCCTAATTGATGGAGAAAGGTCTGGTGGCAAGAAAAGCTGCTTCTAGGAGGTTATTAAGTGTTTTCGCTCGACGATTCCATTCTTGGGTGGTTGGTTTGGCCCTTGTTCCTGTAATTCGAATCCTTGCCCGGTATATCCCATTTTAATTTTACACCATTGTGAACCTTACGCCATTTTTACTCTATGATCGAGGTTCTCGGCATTGAAAAATCCTCGTAAACTAAATCACACCGGTATATGTTGATATTTAAGAGATATACAGTCAAGAAAATCAAGGGCAATGGTGATATATATGCGGATTAAACACCAGAAAAAAACACTCAACAAATGGCTACAATTTAAGGAATGTGTTTAGTGACGGCATCAGATTCCTAATTGATGGAGAAAGGCCTGGTGGCAAGAAAAGCTGCTTCTTGGAGGTTGTCAAGTGTTTTCGCTCGACGATTCCTTTCCTGGGTGGTTAGTTTGGCCCTTGTTCCCCTAACTCGAATCCTAGCCCGGTATATCCCATTTTAATTTTACACCATTGTGAACTTTATGCCTTTTTTACTCTCTGATCGAGGTGCTCGACATTGAAAAATCTTCGTAAACTAAATCAGACGTGTATATGGTGATATTTAAGAGATATACAGTCAAGCAAATCAAGGGCAATGGTGATATATATGCAGATTAGACACCAAAAAAAGCACTCAACAAATGGCTACAATTTAAGGAATGCGTTTAGTGACGGTATCAGATTCCTAATTGATGGAGAAAGGTCTGGTGGCAAGAAAAGCTGCTTCTAGGAGGTTGTCAAATGTTTTCGCTCGACGATTCCATTCTTGGGTGGTTGGTTTGGCCCTTGTTCCTGTAACTCGAATCCTAGCCCGGTATAACCCATTTTAATCTTACACCATTGTGAACCTTACACCGTTTTTACTCTCTGATCGAGGTTCTCGACATTGAAAAATCTTCGTAAACTAAACCACTTGTGTATATGTTGACATTTAAGAGATATACAGTCAAGAAAATCAAGGGCAATGGTGATATATATGCGGATTAGACACCAAAAAAAAACACTTAACAAATGGCTACAATTTTAGGAATGTGTTTAGTGACGGCATCAGATTCCTAATTGATGGAGAAATGTCTGGTGGCAAGAAAAGCTGCTTCTAGGAGGTTATTAAGTGTTTTCGCTTGACGATTCCATTCTTGGGTGGTTGGTTTGGCCCTTGTTCCTGTAATTCGAATCCTTGCCCGGTATATCCCTTTTTAATTTTACACCATTTTGAACCTTACGCCATTTTTACTCTATGATCGAGGTTCTCGGCATTGAAAAAGCGTCGTAAACTAAATCACACGTGTATATGTTGATATTTAAGAGATATACAGTCAAGAAAATCAAGGGCAATGGTGATATATATGCGGATTAAACACCAGAAAAAAACACACAACAAATGGCTACAATTTAAGGAATGTGTTTAGTGACGGCATCAGATTCCTAATTGATGGAGAAAGGTCTGGTGGCAAGAAAAGCTGCTTCTTGGAGGTTGTCAAGTGTTTTCGCTCGACGATTCCTTTCTTGGGTGGTTAGTTTGGCCCTTGTTCCCGTAACTCGAATCCTAGCCAGGTATATCGCATTTTAATTTTACACCATTGTGAACTTTATGCCTTTTTTACTCTTTGATCGAGGTTCTCGGCATTGAAAAATCTTCGTAAACTAAATCAGACGTGTATATGTTGATATTTAAGAGATATACAGTCAAGCAAATCAAGGGCAATGGTGATATATATGCAGATCAGACACCAAAAAAAGCACTTAACAAATGGCTACAATTTAAGGAATGCGTTTAGTGACGGCATTAGATTCCTAATTGATGGAGAAAGGTCTGGTGGCAAGAAAAGCTGCTTCTAGGAGGTTATCAAATGTTTTCGCTCGACGATTCCATTCTTGGGTGGTTGGTTTGGCCCTTGTTCGTGTAACTCGAATCCTAGCCCGGTATATCCCATTTTAATCTTACACCATTGTGAACCTTACACCGTTTTTACTCTCTGATCGAGGTTCTCGGCATTGAAAAATCTTCGTAAACTAAACCACTCGTGTATATGTTGACATTTAAGAGATATACAGTCAAGAAAATCAAGGGCAATGGTGATATATATGCGGATTAGACACCAAAAAAAACACTTAACAAATGGCTACAATTTTAGGAATGTGTTTAGTGACGGCATCAGATTCCTAATTGATGGAGAATGGTCTGGTGGCAAGAAAAGCTGCTTCTAGGAGGTTGTCAAGTGTTTTCGCTCGACGATTGCATTCTTGGGTGGTTGGTTTGGCCCTTGTTCCTGTAATTCGAATCCTTGCCCGGTATATCCCTTTTTAATTTTACACCATTGTGAACCTTACGCCATTTTTACTCTATGATCGAGATTCTCGGCATTGAAAAATCCTCGTAAACTAAATCACACGTGTATATGTTGATATTTAAGAGATATACAGTCAAGAAAATCAAGGGCAATGGTGATAGATATGCGGATTAAACACCAGAATAAAACACTCAACAAATGGCTACAATTTAAGGAATGTGTTTAGTGACGACATCAGATTCTTAATTGATGGAGAAAGGTCTGGTGGCAAGAAAAGCTGCTTCTTGGAGGTTGTCAAGTGTTTTCGCTCGACGATTCCTTTCTTGGGTGGTTAGTTTGGCCCTTGTTCCCGTAACTTGAATCCTAGCCCGGTATATCCCATTTTAATTTTACACCATTGTGAACTTTATGCCTTTTTTACTCTCTGATCGAGGTTCTCGGCATTGAAAAATCTTCGTAAACTAAATCAGACGTGTA
This sequence comes from Helianthus tuberosus, assembly GCA_030545235.1. Classification (NCBI taxonomy): domain Eukaryota; kingdom Viridiplantae; phylum Streptophyta; class Magnoliopsida; order Asterales; family Asteraceae; genus Helianthus; species Helianthus tuberosus. The sequence continues at coordinate 29,160,550 of CM060415.1, read as the reverse complement.
TATGTTGATATTTAAGAGATATACAGTCAAACAAATCAAGGGCAATGGTGATATATATGCAGATTAGACACCAAAAAAAGCACTTAACAAATGGCTACAATTTAAGGAATGCGTTTAGTGACGACATCAGATTCCTAATTGATGGAGAAAGGTCTGGTGGCAAGAAAAGCTGCTTCTAGGAGGTTGTCAAATGTTTTTGCTCGACGATTCCATTCTTGGGTGGTTGGTTTGGCCCTTGTTCCTGTAACTCGAATCCTAGCCCGCTATATCCCATTTTAATCTTACACCATTGTGAACCTTACACCGTTTTTACTCTCTGATCGAGGTTCTCGGCATTGAAAAATCTTCGTAAACTAAACCACTCGTGTATATGTTGACAGTTAAGAGATATACAGTCAAGAAAATCAAGGGCAATGGTGATATATATGCGGATTAGACACCAAAAAAAACACTTAACAAATGGCTACAATTTTAGGAATGTGTTTAGTGACGGCATCAGATTCCTAATTGATGGAGAAAGGTCTGGTGGCAAGAAAAGCTGCTTCTAGGAGGTTATTAAGTGTTTTCGCTCGACGATTCCATTCTTGGGTGGTTGGTTTGGCCCTTGTTCCTGTAATTCGAATCCTTGCCCGGTATATCCCATTTTAATTTTACACCATTGTGAACCTTACACCGTTTTTACTCTATGATCGAGGTTCTCGGCATTGAAAAATCCTCGTAAACTAAATCACACGTGTATATGTTGATATTTAAGAGATATACAGTCAAGAAAATCAAGGGCAATGGTGATATATATGCGGATTAAACTCCAGAAAAAAACACTCAACAAATGGCTACAATTTAAGGAATGTGTTTAGTGACGGCATCAGATTCCTAATTGATGGAGAAAGGTCTGGTGGCAAGAAAAGCTGCTTCTTGGAGGTTGTCAAGTGTTTTCGCTCGACGATTCCTTTCTTGGGTGGTTAGTTTGGCCCTTGTTCCCGTAACTCGAATCCTAGCCCGGTATATCCCATTTTAATTTTACACCATTGTGAACTTTATACCTTTTTTACTCTCTGATCGAGGTTCTCGGCATTGAAAAATCTTCGTAAACTAAATCAGACGTGTATATGTTGATATTTAAAAGATATACAGTCAAGCAAATCAAGGGCAATGGTGATATATATGCAGATTAGACACCAAAAAAAGCACTCAACAAATGGCTACAATTTAAGGAATGCGTTTAGTGACGGCATCAGATTCCTAATTGATGGAGAAATGTCTGATGGCAAGAAAAGCTGCTTCTAGGAGGTTGTCAAATGTTTTCGCTCGACGATTCCATTCTTGGGTGGTTGGTTTGGCCCTTGTTCCTGTAACTCGAATCCTAGCCCGGTATATCCCATTTTAATCTTACACCATTGTGAACCTTACACCGTTTTTACTCTCTGATCGACGTTCTCGGCATTGAAAAATCTTCGTAAACTAAACCACTCGTGTATATGTTGACATTTAAGAGATATACAGTCAAGAAAATCAAGGGCAATGGTGATATATATGCGGATTAGACACCAAAAAAAACCACTCAACAAATGGCTACAATTTAAGGAATGTGTTTAGTGACGGCATCAGATTCCTAATTGATGGAGAAAGGGCTGGTGGAGAGAAAAGCTGCTTCTAGGAGGTTGTCAAGTGTTTTCGCTCGACGATTCCATTCTTGGGGGGTTGGTTTGGCCCTTGTTCTTGTAACTGGAATCCTTGCCCGGTATATCCCATTTTAAGTTTACACCATTGTGAACCTTACGCCTTTTTTACTCTCTGATCGAGGTTCTCGACATTGAAAAATCTTCGTAAACTAAATCACACGTGTATATGTTGATATTTAAGAGATATACAGTCAAGAAAATCAAGGGCAATGGTGATATATATGCGGATTAGACACCAAAAAAAAGCGCTCAACAAATGGCTACAATTTAAGGAATGTGTTTAGTGACGGCATCTGATTCCTAATTAATGGAGAAAGGTCTGGTGGCAAGAAAAGCTGCTTCTAGGAGGTTGTCAAGTGTTTTCGCTCGACGATTCCATTCTTGGGTGGTTGGTTTGGCCCATGTTCCTGTAACTCGAATCCTAGCCCGGTATAAACCATTTTAATTTTACACCATTGTGAACCTTACGCCTTTTTTACTCTCTGATCGAGGTTCTCAGCATTGAAAAATCTTCGTAAACTAAATCACACGTGTATATGTTGACATTTAAGAGATATACAATCAAGAAAATCAAGGGCAATGTTGATATATATGCGGATTAGACACAAAAAAAACACTCAACAAATGGCTACAATTTAAGGAATGTGTTTAGTGCGGCATCAGATTCCTAATTGATGGAGAAAGGTCTGGTGGCAAGAAAAGCTGCTTCTAGGAGGTTGTCAAGTGTTTTCGCTCGACGATTCCATTCTTGGGTGGTTGGTTTGGCCCTTGTTCCGGTAACTCGAATCCTAGCCCGGTATAACCCATTTTAATCTTACACCAATGTGAACCTTACGCCTTTTTTACTCTATGATCTAGGTTCTCAGCATTGAAAAATCTTCGTAAACTAAATCACGCGTGTATATGTTGACATTTAAGAGATATACAGTCAAGAAAATCAAGGGAAATGGTGATATGTATGCGGCTTAGACACCAAAAAAAACCACTCAACAAATGGCTACTATTAAAGGAATGTGTTAGTGACGGTATCAGATTCCTAATTGATGGAGAAAGGTCTGGTGGTAAGAAAAGCTGCTTCTAGGAGGTTGTCAAGTGTTTTCGCTCGACGATTCCATTCTTGCATGGTTGGTTTGGCCCTTGTTCTTGTAACTCGAATCCTTGCCTGGTATATCCCATTTTAATTTTACACCATTGTGAACCTTACGCCTTTTTTACTCCTTGATCGAGGTTCTCGGCATTGAAAAATCTTCGTAAACTAAATCACACGTGTATATGTTGATATTTAAGAGATATACAGTCAAGAAAATCATGGGCAATGGTGATATATATGCGGATTAGACACCAAAAAAAAGCACTCAACAAATGGCTACAATTTAAGGAATGTGTTTAGTGACGGCATCAGATTCCTAATTGATGGAGAAAGGTCTGGTGGCAAGAAAAGCTGCTTCTAGGAGGTTGTCAAGGGTTTTCGCTCGACGATTCCATTCTTGGGTGGTTGGTTTGGCCCATGTTCCTGTAACCCGAATCCTAGCCCGGTATAACCCATTTTAATTTTACACCATTGTTAACCTTACGCCTTTTTTACTCTCTGATCGAGGTTCTCGGCATTGAAAAATCTTCGTAAACTAAATCACACATGTATATGTTGACATTTAAGAGATATACAGTCAAGAAAATCATGGGCAATGGTGATATATATGCGGATTAGACACCAAAAAAAACACTCAACAAATGGCTACAATTTTAGGAATGTGTTTAGTGACGGCATCAGATTCCTAATTGATGAAGAAAGGTCTGGTGCCAAGAAAAGCTGCTTCTAGGAGGTTGTCAAGTGTTTTCGCTCGACGGTTCCATTCTTGGGTGGTTGGTTTGGCCGTTGTTCCTGTAATTCGAATCCTATCCCGGTATATCCCATTTTAATTTTACAACATTCTGAACTTTATGACTTTTTTACTCTCTGATCGAGGTTCTCGGCATTGAAAAATCTTCGTAAACTAAATCACACGTGTATATGTTGGCATTAAGAGATATACAGTCAAGAAAATCAAGGGCAATGGTGATATATATGCGGATTAGACACAAAAAAAAACACTCAATAAATGGCTTCAATTTAAGCAATGAGTTTAGTGACGGCATCAGATTCCTAATTAATGGAGAAAGGTCTGGTGGCAAGAAAAGCTGCTTGTAGGAGGTCGTCAAGTGTTTTCGCTCGACTCCATTCTTGGGTGGTTGGTTTAGCCCTTGTTCCTGTAACTTGCATCCTTGCCCGGTATATCCCATATTAATTTTACACCATTGTGAACCTTACGCCTTTTTTACTCTCTGATCGAGGTTCTCGGCATTTAAAAATCTTCGTAAACTAAATCACACGTGTATATGTTGATATTCAAGAGATATACAATCAAGAAAATCAAGGGCTATGGTGATATATAGGCAGATTAGACACCAAAAAAAAGCACTAAACAAATGGCTACAATTTAAGGAATGTGCTTAGTGACGGCATCAGATTCCTAATTGATGGAGAAAGGTCTGGTGGCAAGAAAAGCAGCTTCTAGGAGGTTGTCAAATGTTTTCGCTCGACGATTCCATTCTTGGGTGGTTGGTTTGGCCCTTGTTCCTGTAACTCGAATCCTAGCCCGGTATATCCCATTTTAATCTTACAGCATTGTGAACCTTACACCGTTTTTACTCTCTGATCGAGGTTCTCGGCATTGAAAAATCTTCGTAAACTAAACCACTCATGTATATGTAGACATTTAAGAGATATATACAGTCAAGAAAATCAAGGTAATGGTGATATATATGCGGATTAGACTCCAAAAAAAAACCACTCAATAAATGGCTACAATTTAAGGAATGTGTTTAGTGACGGCATCAGATTCCTAATTAATGGAGAAAGGTCTGGTGGCAAGAAAAGCTGCTTCTAGGAGGTTGTCAAGTGTTTTCGCTCGACGATTCCATTCTTGGGTGGTTGGTTTGGCCCATGTTCCTGTAACTCGAATCCTAGCCCGGTATAACCCATTTTAATTTTACAACATTGTGAACCTTATGCCTTTTTTACTCTCTGATCCAGGTTCTCGGCATTGAAAAATCTTCGTAAACTAAATAACACGTGTATATGTTGACATTTAAGAGACATACAGTCAAGAAAATCAAGGGCAATGGTGATATATATGCGGATTAGGCACAAAAAAAAACACTCAACAAATGGCTACAATTTAAGGAATGTGTTTAGTGACGGCATCAGATTCCTAATTGATGGAGAAAGGTCTGGTGGCAAGAAAAGCTGCTTCTAGGTGGTTGTTAAGTGTTTTCGCTCGACGATTCCATTCTTGGGTGGTTGGTTTGGCCCTTGTTCCTGTAACTCTAATCCTAGCCCGGTATATCCCATTTTAATTTTACACCATTGTGAACCTTACGCCTTTTTTACTCTATGATCGAGGTTCTCGGCATTGAAAAATCCTAGTAAACTAAATCACACGTGTATATGTTGATATTTAAGAGATATACAGTCAAGAAAATCAAGGGCAATGGTGATATATATGCGGATTAAACACAAAAAAACACTCAACAAATGGCTACAATTTAAGGAATGTGTTTAGTGACGGCATCAGATTCCTAATTGATTTAGAAAGGTCTAGTGGCAAGAAAAGCTGCTTCTAGGAGGTTGTCAACTGTTTTCGCTCGACGATTCCATTCTTGGGTGGTTGGTTTGGCCCATGTTCCTGTAACTCGATTCCTAGCCCGGTATATCCCATTTTAATCTTACACCATTGTGAATCTTACACCATTTTTACTCTCTGATCGAGGTTCTCGGCATTGAAAAATCTTCGTAAACTAAATCACTCGTGTATATGTTGACATTTAAGAGATATACAGTCAAGAAAATCAAGGGCAATGGTGATATATATGCGGATTAGACACAAAAAAAAACCACTCAACAAATGGCTACAATTAAAGGAATGTGTTTAGTGATGGCATCAGATACCTAATTGATGGAGAAAGGTCTGGTGGCAAGAAAAGCTGCTTCTAGGAGGTTGTCAAGTGTTTTCGCTCGACGGTTCCATTCTTGGGTGGTTGGTTTTGCCCTTGTTCCTGTAACTCGAATCCTTGCCCGGTATATCGCATTTTAATTTTACACCATTTTGAATCTTACGCCTTTTTTACTCTCTGATCGAGGTTCTCGGTATTCAAAAATCTTCCTAAACTAAATGACACGTGTATATGTTGATATTTAAGAGATATACAGTCAAGAAAATCAAGAGCAATGGCGATATATATGCGGATTGGACACAAAAAAAAAGCACTCAACAAATGGCTACAATTTAAGGAATGTGTTTAGTGACGGCATCAGATTCCTAATTGATGGAGAAAGGTCTGGTGGCAAGAAAAGCTGCTTCTAGGAGGTTGTCAGGTGTTTTCGCTCGATGATTCCATTCTTGGGTGGTTGGTTTGGCCCATGTTCCTGTAACTCGAATCCAAGCCCGGTGTAACCCATTTATATTTTACACCATTGTGATCCTTACGCCTTTTTTACTCTCTGATCGAGGTTCTCGGCATTGAAAAATCTTCGTAAACTAAATGACACGTGTATATGTTGACATTTAAGAGATATACAGTCAAGAAAATCAAGGGCAATGGTGATATATAAGCGGATTAGACACAAAAAAAAACACTCAACAAATGGCTACAATTTAAGTAATGTGTTTAGTGCGGCATCAGATTCCTAATTGATGGAGAAAGGTCCGGCGGCAAGAAAAGCTGCTTCTAGGAGGTTGTCAAGTGCTTTCGCTCGACGATTCCATTCTTGGGTGGTTGGTTTGGCCCATGTTCCTGTAACTCTAATCCTACCCCGTTATATCCCATTTTAATTTTACACCATTGAGAACCTTACGCTTTTTTTACTCTATGATTGAGGTTCTCGGCATTGAAAAATCCTCGTAAACTATATCACACGTATATATGTTGATATTTAAGAGATATACAGTCAAGAAAATCAAAGGCAATGGTGATATATATGCGGATTAAACACCAAAAAAAACACTCAACAAATGGCTACAATTTAAGGAATGTGTTTAGTGACGGCATCAGATTCCTAATTGATGGGGAAATGTCTGGTGGTAAGAAAAGCTGCTTCTAGGAGGTTGTCATGTGTTTTCGCTCGACGATTCCATTCTTGGGTGGTTGGTTTGGCCCTTGTTCCCGTAACTCGAATCCTAGCCCGGTTTATCCCATTTTAATATTACACCATTGTGAACTATATGCCTTTTTTACTCTCTGATCGAGGTTCTCGGCATTGAAAAATCTTCGTAAACTAAATCACACGTGTATATGTTGACATTTAAGAGATATAGACTCAAGAAAATCAAGGGCAATGGTGATATATATGCGGATTAGACACAAAAAAAAAACACTCAACAAATGGCTACAATTTAAGGAATGTGTTTAGTGACGGCATCAGATTCCTAATTGATGGAGAAAGGTCTGGTGGCAAGAAAATCTGCTTCTAGGAGGTTGTCAAGTGCTTTCGTTCGACGATTCCATTCTTGGGTGGTTGGTTTGGCCCTTGTTCCTGTAACTCTAATCATAGCCCGGTATATCCCATTTTAATTTTGCACCATTGTGAACCTTACGACTTTTTTACTCTATGATCGAGGTTCTCGGCATTGAAAAATCCTCGTAAACTGAATCACACGTGTATATGTTGATATTTAAGAGATATACAGTCAAGAAAATCAAGGGCAATGGTGATATATATGCGGATTAAACACCCAAAAAAAAAACTCAACAAATGGCTACAACTTAAGGAATGTGTTTAGTGACGGCATCAGATTCCTAATTGATGTAGAAAGGTCTGGTGGCAAGAAAAGCTACTTCTAGGAGGTTGTCAACTGTTTTCGCTCGACGATTCCATTCATGGGTGGTTGGTTTTAATTTTACACCATTAAGAGATATACAATCAAGAAAATCAAGGGCAATGGTGACGGCATCAAATTCCTAATTGATGGAGAAAATTATTGTGGCAAGAAAAGCCGCTTCTAGGAAGTTATCAAGGGTATATCCCGTTTTAATTTTACACCATTGTGAACCTTACGCCATTTTACTCTCTGATCGAGGTTCTCGGGATAGAAAAATCTTCGTAAACCAAATCACACGTGTATATGTTGATATTTAAGAGATATACAGTCAAGAAAATCAAGGGCAATGGTGATATATATGCGGATTAGACACCAAAAAAAAACACTCAACAAATGGCTACAATTTAAGGAATGTTTTTAGTGACGGTATCAGATTCCTAATTGATGGAGAAAGGTGTGACAACTCGAGTTTCCGACTTTCATATTCGCATTTAATGCACGTTGACTTTGACTGTTTAGTTGATTGACTTGACTGACTTGTAACTTTGCACTTGTGTTATAATAAACTATTGTGTTTGCATGGTTATGTGTGATTGTATAACATGTATACTGTTTGAGAAACATAAACTAGCAAACCATAAATCAACCCCGACGAAACAGATATGTTTCGCCATATAGGACTCGACGAAACAGGGTGTTTCGCCGGCCCAGATCCGCCGAAGCCCAGTTGGGGCCAACATGTTATTTCGAGTTTTAATACGTAAAACAACATTAGTTTCACACTTTCATCATAATAACCGAAACCCTAGAGCTCCCTCACTGTGACGGCAACCTTGTGTTACTCCGAAACCCGCTAGATTGATCATACTTTGTCATTGCGGTTAGTGTTAATTCTTGTTTGATTTGTTTGAGTTACATCGGATGTTGATCGATTGTTTATGTTCTGATTGTTATGTGTTAAATGTGTATTCCGTTCTATCGATCGATCCGCATGATAATCATAGTTAGGGTTTGCAGAATTGGAGGTCACGTATCGATGTTGTTTGTGAAACTGATTAATATGTTCATTATCAGGGTTTGCTATTCTGTAGATATCATATGTTTTGCTCATCGTTAAACTGATACTACACATATATACATAGGAAAGGATTTCGCATGAACGTATTACGTAAACTTGATATGATACGATGTGTTGGAGGTAATACATGAGACTAAGATACATGAATATGAATGATTAATGTATTGTATCAATGATTGGATAATCATGATACGTTAAATGATTTCTGCATGATTGCTGTTTAGATGATGACGACAACTAGGGTTTTCTGTATGATTTTCGTAACTGATATGATGTAACTGATCTGTTTGACGAAACAGAACTCTCGGCGAAACAGAAAGTGTTTCGCCAAAGGCAGTCGACGAATTAGACTTCTGTTTCGCCAAACATGACCACGACGAAACAGGAGACGTGTTTCGCCAATAAATGTGTTTCGCCAACTTATGTGTTTCGCCAACTGTTGTGTTTCGCCGATATGTGTAATCAGCACAGTAACTTGAGTTAATTCTGTTAAGTGTTAACTGGAATATTTAACTGCTGTTAAGTGTAACCATCTTGTATATGATTGTGAATACGTGCTACATGTTTATACGTGAACAACTTGAACACAAACTGATTATGTATACGTGCGTACTCTAGGACGTGATTGATTTACTTTGAGCACATACTTAGCATACCGAGCAAACCAAGGTGAGTTCACACAGCCAGGGCATGGGGTTCCCAGGGTGGGAATGGGATTGAATGATTTATTCGTACATACTTAGTTAATCGAACCTAATGATATGGTCCTCGGGAGAGGAAGAGTAAAGATAAGATACGGCTAGACTTGTATACCCATTTGAACTGATCTTCGCACACACGCCAGGGATTGGCTGTGATATAATGACTAATCATTCGCACACATGCCTTGGGAAGGCCCTTGTTGGTCCCGTTGACACAGGATCTGATCGTAGGAACAAGATGAATCGATTTCGTCTTAGTGTGCGGAATCCATTAAGACAAATCACAGATTTATGCAACAGAGAATTCAACGTTTAACTTCTTGTCTGTTCGTTCTATTAATCGTTCTGAAAGTCACAAAGTTCCGGTGAACGTACAGACTGCCCGTGCGTGTGTCAAAAGTTCTTACAAAGTTGCACCGGACCTACTATATATAGACAGACTCAGGATACTAATAAGTGTTGTACGTGCGGGTGGGCTACCCGTACGTATGACTCACCCGTACGTGTGGTCATCCGCGCGTATGACTTATCCGTGCAGATATGTCATCCGTGCGTATGGCCATACGTGCGTATTGCCATCCGTACGAGTTAAACTTGTCCCAAACAACACTTTTACATACAGACCCTATTCCTGAGTTGTCCAGCTAACTACATACATACAATCAGACAATAAACATAAACACAGAATAAAACATGACTACATGCTGACGGAAGCTACAGACGTAATGTACTAAAAGACTCCCCCTCGAATGTAGTTGTAGTACGTTCCAGCATAGTCTTTTAATTCCTTCTGTTGCGTCTTCGCTCACGCGCTTTCTCTCTTCTTTTCTGTGCTCTTTCCTCCAACATTCTTTTTCTCTTTTGTCTTCCCTCAGTCAACCACCAATGTCTGTAGAAAGGATCTCCATCACGCTTTCGTTCCCATCTTGGAATTTTGTTTTCTTCAGATTCAATTGGTGTCTGATCTGTTGGAGGAACAATTCCCAATTTACGTCTTCCCCGTTCAGCAGCTTTTTCAGCAATCTTCTTTGAACGTTGTTCATGCTTGTATACTTTCAAGAACTCATCAATCTCTAGATCTCTCCATTTAGTCTTCCAGTATCTTCCAGAGTTGATGTCTTTTGCGTAACAAACATCCACAACCTTTTGATATTGCAAAGCTTGCTCTCTATTAGGTCTCTCGTAAACTATCTTGTTGTAGAACAAACAGTCGATATCCTTCTTTGAGCAGTTAACAAGCCACATAGGATCTAACACACAGATCCTTCTAGCCTCTCCTGTGGACTTGTTATTTAACGAGATTATTGCTTCAGCTGTAGTTTGATTATACAACCACCCTTCAAACTCATCGTGGAAATCTTGCTCCATCGCCCTTAACGGCATATTCTTCAAATAACTTGGAGGTTTGATATCCAGAGTGATATCCTTCTCACCACTTTCCAGAGTTCTGACAATCTGTTGAGGAAAGTGTGGTTTCCAGTCAGGATATCTTTTCTCAGCTTGCAGTTTCACAAAATTCCATAATCTCTGATCGTGCTGCTTCACATCTAACCCATAATAGAATTCTTTGATGTTCTTTGTCTTTACCAGCTCATCTATATCCCACCAAGGCAAAGTTTTGATATCAGCTAAGAACTCAAAGTACTGCACTCCCTGTTCTCTTCTGATTGCATAAACTTTTAAATCTTCCAAATATCCCCATGAGAGAATGTCACCCCAAGAGAGTTCTTTGTCGTGCTTAAAGAATTGAAGTGCCCGTAGTTTCTTTCTCTCTTTAGGCATGACTTTATACCATTTCTTTCTTTCTTCTGCAAGGTTTTCTCTTGGTATAGTATTTGGAATACCTTCTGCAGACACCTTCTCCACTATCTTCCTTCTAATTTCATCTTCATTTCGATCCTTGAACATTTCTGATCTGAGTGTTGCTTTCCAGAAATGGAAGTTTCTTGATGATCATCATCTTCTTGCTCGTTAATCTGATCATTCAAAAACTCCTCTATCCTTTGTTCATCAATAGAATTCTTCAAAATCAATCCTGATGAACCTTGATCATCGTCATCATTCTTCTTATCATCATCTTTCTTATTCTCATCGTCTTTCTCATCATCGTTGTCTTTTTCTTCATCTTCATCTGCTTCATCATCTACAAGAAGTTCTTCATCAGAATCACTAACTTCTTCACCCCGAGCCTTCTTCGCTTCTTTTCTCCTTTTCATAATTTTTATTCTATAAAGACCATCTTTTGTGTTGATTGGCACAGTTTCTTCCTTACCAACAAGAACAAACTGCTTTGTCTTCCATTCAAGTAGCATCACTTCTTTGGCCTTTTTCTTCTTTTGAGCAACAGCAACTCTACGAATGATTTCATCAGAATCAATGATTTGAGAAGGCACTCCAACCAACATGAAATCTTGATCATGTACAACTTGTTCTTGAGCATGTTGAACATCAATCATTTCAGCATCATATTGAAGAGAAGAACCACCAGCTTCTTGAACATCTTCAATTATACTTTTGTTCTTTTGGATAGCATCCTCAGCCAGTCTTCGTTCTCTTTCAAGTCTTCTCTCTTCAACTTTCTTTACTTCAATTTCATTGTAAGCAGCATGAACATCCTTCTTCAAAAGATTTTCTACAACAGAATATAACATCTTGAGTTGTTCATCTTTCATCACTTTGTCAGCTTTCATGGCTTCCATCTCCAATTTCATTATTTTCATTTCGTTTGAAGGAGATTCACTCATTTCACTGACCACCTGATTGAGTGTTTGATTTACATCTTGTAGATTCTTGTTCAGTGAAGAAATTTCTGCCAGAAGAGCTTCAATCACTTTAGTGTTACTTTCACCATCTTCCTTTATCTTCTTTATGGTGCGTTCATCCTGAATTATCACCGTTCTAAGTTGATCATGAGCTTTCATTATCTTCTTCACTTGCTCTTTTAAAAGATCACGTTCATTTTCAGCTTTTTCTTTTTCTTTCTCAAGATCTTTGACTTTTTGTGCAAGAACTCTTACTGCGTCATTGTTGAATAAGTCATCATCAAAATTTAGATCTTCCAATGGATCTCCTGAAGCAGATGGTATATGGCTAAAGAAATCATCTGAATCTTTTGGCCGTGAGGATGATTCTGGAATCTCTATTGTTTCTGGTACATTTGGAAATTGTGAGGAAAAGACTCCAGCATCAGTAACTTCAATGTAGTCATCATGACTAGTCTGCTTTTCTGCCTCTGTTTCTTTTGGTTGAGGAGATTTAACATGTTGAGTATCTTTGCCATCATGTTCCTTTTGAACTTGACTTTCTCCTTTTCTTGCTCTAACACTTCTTGGAATGAGACCTGCTATAACAGCTTTTCTTTTCTTGATTTGTTTCTTTGGATTCTCAGGATCATAAGTTGTATCTTCTTCATCTGATCCCTTCCTTTTCTTTGGTAACCTTTTCTTTAACAGAACTTTTCCTTTGCCAAGAGTAAGAGGATCAAGTTCAGATTCTGATATTGTGGTTTCAGAATCATCATCACTTGAAAGATCTTGAACGACTCATTCTTGATCTTTAACACCTTCTTGATCTTTAACTCCTTGAGCAGCGTCCTCATTTTTCTTTAAGAAACTTTCAAGAGATTGTGATAATAACTCAGTTCCTTCTTGAATAACAGCTGACGGCTCCAGAACTTGTTCATCTATCAACTTGTGCTGCTGTTTTTTAGAAGTCCCTGCAAAACAGATGTTTGACACATTTATTAGAAATTTTCACAATATAAAATTCTAATTTCCTTGTAACTCCCCCTTTCACAATACCCTTTTTCACATTCTTTGGAATAAAAACTGCAGGGGACGTCTTTGGAGTTCTCTTCCTTTTTCCATCTTTGACACACCACCATCTTGTATCCTTCTTATAGAACAAACTCATCTTGTCATCTTCATTATCAGAATTGCTGTCTTCATGTCTCCACGCATCATTCTCTGGAGCTACATAATTTGGATTTGAAATTTTGAAGATCATTCTCTTTGCTCCAGGATTTGGACCTTTGATTAATATGCTGATTGTATCTGGTGTCATGTGCCTCAGTCCCAAAATGTCACTGCTTTTCTTTTCTAAACCTTTTAACTGATCATCTATCAACATCTGGACAAACCTAGGATACATAAGAAACCTCTTGCTTCCATCCTATACATTCTCAGTCATGTGATCAAAAATTACTTGAGAAATATTGTATGGTATGTTCAGAACAAGACAAGCAATGATATTCATGATGTAATCTTAAGTTTCATCATATCCACCTTTTCTGTGTGACAAAGCATGAAGCACACAATGAATCATGAACTTATAAGCATGGCTAAAACTTGTCTTCTGCATTCTTCCATTCACACTCCCAGCAAAACCCATCCTACACCACAATCCTTTTACTAAACGTTCAGAAACTATGGTTGGATCACTATCATTGTCTCCTAAATTCAACACACTCCTTATGATGCCAACAGTCACTTTCATTTCTAAATCTACATCTTTTCCATTCTCATCTTTCTTTGATATGGCTGAATAAATGGTCTTATCACTTTCTTCGTATCTTGCCGCACTCCAAAAACGTTTCACATGTGATTCATACACTACTGTCTTATCAGTTAAGGCCTTAGAAATTCTACTTTCCCTCAAAAATTTTGCAACATCTTGAACTACTGTGTTTTCGGTATACACACCATCCAAAGCACAATATATATTATGAGCTTTATCCCAATCCTGCAGAAATTTTATTCATTTTAAAATTTTAGGATCTCAAAATATTTTGTCAAGAAAAACTTGTTGCAAGATATGACACTTGAAGAGTTATCCGTACGCATGACTTGTTTGTGCGGATAAGTTGTCCGTGCGGACAACTTGTCTACATCGCGTATAGCCACCCGTGCGTACAGCATAGCATTGTCACGGATTGTCATCCGTCCGTACAACATAGAATTGCTCCGGATTACCATCCATGGGTACAACATAGCATTGCACCGGATTACCATCCGTGCGTACAACATAGCATAGCTCCTGATTACCATCCGTGCATACAGCCTGTCCTTGACACAGATTGTCATACGTGCGTACAGCATTACTTGTCAAGTATTACTATGCACACGTACAACATGCCATTGCTACGGATTACCATACGTGCGTATAACATGATGTGTCACGGATTGCCATACGCACGTATAAGTTGTACGTGCAAATACAAGTCACAGATGAAAAACATTTTATGAACATCAAAAATTTCTATGTCAAAATCTAAAATTGAACGTAGATCTACACAGAGAATGTTAAATCGATCAAAACCCTATGTTCAACGATGTCTAAAACGTCCTATACACAGATCAATTTAACAAAAACCTACCCATCAGATCTATCAGATTTTAGCATGTTATAACACAAATTAATCCGATAAAATCCTAGATCTAAGCATTCTAAACAAGAACCTATGATTTATTCATGACAAAACGAACTAACACAGGCTAGATCTGAGATTTAAAGCTCCGAAAGAACAGATACGTGATGAACAGCGATGAACAGACATTAAACAATGGATTATTGCAGATTTAAGTTAGAAAAACATACCTTTGCCATTGCTAATGTTGTACAAACCAACGAAAACAACGATCCGTGCAAAAGATTCCGAAATCAGAAAGTCAAAGTGTGAGAGAGAAAGAGTGTTGTGCGTGCGTATAGCTTTGACTGACTCTTTGACTCTCAATTTATACAAACATCAGACGCGTATGGTCACCCGGGCGCATTGCCATCCGTGTGTATGGCTACCCGTCCGGATGAACATCCGAATGAGGCACACTTTACTTTTTCAATGAAAACTTTGATTTTTCTCAACATTTGTCAGATTTTAGAAATCCACTTAAATTGCTTGGTTCAACTTAATGACCCAAGGAACTTAATTTGTCGACCAAGTCCAACTTAATGACCTTGGTTGACCTGAAGCAAAACATACTGACTTTTGAAAATTTTGTTCAAACATTTTTCTGAAAAATTACAAGTATCAACTTAATGAACTTGTGTTTCACACTATCAATTACAGATTAGTCATGATTAGCTCCAAACTCATCTTCCAATCCAGAGACTTCCTGCATCTTCTATCACTTTCAAATCCGAAGATCTACTCTCCACTTTGGTTTGTCGAAAAAAATAAAGTAGAAAAATAAAATCTTTTTGGGATTTTTAATGAAGCAAGAAGAATAAAACAGAAAGCAGTAAATGTAAACTATTTACAAACATATTTTTGGTGAGCGTGTTAGGGAATCATATCAGCTTCCGACAAGTCACAAGTACCATTAAGCTTAATTTCATGCTAAACATTAAACAATTCACCTCGATTGTCGATATACTGATCCATCTTAAATTTTTACACACATTTCAATCTGTTCAGGATACGGTTTTAGTGTTTTAGAGACTTAAACTTATACGTGTGTCCCACCTCTTGAATATACTCCCGTATCAAGAATCTTAATAATCAGTCTTACAGGTGAGTATACATCAATGATATCTGTACATAATTTTGGTATGCGAGGGCCGAGGGATCTCAGGTCGATACTTCCGTATACGCAGAGAGATATCGGCTTCGACTTTAAGGTGTGTCCCCTTTAGAGGATCTTTTTGCTACAACAGCAGCGTTTATCAATTTTATTGTTTCAGCATGCTGAGGGTTTTAATGCTATGTTTCAAGCATTTGCAGAAAGTATTATCCAGGGACTAGGTCAGAACTACCGTTCAGCAGAAGTCCCGGAATAATACCCCAGACATCATTGAGAATAAAGACCTAGTATATCAAATTATGAAACCTTTCAAACGAGATTTCAGGGGTTACCTATATATCCAAGTGGTGTTCCCCACGAAATAAGCTAGTAAGATTTTAGGTTTATATCCCGAACAAATCTACTAAATGTGTAAAAACCTATCGACACATCATTAGTGAGACTGTTTAACATATTTGAACTTTCCATTTCTTTAGCGTACAGTAACTGTCTAGCTGATGTACTATCATTTTCCCTTTTTACACAAACTCTTTTGGAAATTTTATCATGTTTTTGGGTTTTTGAAATTTTCTAATGTTTTTGGCTTTTTCGAATTTTTTATTGTTTTTGTATTTTCTGAAAATAAAACTACTATCTCCCCCTAAAAACCAAAACAAGTAAAAATTCGACAAACCATTGCAGATTGTTTCTCAACATCATCTACAGTGGCACCTTCAACAACGCCAACAATTTCCTCCGCATCCGATAACAACTTCATACCATTAAGTTTCAAAAGATATTTAAAGCGAGTTTTGTCAAAAGCTTTGGTATGTAAGTCAGCTTTTTGTTCATCGGTGTGGATTTTCTCTATTCGTATCAACTTCTTCTCGAAACAGTCTCGGATGAAGTGATGACGAATTTCAATGTGTTTTGTTTTAGCGTGATGAACAGGATTTTTTGTTATGTTAATTGCTGCCTCATTATCACCAAAAATAGGGGTGTTAAGAAATTGCAAACCGTAGTCTCGCATCTGTTGCTGGATCCACAGTATCTGAGAGCAGCAGCTGCTAGAAGATACATATTCGGCTTCACAAGTGGATAAAGCGACAGAGGTCTGCTTCTTGCATTGCCAGGTGACCAATCGTGGTCCGAAAAACTGGCACCCCGCTGTTGTTGATTTAGCATTCACTTTGCAGCATCTGAAATCAGAATCAGAATATCCTTCGAGCATGAAGTCGCCATCTTTTGGATAACACAACCCCAGAGATGGAGTTCCTTTCAGGTAGCGTAGAATCCTTTTCACAATTACCATGTGCGAAGCTCTAGGATTTGACTGAAATCGAGCCGCGAGGCAGGTTGGATACATAATATCCGGTCTTGATGCCGTCAAGTACATTAACGAGCCGATCATGGAACGATATAATGTTTCGTCTACCTTCTCTCCGGTGAGATCAGGATGTATCCCATGATTCGTCGCTAATGGGGTGGAAATTGGTGACATTCCTGACATCCCGAATTTCTCCAGAACATCATGAACGTATTTTGTTTGATGTATGAAAGTTCCTTTGGGAAGTTGATCAACTTGAAGTCCCAAGAAGAACTTCATCTCACCCATTGAAGACATTTCAAACTTCTGCTTCATAACTTGTTCAAAATCTTTGCAGAGTTGCTCATTTGTTGACCCGAAAATTATGTCGTCCACATAAATTTGGACAATCAGAAGATGCCCGTCGACTTCTTTTGTGAAAAGAGTGGCGTCTATCTTTCTTCGAGTGAAGTGGTTGGCTAACAGATGTTGAGACAAAGTCTCATACCAGGCTCTCGGGGCCTGATGTAAGCCGTACAACGCTTTGTCAAGGAGATAAACTTTATCTTTGTGAATTGGGTCGGTGAAGCCCGGTGGCTGTCCGACATAAACCTCCTCTTTCACTTTGCCATAGAGAAATGCCGACTTCACATCTAACTGAAAAACTTTAAATCCTTTCCATGATGCGAATGCAAGGAAGATTCTGATAGCTTCAAGTCTTGCGACAGGGGCATATACTTCGGTGAAATCTATCCCCTCCTGCTGACTGAAACCTTGGACCACGAGTCAAGCTTTGTTTCTAATGATAACTCCTCGATCATCCCTCTTGCATTTAAACACCCATTTTGTATTAATTTTTCGGTGACCATCGGGCAAATCTACTAGCTTCCATACGCCAAGCTTCTCGAATTGGCTTAACTCTTCCTGCATTGCATTTACCCATGAATCTTCAGAAAGTGCCTCTTTGTACGTCCTTGGTTCTATCTGCGAGATAAAACAACTTAATGAGAATTCAGTTTGTAAAGGAGCAACTTTTGAGTAAAAACATGTAAGCCCTTGATCAAGTTGTCTTCGAGTGCGGACGCCTGATTGCAGTTCTCCTATTATCAGTTCCTCAGGATGATAAGAAAGCGTTCTTGGCATCACTTCGCCTGAAACATCTACTTCACTCTCCAAATTTGTAACGTTTTGATCAGCAACTTGTTCACTAACTGGAATAGTTTGATTTGAAAACTGGATTAGCTCCCCCTTAGATTCTGAATCATCATGATCGAATATTGGTCTGTTTTCAGATTCTTGATTGACATTCTCTACCGTCTGGTTTTCTTGAGCAACATCATTTTCAACATCGTCATGTTCTCCAGCATTGCTTGGACCTGCCTCGTCATCATTTGAAGCTTGTCGTTTTCGAAAAGATTCTGCTGGAAACCTTTCGTCTTCATACTCTCTAAGAATATCCAACTCATCAAAGAATTCTGGTTCTTCTTCCATGTTGAAAGACTCCCACAAAACATCATAATTGAAACGCCATGAGTCGCCCGGATTCTGTGGAGGCATTGTGTGACCTTGGCATTCAACATTTTGAGCTTCAATAAATCGCTTTAGACTTGGAACGAAGACTCGTCGTAAAGGACTTGCATATCCCACAAATATTCCTTCAAAACTCTTCGGACCCATCTTTCCAAAAGGTTCTAGAACTGTACAGGGTGACCCAAATGGTTCAAGATACTTCAAATTCGGTTTTCGGTTATTAATCAACTCAAAGCATGTTTTGTTGAATTTCTTGACAGTTAGAACTCTGTTGAGCGTGTAGCATGCAGCGGAAATAGCTTCTGCCCAGAAATTTATCGGTAACTTTGAATCAGCAAGCATTGTTCTGGCCGTTTCGATCAGTGTCCTGTTTTTACGTTCTGCAACTCCATTCTGTTGTGGAGTGTACGGAGCACTGAACTCATGCAAGATACCCCTTTTATCACAATATTCTTCCATATTGTTGTTTTTGAACTCAGTACCATTATCACTTCTAATTCTTCTGATACGCCTTTGGTACAAATTTTCAATCTTTTTGAACAACCCCCTCAATCTGTCAAAGGTTTCCTCTTTTGACTTCAAGAATAGCACCCATGAGAATCTGGAATAATCATCAGTGACCACAAGACAATAAAGTTCTCCAGTAATACTTTTGACATTCACAGGACCAAATAAATCCATGTGAAGTCTTTCCAAAGGTCTTGAGACTGAATTGACTTGCTTTTTGGGGTGTGACTTTTTCTTTTGCTTGCCTTTCATGCAACTAATGCACTCTTGTTCCAGATGGAAACCTTTAATGTGAACTCCCAGAACCAAATCATTGTGCACAAGATGATTCATTTTACGAAGATGAATGTGCCCCATCTTACGATGCCACAACTTTGATTCTTTCTCTGTTGCTCTCGAAACAAAACAGTGTGCTTGACCCGTTGTTGTAGTTGCTACAGTCATGTCTAAAACATACAGATCATTCACTCTAGGAGCTCTCATGATGATCCATTCTTCAGGAATAACAAACCCTGGTTTCAAAATCAAACACTCTTTGTCTGTGAAGTGAGTAGTATACATCCGGTCACATACCTGTGAGATACTTAGCAGATTATTTTCCAGCTCAGCAATGTAGTTAACTCTCTCAAACGTGACGATCCCGATGGATAACGTTCCTTCACCAACAATTCTACCACCTTGGTTACCCGCGAACCCCACATAACCTCCATTAATATTTCTGACATCATACAACAGCGCTGTCTTTCCAGTCATGTGCCGAGAAGCTCCACTATCCATAATCCAACGTGAGACGGATCTTGGAAGCTCCTTCACATGTCAAAAAACATTTAATGAGATTTTGATGCTACCCAAGCCTCTTTTGACTCAGGTAACTTGAAATTAAGGTGAGTTGTTTTAGTGTAAAGTTGCGGAAAGTTTTTATCATTCATTTTAAGGCTTTCAGCAGTTCCAACTTCAACCTCTTTGAATAAGAAAAATTTGTCTCTTTGAGGTTGATTAGCTGGTTGATTTTTCTTCACCACATATTTCTTTTCAGAAGTCGATTTCTATTTCTCATAAAACTTCAAAGGTACATACTTCTTCTTGGTAGAAGATGATGATTTTTCAGTTTCACACACCTTTGATGAATCAACTTTCTTTTCGACAATTTTTGGCTTCCATATTTGTTGAGGTGAGGCAACCCGTTCGTAAAATTTATCATTTTTAATTACCGAATTCTTAACAGGTTCAGTTTTGATCTTGATGTTATCATTTCTGAAAACATTTTTCTCAACAATCAATGGAGCCTTTCCTTTCACAACATCTTTCTTGATAGAATTCTTCACAGTTTCAGTCTTAGGCTTCAAGTTGGTACACTTTCGTGCAATATGTCCAACTTGATTACATTTGAAACATGTTCGGGTGTCAATTACCCGACTCGAACCTTCAGACTGAGGTTGTGAGGCCTTCTTTTCAAAGAACTCTTCGTTTGATTTTAAAAAGATTTCAGACTCCTCTTCTGAAAGTGAACTTGAACTGTTCACAAACACCTTTTTCACAGCAAACTTCTTGTTCTGAACATTCCTTTTCTGATAATTCTTACCACCCTGATATCCTCCCGACCATTTATTTTGATTGTTGTTAGAAAAACGTGGTGGAATAACAGGTTTCTTATAGTAAGCTTTATCTTTCTCAAAATTCATATGTCTCTTTGTTTGTTTCAAACTGTCCATTTCAGACAAATCAATTTCAACCAGTTTGAAAACATTTTTCAATTTCTTCACATTAACATTCTCCAGAGGAAACTCAAAGTCTGAATACAACTTATCAGAACCAGACATCTTGTACATCACAAGACCCGGTTCATCATTTGAGTTGTTTTTAGATTTTGGTTTCGGAATGTAGTTGTTCAGAAAACATTCTTCATCTTCAGTCGAATCACTATCCAAGACACTTTCAGCCATGCCTTTTATGATCTCAGTTTGAACACTGTCATCGGATGATGAAGATGAAGAAAATGTCACATCTATTGATTCTGGCAATTTTATCTCATTTGTTTCAATATCATCATTAACCAACCCAGATTGCTTCTTTGAGAAATTGTTTAGAACCGGTGGTGGAACTTGATGAAACCCCACCCCAGTTCCATCACAGTATACATCTTCGCCAGCTTTGGTTTTACCAATGGGTTTTGGAACAATGTGTTGCAAAACAAAGCTTGCAGAGTTGTAACTGCTCAGTTTTAGATTAATTCGTTCATTCTCAATTTTAGCTTCTTCAAACTGAAGCTTCAATTTTGCAATTTCATCAAGTTGTTGGTTAATTAACTCCTCTTTTACTCGAAGAACCCCTGATAGTTGAAGATTTTCTTTTGTTGTTTTACTGTTTCTCTCATCAGAATCTTTAACCATTCGCTTCAGCTTCTCAAAACTTTCAGAAATTTTACGACTTTCAATAATCAATTTTTCATTTTCTTTTCTTATTCTTTCAATGTCATTTTTATCATTTTCAATTTTATCAGCTAATTCTTTTGATCTATCATTCGAAGCTTTCAGCATTTTGTCACGGTTTAAGATTTGATCTTCAACACTTTTGACTTTACTAGTCAACTCTTCAATCTTTTTACCACTGAAGTAAGTGATTGTACTACAAACTTTGCACTCTTTCATGCAATTTTTGCAGTCATTTTCCGATTTACCAATCTTACCTGACTCAAGTGTACCATTTGAACTGACCTTGTTTGTTGACTCAGTTCCAGAACTAGAAACTACCTCAAGTTCTTTTGCAGCAAGAACTTTATCTGCCATCTTCCTCAAGTTTTCAGCCGTTAGCTCTTGTGATGTATCAATGATTCCATCCTCAGCATTCTTTGACTTTGGTTTCTGTTCTGCTTCTTTGACTTTTTCTTCTTTCTCAACTTGTTTCTCATCACCACTTCCCCACCATTCTCTTTGTCTCGCTTCTTCTTCCTCGGCAAATTGTTGGGTAAGAGCATCAACATTGATGGAATCTGGGTTAACTGCAATGTTTCCTTGAGGATCAAGGTAACACTCTCTGTCGGCATCCCACCTTTTTGCTCTTTTGCTTCTTTGTAAGTGTTATAAATTCTGCTCATTCTGGTTTGGGCTTTCATTCTTCGGTTGACGAATTTTTATTCTTCAGTTCTAATGTCTTTAAAAGGAATAATCTTCGTCACGAATGCATAACCCACAGCATCTTCTTCAGGCAATAGCTCGCTCCAATCATAACCTTCGTCATCATGGATTACGGCAAGAGCTCTAGACTTCTCTTTGTTGTCTTCAACTTGCTTCAATCTGGGTGGCTCGGATTTATTCTGGTGATAGATTGCTCTCTTGTAATAATCATCTCTGAAAGGGTTTTCTGACTCATCGGCATATGCATTTCTGCATTCTCGTTTGAAGTGACCCTTCTGCTTACATTTGAAGCATGTCACCTTCGATTTATCAAACCCCAGCTTAGTAGATGCACCACCAATTGTCTTTCTGCCGGTAATTTCCATGTATCGTTGTGCTCTACGAACAGCACTGGCCATAGCCCAACGAATATCGATCAGCTCCATCTCCTCGGGATCAATCTGATCATAATCTTCTTTCGTCAGATTGGTATTACCTATCTTCCCGGCTACTAACCCTTCGTATGACTCCAAAACAGATGCTAGAAAGATCATCTGCTGTTTGGCCGATTCTTCATCAAAATTTTGAGCATTCTTCAAATTGATCGCAATGTTGCAAGAAAACGCGTTCTTAGGAACAGATTGTTGTTGACTTGAAGAACTTGAAGAAGATCCCTGACTTGGAATGTTGGATGAAAAACCTCCATGAAAACCACTGTTTGAGCTTGGATTTTCTTTACTTGAAGTATTTGTGTTTTCAGCGGAGAAAGCAGTTCTTGGAGAAACATTCTTCGGAATCATACTCTTTGGATAGTACAACTCCATGTTTTGTTGATATGATGGATGATTAACTTTGTTTTTCTTTATCTCCAATTCATGACTTTCTAGTCTTTCAATCAGCAAGTCGACAGTCAAACTTTCAGGTTTAATTGTGTTCTTTAACATCAGTGCATAGTACTGCCAATCCATCTCCTCTGGTAGTGAATCGAACAGTTTGTCAACAAGATCCTCTGGAGGATAGTTTACTCCGTGCCTTGCCAATTCCAACTTTAAGTGTCCAAATCTTTCAATCATTTTACAAACAGATTCACCTTTTAAACATCCGAACAAATCAAACTCCTTTCTCAACAATTTCTTTTTGTTTTTGATTATTTCTGCACTTCCTACACATTTTTTTTTTAACTTTGCCCATAGATCTTTTGCGTTTGTGTATTCCATGAGTGAAATAATGTCGTCTCTTACGGATTGGTGAATCAAAGCGATGCATTTTTGTTCAGCTATATAGTTATCTACTTCTTCTCCTTCTGACAAATTCTCATAATCTTGTCTTTCTGAAGCAAAACCGTTCTTTAAGCTCTTCCAGCTCGGATATGCAAAGGCTTTCATCCATTCTTCGAATCTTTTTGCCCACCGATTATATTCTTCGATTGCCATTAGCTTTGGTGGTTTGTTGTAGGTACCATATACGCTTTCAACACTTAGTGCATCGGATAACGTTTTCTTTGGATTCGGATTGGGATTTTCATTTGAACGATTGGAAGTATCGTCTCCAGAATTACCCGCGAAGGCATACATCTCACTGAAGGGATTCATGAATTCTTCCATTTCAAGTACCTGAAACAATTTTCAAACACTTAGAAAATTTTTTACAAATTTTAAAACTTCAAACACTTGAATCGGATAGTTATCCGTTCGAACAGGAATACGAATGATAACAAAGTCTATCCGCACGGACGGTAATCCGCTCGGATGGTTGTGCGTACGGGTAGCTTTGACTTTTTGACTATTCTGGTTATCCGCACGGATTGTAATCCGTGTGTGTAACAATGATGATGTCAGCAAACAACTTGCAGTAACTAACTAATCCAAACCGTTCAGACAGCTGTCCGCACGGGTGAATGACGTCATCAAATACGAACAACTAAACATGATTTTTGATGAATTTGATCTAGTTTTAGATTGATTCTGATTATGAAACTAAGTAGGATTATATTTTGAATGATTGGGAGTTGATTGATATCGATTTTAACAAATTTTAACCGTAAATTCTTGCTCAATTTTAGGTTTTTCTGATTTTACGGTGACAAATGAAGAACAAATGTAAAATCTAAGTAGATATAGAAGAAATCCGTCAAATTTCCGGTGAAATTTGAATCAAATCGGTAACAGAAGTCAAATCTCCGGCGAAATTTGACTTTGATCGGCAAATGAAACTTGAATTCCGGTGAATTCAGTGTTGTTGATCTCGATTCAGCTCCCTGGATGCTCTGATACCACTTGTTGGTCCCGTTGACACAGGATCTGATCGTAGGAACAAGATGAATCGATTTCGTCTTAGTGTGCGGAATCCATTAATACAAATCACAGATTTATGCAACAGAGAATTCAACGTTTAACTTCTTGTCTGTTCGTTCTATTAATCGTTCTGAAAGTCACAAAGTTCCGGTGAACGTACAGACTACCCGTGCGTGTGTCAAAAGTTCTTACAAAGTTGCACCGGACCTACTATATATAGACAGACTCAGGATACTAATAAGTGTTGTACGAGTTAAACTTGTCCCAAACAACACTTTTACATACAGACCCTATTCCTGAGTTGTCCAGCTAACTACATACATACAATCAGACAATAAACATAAACACAGAATAAAACATGACTACATGCTGACGGAAGCTACAGACGTAATGTACTAACAGCCCGCGAACTATAGATACTAAAACTTCGCAAGTAATGCCAGGGTGGCCGCGATACACATATACAAAGTCTAGGATATTTGGGAGTATTACCCCAAATCTTCGCATACATGTCGAGAGGCCCGTGATGGAAAATAATACGATACATGGCTTAACGAACGAACATAATGCTACTCATACTATTACTATTACTGAACTATTAACTGTGAACTCGCTCAACTAGTTGTTGACTCTCTGCTGCATGCCTTGCAGGACCTTAGGTACATATGGAGCTTGCACAGGGAGGAGCAGGTCGTTGTGGGACATGGATCGATGATGCCATGTTAATTATCTAACATTTGAATTTACGATTTACATTGGGTTTACATACTTATGCTTCCGCTACACACTTGTTGATGTTTAGTTTGAAAACACCTTTCGTATTGATGGATGACTTTTATTATTTACAATTATGTTCAATATGATTGGTGGCTTGATCCTGGTCAGTCACGCCTCCAAGCGGTGATACTCCGCGTGTGGATTTTGGGGGTGTGACAAAAGGTCTGGTGGCAAGAAAAGCTTCTTCTAGGATGTTGTCAAGTGTTTTCGCTCGACGATTCCATTCTTGGGTGGTTGGTTTGGCCCTTGTTCCTGTAACTAGAATCCTAGCCAGGTATATCCCATTTTAATTTTACACCATTGTGAATCTTACACCATTTTTACTCTCTGATCGAGGTTCTCGGCATTGAAAAATCTTCGTAAACTAAATCACTCGTGTATATGTTGACATTTAAGAGATATACAGTCAAGAAAATCAAGGGCACTGGTGATATATATGGGGATTAGACACCAAAAAAAACCACTCAACAAATGGCTACAATTTAAGGAATGTGTTTAGTTACGGCATCATATTCCTAATTGATGGAGAAAGGTCTGGTGGAAAGAAAAGCTGCTTCTAGGAGGTTGTCAAGTGTTTTCGCTCGACGATTCCATTCTTGGGTGGTTGGTTTTGCCCTTGTTCCTGTAACTCGAATCCTTGCCCGGTATATCCAATTTTAATTTTACACCATTGTGAACCTTACGCCTTTTTTCTCTCTGATCGAGGTTCTCGGCATTCAAAAATCTTCGTAAACTAAATCACACGTGTATATGTTGATATTTAAGAGATATACAGTGAATAAAATCAAGGGCAATGGCGATATATATGCGGATTAGACACAAAAAAAGCACTCAACAACTGGCTACAATTTAAGGAATGTGTTTAGTGACGGCATCAGATTCCTAATTGATGGAGAAAGGTCTGGTGTCAAGAAAAGCTGCTTCTAGGAGGTTGTCAAGTGTTTTCGCTCGATGATTCCATTCTTGGGTGGTTGGTTTGGCCCATGTTCCTGTAACTCGAATCCTAGCCCGGTATAACCCATTTTAATTTTACACCATTGTGATCCTTACGCCTTTTTTACTCTCTGATCGAGGTTCTCGGCATTGAAAAATCTTCGTAAACTAAATCACACGTGTATATGTTGACATTTAAGAGATATACAGTCAAGAAAATCAAGGGCAATGGTGATATATATGCGGATTAGACACAAAAAAAACACTCAACAAATGGCTACAATTTAAGGAATGTGTTTAGTGCGGCATCAGATTCCTAATTGATGGAGAAAGGTCCGGTGGCAAGAAAAGCTGCTTCTAGGAGGTTGTCAAGTGCTTTTGCTCGATGATTCCATTCTTGGGTGGTTGGTTTGGCCCTTGTTCCTGTAACTCTAATCCTAGCCCGTTATATCCCATTTTAATTTTACACCATTGAGAACCTTACGCTTTTTTTACTCTTTGATCGAGGTTCTCGGCATTGAAAAATCCTCGTAAACTATATCACACGTGTATATGTTGATATTTAAGAGATATACAGTCAAGAAAATCAAGGGCAATGGTGATATATATGCGGATTAAACACCAAAAAAAACACTCAACAAATGGCAACAATTTAAGGAATGTGTTTAGTGACGGCATCTGATTCCTAATTGATGGGGAAAGGTCTGGTGGCAAGAAAAGCTGCTTCTAGGAGGTTGTCAAGTGTTTTCGCTCGACGATTCTATTCTTGGGTGGTTAGTTTGGCCCTTGTTCCCGTAACTCGAATCCTAGCCCGGTTTATCCCATTTTAATTTTACACCATTGTGAACTATATGCCTTTTTTACTCTCTGATCGAGGTTCTCGGCATTGAAAAATATTCGTAAACTAAATCACACGTGTATATGTTGACATTTAAGAGATATACAGTCAAGAAAATCAAGGGCAATGGTGATATATATGCGGATTAGACACAAAAAAAAAACACTCAACAAATGGCTACAATTTAAGGAATGTGTTTAGTGCGGCATCAGATTCCTAATTGATGGAGAAAGGTCCGGTGGCAAGAAAAGCTGCTTCTAGGAGGCTGTCAAGTGCTTTCGCTCGATGATTCCATTCTTGGGTGGTTGGTTTGGCCCTTGTTCCTGTAACTCTAATCCTAGCCCGTTATATCCATTTTAATTTTACACCATTGAGAACCTTACGCTTTTTTTACTCTTTGATCGAGGTTTTCGGCGTTGAAAAATATTCGTAAACTAAATCACACGTGTATATGTTGATATTTAAGAGATATACAGTCAAGAAAATCAAGGGCAATGGTGATATATATGCGGATTAGACACAAAAAAAAAGCACTCAACAAATGGCTACAATTTAAGGAATGTGTTTAGTGACGGTATCAAATTCCTAATTGATGGAGAAAGGTCTGGTGGCAAGAAAAGCTGCTTCTAGGAGGTTGTCAAATGTTTTCGCTCGACGATTCCATTCTTGGGTGGTTGGTTTTGCCCTTCTTCCAGTAACTCGAATCCTAGCCCGGTATATCCCATTTTAATCTTACACCATTGTGAACCTTACGCCGTTTTTATTCTCTGATCGAGGTTCTTGGCATTGAAAAATCTTCGTAAACTAAACCACACGTGTATATGTTTTAAGAGATATGCAGTCAAGAACATCAAGGGCAATGGTGATATATATGCGGATTAGACACCAAAACAAAACACTCAACAAATGGCTATAATTTAAGGAATGTGTTTAGTGACGGCATCGAATTCCTAATTGATGGAGAAAGGTCTGCTGGCAAGAAAAGCTGCTTCTAGAAGGTTGTCAAGTGTTTTCGCTCGACGATTCCATTCTTGGGTGGTTGGTTTGGGCCTTGTTCCCGTATCCCATTTTAATTTTACACCATTGTGAACCTTACGCCTTTTTTACTCTTTGATCGAGTATCTCGGCATTGAACAATCTTCGTAAACTAAATCACACGTGTATATGTTGACATTTAAGAGATATACAGTCAAGGAAATCAAGGGCAATGGTGATATATATGCGGATTAGACACAAAAAAAACACTCAACAAATGGCTACAATTTTAGGAATGTGTTTAGTGACGGCATCAGATTCCTAATTGATGGAGAAAGGTCTGGTGGCAAGAAAAGCTGCTTCTAGGAGGTTGTCAAGTGTTTTCGCTCGACGATTCCATTCTTGGGTGGTTAGTTTAGCCCTTGTTCCTGTAACTCGAATCCTTGCCCGGTATATCCCATTTTAATTTTACACCATTGTGAACCTTACGCCTTTTTTACTCTCTGATCGAGGTTCTCGGCATTGAAAAATATTCGTAAACTAAATCACACGTGTATATGTTGATATTTAAGAGATATACAGTCAAGAAAATCAAGGGCAATGGTGATATATATGCGGATTAGACACAAAAAAAGCACTCAACAAATGGCTACAATTTAAGGAATGTGTTTAGTGACTGTATCAAATTTCTAATTGATGGAGAAAGGTCTGGTGGCAAGAAAAGCTGCTTCTAAGAGGTTGTCAAATGTTTTCGCTCGACGATTCCATTCTTGGGTGGTTGGTTTTGCCCTTGTTCCAGTAACTCGAATCCTAGCCCGGTATATCCCATTTTAATCTTACACCATTGTGAACCTTACGCCGTTTTTATTCTAAACTAAATCACACATGTATATGTTTTAAGAGATATGCAGTCAAGAACATCAAGGGCAATGGTGATATATATGCGGATTAGACACCAAAACAAAACACTCAACAAATGGCTATAATTTAAGGAATGTGTTTAGTGACGGCATCGAATTCCTAATTGATGGAGAAAGGTCTGGTGGCAAGAAAAGCTGCTTCTAGAAGGTTGTCAAGTGTTTTCGCTCGACGTTTCCCTTCTTGGGTGGTTGGTTTGGCCCTTGTTCCTGTAACTCGAATCCTAGCCCGGTATATCCCATTTTAATTTTACACCATTGTGAACCTTACGCCTTTTTACTCTCTGATCGAGGTTCTCGGCATTGAAAAATCTTTGTAAACTAAATCACACGTATATATGTTGATATTTA
This sequence comes from Helianthus tuberosus, assembly GCA_030545235.1. Classification (NCBI taxonomy): domain Eukaryota; kingdom Viridiplantae; phylum Streptophyta; class Magnoliopsida; order Asterales; family Asteraceae; genus Helianthus; species Helianthus tuberosus. The sequence goes on along the minus strand of CM060415.1, from coordinate 29,131,193 downwards.
AGAGATATAGAGTTAATAAAATCAAGGGAAATGGTGATATATATGCGGATTAGACACAAAAAAAACACTCAACAAATTGCTACAATTTAAGGAATGTGTTTTGTGACGGCATCAGATTACGAATTGATGGAGAAAGGTCTGGTGGCAAGAAACCCTGCTTCTAGGAGGTTGTCAAGTGTTTTCGCTCGACGATTCCATTCTTGGGTGGTTGGTTTGGCCCTTGTTCCTGTAACACGAATCCTAGCCCGGTATATCCCATTTTAATTTTATACCATTGTTAACCTTACGCCATTTTACTCTCTGATCGAGGTTCTCGGGATAGAAAAATCTTCGTAAACCAAATCACACATGTATATGTTGATATTTAAGAGATATACAGTTAAAAAAATCAATGGCAATGGTGATATATATGCGGATTAGACACAAAAAAAAACACTCAACAAATGGATACAATTTAAGGAATGTGTTTAGTGACGGCATCAGTTTCCTAATTGATGGAGAAAGGTCTAGTGGCAAGAAAAGCTACTTCTAGGAGGTTGTCAAGTGTTTTCGCTCGACGATTCCATTCTTGGGTGGTTGTTTTGGCCCTTGTTCCTGTAACTCGAATCCTAGCCCGGTATATCCCATTTTAATTTTCCACCATTGTGAACCTTACGCCTTTTTTACCCTCTGATCAAGGATCTCGGCATTGAAAAATCTTCGTAAACTAAATCACACGTGTATATGTTGATATTTAAGAGATATACAGTCAAGAAAATCAAGGGAAATGGTGATATATATGCGGATTAGACACAAAAAACAACAATCAACAAATGGCTACAATTTAGGGAATGTGTTTAGTGACGGCATCAGATTCCTAATTGATGGAAAAAGGTCTGGTGGCAAGAAACGCTGCTTCTAGGAGGTTGTCAAGTGTTTTCGCTCGATGATTCCATTCTTGGGTTGCTGGTTTGGCCCTTGTTCCTGTAACTCGAATCCTAGCCCGGTATATCCCATTTTAATTTTACACCATTGTGAACATTACGCCTTTTTTACTCTCTGATCGAGGTTCACGGCATTGAAAAATCTTCGTAAACTAAATCACACGTGTATATGATGACATTTAAGAGATATACAGTCAAGAAAATCAAGGGAAATGGTGATATATATGAGGATTAGACACCAAAAAAAAACACTCAACAAATGGCTACAATTTAAGGAATGTGTTTAGTGACGACATCAGATTCCTAATTGATGGAGAAAGGTCTGGTGGCAAGAAAAGCTGCTTCTAGTAGGTTGTCAAGTGTTTTCGCTCGACGATTCCATTCTTGGGTGGTTGGTTTGGCCCTTGTTCCTGTAACTCGAATCCTAGCTCGGTATATCCCATTTTAATTTTACACCATTGTGAACCTTACGCCTTTTTTACTCTCTGATCGAGGTTCTCGGCATTGAAAAATCTTCGTAAACTAAATCACACGTTGTAACACCTCGTAAAATCATGCCCAATAAAATAAAGACACGTGTCATGGAAGGTAGAACATGTTATAAGCCCGGATCAAGTTGAGAGATGTATGGTAGGATTTAAAAGTGTCGATATGTTAATTAATACCTCTGAGCGACGCATTTATTAATCCCAAACCTTATTCTGTTCTATAAACATCTAATATATACTCAAATCTCGTTATTTCTGATAATGCATAATTAAAATTGCAAAGATGGGATCCTATGAGAATGTATACGACAAATTTTCATTCATGAATTCTTTTTAAAGTATCCAAGAGAATTCTGATGCATGACAAAGTTTTCATAACATTTTAAACCTGATCAAGTGGTCCCATACTGATATTAAAGGCCCTAAATTCGTAATATCAAAGTTGCATGGCCAAATACTAGAGAATCCCAAATTTTTGTCTTCTGATGAACGGTTACGGACCGAAAAGGGAGCACCTTACGGTCCGTAAGGTGGCGGAGCTGGACATAGATAATGTAAGAAAGCGGATGCGGACCGTAAGGCTTAGGGCTTACGGTCCGTAAGGTTTGTAGCTGGGCAATGCAGTTGAAGGCGGTTACGGACCACATCGGTTTGGGCTTACGGTCCGTAAGAAGTGGATACGGACCGCAAAGGATATTGCTTACGGTCCGTAAGGCAGTCGCTGGCAGTTAAAAATTGGCAGTTGCCTGTTATAGCCGGTTACACCGCCTTACTTGCATGGTTTTCGAAATACTGGAGCATGGCCAATAGTTTTGCATGCATAGGGACACATGGGTTGATCAGGGAACTCTCATAGGCTTGTGTGTGATGATCTTGAGCAATGTGGGTTCCTATATAAAGGATTGTTGTTGCAACATTTGAGCTTGCACATTTGAAGATCATTCAAGGCACTTCTCTGGAGCTTCTCTGAGTTTCCTTAGGATCCATAATCGTGCTTAGGACATTTGTAAGTGTCCTTAACCTTTCTTAATTCAGTTTTACTTAATTAATTAGCCTAAAGTCAAACCGTCGTAATTAGAGTTTGACTTCGTGATCAATCACAATTTGTCCTGTCAAATTTCAAACTGAAAGTACCTATGAGTTGGTAATTATGTGGGCAATAAACCCTTAAAAGGTCAATTGTCGGGTCAAAGCTAATCTTAAAAAGTCAACAGAAAGCTTATTTTCAAATAAATGCATAATTAACAATGTAGAAGCCTTGCAACCTATTTTATCACTAATATAACTTGGTAATTAATATAAGAACATGTCTAAACATGTTCAACCCGACAATTTCCAGTTTAGGCCCGGTTCGGAACCGAAAGTCGCATAATTTGACTTTTGCTTTGACTTTCAGTTCTGACCCAATGTAGCATGTTTTAGAAATGCCTTAGAACTTTATTTGGACCAGGTTACATGTTATTATAACCCTCTGTGATTATACAACTTGGTTCAATAGTTATCCGATTCATATGCATATTTCCGTTAAATGCTTAAATGTTGACTGTTATGCCCATATGACCTTAAAATGTGATTTTTGAAAATGTAAAAAAATAGAAACCTTACTTACTGATTTATAAACTTATCCCTAAAATTTGACATCAGTATGAGGTCTAGATTAGGAGTTATGCTCATTAGCGTAAATGAAAAGCTTTTTATTAATTAAACGGCGTAATTAGCATATAGCCTATCTAAACCCAATTTTTGATACCAAACTTTTTACCCACTGATGTAATATAATATTTTGGGATTTTTGAAGATTTTTATTTATTTTTAGGCTGAGCATATCATAGGGTTATAGATTTGATTCGCTAATTTTTGGTTTTGCCCTTTTGGCCTATAAAATGAGTTTTACAAATATTTTTGATACCAAACCTTTTTCTACTGATCTAATATGATAAATAAGATATTTTAAGCCTTCTAGAATAATAAAAATATCAGCTTTTGTTATAAAACCCGGAAATCGCTTAAAACCGTCTTTTTACGCGTTTTAAGCGCATAGTATGTATTAAAACTATTTTAAAAATATAAGACATGATACCCACTGATATTTTAAGTAAATTATTATACTTTAGCATTAAGAAAAAGTTTTAAACTTAGATTTCCAGATTTGACCTTTAAACCTTTGGTGAAATTACCAAAATGCCCCTTCGGTGCATAGTTTGGTTATAAATGGTAAATTTCACATATATGTCATACCCTATTGATATAACCTATTAATTTAAATGTATTTACTGATTATATCAGACCTGAAACTCAGAATCATATTAAATCTCTTTTATAACCTTTTAAATGACCTAAATACCCCTACGGGGAATAATTTGGGTTTAAATCCATTTTGGGCATAATAGAAGATATCTTACAGATGTCACAACATATTTAAGACATATTAACTTAGGAAACCTGTATATGGCTCTTATGGTTACCCGTTACGCATCTTTCGCGTTCGGTGCGGTTTTTGTAACTAGTTTGCATAAATTAGCCGAAACGGGTCAAACCTTATCATTTTTGTCTCAAAATCCAGAATGTGTTTAGTTTACCCATATTACACAAGTCTCCAAACTTGTCGGGTCCAAATCATATTCTATTCCGGTCTTCGCTTAATCGTGCGTTTGAACCGTATCTTCCTTTAAAACTAACCGGTCTAAGTTTAGGCTTAATTAAAGACCCGTTAGGAATCTAATAAGTTATTAAAAACCTTCGTTCCAAATTAGGAGATCTGGTAAAAGCTACTCGCACTTGCTGTTTGTGAATTATATTTGCACAGGTAAATACTTTTAACTTATTTTCCCTTGGTCGGGCATTGAATTTTTAATTGTATGAAGGTTAATTTATTGAAATGTGCCGTTTAAATTGTTTTGTTTGCTTAAAGCCTTTGGGGGGTTAATGACCATGTCCCGGATATCCTTGGCATCATTTTAAGAAATGGCCACGACCTAAGCACGGGGTGTAGGCGTACACCCGACGGTGCATATATAAATATTAAGGTATAACAGCCGGTTTCGGGAATAACTCGCCGCGGGACTATATCATGTGGTGTGTCTATTAATCTTTAACCCGGTGTCAACCCGGGCTACTGAACGTATAAGAAACATGTAATTCTTTTACAAGTTTATATATAAATAATTATCCCAAGTTATAAAATGTTTTTGTGCCTTGTGCATTCAAATCAATTTTTCTAAACCTTTTCAAAATGAGTCAGTTAATTGTATTTACCAGTGTAAACTGACTTATTTTCCAAAAAAGGTTAAGTGCAGGTATTAAGCATAACCGGCCTCTCCTTAGCATCATTAAGAGTCTCGCAAGCTTGGATGCATTTTAAGTCTGATGAACTATGTTTCCTTTTTATTTTGATCCACCTGTGGATCTGTTTCAACTATTTTGTGATACTTAATATTACAATTCATTCGGTTGAAATAAATCTATCACTTGCTTCCGCTGTGCATTTAAAATTGTGTTGTTTGACTATGATGATATCAACTACGTCACGATACTCCCCACCGGGCCCACCGGTAATACGTGGAAATATCGGGGTGTGACAGGTTGGTATCAGAGCCAACGCTGAGTGAATCAAACACTAGCCTTTTGTGTTTAATCTCAGTTACAGAGTTGCACATTCCTCAATTTTTGAGTCTAGACAAAGAACTTACGACAAATCCTGATTGTTTTACTTTTGTCCTTTATATATTTTCCTTGTTGTTATTTTTGTTTATGTTGACAGGTTCAATCATGCCACCAAGATTCATAAGGGGAAGAGGAAAGGCACCAATCACAGGCCACGACCATGAGGCTGGGCCATCACGGACCCCACCGGCCTCAATGAGTACAAGTCCTCAGGAGCATTGGAGGACGTATATAGAGCCAGCGAGGCGATCCATCTCGCTAAGTTCCTCACCATCCTATCACCATTCCTTCAGACCTCATTCTGAAAATGAGCCCCACAACCCGCAGCTATCTTTCATCCCCCTCCAGAGATCCAGCCCTCACCATTCATTCGACGACCCGACACCTGTCTTCCGAATTCGGTTCAACCCGACAAACTACATTGAAGAACCAGTGAGTTTTAACCCACTAGGACCTGAAGACCACTTCTCGGGCGACCATGCGATGGACATGGACGAAGACACGGATCCCGCCGAGCCTCCAACCGGGACCCCTAACCACCCCATCGAGGTCTCTGATGGGTCATCATTCCATAGATCACCGTACCGTGGTCCAGACAGTTACGAGGCGAGATTCGCCCAGTATGATTGGGTGTTTACCCCTTCGTACCACTCCTCGCCTCACCAGCAGTAGCAGCAACAACAGGATCCCTCCAAGGATTCTCGTTTTGTGGCAGTCACTCCACCTCCACCACCACCAGTTCAGCAGCCGCCTCCGTTGCCACCTAGGCGACGAAGATCAAACGCATGGATGTCCGTGCGAGGAGGAGTGCGTATCAGCACCCCTCAACCTTCGAGTGGCAGCCACTACCCGCCACTCCATGAAGACCCGCAGATGGGTGGACCTTCAAACCCCATCTCGGAAGTAGACTCTGCGCCTGTCGCGCCACCACCGTTGGGTTTTGGTAACCCAATTCCTACATACGCCGGCTCAGTGGCGTATAATCCCTTTGAGCAGCCGGCCCACACCAACTACAACTATGTCGAGGCTGACCCATATCTGGTAGCGGCAAACTACAATGCCCTGCATCCGGAAGGACCCTTTGGAGTCCCCTATCAAGCTGGATATCCACACTATGGGTACTCAGGTTATGGGTACCAACAACCGCCACCTCCTTAACCTCCACATCGGCAGCCGCCGCAGCCGCAGTTGATACCACTAGAGCGACAACAGGAAGTTCTCGAAAGGTTTAGCCAGGTAGAGCGGGAAGTTCAAGCAGAGCACCAGACCAACCGCGGATTCTTCAAAGGTTTGGCAAGCCTAATCAAAGGGAAAACCAAGGGAAGGGATTTTTGAAGATCCTTGTTTATTTATTTATGTTGTAATCAAGTCCATGCGTGGACATTTGTTTCAGTATTCAGCCCCTGCGCGGGCATGTCTTTCTGTATTCCACCCCTGCGTGGGCGTGTTTTTATGTTTAACCCCTGTGTGGGTATGTTAGGTTTGTTTCGCCCCTGCGTGGGCATGTTGTCTCTTATAGAAGTCCCGTTTAGGGCAAACCTGTACTTGTTTAAATTTTTGTAGTGGAATGGTTAAATTTAAATTTTCATTTTGTTAAATTATATGCATAAATATAATAGGTGAAATAAATGAAAAATAACATTCCTTTATAAGACCTACCATTACAATAAAATAATAAGAATCTTAAAGGTAAAACCTAGCCACGTGTCATTCTAGATATGGCCAAGACGGTAAAACCTATTTAAAAGGTTCAAGTCCTTGTTAACATCTGAAAACATGTTAACACTCCTGGCAAAATGTGATTCGATAAAAGCGCATAGGTCATCTTTACATTTAATTCTTCCAATTTCTTTTATTATATTAAACATCTATAAGGATGTAATGCCTACGGGCTATATTCATTGTCATACAAGACAAAAGACAGTTGTGGTCTTCGACCCCCTGTTAAGAAGAGGTAATAAACTCTGATTAAAACCTCAATACCTTGATCCTATAAGATCATGATTAAAAATTTTAAAACTGTCCATGTGATTCGGCCGTTTATGCCATTAATATATTTTAATTATAACTAAGGATTAATATAATGAAAAATCCTGAATATATATATATATATATATATATATATATGCCTAACAAATTAATCGAAATGGTTTCTTAAATACCATGATTAATAAATCACCTAGAATGATAAAACTGTTATAGACCTCTGAGTAAATTAAAATCATTTATCTTATGTAGCAATCAAGCTACATGGATGGGTCAGATGAAGCCAACAACCACCCCAGAGATAATCATGACACCTCCAGAGTCAACATAGCAGGAGCAGAATTACAGGCATTGATAGATAATGCTATTACGCGAGCTTTGGATAGGCAATTTAATGAATCTAGTGGTACTCGAAGTAGGACCCTATCTGAACCCCATTCTAAACCTAAGACTCACTCCGAAGCTCATAGTAAGCCACCTTCTAAACCTAAGGGGTCAAAGAAGGATGATGACGATCATCAAGTGTTCCATCTAAGAGAGTTGTATTAAATCAAGAACCATGTGCTAAAGGTTGCACCTATAAATACTTTGTCTCCTGCAAACCCAGGGATTTCATCGGGGAGAAATGAGCAGTTGATTGCTTGTCATGGTTAGACGAAATGGACATTGTGGTAGATATCAGTGGTTGCGCTGATAAGGATGTGGTAAAGTTCGTATCTCAGTCATTCAAAGGCGAGGCACTATCATGTTGGAGGTCTTTGATTCAAGCCACTGGGAAGATCCCATTGTACAACCTGACATGGGATCAGTTTGTTACTCTCATTAAGGAGAACTACGGCCCTCAGCACGAGGTTGAAAGGATTGAGTCTGATTTCTTGTCGTTGGTTATGAAAAACCTAGATTGTCAACCCTACCTTACGAGCTTCAACACTATGTTAAGACTGGTTCTGTATCTGGTGACTCCGGAACCCAAGAGGATAGCTCGTTTCATTGGGGGTTTAGCCCCAGAAATCAAGGCAAGTGTGAAGGCCTCTAGACCAACTACTTTCCGGTCTGCAACTGATATATCATTGTCCCTTACTTTGGACGCGGTTAGGCAGAGATCGCTGAGAAACACCGATGCTGAGAAGAGAAAGCGTGAGGATGACAACTCACGACGGTCAGACAAGAATCATAAGGGAAACAATGACCACAAAAAGAATTCTGGAACTAAAAAGGATGGTAATCAGTCGGGCGATAAGCCCAAGTGTAAAATCTGTAAGAAGCACCACTTCGGGTGGTGCAGATTCGAGTCGAAATCCCAATCGCAGCCAAGGCCTTGTGGGATTTGTAAATCTTCTGAGCACAAGACCCTAGACTGTAAGAAAATCAAGGATGCTACATGCTATAACTGCAATGAAAAATGGCATATCAAGTCCAACTTCCCAAAGTTTCCTAAGAAAGCTGAGGAAGCGAAAAAGACCAATGCGAGGGTCTGCCAGATGAATGCACAGGAGACGATCCAGAATGGCAATGTCATAATAGGTACCTTCCTTATTAACGATGTTTATGCAAGGGTGTTATTTGATTCTGGAGCAGATAAGTCATTTATTGATGATAAGTTTTGTAAGTTGTTAAATCTACCTGTTAGAACCCTAAGTATAAAATATGAGGTTGAATTAGCCGATGGCACCATAGAAACCGCATCAACCGTATTAGATGGATGTTTCATATCCATTAGGAACCACTCTTTTCCATTATCCTTACTTCCTTTAAAGTTAGCTGGTTTTGACAGAGTAATAGGCATGGATTCTTTTAAGAAACATGTAAGTTTATATATAAGAAACATGTAATTCTTTTACAAGTTTATATATAAATAATTATCCCAAGTTATAAAATGTTTTTGTGCCTTGTGCATTCAAATCAATTTTTCTAAACCTTTTCAAAATGAGTCAGTTAATTGTATTACCAGTGTAAACTGACATATTTTCCCAAAAAGGTTAAGTGCAGGTACTAAGCGTAATAGGCCGGCCTCTCCTTAGCATCATTAAGAGTCTCGCAAGCTTGGTTGCATTTTAAGTCTGATGAACTATGTTTCCATTTTATTTTGATCCGCCTATGGATCTGTTTCGCTATTTTGTGATACTTAATATTACCATTCATTCGGTTGAAATAAATCTATCTCTTGCTTCCGCTGTGCATTTAAAATTGTGTTGTTTGACTATGACGATATCAACTACGTCACGATACTCCCCACCGGGCCCACCAGTAATACATGGAAATATCAGTGTGTGACACATGTCTATATATTGATATTTAAGAGATATACAGTCAATAAATTCAAGGGCAATGGTGATATATATGCAGATTAGACACCAAAAAAAAACACTCAACAAATGGCTACAATTTAAGGAATGTGTTTAGTGACGGAATCAGATTCCTAATTGAGGGAGAAAGGTCTGGTGGCAAGAAAAGCTGCTTCTAGGAAGTTGTCAAGTGTTTTCGCTCGACGATTCCATTCTTGGGTGGTTGGTTTGGCCCTTGTTCCTGTAACTAGAATCCTAGCCCGGTATATCCCAATTTAATATTACACCATTGTGAACCTTTCGCCTTTTTTACTCTCTGATCGAGGTTCTCGGCATTGAAAAAACTTCGTAAACTAAATCACACGTGTATATGTTGATATTTAAGAGATATACAGTCAAGAAAATCAAGGGCAATGGAGATATATATGCGGATTAGACACAAAAAAAAACACTCAACAAGTGGCTACAGTTTAAGGATTGTGTTCAGTGACGGCATCAGATTCCTAATTGATGGAGAAATGTCTGGTGGCAGGAAAAGCTGCTTCTAGGAGGTTGTCAAGTGTTTTCACTCGACGATTCCATTCTTGGGTGATTGGTTTGGCCCTTGTTCCTGTAATTCGAATCCTAGCCCGGTAAATCCCATTTTAATTTTACACCATTGTGAACCATACGCCTTTTCTACTCTCTTATCAAGGTTCTCGACATTGAAAAATCTTCGTAAACTAAATCGCACGTGTATATGTTGATATTTAAGATATATACAGTCAAGAAAATCAAGGGCAATGGTGATATATATGCGGATTAGACACCAAAAAAAAAACACACAACAAATGGCTATAATTTAAGGAATGTGTTTAGTGACGGAATTAGATTCCTAATTGATGGAGAAAGGTCTGGTGGCAGGAAAAGCTGCTTTTAGGAGGTTGTCAAGTGTTTTCGCTCGACGATTCCATTCTTGGGTGGTTGGTTTGGCCCTTGTTCCTGTAACTAGAATCCTAGCCCGGTATATCCCAATTTAATATTACACCATTGTGAACCTTTCGCCTTTTTTACTCTCTGATCGAGGTTCTCGGCATTGAAAAAACTTCGTAAACTAAATCACACGTGTATATGTTGATATTTAAGAGATATACAGTCAAGAAAATCAAGGGCAATGGAGATATATATGCGGATTAGACACAAAAAAAACACTCAACAAGTGGCTACAGTTTAAGGATTGTGTTCAGTGACGGCATCAGATTCCTAATTGATGGAGAAATGTCTGGTGGCAGGAAAAGCTGCTTCTAGGAGGTTGTCAAGTGTTTTCACTCGACGATTCCATTCTTGGGTGATTGGTTTGGCCCTTGTTCCTGTAACTCGAATCCTAGCCCGATATATCCCATTTTAATTTTACACCATTGTGAACCTTACGCCTTTTTTACTCTCTGATCGAGGTTCTCGGCATTGAAAAATGTTCGTAAACAAAACCACACGTGTATATGTTGACACTTAAGAGATATACAGTCAAGAAAATCAAGGGCAATGGTGATATATATGCGGATTAGACACCAAAAAAATCACTCTACAAATGGCTACAATTTAAGGAATGTGTGTAGTGAAGGCATCAGATTCCTAATTTATGGAGAAAGGTCATGTGGCAAGAAAAGCTGCTTCTAGGAGGTTGTCAAATGTTTTCACTCGACGATTCCTTTCTTGGGTGGTTGGTTTAGCCCTTGTTCCTGTAACTCGAATCCTAGCCCGGTATATCCCATTTTAATTTTACACCAATGTGAACCTTACGCCTTTTTTACTCTCTGATCGAGGTTCTCGGCATCGAAAAATCTTCGTAAACTAAATCACACGTGTATATGTTGATATTTAAGAGATATACAGTCAAGAAAATCAAGGGCAATGGTGATATATATACGGATTAGACACAAAAAAAAAACACTCAACAAATGGCTACAATTTAAGGAATGTGTTTAGTGACGGCATCATATTCTTAATGGATGGAGAAAGGTCTGGTGGTAAGAAAAGCTGCTTCTATGAAGTTGTCAAGTGTTTTCGCTCGACGATTCCATTCTTGGGTGGTTGGTTTGGCACTTGTTCCTGTTACTCGAATCCAAGCCCGGTATATCCCATTTTAATTTTACACCATTGTGAACCTTACGCCTTTTTTACTCTCTGATCGAGGTTCTCGGCATTGAAAAATGTTCGTAAACAAAACCACACGTGTATATGTTGACATTTAAGAGATATACAGTCAAGAAAATAAAGGGCAATGGTGATATATATGCGGATTAGACACCAAAAAAAATCACTCAACAAATGGCTACAATTTAAGGAATGTGTGTAGTGACGGCATCAGATTCCTAATTTATGGAGAAAGGTCTTGTGGCAAGAAAAGCTGCTTCTAGGAGGTTGTCAAGTGTTTTCACTCGACGATTCCATTCTTGGGTGGTTGGTTTAGCCCTTGTTCCTGTAACTCCAATCCTAGCCCGATATATCCCATTTTAATTTTACACCATTGTGAACCTTACGCCTTTTTTACTCTCTGATCGAGGTTCTCGGCATTGAAAAATCTTCGTAAACTAAACCACACGTGAATATGTTTATATTTAAGAGATATAGAGTCAAGAAAATGAATGGCAATGGTGATATATATGCGGATTAGACACCAAAAAAAAAACTCAACAAATGGCTACAATTTAAGGAATTTAGTGACGGCATCAGATTCCTAGTTGATGAAGAAAGGTCTGGTGGCAAGAAAAGCTGCTTCTAGGAGGTTGACAAATGTTTTCGGTTGACGATTCCATTCTTGGGTGGTTGGTTTGGCCCTTGTTCCTGTAACTCGAATCCTAGCCCGGTATATCCCATTTTAATCTTACACCATTGTGAACCTTACGCCTTTTTTACTCTCCGATCGAGGTTCTCGGCATTGAAAAATATTCGTAAACTAAATCACACGTGTATATGTTGACATTTAAGAGATATACAGTCAAGAAAATCAAGCGCAATGGTGATATATATGCGGATTAGACACCAAAAAAAATCACTCAACAAATGGCTACAATTTAAGTAATGTGTTTAGTGACGGCATCAGATTCCTAATTGATGGAGAAAGGTCTTGTGGCAAGAAAAGCTGCTTCTAGGAGGTTGTCAAGTGTTTTCACTCAACGATTCCATTCTTGGGTGGTTGGTTTGGCCCTTGTTCCTGTAACTCGAATCCTAGCCCGGTATATCCCATTTTAATTTTACACCATTGTGAACCTTACGCCTTTTTTACTCTCTGATCGAGGTTCTCGGCATTGAAAAATCTTCGTAAACTAAATCACACGTGTATATGTTGATATTTAAGATATATTGAGTCAAGAAAATGAAGGGCAAATGTGATATATATGCGGATTAGACACCAAAAAAAACACTCAACAAATGGCTACAATTTAAGGAATGTGTTTAGTGATGGCATCAGATTCCTAATTGATGAAGAAAGGTCTGGTGGCAAGAAAAGCTGCTTCTAGGAGGTTGTCAAATGTTTTTGCTTGACGATTCCATTCTTGGGTGGTTGGTTTGGCCCTTGTTCCTGTAACTCGAATCCTAGCCCGGTATATCCCATTTTAATCTTACACCATTGTGAACCTTACGCCTTTTTTACTCTCCGATCGAGGTTCTCGGCATTGAAAAATCATCGTAAACTAAATCACACGTTTATATGTTGACATTTAAGAGATATACAGTCAAGAAAATCAAGGGCAATGGTGATATATATGCGGATTAGACACAAAAAAAAACACTCAACAAATGGCTACAATTCAAGGAATGTATTTATTGACGGCATCAGATTCCTAAGTGAAGGAGAAAGGTCTGGTGGTAAGAAAAGCTGCTTCTAGGAGGTTGTCAAGTGTTTTCGCTCGACGATTCCATTCTTGGGTGGTTGGTTTGGCCCTTGTTCCTGTAACTCGAATCCTAGCCCGGTATATCCCATTTTAATTTTACACCATTGTGAACCTTACGCCTTTTTTACTCTCTGATCGAGGTTCTCGGAATTGAAAAATCTTCGTAAACTAAATCACACGTGTATATGTTGATATTTAAGAGATATACAGTCAAGAAATCAAGGGCAATGGTGATATATATGAGGATTAGACACCAAAAAAAAACACTCAATAAATGGCTACAATTCAAGGAATGTGTTTATTGACGGCATCAGATTCCTAATTGAAGGAGAAAGGTCTGGTGGTAAGAAAAGCTGCTTCTAGGAGGTTGTCAAGTGTTTTCGCTCGACGAATCCATTCTTGGGTGTGACACCCCGACCACGTGGGACAACGAAACGTGGCGGAAACGTCGGGGAGTGTTGTAACAGAATTAATTGTTTCAAATCCATGGCAATTAAAGTTTCGTTTTATTAATCAAACTAGAGAGTTTACAACATTTTAAACATGAAACAAAGAGTACATAACAGAAATTAACTAGTTCTTGCTTCGTTTTAAGTCACTAAGGCACAAGTCTGCCTAGGTGTATCTTGATCAATCCTATGCATCAATTCCTGAAAACACATGTGAAAATAGGTACGTCAGCATAAAAATTCCTGTGAGATACATAGGTTTTGTGAAAATAAGATTCATGACTTAATTTTGAGAAAATGTTTAATAAAATTTAGCCATGGACCTTGTAATTTGATTTGTTTTTGTAAATCGTTTGAAAAGCACTAAGACCAGATGATATGTATAAATAAGAGAATAATGTATGGTTAAATGAATAACCGAGTAAAAGTATGTTATTTGTATAAAATGTTATATGTCTCAAATTGAAATGATTCAAATAACGCTACAATATGTAATACCATACAAGCACTTATATATAGGAAGTACCAGCGGCGTATCCACCATGCTTGTACCATATTACACACGCCTCGTTACTTAAATCACTTACCCAAACCAAACCATCAAATGTTTTTGTGCCTTGTGCATTCAAATCAATTTTTCTAAACCTTTTCAAAATGAGTCAGTTAATTGTATTACCAGTGTAAACTGACATATTTTCCAAAGAAGGTTAAGTGCAGGTACTAAGCGTAATAGGCCGGCCTCTCCTTAGCATCATTAAGAGTCTCGCAAGCTTGGTTGCATTTTAAGTCTTATGAACTATGTTTCCATTTTATTTTGATCCGCCTATGGATCTGTTTCGCTATTTTGTGATACTTAATATTACCATTCATTCGGTTGAAATAAATCTATCTCTTGCTTCCGCTGTGCATTTAAAATTGTGTTGTTTGA